>OY728145.1:486323495-491323495 GCA_963277665.1 Viscum album
CCCCACCCACTGGACTCCCACCACCCCCTGAATAGCACCCCTCACCCCACTTGACAGCCCCCACCACACCCCTGGACTGCCCCCCGACCCCCTGGACATCCCCAAACACCTCGGGACAACCCCCCACCCTCCTGAACAGCACCCCTCACCCCCTCACCCCACTTTACAGCCCCCACCACACCCCTAGACTGCCCCCCCCCGACCCCCTGGATAGCCCCAAACACCCCGGGACAACCCCCCACCCTCATGTATACCTTCCACACCACTGGACTGCCCCCCGACCCCCTGGACAACCCCTAACACCCTAGGACAACCCCCCCCCCCCCCCACCCTCATGTATACCCCCACACACTGGACAACCCCCCACCCCACCCCATTGGAGCCCCCCACACAACCTGGACAACCCTCCCCCTACCCCTGGACAGCCCCCCGACCCCGACCCCCTGGACAACCCCAAACATTTCGGGACAACCCCCCCCCCCCCACCATCATGTATACCCCCCACACCTTGAACAACCCTCCCCCACCCCATTGAAGACCCCACCACACCCCTGGACTGCCCCCGACCCCCTGGACAACCCCAAACACCCCGGGACAACCCCCCCCCCCCCCACCCTCATGTATACCCCCCACACCCTGGACAACCTTCCCCCACCCCATTGGAGCCCCCACCACACCCCTGGGCTGCCCCTGACCCCCTAGACAGCCCTAAACACCCCTGGACAACCCCCACACCTTCATGTATACCCCCACCCCCTGGATAGCACTTCCACACCCTGGGACAGCCCTCCCATAACCCCCTCACCCCACTAGACTGCCCCCACCACACCCCTGGAAACTCCCCCCCCCCCCCCCACACCATTGGACATCACCACCACCCCTGGACATCCCCCCACCCTCCTTTAGACCCCACCCCCTGTACAAAACTCCCACATCCCTGGAAAACCCTCCCACACCCTTGAAACAGACCAAAAAGTTACCAAAAACAGACCAGAACCCCCTCAACCCACTAGACAGCCCCTACCACACCCCTGGACTCCCCCCCCCCCAATTCCCATAGACACCCCCGGACCCCCCCCCCCCACTGGACAGCCCCCCCCACCCTGGAAACCCCCATCACCCCACAAGACACCCCCACACCCCTGGACACCCCCTGGACAGCCTCCCACTCCCATGGACAACCCTTCCACCCTCCTAGAAACGCTCCCACTCCCCTGACTTCCCCCCCCCCACTCTCATGGAAACCCAGGACCCCCCACCCCACCGAACATCCCTCCCAGACCCCCGGACACCCCCACCCCACTGAACACCCCCTCACACCCTTGGAACCCCTCCCCCCCCAGACCAGAATCCATACCAGAAAAACCATCATAAGTAGACCAAAAAAAATAAGTATAGAAAAATTAAACATTCACATACATATCATTCAAAACTTACATTTTCAGCTTAAAAACTAAATCCAACCTAAAAAACTAAAAAATACACAATTACAACAACAATATTCAAAATTACATTTTACATTACAAACAACTAAAATTCAATCAAACCTGTAAAATAATTTTACCACTCCACTTGTAAGTGTTTGATGTCTTCAACAGTATAGGGTTGAGGGTCATCAAAAAGCTACAAATGAAAAGGATAGTAGTTAATGTGTATAATGAATAAATCAAATTGAAATATTATGGAAAATTTTAAGAGGAAATATTACCAGGTCAAAATTCACAACTGTCCCAGTTGTTATTATTTCATACATAAATCTTAACATATAATATCTCAATTCGATGACGCCTTGTTGTTCATGACAATTCTGTTTGAATGAGTGTAAATTCAATATATTATTTTTATGTAATAAATCAAAAAGTACAAATTATAAATGGATATTTACCTTCTCATTTACACATTTGATCTTTGCACACTTTTTCTTTGTGTTTTTTCGAAAGTAGGCCCATGCCCTGTTATAAAATAATACGAATGGGGTAAATTTAAAATTCATTATAATATATAAAACTATTGATAAATTGAAACATACTATTCCAATATATTCTTAAAACCTTCTCGCACATCATCACGGACAGAGCATATCCAATAAAGTGCTTTATCCCTTGGGCAAAAAACCCCTAACATCCAATGATCACTGATAAAAGAAAATTTAAGGTTAGTGGTTCTTTATATTAAAATATAATGAACTCTTTGAGAGATATGTGTTTCCTAACTTTCACAAAAAGGCATCATCCGACATTGTGTGACTATATTCTTTTCAAGTCTTTCAGCAATATAAAGCATTCTTTGTTCCTCATCCAATGCACATGCTTCAGGGGAAATCAGTTGCGGGTCCATGAATCTATATACATCTATCAGCTAAATCCTCTCACAAATTTTATAAAGATACCTAATACAAAACATACATAAGTATACATTTTTAATAAATATAACACAGTGAAAAGGTGTTAAGACTTACATGAAAAAAAATTGCACCACATTGATCCCTAGCTTATCTCCAGTAACAAGCTCCATGATATCAGTTTTCATAATCCCCACACTTATTGCACATCCACAAACACGATCTTCCATTGGAAACTCGTAATGACTCACCAACAAATTTGAATATTCTGACAATCTGTCAAGACTACTAGAATCTCTATCTGATGTCATATCCATTTGTCTTTGTTGTTGTCTATACAATATTTCTTTACCTTTGAAGTATTCTTTTAAAAATAAATAGAAAAATATATTAGTTTTCAAATGATAAAACAACTTTAATAAAAAAAAAGATATATCATTCATACCTCTATGTTAATGAGTCGAAGAAGTCTGGATGGCCAATACTATGTCCAACTGTCGTCACCTCATCTGTAGGTAATGGTACTCGAGCTGATCTATCTATAATATCCTGTACAGTGACCCTCTAATTCTCTACCTCTAATTGTTGATGATGAATTGTATCTCCTATACAATATACCAACCCATATGAATCTATATGATGTTGAGGATCATCAACATACAACTCGCAATAAGTAGGAAGCTGTGGTGGAGGAGTAGAATAAAAAATGGGGTCTGCGGGCTGAGGTGGGGGAGTGGGAGCTAATAGAGGAGGTGGAGGATAAATAATGGGGTCTACAGGGGGAGGTGGAGGAGTGGGAGATGCAGTCTGAAATTGTCTTTGCATGTCTGTAAACATAGATCGTACCGACGCTCTAATATTTTCCTATATCGTCACATTAATATTATGAACTTAAACCTCCAAGGATTCTATTTTCTTATAAACCCCCTCAATGTTATAAGTTGAAGAATGTGGAAAGACTTTTCTTACCGATACACCTTCCGGATATCCTCTTACAAGACCAGGCTGTTCGGGCTTCCCCAATGCTATAGATAAAATATCTTGCCTCCCAGTAGCTGTAAATGCCCCATGTGAACTATGCTCCTCAATAGAGTCCTGTATTAATTAATTTAACATTTATGTAATTAGTCTAATTATAAGAAGAAAATAGTTAACTTAAATAAATAAAATAGATATCTTACAATCCTCTGAGCTACAATTTTCGATTCTTCTGAAAGATATTGCCCTTTTTTTCCCTTCTGATATCTCTTCCATTTTTCATATCTCGATGAAGGGGATGGAGGGGCCACCTCTCTAGAGCTTGAAGACTCATCTCTTAGTTGTTGAAATTTTTCCACCATCATTTTTTCTTCCAAAAATTCACACCCTCCCCGATATAAACTATGAGGGTATACATCTTTAGATTGGATCTCCTGATGAGATTTCCTTGTTTTCTGTAAATTAAGAATAAGAAATCATTAACAAAACATTAATAAGATCATTTATATAAGAAAGCTTATAAAATTTTACATTGCCCTTACCAAAAATGACTCTTTTCTTCTACATTCATAAAACTATCTCCATGTGTCTTCATCTATAAAAGGATATATACGACACGGATTCTGATGACTCTTATGACCATAAATGAAATCAGATGAGAGGGTTGATTTGAAATCCCTCCATCTCCGGGCAGCCAACGATAATCATTTCTTCCTGACTCCTCTAGTGTCAGGAATATCAAATGTCATCTGATAAATAAGAGGTTAAACATATTATATATACTAGAAACATTTAAATAATAGTAAAACAATATAAAAAGTTCTTACCAAAATCGTCTCCCACAACTGAGAGATTATTTCTTTATCCACACTTCTCCAGTCATCATACAAAATTCATACTTTTCTCTTAGCCCGAGTTGATAAAAAAATCTTAAAATCTTTTGCATTTGGACCTATAGGAATATCATCATCATCAAACTCAATGAGTATCCTCTGATCCTACATACGGGCAAGTGCTAATTTTGGTAAACGTGTGCACCCATGTTTACCAACATTTGAACTCTTTGTCGTAATAGGAGCATGTGAATGTTCCTCCCTAGAGGTATGACCAATATGCTCATCTCCAGAATCATGTGGTTTATCAACTGAATGATCTATCATTATCCTTCAAATAAAAAAACAAACATTAGTTCACAAATATACAAATTCAAATATTTTAGTACTACTGTAATCAGAAAATAGAAAAGTGTACTAAGTTACGTAATAGTAAACATTGTAAATATGGTAATCATGTTAAACAATGGTAAAGATGGTAAAGATGGTAATCATGGTAATAATGGAAACATGGTAAACTTGGTAAACATGGTAAAATAATTGTCACTGAACAAAAATAATAGATATATAATTCATGTAATGGTAAACATGATAACTTAAACTAAGAAAACATAAAACAAACAAAAACTTATACTTATTTTGTTTTAATATATGTTTTAATAAAGAACAAACTTACAATATCTAACATTTTATGAAAAACATAAATGTAAACAAGAAATAAACATAGGTTACCTGTAATTTTAGGAATGTACAAATGAATTTTTTTCCCAAATTCCTTCATCGTGATCGTTCCTTATGACACAAAACATGTCTTCAACATGCTCATCATTATGTTCTGTTAATATTTTCATGGAAGTAGGGATATCACATAAATCAGCATCTTTATCAAGTACATACTCACCAACATATTGTTTTTTCCCTTGTAAAAAAATAGCCCACAACATATCTGATTGATCTACTACATAGAAATTTTTTTTTCATGTGTTTCCATTATAAAAGAATCAGCTGTGTCTTCCAATCTTTTCATATTAATAAGTTTCATTCCAAATTCATCGTGTCTGACACTATTTTTACCGATAAACCATTTACAGTTAAAAACTTGAACTTTAATTTTAAAGTAATCAACCTCCCATATGTCTTCAATCACTCCATAATATGCACTTGATGCAGAAATTGGGTTTTTGTCCTTAGCACTCAAAAAATGCATTGCTTTTGCAAACACCAATACACCACTATTCTGAACTACACTTCTATTGTCCTGAGCTTTCGTATGAAATGTATAGCCATTAATGTCATAACCGGACCATGTTATCACATTTAAACATGGACCACCAACTATCCATTTTAATGTCTCTGATACATCTAATCTACCAAGAAAGGTCTTTTTAAACCATGACAAAAAAGTTTTGTTGTGCTCATTCAAAATCCACATTTCTTTCTTCTTTGGATGACATTTTTTCAACTCATTAATATGCAATGTGATATATGGTTGAGCATCAGCTATGTTATTCAAGATGTATGATTCTAACTACTTCATCTATTTATCTGAAAATGATTAGACTTTCAATCCACAAATCCCATTTCCCTCATTATTAACTCTGTCATGGAGAGTTGGAGGCAAACCTATGTGTTGCGTCGAAGCCAAGTAGCTCGTAAAAAACTCTTCTACCTCCTCAGAAATATACTTTTAAATAATGGAGACTTCAGGCCGATATGGATTTTTAACATACCCCTTTAATATTTTCAGATACCTTTCAAAAGGATACATCCAACGAAGATATATAGTTCCAAAAAGCATTATTTATCGAACCAGATTAATCATTAAATGCACCATTATATCAAAAAAAGTTGGAGGAAAATACATTTCCAATTGACAAAGTATAAAAATTGCATACTTTTCCAAAATGTTCAAAGCATTCACATCAATCGCCTTGTTTCAAATTAAATTGAAAAAATAACACAACTTTATTATAGTTGTTCTGACATGGATGGAAAATATTCCACGCAATCCAACTGGTAGAATTTGTTACATCATAACGTGACAATCATGTGATTCCATACATATCAACTTCAAGTCCTTCAATGAGACAAAATTGTTTACATTTGAAGAATAACCTTGAGGCACTTTGATATCATGAAGACACTGAAAAAAGCTAATTTTCTCCCTATTTGATAATGTATGACAAGCTGGGGGAAGAAATGTTTGTCTTACTTTAGGAGTGGAAGCTAACTCCAAACGTATTCCCATTGATAGTAAGTCTAATCTTGCATTCAACCTATCTCGTGTCTTTCCTTTAATATCTAACAATGTTCCAATAAAATAATCACAGATATTCTTCTCCACGTGCATGACATCAATATTATGTTTAACTTCATGATACCTCCAATATGGTAGCTCAAAACAAATTGACCTTTTCTTCCAAAAGTGTCTATCATTACAAGATTTTTGTGTCTTTCCCAATGTCACATCATGGTTTTTCACCCTCTCAAAATACAGATCATGGGATAACGGTTTTGGAGCAGTATCAAATTCTTGTGATCCATTGAATGCCTTTTTTAGTCTTCTATAAGGGTGATCCGTAGGAAACAACTTTCAATGACCCATGTACACTATTTTCCTCCCATGATGCAATTGACAATATGACGTCTGTTTTTCGCAAATTGGAAATTCTTTATGCCCTATAACACTGTATCCAGACAAATATCCATACGCTGGGAAGTCATTTATAGTGAACATAAGCACTGCATGCAGTTGAAAATATTCCATTTTATAAGAATCATACACCCTAATACCATCATCCCATAACAGTTTCAAATCATCAATCAACGGTGACAAGTAAACATCAATATCATTTCCAAGTTGCTTTGGACCAAAGATCATTATACTCAACATGACATATTTGTGCTTCATTCAAACTTCAAAAGAGAGGTTTTAAATTCCTAATATAATAGGCCATGAACTATGTGTGCTACGGAGGGTTCGGTATGGATTCATTCCATCTGTGCACAACCCTAGTATGAGATTTCTAATTTCCTTTCCAAATGTAGAATACTACTCATCAATTTTCTTCCATTGTGGACAATAAGATGGATGACGTATTTTTCCATCACATACCCACTCATCAGCATGCCATATTAACCTTTTTTCATCATGTGAATTAGTAAATAAACATTTGAAACGATGAATTATAGGAAGATACAAAAATACATTTGAAGGGATATTTGTAATCTCTACATCAGCCTGTGATTTTTCTTTCACCTTATACCGTGATGTCCCACATTTAGGACACTCTAACAGAAATTCATATTCCTTCCTATATATAATGCATTCATTCGGATAGACATGTATTTTCTTGTATCCCTATCCCATCGGGAAGAATATTTTCTTGGCCTTATAATGTGAATCTGGAAGATCGTTATCTTTTAGAATAATGTCTTTCATCAATTGTAGCAGCTCTGTAAAACTTATGTCACTCCATCCATGTTTCACCTTCAGGTTAATCAATATTAACAGCGCCGAAAAAACCGTAAAATCTGTACAACCAGGATATAATGGTTTTTCAGCATCACCATATAAACGCACAACTATCGGTTCTATCTCAATTTGTTCTGCTACAATATCACGATTCATTTCTTCAATTCCATTGAAGTTACCATCTTGCGAATCATTATCATCAGTGACATTCCGTCCAGTTTTACCATGCCAAATCCAAGGGCTATAACTCGGATTAAAACCATAACAAATCAAATGATCTTTTATCTCCCTACTTTTCAACTTCTTCATATTCAAACATTTCAGGCATGGACAGAAAAAAATGTCACTACTTGGTACATTTTGTTTAGAAAATTCCAAAAAGGCATCAACACCTTCCTCATTTTCTTTGCTAATTCGATGTTCCATAATCCAACTTCGACTCATTATTACCTATAAAAAGTATCAAAAATATATATATTTTTAAGATAAAAAAATATATGTTTATATGAAAAAAAAATCATAATTTGAATGTAAAACAATTTTGAAATATAATAAAAAATCTATTCATATTTAAAAAAATATGCTTCAATATTATTTTAAAAACAAAATATAGTTGGATATAATAGTTTTAAATTCCATTGAATCAAATAAAACCATGGGGCCTACAATGGTTGATAGAAAATTGGAGAAAATAGAGAAAACATGAGAATCAAATAAAATTTAAAATAAAAATTCAGATGGAGAAAATCACAATGTAAAGTTAATCATCACGGCACAATCATCATGTCATAATCTCAGAAACCACGATGCAGTAGTCAATCCCAACTGACACTTATCCCCGACCCCCTTGGACACCCCCTGGACACCACCACCCCCTTGTACAGCCCCCCACCCCCTGGAAACCACCCCCACCCCCTTGGACACCCCATGGACACCACCACACACTTGGACATCCCCCCACCCTCCTAGACACTCCCACCCCCTGGACATCCCCCACCCCTCTAGACAGAACCCCCACCCCTCCTGGACACCACCCCCACCCCCTACCCCCTTAGACACCCCCCAGACACCCCCCAACTCTCTGGATAGCCCCCCACCCCTTGGACATCACCTACCCATTTAGATAGAACCACCAACCCCTCCTGGACACCACCCCCACCCCCTAACCCCTTGGACACCCCCCTGGACACCCCCAACCCTCTGGACAGCCCCCCTCCCCCTGGATAACCCCCACCCCTCTAGACAACACCCCCACCCCTCCTAGACACCACCCCACCCCTACCCCCTTGGACACCCCCTAGACACCCTCCAACCCTCTAGACATCCCCCACCCCCCGGAAAACCCCCAAAACCCTCTGGACAGGCCCCCACCCCCTTGGATAGCACCCCACACCCACCCACCCCTTGGACACCCCCCTAGACACCCCCAACCCTCTGGACAGTCCCCACCCCCCGGACAACCCCCCAAACCCTCTGGACAGGCCCCACCACCTTGGACAACCCCCCCCCCACCCCCTTGGACACCCCCCAACCCTCTGGACATCCCCCACCCCCTGGATAGCCCCCACCCCTCTAGACAGCACCCCACCCCTATTGGACACCACCCCACCCCTATTCTCTTAGACACCCCCTAGACACCCCCCCCCCTCTAGACAACACCCCCACCCCTCCTGGACACCACCCCCATCCCCACCCCCTTGGACACCCCCTGGACACCCTCCAACCCTCTGGACAACCCCCACCCCCTGGACAGTCCCCACCCCTCTAAACAGCACACCCCACCCCTCCTGGACACCACCCCCTCCCCTTACCCCCTTGGACACCCCCTAGACCCCCCAACACTCTGGACAACCCCCACCCCCCGGACAACCCCCCAAACACTCTGGACATGCCCCACCCCCTTGGACAGCCCCCCCCCCCCCCCCCCACCCCCTTGCCCCCCCCCCCAACACACCCCTGGACTGCCCCCAACCACCTCCATGGACACCCTGGATAGCCCCCAACCCCCTGGACAGCCACCAACCTTCTGGACATCCCCCCAAAACCATGGGATTTTAACCTCAAGCTACTAGTTTTGGCATATCTAGAGATTTTAACCTCAAGCTACTAGTTTTGGTATCATGCCATTATTAAAAATGAGAACCATGAATTGTATCTCCTACTAGTCTAAAATGCTCTATTTTGCAATGAATCGGTTTTTAATAGAATATGAAGACTTATAATAGTCCACGAAAATAACCAACCAAAATAGACTATGGTGCAACAAAAAGTGATACCCAAAATAGAAACAACCATGGATCCAAAACAAACATTCCACCATGAAAAACCATATATATACTTATAAAATAAATCACACTGGTACACAGAATGGGGGTATCATAATGGTTTACATATAAATTGTAGTAATATATGTGAATGAGATCATTAGTTGTCAATGAAAACAAAAATTACCATCAATGTTGGGCATTCGCGAAACAAAAACAAACAAAATAGAAGTAGGTGAGGCTTACGTGAATATTGCGAGTCGATATAATAGATCTGGGGATAATAAATAAGATGATGATGGAAAAACGAGGTAAGAGGGTTCAAAATCAAAGAATCTTACCTAGTTTAAACAAAATAATCGCAAACGTTAATATAGACTATCCGGAAAAAAACGAACGAAATAAAGCCGTTGGAGGCTTACCTGGGTGTTGCGAGTTGAGATGATAGATTCGAGGAGAGTAATGATGTTAAAAAATGATGGAAAAATGAGTTTAACGCAACAAGATCGACGAGTCGATTAGGGTTTACCGAGCAAGAGAGACGTGTCGTTGGACTATTGATCGAAAAATCATAAATGACAATCCACGGGGCATGTTAATTTTTTAAATGTTTTATAACATCGGTTATTAAATAACCAACATTATAAACTATTTTTATTACATTTATAACATTGGTTATTATAATAACCGACATTATAAATGTATTAGAAACGGCTTTTTTACGTCGGTTATTTTATAACCGCCGTAAAAAAATCTGCGTGTTGGTTTTTTACATCCGTTATAGAATAACCGACATAAAAAATACATCAGAAATCATAGTTTTTTACGTCGGTTATTTTATAACCGGCGTAGAAAATTCTGTGGGTTGTTTTGTTACATTGGTTATTAAATAACCGACGTCAAAAAGGCCTCAAAAGCCGCTTTTTGACGTCGGTTATTTTATAACCGATGTAAAAAATTCGTAGATAACTCGTTTTTTACGCCGTTTATCAAATAACCGACGTAAAAAACATCGCGATTTGATTTTTTACGTCGGTTAATTTATAACCGACGTAAAAAATGAACACACTCGATTTTGAACGTCGGGTATTAAAATAACCGACGTTAAAAATTTACTCACTGCATTTTTTACGTCTGTTATAAAATAACCAACGTAAAAAACCATGTTTCACAGATTATCACATCGGTTATATATTACCAACGTATAAAATAGTGACGTAAATAACATTTTCTGCACTAGTTCTTCCTCGCAATAATTTTCTATGTCATGTTGTATTTTAGTTCGTGCTCTATGAGCATATCTTTAATGTTTTCTAACAACATCGAGTCACTACCTAAGATGGTTTTATATCATTAAGGAAAACATTTATTGTTATGTACCACATGTTGATGTTGTGAATCTGTTCTTCATTAAAAAACGATGATTAGGGGATTAAAAGATGATTATTATTTTGGAAGACGTTCACTATTTTGGGAACCCTATATGATCGAAGTAAATATAATACTATGATAGTTTCTTTGAGGAGTAAAGGTTGACTTATATTTTAAAGAATCGATGAATTTAAGGTGAACTTATAGTAATTTAGGTTACTTATGGAAATGATTAAGATATCTTGGGGAAAATATGTTTAGGTTAGTTACTTTTGTTATAAGATGTTAGGAGTGGTTGATGTTGTTTAGAGATGAACGCTAAAGTTTATCTTCGAAGTCTATGTTATGAAATCATTCTTATATTTGGGTTTCATTCTTAGTTTGGTTTATAGTGACGAATTTTAAGGACAGTTATTTATGGAATAGTCTATGACGAATTTCGGTAGTACTATGGAATTTTGAATATTTAAAAGTAGTTTCCCTTCCTATGGGGTTATTGCTTTTTGAAGAGTTGTTTTATCTTAACCTTTCTGCTTTTGGGATAAATGTTTAAATATAGATAGTTATTCTTTTGTAGATTACGTGATTCTATAGAAGATGATTCTTGTGCTTTGATGAGACCAAGTGTTTTTGAATACTCATTGTTTGGAGAAAAGAGTAGTTTTGGTAGAAACTTATTAGAGGATGAAACTATACATGAAGGTAGGTATATTTCCTTATGTTTTTATTCTATGTAGTAAATGAATTCCTCAAAATTATGAAAAGGA
The DNA here is from genome assembly GCA_963277665.1 of Viscum album. Taxonomy (NCBI): domain Eukaryota; kingdom Viridiplantae; phylum Streptophyta; class Magnoliopsida; order Santalales; family Viscaceae; genus Viscum; species Viscum album. Next base: position 486,335,525 of record OY728145.1, read on the forward strand.
ACGTAAAACAAAAATGTTGTCTGTTAACGTTTCCTACTGAGAAATAAAATATCGTCTAACCCATCACAAGTTTGTGATTTTCTTGTTGTTAACTTTCTCCTAATCATGTTTTCTATCACTCTCCCTCAGAACTTGAACCTTTGTTTTCTCCTCCATATCCATGTTTTCCAACATGGAATCATAGTATGGGTTAACTCGGGTGACCTTTGTGCTTCCCTTTCTTTCTTATAAAGTAATAGTGTTACCGAATCTTTTTCCTATGTGGGACTTCCAATGAAATTTCCATGCATAATTTGTTTTAAAAAAATTGCGATGATGCAATTTCATAAGGGGTGAAGAATGTAACGACCCGAAATTTTCAATAAATCTTGTTTCTTATTTTGTGTGTAATTTTATTTTTATACTCAAAAAAACTATTTCATTTGATAACATGAGTATAATTAAAATGAGAAGGTTGGGTTTCGACTGTTATATGACCATTGGTCAATATTACCATTGGAAACTAAATGTTGTGATTATTGTCTCTAAATACAAGTGATATTGGTTAATTAATATAGAAAGAAGATTCGATGGCCTCATCCAGTAGTATCGGGCCAATCGAAGCCCATCTAACAGAACTTTGGAAGGAGGTAGCACCACTGGGCTTTGGTCTGGAACAAACCCAAGCCGAACTTCATCGTGTGAAGCTAGAACGAAATAACCTTCGCGAGAAGTTCAAACTAATAGAGATTACTACTTGTGCAATGTTGTCCGAGCCTCCCTCAGATTCTCTCACCTTAGCACACCTTACACTTAGGTCTTATGCTGGGGTTATAAGGGGCTATGTAAGGAGACCATAACTGGTTTTTGTAATCCTTTCAGTTAAATAAAATTGTGTTTTCTTCTTATGGTGAATTTTGTAAGATTTCAAATGTATGGATAAATGTAGGATGTATTTTATTCATGAATTTTGAAAAAAGTATATTTTAAAATATTTATGTAAACCTTAAATAATTAATGATGTGTAATGATTTTTAAAAAATGGTCTTCTGCAAACGTGTTCAGTAAGAAATTTAAATTCTAATAAGATCAACATAATTTTTAATGAATAGTAAATTATGAATAGTGATTTTATGCTTAGGATTAGTAATGTGACCAATTGGATTAGTAATCTCATTTAAATAAAGTGTTAATATAATTTAGGCACCTTGATTAAGTAGTGTGATTCAATAAAATAGGTAAATAACTGTTTCATTAATTATTAGTCAAGTATTAGTTTTTTAGGGTGAGTAGTGTTTTTTTAAATAAAAATTAAATTAAAAATATTTAGAAAATTATTTCTATAAAATGGACTTTATTTTTGAACTCAGAGCATCGATATTTTGTTATGGTAATTTTTTGGGATTTTTCTAAAAAAAATGAATTTTGGTGAATAGTGTTTTTATTTAAAAATTAAATTAAAAATATTTAGAAAATTATTTTTTTAAAATGGAGTTTATTTTTGAATTCAGAGCATTGATATTATGTTAAGGTAAATTTCTGGGAGTTTTCTGAAAAAGTTGAATTTTCATTGAATAGTAAAAATACAGTTTTTGGGTTTCAGTATGTTTAATGACATCATAACTACATCATGATGATGTGATGAGATACTTTAAGGGATGGCCGAATAAAGGGGATGCAGTATTGTATGAGGGGTCCCATGTGGCCAAAACCATGGGCAAATACCATGGGCAAGCCCATGGTTTTGCCAAAACCACTAGTGAGGTGTCCCTTGAAATTATTAAAGTATCACCTCCCTTTCCCTATAAATACCCACCCATTCCTCATTTAGTTTTCACTCCCAACTCTCCCCAAACGAAGCTCTGGTCCCATTACCTCCCAAGGAGTCCTCCCAAGGTGCCTCAAGCCCCTCTAGGTCCCAACCTTCATGTTTTAAGAGTTACGTTTTAAGGTAAGGGATCCTACCTCTCTCTTTCTTTCCAAGTACTCCCTTTTTTGTCATTTCTTTTATGATCCATGTTCTTATGTTGGAGATATTATTTTATATTAATAATACTTTCCTTTTTATGTTCATATGTTGATAGACCCCCTCTCTCTCTCATCAATTCATTTTAAGAATGTTTAAGTGGTGTCGTTAGGCTGTCGAATTTTTAAGGGATTCTTTCACCATTCTCATTTTCAAGTTCTATTTTTATGTCAAGTATTTCAAGTTCCTTTTTATTATGTTGGGTTATGATATATATATCTATCACACTTATATTTTATGTTCATATTATTATATACCCAATTTTATCGCGTCAATTCATTTTTGATGTTTTAAGTGACGCTGTTAGGATGCTGAATTTTCATAAGAGAAATCTTATTTTTGTTTCCCTTCCATGTTTTTCATTTCATATGGTATGTCTTTAAAATTTCATTAACATGTTCTTATATCCTTTATATTCTGTTCCTATACTGTTTTATGTATCATTTATTAGTGGGTGATCCATGTCCCCTCTCTTTTCAATGTTTTCTAAAACGAGAAACATAGCCGTTTTGCTGCAGACTTTTCGTCTCAGAATGTCTTTCTCTTTTCTCAAATTGTTTTATGTTATTAAATTAATACTCATATATATTTCTTCTACAGAGTTATTCACATATATATCAAAATTTTCTATTTTAAATTCTGGGATTTACATACATAAAACTCGCTTTCCTTTTTCCGTGGGTTTAAAGTGACATAAAGATCACCTCTTTAAAGCAGTTTTTAAAATGTGATGACTATGAAATGAAACCCATTTATTTTATGCTATATGGGTTGTTTATAAAATTATTGATGATGATATATGTTGCTCACATGATAATAATGTAAAATTTAAGGGTGTGCCCTGATAGCGCTCCAATTCATTGGGTAAAATCTTAATCTCTAGAGATGACCATTTTTAATGATACCTTGGTGAATAACCTTGGTAATTTTTAATGACACCTTGGGGATGGACCTTGGTGAAATGGAAATGATTATCTATGTTAAATGTTTTATCCAAATCTTCAAGTTATGAAACATGTTATTTTTATTATGATATGCCTCATGATCTCTTTCTCATGCCTTAAAGTTATTTTTCAAGACTTTTTGATGTATCTCAAGTTCACATGTAAAATGTTTCCCTTGTTTCCCTTACTGGGCCTTCTGCTCACCCTTTCCTTTTATGTATTCTCCCAGGTTATGAGATAATATAATGAACTTAGGATGAACAATGAATAATCCTTTCAAGTGTTTAATAAGAATGTTTTATGTTGTCATGTATTAAGTTCCTAGTTTCCAAGACACTAAACCTTAAAGATCCTTGATTTTGTATAATGTAATGAAAGTTAATGTGATAAAAAGGTGGTATGTTATATAAATTACCCTAACACATGTACTAACCCTATTTGATGATACATTTCTGAAAATGGTCATCCTTGGGTCGATTTTGGGACACCATGGGGCCACTTGTAAGTGATAATGACACTTTATATTAATTAAGTTAAAGTAAATACCAAAATGAGAAAAGCATATATCTTTTAGTAAAATAATTTTTACATATAGTTATAAATGTTATCTCTTAAACTATAAATATTCATTATAAATATAAAACAATTTCCTCTGTAATGGTATTTTATTTATAATTTTTAGAAATGACACAATGATGATGCAATATTTTCCTTATTAATGAAAGAATCAAATAAATGGTATTATAGATGTTAAAATAAATATAATTTGAAAGTTTTGAATCCATACAAGAATTTTCTAGGTTAATGTGATATGTTAGGATGGATTAAATGAGTTTTTTTCAAAGTAATAATGTTGTTAGGAATTTAAAAAAAATAGAAAATAGTGTCAAAATTGACATAAAAGAGTTTTTAAAACAAATATTTTATTATTAATTTATATTCTATTCCGAAAAATATTAGCTTCAGAAAAAGGTCTTAAATTATATTATATATGTCATTAATGAACCACTTGAGGTTCTCATGTAATTTTATAGTAATTTTATTAACCATATAATATAAAAATACAAAGAGACATGGTAAATGTCAAACTAATTAACTAAGAGTTAAATCTAGAAGGTAAGGTTAATTTAGTGACCCAAACCTATCTAAAAACTATTGGTTGAGTGTTTTTTTGACTCATACGAACCTTATACTTGAAATAAATCATTTTTGAGACCTTATAAACCGAAAATGATTTTATTATCAAATAATATTTCAATCTTTTCCTAAGGTTCCCCTCACCCCTCTTATAAAAGGGCACTTCGCCTTCTCTCAAATTCACACTATCAAAGCCATTTGGATTGGACAAACCCTGCCCAAATATCCTATCAACTATCCTCCCTTCATCCTAGAGGACTTAATTTAGTCATAAAGAGAACCTAAGGAGCCCTTTTGATCAAATCAAAAGGAAGAACCCGAAGAAGAGGTAAATATTTCAGCACCTCTTTGACGTTCCTTTCTTCTTCCACTTCCTCTTTATTTGTTGTTTCCATTCTAAAATAATAAATATAGTATATTATATATATTTTGATGTTATTATAAATATGGTACCACCATATTCATTATTCTATCCATCCTTTTAATGACATGTCACCATATGTTTGTACATATGGATTACCGTCCCCACGTCGTGGTGTAGTTGTTATTCAATAAATTTTTATTTATATGAGTATAATAATGTTGTATAATTGATTTAAATAATAAATATAACATGATAATTATTCTGTATATTTGACATACCATCTAATTATATATTATTTTAATATCAAAAGAATGATATTTTCACTCGTGCGTTCATACGGATTACCATCTCCACGAACGCAATAAGATTCATTACCCATCGTATCCATTCAACACTAATTTTCATTTTATGATTAAAAATAAATTTTAAAGACTTAATATCATTCTTAATATGAATAAGATACATTATATCCACAAAAAACACTACTTAAGTAACAAATCATATAAATGAAAACGAATCAGTTAACACCCGAAATGAAGATACTACTAAAATATCATTAACAAGGCAATATTAGAAGATCATATATGATATAATATTAATGTATATGGTTTTTTTATAATTTAATAAAAATGATTTCACCATTATACAGGAGGTAAACCTACACTATACCAAAGAAAAGAACAAGGTCAGGGTCAATTCTACAATCTATTCATCATCCGAGGTTGTTTATACATAATTATATACTAGGACCTATTTATCATCCACATCCATGTTTCCTAAAAAATGTATTTAAAAACAATTTTACTAATTACTAAATAATGGGTTAAAGTCATTTATACCCTTATTTGACTTTATATGCTTTGAAAAGAATCTTTCTGTTATTTTCCAAACAATGTACATTATGACCTTTTCGAAAAAATTAATGTAAGAATGTGTTTTTAATTTATAAGATGGGTAAAACTATTTTACATCATTATAACATCATCAAATATTACCTTACAAGCTTAAAAGAATATTTACAAAATAATTGTTCTATTTTATAATTATATTAATTTTAAATTATTTCAAAATAAAAAAAGATATTTCTCAAAAAAAGTTTTTGATTTCATCTATGTCAACATACTTTGTTAGATTTTAAGATTATTTGAAGTTGATTTATTCTGATACAAAACATCCATATTGTATTAAATGTTTTGTGATATGTTTGACTGTGGATATGTTATTTTTACACCATTCATGTTTATGGATAAAATATTTACATTTAGTATTCTAGTTTAAATACGAATGTTTATGGTATGTTTAAAACTTTTTTCATATGAGGAATGCATTGGACTTAGTAAGAGACAGGTGGAGCCCACTATAGCTCCTCAATGAATCGGTAAGTCTCATGAGACAAACTAGTGTCTTGGCACAAGGACTTGAAAAATTCTTATTTGTAGTCTTGGCACAAGGCCTTGACTATGTGGTTATGTTGTCTGATATTATGAATTCCATCATTATGAAAGTGGCTATTGATATTGCATGTGATTATTCGACTAGTAGAATATCCATGTGAATAATTAAATGGAATTATTTGATTTTTTCTTTGTCGTATCATGCTGAATTTCAAGTTTCAAAGTCTTTTGTTTTATATTATACATTGACTAAAATGTTTATGCTTATTTATGAAAGTTTTCGCTATATTGTTATCCTTACTAAGCATCTCAGCTCACCCCTTTCTATGTTTTATTTTTCCCAGGATGTGAAGAAGTATTTTATGACTGACCTATGAGGATAGTTTGAGGGGATATGAGTGTGATCTATGGAAATAATATTGTTGTAGTTTTTCATTTTATAATGTATTGTAAAACTTATTAATGTATCTAGTATTTCCAAGGCTACTAAACTGATCGATCTTTCGGGAAATGATTTCCTTGTATCATGCCAATGTTATATAATAATGCACCGACTCTAGGTAACTAGGGTCGGGGCGTTACAGTTAGATCAGAGTAAGTTTAGTACAAAACATGGAATCTAGATTTAGATAAACTCTAATTTGAGCACATTACCCTATGATTGAATTTGAGGATTAGTATGGAAGAACTTCCTAGAATTTTTTTATTGTAGTGATTTTGTGAGTTTTCCAAGAAATACATCCCTGTCTGGATACGAGAAGGTAGAGGCGGCTCTAGCACATATGTACCTGGGGGTAAAACCCAAAAACACCGCTTTGAGCTAGACTCGAATGAGAACTGGTGCACGAAAACGGGCCTTGCTGCACTCTTGGTTACGACACTCCTGGGAGATATGATTAGGATAATTCTCATTTCCTTTACAAACTATTATGAAGGGTTTTTGAGTATATACTTCCTCAGAGAATTTTTTTTTATTATTATGGTTTATATCCATAAACAGTTCATATTATGTTATGTGTTTTACAATTTTGGAATTATGTATTTCGATTCATAAACTAATATAGTTTATGCCATTGTTTAGAAATGATGCCTAGTAGAAGGAATGGAAACCATATCAATGCACAAAATACATGTATGGATTTACCTCCCACTCAATATAATTATAGTGGAGATGGTGAATCAATTGGTGCTGATCAGCTTATCACCATACTGGGAAAACTCACTCAGGTTATGAATAATAACCTTACCCGTTTAGAGAACCATGATTCACAGTGTGGATGATCAATGTTAGATCATTTCATAAGGAAAAAACCACCAACATTAAATGGGAGTACAAATCCATTAGTTGTTGAGAAATGGATAAATTCCTTAGAGAAAATATTCCACGCCTTGGGGAGTAGCGAAAGGGAAAAAAGTTTTCATGGTAGTTTACCGCCTCACTAGAGATACTGATCAATGGTGGTCATTAATTCAAAACACAAAGAAAGACGAGGAAGTATCAAATATGTAATGGAGGGAGTTTAAATGGATTTTCTTAGAAAAATACTTTCCTTATGACCATCGACCATAAATGAAATACAATTCTTGAGTCTGAGGCAAAAGGAGGATGAGAATGTTGCAAAGTATGAAGCTAGATTTACAAGATTAGCAAGGCATAATGCAGATTATATACGTAACACAAGAAGTAAGATTGATCGTTTCTTTGATGGGTTAAAACAATTTCTCCATAGAGAATTAGTCTCACAATCCTTCTCAACATACAAATATATGTTCTCATCTGTTATCAAGATAGAAAAGTAATTCTCTAAGTCTTATGACTTTAAAGCCCAACAAGAGAAGAAGAGATTTGTTAAACACTTTGGAAATAGAAATAAAGGGAATAAGGGAAAAGTTGAATATCCATCCTATATTAAATGTGGGAAGAAACACCCTGGTACTTGTTTGAAGGGAATGAGAGTTTGTTACAAGTGTGGTGAAAAAGGCCACCAAGCTTGTGATTTCAAGGGGAAGAAAGATGATGTCAATGTTGAATGCTTCAATTGTAGAGAAAGGGGGAATTATGAAAATGAATGTCTTAAGTGCCAAGAAAACTTACCTTAGAAAAGGACAACGGATCAAGGCCAAGATTATGTGATCACTACTACTAAGGTTGAAGCTCCAAAAGAAATGGTGGAAGGTAATTTAATAGTTTCCTCATGTTTAGCCAATGCATTATTTGATTCTAGATCATCGCATTGTTTCATATCTTCCCAGTTTGCTAAGAAAATTATATATTTTCAATTTGATTTAACAAGGGAGTTTTTAGTAAAAACTCATAAGCTAAGTATCATTGCAACAAATATTTGTGAATCAGTCACCATTAGGGCATATAAATGTTATTTATCTTCTGATCTCATCGTCATACCCATGATTGAATTTGATATAATCCTCGGTATAGATTGGATTTCAGACCATGATGCAATAATTTACTGTAAGAATAAGGAGGTTACAATTTTTTATTACAATGATAAAGAAAACCTTATCTTTAGAGAAGAAACATCACCACCTCATTCTTATCTAGATCCACCCCTAGTAGCTCAACTAAATTCAATTATTGGAGAGGAAGAGAATAAAGTAACTATGGGTGAGGAAAAGAATGTTAAAATAGAGGATGTACCTATTATTCAAGAATATGTCGATGTGTTTCTGGAAGATTTACCTGGACATCTTACAGAATGAGAAATTGAGTTTTCCATTGATTTAATTCTTGGTTCAAGGCCCATATATAAGACCCCTTATAGAATGTCCACTATAGAATTAGTGGAACTAAAGAAAAAACTAGAGTAATTGAGTAATAAGGGATTTATTCACCCTAGTGTTTCTCCATAGGGAGCCCCTATTCTTTTTGTTAAGAAGAAATATGGATCAATGAAGTTGTGCATTGACTACAGGGAGATCAATGATATAACAATATAAAACAAGTATCACCTACCTCACATTGATGATTTATTAGACTAACTTCATGGAGCTCAATATTTTTCAAAGATTGACCTTTGATCTGGATTTCATCAATTGTGTGTGAGGAAGGAAGACATTCCGAAAACAACATTTCAAACCAGGTACGGGCATTATGAGTTTACAGTAATGCCTTTTGGGCTGACTAATGCACCCTTTATTTTTATATATCTAATGAATATAGTTTTCAAGTAATATCTTGATGATTTTGTAGTGGTATTTATTGATGATATCCTGGTATACTCCAAAAGCTATGAAGATCATGAAAATCACTTGTGCCCCATTCTGAAAACCCTCATAAGAAATGAATTATATGGGATGTTTAGCAAGTGTGAATTTTGGCTTGAAGAGATTTATTTTCTTGGACATATTATCTCTAAGGATGGAATCTCTGTTGACACTTCTAAGACAAAGGCAATCCAAGAATGGCCAGCACCGGCAAGTATAATTGAGGTACACAATTATATTTGTTTAGCAGGTTATTATCGACGTTTCATCCAGAATTTTTCCCAATTGGCTAACCCATTAACGAATCTCACACGTAAAGGGGTTAAATTTTTTTGGACAAAAGAGTGTGAAGAATTTTTTGAAGAACTGAATAGAATATTAGTCAATTCTCCTATATTGAATCTACCATCGGGGAATGATGGGTTTGTTATTTATAGTGATGCCTTAAAGAAAGGACTTGGTTGTGTACTTATGCACAATGATAGAGTTATTTACTATGCATCATGATAGCTGAAAATTCATGAGCAAAACTATCCTACTCATGATCTTGAGTTAGCATCTATAATCTTTTCTTTAAATATTTGGAGACACTATCTTTATAGTGAAAAATTTGAGATTTATAATGATCAAAAGAGTTTTAAGTATAATTTCTCTTAGAAGGAACTCAACATGAGGCAATGGAGATGACTTGAACTACTCAATGATTATTATTTCATGATACACTACCACCCGGGGAAGGAAAATAAGGTGGAAAATGCTTTGAGCATAAAGGATCATGGAGTCTTGAACTAGATGAGAGTTGAAAGGGATCCTATTTTCATGGATCTAGTAATGATGGATTTGTGAATAACCATGGAAGGTGAAACATCAAATCTTTTTCAAATGGTTTCCAAACCAACTTTACTAGAAATGATAAAAAGTTCTCAGGCTGATGACGAGGAATTTCAAAAGAAGATAAAATCTTTGAATGATGGGAGATTGATCGACTTCGTATATGAAGATGGGATTTTGAAATTTGGGAAGAGACTTTGTGTTCCCAATATACCTGATCTGAAAAGGGAATTGTTAGATCATGATCATAGCTCCAATTTCTCTATACACCCTAGGAGCACTAAGATGTATAGAGATTTTAAGGAACATTTTTTGTGGGACAACATGAAGAGTGAGATTGTTGATTTTGTGTTAAGATATATGGTTTGTCAACAAGTGAAAGCTAGAAGACAACTTCCTGGAGGAGTCATGAAACATCTTCCCATACCTGAGTGGAAATGGGATAATATTACTATGTACTTTGTCATGGGACTACCAAAGACTCCTAGAAGGAACCCTAAAATATGGGTCATTGTTGATCGTCTTACCAAGTAAGAACATTTTCTTGCTATAAAAGAAGATTTACCACTTGAAAATTCAACAAGACTATATATTAACGAAGTTGTAAGACTTCATGGAGTACCACTATTGATTGTTTTTTATCATGATCCACGTTTTACATCAAGATTCTGGAAAAGTATTTAGAAATCCCTGGACACTGAACTTCATTTGAGCACTACCTACCACCCTCAAACTAATGGACAATCAAAACGGACTATTCAAACCTTAGAAGACATGTTGTGATCTTTCTCACTTGAATTTCATGGTATTTGGGATCAATATTTACCTCTAGTAGAATTTTCCTATAATAGTAGCTTCCATTAATGTATTCAGATGGCACCATATGAAGCATTATAAAGAATGATATGTCGTACACCAACTTGTTGGGATGATGTTGGTGAAAGAAAACTTTTAGGCCCAGAAATTGTTGAGGAAATTATGGAAAAGGTGAAGGTTATCCAAACCCACATCAAAACAGCAGAAAGTAGGCAGAAGAGCCATGCCGATAACCGAAGGAAGGATTTGGAATTTCAGGTAGGAGATCATGTTAGAAGGTATCTCTATGGAAGGGAGTTATAATATTCAGTAATAAGCGTAAACTAAGACCCAAGTGCATCCGACCATTCAAAAATCTAGAATTAATTGGGGCTGTAGCTTAATGGTTTGCAATGCCACTAAGTCTCTCCAAAGTTCATGATGTGTTCCACGTATCACTGTTGAGAAAATACATGCCTGACCCAACGCATGTGCTCAATAATGAGGAATTAGAATTGGAACCCAATCTGTCTTATTGTGAAAAGCCTATCAAGATTCTTGATACAAGAGAACAAGTGTTGAGAAACCGTGCGACTTGTCTGGTAAAAGTTCTTTGGAGAAACCATAAAATTGAAGAGGCAATGTGGGAACCCGAGAAACTTATGATGAAGAACCACCCAAATAATTTTATTCATTAATAATATAGAAATTTTGAGGACAAAATTATTTTAAGGAGGGGAGAATGTAACACCCCAATCCTCCACAATAAGTTTCCCTTTGAATAATGCAATAGCTTGCATTGTACACAACTTCGAGATTCCAACACATCGCGACCAATCAAACTAGCCGTTATGAATAGTAATACCCACGTTTTGAAATTTTATCAATTTTATAATTCAAAATAGACTTTATTTTTGGGTTTAGAATATCAAAATTATCTTAGGGTGAATTTTTTCTATTTTTCTGAAATCATTCAGTTTTTTATGAATAGTTAAAAATACTAAAATTTAATTAAAAACAACTTTTTTAATCAAAATAATTTTTAGTGATAAATTATACTATTGAGTGGTTTTTAAGTATAATTATATTATATTTTTACCATTTAATCCAATTTTGGTCATTCGACATAATTTCACATTTAAACTAGACATAAGAAAGTGTCAATCTTTTGATAGTTATTATTTCTTAAAAACACGCTTTTTTTGACAACGGAAATTAATTTTAAATTAATTTCTGACACTTATATGTTTTGAATTTATAAAAATGGATTCCATATTTAGAATCATGAGGTCTAAATTGTGTAAATAGGTAACTTTTATATTTATACATTTTGAATAATTACTTCGGTAAATATTTTATTTACCATGGTTAAAGGGTAAATCCGGTAAATAAGGGTAAATAAATAATATTATAATAATATTAAATTACCTTAAAACATGTCCTAACCCTATTGGATAATACATTCCCGACCATGGTCATCCTTGGGTCGATTTTAGGACCCCATGGAGCCACTTTTAAGTGATAATGGCACTTTATATTAATTAAGTTAAAGTAAATACAAAAATTACCTAAGCATATATATATTTTAGTAAAATATTATTTACATAGGGTTATATATGTTATCCCTTAGACTATAAATATTAATTATAAATACAAATTTATTTCCTACATAATGGTTTTTTATTTATAATTTTTAGACATTGAATAATTAAATTTATTTATTACACAATGATGATGTAGTATTTTCCTTATTAATGAAAGAATCAAATAAATGGTATTATAGATGTTAAAATAAATATAATTTGAAAGTTTTTATGCCATCCATGAATTTTATAGGTTAATGTGACATGTTAGTATTGATTAAATTATTTTTTTTCGAAGTAATAATGCTGTTAGGAATTAAAAAAAACAAAATAGAAAATAGCATCAAAATTGACATAAAAGAGTTTTAAAAAATATATTATATTATTAATTTATATTATATTTCTAAAAATATATGGTTCAGCCAAATGTCTTAAATAATATTATATATGTCATTAATGAACCACTTGAGATTCTCTTGGATGTTTATGGTAAGTTTATTAACAATATAATATAAAAATATAAAGAGACATGATAAATGTCAAACTAATTAACTAAGAGTTAAATCTAGAAGATAAGGTTAATATAGTGACCCAAACCTATCTAAAACCCACTGGTTGAGTCTTTTTTGACCCCTCCCCACCTTATCCTTGAAATAAATCATTTTGGAGCCATTAGAGAATGAAAATGATTTTATTATAAAATAATATTTCAATCTTTTTCTTTAGGTTCCCTCCCCCCTCTTATAAAAGGGAACTTTCCCTTCTCTCAAATTTACATCTTCAAAGCCATTTGACTCGGCTAAACCCTTCCCAAATATCCTCCAAACTATCCTCCCTTCATCCTAGAGGCATTTTTTTAGTCCTAAAGCCAACCTAAGGAGCCCTTTTGATCAAATAAAAAGGAAGAGCCCGAAGAAGAGGTAAATATTTCATCACCTCTTTCAAGTTCCTTTCTTCTTCCACTTCATCTTTATTTGTTGTTTCTATTCTAAAATAATAAATAAATAATATTATATATATGGTGATGTTATTATAAATATGTTATAACCATATTAATTATTCTCTACATCCTTTGAATGACATGTCACCATACATGCGTACGTACAACTTACCATCTCCACGTCGTGGTGTAGTTGTTATTCAATACTTCATTATTTGGATGGGCATAATAATGATGTATAATTGATTTAAATAATAAATATAACATGATAATTATTCTGTATATATTATATACTATCCAATTACATATTATTTTAATATCAAAAGAATGATATTGTCGCTCGTGCTTACATACGTATTACTGTCTCCACGAACACGATGAGATTCATTCCCCATCATATCCATTAAAGAATAATTTTCATTTGATGATTAAAAATAATTTTTAAAGACTTAATATCAATCTGAATATGAATAAGATACATCATATCCACAACAAACATTACTTACATAACAAAACATATAAAGGAAAACGAATCAGTTATCACCTGAAACGATGATACTACTAAAATATCATTAACAAGGAAATATTAGAAGATCATATATGATATCATATTAATGTATATGGTTCTTTTATAATTTAATAACAATTATTTATCCATTATACAAGAGGTTAACCGACCCTCTACCAAGGAAAGGAACAAGGTAAGGGTTAATTATACAATATCTTCATCATCCGAGGTTGTTTATACGTAATTATCTATTGGGACCTCTTTATCATCCACATCCATGTTTCCTACAAAAATGTATTTCAAAAAAAAATTTACTAATTACTAGACAATGGGTCAAATTAATTTATACCCTTATTTTACCTTTTCTATTTTTAAAGGAATCTTTCTGTCATTTCTCAAACAAGGTACTTTATGACCTTCTCGACAAAATTAAGGTAAGAATGTTTTTTTAACTTATACAGCGGGTGCGACTATTTTCCACCGTTATAACATCATTAAAGCTTCCCTTACAAGCTTATAATAATATTTCAAAAATAAATGATTTCTTTTATAATTATATGAATTTTAAATGATTTCAAAATAGTAATAGATATTTCTCTAAAAAAGATTTGATTTCATCTATGTCAACATCCTTTGATGTATTTTAAGCTTATTTGAAGTTGATTTATTATGATACAAAACATCCATATTTTATTAAAGGTTTTGTGATAGGTTTGATTATGGATGTGTTATATTTACACCATTCATGTTTTATGTATAAAATATTTAAATTTCGTATGCCAGTTTTAATATGAATGTTTATGTTATATTTAAACCTTTTCATATGAGGAACACATTGGACTTAGTAAGTGACAGGTAGAGCCCACTATAGCTCCTTGATGCATCGGTAGGTCTCATGAGACAAACTAGTGTCTTGGCACAAGGCCTTGATGAAATCTTATTTTTAGTCTTGGCACAAGGCCTTGACTATGTGGTTATGAAGTATGACATTATGCATTCCATCATTATGAAAGTGGATATTGATATTGCAAGTGATTATTAGACTAGTATAATATCCATGGGAATAAGTAAATGGAATTATTTGGTTTTGTATTTTCCATATTATGCTGAAGTTCAAGTTTAAAAGGATTTTTTAGTCTTATATGTTGCTTTAAATGTTTATGCTTATTTAGGAAAGTTTCCTCTATATTGTTATCCTTACTGAGCATCTGAGCTCACTCATTTCTATGTTTTATTTTTCCCTAGATGTGAAGATGTATTTTATTACTGACCTAAAGGGATATTCTAAGGGGATATGAGTGTGATCTATGGAAATAATGTTGTTGTGCTTTTTCATTTTATAATGTTTTGTAAAACTTATGAATATATCTAGTATTTCCAAGGCTACTAAACTGATCAGTTTTTTGGGACATTATTTCCTTGTAGCATGCCAATGTTATGTCATAATGCACCGATGCTGGGTAACTGGGGTCGAGGCGTTATAGGAATGGACTAAACAAGATCCTCAAACTGACCTGTAGGCTCAACTTCATCAACATGTTCAAGGGTTAGATCATTTCTTTCAGATGTGGCAGCCCTGGGTTTAGGATAATAATAAGACTCGTGGAAAACAACATACCTACTTATAATGCTCTTTTGGTAACCTGGTTTATCTTCTAAGAGTTTATACCCCTTAACACCAATCAGGATACCCAATTAAGATTTATTTTAGATCTGTTGGGTCCAGTTTTTCAGTTTTAATATTAGCATAAGTTGTACAATAGAGGACTCTTAAGTTTGTACGGGAGGGAGGCTTACCATTCCACAGTTTTTCAGGTGTTTTAAATTGATTATAAAAAAGGGACACATATTAATTAGGTAGAAAACAGTTCTAATAGCCTCTTCCCAAAAGGGTTGAGGGAGGATTGAGCATGCAAGCATACTTCAGACTCTTTCAAGTATAATACTATTCATTCATTCTTCTAATCTATTTTGTTGGGGGAGTTTCCTTAATTGTTTTATGCCTTTTAATAACTTCAGATTCACAATATGAAATGAATTTAGTGTATAGGTATTCCAACCCATTATCTATTCTTGTGGTTTTAATTTTCTTCCCAATTTTGTTTTCAACCAAATATTTCTAGGTTTTAAAACTTTTTAAAACATCAGCTTTATTATTTAGAATGTAAATCCAAACTTTTCTAGAAAATTCATCTATAAAGGTGAAAAAATAGGATCCTCCACCATGGGAGGTAGTTTCTATCTAGCCTCCATAGGTCAGAATGAATGTATTCAAGGGGTATGATAGGTATAAAAGATAACCATTATGTATTTTCCCATCACACAATCTTCACAAAATAGAATATTTCTTTGTGTGATATCACTTAAAAACCCTTGTTGATTTTTTCTAGGCCCTTAGAGCTTACATGCCCCACTATCCTATGATAAAGCATAATGTTATCAGTGTTGGTGGAATAAACACAACCCAATTTCATTGAATGGTTCTTACCATTCAAGACATACAACCTATTGATTAGAGACCCCTTAATAATGGTTTTAGATCCTTTAGAGATTTTTAGACAAACTGTTTCAGATCTAATAGTGAACCCCTTTTGATATATAACTCCTAAGGAAACCAGGTTTCATTGAAGGTTGGGAACCCACCTAACATCTATTAATGTGATGATAGAATGATCATCTAGTTCTAATAAAACATAACCTATTCTCTCAGCCTTACACCCCTTATTATTACCTAATAGGAAATCTATTTCTACCCTTTAAACTAATTCAATGAATTAATCTCTAAAAGTACACATGTGTAAGGAACTTCATGATTCTAAGACCCACTCTTGATTGAGTGCATAGTTGGACACATTAAGCACTTTAGTAGTGTCATAACATGAGTCAACTACAAGGGACTGGTTAGTGGGCTAATTAGACGCCAACTCATGTATTAGTTTTCTATATTTCGGATTAATATTCCTGCGTTTACCATAATGAAAGTAAGTGACTTTTTGTTCTTTATAATTAGATCTTGGTTTAGGGTTCTTAATGTTTTATCTTTTATCTTTAGTAAACTATTTATTCTTACTTTTAGATTGTGGTCTTCCCTTAGAGAATAATATCTATTCCTCACCATTCACTGCTGAAGTTGAAGGCTATAACAATGGTTCAAAACTGTTATAATAGGTTGTAGAACCATCTGTATAGCCTATACCAATGGTTCTCCAAACCATTGGCTATAGTTATATTGGTAAATACCTATACTAATGGTTCTTAGTGAACTGTTGGTATAAGATGATCTGAATTTCATTTTTACCAATGGTCCACTATGAACCATTGGTTTAAGAATATAAAAATGATTATAAAACCATTTGTATAGACCCCCCCAAATTCCACAACCTGTAGTAACCCCACCCTACCCACATAATCTACAATAAAAATAGAACCTACAATGCATCCCAAAGAACATCCTAAACAAATAGAACCTGCAAAAAATGAAAATAGAACCTCCAAACAAATAGAACCTACAATGCAACCAACATAACATCCTCAAAGATCCAAAAACCAAGACACAAGTAATGATAACACTTGAAATTAATTTATGCATTTAACCATTGATAAAAAACATACAAAACATCACATATATCCATTCAAAACAAATCATCAAACATAAAAGTTCATAAATATAAGTAAAAAATGTAAAGGATCAATCTATCCCACATTATCATCACTATCATCATTGTCATCCTCAGCCTCATCCTTGTCCTTAGCCTCATCCTCATCCTTACCCTCTTCTTTTCCATCATACTCACCCTCTTCATCACTATCATCCTCACCATTGCCATCACCATAAATGTCATCATCTAGATAACCACTAGGACTACTTCTTGGTTCACTATATAACATACACATCGTTGACATATATGCATCACAATCCATGATGGTATATGGTTAAAGTGATAGACATAAAACTTCCATCGGTTTCATAAATTTATAATTTTCATTTTCTATGTTATCCTCAGCCTATGCTTCCCATGAATTATATTTTTCCAACTCGATGCTACTAGAACTGGAACTTGAAGTGGGCCAATACCTCATTGGGAAAATACTCTTCCCTGGTCGACAACATACTCTGTCATGGTGTTCATCTCCCAAAACATGATGTTAGTGATCCTTTGGCCCAAATTTTTCAACTTCTTAGGAATCTAGGGCCTCCAATGAACACTATTAAAAATATAAAAAGACTATTAAGAAATAAAATTGATTTAAAAATTGAAATCAATAAAGAAAAAATGACAATCTTCTATTATGTCAGTTTTTTTTCGCACATCCATATTTTTTTCTTTCTTCTCAAGAAAAACAATTTTACTCATGGCACACATCCTTTAATATTCAAAAACCCTCTCTAAAATGAAATTGAATATAGAAATCCATAATTAAAAATAGGCTACAAATAATGAATTTTATAAGTAAAATAAAATGGATAATAATTCTAAATAAAGCTGAAAATAAAAACTTATAGTAGATAAATTATGACTTAGAATCAAAGAATGGTTTATTAATAGATATAACATATTTATAAGTGAACATATCATCATAGTAATCAATAATAAGGTGAATGTGTTATCACCATAATTAATGATAAGATGAACAAGTATTACTATAACATAAAGTAATATGCATGAATGGGTTATCAACACTGTAATCATGACTATAACTTAAAAGAATTATGTTTTGGTATGATTTAATAATACACATCTCATTCCCTAAATGATCATTTTGAGATTTTAAATTTATTACTTGAGTTTTTTGGAATTAATGATACAAATGAAAAACAATTTCTCCATCACATGAGGTGATAGAGTTCTTTGGAACACTTAATTCTATTAATGTGATCAAAATCACGACTAAAAAAATGTTTTTCATGGTTTTTTTATAATTGGAACATTCTAAAGATCTAAAGGAGAGTTAAGATCTTATTTCTCCTCAAAAAAATTATAACAAGCTAAATAATCACATCATAATAATGAGCTCAATAAGGTATGTGTAATGTTTTCAAGGGGGAGGGATATATAGAATCTTTATTTACTTTATAGAACATTCCAATGATAATTACTATGTTGGATGAGTGTTCCTCTACCATGGGAATTGTGTATCTAGTATTATTACCATGCGAAGTGATTTATGTATAGGTTGTAATTATATTTATGAAATATATAGTGTTTTATGTATATTTTATTCAAAATGATCATATATTCAAGGGTCCAATTTGGTTCTTTACAATAAAAAATTTCCAATTCTATGTTCCAATTAGTCTACACCACATAGATCATGGTTTCAATGTCATGAGATAACATGGTGTGATTAGAACATGTTAAGATGGATAGATATTTTAGATATAAATATTCAGTTGATTGATTTTTTATATTTATTAACTATAATGTTTCTCATAAACCAAATGGTTGTTGCAAAACGAATGTGACCGATTTACTATATCATTGTTTAAGGTATTCTCACATTTCATTACTAAGTCTCTTTATCTTCTGTAATTTAATTTTTGCACATTAATATTTATATAATACGTTAGTATATTTTCATAACATTGTTTCATACCCTAAGGTATTAATGATTATATCCCTAAACATTTTAAATGGAAGTGTCCCCATTATTGTAGTTCCCTTTCATATTAAAATAATGGACATTTAATAAAATGATGAGTGGTAGTATAGGTTCATGAAAATCTCACAAAAATAACAATAATAATCCTGAAATTCTAGTACACACTAAATACTATAAATAATAAACTAAATAATACATGTTCATTTATCAAGAAAAAATAGAAATGGAATGAAATATGGAGGAAAAAAAGAAAGTGAAAGTCCAAAAGAAAAATTATGAAAGAGTTTCATACCTTCTTCCTCTCACGGTCTGACATCATAGTCCACCCCAAAGTGTGGAGGTATTTTGTAGCATCCTTGTTTTTTATTTGTTTTTAACGATTCCTAAAAAATAATTTTCAATAATAGAAAATAAAGTATTAATGAAAATCATGGTAATTTTCATTTAAAAACTCAAATTTGATTAATACCTTGAACTCGGTACTTGTCCAATGAGAAATCATTTCCCCATTATATTATAATGGAAAGGCATCTATGATAGGTGTGGCCTCTAAATCCAATTCAACTCCAGTACTCCATCCACTATACAACTCAAGCTTATAGCCTCTCCAGAGTTCACCTAATTCCATGAGATGTGCTATCCTTGCATCCTCGCCATCATGAAACTTAAAATGAAGTTGGCGCAAATAGTATTAATTTATAGTAATAAAATAATATTATAACATTAAATATAATGAATTTTTTTAACCTTATTTGTTCCCAAGAATTATCCTTTACTTCATTTGGTAGGTTCCGCTAGGAGAGTGGACTGATGGAAATATTGTCGGAGTATTTGATAAGCATTGCCAAAAAAATACTACATTCCCACTCTATTTTTCAAATCATTTGGTTGTTTTTATTATACTCCACCATCAGCCATGTATGGAGGTTCCACACCGCATGCATGCGTGTATGCCCAAAGTGTTTATCTGAAGATCTAGCTATTAAAAAAGAAGAAAAAATATTATATCAATACATCTTATAATGAAATTAATTTATGGTAATTTTTTACAGGGATAATATAAATATACCTGAGGTAGTTTGATCAGTGGATGTCACTAGATCCACATGCACTGAAGGTACATCAACATTTATATATTGAGTGGGTCCCAGTGTATGCTTCGCAAACTCAGAATGTGTCAGAGTAGGAGTAAAGGAAGAAGGAACATTGAAGCCTGTGGAGAAGGTAGTATAAGGAAAAGAAGTTGGCATAGATGGCTGTGAAAATTCATAATATAGATAAGGAGTAGGAATCATAATCGAATAAGGTAAAGATATGTGAGGAGGCTCATATGTAAATGGTGGTTGAAACATGGGTGACCTAAATATCTTGGGTGTCTCTAATGAAATTGCAGGATTAGAATGTGTGTTAGATGGTATGCCTGAGGGAGGGATGAGGTGTGATTGGGTATGCAGACCAGAGTACCAAGCTCTAGTACCATCCCCCTCATATCGTCATCTTGAGCACTAAAACCACTAGGTTGGTCAGAAAATAACTACTGCATGGGTGGTGGATCCTAATTTAAAGTTAAAAAAATTAGTCACATGAAATTATATGTTATTCATATATATTTTTGAAATATAATACTCATAATGAGAACTATAGGAGGGACACACATCTCACTCATTTGGTGATTCTTGTCTGTCATCCTATTTTTCGTATCTCCTCGATGTTTTTCATTTCTTTCATTTGAAAACAAATTTTTAATTAATTATAAATCCATATCTAATGTGTAATCCAAACAAGAAAGATGATGAGACATGACTTAATTAAGGAATACCACTTTTTAAACAAAGTACAGGATATATAGTGATATAAAAAAATAATTATATCTAGTGGGATGAATATCAAAACATAATACATGTCATATAAAAAATAGTTTGTTCAAATTAGTATGTTTAATAAGGGTATGATATAGTTTTATTATATTTTCAATTTGATCTAATTCAATTTAGGTTAGGTTATTTGGTTCATTCTGGTCAATTGATTAGGTCATTTGTCCATTTTTATCTGTCTTAAGTTATTTGGTTCTTTTTTATCAATTTATTAGGTCATTTCCCTTTTTAATTTTTGTTAGTTAATTTGGTTCATATTTTGGGTTAGGTCATTTTTCTATTTTTTTGTTATGTCATTATTTTCATTGGTTTTTATTTTTATATCAATTAGTTTAATATGTCCAATTAAATTCATATTTTTTGTTATAATTTAATTATTTTAGTTTTGTTTTGTTTGGTAGGTTTGAATATAGTTCAATTAAATATTAGAAAATGAAACTCAAATAAAACAACATCTAGTAAATATTGAAAATTCACATCAAGGTCAAGTTGGATTTAAAATATTTGTAATCAATAGTAAATCAATTTGTATAGCACCATCCTTAATAACCTAATTCAAAATAAACCAAAAGAACTAAAAAAACACATATGAATGATTCTATATATTTACCACCACAACTTTAGGCTCACAATAAAATCTTCCAGTTGATTTATTGTAGTCATCATAAGTAATAAATGGATCGGGGCCAATGGGAGTAAGTATAGTGTAAATTCCATCATCACCATCATAAAAAATATGACATTGGATTAATTCAATAATGAAACCAAATTCAGGTCGAAGAAGATATTTAACATATTTTTCCCACCATTTATACTAATAAATTTGGTTCATCGATAGCAAGAGTGACAGTCATGTTAATAACTCAAAATACACAATCATCAATAAATGTTCTTTGCCTCATCATTTAATTAAACAACGGTAATTTTATTATAGTGGCATGATCATGAGAGTAATAATCCAATATTAGTATTTTCCCAATGAATCCATAATAAGATACATTTTTAAATCGAGGTATACTATCTGATGAAATGGCATAAAATTTTGTTGTGGATGTTAACATAACACCATTATATTGTGTTCTAATGTTCTTTGATCATTCAGTGATAATAAATCTATTCCCACTGATCACAATTGATTTTCATTCATGAACCACTAAATTAAGAGAAAAATCCTAATATCTCATTTCCTAAGATACATATTCATTAGTAAAACTCAATACTTGAAATATAAATGATTATTAAAATTAATTAAATATTGATTTAATTAATTTATTATAGTAATATTTCTACCTTTAATTTCAACCAAGTAGAGAACTCTTTTCTATGAAAAGTTTCTCTCCTTCTCAAAGATAAAGAACGATGATTTCTAGTTATAATTAGTTTATGTTCCCTGTAGAAAAAATAGAAATAGTTAATAGATATGTAAAATTACATGAAATGACATAAAATATACATCCTCAAGTTACTTACTTGATGTAGTCATTGAACAAATCATAGTTAAACAAAACGGTGCGATGTGCCATCTCCTGCTATTCAAGTATTACTGTGGTCAATGTATATGATCTGGTAATTCCCCCTATTTAAGGAAGTGATGGAAAACTGGGTTCAATTTTCTCATACTATTATTTTTCATTTTTAAATGGTCTGTTTTGTCACGTCGTCAGATCAGATAAATACGTTGAACATAAATCCATACATTTTGCAGCCAAGTAACCTTTCATGATAGAACCTTCACTAAGATTTATGTTCTGTACATAAGACTTCAATGTGAACATGTTTCTTTCAGTTAGATACATCCAAAAAAATAAATTGGTCCTCTAAGAAGTATTTAAATTGGAATATAGATAGTTAGATACACATTTCATTTGAAAAACGATGGAGAAAATATTTTCTCTAACTCATAAAAAAATAATTATTCCACTTCCAATTTTTTTTCAAGATAGACTTTGACAACTTCTTAGCACAAATATATCTAAATAAATGAAAGAACCAAATAACCGACTGTAACACCCCAATCTTCCATGGTATACTTCTCTTTGAATAATACAGTAGCGTGTGTTGTACGCAACTTCGAGTTCTAATATACACCACAACCAATCAAACTAGCCGTTATGAATAGTAATACCTACTTTTTAAAATTTTATAAATTTTATCATTCAAAATGGACTTCATATTTGGATTCTGAATATCGAAATTAGCCTAGGGTAAAGTTTTGGTATTTTTTTGAAAACTTTCAATTTTTGATGAATAGTGAAAAACACCGAGTTATAGTTTAAAAAAAATTATTTAAAAAATTATTTATTTTATTTAAATTTCATTAAGGTAAAAATAGATACATAATACCTATATAACTTCAATGTATTTCATTGGAGGTGGTTTAGAATAATTTTGGAAATTTAAAAATTTTATTGAACTTTTCACCTTCTTTTACCCACCTCCTAGGATAATTTGGAAATTTACATAAAACATAATTTTACCGCTTCTGTGAGTGGAATTTCAAAAATTCGTGAGACATGGTAAACATCAAGGATTAAAATGTAGTTCAATAAGATAAAAATAATTTTTTGAGAATAGTAACTTTTTACTTTTATTTACCACGGTTAAAAGTAAATAGGGTAATTAAGGGTAAAAATGTTATTAATATTAACCTAAAACATGTCCTAATGCTATTGGAAAAGTGTATCTCGACCAAAAACAACCTTAGGAATAAAATATTATCATTTAGGTCCACTTGGATTAGATTAGGGCATTTATTATTATTTAATTTAAAGAAGAGTTAAAAGAATTAAAATCAAAGAATAATTACTCAAACATTTTTAATATAGGGTTATACATAAGATAAATTCAATTATAAATATTCATTAGAAAGATAGACAGATTTCCTAAATAATTATATTTTATTTATAATTTTTAGACATTAAATAATTTAATTTATTTATGACACAATAATGATGCAGTAATTACCTTATTAGTAAAATATTAAAATAATTGATATTATAAATACCCAAATAAATATAATTTGAGACTTTTAATGAATTCCAAGAATTTAATAGATTAGTATGACATTTTATACTTGATTAAATGAATTATTCTTGAAGTAATCATGCTGTTATGATTTTCAAAAAAATCAAATTTCAAATAGTGTCAAAATTGACATAAATAAGTTTTTAAAACAAATATTATATTATTAATTCATATTCTATTTTTGAAAATCTAAGGTTCTTCCAAAGGAATTGTATCATGATAGGTGTATCATTAATGGACCACTTTGGGGTCTCTTGGATGTATATAGTAAGTTTATTTACTATATAATATAAAAATACAAAGTGACATGGTAAGTGTCAAACTATTTAACTAAGAGTTAAAACTAAAATATAAGGTTAATTTAATGACCCAAACCTGTCTAAAATCTATTGGTTGAAAGTATTTCGACCCATCCCCACCTTATACTATGAATAATACACTTTTTTTCCATTAAAAACCGAATATTAATTTATTATAAAATAATACTTTAAGTTTTTCCTAAAGAGACCCTCTTCCCTCTTATAAAAGGGAACTCCCCCTTATCTTTAATTGACACCTTGGAAGCCATTTGGATCGGACAAACTCTGCCCAAATATCATGAAAACTTTCCTCAATTCATCTTAGAGGCATTATTTTTATCATAAAGACAACGTAAGGATCCCTTTTGATCAAATCTAAAGGAAGAATCTGAAGAAGAGGTAACGTCTTCACCACCCTCTTTAATGTTTCGTTCTTCTTCAACTTCTTCTATCCATGTATTTTTCATTCTAAAATAATAAATTTATTATATTCTATATACTGTGATGTTATTATAAGTGTTTAAAAAACAAATTCATTATTCTATCCATCTCTTGAATGACGTGTCACCATACGTGCGTACGTATGGACTACCGTCTCCACGTTGTGGTGAAATAGACATTCAATATATTATTATTTAGATGGGGATAATAATGATGTATAATTCATGTAAATAATAAATATAACATGATAATGATTCTTTCTATATGATATACCATCCAATTATATATTATTTTAATATCAAAAAAATGACATTGTTGCTCGTGCATACGTACGGACTACCGTCTCCATGAACACGATAGGATTCATTCCCCATCATATCCATTTGAGTCTAATTCTCTTTTAATGATTAAAAATAATGTTTAAGGACTTGATATCATTCTGTATATGAATAATATACAACCTATCCATAACAAACATTACTTATTTCACAAAACACATAAAAGAAAACGAATAAGTTAACACCCGAAACGATGATAATACTAAGATATTATTAAAAAATCAATGTTAAAATATCATATATGATATCATATTAATGTATATGATTCTTGTACAATTCAATAACAATTATTTCAACATTATACAGGAATCTAACTTACCGTCGACCAAGGAAAAAGTACAAAGTAAGGGGATTCTTATCTCACTTTTAATTCCGTGAGATTTCCATTGTTCACCACTTATTTATTTCATGTGGTGTGTGTACTACACATGTTTGTATTCATAGTGAAATATACTTTAATTTATGGATATTTAAATCATCATTGTATGATCCTTCTTTCATGGGTTTATGTTTCATAAGTTACCAAATCGTTAAGGGAATTTGAAATTTCAATTTCCACTCATTCGGCTTTACGAATAATTCATTGATTATTTTACTCCAAGATTATGTGTGGAATGACTATTTATTTTCTTATGTCATAATTTACAATCCCCTTTCTGTGTATATACTTTTGATACACATAATCACTCCATGGATAAATTCTCAAGTCATCTATATGAACTTGATAAGAGTAATTTTTAACTCAATCTCAATTTATTGAGTTAAACATCTAATTAATTGGTGTTGTTTTTACAAGAATATGTGTGAATGTACTTTGATTGTTTTAAACTAAATATCCAATCATATTGAGTGTATTTATATTTTTCACACATAATTACGTCGTTGATTTATCCTTAACCTAATGATACAGCCTTTATGAGATATTTCATCTCAATTTACATTTCATTGAGACTCCTTTGTTGTTATACACCAAATCACTTTTATATGGTGTATATAATGTACTTTGACATAGTATATCATGAATCACTTTATTCTCATGATATTACAAAGTTTTGATTACCTTAATTATTTGTATTGAAGTTTCTCTCCTTTGGTTAGGAACTCTAACTAAAATATCATTTTAAAATGTTTTAAAGATTTATTTTTCTAAATCTTTCTCAATAATGTCCATGTTTTAAAAATGGTTTTAAGGATTTATTTATATGGACATTAAAGTTTTCAAATCAGAATTCCGTTAAAATTTTCAAAGTGCTATGGGTCACTTTAATTCAAAAATCTATTTTAAATGGCTTCTTGACAAATGGTGTGACTTTTTAATGTTTTAAAGAAAAAGGGGGATATTTCTCTCAAAAGTTTGATGATTATTTTCATCTATGTCAATATCCTTCATTATTCTCGAGTCA
Organism: Viscum album; assembly: GCA_963277665.1. Taxonomy (NCBI): domain Eukaryota; kingdom Viridiplantae; phylum Streptophyta; class Magnoliopsida; order Santalales; family Viscaceae; genus Viscum; species Viscum album. The sequence continues at coordinate 486,362,228 of OY728145.1, forward strand.
GGTTAATCTAATACAATACAATCTTCCATATTGTATCGAATGAGTAATGTTTGAATGTGTATGTGCTATTTTTAAACCATTCATGGTTTGTGGATAAAGTATTGACATTTCATATGATAGTTTTTATATGAATATTTATGTTATGTTTCAAACTTTTTATATGAGGAATGCATTGGACTTAGTAAGTGACAGGTGGAGCCCGCTATAGCTCCTCGATGCATCGGTATGTCTCATGAGACAAACTAGTGTCTTGGCACGAGGCATTGAAAAAATCATATTTGTAGTTTTAGCATGAGTCCTTGGCTATGTGGTTATGATAGTCTGGCATTATGCATTCCATCATTATGAAGGTGGTTATTGATATTTCATGTAATTATTCAACTAGTAGAATATCCATGTCAATAAGTAAATGACATTATTTCATTTTATCTTTTCCATATTATGCTGAAGTTTGAGTTTAAAAGGATTTTGTTTTAGTTATACATTGCCTTAAGTGTTTATTCTTATCTATGAAATATTCTGATATATTGTTATCCTTACTGAGAATCTGATCTCACCCCTTTTAATGTTTTATTTTTCCTAGGATGTGAATAAGTAATTTATGAATGACCTGGAGGGATATTATGAGGGGATATGAAGACAAGACGTTGTTGTTGTTTTTTTATCCTTATGATGTAATGTAAGACTTATGAATGTATATAGTGTTTCCATGACTACTAAACTAACCTGTCTTTCGAGACTTGATCCTTTGTGATCATGCCAATTTTATGTAATAATGCACCGACTATGGGTAACTGGGGTTGGGACACTACAGTTGGTATCAGAAGAAGTTTAGTACGAACCTTGGAAGCTATATTTATATAATATCTGATTAGAGCACATAGATCTAAGATGGACATTGAGGATTAGTATAGAAGAACTTCCTAGAATTATGGTATTGTATAGATTTTGTGAGTTTTCCAAGTAATAAATCCCTATTTGGATATGAGCAGGTAGAGGCGGCTCTGGAACAGATGTACCTAGGGGTAAAACCCGAAAACACCGCTTTTAGATAGACTCGAACGGGAACTGGTGCACGAAAACGGGCCTTGCTGTACTCTTGGTTATGACACTCCCAAGGGATATGCTTATGATAATTTACATTTTCTTTACAAACTGATTTGAAGTATTATATATAAGATGATAGTAAATGACCTTGGTTAATCCTAATGTGTTTCAAATTGAGAATATGGTGACATGATATTATCTAAATGATTTTATGACTACTGTTACTCACATAATGCTTTCTGGTTTTAGTTAATGGCTGGATTCCAAGGAAGTCTTAGTGACATTGAGAATGATGTACAAGGTGGGAACGATGGTGGAAATGAGCAAAAAAATGGAATATTGATAGGCATAAAATATATCTTCTTCATGCCAAATAAATTTTCCAAAAATATGATCAACAATATATATATTAACCAATTCCCGAACTCAACAAAGAAGAGAAATGTGATGAATGATAAGAGCTCCACCAGTGGAGACCATGGAGAATGGAATCCTCAATTTCCATCATGCAGGAAATGTGGAAGGAGACACCCAGGAATGTTTCTTAATGGGACAAAGAAATGATTTATGTGCGGGAAGGAAGGACATAAAGTGAAGAATTGCCGACGAAAAATGAAGAGTATTATGGAAGATGATAAAAATGGTCCCAAGAATCCATTTATAGTCATTTGCCGTAAATGTAGGGGACCTGACCATTACCCGTGTGAATGCCCTATTCTATAGGATATTTTCTTAGACAAAGAAGAAGCTATGTGGAAATAAATGGTTGGAGAAATGTTTAAAAATTATTAGTGCTCCTTGTTGATGGGTTTAATTTGGAATAATTTTATCTTGTATTTGTAACCCTGTAGTTTTCCATGTGAGAATGATATTTGAGGTTGAATTATATTTTCTCTTGTGGATATAGTTATAAATAACCATTTGGTTTTATATGATCATTGGTTTTGATGCAATTACAATTTATTATAATTTGGGATGAAAATGAAAGGTATGAGATAACATTTGTGGTTAAATTATGTTATGGTTATTTTGAGGAATTTATCTCATTTTGGTAATGTTATAAAATATAGTTTTTGAAAAAGGACAACACACATACCGTGTGACAACCCATCACGTCGGACAAAGCTGTGGGAATCGAACCCACAACCAAAGTGCGATTCAGATTTATCACCTACCACTGGACTACGTGAAGTCCCTGGTTAGTGTGACTATTATTTTTAGTTTAATGATTTTATTGATTAATAACAATTTGATTTGGGATCTTATGTCTTATCAAATGAATACCCTTAGTATAGGAAAATGATTTGGTGATTAAGTGATAAATGTTATTTTGGAAGATGTTCGCTTTGTTGGGAACACTATATGCCCAAAGAAAATAGAATAGTATGGGATTTCATTTGAGGAGTAATGGTGGATTTTTATCTATGTTTTTATTGTGGATATATAGTGATTTGGGTTATTTATGGAAATGATTTACCTTTAATAGAGAATATTTGATTAGGTTAATTACGTTTAAGTATGCGACTTTAAGAGTAATTGATTTCATTTGGAGATACCATTTAACGTTGAAGACTATATAACCAAATTATTCTATGTTCTGAGTTTAAATATTATTTTGGATTTTATTAAAGGATTTTAAGGACAATTATTTATTGAATGCTATTTATTTAGCTTTGGGGTATTGTTGGTTTAATTTTAGAAATTAAGATTAGTGTTTCTTTCTCTAATGAAGTAACCTTTTGGGGGATCATTAGATCTTATACTAACCATTTTGGTTTTGATTAATCTCTAAAGACAAGGTAAATATATAGTTTATTCTTCGTGGATAATGTGAATCTATAAGAATTTTATTGTAGCTCTTCTAGTGTGACCAAGTCTTCTGGAATACTAATCATTTAAAAATGACTTAGTAGTAGAAATTTATAAAAGAATGAAACTTTAATTAAAAATTAAGTATATCTCTTTATGTGCTTAGTCAATCTCAGAAATGAATTCCTCATCTTTATGTAATGTAACTTAAAAATAAAGAAAATAAAAATAAAAATGTTGTCTGTTTACTTTTCCTACTGGGAAACTAATGACTGTTTGTCCCATCAAAAGTTTGTGGTTTTTTTATAGTTAACTTTCTCCTGATCATGTTTTCTATCCCTCTCCATCATAACTTGAGACTTATTTTATCATCCATATCCATGTTTTTCTACAAGGAATCCTAGTATAGGTTATCTCGGGTGACCTTTATACTTCTCTTTCTTGCTTTTAAAGTGATAGTTTTATTAACCCATTTTCCAATGTGTAAATTTCCATTATATTCCCAAGCCCAATTTTAAAACTTTAGAGGACACAATTTATTAAAGGAGGGGAGAATGTAACACCCCAAGCTTCCACGATACGCTTCTCCTTGAATAATACAGTAGCGTGTGTTGTACGCAACTTCAGGTTCTAACACACACCACAAGCAATCAAACTAGATGTTATGAATAGTAATACCTACTTTTTGAAAGTTTATAAATTTTATCTTTCAAAATGGACTTCATATTTCGATTCAGAATATTGAAATTATCCTAGGGTGATGTTTTGGTATTTTTCTGAAAACTTTCAATTTTTGATGAATAGTGAAAAACACTGAGTTATAGTTTACAAACAAATTTTTATTTAAATAATTATTTATTTTATTTAAATTTAATTAAGGTAAAAATAGATACATAATACCTATATAAGTTCAATGTAATATATTGGAGTTGGTTTATAATAATTTTGGATATATAAAAATTTTATTGAACTTTTCACCGTCTTTTACCCACCTCCTAGGAGAATTTGGAAATTCACATAAAACATAATTTTACCGCTTCTATGAGTGGAATTTTGAAAATCCGAGAGACGCACTTAATATCAAGGAGTAAAATGAGGTTCAATAATATAAAAATAATTTTTGGTGAATAGTAACTTTTTACTTTTATTTAACACGGTTAAAAGTGAATAGGGTAATTTAGGGTAAAAATGATATTAATATTACCCTAACACGTGTCCTAATTCTATTGGACAAGTGTATCTCTACTAAAAACAACCTTAGGAATAAAATATTATAATTTATGTCCACTTGGATTAGATTAGGACATTTATTATTATTTAATTCAAAGAAGAGTCAAAAGAGTTAAAATCAATGTTTAATTACTAAAACATTTTTAATATAGGGTTATACATAAGATAAATTCAATTATAAATATTCATTAGAAATATAAAAAATTTCCTAAATAATAATATTTTATTTATAATTTTTAGACATTAAATAATATAATTTATTTATGACACAATGATGATGTCGTAATTACCTTATTAGTGACATATTAAAATAATTGATAATATAAATACCCAAATAAATATAATTTGAGACTTTTAATGAATTCCAAGAATTTCATAGATTAATATGACATGTTATATTTGATTAAATGATTTAGGTGAGAAGTAATCATGCTGTTTTGATTTTCAAAAAAATCAAATTTCAAATAGTTTCAAAATTGACATAAAAGAGTTTTTAAAACAAATATTATATTATTAATTCATATTCTATTCCAAAAAATATAAGGTTCAGACAAAGGACTTTTATCATGATATGTGTATCATTAATGGACCGCATTGGGGTCTCTTTGATGTATATAGTAAGTTTATTAACTATATAATATAAAAATACAAAGTGACATGGTAATTGTCAAACTATTTAAATAAGAGTTAAAACTAAAAGATAAGGTTAATATAATGCCCCAAACCCATCTAAAATCTATTTTCTGAAAAGATTTAGACCCATAACCACCTTATACTTTGAATAATCCACTTTGGAGCCATTATAAACCTAATATGAATTTATTATAAAATAATACTTTAAGTTTTTCCTAAAGAGCCCCTCACCCCTCTTATAAAAGGGCACTCCACCTAATCATTAATTCACATATTCAAAGCCATTTGGCTCGGCCAACCTCTGCCCAAATATCCTCCCAACTTCCCTCAATTAATCCTAGATTCCTTAGTTTTATCAGAAAGCCAACCTATGGAGTCCTTTTGATCAAATAAAAAGGAAGAACCCGAAGAAGAGGTAACGTCTTCGCCACCCTCTTAAAAGTTCATTTCTTCTTCAAATTATTTTTTCCTTGTTTTTTACATTCTAAAATAATAACTCCATAATATTCTATATAATGTGGTGTTATTATAAATATGTAACAAACAAATTCATTATTCTATCCATCCCTTGAATGACATGTCACCATACGTGCGTACGTACGGCCTACCGTCTCCACGTTGTGGTGTAATTGTTATTCAATATATTATTATTTATATGGGTATACTAATGATGTATAATTCATGTAAATAATAAATATAACATGATAATGATTCTGTCTATATGATATACCATCCAATTATATATTATTTTAATATCAAAAAAATGATATTGTCGCTCGTGCGTACGTACGGACTACCGTCTCTACGAACGCGATGTGATTCATTACCCATCATATCCATTTGAGTCTAATTATCATTTAATGATTATAATAATGTTTAAGGACTTGATATCATTCTGTATATGAATAATATACAACCTATCCATAACAAACATGACTTATTTCATGAAACATAAAAAAACGAGTAAGTTAACACCCGAAACAATGATAATACTAAGATATTATTAACAAATAAATGTTAAAAGATCATATATGATATAATATTAATGTATATTATTCTTGTATAATTCAATAACAATTATTTCACCATTATATAGGAATATGAACTACCGTATACCAATGAAAAAGTACAAAGTAAGGGGATTCTTATCTCACTTTTAATTCTGTGAGATTTCCATTGTTCACCACTTATTTATTGAATCTGGTGTGTGTACTGCCCATGATTATATTCATTGTGTAACATAATTTAATCTATGTATATTTACATCATCATTGTATGATCCTTCTTTCATGGTTTTATGTTTCGTAAGTTACCAAATCGATAAGGGAATTTGAAATCTCAATTTCCACTCATTCGACTTTACGAATAATTCATTGATTATTTTACTCCAATATTATGTGTGGAATAACTATTTATTTTCTTATGTCATAATTTACACTACCCTTTATATGGATATAATTTTGATACACATAATCACTCCATTGATAAATTCTCAAGTCATCGATATGAACTTGATAAGAGTAATCTTTAACTCAATCTCTATTTATTGAGTTAAACATATAATTCATTGGTGTTGTTTTTACAAGAATATGTGTGAATGTCCTTTGATTGTTTTACACTGAATATTCAAAAATATTGAGCGTATTTATATTTTTCACACATAATTATGTCATTGATTTATCCTTAACCTAAGGATACGACCTTTATGAGAGATTTCATCTCAATTTACATTCCATTGAGACTCCTTTATTGTTATACACCAAATCACTTTTATATGGTGTATATAATGTACTTTAACATAGTATATCACGAATCCCTTTATTCTCATGATATTAAAAAGTTTTGATTACCTCAATTATTTGTATTAATGTGTCTCTCTTTTGGTTATAAACTTTAACTAAAATATCATTTTAAAATGTTTTAAAGATTTATTATTCAAAATCTTTCTCAATAATGTTCATGTTTTAAAAATTGTTTTAAGGATTTATTTATATGGACATTAATGTTTTCAAATAAAAATTACTTTTAAAATTTTCAATGTGCTATGGGACACATTGATTAAAAAATCTATTTTAAATGGCTTCTTGACAAATAGTGTGACTTTTAAATGTTTTTAAGAAAAATGGGGATATTTCTCTCAATATTTTGATGATTATTTTCATCTTTGTCAATATCCTTCATTATACTCTCTTGAGGTTAATATTATATAATAAAATCTTCCATATTGTATCGAATGAGTTATGTTTGACTGTGGATGTAATATTTTTATACCATTCATGGTTTGTGGATAAAGTATTGACATTTTGTATGCTATTTTTTATACGAATGTTTATGTTATGTTTCAAACTTTTCATATGAGGAATGAATTGGACTTAGTATGTGACAGGTAGATCCTGCTATAACTCTTCAATGTATCAGTAGGTCTGATGAGACAAACTAGTGTCTTGGCACGAGTCCTTGACAAAATCTTATTTGTAGTCTTGGCACGAGGCCTTGGCTACGTGGTTATGATAGTCTGGCATTATGCATTCCATCATTATGAAGGTGGTTATTGATATTGCATGTGATTATTCAACAAGTAGAATATCCATGTGAATAAGTAAATGGCATTATTTCATTTTATCTTTTCCATATTATGCTGAAGTTCAAGTTTAAAAGGCTTTTGTTTTAGTTATACATTTCCTTAAGTGTTTATTCTTATCTATGAAAGCTTCTACTATATTGTTATCCTTACTGAGCATCTGAGCTCACCCCTTTCAATGTTTTATTTTTCCCAGGATGTGAAGAAGTAATTTATGAATGACTTGAAAGGATAGTATGAGGGGATATGAAGACAAGATGTTGTTGTAGTTTTTTTTAACCTTATTATGTAATGTAAGACTTATGAATGTATCTAGTGTTTCCAAGACTACTAAACTAAATGGACTTTCGAGACTCTATCATTTGTGATCGTTCCAATGTTATGTAATAATGCACCAACTTTGGGTAACTGGGGATGGGGCATTACACAGACACCCTTACATTATTTGATATAATATGACAGTTTTTATTGGAATCAAATCATGCCTAAGGATATGATAATCATGAGTCTCAAAATACGTCATCTTCAACTCTCTTTTGTTGAACTATTTTGATATGTTTATTGAATATCCATTAGGAAATTTAATAGTCTCTTGTACTTCTACAAATTTATTTTTTTATAGGTGTCATCAAGGGGTTAAAGGGTATAAACGTTGGGTTGACAAACAGGGTTACAAAAAATTCATTATAAACTGAGATGTTATTTTCCATGATTCCATGGTTCCTAAATCTATATATTTCATTAATGAAAATGATGAAACGACACAAATTGGTTGTATCCAAACAAATACAAGTACCTAATTTGAAGATATAAATAATCCCAATCCACCAAAATATCTCCCTCTTGACTATGATAAACCTGATTCTCTTGTTCAATCAGACGGTGAGCTGATGGGGGCTCAAACTAATTACCAGCTTACTCAAAATAGAGCCGGTAGGGTTATCCGGACCGAAGCTTAGTTTAATTAACATGGAATGGATTCTTTTTATTTCCATGTTTCCCATGATATTTAATATGAGGATCCCCAAACTTATAGGAAATCTATAACTATCAAAGACTCAAAGCATTGGTTATCTTCCATGGATTATGAAATAAAATCTATAAAAGACAACAACATATGCCAAATTGATTTTCTTCAAGTTAATATTTAAAAGTCAATAAGATAACACCAATAAGAATAAAATCAGTTTAAGGATAGTCTTGTTGAAAAAGGTTTCCTCTTGAGTGATAGAATTGATTATTCTAAATTTTTTTATCTTGTAGTTAAACATTCGTCAATCTATTTGTTCCTTGATTTTTCAATTGATTATGATTGGGACATTTAGTATTTTGATATAACAAAATAGGGGTATTTATTTTAAATAAATCATTGTATGGTCTAAAGTAAACAACTAGGTAGTTGTATTTTAATTTTTATACTTTCATTCTTAGTAATTTTTTTAATATAAGTAAACATGATGCATGTGTATATTTCAAAAATATCAAATCTATTATGTTCAATTTATTTCTATATGTCAATGAGATGATTATTATTTGACATGATATAAAACATATCATTTATTTTATGTATTACTTTAAGGAAATGTTTGAAATAAAATACCTATGAAATGATAGGAAACTTTTAAGGAAAGAAATAATAAAGAATAGGATAACAATTTTCTCTACCTGTCACAACATGGATATATTATGAAAATTATTAAGATATATATGTTTGAAATATTAAAACCTTATAATGTCCTATTAGAATTTATGTATAATATTTTATATTCTAGTATTGTAGGTAACATCATGTATGCCATGATTTTCACATGACCTGATGTTTCATATTATATTTGTATAATTAGTATATTTATGAGTAATCCAAGCTATCCACACGGGAAATCTTTAAAATTTATTCTTAGATATATTTCTCAAGAAACAAAATTGTATTTATTCTATGTAAAAAATTTAATATTACCGTCCCTATTGTTGGTTATATAGATTCATGTTATACAGACAATATAGATACCCAAAAGTTCCTCATAGAGTCTATATTTACTACTTGTGTAGGACTAGTGTCCTGTAAATTTAATATATAACTTGTGGTTTCCTCTTAATATATAAATTCAAATATAAATCCATGAATGAGGCTATCAAAGATGCCATTTAGATCAACAGTTTTTATCCAGAACTAAGTCTTAGTAATTCTATAACTGCTGCATATTTTGGTATTCAATCCAAATTATACCAATATAAATATTAAATATTCTATGTTACATCTAAGAATATTGACATTATGTTTCATTTTATTAGATACCTCATTGAATTATGAATCATGTGTCTCAGTAAGAAACACACTAGTGACAATCTAGCCAATAGTTTGACTAAGGTCATGATGTTATTCAAGTTAAAGAATTATTCATATTTAGTGAACTTGGTTCCAATTCAGTGATAATATATGTAATAAAATCACCAATATATTATGAAAATGGTGGAGATTTGTTTTTTAATTTCTATACAAAATTGTGTTCATTTATTTATATCATTTATAAATTGTTATGCATGAATATTGATGTGAATTGTAACTCTCCTTTTATTATTGTGCCCCAATTTTGATTTTAGATCTTAGGGTGTTACCCAAACATGAGGGCCTATTTACCGTTATATGGATACCCTTAACTATGCCATTCTAGTACGTTTATGTGAGTGGTACCCTTATGTGATAATTACCCTTATGTTTGGTTACCCTTAGGTTACACAAGGTGTATCCTTACGTGAGGTTATATTGACCCTTACATGGTTTATGGATTACCATTATGTGGGATTGATTACCCTTAAGTGGGTTCCACTCTTATGTATCTACCCTTATGCATCTTAGGTCTGGCTTGGTACCTTTATGTAGTTGTTTTTACTAACATTTATGAAGTGCATCACTTTTTGATTATTTATTTATAGTTTCTTTTATATTTGGTAGGGACCCATGGAAATTTATGATTAGATAGGTAGTTGAGATGGAATATGCAATAGTCAATAGAATTAATGAACCCATGTGGCCTCATCCTATGAGATATATTCATTTGATATGGCTCGCACCTTCCTCCTAGTTTCTGGATATCTTTTGGTGAAACCCAAGCTTGACTGATTGAACTCTTCTTCTAGTGATATCATCATCAACTTGTTATATTTTTCATGTAATCCTTGTACAACCTTCAAAGTGGAGTGTTGATGATGTCCTTTATGAAGAAAAAGTGTGGTCCCTTTCTTGATCCAGGAGATCTTAGAGAAGTGAAAACCATTAGATCCATATCCATTATAGCATCCTAAAGAGATCAAGATCATCAAAGAGCTACCCTCTTTGGTTTGTGAGTATTATTTAAAATATAATCATTTTTATTGTTGTTCTTACTATTGGTTTGTTTCCTATACCTATTTTGTTTGAGAATAATAAGATGTGTGTGTGTGTGTTGGGTGGTGTTCCTTCCATGAACATAGGATCCAAAAAGATTTTAAACATGTTAATTATTATATCCATTTTATTTATTTATGTTTTATTTATTGTACTTACATTTTTGATATTTTCTTGACCCATCAATATTCTATCAAACACATTAAGCAAAAAACAAGAAACTATTCATTGATCCTCAGTTCTTAGGGGAATATTCTTAAGAATGTTTCCAACATGATGCAAACTCCACCCACCTCCACTGAAGCCATCACCCACTCTTGTGTTTCCCTACAAACCTTAACATCCCCACAAAACCTCAACATACCTTTATGACCATAGTGTCACTATGGACCCCATTGTCCCTGAATTACCTCAGTGTCCTAGCCAGACCGCACAAACTCACCCACCCCTATAATCCTTACTAGCCTGTGTGACCTCTAATTTCCTATCAACGCTCCTTTTTTTCATGTGATTAAACTAGTCTAACACTTGTTTTAAACTACAAATGCTACAGATCTTGAAATATTTAACACTAACATTTTTTATAACTAAAAAAGCACTAATAAATATGTGACATTCATCAGTGCTACCTAACATTACTGATAAAAGTCCCTTTTATCAGTGATGCAAAAAACATTGAGAAAAGGATACCCTTTTAAGTGATTTTGTTAGCACTGATAAAGGTATAAATTTACCCGTTCTCAAAATCTTGAACTTTAATAAAGCAAAAATTCACTTAATAAGAACACAATGAATAATTTAATATATATGTACATATTTATAAATTTTTAAATTATATTTATATTACAATAAGAATATATAGGTAAATATAATATATAAATAATATTTATATAACTTATAATGAAAAATTATTATAAATCTTATTTTCATTATTTTATATTTAAAAAACTGACAAATTTATATTAATCAATAAAAATGTTTTTTGGTATATTTATATAAATTAATTTCAAAATGAAAATATAATTAATGTAAAATGATATATAAATATTTTATTTTAATAGTAATAAAAATATATAAATGAATGTATTTATTTAAATATGGGATTCAAATTTGAATTTATATATTTATATTCACATTAAATAATTTAAAATATACATACATTTATTCGTATGTATATGTATACATGTGTATTATTTGTGGATGTCTGTATGTGTGTGTGTGTGTATGTGTTGTATGTGTATTCATGTGTTGTGTTGTGTTGTGTGTGTGTCTGTTTTGTATTTTTGTATGTTTATGTGTGTATGCGTATTTATATATGTATGTGGATGTACGTGGATATGTATGTATGTGTATGTATATATATGTGTATGTATGTATGTGACATGTGCATATGTGTATGCATGTGTACATATGTTTATCTAGCATGGATATGTTTATATAGTAAGTGTATGTATGCTTATGTATGTGTATGTGTATGCATGTGTGTGTGTATGGGAATATTCATGTATCTATATGTTTATTCGTAAGTGTAAGTGTATGTGTATGTGTATGCATGTGCATGAGTATGTATATAGGTGTATGTTTATTTACTAAGTTTAAAATTTTCAATATGTTAGTATCTTATATGATTAATATTTACTCCCCTCTAATAAAGACAATTATACATTCACCCACTATTATTTTCTTTTACCTACTTGTTAAATTTGAAAATGTTATGGATTTTTTACAGTATGTATACTCATCATACGTACTTATGAAAATTGTATCAGGAATATGAATTTTAGTCACTATGGGATGAAAGTACCCCCAAAATGATAAATATAGGAAGAAGCATTGGAAGTCATATAGTGTGTTGGACACTCAGGGACATATAATTGGTAAGGAAGATGACTTGTAGGCATAGTAAGTGGACACAAATGTGAATCACCAGGGAAATTCCAAGAATATAGGATTTCAATTTCAGTATTTGGAAGGGGGTGAATGAATGGTTCAAAGATCGACTAATTCTATATACTATTTAGCTAACCAGAATACCTATGATGAGTTTAACCACTACTATCACATTAATAAGGAGGTTTGGAATGCTTATGTGATGTGGCTCTCAGGAAATGCCAAACAAACTGGCCCTGGGATGGCTAAGAGTAAGGGAAACATAGAAACTTCCCCCTTGGAAAAGTCTGAAGTTTACCCTATGGTTAAAAGTCCTGGGAGGTCTGCTAAAATTCTAAAAGAACCTACTCATATATAGGGACTGGCACTGTAGGGATCAGTACAGGAGGAAGGGCATGCTCAAAAAAAGGAAGATTATAAACTATTGGTTGATGATAAGTTGGGCCCTTCTTAGGTTGGGAAGGCTATTCCATAGTCGAATGGGGTGCAGAGGACTGAGTAGATGAATGTGTAGTCACATATATCTTCTTTGGCCAAGGGAAAAAGGCGGTAGAAAATGAGGGTTTTTATATGGTCTTACATAGAAAATATAGGAATTATGATATTTTCACTTAGGAAGCACAACATGTTGTTGAGACTCCTTTGAGTTGTCATGGATATAAAAAGTATCCCTTACTACCTATTCCCATATGAGTAATATAAAAAAGAGTTTTGTGGACACATATCTATATTTGAGAAATTTTGAAGGATCTAAGGTAGTTCAGATCCACCATGAAACTCCTATTCTGTTGGAGGTTCTGTTTCATACTCCAAGGGCAGGTAATGGTAACAATGTAGATATGGGAAGTATTTATCCTCTTTATTTCTATGCATTTATAAAGGAATCTTATGATATATTTGGCACATAAAAAAATGAGGAATGTGACAAGGCGAGGATTAAAAATTCTCGTACTACAATTCCACCAGAGGAGTTTATATATGATAGGATGCCTAAGGATCTCAATGATGACATTTATGATTGGTTCGACTCACAAGTTGAGAATTTGTATGTGAAGATAGAATCTTCCCGATTTACCTATCAAGACTACCTTACAATCCTAAAATTAATCCACATTTTCATTGAAGCTAATATGAGATCCAACCGGGTGATGGAAATAAGGGATCTATCATGGAAACATTATACTCCACCTAAACTAGAAGATATCATTCCCACATCATCAGATACGTTATCAGATGATGATCATGTAGCTTATCAGAATCAGAAGTCAAGGAGGAGAGGTCAACATCTGTGTGGAATAGGTCGACACCCTTTGAACATAGGTTCCATAGGCAAATCTAAAAATTGAAAATTTGGTTCTTTGTTTGTGCTCGAGTGGGTCTTGTCTCCGATTGAGGGGAAAAATGATTTGTCTTCCCCATGTGCTTTCTTCTCTTTGTTTTTATCTTTCAATAAAGGGGCCTAGACCACAACCTATTTTACTATATGATTAATATTTATTAAATTTTAATTATTAAGTTTTAATATTTTTAATACGCTTGAGATGTATATAATTGATTTCTATAAATTCATTTTAATTTTAATATATTTATATAGTCAATATAATTCATTTTTAATTTTTAATTTACATATTTTTTATTATTAATTTATTAATTTTATCAATTTATATGTGTTTTTCATACATGTAATTAATATTTAAAATTCAATTTTTTTAAATATTTTTTTAATTTATTCAATTTTATTTATTTATTTTTAAAATTATTTAATTTAATTTTATTTAATCATTTTTAATATTTATTAATTTTCGATATTTTGGAATTTATTTATTTTTTAATATTTATTTATACATATTTATTTATTAAATTTTAATATTTTCAATATGCTTGAAATTTATGTGATTAATATTTATTCAATTTTACTTATTAAGTTGTAATTTTTTTAAAATTTTTGAAGCTTAAATTACTAATTTATTTTAATTTATTTTTTTTAATATTTTTTGTAATTTAAATAGTTAATATAAATCATTTTAATAATTTGGTTATTAATATAATTGGAATTTATTTATTTATTCAATTTTAATCATTTTTGTGTGTTTATAATTCATTTAAATAATCTTTGGAATTAGTTTTCTTAAATAGGCATTTGTGCCTCTTGTGGGTGGTAACAACATGCAGTGCCCGATGGTAGGGGGATATCAATTGGGCGGACATCAATGGGTGAAATTGTGGATGGGCGGTGACTCATATGATAGTACGGGGGACCTTCGATGGGCCTCTGCAATAGATGATGTTCGATGGATGGGGTATTTCGTGAGTGGGAGTCGTTTGGGAGGGTCCCACATGCAGATAAGGGGGGCGAGCCTCCCAAGTGGGGTGTTCTTTGGTCTTTGGGCAAGTAAAACTTTTATTGGGCATACTGACCATGGATCCTTTGGACCCTGTAATGGCCCTTTGGGTTATGTATTTCATAATCCTATGTGAATATAGCTATTTAGACCATATAAAGTGTTCTCTCTCAACATAGTTACAAATATGTTTCCATAATAAAAAGGGGCTAGACCCAAAACCCATATCATCATCGTAAATTTTGTTTATTCATTTTTAATATTCTTTTATTTAATATTATTATTTCATTTATAATATTTAATACTATTTATATTTTTCTAGAATTTAATCATTTTTAATATTTTTTTATACATATTTATTTACCATGTTTTAATATTTTCAATATGTTGGTAATTTATATGATTAATATTTATTCATTTTTTAAATTAATTTTTAATATTTTTAATATGTTTAAAATTTATTTAAATTCATTTTTTAATAATTTTTTAATTTAAATATTAAATATTATTCATTTTTAATAATTTTGTTCTTTATATGATTAATATTATATCTTTATTTATTTTTATTCAATTTTAAGTGCTTATAATTTATGTAATTAATTTTTTGAATTCACTTTTTTAAAATTTTTGTGAAATTTGTTCAAATTTATTTATTCATTTTTAATATCCATTCATTAAATATTATTCATTAAATTTTAATATTTTCCTAATTTATTCATTTTTTAATATTTATTAATACGTATTTATTTATTAAGTTTTATTATTTTCAATATATTTTTTATTTATTTAATTAATTCATTTAAATGCATTTTTTAAATATTTTTATAATACAAATATTTACCGAGAAGGTTCAGGAACCAAAAAAGTTGACCCTAAGATTTATTAATAAAAAAAGTAAGGCAACAGACCAAGCATTACAAGGGGATTTACAAAAGTGTGAGTGGGTCACACCCTACATGTTCGCATCAACCAAGGAAGAGAAAAAAATCAAGGATCTAGGAGGACCACATTGAGCTCATCTCCATGATCTCCATCTTTGATAGCACATCCACAACTTTATTAGCCTCTCTGTATGCATGTGACACTATAAAGTTGAGGTGGTTAGTGTAATAAAGACATTTGATCCAATGGGGTAACACTCTCTATGCCACATTTCTAGTCCTGGACTTCATAGCTTCAACATCCAGATTTGAGTCAGATTCAACCCATAAATATATGCATTCATGATGAACCACATGATTGAAAACTTGCATAATTGGCCAAAGTTCACCTTTTTATTAAATTTCATTTCAAATATAACGAGTTACACAAATCATGATGATTTCACAATGGGTGTGGAAGACACCTCCACACCCTGAGGAACTTGGAATACTGAAATCCACATCATCGAAGATCACCTAGATCTATTGACCGACCAAGGGAATCAAGTGAATATATTTCAATACAATTTGGTCTTCTTTCCCTACCAATCATGCTAAGAATCTATAGAATATTTAGGTTAGAAAAATAAATATCTATGGAACCTGTTTGTACTCAGGAGGAAATAAAAACATCCTAATGAAAGGAATGAATCCTTTAATGAAGAGAGGGGTTCTAATTCTTGACAATGATTGCATTCCTAGCTGTCCTGGTGCATGAAATGATGGATCCAGTAGTTCCATGTAGAAGGATTTGCACTTTCTCATTGTACATGGACATTGAGAGGGATATGATCAAGTCATAAATCTAGTTTCCTATGCCAATGTCACAACTGAACAAAACCTACATGTATTTCTAACAATTAGAGATGAAATGAAAGTGAATAATGATATTATTGATATCCTCCACCAATTCTATCTAGAGGTGACAGGATGATCCCATTTGGATCCTGACTATTTTAATTTGATCATGTGTATGTATTATGTATTTCTAGATTTTATAGAATAATATTAACCTTGAGGGCCAGATGAATGATGCCTTGAATTTGGGTAACATGTATATGTGTCAGAACTAGTGCAGAAAACATTTTTAACATCACCATTTTTGACGTCGGTTATTTATAACCGACGTGATAATCTCTAATAAGTGGGTTTTTACGTCGGTTATAAAATAACCGACGTAAAAAATGTGGAGAGTAAATTTTGAAGGTCGGTTATTAAAATAACCGACGTTAAAAATCACGCGTGTTCTTTTTTTACGTCAGTTATAAATTAACCGACGTAAAAAACCAAAGCACGGTGTTTTTTACGTCGTTTATCAAATAACCGACGTCAAAAATGAGGTATCTACAAATTTTTTACGTCGGTTATAAAATAACAGATGTAAAAAAAGCGACATTTGAGGCCTTTTTGACGTCGATTATTTGATAACCGACATAATAAACCAACCCGCAGAATGTTTTACGTCAGTTATATTATAACCGACATAATAAACCGTGATTTCTAATGTATTTTTTATATCGGTTATTCTATAACTGACGTAAAAAAACAACACGCGGATTTTTTTACATCGGTTCTAAAATAAGTGACGTAAAAAAGAGGTATCTGATACCTTTATAACGCCGGTTATTATAATAACCGATGTTATAAATGTAATAAAAATAGTTTATAATTTCAGTTATTTAATAACCAATGTTATAAAACATTTAAGAAATTAACATGCCCTGTGGATTGTCATTTACGATTTTTCGATCGACAGTCCGGCGACTCATCTCTCTCGCGCGGAAAACCCTAATTGACACTTCGATCTCGTTGCGTTAAACTCATTTTTCCGTCATCGTTTATCATCATACTCTCCTTGGATCTATCATATCAACTCACAACACTCAGGTAAGCCTCCCATGACATTATTTCACTCGTTTCTTTTCCCGGATAGTCTATATTTACGTTTTGTGATTTTTTTGTTTAAACTAGGTAATATTCCTCGATTTCGAACCCTATTACATAGTTTTTCAATCATCATATTATTTATTATCCCTAGATATATTATATCTACTCGAAATATTCACGTAATCCTCACCTACTGATATTTCGTTTGTTTTTGTTTCGCGAATGCCCGACATTGATGGTAACATTTGTTGTCATTGAAAACCAATGATCTCATTCACCTATATTACTACAATTTATATGTAAACCATTGTGATACAACCATTCCGTGTACTAATGTGATTTTTTTAATAAGAATATATGGTTTTTCATGGTGGAATGTTTGTTTTGGACCCTTGGTTGTTTCTATTTTGGGTATCACTTTTTGTTGTTCCATAATCTATTTACATCGCTTATTTTCATGGACTATTATATGTCTTCATATGCTATTAAAACCTGATTCATTTCACAATAGAGAATGTTATACTAGTAGGAGATACAATTCATGGTTCTCATTTTGAATAATGGAATGATACCAAAACAATAGCTGGAGGTTAAAATCACATGGTTCTGGGGGGCTGTCAAGAGGGTTGGTGGCTGTCTAGGGGGTTGGGGGCTGTCCAGGGTGTCCATGGAGGTGGTGGTGGGGGTGCAGTCTAGGTGTGTGTGTGGGGGGGGGGGTTCAAGGGGGTGGGGGTGTCGAAGGGGGTGGGGGGGCTATCCAAGGGGGTGGGTGGGTGGGTGCGGGGGGGGGGGGGGGGGGGGATGTCCAAGGGGGTGGGGCCTGTCCAGAGGGTTTGGGGGGTTTTCCGGGGGGTGGGACCTGTCTAGAGGGTTAGGGGGTTTCCAGGGGGTTTTAGAGGGGGTTAGGGGTGGGGGTGGTGTCCAGGAGGGGTGGGGGTAATGTCTAGAGGGGTGGGGAACTATCCAGGGGGTGGGGGAGTGGGGGGGGGGGGGGGTCCAGAGGGTTGGGGGTGTCCAGGGGGGTAGGGCATGGGGGGTGGTGTCCAGGTGGGGAGGGGGGTGCTGTCTAGAGGGGGGGGCTATCCAGAGGGTTGGAGGTGTCTAGGGGGTGTCCAAGGGGTTGGGTGGGTGGGGGGGATGTCCAAAGGGGTGGGGGCCTATCCAGAGGGTTTGGGGGGTTGTCCGAGGGGGTGGGTGCTATCCAGAGGGTTGGGGGGTGTCCACGGGGTGTCCAAGGGGGTAGGGGGTGGGGGTGGTGTCCATGAGGGGTGGGGGTGCTGTCTAGAGGGGTGGGTGGATGTCCAGGGGTGGGGGTTGTCCGAGGGGGTGGGGGGCTGTCCATAGGGTTGGGGGTGTCCAGGGGGGTGTCCAAGGGGGTAGGGGGTGGGGCTGGTGTCCAGGAGGGGTGGGGGGTGATGTCTAGAGGGGTGGGGGCTATCCCGGGGGTGGGGGGAGGCTATCTAGAGGGTTGGGGGTGTCGAGTGGGTGTCCAAGGAGGTGGGTGGGTGGGGGGAGGGGGGCTATCCAAGGGGGTGGGGGACTATCCAGAGGGTTTGGGGGTTGTCTGAGGGGGGGGGGTGGGGGTTTTCCAGAGGGTTGGGGGTGTCCAAGAGGTTAGGGGTGGGGGTGCTGTCTAGAGGGGTGGGGGCTCTTCAGGGGGTGGGGGAGGGAGGTTGTCTAGAGGGTAGGGGGTGTCCTGGGGGGGTATGCGGTGGGGGTGGTGTCCGGGAGGGGTGGGGGTGTTGTCTATAGGGGTGGGGGGCTATCCAGGGGGTGTCCAAGGGGGTAAGGGGTGGGGGTGTTGTCTAGGAGGGGTGGGGGTGATGTCTAGAGGGGTGGGGGGCTGTCCAGGGGGTGGGGGTATCCAGGAGGGGTGGGGTGGGAGGCTGTCCAAGGGTGTGGTGGTGTCTATGGGGTGTCCATGGGGGTGGGGGTGGTGTCCAGGGGGTGGGGGCTGTCCAAAGGGGTGGTGGTGTCCAGGGGGTGTCCAAGGGGGTGGGGAATAAGTGTCCGTTGTGATTGAATACTACATTATGGTTTCAGAGATTATGACATGATGATTGTTCCATGATGATTTTCTTTACATTGTGATTTTCTCCATCTGAGTTTTTATTTTAAATTTGATTTGATTCTCAGGTTTACTCCATTTTCTCCAATTTTCTATCAACCATTGTAGACCCCATGGGTTTCTTTGATTGAATGGAATTTAAAACTGTTATATCTAACTATATATTGTTTTTAAAATAATATTCAAGCATATTTTTTTAAATATGCTTAGATATGTTTTTTATTTCAAAATTGTTTTACATTCAAATTATGATTTTTTTCATATAAATATATATTTGTCTTATCTTAAAAATATATATAATTTTGATATTTTTTATAGGTAATAATGATTTGATGTTGGATTACAGAACATCGAATGAGCAATGAATATGAGGAAGGTGTTGATGCCTTTTTGGAATTTTCTAAAAGAAATGTTCCAAGTAGTGACATTTTTTTCTTTCCATGCCTGAAATGTTTGAATATGAAGAATTAGAAAAGTAGAGAGATAAAAGGTCATATGATTTGTCATGGTTTTAATCCAAGTTACAGCCCTTGGATTTGGCATGGTAAAACTGGACGAAATGTCACTGATGATGATGATGATTCGAATGATGGTAACTCCGATGGAATTGAAGAAATGATTCACGATATTGTAGAAGAAAAAATTGAGAGAGAACTGACAGTTGTGCATCTATATGGTGATGCAGAAAAACCATTATATCCTGGTTGTACAGATTTTATGGTTTTTTTGGTGGTGTTAATATTGATTAACCTGAAGTCGGAACATGGATGGAGTGACAGAAGTTTTACAGAGCTGCTATAATTGATGAAAGACATTCTTCTAAAAAATAACAATCTTCCAGATTCACATTATAAGGACAATAAAATATTATGCCCGATGGGATTGGGATACAAGAAAATACATGCCTCTATGAATGAATTCCTTATATATAGAAAGGAATATGAATTGCTGTTAGAGTGTCCAAAATGTGGGACATCACAGTATAAGGTGAAAGAAAAATCACAGACTGATGTAGAGATTACAAAGATCCCTTCAAATGTATTTTGGTATCTTCCTATAATTCATTGTTTAAAATGTTTATTTTCTAATTCACATGATGCAAAAAGGTTAAGATGACATGCTGATGAGCGGGTATGTGATGAAAAAATACATCATCCAGTTAATTGTCCACAATGGAAGAAAATTGATGAGCAGTATTCTACATTTGGAAATGAAATTAGAAATCTCATACTAGGGTTGTGCACAGATGGAATGAATCCATATCGAACCCTCAGTAGCACACATAGTTCATGGCCTATTTTATTTGTAATTTACAACCTCTCTCCTGAAGTTTTTATGAAGCACAAATATGTCATGTTGAGTATAATGATCTCTGGTCCCAAGAAACCCGGCAATGATATTGATGTTTACTTGTCACAGTTGATTAATGATTTCAAACTGTTATGGGCTGATGGTATTAGGGTGTATGATTCTTATAAAATGGAATATTTTCAATAGCATGTAGTGCTTCTGTTCACTATAAATGACTTCCCAGCGTATGGAAATTTGTATGGATATAGTGTTAAAGGGAATAAAGCATGTCCAATTTGAGAACAACAGACGTCATATTGTCAATTGCATCATGGGAAGAAAACAGTTTACATGGGTCATCGAATGTTTTTGCCTATGGATCACCCTTATAGAAGAATAAAAAAGGCATTCAAAGGCTCACAAGAATTTGATACTGCTCCAAAACCTTTATCCCCAGAGCTGTATTTTGAGAGGGTGAAAAACCTTGATGTGACATTGGGAAAGACATAGAATCTGGTAATGATAGACATATTTGGAAGAAAAGGTCAATATTTTTTGAGCTACCAGATTGGAGGTATCATGAAGTTAAACATAATACTGATGTCATGCAGGTGGAGAAGAATATCTGTGATTATGTTATTGGAACATTGTTAGATATTAAAGGAAAGAAAAAAAGATGGGTTGAATGCAAGATTAGACTTACTATCAATGGGAATACGCTTGGAGTTAGCTCCCACTCCTAAAGGAAGATGAACATTTCTTCCCCCAGCTTGTCATACATTATCGAAGAGGGAGAAAAGTATCTTTTTTCAATATATTCATGATATCAAAGTGCCTCAAGGTTATTATTCAAATGTAAAATTTTTTGTCTCATTGAAGGACTTGAAGTTGATAGGTATAAAATCACATGATTTTCACGTCATGATGCAACAAATTCTACCAGTTTCATTGCGTGAAATATTTCTCATCCTTGTCAGAAATACTATAATGAAGTGGTGTTATTTTTTAAATTCAATTTGTAACAAGGTGATTGATGTGAATGATTTAAAAATTTTGGAAAAGGATGCAATTTTTATACTTTTTCAATTTTAAATGTATTTTTCTCAAACTTTTTCTGATATAATGGTGCATTTAATGATTCATCTAGTTCGAGAAATAAAGCTTTGTAGGCCTGTATATCTTCGTTGGATGTATCCTTTTGAAAGTTATATGAAAATATTAAAGGGGTATGTTAAGAATCCATATTGGCCTAAAGCCGCAATTATTGAAAAGTATATTTCTGAGGAGGTTGCAGAGTTTTGTACGAGCTACTTGGCTACGACGCAACACATAGGTTTGCATCCATCTCGCCATGAACGAGTTAATAATGAGGGAAAGGGGATTCATGGCATGAAAGTCAAATCATTTTCAGCTGAACAAATGATGAAGTTAGAATCATACATCTTGAATAACATAGCTGATTCTCAACCGTATATCACATTGCATATTAATGAGTTGAAACAATGTCATCCAAAGAAGAAAGAAATGTGGATTTTGAATGATCACAAAAAAACATTTTTTTCATGGTTTAAAAAGACCCAGCTTGGTAGATCAGATGTATCAGATGTATTAAAATGGACAGTGGGTGGTCCATATTTAAATGTGATAACATGGTCCGGTTATGACATTAATGGCTATACATTTCATATGAAAGCTTAGGAAAACAGAAGTGCAGTTTAGAATATTGGTGTATTGGTGTTTGCAGAAGCAATGCATTTTTTGAGTGCCAAGGAAAAAAACCCAATTTCTCCATCAAGTGCATATTATGGAGTGATTGAAGACATATGGGAGGTTTATTACGTTAAAATTAAAGTTCATGTTTTTAACTGTAAACGGTTTAACGGTAATAATAGTGTCAGACACGAGGAATTTGGAATGACACTTTTTAATCTGAATAGATTGGAAGACACAACTGATTCTTTTATAATGGAAACACATGAAAAACAAATTTTCTATGTAGTAGATCAATCAGATATGCAGTGGGTTGTTGTTTTACAAGGGAAAAATAATATGTTGGTGAGGATGAACTTGATAAAGATGTTGATTTATGTGAGATCCCTACTTCCATGGAAAGATTAACAAAACATAATGATGAGAATGTTGAAGACATGGTTTGTGCCATAAGGAACGATCACAACGAAGGAATTTGTGAAAACATTCCATTTGTACATTCTTAAAATTGTAGGTAACATATGTTTATTTCTTGTTTACATTTATTTTTTTCATAAAATGTTTGATATTGTAAGTTTTTTCTTTATTAGAACATGTATGAAAACAAAATAAGTGTAACTTTTTGTTTGTTTTATGTTTTTTTAGTTTACTTTATCATGTTTACCATTACATGAATTATATATCTATTATTTTTGTTCAGTGAAAATTACTTTACCATGTTTACCAGGTTTAACATGTTTACCATGTTTACCATGTTTACCATCTTGAACATATTTACCATTATTTAAATTCTTACCATATTAACAATGTTTACTATTACGTAACTTAGTACACTTTTCTATTTTCTGATTAAAGTAGTATTAAAATATTTGAATTTGTATATTTGTGAATTAATTTTTGTTTTTTTTTATTTGAAGGATAATGACAGATCATTCAGTTGATCAACCACATGATTCTGGAGATGAGTAAATTGGTCATACCACTAGGGAGGAACATTCACATGCTCCTCTTGATGTTCCCCAATCTTCCTCATGTGCTCCTATTACGACAAAGAGTTCAAAGGTTGGTAAACATGGGTGCACACGTTTACCAAAATTAGCACTTGCCCGTACGCAGTATCAGAGGATACTCATTGAGTTTCATGATGTTGATATTTTTAGAGGTCCAAATGAAAACGATTTTAAAATTTTTGTATCAACTCAGGCTATGAGCAAAGTAAGCATTATGTATGATGACTGAAGAAGTGTGGATAAAGAGATAATCTCTCAGTTGTGGGAGACAATTTTGTTATGATCTTTTGATATTTTTTAACTATTCTATAAATGTTTCTAGTAAATATAATATGTTTAACATCTTCTTTATCAGATGAAATTTGATATTCCTGACACTGGAGGAGTCAGGAAGAAATGATTATCGTTGGCTTCTAGGAGATGGAGGGATTTCAAATAAAACTTGTCATATGATTTCATTTATGGTCATAGGAGTCATTCCAATCCATGTCGTATATATCCTTTTATAGATGAAGAAACATGGAGACAGTTTTTTGAAATTAGAAGAAAAGAGTTGTTTTTGGTATGGGAAATGTAAACTTTTATAAGCTTTCTTATATAAATGATCTTATTAATGTTTTGTTAATGATTTCTTATTCAAAATTTATAGTAATAAAGGAAATCTCATCAGGAGATCCCATATAAAAATGTATACCCTCATTGTTTATCTTGGGGAGGGTATGCATTTTTGGAAGAACAAATGATGGCGGAAACATTTCGACAACTAAGAGCTGAGTCTTCAAGCTCTGGAGAGGTGGCCCCTCCATCCCCTCCATATAGACATGAAAAATGGAAGAGATCCCAGATGGGAAAAAAAGGGAAATATCTTTCGGAAGAATCAAGAATCGTAGCTGAGAGGATTGTAAGATATCTATTTTATTTATTTAAGTTAACTATTTTCTTCATATAATTTAAATTATTACAGAAATGTTCAATTAATTAATATAGGAATCTCTTGAGGAGTAGAGTTCACAGGGGGAATTTACAGCTACTGGGAGGCAAGATATTTTATCTGTAGAATTGGGATAGCCCGAAAATCCTTGTCGTGTAAGAGGATATCCGACAAGTGTATCAGTAAGAAAAGTGTTGCCACATTTTTCAACTTTTAATGTTGATGGGGTTTATAAAAAAAAATAGAATCCTTGGATTCTGAAGTTATTAATATTAATGCGATGATAGAGGAAAAGATTAGAGTGTCGGTACAGTCTATGTTTGCATACATGCAAAGACAATTTCAGATAGTAGCTCCCACTCTTCCACCTCCCCCTACAGACCCCATTATTTATCCTCCACCTCCACCAGTAGCTCCCACTCCCCCACCTCAGCCTGCAGACCCCATTTTTTATCCTACTCCTCTACTGCATCTTCATACTTATTCCGAGTTGTATTTTGATGATCCTCAACATCATATAGTTGCATATGGGTTGGTATATTGTATATGAGATACATTTCATCATCAACAATTAAAGGTAGAGAATCATAGGATCACTGTACAAGATATTGTAGATAGATCAGATCAAGTACCATTACCTATATATGAGGTGATGACAGTTGGACATAGTATCAGCCATTTTTTAATTTGGCCATCCAGAATTCTTCAACTCATTACTATAGAGGTATGAATGTTATATCTTTTATTTTATTTTTTTATTAAAGTTGTTTTATCATTTGAAAACTAATATATTTTTCTATTTATTTTTACCGAAATACTTCAAAGGTAAATAAATACTATATAGACAACAAAAAAGACTAATGGCTATGACATCAGATACAGATTCTAGTAGTCTTGACAGATTGTCAAGATATTCAAATTTTTTGGAGGGTCATTATGATTTTCCAATGGAATCTCATGTTTTTGGACATGAAATAACTGTGGGGATTATGAAAACTGATATCATGGAGCTTGTTACTGGAGATAAGTTGGGAATCAACGTGGTGAATTTTTTTTCCATGTAAGTCTTAACAACTTTTCCTTGTGTTATATTTATTAAAAATGTATACTTATGTCTATTTTTTATTAGGTATATTTATAAATTTTTTGAGAGGAATGAGCTGACTGATGAATATGGATTCATGGACCCGCAATTGATTTCCCCTGAAGCATGTGCATTGGATGAGGAACAAAGAATGCTTTATATTGCTGAAATACTTTAAAAGAATATAGTCACACAATGTTGGATGATGCATTTTTGTGAGAGGTATGAAACACATCTCTCCCAAAGAGTTCATTATCTTTTAACATAAAAACCCACTAACCTTAAATTTCCTTTAATCAGTGATCATTGGATGTTAGGGGTTTTTTTCCCAAGGGAGAAAACACTTTATTGGATATGCTCTGTCCATGATAATGTGCGGGAAAGTTTAAAGAATATATTTGAAAAGTAAGTTTCAATTTCTCAATAGTTTTATATATTATAATAAATTTTAAATTTACCCCATTCGTATTATTTTCTGACAGGGGATGGGTCTACTTTCGAAAAAACACAATGAAAAAGAGTGAAAAGATCAAATATGTAAATGCGAAGGTAAATATCCATTTTTAATTTGCACTTTTTGATTTATTACATAAAAATAATATATTTAATTTACACTCATTCAAACAGAATTTTCACAAACAACAACGCATCATTGAATGTGGATATTATATGTTAAGATTTATGTATGAAATAATAACAACTGGGAAAGTTGTGATTTTTACCTGGTAAGATTTCCTCTTTAACTTTTCCATAATATTTCAATATGATTTATTCATTATACACGATAACTACTATCCTCTTCATTTGTAGCTTTTTGATGACCCACAACCCCATACTACTGAAGACATCAAACACTTACAAGTGGAGTGGTCAAATTATTTTACAGGTTTGATTGAATTTTAGTTTGTAATGTAAAATGTAATTTTGAATATTGTCGTTGTAATTGTGTATTTGGTAGTTGTTTAGGTTGGATTTAGATTTTTTGAAGTTGACAGTGTAAGTTTTGAATGTTATATATGTGAATTTTTAATTTTTCTATACTTCTTGTTTTGGTCTACTTATGATGGTTTTTCTGGTGTGGATTCTAGTCTGGGGGGGAGGGGTTCCAAGGGTGTGGGGGGGGGGGTTGTTCAGTGGGGTGGGGGTGTCCAGGGGTCTGGGAGGGCTGTCCGGTGGAGTGGGGGTGTCCTGGGTGTCCATGAGAGTGGGGGGCAGTCCAGGGGGGGTGGGAGCATTTCCAGGAGGGTGGAAGGGTTGTCCAGGTGAGTAGGAGGCTATCCAGGGGGTGTCCAGGGGTGTGGGGTGTCTTGTGGGGTGAGGGGGGTTTCCAGGGGTGGGGAGGGGGATGCCCAGTGGGGGGGGGGGGGTGGGTCCAGGGTGTCCATGTGGATTGGGGGGAGTCCAGGGGTGTGGTGGGGGCTGTATAGTGGGTTGATGGGGTTCTGTTATGTTTTTGGTAACATTTTAGTCTGTTTCAAGGGTGTGGGAGGGCTGTCCAGGGGTGTGGGAGTGCTGTCCAGGGGGTGGGGGTCTATAGGAGGGTGGGGGGATGTCAAAGGGGTGGTGGTGATGTCCAGGGGTGTGGGGGGTGTCCAAGGGTGTGGTGGGGGCAGTCTAGTGGGGTGAGGGGGTTCTGGTTTGTTTTTGGTAACTTTTTGGTCTGTTTCAGGGGTGTGGGAGGGTTGTCCAGGGGTGTGGGAGTGATTTCTAGGGGGTGGGGGGTATACATGAGAGTGGGGGGGGTTGTCCATAAGTGTTTGGGGCTGTCCAGGGGGTTAGGGGGCAGTCCAGGGGTGTGGTGGGGGCTGTCCAGTGGGGTGGGGGAGGGTTGTCCAGGGTGTGGGGGTGTATACATGGGGGGGGGGGGTTGTCCCGGGGTGGTTGGGGCTGTACAGGGGGCGAGAGGTAGTCTAGGGGTGTGGTGGAGGCTGTCTTGTGGGTTAAGGGGGTGCTGTTCAGGGGGTGGTGGGAGGGTTGTCCAGTGGGGTATGTTTTAAATGTTATCAATGTAAATGCTTTATTTTGCTTAAGTTCTTGTTTTGATCTACTTCTATTTTTGTGGTACGAATTCTTGATTTGGTTTCTGTTTGTTTCTGGGGAGAGAAGAGGACCACATTTGATTTGTTTTAAAAAACATTGGTCTTCCACGTCGGTTATTTTATAACCGATGTGAAAAAGGAATCGGGAAGGGTTTATCATGTTGGTTTTTTGAATAACCGACGTGATAAACACATGTGGAATGGTTTATCACGTCGGTTATTTAATAACCAACGTGATAAAAGTCATGGTAAATGGTTTATCACGCTGTTTATTAAATAACAGACGTGATAAACCCCCAGGGCTCGTTTTTTCACGTTGGTTATTATATAACCGACGTGATAAACCATTTCCACAAGGGTTTATCACATCAGTTGTTAAATAAATAACGTGATAAACCCCCCATTTTATCATGGCTTTTATATAATAACCAACGTTAAAAACCCCCTTGGTTTTTTCACATCGGTTATTAATTAACCGACATGAAAAACATCGCGGTGTTAGGTTTTTTACATCGGTTTTTTAAAAACCGACGTAAAAAATGTTATTTATAATGTCGTCCATATTAACGTCAGCTAAAAACCAACGTAAAAAATTAAAAATAACCGACATAAATAATGTTTTCTGTACTAGTGTGGGGTTTCCTTCACATTTTAATTTATATAAGTGCCTAAGGTAAAGACCATGACCCTAGTATCCTAAAGACAATGGTTACATTATTAAATTGATACTAGAAACAAGTAACTATATCCCAAATAGAAAAATAGTGTAGTAGTCTTGGTAAGCTAGATACATACTTGAAATTCACATTACATTTTAAAAATATAAAATACACATAGTGTTATATTTTATAACACCATTATTCCCCTTAGAATATCCTTTTATATCAATCAAAAAACACTTCCTAACATCCTTGAGAGAATGGAATATAAGAAAGGGGAGAAATCAGACGCTCAGTTATGGTACATGAACAATGAAAGATATCATTAATAAGTAAGAATAAACAATATGGAAAGTTAAATAATTGAAACACATTTGATTTAAACAATAACTTTTGCATAATATGACAGGAATAATGAATGGTTAAATAATCCATATAAACGATCAAATGAGATTGAAACATATCCATGGATATTCTAACTAATAGAATAATCACATGGAAATAAATAACTGATTTTATAACAATGGAATGTATAATTTTTTTCATTTGAAAGTTACAGTCAAAGACGCATCCAAGATATTCAGAAATACCACCAAGGCCTTGTGCCTTGACATCTACACAAATGGGTAAGGCCTCAGCCAAAACCCAAGATAGTTTATCACCTGAGACCTAAAAATGTAATGAGGGTATATATTGGGACCAAACCATCACTTAGTAATTCCAATTCATTCTTAATATGAATAAATAATACATCAACATGCCTTAATAATCAATAACTATCCATATTGGAAGAACTATCATACGAAATTCCAATACTTTCCCCCATTAAAAATGATCATAAACCATATGAATAAATATGGTAGATGGTATAATTATATTATATTCTAACAATAATATTTTAAGAATTCTGTTAACATAGATGAAAATAATTTAAAAAGTTATTAGGAAATTTTTTTGAGTAAAAGATCCTTTCTTCTTTGAAAATCAAATTTTAAAATAAAAAAAAGTGCACATAATAAAGAAATCATTTTACTTGAAAATAAACTAGTAAATTGTAAATTAAGATTAAAATCATTGATTCATCATGATTGTGGTAAATTTCATTCATGTTGTATAAGTTAAAAAACAGTCATTTCACACTTTTTTTAATAAGATTCAAAAAGCACATCATTTAGAAGATGACATGAAGTTTCCTTTAAAAATATTTTTTGTAAAAATTAAAAAGGATAAAATTTTCCTTAAACAATAATTGGATAATATTAAAAAAATCAAAAACATTTTTAGAAAACATGGACATGGATGATTAATACTCCTTATCTAAGACATAAAAATAAACAATCCCGAATAAGGATGAGATTGTGAATTAAACCCTTGCCACTTGGGTTTCTTTGAATTGTAAGACCCATGAAAGGAATAACATAAAATTAAACATTAAATACAATGGAAAAAATATATTAATGATAAAATATATGAAAAATGATATTATATACCCCACACTAAATGAATTAGTGGTTCATATGATATATGTCTCACATAAGTAAAAGTGAGATGAGAAACCCTTACCTTAGGTTGGACTTCCTATGTATGTGACCCAACCTCCTGTATAATAAATATATATTTATTATAAATACATTATATAAAAAATCATATATATCATACCATATATGACTTAATTATAATCGTTTATTACATATTTATTAACAATTCTTTGTTAAAATTACTATTTTGGATAATAACTACTTCATCTTTCACGTATGTTTTTGTTTGTTAGTTTCGATACTTATAATTTTATTATGGTTCAATAATATATATAATTTAAATAATGATATAAATATTTTATATATTCATTATATATGTATTTATAGTAATCCATAAAATTTAGAGATGGAAAATGAATTGCACCATTCATAGAGACGGTAGGCTGTACGTACACATGAACGTTGTTTTCACTTTCTGAAGAATGAAAAAACGAAATTTAAGTAATAATTAACCTTTAAATAATAATAATTATATCATATAATTCATTTATATTCATAAAATCCATCCTTATTACCATCCAAGTAAAATAGAAATGGAAAAGGAATCACGTCCCTTCATAGAGGTGGTAGTCCACATGTACGCACGGGCGACATTATCATTTTCCAATGGATTGAAAGGTAAGAAGGTAGAAAATATATTATAATTAAAACAGTATAATTATTTCATAATTATCATATACATTCATTATTTATATCTTTATTACCATCCAAGTTAAGTGGTGATGAAAAATAAAGTACACCACTACGTAGAGACGGTAAGCCATACGTACGCACGAGTAATGTTTTCACTATTTTTAGGATGGAAAATAGATAGAATATAGTTTTAATATAATAATAATAAAATTGAAATATATTTGTTGTAATGACCCAATCTTTTTGAGTAGTATATTAACTTACTCTTATTGATTTAATAAGATGTTAATGGTTAATGCAGAAAGAGGAGTCGATGGCTTCATCCAGTAGACTCGACCATTATGAAGCCCACTTATCAGAGCTTGGGAAGGAGGTAGCATCTGTGCGCTTCGCTTTGGACCAAGCCCAAGCCGAACTCCAGCATGTCAAGCATGAACAAAAATGCCTACGGGAGAATTTCAAGTTAGTAGAGATTACTACTAGGGAAATGTTATCTGAGCCTCCCTCAGATTCTCTCACCATATCACACCTTAAACTTAGGTCTTATACCGGTGTTATAAGGGGCTATGTGACGAGACCCTAGCTTCCTTGTGTAATCCATTCGGGTGAATAAATTGAGATCTCTTCCTTTAGTGATTTTTGTGGAATTTCTTTTGTCTGGATAATTTTAGGATATATTTTATTGATGAATTTTTGAAGGGATATTTTAAAACATTTATGTAAACCCTAAATATTTAATTATGTGTAATGATTTTCAAAAAATGGTCTTCTACAAAAGTTTTCAGTAAGGAATTTGGAGTCTAATAAGATCAACATAATTTTTGATGAATAGTAAATTATGAATAGTGATTTTACGCTTAGGATTAGTAATGTGACCAAATGGATTAGTAATTTCACTCAAAGAAAGTTTTAATAGAATTTAGACACCTAGATTAAGTAATGTGATTCAATAAAATGGGTAAATAACGGTTTCATAAATTATTAGTCAAGTATTAGTTTTTTCGGATGAATAGTGTTTTTTAATTAAAAATTTAATTAAAAATAATTATAAAATTATTTTTATAAAAAAGACTTTATTTTTGAACTCAGATCATCGATATTATGTTAAGGTAATTTTTGGGGATTTTTCTGAAAAAAATGAATTTTCGGTGAATAGTGTTTTTTTTAATTAAAAATTTAATTAAAAATATTTAGAATATTATTTTTATAAAATGGATTTCATTTTTGAAATCAAAGCATTGATATTTGGTTAAGGTGATATTTTGGGATTATTCTGAGAAAGTTGAATTTTCGATGAATAGTGAAAATATAGTTTTTAAGTTACGGGTGTTTAATGACATCATTAAATGATTTATTAACTATATATTCAATACGGTATAATTATGAATAGTAATATAAGGTATGTGGTGTCCCAAGTGGCCAATACCATGGGCAAATACCATGGGCAAGCCCATGGTTT
The DNA here is from genome assembly GCA_963277665.1 of Viscum album. Classification (NCBI taxonomy): domain Eukaryota; kingdom Viridiplantae; phylum Streptophyta; class Magnoliopsida; order Santalales; family Viscaceae; genus Viscum; species Viscum album. Next base: position 486,394,373 of record OY728145.1, read on the forward strand.
TGCCAAAACCACTAATGAGGTGTCCCTTGGCCATTAATGCCTTGTCCCCTCATTTTCCCTATAAATACCCACCCTTTCCTCCTTTAGTTTTCACTCCCAACTCTCCCCCAACAAAGTTATGATCTCCTTACCTCCCAAGGAGTCCTCCCAAGGTTCCCCCAAGCCCTCAAGGTCCAAAACTTTGAGTTTCAAGAGTCACGTTTTAAGGTAAGGGATCTGACCTCTCTCTTTCTTTTCATGTAATCTCTTTTATGTCATTCATTTTATGCTCCATGTTATTATGTGAGAGAATGTTATTTTATATTCCTCTTACTTCCCTTTCATGTTTATATGACGAGAGATCCCCTCTTACTCTCATCATTTCGTTTTATGAAAGTTTAAGTGACGCCGTTAGGCTGCCGAATTTTTAAGTGATTCTTTCACCCTTCTCATTTTTCAAGTTCAATTTCCATGTCAAATCTTTCAAGTACCTTTTTATTATGTTGGGGTATGATCTCTATATCTATCATACTGATCTCTTATGATCGTATGATGAGATACCCTATTTGATCTGTTCAATTCGTTTTTGTTGAAGCTTAAGTGACGCCGTTAGGCTGCCGAATTTTCATAAGAGAAATCAAATTTTGTCTTCCTTCCATGTTTTTCATTTCAAATTGTATGTCATTTAAATTTCATCACCATTTCCATATAACCTTATTATTCTGTCCATATACTGTTTTATGGGTCAATTATGATTGTTCGACCCATGTTCCCTCTCTTTTCAAAGTTGTCTAAAACCTTGTAACATAGCCGTTATGCTGCAGAATTTTCGTCTCAAAATGCCTCTCTTTTCTCAAAATTATTTTATGTTATGAATTTAATACTCAAAGATCTTATTTATATAGGGGTATTCACATATATATCAAAATGTTCTATTTTAAATTCTGGGATTTACATACATGATACCCGTTTTCCCTTTCCGTGGGTTTAAAGTAATGTAAAGATCATGTCTTTAAAGCAGTTTTTAAAACGTTATGATTATGAAATGAAACCCATTTATTTTATGATATATGGGTTATTTATGAAATTTTTGATGATGATATATGTGGATAACATGATAATAAAGGCAAATTTAAGGGTGCGCCCTGATAGCGCTTCAATGCATTGGGTAAAGACATAATCTCTAGAGATGACCATTTTAACGACGCCTTGGTGAATAACCTTGGTAATTTTTAACGACACCTTGGGGATGGACCTTGGTGAAATGAAACGATTTTCAATATTAAATGTTGCAGCCACATCTTCAAGTTATGAAAAATGTTATTTTTATTATGATGTATCTCATTATTTCCTTCTCATGCCTTAAAGTTCTTTTCATGCCCTTATTGAAGTATCTCAAGTTCACATGAAAAATGTTTCTCTTGTTTCCCTTACTGGGCCTTCTTCTCACCCTTTCTTTTGATGTATGTCCCCAGGTTATGAGATGAAGTAATGAACCTAGGATGAAATTAAGGAGAATCCTTTCAAGTTTTTAAGAAGAATGTTCTATGTTGTTTTCATGTATTATGTTCCTTGTTTCCAAGACACTAAACCTTAATGATCCTCAGTTTCGTGTAATGAAATGAAAGTTATGTTATAAAAAGACGGGATGCTATAGTTGGTATCAAAGGATGGTTTAGTTATTTGTGGAAATTAGGATATAAAAACATTAGTAAGAACCCTATAGAAAAGTTTAAATATAGGAAAACTTCTTGGTATTTTTGGTATGTATTGAGTAAGTGGTTTATCAAACAAATACATCTCTGTCTGGATACGAGCAGGTAGAGGCGGCTCTGGCACAGATGTACATAGGGGAAAAACCCGAAAACACCGCTTTGAGCTAGACTCGAACGGGAACTGGTGCACAATAACGGGCCTTGCTGCACTCTTGGTTATGACACTCCCGGGGGATATGTTTGGTTAATCACAATATTTTTATGAATCATTATGAAGGAATTATTGAAAAGTGTAATTGATTAACCATGAAGTCTTAGTTAAAAGATTCATAAATGAAATAAGTTTCTTACTAAGGTTTTATTATTTTAGAAAATGGCGGGCAAAAGGAGGAACCGTGTCGATGGTGACCGCAATGCACCATGTGCTGACGGCCCTCCGATGGAAGCCAGAATGGAAACATTCATGCGGATGATGAACCAAATGACTCAAGTTATGAGTAATAACTTGAATGAAGCTGAGAGGCCGACATCACCATGAAGGGAACAACACTCTGTTGAGTCCTTCATGCGTCAACGACCGCCAACATTAAGTGGTTCTACTGACCCATTGGTTGTGGAACAATGGATAAGCTCCATTGAAAAGATCTTTTCTGTACTTCATTGTTCGGAACAAGAAAAAGTCACCCTTGCTGTTTACGGCCTAGAGGGAGAAGCTGATCAGTGGTGGTCACTGATCAAAAACACAAAGCCATGAGGAGAGATGGAAGCTATGGAGTGGGAAGAATTTTGGGTAATTTTCTTTAACAAGTATTTCCCTCGTTCCATGAGAACGAGAATGGAGAAAGAGTTTCTCGAGCTGAAGCAGAAGGAGAACGAATCTGTCAGAAGCTATGAGATGAACTGCACAAGGCTTTCCCGTTATACCTCATGCTTTGTCATGGACCCTAATGGGAAGGTTGATAGATTCTTTGGTGGACTTCGACCTCATCTGCGGAAGAATCTAGCCAAAAGGGACTATGATAGCTATGAAGAAATAGTTTGAAGTGCTATGAAAGTTGATCTGGAGTTTGGTGAGACACAATGGTCTCATAAACCAAATGAAAAGAAGAGATCGTTAGAGCCCAGTTTAGGGAAGTCTTTTGATCAGGGAAGACGTGGAAAGCAAATGCAACTTACGACATGCAATAAATGTGGGAAGAATCATCTAGGGAACTGATTGAACGGAATTGTCAAGTGCTATAAGTGTGGAAGAGGAGGACATATTGCTCGGAATTGTCATAGTGAGGTGAAGCCTCAGCTTCCCAACACTAATGACAAAGGAAAGATGGTTCTGGCCATACCCGAAGTCACATGCTTCAAGTTTGGACAGCTTGGGCACTTTGCTAACCAATGTCCAAATCCGAGAGTGGTGGAGGGGAATCACCATCAATCTTAGTAGAGGCCAAGGGAGCAAGGTCATGCTTTCGCTATCACAACAACTGAAGTTGAAGTTCCGAATGATGTGGTAGAAGGTACTCTTATTGTCCTCTCAAAACTATCAAGTACTTTATTTGATTCTGGTTCTATGCATTCCTTTATTTCCTCCAAGTTTGCAAGGAATATAGAATCAATCCCCGAACTGCTAAAGGTAGAGTTGTCAGTCAAGACTCCAAGTGGGTTTATCCTTGCATCAATAGTATTTAGAGACTCTAGTGTTTACTTTGATGAGCACAATATTATCGCAAATCTAGTAGTCATTCCCATGATGGAATTCGACATTATACTAGGGATGGACTGGCTCTCAAATTATAATGCTAAGATCAAATGCATAAGTAAGGAAATCTCAGTAGTCTTGAATGAACGACCTACAGTTATCTTCCGAGGAGAGATATCCCGAACTGATCCCTATCTAGAAGCACCTCCTATAGCTTTCTTTAGGGAGTTAATCGGTGATGATGAATAAGGAAAAAGGAGCATACAAATAGAAGATGTTCCGATTGTTTAGGAATACATGGATGTATTTTCTAAGGAGTTACCTGGACCTCCCCCAGAAAGAGAGGTAGAGTTCTCCATTGAACTCCTACCTGGGTCTCAATTGATATCAAAGACTCCATATAGAATGGGAAATGTGGAGCTAGAAGAGTTAAAGAAACAACTCCAAGACTTGTTGGAGAAGGGGTTTATCCGACCGAGTGTGTCTCCTTGGGAGCACCAGTTCTCTTTGTGAGGAATAAGGATGGATCAATGCGGCTATGCATTGATTATAGAGAACTGAACGGGATCACAGTGAAGAACATATATCCTCTTCCAAGAATTGATGATAAACTTGACCAACTTCGCGGGGCTCAATTCTTCTCTAAGATTGACCTTCGATTTGGTTATCATCAACTGAGGGTGAAGAAGGAAGATATTCCAAAGACTGCCTTCCGATCAAGATATTGGCATTATGAGTTTACTGTTATGCCCTTCGGCTTGAATAATTCTCCTGCTATTTTCATGGATTTGATGAATAGAGTCTTTAAGGACTACCTTGATAACTTTGTGGTAGTTTTTATTGATGATATTTTGATATATTCAAAAATTCGTGAGGAGGATGAAGATCATCTAAGGGTTATTTTGAAAACTCTACGGAAGGAGAGGCTCTTTGGAAAGTTCAGCAAGTGTGAGTTTTGGTTACAACAAGTGGCTTTCTTGGGGCGCATCGTAACCAATGAAGGAATCTCGGTTGACCCTGCAAAGACAATGGTTGTGGAGGAGTGGACTCAACCCACAACAGTAACTGAGATTCGTAGTTTCCTTGGTTTAGCGGGATATTATAGGAGGTTTGTGAATAACTTTTCACGGCTTTCTAATACACTTACCAAGTTGACTCGAAAAGGGGTTAAGTTCATCTGGACAAAGGAATGCGAGGAAAGTTTCCAAGAGCTGAAGAAGAGATTGGTTATGGCACCTGTGTTAACACTACCCTCTATCAGAGAAGGATTAGTTATTTTTAGCGATGCATATCTGAAAGGGCTTGGGTGCGTCCTCATGCAAAATGACAAGGTAATTTCTTATGCATATCAAAAGTTGAAGATTCATGAGAAGAATTATCCTACGCATGATCTAGAGCTGGCGGCAGTTGTTTTTGCTCTAAAGAAATGGAGGCACTATCTTTATGGGGAGAAATGTGATATATAAACTGACCACCAAAGTCTAAAGTATATTTTCACACAGAACGAATTGAACATGAGACAAAGGAGATGGTTAGAGCTTATTAAAGACTATGATTGATCAATTCATTATCACCCTAGAAGAGAAAACAAAGTCGCGGATGCATTAAGAAGGAAAGATCCTGTTGTTCTGTCAACAATGAGGATCCTAGGAGATCCCTTGATTAAATATCTAGTAAAACTGGACATGGGAATTATAAGGAAAGGGACATCATCAACCCTATCCCAAATGATTTCTCAACCTTCATTACTAGAGAGGATCAAGAAGGCTAAAAAAAATATCCTTTGCTGCAGGAGAAGATGGAGGCTGTAAAAGATGGGAAGTTCCCTGATTTCAATATTGATCAAGAAGGTGTATTGAAATTTCGTACAAGACTATGTGTTCCATCTATTCCGGAGATAAAGAAAGAACTGATGGATGAAGCTCATAAATCTACTTTCTCTATACATCCGGGAAGCACTAAGATGTATAGAGACCTTCGTGATCATTATTGGTGGGATAACATGAAGAGGGAGATTGCTAATTACACTAAAAGGTTCCTGGTGTGTCAGCAAGTAAAGGCAGAAAGACAACTTCCTAAGGGGGTATTACAACCGCTACCCATACCAGTATGGAAGTGGGATAATATCACCATGGACTTTGTAACTGGTCTCCCAAAAACATCCAAATTAAACAATGCGATATGGGTTATTGTGGACCGTCTCACCAAGACAGCCCATTTTATCTCTATTCGGGAAGATTTCTCTCTGGATCAGCTTGCCAAGATATACGTGAAGGAAGTGGTAAGGCTGCATGGGGTACCACTATCCATCATATCTGATCGGGACCCAAGATTCACATCAAAATTCTGGAGAAGTCTTCAACATTCTCTGAATACTGAATTGAATTTTAGTACGGCCTATCATCCTCAAACTGATGGCTAATCTGAAAGGACTATTCAGACACTCGAAGACATGCTGATATTATGTTGAATGGAATTTAAAGGTGGATGGGATCAACACCTCCCATTAGTTGAGTTCTCCTATAACAACAGCTTCCATTCGAGTATTCAGATGGAACCCTATGAAGCTCTGTATGGAAAGCGGTGTAGAACTCCCACTTGTTGGGATGAAACTGGTGAGAGAAAGCTTCTTGGGCCTGATCTTGTGCAAGAGATGACAGAACAGGTTCATGCCATCCAACAACACATAAAGGCTGCTCAGAGTCGGCAGAATAGCTATGCTGACAATCGTCGAAGGGACTTGGAGTTTGGTGTTGGTGACAAAGTCTTCCTTCTAATTTCTCCATGGAAGAGAGTCATGCGGTTTGGGAAGAAAGGGAAGCTCATCCCTAGGTACATTGGCCCCTATGAAATCCTTGATTGCATAGGAGCAGTGGCATATCTTCTAGCACTTCCACCGAACCTAGCTCAAGTTCATGATGTCTTCCATGTATCTCTCTTGAGGAAGTATATACCCGACCCTTCACATGTACTGAACCCAGTGGTGGTACAACTGGAACATGACCTCTCTTATGAGGAGCAGCCAGTGGAGATCTTGGACCGTAGAGACAAGGTCCTACGAAACAAGACTACCCACCTTGTGAAAGTGTTGTGGAGGAATCATAAATATGAAGAAGCGACTTGGGAGCCTGAGGAAACAATGAAGCAAAAGTACCCTCACCTTTTCGACTAGGCCTCAAGTATAAATTTCGGGGACGAAATTTCTTAAGGGGGGAAGAATGTAACGACCCAATCTTTTTGAGTAGTATATTAACTTACTCTTATTGATTTAATAAGATGTTAATGGTTAATGTAGAAAGAGGAGTAGATGGATTCATCCAGTAGACTCGACCCTTATGAAGCCCACTTATCAGAGCTTGAGAAGGAGGTAGAATCTGTGGGCTTCACTTTGGACCAAGCCCAAGCCGAACTCTAGCGTGTCAAGCTTGAACTAAAACGCCTACGAGAGAAGTTCAAGCTAGTAGAGATTACTACTAGGGCAATGTTATCTGAGCCTCCCTCACATTCTCTCACCATAGCACACCATACACTTAGGTCTTATGCCGGTGTTATAAGGGGCTATGTGACGAGACCCTAGCTTCCTTGTGTAATCCTTTTGGGTGAAAAAATTGAGATCTCTTCCTTTAGTGATGTTTGTGGAATTTATTTTGTCCGGATAATTTTAGGATATTTTTTATTGATGAATTTTTGAAAAAGGGATATTTTAAAACATTTATGTAAACCCTAAATAATTAATGATGTGTAATGATTTTCAAAAAATGGTCTTCTACAAAAGTGTTCAGTAAGGAATTTGGAGTCTAATAAGATCAACTTAATTTTTGATGAATAGTAAATTATGAATAGTGATTTTACACTTAGGATTAGTAATGTGACCAAATGGATTAGTAATTTCACTCAAAGAAAGTTTTAATATAATTTAGACACCTAGATTAAGTAATGTGATTCAATAAACTGGGTAAATAACAGTTTCATAAATTATTAGTCAAGTATAAGTTTTTTTGGATGAATAGTGTTTTTTAATTAAAAATTTAATGAAAAATAATTAGAAAATTATTTTTATAAAAAGGACTTTATTTTTGAACTCAGAGCATCGATATTATGTTAAGGTAATTTTTGGGGATTTTTCTGAAAAAATGAATTTTCGGTGAATAGTGTTTTTTTTAATTAAAAATTTAATTAAAAATATTTAGAAAATTATTTTTATAAATTGGATTTTATTTTTGAAATCAAAGCATTGATATTTGGTTAAGGTGAAATTTTGGGATTATTCTGAGAAAGTTGAATTTTCGATGAATAGTGAAAATATAGTTTTTAAGTTATGGGTGATTAATGACATCATTAAATGATTTATTAATTATATATTCAATATGGTCTAATTATGAATAGTAATATAAGGTATGAGGTGTCCCAAGTGGCCAATACCATGGGCAAATACCATGGGAAAGCCCATGGTTTTTCCAAAACCACTAATGAGGTGTCCCTTGGCCATTAATGCCTTGTCCCCTCAATTTCCCTATAAATACCCACCCTTTCCTCCTTTAGTTTTCACTCCCAACTCTCCCCCAACGAAGTTCTGGTCTCTTTACCTCTCAAGGAGTCCTCTAAAGGTTCCCCCAAGCCCTCAAGGTCCAAAACGTTGAGTTTCAAGAGTCACGTTTTAAGGTAAGGGCTCCGACCTCTCTCTTTCTTTTCATGTAATCTCTTTTATGTCATTCCTTTTATGCTCCTCGTTATTATGTTAGAGGATGTTATTTTATATTCCTCTTACTTCCCTTTCATGTTTATATGATGAGATATCCCCTCTTACTCTCATCATTTCGTTTTATGAATGTTTAAGTGCCGCCGTTAGGCTGCTGAATTTTTAAGTGATTCTTTCACCCTTTCATTTTTCAAGTTCAATTTTCATGTCAAATCTTTCAAGTACCTTTTTATTATGTTGGGGTATGATATCTATATATATAATACTTATCTCTTATGATCATATGATGAGATACCCTATTTTATCTGTTCAATTCATTTTTTTTGAAGTTTAAGTGACGTCGTTAGTCTGCCGAATTTTCATAAGACAAATCAAATTTTGTCTTCCTTCCATGTTTTTCATTTCAAATGGTATGTCCTTTAAATTGAATCACCATGTCCATATAACCTTCTTATTCTGTCCATATACTGTTTTATGGGTCAATTATGATTGTTCGACCCATGTTCCCTCTCTTTTCAAAGTTTTCTAAAACCTTGTAACATAGCCGTTATGCTGCAGAATTTTCGTCTCAAAATGCCTCTCTTTTCTCAAAATTATTTTATGTTATGAAGTGAATACTAAAAGATCTTATTTCTACGGGGGTATTCACATATATATACAAATTTTCTATTTTAAATTCCGGGATTTACATACATGATACCCGCTTTCCCTTTTCGTGGGTTTAATGTAACGTAAAGATCATGTCTTTAAAGCAGTTTTTAAAACGTTATGATTATGAAATGATACACATTTATTTTATGCTATATGGGTTATTTATGAAATTTTTGATGATGATATATGTGTCCCACATGATAATAAAGGCAAATTTAAGGGTGCGCCCTGATAGCGCTCCAATGCATTGGGTAAAGACTTAATATCTAGAGATGGCCATTTTAAAGATGCCTTGGTGAATAACCTTGGTAATTTTTAACGACACCTTGGGGATGGACCTTGGTGAAACGAAACGATTGTCAATATGAAATGTTTCAGCCACATATTCAAGTTATGAAAAATTTTATTTTTATTATGATGTATCTCATGATTTCCTTCTCATGTCTTAAAGTTCTTTTCATGTCCTTATTGAAGTATCTCAAGTTCACATGAAAAATGTTTCTCTTGTTTCCCTTACTGGGCCTTCTGCTCACCCTTTCTTTTGATGTATGTCTCCAGGTTATGAGATGAATTAAGGAACCTAGGATGAACTTAAGGAGAATCCTTTCAAGTGTTTAAGAAGAATGTTCTATGTTTTTTTCATGTATTATGTTCCTTGTTTCCAAGACACTGAACCTTAACGATCCTCAGTTCCGTGTAATGAAATGAAAGTTATGTTATAAAAAGACGGGATGCTATATTCATTATATTAGATTTATTATTATATGATGGTTACAACACATTAATAGGAAGTAAAAGATGAAACAAAATTGAAAGAGTCGGTAAAGATGATTGCCTTTTCTTCGATTAACTCCCTTTATATCTCTTCTTAAAGGACCTATGGTTGCTATTTTAGAAGGAAAAGAACTTAAAAAACATAGATAAGGATGTTTATAAGATTATTTTTTATGTTTTGGTTGATCTAGATGGATCAATGTGGTGCAAAGGAGAAACGGAGTAGGCTTCCCTTTATAATTGAGGTGAGGGGCACCTTTGGAATTTTATAAACAATTAAAATATAATAAGACTATTTTAAATAAAAATGATTCCAAATAGTTATTAATTAAAATAAAATGTTTCTAGTGATTAAATAGAATCATAAAATGAACTTTAGAAAAATTTTATATCATTTTAATCCTTATTTTTTTTATTAATCCCTTGGTTAATTATTTGTAACCTTAACCATGGTAACCGCTATTTTAATAAAAAAGCGTTAATAATGTTACTATAAATGGAGAAGTGACTCAAAAATGGAACATGTATTATGTTTAAAACCATAATAAATTCAAATATCTGAAGATAATATTTTTATGAATTTTAAATAAATTAATAAAATATTATTTTCATAAAATATCAATAATGTTAATTTTTAAACTATTCATTTAGTTTAACTTTAGTAACATGAAAAAGACAAATTAATTAGAATATAATGATTCAAAACCTCTCTATTATGTCTTATATATGTATAAAATTTATTTTTTAAATTAATTATTTTAAATTATTCCACTTTTAATGATTTTAATATAATTTATTTTATTTTTACATTAATTAAATAATTACTGTGTCAGCATTGTGTAAGAATGTAAGGTAAGTATATAATTTATAAAAATTATAAATAAATGTACATAATTATAATAATTTAAATAAGTAAAACTTTATTTTAATTTTCCATCATATAATTATTTTATCCCTAGGTGGACACATAAAATATATTTAAAACTAAGAGAGTGGCAATTTGTAACTTTCTTTATTTTATATGTTACATGGGTTATTTTCATATAAAATTTTAATTTCAATCATTATATTTATAGAATAAGATTAAGTGGGTAGAATTAAATTTATCCAATATAAATCAATATGAAATATTATGACCTTATCACTTAGTTTTAACCTAGATTAACATGATTTACCCTTTACTGAAGTGATATATATTACCACTATTACTATTCATAAAGACTAAAAATGAAAGGGAATTATTTAATAAATTTGATCATCATGATTAAAAATATAGAAAATATTTTACTAAATTAAATCTATATAAATGTTATAAATTAATTTTAAAAAAATTTCAAAAAACGCGATGAAAACAGTTTTAAGAAATATACATTTTTTATTAAAAATGCCTTTTAAGTAAAAAGAATGTTTTTAAATCAAATTCAATTATGAAATTATTTATAATATACCTAATTATACTAGTAATAACATAATATAAATATATTTACTTTTAAACCATTTTTAAATAAAATGGAACTTTGTAAATGGTTAAAACAAAAATAGATTTTTTAATAAAAATCGGTATTTTAACTATTCACTAGAAAATACAACATTTCAGAAAAAAATTTAAATTTCACGCTAGATAATATTTATATGATGATTTAAAAAATCATATTATTTTTATAAAATAAAATTTATATAATTTCCATTAATTAATTTTAAAATTTTCCCATAAAAATTGATAAAAATAATTTTTGAAGAAAATGTATTTCTAAAGCATAAAATAACTTTACTTAAAATTGAGTACTTATTTAATAAGAATTAATCAATGAATTTGTTTTGAGTAAGTCCATTATATATATATTTTATAATTTTGTTAATAGTATTTATACCCTCTAATTTAATAGCTAGGTTGTAATGGTCATTTTAAAATAATAATATATAGGGGTCCATTTAATCTTAGTGTTGTATGTTGTATACATTATCAAACATATCGTTCATTTCAAATACTTTTAAGTTAAATTCTACACCCATTAAATAAATTTCAAATTCAAAATTTTTTCTTTTTTTGGTAATCACTGGTTTGATATTTGAAAATTATTTTATAAAAAACTCAAATTATGAAAAGGGTTAATAAAACATCCTCCTAAAAATATGTAATGTTAATTATAAAGGTCATAAAAAATAGGTTTCTAAAAAAGAAAAAATATGTGGAAAGTGAAAATATGGACATGGATGAAAAATTAATGCCTAAGGATTAATAGGGAGTGATATAGAACATGTCCATGATAAATTTAACCATTACAAAGCTATAAATATATAATGGGTTAAAAGGCCATTTATTTCTTGGTTAGAAAAGTAAACAGATAAATTTTTTTTTTAGGTTCATTTTTTTAAAGTTGATGGATTATTTTACTATCCATATAAAAAACTCAATAAAATAAACTTACTTTATTTTTTTCCATTTCATAATAATAATCTCATCATTTTAATATTCTTATATATATTTCCACTTCATATTTTATGGCCAGAGATAGATATTCGAGATGATATTTTTATACCTAAAGATATTTTAAAAAATCATAAAATTAATAAGTCATTATTTAAGTTTCTAAATATTTACCCACACAAAAATGGTTAGCAAATGTTTTCTAATAAGATAAATCATACTTTAACCTAAAAAAATAATAATCAAAGTTTAAATTAATCTATTCTATACATAGTTAACCTTATGGATCCTCTAAAATATTACCAACTATATTCAAAAAACAAAAAATTTATTAAAAAATTATCCATCGACAACATAAAGTAGTTCATAAAGTCACATTCCAAATATGTGAATACCTTGATCTCATATACTGACAATTGGAATCACCATTAACTTTATCCTTATTCCATATATCTCATATTACACCAATAACCCAAATATTAATGATTTTTTTAACATTAAAGGTTATCTCATATTATTTATCTTTAGCCTCAAAAAAATAATAGAATTCATCCAAAATAATACTTTATGTTAAACATAAAGGTTACATGTTCTTTAATCTAATGAAGTGTCTCCTGGAATGTCAATAATCACATAAAAATCCCAAAACAATTGAAAAATATTTGATCCTATAATATTCTTACAAAAAAATATTTTTCTATAAAATAATTTAATTAAAAATAATGTCATATTGAACAGGACATCACATAGGTGAGTGGTAGGTGTTTCACCCTTGTCACCTTTCAGTTGTGGGTTCAATCCCTCTGACCTTACCAGATGTGATAGGTTATCACCTGATACACGGGTTTTCCTTTTTCTAAAACTTTAACATTTCCAAGAATATGATGAAAATCCCAAAAAATAACATTACTCATAAAATCATTTTTTTAGATTCTAATGGAATATATATATATATATATATATTCCCAAAATGTATTATAAATTTTATCCCAATAATCCGTAAAGAACACATCCTTGAAAGAATATTAACCTTAAAGTTTATCAATAACTTCAAAATTATGTTCAAAAAATATAAAACCATTATTCACTAAATATCCATTTTAGTAAAAAATATTCTTAACCAAAGGTTTTTATTCCTATAATTATCTCTTTAAATATAATGTTAAACCCCCATCACATAAAACATCAAGTGGAAAATATATGGCTATAAAATTATGGTCAACCTTAGAATTATCATCCTATGAAACTTTTGGTTTATCCCAATATCAAACACATATTAAGGGTCCTTAATCATGTATTTTCCAAAAATAACATCTCACCACTAAATCTTTTTTATATATTATTGGAACCAAAACATATGTTTTAAAATATTTAAAGAAAAAATATTGTTGAATAACCCTTATACCTTTCATGATTCTTATATCTAGAATATTATAATACATATAAAACATAATTCTTAAGTACTAATACATAAACACTTTAATCCTTAAACTTCAAATATTTATATAACATATTTATTACCATGGTATAGGATTTAACCCATTGATTTGTACATTGACTCAGATAATGCCCATATTCCCCACACATATAACATTGAACTAAAAATTGTTCCATATGATTTAATTTATTCCCTTCCATCATATTCTTCATTTTTCATTAAATATTCATTGATTTATTACCTTATTTTCCAAACATAAAACATTTTCCCATTCCTTTGAGACATTATACAAGATGTATATTTTCCACATTCCTAACATTAATGAAATTGTGTCTTCTTTATTCCATGGTCTCTATAACCTGATTTCTCAACAAACTCTATCCTTCTCTTATTTTTTGAGACTAAGAGTTTCTTAAGGTGAAAGTTGTTAATCATACATCATGATATTGATCATTAAATGTAAAATTAGGTTTCAACTAATTCATCATCCCATTTGTTTTATCATATTAACCATATTTTCCATCATGTTTAAGATTTAAAAGGTCCCTTTTGGTTCCATCCATTGAATGAAACCAAGAAGAATTGTATGATAAAAAATAATCATAGTGGAAAACCACATAATCTATAACCTACAAATGTGTAGGATGTTATCATATACTTATATTAATACTCAATTTTATTCATAGTGTTATGTTTCCTAATCCATGTTTTTATAAATCTAAATTCTAATATTCCTACTGAAATTACTATGATACGAAATGTAAATAACCTGACCCCAGTAGCCCGGAGTCAGTGGTTACATTATTACATTATAATTTGATATAATAAATCACATTCCAAAGGAATGAATAGTTTAGTAGTCTTGGAAATCTATATACATACTTGAAATCCACATTACATTTTAAAAATATAAAATGCACAAAGTGTTTTCTTTGAGAGCACCATTATTACCAGGAAAGCTCATCCAGGGACAAAGTCCCTGACCATTTATTAAAGAAAAGGAAAAAGTACAGTAAAAACCGGTTTAGGAGAACCGGAAACCTTACAACCAAACAACTGATCCCCCAAGCACAAACGACATCAGAAATTCAAAAATCAAAAACCACGAACCCTGAGCCTTCCTCGAGCCGCGCGAAACCTCGAGAAGCGTTTCACGCGACAGCCATTACACAGCCAGCGAGAAATCCGGAACCACACACATCTCCACCACGTGCGTCCACCACTGCAGGTCACCGACGAGACCATCAAGCATCACCGCCGGAAAAACCATCACAGAACACCACCAAAAGTCATCCGACCACCGTATTCACAACTTCCCGAAAATCACAGGAACCCGAAACAAGCGCTCCTCATCGATGCCAAATAACAGGGCCTCGCGACGTCGACGCACCACCCAGAAGGACCCAGAGCGCTCCGGAGAGTATGCCGGTGGAAACCGGTCTTACACCCGTAGATCCGACCATCGGCGCCGTCAAACGCCACCACCGGAGCAAAACCAGCACCGCAAATTCATTCAAGAACAACGTCACGACCATCAAAAACTCATCCAAGCATAAGAACCATATTCACCCAACCCCGTCATCAAGTTCGTCCAGAAGATCACGAACAGCACGAAACCAAGCAAACCGAAAGCAGATCCAAGAACAGAGAAAAACATACACAAGGCATCAGAAGAAAACCCAATACCAGATCTCGTCGCTGCCGTCCATCACGATATATCAATCACAAAACACATCATGGAATACTTAGGAAAACAAAACATAATAAAGGGGTGATATCAAATGCTTAGTAAGGGTATAAGTTCAGCAGAAGCGATAATTAATAAATAAGAATAAATAATATAGCAAGGTAAATAACTGAAAAACATGAGATTTAAATAATAGCTTCAGAATAATATAGAAGGAATAAAGGTTGATTAAATAATATATATAAAAAATCAAATGAGATTGAAAATTATCCATGGATATTCTAACTAATCAAATAATAAAATGGATATTAATAACTTATTTCATAATGATGGAATGCATAATACTGTAAATCTAGAACGTAATATCGCGGCCTCAATCAAGACATCTGAAAATACTATCAAGGCCTTATTCCATGACATCAATACAAATGGGTATATCCTCATCCATATCCCAAGATAGTTTGTCTCGTAAATCCTATTAATGCATCAAGGGTTTATAGTGGGCCTTTCTCATCACTTACAATGTCCAGTGTATTCATCATGTGAATAGATAATATAACTG
This sequence comes from Viscum album, assembly GCA_963277665.1. Classification (NCBI taxonomy): domain Eukaryota; kingdom Viridiplantae; phylum Streptophyta; class Magnoliopsida; order Santalales; family Viscaceae; genus Viscum; species Viscum album. The sequence continues at coordinate 486,409,999 of OY728145.1, forward strand.
AATCAACCTTCCTTAACAATCAATAATTGTCCATATTGGAAGAACAATCATATGGAATGTCAATACTTTAACCTAATAAAAATTATTATAAATAAATTTAATAAATATGTTGGATGGTATCATTAGGGTATATCCTTAACATAATATTCAACAAATTATGTTGACATAGATAAAAATACTTTAAAAGTTTCTTAGAAAAATTTCTTGAGGAATATATCATTAATTATTTGAAAATCACTTTTTAAAATATAAAAACAATTCATGTAATAAATAAATAATTTTCTTTGAAAATTACTTTTTAAATTATAATTTAATCTTCAATTCATTGAGTTTTTATTATGGTAGGAAATTCGGTTGATCCCATATAAGTTAAAAAACATTCTTTTCACTCTATTTTTAGAAAAGAAAAAAGTACCTTGTTTAGAAAATGATAGGAAGATTACATTTAGTTTTTTTTTTAAGTTTAAAAAATGTTAAATATGACTTACAAAAATCATTTGAAAATAATAAAAACATTTTCGAAAATATGTTTAGAAAACATGGACATGGAAGTAAAATATTCCTCAGCTCAGACCTAAAAATAATCAATATATAATAATGATGGGAGTGTGAAATAAACCCTTATAACTTGGGTTTATTTTGAATCACAATCCCCATGAAAGTAATAAAATAAAATGAAAAATTAAATATCATTTATAGAAATATATTCGTGATATATCATATTAAAATGGGCAGTATATACCCCACACCAAAGGAATAAGTGGTGAATATGACATAAGTCTCACAAACGTATGTGATCAAACCTACTTCATAAAAAAAATATTTATTATACATGTTTTATAAAATAATAATCATATATATCATACCATATATTACTTATAATCTTTTATTACATATTTATTAATAATCCTTTGTTAAAGTCACTGTTTCGGTTAATAACTGCTCCCTTTTTCATGTATATTTTAGTTTTGAAGTTTTAATACGTATACTTTGATTATGGTTATATAATATTCATAATTTTAATCATGATTTAAATATCATATATATTTATTATATACTTATTTATATTAATCCATAAAATTTAGATACATAAAAGGAATTACACCATTCATGGAGACGATAGGTCGTACGTATGCATGAACACTGTTTTCACTTTTCAAATAATGGAACAAAGGAAAATTAAATAATAATTAACCTTTAAAAAATAATTATTATATCATATAAATAATATATATTCATAAAATTTATCCTTATTAACATCCAATTAAAATATAAATGAAAAAAGAACCATATCACTTTGTAGTGGTCGTAGTTTTCACGTTCGCATGAGGAACATTATCATTTTCCAAATGATTTGAAGGTAATAAGATAGATATTATATTATCATTAAAGAGGTATAATTATGTCATTATTATCATATATACTCATTATTTAAATCTTTAAAACAATCCACGTAAAGTGATAATGAAAAATTAATTACACCGCTACGTGGAGACGATAAGTTGTACATACACACGAGCGATGTTTTCATTTTGCATATGATGAAAAAGAGATAGAATATGGTTATACCATAATAATAATAACATATAAAAATATTTATGATACTATATTTATTATTTTTTATTCATACAATGCATGAATAAGAAGTACAATAAGAAATAAACTTGAAAGTGTAGGTAAAGATGACTACTTCTTATTCAGTGAACTCCCATTATATTTCTTATTAAGGGATATAGGGATTCTATTTTATAAGGTAAAAAATAAAGAACTTGTTTAATGATGTTTATAATATGAATGGGTAGGGTTTAGTCTATTTATATGGTTGACAGTTGGGTTAAGAAGTAATGTAAGAAGTTCCCTTTTATAATTGAGGTGAGAGAAACCTTTGGAATTACACAAAAATTAAAATATAGTAGGACTATTATATAGTAAAATGATTCCAAATGGTCATTAATTTGAATAAAATGTGTATGGGGCTGAAATAACATCATAAAATTAAATTTATATAAGTTTTGATATCAATTTAATCTTTATCTTTTAGATTAATCCCTTGGTTAATTATTTTTGACCTTAACCACGATAACCCCGATTTTAATCACAAAAGGTTACTAATGTTACTATAAATGGAAAAGCTCATTATCAATGGTTCATGTATGAATTTTTCAACCATATTAAATTCTAATGGATTCAAATAATATTTTTATGAATTATAAATAATTTAATAGAATATAATTTTCATAAAATATCAATAATGTGAATTTTAGAACTATTTATTTAGTTTGACTTTAATAACATAAATATAACAATGAAGTTAGAATTAAATGAATAAAAAACACTATATAATTTATTTAATATCAATTAAATTAGTGGTCCATATTAATTCTACCAAATTATACTACTTTTAATTATTTTAATGTCATTTATTTTATTCTTCAATTAATTAAATAATTATTGTGTTAGTATTGTGTAATAATTTAAGGTAATTATATAATTTTAAAAAATTATAAATAAATTCATATCATTAAATTAATTTAATTAATCTCAAAAATTACTTTTATTTTCCTTCATATATTACTTTTTTTCCTATGTGGGTAAATAATAGATATTTAAAACTAAGAGAGTGACATTTTATAACCTTCATTATTTAAAATATTATAAGGGTCATTTTCGTGGACATGTGTCCCTTAAGAAGTTATATTTTGAGAATAATATTATGAGGGTATAATTTAATTCATACAAGAAAATTCAATATGAAATATTATGACCTTATCACTTAGTTTTAACCTAGATTAACCCAATTTTCTAGTAAAAACCTAGAATTTCCATGCAATGTTTTTTATTAAATGGAAATTTTATGAGTCCTAAAAAATTAAAGGTGTGTGATTCTGAGGCTCAGTGTGCCTGGAATGAATTTATGAACTTTTTTTCAGGTTCATTCAGTAAACGTGTGAGCAGGATTTTGTAACTTTTGAACTGGTGCTCAGAATTGAAATCTGAGGGCACTGTTGAACTCGCAGCGCTGGTATTTGTTTAAGGGGACCTTCACCTCAATCGTATTAGGTTGAGGGTTAATGATATAATTTGGGTATTTCGTGAAAGAAAAAAATAAAATATAATTGTTTAACATTGTATTTTATTTGGAACTCCCATGTGGATATTGAGAGGTGGGGACCACCAGAACAGAACCTCCCATGTGAGGTTATGGAGGTGGGGACCCCCAGGATTAACCTCCCATGTGGGTTATGGTGGTGGGGACCACCCGAGGCTAAAACCCCCTTGAACTCCCCTCTTAATGGGAGAAAAACATCTTGAAATCCCCTACTTGATTTGTGCCACCCCCTTAATTAATTATACCAACTCATCAATTAATTAATTAAGCTAATTTGAAATTATTCCAACAAAAAAGATAGATAACTTGTTCTATTATGTGGGATATTTTCATTTTGGTGGAATTTATAGTAAAGGGATGGCAAGAGGAGAACTTGGAAGAACTCATCCTCCAACAAAGAGCTCCTCCAACGAAAAATGATGACGCACGACTTCGAAGTCTTCCTCGAGACATCCTCCAACGGTGGACATCTTCAACAATGAAGAACCACCTCCATCGTAGAGAGTTTATCTGACGAACGAGCTAGGGATTGGAGGCGTGTGGTGGGCGTGACGAACGTCGATAAATTCAACTTCTCTCATCGATGTCAACAATCAAACGAGGTAGGGGTGTATTTTAATTTGATCAATGTTAAATTCGTTCTCACATTGAATCATCTTCCTTGAGCCGTATGCTACCATCCTAATGTGAAGGGTATGATCCAAACAAAAATTTCCTGACCCTCTGCAAATCTTGTGGATATTTTGTGTGATCTTTGCGATGGTGATGACAACTGGTGCCGGCGGTTGGCACCGGTGGAACTCGAGAACGGAGGTTTAAGGTGATGAATGAAGGGAGGTTGGTCAAGCCGACCGCAGGTGAAGGCATGACGCTCCGCCGCCCCGCGGCCTCCACACGCCATGACGCTCCACCGCCCCGCGGCCTCTGTGCCCCACGACGCTCCACTTCCCATGGCCTCCGCCGCCTCGCGACCTCCGTTCCCCGCGGTGCTCTCCCGCCCGCAGCCTCTACCGCCCCGCGGTACCCGCTGCCTCTGCCGACCTGTGGCACCCGCGGCCTGTGTCGTCCCACAGCACCCATAGCCTCACCCCATCCTACGGCCTCACCGCACTGCCCTGCAACCTCACCGCCCATGGCCTCACCGCCCAGCGGCCTCGTTGTTCCACCCTGCAGCCTACCGCACAACCCCGCGGCCTCACGACCACACCGTTCTGCCAAGGCAGGTCCACCTAGCATGGGTCGGGCCACACCACGGACTGAGCCGGACCCAATGGGTCGGGCAGGGTCGGACCGGACCCGGACCCACTTCGACCCACTATGCTCTTTTGGTCATAACTTTGGCACCACACATCCATTTGACAAACTGTCTGCATCATTGGAAAACTTATATCGAGAGGGTACATTTGGTAAACCCCACTGAACTTTTGAGTAAAGTTGAGGAATGGTCGGGTTGGATCGAGCATTAATTCAACAGGGCCCTCAGGACAAAAAGGTTAATAACTTACAGACCAAGTGTCCGATTGACACACCTTCTATTGAGTTGAGACCGCTATGATGTGGTATTCCTTTGAGATAATTATTTGTGAGAATTTTTGGTAGTTAGAGTATCGACCAATGGATTGAAGAGAAGACCCTCTCAGAGACAAGCAAACCTAGTGTGGGAACCCACTAGCTGGCTATGACGAGAAGAATGAAGAGTGATCGTGTGTGGTTCAGCACCTAGCGATCTTGTGTGGGTCAACACCAAGTGATCCTCTGTGGGTCAGCACCTATCAATCCTATGCAGGTCAGCACCTAGCGATCCTGTGTGAGTCATCATGTAGAGATCTTGTGTGGTTCAGCACCTAGAGATCCTGTATGGGTCATCACCTAGCTATCCTGTGTGGGTCAGCACCGAGCGATCCTTTGTGGGTTAACACCGAGCGATCCTGTGTGGGTCAGCACTGAGCGATCCTCTATGTGGTAATTGCCTTCATGTTATTCCTTCCTTTGTGGAATAGTTGAGCTTTGGGATTTGAGTTGGACTCTGTGTTTTCCTCATTACTGAGATAGGTATACTTGATAACTTAGGTATATGCATGGGCATATACCTAAGTAGGGTTGTTAGTTGATTTCATGTTGTGTGGTTTATCCTCGGTGGATTTTGTGAGACCTTGAGGTTCTCGGGGTCCCTACTGAGTATCGTTATACTCACCCCTACACGGGTTGTGCCCGCACCCTATTATGTTTTGTGTAGATGACGGAAAACATTGACTGAGGACGAGAATACAAGGAATGGAGGTGGCATGGATGTGGAGATTAGATGAGGCAAACAATAGAGATGGCCATTCGTGAGTTGTACCTACCCTTCAGGTAGGACTCGTGGTAGAATATCTAGGAGCTTCTTTTCACCTATCAATCATCATGTACTTTCAATATTTCCTTGTACTTTCTAGTTGGGCTTGTATTCTATCCCCTTTTTACTTAGTGTACTCACTCTGTTTAAGATTCAGTATACTTGAGTTCTTATCTTTCTGTGTGCTTAGTTGTGTGTGTTACAGGTTATAAAGGACATTCCTTCCTAGTTTTAGGGAATACACCTTTAGTGCTAGTCACCCGCCCCTGTGCTATAGAAGTCGGGCTTGGGGTAGTCACGCCACGGGCCCAGGGGGATGGGTCATGAAAAATTTGTATTAGAGGAGTCGGTTCTACCGCAGAACACAAGACCATGATCTTTTAACGACAATAGTGTTAAGTGTAGTGTGTGTGGTTATCAGTTTAGGGAATCTAGTGTTGGTGCGACGACCGACATATCCATACACCAGGACCCTAACATCTAATTTCTGACTCAGTTCAAGAAAACACTAATTGAGTGTGTGTTTTGAAACGTTTTCTTTGTGATATATTTGAGTCATCTCACAAGGTATAACTTATTGACCATGGTGCACCTGTTTCTTTTTAGGATGCCTCCACACAAATATCCAACTAGGGTTTCGAGATTTGTACGCACTGATATCCCAACGAGCAATGAGGCCTCAGTGAAGGGCCCTCTTCTAGTAGAGGCCCCAGCGGAGGCCCCAGTGATACCTTTACCCATTGGGCCACCGATGCCACCAGCCCCAGCAGTAGAGGGTGAACGCTTCTTGAGCATATTGCATGAGTTCCAGTGCCTGAGGCCACCTAGGTTCAGGGGAGATACAGACCCACATGCAGCTGAGGATTGGTTGGAGGCTATAGTGAGAGTCTTCCAACTGGTAGGGACACTAGCTAATCTCATGATGATCCTTGCCACCAGCCTTCTACAGGAAGAAGTTGTTAGATAGTAGAGCTTGATGCTCCAGGCTCACGATGAGGTGACACTTCTCTGGGCAAACTTCAAGAGCCTATTTCGAGCAGAATTTGTCCCAGTGACTCTTCACGCAGTGCGCATCCAATAGCTACTTCATCTACAATAAGGAAGCAAGATTGTGGCTCAGTACTCAGCGAGGTTCACTGGCCTCTCACGCTACTCCATTGATATGGTTCGAGACCCATTCTTAAAGGTCCAAAACTTTGAGCAGGAACTCAGGCGGGAGATTAGGGCTTTGATGATCTCACTCAGCATCCTGACGCAGGCAGTGGTCTTAGAGAGAGCCCTCCTAGTAGATAGTTTCCTTGCTGAGCAGTCACTAGCAGCGAGAACCACTACCAGTCAACACGTAGCAGAGTCTTCTACAGCTGGAAGCATATAGATGTCGCAGAGGTCCAAGAGGACCAGACCTATTGGTGGATGACCGTAGGATTCATGGTTGGTTGTGCGGGGCACCCGAGGCAAAGCCAGTCTTTCCAAGAGCGGGAAGTGTTATGCATGCGGCGGGCAGGGTCACATGGCTTGTGATTGTTTGAACCGCTATATGGATGATCAATAGACGGTCGAATGACCGCCTAGGCAGAGATAGAGATTCGACCGAGGAGGTCTGCAGGGAGTAGGTGGACGTGGCAGAAGAGCTGGTCGTGCAGTTGGTGGTGGGTGATGATTCAAGATGATACCGCCACCACCACCAGGTGGTCCACCCTGAGTATAGGGAGAATGAGGAAAGGGGAGGGCTCAGATCCAGGCAGGTAAGGACTATGATCACGATTCTTTGGAGATGATATGAGGTACGATCTGTGTCTACTCCACCTTAGTAGCAGTACTTATAGACACAGGTTCCATTCATTCTTTTATTGCCACTACACTCGTTCATAGATAGTAGATTTTGATGGAGCTATTGGCTCGATCCTTATGTTTAGAGACTCATACGGGAGCAGATTCGATGATTACGCACTGGTTCCGAAAGTGTGAGATTACTTTAGGAGGTGAGAGCTTCGACTGGGATGTCCTAGTAGTTGCGTCGAGGCCTTACAATGTTATCTTTGGTATGGAATGGTTATCTACAGTCCATGATCATATTGACTGTATTAGGCAGAAAGTGAGTTGTGTCTGCATGGATGGGACCAGTTTTACCTTCATCGGTGAGAAGGGAGCCTTTACAACATAGGATGGTCTTACTCGAAGGAGAGTGCAGCCAATCACTCATCCATTGGCTAGCCTTACCCTTGGATAAATTGATGTGGAGATTCCACATTATCCTGTAGTGGTGGACCAGTACGTGGATGTCTTCTCGGATGATGTTTCGGGTCTACCTCCTCACAAAGAGGTGGACTTTTACATTGACTTGTACCATAAGACGACACCAATATCTACACCATTGTATCGGATGGTTCCCGCAGAGCTTTTTGAGATGCGGGTACAACTAGAGGACTTGGAGGGGAAGGGATTATTTTGGACCAGTGTCTCACCTTGGGCATCCCCGATATTGTTCTCCAAGAAGGCGGATGGGATTTTGAGAATTTGTGTCAACTATCGGCGCCTGAACCATGTGACCGTGAAGAACAAGTACCCACTTCTGAGGATTGAAGATCTCTTTAATCAGCTGAAGGGATCATGGTTATTCTCGAAGATAGACCTCAGATCAGGCTATCAACATCTCAGAGTATGAGACGAGGATGTACAGAAGAAGGTTTTCAGATGTCGATACGACCACTATGAGTTCTTGGTTATGCGATTCGGCGTGACCAATGCTCCAACAGTGTTCATGGGACTCATGAACAGGATCTTTCAGCCATACCTTGATCACTTTTTAGTAGTCTTTATCAACGACATTCTGATTTACTCGGCTATTGAGGAGGAGCATGCCTATCATCTGCAGGTAGTACTGGACACACTCCGAGAGCACCAGATATATGGTAAGCTCTCAAAGTGGTGGTTTTTGGATCTGAGAGCTTCACTTTATGGTACATGTCATATCGGAGGCTGGAGCTGTAGTATATCCAGTGAATATTGAGGCGGTACTTTCTTGGGATCCACCCAAGAGTGTGACAGAGGTATGGAGTTTCCTGGGTTTGGATGGATACTACTAGAGATTTTTTCAGATTTCTCTAGAGTTGCAGCAACTTTATCAGCATTGACGAAGAAGGGGAAACCCTTCATGTGGTCAGAGAGATGTCAACAGAGTTTTCAGGAGATGAGGTAGAGGCTTACTAGTGCCCCCATCTTGAGGCTTCCAAAAGGGGGTGTAGGGTACGCAGTCTACTTTGACGCATCATGGACTGGGATCTGATGTGTCCTGATGTAGGAGTGATCAATGATCGCTTATTGTTCTTGATAGTTGAGACAACATGAGCAGAACTACGCTAACCATGACATGGAGTTATCATCAGTGGTCTTTGCCTTGAGGATGTGGCAACATTATTTTATGGGAGGTCCTTTTACAGTTTACTCTAATCAAAAGAGTCTCAGGAATATCTTCTCTCATAAGGACCTAAACCCGAGACAATGACGATGGCTTTAGTTCCTCCAAGTATATGACTTGGAGATAGTCTATAATCCTAGGAATGGGAATGTTGTAGCAGATGCACTCAGCCGGAGATCTGGTATACAACTACTAGGTGAGGAGACTGAGCAGTTGGCCGCTTTACAAATATCATTCATGGAACGTGATGGAGAAGATTTTATTCAGTCTCTTACAGTCACTCCCCCACTTCTTCATCGAGTCTGGGAGGAACAATGTGGGGACACTGACTGCGAGGATCGACATGCTCAGATATCTATGGGGAAGGCAACTGATGGATTTTCTGAAGGTAGGGAGCATGTCATCCTCTTCAGAGGATGTTCCTTGGTACCAGTGTCGCCTCAGGAAAAAGTGATGAGGGTGTTCCACACATATCCTCTAGAGGTACATCCAGGAATGGTGAAGATGTACCAGGATCTCCGATTACAGCACTGGTGGCTGTGAATGAAGAAAGTAGTAGCAGAGTTTATCTCTCAGTGCCTCACTTGTCAGCAAGTGAAGGCGGAGCATCATGTACCAGCAGGATTGGTTCAGCCTTTAGAGGTTCTAGAGTGGAATTGGGATGGGATATCCATGGACTTCGTGACAGGACTTCCACATACATCCAGGGGACATGAATCGGTTTGGGTGATCGTCGACTGAATCACCAAGTCGGCCCACTTCCTACCGATTAGAGATCAGGGTTCAGTAGAGATCATGGGATGCCTCTATGTGCCGGAGATTGTGAGGCTACATGGAGTACCCTAGATGATTGTCTGTGATCGTGATGCAGATTTTACTTAGTGGATGTGGAAGGGGTTGTAGGAGGCTTTCGAGATGCATCTTTGTTTCAGCACCGGCTTTCATCCTCAGATGGATGGCCAGACCAAGAGGACCATTCAGACCCTCGAGGATATGTTTCATGCTTGAATCCTCGACTTCGGTCATAGCTGGGAGGATCACTTTCCTTTGGTGTATTTTGAAATAGATATCACTTCACCATTGGGATGGAAACTTTTGAGGCTTTATTGTGGCAACCTTGCAGATCACCTTTGTGCTGGACTGACCTAGGGGAGTTAGCACTAGTGAGACCAGAGATGGTAAGGGCTACCATTGAGAAGGTGTGGATCATCCAGGAGCGGATGAAGACAACACAGAGCAGGAAGAAGTCGTATGCCGACAAAAGATGGAGACCAATAGAGTTAGAGGATGGTGATCATGTCTTTCTATGTGTCTCACCTCGACGAGGTTTGTAGAGATTTGGCCGAGGAGACAAGTTATCTATGAGGTTTATCGGACCTTTTCAAGTCCTCATTAGAGTTGGTGAGGTGGCATACCACTTAGCTCTTCCACCTCAGTTGCACTGGGTGCACAATGTCTTCCACATATCCCAGCTGAGGAGATACGTGTACTACCCTTCTCACATCATCTATCATGACAAGTTGGACATTGACGATGGGGAAACTTTTCCAAAGGTTCCGGTAGAGATTGAGGATTGAAAGGAGCAGGTCCTTTGTGGGTGGTCGATACCTCTGGTACGCATTTTTTGGAAGCACATGAACCTCCAGGAGAACACATGGGACTGGGAGGCTCAGATTCGTGCTCAGTACCCCCACTTGTTCCCTTAGTTTGAGTAGTGGATTACGGGGATGCAAAGCCTTGTGGTGGGGAGAATGTAAAGACCCAGAATTTCCATGTAATTTTTTTTATTAAATGGGAATTTTAAAAGTCCGCAAAAATTGACAGCGCATGATTCCGAGGCCCGGTGTGCCCGAAATGAATTTCTGAACTTTTTTCAGGTACATTCAGTAAATGTGCAAGTAGGTTTTTGTAACATTTGAAACGGTGCTTGGAATTGGAATTTTAGGGCACCGTTGAACTCACAATGCCATTATTCTCTTAAGGGGACCTTCACCTCGACCATAGTAGGTTGAGGGTGAAAGATAGAATTTCAGTTTTTCGTGAAAGAATAAAATAAAATAAAATTGTGTAACATTTCATTTTATTTGGAACTCCCATGTGGATGTTGAGAGATGGGGACCACTAGAACTAAACCTCGCATGTGAGGTTATAGAGGTGGGGACTACCAGGATTAACCTCCCATGTGGGTTAGGGTGGTGGGGACCACCAAAGGCTAAAACCCCCTTGAACTCCCCTCTTTATGGGTGAAAAACCTCTTGAACTCCACCACTTTATTTGTGCCACCCTTTTAATTAATTATAACAACTCATCAATTAATTAATTAAGCTAATTTGAAATTATCTCAACAAACATAATAGATAACTTGTTCTATTATGTGGGATACTTTTCATTTTGGTGGAATTGAGAGGAAAGGGTTGGAAAGTGGAGAACTTGGAAGAACACATCCTCCAATGAAGAGCTCCTCCAATGAAGAACGTCGACGCAAACCTTCAAATTCTTCCTTGAGACATCCTCCAATTGTGGCCATCTTCAACAATGAATAAATACCTCCATCGAAGAGAGTTTATCTGAAAAACAATCTCAGGATCGGAGGCGTGTGGCGAGCATGATGAACGTCGACAACTTCGAATTCTCTCATCGACATAAACAATCAAACGAGGTAGCGGTGTGTTTTAATTTGATCAATGTTAAAATCCCTCTCACATTTAATCATATTACTTGATCCGTATGCTACTATCCAAATGCGGGGGGTACGGGCCAAACAAACATGGCCCAACCCCTCCGAAAATTTTCTGGATCTTTTGTGTGATATTTGTGATGGTGACGGTGACCAGTGTCGGCAGTTGGCACTGGTGGAACTCGAGAACCACGATGAAGTAAATGAATGAAGGGAGTCCAGTCAAGCCGGTCATCGGCAAAGACATGGCACTCCGCCGCCCCGCGGCCTCCGCACCCCATGGTGCTTCGCCACTGGCGGCCTCCGCCGCCCCGTGGGCTCCGTGCACCACGGCGCTCCGCAACCTCTTCCACACCGTAGCCTCCATGCCATGCGGAACTCTGAATTCTGCGGCCTCCACTACACCACGGCCTCCGCGCCCCACGTCGCTCCCCCGCCCACGGCCTCCGCCTTCTCACGGCTTTCGTCGCTTCGTGGCCTCCGCGCCTCAAGGCGCTCTGCCACCCGCAGCCTCTGCCACCCTGCGGCACCCCCGACCTCCACTGCCCTATGACACCCACCGCCTCCACCGCCTTGTGAAACCCGCGGCCTCGCGCGATCCCGTGGCATCGGTAACCTCCCTTCCCTTAGCCATCGCCGCCCCACAACCTTGCCGCCCCACGGCCTCGCTGACCCATGGACTCGTTGCGCCGCCCCGTGGCATACCGCACTGCCCCGCGGCCTCGTGGCCCTCCGCGGCCTCGTGACCACACCACGCCGCCCATGCACGACCACCAAGCGTGGGCCGGGCCGCCCATCATGCCGGGTCGGACCGGACCCAGACCCACTTCGACCCATTACACTCTTTTGGTAATAACTTTGGCACCAGACGTCCATTTGACAAACCGTCTACGGTGCCATAAACCATAGACCAAGACAGTCCCTTTGGTATAGCACACTGGAGTTTTGGGTAAAGTTGAAGAATGTTCGGGTAGTATCGAGCACAAATCCAACCCGGCCCTCGGGACAAAAAGGCTAATAACTTACAGACAGGGCGTCCGATTTATGCACTATCTATTGCGTTGAGACCCCTATGACATGGATGTCCTTTGAGATACTTCTTCATGATACTTTGTGGCAGTTGGAGTATCGACCAGTTGATTGAGGAGCGGACCCCCTCAGAGGTGAGCAAGCCTAGTGCGGGAACCTAGTAGCTGGCTGTGATGAGAAGAATGACGATCGATCCTATGTGGTTCAACACCTAGGGATCCTGTGTGGGTCATCACAGAGTGATCCTCTGTGGGTCATCACCTAGAAATCCTATGTGGGTCAGCACCTAACGATCCTATGTGGGTCAGCACGTAGTGATCCTGTGTGGGTCAACAGCGAGCGATCCTGTGTGGGTCAGCACCGAGCGATCTTGTGTGGGTCAGCAGCAAAGCCTCTTAACAGTGTAAGATGAATTAGTAATTACATCTAATCATCTCTACTAATGTAATTTAGTTATACCTAGTGTGAGCTGCGTTCGTACCTGTGTGGTACTTTCTTTCGTGGTAATACCTTGGTGGTATTCTTTTATGTGGTTTACCTGTATGGTACTTTCCTTCGTGGTATTCCTTCCTTTATAAAACAATTGAGATTTGGTCTTTGAGTTGGACTCTGTGTTTTCCTCATGATTGAGATGAGTATACTTGATAACTAAGGTATATTCATGGGAATATACCTAATTAGGGTTTTCAGTTGATTTCATGGTATGTGGTTTATCCTTAGTGGATTTTATGAGACCTTGAGGGTCTTGGGGTCCCTACTGAGTATCATTATATTCAATCCTACACGGGATATGCCCGCACCCTATTGTGTTTTGTGCAGATGATGGACAACGTTGATTGAGGACGAGAATACTAGGACTGGAGGAGGCTCGGAGGTGGACGTTAGATGAGGCGAACTGCAGAGATGGTCCTTCGTGAGCTATACCTACCCTTCATGTAGGATTCCTGGTGGACGATCCAGGAGCTTCTTTTCACCTATCAGTCATTTTTTACATTCCATTTCTCCTTGTACTTTCTAGTTGGGATTGTATTCTGTCCCCTTTTTACTTACTGTACTCACTATGTTTACTATTCAGTTTACTTGAGTTCGTATCTTGATGTGTGCTTAGTCATTTGTGTTACAGTTTGTAAAGTCAATGGCTTCCCAATTTTGGAGAATATGCCTTCGGTGCTAGTCCCCAGCCCCTGGCCTATGGAAGGCGAGCTTGGGGTAGTCATGGCATGGGCCCCGAGGGATGGGTAGTGACATTACCCTTTATCAAAGTGATAAATGTTTCCACCGTTACTATTTTTAATGTCTTACAATGAAAGGGACCTATTTACTATATTTGAGACTCAAAATTCTAAATATGGAATCCATTTTATTGAATTATATATCTATAAATGATATAAATTAATTTTAAAACGTGTTCACAAAATGCGATGAAAACCATTTTTAAGAAATATAATGTTTTTCTTAAAAATGATTTTTTGTGTAAAAAATATTTTTATAACAAAATTAAATTATGAAATTTATTAAAATGTAACTAATTGTATTATTAATAATATACTGGAACTAATTTTAATTTGAAACCAATTTAAAATAAAAGGAATCTTTTTAAATGGTTGAAATAAAAATTAAATGTTTAATAAAAATATGTATTTTTTCATTATTCACTTGAAAATAAATCTTTTCAGCAAAATCTAAAAATTTCACCCTAATATAATTATGATATTTTAACTTCATATTTTTTTAAAAATGCACTATATATATTTTCTAAAAATTAATTATAATATTTTATTATAAAAATAAATAAAAATTATTTTATAAGAAAACATTTTTCCGAATCATAAAATTACTTGACTAAAAATTTTGTACTTATTTCATAACAATTAATACATGTGTTTTTATTGATGGGTCCATTATATATATATATATATACATATCACAATTCAGTTAATACTATTGATACCTAACAATTTAATTTCTAGGTTATAACAGTCGTATTTAAATAATAATATTTTAGGTTAGTCTAAGCTCATTGTTTCATATTGTATGCACTATAGAACATAGAATTATTTTAATATTATAGGATGTTAAAACTAGCATTGTAATTAGAATTTGTTTACAGAGTCTAAATTTGAGTGTCCCTAGCCATGAAATCATACCTCTATAGCTCAAGGGATATGTGAGAAGGAACAATAACATCAAGTTAGGGAAAACTGGAGATAAAGTGCGCAATGGAGAGGTTCTTTATATTGGGAGGGAAAACCATGCTATCTTCTAGGGGAATGTCAAAAAAATGAGTGGTATAGGAATTAAGTTTTGATTTCATGAAAACCATTAATTTGGAGTTTCCCATTAGGTCACTAAAAGAATGTTTTATGGTAGGATATATCAAAGGGACACAGTAATAATAATATCTATTCAACAACATTGTGGTGATCCTGAGGAAAATAAACTAAAGATGAGGGTCATTAGAGGTCAATAGGTTCTAGGTGAACTTACTAAGAGGGGAATAATTAATTATTCTTATATATTTTATTCCATTACCCCCATATTCATGGGTTTGATTCATTCATTCCATTCCCTAGTAATGAGGTTCCTTTCAAGAATAGATTCAGCTGAAATAAAATTATAAATCATGGTTAGGAGGTTCTTCATGATAACTATAGGCCATATATATATAGAGAAACTATAGAAAAATATATAGATGATTTTAGAGTTGACCAAGAACACACTTCTCACTATGAAATTTTCCTAGCCTTTCCAACATTCCAACTAGTTAACAATTTTGGTGTAAGTTTCCTCAAGGTAAAAACTTTTTATTTTACACCTAAAAAGAGGAAAAACAAGATAATAAAGTGTATGTCCCCCTTATTCACCCCAAGGGATCTAGAAGTCCTATTTTTCTTTGTCACTGATACCCCATTACTAAAGATTATGAAGGATTTGTTCCCACTAATGGCTTTCCCAGCCACTTCTTCATAGTTCCCAAATATAAATTTGATTATGAACAATGTTTTTTAGGCCTTCACAGGTAGTAGAACATCATCATCATAAAGAAGGTGAGAGGGTGTGAAAATAACTCTACCATAATTGAACCATTTTTGATCCAAACATTTATATGTTCATCAATGCATCTTCTCATAAAGTCTTCAACCATGGAAATGAGAAGTCACGAGAGAGGATCACCATGACAAAAACCCATCGAGCATTGGAAAAATTCCCTAGGTGATTTATTTATAATAATGAAAATTATTGAAGAGAATTTAATTGAGTATATGAGTCTAATAATAGTAGTGGATAAAGTTCCCAACTATTGTTTTCTTACTCATGAGGAAGATAATTTTTTTGGTACAGAATATACATTTTTGGATGTTCCTTCTTGGTAAAAAAACAAACTAATTTTTTGTGGTGATGTCCTTAAAAAAGCATCCCATTCTATCAACAAAGTCATTACTAATGATTTTGGGAATTGTGTTTCCAATTGTAACCAGAAGTCCTTGATATCAAAGGACTTTTCATTATTAGGTATAAGTGAAATGATGTTGGAGTGGAGGATATAGGGAATGGATGCATGACTAAATAATTCCCTCACAACATTCATTACAATCAATTTAAGGTGGTTTGTTTTCAATCATCATGTGGGTTCTTTAAATACCATCCTGGAAATAAATCCTTTGAAAGTAATCAACCATTGCACTAGAGATTTCATTTTCATAAGTGAAGAGGAACCCATTGATCTTGAGTAAATTCATTCCACCCCATACTCTTTTTTATTTATGCATACAGTGAAGATTATATAATTCCTATAACCATTTTGTATACATCATAAATGTAGTTGATTTTTATTAAACCTATCTTTAATTTTCAGTAGATCATACATCTTAGATATGGATTTTAATTCTTCATTGGATGGTGTATCTTGGATATGTTTTACAAGATGGAAGTATGAATGTAAATTTTTAGCATCTTTTATTTCATAATATATCCCAAAAATATATTTTTTACTAAACTACATCAATATTTCTTTAATTTTTTTCATCTTGTAGGAAAGAACTTGAAGTGGGACTCTAGTAGAGTTTAATTTCCATCCATTTAATATAGTTTCCATAGAACATTGAGTGAACAACTAGCCATTGTTTAATTTAAAAGGTGTAGGGGAAGTCCATGGAAAATCAATGATGATATCAATGATTGGTAGATTATGATCAAAATTGTACTTGGGAAGGGTGAATCCATAGAACCCATTGGAAGCACCTCCATCATCAACTTAGAACAATAATTTATACTGTTTAATATCTTTCCTTCCATTCAGGTTGTATCTAAACCATGTGAATTAATCTTATGGAATAGGAACCTCAACAAGGTTTCATTGGTCAATAAATAGAAATAAATCATGTGAGGAATACTAGTTGAAGCTGGGTCTATTTTTATACTTAGTTAACAGTATAGTATTGAATTCCACAATAATTATTTATTTCTGATTCATATCAATTGAAATCATTCCCAAATCCCTCCATAGATCTCTTTTACTGATATAAGAGATGTATGCATATATAAAATATATATTAAGAGAATATACTTATACTAGGAGGGATATAATGATAATATATAGTCCTTTAATACATGATAGAAGCTTGATGGTATCTTGAATAAGGACCCAATGGTGATCCATTTCATAGTTATGAGAGTTCTAGGAGAAAATTATATAACTAGGGGATGACCAATTAAACGAATTCCACTTGTAAAATGTCATCTTTAGTTAAGATAGTCCAATTAAGGGTGGGTTATAGGTCATAATAAAATGTTTAAGGGATGTGACCATGGCGGAATTCCCCCACCCTTGACAATTCCATATGAGATCCCTCGTTGTTTAAGAGATATACCCCTTGTCGAAGGCCTTATTTTACAAGGAATTACAAAATGATATTTATTTATTTGAAAATTTCCTTTTTTGTATTCCTTCCATTGGGTGTTATATCCCCCACTAGTTCTATAATTCCATTATTTGAAGTGATCCCGACCTAGTTATACTCAGGAGGGTTCATATCTTCAGCATCACTAGCCCAAAAGGCACCACCTAGAGGAGTGGATCAATTACGGGACTGTACAATATCAAAAGGGTTTTCTATAAGAGTCCTTATTATGGTATATTTATAATAGTTTACATATAAAAAATGGCAATCCATTTCAACCTGAGTGTATCAACCTTCATATTTCTTGTGATTGGAATCATGTCCAATTGGGGGGGGGGGGGGTTCTGTATGGACTCTTTTTCATTCTATCATAGATCACCATAATTTACAAAGATACATCAGCCCCAACATACATGCATTGAGGTCCCAATCCTATTTTTATACTAGGACTGGACGTATTAACTTGAATACCTTAGTCTGTAGGCTATTGTTTCTTTATGGGAGCCTATCCAGGTGAGGGGGTAGGGGTCATACAAGCACTATTGTGTATTCCCATTAGTGGACACCTTGAGTTCCCCATATACATTATTATAAAACTAGTTAGGGCCCTCATCTGGGATTATAATATTTTTTATTGTGAACTCCTGGTTTAGATTGAGATCCTTCTTCCTGGTGTCTTCCTATTTGATGTCCTTGAGTATAAGGTCCTTTGAAAATGATATGGATTCATACTGAAATTGGATGGTGTTCGAAAGTTCCTCCACAAAAATAATACTAATTAGAGTGAAACTTTCATTATCCAACCCCTTCACCACAATTTTAAGGGATATAGGGACCTACCCACAATATTCACAAAGGACTTCCATAGGGTCATTCCCCTCTCACCTAGCCACATATTTTAATCCCTTACCTCCATCACCAAGTTTGGAATACTCATGGTCCTTATTTAAATGGGGACTATAAAATAATATTTTTTATATCCCTTGGAAATGTGATTAAATATCACATAATTTATGGGAGTGTGTTTAAAAAGGTTTGATTCATCTAGAAATAACTTTAATCACACATGAGTAGTTTCCCATTTTATTCATCCAAAACCTAGGAAATTCACTATAAAAAATATAAAGATACACTTGACACCCAGAAATCAATGAAAATATCATTTTAAAGTATAGGATTATACCGAAATTAATTATCAAATTAATAAACTAAAATAAATAATTAAATTAATGCATTGAACAATTTAACTCCAAATTATTTCTAAACACCAAAAAATATGATAAAATAATGAAAATATGGGGGAATATTTTGAATTAAAATCAGTTAAAAATTATTATTTTTTATTTTGTAACCCCCAAAATTAATCCATTACACTCCTAGGAAATTCCTACACTTAATCCAAACTCATACAAATAAAAAAAATGTAATTGATCACTCATTTTCCATCATATTCTTAGTTTTCTTATTTTATAATTTTAATTCCCTTTTATTCTCAAGAAATTTAATTAAAGTAAATTGATCAATCCATTCACATGTTTACCTATGCCACATATAAATTCCTCTCCCTTACTAAATAATATATTTTTTCAAATTTTTCTCTTCTTTATATCATGAAAAATGTTCACAATATTGCAATGTACCTACATCCCAACTCAAAGAGATTTTGTTCTCAATAATAAGGATTTTTTCATTGGTTATGTAGGTTATTTAGATTTATGGTTTGATGTTTAAAAATAAAGGTTCCAAATAGTTTTTTTATCTTGTAATATTAAATGCATGAAATTAAATAAAAGATAATATAAATTTAGTCCTTTTCCTCCCCCAAATATATCAATAAATAGAATACTTTTACCCTTTTCAATGGTAATTTGCATATTTTTTTGATAGTTCGCCAATAAAATTATAATAATAGTTTTTCTCTTTATGATTAATATGATTCACCCAATATATTTCAACAAGGTTGTTTATTTTTTTAAAGTCCATTACTCATTAAATATTTTTCATTAAATACATCATCTTTATGGTTTTGAAAACTTAAAACTTCAGTTAATTATCTCAAAGTATTCATTTCTAAAAATTTAACCACGATATTAACTATTTTAAAAATATCATGGAAAATTAAATTTTTTATTTTGATTATTACTAAATGAAAATTTAAATATGTTATCTTTTTTAAATTTAAAAATTAAATAAGGATAATCAATTTGATTGCGTTTTTTCACACACTATAGAAACATTGGAAAAAATATAATAATTTGATTTTATATATGTTTTGATTATGAAATAATATTATATATATCATAATACTTCTATAGTTGTAAAAATAAATAAGTTCATTGTAAAAATTGATAGTGATATGGAGTGAATTATCAACCTTGATGAATCCATTAAAAAACAATGATTTATGATATGTGACTTCTTTTTTATATATATAAGATATATCCTTTTAGGGTTTTTAGGTCATAACATATGTGTATTTATTTATTTTTTTAAAGAGAAATATTATTGAACTAAATATAATAGATATGAATAAAAAATATTTGAATGTTAATCACTTGATAAAATAGTATAGGGATGGGGTGAAAGAGTTCATAAAGTTTCCAAAAGACCATGCATAGGGAACTTCTCAAATCCTTTATCCATGTTTATGTTATTATTATTAAATTATAATAAGTCTAGAGGATTTGGAAGAAAACATGATCTATCGTGGAATAAATAAAAGTTATAAATATCAGAATAAACAAAGAAAAACTGATTGTAGCTAGTGACTTGGATAACAAAGTGTTTTGTAGATCATTAGATATTATTACATGTGTGAACAGCGATAAATATCATAAAGATAATATGATTATAGGTGTGAAAAATGATGAATATTATATTGGGTAAATGATAATGAAATTTGAAGATGAACATCATGATTTTTAAAAACTATTTCATAAGTTAATGAGTTATGAAAAGACATTGTTGTATGCTAGTGGTACTTAATTTAAAACATTGAAAACCATACCAAAGATATAAAATATAAAATTTATAATTAGATGGAGTGAAACCAGCTTTATTGAACCTATATAAATGCGAGGACACCACAAGGCAATTGGTGTTCCATGTAGATGAAATAATTCATGATGTGAAATTTCATCTCCTAGAAAGACTCTCCTCAAGGGAATAAAATTTATCATGAATATATTGAATTTATAAATTATATGAGAAACCTTTATCTTACACTAACTATAGATGGAGTGATTCAATTTTGTTTACAAATAAGTACTCACCATTCATGGCTAGTTATATTGGTAAATTATAATGTTCCAATATAGTTATGCATGAATCAAAAATACATTATGTTGTCTCTGTTTATATCAGGACCAAAATAATCAGGTAAGGATATTTATGTTTATTTGTCTCCATTGATCGAAGATGTGAAATTAATGTTGGATTCAGGTGTTACATTTTATGATGCTTAAAAAAATAAAGATTTTATGTTGAGATCTATATTGTATGGGGTGATAGATGACTCTCCTACTTAAGAACATTTTTAGGATATAATGTTAAATGAACTCAAGAGTGTCCCATTTGTGAAAAAAGTACCCAATTAGTTAGTATGAAACATTAGTCGAAGAGTATGTTTCTAGGAAATTAAATATTTACTCCTCAATGACATAAATATTGATATTTGACAACATCATTAGATGGTAATTCAGAATAAGGTACAACACAATATATAATAACAGATGATTAACTATTTTAGAATGTAAAGGATATAGCCAACTCTTTTGGTAAACCTTCTTAAAAAAACTATAGAAGAAATAATTGTAAAAGGTGATTAGTTTTTTTAATTACTACATTGGAATTAATTTTTTATCATATATTTTATTTACATCTTCCATGTGGAAAAAATGAATGTAATAATGTCATTGGAAAATTATTAAATGAAACCAGTAAAGAAGAGGATTCCATGAAGTCTAGGTTGGACATGATTTACATGGGGATACATGAAGATGTTGAACCAGTGACTTTTCTATCACCAACTACTTATACTCATTCCAAGAAAGAGAGATATCAGTTTTGCTACTTCTTGGATGATATAAATGTTCCTTAGGGGTATATATAAAATATCATGAATACTATGTCAATGAATAATTTAATGTCAAATGTCCTAATATCACATGACTATCAAGTTTTAACACAACATCTAATGACTATATCTTTACATTTTATTTTTACTAAAAATGTATATGGAACATTAACCAAGATTTGTTTCTTTTACAAAACTATATGCAGTAAAGTTATAGACCTAGTGAAATTTATAACTAGGTAAATGGAAATTTATTTGATAATACATGAATTAGATAATTTTTTTTTACTATTATTCTTTGATATGATGTTTTTCTTAATGGTTCACTTGGTTAGAGAGACCTGGCTATGCGGTCCTATATATTATAGATGGATGTACACCATTAAGTAGTATATGATTATTTTGAAAGTGTATGTCAAAAATTAAAGTCATCTATAAGGTTTCATTTTACAATGACACATTTTTTAGGAATCCATTGAATTATATACCAAATACCTATCTGATGATGAAAGTATTGGTGTTCCAAAATCTCATCACATTGGGATACTTATGGGTAAAGGAATTTCTGGAACAAATATTGTTGAAAATACTATTATAGAGTGGGAGTAGAATCAACTTTACATTTTTCATAATAGTTTATAGGTTTCACTATATATTGAAATCCAAAAAGTAACTCTTAGGAATTTTAATCCATTTAGGAATAAAATTTGGATATCATATACATAAAATCGACCATTTATAGGATGGATTTGAGACAATATTTTTAAGGAGTCAACTATAAATATGAAATAAATTTTAGAATGACCTTGATGGATATCTAGAGTTCCAACTATGAATTTATTATCTTGTAATGATTATGTAATTAATTTTTATATGTTCTATACAAAATAACTTGATGAACAAAATACTATGAAAAATAGTGGAGCTACACTTGTTGATGAAGAATGAATATATATAGTACTAAGGATAGAAGTATAAATTATGTGACTATTTCATACTTTGGTGTCATTGAAAAAATATGGGATTTGGATTATATAACCTTCTAATTGATGATTTTTTAATATAAGCAGGTTGATAATAAGATTTCAATTAAAATTAATGAATTGAGATTCATAAAAGTGGATTTTAGTAAGGAAAGGTACAAGGATGAACCATTCATAATGTAATCACTATAATTACAAGTATTTTATTTCTCAGATCCTGAAAAAAAGAAATTAGGCAATTAATCTGTTATTGACCAAAACCACTATAGCTTCATAAGTCAATTAAATGGAGGATGACCATTTAATTTGGATTTTATAATCATTTTATAGTGGACCTATTGTAGATGGGGTCTTGTATATTATAAGAAACCACAATGAAGTGATTTATATACTCGATGGAGTGGTCAATTCACTTCAACCATTAATGAAAAAAAGAGTTCAACAATTAGGTTTTATGAAATATACATTGTGTTACCTCATAATAATATTTTTTCACTTATGAATTTAAAAAATATAAATTAAATTTTCAATCACTTCTATAGATAATGGATTATGTTAATGTCTACGCTTCCAATATTGTGGAATAATAGGTTTCTCAATATGTTGATGCTCCTAATTCAGATGAATAATAAGTTTCTCCAAAAAACGATGCTACCAATCCTAAGGAACAATATATTGAAGATGTTGAATCCAAGTAAATTATAGATGTTAAACAATCTATTTCCTAGAAAAAACATGAGTGCCATAGCATGACGGTGAAAAAAAACATTAAGTATATAAGTAGATGCATTAAATTTTAGGTTTGATGGAATTCACACATCCATACTTTTAATCCCAAAAATTCCATTTTCATTAGTTACATCACGGTCACCACTCAAATGCATGTGAAATTTTATGTGGATACTGGGAACAATGTTATTCTTTTGGTTAAAGAACTAATTTGGGAAGAGATTATGGAATCCTTATGATATACATTCATTATTTTATTAAAAAAATAAAATAATGAAATGTTGATTTACTATTCAATATCCATTATAGAGTTCATTTATACAAGATGATCATTGAATGAAATTTGTATTAATGGTCACTAAAAAGGCTCATAGAGGCTTTCAAACAATTATTATGAACTATTATCTCAGGGATTTTGACAGGAAAGTAAACCTACACCCTTTATATAGGTATTTATGATAAACTAAGAAATATGGAATGTTTTTATTAGTCATCATGAAGAGGAATATGTTCAGGTTACATGTGATTGTTAATAAATTACTTGAAAATATTAATATTAATCACTTTGATTAAGAATTTTTAATTTATAAAATAGTGAATGAGTGATGAAAGTAAATAACATGGATAAAAACTAACATACCCCTACTGTAAATCAAGGATTGGTTATGTTTCACCTAAAAAATGACATCCATTTTAAATCTATAGTATAATATTATGTGGAATGAAAAAAAACATAATTATGATCATTTATATATATATATATATATATATATATATATATTGATGAATCCAGATTGAAATATACTTCCATACCATGTTATGTGTTAGGGAAGGAGGATGGTGAAAATAAAAATTAAATATTGTTATATAAAAAAATTACAAACATGTGTAAGTATGACATAATAAAATTATGTTTTTCTTTAATTTAATATTACATAATAATGAATAATTATTTTCCTATATTTTTTTATCAAGTTTAGACAAAAGAATAATTACCAGCTATTCCTAATGAATAAATACTTTCAATTTCCTTGAAGCGGCCAGAACAATATGGCCATGTTAGAGGTCTGAGGTTTGGAGTGTCACCCCAAACATATTTTGAGAAATGAACTTTACAAGGGGGTAAATATAAGAAAATGGAGAATATGTAGACACAAATAACTATTCTATAAGAAAAACTTAATTGATAGTCTAAGTTGTTAGATAATGTTATAAAATGGCATCAAAAAGAAGAAATAACACAACAACAACCACTACATGAAGATCTACCCCCCAATTTTGAGGTAACCCATTCCACTTAAAGGTATGCCTTACCAGAGGTAATGATTTTTTTTATAATTGTTTTTCAAAATGTAAATTAGGATAACACTAATACCTTACTATAATAATATTCAATAAGGTGAAAATTATTTTGATTTATATTTAACAGTATTCACCCCTCACCGTTTTGAGATGGGTATAGTGTACAATATACAAGAAGATATTTTACACAACAAATAGCTTCCAAATGGTCATGTGAGAGTGGGAATTTAAGTAGATCATGAACCAAGCATTGAGATCCCTTGATGATCTGTATGTTCAAATGGTCAAACTTACTATTGTAACTTTTATATTGTAGTAGATTGATCTTGTAAAGATACATGTTGATAAGGATTCATTACTTTAAAATTTAATGTATTTTAAATACCTTTAACAATTAAATAAAAGTGGCCTAATCCAAGGATTGATATTATATAGGGATAAAAGGAAGTAGAAATATAAGGAAAAATCAAAACAATCTAAAGGATCAATAAATTGATCAAAAAGTCCTCTATAGAGTACCTTTACCCTAAAAATTTAACTTATGAATTTAATAATATTACAACATCATGGGGATACAAAATTCAAATATAGTGATAATAGAACCATTGATTCTGAATAAAAAATGTATAGAGAGTCTATTATATAGTTTTTTTCCATGATAATATATATGAAATACTTAAGCATGGATGGATATGAGTCTCATTTGTAAATGTATAAATGAGTTATGTGTTCATAATTGTTTTTCCAATAATTTATCCACTATGTTAATTACATTATGATACTATTAATAATTTTTATAGGTGTATATATCATTAATACTTGAGGGGAAAATCCTATGGAAAAATTTTATACTCATTAGTCTTCATATCACTTATACATAAAAAATACATTTAAATAAGAGGAATATTCAGTAATAGTGAAAAAACTGGATGCAATGTTTGAAACCAAATTTATAGATGAAATAATATTATTAATATCAATGATTAAGGGGTAAAACTATACAATTTAATCATATCAAATATATCTCAATTTCTTTCATTTATTATTCCTTTATGTTTTTAAAGAACATTTTTTTATCATTAAAATCAATTTGGATACTCCAAAGATTTATATTTTGGATTCAATGCATGGATTCCCAATAACTCAACCACACATGACAATGTTTATCAAATTTTAATAAAATTAATTCCAGGTTTTACAAAAAAAACATCAATCTATACATTTTATATTATGGTGTAATGGAAATTTTTCTATAATAGGGAGGTATTTAAATATCATCCAAATCATGGTATGAGGATGGTCCATAAGCATAAGAAGCCTATAAAAGTATACATATGCATAAATATTTGGGTGTATATAATAATATTTCACAATAAAAACATATATTAAATAAAATTACTAATATTTATCAATGTTTCTACACCGATTGAAACAAACCAATAGAAGTGATTATGGTTTTTATGTTTGGAAATTTTTGAATGATATCATAGTCCATTAACAAACTATCATCCCTGAATAAGTATTTCTAATGATAAATACAATTTAACTTAAAATATTTATTAATAAATTGTTTATTTAAAATTTTCTAGTACTAAAAGAGCTTTAAATAGTCCAAATATTCAAAAATTGAAAAATATTTTTTAGAAACTATTGAAAAAAATTCATGGATTCAGAATGTTTGAAGAAATCATGAATATGTGACTTAAAAGACTTATTTAGATAATTTTATCATCATTTCTTATAAATTTTTTTAATTTAATTTTCTTATGATTTTTATATATTACATATTTAGGTAATTTTTATAGAGATCATGAATATGTGACTTCATTAAGAATTGATTCTTTTCTAACCACTTTTAATCTATAAAGAGAATAAATTGTTTGAAGAAAAATAAATTCTAGACATTTTTTCTACAATGATGATTCAATAAGGTACTATTAGTTATCTTCATAGAGTTATTTTTTATTTATTTTATTTTTTAATGTTTGGTTGTCTGTGTTTTCATTTTACAAAAGTCTCAAATAGATCATTTTAATTTAAAAAGATATTTTAGTTAAAAAGAGATATGGAAAACCGAAAATTGATAAAAAAAACATTGAGATTGTATTTATATTTTATAAAATGATCCATAAGTAATTTGTGATAATTAGGAATCATCCATTGCTCAATCCACTACATGGAATGTCTGATATGACTTGAAATGAGTGTTTTTTATTAAAAAAATGGAATTTTAGTTTAAAAAAATGTTCCACTCACTAAAAACTGAGAAAACATGCTTGGATTGTCTTGATATTTTAGAAAAATGATTCATATATCATATGTAATGTGTTTAATTTAGCCTCATTTCAATCTTACACATGGTGTGACTAGCATGACTTAAAGTATGTGTTTTCTATTTAAAATTTAATTTTTCATTAAAAATATATTTTACTCACTAAAAAACATGAAAAAACACTCATGTTTTCTTGATACTTTAAGAAAATTATCCTTAAGTCATTTATGATATATATGATTCAAATTCATCTCAATCCAACAAAGTGTGTCTAGTATGACTCAAAGTGTGTGTTTTTATTTAAAATTGAAATTTTAGTTAAAAATATATTTGAAATACTCAAAAACATTAAAAAACAATCATCTTGTTTTTATAATTTAATATCATAATACATAATTCATTTTTGATTAGTATGAAGTTTACACACCATAATCCGATACATGGTAAGACCAGTGTGAATCAAGAAGTGTTGTTTCAATTTTGAAGTAATATTTTATTAAAAATTGTGTGTCACTCATTGAAAACTAAAAAATATAATTTAATTTTATTAATACTTCAGGATTATGATACATAATTCATTTATGAATTTTATGAGTCTACCTCATGTCAATCTGACACACGGTGTGTCTGATACGACTCAAAATATGTTTTTATAGTTTAAAAATAACATTTTAGTTAAAAAAATGTCCCACTCACTAAAAACCTAGATAAAAATTATATTGTATTCAAATATTATGAATTTGATCATTAATTCATTTATGATGAGTAGGAATCAACAGTACATCAATCTGATGTACGGTGTGACCAGTATGAATCAAAGTGTGTTTTTTATTTAAAATTGACATTTTAGTTGAAAACACACATCACATACTCAAAATAATGAAAATTTATTCATATTTTTTTATATTTATAATAATAATATGTCATTCATTTGTAACATTTTATAATCATCATCACCTCAATTCGATACACGGTGTTCCCGATATGACATAGAATGTGTGTTTTCAGTTTAAAAATGAAATTTTAGTTAAAAAGATGTGTGAAATACTCAAAAGTAATAAAAAAATTAATATTGTATTGATACTTTTGTAAAATTATCCACAAGTAATTTATAATGTGTAGGAATCAACTATACCTCAATTCGATACATGGTGTAATTGGTATGACTCAATATGGGTGCTTTCATTTTAAAAAAGTCATTTTATCTAAAAACATGAACTACTCACTAAAAATACAATAAAACAAAGTTTTATTGCCTTTATACTTTATGAAAATCATCCATACATCATTTTTACATATATTAATTAGCCAAACATCAATCTGACACTGAGTGTGGCAAGTATGACTCAAAGTGTGTGTTTTTAGTTTAAAAATGGGATTTTAGTTAAAAACACGTTTCAATAACTGAAAACCTATAAAACACACTCAAATTTTCTTTTTTAATTTATGAAAAAATCATTAAGACATTTGGGATGTGTAGGAATCAACTAGGCATCAATCCGACACACAGTATGACCGATATGACTTAAAGTGTGATTTTTTATTTAAAATTGACTTTTTAGCTCAAAAGATGCATGGATTACTTAAAATAGATAACTAAAATTCATATTATTTTGATAGTTCTAAAAAATAATAATTAATTAATTTTTTATATATAGGAATTAGTCACACCTCTCTATAATACACATTGTGATCATAATGACTAGATACGTGTTCTTTCAATTTAAAAAAGACATTTTAGTTAAAACGACATCTGGCATACTCAAAACCAATGAAACACATAAATATTATCTTGAAACTTTAGGAAAAAATAACTAATTCATTTTTGACATGTAGGAATCATCTGTACGTCAATCCAATACACGGTGTATCCCGTATGACTCAAAATGTTTGTTTTTAGTTTTAAAAATGACATTTTAGGTAAAAACATGTGTCACTCATTGAAAATCAATAAAACATGGTCATATTTTCTTAATACTTTAGGAAAATGATCTTTAAGTCATTTTTTATGTGTATTAATTATCCTAACATCAATCCAACACACAATGAGACTAATATGACTCAATGTAATTATTTTTAGTTTAAATATGTCATTTTAGTTAAAAATGTGTGCCACTTACTAAAAAACATGAAACACACTCAAATTAACTTTATAATTTATTAAAATTATCCTTAAGTCATTTTTGACATTTAGGAATCAAATACACTTAAATCTAACAAACTGTGTGACTGGTATGACTCAAGTTGTATGTTTTATATAAAATTAACATTTTAGTTCAAAACACACGATGCATACTGAAAGAATAAAAATTCTCTCAGATTGTCTTGATACTTTATAATAGTGACACTTAATTAATTTTTGAAATGTATAAATCAGTTTTATGTAAATTAGACACATGGTGTGATCAATATGAATAAAAATGTGTGTTTTTTAAAAAAATTGACATTTTGGTTCAAAACACACATCAAATTCCGAAAATTAAGTAAATGAACTTGAATTATCTTTATACTTTTATAAAATGACCCATAAATAATTTTTTATGTGTATTAATCAACCACACACTAATCCAATACACAGTGTACCTAGTATGATTCAAAGTGAATGTTTTTAGTTCAAAATTGACATTTTATTTCAAAACACATGACACATACTTAAAATTGAGAAAATGAAATCGTATTGTCTTGATACATTAAGAATTTGATCAATATATCATTTTTGAATTGTAAAAAGTAACCGCATATTAATTTGACACACGGTGTGCCTAGTATGACTCAAGTTGTATGTTTTCAGTTTAAAAGTGACATTTTATCAATGCTTTGTTTCATATTTAGGTTTAATTTATTTCATTATAGTAAAGCTAACATAAGAATTTTTTTATATAGGTTCTATATTTTTCTCTACATGTTGTGGTTTTTTTAGAAACTAGTAGCATGATCCAGACCTTTTGAGAGGTGGTAGAGGTTTAAAGATAATGGAAAATTGATGTTTTTGAATTTATTAATGTTTTTGATAAATTATACATACCAATTTAATTGTAAAAAACCAATGTTTTAAATGATTGTAATCACTATATAGTTTTTTTTATTTATTTTTAATATAAATTTATTTGAAATTAAATTTTTTATTTGTTGATGCAGTGTGTTGTAATTTTAGAGGCACGCTACTACAACTTATATTTTATGAGGGATAGGAATAACACTGATAAAAGGTTACTTTATCATCACTAAATATGTACTGATAAAATTAACCCTTTATCAACACTAAAAAACCACTAATGAAGGGCCCCCTTTATTAATGCTAAGCTAACACCGATAAAAGACACCCTTTATCAATACTTTTTTTAGCATGAATGAAGTGTCCTTTTATTAGTTCTATTTTTGGTGCTAATATATTATATTATATTTTAAAGGTTATTACACCACCAAAAAATTTATAGCCTTGATGGAGGATATTCATTGAATTATTAAATCCCATATCTATAGTAGTGTACATTGGTCCCTTGCTATTTCCACCGATTAACACCAACCCCCTATCGAGCTAACCTAGTTTCTTGAGGCAACCTCTCTGTTGTCCCTGTTTATCACCAACATCCTTATGTTATCCCTATATCTTAACACCACACCTATGTAAGAATATAAACTCAACATCACCCCCTTAAAACCAATTACATGAAACTGGCCTTGTTGCATCCATTTTATTCGATGTCGTCCCCTATTGGCACTATTGATGCTTATAAATTTGTTAGTGCATTTTAAAACAAGTATTCTAAAATAATAATTTCATTTTTTTATTCATTTTGATACAGATAATTAATTAATGTTTCAATTTTATCATTAAAGGTTTAAAAATTTAATGTATGGTATTTGATCATATAAATTCCTTATTTTCAACATTAACAAATTATGTCAAGTTTAAATGTTTCCCACCATTCATGCATTAGAAAATTAAAATGTTCACTTTAATGTTATATTTGTTTTTATTATATTTTCCTCCATAGTATATGGATATATTTTTTCATATCATGTTTTAGGATATAGTTATAGTTGAAATTAATTTCATCAATCTAATCATAATACCCACATGACTCATAATTTTAATAGTTATACATTTTGTAACAAGAAAACCATTTTTATATTTATCTACATCTATAGACAAAATATAAGAGAAAAAAATTTAATTCATCATCAATATATTATTAATATTTAACATATATTATTTTACAAAATAATAATATCAAATTAAAATCCATTTTTGATACATATCTTCTCATTAAAATAACTTTAAAATTGTTTCAACTATATTTTTGACGTATATTTATAAATAAATTATTTTTAAAAATAGTTTGGATATATGTTTTACTATTTTTTAAAAAGGTTATAATTTATTTTCCACTTTTTAATGTTATTCAATGAATCAAGGAGTAAGGGAATAAGACCAGGATTGGATGTGAAAAATAATATAGAATTGATTTTATTTAATTTTCATATTCTATATTTTTTTATAATGTTTTTTTTGTATTATCAATGTTAAGAATTAACAAGAGTTTGATTGATCTTATAAATTATTTTTGTAATGAATATACTGAGGGTATTCAATAATTCATTAATTTCAGGAAAGGGATAGAGAATTTTTACATTGTTTTTCTTTATAGAAAATTCAAAAATAAAAAACATTTGATAAAATAAATTATGAATTATAATTAGATTATTAATGGTTTTATGGATAATTATATGATATGGACTCGACATGGATAATTACAAGACTCATGTCATCGAGAATGAACTTTTTATAACATATAGGTACATATTATAGGAGAAAACCCTATGACCATAATGTTACAAGATCTTAAATAGTTCATGCAAGAATATATTAAATTGGGGATTGAATAGAAGATGGAAATAGACCTTGTTTAGTTATTTATGCAGAATTTTTTACGTTTTTGAGATTATTTATGATGCACAAATTGAATTGTACCCAGAATTTTTAACTTTCAAAATGTCTTAATTTATAGTGAAATTTTTACTCTTAAAGACTCTAAAATAGTGGATAAACATGTATTATGATATGTTACTCTAAATATTACATATGTTCTTACCTGATTTTTCAATAATTCCTAAGTATTAATACAATCCACACAAGTTAACTTATAATTTTGGTTTTACATAGGATAAATTTAATGTATGTCTAAATAATTTAATTTTTTCATAAATTTGAATTATAATTTTGGTAATTGGTTTATTTTTATGTCCTTTAGGTGAAAATTTTATAGATGAAAATGAACTGATTAACATCAGTAATATAAATTTAGAAATATGATCACCACGAAACAATTAGGATATTTTATAATGAAACAAATATTGAATAAACTTTTTAAACCATCTAAAATTAAAAGGATCATACGATGGTATGTAGAGAAAAAAAGGACATTTATAAAATATCCCACCTAGAATACTCCCTATCAAGGAAGCAGTTTGATAAGAGTAACCTAGAGTTCACTCAAGAAAATCACAGAATTCATATTATTTTAGTAGTTGATGGTTTTAATCTATTCAAATCAATTAATAGAGTAATTCATAGTATGTTCCCAATAGTGTAGGTTCCATGAAATATTACTCTATTTTATGCATGAAACATCCTTTCAAGATATTTTCTACTCTCATTGATGGTCTAAGATGCATCAGTTATAAGATTAATTTTTATATAAAAACGTTTATCTATGAATTGGGTTAAATATAGTTATAAGGTTTGGGGAATTTTGATACTAAATCTACTAAAATGTTTTATCTTTAATCATCTTTAATTTTTGGAATTAACAACCTTGTGGACTATGAAAATTTGTTAAGGTGGAGTGAAAAGAGTTTTTTTATTTCCCTTTATATGATAAGAGTAATAAATTAACATGGATAAAAAAATTTATGAAATAAGAATACCCTTATCATTGATGTTTTGATATTTCATATAATAAGTTTAGAAAATATCGATTGTCATTTTATGGTATTAGAGAATGTAGTTAAGAACCAAAAAATTAACATGTATTCTATTGTTAACATAACTGACCCATGAGAATATTTTAACATTTTATGATTTTTTTTATTTTTTGTCCCCTTTTATGCCGTACATTCTCATTAAACAAAGAACACACAGTCAAAATTCAATGAAAAATTGTATTTTCATGGAGTCATCATCCTGGAAAGAAATGTATTTTGGACACAACCTAGATTTCATGAATATTGAAATAAATATGTGATAGAATCTTATGGGAAATTATGGGCACCATGAGTAAATCTAAATATAATTTTAATTGATGACTTGATTTACCAGAAATAGATTTGAGAAAACCATTACATTAAAATATACCTATTGGGAACAAGATATACAATCATGGATCATAATTTATTATGATAAAGGATATGAAAAATTAATTTCTATACACTTTAACAAAAAAATTCATGTGCCTAATGGGGTTACTTTTAAATATTTTAAAGTGGGTTAATAGTAATGAAAAAACACTAATTGGACTGACGATTCATGATTAAAAAAATCTAATTTAGAATTTATTTCTGATATTAATTAGTAACTATTTTCTAGATAATGTTGGAAAACTATAGATTATGTTAGGATTATAAGGATCATAAATAATAATTCATGTAAACATAATATAGTAGAAACTGAAAATCAAAAGAACATTATGCATTGAAATTGAAACCATGTTTACTTTAAAAAAACATGAACATTTTTTAGTTGAGCCTATTCCACTATCTTTGATTAATTCTTGATGATGATTGTTTAGAGGTAGCTAATCAAATCCCACATTTTCGGTGTATTTGTGGATCGACCAAATCACCTATCATTTGGGTGATATTCCTACCCACATTCATGATATGGTAGTATCTCTCAGGAGTAAAGGATAAAAAATAAGATACCTTCAAGTGGAATTCAGTGGGAGGTTGATACAACTCAAACCACCATCTAAATGGTGTTTTCCTATTTATATTGGCCTTAAGGACACTCCTTATGACTCTATAGAATTTAATCATATATTAAAAATCATAGGATTAAATGGAATTGGTTTACAATTATTATAATCCATTGACTGAGTCAAGTTTCCCACACATTTCATCTTATACAATATTTATAGTTAATGATAACTAACATAGAATTGATCTGAATGTTAATCACTTAATGTTTGACTAACATGATTAATCATAGAGTGGAATATGGATTATATAATATGATCCATTATGCCTTATGTTATACCTAATCCTATAGTATAACATTCTTAAGGCAGTGGCATGAAATATCTATTTCATGCCTTATGATATACCCAAACAAATGACATATGATATTCCATGGTTTCCACTATGTCGTACCATATGGCACACACACACACACACACACACACACACACACACACAGATATATATATATATATATATATATATATCGTACACTACTATATATTACTAAATACATTATATGTATGTAGTATTTAAGAAAAAACATAATCAGATTGATATTAGTAATTTTCATAGGAAACAATGTTCTATAACTGTATAAAATATTGATTTATCAGGTGTGCATTATAGGATTTTATTGACGCTGTATAATCTAGAAATGATATTCTTGCCTTTATTTTTTAATGAGATGGACCACTTGACTACGCATTTATATGGTGAAGCAAAAATTGGTGGACCTATGTTGTTCAAGTGGATATACCCAATTAAGATGTATATGAATACATTAAGAGGAATGTGCACAATAAATCATGTCCCAAAGCATCAATTCCAAAGAGAAATTTGATAGACTAGTGAATAAATTTTTCTATATAATATATTTATGATTTTGAAAAAAAATAAATAAAACTTCAAGAATCCATAATGGTCTTATTATAGAAAGAGCATCATTTTATTTAGAACATTTTTAATGGATTCAAGTGCACAATTATGTGTTTTTTAACTGAAATTCAATTTTTGGGATAAAATGTTACATTATTACTTACTCAAGAATTTAAAAATTTATATTAAATAATTTAAAAATTCTATTTATGTGATGATCTATTGTAATTAATAATAGAGATATAAATTTTGAAGCATTAAATAGTGTTTCCTCATTTTTTAATTAGATCCAACAGTCGTGCTATGAATAACTCTTTGAGTGGTTTAACCATTATGAAATTATTTGTTTAATAATTTTATTTATTAATATAAAATGATATGTATTGATGAAATATTATCACATAATTTAATATGTGATTTATGTTTTTCAGTGTTATAAAACTATAATGTGATCATTTTTTGTCCTATAAATTCAAAGAACTTACTTATTGAACCTTTCCCTATAATAAATTTATTTGAATCCAAAAGAGGTTACAGATGGGGACTTCACATGGTAAGTGACTACTATGTGGTCTCTGTTGGTGATCATGGTTGATGGAGTTGAAAATAACTCTTTGGTGACCATCAATAGTGGATAACCTAAATTGGTAACTTCTCTAAGAAGTATCTACAAGTTTTCTTTGGATACCCATTTAGTAACTACCAATGGAAACCTCCCTATGTAATATATTCTTTAAGTTCTAATAATTTATTTTTCCATTAATTATTAAGCAACTAATATTGTACATATTAATTTTTTTTCAAAAATATAGAAAAAAACCGATTCTTTACTGGTGTGGATCATTGAGTATTTATAAAATTCCACCCATAAGTTCTTTACTATTGGACCTTTTTATACAACACAATAATTTTATTTTCTTCAAAAATCTCATTTAGTATTTGAAAAGGGTTTTAAAATGAAAAATATTATTACCATTATTTCTTTTATTTATTTTAAAATATTTATAAAAAGTATAATTTTATAACTTTTACATTGGTTTTTCTTAGAAGGGACATTAAAAATATTTTATTTCAATTTTCATAAATGTTCTACAATAAATTGAAATTTATTTTTTATAAAATTTTAAAGGAATTTCTATTTTTAATTAATGTTATAAAACCCCCCCCACACAAATTAATCATTACTGGCACACTTTTTCCATTATATTTTAAAAAAATTAATTTTTACCTTTATTATCTACATTTCACCACTCCTGAGGTACCTTATTTTTTTACTCATAGCATCTAAAATACATGAGTCCTTAATAAATGATAGAATTAGGACTTATAACCTCCATAAAAACTCAATGATAATAATGAGATAGGTAAGGGAGAGGGTGATTTAGAGGATAATGTGGGTAAAAAAGTGGCCCAGGATGCCACATAAACTAACACCTGGCCTGACCTACCACTAGTCCCAAAGGGCATTCTCGATCCCCATAGAATAGAAACTAGTTCATATATAACAAGAAAAAAAATCTTGGGAATTATTTTACCCACTATATCATATTTACTTCATAATATTTCTCATGATAATACAATATAACCTATCAATGTATTGCACGTCCATGATATAAAAAAACAAATATAAATGAAACAATAACTAAATAAGTGTTACTCACAACAATAATAAATAATAACAACGAAAGATATAGGGAATAAAACATTATTTTCTAGAAATAAAACATCCAAATAACCAAAAGTGTGGTCTAGAATACAAGGCTGATATGTAACAAAATCACGAAGGTAAAATAATATCCAAAATTCTACCCAAAATCCTCTTTTGGACACTTGGTCACTGACCATGATCCAAACTAACCATAACGGTCCAACCAAATCCAAACTATAATAGGGAAAAACTACATTTGGGGAACCTGAGAGAAGATATAAGAGCCAAATATATTTAATGATAATTGTAGTGTATGATAAAAACATTCCCAATAGGATTTCACTAAAGATTTTTCTCCATTTCATTCAAAATACTACTTCATTAACACTAATTCGAAATGTAAATTGAAGATAAATTTTTCTCACAAATTTAGGTTAAACCAAATATCATGACATAATTAATTTATATAAAATTTTATTGATATTTTCTATTAAATGAAAATAATAACTTGGAAAACACTATATAAAGATGATTCTCAGTAAAACACATACCACGTTCATTTTAAAAAATGCTTCTCAAACCATTTAGGAAAACAATTTTAAAGTAAAAATAATAATAACAAAAATGAAATAAATCACATTAGGCACACACATATCAATAAAACATTCATATGTGTCCATATAAATTGATTATTCAAATAAAAAATCAATGGGTAGGGGATGAAATGAAATTGTTTAATGCGGTCCCTAGATTCATCCTAAAAAGGATCCGTATCATGGAAAACTCATAGTGATCAAAGTATAATGACACTAGAACTAGTATTATTGGGATAAAATCTATCTAGGGGCCCTCTACTATAACCAGGATATCACCATTCAACACCCTCCTTGTCATTGAGTCACATTAAACCCCATGGAGTTCATAACTCCCCTAGGTAACTAGTCAGTCAGTGCCACTCCACTATAGTGATAGACATCTAGTTGTTTTGTTAGATGCCAAATTTTCTATTATAATTCAAAGTGGAGGATAGATATAAATAACCAAAATAATCTTTATATGATCAACAAATAAACACGACATGTAAAATTAAACAACTCACGCCCAACCCCCAACAAAAAAACAACCAATTACATATCCAATATATGAAACATAAAACAATATAAACATCACCCCAATAGGGGTATCAATCCAAAACCAATAAAAAACTAAAGGGGATAAATCAAGTGAAACACATAATTAAGAAAATCCCCTTAAATGTTCGAAATGATCATTTAACATATAATATCATAATGGAAGGATACTTTACCTACACTCATAAACCATTTGAAATAACTTTTAAAATTATTATTTATAACCAATCCAACTTAAAAAAATCAAATTATGTAAATCAATTTAATGAATCAAACAAATTATTTCTGTTATATATATTTTAAAATTAAAAACAATGTTTTCACCCAACTCATGACCAAAATGGGGTCAAAACACCTTATAATATCCTTTACACTTTAAAAACACTCATATTAAACATTTCAATATTCTCTACATTAAATAAACTCTTTAAAACCTATAAAAACAATTTAAATACCTTTTTTCTATGAAATAAAACCCTAAAAAATTTTATGAAAATACTATAATTATCACATATACATTTTATTCATCAAAATAGAGCATTCAAAATAATTTAATAATATAATGATATGGAATATTAAGTAAAAAATGCCTACCTCAATTTGGGTGGAACCATTGTGGAACCACTTTGAAATGTTTCTCATGCACCAGCGAATGATCAACCAAGAATGAACGCACCTTCATAATGTATAGAAACCAAAAACTAATATATAAAATCCATTGAACCTTATCCATGGTTGAAAAAAAATTTGGTTTTTTATAAGATAACCTTCCCGTAATAAAAAGGGAAAATGAGAGGAAATAAATAGAAATAGAGAGAAAATAAGGCTAATTATAGATAAAACCCTTTAAATCTAGGGATAAGGACATCAAAACGAATTTTTAATGGAGGGAGATGATATAACATGGTTCACCTAGTTCATCTTTGAATATAAGAGGTAAGGAGCATCAAAATCCCTAAAAATCGTTCGGAAAAAAGGGAATTTCAAATTTTAATAAAATATGGTAAACTTGCATGGTTTGGCAACATAGTTTAGTAAAACATGAACCAAACTTACACGATCCAATGGATAGATATAAATACATCACATAGTTTAGATGAATGGTTTAAAAATCATGTACCAACTATGTTGAATAGCTCTGTTAAAAACTATAACACTTCGTATGGTTTCTCTTAGGGATATCATAGTTTGATCCAAACCATTTTCTACCTCTATAGGGATAACCATGAATGTTCATAAAAAAACTAGGAAAGTCCATTTTCATAGGACACCTTTTGGTTCCCCCAAGATTACACAAAAAAAGTGTAAAATAGAAGATAATTTCCATAATTTCTAATATTTTAAAAGAAACTCTCAAAAAAATCAAATTACCCTAAAATAACATATAATGATATAAATATTATAGACAATAGTGGAATTTTGATGTTACAATTCTCTCTAATAATTAACTTTATTCCCCCCAAAGGTTATTGATAAGAGTATTGGTAAGGTAAAAGTGAAAACCTCAACACCCGCACAAGAGGTGGGAGGGTCCATAAAAAATCAAGAGGATCTTATGATAAATAAACACCTAATATGATCAATTCCTCAAATAAACATAAAAAAATAATTAATATTCTTGAAAATCACCAAGAAAAAAAACTCATCACCATAAATACTGATCTCTCATAATACAAAAACATTATATAGTTCTCCCATCATTTAAAACCATTTTAAAATGGTAGATATGATGGGAAATGTTTCTTGGAAACCATAAAAGAGATAATTCTCTAAGAAACCATGCTTCCTCAAACATCTTCAAAGGAACCCAAAAATTCCATCCGATAAGAAATATTACCGTAGAACTAGATCAAATATAAAATAATGATCATAAATCAAGGTCACCAAAAACAAAATCACCTCACATCACCGAACTGATAATAGATACCTAAACTAAACCACGTCTCATCAAGAAACAACATGCATTCAAATATTATGTTATAAAAATAAATAGAAGGGGTGATATAGGAGATTATACCCATGTTACCATCCCATGATGAACCTGAAAATATTCAAATAGAAATTATCTAATTCATCATCCCAAATGTTGTCGTGATCATCCTAGTCACCTAAGTCACACACCCAATACTCACCTTTGTCTAATCCAAGGAACATACTACCATGGAAATCATACCACCAAGGAAAGTATCCCACACAACCATACGGAAATAATATTAAAACCCAGGAAAAGGCACAACTACCATTAAAATCAAAAACATCTCACTAATAAAAACCATAAGAATCAATATAGAATCAATAGAAGGACCTATATACATTTTGAACTCAATGATCAATAGTTATAAAAGATTATATAACCACCCAAAACCACTCTAAAATTAACGACTTAGGGGATTTATAAGTATTATAAAAAAATTAAAAACCTCCAATCCTTTTTGATCACCATGAATGAAAATATATTATCCCAATATTTTAAAAAGGAAAGAATATGTTTGATAGTGTACAAGATAACCAATACAAATCTTAAAGGAATGATGAAATATTATTATTTAAATATGACCATTATAACCAACTCATTAATTTGGTGGGTATGAATAGGAACAAATGATTTATCAAATATATATAAAATTCCTACTCAATATAAATTTATCAATAAATTCTTAGAAAATAATCACATAATTTTTATTAAATTCATTTTGTTCTTCAAATATATGTTTTCTTAAAAAATTGGTTTCCTTTCATTTTATAAGTGAATTTTATAATTAATTTCAAGAAATTTAAGAAAATTTATTTCAAAAAATTTATTTAATTTTGGAATTATCATGTAAAAATTATCACAAGGTGGAGTTTTTATAATTTTATCAAAATATTGATTTTTCAATAAATAGTGAAAAATGATGATTTTTAATTGAAAACTATATTTTATTTCAAAGTATTTATAAATTAAAATTCTATTTTGTGTTATATTCACAATTTAATTAGATCATTTTAATTTAAAATGATCCAATTATTATTTTTTATATTAATTTTAAACTAGGATTTGGTGTAAAAATATATTATACATAAAAAGGTCATTTTTTGAAAAACTTTTTTCATTGCATTTTACATTTTAATTTTAATTTATATTCTAAAACTTCTATATTTTAAAATTTTAAAATTTTATTCCATATTTGGAATTTGGAAGTCCAAATTTAGAAAATATTTCTATTATATTTTTAGTCACTATGAATAATAACCTTATAAATTTATGTTACAATGGTAAAGGGTAAATCAGGTAATTAAGTGTTAGAAATTATATAATAAAGACTATAAAATGTCCCTAAAACTTGGATAAATTTTATTTTATGAGTCTAACTCAACTATAATCACCCTAAGGTATAATATTTAACCTTTATTCTATTTGGGGGTGATTATGACCTTTATAATACTTTATTTAAAGAAAAGTAAAAAATATCACACTATTGTTTCTAATTAATATAATATCTTTAATATGGGGTAAACCAAATGATATGTTCGGTTATAAATATTATGTTAAAATATAAAATATTTATCTTCACATTGGTAATTTTTTTAATTTTTAGTGAATAAATATTTACCTTGAATATTTTCACAATATTAAGGCAATAATTATTCAATTAATGGACAAATAAAATAAATGATATTAAAAATATTAAAAGTGATATAATTGAATAAAAATAATGTGATATACTACTTTTATAAATGAAAATGATATTTTAGGGATGTAATTAAATATTTGGTTTGTATTTAAATTATTTTCTTAATGTTATTTAAATCAATATAATGAATAGTTCTAAAAATTGACATTCATGATATGTTATAATAAATAATATTTTATTAAATTATATAAAATTCCAAAAAATAATATATTAATCCAATTTATTATTATATGTTTTATTATATAAACTATTTTAATGAGTAAAATTCATTATTGTCATGATAAGTGTGAAAGGGGTTAATGACTGGTTAAAACCAAAATGAAAGTGTAAAAACATATTAAAAATTTGTATAATTTATATTTTATGAGATTATTTCAATAAATACTCATACTATATTCGTAAAAAATAAGTTTTGATCCATTTTTAATTTGAAAACTTGTTTATATTAATTTAATATTTTTTTGTAATTCCAAGAGTGCACCTCCCCTCTCTTATAAATGGTCACATATTCTTATCTGTCCGTTATACTGAAAAACCCTATTATATTATCCAATAATTACTCAAATATTGTTCTATAATCCCTCCCCTAATTCCATAGGCCTTTTTTAGGAATAACACCAACCTTATAGGGCCTAGGGTGTTAATTAAAGGAGGTTTTCCAAAGAATATGTATAGTTTTTATCCACAAGTTTTAGTTTTGTATCTTCTAACACCTTCTTCATATCTTCTTCATAAATGATAAAATAATAACACCATTATCCAAAATATAATGATATTTTATTATTTTAATTTTATAACCTATATCCATCTCCAACATCCATCAAATGATAAATGAATTAATCTTTCGTGTGTATGGAAGACTACCACCTCACGAACCGATGTAATTTCTTCCATCACCATATCTCAAGACTGGTTGTAATGATGGATTTAATTCATATATATATATATATGATATTAATAACATATTTATCATTATTAAAATGTAATACAACACATATTTTATCACT
This sequence comes from Viscum album, assembly GCA_963277665.1. NCBI lineage: Eukaryota > Viridiplantae > Streptophyta > Magnoliopsida > Santalales > Viscaceae > Viscum > Viscum album. Next base: position 486,452,124 of record OY728145.1, read on the forward strand.
TTTACATACATTAAAAAAGGATAACATTGTTCATACATACGTGTGGACTACCACCTCTACGATGCGATGCGATTCGTTTTTCATCACCACATCACATGGATTATACATATAATTATATTTAAATAATTAATATGATGTTTATGATATAATAATAATTATTTAAAGATAAAATAATCCAATAATGATCATTGAAAAATGTAAACATTAATCGTGTGTGTGTATGATCTACCATCTCCATAATAGTAACATATTTCATTTTTCATAATAATATTTAATGGTTGGATTTAAAAGTATAATTTATGTAAAAAAATTATAATCATTTAATTATTATTATTATAGAGATGATGAAATAATGACCACTTTGACCACAGTTGACTTACTGAAGTCATTTGGACTTTTGAACTGAATATCGTCAAAATATCTGAAGCGAACTTAATTAATTCATTAATTGAATAAATAAAGGTATTAAATAAAAATAAAGGAATAATTGAATTTTAAAAAGTTATTAATTAAGTAAAAATTAAACTAAGTTTATTTTTAATGAAGATAAAAAACATACATAATGAGTCGGACTCGAGGTAAGTGACATTCTTTTAAAAATCATCTTTTAAAGTTTCCCTTAAAACTCTATTTTTCTTCTATAACCATATTTTTTATAAATGTTTTGAAGAAGGATTTTAATATTATCAAATTATTTTTAAATCCATTTTTTCCCATGTTGTATCTTCAAAAAATGGTTTGAAAAGAATATTTTGGTTGTTTTCTAAATGAGGTACTTTATAAGATCCCAAAAATTCTTTGAGGTACGTTATCATTTAATATTTTCTTTAAGTATCTATAAGTTGGATAATTAATCTTTTACCAGGTGTGTGATGATCCTCAATGTTGTTCTATGGGTTCAAGATATGAAAGGGGGGAGAAAGTGGCCATCCAGTGCATGTTGTATGGTTGGCACATGGTTAGTAGTAATCATGTTCCCTAAACATGCTTGCTTAGAGGTGGGGTGAACAGTTTATAAACCAATAAAAGGGGTGAAACCAATCCTTGTGGGCTTGGAAAAATCCATCTCGCATAGTTACCACATGTTTTTTCAAACCGTGTGGGATCCCTATGATATCATGTAACCTTTCCCCCTATTGGACAGAGGGTGGCATCCAGTTAGCACACAGTTTGGCCAACCGTGCATCCAAATAATACACCCCATTAAAAATATGGGTCTTTTCCATTTCCCCATAAGGAATTAATAAATCATACCATAATTTCCCCCACCATTTCCCCTATAGCATCCAAGGGTGGAAAACCCTTCCTCCCAAACTTCCCATGGATTGATCTCTCTCGTTTATAAGTTTTTTGGAGCACTGTTGTATCCAGATTGAAGATCCAGTTGAGTCTAACACTCCTCTTTGATCTATTTCTTGGATTAGGGATTATTGAGATATTATTATACTTAAAAATAACTAAAACTTTATTTTTGATTGGTTTCTAGTTTTGGGATTTAGAGGTTTTTTTCTAAACCAAAGGCTAAGGTTGAGCATGCAGTTGTCTACAAAATAGAGGTAGGTGGTCTATAAGTTATATCCTATAGTCCTATTGATTTTTTCATGTGTATGGTGTTGTACTTTAGTGTTGTAGTTTTGGTTTTCTATGGTATAAATGGTGAATTAGTTAGTTAATAGACAAACCTAATGCCTCATGATCCCCGTGTTATGCATGGAGGTTGATTACACTGGGTTAAGGGTCACCTGTGTGGTGTTCCGCTTATTAAACATGTAAATTGATATGTTAAGTGTAGAATTTAATTGTTATGAGATAGATCCCATGTTACGTATATTAAAATGTTATATTGAGTAATGAAATTAAAATAATGCTAATTGTGTCTAGTTATTAACATTGAATAAGGGGTTTTTATATTGTGAATGGGTTAAATGAAATAAAGTAAATGTGAAATTACCCATGGGATGTGATGGATATTTGTAAACATATTAAATAATGTTAATGATGAATTTGTATAATGGGTTAAGATATTAAAAGATAAAGGTGTTAATGAGCTAATACATGTAACTAGAAAATGTGTTAATGGTTCAAGGAAATAAGATGGAATGTGTTTTGAATGAGTTGTGATTATAAATAGTAAAGGAGTTTAAGGGTTATGGTTTGTGTTTGGTAAATGTGTTTGGGTTAATGAAGCACATGCACATGGATTAGTGGTAAGTGTGTTGTATTGGAATTTTGGATCTATTCCCATTGGTTAGGTTAGATTAAGGCTCTAAACCCCACCCTTATAATGCATGGGTTTGGGAGTCAGACTGAGGGACAGTAACCCTAAAATTTGCATATGGTGAGACTAACTAGAATGAGGCTCTGAGGTATGTGTTAAGTATTTTTTGTGTAATATTTTCCCTAGTGATACATAGAACCTGATTTTATCCTCATGTGTAGATTTTCAGTTGGAATAGGTAGAAGTGAATTGGTAAGAAATGATCAACCCAAGGTATAAATGATTAATGTGGCTAATGTGAGATTTACTGACTAGTGGTACCCATTTTGTTTTCTATTATTCATGTCATCAATTATGTATATGCATACACTATCTATTAGATGAATATTTTCTAAACACCATTGGCGGTGACCAACTGAGTTGTACTCACATCCTAATCGGGCCGCCACAGGGAACCCAAGAAAGATTCATGGTTGTAGGTCAAGAAAAGGATATGCGCCATAAGTATGATGGTTGATTAGGCATGGGATGTGAAAGTAATAGGGATCCATAATTATATTTGGGACTTATTTTGGGAATTTTATAGCCTGTCGTTATTTTGGTTTTTCCTTATAATTGGAATTGTATTACATGACATATCAAATTTTCTATTTGAAAGTGGTATTATACCTAGTTTTGGGAAATAGAATGGGGAGGTATGTTTATTATTTCTTTTCTGTTTATTTTATTAAATTTGTTATCTAATGTGGATTACTCTGATAAAGAGGGTAGAGTCTCCCCATGTTCTCTAAAAGACCCTCATTTATTGTTATAAGCCTCTAACATACATGGAGTTGTTCCTAACATCATGTCGTGACCTGGATCAGAGCACCAGATTAGTGGCTACCGGGCTGGGGATGTTACAATGTGGTATCAGAGGTGTTATTTTTCTATTTACATACTATTTTGGAATGGTAGATGGGAGATTAGGATGTTTCAGTCCTTGGAAATGATGTCATGCATGGGATTAGCTAACCCATTTAGGAGGAAAACCCCAAGTACCCTGGGTGGGATTGTTGTTCTTGATGTTTTTGTTGTTACAGTTGGAGGTTATTTCACCTTGGGGGATATAATTATTGTGTGATGTGATGGTTTCTTGGTATTTTAATTGTAACCCTGCATAAAATTTGGTTTTTATACACATGAATGATTTTAGACACATAATGGTTTAGGTGACATGCAACATGATAGGAACGCATAGGGGAAAATCATGTAGGTTGTGGAAAAGTAAAATGATTTTCAGCTTCTTTATGATTGTAAGAAATTATTCCTAATGGTGATGATTCAATTTTGTAAATGGAAGAAATGAATCTAATTTTTGAATTATCACCAAATTAAAATATCTAAATGGTTTAAAATCGTGTTGTCTTGTGTTGAGTTGAAAAGATAAAAATGGATCCCAAAATGAGAAAGATTTTATTTATTGAAAGTGAAAAGGATAAAAAGGGTTTTTAATGAATGGTTTGTGTTTATGAAAGTTGGTTACCCCATGTTGACTATGAACTATGTTAGGGATGGATTGTGGTAGTAATATATATTTGATCATATCTATTGGGACAGTGTATACATGACGGGTTGTTTATGGCTAGTAGAGAGCATTTTTTGTGTAACCTATGGAGGCTTTATGTTATGTTTTTTGAGAGGTGTGTTTTTCATTATAAAGAGATTACACCACGATGACATGTGTCATTTGGGATACATGAGGATATCATCGAAAATGATCCTCTAAAATTAGAGAATGAAACCCCATTGGCCTAGGGTAATAGGGGAGATGAGTAGTTCCGTGAGAACATTTCTCATTTTATGTATATGATGGAATAAAAAAAAGGGCAGGTTTTGTCGAGTATATTTGATATTATTAGAGTGTTTTAATTTTAGCACCCTCTAATGTTTTCTGGATAGGGTGGACCTGAGGTAGAAAATTTATTGGTATAGTCCTTCTAAATGAATCTGGATTACTTAGAGACTCCATTTGAGAGGAGAGTCATGTTGGAGGCATATATGTTGTAAGGAATGAATACGCTTTAGTGAGATATAATGGTTAAGACTGAACATTCATATGGTAGGGTATGAAATTCTTTCCAGGAAAAGTTTCAAGAACATTTCTATTTAGATACCTTGATAAAGAAGAATCATGCATGGTTTATGAGGTTGACCCAAGGGACAATGACTATGATGGATTTTTATGGCGTCTTCACTAATCTTCAATTCTTTGTTCCAGCATTGGTAGGGGATGAGACAGTTATGAAGATATGTTTTCAGAAATAACTAGACATTAGATCAAGTACCAGGTGAATATATTCCATTAGAGAGGGTAGCTAAAGTGGTGTATCATTCCCTTATTTCAGATGGTAACCTTAGGGAGACTCCTGTTGGTGGACATGTAGTTCCAGCTGGGAGATCTAGTGGTGAAACTTATAATAGAAGGAAACACTGTTTTGAGTATATGTTTCCGACACTTTTACGCCGGGGTGTGCGCGAGTCCGTCATGCGGGGGACGACGCGCGGCTTGAGGCCCCATATTCAGGCTTTCTGAAGGCGGGCGACATTCGTTCCTTATTCAGGGACTTCTACTCCTTGATCGAAACTGGGATGATGGGATGTCAGTTCTTCCTTCTGTGGATTCCTCCTCAGAGCTCATCACCTAGTACGGGTTTCCCTCATAGATTTAAGATAGGTTCGTGAATCTCTTTCCCGACGCCATAATTGCATGGACGCCAGTTAATTACCCTTCTTCCATCGAGACACTCCAAGGGGTTTGGTCAGGGCAGCAACCTTGGGTGAGGAGAATGGTCACGCTGGGTTGTCGTTGAAGCGCCTTGACGTTGGGGGATTATCATGTCTATCTTCTGTCCCTTATTATAGGGCTTCTCGAGGGCGTGGAAGCCCGAGGCATCCCACATCAAACATGGGGAATTTTGTACCATCTGAGCTTTTCCTCGGCTTCCCATGTTTAACACGGGGTATGCCGCGAGTTTAACGTCTGGAGGAGACAGACTAGACTGATCGAAACACTGAGAGTGGATCAGATTGAAGGACCCCCTTGGGGGAACACCGATGTTGGTGCCAACATGTGGGAGGCTTCCCAGATACTGTGGAGTGGAATGAGGTGGCATGATCCCACCGGGATGCGGCGACCCGGGTAAGGATCAGGATGGGTGATGGAGTAACGGGCTTGAACCTTATGGAGGCTTCCTACGTATCCCCATGGCAGGGAATCAAAGTCTGTGTAGTTCGGTGATACGGTGGGACACCTGAAGAGGCGGCCCGTGAGAATGAACGCATTGATTGGATCCTAGAATAAGTAAGATCTCCAGGCTAAGGCATGATCTTCCTGAGGCACGTGGGCTCGAGGGAGAGGTCAGGATGAGACGTGGGTGTGAGGTATTGGGATTATGCTCTGAGGTGGCCCATGATGGTGGGTATGGGGATTACGCTCTAAGGCGGCCCATAACGGTGGTTATGAACTGACGCGAAGTGGTCAGAACAACTGAGTGATGGGATTGAGCCTCGTGGAGGCTTCCTACGTACCATGCGTTAGCACAGATCAAAGTCCACGTAGTTCGGGGATACAATTTAAAGTCATGCGGGACAAGGGGATACAGTTTAACATCATGCAGGATGGGATCATATAGTTTAACTTCATGTGGTACGAGGGCATACAGTTTAACGTAATGAGGGATGAGGAATTTGGGGCTTACGCTCTGAGGCAGCCCAAAGTGTTGGCGAGCTGACGTGAAGAAGTCGGAATGACCGGGTGGTGGGATTGAACCTCGTGGAGGCTTCCTATGTACCATGAATTGGCATGGATAAAAGTCCTCGTAGTTCGATGGGATGGGGCTTACGCTCTGAGGCGGCCCATAGGGGGATGTCATCGTTGATGCTTACTCTAAGCCCACGTGAGTCATGCTCAGTGTGAGAAACAAGAGACAGCAGGGACCAGACGATCACGTCGCAAAGCGTGTGTCCGTGAGAAGCGGAAAGGGGCTTACGCGTTGAGTGGCCCAAAGAGGAAACAGGGGCTTACGCGTGGTTCACAGCCCTTGGTGCCGGGGCTTACTCCGGGATGGAGGCCCGTGGTGCGACAAAGCACAGTGGGAAAGGGGATCCACTAGCCTTGGCAGTGGGGAAGTATTGAGGTGCATGGGTGCAACCTTTCGCAAGAGAGGCTAGGGGATTACGCTCTAAGGCATCCCTTCCCCCATGGACAAAATTCACTCTAAAAAAAGGATATCATTCCATGTGAGGAAGAATCCATTCCCGTGGAGACGATAGGCAGAAAGAATCTCTGAGCTAGGGGGACCCTACGTGCGAGGCATGGGGTCAGACCATAGTTTAACTTCATGCGTTAAGGATGAGGTGCTTGGCAGTTTAACATCCTACAGCTCGGACGAGGTGGGTTCGCTCCACACCCCTAGGGCTTACATGCCCAACACCCTCTACCCCTTGTGGGAGGGAAGGCATTGGAAAGTCTATAGTGAAGGGGGGCTGCAGGGCGAACTATCGAGGGGTCCACGTTAGCGTGGCTATCTGATGAAGCAATAGCCGTTAGCGTGCCTATGCGAAGAAGCATACGGAAAATCAACGCAACAGGAAACACCACCCAAGGGACCTTGAGGTTACTTCGTACGAGCCCGTAAGGGCGTACGAGAAAACAATGCATGGCGTGCATGCCCGGTATGGAAGACATCAGGAACCGGTGCAGAGAGGCACCCAAGGGGTATCAAGGTGAGGGGTCCTGGGTTTTGCGCGCAAAGAGATGGTTTGCACACAAATCACCGGGATGGCGCGCAATTGAGGCAGAAGGATAGCGCGTGAATTGGGTATTGCGCGCAAAGGGCTTGGATTGTGCGCGGGTCAATGGCCGATCCCTAAGTCATGGAGAAACCTATCAGAGGGATTACACGCTATTTGGAAGGGATTGTGCGCAAGGGGAAAGGATTGCGCGCAAAGGAAGAACCCGGAGGAGTTGGAAAATTCACTTAAGCCAGTGGGGTTGCACGCAAAGGCGAACCCTGGGGAAATGTTGTGTGAAAAAATAAATTACCTGGAAGTCATCTTGTGTGCACAAGAGTCCGAATTGCGCGCACAGGAGCTGGTCTGAATTTTTCAACCACGAAACGGTTGACGTCGCCTTCTATTTATAGGCATTCACCATCGCGGAATCCAGGCGGCACGTGAAATCTTTGTGCGCCATGATGGTTCTTTTTTCTCGAATCCTAGGAGTCCTTCGCGCGAACATCATTTTTACACGCAAGTCCTCCTTAATTTCACGCACCACTTCCAGGTCCTCCGGACCAGGTCTTTGAGTCTGAATATGACTTCGCTCTGTTCGTTTGAAACTTCCTCTAGGAGTTACGTACTGTTTCGGTGTCTACAAATTCCCCCTCTTGGAATTGGATTGGCGAGAGGTCACAACGATCGGATTCTGAGGGAAACGCCGAAACGCCGGAGCAGTGCATCTCTTGGGCATTTTGCGCGCAAATATTTGGCGGGGCACGCAAAACGACGGATCAGTGAGGATTTCTCTTTCCGCATGGTGCAAAACACTAGCCTCACCTATAAAAAGGGTTGTTGGGTGCCAAGTTCCATGCTAACGCTTTTCTGCACGATAGGCATTACGCTCTCATGCGCAAAATTGCTTCTGTGGTTGCGCGTAAAAATGCTTTGGCAGCGCATAATTCCTTCTGAATTTCGGCTGCATTTGCGCGCCTACTCTAGATATTCCACCCCTAGTGTGTTGATTGTGCACCCAACTCCTGGATTTCGCACCAAAGCTTCAGATTTCGCGCAACTCTCCCTGATTCTGCGTACTTCATCTTGATTTCGTGCAACTTCCGAAATATTTGAGATGGTTGGAAACCAAGTTGATAAGGGGGAATATGCCGCTCGTAGAGCCGAAATGGCAGAGAATGAAGAGGTTTATGGCGCCAAGGTGATCATTTCCAAAAACATAACCTTGTTTAATCTACTGAACCCATCCCAGAAGGAGTATCCCCTGTCTGACTACCTCCCGCTCTGGAACTTTGGCATCCTGGAGGAGGTTCCCCTACTGGGCTTCGAGGTGGACAAACTGCGGTCATGGGTGACTCGGGAGGACAAGCTTCCTCGCTTCAACATCACCAACAATGGAAATCCTGCAAGGGAAACCAGGCAGATGGATGTATATGTCCTGAACCTGAGGACCTGGACCATTACTAGGGATGAGCCTACCATAGAGAATTCTCTAGCCCTCTACGTGAGCACGTTCCATCAGAGCATCACGGATGACACTAAGGGCTGGATGAAATATTGGGACCTGCAGTCCGGGTGAAACATTACCAGTGAGTGTGCCTGGGCATTCTGGGTTCACCATACTTGCGACCAGTTTGGGGCCGAGCTGTTGCATATTGGCATGTTTGAGGCGGTATGGACGTCGCAGTTCCACTTCCACCATAAACCTGAGATCGGGTCGGAGCTATTCACCCTGTGGTCTCCTAATACCAACACATTACAACTTCACCATGGGAAAGTTAGCATCATCCTCTGGGACTTTCACTACATCAGAGGTATCCCACTGGAGGGATACCAATATGATGAGTTCGTTCTTACAAAGAACACCTGGGAAGACAGGTCACAGACCCCCATGCTGACGTGGCACCCGTTGGAGGTGGCCAAAGAGAGGCTGGGGGTCAAGGACTTCTTGAAGGACATTTCCTACAAGGGCTGGTTCAGCCAGTTCCTAGAGAAGGATCCGGCAATCAAGATGACGGGACGGGGTAAACGGTGCCCAATCGCGGCTCAGAGGAGCAAGGATGGGTAGTATTGGAGGACCCTAGAGGTGGGGCAATACCAATCATGGGGCTATCGTGTCATTGAGACCTGGGACCCGAACGTGCGGTACGCCGGGTTCCTCGCCGCCTTCCTAAGCGGGTGGCTCCTTCCAGTGCGAGACGCAAGGATGGGCATCTGTCCAGTAACATTGGTGATGGCGGGCACCATGCCCGCCAACAAACGGTTCAACTTGGGGGTCCCCATTCTATCCAAGATGTATGCCATCCTTTGACGCATCTCACGAGGGGGGTCGCCTCGGAGGGTATGTGGCCCCTTCCAGATCTTCCATGGATGGGAGGTGTCTCATCTCGGTGGGTACACTTTCCCAAATGCCATCCATCCTCCGGGCAACGGCCTACGACCGTCCCTACTGAACATCGCCGGGGTGGCGCCGATGATGCTCAATGAGGAGGGTGTGAGGATCCGCATTGGTAACCACACCAAATTCAACTTCATCCCATTCCCCACCCCGATCGGCCAGATGGTGGACAATGGGCGAGGCTCACTAGAACAGCAAGAGCATTTTCAGAGCATCTGGGGCGGGGTGCTCATGGCTCGGATCGACGGGAAGGTGATCTACGAGCCTTACATGCCATCCCGATTCTCCAGGAAATACGGGTTCCTCCAACGAATGCCGAAGAAGGTATTCACGGCTATCTGGGAGGAGAAGAATCCCTGCGTTCTTTGCCAGATGTGGTTGATGTTCACCACTTTCAACTCCAGTGATGTCATTAATCTTCCTCCCACCGGGGTCGAAGCTGGACTAGAAACTGAGTATGCCAAGAACTAGACCATTGCGTACCCTGAGGGGCTTTTACGCAAGCGAGTCCGGCAACTCGAAACTACCAGCGCGGAAACCGGGTGGTGGGGGAGTAGACAAGGTGATGCTTGAAGGGGGGAACCAGGGGTGCGTCAGGCAGCGAGGCATGCGCAGGCTGGGACCTTAGCGGCGGGAACATCACACGGTTCCTCAATGACCTCGTTGCCCGTAGGGGGTCACATGAGGCGGCCAGGGAACTGCCCGGGAAGCAGATATGGTACCTGCTCGAACCTTCCCAAGATGCAATTTTCCTGGCACTGTGGTCGGCCTGGATGACCCTGCAGCAATCACTGGGCATTGAAGCTATCTGGCAGAAGATAATACAGAATGGGATCTAGCTGTTGAAGTTTTGGCTCATTCGAGTTACTGATAGAGTGAACTTCCATTGGCTTCATGCTTATCGGATGTCCAGGGACACATACATGCTCCAAAGGGGTCGGCGTGCGAATCCATCTTTCATAGTCAAAGTGATGCTCGACCAAGAGCATGATCCGGAAGTGATGCCACCGGGAGAAGGAGACAGTGATGATGAATCGAAGGGGGAGGAGGAGACCAGAGAAGATGAAGGAGAAGGAGAAGATGAAGGAGAAGGTGAAGGAGAAGGAGAACCCAAAGGTGAGGGGTCACGGGGGGCAGCCAACCAAGGGAGTCTCCGGGAGAGCGGTGATATTTTCGGCTCTGATCTCAACATAACTGAGATACTCGAGGTTTGTCTTTATCCTTAATCATCTTCCTTCTTCATCCATTCTCTTCTGCAATTTCTAATTCATCTCTATATCTCACTCAGGAGAACCTAGGTGCTGATTAGGCATCTCCAATAGAGGGAGGAGAGGAACCGGTGGTACAAGATGGGGCTCCGACGCCCATCATTGAATTGACAAGCGCAGGTGGGTATCCTGTCATGGAAGCTCTTGTAGCGGCCGGAACTTTGGAGGCCGAGGCTCTGGGTTCTTGTAAGTACCACACATCAATACTGGCGCTTGTTATCAAATGATACCAACTAATCAGGGTACGCCTTGCATAGTGATCTCAACATTGGAGGCTCGTCAGGCTGCGGAGCCCAGGCCATCCGTGAGAGGAGCAGTGGCGGACATACCACCTCATTCAGAACATGATCCCCGCACTGAGTCGGCCCCAAAAATTGGTGAGAAGGGGGCGACGGACATTAGCGGCGCTGTCCTTAAGGCAAGTCTGGAATCTGATGGAGGCACCGTCGTTGTTGGGGTGAGAGAGGAAGGTTTCCCGGACGTCGAGGATCCTATTCCTCATGAAGACATCCCTGAGGAAGATCCTGCTTCCGACCTACTGGCTACCTTTCCAGTGTATCGGCCTGCTAATCCTGAGGAGGTAGATGACTCGGACATAGAAGCGGATGAGGAGAGCCAGATGACACGGTGCAAAGGGTGGAAGTGTATCCAGCGCTTTCTCAGGTATCCCTAGTCGAATTGGCTGAGGTGGATGGGATCACTTAAGACCTGGATGCACTTCTTGTGCGCCGGAGGGGCTGACGCTCAATGACTTCATCTAAATGTCCGTGATTACATGTCTAAGAAGATACGCGAGAGCAGCCGGCGCACCAACGTTGCCCAGTGTCGGGAAAGATCGGTGAGCACCTGAGCGTTTCTGAGGGTTGAGTGGGAGGTCCGGTGCCTTGAATGGCAGGCGACAGAGAAGGAGGACTTCATTGCAATGTGCTCTGAGCTTGGGGAACAAATGGCAGCCCAACTGTCTGACACCCAAGAACAACTGATGGAGGCGAGTTACCAGATGACCGTACTTCAAACCGAGAAGGCCCACGCACAAGCTAGGGTTGGCGAGCTGTGCTCTGCAGCTGCTGATGAAGAGAGGGTCTTCAAGGAGCGAGAATCAGTCCTGGAGGCTGCCAGCCAAAGGGTAGTAGTGTTGGAAAGATTAATCCAGCACACTGATCCCTGAGGGCTCTGTTTTGGCCATCTCATGAACTTTTTCTTTCACTGCTTAACATTTTGATCCGATGTATGGACCAATGTATTTATCCGTACCTTTGGTTTAATATGCTCACCATAATTCCAAAATGAATAACAACTCACCCCTAAGCTCCTATGGGTCGCACCCAACGTGAGGAATAAAGGGTGATCGTGTTATAATTCCATCCAACTTTGGGGCGTTAACCAAGCTTCAGGCATCCAACATCAGGCCGAGATCTCTGAGGAGGAGAGGGAGGTCCAGCCGACGGGGGGTACCTCAGACCGATCAATGTATCTTCTCCTCAACGTGCCCTAACACATGAGTGGGGAAATGTCTGGGGCATTGAAATATATCCGAACATAGGGGGATGAAAAAGGTGAATTACGTTACCCGAATTCAGAACACTATGAAGTTGGTGTGGTGATGGAGGATAGCTGCTGACCGTAGCTGAAACGCAGCATCCATGTCACGTTGGCCTAAAACGGGGACAATAAATGAGGGCTAACCGCTGACCATTATTGAAACATGGTTCTTAACGTAAATATTGTCGATCAGTATTCCAGAACGTTGGCCCAGGATAGTAGGCGGACTGTAGGTCAAACATCCATATTGCTACAATAGGCGGCCAAAGGTCTATCATCCATATTGTCACAGTAGGCGGACCAAATTCTATCATCCATACTGTTAGGGGGTCCCATCAAACATGACCAGTCCTCCGGGATGTTCTCCCAGGACAGGAGGCGGATCATAGGTCAATCATCCATATTGCTACAATAGGCAGACCAAAGGTCTATCATCCATATTGTTGCAGCTGGCAGACCAAAGTCTATCATCCATACTGTTAGGGGATCCCATCAAACATGAAAGAGGATGAATATTTGAATAAAGGGGCATGAAATGTGTGTAATGTGGAGTGGTGGTTTGTTCGAGCAGAGTCCAACACTCCCAAAATTGTGCCACCGTGGTGGAAGCACATTAGGCGGACGTACCATCCTGGTCACGGATCATCCCAATTTTTAGATAGGACCTCTCTAGCGAGAGCACTTTCACTTCCCAGCATCACTATGGGGCATCCCTAACTTATTCAGGGTATATGTCATGATTACACCATTCCCCGAGATGTCAGTCCGAGGGGCCGACAGAAAGGAGGGACGAGATTTGGTAATCCCTGGGGCTGGACCCAAGAAGAAATGTCCAGGAATTCCTACGTATCTCATAAGGATGATAATCAGGCCACACGTAGTTCTTGAAGAACAATTTAACATCGTGTAGGATGATACTACAAGAAGGCTAATTCTTAGAACGGGGTGTGTGGGGTGAAGCTGTTGCAAACCCGATGGGAGTGAGGACATAATCCCGCACTACGCCATGCAGTCCCGTAGATGGGGTCCCGAAAGAGGGGCCGAAGAGATGAACTAGCTGAACTCTAGCTGAACCCAATGATAGAAGGTCTGGGGGATCCTACGTATCCCTTTAAGATGTGAATCAAGCCAAACTTAGTTCTTAAGAGATCTTAGTTTTTTGGTCTTAGAACTCGGACCAACGGGGCACAAATATAGGGAAAAATGCAGTTTAGGGTCATGTAGGACCGTGAAAGGATCTTAGTTTTAGGTCTTAGAACTCGGACCCAATGATAAAGGGAATGGGAGACACACGGTAAAGCGGTTGTGAAACCTGATGTGAATGAGGGCGAGGCCCTGCTTACTATGTGCTCCTGGGGACGTGTTTAGGCCGACGGACCGAACATGAAAAGTTAGGCCGGGCCCATGGGGAAGTTCCCAGGCGCTCCTACGTATCTCATAAGGATGAGAATAAATCCATACGTAGTTCTTGAGAGGTATCATGGCAAGACAGGGCGCCTGCGTAAAGGACGAAGGAGACGTGCGGGTCTAGCCCTCACACCAAAAGAAGTGTAATTTTGATATATCTTGTTTTTCCTTGAAGGTGAATGGTTTTTATTTTGTAGGGAGACTGGCCTAGGGTATAAATTCCTGGTGTATCCATAATAATCAAGCCATAACAGGCATTGGAAAATGTTATGGCAATCGACCAATACCCGACGTGATGTCCCCCATGTGGAGGTCATCACAATGCAGTGCCATTTTTCATCGTGCGGCCAGGACGATATCATCACAGTTTATGGTCATGTGGTAGGACCAAAAAGCACAATTTAAGGTCGTATGGTTTGGACCTGGGGAATACACATGATGCGATGAGGCATACCCGATGTGAATGAGGACATAATCCCATGCCATTACTACGTGTGACTCCGAGAGATGAGCCTCGGGCCAAGGGGACGGTGAGGGTTCAACAATCAGTGGGGCAGGAGATGCTAGATCCCAGCTAAGTTGGGCCCGAAACGCAATTTCTTGGTGACTCCTCATTTCCCATGGGAATGAGGGTCAAGATGCATGTAATACTTAGAGAAAAAACCCAAGGACATACTCTAGCACTCAGATCGCGGGAGCCCCGAGAGACACTGTTACACAGCATGGTCGATCTGAAGTGTGGGGGTGCACTGAGGGTTAGTGCAAGGAGTGTCGAGATTCCACCTTGGCATGGTGGGGTGGAACGTAATGTGAATCATGCAACCAGCATTCAGGGCCCGAAGAAACCAGTGTGATGACTTGGGATTACTGCCGACCATGTTCGCAACACAGCATCCTATCGCGTTAGCCTAAAGATAGGGGGTAACAAAATGAGTATCAACCGATGACCATATTCGCAACGTGGGATTTGTACCAATTTGTTGCCCGAAACACTCGGGGTCATTGGCCCGTGACGGTAGGAGAGCCCTTAGGCATTGTATCCAGGCCGTTTTTTGGGGGTCCCTCCGGGTGTGAGTGATAACGGGGGACCGGATGAAAGGGAGCATGAAGCTTGGAAAGTGGACGAAAACTTTCCGAAGTAGAATATGACACTCCAGGTCCTAGACCAGAGTACTCTGAACACATTATCAGACCATTGGAAAGGGTTGAAGGGCTTGGTTTGAGAGTGGACAAAAGATGGCGGATTCCCGGGAGGAGGGGGGGCATGGTGCCAAAGACCTTGTATCACACCTATATATCCCCGCGCGGGGAAGGATAGGCCAAAAGACCGAGGTGACCGGGAGATCATGGGATCTCTCAAGAGATGGGGTTGGACCTGAAATCTAGGTGTTCAGGCGGTCCTACATATCCCATAATGATGGGAATCAAGCCACACATAGTTCTTGAAGTACAGGTTAACGTCATGTAGGACGATAAGAAGTATTTATTCCAGGGAGTGTGCATGGCGTGGCGGGTAACCCATCATGAATGAGGGAATAATCATGCACCACATGCTCTGGGTGAAGGCTGGGGCTGAGAGGCCCGAGAAGGCCAAGGGGTTTGAGGCTGGGCCTCGGTCAGGGATGCCTAACCAGCCTGTAGTTTAACGTCTTGCAGTGAGGACGGGCATGCAATTTAAGGTCATGCTAGACCGTAAGGGTCTTAGTTTAAGGTCTTAGAAATCGGACCAAAGGGGACCAAGCATGGGGCCAAGTGTAGTTTAAGTTCGTGCTGGACCAAAATCTAGTTTAAGGTCATGGGGGACAGTGGTTGCTGTTTAGGGTCATTCAGGACCAGGTGCAGTTTAGGGTCATACGGGACCGTGAAATGATCTTAGTTTTAGGTCTTAGAACTCGGACCCAAGGATTCAGGAAAAATACTATTTGAGGAACCTGGCGTTAGTGGGAGGAGTGACACACTCACCATCCATAGTCACCAGGGAATATGCTCCATTGGGATAGACCTTATAGACGATGAAAGGCCCCTCCCATTTGGGCTCCAACTTGGGTGGTTTCCTACCGGGAATCGTTGGCGCTCTGAGATCCAGTACCAGGTCACCTTGCAGGAAAGAGCGAAGGTGAACCTTCTTGTTGAAAGCTCAGGACATCCTTCTCTGATTCCTTTCTAGGTCATGTAAAGCGCAAAGCCTATTCTCATCTAGCGCTTCCAATTTAGCTAGATAGATTCCTGCAACTCTATCCGGCACTTTCTGGTCGTAGACCGCCGTGCGCAATGAGGGAAACTGAATCTCGATGGGTAGGATGTCCTCAGCTCCGTACACCAGGGAATACGAAGTCACCTGGGTAGAATTGCAAGTCGTCGTCCGATAAGCCCAAAGAGCATTGGGGAGCTTCTCCGGCCAACTTTTCTTGTTCTGACCAACCATTTTTTGCAGAATTCTATAGAGGGTTTTGTTAAATGCCTCGATCTGTCTATTCAACTGCGCATGATAGTGGGATGTGTGGTTAGAGCGAATGTTGTACTTGGCGTACAATGTCTTCAGTTCGGCTGCTCGGAATTTGGTTCTGTTATCCGTGAGGACAGTGTGAGGGACTCCAAATAGATAGATGATATTGGAGCTCATGAAGTCAGTGATAGAACGAGCTTTGACTTCCTTGAGCAGAATTGCCTCTGCCCACTTGGAAAAGAAATCCGTAGCGGTCAGAATGAACAGGAATTGGTGGGCCGTCGCCAGCGGTTAAGGTCCTACGACATCCAACCCCTAGACTGCAAAGGGAAAAGAATACTTTGTAGTGTGGAGAGTCTCTGGTGGCTGATGCACAAAGTTAGTGTGAACTTCGCACGCATGAAACCTCTTGGAAAACTTGATGTAGTCGTAGATCATGGAGGTCCAGAAGTACCCCAACCTCCAAATCTGGTGGGGTAACTTCGACCCGGCCTGGTGGGCGCCACAAGAACCAGGATGAACTTCTTGCATGACCTGTGGGATCTCGACTCCTTGAAGGAAACGGAGGATAACACCATCAAATCCGCGCCTGTAAAGGACCTTCTCAAGGCTGGGACCACTCTGAAGGGAAAACTGTAGTGCATGGGATCGGGTTTGCTCGCGCTCATCTTGGTCCGACGAAAGATTGTCGTGTTGGAGGTATTCAACCATGGGTGTCCTCCAGTCAGGAACTGTCTCAATTACCGCATCTGAAGTCCCCGGGGATCCTGATTTAGGGGCAACAGTGGTGAGATGGTTCACCCACGGGCCACGATCATCCTCCGGAATAATAGGAGCAATGACTCTCTCATGTGCCATGTGGATAATTAGGTCGTCCTGTTCGGGCTCTGCAAGTGATGCAGCCAGGATGGCCAAAACATCTGCTCGACTGTTTTGCGACCAGGGGATATGAACGACCTCTGGCCGAGAGGGGAACTTATCCATTAGACGGAGGGTGCACTCCATCAATGGAATGAGTTCTGGATTTCTGACAACATAGTCACCATTGACCTGCTTGACGACCATCTCGGAGTCCCCTCTCACATGTAGATGGGGCACATCAATCTAGAGATCCAACTCGAGGCCAGTGATGAGGGCGTGATATTTTGCCTCATTGTTGGTGTAGCCTTCTGACAACAGGAACAAATACGGCAGAACGTCTTGCTCCGGGGTAATGAATACGACACCCATGCCCACTCTATTGAGCCTAGGATCATTGATCCTTCTACCGGTGGGGCTCTAGGAGGCACCATCAAAGTGCATCTTCCATCATGGGATGACATGATCGACTGAGAGGATTTCCTCATCAGGAAAGCCTAGATCCAGTTGCTGATCCGTGGAGGTTGGATGAGCAGCTAAGAATTCTTCCTATTCCTGTCCTTTGATACCCTTATGAGGTACGAATCTGATGTCGAACTGATGGAGGATCACTTCCCACCGTGCTAGTCAGCCAGTCAACATAGGTCAGTTTAGGAGGTATTTCAATGGGTCTACCTGAGAGACTAGTTGTACCTCGTGGTGCTACAAGTAGTGCCTCAATTTATGTATGGAAAATACGAGCGCCATGAAGCTCTTCTAGATGGGAGAATACCTAATTTCCATATCGAGTATCATGCGGCTAAGGTAGTAGAAGCTATTCTATGTTACCTCGTTGTTCTTCTGGGAGAGAAGTGCGCCGAGGGATCATTCCAAGGTGGTCACATAAAGGACCAGAAGATTTCCAGAAACGGGTGGCATCAAGACCAGAGGGTGGAGCAGATACTGCTTGATTTCCTCAAAGGCGGTCTAACACTCTTTATCCCACTTCTATGTGGCGCCTTTCTTCATGAGCTGGGAAAAGGGCTTACACTTGCTGGCCAGATTCACAATGAATCGGCGTATATAGGCTAAGTGGCCTTGAAGGCCTCTGAGCTCCCAAATATTACTCGGGGGAGGCATCTGGCTGATGGCCTTGATCTTCTCCGGGTCGATCTCGATGCCTCGGTATCTGACAACAAATCCAAGATACTTTCCGGAGGTGACCTCGAAGTCACACTTCAATGGGTTCATCTTCAGGCGGTGATAATGGAGGAAGACGAACACTTTCTCAAGGTCTTTGAGATTGTCCTGGCGCTGGAGAGATTTAACCACCAGGTCTTCCACATAACATTCCACCAATGTGCTGAGGATCGGCTTGAATATGAGATGCATGGCCCGCTGATAGGTGGCACATGCATTCTTTAGGCCGAATGGCATAACCTGGAAACAAAATGTACCTTGGGGGGTCCTAAAGGCAGTGAACTCTTCATCCTCGGGGGCCATCCGGATCTGGTTTTACCCGGAATACCCATCCATGAAAGAGAGGACTTGGAACTCGGCCATGGAATCGATCAACAACTCTGTCACTGGAATGGGAAAATCATCCTTCGGACAGTAGAGATTGAGATCACGGAAGTCGATACATACCTTGATTTGTCTGTTCTTCTTCCTGACTGGCACAATGTTGGCTAGCCACCAGGGGTACTGATCTTCCTTGATGAAGTTGGATTTGATGAGCTTATCAACTTTGGCCTCAACCAGGGAACCGTGAGAGGGGAACATCTTTCTTGGAGGATGTTTGAACCCACGATGGTTTTCCGGAAGGCCAAGGTGGTGGACGACTTCCTGAGGATCAAATCCTGGCATCTCGTCATAACTCCAAGCGAACACATCACTGTGCTGTCTAAGAAAGTCTACATAATGTTGCCGCTCCTTAGGGGGAATAGCGGCGCTGGCCAATGTGGGTCTTGGGTCCGCCTCACTACCGAGGTTCACCTACACTAACTCATAGACCGTGGTGGAGACACCCTCCTCAAAGGCGGGGGGGGAATCTTCCATGTCCTCCTCTCCACTTGTGGAGGGATCATCCACGGGGGGAGTCGTTTCGGGGCTGCCAGGCCCTAATGGGAAGCTGGTGCCGGTTTGGGCGGCAATGGTCTTCACGTCAGGAGACTCATGCACTACGGAGACCATGGTGACAATGGCGGTTGATCCAATCCCATCTGGTCTTCGGCCCAAGGGGACACACTTTATGGCATCAAAGCAGTAGTGGCCCGTCAGCTTGAGCCGGTCGATTTCGGCCCGGATAAATAGACACGTATAATGTATCGTCGTTTCCATGAGCCTGACATCTCGATGTCGTACAAGGGTAGGAGGTTCAGGAATTACCTGAGCCTGGTTGGTGTAGGAGTATGAGGTGATTTTCCGCCGTCGCTTGGACCCGGGAATATGACTTCCTCTGGTACTCAAAACAACAAAGAACTACCCCGTGTCAGGGGTTTTGGCCTCCAACTGATGGATTGGGAAGACATAAGCGTCATCCAAATCAGCCTGGGGATCACTTGTAACAGTGGCGGGCTTGACCTCACCCGCCAGGATCTGCTTGTCCTTGCTCTTGTAATAGTCAGCGTCTAGATAACGGGCTTCGAAAGAGGAAAAATGAGATGAATCTTCTTGGAGCATGCCTACTCGACCATTAAGGGAGTATTCGAGGCATTGGTGATACGAAGAGGGGACCGCTGCGTGAAGGTGGAGCCATGACCTACCCATCAACGCGTTGTAGGCGGTGTCTTGAGAGACAACCATGAATTCAGTGCTAGAAATTAGGCCACCGAACTGGGTCTTCAAGCGAATCTTTCCAAGTGGAGTTTTCTCAGTCCTGTCATACCCCTGGATCCTGAGGTTGGAGGGAGTTAGATCATCCTCAGACAACCCCAGCTTCCGCAGTGTCCGAGTTGGGATTAGGTTAATCCCGGAACCTGTGTCAACAAGACAGTGTCGGACTTCCACGCCATTGAACTGGCCGATAATGTAAAATGGGCGAATGTGACCCTGTATGGGGGGGTCTTCATCTTCACCTGAGAATGAGATAACCGCCTGACATTCGGCCTTCTCAATCACCTCGGTGTGGAAGGCTTCTGCATCCGCTACCTCCGTCTCAAACTAGAGGGGGCTCCTTAGGGCCTCGGCGAGTGCCTCATGAATTTCGGATGATAGGTGAAGAGCCTCAAGGATAGAGAGACTTGCTGGAATACTGGACAGGTGCTTCAGGACGTCATAATTTCGGTCCAAATGCGAGCTTCTGCTTACAGGAGGTCGCTCTGCGATTGGAGGCATGACGGGCCCTGTCAGCTGGACCGGTGGCTGACTGGTACTAGGAACGTCTGGATGTTCACTAGTCGAAGCCCGGAGAGTGGTTTCAAAATTAGGACCGGAAGGCTGGGGTCATCTGGTGGCAGGGCAGTGCTGGTCGCTACACAGCCAAGTTGGTTCTGCCTGATCCAACAACACAAACGGTGGTATATGCGAACCTGTCGACACCAGATGAAGGGGCCGCGTGTGCTGAGCTATGTACTGGGCTTGATGCTTGGTCTCAGTGGTGTGCACGACCTAGATAGAGGTACCAACTACCGTGCCCTAGCGATTCATGTAGCTGCAGCTCCGCCGATGTTGGTGACGACTAGGGACATTGGGAAGGTCCACCTGGCGTTCTTCATCGTCGGGAGTCAAAAAGGGATTTAGAAACTCCACTGTGTTAACCGAAGCGTACCCTGAACCGTCACTCGAGGAGTCATCCACTACTAGACGGAGTCTAGGAGGGATCCCCATTTCTGGGGTCACAAAATCACCAAGAGTTAGGGATGATGAAAGTATTGGAAGGGCGCGTTCTTTCATCTTGTGCCCCCGCTTGCTCTTGTGGGAAGAGGTAGGCTGGGACGACGATTCCAAGGTAGCGCTCGCGGATTCTGAGAGCTCTTTCTGATTCAAGAGGGCACGGATGATTCCATGGGCGTGGGAGACTGTCTTGTAGGCCATCCAATCATTATACTTCAGGTACCCATGATCGGAAAACTACTTCCACTCATCCTCATTGCCACTACCACCCTCTGGTCTCACAAAGACACCTACTACTTGTGTCGGGGCTTGGCCCAACCTGACTATATTGTTGTCAATCTAGTCTTGGAGCCAGTCCTTGAACACGTAGCATCGTTGGATAGTGTGCCTCAGGGTCCAGTGATAAGGGTAGTAGTTGGGGTGATTAGTGAGACATGCCTCTTCCGGCTTCCGGCACTCGGTAAGCCGCACGATTATCTGCTCCAAGGCACTATAGAAGTAATCGGGAACCTGGTGCTTGTCGAATGAGTAAGTCTGATTCCTTCTGTCTAGATATGGGGATCTAAGAGGCTGGCCCTAACGAGGGGCCGGAGGAGCATGATGAGGAGGCAAAGCTTGATTATCTTGCCTAGGTGGTGGTGGTGCGTTACCTGGAGTTGCCTGCTGATTTTGAGGCGGTCGCTGCTGGGCTGGAGGTTGCGCCCGTGGGGGTGGACCCCTATGGGGATGCGGAGATGGCCTCACTGGTAGCAACTATAGCTGCATGTGGGCCTCTATCTGGGCCACAACAGCAGGCTCGGCTCTAGAAGCTCTCCCTGCAGGGATTACAGGAGGCAGCGGGCGTGCTTGACTGGCCTGTTGCAGGGCTTTTTCGAGGTGCTGAGCCTTGTCTGAGAAGTCCCGGAACCCTCCGGGGTAATTATGAGTGATCAGATAAGGAACCAACTCTGTCTTGATGTTCCCTACGCACATTGTCAGTAATTTCTCCTGAGTTAGTGGATTTTCAACGGAGTACGTGAGCCCCTTCCACCGGGTGACGAAGTCCACGACTCGGTCATTGGGCCTTTGTTTGCACCTGAAGAGGTTTGCAATGTTCATCTTCCGGGTTGTGGAACTGAACTAGTATAGGAATTTCTTATGAAGGTCCTCCCAACTAGCCATAGATCTGATAGGGAGATGGATGTACCAAACGAATGTTGGTCCTTCTAGCATCTGAACGAAGCAACAGAGCTTGGTGGCCTCCTACTGTGCTGAAGTCCCTAACATAGGCACGTACCTCGAGTTGAAGTGGGCTAAGTGCTGTGGCGGGTCTCCGGTCCCGTTAAAGGGGGAGAAAGTGGGGTTCCCAAATCCTGCTGGGGCCGACATGTCATCCACCCATGCTGGGTATGGCTTACCATCCGGTGGGATTGCCACCTGCCGAGCTTCCAAAGCCTCTAAGAGGGCGAAAAGTGCTTCCATTGGATAATCCGGATGTGTTTTCCTCTCCTGACGGGTATCCCTAACCACAAGAGCATTGTCGGTCTCTTCAATCTGGTGGTCAAGCTCAGAAACTTGCGGGGCGGCAGACGGAGTGACTCTCGGGGCAGTAGGAGGAAACCAAGCGGGGTCCCTTGGGTGATCACGCTGCTCAGGAGGGTTCGGAGAAACGTATCACACCCTCTTTCCATGGGCTCCGGCCTCTCCCCTATCGGCGAACACGGAATGATCGTGGTTTCTAGGGAGAATCTCATCAAGGGGTAGTTGCTCCTGCCCCTACTGTCCTGGCCTAGGATTACCGTAGTCAGGCCTCCGCTCTACAATGCATTCGGCCAAGAGCTCATCAACCAAACTCTTCTGATCAGCAAGTTGTTGGCACATCGAGGCCTTCTCAGGATCTTCCTCTGCCTTCTGTACCGAGGCAGATGGGTCGGTGATCTTGACAGCCCCGACGTTCTCTTTACCCTTGCCGATGTTTCGGCTCAGTGTTAATGCCTCGGTGGGTGTGGGGAGACCTAGGAGACTCCACTGTTGGGGAGTAATCCTCCCATATGGGTCTAGTAGCAGCTTATCCTTAGGGGGTGAGTCCCCATCGAGGAGTTCCACACCATTTCCCTCACCCGAAAGGTCGGCCATGTTGGCCGCCACTACCCTTGGCGGCATTCTTTCAGAGCCACCCAGTGAGTCAGGCTGCCGGCGAATCATACTGAAAAGAAGGGTTGCGTACTTCCCCCATCCACGTACGTGCGCGTGGGGGGTGGCCTCCTCGATAACTTTGTGGAGCACTTGAAAACTATGGATGCATTATTGCTGGAGGGCCCTGTGGTGGACAAGTGACTCGGGGTGCCGAACTGCGGGGAGCGCGGCCAGGTCGACCCGACGGCACATCTCGCCAATATCCTCAAGATGTGCTTGAATCCCAGGATAAGGCACTAGCTGATAGAGAAGACGGGATTGAGTCACCTGGTGATTCTGGCGGAAACATTAAAACTCTCCCGGGGTGAGCGACTCTGGCATATCAAAATCTGATCATGTGACCGGCCAAAACTTCTCGGGGAAGTGGCCCACTGCGAGGACGGTCCAGAAGCTCCATGACTCTAGTTCGAGATCTGGCCCTTGCTGCCCCTGCTCATCAACTGAGAATGGTCGGGGAACTGGCAGCGGTGCCAAGGCATGCCGGTGGGCTGGCCAGCGGAGAATACGGTGAGCAGGTCGATTGGCCGCCGAATCCTAAGTCATCCTCCAAGGGTTTTAGTGTCCTGGATGCCACATCGTGATAGGATGGGCCGACGAATTGGCCTCCTGTCATAGTGTTGGTGCTTGACAAGGGTGTTTCATATCGCGACTCTTCCGTCGGTCCCCAAGAAAGTACTCCCCCCTCTCTAACCGAGGTATAAGGTGCTTCCGGGGAGGCCAGCGGTAACTAAGAGTTTGACCGCTGGGAGTACGCCAAGTCCTCGTCCTCCTGGATATACCTTTGGAGGGAGGCAAGGATCATACAGATCTCTCATTCAGGGAGTACGAGGCTGACACGCCGCATCCCCACCCTTTCCCTTGACTCATAGGACCATGGGGAGGGCTCCATCGCCGAGTTGTACTCCGCCTTAGAGTCTGAGAAACGGATTGGTTTGATTTCTGTCCGGAACTCCCTGACATTCCTCTTATGGTGACGACGTCCCGCCTTCCTGCCCCTGGGTGGCTCCTTAGGGCAGGGCTGATCTCCTTCATGGAGTCTTCTGTCCGTAATAGTGCTGGGGTAGAGAGGACTGAAAGCTGGGGTGCGGGAAGCACCCGGACAGATATCGAAAGGGACATGGGGAGGACCTCCATGTGGGTGAGCGACCGGACATGCAACAGCTCCATACTCGCGGCCAGTGATAGGGGAAGTGAACCCATACCCAGTGTAGTGGGTGCTGGAAAGAGCCATACCCGGAGCGTAGCTGTCACGGGGAAGTCTTTTCCTTTCTAGATCAGTGGCATGGATTGGGCCTTCATGCTGGATGGCACTGCCGCGAAGTGGTACGTGGTGGCCATTGCCTATGCCAGCGACCGAGAAAGTCATCCCAACCTGCTTGTGGGGCGGTCGGGGCCTCAATCCGGGTCGGGCATGTAACTGCCCCTACTCAGCGCATGCGGGGGTCTAGTAACAGGAGTCAGCAATAGCTCGGGCCATGGTGGTTGCTGATGTTGGTGCCCTAGGGCGGGCATTATCTTCCTCTTGTGCCCGACGCTGGCGTCGGGTCAGATGGGTTGGAGCCGATGGTGCGGGCATAGAGATTGTCTGCTCCTCGGTCCGGGGAGTCAGGCGGTAGCATCGACGTAGCTTGGTGAAGGCCCTTATCGTGAACCCCTGGAATGGGTCTCCGATTGGGTGAACCCAAACATCCCCTACCTGATTGATGTAGGTAAGGGAGGTTTCAAGGTGCTCTGGGGATAGGCTCCCGAAACGGTTGAACATCGGAGTGGGAAGCAATGGCTCCCAGCGCGGCCCTCGGGGGCAGCGATGGAGGTGAGGCACAGCTACCTCTAGATCCAAATGGGCCAAGCCCCTGGTGGGGATGACCCCTTCCTCCTCGTACCAACGAACCAGGTCGTTGATCACCCTTCGTTGGATGATTTCTGATGGGGAGAGGGGGTGTGAGCGCCCGGAAGTCGCCGCAGTTGGAGTTGGAGCAGCTGTGGAAAATGCGGGGCCACGCGGGGTGGCCGTGTTGGTACTGCCCCTTCCCCTGCACTGGTGGGAAGGTGGTGATCGAGCTCTGGATGCAGCGATCTGATTCCTGGAAGTAGGGAGATGAACCCATTAGTACTAATAGGAAAATAAATCAACAACCAATAGCCCAACATCATTCCGTCTTCTGTGGTCGGTGAGAGGGATCCACGTTGACGATGTCGTAGAACGGAGTGCTCAACATCTTGACTACCTCAACCCATGGTGGGTTTCACGTCCCAGTGCTAGGTGCCCAAACTTGGTGACATGCTAATCTTCTGACACCCCGAACGCTACCAGTCCCCATATTGAGGAGAAGAGCTTCACGTCGGGTTCACCATTTTCTGTTTCCGATGCTGTTATGCCAGGGCGCGCGCGTTTCCATCATGTGGGGGAGGACGCACGGCTTGAGGCCCCCCATTACCTCTTTCCAAAGGTGGGTGACATCCGTTCCTTGTTTAGGGATGTCATCTCCTTGATCGAAACTGGGATAATGGGATGTCGGTTCTTCCTTCCGTGGATTCCTACTCGGAGCTCGTCACCTAGTCCGGGTCTCCCTCATAGATTTAAGAGAGGTTCGTAAAGCTCATTCCTGGAGCCATATCTGCATGGATTCCAGTTAATTACGCTGCTTCCGTCAAGACGCTCCAAGGGGTCTGGTCGGGGCAGCAATCTTCGGTGAGGAGAATGGTCACGCTGGGGTGTCTTTGGCGTGCCTTGACACTGGGGTATTGGCATGTCTGTTTTCTGTCCCTTATTATAGGGCTTCTCAAGGTCGCGGAAGCCCGAGGCATACCACATTGAACGTGGGGAATTGTGTACCATTTGAGGTTTTCCCCAGCTTCCCATGTTTAACACGGGGTATGCCGAGAGACGGATCAGACTGATCGAAACACTGAGAGTGGATCAGATTGGAGTACCCCCTAGGGGGAACACCGATGTTGGGGCCAGCATTTGGGCGGCTTCCCAGATACTGTGGAGTGGAATGAGGTGGCATTATCCCACCAGGATGTGGCGGCTTGGGTAAGGATTAGGATGGGTGATGGAGTGACGGTCTTGAACCTCATAGAGGCTTCCTACGTATCCCCATGGTAGGGAATCAAAGTCCGTGTAGTTTGGTGATACGGTGGGACACCTGAAGAGGCGGCCCATGAGAATGAATGTATGGATTGGAGCCTAGAGGAAGTAAGATCTCCGGGATAAGGCATGAGCTTCCCGAGGCACGTGGGCTCGAGGGAGAGTTCAGGATGAGACGTGGGTGTGAGGTATGGGGCTTATGCTCTAAGGCGGCGCATGACGGTGGGTATGGGGCTTACACTATGAGGCGGCCCATAACAGTGGTTGTGAATTGACGTGGAGGGGTCGTAACAACTGAGTGATGGGATTGAGCCTCGTGGAGGCCTCCTACGTACCATGCTTTAGCACGGATCAAAGTCCACGTAGTTTGGGGAATACAGTTTAACGTCATGCGGGATGAGGGCATACAGTTTAACGTCATGCGGGACGGGATCATACATTTTAATGTCATGCAGGACAAGGGCATACAGTTTAATGTCATGCAGGATGAGGAAATTGGGGCTTACACTCTGGGATGGGGCTTATTCTTTGAGGCGGCCTATAGGAGGATGTCATGGCGATGCTTACTCTAAGCCCACGTGAGTCATGCTCGGTGTGAGAAACAAGAGACAATAGGGACCAGACGATCACGTCGCAAAGGGTGCATCCATGAGAAGCAGAAAGGGGCTTACGCGTTGAGCGGCCCAAAGAAGAAACAGGGGCTTACACATGGTTAATGACCCTTGATGTCGGGGCTTACTCCAGGATGGAGGCTCGTGGTGCGACAAAGCACAGTGTGAAAGGGGCATCACTGACCTTGGCAGTGGGGAAGTATGGAGGTGCATGGGTGTAACCTTCCGCAAGAGAGGCTAGGGGCTTACGCTATGAGGCAGCCCTTACCCTGTGGACAAATGCCACTCCAAAAGAAGGATATCATTCCATGTGAGGAAGAATAAATTTTTGTGGAGACGAGATGCATAACGAATGTCTGAGCTGGGGGGACCCTGCGTGCGAGGCATGGGGTCGGACCATAGTTTAACGTCATGTGTTAAGGATGAGGTGTTTGTAAGTTTAACATCCTGAAGCTCGGATGAGGTGGGTTCTCTCCACACCCTAGGGATTACATGCCCAACACGCTCTACCACTTGTGGGAGTGAAGGCATCAGCAAGGTCGTAGTGAAGGGGGGCCAAAGGGCGAACCATCGAGGGGTCCACGTTAGCGTGGCTATGTGAAGAAGCAATAGCCATTATCATGCCTATGCGAATAATCATAAGGCAAAGCAACGCAACGGGAAACACCGCCCAAGGTACCTTGAGGTTACTTTGTACGAGCCTGGAAGGCCGTATAGGAAAACAACTCATGGAGTGCATGCCCAGTATGGAAGACATCGGGCACCGGCACAGAGAGGCACCCAAGGGGCGTCAAGGTGAGTGGTCCCGGGTTTTGCACGCAAAGAGAAGGTTTGCACGCAAAACACCGGGATGATGTGCAATTGGGGCAGAAGGATGGCACGTGAATATGGGATTACACGCAAAGGGATTGGATTGCACGCGAGGTAAATGGTCGATCCCTAATTCATGGGGAAACCTATTAGAGGGATTGTACACAATTTGGAAGGGATTACACGCAATTGGAAGGGATTGCGCACAAGGGGAAAGGATTGCACACAAAGGAAGAACCCAGAGGAGTTGGAAAATTCACTTAATCCAGTGGGGTTGTGTGCAAAGGCCAACCCCGGGGCAAGGTTGCGCGAAAAAAGTAATTACCTGGAAGTCATCTTGCACATGCGGGAGTCTGAATTTCACACATGGGAGTTGGTCCAAATTCCTCAACCCCAAAACAGTTTTGTTCACCTTCTATTTATAGGCATTCACCATCACGGAATCCAGGCAGCGCGTGAAATCTTCCATGCCAGGACCAGTCGGCGCGCAAGGCATCCCCCCATGGAACTGGGCGCAAAAATTTTCGCACCACGCCTGTTCTTTTTTGCAAATCCTGGGATTCCTTCGCGCGAACATCATTTTTACGTGAAAGTCCTCCTTAATTTCGCACAACACTTCCAGGTCCTCCAGACCGGGTCTCTGAGTCCGAATATGACTTCGCTCCATTCGTTTGAAACTTCCTCTAGGAGTTACAGACTTATTTGGCATCTACAGTATATTCACTAATGAAGTGGTGGATAGGGTACTCAAGGAAGAGGTTTCACCCCTTAGGGTGGTGATCAGGTGCTTTGTTAAAAGTACAACAAGCCATGACACATGCATAGTTAGTGTCACTGACTACCAATTGAGTTCTGAGCATGCATCATGAAGGGGAATGTGTAGAGATTATATAGGAACCTCAACATATGGTCAGGGATGGAGGATCAAGGCTAGTGCATAGTACATTCATGGGGTCAGCTACCCCATACGAGGCAGGTAGTTGGAGTCCCACTTTCCATACTAGTTGGGGTTTTGTATGAGGTACTCTTGGGAAAGGGAATCCATATCAGGAGGGTAGTTCACTATTAAGGAATCACACTAGAGTCCAAGGTATGGGGATATGTCATCTTCTTACAGTTTATCTTTCACTTGGAGGTGGTCAGGATAAACCATTAATGACTTGAGGTAGAATCCTTGTTTCTTCCATGATTTATAGTTCTTTGTTTGATATAGGTGCATCCCATTATTTTATATCTTATCAATTTGTGAGTGTTTTGGGTCTAGTAGTAGAGAATATGTGCATGGTCATGCCAATTGATACACTTTTCTGTGTATGAACAAAAAATATATGGCAGTGTAAGGAGAGTGCTCTTGAGGTTGGTGGGTATCATTTTCTATGGGAGTTGTTTGTGATTGAGATGTAAGGTTTTGATCTAATATTAGGAATGTATTGGCTGGTGTTATATCAAGTATGTATAGATGGTTACAACAGTAAGGTAATGATTACTTCCCTTAAGGGGAAATATTATGATCAATGTGGATAATTGGATATCCGAGTAGTCCATGATGGGCTAGTTTTTCAGTAGTTGGGTGAGCTCGTAGTCTATGTTTCATGCCTTGTTATTTATTAATGGGTATTTGAGTAGCTTTTCTATCTACTTGTAGTGGAGTGGTTTTAGGATGTGTTTCCTAAGGACTTATCGAGGCTGCCACCTGAGAGATACTTTGAGTTCACATTTAAGTATCCTCTTGGAGAAGAACCAGTTTCTATTACAACATATATAATGGAATCGACAGAGCTTTATCAGACCAATTATTATTTTTACTGATTAGAGAATAATGGATTTATCCATTCGAGTACGTCACCTTGGGGGTCTCTAATTTTTTTCTAAGAAGGTTGAAGGAATTTTTTAGTTATGTGTCAATTATCGAAAGTTGAATCAGATGATAGTTAAGAATACAAACACTCTTCTGTATATTTATGATCATTTTGACCAGATGAGAGGTGATTTTGTATTCTCCAAAATCAATTTGAGATCAGTTATCATCTTCTAAGGGTAAGACCTTCTGATGTACTAGGGACTTCATTTAGAAGTAGGTATGATTTTTATGTGTTTTTTGTGTTGTCTGTTGGCTAGACCAATGTCCCAATAGGGTTTTTGGACCTAATAATCCAAATATTTTACCTATAACAAGACAAGTTTGTAGTTCTCTACATGGATGACATCTTGATGTACTCCTAGACTCGTGAAGATCATTCCAAACATATTAATATCTCTATAGTACACTAAGAGAGCATATTCTATACACCAATCTAACTAAATTTCATTTGTAGATTGACAGGGTACATTTCATGGTCCACATCATCTCTGAGGAAGGTTTTTCGTTGGAAATAGAGAAATAGAATGTATTTGTATCTTGGGAATAACCCAATAATTTCCTTGATATTTGAATATTTTTGGGTTTTATGGGCTATTATCAAAGGTTCATCAAATACTTTTCTATTTTGGAATAATCACTTTCAGGTTTGACCAAGAAGGTTATCAAGATTGAATTGTATTGATCAGGTGAGAATGCCTTCAAAGAGTTAAATAAGCACTTAACTACTACACTGATTTTGATCCCACCCAAGCTAGGTAAGGAATATTACTTTTTTTGTGATGAATCTGGGATTGGTTTTGGGGTAGTGTTAATGCACTACAATTGGGTTGTAGCATATGGGTTATCATATTTGAGCCATCATGAGTGAAATTACCCAATTCATGATCTTGATTGGGCCATGGGGGTCTATTCTTTAAAGTGATTGTGGAATAAATTTCTAGGAGAGAGGTTTAATATGTATAATAATCATAAAATTGATAAGCACATGTTTTACCAACATGGAATGAATCTTTATCATTGATGATGGATTTCTAATTTTGAGTTGGACTACATGTCTAGAAAGGGAAATAGTTGTGAAAATGATATGATCCAGAAGACTCAAAATCAGGCTATTCCTGAATCCAGTTCTGAGTGTAGGATGATTGAGTTGTTTGTTGAGATGCATTTAGAGGTTCAGGATAGTCAAGTAAAAATGACCCTTATATACTTGTAAGTTGATTCAATGCTATTGAGATGGATAAAGGATAGAAAGTATGTGGATTTAGAGTATTTTTCCTTGAGAAAAAGTCTTGGAAGTAGGGATTCACCTTTTGGTTGATCTATCGATGATGAGGAGATCCTTTCTGTTTATGGTAGTGTTGATGTGCCTATGTGTATGTAGGAATATTTGATGCATGGGTTTCCTTATTAAAGGTGGGAATTACATCTTGGTTTGACTAAAATATATTATGATCTCTATAGACAGTATATGTTAGAAGGGATAAAGAAATAGTTTTCAGTTTTTGTAATGTGATGCCACACCTATCAGTAGGTTAAGACCAAGCATCAATGACTTGGTGGGTTGTTATAGAAATTTCCCATTTTGAAATGGAAGTGGGATGATTTCATTATGGAATTTATGGTGGACTATCTTAGGAAACCTTAGAGGAATGATGTGATATGGGTAGTTGTATATTTTTTGACTAAGGTGGATCATTTCTTACCGATATGAGAGACTTTTACCATTGATAAGTTGGGTGAGTTATATGTTTTGGAGATAGTACACTCACATGGGATGACATGAACTATAGTTTCAAATTGTGATTCACATTTTACTTCGTTATTCTAGTAGATTTTACAAAATGCACTTGGTGCCCTGGTGTTTTTGAGTTTGAATTTCCACCTACAGATAGACATGAAGTTAGAGCATTTTATTCAAGTGTTGTAGGACATGTTGATGGAATACATCCTAGACTTTAGAGGATATTAGGATAATCACTTAGTTCTTGTTGAGTTATCCTATAATAATAGTTACCATACAATGATTCAAATGGAACCATATGATTCTATCTATAGTAATCCATGTATATCTCCATTATATTGGATGGTGGTGGGGGGAATTCGAGTTATTCGGACTTTGTCTCATGCATGAGACATAGAATCGGGTTCATTTGATTCAGAAACATATATACATGGCTCAGAGTAGGAAGAATTCATTTTTAGATCAATGTCATCAACCTCTTGTTCTTATGGGGGTGATTGTGTGTTTCTTTGGGTGCTTCCTAGGTTGGGCACCATCAGATTTAGAAATAGGGAAATTTTGAACCAATGTATATGGGGAAGTTTGAGATAGTGGAGAGGAATGGATTGGTGGCACACAGAATGGATCTTCCACATTGGTATAGTTTCATGCATGATGTTTCCCATGTGTCACATCTTCAATAGTATCATCCTAAACCATGTCATGTGATTGATGTTAATGATATTTATCTTGAGGCTGATGCACCTTTTTTGGAGCATTCAGTTGGTATTGTTCACTTTAGTTATAAATCATTATGTGGGAATTTTTAGCCTTTGGTTTGGTTGTTGTGGAAGCATGACAATGTTTAGGATGAAACTTGGGAGAGGGTGATAGATATGAGGGGCCAGTGTCCCAATCTCTTTATGTTGGATGCTCAATGATGCTTGGAAATGAGGATTAGGGATGACCCATTATAAGATTTTGAGGTTGTAAGATCTCAAACATCCATTAAGGTGTGTTATCATTTAAGTTTTGGTTTAGGTATCTTTAAGTTGGATAATGAAATTCTTCTAGGTGTATGAGGAGTCTCGGGGGTGTTTTGGGGGTTTGGGACATGAAAGGGAGATAAAGTGGCTATCCAGTGCATGTTGCATGGTTGGAACATGGTTTTTAGTAACCATGCTCCCAAACCATGCTTTCTTGGAGGTAGGGTGCAGTATTTATGATGTTGTCAAAGGGGGAAGCCAAGCCGTGTGGTCTTGGACAAAGCTATCCTACACAGTTACCACACGGTTTTTCAAGCTGTCTGGGATCCCTAGGAGACCGTGTGACATGAAACCCTTTTGGAAAGTGGGTGGTACACAGCTGGTGCATGGTTTGGCCAGCCATGCGGCCAAACCCTCCACCCCATTAAAAATGTAGTTTTTTATAATTTTTCCCACTTGGGCCTTAAGAACCCATATGCAAATTTCCTCCCATTTTCTCCTACAGTAGCCAAGGGTGACGAACCCTTCCTCCTAAAATTCCCAAGGATTGATCTACCTCATTTAAAAGTTATTTGGAGTGACATTGGGTGTGGATTGAATCTCTAGGTTTTTCTAACACTCTTATTTTATGTATTTTTTGTATTAGGGCTTGTGGATCTATTCTTATTATTCTGAATCACTGAAACCATTTTTTACATTAGTTTCTAGGTTAGGGCCTTAAATGTGTTTTGTTTCCAAACAAAAGTCTAAGGCTGAGCATGCGGTTGACTATGGAATCGAGGTAGGTTCTCTACAAGTTATATAGAATACTATTTTTGATTTATTAATTTATATGTGGTTTTGATTTTGTTTCATTGTTATTTACATTGGGTTTTCCATGGTGGAAATAATGAATTAGTTGGCTAATTGACAAATTTAACCTCTCATTATCCCCTTGGGATGCATGGAGGTTGATTAGACTGGTTTAAAGTCCACCCATGGGGTGCAACACTTCTTGAACATTGAAATTGATATATTATGTGTATAATTTATTTTTTATGAGATATATACAATGTTAAATATATTAACATGTTATCTTGATTTATTAAATAAAACTAATGATAATTGGGTCTAGTTTCTGACATAGTAGAAGTGGCTTTTTGGTACAATGTGAATGGGTTAAATGAAAGAAAGTGAATGTGAAATGACCTTTGGGATGTGATGGAAATGTTTAAATGGATTAAGGAATGTTAATTATGAATATGTTAGATGGTTTAAGATATGAAAAGTGAAAAGGGTTAATGGTCTAAGGCTTATAAGTGGAAAATATGTTAATTGGTTAAGGCAAGAAGTTGAAATGTGCATTGAATGAGTTGTGATTGTAAATGGTAAAGGTGTTTAAGGGTTATGGTTTGTGTTTACTAAATTTTTATGGTTAAAAAATCATGTGAGCATGAATTATTGGTAAGTATGGGGTATTTTAATTGAGGATCTATGTCCACGGGTTGGGTTAGACAGGGGATCTAGTCCCCACCCCTATAATGCATGGGTTAGGGAGTCAGATTGAGGCTCTATGCCCTTAACAATTGCATATGATGAGACTACCTGGAGTGAGGCTCCATGGTAAGTGTTATGTATTCTTTGTTTAATGTTTTCCTTGGTGATATAAGGAACCTGACTTTCCCCTTATTCATATATTTTTTATTTACATAAGATTAAGTGAATTGGTAATAAATGATCAACCCGTGGAAAAAATGATCAATGTGGATACAATGAACTTTGTTGACTACTGGTTTTTAGATTTTTCCTAGTTTTTTTATCAATTATGTACACGAATACACTATAGGTTAGATTGGATATTTTTTAGACACCGTTGGTGGTGGCCTACTAAGTTGTACTCACACCCTTCTTGGGAATCTATTATGTGACTGAGTAGACTCCATGGTTGTAGGCTAGGACAAGGGAAAGGGCCCTATGCGTGATACTTGATTGGGTATGAGATGTTCATGGAAGAGGGATCCATACTTAGAGTTGGGACTCATTTTTGGGATTGTTCGGATTTTCTTTATTTTGGGTTTTCCTTATAATTGGCACTGTATGAAATGACATATCATATTTACAACTTGTTTGTGGGTCTGTACCCAATTTTATGAAATGGAATGGTGAGTCAGGTTTATTATTTCTTATTTTCCCCTTAATTTCATATGTTATCTAATATGGATTACTCTAATAAAGAGGGTAGAGTCTCCCAATGTTCTGTAATAGACCCTCATTTCTAGTCGGTAGCATCTATCATACAGGGAGGTGTGCCAGAGGTTATGTGGCGACCCAGATTTAGTGACCAAATTAGTCGCTACCTAGATGGGGATGTTAGAAAGTGTTATCAGAGGGGTTCTATTCTATTGCCTTACTATTTGGGAATGGAATATGGGAGATTTGGATGTGTTGGGCCTTTTAAATGAGCTCGTTCATGGGATTACCTAAAAAATGTATAAGTTAAAACCCATGTACCCTGGTTGGTATTTTTTTCCTTGATGTTGTTGTTGTTACAATCAGATGTTATTTCACCTTGGGTGATACACTTGTTGTGTGATACGATGGTTTCCTAATATTTTTACCATGTATCAGTGCGGAACAAGGTTTTTATATGCATTATTCATTTCAGGAATATAATGGTTTAGGTGACATGCATCATGATAGGAACCTATGGGGGAAAAGAATGTAGGTTGTGGAGAAGTAATTTTTTTACCTTTTTTATGGTTTTATGAAATTGCACCTAATAGATATGATACAATTGGGTAAATGGGATAAATTAATCTTATGGTTGAATTGGTGCCCAATGAAAAGTTTTAAAAGGTTAAAATTGTGTTGTTTTTATTGAGTTTAAAAGATAAAAATGGAATCTAAAATGAGAATGATTTATGTTGTTGAAATTGAATTAGTTAAAAAGGATTTTTAATAAAAGTTTATGGCTACACAAGTTGGATATCCCATGTTGACCACATACCATGTTAATGATGGTCGAGGGTTGTAATGGTGAATAAATCATATCTTTTGGGATAGTTTATACAGGATGGGTTTTTTTAGCTGGTAGAGATCATTTTTTGTTTAAACTATGGAGAATTTGTGTTATGTGTTTTGAGAAATGTGTGTGGCCTTATAGAGAAATTCCACTGTGATGATATGTTCCAGTTGGGAGACATGTGGATAATGTCAATAATGATCCTACATAAGTGGAGAAAGAAACCCCATTGTCCTAGGGTAATAGGGGATAAGAGTATTTCTAAGATAACTTTAATTTTTTTCAAATGATGGAATGAGACCTAGGGAAGGTTGTGCCAACTATGTTAGATCTGACTAGAGAGTTTCAGTTGCATATCTCTCTGATTTTTTATAGATAGGGTGTACCTATGGTAGTATATTTCTAGATAGAGTCCATACAGATAATTTGGGATTACTTAGATACTCCACCTGAGAGTAGAGTCAAGTTGGTGGTATATTTTTTGCGAGGAATTATGAAGAACTAGTGAGATATTCTAGATTAGACTAAGAAGGAATATGGTATGGTATTGGAATATTTCTAGGAAAAGTTTCTGGAACATTTCTATCTAGATACCTTGAATAATTATAAGGCTGTAGAGTTTATGAGGTTGAATTAGTGGACTATGACAGTGATGTATTATGCTAGATGATTTAATGATATGTAATGTTATATTCTAATATTGGCATGGGATTAGGCAGCTAAAACAAGATGTTTTCAAGGAATAAATAGACATGAGATCATTCCTAGGTGAATATATTCTTTTTAAAGAGGATTTCCTAAGTGGTGGATTAAGACCTTATTTCAAAAGGGATCTTTAGGGATGCACTTATTAGCGGACATGTAGTTCCAGTTGGGAGATCCATTGGTGAAGCTTCCTAGAGTAGGAAGAAACCTTTTGAGGGTATTCATTAGGGAAGTGGTGGATAGGTACTCAAGGAAATGGTTTAACCTCTCAGGGTGGTGACCAGGTGCTTTTTTACCTCTATGGAAGGCCAGAACACATGCATAGTCAATGACACCAACCACTAGTTGAGTGCCAAGAATGAATTAGGATTGTTCATGTGTAGAGGTTCTGTAGGAACCCTTGATAAATGAGAAATGATAGAGGATCAAGGCCGATGTATAGTACATGAAGGTGGTCATTTTTCGATTACCAAATATAGAGTTGGATTTACACTAGCCATACCTGTTGGGGTGGCACACAAGGTACTACAGGATAAGGGATTATTTATCAGTAGGGTAGTACAACAACAAAGATTCAGACTAGATTCTAGGATAGAGAGACATGTCAGTTTCAGGTAGTTCAACCTATACCTGGAGGTTGAGAGGATAGACCATCAATAGTTCGAGGTATGATTCTTGTAGATTCCAAGATTTCTAGTTCTTTATTCTATACAAGTTCCTCACATTATTTTATATCTACTTAGATTATGAGTGTGTTGGTTCTATTAGTGGATCATATGTTTTTGGTCAGGATGACTGATGCACCATTGGGTGTACGAGAAGAAAATATCCAGCAGTGTAAGGAGTGTACTCTTGAGGTTGGTGGGAATCATTTCCTATGGGACTTGTTTATTCTTGAGATTTCATGTTTTTATCTGATATTAGGAATGGATTGTTTAGTGTTGTATTGATTATTACCATTGTAGGGTAACATTCAAATCCCTTAAGTGGTGCACTTATATTCACTATGGAGAATGATATATCTGAGTAGGATATGCTGGGTAAGTTTTTTAGAAGTTGTTTGAACTCACATCCCAAGTCGAATGTATTTTTCTTGATGATGTGGGAGTAGAATAGCTTGTATATCCTATTATGGTGAATCAGTTTCAGGATGTGTTTCCTAAGGACTTCTCTGGGATGCTTATCAAGAGAGATGTTGAGTTCACAGTTGTGTTACTAACTGGAGAATAACCAATTTCCATTCTTCAATATAGAATGGAACTGGTAGATCTTGAGGAGCATAAGACTTAGTTTTAGAAATTGGAGAATAAAATTTTTATCAGTATTAGGGAATCACCTTGAGGATCTCTAGTTTTGTTTGCCAAGAAGTCTGATGAGACATTATGGTTGTGTGTCGATTATAAAAAGTTGAATCAGATTAAGGTTAAGAATTGTTACCCGCTTCCATTAATTGATGGAATTTTTGATAAGTTGAGAGTTCAAAATTGATTTGAGAATATGGTATCATCAGCTGAGGGTTAGACCCTATGATGTACCATGGACTACTTTCAAGATCAGGTATGTTTTGTATGAGTTTTTTGTGATGTCTTTCGGGTTGAGAGACACCCCAACCATGTTTATGGCCCTAATGAACCAATTGTTTCTCCAATACCTAGATTAGTCTGTAGTTTTAATTGTGGATGACATCTTGGTGCACTACAAGACTATTGATGATCATGCCAAACATCTTGAAATCATCCTGAGTACATTAAGATATCATAGGATATATGCCAAGATATCTAAATGTCATTTATGGATTGACAAGGTATATTTTTTGGGTCACATCATCTCCGGGGAAGGTGTTTCAGTGGACTTAGAGGAAGTGTTGATAGTCGTATCTTGGTAACAACCCAATAATTTATTTAATATTAATTTTCTTCGGTTTTTTGGGCTATTATCAAAGGTTCATCTAATAATTTTCCCAGTTACAAACACCACTTTCAATTTTAACGTAGAAGGGTATCAATTTTGAATGTAATGGAGCATGTGAGAATGCCTTCTAGGAGTTAAACAGGCAGTTATCTACCACACCAATTTTGATCCTACCTGAGCCATGTAAGAAATATACTGTGTTTTTTTTATGAATATGGTATTGTTCTTGGGGATGTGTTGATGAAATAAAATTATGTTATAGCATGTGGGTCATGAAAGTTGAGGAATCATGAGTGAAATTACCCAACACATGATTATGATTTGGTCGCAGTGGTCTATGTTTTAAAGTGTTGGCAGAATTACTTGTTAGGAGAGAGGTTTACTATGTATACTGATCCTAAAAACCTTAAGTACATATTTTCCCAGCATGAATTGTTGTTTTGGTAGTGAATATGGGTTTATTACATGTATTATTTTGATTTTGAATTGGTCTACACACCAGGAAAGGAAAATATTATTGCAGATGCTTCAAGTCTGAAGACTCAAAATCAAGCTATTCAAGCATCCAGTTTTGAGTGGAGGATGATGGAGCTCTTTACTGAGATCCATATAGAGGATCATAATGGTCAAGGTAAAATGAATCTTCATCCTTTTTGGTTGAGTCCACATAGTTGAGTCAAACAAAGGAGTCTCAGTATGAAGATCTGGAGTGTCGTGACTTGAGGGAAAGTCTTGAATGTAGGGATTCACCTTCCTATTAGGATGTTGATGATGATAAGATCATTTATGTTTATTTCCATGTTGTTACACCTAAGTGTATGTGGGAAGAGTTGATGTGCGAGTTTCATGCTTCGAGGAGGGAAGTATATCCTGGTTTGACCAAAATGTATTGTGATCTTTGTAGATTATATTGGTGGGTAGGGATGAAGAAAGTGGTTTCATGTTTTTTGATGCGGTACTACACCTTTAAGTAGTTGAAGGATGAGTATTAATGACTTGGTGGTCTTTTACAGTTGTTTCCCATGCTATAATGCAAGTGGGGTAACATCATGATGGATTTTGTGGTGGATCTTTTGAGGATGCCTCAGAAGAATGATGTGATATGGATCAGTGGACCAAGGTGGATCATTTCTTGCCGATATGATAGAATTTTACTATTAAATAATTGGGTGAGTTGTGTTTTTGAGAGATGGTGTGGTAGCATGGGGTTTAAAAGACTAAAATTT
Source organism: Viscum album (assembly GCA_963277665.1). Lineage (NCBI taxonomy): Eukaryota > Viridiplantae > Streptophyta > Magnoliopsida > Santalales > Viscaceae > Viscum > Viscum album. The sequence goes on from OY728145.1 coordinate 486,490,944, forward strand.
TGGATTATGATCCACTTTTTACTTCATTCTTTGAGTATGAATTATATAAGGTGCTTCGTACCCATGTGTTATTTTGTATGACTTTCGACCCATAGACAGACTGTAAGTCATAGAGTACTATTCAGGTTCTAGAAGACATGTTGAGTTAATGTGTCCTATAATTTAATGGATCTTGGGAGAATAACTTGGTGTTTTTTGAGTTCACCTATAATAACATTTACCAGGGAATGATTTATATAGCATCACATGAGGTGCTCTATTGTAGGTTGTGAAGATCTCTATTATGCTTGATGGAGTTGGGGGAATCAGAGTTGTTGGGAACAAGTATCATGCATGAGACATTAGATCGAGTTTAGATAATTTAGAAATGTATGATTGCAACTTATAGTAGGTAGAATTCATATACAAACTAACTTCATTGACCTCTTGAGTTTATAGTTGTAACGCCCCGACCCCAGCTACCCAGAGTCGGTGCATTACTTCGTAACATTGGCATGATCACAAAAGATCAAGTCCCGAAAGACTGATTAGTTTAGTAGCCTTGGAAACACTAGAGACATTCGTAAACGTTACATTACATCATAAAGTGAAAAACTACAATAACAAAGTCTCCATATTCCACACTCATATCCTCTTCTGACAATCCCTGCAGGTCATTCATAAAATACTTCTTCACATCCTGGAAAATATTAAAACATTGAAAGGGGTGTGCTCAGATGCTCAGTAAGGATAACAATATTGCGGAAGCTTTCATAAATAAACATAAACATTTAAGGCAATGTATAACTAAAACAAAAGCAGTTTAAACATGAACATCAACATAATATGGAAAAAGTAAAATGAGATAATGCAATTTACTTCTTCACATAGATATTCTACTGGTCGAATAATCACATGCAATATCAATAACCACTTTCATAATGATGGAATGCATAATGCCAGACATTCTGAAACATTTTGTCAAGGCCTCGACCAAGACGTCTAAAATGATTAAGGCCTCGGCCAAAATCACAAATCAAATGGGGAAAGGGCCTCGGCCAATTCCACGTCTAGTTGTCTCATGAGACCTACCGATGCATCGAGGAGCTATAGCGGGCTCCACCCATCACTTATTAAGTCCAATACATTCCTTATATGAATAGGTTTAAACATATCATAAACCATAACATAATCGTATCACATAAAACATGCATAAAGGAAACATAACATTTCCACATTTCAATCACAAGATATCAATACAGCACATTGATATAATAAAAATGCTTTCAAAACCATTTTCAATACCAAAATAAAATAAAGTTAAAACTTTGTATTTATTTTTCATTAAAAAAATGATGGCTTGTAGAGGAAGCCGAAACTCAAATAATGGTCACGGCGGCAGAGAAGTCGTTGTCACCGCATAAGTACGGAAAGAAAAACATTCCCTTTTTTCGTTTATCAAAATTCTTCGTATAAAAAAGATTCTTTTTGAATAAACGTAAAAGTCAAAGGGGTTTATACACCGTATAAAAGAAAGCTATGTATAAAACCAAATATGCCTCAATGAAAGGGGATTGAGACGAAGTCCATAAAAAGATCATTTTTTTATAAAGTAGGTATATTATGTGTATTCACTATAAGTACACATAAATAATGTAAAAATACAAGATAGGACATAATAATATCATGACATAATTTGAAAGTAGGAGATTAACCCAAAGAATAGAAATTGGGTTAAGAAGTTCCCTTACCTTGCGTCTTGTCCTGACTCGACCATTCTTTAACCTCCTGAATAATAAACTAGAGTTAATTTCTATTTACTTAAGAACCTTTTTTATGTTCATTATTCCTTTTATATCACTTATTACCATGTTATGAACATTATGTAATTATTTAAGTTAATAACGGTCGTTTTGTCGATCTTTGGTACTTGCGTCAACAATAAACTTCTTATAATTACAAGTTGTTTATGTGGTAGAATATCAATTATCTCCATAATTATATTCATGATTTAGATGTCATATATATCATATATATCCAATATATACATTCATTCATAATATTACGTAACATTTAGAGGTAAGAAATGAAATGCACCGTTCATGGAGACGGTAAGCCGTACGTACGCATGAATGCTACTTTCATTTCTATTTCATATTTAATGGAATGAAATCATAATTATATAAAGTTATAATATAGTTCCAGTATAATATCATATATAATATCATTTACTCCATCCTTTATACATCCCACATATGGCATTACCGATTCACATCACTTTGACGGGGCGGTAGTCCGCACTTCCTAAAATGAAATTATCGCGTTTACCCATAATGGAAATCATAAAGTATGCCAGAAATGAGAAATAAAGAATCATAAGGAAAACATAAACATAATATATATATCATATATAAAAATAGTGACATCTTAATGGCCACCTTTGAAGGTGTTATATGAGTGTTGAACAATCATCGTTTCGTGAGGCAGAAATTCGCCATCCACAGAAACCGTATGTTCTTTAACCATTAGATGTAGGTGTGTGTAAGTTTAGCTCGAATACTTCTTATAAAAAAATCCTAGTATATTTAGGATACTTGTGTTGTTACAAAAGAAATGAATAAAAAGAGTTTAAGGGGTTGGAGAAGAAAAATAAAACAAAACAACATTAGAGAAGACATTACCTCAAAATCGGGTAACTCTTTTTGATTTGAGCCAAAGGCTTCCTTGAGAAGAGTTCTGCCCAAAGTGATGATTCTAGGAGTAAGAGGGGGAAGTTGGGAGAGTATTTGGGCAGAGTTTGGCAGATCCAAATGGCTTGAAGGTGTGAATAAGGTGGGAGAGGTGGGGGCCTTTTATAAGTGGAGAGGAGGGGCTCTTTTGTAAAGATTGAAATGTTACATTATTACACAATGATTTTCGGATTATAGAGGTCCCAAACTAATATAATTCGTGGATAAGGTGATAAAGGTTCGAAATCTACCCATCCAATAGTCTTTGGACAAGTGTAATCCTTTGAGTTTACATTATCTTTTCATTTTATTAAAATCGTTAAATAATGAGGTCATCGCTGCATCATAATTATGTCCTAAATAATTTAATTTATTTAATGTCTAAAAATTATAATAAAAAAAACTAATATGTAGTAAATCTTTTAATCTTTCTAATGAATATTTATAGTCAAAATTTGTACTTGTGTAACCCCACTTAAAAACTGTTTTAGGAAAACAACTCATGTTTGTGTCAATTTAATTTTAACATTAAATAAATATATATTAATGTCATTTTCCAACCAAAGTGGCTCCATGGGGTCCCCAAGTTGACCCATGGGTTGTCTGGGTCGGCCATGACTCATCCAATAGGAGTAGGACAAGTTTCAAGCTCATATCATATTATTAAAACATTGTTTTTACCTTAAACTACACTAATTACCTCTAATCGCGATTAAGAACTTAAAAGTTACTATTCACCAAAAAATTATTTTAATCTCATTGAACCACATTTTACTTCTTAATGACAACCACGTATGTCGGATTTTTGAAAATCAAATCACATAAGTGGTAATATTTCATTTTAACGAAAAATCAGTTTTTAACAACCACTTAGTGGTTTCACTATTCATCAAAAATTGAAGTTTTTCAGAATAAGGCCAAAATTTCACCCTAAGCTATAATTGATATTCCGAATTCAAAAATGATGTCTATTTTACAAAATTCCAAACATATAAGTTGCATTAATTAATTTTATAATTAATTCCCGCTGTTACAACAAATAGCGTGTTTTTAAGAAACAATTTATATCAAAAGATTGGCAATTGTTTATGTCCAATTTCAATGTTAAATTATTTATAAAGACCACCATTGGATAAAATGGTAAAAATATATTCTAATTATACTTTAAAACCACTAAATAGTATAATTTATCACTATAAATTATTTTGATTAAAAAAGTTGTTTTTAAGTATTTTTCACTATTCATAAAAAATAGAAGTTCTCAGAAAAATACCAAAAATTCAACATAGGCTAATTTCGATATTCTGAATCCAAAAATGAAGTCCATTTTGATAAATAAAATTTATAAAATTTCAAAAAGTAGGTATTACTATTCACAACGACTAGTTTAATTCGTTGTGGTGTGTGTTAGAGCTCGAGGTTGCGCACAACACACGTTATTGCATTATTCGAAGTGAAACGTACCGTGGAATCTTGGGGTGTTACATTCTCCCCTCCTTCAATAAATTGCGTCCTCGTAATTTGAAAATTTTCTTTGAAAATAAAAGGTTGAAAAGAGAAAATACCTTTGAGAAAAACCTACATCGGAAATAAGATTAATAAAATTTCTCCTTAATAAGAGGGAAGGGGAAATGAAAAAGTCACCACCCAATTATGATCTCGATTAGGAGAACATTGGTGGAAATTAGAGTCATATAATTGGAGGAAAAACGTAAATATTTGTAGGGAGTGATTGAGGTCATCAATCACAATCAACTGTCAAATTGAGGGCCTCAAAGCCTTCAATCTATGTTGATTTAAAATATCATCAGTTCAACAAGACATAAGGTATTAGGATAACACATTTTTTTGTTTTAATATCCCTTTACTAAAGTTTAAGAATTAATTTATTCATTGAATAAGAGATAGGTATATATATATATTTATTCTTGACAATTAGAGTTTCAACCTTCAACTCATCTTTCACTCAAAAAGATAATAGAACTCAAAAATATTATACTTATCCTAATTGTATAAGGTTCCAAATGTTAACACATACCATTTAGATTAGTAAAACTATTTTGTAATAACCGGGGACTTCATGTAGGCTAGTGGTAGGAAATAAAGGCTTGTCGCACTATGGTTGTGGGTTCGATTCCTGCAGCTTTGTCCGACGTGACGGGTTATTCCCCACCCTGTAGGTTGTCCTTTTCCTAAAACTATAGTATTATAATATTCCAAAAATAATCTTCATAAATGCTTTAACCTTAAACAATACTATCCAATGATCAACTTAATCCACTCCAACCTTTATAGTTATCCAAAATACATCTTTCCAGACTTTCTCTAAAAGGTCTCTTAATTCCAAAATCAATTGTAACATCAGATTCCCCAAACAAAGAAAAGTTTCTCTTATTGTCACATACTAAAAATATGATTACCTTAATCATATTAAAACCTTACTGAAATCAAAAAGTACTGCAGTACAATCCATATATATATATCACATTATTCTTATAACCAGAATATAATCCTTGAGTCCAAAAGCACCAATACATTAGTTATTCTACTTCAACTGTAGTAACAGCATAAGATTGTCCTTGATCCCTTGGCCTTTTCTGAGGTAAGTTTCCCTGATGCTTAGGACATTCATTTGCATAATGACCCATTTCTCTACAATTATAGCATTCAACTTTGATAGCCTCTTTCTTTCCCTTGCAATCACGAGCCTGGTGACCCTTTTCTCCACATTTATAACAAACTCCCATTCCTTTTAGACAAGTACCAGGGTGATTCTTCCCACAATTATCACATAATGGAAAATCCTTCTTTCCCTTTTTCCCTTTATCTGTCTCTTGTTCAACCGTTCTCTTCTTCTCTTGCTTTACTTTCTTGTCATAAGACTTAGAGAATTCCTTTTCTGTCTTGATAGCACACGAGACAATATCTTCGTATGATGAGAAGGATTTTGATACTAAAGATCGACGGAGAAATGTTTTTAACCCATCAAAGAAACGATCAATCTTACTCCTTGGGTTACGTATATAATCGGCAGCATGCCTCGCTAACCTTGTAAAGTTAGCCTCATACTTTGCGACATTCTCATCCTCCTTCTGTCTCAGACTCAGAAATTGCCTTTCCATATCTGCTCGATGGTCATGAGGAAATTATTTTTCTAGGAAAAGCTCTTTGAACTCCCTCCATTCCATATTCGATACGTCATCATCTTCCTTTGTGTTTTGAATCAGCGACCACCACTGATCGGTATCTCCAGTGAGGCGGTAAACTGCCATGACAACCTTCTCCCTTTCACTACTCCCCAAGGCATGGAATATTTTCTCTATAGAATTTATCCATTTCTCAGCTACTATAGGATTTGTACTCCCATTGAAGGTTGGTGGTTGTTGCCTCATGAAGCGGTCTAACATTGATCCTCCACGTTTCGGATCAGGTTGCTCCATACGAGTAAGTTTATTATTCATAACCTGAGTGAGTTGTCCCAGTACGGTGAGAAGATGATCAGCACCAGTTGTATCACTAGCTCCACCATAATTATCCTGAGCAGGAGGGCAATCCCTACACGGAGTGCGTGCATTGATACGGTTTCCATTCCTTCCACTAGGCGCCATTTCTAAACAACGGCATAAACTATATTAGTTTATAAATCAAAATACATAATTCCATACTTGTAATATACTTAACATAAATTGAACTATTTATGGATATAATCCATAAAAATGTTTTCTTTGAGGAAGTATATACTCATAAACCTTTATAGTGGTTTATAAAGAAAATGATAATTATCCAAAGTATATCCCCCGGGAGTGTCGTAACCAAGAGTGCAGCAAGGCCCGTTGTCGTGCACCAGTTCCCGTTCGAGTCTAGCTCAAAGCAGTGTTTTCGGGTTTTACCCCTAGGTACATCTGTGCCAGAGCCGCCTCTACTTGCTCGTATCCAGACAGGGATGTATTGCTCGGAAAACTCACAAAATCTCTACAATAACAAAATTCTAGGAAGTTCTTCTATACTAATCGTCAAAGTCTATCTTTGGGCTATGTGCTCTAATCAGAGTTTATCTAAATCTAGCTTCAAAGGATTGTACTAAACTGCCTCTGATACCAACTGTAACGCCCCGACCCCAGCTACCCAGAGTCGGTGCATTACTTCGTAACATTGGCATGATCACAAAAGATCAAGTCTCTAAAGACCGATTAGTTTAGTAGCCTTGGAAACACTAGATACATTCGTAAACGTTACATTACATCATCAAGTGAAAAACTACAATAACAAAGTCTCTATAGTCCACACTCATATCCTCTTCTGACAATCCCTGCAGGTCATTCATAAAATACTTCTTCGCATCCTGGAAAATATTAAAACATTGAAAGGGGTGAGCTCAGATGCTCAGTAAGGATAACAATATTGCGGAAGCTTTCATAAATAAACATAAACATTTAATGAAATGTATAACTAAAACAAAAGCCTTTTAAACATGAACATCAACATAATATGGCAAAAGTAAAATGAGATAATGCCATTTACTTCTTCACACAGATATTCTACTGGTCTAATAATCACATGAAATATCAATAACCACTTTCATAATGATGGAATGCATAATTCCAGACATTCTGAAACATTTTGTCAAGGCCTCGGCCAAGACGTCTAAAATGATTAAGGCCTCGGCCAAAATCACAAATCAAATGGGGAAAGGGCCTCGGCCAATTCCACATCTAGTTGTCTCATGAGACCTACCGATGCATCGAGGATCTATAGCGGGCTCCACCCGTCACTTATTAAGTCCAATACATTCCTAATATGAATAGGTTTAAACATATCATAAACCATAACATAATCGTATCACATAAAACATGCATAAAAGAAACATAACATTTCCACATTTCAATCACAAGATATCAATACAACACATTGATATAATAAAATGCTTTCAAAACCATTTTCAATACCAAAATAAAAGAAAGTTAATACTTTGTATTTATTTTTCATTAAAAAAAATGATGGCTTGTAGAGGAAGCCGAAACTCAAATAATGGTCACGGCGGCAGAGAAGTCATTGTCGCCGCATAAGTATGGAAATAAAAACATTCCCTTTTGTCGTTTAGAAAAACGCTTCGTATAAAAAAGATTCCTTTTGAATAAACGTAAAAGTCAAAGGGGTTTATACACTGTATAAAAGAAAGCTGTGTATAAAACCAAATATGCCTCAATGAAAGGGGATTGAGACGAAGTCCTTAAAAAGATAATTTTTTTATAAAGTAGGTCTATTATGTGTATTCACTATAAGTACACATAAATAATGTAAAAATACAAGATAGGACATAATAATATCATGACATAATTTGAAAGTAGGAGATTAACCCAAAGAAGAGAAATTGGGTTAAGAAGTTCCCTTACCTTGCGTCTTGTCCTGACTCGACCGTTCTTTAACCTCCTGAATAATAAACTAGACTTAATTTCTATTTACTTAAGAACCTTTTTTGTGTTCATTATTCCTTTTATATCACTTATTACCATGTTATGAACATTATGTAATTATTTAAGTTAATAACGGTCGTTTTGTCGATCTTTGGTACTTGAGTCAACAATAAACTTCTTATAATTACAAGTTGTTTATGTGGCAGAATATCCATTATCTCCAGAATTATATTCATGATTTATATTTCATATATATCATATATATCCAGTATATACATTCATTCATAATATTACGTAACATTTAGAGGTAAGAAATGAAATGCACCGTTCATGGAGACGGTAAGCTGTACGTACGCATGAATGCTACTTTCATTTCTATTTCGTATTTAATGGACTGAAATCATAATTATATAAAGGTATAATATATTTCCAGTATAATATTGTATATAATATCATTTACTCCATCCTTTATACATCCCACATATGGCATTACCAATTTACATCACTTTGAGGGGGCGGTAGTCCACACTTCCTAAAATGAAATTATCGCGTTTACCCATAATGGAAATCATAAAGTATGCCATAAATGAGAAATAAATAAGCATAAGGAAAACATAAACATAATATATATATCATATATAAAAATAGTGACATCTTAATGGTCACCTTTGAAGGTGTTATATGAGTGTTGAACAATCATCGTTTCGTGAGGCAGAAATTCGCCATCCACAGAAACCGTATGTTATTTAACCATTAGATATAGGTGTGTGTAAGTTTAGCTCGAATACTTCTTATAAAAACATCCTAGTATATTGAGGATACTGTTTTTGTTACAAAAGAAATGAATAAAAAGAGTTTAGGGGGTTGGAGAAGAAAAATAAACCAAAACAACATTAGAGAAGACATTACCTCAAAATCGGGTAACTCTTTTTGATTTGAGCCAAAGGCTTCCTTGAGAAGAGTTCTGCCCAAAGTGAGGCTTCTAGTATTAAGAGGGGGAAGTTGGGAGAGTATTTGGGTAGAGGTTGGCCGAGCCAAATGGCTTGAAGGTGTGAATAAGGTGGGAGAGGTGGGGGCCTTTTATAAGTGGAGAGGAGGGGCTCTTTTGGAAAGATTGAAATGTTACATTATTACACAATGATTTTCGGATTCTAGAGGTCCCACACTTATATACTTCGTGGATAAGGTGATAAGGGTTCGAAAGCTACCCATCCAATAGTCTTTGGACAAGTGTAAGCCTTGGATTTTACATTATCTTTTCATTTTATTAAAATCGTTAAATAATGAGGTCATCGCTGCATCATAATTATGTCATAAATAATTTAATTTATTTAATGTCTAAAAATTATAAAAAAAAATACTATGATGTAGGAAATATTTTTAGCTTTTTAATGAATATTTATAGTCAAAATTTGGACTTGTGTAACCCCACTAAAAAACTATTTTAGTAAAACAACTCATGTTTGTGTCAATTTAATTTTAACATTAAATAAATATATATTAATGTCATTTTCCAACCAAAGTGGATCCATGGGGTCCCCAAGTTGACACATGGGTTGTCTTGGTCGTCCATGACTCATCCAATAGGAGTAGGACAAGTTTCAAGCTCATATCATATTATTAAAACATTGTTTTTACCTTAAACTACACTAATTACCTCTTATCGCGATTAAGAACTTAAAAGTTAATATTCACCAAAAAATTATATTAATCTAATTGAACCACATTTTACTTCTTAATGACAACCATGTATGTCGTATTTTTGAAAATCAAATCACATAAGTGGTAATATTTCATTTTAACGAAAAATCAGTTTTTAACAACCACTTAGTGGTTTCACTATTCATCAAAAATTGAAGTTTTTCCGAATAAGGCCAAAATATCACCCTAAGCTATAATTGATATTCCAAATTCAAAAATGATGTCTATTTTAAAAAATTCCAAAAATATAAGTTGCATTAATTAATTTTATAATTAATTCCCGATGTTACAACAAATAGCGTGTTTTTTAGAAACAATTTATATCAAAAGATTGGCAATTGTTTATGTCCAATTTCAATGTTAAATTAATTCGAATGACCACCATTGGATAAAATGGTAAAAATATATTATAATTATACTTTAAAACCACTAAATAGTATAATTTATCACTATAAATTATTTTGATTAAAAAATTTGTTTTTAATTATTTTTCACTATTCATAAAAAATAGAAGTTCTCAGAAAAATACCAAAAATTCAACATAGGCTAATTTCAATATTCCAAATCCAAAAATGAAGTCCATTTTGATAAATAAAATTTATAAAATTTCAAAAAGTAGGTATTACTATTCACAACGGCTAGTTTAATTCGTTGTGGTGTGTGTTAGAGCTCAAGGTTGCGTACAACACACGCTATTGCATTATTCGAAGTGAAACGTACCGTGGAAGCTTGGGGTGTTACAATAGTGGGTGATTGTGTGTTCTTTTAGGTGTCTCCTAGGTTGTGTCACCATCAAATTAGGATACATGTAATGTTGGTACCCAGGTAAGTGGTTCCATTTGAGATAGTGGAGGGGATCAGACTGGTGACATTATGATTGGATCTTCTATATAGGTATAGTGGAATACATGATGTTTTTCATGTGTCATAGCTTTAACAGTATCACCCTAACCCATCTCATGTGATTTATGTTAATGATATTGAGCTTGAGGCTGATGCGCTCTTTTAAGGATAATCTGTTTTTTATTATGGACCACAATGATAAATAATTAAAAACCGATCTAATTTCTCATGCATGAGACTTTTTCCCAATAACTCTGATTCCTATAACTCCATAAAACATTATAGAGATCTACATAGCCTACCATAGATCACTTCATGTGATGCCATCTAAATCACCCCCTAGTAACGATTATTATAGGTGAACTCAACAAGCACCAAGTTCTTCTCCCAAGATCCACTAAAGTCTAGGAAACATGACCTCAAAATGTCTTCTAGAACCTAAATGGATCATCTATATAGGTATATAGGAATACATGATTTTTTTTCATATGTCATAGCTTCAACAGTATCACCCTGACCCATCTCATGCAATTAATGTTAATGATATTGAGTGTGAGGCCGATGCATTATTTTAATGACAATCCGTTTTTATTATGAACCATAGTGATAAATTATTATGGGAAAAGGTTATGCCTTGGATTTGGGTGTTGTGGAAGTATAGTAATATATAGAAGGAAACATGGGAAATGAGACACATATGCAGTCCCATCTCAATGATGCTTAGAAGTGCGGATCAAGGATGAACTGTTATAAATTGGGTAGGTTGTAATATCCAAGAAGTACATTGAGGTATGTTCTCATATAAGTTTTGTTTTAAGTCTCTTTAATTTAGTTAATGAAATTTTTATCGAGTGTATGTTTAACAACCCAATTTTTTTTATGAATTATTATTTTTCAAGTAAATTAAATTTCTTTGATGGATTATGTTGCATGTTGCACCGTCTTATGATTGCTTTACAAGCAACAAAAAGTAATAATTTCACTACATTCAACACTTAGATTACCTTTACATACAAGAAACACTATGTTTGGATTATTTTACACATAATTCAGAGTTCCTTTGATAACTTGTGTTACATGAAATACTGAGTTTTACCAAACTACAATATATCAATAATAATATTATTAAAATATTATTATATTTTTCACCTAGTCATTGTAATGAAATTTATGAATAATATTAACTAAAATGTAAAAATATGGCTTACACATGTATATAAAATGAATTCTTTGGTTATCAATTAGTTAGAAATTAAATTAAGAACTTGTTTAAAATAAAGAGATTCATTTTTTAAGAAAACTATTTTTCTATGTACAAACACATTTTATCTCAATAAAGAAAAAAACAAATTTTGATGAATGATTTTAATAAAATATATATTTTATATATTCAATAAACTATTAAACACTCATCTTATTTATATTTTATACATGATATAAGACTAAATCCAATTTCCCACATAAAAGATATATTTGTCTAAAATGTAGTTTTACCACCTCTTAATGGAGAACCTATTTTAAATATAATTTTTTAAAATTTAGTAAGTTATATTTTAAAAAATAAACATTATTTATGAATGTGTAATTTCAAAATTTTATTTGGGTGAACTTTTGATATTTTTATGAGAAGTTTCATTTTTGGATGAATAGTAAAATACTAAATTTTAATTGAAAACTGCATTTGTTTAATATATTTTTATTGCTAAATTAAATTTTTATTTGGTTTTGAAGTATATTTTGATCAATTATATATCTATTAATAATATATATGAAATTTTAATACATTAAAAATTGAAATTGAATATAGAAACATTTCAAATTTTTATGCTTTTTACTTTAAAAACCCATTGTTACATCCCATATGCAGGATTAATTTAAAATTAATTTATAAAATTTTGGTGTTTAGAACTTGGAAAATGGATTCAATATTTTTAATCTTTATAATTTATAATTTTTATTAAGGTCAAATTAGTTTTTTATGTAAAATATTAGTGAAATTAATTTTAATTAACTACAATGATTTAGGTAAAAATGAGTTTACTTAGTGGTTAAATTTTAACTTGAGAAAAATATATACTAGAAACAAGTCTAAAATAGAATTTATGGAAATATTTAATATCCAATATTTTACATAAAATAGAAAATTATTTGAGTCACATTATGTAAGGGATACCTCTCAATAGTGTTTACCTTTTTATATTTTAAAGAATATCATTCCTCCAATATAAAAGTGCACTCACCCCTCACTTATTCACACCTATAAATCAATTTGTCTCATCCAAACCCTGCCCAAATAATCTTAAAGAAATCCATCCTATAACCCTATAAGGCTCAATTTGGTCACAAATGAAAATAATTAATTAATTTGGTGTAAACCAAAAGGAGTTACCAAAAAAAGAGGTAACATTCTACCATGAGGACTTTTATTTTATTTCTTTCTACACTCATTAACTTATTCTTATTACATGGTTATAAAATAACATAATTATCCTGAATATAATAATATATTTTTATGTTAATGTTATGCCCTAAAATTTCACACACTTCAATCAAATGAGATTTTCAATCATTGTTTGTGTGTACGACAGACTATTTCCTTGCGAACTAATGTTGTTTTTTCTTCCATTTTCATGAGATATATGATATATTCAACACTGATTCTTATTGTGTGGTGTGTATAATGAATAATGACATATTATATCATAAATTTTATTATTTAATGATATTAAATGTTTTAATTTATATTATTATTACACGGATCTTACAATTCAAAAGTTACTCACTTAGTAATGGGATTTCTAGTATCACATTTATTTTAACGAGACTTATGCCATATTGACATCTAGTTTATTTTGTGTGGTTTATATACTACACATGAAGGTATTATATGGTCATTATCACCAAATTTAAGGGTATTTACATATCCATTTTATTATCTATATTTTAGGGGGTTGACGGTTCAAATGATACCAAATCAGTAAAGTAATTTTGTCTCAATTTTCTTTCTTTGAGACACATGTTATGTTATGAACCAACATTATTTTATGAGGTTTATATGATTATGTTTGAAATTTTGTATCATTATTATTATTATTTTAATTATATTTTAATATTCATGTAATGTTATGATCTCATGTGGATAATGATTCAAAGTTACCAAAGTGGTAAGAGTTTATTGCTACAATCTCACCATCTATCAGAATTGTTTAAGATTATGCTTCCATTGATGAAATATTATGATACATATCTCAATCAATATCATTAATTTTCTTATCCTCTGGTGATTTATGATATATTCATGTATTGGTACAAATTTTACCCTTTTTTATACTAAATAATAATAAGAAAATGTTTTTAATAAAGTCTGCCTTTATTTTCCACTTCGACCAGAAATATTTTTTATTCAAAAAACATATTTTCTAAATATGTTTTAAAAAATGTCTTTAAATGATATTTTAAAATAATTTTCAATTAAAAATATTTTAATTTTTTTCTATGTTTTGAAAGCTGGTTAAAATAGGTTTTATATATTTATTTATAAGTTTTCAAAGTTATTTTAAAAACAAATGTTTTCAAAATGCTTTATGTTTTAAAAAGTGTTATTTCAAAATAAGAAAGGATATTTTCTTTAAGAAATTTTATAAATTATTTTTAAATATTATTTCTTAAGTTTTAGAATGTGGTTTTCAAAGAAAAGGATTTTTAAAACGTTTTATGTCTTAAAAAGGTGATTTTCAAAGAAAGGTTATTTTCCTTTAGAACTATCCCAAGTGATATTTCAAAATACTTATACTTATAAGAGGAAATAATTTGATATAGTTTATTATTTACATGGGATATTATCCAAGGATACCATTCATTTTATATCTATGAATGTTTTATGTTTTGATGGAAAGGTGTTTTTGAAACCCGTCTCTCTTCCATGGGTTGTACCATGAAAAATGGTTATGAAACCCACTTCCTTTCACGGGTTATTCTAGGATGAAATGACTATGAAACCTATATATTTTCCATATGTTATTATATGATTAAATTTTTATGATACCCATTTCATTTCGTGGGTTATGGTATGATGTTTATGAATCCCATCCCTTTTTATGGGTTACAATTTTTGATGCTTTGACCTGGGTCCACCACCTTACATGTCATTGTCTGCGGGCATTGCATTGTTACCCCACATTCCCAGTTTCCAAAGGCAGGTTGAATTCATCTCTTTCTCAACGATCCACACTCCTTGATTGAAATAGGATGATGGGATTATGGGTCCTCCTTCATTGGAATTCCCCCTAGAACTCATCGCCTATTCCTGGTCTCCCTCATAGATTAAGACAAGTTCCTGAAACTCATTCTTGGTTCCATCTATTTATGAAATATGGTTAATCCTACTGATTTTTCATTGACATTCCAAGGATTCTTAATAGGGAAGAAACCTCTTGTTAGTGGAGTGATCACATTGGTTATCTCTAGCATGTCTGGTTGCTAGAACGTTGGTCACATATATTCTTTCTCGTGGGAGGGAATCTCATGGAGGAATCTTGAGTGCGGAACTTAAGGAATACCATGTCAATCATAGGGTATTTGATTCCAAGAAATATCTTCTAAGGTTTACCTCAGACATCCCATGTTTAACATGAGGTTGTAGTGTAATAGGTCTCAAGTTTAACATCTTCACTAGGACAAAAACCTTTTTTTACAACGATATTTTTATCATTTTACTGTCAGTTTTTGAGGCGGCATGTAACGCCCCAAGATTACATAGTGTGTTATTTCTTCAAAATAATTCAATAACTTTCACTACACGCAACACCGAGATAAAGCGCACCATGACTTACCAAACTAGCTGTTATGAATAGTAATACCTACTTTTTAAAATTTTATAAATTCTATCTCTCAAAATGGACTTCATTATTAGATTCAGAATATCAAAATTAGCCTAGGGTGAAATTTTGGTACTTTTCGGATAACTTTAATATTTTGATGAATAGTGAAAATTACTAAATTTTAATTAAAAAACAACTTTTTTAATCAAAATATTTAATGGTGATATATTATAAATTTGAGTGGTTTTAAAGTATAATTAAAATATATTTTTACCATTTATCCATTGGTGTTCATTAGAATTAATTTCACTTCGAAATTGGACCTAAACAATTGTCAATCTTTAGATATATATTGTTTCTTAAAAACACGCTATTTGTTGTGACAGCGGGAATTAATTATAAAATTAATTAATGAAACTTATATGTTTATGATTTTATAAAATAGATATCATTTTTGAATTTTTAATATCAATTATATCTTAGGGTGAAATTTTGGCATTGTTCTGAAAAACTTCAATTTTTGATGAATAGTGAAACTACTAAGTGGTAGTTAAAAAAACTGATTTTTTCATAAAACTTTTTTTTACCGCTTTTGTGAATGGAATTTAGAAAATCTGAGAGACACGGTTAATATCAATAAATAAAATGTGGTTCAATGAGATGAAAATAATTTTTGGTCAATAGTAACTTTTTACTTTTATTTACCACGGTTAAAAGTAAATAGGGTAATTAAGGGTAAAAATGATATTAATATTACCCTAAAACATGTCCTAATTCTATTGAAAAAGTTTATCTCGACAAAAAACAACCTTAGGAATAAAATATTATCATTTAGGTCCACTTGTATTAGATTAGAAAATTTATTATTATTTAATTCAAAGAAGAGTTAAAAGAGTTAAAATCAAAGTTTATTTACTAAAACATTTTTAATATAGGGTTATAAATAAGATACCTTCGATTGTAAATATTCATTAGAAAGAGAAATATATTTCCTACATAATGATATTTTATTTATAATTTTTAGACATTAAAACATTTAATTTATTTATGACACAATGATGATGCAGTAATTACATAATTAATGAAAAATTGGAATAATTGATATTATAAATACCCAAATAATTATAATTTGAGACTTTTTATGAATTAAACTAATTTTCTAGGTTAATATGACATTTTAGGATTGATTTAATTAACTTTGGTCTAAGTAATAATTCTGTTATGAGTTTCACAAAAATAAACTATTGAATAGTGTCAAAATTGACATAAAATAGTTTTTAAAACAAATATTATATTATTAATTGGTATTAAATTCATAAAAATCTAAGGATCGGACAAGAGACTTATATCATGATAGGTGTATCATTAATTTACCACTTGGGGGTCTCTTGGATGTATATAGTAAGTTTATTAACTATATAATATAAAAATACAAAGTGACATGGTAAATGTCAAACTAATTAACTAAGAGTTAAAACTAAAAGATAATGTTAATATAGTAACCCAAGCCTGTCTAAATTATATTGTATGAATGGTTTTAGAAATATCCCCACCTGTAACTTTGAATAATCAACTTTGGAGCCATTAGCAACAAAACGTGAATTTATTATAAATTAATATTTCTAGCTTTTCCAAAGGTGCCCCTCACCCCTCTTATAAAAGGTCACTCCCCCTTCTCATTACTTCACACCTTCATAGCCTTTTGGTTCGTATAACCCCTGCCCAAATACTCTCTAAAATTCCCTCACTACAACCTAGAGTCCTTAGTTTTATCAGAAAGTCAACCTAAGGATCCCTTTTGATCAAATCAAAAGGAAGAACCCGAAGAAGAGGTAATGTTTTCACCACCCTTTTTCAAATTCATTTCTTCTTCAACTTCTTCTTTATTTGTTTTTTCCATTATAAAATAATGAATATATTATCTGCTATATACTGTAATATTATTATAAATATGTTACAACCATATTCATTATTCTATCCACCCTTTGAATAACATGTCACCATACGTGCGTACGTACGGCTTACCGTCTCCACGTCGTGGTGTAATTGTTATTCAATAAATTATTATTTGGATGGGTATAATAATGATATGTAATTCATGTAAATAATAAATATAACATATTAATTATTCTTTATATATGATATACCATCCAATTATATATTATTTTAATATCAAAATAATGATATTGTCGCTCGTGCGTACGTACGGACTACCGTCTCCACGAACGCGATGAGATTCATTCTCTATCGTATCCATTCAAGTATAATTATCATTTGATGAATTAAAAATAATGTTTAAGGACCTGATATCATTATGGATATGAATAATATACAACCTATCCATGACAAACATGGATTACGTAACAAAACATATAAAAGAAAACGAGTAAGTTAACACCCGAAACGACGATAATTCTTAGATATTATTAACAAAGCAATGTTAAAAGATCATATATTATATCATATTAATGTATATGATTATTGAATAATATAATTACAATTATTTCACCATTATACAAGAGTTTAACCTACCCCCAACCAAGGAAAAGTACAAGGTAAGGTTTTATTTCTCAATCTCTTCATTATCCGAGGTTGTTTATACGTAATAATCTACTGGGATTTCTTTATCATCCACATCCATGTTTCTTCGAAATGTATTTCAAAACATTTTTACTATTTACAAAGAATATGGGTTAAATTAATTTATACCCTTATGTTTTTTTAAAGGAATCTTTTTGTCGTTTTCCAAAGAAGGCACTTTTAACCTTTCGAAAAATTTAAGGTAAGAATGTTTTTTTAACTTATATGGCGGGTGCGGCTATTTAACGCCGTTATAAAATTGTCAAAGCTTACCATACAAGCTTATAAGAATATTTTCAATGTAAATGTATCATTTTATAATTATGTGACTTTTAAATGATTTCAAAATGAATATTTTAAGAATTTTTGAAAGGTACTCTTTATCAAGATCATAATTTTAAATGTTTTAAAGATTTATCTTTCTAAATATTTTTAATTAATATTCATGTTCTCAAAATGATTCTAAGGATTTATTTAAATGGACATGAAGTCTTTGAAATGATATTTTTTTTCAAAAGTTTCAAATTGGTATGGGATACTTTGATTCAAAAATATCTTTTAAATTACTTCCTTTATAAATGTGTCACTTTTCAATGATTTCGAGAAAAGAGATATTTCTATCAAATAATTTTGATTTCATCTATGTCAACATCCTTTGATAGATTTTAAGCTTATTTGAAGTTGATTTATTATGATACAAAACATTTGTATTGTATTGAAGGTTTTGTGATATGTTTTACTGTGGATGTGTTATTTTTATACCATTCATGGTTTATGGAGAAAGTGTTGACATTTCGTATGCTAGTTTTAATAAGAATGTTTATGTTATGTTTAAACCTTTTCATATGGGAATTCATTGGACTTAGTAAGTGATGGGTGCAGCCCGCTATAGCTCCTCGATGCATCAGTAGGTCTCATGAGACAAAATAGTGTCTTGGCACAAGGCCTTGGCAAAATCTTATTTGTAGTCTTGGCACGAGGCCTTGGCTATGTGGTTATGATAATCTGGAATTATGCATTCCATCATTATGAATGTGGTTATTGATATTGCATGTGATTATTCGATTAGTAGAATATCCATGTAAATAAGTAAATGGCATTATTTCATTTTTTTTCATACTATGTTGAAGTTCAAGTTTAAAAGGATTTTGTTTTAGTTATACATTGCCTTAAATGTTTATGCTTATTTGTGAAAGTTTCCGGTGTATTGCTTACCCTTACGGAGCGTTTGAGCTCACCCCTTTTCTATGTTTTATGTTTTCCCAGGATTCCAAGAAGTATATTGTGATTAATAAGAAGGGTTAAGACAAGGGAATAATGGCATTCATAAAGGATTATTTATGTTGTTTTGTATATTATGAAGTGTAATGTAACATGCATGTATGTAATCTATTTTCCAAGACTGCTAAACTAATCGGTACTTTGGGACTTGATTCCTTGTAATCATGCCAATGTATTAAAATAATGCACCGACTCTGGGTAACTGGGGTCGGGGAGTTACAGTTGGTATCAGAGGAAGTTAAGCAATAACCTTGGAAACTAGATTTAGATAAACTCTGATTAGAGCACATAGCCCTAAGATATACTTTGAGGATTAGTATAGAAGAACTTCCTAGAATTTTGGTATTGTATAGATTTTGTGAGTTTTCTGAGCAATACATCCCTATCTGGATACGAGCAGGTAGAGGCGGCTCTGGCACAGATGTACCTAGGGGTAAACCCCGAAAACACCGCTTTGAGATAGACTCGAACGGGAACTGGTGCACGACAACGGGCCTTGCTGCACTCTTGGTTACGAAACTCCCGGGGGATATGCTTAGGATAATTCTCATTTTATTTACAAACCATTATGAAGGGCTCATGAGTATATACTTACTCAAAGAAAACATTTTTTATGATTATGGATTATATCCATAAACTGTTCAATTTTCATTAGGAATCATTTATTGCAATTCATAAACTGACCTATTTTATGCTATTGTATAGAAATGGCACCCAGTAGAAGGAATGAGAACTCCAGTAATACGTATGATCCAAAGAGTAAGAAGGATCATATCTTTCATGGTACTAAGACATCATTTAGAAAAGAAATAGTCTCCCATGTATTATCATCATATGAAGAAATAATATCATGTGTTGATAAGATAAGTAAAGAGTTTACTGAGTCCTATGTCTTTGAAGGGAAGCAAGAGAAGAAAAAGATGGAAGAGAGAAATTTGGATAAAGGGGAGAGGGAAAAGAAGAATTTTCCCATATGTGATTACTGTGGGAAGAAACACCCTGGAACTTGCCTGAAAGGAATGGGAGTTTGTTATAAGTGTGGAGGAAAAGGGAACAATGTACCTGACTGCATGGGTAAGAAAATGGTTTCAAATGTACAATGCTTCATTTGCATGGAGTTAGGACACTACACGAATCTATGTCCCAGTCATCAGATTATGCTGCAAATGATGCTATTGGATAATAATCAAGTTATGATACTAGCACAGATGAAGAAGAATGATTAGAGTTCTTATGTTGATTATGTCATTTGAGTGTTGTATCAATAATGTACTTGTTATAATAATTATGGAGTATATAAGGATTGTACTGCAGTACTATTTCATTAAGGACTTGAGATTGTGTGGAATAAAGAAAAGTGACTCAATAGAAGGTTAAATTTTTGGAGAATATATGGTTGAGAGAAAGATAAACCATAATATAGTTCTGATACCGAGGTAGTGATTTTAGAATAATACATGATTGAATTGGATAAATTATATTGGATATTCTTGACTACCTTGAAGCGGATTAATGTTTTTCATATTCCATCATTGTTGGGGTTTAAAACATTTTTGGATTGATGAAGTATATCCAGCATTCTATATGGAATAAGGGAGTATGAATGTAATCAATAAATATTGTGGTAATTCAGGATGTTTTAGTGTTTTAAAAGAATACATGATGAAGGTATTCATATGCTATTATGGGGTAAAAAGGATCTACATTATGTTTACCTTCCTTATTAATGTTGGACTATGAGTTTGGACAGAAGTATTTTGGATAAATTCTAGTTTGAGATTAATTTTGGATTTCCATAAAAGGACAACCCGGAGGTCGGGCGGAAACCCGTCGCGAGCCACAAGGCCGCGAGACTTGAACCCGCAACCAAAGGGCGACAAGGGTGTATCACCTACCACTGGCCCACGAGATGTCCTGGATTAAATAATGTAGTTTTTTTAAAAATATCTGGTAGATGAATTATAAATTCGTTTATTTTGGAACCCTGTTTGAATAGTATAAATAGAATTTTTTTTACGTTCTATTATCTTTTAGAGTGAAATATGAGTTTTTGGTAGAAATTTATTAATGGATAAAACTCTAATTATAAAGTAAGTATATCTCCTTATGATCTTAGCCAATCTCATAAATAAATTCCTCAACATTAAGAAAAGGAACTTAGAACAAAAATGTTGTCCTAGATGGTACCTTAAATCATCACTAATTTATGGCTTTGGGATTATTTGCCTTTTCATAGCCATGTTCTCTACCACTCTCCATCAGATAATTGATGGTTAGATTTCTCTTCCATATCCATATTTTCCTACATGGAACCCTAGTATGTGTTATTTTCGGTAATCTTCATACTTTCCACTCTTTATTCTAAATAGAGGCCTCATTAATTCATTTTTCGATGTGGGGTTTCAACTAAGATATTTTGAAACGTCAAAAATGTGTTATCCTAATACCTTATGTTTTGTTGAATCGATGGTATTTTAAATCATCATAGATTGATGAATTTAAGGACCTCAATTTTAAACTTGTTTGTGATTGATGACCTCAATCACTACCTATAAATATTTACATTTTTACTCCAATTATATGTCTCTAATTCCCACCAATGTTCTCCTAATCGAGATCATAATTTGGTGGTAACCCTTTCATTTCTCTTTTCCTCGTATTAAGACTAAATTTTAGTAACCCAATTTCCGATGTGGGTTTTCCCACAAAGATATTTTTTATTTTAAACCTTTTATTTTCGAAGAACAATTTCAAATTGCGAGGATGTAATTTATTTAAGGAGGGTAGAATGTAACACCCCAAGATTACATAGTGTGTTATTTCTTCAAAATAATTCAATAACTTGCACTACACGCAACACCGAGTTAAAGCGCACCATGACTTACAAAACTAGCCGTTATGAATAGTAATACCTAATTTTTAAAATTTTATAAATTCTATCTCTCAAAATGGAGTTCATTATTGGATTCGGAATATCAAAATTAGCCTAGGGTGAAATTTTAGTACTTTTCGGATAACTTTAATATTTTGATGAATAGTGAAAATTACTAAATTTTAATTAAAAACAACTTTTTTAATCAAAATATTTAATGGTGATAAATTATGAATTTGAGTGGTTTTAAAGTATAATTAGAATATATTATTACCATTTTATCCAATGGTGTTCATTAGAATTAATTTCACTTCGAAATTAGACCTAAACAATTGTCAATCTTTTGATATATATTGTTTCTTAAAAACACGCTATTTGTTGTGACAGCGGGAATTAATTATAAAATTAATTAATGCAACTTATATGTTTGGAATTTTGTAAAATAGATATCATTTTTGAATTTGGAATATCAATTATAGATTAGGGTGAAATTTTGGCATTGTTCTGAAAAACTTCAATTTTTGATGAATAGTGAAACTACTATGTGGTAGTTAAAAAAAACTGAATTTTTCATAAAACATATTTTTACCGCTTCTGTGAATGGAATTTCGAAAATCTTAGAGACACGGTTAATATCAAGAAGTAAAATGTGGTTCAATGAGATGAAAATAATTTTTGGTGAATAGTAACTTTTTACTTTTATTTACCACGATTAAAAGTAAATACGGTAAGTAAGGGTAAAAATGATATTAATATTACCCTAACACATGTCATAATTCTATTGAACATGTTTATATCGACCAAAAACAACCTTAGAAATAAAATATTATCATTTAGGTCCACTTGGATTAGATTAGGACATTTATTATTATTTAATTCAAAGAAGAGTTAAAAGAGTTAAAATCAAAGTATATTTACTAAAACATTTTTAATATAGGGTTATACATAAGATAAATTCGATTGTAAATATTAATTAGAAAGCTAAAAATATTTCCTACATAATTATATTTTATTTATAATTTTTAGACATTAAAAAATTTAATTTATTTATGACACAATGATGATGCAGTAATTACCTAATTAATGAACAATTGGAATAATTGATATTATAAATACCCAAATAAATATAATTTGAGACTTTTTATTAATTAAACTGATTTTATAGGTTACTATGACATGTTAGTATTGATTTAATTAACTTTGGTAGAAGTAATAATTCTGTTAGGAGTTTCACAAAAATCAACTATTTAATAGTGTCAAAATTGACATAAAAGAGTTTTTAAACAATATATTATATTATTAATTGATATTAAATTCTTAAAAATCTACGGTTCTGCCAAGAGACTTATATCATGATATGTGTATAATTAATTGACCACTTAGGGGTCTCTTGGATGTATATAGTAAGTTTATTAACTATATAATATAAAAATACAAGTGACATGGTAAATGTCAAACTAATTAACTAAGAGTTAAAACTAAAAGATGAGGTTAATATAGTAAGCCAAACCTTTCTAAATTCTATTGGTTGAATGGTTTTAGACCTATCCCCACCTTGAACTTTTAATAATCAACTTTGGATCCATTAGAAACCGAATACGAATTTATTATAAATTAATATTTCTAACTTTTCCAAAGGTGTCTCTCACAACTCTTATAAAAAGGCACTCCCCCTTCTCATTACTTCACACCTTCATAGCCTTTTGGTTCGGCTAACCCCTTCCCAAATACTCTCTAAACTTCCCTCACTACAACCTAGAGGACTTAGTTTGATCAGAAAGTCAACCTAAGGATCCCTTTTCATCAAATCAAAATGAAGATCGTGAAGAAGAGGTAATGTTTTCACCACCATTTTTCAAATTCATTTCTTCTTCAACTTCTTCTTTCATTGTTTTTACCATTATAAAATAATTAATCTAGTATCTCTTATATACTGTAATATTATTATAAATATGGTACAACCATATTCATTATTCTATCCACCCTTTGAATAACATGTCACCATACGTGCGTACGTACGGCTTACCGTCTCCATGTAGTGGTGTAATTGTTATTCAATAAATTATTATTTGGATGGGTATAATAATGATGTTTAATTCATGTAAATAATAAATATAACATGATAATTATTCTATATATATGATATACCATCCAATTATATATTATTTTAATATCAAAATAATGATATTGTCGCTCGTGCGTACGTACGGACTACCGTCTCCACGAACGCGATGAGATTCATTCTCTATCGTATCCATTCAAGTATAATTATCATTTTATTATTTTAAAATAATGTTTAAGGACTTTATATGATTATGGATATGAATAATATACATCCTATCCATGAAAAACATGGCTTATGTAAAAAAACATATAAAATAAAACGAGTAAGTTAACACCCGAAACGATGATTATTCTAAGATATTATTAACAAAGCAATGTTAAAAGATCGTATATGATATCATATTAATGTATATTATTATTGAATAATTTAATAACAATTATTTCACCATTATACAGGAGGTTAACCTACCCCCAACCAAGGAAAAGTATAAGGTAAGGGTTTATTTCAGAATCTCTTCATTATCCGAGGTTGTTTATACGTAATAATCTACTAGGATTTCTTTATCATCCACATCCATGTTTCTTCGAAATGTATTTCAAAACATTTTTACTATTTACAAAGAATATGGGTTAAAGTCATTTATACCCTTATGTGTTTTTAAAGGAATATTTCCGTCTTTTTCCAAACAAGGCACTTTTAACCTTTCGATAAATTTAAGGTAAGAATGTTTTTTTAACTTATACGGCAGGTGACGCTATTTACCGCTGTTATAAATCGTCAAAGCTTCACATACAAGCTTATAAGAATATTTTCAATGTAAATGTTTCATTTTATAATTATGTGACTTTTAAATGATTTCAAAATGAATATTTTAAGAATTTGTGAAAGGTACTCTTTATCAAGATCATAATTTTAAATGTTTTAAAGATTTATCTTTCTAAATCGTTTTCATTAATGTCCATGTTTTCAAAATGATTTTAAGGATTTATTTAAATGTACATGAAGTCTTTGAAATGATATTTCTTTTCAAAAGTTTCAAAGTGGTATGGGATACTTTGATTCAAAAATCTCTTTTAAATTACTTCCTTTATAAATGTGTGACTTTTCAATGATTTCGAGAAAATAAATATTTCTCTCAAATAGTTTTGATTTCATCTATGTCAACAGACTTTGATGGATTTTAAGCTTATTTGAAGTTTATTTATTATGATACAAAACTTTTGTATTTTATTGAAGGTTTTGTGATATGTTTTACTGTGTATGTGTTATTTTTATACCATTCATGGTTTATGGAGAAAGTGTTGACATTTCATATGCTAGTTTTAATACGAATGTTTATGTTATGTTTAAACCATTTCATATGGGAATGCATTGGACTTAGTAAGTGACGGGTGGAGCCTGCTATAGCTCCTCGATGCATCGGTAGGTCTCATGAGACAAACTAGTGTCTTGGCACAAGGCCTTGGCAAAATCTTATTTGTAGTCTTGGCACGAGGCCTTGGATATGTGGTTATGATAGTCTGGCATTCTGCATTCCATCATTATGAATGTGGTTATTGATATTGCATGTGATTATTCTATTAGTAGAATATCCATGTGAATAAGTAAATGGCATTATTTCATTTTATTTTTTTTCCATACTAGGTTGAAGTTCAAGTTTAAAAGGCTTTTGTTTTAGTTATACATTGTCTTAAATGTTTATTCTTATTTATGAAATTTTCTGCTGTATTTCTTACCCTTACGGAGCGTCTGAGCTCGCCCCTTTTCTATGATTTATTTTTTCCCAGGATTCCAAGAAGTATATTGTGATTGATAAGAATGGTTAAGACAAGGGAATAATGGAATTCATAAAGGATTATTTATGTTGTTTTGTATGTCATGAATTATAATGTAACATTCATGTATGTAATCTATTTTCCAAGACTGCTAAACTAATCAGTCCTTTGGGACTTGATTCCTTGTAATCATGCCAATGTATTAAAATAATGCACCGACTCTGGGTAACTGGGGTCGGGGCGTTACACGGCATTATATAAAGCGATGTTTAAAATATGAATTTCATGTCGGTTATTTAATAAACAAAGTTAAAATGTTTTGTTTTATGGGTTTTTACATCGGTTTTTAAAAAACTAACGTGAAAGACTATCTGGAAATGACATTCAAAATCCATTTTTTACGTCGATTTTTAAAAAACTGACGTTAAAAGTCATTTTTATGTCAGTTTTTTAAAACCCGACATTAAAAGTCATTTTTAATGTTGGTTTTTAAATAAATTGTGTAAATGTTTTTACCATCTTGTAGATAATTTCCTAATATTTGATTTTTACTGATGGAAAATTGTGTTTTCCCAACACTAGTATACCAATGGTTTGAATAAACCGTTAGTATACTTAATTTTTCCCAACGGTTTTGTCAAACTATTGGGATAATGGGATGAGAATTAGATTTTCCCAATGGTTTACTTAAACCATTGGGAAAATCTTGGAAAAGCTATATATATACCAATGGTTTTTAAAAACTATTGGTAAATACAATCTTTCCCAACAGTTTTAACAAACCGTTGGGAAATTTTCCCTCCAAATAGTAGCACTTCTAGAATCCTTCCACCCAATTGCATCCATAAATCTAATAGTTGTCGACGCTCTCTCTTCACCCCAAGGTATCTCTCGAATCTCTCTCTGAAATCAGGTAATTATTTAATCCTACACTTCTAATCTGTAAGTGTAATGTCGTGAATCTAATTTTTTTTGTTATCTATTTTGATTTCTCCTAAACAAGATCTGTGTGGTCTTCTTCTTCATGTATTTCTATTTCTCCTATCATGTTACATTTCCACAAGACCCTTTTTCAAGAGATAATCATGAGGGTGAGGTTTTGTATTATTTAATGTGATGGGGGCCTTGGGTAGAAGGTCCTTCTAGTGGAATCCTTTCCATTTGTACAATAAGGCGTTCTAATGTGCCATGTGGATAATAAAAACCCATTTGAGGTATTGAATAATTGTGGTTATGTTTTTTGTGGGTTATGATATCCCAATTATGAGAGGTATTGGTTTTATAATTAATCTAGTTATATGGGGGATTTCATGTATATTATAGTAGAAATATGATTTATCTATTTCATGTATAATGTGATAACCTATTTCATTGATTTGTATTATTTATCTTTCCGTCTCTATTGATAAATGTAAGATGTTGTCTTTGTGTGGTTTTGTTTTCATAGACTTTTTGTAGTGGCGCCTCTTCATAAGAAGATATATGGTGACATACTTAGTTTTTTATTCATGTAGTACCTGGAATGTGTTTGAAAGGGATAATGGTCTGAGTGACTCTTTGGGGTTATATTATTGAGTGAGTTGGGTAAGATTGAAATTGTTATGTGAGTTACTTGTGGCCTATGGGATATGGTTACAACCTAGAAGGGTGTTATGCTTGGATGTGGATAAGGGTGGATGATGATATTGGCCATATATCGATTATGTCCTATGGGATTGTGTGTAACACTAGGATATTTTTGAGTTATAGGGTATTCCTTGGGTGGTATGGTATATGGTCATATGGATAAGAAAATTGATGGTGATTTTATTATACAAATTTCACTTAGGAGGAGGGTGTGGGATGTCCAGGGAGGGAGGGGATGTGTCCACCCCTACCTCCCTTGGACAACCCCCTTGGACACCACCCCACCCCCTAGACACCCTCACCCCCTTGGACACCCCTACCCCCTGGACAACCCCACCCCCGGACAACCCCCCTAGGCACCACCCCACCGCCTGGACAACCCTCCCCATGGACAGCCCCACCCCCTTGGACAACCCCCCTAGACACCACCCCACCCCCTGGACAACCCAACCCCCTTGCACAGCCCCCTTGGACACCACCCCACCCTCTTGGACAACCCCCACCCCCTAAATCTAGTTATAATTATATCCTTCTATTATCAGCCGTTCTCCATTTATTTAACTATCTAGATAGATCACTGTCATTATTACCCATTTCTAGAGATTTTGTAAAATTTTATGATTCACACTATTTGATATTGAATCAATGACTAATACTTGATTGGTAGATGTCTGTGAGTATATAGAAGATAGTATATAAACTATCCCTTAAAATTATCGCAATTTTGTGTTCTTTATGATGTTACGTATCATTGACAGACTTTATTATTAATCTCAAATATAAAATAAATTTTTTTTCTATACTTTATGAAATTAATCCTCTTTACGATCCATGAACAACCTATTAGTGTAGAATCCTAAACATTATCCACACATGGGGTGCACTTCACTTGGGGAACTAATTGGGTAATGAAAGTTATGACCATAGGGATGCCAAGAATGAGTCATTGAACATGGGTGAATGATTTGGGATACCAATAACACATAATGGGACCTGAGGAATGTGCCTCTTATATGAGGCCTATTGGAAATGAATATAAATAAATTTTAATTTAATTTTTGAGTACTTTTTCTTTGATTAATGATTTGGAATAACTTGTAGAAACCAATCAAGGATTCATGTTAAAAACATAGCTTTTAATTCCATCTGGAAACCCACTTGGATTCATCATGATTTGGTTTAGAATAACTTGTGGAAATCTACCTTGGATTCATAGTGATTATGATTTAGGAAGCCTTGGGTAAGTCCCCCTTGAATTCTAAACTAGAGGCCTCTCTCTTTACATAGGTTGGGAACTCCTTCCTACTTATAAATCCATCTGAAGTCAATCATTTTTTAGTTCTACACTCCAAATCTATAAGTCTTAACATAGTTTTAATGATTTTAATCTATTATTCTTTGTTTCTATTTTGATTTGACCTAAACCAGGTGGTGACGTGTGTGGCATGACATACCCAATAAGTGTAGTTTGATTTTTTTCGATTTTTATTTTACATCTAAAGTGCCATGATTATATGAATCAACTTGATTTGAAGTTTTCATATCCACTCCTTTTAGGTGGTATTCCTTTTTTTAGTGGGGTGTTATGGTACTTTTTGCGGACATTAGTTTGGGTGTTATGAAATGTTCTAAATTTTCACAATATTTCCATTTTTTAGTTTCAATAACTTATTTAAAAAACTCTCTTTACACATTCTTCATCTTTCATGAAAATCCTTCACTTTGTAATATCTTGAACAATGTTTTATCAGGTCTATGGTGTATTCTCGGTATGTGATAAATGAAAAAATTACAAAACACATCTCACCTCAAATTTAGGCACACGTAACTAAAGTAATTAGTATATCTTTACACTGTTTTAATAGTTCACTATATAAACTAGAAACTCTTTACTTTATCGTTTACTTAAATATATTTTGGATTAAACTTCAATATTATTGAATTTATTATTATGAAATGACTTATAACAATTATTTTTACAGAATGGATAGAAGTTGGATGTATGAAACTGATTGGATCTCAATCGATTTTCAAAACAATTTCAAGAGCTTTTTAGATTTTTCATTTTACAATGCTTCAGATAGTGGTCACATACACTTCCCATGTTCCAATTGTGTTGGTAGACCTTGGTTTAGCTGAAAAGAAGTTAGCTACCACATAAAAAAATATGGTTTTCAATCAATCTACTATGTGTGGTGTCACAATGGGGAGAAAATGAAAGCTCAAATTGCTGATGATCGAAATGAAAGGACTGGACTGGAGAATTTGTTAGATGACTAGTTTCTGTATATTCATCATCATGAAAAAGAAAGGATTTTGACTCAAGAAGACTTCTATATCAATACAGATGATGCATCTAATGAAAATGATGATATTGTCAGGGTGAAAATAATTGACTGATGCTTCCACAACTCCAGTATATCGACATTGCGATAAAATGAAAAAGTTGGAATTTTTAATCTGATTATTTCATGGGAAAAATATGTATGGTATTTTTAACACAACAATTGATTACAGTATTACCTTATTGAATGATTTACTTCCAGATGATGCAGATATTCCCCCAAACCACTATATGGCATGGAAGTTACTTGAGGAACTTGGATTTTGAAGAAACAAAATTCATGCTTTCCTAAAAGATTTCAGTTTATTCTGGGAGGAAACTACTGAATGAAATGATTTTATAAAATGTGGCACATCCCTCTGGAAGTCAAAATCTGATGGAACACCATCCCACATGCCATATAAAGTAATGTGGCACATTCCATTGATCCTCAAACTCCATAATCTTTTTACGTCTGATTAAATATCAAAAAAAATTAGATGGCGTGATACCAAGAGAAAGAAGAATACTGATGAGTTGGTTCACCCTACAGATGGATTTTCATGGAATAGATTTGATTCTCAATATCCTGATTTTGTAGCTAACGTATGTAATGTGAGGCTGGGTCTTTCATGTGGCGGTTTTAATCCATTTGGGCAGATTCTTACTTCGCACAACACATGACCAGTTTTTATACACATTTATAATCTTCCCTCATGGTTGTGTATGAAAAAACCATTCACTTTCATGATTATACTCATATCTGGCCCATATGATCCCACCATTTATATTGACGTATACATGCAACCTTTAATAAAAGAGTTGAAACTTCTTTGAGATGTGGGTGTGAATATATACAATTCATATTCGAAAGACATATTTCAGATGCGTGCTATGCTTTTATGGACGATCAATGATTTTATAGCTTATGCATGATGTCTAGATGGAGAACGAAGGGAAAAATATCATGTCCTATTTGTATGTAGAATACACGATCCAGAAGACTGAAACCTCACTGTAGTTTTAGTTTTTTGGGACATCGACGATTCTTTCCAATGGACCATCCATATAGAAATAATCATCGAAGATTTGATAATACCATAGAGACCGATGATCCACCTCAGTGTATGTCTGAAACTAATGTGCTTAATGAATTGAAATATTTCAATTTTTCATTTGGGAAGGGTCAAATAAAAACTAGAAATAGAAATAATGTTTCCACTGAAATGGACAGGATTTTAAGTGAAAACAACAACTTGCTTACAGAAACTGAAAAACGATTTATGATTGTATTGATACTTCAGGAAAACGATCCATGGGTCATTTTTGATGTGTACGAGTCAAACCTGCCTTAATATAAGGCATGGTATGGCCGGTATCACTCAAAGTGTCTCTCTTTTGTTTAAAATGGACATTGTTTTAAGTAAAAACAACAGACATTCTTAAAACCAACCAAACATATTCCCATTGTGTTCATACTTTAGAAAAAGGATCCATAAATCATTTATGACGTGTATGAGTCAACTCTGTCTCAATTCGAGGGACGATGTGGCTGTTACCACTCAAAGTGTCTCACTTTTATTTTTAATGGACAACATTTTAAGTGAAAACAACAACATGCATATGAAAAACAGACCAAACACATTCATATTCTATTTATAATTTATGAAAACTATCCATGGATCATTTGTAACATATACGAGTCAACACTGCCTCAATCCGCGGCACGGTGTGACCGGTACCCCTAAAACTATCTCAATTTTATTTGTAATGGACTGGATTTTAAGTGAAAACACAAACATGCATACGGAAAATTGACCAAATTCTTTCTGATTGTATTGATAATTTATAAAAAGGATCCATGGGTCATTTGTGATGTGTACGAGTAAACTCTGTCTCAATCTGAGGAATAGTGTGGCTGATACCATTCAAAGTGTCTCAGTTTTATTTGAATTGGACAACATTTTAAGTGAAAAAAACAACTGGAATATAGAAAACTGACCAAACGCATTAAGATTCTATTGATACATTAGGAAAATGATCCATGGGTCATTTTTGATGTGTAAAACTCAACTCTTCCTCAATATGTGGCACAGTGTGGCCGGTACCACTCAAAATATCTCACATTTATTGGAAATGGACAAGATTTTAAGTGAAAACAACAACTTGAATATGGAAAACTGACCAAATGCATTCAGATTATGTTTATACTTTAGGAAAATGATCCATGGGTCATTTTTGATGTGTATGAGTCAACCCCGCCTCAATCTGATGCATGGTGTGGTTGGTACCACTCAAGCTGTCTCTCTTTTATTTGAAATGGATAGGATTTTAAGTGAAAACAGAAACTTGCATACGGAAAACCAACCAAATGCATTTTTATTGTGTTGATACATCATGAAAACGATCCATGGGTAATTTTTTACATGAACGAGTCAACCTCGCCTCAATTAGAGGCACGGTGTGGCCGATATCACTCAAAGTGTCTCTCTTTTTTGTTAAATGGACTCTGTTTTAAGTAAAAAAACATACATTCAGAAAACTGACCAAACATATTCTGATTGTGTTGATAATTTAGCACAAGGATACATGGGTCATTTATGACATGTAAGAGTCAACCTTGTCTCAATTTGAGAGATGGTGTGGCCATTACCACTCAAAGTGTTTCACTTTTATTTGAAATGGACAACATTTTAAGTGAAACCAAAAACTTGCATACGGAAAACCATCCAAACACTTTCATATTCTATTGATAATTTATGAAAATGATACATCTGTAATTTGTGAAGTGTATGAGTCAATGATGCCTCAATCCGAGGAATGTTGTGGCCGGTACCACTCAACTTTCTCACATTTATTTGAAATGGGCAGGATTTTAAGTTAAAACAACAACTTGCATACAGAAACCAACCAAACAATTTTTGATTGTATTGATACTTCAGGAAAATTATTCACGGGTCATTTATGATGTGTAAGAGTCAACACCGGCTCAATACGAGGAACGGTGTGGCCGGAATCACTCAAAGTGTCTCACTTTTATTTGAATTGGACAACATTTTAGGTGTAAACAACAACTAGAATATAGAAAACCAACCAAACGCATTCAGATTCTGTTGATACTTTAGGGAAATGATCCATGGTTTATTTTTGATATTTAAAAGTCAATCTTGACTCAATCTGAGGCACGGTGTGACCATTACCACTCGAACTATCTCACATCTATTTGAAATGGACATGATTTTAAGTGAAAACAACTACTTGCATATGGAAAACTGACCAAACACATTCTTATTCTCTTGATACCTTATGAAAACGATCCATGGGTCATTTGAGATGTGTAAAATTCAACCCTGCCTCAATCCAAGGCACGGTGTGACCGGTACCACTCAAAAATGTCTCACTTTTATTTGAAATTGATAGGATTTTAAGTGAAAACAACAATTGCATATAGAAAACCAACCCAATGATTTCTGATTGTATTGATACTTCATAAGAACAATCCATGAGTCATTTTTGACATGTATGAGTCAACCCCGCCTCAACCCGAGGCACGGTGTGGCTGGTATCACTCAAAGTGTCTCTTTTTTGTTTAAAATGGACACTGTTTTGAGTAAAAACAACACACATCCGGAAAACTGACCAAACATTTTCTGATTATGTTGATACTTTAGAAAAAGGATCCATGGGTCATTTGTGACGTGTACAAGTCAACACAGTCTCAATCCTAGGGATAGTGTGGCCATTACCACTCAAACTGTCTCACTTTTATTTGAAATGGACAACATTTTAAGTGAAAACAACATCATGCATACAGAAAACTGACCAAACGCATTCAGATTCTATTTATAATTTATGAAAATGATTCATTGGTAATTTTTGACGTGTACGAGTCAACTACTCCTAAATCTGTGGCAAGTTGTGGCTAGTACCAATCAAATTGTCCCATTTTTATTTGAAATGGAAATGATTTTATGTGAAAACAACAACTTGCATATGGAAAACCGACCAAATGCTTTCTGATTAAATTGATACTTAGGGAAAATGATCCATTTGGTAATTTTTGACGTGTATGAGTCAACCCTACCTCAAACCTAGGCATGGTGTGGCTGGTATCACTCAAAGTGTCTTTATTTTTTAAAATGGACACTATTTTAAGTAAAAACAATAGACATTCGAAAAACTGACCAAACATACTCTGATTGTGTTGATACTTTAGAAAAAGGATCCATGGGTTGTTTCTGACGTCTATGAGTCAACTCCATCTCAATCAGAGGTATGGTGTGGTCGTTACCACTCAAAGTGTCTCACTTTTATTTGAAATGGACAACATTTTACGTGAAAACAACTACTTGCATACGAAAAACTGACCAAACACATTCAGATTCTATTGATACTTTAGGAAAACAATCCATGGGTCATTTTTCACGTGTAAGAGTCATCAATGCATCAATATGAGGCACGATGTGTCTGTTACCACTCAAAATGTCTCACTTTTATTTGAAATGGACATGATTTTAATTGAAAACAACAACTTGCATACAGAAAACAGACCAAATGCTTTCTGATTGTATTGATACTTCAGGAAAATGATCCATGGGTCATTTTTGATGTGTAAGAGTCAACCCTGCCTCAATCCGAGGAATGGTGTGGCTATTATCACTCAAAGAGTCTCTCTTTTCTTTAAAATGGACAATGTTTTAAGTAAAAACAACAGACATTTGGAAAACTGACCAAATGTATTCTGATTGTATTGATACTTTTACACAAGGATCCATGGGTCATTTGTGATGTGTACGAGTCAACCTTGTCATAATCCAAGGGACGGTGTGACCGGTACCACTCAAAGTGTCTCACTTTTATTTGAAATGGAAAACCTTTTAAGGGAAAACAACAATTGTCATACGGAAAACAGACCAAACGCATTTGGATTGTGTTGATACTTTCGAAAAATGATCCATGGGACATTTTTAACGTGTAATAGTCATTCACGCCTCAATCTGAGGCATGGTGTGGCCGTTACCACTCAAAATGTCTCAATTTTATTTGAAATGGATATGATTTTAAGTGAAAACAACAACTTGCATACGGAAAACCGACCAAACGTATTCGGATTGTGTTGATACTTTAGCACAAGGATCCATGGTCTAGCCTCACACAATCCACTTCTCATGTGAGGAACTCCTACCCCTATTCTAAAACACATGACATTTAATATGTCAATCCCATCCTTAAATAGTGGGTTCTTGGACCAAACCAAATTCTCGTTGGGAACCTAATACCAAAGACATAATTGAATATTCAAACCCACTACCCAAAATGGGGATTCATCACACATCACACTGAGGAGACCAAATTACAATTAGCCACATTCCGTTTTATTCTAATTGAAAAGTCTATGAAAAACATGTAGGCTATTCTAGTAACCCATCTCATATGTTGAGATTGTCCAATGTTTCCCACTAACATATCAGGAACCATTTATACATGGATACATAGTCATTAGAGGAATATAAAAATCCCATGTGCTTCCTATAACTAATCTTAGGTCTAATCACATGACCACTACCATTGTCTATCTTATGGGTATTATGATCCTTGTCCTCTCTGCCCAAGTTTTTCTCTTGGTTTTAAGATAGTCAACCTAAGACCAAGATTAAACATCCCATGTTCTTCCTATAACATGTAGGTTTTTCTCTTGTGTGTATTGGTGTTGTGGTTTGAGTGAGGAGGGAATTATAAATTTTGAACACTGTTATGGATATTATTGCTTTTCAATTCTAAATTTATGAATTTTGAATGTTTTGGATTCTGGATGTATTGGTAATGAACTCTTAATTTTGAATACTGTTATGTGTATTGGATTTTAATTTTGTATTTGTGTTAAGGTTGTAATCGCATTTCAATTCTAGATGTATTGGATTGTGGATGTATCGGATTCTGTATTTTTCTCTTGTGTTGTGGTTTGAGTGAGGAATGAATTTTAAATTTCTAAATTTATGAATTTTGGATGAATTTTAAACATCCCATGTAGGCTTTTGGATTCTAGATGTGTATGTATTCTTGCAGGTCATGGAGAGTTGCATGTTGGAGGGGGCTGCAGGCTGCTGTGGAGCTGCAACATATGTATACCAACTGTTTTTAAAACCATTGGTATAGCCTTTTGATGTATATTATACCAACGGTTTTGTTATAACTGTTGGTATAAACATGTACCAATGGTTTTAAAAACCTTTGGTATATGCTTTGGATGTCTATTTTACACTATATAAAAATGTTTTAGAACCATTGGTGTAAGAGTAACACATACCAATGGTTTGTGAAACCGTTGGTATATCTCTTTCTTTAACACATATACCAATGGTTTACACAGAACTGTTGGTATAAGCCTTTACCCATGGCCTACTTGTCTATGGTTTGGGAAACTGTTGGTATATAATATACCAATGGTTTTCATGCCTTTACCAACGGTTATGAACCATTGGTAAAGGGTAGAATTCCAGTAGTGTTGACAGGCCGTAGAGCTCAGACGAAGTTACAAATAAAAAGTTATGACCATCTGAAGTTTGATATATTTTTTTCAAGGAAAGATCAAATGAGTAAACTATAGCTTTTTCTTAGAAGGAATTTTAGAATCCAAAGGTGGTTTTTTAGTTTTACCATTAAATAAAGAATTATCCATCATTATAATAAAATAATAATCATTAAATGGTATATCAATTAAGAAAAATACTCATAAAAATATAAATCATGGAAAAATAATTACAAATACCTTGACGAGATCACATAAAAAAGAAATTGTGGATTCACATGGAAGCTCAAACAAGTCGAGTCAGTGGAACGATGATGGTTGAAAGAAATTATTGTCAAATGGTATATCAATTAATAAAACAAATCATAAAAACCATAAATAATGGATAAATAATTAAAACTACCATGATGAGATTGAGGAAAGAAGAAATAATTGATTCACATTGAAGATCAAACAAGTCGAGTTGGGGGAATTATTGTGGTTGAAAGAAATGATCATTAAATTAGAATATATGTATAATGAAAACTTATAATTGAGATGATAAAAGAAAATGGGGTAATAAATTTTTATTACGGCAATTGGTAATTTTGATGCCGCGATGTAAAAAAATTGAAATTTCACATTAGAGGGATATTATAATTATCTTTCACTTTTGTTTTATGATAACTATCATGAAAATATATTAATTTTTTTCTGGTTTTTAACGTCGTTTATATAAGAAACGACGTGAAAAATCAATTTTCATCACTTTTTCACGTATGTTATTTAATAACCAACGTTAAAAGTTATTTTTCACATTGTTTATTTAATAACCGATGTGAAAAATGTTTACAAACATGTATCTCATTTTCCAATCTTCAATTTGATAGGTCACAGAGCTCAAATGGTGTTTCGGATCAAAAGTTATGGACTTTAGAAATTGGCCTTCCCTAAGACATTGTTTAGAGATAATCAACTTCTGATAAGCATAATAGTTGATCCGTAACTCCGATTGAGCTCAGTGACTAGTAAAATCGAAGCTTGGGAAATGAACTACAAGAATGTAAACATTTTGTATGTCGGTTATTAAATAATTGATGTGAAAAATACCTTTTAACATCAGTTATTAAATAACCTATGCTAAAAAGTGATGAAAATTAATTTTTCACATCTGTTATTTTGAATTGACGTGAAAAAGTAAGGAAAATAGATTTTTCACATCGGTTATATAATAACTGACATGAAAATTCAGAAAAAATATCTTTTTCACATTTCTTATTATATAACTGACATGAAAAATCATCAAAAATGGATTTTCAAGTCGTTAATATAATAACCGATGTGAAAATCCAATTTTCAAATATTTTCACGTCGGTTCCAAAAAACCAA
The DNA here is from genome assembly GCA_963277665.1 of Viscum album. Taxonomy (NCBI): domain Eukaryota; kingdom Viridiplantae; phylum Streptophyta; class Magnoliopsida; order Santalales; family Viscaceae; genus Viscum; species Viscum album. The sequence continues at coordinate 486,528,849 of OY728145.1, forward strand.
TGTGAAAAAAGTGACGTTAACTAGTGCTTGCGAGGAAAGAATGAGATTTATTAGAACACACCATAGTGGTGGATCATAGAGGCACATCCCTAGGAGGGACAACCTGAAAGGTTTAGTAGATTGATGGGTTGCAATGACTTTGGAGGTGGACCTAGGAGATGTGTCCCATGAAGGGAAGATGCCACACTGTGAAGGTTGATCTAGACACCCTTGAAGGTAGATTAGGTAGGTGTACCCCTATGATGAGGACACCATGTTTTATCGTTGGTCAGTATTGAACCTCATGGAGTCATCCTACATACCCTGTTTAGGAGACCGGGAACAAAACCCACTTAGTTCAATGGATGGTGAAAGGATTATTCATGTGAGATGCCCTTTACAAGAGAATTACTCTCTGTTGTATTGTGTAAGGATTATTAATGGAATCTACTTAGGTACTTCTAGGAGAAGTGATTATGTGGATGTGGATTACACATAGGAAATGTCTAGGTGGGTTGCATGATCTCACTCAGATGTGGTGTCTAAGGGAAAACCAGGATGGATGTGGATTAATTGTTGGGTGTAGTGGATAGAATGGATGGATTGTTGGGGGTGTTGGGATTTAATATTAGGGAGGCTTCCTATATATCCAAATTATTTGGAAATAAAATTCCACATAGTTCGAGCATAGGAATTGGGGGATACACTTAGGAATGTATCCTATTGGAAGTGAAGCATGTGGTTGGGTATTATAAATAGAAGATTACCAGATGGAGACATGTCATAGAAGGGTATTACTCATGGAAGCTTCCCATTAGGAGATGAAGACTCTGGATTACTCCATAAGGGATTCTTATTTTGGAATTAGACAAATTTCATGGCTGTTACTAACCTCTAAGTCCATGTGAGTCATGCTTAGTGTGAGAAATAAGGGGAAGCAGTAGACCTGACACTGTAGTCATGAAAGAAGCATCAATGAGAGATGGTGTGGGGCTTATGCATGGAATCTGTCCAAGGAGGATTTCATTTTTTACAAGTTGTATATCATTACATGTGGGGAAGATCTCATTCCATGTTTGTCATAAAACAATCATCCTATCAGGGGAGTTTTGGGGTTTACGTGTGGAAAATACCTAAGGCGCACATGGAGACAAAGACCAAAGGGAGAGGGATGAAAGATTTAGAGTGCGAGAAGTGAGAGTTTCCTGATTCCCATCACCTCTCTGATCCTATATAGAGGATATTATTCCATTTGAGGAGGTTCTCATTCTCTATCACACATTCATCAGAACATCCTGGCCTTGCCTCACAGGGTGAAATCACAGTTTAATGTTCTTTTGAGGATGTTGGAGTTAGGCTATTTTATGTCCTACATCTCAGACATGGGGGATTAATTCCCCAACCCTCAAGCATACCTAACTATTTCTCATCAATCCTTTGTATGGAGAGGGATTCAACAATTCCAGTTTGGAATGATGGTGAAGAATGATTACTCATGAGGTCTTTGTTAGCGTACCTATGCTAAAAAGAAAGAGGCATTATCATACTTATGATGAAAATAAAAATTTAAAGAAAAAGAATAAAGGATAGCTCAAAAGGGACCAATAAATCACAACACGAAATCCTAGAGGTCTATATGGAAGAGGAGAGCACAATAGATGAGGTTCATGTGTGAGAGGGTCTTATATATAGTGATTTTGAGTAAAGGAAACTCATGGAGCTTCAAGGATAGGGTGTGTGAAATATTGGAGGCTTTCTCCCAAGAAGAAGGGTTGTGTTCAAGATTAAGGTGTGCCTTAGACCAAGAGGTGCATGAAAGAGAGTTATTTTTCATGTACTTGACTTAGGATTAAAAGAAATTGGTGAGGGTCAAGCCACAGTGGCCCCCTTGAAGGAGGATTACTAGGGAACCTATCAGGAAAGATCTTATACCTTGAGGGTTTTAGGAATTTCTCACTATCACGGAAGAGGAATATTATTCACATCATAGTTACACTTCAACTTTCGAAGGATCGCCCTAAAGTAGGGTGTGCACTTAAATATATAGAAAAAATATTTAGTGTCAACACGAAAGATTTCATGCGTGGAAGAGGTTTTCCATGCCGTTGGGACTTGAACCGTGGATGGTTCTTGAAAAAAGGGTCTGTTTAATGTCCCATTGTGCACATATGATCCTTTAGCATGAAATTAAGTCTTGTGATCACCCTTTAAAACTTATGTGAACCTAAATTGAGCTTCTTAGAATGTTCTATTGAGTTGGAGGGTGCCTTCAGTTTACCTAAAGATGACCATTAAGGAACTGTTAAAAATTTAGTGCCAACAAGTTCCCCCCTCATTATCTAAGTTGAAAGGGGACCATAAGGTTGGTTTTTAAGGGAAATTCCAAAAATATGGGTGCACCTATGGAGGAGTGTAAACAATGTGACATTTATATTGAAGAAGTATTTCACAAGCATAAAGAAAACCCAGTCCATGCCTATATATATGGTGGGGGCCCATATATGGTACCTTGACTTTCCGCATGATAGGTAAATGATCTAATGAATATAAGTTTTAATTTTCTATTGGAAACGCTAATTTGTGGTTGATTTTTATGTGAAACCATAGATTTTTTCCATGCTTTGTACTTTTCTATAGTTCTAAAAGGTTCTATGATTAACGGATGATCTTGGACATGGAGCTGCCCTCTATGAATGAATTACTTAGTCTTACATGAATCATACTTTATATTTCCAAAATCAATCAACATGGTCGGTCACTATAATTCTACTGATATGGAAGATTCCATTTTTTCGTGAAGTGTGTAGATGTCTTGGACCAACTCCTACGTAGATGGATTGTAGCTCATCTTTGTGGATACAAATTCCCAAAGGCCACCCACCCAAGCACTAGTTTATGTCAATCCCTGCTAAACATTGTTGGGGTTTAGCCACAGACCCTCCATAAAAAATTAGTTGTACTCCATATTAGAAAAGAATGCAACTTCCACCCCTTATGCACTCCATTCGTCTCGATGGTGGATAACCTGTGAGGTTCATAAGAGAATAGAGAGTATTTATAAATTTTTAGGAGTGGTGTGTGTAACACCCGAGACTTTTATGAGAAATATTTTGTTTTTATGTTATATAAATCATCAAAGGAATCTTTAAATACACTCAACACTAGCTTGTCTTGCATTACACGTAATCGCGACCTTCCTCGATAGTGTGTGTAGTACGCAATACCGAGTTTCACTAAACAACGATATATTATTATGGACTAGATGTTATGAATAGTATTAACTACATTTTTAATTTTATAACATTATTATTCATCTTACACATTTTCTAGAACATGGTAAGAGAACAAAATTAATCTTTCGAGTAAAATAAGTATTTTTTAAAAAATGCAGTTTTCCCACCTTTTGATGGCGCACCCACATTAAATATAGATTTTGAAATGTTTATAAGTTCAATTTGACAAAATAAAATTCTTCTTTTCAATCAGGATATAAAAATTTACTTTGAATAAATTTTTGATATTTTTCTGATAACTTTCATATTTTGATGAATAGTAAAAATATGCTAATTTTTAATTAAAGACAATTTTTTTCATTGAGATAATTTATATGGATAAATTATAATATTGAATGGTTTTAAATTATAAATAGAATATATTTTTACCATTTAATAGAATATATTCCATTATCATTAATTTCACATTCAATTCATAGGTAAAAACATTTCAATCTTTGGCAATGTTTTAACTTCTAAATCCTGTTTTGTTAACAACGGGATTAATTTTAAATTAATTACTGCAACTTATGTGTTTTGAATTTTGAAAAATGGATTCCATATTTATAATCAATGGGTCCAAATTATGTTAGTAGGATACTTTTTATTTTTGGGAATTATGAATAGTAACTATGGTAAATTTTATTTACCATAGTTAAAGGTAAATCGGGTAATTAAGGGTAAATATAAGATTATAAAATTACCCTAACACCTGAAAAAATCCTATTGGATGACTACAAGTCGACCCATATCACTTAAGGGTCAGATTAGATTCATTTAATGGACTTTTTTTAAATGAAAATAATTTAATTATTATTAAAACCAAAGAAAGTGACAACATGTCACTTTCTTAAATATTATAAGTATAATAATTTTATTTTATTGATAAACTTAATGAAACTTCGAACATAAATAGTTTCAAAAAATCTAATAAAATTATCTACATCATATTAATTTATTTATAATTTTTAGGGATTAAATAATTATCATTAATTATGACACAATAGTGATGTTGAAATTATTTTATTAATTAAAATATCAAATAAATGGTTCTAAAAATATTAAACTAAATATTATATGGACTATTTAATGTGATCCACTAATTTTATAGATATATATGAAATTTTATGAATCTATTAAATCTTTTATTTCGAACATATCTTTTTATATATTTTATTTAAATTCAAATAAATGAATAGTGTCAAAATTGACACTATTGTTATTGTATAAAAATAACATATTATAAAATTGTTTAAAAATAACAAAAATATTTAAAAATTATAAATTAAAATTTATATGGTCGAAAATGTCATAAAGTTTCAAATTATGGAAAATTCACAACACATATGTAATTATTTATAATAATTTAAAATTTAGAATATTATTACCACAAATAAAATTAAATTGATAAATAAGGATAAATCAAGTTGATAATGATTAAAATAAATTCCTAACATGTCTAAATTTTATTGGATGATGAGATTAAAACCCTATATCATCTAATCTTCGGATATGAGTCATTTGGGAAGTTTTTAAGTGGGGTTGGGATTTAATATAAACTAATATTTCTTATATTTCCAAAGGTTCCCCTCTCCTCCCTTATAAAAGGGCACCTCCTCCCTCTCCTCCTCACACCAATTTGAGCCTTCAATATCAGAAAAACCCTACCCATTTTACTTCCCCTCTTCTCTAGAAACATCCAAGAGCTCCTGGTATTCTCTAAAGACCAATTTTAGTTCCTTAAGAGGAGGTCTCAAAGAGGCGCTTCAAAGAAGAGGTAATGTCCGTTACCAATTCTTTCAACTTTATTTATTCTTCCACTTATTCTTCTTTAGTTGTTTCATTATGAAGTAATAACATTAGTATCACTCATATACTGATATGTCATTATAATTATTAAACAACCCTATTTCACCATCTATCCATCCCACGGAAAATGAAATCATCGCCCGTGCGTACGTACGGAATACCGTCTCCACGCCGTGGTGTAATCTATTTTCCACCACCACCTTACTTGGATGGGTATAATGGTGTAAATAATAACTAGATATGATTATTTTAAAGTGATATTGATTATGAAATAGTATACATACACTCCAATATAATTCCACGATCATGGGAACGATATCATCGCTCGTGCGTACGTACGGAATACCGTCTCCACGATGTGATGCGACTAGTTCTACATGATTTTCATTTCATAATGATTACATAAATGAATTGAGTGAATAAATATGATATATATATATTACAGTAATACCATTCTGAAAATGAGGTATCTATAACCTAAAAAGAAGAATAATAATTTATTCGACAAAACACGCATAAGAACAAAAGGCAATAAACACCCGGATGACAAGTAACAATGAAATATTACTAATAAGAAGCTAAAAATATCGCCATATATGATATCATAAAAATATTTATGATTCTGGAATAAGTCAATGACATTATTTAAATCATTATACAGGAGGTTCAGACACTTACGAAGAAAATCGGACCGAAGGTAAGGGAAAATCCCGAAATCTCATTTTTATCCGAGATTGTTTATACTTCAGAATTTACTGGGGAATATTTATCATCCACATCCATGTTTCTTCAATATTTAATATTATTTATATCCTCCTACAATTTTTTAAATCCAATTTTACCCTTCGTTGAGTATTTAGTAAAAGATATGAAAGGAATCTTTTGTCATTTTTCGTACGAGGTACTTTTTGACTTTTCCAACATAAGTATGAGAAGAATGTTTTTTTAACTTATACGGCATAAATGGATATTTATAACATTATTTCCATGAAGTTTAATTTACAAGTTTTCAATTTTATTTTTAATCTACTTATTTTAGTTCAAAATTATATGACATGTTAAGAAAGGAAAATGTTTTTGAAGTAGAAAGGATATTTTCCTCAAGAATGGAGTTCAAGTGTTTTATCAAAATTATTTTCCATCTAAGATAATATAGAGTTATTTTTATATCCCTGTTTTTACACTGATTTTATTATGTTATGATGGAATTATTTTTACGATATCCTTTTATGGATTATGTTATGATGACATGATGTTTAAGAATCCCATTTTTATTACATAGGTTATGCTATGATGTATGAGTTATGATATTGTGGAGCACATAAGAATGTTATAATTATGAGATGGGTGGGACCTATATCTCCCTCCAATGAATTGGGTAAATATTTATATCTCATGATATAGACATGGCTGGAATGGCAGGTTAAACAGGTTCAGTGAAACAGGACTGAAACAAGGAGTGAACTCGTTTCAGAAATGGACATTGTCCACTATGATAGTCTTGGAAATGAGTCTTGACTACTAAGAAATGATTTTCTATGATTATGTGTGTATGACAAAGAGTTTCATGTTTTAATTTATGATTATTGGGATTACATTTCACTACTATGATTTATCCCATGTTTTGAAATTATGATCTCTTTTGTAGGTTAAGATTTCCAAAATGATATGTTCTTATGAATATGATGTGATTGATATTTATTTTTTTTACCATTAATGAGCATTTTATCTCACCCTTTTGTATGTTTTATTTTCCCCATGTAAGGAAGAAGGATATTAAGTAGGATATTCCAAAAAGGGACTCTAGATATGCTGAAATAAATGGGAGACAACATAGATGATTTATGAACCAGTTGTTTTTGTTTCCCAGTTTCTAAAGACACTATACATATACGGTCCTTTCATGGTTTTATTATATGTTGTAATAAGTATGCTTCAATTTTGAAGTAATAAACTTGTATTTAAAGTATTGTTTGTTATAGTTGGTATCAGAGGGAGGTTATAGTCAACCTTTGGAAACTTGGATGTGAAAGACTTAGTAAGAAACCTAAGGATATGTCTAAGCATAGAACACAATCTTAGTGTTTTAGAAATGGCCATGAACAACCTATGATAAGACCTTAAGTGTGAAATTTTATTCTTTATTATGTGTTTTTCCTATTATAATTATTGTTTCTCACACTATTCTTCTTGGTTTTAGTCAATGGCTGGAACCCGAAGGATCTTTGTTAATGCAGAATGTGACGGGAAATGAAATGATTGTCCCCCTGAGCAACCAAACGTTATGGGAGCTGGAATGCAAAATCTTATAGCCATGCTCACACAACTTTCTCAATCTATGAATCATGAAGGACTTCCAATTGAGCAAAGTAAGGAGCAACAATCTGTTGAATCCTTCATGAGGCAGTGTACACCTTCATTCAGTGGGTCTACTGATCCATTAGTTGATGAACAATGGATTAGTACTACTGAAAAGATATTTTCAGTTCTTCAATGTTCTGAACATGATAAATTCATCTTAGTAGTGTATCGTTTGGAAGGAGATGCTGATCAATGGTGGAATCTTATCAAGAATACAAGGAAAAGGGATGAAATTGAATCCATGGAATGGGACGAGTTCAAGAACTTATTTTTCAATAAGTACTTCCCTTGTATTCTCCGAACAAATATGGAGAAGGAGTTTCTTAAACTAAAGCAAAAGGATGATGAATCTGTTGGTACCTATGAAGAAAATTTTACAAGACTTTCAAGGTACGCTTATGGGATTATTATCCAACCCGAGAGTAAGATCGATCGATTATTTAGTGGCTTAAAACCAAGTCTTTGAAGGGATTTAGCCATAATGGACATCAATAGCTATGAGGAAATCATTCGATGTGCTCTCAATGTTGAGATGGAGATTAGAGTAACCCATCAGTCATATGGGTTTGATAAGAAGGGGAAAATGGAATTCAAAGGCTAATCTAAAGAGCACACTGAAAAGAAGATGAGCTTTTCCCTTATGCTCAAAGTGTGTAAAGAAACATGGAGGGAGTTGTCTTAAAGGGACAAGTAAATGTTTCAAATGTGGAAAGGAAGGTCATTGGGCATTTTAATGCCGCAATGATGGGAAGAAGATGTATAGTGATGCGAACAAAGAAAAGGCTACACAGAGTGCACCTCCTACACTTCAATGTTACAAGTGCAAGGAAATGGGGGCATTATGCCAATCAATGCCCTAATCCAAGGGTTGTTGATGATGATCGATGTCAACAAACTCTTAAGTCCAATGACAAAGGAAAGTCACATGCAATTACTATTGGTGATGTGGAGTAAAACAACGAAGTGGCGAGAGGTACACTTACCATCCACTCTAAAGTAGCAAATGTTTTATTTGATTATGTATCCACCTACTCTTTTATTTCTGAAGAATTTTCTAAGGGTATTTCCATATTACCCCAACAATTAGATGTTGAGTTGGCTATGTCAACTCTTAATGGCACAACAGTCGCATCAAAAGTTTACAATTCTTCTCCAATTGAAGTTTATGGGAAAGTGCTTCCAGAAAATCTTGTGATCCTTCCTATAGTGGAATTTGATGTGATTCTTGGTATGTTTTTGCTTTCATTATATGGATATCATATCAATTTCCAAAGAAGGGATGTCACATTTCATATTCTAGATCAATCTATGATCGTCTATCGATGCAAGGATGAACATAACCTTCCAGTGCAAATTTATTCCATATTATGGGTCTTGATTCCACTAAATGAAGGTTATTTATCTCAAATGGTTGGGGAGAAACTCATGATTAAGAATATTTCCATTGTAAAGGAGTTTGATGATGTCTTTTCAGAGTAATTTCTAGGTCTTCCACCAAATCGTGAAGTTGAGTTTTCAATAGAACTCGTACCATGTGCTTTTCCTATTTCAAAGACAACTTATAGAATGGCCCCAATTGAGTTGCAGGAATAGAAGAAGAAACTCCAAGATAATCTTGATAAGGGATTCATATGCCCTAGTGTGTCACCTTGGGGAGAACGTGTTCTATTTGTTAAGAAGAAATATTGATCAATGAGACTCTGCATTGATTATCGAGAACTTAACAAGATCACTATCAAGAACAAATATCCTCTCCCACGCATTGATCACTTATTTGACCAACTACATGGAGATCAATACTTTTCCAAGATTGATCTTCGTTCCGGGTATCATCAATTAAGGGTCAAAAGGGAGGATATACCAAAGACGGATTTCCGTACAAGGTATGGACACTTTGAATTTATAGTGATGCCATTTGGTCTTTCTAATGCCCCTGCTATCTTCATGGATCTGATGAATAGAGTATTTAGAGACTATCTTGATCAGTTTGTGGTAGTCTTTATAAACGATATTCTTGTCTATTCAAAGAGCAAGTAAGAACATGAAGATCACTTGATAATTGTATTGAAGGCCCTGAGAAAGCAGAAGCTTTATGCCAAATTTACCAAGTGTGAATTTTGGCTTCAAAAAGTTGCATTTTTGGGTCACATAATCTCAATAGAGGGGATATCTGTGGATCTAGAAAAAACGGAGGTTATTGAAAGATGGTCGAGATCAACAACAGTAACTGAGATCCGAAGTTTTCTTGGTTTGGATGGATATTATCGACGTTTTGTGAAAGATTTTTCATGATTATCTAATCCACTCACCAAGTTGACTCGGAAAGGAGTTAAGTTTGTTTGGATGGAGGAATGTGAAGAGAATTTCAAGGAGTTGAAAATAAGGTTATCCAGTGCACCTGTACTCACACTTCCTTGTAGTGGAGAATGGTTTGTGATCTACAGTGATGCATCCATGAAGGGGTTGGGGTGTGTTCTTATGCAAAATGATATGGTGATAGCTTATGCCTCACGACAATTGAAAATCAATAGGCAAAATTACCCAACTCATGATTTGGAGTTAGCTGTGGTAATCTTTGTATTAAAGATTTGGAGGCATTATCTTTATGGAGAAAGTTGTGATATTTATATTGATCATAAAATTTTAAAGTATATTTTCACACAAAAGGAGCTGAATATGCGCCAAAGAAGATGGTTGGAGCAGATTAAAGATTACGACTGCTCAATTCATTACGACCCTGGGAAAGCAAACAAGGTGGCAGATGAATTAAGTCGACAAGACCATGCCAGTTTATCCATGATGAGGATCAAAAAAGATCAAATATTTATGGATTTACAAAGGATGGATTATGGAATTATAATTTAAGGGAAAAAATCATATCATTCTCAAATGAATGTTCAACCATCTATACATGTGAAGATTAAAGAGGCACAGAAAGAAGATGTAGAGTTACAAAATAAGTTGAGAAATGTTCCTGAATTCAACCTTGATTGTGATGGGATAATAATGTTCCGGAATCGGGTTTGTGTTCCTCCCATCCCAGAATTAAAGGAGCTGCTGGATGAGGCTCACAGTTCTTCATTCTTTATTCATCCTGGAAGCACGAAGATGTATAGGGACCTGAAAGAGTAATTCTGGTGGGATGGCATGAAAAGAGATGTTGCTGAATATGTCTCTTGATGCTTGGTTTGTCGGGAAGTTAAAGCTGAGAGACAGAAGTCTAAGGGGATGTTACAACCATTACACATACTATAATGGAAATGGGAAAACCTCACTATGGACTTTGTCACTGGACTTCCTAAAACATCCAAAGGCAATAATGCTATCTGGGTCATAGTTGATCGTCTTACGAAGTCATCACACTTCATTGATATTAGAGAGGATTTCTCTCTAGATCATCTTGCCAGGATATATGTAAAGGTAGTGGTAAGATTTCATGGAGTACCACTTTCCATTATATCTGATCGGGATCCGAGGTTTACCTCGAAATTCTGGTGAAGTCTTCAGTATACTCTGGATACAGAGTTGAGTTTCAGCACTGCTTATCATCCTTAGATAGACGGTCAGTCTGAGAGGAGAATTCAAACTCTAGAAGATATGTTGAGAGCTTGCTCTATGAATTTCAAAGGTGGTTGGGATCAACACCTACATTTGGTGGAACTTTCTTAAAATAATAGATTTCACTCCAGTATTCAGATGGCTCCTTATGAAGCTCTCTATGGAAAGAAATGCAGGACTCCAACTTGCTGGGATGATGTTGGGGAAAGAAAGCTATTAGGACCTGATCTTGTTGATGAGATGGCAGAAAAGGTCAGATCTATTCAACAACACATTAGAGCTGCTCAGAGTCGACAAAAAATTTATGCTGACAACCGAAGAAAAGACCTAGAGTTTGAAGTGGGTGATAAAGTGTTCTTAGGAATATCTCCTTGGAAGAGAGTAATGAGATTTGGAAAGAAGGGAAAGTTGATCCCTAGGTATATCGGTCCTTTGGAAATACTGGATCGTGTTGGGATGGTAGATTACCGATTGGCGCTTCCACGAAATCTCTCTCAAGTTCACGATGTGTTCCATGTATCTCTCCTAAGAATGTACATACCCGATCCTTCACATGTACTCAGCTCAGAAGATGTACCGCTGGAACAAGATCTTTCTTATGAAGAACAGCTGATAGAGATTCTTCATCATAGTGAAAAATTCCTACGGAACAAGACCACTAGCTTGGTGAATGTTTTATGGAGGAACCACCAATTTGAAGAAGCAACATGGGAGCTTGAGCATATGATGAGGGAGAGGTATCCTCATCTGTTTGTACAAAGTGACAAATTTCGAGGGAGAAATTCATTTTAAGGGCGGTAGAATGAAACACCCAAGACTTTTATGAGAAATATTTTGTTTTTATGTTATATAAATCATAAAATTAATCTTTCACTACGCACAATACTAGCTTGGCTTGCATTACACGCAATCACGACCTTCCTCGATAGCGTGTGTAGTACGCAATACCGTGTTTCACTAAACAACGATATGTTATTATGGACTAGCCTTTATGAATATTATTAACTACATTTTGAATTTTATAACATTATTATTCATCATACACATTTTCTAGAACATGGTAAGAGAACAAAATAATTTTTTTGGGTAAAATAAGTATTTTTCAAAAAATGCAGTTTTGCCGCCTTTTGATGGCACACCCACATTAAAATTAGCTTTTGAAATGTTTATAAGTTCAATTTGACAAAATAATCTTTTTTTGAATCAGGATATAAAAATTTACATTGGATAAATTTTTGATATTTTTCTGATAACTTTCATATTTTGATGAATAGTAAAAATATGCTAATTTTTTATTAAAAAAAAACTTTTTTCATTGAGATAATTTATATGGTTAAGTTATAATATTGAATGGTTTTAAAGTATAAATATAATATATTTTTAGAATTTAATATAATTTATGTCATTAGCATTAATTTCACATTGAATTCATAGGTAAAAACATTTCAATATTTGGCAATGTTTTAACTTCTAAAACCCATTTTCTTAACAATGAGATTAATTTTAAATTAATTACTGCAACTTATGTGTTTTGAATTTTGAAAAATGGATTCCATATTTGGAATAAGGGGGTCCAAATTATGTTAATATGCTACTTTTTTTGGGCATTATGAATAGTAACTACGGTAAATTTTATTTACCATAGTTAAAGGTAAATCAGGTAATTAAGGGTAAATATAAGATTATAAAATTACCCTAAAACCTGCCAAAATCATATTGAATGAATAAAAGTCGACCCATATCACCTAAGGGTCGGATTATATTCATTTAATGGACTTTTGTCCATGAAAATAATTTAATTATTATTAAAACCAAAGAAAGTGACCACATGTCACTTTCTTAAATCTTAAAAGTATAATAATTTTAATTTAGTAATAAACTTAAAGAAACTTCAAACATGAATAATATCCAGAAATATAATACAATTATCTACATCATATGAATTTATTTAAAATATTTAGGGATTAAATAATTATCATTAATTATGACACAATAGTGATGTTGAAATTATTTTAATAATTAAAATATCAAATAAATGGTTTTAAAAATATTAAAATAAATATTATATGACCTATTTAATGTTCTCCACTACTTTTCTAGATACATATGACATTTTATGAATATATTAAAGCTTTTAGTTGGAACATATCTTCTGTATATAGTTTATTTAAATTCAAATAAATGAATAGTGTCAAAATTGACACTATTGTTATTTGATAAAAATAACATATTATAAAATTGTTTAAAAATCACAAAAATATTTAAAAATTATAAATGAAAATTTATATGGTCTAAAATGTCATAAAGTTTTAAATTATGGAAAATTCACAACACATATGTAATTATTTATAATAATTTAAAATTTAGAATATTATTACCACAAATAAAATTAAATTGATAAATAAGGATAAATCAAGTTGATAATGTTTAAAATAAATTCCTAACATGTATAAATTTTATTGGTTGATTCTATTACAACCCTATATCATATAATATTTGGATATGAGTTATTTTGGAAGTTTTTAAGTGTGGTTGGGATTTAATATAAACTAATATTTCTTATATTTTCAAAGGTACCCCTCTCCTCCCTTATAAATGGGCACCTCCTCCCTCTCCTCCTCACTCCAATTTGAGCTTTCACGCTCAGACAACCTCTGCCCATTTCACTTCCCCACTTCCCTAGAAACATCCTAGTGGTCCTGGTTTTCTCCAAAGACCGATTTTAGTTCCCTAAGAGGAGGTCTCAAAGAGGCGCTTCAAAGAAGAGGTAATGTCTGTTACCAATTCTTTCAACTTTATTTTTTCTTCCCATTATTCTTCCTTAGTTGTTTCATTATGAAGTAATAAAATCAGTATCACTAATATACAGATATATTATTATAAGTATGAAACAACCCTATTTCACCATCTATCCATCCTGCTCAAAATGAAATCACCGCGCGTGCGTACGTACAGAATACTGTCTCCACGCCGTGGTGTAATCTATTTTCCACCACCACCTTACTTGGATGGGTATAATGGTGTAAATTATAACTATATATGATTATTGTAAAGTGATAATGATTATGAAATAGTATACATACACTCCAATACAATTCCACGATCATGGGAACGATATCATCGCTCGTGCGTACGTACGGAATACCGTCTCCACGATGTGATGGGAGTCGTTCTACATGATTTTCATTGAATAATGATTACATAAAAGAATTGAGTGAATAAATATGATATATATATTACACTAATACCATTCTGGAAATGAGGTATCTATAACCTAAAAAGAATAATAATAATTTATTCGATAAAACATGCATAAGAACAAAAAGCAATAAACACCCGAATAACAAGTAACAATGAAATATTACTAATAAAAATCTAAAAACATGACCATATATGATATCATAAAAATAAGTATGATTCTGGAATAAGTCAATTACATTATTTAAAGCATTATAAATGAGTTTTGGAGACTTACGAAGAAAATCGGACCTAAGGTAAGGGAAATTCCCGAAATCTCATTTTTATCTGAGATTGTTTATACATCAGAATTTACTGGGGAATATTTATCATCCACATCCATGTTTCTTCAATATGTAATATTATTTATATCCTCCTACAATTTTTTAAATCCAATTTTACCCTTCGGTGAGTTTTTAGTAAAGTATATGAAAGGAATCTTTTGTCATTTTTCGTACGAGGTACTTTTTGACTTTTCCGACATAAGTACGAGAAGAATGTTTTTTAACTTATACAGAATGAATGAATTTTTAGAACATTATTTCCATGAATCTTCCTTTAAAATTTTTCAAGTTTATTTTTAATCAACTTCTTTTAGTTCAAAATTATTTGACATGTTAAGAAAGGAAAATGTTTTTGAAGTAGAAAGGATATTTTCTTAAAGAATGGAGTTCAACTGTTTTATCAAAATTATTTTCCATCTAATATAATATAGGGTTCTGTTTATATCCCTATTTTTACATTGATTTGATTATGTTATGATGGAATTATTTTTATGATATCCTTTTATGGATTATGTTATGATGGGATGATGTTTTAGAATTCCATTTTTATTACATGGGTTATGCTATGATGTATGATTTATGATATTGTGGCACACATAAGAATGGTATAATTATTAAATGGGTTGGACCTATATCTCCCTCCAATGCATTGGGTAAATATTTATATCTCATGAGATAGACATGGCTAGAACGGCAGGTTAAACTAGTTCAGTAAAACAGGGCTGAAACGAGGAGTGAACTCGTTTCAGAAATGGACATTGTCCACTAAGATATTCTTGGAAATGAGTCTTGACTACTAAGAAATGATTTTCTATGATTATGTCTGTATGACACAAAGTTTCATGTTTTAAGTTATTATTATTGGGATTACATTTCACTACTATGATTTATCCCATGTTATGAAATTATGATCTCTTTTGCAGGTTAAGATTTACAAAATGATATGTTCTTATGAATATGATGAGATTGATATTTCTTTTGGTTACCCTTTCTGAGCATTTTAGCTCACCCTTTTGTATGTTTTCTTTTCCCCAGGTCAAAAAGAAGGATATTAAGTAGGATATGCTAAAAGGGACTCTAGATATGATGAAATAAATGGGAGACAACGTAAATGATTTATGAACTAGTTGTTTTTGTTTCCTAGTTTCTAAAGACACTATACCTATACAGTTCTTTCATGGTTTTGTTATATGTTGTAATAAGTATGCTTCAATTTTGATGTAATAACCATGTATGTAATGTATGGGTCGTTATAGTGTGTTAGTATCCTCCATCGATGGAAGGGTTCTCTATAAACCGTACATTCATTCCAGCTTTTCCAGGTAGTTTGGATTCCTTCAGAAGGTGGTGAAGAATGTGTATATAGAAGTTCATAAAGAGAGTAACCCCTATATCCTCCACCACCTGTGGTCCATGCTAATGCCTTATAGATTTGGAAAAACAATCATGATGCTTCCTATGGATATTGATGACATCATACCGACAAAATTTTCCAAAAAATAGGTAGTGGAATATCTGGAGGCAATTTTGTGAAGACACATTCAGATGATCGAACCAGTGAGTGAAAGGTCATAATAGTGGGAAGGCATGCAAGATCCCACCCAAGAGGAAAGATAGGCAACTAGGGCAGCATGAGATGGAACCAAAATAGTGGGGATGTCACAGGGCATGACTGCACCTTCACTTCCTAAAGAGGGGTGGTCCCAAAAGTGGTCTCAAGGGCTAGCCAAAGAAGATCCTGGAAATAAGAGAAGGTATATTTTAAAACTAGTTTCTAGCAATATCCTACATATTATTTGGTATTCTTGGAGAACATTGTGACAATTTCTATCACCCTAAGAGATATGGTGGAAGAAGAAGTAGGATGGGCTGGAATTTAGAGAAGTCGAGCACATTCAGGTGTAAGATACTGTGACCTTTTATCAGAGTAATGCGTAGCAGACAACCATGGATATCTATGCATGTAAGAGGGGGAAGTACGAGTAAACTCCCACCCTGGTGAATGTGATTCTTGGACAAGTTTCAGATCAAGAGGGAACACCGACTGAGGATGACAATTATAAAGATGATGAAGAAGAAGATGGAGAAGAAGAGAAAGAAGAAAGATATGAATAAGAAGAAGATGTTGACCCTTAGAGGATGGATTCTCGTCAAGGGAGTCCCTATGAGAGTGGTGGGATCAAGCGATATGAATAAGAGTTTTCTTAATATCATTCAGTAAGATTAACTTACTCATGTATTTCCTTGATTACTTGTTTCACCCCAAAAATTTACTAACTAAAAAACAACCTAAATATAATTAAATCAGTGTTGGAAAAGAGGACCCCATTACAGGGGGTGAAGATGTGTCATTAGGAGTTGAGAAGCATTCTACAGGGGATACACATGAGGCTGACACAAGTGGTGAACTACTCATAGATGAGGTGGCTAGTGGTGGGCCAACCTAAGAGGTTATGGTGGAATCATTAGAACATCAGGTCCTTCCTATCAACCATGGGGGATCACACTTTTGTATCTCTATGGTGGAGCCCACTGTTAGAGGGTTAGTGCACCTGAGATGACTTATCATTGATATTTTACCTTCTTTAGGTAAGGGAATATCTTGAACTATCTCATCATAATTGGGTTCCACAGATCCTTTGCCTCAATGTTTACCTATCCGATACAACTCTATCTCAAACAATGAAAGTAGGTCTGACACAATTCATTGAAATACCAACTATTTAGGGATCTCTTGTGGTATAATTTCATGTTGTGACTAAATATTTCAACCCAGTAGTGATAACCTCCTATAATTCTTCTATTTCACAATGTCATACACATCATCGGCTAAGTGAATTGACTGAGGTGCTTTGTTTCAGGAATTTATAAGAAAACTATGAACCCAGTGAGCGGATAGGGCTAGGGAATCCATGGGATTTATTCTTATGGTTATGCCTGCTTAAATGGAAACAAATGTTCAAACTGATCCATCCCTGGTCTCAGTCGAATAGATGATTACAACTATGATAGGTGCCAATGGAAGGGAAAAACTCAAGGTTGGTAGTGGTGAGGCTACTGAAGAGGAATCAAGTGATAATGGAAACCCCATGATATGGATCTGAGTCCCTTAGAGAGCATACTAGAATAAGACCATGCTGCTAGAATTTTTGTGCTTTCTCGGAGTATGATACCACTAATCATGAAGATCTAGACAATTTTTATCCTAATTCAGTTGTAGAAAATTGAATATCCAGCATAGGGTATGGAGATATCATCAATGCTTCATTGACCAAACCCCCATTCTACAATTGGTGGGCCCGATGGGGTGACTAAACCATTAGATGCACAACCTATTTACCATAGGGGTGTATGATTTAGGCCTTCATGCACAAGTTCATTATTTCCTTGCTAAAAATATGTGGGAGGGGAGCCAACATCTTGAAGTTTCCTGGTTCTAGGAGAAATACGATAGCATACAAAAACTTAGAGAGGTCACCCCATATACTCAACAACTAGAGGATCTAGTGAGAGAGTATAATTATATCCTCAAAACTCAATGAAAAATCATCATAAAGCTGATGGATCAATTGAAGGTGGCTGATAACCAAATGAAGCAAGAGACTGCACAGATTTCCAAACATCAGGTTGAGTGGCTCCGAGTGAAAACAAGAGGTGGTGAGCTTCTTCCAATGGTTGAAGACAAGGAAACTGATCTTTGAAGGAGAAACATATCAAGGGTCTACATTCCAAAGGCTAGTTTAGTTGATGCACTCTATCACTAGAGTATATCTATATGGTAAATTATTCCAAAACTCGTGAGAGGATCTAGTATGTGGGTCTACCCTATTGTATATGTTTCCTTTCCTTTGAAACTTTTTTGCATGGAAAAATTACTTTTTTATGTTTAAATTATCTCGCTTTAAAACAAATGACAAATCCCTAAGATCATGTGGGTCACACCTGGTGTGAAAAATAAGGGATGACCATATAATTGTTCACTTTGTATGAGTGTCAGATAACTGCCAAAAACTTGACGTATTATATTATTGACTATCCATCCATAGTGTTATGGTCGAGAGAGGTTATTTATAGATAATAGGTCTCTAAGAGTATCCAAATTTCATTTCCCCACATGATCTAGTGCATAAACAATATAATTACAGGGCTGTTGGAATCAATCTGAACAAAGAGAGAATTAGAATTTTGAAATATAATACACAACATTAAGAACACAATGGGAGTGGTGTCATGATATAGGATAGATGTTGACCATGTTATAAAAACAACATCCATATTGCTTACCCTAAAATGGGGACAAACAAATGAGGGTCAACCACTGACCATCTTCAAAACATAGAACTTGTATCTAATTTTCATCCAAAGTATTCAGGAAAATTGGACTGGGATGGAATGTGATCCAGAACGGCATGAGACCAGGATGTTAGGGGATCCATTTAGACATAGAGGAGGATGAGGATATGAATAAGGGTTATGAAATCATGGAATGGAGCAATGTAATTATTGTAAGGATCCAAACACTCTTATAATTACACCACCATGGATTAAAGAACATTGGTGTAAGTGAATTGGTCTAAAAATGATCAAAAATATCTTCTAGGGGAGTGTCTACTCAGATGTTGAGCGATAATAGAAGATACAAACAATGTGATAGATAATCATCATCAAAAAAGGAATTTTATTTAAGGGTATGGGATGTCATGCAGTTTTACAACATGCAACTAAGGAAAATGAACATGAAGTTTAACATCATACGATGAGGAAGATGCTTGGAATAATTTAATATAATGTGGCTGGGATATTGAAAATAGTTTAAGGTCATACTACTGAGACCTTGTCCAATAGTTTAAATTCATGTTGCATGAACAATAAGAAATGCATATTCTAAGAATATTTGTGTAGTGTAGAGGAAATAAAACCAACATGAATGAGACAAAGGAGGATTGGAAATCAAAAACGTATTAGGGAATAGATGGGAAGGAGGCCTCGCAAAAAATAGGCATACATGATGTGGTAGGAGGCAAACCTGACATGCCTTAGTTCTTAGGAGGCATAATGCTACATTTCTCGATGATGTTCAAAGTTTAAGGTCATAGAGTTTGGATTGAGAATCCCTTGTGTGGATCAACCACATTGGTAACCACCATACTAGGACTCATAATCCTATGTGATCATAGATCAATGTAGGAAATAAGGAATGGAATAGGGTGTTTTACCAGAAAAGTGCGAGTACACATTAGGAATGAAACCAAGAGTGGAATCCCACCATGATATAAGAGCATGGAAAAGTGGTAATCTGAGACATTCAAGGTCTAGATGAAGGGGGATTGGTATGTAAGGGATGAACATTGACCATTTTTGAAGCACATGGACCATTATCATACCAATCAAGAGTGGGGAAAATAAAATTCATGGTCAATTATTGAACATGTTTGAAACATAGAATCTACTATTTGTTACTGAAAATCCATTAGGGTGTTGGCCTAGTAAAGGAGGTGAGACAAAATGGCTTGAGACCATCACCATTAGGGGGTCTATATAGATGTAAAAGATCATGAAAATCTATACTAGAAAATACTCAAAGTGGGGAATGGGAGTATCAAGGAATGGGAATCAAACCTAGGCTTTGCAGACAGTTTAAGGTTGTATTTTGTGGACCATCAAAAATAGTTTGAAGTCATGTTGCATGGATAATAAGAGAAACATCCATTACAAGTGTATATATGTGGCTTGTAAGAGATAAAACCTGATATGAATGAGGGAGAGGTGATCCCAAAAACCCCATAGATACCTTAAGATGAACTATATATAGATTTGGGTTATAGTTCTTGAACAACAATCAATGCCAAGGGGCTAAAGGTTTGAAGGAGTTTTTGGATAATCCCAATGAAAAAATGTCTGGGCATAGCTACATATCCTATGAGGATGGGAATCAAGACACACATAGTTATTGATCACAGTGTGTCATAATTCTAGCACTATTATGGGAAATCCTCTTTGTCAAGGGAACTAAGGCATCCCATGATTATCGTGAGGAATCCTATAATCATTCAAGGAATAGTTGTAGTTTGACGTCATGTAACGAGGATGTTGAATATTAGTTTATGGTCATAGAGTTCAAACCAAGAGGGATAATTTCTCAAATAGGTATGTGTAGTGTAGTGTTATGAAAAACCCGATGTGAATGAGGGACAAGGAAGCCCAAAACTAGACCATAGATTCCAGATATCTTCCCATATACAGTTTAAATTTGTGTAATGTGGAATATACTGAGGCCAAGGGGCCAAAAGTTTGAAGAATATGTGGCTAGGAATGAAGAAAAAATGCAATGGTGTTACTACATATCCCATGATAATGGGAATCAAGCCACACATAATTTTTAGAGATGAAACTGGCCCTTGTAGGTATGATCCATACACAGAGAGGAGGAATTATGTTGGATTGGACATACTAGAATATAGTATCCATTCATTGCTATATATCATGTCTGGAAAATAATCATGCCATAAGCAGTTCTTGAAAATGGAATGGTAGGTGATTGATTCTGGGAAAAATTTCCTCTCATGTGAGAACATTACGACATTGTGCAATTTATCATTGTATGACCATGACAATTACTGTTACATAGTTTACCATCCTGAAACAAGGAAACTGGTTGTTACATAGTTTAAAGTCATGAAACTTGGACTATAGGGGATCGTAGGTTAAGGTCATAAAGTTCAAACCATGGGACGAGGCTTATAAAGTAGGAATATGTAGTGAGATGTCATGAACACTTGATGTGAACAAGCCAAGGAGTCCCAAAACAACACAACACACTCCTGAGAAGAACTCATATATAGTTTAAAGTGGCGATTCATAGACTAGGGATATTTAGTTTAAATTCATACAACTCATACTATAAAATAGGGGGGATCCGAGAAAGGGGACATGTGTAGTGAAACAGGAACATGCCTACATGAATGAGGCCTGCATCACATGAGAAATTTACAAGACAAACCCACACATAGTTTAAAGTCATAATTCTTGGACTTGGGAACCTAGTTTAATGTCATGTTCAGGAGACATTTCACAAATTTTAAGGTCATAATCCCTAAACCCTTATGTGATGTACTTCTTGAGGAACTTGGAATTGGTTGGAGGAGTGATATGCTCCCTATCCATGGTGACCAAAGAGTATGAACCATTAGAATTGAACTTGGGAATGATGTATAGTCCTTCCCATTGGGGTTCCAACTTTAGTGGCTTCCTACATCATATCATCAGTCTTTGGAGAGCCAATACCATATCACCATGGTGGAAAGAGTAGAGATGAACCTTCGGGTTGAATGATTTGGCTATATTGTTATATTGACTCTCTAGATTATATAAGGCCTAAAGCCTGTTCCATTTAAGGGATTTCAATTTATCTAAATGGACTTTTTCTCTGTTGTGTGGTTCCTTCTGAATATAGAAAACTATTCAGAGTGATGGAAGATAGATATCAATGGGCAGTACTACCTATGTTTTGTACACCAGAAAATATGGTGTATCTTGGGTGGAATTTTGGGTCATTATCTGATAAGGCCATAGATCCTTAGGGAGACTGTGCAACAAAATTTTCTTATTATGGCTTACCATCTTCTACAGAATGTTCGAGATTGTTTTTTTTAACACCTAGATTTTTCCATTTTCTTATTCATGGTAGTAGTAAATATGTTTTCACCAGTTGTTGTACTTGGTGTATAAATTCATCACCTCAACATCCCAAAATTATGTGTCATTGTTGGTGAGAATAGTGTGAGGGACTCCAAATTGATAGATGATATTGGTTATCCGGAATTTAATGAATGATCATTCCTTGAATTCCTTAATATGAATCACTTCTATCCACTTGGAAAAGAAATATTTTTCGATTAGAATGAACTTGTATTGGTGAGTTTTTGCTAGTGGATATGGTCCCATGACATCAATTCCTCAGACTGAAAAGGTCCAGTAGTACTCATTAGTATGGAGGGGCTCTGGTGGTTGATATATAAATTTGGCATGGATCTAACATTCATCAAGCCTCTTGGTGAAATTGATACACTCATAGACCATGGTGGGCCAGAATTAACCCAACCATCAAATCTGGTGGGAGTTCTTCAGCTCTACCTAGTGAGCACTACAAGACCTAGTATGAAATTAGTGGATTACATGGGGGATCTAATCTCATTGAGTAAAGAAGTGTAGAATTCTATCAAACCCACATCTTTTGAGAGTCTTCTCGAGGTTGGGAACACTCTAAAGGGTGAACTATACTACAAACTGATAGATTCACTCATGTTTAGATCTGTCTAGTGGGGGAGAATCATTCTGAAGATAATCAATGAAGAGAATTGTCCAATCAAATATTTATTCTACTACGGGGGGATCTGGAGGTCCTGATGTGGAAGCACCAAAAGTCAGGTGGTTTACCTATTTAATTTCTTCGTTATATGAAATAATAGGAGTGATGAATCTTCAGTTCACCACATGAATGAAAAAATCATCATATTCAGGCTTTGCGAGAGAATCGGTTAGACTAAACTCGGAATAAGCTTGACCATTTTACAACTGCAGAACATGAGTTAACTCTTGATGAGAAGAGAATTGTTCAATTATATGGAGAGTACACTCGATCAAGTAAATGAGCTTTGGATTGCTGAATACATGATCACTATTGATTTTCATGTTGAATAACTCAGAGTCCCCCTTCACATGAAATCAAGGAACCTCAATATTGAGAGACAACTCAATACTAGTAATGAGATCCTGATACTCTACCTCATTTTTTTGAATCCCTATGATAAAAGTATTGAATAGGGAAAGACAACCTATACCAGGGTGACAAAGATGATTCCTAGACTCACTCTGTTGATCTTGGGATCACAGATCCTTCTACCTATTGGAATCTGGGAGACACCATAGAAATGAATCTACCAACACAACATGACTTGTTCCACTAAGAGGATGCCCTCATCTAGGAAATCAACATCCAAAGGTGCTTTTTTGGGGGCCAGATGAGTGGACAGAAATTATTCTAGTGATTTAATCATGAAAACCTTTGATAAAAGGAATATGATGTCGAACTACAGAAAAAACATTACCCAACATTCTAATCATCCTATCAACATCAGAAGATTTAGGATATAATTTAGCAGATCCAAATGTTACACCAGATATATGTAATGATTTTGAAAATAATTCTGCAACTTATGCATTGAGAAAACGATTGTGAGGTATCTCTTCTCGACTGGATAATATTTGGACTCTATGTTAAGGAGTATGCGACTGGGATAATATAAATTATAATTATTTCCTTCACTGTTATTTTGGGAAATTAGTGTGATAATGAACCATTTCAAAGTAGTCACATAAAGAACCAATGGATTCTTTGAGATGAGTGACATTAGAACTGAACTCTTCAGTAGATATTTCTTGATCTCCTCAAACATGATCTGGCACTCTTTACCCCATTGGTAGACATCACCTTTCTTCATGATCCTATAAAAGTTATTACACTTCCCATAATAATTCATGATGAATCAGTGTATGTAGGATAAGTGTCCTTGAAGACCTTGAAGCTCCTAGAGGTTTCTCAGAGGAGGAGTCAAGCTAATGTCCTTGATATTCTCTGGGTTTATCTTAATGCCTCTGTATCTAACAGTGAAACCAAGAACCTTTACATAGGTAACACTGAAATAACATTTCAAGTTGTTCATCTTATACTTCTAAGAATAGATAAATTTAAAATTATTCTCAATATCTCAAATATGGTCCTAAAATGGTGGTATTTGACCAAATAATCTTCAACATAGCATTACACTAGAGTCCAAGGATCTATTTGAAGATGTGATGCATGGATCACTGATAAGTGGATCCTGTATTCTTTAGGATGATGGGAATTACCTGAGAGAATAAGGTCCCTTTCCACACTTTGAAAGCAGTAGAATACTCATATTCAGGGGCCATATATATTTGGTTCTACCTGGAGTACCCATCAATGAAGGAAAGGTCCTAAAACCCATCTATAGCGTTAACTAAAAAAATTTTCAGTTGAAGGAGAAAATAATCCTTTAGACATTGGTGGTTGGGATCTTGAAGGTTGATATAGACTCAGATCTTCCCATTCTTCTTTCTAACTAGGAAAATGTTGGCATGAAACTTGTGATACTATATTTTCTCGGAAAAGATGTCTTTGAAAAGCTTGACAAATTCAACATCAACCATGGTAATGAGGGATGGGTGAATCTTTCTGGGGGGGCTTCTTGAACCCATGATTCATTACTGGGAGACCAAGACAATGGATGTTGACCTGGTGGTCCTGTCCTGA
Organism: Viscum album; assembly: GCA_963277665.1. Classification (NCBI taxonomy): domain Eukaryota; kingdom Viridiplantae; phylum Streptophyta; class Magnoliopsida; order Santalales; family Viscaceae; genus Viscum; species Viscum album. The sequence goes on from OY728145.1 coordinate 486,553,682, forward strand.
CATGTCATTATAGCTCTAGGAAAACACATCACAGTGCTACTTCATGAAATCCATGTACTCATGTTGTTCATTCGCATGCATGGATGCACTGATCAGTGTTGGCCTCAGATCTACATCAATACCAAGGTTCACCTGAAGTATCTCATCAGTGGTGGTAGATATGACTTCTTCAAATGTAGAAGTAGAATCTTCCAGATACTCTTCTTCATTTGAGGTAGGGGGATCAGTGGGAGGGTACAATTCCTCCAAATTGACTGATTATGGGGGAACACCGATGCCTACTTGGGTAGGGGTGAAATCTGCATGGAGAGAATCCTTCTCTATTGAAAACATGGAGACATAGGAAATTGTACTGATTCCATCAGGACTTCTACCATTGGATCCATTATTGATATCAATGAAATGGTTATGGGTCAGTTTTTTCAAGTTCAACCTAGCTTGACAGAACAAGCTAGTTTGACGTATGACTATAGCTAGGGGCGAATTTCACAGCATATGATTAGAGTGGGGGGTTCTTGTATCACCTGATCCTTACCTATTCAATAGTATGAGTTAATCTTCCAACATTATTTAAACTTAGGGATAAAAAACTCTTTCAGTCAGGAGACAAAAAAGAAATTCCACATGTCTGACATTGTAGTCACTAGTCGGTGAATCGGGAGGAAGAATGCATCATCCAAATCTATCCATGAGATATGGATGTAAAAAAGGTGTGCTCAACCTCATTGGTATTCAGATGATTTTCCTTGATCTTGTAATAAGAAGTGTATATATAATGGGCCTCTTAGGGGTTGAAGGGAGATGCATCACCCTGGAGTATGCCTACTCGACCATTAATGGAGTACTTGAGGGATTTTTGATACAAGGAGGGAACTAATATATGAAGATGGATCCAGAACCTACCAAGGAATGTGTTGTAAGTGGTTTACTAAAAGAAAACCATGAATTCAGTGTTTCCTACCAAACATCCAAACTGGGTCTTCAAATGGATCCTTCCACATGGTCTCAGTTCATTCTTGTCGTAACCTTGAATCTTCAGGTTAAAGGGGATCAAGTCTGCTTCATTGTTTCACAACCTATGGAGATTCCATGTTGGGATAAGAATGGTCTCAGAACTAGTTTACACTAGATAGTGATGGAATTTCATGACATTGAACTGGCCTATGATGTATAGTGGGAAAATTTTCCCCTACATGAGGAGGGCCTCATTTTCACCTAATAAATATATAATATCATGGAACTTTTAATTCTTGGCCTCCCCAGCACCGAAAGACCTTATAGTCGCAACCTATTATTTGAATTGGAGGTGGATTTTCAAGGCATCTAGGAGGGATTATTTTATCTTTTATGACAAATAGAGAGCCTCAAGTCTTGAGTTCTTTGTAGGAATTCTAGGGGGGTGCTTCAACACATCATACTAACATGATAAATGCACATTTATTCCTACAAGGTTTTTCTCCTTAGTAGGAAGCATGGATTGAAATTCTAGATGAACCAATTTATTTTGGATAGTTCTAAAAAAATCCTATTACTCATTATAGAAAGATCCTAGAACTACCACGGGCTGACTGTCAACTGAACGAGGCCTAGATCTGGATAGACATGGCCGATCATGGTGCAGTCACGATTGTTCTTCCAGGTCAACTAGCACGGTCAATAGTGGTGGTGAATCTAGTGAATTGGGGTTTAAAGACTATGCTTTCTAATCTATTTGAAACACCATATTTCTAGCCTCTATGGCATGAACATCTTGGATTTATGCACTGAACTGAGTATACATATGGTTTTCCTATCCTCAAATTCTTCTTCTGTGGCATGAGACATGGGAATTTGAAGGGCCTTCAAAATATTCCTCATTTTTTGATACCATTTATAGATCCACTACCTCAATAGTATTTATAGATCCCTATTCTATATCATCATTAGTGGAGTATTCTAATACTGGATAGACTCTACATGTGATTCCCATCTCTGGAGGCATAAAGTTAAAAAGGGCATGGGACGACTTTGGTGCAAGTGGGAGACTTTTATTTCATTTTATTTGTCAGTTCCTACTCTTACGAGATGTTTAAGAATGAGTGGTGGATATAAAAGCGGTATTCAGAGAGATCTTAACAACTGTAGGAGGCTCGGGCCAGCCTAGGCAGTCATGGAGGATGTTGTGGGTGTGAGCAACTACTCTATGAGCCAACTGATCATCCTAATCCTTAGTCCCACTATTGGAAACATGTTTCCATTCATTGGAAGCCACACTATCACTACTGTGTTCAACGTAGATGTGTTCTACCTATATAGGAACTTCACCTAAGCAGACCATGACATTGGCCACAAGGTCCTAAATCTAATCCTTGAACACATAACATTACTTGATGGTATGTCCAAGGATTTTATTGTAAGGTAAGTGTTTAGGAAAATCAGTGAGATTAGCCTCTTGGAGATTTATGCATTCTAAAAGATTCATAATCCTTTATTCTATATAACTGTGTAAATAATCTATCACCTTGTCATATGGAAAGTAGTAGTTTCAATTTACCCTATTCAGGAAGGGGGAAATTGAAGCTTGGCCTTGACAAGGGGCTGGAGGATGATGTGGGATTTTTAGCCACATTCTCTCATCTAGGTGGAGGTGCTTGATGAGGAGGTGCCTTATGATTCTGAGCTCAGTGATGCAGAGCTTGCTGATGATTCTATCCTTGATGAGGTTGTGCTTGGTGAGGTTTTACTGGAAACAACTCTAGAATCATTGGGGCTCTAACCTATACTGCGATGGAAATCACTGTCTTAGAGGATCTTCTAGAAAGAATTGGAAGAGGCAAGGGATTTTCATGCATATCCTACTTCAAGGATTCTCCTAGGCATTTATCCTCGTTAGATGAATCCAAGAATCCATGTAGGAAATTCTAAGTTATGAGGGTGGGAACCAATTCATTCTTGATATTCCCAATGAACATCGTCAATAGATCCTCTTGAGTTAGTGACATATCAAGTGAGTACATAAGGCCTTTCCACCTGGTGATGAAGTCCAAGACATGCTCATCTAAAAGTTTATTTCACTTTAAGAGGTCAAAAATACATTTTTGGCATGTAGTGGAGAATAACTGGTAGATTAACTACCTGTGAAAGTCTTTCTATATGATGATGGGACCAATGGGTAACTGGTTTTACATGATGAATGCATACTATTGAACTGTCTGAAAAAAAATCATATCTTTTCTATTTACTACTACTCTGGGGTCCCCAAAAGGGTCTTCACCTAGAGATAAAGTGGGGAAAATGCTACGACAGGTTGTCCATCCCATTGAATAGTGTGAAGGTGGGATTCTTAAAATTTGGGGTTGCTCGCATATCATCCACCCACACCAGATATTGCTTTTCTTGACGTGGTATTTCTACCTATCACGTCTACAATGATTTGAGTTGATTAGTGAGTGAAGTTAGTAGATCATCTGAGTAGGGATTCCAATCTTGGTGAGAATTCATGACCACTAGTGTATTGACTGGCTCATCAACATAGTAATGATGACTAGTGGATCATGGAGAGATCTTTATAGCGTCTTGAAGATTATCTTGGTCTAGGTCACAAGAGAGATTCTCACATTGTTTGAGTGGATTGGGCGATTCATACCATGGTAAATTTCCAAAAACTCTGGTAACTAACCTGTCTGGATGGAAAAGATCACCAGCCTCGGTTGGGGTAAACTAACTGAGAAGGACGTGCAACTATCCCTACTACCCTGGTGGAAGAAGAGCATGATCTTGTCGAAGGTCATAATAATCTAGGAACTACTCATCAAAGATTTCATTGATAATATAGTGTTTATATTCAATCTTTTATCATAGGGAAAATGTATTGGGATCATTATTTATCCTCTACACAATGTTAGGAAGATCAGAGGTATTGGAAGTTCTGATTTTCTATTTACCCTTAATGGTGTCCCAACCAAAGGGAAATGATACTGAAGGCTCTCCATGGCCATGTGTCTGCCTTTATAGGTGAGTGAGGATACCTATGTGGGGGTCCACCTGATACTATGCTACCCTTGTTTTCTGGTACTCCTCATCAAATCTTATGCTGATATACCCATCCATAGGCAATGTGAGTTCAACTATATTCACTATGACAACACCTAGAGGTGTATCCTCAATATCACCAGGCGAATTGGGCTTCCACTTAATGGGAATGAAGTGGGGAGTGGTTTACTCTCCCCAAACATAGATCTGAATGTGTGGGGATGTTTCTGCAATGATTTTTCAAAGAACTATGATGTTCTAAATTGATCTCTATTGAATTTTATAATAGTAGTTGGGAGACTCAAGGTGCTAATTCACTGGTAGTTCTCCTAACTCAACCATGTGTCATTGTTGGTCAATGTATTCAAAGTGCTCCCAACTCATGGGGTTGACCAATTGATGGTCAAGAAGATGAAAACACTTCACCCATATGGTTTAGCTAAATAATGTGACCTTGTTTTGAGTGAGGGAATCTGGAATGTCAAAATTGGGATCCATTTTTGGAAGAATACTTCAGACATCAGATTCGTGGAAAGCATTTCCCATAATATTCTTTATTCATAAGTGGGGCTAGCTCCTGGTTATCCTAAACTCCAATCGGTGCTGGCCAAGGACCTAGTGGTGAAAATAATGCATTGTGTCATGGTGGTGTAATTTCCAATAGAGAGACTGTCGTATGAGTTGACAGACTTCTACACACCGGGTTATCTCTCAGGGGTGGTGTCGAATGCTTCATCAAGTCTCTGTAGGATTGATTACTGACCACTACCTCATGTGTGAGGGTAGTGGAAGTCATCTACAGGTCCAATGGGTGTTTATGGTCCGTCATAACATAGAATAACTCTCCTTAATCTCTTTTAGACATAGATAATGGCATTAGAGTTGACAGAAACTACTATAGAACAAGACCTTGGTAGGGATCCATATCTTCCTACACTAGCTTATACTTTTGAAGGGATTTATGAATCATGTGGATCTCACCTTCTGGGATGGATAGTCGCATCTGTCAGGCTCCTAACCCAAACTCTAAGACTAGGGGAAAGACTCCATCATCAAGCCACATTCAGCTTCATAATATGATAAGTGAATGGGATTGACAATGAACTGGTTCTTCTCTGAGTTTTTCCTTAGGTGGCGACGATTATCCCTTCTGCCCTAGGATGACTCTTTAGGAAAGAACAACTCATTACAATGGGAAGGGCCTCCATGCTGGTTAGCACTGGATTGGGTAGGACCTCTGATTCCACTGACTGGGAAACAGGGAGGACCTAAGTATTGGTTTCTATTGAAGCACAGAGAAACTCCTCTTGGACTGTTGTGGTAGTGGGGAGGGCCTCCACTATAAATGCTGACAAAGAATGGATGACCTCTCCTTTGGTTGACAAAAACATGGGTAGGACCTCCATGTTAGTTGTTGCTGGATTAGGTGGGACCTTCACTTTGGTGGGTCAAGGTGAAAGGATTGCCTTCTCATTGGTCAATATGTGCTTGAGGAGGACCTCCATGTTGAATGGGGATAGTGCTAAGAGGACCTCTATACTGATAATTGATGGAGTGGGGAGGACATTCCCTTTGGTTGGTGCTGGGGAGGGGAGAACCTCTATTAGATAAAGGGAAAGTGTGAGGAGTACATTCATACAAATGGTTTGTGATATAGGAAGGACCTCCATATCTGGAACTATAATCATAGGGTGGACCTCCACACTGGATTTAAATGAAGCAGGGAGGGACACCAATTTGGATGGTGTTGGGAACATAGGGAGGATCTCCATGTTAGTTTCAAGAATAGGAATGACCTCCAATATGGATGGAGACTGCATAAGGAGGGCCTAAATTCTAAGTCTCGTCATTACAGACTGTACTGTAGAAACTACTAGAGACACCAACGTTTAACAGAGTAAATCGAACCTACCTATGATGTAGTTGAGGTATCAATCCAATCTATGTGTTGAGGAGTCCCTAATATGTAGTAGAAGGGATATGGTAGAGTACACTAGAAATGGTAGGGACCACTGGAGATGTGTAATTTGATTACCCTTAAAAGACATCCTCCTAATCCTGCACCTGATGGTGGTGTTGGGTTGTCCAGACTAGGGTAGGTAGAGTAGGGCAATAGTCCACCTATTCCACATCCAGAAAGACCAGTCATAGGTGGAATTGAAGAGGCCTATTGGGAGACCTTATTAGGATAACCTAGGTGGTATTCATAGCCAGGGTGACCCCATCATCCCCTACCTCCCTAGTTTAGGGAAGAGAGTTAGATGATCACTCCAGGGAGAGGCTCCCAAAGTGATTCATCATTAGATTGGGTAGTAGTGGATCCCTACATGGCCCTTAGGGGCAGCGGTGTTAGTGAGGCATAAAAGAATCTAGGTTATAGAGATCCATATCCATTATAGGAATGACCCCCTCATTCTCTTACAATTGTACATGGGTGTCCATCACCCTCCATTGGATTATTTTAGAGGGTGAGATGGGACATGGGCACCCAGTAGCTGATGGCATAGTCAAATTCATGGTAAAGGTAGGTTCATGGAAGATTGTCGCATTGTAATTCCTCATTCCCCTATGTCAGCATGCATTGGGCGAGTGGTTTCTTGCAGCTTGGGTCCAGTAAAGCTAGAAGGATCAACATTCAGTATGGATACAAGGAATGAAATTACCTATTCCCCAGCATCATTCATCTTCCATGGATGGGGAGAGAGATCCATGATAACTATGTCACTGATCGGAATTCCCAACATTCAACTACCCCAATTTCTGGTGAGTTCTACATGAGGCCAATTGTTTTCTTAGTGGGTCATATATCCAGATATCTAAATTCAGTGAAATGCTAATTTGTTAAAGTGATGACCAACATGAACAATCCCCATGGTTGAAGGAGAAAAACTTCATGTTATGTTCACCATTTATGTTTCTTGATGCTTTATCCTAGGCACCCCGACTTGCATGCCACTATCCACTAGCATTGCATTCTTACCCCACATTCCTAATTTCCAAAGGCAGTTAGTATCCATCACATTTTTATTGATGTCTTCTCCTTAATCAGAATGGGTAGATTGGATTTTGGTGCCTCCATCCAAGGATTTCTCCTTGGAACTCATCACCTCGTACAAGTCTCCCACATAGATTTATATGTGTCCATGAAACTCACTCCAGATGCCATTTCATTGTGCAAGCTGGTTAATTATGATTCTTTTTTATGTATATTCCAAGGGGTCCTAAAATGGTATCAACCTTCAGTTAAGAGAGTGGTCATTTTGGTCATCGATGACATGTATGGACGCTGGAACATTGGTCGCTTTCATTATTCTTCATAGGAGGTAATATCATAGGGGAATCTGAAAAATAGAACCCGAGGAATCCCATGTCGGTCATAGGGTATCTTATTCATAGTCATATCTTCTGAGGTTTTCCTCATGCATCTCAGGTTTAACATGTGGTTGTAGTGAAAAAGGTCATGATTTTAATATATAGAAGAGAACAAATGTGATTGATTATAATTCCCCAAGGAGGAAGATCAAATAGGAACACCCCTATGAGGGAGCACCTAAAAGGATTACTAGATGGATGGGAAAAAATGCCATTGGAGGCAGACATATGAGGTGTGTCCCAAGAAGGGAAGAAGTCACACCGTGATGTTTGATATGGAAACCGTAGAATGTGGAACAAGGAGGTTCACTCTTGTGAGGAGAACACCAAGGTTTACAATTGGTCATGATTGAACCTCATGGGGGTATACTATGTACCTAATTTAAGAGGTAGGGATCAAAACTCATGTAGTTCAATTGCTGGTGTGGGGCTTATGCATGTGATATTCCCTTCACAAGAGGATTTATTTTGGATGGATTGTTTAGGGATTATGCATGAAAGATACTCGGGTGCTTCTAGGAGCAACAATGATGTGGATGGGGCTTACACATAAAATATGCCTAGGTGGGTGGCATGATCTCACCAAGATGTGGCACCTCTAGAAAAATTAGGATGAATGTGCATGAATTTTTGGGTAGAGTAGATGGAATGAATGGATTGATGGGGGTGTTGGGATTAAAACTCAGGGAGGATTCCTACGTACCTATCCAATTGAGAATAGAAGTCCAAATAGTTTGAGAATGGCCATTAGGTCTTACACTAAAGGAGGTATCCCAATTGATGTGGATCATGTTGTTGGGGCTTATGCATAGAAGCTTCCCAAATGGAGACATGGCATGGTTAGGGATTACACAAGGAAGTACTCCATCAGGAGATGAAGACCAGGGATTACTCCAGGAGGGATGCTAATTTGGGTATTTGAAGGATTTTATGGCTATTACAAACCTCTGATATCACGTGAGTCATTTTCAGTGTGAGATACAATAGGAAGCAGTAGACATGATGCTCGTTTCATGAAAGATGCATCAATGAGAGATGGTAGGGGGCTTACACATAGAAGATTCCTAAGGTGTACATCATTATGTACAGGGGGATGTCATTACATGTGAGTAAGATATCATTCCATGTCATTCATACATAAATAATATGATCAAGGGTGTGATGGGGATTACGTGTGGAAACTGCTCGAGGCACACATGGAGACCAATACCAATGGGAAAGGGATAAAATATTTAGAGTGAAGGATGTGAGAAGTTGTCGGTTCCCATCCCCTAAATGATTATTTTTAGATGATGTTATTCCATGTTAGGAGGATCTCATTACCTGTCAAACATACACGGGGATATCTTGAGCTTGCCACACATGGTGAGATAACAGTTTAACGACATGTGTTGATGATGATGGGGCTAGGAAATTTCACATCCTACATCTTGGATGTGGGGGTTTTACTCCTGCCCCTTGGGATTACATATCTATATCTTATCAAACCTTGGGAGGGAGATGAATTTAGTAAGTCTATGGTGGAATTATGGGGAGGCATGATCACTCACAAGGTCCATGTTAGCATACCTTTGCGGAAAAGAACGATTCATTAGCATACATATGTTGAAAAGAAAAATATAAAGAAAATACATAATGGATGGCTTGTGAGGGACAAATAAATCACAATGCGCAAGCCCGGAGGGATACACAGAGGAGGCATGCACAAGATATGAGGATTTCACAAGAGAGGGGCTTAGACATTGTGTTTTTGAGTAAAGGAAACCCATAGAGATTCAATGATAGGGAGCACGCAATATTAGAGTCTTGCACACAAGAGGAAGGGTTGAGAGAAATATTAGGGTTCTCCCAAGACTAGGAGGTTCTTGAAGGAGGGTTATATTATGAACACAAGACTTATGATTGAAATAAATGTGTGAGGTGAAGCCATAGTGGGCCCCCACAAAGGAGGACTCAAAAGGAACCTATCATACAAGATCTTATACCTTGAGGGTTCCATGGATTTCACACTGTCATGGAAGAGGTGTCTTACACACATCAGAGTGACGCTTTGAATTATAGAGGGTCACCCTGAAGAAGAAGGTTCACTTAAATATATAAACAAAATCTTTATCAAATACAGACAAGATTTCGTGCATGGAATATGTTTTCTGCACATCGAGGCCTTGCATTTTGGAGGTCATGCATGCAAAGGGATCGTTTGACTTTGCATTGAGCATTAAAGAGCCTTGCGTGCGAAATTAATCCTTATGTACACCCTTTAAAACACATATTAACCAACCTTAGGCTTCTCAGAATGTTCCATTTAGTCAAATAATTCCTTCAATTTACCCAAAGATGACCATTATTGCTCTATGTTGAATTCGGCACCAATAGTCATGATATGATGACTCTTTTATTATCTTGTGGAACTAATAGGTATTATTTCATTATGTGAATGGTGGGACATATATCTCTCTCAAATCCATTGGATAATGTTAAATGTTTTATGAGATTAGAGGGTACATAGGTTGTATCCCAAGGCAAAAAAAAATAGGATACAAAGGTTGTAGTTGAAGCCCCAAAATAATAGGGTACATGAGTTGTATCCCAAGGCTGAAAACAAGAGGTACAAGAGTTATAGCCCAAGAGAAAAAATAAGATGGTATACAAGTTTTATCCCAATACCAAAAAAATAGGGCGCATGGATTGTAGCCAAATACTTAAAACAAGATGGTATACAAGATAAATCCCAAAACCTTAAATTAGAGGGCACATGAGTTGTAGCCCAAGCCCAAAAACAAGAGGGTACATGGGTTTTAGGCAAATCCCAAAAACAAAAGAGTAAAAAGAATTTATCCTAATCCTAAAAAAATAAGGAACACATGTTGTAGCCCAACCCCAAAACAAGAGGGTATATGGGTTGTATCCTAAGTCCAAAAAAACAAGAGGGTAGATGTTCATTTATCCCAAATATGAAAGTAGGTACATTAGTGGTTATCCCAATCCTAACATGTCATGATGGTCTAAGTGACTAACCTTAACATTATATTTTATAGGCATGTGTGTATAAAAAAAATAAATGTAGTATTTCTATGTTATTATCTAATAGAACATGTAATTTTATTAACTTGTGATTAATGTCATATGATATTCCAAATATTATTCTACGAATCATGTATATGATATTTGATATGCATGGTATGATATTCAAATGTTATCATCATGTTCTCATATCCTTATTATTATGTTAGGATTACACATCTACTTTATTTTCCCTAATTGGGAGTTAGATATCACCCTGTCTTATTTTTCCTTTCCTCAAGTTATAAAGTAAGGTTTTAAGTAAGAGTAATAAATGGGAAGATCTTTGTGGGATACATTGAAGATCTTTCACGAAGTTAGATGATTGAGTTCCATGTCTCCAAAGACACTAAAATATTATGGTCCCAAGACATGTACTTTTGTAATGTAATGAATATTCATCTAAAATAACATAATATCTAGGTATATTAAGCCAGGGTCACTATAGTATAAGGAGTCTCATGATTGTTTTGGGGGTTAAAGACATAAAGGGGGGGGACTGGCAATCCAGTGCATGTTTCATGGTTGGAGCGTGATTAGTAGTAACTATGAACCATAACCGTGCTTTCCTGGAGGTGGAGTGAATGGTTTCTAAAACCATAAAATGCGTGAGGCCAAGTCATTGGGGCTTGGATAGAGCCACCCCACATGGTTACCACATAGTTTTTCAAACTGTGCGGCCTCTCAAAGAGACCATGCGACCTGACCCCCTCATGGACAAAGGGTGGAGGATGATTAAATCACAGTTTGGTCAACTATGAAATCAAACCATATACCCCATTAAAATGAAGGTTTTTCCCATTTTTACCCATGGAAATTAATAAATCGTACTCAGATTTAGTCCCCATTTCTCTCATAGTAGTGAAGTTTGATGAACCCTTCATCCAAAACATACCAAGGATTGATCTCCTTCATTTATAAGTCATTTGGATCACCATAGGGTGTGAATAAAATATCATGGTGAGTATAACACTATTATTTTATCAATTTTACAGATTAGTGACTGTGGAGCAGTTATTCTTCTTACGAAGCTCTAAAAACATCTCATTATAGTGGTTTCTATTTTTTCCCCTTAAATGTGATGTGTTTATAAACCAAATGCTAAGGTTGAGCATGCAGTTTTCTACAGAATCTAGGTAGGTGGTTTACAAGTTATATCATATAGTCTTATTGACTTATTCAGGTGAATGTGGTTGTACTTTTGTGTCATTGTGTCATCTGTTTGGTTTTACAAGGTATAAATGATGAATTAGTTGGTTAATTGAAAATTTAAAGCCCTCATGATTCCCGTGGGATGCATGGAGGTTGATTAGACTGGGTTAAGGCCACTCGTGGGGTGTTCTTCTTCTTGAACTTGGAAATGGATATGTTAAGTGTAGACTTGAATTATTGTGAGATAGATTCCATCTTAAATATATTGACATGTTATCTTGAGTTATGATATGAAACTAATGGTAATTTTGTATAGTGTTTGACATGAAATAAGGGTGTTTTTTGTTTAATTTGAATGGTTAAAATTAAATAAAGTGAGTTTGATATGACATATGTGTTATGATGGAAATGTGTAAATTGATTAAGGCATGTGAATGATGAATGTGTTTAATGAGTTATGATATAAAAAGGGAAATGGGTTAATGGGATAAATCATGTAATATAAAAATGTGTTATTGGGCCAAGCTAAGATAATTGAATGTGTATTTAATGAGTTGTGAATGTAAATCGTAAAGGTATTTAATATTTATTTTTTTTGTTTGGTAAATTTTTTATGGTTAAAGAATCATGTGCACATAGCTAAGTGGTATGTGTGGGGTACTGTAATTGAGGATCTATTCACACAGGTTAGGTTAGACTGAGGCTATAAACCCCACCCCTATAATTCAATGGTTAGGGAGTTAGACTTAGTCTCTATGCCCCTAACGTTGTCATATGATGAGACTACTTGGATTGAGGTTCTGAGGTAAGTGTTATGTATTTTTTGTTTAATTTTTTCCCTAATGATTTAGGGAACATAAATTTACCCTTATGAATATATTTGTGATCTACATAAGCTTAAGTGAATTGTTATGAAATGATCAACCCATGGGAAAAATGATGAATGTTGATAATGTGAATTTTTTTGACTAGTGGTACCTAGTTTATTTTCTGTTATTTCTATATTCCATTACGTACAAGAATAAACTATCTATTAGAATTGGTATTTTGTATAAAATGTTATTAGTGGTCTAGTAAGTTGTAATCATACCCTGCTAGAGAAAGCATTGGGTACCCGAGCAGAATTCATGCAGATTATGAGAAGGGAAAGGGACATATGCATGATGGTTGATTTGGCATGGGATATTCATGGAGGAGTGATCCAGACATATATTAGAGATCTATTTTGGGGATTGTTCAACTTGTATTTTATTTTGGGTTTTCCATAAACATGGCACTGTCTGACATGACATATCATATTTACTATTTGGTTGCGAGCATGTACTCAGTTTTGGGAAATGGAATGGTGAGGCATGTTCATTATTACTTATTTTTTTCCTTTATTTCATATGTTATCTCATATGGACTACTCAAATAAATAGGGTATAGTCTCCCCACAAGATCTAATAGAACCTCACTATTAGTCATCAACCTCTAGAATATAGGGAGGCACACCTAAGGTTATGTGGTGATTCAGATCGGTGTATTGAATTAGTGGTTTTCAGGTTGGGGATGTTATATGCTTTGTAAAGTTTCTGAAAAAAAAAGTATGAAATGAATTTTTATTAACCCATACAACATGAATAGATTTTCCCACCACCATGAATATTATTTTCAATGAATCTTCATTTACAAGTTTAAGGTTTTTTTTAAAGAAAACATTTTCCTTTAAAATTTCACAGTTTTTTTTCCAAATAATTGTTTTAAAAATGGAAAGGATATTTTCCCTAAGAAAAATTTTAAGTGATATTTCAAAATCATTTTCCATATAAAATGAAAACCAATGATGTTACCTAAAGTGAAAAGGTTATTTTACTTAATAATGATTACAATGATATTTTATCCAATAAAAAAAACATCTTCCCCTTTTCTGTACATTTTGGTATTGAAAATGGGTTTTAAAATAAAAATGGTATTTTGATATCAAAATGTTTTTTTCATATGGGTTTAAAAGAGTTTTTCAAATATTTTATGATGAGAAGGTGAAATAATAAACTGTTTTATATAGTAATTGAGCATTATATGTAAAATGGGTTAGCCCAATAAAAATTATATGATGGGTTAAGCCCCATTATAGCTCAGGGGTGTGACTAATATAGTTTATAGTTGGGTGCACCCAGATAGAGGTGCATGTGACCGATAAAACTCATGCAATGGGTGCACCAAGATATCATTCTAATTCATTATCTAATGTTCCTTTTCTTAACATACGATAAGAAGGGATTTCCTAAGGTTTTTTCTGCTATGTATTTAACTAGGCGCCAGTTATTTATGTCATTAGTGAGGAATGTAATGATCGATGTTTCCAAAATGGTATTTAATTTCTTTCTATGACTTCTAATGTTATTATTTGATAAAAAAAATTGTGTGATTTTGTATTTGGAAATTATTTATTTAATTATTTTAGTGATCATCAAGAAAAAGGTAAAATTTTCATGGCGTTTTATATTTATAACTAGACTAACAATTTTCTTATTTTTTATAACCCTTACTGATATTTTTGTGCACATTCCACATTTTAAAGTATTTTTTATAGGTTTTAAGGATAAGAATGGACATAGATGAAGTTAATATGAATATTTTGAATATTTTTCATGATAATGAAGCATGTTTTATTTTAAAGAGTATTTTTTATAGTAAAAATGGATACTAAGAATAATTTTTCACTTATAATGTATAGGATTTATAAGTAAGAGTTTGTCTAAATTCTCTAAAATTATAAATATAAAGGATCTCTCGGAATTAATGAATTTAAATTATAGTCTAAATAATGAATATTATGTTATGTTTATGTTCATATCATTATAGTTGGTATTAGATTAGTGTTTAGAAAACATAAAAGGTTAGGATATTATTTAATCATAAGTTACAAGTATTATATAATCACAATGGTTAATATATTTGGGAGAATCATAATTATTTTTGATAAATAAAAATAGTTTGAGATAACATGAATAAGTATATATTAGTGTTTATCCACCTCAAAAGATGATATATTATGATTTTATTGATATGCTCACATAACAGCTTTTGGTTTTAGTAAATGGATATATCTAGTAGGAAACAATGTAACAATATATATGAAGGATAATGTGGTGGTTTTATAAACGAGTAACCAAATATAATGGGAGATATGGTGAGAAATCTTGTGGTTATTATTAAATATATGTCATAAGTATTGAGTAAAACATGAACCTAGGAGAGTTTCGTAATTCATAAAATCCTAGAGAAATTAATCCCCATTGAAGTTCATGTGATAATAATCAAAAATGAAAATACATTCAATGATCTATGTTACAAGAATATGGAAATAAGTACCAATGAGAATGTATTAAATGAATGATAAGATGTTTTATATGTGGTAAAGGTGTCCATAAAGAAATAATCCACCAAAGGAAAAATGAATAATAATGTCAACTCCATGAAAGATAATGAAGTTATTACTGAGGTATCAATTGAATGTATTAAATGTGGGGATAATTTTCATTATGAAAATCAATTTCCTAAGGTGAAGGATAATGAATGGGGTTAGAATGACCGTATAGATAGCTATTTAGAAATACCTAATTCCATTATAGTGGAATATGGGGGGAAATTCTATATGAAAGTTATCGATTATTTCTTTTATTATGCATTAACATTACTGAATTTTAGGGTATGATTCATATATTTGTTTCTAGGAAATAATTATTAAGAAATAAGATAGAAAAGAATGGTTATAGTATTATGAAGAATCATAAATTATTAAACTGTATAAATTCAAGATATATGATATAGTGGTTGATTTAAGTATGATAGTACATTTAAAATCATTAATACTCTTTTAATAATGGGGAAAATTTGGGAGAATTTTATTGAGTTTTGATATATGTTTGAGGTACATGAAACCCTTATGTTTACCATGTTAAAAAGTTATTTGAGGAAGAATGATTATTTGATTTCATAAACATAACTTTAAAGTTATGGATAACCTTTACGGTTTCTATGATCTTTTATTTTGAGTAAATTACGGGTTATTACATTTTTGGGAGGAAAATGAAAGGTATGAGAAAACCATTGAGGCTAAAACATTTATTTAGTGTTAAATATATTAAGTTTATTTTTGAGGTTGTTTATAAAATTTATGAAAATGTTTTAAGGATTACATTAATATAGTTTTATAAAATGGAAAACTCATAGGTTGGGTGATAACTCATCACATATGATAGTACGTGAGGCTTAAACCCACAACCAAAGGGATACAAGGGTGCATTTCCTACCACTACCCTACATGGTGTACTAGTTATTATAACATAAATTTAATTAATTTAAACAATCCAATAGAAATGGGTTAATAAAAGTTTGGTAAAATATGTTTTATCATATAGATAACTATGATATTAGAAATTAATTTGGTGATTAAGTGATTAAAATTATTTTGGAATAAGGTCACAATAATTATTGGGAGAATTGTAGGATTAAGGTAAACAATATACTATGGGATTTTATTTGATAATTAAAGGATGAATTATTTTCTAGAATAATATATGATTTTATGTTGACTTTATGGTGATTTAGGTTATTTATATAAATTATTAGGATATCTTGGAGATTATGTGATTATAGAAATTTCACTTTTCGTATGAAACATTGTGAGTGATTGATGTTATTTTGTGACAAATAATAAATTTATCCTCAAAGAATATTTGATCAAATACTTTTGATTTTTAGTTTTCAATATTAGTCTAAGAAGTTTTCATGTAATTTTAAGTATAGTTATTTATCAAATGATCTATGTTAAAATTTGGAGATTAAAGTATTTTTTCTTCATTTGAATGTCTATTCATTTTGGGAATCACCTTATCACATGCTAACCATTTTAGTTTTTATTAATGTCAAAAGATGTATGGAATTGATTATTATTATTTTGTGGATTTTATGATCCATAGAAGTTTATTCTAGTGCTTTAATCATGAAAAATATATCCCGAATGCTTATTATTTGGAGAAAAATATGAGATTTTGGTGAGAATTGATTTAGTGATGAAATTTTACTTATAATATAATTATATTTACTTATGTACATATTATAGATTATAAAATAATTACTTTAGATTATAAAAACTATTTTGAAATGAAAAATTATACATTTTAATTTTATTACTGAGAAATCAATGGCCTTTTAACCTAGCATTAATTTATGGTTTTTGATGGTTAAATTTCTCAGGACCATGTTGTCTATCAATAACTATTAGTCCTTATGAGTTATTTTTTTCTTCCATATAAAAGTTTTCACTTCCCACTTATGTTCTCTTACTTGTAAACCTACTATATTTTATTCCAAATGACCTTTTTTACTTCCTTTTCTCTCATTTCAAGAGGAAATTTTACTGACCCTTTTTCTAATGTGGGTTTTCAAAAGATTATTTTACAAATTGACACCCTAGTTACCGAGACCAAATTAAAACTGAGAGGATAAAATTTCTTAAATGGGTTTTAATATAATATCTTGAGATTTGAATAAGAAATACTATGTTCTATGGGATCTAATATACACAACACTAATCTTAAAAGTACAAAGAAATATTATTATTTCAATATGACAGTTATAAACTAGTAATTAATTTGGTAGATATGAATTGGAATAAATCATTTATGAAATAAATATAAAATTTATACCCAATTAAAATATACTGAAAAATTATTATTAAATAATCAATATTTTTAGTAAAGTCAATTTATTCTTCAAAAATATTTTTTCTTCAAAAATGAGTTTTATTTCTTTTTATGAGTGAATATTATAATTCATTTATAAGAAATTTAGATTTTTTTTAAAAAAATTAATTTCATTTTTGAAATTATCTTATCAAAAATTATCTTTTTATGAATTGTCTTTAATTTTCTAAAAATCTTGATTTTTCAATGAATAGTGAAACATTTTGAATTTTAATTGAAAACTGTCTTTTCTTTTAAAGTACAAAAAAGAAAAAATATATTTTACCTAGTTTTAAAATTTAATTATACAGTTTTTATTTAAAATGTTAATTTTTTAATTTAATTTTAAACTTTAATTTTGTATAAATGCATTTTATACTTAAAAAGGCATTTATCTGAAAAACTGTTTTTCACTGCGTTTTTCTAGTTAAATTTTAATTTAAAATTCTAAAACTATTTGTTTTAGATTTTAAAAAAATGGATTCAATTTTTGTAATCATTATTTACAAATTTACTAAATAGGATAATTATATTTTTTGTTAGTAGGAATAATAATCTTAGAAATTTTTGTTACCAAGGTAAAGGCTAAATCGGGTAATTAAGGGTTAAAAATTACATGATAAAGACTATTAAATGAACTTAAAACATTCCTATTTTTTTATTTGTGTAAATAATCATTAATAATACAAATATATAACATATGACCTTTTTCTTCTCTTTTTGGGTGATTATGACGTTTATAATATTTTATTTAAAGAAAATTATAAAACAAAACTATTATTTTTAATATTTTTAATATTTTTAACATGGGTTTAACGAGAGGATAATTTAAATTATAAATTTTATTTTGAAATATTTATATTTATATTCATATTTTTAATTCATTTATAATTTTTATTGAAGAAATATTACCTTAAATATTTACACAACACTAACACGGTAATTATTCAATTAATGGTAAAATCAAATGAATGATATTAAAAATATTGAATGTAATATAATTTGAGATAAATAATGTGATCAATGAATTCTATAGATGAAAATGAAATTATAGGGATGCATTAATAAAATTCTTATAAATTTACTTTTCATATTGATGTTTTTATAATCAAAGTAATGAATAGTTTTTGAAATTGGAATTAATGATATATTATAATTAATAATATTTTATTAAGTTATATAAAATTAATATAAATATTATATTATTCCAATTGATTAATATAAGGTTTATTATATCAACCATGGTTCATTTATAGTCCTTTTTTCCATATATATTAACTATATTGACTATGAGTGTAAAAATCTTTGTTGCTAGGGTAAGTGTGAAAGGGGTAAACGAGGGGTTAAAACCTAAAGATAAGGGTAAACAAATATTCAAAAAAAATTTAATTTATATTAAATTAGATAATTTAGTTCCATAATCAAGTTATATTATAAAAAAATATATTTAGACAAAATTTTAATTGAAAATTAATTTTTATTAATTTAATATTCGAAGAAATCCCAAGAGTGCCCATCCCCTCTCTTATAAAAGTGGAGCTCTTCTTCTCAACCCTTCATAATTCAAAACCTTTTTGGATTAGAAAATAACTACCAAAATCCCTTCCTATAATCCCTACCATCATTCCAGAGGCCTTTTCTAGGCATAAAATCATCCTTAAAGGGATTAAGGTGTTAATCAGAGCAGGTTTTCCAAAGAAGAGCTATAGTTTTTAACCGCATATTTTAGTTTTGTTTATTCTTCTAGATCCATAAAATATTATTAAACCATTATAAAATAATAAATATAGTTTCTTTCATATAATAATATTTCATTATATTAATTTTATAACTTATATCCGTCTCCAATATCCATCAAATTGGAAAGGAATTCATCGTTCGTCTGTACGGTGGACTACCATCCCACGAACCGATGTAATCTGTTTTCCACCACCATCTCTCAAGAATGATTATAATGATGTATTTAAGTTATATATATATATATTCATGAAATATTAATAATAATGAATATATAACATAACACATTTTTTCTCACCATTACATACACTGGAAAATGATAATGTTGTTTATGAGTACACATGGACTACCACCCCAATAGGTTATGTGATTCAGTTTTCATCACCACATCACATGAATGGTATATATAATTATATTTAAAGAAATAATATGATATTTATTATATAATTTTAATTATTGGAAGATAAAATAATACTTACCTTTTTATATAATGATTGTTGAAAAATGGAAATGTTAATCATGCGTACTTACAACCTACCATCTCTATGATTGTAAAATAGTCCATTTTTCATAACCATATTTAGTGATGGGATTTAAATGTATAAATAATTTATAAAAAATATAAATATTTCATTAATATTACTCTGTAGATGATGTAATAGTGACCACATTGATCATATTCAACTTAATGAAGTCATTTTGGAATTATGAAAAGAATATTATCAAAATATCTGAAGGGAACTTAATTAACTATGTAATTGAATATAAAATGCTATTAAATAGAAATAAAGTAATAATAAACTTTAAAATTTTGATTATTCAAGTATAAATTAACCTAATTTTATTTTTTTGAAGATAAACAATGTATGTGATGAGTCAAACACAAGTTAAGAGACATTATTTTAAAAATAATCTTTCACAGTTTCCTTTAAAAATTTATTATTATTCAATTTCCATATTTTCTAAAAATGTTTAAATAAGGTTTTTAATTTTTCATATATTCATTTAAATTCATTTTTACACATGTTTACTTTTTACATAATGGTTTGAAAGGAATCCTTTTTTCATTTTCTAAATGAGGTATTATGAGAATTTTCTGAAGAAAGTAAAAAAGGAAAGTTTTTTAACTTATATATAATGAATGGATTTTCAAAAAGTTATGAATAATATTTGATTTTATTCTTCCATTAAAATTTTATGGGGTTCTTTTCAAGGGAAATTTTTTCCTCTAAAAATGAACATTTTTTAAATAAGTATTTTCAAAATGGAAAGGATATTTTCCTCAGGAAATGTACCAAGTGATCATTCAAATTAATTTCCCATCTAAGATGACATACATTGATTTTACTTAAAGTGAAAAGTTTATTTAAACAAGAATTTTTAAAATTATATTTTCTTTAAAGAAAAAACCTTTTTACTTTGTTTTTGGTATTTTGGTATTGAACATGAGGTTTTAAATAAAAAGGGTATTTTGATATCCAAACATGTCTTTAATTTGGGATTAAAAGAGATTATGAAAGGTTTTATGATTAAAATGTGTAAGAATAAATGTTTTTATATAGTACTTGAGAATTATATGTGAAATATGTTAGCCCGATACATCTTACACGATGGGTTGAGTCTAACTATAGCGTAGGGGAGAGCCTGATATAACTTATAAGTTGTGTATTCTCAAATAACACCGATAGCTCCCGATATAGATTATATGATGGGTGTTCCATAATATTGATCCAATTCACTAAATATGTACCTTATATTAATATAAAATAAAGATGGAGTTACCGAGGAGGGTTCTCTGATAAATTTAACTGGGTTCTATTTATATCTGACATGGGTTATGAATGTAATGTTCTAAGTTTCCAAAAAGGTTTTTTAATTTATTAAGATGAATTTTAATAGTTTTCTTTGAGAAAACATTGTGTGTGGTTTTCATATAGAAATTATTTATTTCATCTACTTAATGGATGTTGATATAAAGTTGAAGCTTTAAATGGGTTTTATGTTTTTTACTAGACTAACAATCTTCTTATTTTTATGTCCCTTACTGAGATTTTTGTACTCATCCCACATTTGAGAATGTTTTTCCTATGTTTTAATGATTATTATGGTCTAGTTGAAATCAGTATGAATATTTAAAAAAACAATGAAACGAAATAATATTTTATTTTTCTTATTATGGAAAAATGGATATTTAGTAGAAGTGTTCACTTGTAATGTATGCGATTACTATGTAATAGTTTATCCATTTCTCTAAACCACTAAACCTAAAAGATGTTTGTGAATAACAAAAAGTCTATTATAGTCTAAAAAATAAATATTGTGTTATGTTTATTGTCAGGAAATTATAAAAAAGAGAAATGGATACATAGTAAATCATCATAACAAAAAGTGTATTATAGTTGTTGGATTTCCCCAGATCCATTAAAAACATTTCCCCATAGCACAAAACCAATTTTTAAAAACAATAATCCCAAACAAAAAAGCAAAAAAATATAAGTAAATCATCATAAAAAACATCAAAGCACTATAAAAACTTCTTAATTATCCTCACACCAAGTATTGACACCATTTGAGTAAATTTAGAAAGGAAGGGAAACAAAAAATAAAATATGGGGTGAAAATAAAATTGTGCATGGTTTGGATACATGGTTTTTAGAATCATGTGCTAATAATGTATAAGTCTATTTTCATGGTTAAAAAACTAAATTTATGGAATCCTTATAGTTTTATAGACTATGTGAGCCAGCTCTGTTTCTTTATTGCTCCTCCTATTTTCACCCTAAAATCCTTAAGTTTCCCAAAAAATAACTTGTACACTCAATGGGTAACATGATACCAAAATATCATATCAAAAAAATTGAGAATGATAAAAATAAAAATTAAATTCAAGATTAAAAACCTAATTACCCATGGAAACTCTAGGTTAGAGATTATAAAGAATTCAGGATTCTCTCATCACAACTACCTATCGAATTCCACAGTCCTATATTCATGATACTTGACTTCAGAAATATCAAGAGGTATCCTAAAGAACTAATGAATTTTAGAGACCTAGGCTCTTAAAACCATTTATAATGAACTATCTTGGACTCACACCTAAACTGGAACTTAGTTCGTCCTTCCACTCAGCCTGAAGGACGTTATTTATCCCCATTCACTGAAAACTAGTGCTTAGGTTTCAAGAAAAGAAACATGAGAATGATCTCAACCTCTAAATTAGATTAACCACCTTTATTTACGCCCAAAAATATGATATAACATATCAGTATATTGGAAGTCGATTAAATAAAAATAAACAAACTATAAATATATAAATAAAACATTAATTTAATCAGTGTAACTGAAACTTGTAATGTCTCATCTCTATTGACCACTAAACCAATAGCCAAGACCATCGCCACATTACTTCATGTGCACCTATCCATATACCAGAGGCTGCCAACTAGCAGTAAGCTTCTAATTATGGTACAATGGGGAGACTATACCCTCATGATTAGAGTAACACAATGGGATATCAAAAAATAAATAATAGATAAAAATGGAAGTATTAATGCATAAAAGATAGATATGTATAAGAATATTATCAACTAAATATAAATTATGGACAACACTAATATACAAAAAATTATTTCATTTCCTATTGATGATTTATAAACTAAACAATAAAAATACAACAAACAAAAAGATACAATTCAGTATATGAAGAATGAAATGAAATAAGGTCCCTGAGGGAGAACTCTATGATCATCTTGAGCTCCATCTCATTCCCACACTTATAACTCCCATGTACAAGAAATCCAGTATAGGAAGACTTCTATGGTTCTATAAACATTTGATATTCTTAGGTACCTTAGTGCAATGTCAGCACGAGTAGGGTGTGATATATAATCAGTAGTCGACCACCATATAGCTAAATCAAATCTGTGAGTGTAAGGTAAAATAGTGTACAGGTTTACAGAATAATAATTAATTCCAAATAAATAAATATGAGTCTGTTCAGGTTTTAATATGACACTTGGCTGACTCTACCTAATTTTTAATAGGTTTAAATAATAATATGATCAATATATATATAGTAATAATACATATAGTATAGTTATATATTGCATCTGCCTAAACGGACTAAGTATGTGATGATATAAGTAGCCATATACTTGGAGTACTAGGTGTTGGTTGGACTGGGGCATAACTCAGTCATCCAAAACAAGTTTGAGTGATCCTATAATCTCTATAAAAGGTTATAATCCCTACATCTCATAATTAGTAGGATACTTCATACTCATCACTCGATATGGTGGGTGTTTTATCATGCCAAAAATCAAAAAAGGGATGTGGTGTATCATGCCCACTGTCCAAATAGTGTTAATAGTGTGATACATAATGCTCAACACCTCATGTAAGGGATTGTGAATATTTATGACAATTTTAACCCTTACTATAATTTCACAACCCATATCAAAGGCATAATCATATTTATTATAATATTCACGAGGAATTACATCTCATGCTATATATTCATCAATCCTAATTATAACCAAGGATTTCACATTTATTAAAATTCACATAAGTCATGCTTATCTAAATATAAAAAAAGGCATGATCGTGCCAACCAACCAATTCAATTCCATTTAATTTAAACCATTAAATTTAAACAATCTATCTCATTTATTAAGGCCAATAAATTTATAATCAAGGCTTGATAACCCAATTAGAAGGTGTTTGGTCTTTGAAAAAATGGATCACAAGGAATACCATGCCCTTTTATTCATCCAATTTAAGAATATCATTAGATTCCATGTGCTAAGAATGCCACATATTTAATAATAAACACAAATGGATAAGAAAAAGCAATGCCCTAGTTATAAGAAATTATAATACATTAATCACCACTTTTTAGTTTATAAGACAACGCACCTCAAATGAGGGGTTTTATTATAAAATATGACATTGTTAACATACAATTCATTTATCTCAACCAAGAATCACATTTAATAGTATTAAGTTAATTTAGAAAAAATTAGGCTTTTGGAAAGCTACCAAACACGGTAGTTCAATTTCATGGGTTAACCTAGCACTTAGAAGGTGTCATTATCAACTAAGAAATTACTTGTAAGGTGAAATTCCATTTTATTCCAAGCTAAAAACATAGACGGAATTCTAGGATTTCAAAAAGTTGTTTTAAACATTAAAGATCGCTTCAAACACCCAAAGGGGTGTCTAGAATTGAGTTTTACATCCTATAATTTAATATTAAATCATAACGAGAGTAATATGTCAGGCGTATAACAATTTAAAAACAAAGAACACATTTTAGGTTGACAGGAGGAAAATGACAAAGTGTGGAACAATGAAAATATTTATGAATAAATTAAATCTTGGGTAATGAGCTATAAAACACCTAACTTATTCTTAGGATTCTCTACTTGTCCAATATCAATTCATGATTCGGTATGGTTTGGGGGAAATTAAAGAAACAGACATCCACCCTAAAGATAGGGTGAATAAGCTTGTACCAAAATAGCACAACAGATTGGAAGAGAAAATGAGATAGGTAGAAAGTTCATTTGAGAGCCTGCAACTTACTATCTAATTATTCTGAAATTGTTCAAATCAAATTTTAGATCTTTGAAATATCAGCATCCCTATGTTAGGTAGTGGGAGATATCATCTTGGGAAAAGGAAGGTTTCACCCACTGGAAAAGGGAGAAATAAATTAGAACAAAGGGTTTAAAGCTTATTAAGGAAAAAGAGAAAATTATCCTTAAAAATATGGGTCTCATGGGTTGGTTTCAGGGTTTTACAAACCAAGAACCAACCATTCTTCATCTACTGCTTTGAAAGGGGGCTCACATGGTTTATGTGCACGGTGTGGGAAAATGTTTGAAAACCATGATATTTACCACTATGAAAAACCTATAAAAAATCGCACGGTCATTTGGACCCTCTCACATAGTTAGATGAAACTGTGAAGCACCTCTTAATCCACTAGACCAAGCCATATTATTTCCTTTAAGGGCCACATAATTTTAGACAAACTGTGGCCCTTCCCACTTCTTCCTTAAAGTTGTATTTGAGTCCTTGATGCTCACGAAACATGATAGATCACCCGAAGGACCTCCCATGTCTTTAAACAAGTCTAAAAACAAGAATTTTTAGTGTTCTAACACTCATAATTATGTTCCAAATCTCAACTTAAATAACAACCCATCCACCAAATGACAAAATTCAAATTCTTCTTGGAAGTCTACCTTGGTTTAAGACACAGGTCGTTACAACCTCCCAAACATAGAACTTCTTGTCCCTAATAATACATAGAAAAAATAAAAAAAAATCACCCAACCTTCAATGGTCTTGAAGTCTCATTCTAATGGTCATGTTGTGATCCCAAACGCCCAATGCACCTCCAATCATTACTTAATTGTATGACACTTAAGCTTTGAAAATCCAATCAAACACTCATTTTATTACTAAAAAACCAAAATAATTATAACCCACATCCGTCTAGCTAGAGACATGATCACATTGTTATCTCTTTAAAAATATAGTTGATGGTTATCCTCACCATATGTTTTAATATAAAAAGGGTCTAATTCTAAGCCATGATAGCTTCATCGTCAGAATTACCTACAAAGAATACCCTAAGAATTATAGTGATCCTCTTGGTGTGATTTTGAATCACTCAAATAATTAATTCCCCACCAAACTCATTTATCCATGTCAATCTGTCTTTTTATAAAAATTCCTGGCTGACACATACTGCACTTTTCTCAACCAAATGAAATGCCAAAAATGGTTATTCACTGAATTTTTTACATAAGAAAAAAGAAAACAAGTTAATCCACCTCTGGAAAACCATTTTCAAAACGATAATCTTAAAAGGATGAAATATTAGCATGATAATGTTTATCGAATCCCATAACTAACTTATGGTGACCTTCCCTAACCAAAAAAACACCTAAGAATTTAATCTTTCATGATTCATCACAAACAAAGGTGTATCCGAGATCCATCCCACTGAAAGTGAGACCCCTTAAACATCACCTATGATCCCTAAAAAAAGTTTGGGATAACCAAAGATTCATCAAATTTGATTCCAAGTAACAAATGAAATATATTACATACTCCATGTTTACAAGTGAGTTTTTGGTAAAATTTAAATACATATACATCAGATCATTGACTAATCCCAGAGTGGAATCCACCTGGCGGTCAAGTCAAAGGAAAATAAATGGTGTCCTCGAATCCATCCAAGGCATTACTAAATGGAAACCCAGGTATCCATCAAGACTAACCATGCCTATTTAAACTACCATGTTATAAATGTTTAACTACCATGGAGTTTACTTATTGAGCCCAATGACATTTAAATTTTATCATGGTGTATAACTGATGCTCTCTCTATGCACCCAGACGATATTAAGATTGGGGACATGATCGTTACCAAAATAAGAGAACACTAAGAGGATATCGATGATTACCAATATTATTCAAGAGAATTATATTATATCTAAGATAAAGTTTTACTTGGACTCGCATCAACAATATCCAACTACTAAAAAGAAGAGTAGTCAATTCACTACTAGTAGACTTCTCCTAAAAGACGCCCATCGTCACCTACTGATGCATCACAAGTAATCGATAGCAATGACTTTACAGCCCAAGGATTTCCATGATCGCTCTAGATTTACCACTGAAGTCCATCCATGAAAAATGATGTTTCCAAAGATCACATACAAATCCAACCATCTCACTATTGAACTACCTTGCAAGAACCGACACATTACAAGACTCACCATCTTCACAGGAATTTGAAAATATCACTACCCATTTTCAAATGTTATTACTCATTTTTTATATTATACTTAAGGATAAATATATTTAATAGAACTTATGTGACAATCCCTACATTAAGATTATCTTATCCATAAAAATAAGAGATATACCAACAGCTCATAAGCATGCTAGATCAGATTCACCTTAAAAGTACATGTGACAATTCTTTGGGTTATGATAACATACATCATAACATTTGAAATGAAATCCAAAACCAACCCAATCGGCATGTCAAAACACATGATACACTTAGAACTCCAACTCAAGAATTGAGAAGAATTTGATTCTTTTAATTCTCAGGTCACTATACATTGAAGATAACCAAAGATCATACTCAACAACTAAAGGCTCAATGATTGCACTAAACTAAACCTATTTTCTATATCATTTTGCAACTCGATGGGTACTGCATATATGAAGACAAGATAACCTAAGATTTCACAAGAATGAGGAAAAATACTAGATAATATCTAGAGGTTTTCAAACCTAGGAATCCAAATATCATGTGGTTCGTATAAGAAATTTTACCAAGATTCATATTTACTCATAAAACCATTTACTAGGATGACGACGTACCAAGTTGCCCATCACCATGGAAAAAGAGAAGGTCACATGACCTAATAAGTGTATGATCATTCCCTATGCATGTATAACCTAATGAAATTGATAATTACTTTATTCTCATGCCCGTAATAGGGTTTAAGGATACCACAACCATGTATCCAACTAACGGAGTCATTTAGAAGCTATGATTATTATTATAGAAAATGACACCATACCTTAGAAAAAGCACAAAATTTAACAAGGAATTTAATCTATAAGGTCACTACCTACCTTGTTCTATCCCCTTGAAAAATCATAAGATTATACCCTATCACTAGGTCACACAAAAAATGTTTTACTAGGACCCACGCTTATCATTTAATCCCTTGGTAAAAAGGAAAAATGCCTACAAAAAATGATCACATTTCTGTTCCAAGGAAACTAAAAGAGATATTTAAACTATCATTAAACAAGGTTTTAAAGTAAGGATACCACCTATGGTTTCATTGTAATTCATTTACCTGATTCATATTTAATTTTTAAACATTTATAGGATTTAACACAGAACATCAAGTACCAATTATAAGACAAAAGCACTTGGTACCTGATTAACTAACGCCTGTTGAAAAAACAGACAAGTCTTATAAAACATACTTTTTAATCATTAATAATTTATTGAAATCCCATCCAAATTAGGAAATTTATCTTATCAATTCTTTTTGACCATTTTATTTATCCATAAGTATTTTCACAATAGGTCTTACTTAAATACCAAGTCATAATAGATTAGGAGACCTACAAGGGTCCCGTAAATCCATATTGGGTTCATCAAAATGAAACCTAATAGAAGTTGTTTAATTATAAAAGTTTTAAAATTATATAAATGTGTAATCTCATATGAAACATGCCCTAATTGACCTAATTGGGACCAGTTTATAATTTATAAAATTAATCATACGAATCTCCA
Source organism: Viscum album (assembly GCA_963277665.1). Lineage (NCBI taxonomy): Eukaryota > Viridiplantae > Streptophyta > Magnoliopsida > Santalales > Viscaceae > Viscum > Viscum album. Next base: position 486,582,092 of record OY728145.1, read on the forward strand.
TGCCCGTGTAATAGAGTCACAAGACACTAAGGAGGCAACCATCAACAGTTTAAATTTTTGAATTTCTCTTAATGGGTTTTACTTGATAGGCATAAATAATATAACCAACCCACTAGAGTCAAGCCATATAATATTTACCTAAGAAACCAATTCATTTTAGTTTAAAATTAAAGAACTTTTACATTTATAATCTTTTAATGATACATCATGATCTTAAATAATAATTCAATTATATGGGTTCCATCCCTAAATTTTAAAGCACCCATACACATTATAGATCACAGAATAGGTCCCATTTGATCAACAAAATTCACTTTAACAATTTAAATTTTGTGACTTTTACATTTTTACAGTGGTTTCGTGGTATATATACAAATCTCAAAATGTGGTTAGAATACATAGGCTACTTTTACCCAATTTATAAGGTGTTAATACACCTTAAAAATAAAAATTGGTTCCCTTTTAATCACAACAAATATGTTTCAACCCACACAACAAATTATATATCAAAATTACAACTAGGAATCTTATTACAAGAATTAACCATAGAGGGAAATGCAAATAATTATAGAATCGTGAGACATTGGAAAAAAATGCTAAATAAATTACCCAAGAATGTTATATAAAAATGAATGCTAAATAAATACCCAAAAAGATAAAAAATTGAGCATTTCACTAAAATAGCTAGCATGGAAAAGAACATATAGGATAATAAACACAAAAGCCACATCATCACAATCTAAAAGAATATTACAAATGAAACTACATGGCATTGAATATGCATGGCATGTGAATCTCTATGTATGTATAATGATGTATGTAATTATACATCCTTTACATACCTGGACAAGGGTAAAATACCATAATTTCATAAGTCATTAAGTAGTGGAATGTACACCATTAACTAAAGGTGAAATCATAATCAACTATAAAAGAAAATAGAATGAACTACAATCCCATCCACATCCACTTGGAATATTCCCCATGGGTGGGTTGATCACTCCCAAAAATGACTATTTACCAAGAACTAACACATTCCTAGTCTCCTATCTAAAATCCCCAAATAGAAATACGAAGGAAAAAAAGAGCCTCTAATACCAATTTGTAAAATCCTAACCCAACTGACCACTAAACTGATAAATGGACCCATCACATCATGGACTCAAGCGTACCTCCTCGTATACTAGCGACTTATGACTATAAATGAGGTCTAATGAAGGAATGGTAGTGATATTATATCCTCATGATCATATTAGAACATTTGTATATCAATAAATAAATAAATAACAATAGTGGAAGTAGTAATAATTGAAAGGAAGAGAAGAAGAATAATAATATCAACTGAATATAAAAGATGGAGAACTCTAATATACTACAACACATGCATGTACTAATGATGATATATAAACTAAAAAGTATAAATATAGTAGGAAACCTGATACAATTTTGTAATGAATAAATAAAATAAATAAGATCCCCAAGGGTGAACTCCATGAGCATCCTGAGATCCAACTCAGTCATGTGCTCCTAACTCCTAGGTACAAGATGTCAGCACAAGAAAAGGTATTTGGTCCTACAAACATGAGATATACTCAAGCACCCTAGTGAAATGGCAGATCAAGTAGGGTGGGATATATTCTCAGTACGGAACCACCTAAGATGTCTATAGCCAAATTCATTCCATGAGTATAAGGTAAATAAGTGTGAATTTATAAAAAATAATAACCAATGCCAAATAAATAAATATCAGTTGGCTCGGGTTTCAATAGGACACCTGGTTGACTCTACCCACTTCGGAATAGGCCAAAAAGATATTCTGATTAGTAACTATATATATCATAATAATATTTATATTTTATGTTTATATATTTCATCCTCCTATATGGACTAAGTATGTGTAGATGTAAGTAACTATATACTGAGAATACTAGGTGCTGGTTGGACCAGGGCATAACTCAGTCATCCATAACTAGTATGAGAAACCCTATAAGATCTAAAGAGTGTACAATCCTCATATCTCATAAAGAGTGGGAGACTTCCTGATCATCACTCGATAAGGTGGGTGTGTCATCATGCCAACACCAGAAATAGGGGACATGGTATGTCATGCCCACCGTCAAAATAGTGTCAATGGTGTGAGATGTCATGCTCAATGCCCAATGTAAGGGAGCATGAATCATTAAGACCAAAATAACCCTTACCATCATTCCAAATACTATATCAAATGCATAATCATATTTATAATAATATTTATGAGGCATTGCCTCCCTTGCTTTATATTCATCAAGCCCAAATACAACCAAGGGAGTCACATTTATTATAATCCACATAATCTGTACTTATCTAAATATAAAAAGAGGCATGGTTGTACCAACCAATTCAATTACATTTAATTTAAACCATTAATTTTAAACAATACATTTAATTTATCATGGAATACAAATTTATAATCAGGGCTTTCCAACCCACTTAGAAGGTGGTTGGTCTTTGAAATAATTGATCATAAGGAAGTCCAAGAAATTTTATTCAGTCCATTTAAGAATATCATTAGATTCCATGAAGTCAGCATTCCACATATCTAACAACAAACCTAAAGTCATAAGAAACAAAAATTATATTATTCCAAGTAATTATAAAACAGTAATCACTAATTTTAGTTTATAATACATCACACCTCAACTGTGTGTTTTATTATAAAACATGTATTATTAATAAACAATTCATTTAGCTTAACCAAGTATAGAATTTAATGGGCCTAAATTAATTCAAAAAAAAGGATGATTTTGGAAATGTACAAAACATGGAATTTCAATTTCATGGTTTAACCTAGAACTTATAAGGATCTATTATCGACTAGAAAATTACCTATAAGTGTAAATTCCATTTTATTTACATGTTTAACTCTTAGAAGAAACTCTAGGATTTTTAAACAATTATATAAAAGATGAAAAATCACTTTTCACACCCAAATTGGTTGATATAGTTGAGGTCGACATCTTTTAATTACATAGAAAATATCAATAGGAGTTATATTTAATGCGTGCAAAAATTTCAAAATGAAGAAAACAATTTAGGGATATATGCGGTAAAGGAAAAAATATGACACAACAATAATATTTATATATCAATAGAAACTTAGTTAAAGAGATGTAAAAAACCTACCTTATTCTTATGATTCTCTACTCATATAATATCAAGGCTTGATTTGGTTCGTTTTGGAAGAAATTAAAGAAACGTAAATCCACCTTGAAAATAGGGTGAATGTTCTCAACCAAAATATAATAATAGGTATGAAGAGAAACTAATATAGGAAGAAATATGATTTGTGATCCTATCTCTAGCTATCTAATGCTTCTAAAAGATTTCAAATGAGAGTCTGGATCCATGAGATATCACGATCCCTAGGTTAGGGAGGAGGAGAGTTGAATGTGGGAGAAGGGAGGTCACACTCACTGGAAAAGGGAGAAATAAATAATAAAAAATGGATTAAATATCATTAAGATAAAAATGGAAAATTCACCCTAAAAAATTGGTCTGCATGGTTTTGCTGCATGGTTGTCCAAGTCGTGAACCAACCATGCTTCCTCTACTACTTTGGAAGGGGTATTCATGGTTTAGAAAAACATGTAAAAACATGTGATTTACCACTATAAAAAACAAGAAGAAAACTGTAAAATCATGTAGCCCCTCCCGTATAGTTAGACAAAACCATACGAAACCTCATACTCCACTGGATTACGCCACACAGTTTCCTCTAAGGGCTACACTATTTCAGAAAAATCGTGTTCTATGCATTGTTTCACTGCACTATTGGCCAAGACGTGCACCAACTATACTTCATATACTACTTTGGAAGGGGTATTTCATGGTTTGGAAAACCGATTAAAAAACATGTGATTTACCACTATAAAAAACATCCAGAAAACTACACGATCATGATCCCCTCCCACATATTTAGTGAAAACCATATGAAACCTTCTTATCCACTGGATTATGCTGCACATTTTACTCTAAGGGCTGAACTATTTTAGGAAAACCGTGTTCTATGCATGACTCTTCTTTAAAGTTAGATTTTAGGCCCTCGTGCTCCCAAAACACAACATAACACCTAAGGGACCTCCTTGGCCTTTAACCAAGTCTATAAATAATAATTTTTAGTTCTATAAATCTTATAATTATGTTCAAATCTTATTATTTTTCTACACACCAAATTCCAAAATTCAAATTTCCCTTGGAATGCTACCTTGGATCAAAACATGGGTCGTTACAACACTAGTAGTAAATAATAACAAAAAAATCATAAATGACATCAAACATGAATGAATAAAAACGAGACATCAAAATACAAATAAACAAAAATAGAGGTCTAACCCATAAGGTTAATACATAATGATCCCATGAGGGTAAAAAAACCAAATAACTACCCAAAATCTTCTTCTTGACCCATGATTACACACTATGTTATAAACAGACCATTATGGTAGAACCCAATCCAAACTCCCATGGATACCAAACCATATCCAGAGTAGATAATAAAATATATAAGTTTCTCATAAACCGAATAATGTATGTAGGGTGTGCTAATACCACTCCTAGTTGGATTTCACCCAAGAGTCCATGTCCCTTCCTTTCAAAAACTCATTTCACTAAAGATAGTTTGAAATCTAAAGAGAAAATATATTTTTTCATACATTTAATACAATATAAATTTCATGAAACATTATATTTTTGTAAAAATTCATTTATCTTTTAACAAAAATGAAAACATTCACTTGGAAAAATTTACATAAATAACCTTTTTAGTAAAACATGTAAGACTTTAATTTTAAAATAATATACCCAAAATACATAGTAATTAAATTTTAATTTGACCAAAAAATAATAACCACAATGAAAAAAAATAATATTAGGAACTAACATATCAAAAAACATACCAAAGTCTCCAAACCAACCAATGATGCCAATAAATAATCAACATGTAGGTGATGAAATATAATTCTGCAACAAGATCCCCTGATTCATCCTAAAAAGGGTCTCATATCATGGGAAATACATATACATTTTTCTATAATGACACAAGACCTTCTATCTTTGTAATACAATCTATTTAGAAGAACCCTAGTGGAACTGGGATATCACTATTCTTTACCCATTTGGGTTATCGAGTCATAGAAAATCCCTAGGTTGGTGAAAGTCTCCAAGGGAACTGGATTGTGAGTACCACTTCACTAGAGGAACACACATCCAAGGATTTTATTAGTTACCTAGGTTACCATGATAAGTAAAATTGTATGTGAGAAACACACAACCCAAGAAATTATCACATAATTAATAAATAAATAAAACATACAAAATCCCACATCTCACCTCCAACTCCCTCCCAAAAATATATCCTTCTACATAAAATATAAGTGAAAAAAATATAAACAATTCCCCCCAATGGGGTCCCAATCAAAAAACAATATAAAATTCAAGGGGCTAAAATGAGGGACTCACACATTTGAGAAAAAATCCTTCAAAATTCCAAACAAGCATTTAACAAATATGATTTGAATTACATGATAAATTACCTACACACCTATAAAAATTGAAATCTCATTTAAAATTATTATTTAAACCCATTCCACTTTAAAAAAACATTTTGGAAATCAATTTTAGGAATCAACATAATTACTGGAATTATAGATATTTCAAAATTAATACCAAGTTTTCACCTAACTCATGACCCAAATGGGTGAAAAAACCTTAAAATATATTTCAAACATGATAAATATTCCGATAAAATAGTTCAAGAAACTTTTAATAAAATAAACACTTTTAGAAGTAAGGAAAATATCTAATCTTCTATATTCTATGTAAGAAAACCCTTAATAAATTTATGAAAACACAATAGTTATCATAGATACAGTTTACATAACAAAATATAGAATATGAAAAATTCAAAAATCCAATGATATCTAATCTAAAGAAATAAAACTCAAACCTGAATTTGGGTAGACCATTCTAGAATAAATCTAAACCACATCTCATATGGAAGAAAATGCTCAACTAGGCAATAAGACACCCTCTGTAAGATCTATAATCCAAGACCCAACATTAGAACCCACCTAAAACCCCATATGTGACTGTAAATACCTATTAAATTTCACTAAAGACATCTAACCCAAAAGGAAAATCGATAAAGATAGAAATGGTATAAAAATAAATAGGAAATACTACTTATTTTAGAGAAACCACTTGAGATCAAGGGAGAAATCCATTGAAATGTAGGAGGAAAGGAGGATGAAAAGATCTCTTGGTGTGTGTTGTTCATCAGAGAAAAGAATAGGGAATAATTGGCGAGATTCCTTATAAATTAATGGGGGAAAAAGAAAATTTTCACTTTTAATGAAATATGTGTAACTCACATAGCTTGGCTACATAGTTCACTAACCATGTACCGACCATGTATAACCAATCTGTTAAGAACTGTAGTACCTCACATGGTTTATTCTAGGGATCACACGGTTTGATCTAAACCATGTTCTATATGGGATGAACTGACCATTCATGTTCAATATAAATTAGATGGTTTCCTTTATATTGGAAACTGAATTTTTTACCCTATACCATGTATAAAAACAATGCAATAGAAGAAAATTTCTAGAATTTCAAAAATTTCAAATGATATTATACAAAAATTTAAATTTACCCAAAGTAATATTACATAATAAAAAGGAATAGAAAATACTGACACTCTAGTTTCATAGTGTGGAATCACAAATGAGGGATGTAGTGGAAGTAATAGTTGTGAAAGCATCATGAAAATATTTTTAAAAAATGGTACCATAATAAGGAACTTTTTTTGAGGATAATGACGCCTTGGATACAACACCCTAGATATTAGTATAAATTTTCTTCTATAGTATCCACATGTTTCATAATTCAATAACATGATTCACACATACTAAAAAACTAATTAAACACTTTTTTATTTCATTAATGTTGAATATTACAATGAAAAATAGAATAAACATTATAGTTCATTATTTTAAGACAAAAAAAAACATGTGTGAAATATAATTATTAAAAATATAATATTATGATAAAAGTATATAAATAAAAATACTAAAAACTTGAAATATATTTCCTCTTAGAGTCAAATAAAAATCATACCACTGATAATCATTTTATAAAAAATTATAAATATATTAAATATTATAATCATTTAGTGAAATAAATAATTTATTGAGATGATAAATTAAAATAATTAATTAAGGTTATAACTGAGAAGGATCATTAGGTATATACAGTCAAAGGGTATATATAGTCAGAGGGTATATATAGTCAGAGGGTGTATATATTCATATGGTATATATAGTTATAGGTTATATATACAAGTGTTAGGTTAAAGTGATCAATGAGATAAACTATTTTATTATGAAATTGATCAGAGGGTATTAGATACCTAAATCAAGTACCCATAACATATGACAATTATAATTTAGCCATTGATATGGTGAATATAAATATGATAAATAACATTATGAAATTTATAAATAAATGGAGAAACTAACAAATTTGGTTGTAAAGGACTTATATATGATCCTCGTTTTTCTGAGCATTGGATAGATGTAACATAACCAGCGGTTTCCCTTGAGCATGCCTAATTCATACATCAACATGAATGGTTTTAATAGAATCATCTCTCAAATAAGGTTAATCTAGTGAAGATCGCTATGAGATCTATTTTTTTGAAACATCTCCTACAAATACCACTATTTACTATGTCACCATTAGGGTTTATGCAGATATATTTAGAGATCACATTACTAAAATTTTGAATATTGTGAACATTTAATTATTAAAATGATAATTTTTTTTAAATACATAATATTATATACAAAATTATAGATATAACATTTATTATTAAATTTATAATTATATTAATAATACTATATTATTTATATATGTAAATAAATAATTAACATCCAAGAAATAATAAAAAAATGATAAGAACTAAAAATATATTGATCATTAAAAAATAGTTTTTACTATAATATATTTTCTATCAACAATTATGTTTTTTATTTAAAAAATAAAATCATCATATTAAGTGTTTTAAATTATAAAAATGAATCCATAATTATAATATAGGCATAAAGGTTTTATAAGAGTATAAATGTCAAATTTTGGTAAAAAAATTTAAATTACATAGGTGAATAGTTATATAAAAGGGTAAATGCAATAAATTTTATTTTTTTTAGAAGTATGATTTATAAGTAAATAAAATAATCACGAAAAGTTTTAATGAATGAGTGGATAAGAAATAAATTATTCACTGCTATTGACACTGTGAAATGTGTTCCATGAACTTTGAAATAGAATTCATGATGTGATCCTTACATAGACACCAAATGTTGAGTTTGAGTAGAGATACACCTTTATACCAAAAGAAACATATTGGATTTCCATGTGTCACAACCCAAACATCCTAGGACATTCCCAGAAATCTTATGGTGTGACTCTCTATTTTTTATGGGGGTTAGTGATGGAAGCGAAGGTACTAGCTTAAATTTCAAGGATCAAAATCTGACACTAACCTCGATCAGGGGTGTTAGGTAACATCCCCCATGGTATAGAGCATAATGTTCACCTAGGTGAGCCACACAAGTGGTCATTCATGCACTAACCCTACAATCCAATAGTCTCATGCATGCCGAACCAATATATTACAGAAGGCTCAGTGACTTTGAAAACACAAATCCTACACATCAGAAGTCCTGCATCGACCCACCTTCATGGACTAAAAGGCACATCCACCCTAGTGCGTGGCACCTATGATTGAAACATGTACTTCACACCTAAAAAGGAAAGCTATATCAACCAGGGTCCCATATTTAACTATAAATATGATTTAAGGGATACACATTTTCCCAACTGGAAAATCAGAAGAAGCGATGAAGCTCAGGTCATGAAGAACCTTCTCCCATGTCCTCCAAAATATCTATGGTAGATCTCCAAAACCTGAGAGAAGAGATAATTAAAGGGTATAGTAAGATCAAAGTCCCTCTAGGGTATAAAACATAATAAACCTATATGAGGACCCCATTATCACTTAGTAATGACCATTAGCTTATAGGTCCATTACCTAATCAAAGACCTAGATGAGACCCTTATAGGGACACCTAAGAAGACTAGTGATTCCTAGGATAAGGCGTTTCCCAAGTGTTATTTTTCATGTGGTCCATTGTCTGAGGAATAACCATCTCATGAAGGCCTATATCCCCCACATGAATCTTCTCCAGCGTATCTTAGGCCCTATATGAAGCATCGTTTGTCTCCAAGATAGGACTCATCTGAGCCTCATTTTATGTCCACTTCCAAGCCACCAATTGTAGGTCTCTTCTTCATTTGGATCCCTTGTCTGAGGGGGACCAAATTGAAACCTCGACCAAAGCCTCCTAGAATGAAAACCCATTTAATGAGGAACACCGACATGTATCCCAATTGGATATGAATTTATTTTTCCATAGATGTCCCACAATTGTCCCACCTTATGGGTAGGGTCCTCAGGGTTCATTTGGGATTTCATTCCCTTGGTCACAAGGACGCCAACCCTAGGGGTGGTACCAGGTATCTCTTAGTCTTGGATACGAGGGATAAGACTATTTCCTTCCATATTCATCTCTAATACCAAGGACCTCTAGTTCTAGTGGGGAGGGAGAGGATCATGATTTCCTTTCCCTTTGAGGTGCAATGGATTATTCTCCTATCTTTCCTAGGAACTAGGACTATGAAATACCTCTAGAAGTAAGCCCATAGCCTTTCTTGCATGACCTATCTTGATTCATTCCTTTCTTCTTATCCACACCCATGGGCTATATCTGGATGGAAATTTAGATGCACCTATCCTGACTGTAATGATGGGATGGAAGGGGGAATCACAAACCATTTTTCTTCTCTCGTCTCCCCACACACTTCCACCAGTATGAGAAGGATGGTGCGGTTTTTTTGGATCTTCCACTTCCTATTATTTCTCACATTGAATAATTAATCATGTGTAATTAGAGGTTATCTACAATCATGAAATACACATGGTCTGATACATGATTTTTTAGAGAACCTTATTTCAAATATTCTTCTCACCTTCCTTCAGAGGGCCTATATAGTCGTGGGTCTTAAAATAAATGTAACCAACTAGGGAATCCCTCATTGATTAATCCCCTAGTATTTATGGGAGGAGATAAAACTCCTAATCCTATTAACCTACCTTGGCCATAGGGGAATAGATCATCAGATATGACTATCTTGGTTACCAAAATAAAATATAAGATGTGCACATTCAATGACCTTTCTCTTTCCCATTTAGATCCCTCATTTTTCCTCCTGTAGAAAAACCAGATTGTGTGATTTCTCAGACATACCACTTCCTCTTGTTTCTCACACTAAGAATGACCCACATGGGCTTTGTGGTTGTTCATGATCATGATATCCACATGATCCCAAACTCTATCCTCCTATATGGCTTAATCCTCAAAACCAAACTTCGGCCCTCCCATTCGGTGTAAGCCCCAACCATACCCAAAATCATAAGGGAATCCTCTTATATAGTGTAATCCCCAAAAATAAACTTTAGGCCTACCATTTGGTGTAAGCCCCAACTATTCCAAATTCACTAGGGAGTCCTTCTATATGGTGTAATCCTCAATACCAAACTTTGGGACTCCCATTTAGTGTAACCCTAACCATACCCAAACTCACCAGGGAATCCTCTTGTACAGTTTAATCCTTGAATCCCAACCTCATGGGAATGATACCAAGTTTAATCTCCAACCAACTATGGGTATCCTTCTTATGAAAAATCCCCAACCAAACCTCCCAATTCACCTCATTGAATCCTTATTAGGATCAATCCCAAATAAATAATCTTAAAGGTCCATACTAACCTATGAGAAAAACCTCTATTGGGCCTTCATAGTAATAGGTCCTAATAACTTAGATATGTGGGATTTGATCCCCATCAAAGTGGGATATGTAGGAAGCCTCCATGTCGTCCAAACACAACACCATAAATCAACCATAATTCTATATGGTCCACATTCCTAGTAGGGAATTATCAAATATGGGAGTCCATATCCCTTCTAGGTTCCCTGAGAAACCTCGTCATAATTCCAACACCAAATATTGACTGGGAACCTTTTTCCTAGAAATCGTTGGTTTAGGATTCTAAATTGCATGATTTGGTCCCTATCACATGACCTTAATAGGTATGAAGTGTTCCCATAAGTGGTACTAGAAAACAAGGTTTAGATTCATTTAAAAAGGATATATAGGAATACCATATCATGGTTATGATCCCGATATAAAAATAATTCCATATCCTTATATTATGATACACTCCTGATCACACCACTATAAGGTTCAAAACCAGCATCATAATAAAATGATAAAAGAATACCTAATTTGTATATAAGAGGGTACCATTGATGGAGATCATTGAATAAATAAAATTATATCCATCAAAGAAGAACCCCATATATATAAAAATTATTATAAATTCTTTACATGATAATAATTGATTATTAAATCATGGGTGACCCCTTCATAAATTAGAATTAATAAAGGATTCACTAACATATCCTAAATTTATAAGAGAGTCCCAGAGTAGGAAACAATTCCCCCCAAAAGGGTGTGATGAGCCTGAACTCCCATACTCTTAACCAATATGAGTTCTTAAGTGTCATTGTCCACGTTTTCAAATTAGTACATGCCTTTGGAAAGAAGGTCCTTGAGTCATCACAGATGTAGAAATGTTGGGTTTTTCGGTTCCATGAATAAGCCTAATTGGAAACCACTTGAAAGGGACATGGATATGTGTTTGAAATAAATGTTCTTCCACCAACACCAAAAAATACTATCCCAACCCCACATGGAATTTCTGGGATAAAAGGATTTTATTTTTTATATATCATGGGACACCATATGGATAATATTACATTCCACACCCATTAATGGATGGGTATTTGAAAAAATGATACTCAAATACCATCTATAAAATAGGCCTCACTCAAACCATTACAAATCACACATAAATCATAGTTTTATATATATATACACTAATTTATATAATTTGAAATATTGAGGGTCACAATTCTATGTTTTTGGACTTCTTGTGGTTTTTTATAACAATGTCATAGTGTTCATATTTTTAGGGTATAAGATATTATTTGGAAAACATTATTATGATGAATATCATGGATAGTTAGTTCTTTTCCACAGCATGTGATGTTTTGAAGATATATTGTTGATTATTAAATGTGTTTTTAAATCACATCATAAACCAGGTGGTAGTTATACAATTTACTATTAGTCTTTTGTGATAAACCAATTCTAGAAATGTGTTGTCAATTCTAAAAAAGAGTAACGTAGAAAATGAAATAAAAAACTAGATAGAGTTAAAAAAAATTTAAACATAACATAGAACTAGAATATGAAACATATTGTTGAAGTATATATGTGAGAGGAGTTTTATATTCATGAATTTTTAACCAAATGTAAAATTTAAGTTAGTCAAATATGTGGGTTACTGTAACACCCCAAGATTTCATAGTGTGTTATTTCTTCAAAATAATTCAATAACTTGCACTACACGCAACACCGAGTTCAATCACACCATGACTTACAAAAAAAATCCATTCAAAAGAGGTTATGAATAGTATTAACTAAATTTTAAACTTTATATAATCCTTATAATTTTATAATCCATATTATGAGTTTCTTAGACATAATGCAAGAACAGATTCATTTTCAGTATTGAACTTTTATCAACTTTTAATAGTGAAACCTTTTTAAATACAATATTTTAAACTTTTTGACTAAATGGGGGACATCAAAAAATTTAAAATGAAACATCCCAAGCTTCCATGGTACGCTTTCCTTTGAATAATACAGTAGCGTGTGTTGTACGCAACTTCGAGTTCTAACACACCACAACCAATCAAACTAGCCGTTAAGAATAGTAATACCTACCTTTTAAAATTTTAGAAATTTTATCTCTCAAAATGGACATCATTTTTGGATTCGGAGTATCGAATTTAGCCTAAGGTGAAATTTTGGTACTTTTCGGATAACTTTCATATTTTGATGAATAGTGAAAATTACTAAATTTTAATTAAAAACAACTTTTTTAATCAAAATAATAAATAGTGATAAATTATGAATTTGAGTGGTTTTAAAGTATATTTAGAATATATTTTTACCATTTAATATAATGTTGGTCATTGGACATAATTTTACAATTAAACCGAACATAAACAAGTGTCAATCTTTTGATAGTTATTATCTCTTAAAAACACGATTTTTGTTTTGACAGAAGGAATTAATTTTAAATTAATTTCTGCCACATCTGTGTTTTGAATTTAGAAAAAATGGATTCCATATTTGGAATCAGGATGTAAAAATTGTGTAAATAGGTAACTTTTATTTTTATACATTTTGAATAATTACTGTGGTAAATATTTTATTTACCATGGTTAAGGGTAAATCTGGTAAATAAGGGTTAAAAATAATATTATAATAATACTAAATTACCCTAAAACGTTTCCTAGACTTATTTGTTGATACATGTTCGACCATAGGCATCTTTGGGTCTATTTGGGGACCCCATGGTGCCACTTTTAGGTGATAAGGACACTTTATTTTAATTAAGTTAAAATGAATACAAAAATGACACAAGCATATATCTTTTAGAAAAACAATTATTACATAGGGTTATATATGTTTTATTTTAGATTATAAATATTCATTAGAAAGATAAAAAGATTTCATAAATAATGATATTTTATTTATAATTTTTAGACATTAAATAATTTATTTTATTTATGACACAATGATGATGCAGTAATTACTAAAATAGTGAACAATTAAATTAATTGATATTATAAATACCCAAATAAATATAATATGAAACTTTTAATGAATTAAAATAATTTTATAGGATAATATGATAAATTAGGATTGATTTAATTTACTTTTTTCGAAGTAATCAATCTGTTATGAGTTTCAAAAAAATAAACTATTGAATAGTGTCAAAATTGACATAAAAGAGTTCTTAAAACAAATATTATATTATTAATTGATATTAAATTCCTAAAAATCTAAGTTTAGTCCAAGAGACTTATATCATGATAGGTTCATCATTAATGGACCACTTGGGGGTCGCTTGGATGTATATAGTAAGTTTATTAACCATATTATATAAAAATACAAAGAGACATTGTAAAAGTGAAACTAATTAACTTAGAGTTAATACTTAAAGATAAGGTTAATATAAGTACCCAAACCTGTCTAAATTCTACTGGTTGAGTTGTTTTCGACCCATCCCCACCTTAAAATTTAAATAATCAACTTTTTAGCCATTAGAAACCGAATATGAATTTATTATAAACTAATATTTCTAGCTTTTCCAAAGGTGCCCCTCACCCCTCTTATAAAAGGTCACTCCTCCTTCTCATTTCTTCACACCTTCAAAACCTTTTGGTTCGGCAAAACTCTGCCCAAATACTCTCCCAACTTCCCTCACTACAACCTATAGGCCTTATTTTGATCATAAAGCCAACCTAAGGAGCCATTTTGATCAAATCAAAAGGAAGAACCCGAAGAAGAGGTAATGATTTCACCACCCTTTTCCAAGTTCCTTTCTTCTTCATCTTCTTCTTCCTTTGTTATTACCATTCTAAAATAATAACTCCAGTATCATATATATATAATTTGATGTTATTATAAAAATGGTACAACCATATTCAGTATTCTATCCACCCTTTGAATAACATGTCACCATACGTGCGTACGTACGGCTTACCGTCTCCACGTCGTGGTGTAATTGTTATTCAATATATTATTATTTGGATGGGTATAATAATGATATGTAACTCATGTAAATAATAAATATAACATGTTAATGATTCTGTATATATGATATAACAACCATTTATATATTATTCCAAATGAATGATATTGTCGCTCGTGCGTACGTACAGACTACCGTCTCCATGAACGCGATGAGATTCATTCTCCATCGTATCCATTCAAGTATAATAATTATCATTTGATGATTTAAAAATGATGTTTAAGGACTTGATATCATTCTGGATATGAATAATTTACAACCTATCCATTACAAACATGGATTACGTAACAAAACATATAAAATAAAACAAGTAAGTTAACACCCGAAACAACGATAATACTAAGATATTATTATCAAATCCATATTAAAAGATCATATATGATATCATACTAATGTATATGATTCTTGTATAATTTAATAACAATTATTTCACCATTATACAGTTGGTTAACCTACCCTAACCAAATAAAAGTACAAGGTAAGGGGTTTTCATCTCACTCCTTATTCCCGTGAGATTCATGCCATATTGCCACCATCACTTTTGTGTGGTGTATGTACTGACCATAATTATATTCTTTGTGTAATACACTATAATTTATGTGTATTTACATATTCATTGTATGATACCTCTTTCATGGGTTGTATTTTTCATAAGTTACCAAATTGGTAAGGGTTATTTCACAATCTCTGCATTATCTGAGGTTATTTATACGTAATAATCTACTGGGATCTCTTTATCATCCACATCCATGTTTCTTAATAATGTATTTCAAAACATTTTTACTATTTACAAGAATATGGGTTAAAGTAATTTATACCCTTATGTGTTTCGAAAGGAATCTTTCCGTCGTTTTCCAAATAAGGCACTTTTAACCTTTTCGACAAATTTAAGGTAAGAATGTTTTTTTTAATTATACGGCAGGTGCGGCTATTTACCACCGATATAAAATCGTCAAAGCTTCCCTTACAAGCTTATAAGAATATTTTCAAAGAAAATGTTTTATTTTATATGGATCTTAAATGATTTCAAAATAAAAAGAGATATTTCTTTAAAAATAATTTTGATTTCATCTATGTCAACATCCTTTGATGGATTTTAAGCTTATTTGAAGTTGGTTTATTATGATACAAAACATCCATATTTTATTAACGGTTTTGTGATATTTTTGACTGTGGATAAGATATTCTTATGTCACTCATGTTTTTTTAAAAGTATTGACATTTCATAAGTTATTTTTAATCCGAATATTTATGTTATATTTCAACCTTTCATTCAGATGAATGTGTTAGACAAGTATGTTACGGGTTGGGGACCGGTAAAAGTAAGCCCTCCGGTTTGGTCTCAGGTTATTAGAGGAACTCCGGTTTGGTCTCTGGTTATTAGAGGAACTCCGGGTTGGTGTCCGGTTATTAGAGGCACTCCGGGTTGGTGTCCGGTTATTAGAGGCACTCCGGGTTGGGTTCCGGTTAGAGATAGCCCCAAGGTCTTGGGACGGGGCCTTGACAAAGAAATTAAAGTTTAGCATTATGCATTCCAACATTATGAAAGTGGTTATTGATATTTAATGTGATTATTCGATTAGTAGAATATCCATGTGAACAAGTAAATGGCATTATTTCATTTTACTTTTGCCATACTATGTTGAAGTTCAAGTTTAAAAGGATTTTGTTTTAGTAATGCATTGCCTTAAATGTTTATGCTTATTTTTGAATGTTCTGCTATATTGTTATCCTTACTGGTCATTTGTTCTCACCCCTTTTCTATGATTTATTTTTCCCAGGATGTGAAGAAGTAAGTTATGAATGACCTGCAGGGATATTATGATGGGATAATAGTGTGGACTACGAAGACATTATGTTGTCATAGTAGTTTTTCACTTTATGATGTAATGTAAAACTTATGAATATATCTACTGTTTCCAAGGCTACTAAACCAATCGGTCTTTCGAGATTTTATCTTTCTTGTGATCATGCCAATGTTATGTAATAATGCACCGACTCTGGGTAACTAGGGTCGGGGCGTTACAGTTGGTATCATAGGAAGTTTAGTACAAACCTTGGAATCTAGATTTAGATAAACTCTGATTAGAGAACATAGATTTAAGATGAACTTTGAGGATTAGTATAGAAGAACTTCCTAGAATTTTGGTATTGTAGAGATTTTGTGAGTTTTCTGAGAAATACATACCTGTCTGGATACGAGCAGGTAGAGGCGGCTCTGGCACAGATGTACCTAGGGGTAAAACCCGAAAACACCGCTTTGAGCTAGACTCGAACGGGAACTGCTGCACGACAACGGGTCTTGCTGCACTCTTGGTTACGACACTCCCGGGGGATATGCTTAGGATAACTCTCATTTTCTTTACAAATCATTATGAAGGGTTTATGAGTATATACTTCCTCAAAGGAGAAATTTTTATGATTATGGATTATGTCCATAAACTAGTTAATTTATGTTATGTGTTTTACAAGTTTGGGATTAGGTATTGTTATTCATAAACTAATCTAATGTATTCCATTGTTTAGAAATGGCGCCCAATAGAAGGAATGAGAACTCTAGAAATGCACCTGATACAAAGAGAAATAAGGATCATATATTTTATGGTCTTAAGCCAGAATTTACAAGAGAAATAGTCTCGCATGTATTATCATCATATGAAGAAATAATATAATGTGTTGATAAGATAAGTAAAGAGTTTACTGGGTCCTATGGATTTGAAGGGAAGAAAGAGAAGAAAAGGATGGAAGAGAGAAATATGGATAAAGGGAAGAGGGAAAAGAAGAATTTTCCCATATGTGATAACTGTGGAAAGAAACACCCTGAAACTTGCCTGAAAGGAATGGGAGTTTGTTATAAGTGTGGAGGAAAAGGGCACAAAGTACGTGACTGCATGGGTAAGAAAATGGTTTTAAATGTACAATGCTTCATTTTCAAGGTGTTTGGACACTATGCGAACCTATGTCCCAGTCATCAGACTATACCGCAAATGATGTTATTGGATAATAATCAAGTTATGATTCTACCACAGATGAAGAGGAATGATTAGAGTTCTTATGTTGATTATGTCAATTGAGTGTTGTATCAACAATGTACTTGTTATAATAATTATGGAGTATATAAGGATTGTACTGCAGTACTATTTCATTAAGGACTTGAGATTGTGTGGAACAAAGAAAAGTGACTCAATAGCAGGATAAATTTCTGGAAAATATATGGTTGAGAGAATGATAAACCATAATATAGTTCTGATACCGAGGTAGTGATTTTGGAATAATACATGATTGTTTTGGATAAATTATATTGGATATTCTTGACTACCTTGGAACTGATTAATGATTTGTATATTCCATCATTTTTGGGGTTTAAAACATTTTTGGATTGATGAAGTATATCCAGCATTCTATATAGAATAAGGGAACATGAATGTAATCAATATGGAATATGGTAATTCAGGATGTTTCAGTGTATTAAAAGAATACATGATGAAGGTATTCATATGCTATTACGGGGTAAAAAGGATCTACATTATGTTTACCTTCTTTATAAATGTTGGACTGTGAGTTTGGCCAGAAGTATTTTCGATAGTTCTAGTTTGGATTATTTTGGATTTCCATAAAAGGACAACCCAGAGGTCGGGCGGCAACCCGTCGCGTCCGGCAAGGCTGCGAGACTTTAACCCGCAACCGAAGGGCGACAAGGGTGTATCACCTACCACTGGCCCACGAGATGTCCTGGATTAAATAATGTAGTTTTTTTTAAAAGATATGGTAGATGAATTATAAATTCATTTATTTTGGAACCCTGTATGAATAGTATAAATAGAAAAAAAAATTACGTTATATTATCTTTTAGAGTGAAAGATGAGTTTGTGATGGAAATTTATTAATGGATAAAACTCTAATTATAAAGTAAGTATATCTCCTTTTGATCTTAACCAATCTCATAAATAAATTCCTCAACATTAATAAAAGGAACATAGAACAAAAATGTTGTCCTAGATGGTACCTTAAATCATCACTAATTTATGGCTTTGGGATCGTTTGCCTTTTCATAACCATGTTCTCTACCACTCTCCATCAGATAATTGATGGTTAGATTTCTCTTCCATATCCATATTTTCCTACATGGAACCCTAGTATGTGTTACTTTTGGTAATCTTCATAATTTCCACTCTTTATTTTAAATAGAGGCCTCATTAATTCATTTTTCGATGTGGGATTTCAACTAAGATATTTTGAAACGTCAAAAATGTGTTATCCCAATACCCTATGTTTTGTTGAACCGATGGTATTTCAAATCATCATAGATTGATGAGTTTAAGGACCTAAATTTTATACTTGTTTGTGATTGATGACCTCAATCACTACCTATAAATATTTACGTTTTTCCTCCAATTATATGTCTCTAATTTCCACCAATGTTCTCCTAATCTAGATCATAATTTGGTGGTGACCCTTTCATTTCTCTTTTCCTCGTATTAAAACTAAATTTTAGTAACCCAATTTCCGATGTGGGTTTTCCCACAAATATATTTTCTATTTTCAACCTTTTATTTTTGAAGAACAATTTCAAATTGCGAGGACGCAATTTATTGAAGGAGGGGAGAATGTAACACCCCAAGATTTCATAGTGTGTTATTTCTTCAAAATAATTCAATAACTTGCACTACACGCAACACCGAGTTCAATCACACCATGACTTACAAAAAAAAGCCATTCAAAAGAGGTTATGAATAGTATTAACTAAATTTTAAACTTTATATAATCCTTATAATTTTATAATCTATATTATGAGTTTCTTAGACATAATGCAAGAACAGATTCATTTTCAGTATTGCACTTTTATCAACTTTTAATAGTGAAACCTTTTTAAATACAATATTTTAAACTTTTTGACTAAATGGGGGACATCAAAAAATTTAAAATGAAACATCCCAAGCTTCCACGGTACGCTTTCCTTTGAATAATACAGTAGCGTGTGTTGTACGCAACTTCGAGTTCTAACACACCACAACCAATCAAACTAGCCGTTAAGAATAGTAATACCTACCTTTTAAAATTTTAGAAATTTTATCTCTCAAAATGGACATCATTTTTGGATTTGGAGTATCGAATTTAGCCTAAGGTGAAATTTTGGTACTTTTCGGATAACTTTCATATTTTGATGAATAGTGAAAATTACTAAATTTTAATTAAAAACAACTTTTTTAATCAAAATAATTAATAGTGATAAATTATGAATTTGAGTGGTTTTAAAGTATATTTAGAATATATTTTTACTATTTAATATAATGTTAGTAATTGGACATAATTTTACAAATAAACCGAACATAAACAAGTGTCAATCTTTTGATAGTTATTATCTCTTAAAAACACGCTTTTTTGTTTTGACAGCGGGAATTAATTTTAATATAATTTATTCCACTTCTGTGTTTTGAATTTAGAAAAATGGATTCCATATTTTGAATCAGTATGTTCAAATTTTGTAAATAGGTAACTTTTATTTTTAGACATTTTGAATAATTACTGTGGTAAATATTTTATTTACCATGGTTAAGGGTAAATCTGGTAAATAAGGGTTAAAAAATAATATTATAATAACACTAAATTACCCTAAAACATGTCCTAGCCTTATTGGTTGATACATGTTCGACCGTAGGCATCTTTGGGTCGATTTGGGGACCCCATGGTTCCACTTGTAGGTGATAAGGACACTTTATTTTAATTAAGTTAAAATGAATACAAAAATGACACAAGCATATATCTTTTAGAAAAACAATTATTACATATGGTTATATATGTTGTATTATAGATTATAAATATTCATTAGAAAGATAAATAGATTTCCTACATAATGATATTTTATTTATAATTTTTAGACATTAAATAATTTATTTTATTTATGACACAATGATGATGCAGTAATTACTAAAATAGTGAAAAATTAAATTAATTGATATTATAAATACCCAAATAAATATAATATGAAACTTTTAATGAATTAAAATAATTTTATAGGATAATATGATATATTATGATTGCTTTAATTTAATGTGTTCGAAGTAATCAATCTGTTATGAGTTTCAAAAAAATAAACTATTGAATTGTGTCAAAATTGACATAAACGAGTTCTTAAAACAAATATTGTATTATTAATTGATATTAAATTCCTAAAAATCTAAGGTTCGGCCAAGAGACTTATATCATGATAGGTTCATCGTTAATGGACCACTTGGGGGTCTCTTGGATGTATATAGTATGTTTATTAACCATATTATATAAAAATACAAAGAGACATTGTAAAAGTGAAACTAATTAACTTAGAGTTAATACTTAATGATAAGGTTAATATAAGTACCCAAACCTGTATAAATTATATTTGTTGAGTTTTTTTCGACCCATCCCCACCTTAAAATTTAAATAATAAACTTTTGAGACATTAGAAACCGAATATTAATTTATTATAAACTAATATTTCTAGCTTTTTCAAAGGTGCCCCTCACCCCTCTTATAAAAGGGCGCTCCTCCTTCTCATTTATTCACACCTTCAAAACCTTTTGGTTCGGCAAAACTTTGCCCAAATACTCTCCAAACATCCCTCACTACAACCTAGAGGCCTTATTTTGATCAGAAATCCAACCTAAGGAGCCCTTTTGATCAAATCAAAAGGAAGAACCCGAAGAAGAGGTAATGATTTCACCACCCTTTTCCAAGTTCCTTTCTTCTTCCACTTCTTCTTCCTTTGTTATTACAATTATAAAATAATAACTCCAGTATCATATATATATACTGTGATGTTATAATAAATATGGTACAACCATATTCAGTATTCTATCCACCCTTTGAATAACATGTCACCATACGTGCGTACGTACGGCTTACCGTCTCCACGTCGTGGTGTAATTGTTATTCAATATATTATTATTTGGATGGGTATAATAATTATATGTAACTCATGTAAATAATAAATATAACATGTTAATTATTATGTATATATGATATAACAACCATTTATATATTATTTCAAAAGAACGATATTGTCGCCCGTGCGTACGTACGGACTACCGTCTCCACGAATGCGATGAGATTCATTCTCCATCGTATCCATTCAAGTATAATTATCATTTGATGATTTAAAAATGATGTTTAAGGACTTGATATTATTCTGGATATGAATAATATAAAACCTATCCATTACAAACATGGCTTACGTAACAAAACATATAAAATAAAACAAGTAAGTTAACACCCGAAACAACGATAATACTAAGATATTATTATCAAATAAATATTAAAAGATCATATATGATATCATATTAATGTATATGATTCTTGTATAATTTAATAACAATTATTTCACCATTATACAGGAGGTTAACCTACCCTAACCAAAGAAAATTACAAGGTAAGGGGTTTTCATCTCACTCCTTATTCCCGTGAGATTCATGCCATATTGCCACCATCACCTTTTGTGTGGTGTATGTACTGACCATAATTATATTCTTTGTGTAATACACTCTAATTTATGTGTATTTACATATTCATTGTATGATACCTCTTTCATGGGTTTTATGTTTCATAAGTTACCAAATTGGTAAGGGTTATTTCACAATCTCTTCATTATCCGAGGTTGTTTATACGTAATAATCTACTGGGATCTCTTTATCATCCACATCCATGTTTCTTAATAATGTATTTCAAAACATTTTTACTATTTACAAGAATATGGGTTAAAGTCATTTATACCCTTATGTGTTTCGAAAGGAATCTTTCCGTCGTTTTCCAAACAAGGCACTTTTAACCTTTTCGACAAATTTAAGGTAAGAATGTTTTTTTAACTTATACGGCGGGTGAGGCTATTTACCGCCATTATAAAATCGTCAAAACTTCCCTTACAAGCTTATAAGAATATTATCAAAGAAAATGTTTTATTTTATATGGATCTTAAATGATTTCAAAATAAAAAGAGATATTTCTTTAAAAATAATTTTGATTTTATCTATGTCAACATCCTTTGATGGCTTTTAAGCTTATTTGAAGTTGGTTTATTATGATACAAAACATCCATATTTTATTAAAGGTTTTGTGATATTTTTGACTATGGATAAGCTATTATTATTTCACTCATGTTTTTTTTAAAAGTATTGACATTTCATAAGTTATTTTTAATCCTAATGTTTATGTTATATTTCAACCTTTCATTCAGATGAATGTGTTAGACAAGTATGTTCCGGGTTGGGGACCGGTAAAAGTAAGACCTCCGGTTTGGTCTCCGGTTATTAGAGGAACTCCGGTTTGGTCTCCAGTTATTAGAGGAACTCCGGGTTGGTGTCCGGTTATTAGAGGCACTTCGGGTCGGTGTCCGGTTATTAGAGGCACTCCGGGTTGGGTTCCGGTTACAGATAGCCCCAAGGTATTAGGACGGGGCCTTGACAAAGAAATTAAAGTTTAGCATTATGCATTCCAACATTATGAAAGTGGTTATTGATATTGCATGTGATTATTCGATTAGTAGAATATCCATGTGAACAAGTAAATGACATTATTTCATTTTACTTTTTCCATACTATGTTGAAGTTCAAGTTTAAAAGGATTTTGTTTTAGTAATGCATTGCCTTAAATGTTTATGCTTATTTTTGAATGTTCCGCTATATTGTTATCCTTACTGGGAATTTGAGCTCACCCTTTTTCTATGTTTTATTTTTCCCAGGATGTGAAGAAGTAAGTTATGAATGACCTGCAGGGATATTATGAGGGGATAATAGTGTGGACTATGGAGTCATTATGTTGTCATAGTAGTTTTTCACTTTATGATGTAATGTAAAACTTATGAATATATCTAGTGTTTCCAAGGCTACTAAACCAATCGGTCTTTCGAGATTTGATCTTTCTTCTGATCATGCCAATGTTATGTAATAATGCACCGACTCTGGGTAACTAGGGTCGGGGCGTTACAGTTGGTATCAGAGGAAGTTTAGTACAAACCTTGGAATCTAGATTTAGATATACTCTGATTAGAGCACATAGATTTAAGATGATTTTTGAGGATTAGTATAGAAGAACTTCCTAGAATTTTGGTATTGTAGAGATTTTGTGAGTTTTCCGAGCAATACATCCCTTTCTGGATACGAGCAGGTAGAGGCGGCTCTGGAACAGATGTACCTAGGGGTAAAACCCGAAAACACCGCTTTGTGCTAGACTCGAACGGGAACTGGTGCACGAAAACGGGCCTTGTTGCACTCTTGGTTACGACACTCCGGGGGGATATGCTTAGGATAACTCTCATTTTCTTTACAAATCATTATGAAGGGTTTATGAGTATATACATCCTCAAAGGAGAAATTTTTATGATTATGGATTATATCCATAAACTATTTAATTTATGTTATGTGTTTTACAAGATTGGTATTAGGTATTGTTATTCATAAACTAATCTAATGTATGCCATTGTTTAGAAATGGCGTTCAATAGAAGGAATGAGAACTCTAGCAATGCACATGATACAAAGAGAAATAAGGATCACATATTTTATGGTCTTAAGCCAGAATTTACAAGAGAAATAGTCTCGCATGTATTATCATCATATGAAGAATTAATATCATGTGTTGATAAGATAAGTAAAGAGTTTACTGGGTCCTATGGCTTTGAAGGGAAGCAAGAGAAGAAAAGGATGGAAGAGAGAAAGATGGATAAAGGGAAGAGGGAAAAGAAGAATTTTCCCATATGTTATAACTGTGGAAAGAAACACCCTGGAACTTGCCTGAAAGGAATGGGAGTTTGTTATAAGTGTGGAGGAAAAGGGCACAAAGTACGTGACTGCAAGGGTAAGAAAATGGTTTCAAATGTACAATGCTTCATTTGCAAGGAGTATGGACACTATGCGAACCTATGTCCCAATCATCAGACTGTGCCTCAAATGATGCTATTGGATAATAATCAAGTTATGATTCTACCACAGATGAAGAGGAATGATTAGAGTTCTTATGTTGATTATGTCAATTGAGTGTTGTATCAAAAATGTACTTGTTATAATAATTATGGAGTATATAAGGATTGTACTGCAGTACTATTTCATTAAGGACTTGAGATTGTGTGGAACAAAGAAAAGTGACTCAATAGTAGGATAAATTTTTGGAAAATATATGGTTGAGAGAATGATAAACCATAATATAGTTCTGATACCGAGGTAGTGATTTTGGAATAATACATGATTGTTTTGGATAAATTATATTGGATATTCTTGACTATCTTGGAACTGATTAATGATTTGTATATTCCATCATTGTTGGGGTTTAAAACATTTTTGGATTGATGAAGTATATCTAGAATTCTATATAGAATAAGGGAGCATGAATGTAATAAATATGGAATATGGTAATTCAGGATGTTTCAGTGTATTAAAAGAAAACATGATGAAGGTATTCATATGCTATTATGGGGTAAAAAGGATCTACATTATGTTTAACTTACTTATAAATGTTGGACTGTGAGTTTGGACAGAAGTATTTTGGATAGTTCTAGTTTGGATTATTTTGGATTTCCATAAAAGGACAACCCGGAGGTCGGGCGGCAACCCGTCGCGTCCGGCAAGGCTGCGAGACTTGAACCCGCAACTGAAGGGAGAAAAGGGTGTATCACCTACCACTGGCCCACGAGATGTCCTAGATTAAATAATGTAGTTTTTTTTAAAGATCTGGTAGATGAATTATAAATTCATTTATTTTGGAACCCTGTACGAATAGTATAAATAGAAAAAAAAATTACCTTCTATTATCTTTTAGAGTGAAAGATGAGTTTGTGATAGAAATTTATTAATGGATAAAACTCTAATTATAAAGTAAGTATATCTCCTTATGATCTTAACCAATCTCATAAATAAATTCCTCAACATTAATAAAAGGAACTTAGAACAAAAATGTTGTCCTAGATGGTACCATAAATCATCACTAATTTATGGCTTTGGGATTGTTGGCCTTTTCATATCCATGTTCTCTACCACTCTCCATCAGATAATTGATGGTTAGATTTCTCTTCCATATCCATATTTTCCTACATGGAACCCTAGTATGTGTTACTTTCGGTAATCTTCATACTTTCCACTCTTTATTTTAAAAAGAGGCCTCATTAATTCATTTTTCGATGTGGGATTTCAACTAAGATATTTTGAAACGTCAAAAATGTGTTATCCCAATACCCTATGTTTTGTTGAACCGATGGTATTTCAAATCATCATAGATTGATGAGTTTAAGGACCTCAATTTTATACTTGTTTGTGATTGATGACCTCAATCACTACCTATAAATATTTACGTTTTTCCTCCAATTATATGTCTCTAATTGCCATCAATGTTCTCCTAATCGAGATCATAATTTGGTGGTGACCCTTTCATTTCTCTTTTCCTCATATTAAGACTAAATTTTAGTAACCAAATTTCCGATGTGGGTTTTCCCACAAATATATTTTCTATTTTCAACCTTTTATTTTTGAAGAACAATTTCAAATTGCGAGGACGCAATTTATTGAAGGAGGAGAGAATGTAACACCCCAAGATTTCATAGTGTGTTATTTCTTCAAAATAATTCAATAACTTGCACTACACGCAACACCGAGTTCAATCACACCATTACTTACAAAAAAAAGCCATTCAAAAGAGGTTATGAATAGTATTAACTAAATTTTAAACTTTATATAATCCTTATAATTTTATAATCCATATTATGAGTTTCTTAGACAAAATGCAAGAACAGATTCATTTTCAGTATTGCACTTTTATCAAATTTTAATAGTAAAACCTTTTTAAATACAATATTTTAAACTTTTTGACTAAATGGGGGACATCAAAAAATTTAAAATGAAACATCCCAAGCTTCCACGGTACGCTTTCTTTTGAATAATACAGTAGCGTGTGTTGTACGCAACTTCGAGTTCTAACACACCACAACCAATCAAACTAGCCGTTAAGAATAGTAATACCTACTTTTTAAAATTTTTGAAATTTTATCTCTCAAAATGGACATCATTTTTGGATTCGGAGTATCGAATTTAGCCTAAGGTGAAATTTTGGTACTTTTCGGATAACTTTCATATTTTGATGAATAGTGAAAATTACTAAATTTTAATTAAAAACAACTTTTTTAATAAAAAACATTAATAGTGATAAATTATGAATTTGAGTGGTTTTAAAGTATATTTAGAATATATTTTTACCATTTAATATAATGTTGGTCATTGGACATAATTTTACAATTAAACCGAACATAAACAAGTGTCAATCTTTTGATAGTTATTATCTCTTAAAAACACGCTTTTTGTTTTGACAGCGGGAATTAATTTTAAATTAATTTCTGACACTTCTGTGTTTTGAATTTAGAAAAATGGATTCCATATTTGGAATCAGGATGTCCAAATTGTGTAAATAGGTAACTTTTATTTTTAGACATTTTGAATAATTACTGTGGTAAATATTTTATTTACCATGGTTAAGGGTAAATCTGGTAAATAAGGGTTAAAACATAATATTATAATAATACTAAATTACCCTAAAACGTGTCCTAGCCTTATTGGTTGATACATTTTCGACCATAGTCATCTTTGGGTCGATTTGGGGACCCCATGGTGCCACTTGTAGGTGATAAGGACACTTTATTTTAATTAAGTTAAAATAAATACAAAAATGACACAAGCATATATCTTTTAGAAAAACAATTACTACATAGGGTTATATATGTTGGATTTTAGATTATAAATATTCATTAGAAAGATAAAAGGATTTCATACATAATTATATTTTATTTATAATTTTTAGACATTAAATTATTTATTTTATTTATGACACAATGATGATGCAATAATTACTAAAATAGTGAAAAATTAAATTAATTGATATTATAAATACCCAAATAAATATAATATGATACTTTTAATGAATTAAACTAATTTTCTAGGATAATATGATATATTATTATTGATTTAATTTACTTTTTTCTAAGTAATCAATCTGTTATGAGTTTCAAAAAAATAAACTATTGAATAGTGTCAAAATTGACATAAAAGATTTCTTAAAACAAATATTATATTATTAATTGATATTAAATTCCTAAAAATCTAAGGTTCGGCCAAGAGACTTATATCATGATATTTTCATCATTAATGGAGCACTTTGGGGTCTATTGGATGTATATAGTAAGTTTATTAACCATGTTATATAAAAATACAAAGAGACATTGTAAAAGTGAAACTAATTAACTTAGAGTTAATACTTAATGATAAGGTTAATATAAGTACACAAACCTGTCTAAATTATATTGGTTGAGTTGTTTTAGACCCATAACCACCTTAAAATTTAAATAATCAACTTTTGAGCCATTATAAACTGAATATGAATTTATTATAAACTAATATTTCTAGCTTTTCCAAAGGTGCCCCTCACCCCTCTTATAAAAGGGCACTCCTCCTTCTCATTTCTTAACACCTTCAAAACCTTTTGGTTCGGCAAAACTCTGCCCATATACTCTCCCAACTTCCATCACTACAACCTAGAGGCCTTAGTTTGATCAGAAAGCCAACCTAAGGAGCCCTTTTGATCAAATAAAAAGGAAGAACCCGAAGAAGAGGTAATGATTTCGCCACCCTTTTCCAAGTTACTTTCTTCTTCCACTTCTTATTCCTTTGTTATTACCATTCTAAAATAATAACTCCAGTATCATATATATATACTGTGATGTTATTATAAATATGGTACAACCATATTCAGTATTCTATCGACCCTTTGAATTACATGTCTCCATAAGTGCGTACGTACGGCTTACCGTCTCCACGTCGTGGTGTAATTGTTATTCAATATATTATTATTTGGATGGGTATAATAATGATATGTAACTCATGTAAATAATAAATATAACATGTTAATGATTCTGTATATATGATATAACAACCATTTATATATTATTTCAAAAGAATGATATTGTCGCTCGTGCGTACGTACGGACTACCGTCTCCACGAACGCGATGAGATTCATTCTCCATCGTATCCATTCAAGTATAATTATCATTTGATGATTTAAAAATGATGTTTAAGGACTTTATATCATTCTGGATATGAATAATATACAACCTATCCATTACAAACATGGCTTACGTAACTAAACATATAAAATAAAACAAGTAAGTTAACCCCCGAAACAACGATAATACTAAGATATTATTATCAAATCAATATTAAAAGATCATATATGATATCATATTAATGTATATGATTCTTGTATAATTTAATAACAATTATTTCACCATTATACAGGAGGTTAACCTACCCTTACCAAAGAAAAGTACAAGGTAAGGGGTTTTCATCTCACTCCTTATTCCCGTGAGATTCATGCCATATTGCCACCATCACCTTTTGTGTGGTGTATGTACTGACCATATTTATATTCTTTGTGTAATACACTATAATTTATGTGTATTTACATATTCATTGTATGATACCTCTTTCATGGGTTGTATGTTTCATAAGTTACCAATTTGGTAAGGGTTATTTCACAATCTCTTCATTATCCGAGGTTGTTTATACGTAATAATCTACTGGGATCTCTTTATCATCCACATCCATGTTTCTTAATAATGTATTTCAAAACATTTTTAATATTTACAAGAATATGGGTTAAAGTCATTTATTCCCTTATGTGTTTCGAAAGGAATCTTTCCGTCGTTTTCCAAACAAGGCACTTTTATCCTTTTTGACAAATCTAAGGTAAGAATGTTTTTTTAACTTATACGGCGGGTGTGGCTCTTTACCGCCGTTATAAAATCGTCAAAGCTTCCCTTACAAGCTTATAATAATATTTTCAAAGAAAATGTATTATTTTATATGGATCTTAAATGATTTCAAAATAAAAAGAGATATTTCTTTAAAAATAATTTTGATTTCATCTATGTCAACATCCTTTGATGTCTTTTAAGCTTATTTGAAGTTGGTTTATTATGATACAAAACATCCATATTTTATTAAAGGTTTTGTGATATTTTTGACTGTGGATAATCTATTCTTATGTCACTCATGTTTTTTTAAAAGAATTGACATTTCATAAGTTATTTTTAATCCGAATTTTTATGTTATATTTCAACCTTTCATTCAGATGAATGTGTTAGACAAGTATGTTCCGGGTTGGGGACCGGTAAAAGTAAGCCCTCTGGTTTGGTCTCCGGTATTTAGAGGAACTCCAGTTTGGTCTCCGGTTATTAGAGGAACTCCGGGTTGGTGTTCGGTTACTAGAGGAACTCCGGGTTGGTGTCCGGTTATTAGAGGCACTCCGGGTTGGGTTCCGGTTACAGATAGCCCCAAGGTCTTGGGACGGGGCCTTGACAAAGAAATTAAAGTTTAGCATTATGCATTCCAACATTATGAATGTGGTTATTGATATTTCCTGTGAATATTAGATTAGTAGAATATCCATGTGAACAAGTAAATGGCATTATTTCATTTTACTTTTTCCATACTATGTTGAAGTTCAAGTTTAAGAGGATTTTGTTTTAGTAATGCATTGCCTTAAATGTTTATGCTTATTTTTGAATGTTCCTCTATATTGTTATCCTTACTGGGCATTTGAGCTCACCCCTTTTCTATGTTTTATTTTTCCCAGGACGTGAAGAAGTAAGTTATGAATGACCTGCAGGGATATTATGAGGGGATAATAGTGTGGACTATGGAGACATTATGTTGTCATAGTAGTTTTTCACTTTATGATGTAATGTAAAACTTATGAATATATCTAGTGTTTCCAAGGCTACTAAACCAATCGGTCTTTCGAGATTTGATCTTTCTTGTGATCATGCTAATGTTATGTAATAATGCACCGACTCTGGGTAACTAGGGTCGGGGCGTTACAGTTACTAATTGTGGCTATGATCACATACACCTTACATTTCATCATCATGGAAATGGTTATGTTAACTTGTACATTGAAGTAATTGTAATTGTTTTCTGTTATATTTTATGGTTAATTTTCTATTATAATTTCTTATTTATAGTGAAGTAGAAATTATTCCAAACCACATAAATCCTAATGTTTTGTGTTGAGTGTTTCTTCCGTGTTGGTTTCATCTTGGTTGTTTACTACTTCTAGGATCACTTATGATATTACCAAGATTAAGAGAAGGAGGGTTTAATCAAAATTGATGATTTCTTAATTAAAATATTTCCCCTTTTTTAATTAATCTATTAAATGAATTATATCACCCACTTTAATCACATTGTTTATCATTTAAGTTGTATAAAAAGTAAAGAAAAACAAGGGCACCCGGATTTATTAATGAGGTTCACCTAAAAGATGGATGGGTACATATTTGGTGTATAATAGTTGTTATTATACTCACACACAGATCACCTTTTATTATCAAGAAGGAAATTAGGAAAGGGTATATCCTATTATTTTACTCCATGCACCAACCAGGTACAATGCAAGAAACAAATTAAATCTCTTAAAATACAACATTTCGATTGTATATCCTTGAAGAATGATAAGAAGTAGGGAAGTATTGTGTCCCTCATAGATTATAGGTATCTCATATTTTTCCTCAACATTTAGTAATCTCAATGTATAACAATTCTCTTATTTATACCTAATGATATGGAAATATCACAGGCTGAAATCCATAATATTTTTCTTTTTCCTGAATGATGCTTAAAAAAACTAATATCTCTATATCTTTTTATAATTCAACACACAAGTATAATATTCCTAGAAGTGTTGGATATATCTAACTTCAACACACATAATCTTAAATGTAAACATAGGGTTAATTCTCCCTCTTCTTATTCAATTTTCTGAATATGCAGGATCACAACAACATTAGATGAAATATTACCCTTCCTCATTTTAGTACATATATTCATAGAACCAAATGAATATTTTCTTCATAAAACTTTTCAGTTTATTTCTCCTAAATTATTGGTATTTAAAAACATTAAACCAATATCCAATAATATCATTATTTAATCTCTATTGAACTAATCCTTCATTTTCCAAGTGATAACCACAATAATTGTAGATATGCCTCTCTATGATACCAACATTATTATCTCCATATTTTCATGATAACATGATATTGAAACTACCAATATCACTAATAAAATTCTCATTACATTGTATTATCTATATTTTTCAAGGTAAAATCATGAAACCTCTCGCCATGGAATGACTTAGATAGTTTTATCATTTCCACATTGTGCCTAATTTTTACGAACCAGCCTGAGTCGACCCTAAACCGGTCACCCAGGCCAGCCTGTGAAAAGTCTTGAGAGGCATTCCCGATCCACACAGGATGGTGACAAGAACAAAGGGAATCAGTAGAGTACATAGTGGAACGATTTCACCCAAATATATACAATAAAACAAACAGCAGAATGAAATGGACAAACAAAAATATATTTACATAAAAATTGAACTGAACATTATTTGTACTAGAAAATGAAATTACAACTAAAACAAAAACCCAAATGACCAAACCTGATAACCAACTAACTCCATGTGACACCTCTAGTCACTCTCCAACAAAATCATCACACATCACCCAAGATGATCGAACTCAAGCTAAAACCTGCACAGGGTCTAAAAACAGAAGAATATTATAGGCATGAGTATTACAACTCAGTAGGTTAGCCCGATATTCTATTCCTAATTAACATCTTTTAAAATAAAAGAAACAACAATTTCATGTTTTAAATACAATATATAAAGGTATTCTTTCCAAAAGAGGTCTTATTCTATAAAAAATTTACCAGACAAAAACATGCATGTTTTATAAACAAGAATGCTAGTAACAATTTTCAAAGAGGTGAAACTTCAAAATGAAACTAGTTTTAAAGAGGGATGCTTTAAAGAATGTAAAATTTTAAATAAATCATACACACTGCTAAACTTATCAACCCAACACACCATATGCAAACAGTGAGTACAAAATAACCAATGAGCACAAGTCACAGGAACTCCCCTAGGTACTAGTTAGTTGTGAGAGGATTTTTTTTTAAAATACGTTTTTAAAAAAAAATATTTTTTAAAAAACGCCCAGGTTAAAAATATTTTTAAAATTTCCCCTCAAAGGCGGCAGGCGCGATGCCGCCTTTTCGTTTCGGGGCAAAGGCGGCATCGCGCCTGCCGCCTTTGGCCTTTACCCGAAAGGCGGCATCCGCGATGCCGCCTTCCCCCTAAAAAAATTTAATTTTTTTTTTTTGAAAATTTTTATTATTTTTTTTATTTTTTTTGTTTTGTTTTGTTTATATATATATATATATATAAAACAAAAAATTTCAGCAGAATTTCTCTGCTACTAAATATCCAGCGGTACTGCCATTACAGCAGTCTGGATTCTGACAGAAACCCTCACCCAGACCTTCCTTTTATAAGATGGCTTGCCCTGGAAATCATTCTGCATTTTCGATGTGGGATTCAAGTTCTCTCTTTCCTGCGCAGTACATTCTGCATTTTCGATGTGGGATTCTGTTTCAAGTGCGTGACTTTGAAAGACAATAAAATATAAACTATAAGACCAATATAAATGAAATTTTAAATATTGATTAAACATATAAGAAATAGTTGAAAAAAAAGAATTTCCTTAAAAATGATGATGCAAAATAATTTATAAGGTTTCAAAACCGCTTACCTGAAATTTAAAAAAGTTTCAAGTACGTAAATTTGAAAGACTATAAAATATAAAATATAAAACGAATATAATTGAAACATTAAAGATTGATTAAAGATATAAGAAATAGTTTAAAACAAAAGGAATTTCATAAAAAAGGTTGATAGAAAATAATTTATAACCTCTCAAAACCGCTTACTTGAAATTTAAAAATGTTTCAAGCACGTGAATTTGAGTGACTATAAAATATAAACTATAGAACAAATATAATTGAAACTTTAAACATTAATTAAACATATAATAAATAGTTGAAAACAAGAGGAATTTCATAAAAAATGTTAATGGAAAATAATTTATAAGCTCTCAAAACCGCCTACTTGAAACTTAAAAACGCTTCCAATACGTAAATTTGAACGAGTATAATTATATAAGTAATAATTAATAAGTAATAAGTAATAATTATAATGAATAATAATAATTAATATTTATATAACTTATTAATAATTAATAATTAATAATTACTAATTACTAACTAATTAATTATAATTATTAATTATATTACCAATTAACTAAATAATTAGTATATATATAATAATTAATAAGTAATAAGTAAAAATTATTAATTATTAATTATAATAAATAATAATAATAATTAATATTTATATTACCAATTACTAATTAATAATTAATAATTAATAATTACTAATTAATTACTAATAATTATAATGAATAATAATAATAATTAATTACTAATAATTACAAATTAATTATTAATTAATTACTAATAATTATAATGAATAATAATAATAATTAATATTTATATTACTAATGAACTAATTAATAATTAATTTTTAATTAGTTAATTAGTAATATAAATATTAATTATTAATTAGTTAATTAGTAATATAAATATTAATTATTAATATTTATTATAATTATTAGTAATTAATTAGTTAATTGGTAATATAAATATTAATTATTATTATTCATTATATATGTAATAATTAATAAATAATTATTAATTAGTCAATTATTAATTAGTTAATTAATAATTATTAATTAATTACTAATAATTATTAATTAATTACTAATAATGATTAATTAATTACTAATAATTATTAGTTAATTATTATTATTTAATTATTAATTTGTTAATTAATAATTATTAATTAATTATTAATTAGTTAATTATTAGTAATTGTTAATTAGTTATTTATTAATTAATTATTAATTAGTTAATTATTAATTAAATACTAATAATTATTAATTAATTACTAATAATGATTAATTAATCATTATTAATTATATTACTAATAATTATTAATTACTTAATTAATTATTATTAATTACTAATTAATTATTAATTAGTTAATTATTAATTAGTTAATTATTAATTAATTACTAATAATTATTAATTAATTACTAATAATGATTAATTAATTACTAATAATTATTAGTTAATTATTATTAATTAACTAATTAATAATTAACTAATAATAATTAACTAATAATTATTAGTAATATTTAGTAACATAAATATTAATTAACTAATTAATAATTAATTAATAATTATTAATTAACTAATTAATAATTAACTAATAATAATTATTAATTAATTATTAATTAACTAACTAATAATTAATTAACTAATTAATAATTATTAGTAATATAATTAATAATGATTAATTAATGATTAATTAATAATTATTAATGATTAATTAACTAATTTATAATTATTAATTAACTAATTAATAATTATTAATTAACTAATTAATAATTATTAATTAAGTAATTAATTATTATTAGTAATATAATTAATAATGATTAATTAATTATTAATTAATAATTATTAGTAATATAATTAATAATCATTTAGTTAATTAGTAATATAATTAATAATTGTAACTAAATAATTAGTAATTAGTAATTAGTAATTATTATTTATTAAGTATTAATTAGTAATTGGTAATATAAATATTAATTATTATTATTTATTATAATTAATAATTAATAATTTTTACTTATTACTTATTAATTATTATATATATACTTATTATTTAGTTAATTGGTAATATAATTAATAATTATAATTAATTAGTTAGTAATTAGTAATTATTAATTATTAATTATTAATAAGTTATATAAATATTAATTATTATTATTCATTATAATTATTACTTATTACTTATTAATTATTACTTATATAATTATACTCGTTCAAATTTACGTATTTGAAGCGTTTCTAAGTTTCAAGTAGGCGGTTTTGAGAGCTTATAGATTATTTTCCATTAACATTTTTTATGAAATTCCTTTTGTTTTCAACTATTTCTTATATGTTTAATCAATGTTTAAAGTTTCAATTATATTTGTTCTATAGTTTATATTTTATAGTCACTCAGTTTCACGTGCTTGAAACATTTTTAAATTTCAAGTAAGCGGTTTTGAGAGGTTATAAATTATTTTCTATCAATCTTTTTTATGAAAATCCTTTTGTTTTCAACTATTTCTTATATCTTTAATCAATCTTTAAAGTTTCAATTATATTCGTTTTATATTTTATATTTTATAGTCTTTCAAATTCACGTACTTGAAACTTTTTTAAATTTCAAGTAAGCGGTTTTGAAACCTTATAAATTATTTTGCATCATCATTTTTAAGGAAATTATTTTTGATTTCAACTATTAATTATATGTTTAATCAATATTTAAAATTTCATTTATATTGGTCTTATAGTTTATATTTTATTGTCTTTCAAAGTCACGCACTTGAAACAGAATCCCACATCAGAAATGCAGAATGTACTGCGCAGGAAAGGGAGAACCTGAATCCCACATCGAAAATGCAGAATGATTTCCAGGGCAAGACATC
The DNA here is from genome assembly GCA_963277665.1 of Viscum album. Lineage (NCBI taxonomy): Eukaryota > Viridiplantae > Streptophyta > Magnoliopsida > Santalales > Viscaceae > Viscum > Viscum album. Next base: position 486,618,484 of record OY728145.1, read on the forward strand.
TTATAAAAGGGAGGTCTGGGTGAGGGTTTCTGTCAGAATCCAGACTGCTGTAATGGCAGTACCCCTGGATATTTAGTAGCAGAGAAATTCTGCTGAAAATTTTTGTTATATATATATATATATATATATATAAACAAAACAAAACAAAATAAAAATAAAAATAAAAAATTTCAAAAATTAAAATTAAAATTTTTTTAGGGAAAAGGCGGCATCGCGGATGCCGCCTTTCGGGTAAAGGCCAAAGGCGGCACGCGCGATGCCGCCTTTGCCCCGAAACGCAAAGGCGGCATCGCGCCTGCCGCCTTTGAGGGGCAGTTTTAAAAATATTTTTAACCTAGGCGTTTTTTAAAAAATATTTTTTTTGAAAAACGTATTAAAAAAAAATCCGTTGTGAGCCCTCGGTACCTCGTATATCGGTGAAAGTAACCATAATAAATATCCATTATCCTGAATACAAGACACTAGTTGGGATAATACCCATAACCTAGTGGTCCCCCAACAACATCATCATTATAGTTTATTTAGTTTTGTCATCGTAAAACTTGCTACGTGAAACAGTGGCCAAACCCCATGGGATTACCAGCATAATACTACATGTTCGCTCGGCTAGATAACTAGGATTACCTTTAGTTCTCAATCAAGTTAAACATAATATAAAATACACATTTCACATCAAAATTCCATTTCGAAACCATTAACATAAAAACATCCCATAAAATTTCTTCACATTTCTTTCAGAAATCAATAAACTACTAAATTTTTTCATAAAACAATATCAAGGAGTGTATTGAGGTTTTGCACATAAAACTCATTAAAAGAAACTATTTTAAGTATAAACACACAAAAAACCATACCCAACCATATATAAAAGCCCTAAAAACATTTTATAAAATCATTTCATGGACTATAAAACAATCCCAATTGAAACAACATGGTATATACATGTAAAACACTCACTCTTCATTTTTAGGAAAGGACAAACGTGCCTCTAAACATTTTCTCAAAACTAACATTTTAAAAAGTTATTCATTTAAATTTTATTAAGGAGGTGTATAAACACCATTAAAAGAAGAAAATAACATTCATTAATCCATTAAAACACCCAGGTAACATATTCAAAACATAACCATTTTCATAAGGTTGTGAAACATGCAATTTTTTAGAAACTCAGTCCAAAACATGTTGTAAACCAAAGCAAATTTGTTTGTAAAACCAAATACAAATTGGAAAACCATAAAATGATCCCAAAATATTTTTTTAATTCTTTCAATGTATTTATAAATACCAAAAATAATAATTTTAAATTGCACTAGACACATAAAATCCAACCGGGCAATTTATCGAACACATGGCATGGACTCTTTAACCAAATAACTTATTTTAAGCACATAAAAAGTGATAAAATTCCATTTTCATGACATAAATTTATTCAAACTACCAAAAAATATTTAAAATACCATAAACCAATTGCGAAATATAATGGAATAATTTATCAAACAATAGGAGTGCACATTTATACCCAAAAACTATATTTTTAAAAAAATAAGGCATAAAACATAATCTGCACAAAAAACAATTAAAACCAAGGTTTCAACCCAAAAAATATCATATAAATAAGGTTATAATATCATGATAATGATTAAACTTAAATGATAAATTCATATTCAAGGGATATCCTACCTCAAATCCATGGCGGAAATAAAACGCACATTGGAAATCACCCGTTGTGGTTCCCAAAACTCTAGATCTATGTAGAACCACCCTAACCCCCAACAAAATTTATTACAAAACAGTACCCTAGGTCTTGAATGACCAAAGGAGAAGAGGAATACAAAATAAAATGGAAGGAGAAGAAAGAGGGAGAAGAAATGAGAGGGAATGTCATCTTGGAAACTAATGGACTCTTCATCTTCCCTTAGATATGAACCCTTATAGGAAAGGTAATGGAATGTAAATTCTTTGAGATTATACTTAGGTATGGACGAACCAGGGTAATTTTATTTGGGGTAAAAAGTGTGAAAGATAAAGGATTTATGAAAGAGACGATTTACCTTAGAAAATCCGGATGATTTCAAGAATCTTGAGCAGTTTCGCCCTAATACTCGGCTGATATGAGATAAAGAGAGTTAAAATAGAAAATAGGGGTTATCCTAGGTATCTTGGGCTCGTGTGTGAGGAGAAAAAATATAAAAATGTAAAAAAATAAAAATGATATAAAAGAAACAAATTATTTTTTTAAAACTGGAAATGGGCTCACGGGCTGGCCCAAACTTGAATAGATAACCCAATCTCACAATGTTTATTAATTCCGAATGGGCCAAAAAGGATATGTTGTATTTCATATGTAAGTGGAAGAAAAATAGTAAGTGTAAGGAGTTAAAAATGTTAATAAATGAAGGATTTCTAAAAGAAATAAAATATATTTTTAAATATGGAAATGGGCTCACGGTTTGACCCAAATCTTGATGTAACCACCCTTTCTAAAAAATATCCCAAAAAAAGAATTGAGGAACCCAGAGATGGATGATTAGATATATATGACCCTTCCAAACTCAACATTAATCTCACCCAAGACCCAGGAAAAGGATCATGATTTCAAATGAACTAGATCAAAATAAAGACATGAAAAACCAGGTGTGACAATTCTCCCCACCATTAAAGCTTTCCACCCCTGGAAAGACATAGTACTTTCCATATTAAAGATAAACACCTAATGAACACTTATTAATATGATCCATCCTATCAATAAAATTATATATCATTCACAATTAAAGAAACTTAAGCCTCTTACCTCAAACAAAACACCAACTCACAACCACTTCCTAAGAATCAACCGATGGATCGAGTCACAACCTACACAACCAAATTAAGAACTAGATTGTTGGTCCTTCTCCCAATGGACACAATGATATCCAAAACCAAATAAAACTCACAAAAACCAAATATTCTAGGGGAGTCCGGAATAGACTCCCCACCATTAATAAAAAACTAGCACTAGAAAAGTTCTTATGATGAAAATCCATGAGACCTATGGTGGGTCTCCCCACCATTAGAAACCAACTAGCAATGAAAAAACAAGAATTCAACATGAGAAAGAATCGGGCCTGACTCACAAAATCCCACAAAACATCTCTTGCAAAAACCTACCAACCCATGTTTTGCGGAACAAAACATGAACATTTAATCCACTCACTCTTAAATGGGGGTGGCAAGAACTGATCCAACACTCTCTGCACAGATCTAAACCCCCAAAAATTAGGGAGGGGAGGGAAGGGGACCCAATCATTGGGCCATTGAAACCACAAAAGTAACAAAGTAACTAACTCACTGAAATGGTAGAGGTTTGAGCTTAGCAATACTTCCCAAAATACTAGGACTCCTGACTATATGCTAGCTTCACCATAAAACCTATGGTTGGAGCTCTGATGGATGAAACATCTCTTACCTTGCAATCAGGCTTTGATAATCCCCAACTTGTACTCCATCCCTTAGTTCAACACAGTACCACATAACACTCCCAGAAGAAACAAAAAATCAAGAGACACCATGAAAATCTCTTCCTCAACAACACATTTTACCCAAAAAAGAACCTGGAGATACATAACATTACTTTTTTTCTCTCTGAACGAGGAGTATAATGAAAAAGGCACACAAAAACACCCACTAAAAATCATCGAGCACAACTAATACAACCAAGAGAATCACCATAAAGGGAAGGCACTTTAAATTGATCCCAAGTAGCTCTATATTTCAACAAACGGGCTAAGTTATCATTCTAAAAGATGGATTTAACATTTGAAACAAGTAATTAGGTTGGTAAACTGGAAAGATTTCCAATGGAGAACCATCTGTGGCCACATCAGAACATCCATCACATCTTTAGAAACCTACTGAATATTACGCCAAAACTGAGCCACCAACAAGATCCCATCTCAATAAAAAATAAGAGCGTGACTTCAAGATCATAAGGAATAATACTGAATAGACAACACTTCTAAGATATAGGATAAACCATCTACATAACCATTTATTCATAACAAACGCCAAAATTTTTCAGCTCAAAACACTTTTCAAAAAAAACTAACTTGGTGGATTTTCACATTCACAAATGGTGTTTCATCAAGTATCACTCGCATGAACATTTACGTACCACCCCAAGCACTCAAATACCACGCCATACCAACCATTAATCCATATATCCACAAAACCTTTCATGTGACAACCCATGAAAAAACCGAATGAAAAAAACAAAACATTATCATTAAAAAAACAATCATGTACCTTGAAAAGGCACATTAACCCCAAAATCAAAAATTATTTTCAGATTTCCCAAGACAAGACATGCTTCATCAAGAATTTTTTGATTAAAAAAATCGATTTAATTTTATAAAACATCCAAAAACAACCATTCTATTCTAAATAGCCCTTTCTAATTTTAAAAAATTCATCAAGGTCTCTTTTCATATTCTAACAACCACAAATGCCAAAACCCCTTTCCAGAAAAACACCATCCTCTCAAAACCAAATTTCCAAAACCAATTCATCAGATTCAAACACTTTTCAACAGACCAAAAAACCCCATTTAAAAAAAGTTTCATAATTAATTTAAAATGATTCATACTTTCAAAACAATTTAATTCAACAAACCACAATTTTAGATTAGGGAAAATCCAATTCTGTTAATTCATTTCCACTTCCTCCCCAAAATTTGTTTAAAAAAAACACAACCTTCCAAAACAATTATTATATTTAATTTTTAAAAAACCCTTTTCCAATTTCCAAAATCCAACCCTTCCTTTAAAACTCATTTCCATAATTCTCACATAATTATTTTTAAAACAAAAAATTCAGTATTCAAGAAAGGTCCAAGAAACCCAAAAAAGGAAACTAGTGTCGATGGGTGACTTGACCATATGGTTGGTGGCCATATTTCAAACACAACACCAAAACAGAGAGACATATTAGAACCATTCCCTAGATCTATATGGATTTCCAGGACCCACGAGCTCATAGAGGCCATTAGTGAGACTCCCCTTGTCATATCCCAATACCAAACAATTAACAAGAACAAAGGACACTAATAAAACCATACATCTAGTTGAAACTCAAGGATCTGAACGTGCAAGAGTTTCTGATGCTCTTCATGCACTTACACCTAAATTCCAAATAATCATACTCCTTATACCTTTACATCCCCCAAATAACAAGGGAACTCGAAAAATAAAGGTCTACTAAGAGCACACCCCCTCTGATACCATTTAGTCACTAACCAGCCCAAGTCGACCCTAAACTGGTCACCCAGGCCAGCCCGTGACAAGTCCTGAGAGGTGTTCCTGGTCCTCCCGAGATAGAGACAGGCACCGAGTGAATTAGTAGAGTACAAAAGGGCACAATTTATCCATAATATAAACAATAAAATAATTAACAGAATGAAATGGAAAGCCCAAAATACATTAACATAAAAATTGAACTAAACATTATTTGTACAAGAAACTAAAATTACAACTAAACCAACAACTAAACTGACCAAACATGATAACCAAATAACTCCATGTGACCCCTATGGTCACTCTCTAACACAATTATCACATGTTTCCCAAGGTGATCAATCTGAAGCTGAAACCTACACAAGGGATAAAAACAGAAGAAGACTATATGCGTGAGTATTAAAACATAGTAGGTTATCCCGATATTCTATTCCCAATGCACATCCTTTAAAATAAAAGAAACATCAATTTCAAGTTTTAAATACAATATATAAAGTTATGTTTTCTAAATGAGGTACCATTTTATAAAAAAAATTACCCAAAAAAATTACATGTTTTATAAACAAGAATTCTAATAACAAATTTCAAAGAGGTGAAACTTCAAAATGAAACTAGTTTTCAAGATGATTTCGTTAAAGAATGCACACTTTTAATGAAATCACACACAATAATAAACTTATCAACCAGAAACACTGTATGATGATGGTGATTACAAAATAGCCAATGAGCACAAGTCACGGGAACACCCCTAGGCACTAGTTAGTTGTGAGTCCCAGGTACCTCATATGTCGGTGAAAGTAACCATTATAAATATATGTTCTCATGAACAAGAGCCACTATTTGGGACCATACCCATAACCTAGTGTACCCCAAACATCATCATCATCATATTTTTGTTATGTTTTTCATCTTTAAACTTTCTACAGAAAATATGGGCCAAACCCCATGAGATCACTAGCATACTAGTACACGTCTGCCCACCTTGATACCTGGGATTCCATTTAGTGCTAAATCAAGTTAAACATATTATAAAATACACATTTCAAATAAAAATTACATTACCAAACCATAAAAACACAAACAAACCAAAAACATGGTCCAAATTTATTTCACGAATCAATAAACTACTAAAAATTTTCATAAAACAATATCAAGGAGTGTATTGAGGCTTTGCACATAAAACTCATTCAATAACACTATTTTAAGTATAAAAACACATAAAAACCATACCAAACCATATTTTGAAGCACTAAAAACATTTAATAATATCTTTCATGGACCATAAAACAATCCCAATTGACACATCATGGTATATACATGTAAAACTCTAATTCTTCATTTTTAGAAAATGCCAAACGGGCCTTTAAATATTTTCTCAAAACTATGATTTGAAAAGGTTATGCATTTAAATTTTATTAAGGAGGTGTAGAAATACCATTTAAATTAGAAAAACACATTCATAAATCCCTTAAAACACTCAGGATACATATTCAAAACACAACCATTTTTATAAGGATGTGAAACATGTTATTTTCTGGCAACTCAGGCCAAAACATGTTGTAATCCAAAACCCATTTGTTTGTAAAACAAAATCCAAATTTTAAAGCCTTTAAAGGATCCCAAAATAATTTTTTCCATGCTACCAATATATTTATTGTAACACCCCGAGCTTCCACAATACGCTTCTCATTCAATAATGCAATAGCTTGCATTGTACGCAACTTCGAGTTCTAAAACACCGCGACTAATCAAAGTAGTCGTTATGAATAGTAATAACCACTTTTTAAAATTATAGAGATTTTATATTTCAAAATGGACTTCATTTTTGGATTCAGAATATCGAAATTAGCCTATGTTGAATTTTTGGTATTTTTCTGAGAACTTCTAATTTTTTATGAATAGTGAAAAATACCTAGAAACAACTTTTTTAATAAAAATAATTTCTAGTGATAAATTATACTATTTAGTGGTTTTAAATTATAATTAGAATATATTTTTACCATTTTATCCAATGGTGGTCATTAGAATTAATTTAACATTGAAATTGGAGATAAACAATTGCCAATCTTTTGATATAAATTGTTTCTTAAAAACACGCTATTTGTTGTGACAGCGGGAATTAATTATAAAATTAATTAATGCAACTTATATGTTTGGAATTTTGTAAAATAGAAATCATTTTTGAATTCGGAATATCAATTATATCTTAGGGTGAAATTTTGGCATTGTTCTCAAAAACTTCAATTTTTGATGAATAGTGAAACCACTAAGTGGTAGTTAAATAACTGATTTTTCGTTTAAATGAAATATTACCACTTCTGTGATTTGATTTTTAAAACTCCGACATACATTGTTGTCATTAAGAAGTAAAATGTGGTTCAATGAGATTAAAATAATTTTTGGTGAATAGTAACTTTTAAGTTCTTAATCGTGATTAGAGGTAATTAGTGTAGTTTAAGGTAAAAATAATGTTTTAATAATATGAGATGAGCTTGACACATGTCCTACCCTCATTGGATGTGCCATGGCCGACCAAGACAATCCATGGGTCAACTTGGGGACCCCATGGAGCCACTTTAGTTAGAAAATGACATAAATACCTTTTATTTAATGTTAAAGTAAAAAAATGACACAAACATGAAATATTTTACTAAAACAATTTTTACATGGGGTTATACAAGTAATATCTTTTATTATAAATAGTCATTGGAAATAGAAAAATATTTCCTACATCATAGTATTTTTTTTATAATTTTTAGACATTAAATAAATTAAATTATTTATGACATCATTATGATGCAGCGATGACCTCATTATTTAACGATTTTAATAAAATGAAAAGATAATGTACAATCCAAGGCTTACACTTGTCAAAAGACTATTTTATGGGTAGATTTCTAACCCTTATCACCTTATCCAGAAATTATATAAGTGTGGGACCTTTAGAATCAAAAAAGCATTGTATAATAATGTAAAATTTCCTTACTTTCCAAGAGTGCCCCTCCTCTCCTCTTATAAAAGGCCCCCACCTCTACCACCTCATTCACACTTTCAAGCCTTTTGGTTCGGCCAAACTCTGCCCAAATACTCTCCCAACTTCTCTACCTTCATACTAGAAGCTTTACTTTAGTCAGAAAGCCATCCTAAAGAGTCCTTTTGATCAAATCAAAAGGAAGAACCCGAAGAAGAGGTAACGTTTTCATCACCCTCTTTCATGTTTCTTTCTTCTTCCACTCCCTCTATGTTTATTATTTCAATTCTAAAATTATAACTCCAGTATCTTCTATATACTGTGATGTTATTATAAATATGGAACAACCATATTCAGTATTCTACCCATCATTTGAATGACATGTCACAATACGTGCGTACGTACGGCTTACCGTCTCCACGTCGTGGTGTAATTGTTATTCAATATATTATTATTTAGATGGGTATAATAATGATATTTAATTCATGTAAATAATAAATATAACATGATAATAATTCTTTATATATGATATACTATCAAATTATATATTATTTTAATATCAAAATAATGATATTGTCGCTCGTGCGTACGTACGGACTACCGTCTCCAAGAATGCGATGAGATTCATTCTTCGTCGTATCCATTCAAGTATAATTATCATTTTATGATTTAAAAATAATGTTTAAGGACATGATATCATTCTGGATATGAATAAGATACAACCTATCCATGAAAAACACGACTTACGTAACAAAACATATAAAAGAAAACGAGTAAGTTAACACCCGAAACAACAATAAATCTAAGATATTGTTAACAAAGCAATGTTAAAAGATCATATATGATATCATATGAATGTATATGATTCTTATATAATTTAATAACAATTATTTCACCATTATACAGGAGGCTAACCTACCCCAACCAAGGAAAAGTACAAGGTAAGGGTTTACTTCACAACCTCTTCATTATCCAAGGTTGTTTATACATAATTATCTACTGGGACCTCGTTATCATCCACATCCATGTTTCTTAAAAATGTCTTTCAAAACATTTTTTACTATTAAATGGAAAATGGGTTAAATTCATTTATACCCTTATATGTTTTTGAAAGGAATCTTACCGTCGTTTTCCAAACAATGTACTTTTGACCTTTTTGACAAATTTAAGGTAAGAATGTTTTTTTAACTTATACGGCGGGTGCGGCTATTTTCCGCCATTATAACTTCGTCGAAGCTACCCTTACAAGCTTATAAGAATATTTTCAAAGTAAATGTATTATTTTATAATTATGGGACTTTTAAATTATTTCAAAAAAGAGAGATATTTCTCTCAAATAGATTTGATTTCATCCATGTCAACATCCTTTGATGGGTTTTAAGTTTAATTGAAATTGATTTATGATACAAAACTTCCATTGAACATTTTGTGAAATATTTGACTGTGGATGTGTTATTTTTAAACCATCCATAGTTTATGGAGAAATTGTTGACATTTCGTATGCTAGTTTTAATACGAATATTTATGTTATGTTTAAACCTATTCATATGAGGAATGTATTGGACTTAATAAGTGACGGGTGGAGCCCGCTATAGCTCCTCGATGCATCGGTAGGTATCATGAGACAACTAGACTAGGAATTGGCCAAGGCTCTTTCCCAATTTGATTTATGGTTTTGGCCGAGGCCTTAATAATTTTAGACGTCTTGGCCGAGGCCTTGACAAAATGTTTCAGAATGTCTGGCATTATACATTCCCTCATTATGAAAGTTGTTATTGATATTTCATGTGATTATTCGTCTAGTAGAATATCCATGTGAGTAATTAATGGAATTATTTTATTTTACTTTTTCCATATTATGTTGAAGTTCAAGTTCAATAAGGCTTTTGTTTTAGTTATACATTGCCTTAAATGCTTATGTTTTCTTATGAAAGTTTCCGCTATATTGTTATCCTTACTGAGCATTTGAGCTCACCCCTTTCAATGTTTTATTTTTTCCAGGATGTGAAGAAGTGTATTATGACTGACTTGCAAGAATAGTCAGTGAGGATATGAGTGTGGACTATGAGGACTTTGTTATTGTAGTTTTTCACCTTATGTTGTAATGTAACATTTGTGAATGTATCTAGTGTTTCCAAGGATACTAAACTAATCAGTCTTTAGATACTTGATCTTTTGTGATCATGCCAATGTTAAGAAGTAATGCACCGACTCTGGGTAGCTGGGGTCAGGGCGTTACATTTATAAATCCAAAAAAATCATTTTAAATCACACTGGACACATAAATTCCAACTGAGCAATTTACCGAATACATGGCATGCACTATTTAACCAAACAACTTATTTTAAGAACTTAAAAAGGGATAAAATACCATTTTCATGCCCTAAATTTATTCAATCTAATTAAAAATATTCCAAATACCATAAAACAAGTTCTAAAGCTCATAGAATAATTTATCAAACAAGAGGAGTGCACATTTATACCCAAACATGTATATTTTTAACTAAATAAGTCATAAAACATCATTTTCACACTAAACAATTAAAACCAAGGTTTAAAACAAGAAAATATGATATAAATAATGTTATAAAACAATGATAAAGATGAAACTTAAATGATAAATGCTTTTTCAAGGGATATCTTGCCTCAAATACACGGTGGAAAGAAAAGGCACACCCGAAATCATCCGCTGCGGTTCCCAACACTCTAGATATATGAATACCCACCCTAAAAGAACAAAAAACCCATCAAAAATCATTCCAAAACAGTACCCTAGGTATTTAATTACTAGGGGATATGAGGAAACCAAAAGAAAATGGAAGGAGACGAAAGAGGGAGAAGAAAGGAGAGGGAATCTCATCTTGGAAACTAAAGGACTCTTTATCTTCCCTTAGATCATCACCCTTAGAGGAAAGTTAAAGGAATGGAACTTCTGGGAGATTCTACTTAGTTCTGTAAGAACAATGGAAATTTTTTTTGGGGTAAAAAATGTAAAAGAAAAAAGGATTTATGAAAGAGACAATTTACCATAGAACATATGGACGATTTCAGGAACCTTGAGAATGTTCACCTTAATACTCGGCTTAGATGAGATCCAAAGAGTGAAAATAGACAATGGAGGTGCGCATAGGTATCTTCGTCTCGCGTGGGAGGTAGAATCATCAAAAAATGTAAAAAAATAAAAAATATATAAAAGAAACAAATTATTTTTTTAAAACTGGAAATGGACCCACGTGCTCGCCCAATACCTGAATAGATAACCCAAATTCACCATTATTATTAATTATTAATGGGTCAAAAATTATACGTACGCTTGAATATGTCAGGGGAGGAAAAATAGGAACTGTAATGACTCAAATATGGTAAAAAATGATGTATTTATAAAAGAAACAAAATATGTTTTTAAATCTGGAAATGGGTTCAAGGTTTGACCCAAATCATGAAGTAACCACCATTTCTACAAAAACTCCCAAAAGAATAATTGAGGCACCCAGAGATGTATGATTATATATATATGACACTTTAAAACTCAACATTAATCTCACCCATGACCTCGGAAAAAGATCCGGATTTCCAATGAACCAGATCAAAACAAAGACAAGAAAAACTGGGTGTGACACTAACTCCCAAGTCATGACATCATAGTGTGGAGGTATCCCAAAATGTATTTTTCATCACACAACATGGAAAGAAACTATCATCATGGTTTGGGAACCTCTTAAACAATGAATCTATTTTAATGTATCCATTCATCTTCAAAAAAATTCTTGGTGTGGAAAAATCTTTCATAGTGAGAAAACTATTATTAATTAATTTTTCACAAACCCTCGATTACATCATGAATTAATCTCATGTTTGTGATATTTGTAACTTTAAAAAACATCACAATAGAATCATGATAATTTTCATTGAAAATTAAACTTATGGAACTAATTTTTAACTGTTGAAAAATATTTATAATTCTCACATTTTTCCTAACTGATAAATCATTTTTAAGAAATATAATTTCCCATATATCATAGTGTGAGCTCCTCCCTTTCCCATATTTTCTCAAATGATGATTCATACATAAGATATTTTTTCTTATATACTGAATATGGTTCTAAAATCTACCATATTTTTGATCAAGCATCCAACAAAAACTAACACAACATAAAATATATAATATATCACTCTATTCTAGGGTCTTTTGAAAAATCTCATTTATCAACAGAATATTATATATCATAAAAAAACTAAAAAATGATTTCACTTTGTTAATTTATACTTCATTAAGATTAAAATATCCCATGTAACATATTAAATATGTTACACATTACAATGGGCTTCAAGGGATTTTCAAAATTCATCATCCTTGGATTATGTTATGTATCTCAATGAAGTTATATCCTTTGTGTTTCTCCATGAACTATATAAAAATATGAATAAAAGGAATATTATCCTTGTATTTTCAAATTTTAGTGAATAAGAAGATTATTATGTACAATGTACATTGAAAGATCAATAACAACCGTTAAATAAACTTTAATCAATAGTATAAATAATTACAAATTTATTTAAGTAGATAGTAACTCCTATGAGTATTATAGTTTTATTCTAATACCTTAATATAATTTAGTTCCTTAAACATAAACCAAGTTTACAATCCATAAAACATCATTCATCTCCCAAAGATAACACCTAGGATATATGTTCTTAGCTAGTTTCCTCATGGAGATATTGTATTCAGATATAAAACAATCCATGGAATTACACTACCTCAAATTCATTAAATAGGATTAAATTATTTCTTCAAAAAGAATATAAAGTAGTATACCTTATTATAAGCTTATTTTCCAATTGAATGCATCTCTAATAATATCTAATGGTAGATTCAAATATTCCAAATATACTTGAATACATTATATTTGGGGACCTATAATAATAATTTGTCCATTTTAAGAATATTTTATAAAAGAATTAATTTAAAAATATATATCCAATGAAAGCTTGTGATATGAATCCTCTTTGATATTATAAAATGTTATTGATCACACCCCGATTCACTATTCATTTTCACCCTTACACAATAATTCTAAACTAGTTTTGTGTTAAAAATTAAAATTATAATCATGATTGATTAAATATTTTTGGGATTCTCACTGTTAAAAAGGAAAATTTTACTTTTCTTGATGATATCATTGAAGTTGGAGGGATTTGGAGAGCCCGCGATAATGTAGAAGGAAAATGGTCCATACTGTCTGTAAGCCCATGAACATATTTTTACTGTTTCGCATATTCTGAGATATCCATACATCCAAATGGGATGAAATTTTGTGATCTGATACATAAATCCATGAGTAAAACTTTATTGAAATAAACCAATCTAAATTAGTTCATTAAAAGTAAAAAACTTAACTGAAATTTCCTATAAAATGAAAATTCACTGAGTCAGACGTTTTCCTTTATGTTTTGGAAATATCAATTAATATATATTATCTGGTCACCAAATTTGACGTAGATATCTAAATGATGTTTTTCAACCAGTTTTTTCTTTTTTAAAAGTTAGATAAAATTGTCTAGTGGCCCAAAACCATGGGCCAAGTGATTTCTTGAAATCAGGGTGCCCAAAACCACCTCCTGTTTTGGCTATAAAAGAACACCATGGGCACCACATTTGGATGTTCGACCAAGAAGCAAGGTGCTACCATTTTGGAGTGAAAAAGGAGTATTCTACTCAATCCTAGAAGTTATTTAGGCCACGGTAGGTTATAATTCATCATCATTTTCTTTCTCTCCTCCAATGGAGTTCTTAATGCCTTGTGATCACATGGGGGAACGTTATGTAAATCCCAAGATTCAGGTTTGTAATTTTTGAATAATCTTTCTAATTATGGGTTTTTATGTTGTTTTCATCATAATATATTCTTATTTTATTGTTTTATATAATGGTATGTCATACTCAACTCATATGATCATGTTTGGGGGTACCCATTCATGTGATATTTCATACACCGTTCACTGCTTCTTCACCCCCTTTCAATTATGGTGTATGTGTGGTTCATATTGGTGAATTGAACTCTCAAAAAAACATTAAATGAAATTTAAATCTATGTAATGGTATTAAAAATAAATAATATACAAACCAGGATAGCGCATCGAGTTCTTGATGTGTTGCTTTGGTGAGTTTCAGTTATGAAGTCGAACAAAAATCACCCAATCATCGGCAGTATCCGGTGAATCATTGACAGTTTTCGACTGAACCCTTGGTGGTATCCAAGTATGATATATGTAAAATTATGGTTATAGTTGTTAAAAATCATGTATTATATGATGATATCCCTATCTCTTGAAGTGATAAAGGATGAGCATCATGATATTTTCTTAGGTTGATCATGCTTAATTATTTATGTTAATTTATAATTTGTTTTATCACTTTCCATTTTAATTTGAATTATTAAAACACAAAATCCATAATTTTCCAAAAATAAATTCCCTTTTTTTAATAAAAACTTTATTTTTAAGTTAATGATCTATGGAATCATCGAGAGACAACCTAGGGTTTCTGCTATACTATAGAAATTCTAAGAAAAACTAAACAACTAATTTGATGTGCAAGAATATGCGGTAAAATTTTGGCTCCATTACCGGGGAGACAAGATATTTTATTTTTATTTTTATAGTTTTATTTATTTATTTTACTTATTAATTAGTACTCTTTTCAATACCCCCATTGCTTTCGATTATTTTTGTTTCTATTTTTTATTTTGTTTTTTTTGTTTGTTTATTATTCTCTCTCTCTCTATCTCCCTCTTCATCTCTATCTATATCTCTGTCTAATTATATAGTACAAAATTATATTTTTCTCATTTCACCCTTCTTAATTGATTTTATTTTTTCCATATTCAATCATAAAAAAATAAAAAAAACCAACATCCCAAATTATTTGCATGACCCGATCAAAAAAAAAAGAAAAGAAAAGTTGATTGAATTTGACCCAGAAATTGAAAAGACACTTCAAAACACAAATTAGGTAATCTACAGTATGACCATAAAGTAACATCTAGGTACTCATTTTTAACCTCAATTTATCTGAAAACAATCAAAAATTGAACCAAATAAAACAGTATAAAACATGGATATAAAGAACTAGACTTTAAAAGAACTGGCCAACCCAGATGTGGAGTACCAACTAGCGTACTTAAAATATCCAGAGGAAGAAGCCAACTTTGAGTTAGTATATGTACTCACACACATTCTTTATAAATTCCATGTTCTTCCTAACAAGGACCCTCAGAAACATCTCAGGGAGTTTTATATAGTGTGCTCCACCATGAAACCCCAAAATGTGTTTGAGGATCTCATTAAGTTTAGGGCATTCCCTTTGTCCCTTGATGTGGTATCCAAATACTAGCTATACTATATTCCTACCAAAATTGGGGGCTATAATGACCTTAAAATACTATTTCTAGAGAATTTATTCCCTACCTCCAAAAATTCATTAATTAAAAAAGAAATATGTAACATTAGGAAATCACAAGGAGAGATTTTTTATGTTTTCCCAACCACCAAATTAGTGAAAATCTTCTAATTAAATACATTTATAAGGGACCTTTCCCAATGTATCATGGTGTGATAGATGTTTCAGCTGGGGGATCCCTAGTTGATAAAACTCCTTCCGCCACTCATGACATAAAGTCCAACATGGATCAAAATAAAAAACAATTTACTACATGAGTAATTTAACCAAACCAAGTATTTCATGAGGTAATTCATTCATAACTAGAATAAAATGTAGATAATAAACTTGATGAGATCCATACCCATCAAAGGCAATTAGCTAAAGCACAAGATAACTCAAACTCTTATTCCATTAAATTTCATTGTGGTATTTTTTTCAAATAACACTCATTTTTCTGACCAGTGCTAACAACATTAGGATTCATCAAAGTCATGTGAAGAAGTATTCCTTGGGAATCCTTTTCAGAAAGAGTCACCTTTAAGGAAAGACCAATTTAGGCTAAATCCAAACCCCTGGTGGAAATCACAACCATATTACCAAAAAAGTGGAAACTCGATCTACCCTAAATAGAAATGAAGTCAACAAAGCAAAGGCATGCAACCTTCTTATCCTTAAATTACTCAAAACAATCCTCCTCCACCCAAACTTGAAACAATCCATGGGGATATAGTGAAGAAAATGGAAAACCAGAACCTCTAGTTCCTACAGACCACACAATCATCTATTCAAGACCTATAAAATCAAGTGGGAAAACCAGAAAACACCATCGATGTGATAAAGATTCATTGTTCTAGAAAACAACCATCCCGACCTATTTCTAATCCAAAAGAAAATGTTAATGTATGTGCAGTCACACTTCGTAGTGGTAAACAAGTATCGTTTTCCAATGATTCTAAAAAAATGTATTCCTCATATTGAAAAATGTCTTTCCCTACCCTCAAAATATTCTAATGATGAAAAAAATGGTAAAACAAATTCATTAAGGATTCCTCTAAAAAATCCATTCAACTTTCTTTCCCCAAAAGACTATATAAATCTAAAAAAAATTGAAAATGAGATTGATAAAGAGATAATTGATACATTGAAAAAGGTATAAATGAACATTCCTTTATTGGATGTATCTAAAAAAATCCATGAATTGATAAATTTCATAAAGTAATTTACACCCATAGATGCTGACTCAAGGGGAATGAGGGAGTTAACCTGGGAAAGAATGTATCATCTTTGATTCAACCAGCAATTCCAACTAAATTCTAGGATCTAGGAATTTTCACAATACTATGCACCATAGGGGTGTGATTCTTTTCTAATGATATGCTATATTAATGTGATTAAATTATTGTAATTACTTAATATATTTAAACTTCTATATAGGTTGTAGAGCTTCAAACAACAAGAATAGTCATTTAAATTTCCAACTGGAGCACAACACACCCCTCAAGAGTGATCGAGGATGTCCTCGTAAGAGTGAATAATCTCATATTCCCCGCATATTTCGATATTCTTGAGATGGAAGATACTGAAATCCAAGGACATGCTCCTCTCATAATTAGGATTCTATTCCTTATAACAATAGTGATGATCATAAACGTTCATAATGGTATGGTGTCCACAGAGTTAAGTGAAGAAAAGGTATGTTTTGATATCCTTGAAGATATGAATCACCCCATTTAAGAGATCTCCACTCCTTATATCTATTCGATGGAAGTTTTTTCAAATGACTCACACACACACACAATTCTATCTTTGAACTGTACTCTAATTAATTTTTCTCTTCTTTACCCATGGATTATTTGAGTTTATATTCATGTTTTGAGTGTTGTGTGGGTTCTAAAAGTGTAAATTTTGTTCTTTAATTGACGAGTGTGTTTATTCTGAGGGACCCATGACCATCAATAATTCCTCCAATCTCATTTACATTGATTCTCTTCCCATAGAGAATAAACATGATTAGATATACAGTTTCATGGTCCTCACTCCCCTTAAATCCCCTTCATCAATTAAAAAACTAATGGTTTTGGATTTGAAAACACTTACATATAATTTAAAATGTTCTTATCTTGAGATTATTGACCAATTTCCCATCATTATAACCAATAAAATCTCTATAAAGTAGGAATCAAAATGGATCGAACTTTTGAGAGGGTGTAAAAATGAAATTGGGAAGGCATTGGCTAATATTCCTGGGATTATCCCATATATTTTTATGCACCATATACTTTTAGATGACGATGCTAAGCCCATAAGGCAAGCTGAATACTAGTTGAATCCCAATCTCCATACAGCGGTAAAATTGGAAGTATTTAAATTACATGATATTGGGATCATTTATCCTATATCTAATAGTAAATGGGTTATCCCAGTCTAAATTATTCATAAAAAATGGGAATAACAGTTGTGTCAAATGAAAGGATTGAATTGGATCCAACTCATTTGAAAAATAGTTTGTGAGTCAGTATTAACTAAAATCAACCGAATCTATCCACACGATAGAACCACTTTCCTCCAAATTTAAATGAGAAAATTTTAGAAATATTGTATGTTATGTCCAATTATTACATCCTTGATGAATAAGAGGGTTATTTTCAAATCCATATAGCCCTTGAGGATTAATAAAATAAAACATTTCCATTTCCATTCAGCACATTTTCATTTAGAAGGATGTCTTTTGGTCAATGTAATGCTCCTGATACTTTTCAGTGATGTATTTTGAGTATTTTTCTGAGTACCTTGATAATTTCATTGAAGTTTTTATGGATTTTTCAAGGTTTATGTCACTTTATTTTACAGTTGTTTGACACACCTAGGTTATATCCTCTACTGCTATATTGAAAAAGATCTCATATTAAATTATGAGAAATTCCATTTAATGGTTGTGTGGGGGATATTTTTTGGGATTTTTATTTGAAAAGAGGTAATTCGAGTGGATATATTAAAATTTTAATTAATTTTTTCACTTTCATATCTGAAATTAGTTTGTGAGGTTTGATATTTATTAAGACATGCTGGTTTTTACTACCGATCCATTAAATACTTCAGTAAGATCATAACTCCCATGTCCTGATTGTTGAAAAAGGATTATGAATTTTTATTTAATAAAATTTTTGAGTATTATATCAATTCACTAAAAATGAGTCTCATAACACCTTCCATAATCTAACCACTATGGTGGGATATTCTTTTAAAACCTATGTGTGATGCCTCTAACTTTGCAGTTGGGGAAATTTTATAACAAAAGGTTGAGAAGTATCCTCATTTCATTTCATATGCCTCACATTCCCTTGAAACTACCTAGGAAAAATACATCACCATTGAAAAATAACTTCTTTCTATTATGTTTTCCATTAAAAAATTACATTTATATCATATTGGGTCAAAAATCACTGTCTTTTTTGATCATGCCACCCTTTATTTTCTCCTGAAGAAACCTGAAGCTAAGCCCTGTCTTATTCGATGGATGTGCCTCCTATAAGAGTTTGATATTGATATTATAAATAAGTGAGGAGTGTAAAATGAGGTATCTAACCATATTATTAGGATTTACCCACCACTGGACCACCATGTTGACCCATCCTTCACAATTGGACAATTCATCCCTCATGAGAACCTTTATGATGTTGTTGACCATACCCCTTGGTATGCAAACATTAGGAATTTTGTAGAGAAATATAGGGTCCCCACTAATTTCATAAATTCACAATCCTAGGTAATTAACTACGATTCGCAATGGTATAATTTGTAGGACCCATATTTGTGGAGAATTTGTGGTGACAAAGTCATTCGTCGGTGTGTCCATGACCATGAGTACACCTCTGTTTTGAGCTTCTTCCACACTTTGGATTGTGGGAGCCACTGTTTCTATAAACTTATAGATCATAAATTCCTTGACTCAGTAATTTATTTGAAAACATTATATAGAGATTCCCCTCAGTTATTAAGTCATGTACTTGTTGTCAATTCACAAGGAATATCTCTAAGAGTAATGAAATTCCCCAATAACACATGTTATTTTGTGGCATCTTCAATGCATAGTGCATTACTTCATGGGGAATTTTCTAAATTCATTTGGATTTGTGTACATATTATTGTTTGTAGACTATGTCTCTAAAAGGATGGATACAAAGGTTACTATGACCGATGAATCTTGAGTGGTTGTTGATTTTGTGAGGTCCCAAATTTTTAGGAGGTTTGGTTTGTTGAGAATCATCAATAGGGATCATGGTTTACATTTTTTCAATCGCAGCATGAAAAATTTTCTTTGTAAGTATGAATTTGTTCATAAATTATCCTCTTTATATCACCCCTAAACTAATGGACAAGTAGAAATCTCAAATCAGGAAGCTAAGAGAATCTTGTAAAAAACCATAAAACCCAACTGTAAAGATTGGAGTTTCTACTTGGATGATGCACTTTGGGCCTACCACACAACTTTTAAAAACCCAATTAGAATATCACCATATAGGATTGTGTTTGGAATAGATTTTAACCTCCTAGTATAGGTATACCATCATGCATATTTGTATGTTAAACAATGTAATATGAATCTCCCAGATGCAGGTGAACATAGGAAGTTGCAGATTCATGAGTCGGATGAAATTAGGTTTGATATATATAAGAACTCCTAAATCGATAAAGAGAAGAAAAACAATATCCCTAATGGGGTGATTCATCATCATATGATTTATATCATTAATAAGGTTCTTTGTACTATTATAGGCTAAAACTTCACGCAAGTAAGCTTCGTTCCTAATGTCTTGGTCCTTATAATGTTACTAGTTTTTTCCCTTTTGGTACAGTATAGGGTTTTCATAAGAAGAGTGGATGAAGTCAATGTGCTGCGATTTTAGTGAAAAAAGGAGTCTTTTACTCAATCATATATTTTCTGGATTCCATTATAGCTTCTAATTATTCATCATTTTATTTCTCTCCTCCCATGAATTTCTAAACACCATGTGATCACCCAGGGGGAACATGAGGTAAATCCCAAGATTCATGTTGGTAATATTTGAATGATATTTTTAATTATAGGTTGTTATATTGTTTTTCATCATCCTCAATTCTTATTCAATTGAGTTATGTATTGGTATTTCATGCTCAACTCATATGATCATGTTTTTTGGCACCCATTCATGTGATGTTTCACTCACCGTTCACCATTTATTCTTCCCTCTTTCAATTATGGTGTATGTGTGGTTCATATTTCTCAATTTAACTATAATAAAAACTATCAAGTCCATGTAAAATTATTTCGTAGTATAAAAAAATAAATAACATATAAAGAGAACAATTCATCGATTTTTTCATGTGTTTCCTTGGTGAGTTTCAGTTATGAAGTCGAACACAAATCACCAAATCATCATTGGTATTCGGCGAATCATTGTGTGTTTTAGAGAAAAACCTATGAGTTATCTTAGTATAAAATTAGTAACATTATGGTTCTAGGTGTTACAAACCAGGGATTAAAAGATCAAAAACCTATATCTTTAGGTGATAAAGAATGATCATTATGATATTTCCCCAGGTTGATTATGCTAAATTAATTTGACTAACTTCTGCTTTGTTTTATCACATCACATTTTCTTTTGGATTCTTAAATTAACAAACCCAAAGAATTAAAAAACCCCATTTCCTTTTTGTTAATAAAATATTTTTTTAAAATTATTTATCTAAGTATCCATCGACAGACGACCTAGGGGTCCTATTATATTGTTGAAATTCTAGTTAAAAATAAATAACTAATTTTACGTGCTCGACAACACGATCAAATTTTGACACCATTTCCAGGGATCCAATATCTTTTTTTCTCTTTATTTAATTTTATTTATTTATTTTAATTCTTATTTAGTACTCTTTTCAATATCCCCTATCCATTGTGATTATTTTTGTTTCTATTTTAGATTTTGTTTGTTTTTGTGTGTTTATTCTTATCTCTCTCTATTTTTCTAATTAAATAGTATAAAATTATCTATTAATTTATAATTTCACCCTTTTTGTAATTTTATTTTAATTTTATTCAATCATAAAAATAAAAAAAACAAATAAAAAAACACCACAACTTATTTTAGTGACCTGATCCGAAAAAGAAAAACTACTTGAATTTTACTGAAAAATTGAAATGGAACTTCACTCCAAAATTAGGCTATATAGAGTATGAAAATAAATCAACACAAAGGAATATTATTTGGAAGCTCAAGTTATCCCAAAAAAATAAAAAATTGAACATAATCAAACCCTAGAAAGAATGGACTTAAATAATCAAACCTTAAAAGAACATACCCCTTAGATGTTGACTACCAACCTACATACATCCAATATCCTAAGGAAGTAGCCAACATTGATTTGAGATCCGGACTAATCCACATTATTCATAAATTCCATGGTATTCCTAGAGAGGACCCTCATAAACATCTTAAGGAGTTTCACATAGTGTGCTCTAGCATAAAATTTAAAAATTCATCCGAGGATCTCATTATGTTTATGGCCTTCCCTTTCTCCCTTGATGGTGTAGCTGAAGACTGGATATACTAGATTTCAACCACATTTAGGGGATGGAATGAACATAAATGAATCTTTCTAGATAATTTCTACCCAAGACTCCCGACATCATCAATTAGAAAAGAAATATGTGGCATTAGGAAATCACAAGTTGGGACCCTTCATGAATATTGAGATTGATTCAGATGACTTTTTTCAAGTTTCCCCAATAACAAATTAGTGAACAATTGATAATTTAATAATTTTATGAGGGAATTTTCCCCATGGATCATGTTATGATATATGTTGCAGTTGGTGGTGCCCTATTTGATAAACCTCCTTCCACCTCTTGTGACATAATAGCCAACATGGCTCAAAATAAAAAAAAATTGGTACACGAGAAATTACACCAACCTGAAGAGTTCATGAGGTAAGTCATTCATACCTAGAGAAAAAGTTATATAATAAAATTTATGAGAAGAATACCCTTCTAATGAAATTAGATCAAGAACAAGGTAACTCATACTATTCTTCCTTTCTATTAACTTGTGGTATTTATTCTAACAACACTCATTTGTTTGACCAGTGCCCACAACTTTTGGATTCATCTGATTCATCTACAATAGTTTTCCCCGAGCATCCTTTTCAGCCAGAACCACCTTTCAAGAAATAACCATTAAGGCCAAATCCAAACCCCGGGTGGAAAACAAAACCATAGTACTAAAAAGGTGGAAACTCACGCTACCTTAACTAGAACTAGTATCAATAAGGCCAAATAATGAATCCTTTTTATCCTTAAACATCTCGAAACAACCCCCTACACCCAAATATGAACCAATACTATATGATATGGTGAAGAAAATGGACACCCAGAACCTATAGTTCTAACATACCACACAATTGGCTATTGAAGACGTATAAACTCAAGTTGGACATCTATAAAACACTATATGTGAGATAACGATGCAAGGTTCTAGAAAACTACCTTCACAAACTATATCTAATCCAAAAGTAAAATGTAATGTATAAACAATAACACTTCTTAGTGGTAAATAATTTTCTTCATCAAATTATTCTACAAAGAAAGTATTCCCCCACATGAAAACTCTCTTTCCCTACCCTCAAAAGACACTAATGCTGAAAAACATACTTAACAAAATTTTATTGAGGAATCCACTGAACAACCCATTCATCTTCCTTTCCCCCAAATACTCTCTAAATCAAAGAAAAAATTTAATAATGAGATTGATAAAGAGATAATAGGTACATTTAAAAAGGTAAATTTTAATATTCCTTTATCTGATGTAGTTAAACAAATCCCATGATATGCAAAATTTGTTAAAGAGATTTGAACCCGTAGAAATTGAATTAAGGGGAATGAGAGAGTAAACTTGGGAAGGAATGTATTTTCCTTGATTCAACCACTAATGACAAACCAATTCAAGGATCTGGGAACTTTCACGATACCATGTACTATAGGGGAGACATTATTTTCAGATTCTATCCTAGATCTTGGAGCTTCAATTAACATAATTACTTACTCTATGTGCACTTCCCTATAGGTTGGAGAGATTCAACCTATAGGTATCATCGTTAAACATTCCAATCGGAGAATAAAATTTCCTTTAGGAGTGAACAAGGACGTCCTCATAAGAGTGAATAATCTCATCTTTCCCATTGATTTATACATTCTTGATATGTAAGATACTCGAACCCAAGGACATGATCCTTAAATACTTGGGAGGCCATTCCTTAAATTCGCAAGGATGATCATCAACATTCATAATTGTATATTTTCCATAGAGTTCAGTGGATAAAAGGTATGTTTTAATATTCTTGAAGCTATGAAACACCCCAATTAAGAGCACCCCACTCTTCCTATATATTCTATAGAAGTTCTCTCGAATGATACTCACAGAGAAAATTATCTCCTTGACCCATGCTCTGATTAATTTTCCTTTTCTTTACCCTTTTATGATTTTAGTTTTGATTCATGCTTTGAGTATTGTGTGTGTTCATAAAGTGTAAATTTTCTGCTTTAATTTATGAGGGTATTCATTCTAAGGTACCCATGAGCATCGATGATTCTACAAATCTCATTTACATTGATTCTCTTTACTTAGAGAATAAAAATTAGTAGATAGACAGTTTCATGGACCTCACTCCCCTTAAATCCCCTACCTAAATCCAAAAACCACTAGTTTTAGAATTTTAACTAACTCCATATTATTTAAAATATGCCAATCTTGAGGGTATTGAGAAACTATCCATTATTTACAATAACCTATGTCCAAAGGAGGAATCAATACTGATCGGCCTTTTGGGAGAGTGTAAATAGAAATTTGGATGATATTCCAAGGATTATCCCATATATTTGTATGTACCATATACTTTTAGATGATGAGGCTATGCCCGTAAGGACTCAGCACCGGTTTAATCCCACTCTCCTTGACTTTGTGTACATATTATTGGATATGGAATATGTCTCTAAATGGGTAGGAAAAATGGCTACTAGGACTGATGACTCTTGAGTGGTTGTTGAATTTGGGAGGTTCAAGAGTTTTAGTAGGTTTGTTTTGTCGAGATTCATCATTAGGGATCAAGGTTCACATTTTCGCAGCAGCAACATGAAAACTTTACTTCGAAAGTATGGGGCCATTTATAAATTATCCACTATATATCACCCCCAAACTAAATTACAATCAAAAATCTTAAATCATAATGTTAATATAATATTTAAGAAAACAATATAACCCAATAGGAAAGATTTGAGTTTATGATTGGATGATTTAATTTGAGAATACCATACAACTTTTAAAACCCCAATCAAAATGTCCCCATATAAGATTTTTTTTGTAAAAGATTATCACCTCTTGATATATATAGAGAACTATGCATATTAGGCTATTAAACAATGTAATATGAATATATTAGATGTAGGTGAACATAAGAAGTCGTATATTAAAAAGTTTAAAGAAATTCTTCATGATGCATTTGAGAACTTCTATATCTATACAGAGAAGAAAAAGGATATCCATGATCGGATGATTCATCAGTCGAAGTTTCATATCAGTGAGAAGGTTCTTATGAACAATTCAATGATAAATCTCTACCAAGTTAAGATTCTTCCTGATGGATTGGTCCTTATACTATTACAAATTTATACCCTTTTAGTGTAATTCATTTTTTTAGGAGTAGAGTGGCCAAAGTATAACCATCGATGGGAAGAGACTTAAAATCTTTATAAGGATTTTCCAAAGCATCTGGTAGAGAAAATACACCTTTAAGAAGAAAAATATGAGTAAATCACACTAGGTTTTATCATTTCTTCCCACATTCTCTTTTATTAATCCGAGGAATCGACATTATCTAGGTTTGAGGGAATGGGTATATTTTTAGGTTAGTTATGATTTTTCATTATGTTTATTATTTTTCTCTTTTTTTCTGGAATATATTTTCACTTTCCCCATGTTTCACCCTCTCTTTTGTCATAGAATTTTGATTTTTTTGGGAACTTTATCCTGGAAACTGATGCCTACCTAATCATGGAATTTATTGAAAATTCGTGATGAATTTTATTATTTCATTTTGTCTTAGCATTTAATTTGTTTTCAATGATGAAATGTTTGTTTTAGAATTAATTAAACATTGGTGTGTAAACATTTTTAAATTGGTTGTTTTTTCATGATATAAATGGTTATATCTATTTGAAACCTTGTGTGAGTAGTTTATAAGAAATTGTGTCACTTAATATATCCACAAATATTATTTTCCAAACCATTAAGTGTGAATATTTCTTACTTAATAGAAGGTAAATATAAGTTATTTTAGTATTTATCAACTTTCTAAAATTATTTTTCCATATGTTCATTCTTTATCTGATCTATTTCATTATTGTACCATTTGGAACTATATGTGTGTACCTATTATCTGAGCATTGTACACCCTAAAAAAACTATAACAAATAAATCAAAAAAAAACGCACACACAAAAATATGGGTTTTGTCTTGGATAGATCAAAAACCACTCATCTTTCACCTTTTATCTTTTTATACCTATTAAAATTATTGTCGTGAAGAGATAAAACTAGGGTTAAGTAATGAGTGTAAGATTTGTTCCAAGTTCAACTTAAAAAAAATAGTAATAAATGAGCGGAGTGATGAAACTTAAAACATATGGGGATTTCTAGGTTAGTATCTTAAGGTTTGAATTTCAAGAATGCTTAAGTGAGTAGGTTTTTAAATTTGATTGCAAAGGATGATGGGAAGGTTCAGTAGAAAAAATCATTTATGTAGAATAGTGTTAAAATAACCTATATCCACTGGATAGAAAGAGAATAGAATATCATGGAATGGTTTTAAAACACAAAAAAAATGGAGAGTTAGTGGAATGATTTAATTTTTAATTTCTTATTCATATTGATATAAATAATCTCTTTTAATTTAATTCTAATACAATTAATAGGACACCTTTTTCCATTATCACTCAGAAAAACTCTTTGGTGTGATTTTTTCTTTGATCACATTTCATTCATGAATAAAATATTCATTTAATGTTAAATATTCATGAAGATGGGAATATATAAATACATGATTTTTTAAATGGGGATTTTACTAGTACTGTAAATGTTTAGGTGTGGGGGTGTGATTGCACCACGAGTCACTATTCATTTCCACTGTTGCACCACTATTTAAAACATGTTTTGTATTGAAAATTAATATTATAATAATAAATTAAAACTCATGATTTATTAAATAATTTTGCGATTTTCAATTTTAAAAAGGTAATTTTCATTTGTTTTGATAATTTCATTAAAAGTGGATGTGATTCGGAGAGTCCATGATGACGCAGAAGAAAAATGGGCCAAAGTTCATGGAATCCCATGAAGACATGTCCACTATTTTGCATGTTCTGAGAAATATTGGCATCCAAATGGGCCAATATTTTTGTTCCTATCCATTATTTTGTGTGATAAAACTTATTATTAAGGAGAACAAGCCTAATTCATCTATTAAGAGTCTCAATCCAACCAATCTGTCTAATAAAACGAATCTTCATAGAGTCAAAACGTTTCATCTATAGTTTGGGAATATATATTATTGTAAAAATTATATGTCTGCCAAATTTTACATAGAGATATATAGGAGGTATATCAAAAAGTTTTTAGTTTTGTTAAAAGTGAGATAAAATTTTCTATTGGCCAAAAACAATGGGCCAAGTAGTTTCTTGAAATCAGGGTGCCCAAAACCCCCACCCATTTTGGATATAAAGGAAAACCTTGAGCCCCAAAATTGTAATTTTGACCATGAGGAATGTTTCTCCCATTTTAGAGTCCTATATGAGTCTTTAATTCAATCTTATAAGTTCTGAAGGCCATGGGAGGATCTACTTCATCACCAGTTTCTTTCTCTCCTCCCATGGAGTTCTAAAATCTATATGATCACCCGAGGGGAATGTGATGTAAATCTCAAGCTTCATATTTGTAATATTTGAATGATATTTTTAATTATAGGTTGTTATATTGTTTTTCATAATCTTATATTATTTTTTATTTATGAATTTTTATTTCATGATCAACTCATATTATCATGTTTGGGGGCACCCATTCATGTAATGTTTCACACATCACTCACCACTTCTTACCCCTTTCAATTGAGGTGTATGTGTGGTTCATATTGGTCAATTGAACTCTCATAAACAATATCAAGGATATGTAAATTTATTTCATGGTATAAAAAATAAATAACATACAAATCGGGATAACACATCTGGTTCTTCATGTGTTGCCTTGGCGAGTTTGGGTTATGAAGTTGAACACAAATCACCCAATCATCTGCGGTATATGGTGAATCACTGTATGTTTTAGACTGAATCCTAGGAGGTATCCAAGTATAAAATCAGTAAAATTATAGTTCTAGATGTTACAAATGAGGTATTAACAGATCATAACCCAATCTCTTAATGCGATGCAGGATGCACATGGTGAGATTTTCCTGGGTTGATCACACTTAATTAATTCTATAAATTTTGGATTTGTTTGATTGCATTCCATTTTCTTTTGGATTCATAAATCAATAAACCCCAATTATTCCAAAACATTATTCCATTCCTCTTAATCAAAACATTATATTTAAATTAATTATCAAAGGCTCAATCAAGAGATGGCCTAGGGTACCTACTATACTACAAAAATTCTAGTAAAAACAAAACAATTAATTTGTTGCACTCGAGAACATAGTCAAATTGTGGTATCATTTCCAAGGATCCAAGATAATTTTTTCTCTTTATTTCATTTTATATATTTATTTTACTTCTTAATTAGTAATCCTTTCAAAATCCCATATCCCTTTTTATTATTTTTGTTTATTTTATTTTCTTATTTTTGTGTATTTATTCTTTTCTCTCTAGCTTCATCTCTATTTATCGCTAATTATATAATATACCATTATATTTTTTTAATCCTTTAACTTTCTTAAGTGATTTTATTTTTTCAATATTCAATCACAAATAGAAAAAAACCCAAAAAAACAAACATCACAACTTATTTGCGTGACACAATTAGAAAAAGAAAAACTGGTTGAATTTGACCCAAAAATTGAAAACACACATCACTGGAAAATTAGGTCATCAAGAGTAGGAAAACAAAGAAACACTAAGGAATCCATTTTTGAACATCAATTAATCCCAAAACAATCAAAAATTGAACCAAATAAAACCCTAGAAAACATGGATACAAATAACTAGACTTTAAAAGAACTGACCACCCCAGATGTAGAGTACCAACCTGCATACATTCAATATACTGAGGAATGAGATAAAATTGAGATGAGATCATGACTCATCCTACTTATTCCTAAATTCCATGGTCTTCTTAGTGAGGACCGTCACAAACATCTTAAGGATTTTCACATAGTATTATCTACCATGAAATCCTAAAATGTGTCTGAGGATCTCATTATGATTAGGGCCTTCCCTTTCTCCCTTGATGGTGTATCTAAAGACATGATATACTATTTTCATACCACAAATGGGGGATGTAATGGCCTTAAATGAATATTTACCACGAATTTATTCCCTTCCTTATAAACTTAATTAATTAGAAACGAAATTTGTGGCATTAAGAAATCACAAGGAGAGACCATCCATGAATATTGAGAGATAATAAAACAAATTTGTTCATGTTCCCCCACTAATTAGTGAAAATTTTATAAATCAATACTTCTACAGGGGACATGTCCCCAAGTATTGTGTTATGATAGATGTTGTAGCTGGTGATGTCCTTCTTGATAAAATTCCTTCCACCGCTTATGACTTAATAGCCAATATGGATAAAAAATGCCCAACAATTTGGTACATGAGAAATTAAACCAACCTGATGTGTTCATGAGGTTAGTCATTAAGCCCTAGAACAAAAGGTAAAAAAATTGATGATATTCATACCTTTATAAGACAATTATCTCAAGAACAAGGTAACTCACACTCTCCTTCCATTCCATTTCATTATGGTATTTGTTCTAATAACATTAATTTTTCTAACAAGTGCCTCCAACTTTAGGATTCATCTGATTCTTGTGTAGAAGTATTCCTTGGGAATCTTATTCAGTGATTAATTCCTTTCATGCAAGAACCTTTCAAGACAAATCCAACCCCCAGGTGGATAGCACAACCACAATACCAATAATAAGGCAACCCAAGCTACCCTAAACATAAGTGGTATCAATAAGGCCATGGATTACAGCCATCTTATCTTGGAATATCTCAAAACAATCCTCCTCCTCACAAATCTTAACCAAGCCTCATGGATATGGTGAAGAAAATGGAAACACAGAACCACCAGTTTCAAAAGACCACATAATCAACTATTTAAGACATACAAACTATTGTGAGAAAACTATAAAACAACATTGGTGAGAGAAATATTCAAGGTTCTAGAAAACTATCATCCCAACATTTTTCTAATCCATAATACAAAGGTAATTTATGTGCACTCACATTTCTTAGTGGTAAATAAGTTTCTTATTCTAAGTATTCTAAAAAAAAGGTATTCCCCCTCTTGAAAAATCTCATTCCCTACCCTAAATAATATTCTAATGATGAAAAACAAAACAAAAATTCTAAACAAACATTCATTGAGGATTCCAATAAACAATTAATTACACTTAAATTATCCCATAGGCTATCTAAATCCAGGTTTTTTTTATAATGATATTGATAAAGAGATAGTGGATACATTCAAAAAGGTACAAGTTAACATTCTTTTATTGGATGCTGTTAATAAAATCTAGTGATACACCAAAATTTTTAAAGATATTTTCACCCATGGATGGTGACTCAAGGGAAATGGTAGAGTCAAACTAAGAAGGAATGTCTCATCCTTGATTCAACAAAAAATTCCAACCAAATTCAAGGATCCAAGAACTTTCATGATATGATTCACTATAGGGGAGACATTATTTTTAAATTCTTTGCAAGATTTAGTTACGTCAATTAATGAAATCTCTTACTCTGTGTACACATATATAGAGGTTAGAGAGATTCAATCAACATGTATCATTGTACAAATTTCCAACAAGATCATAACACGCCCATCTAGAGTGATCAAGGATGTCCTCATAAGATTGAAGAATCTCATATTCCCCGTTGATTTCTATATTCTTGAGATGGAAGATACTCAAACCCAAGGACATGCTCATCTCATACTTGGGATTCCATTCTTAAAATAACAAGGAATATCCTCAACGTTCATAATGGAAAGATGTATATGGAGTTTTGTAGAGAAAAGGTAAGTTTTAATATCCTTGAAGCTTTAAAACACCTCATTGAAGAGAAATACACTCTTCCTGTCTATTTGATGGAATTTCTCTCAAATGCCACACACACACACACAATTATCTACAGGACCCATAATGTAATTCATATAACTCTTCTTCACCCTATAAAGATTTGATTTTTGATTCATGTTTTGAGTGCTGTGTGGGTTCAGAAAACTATAAATTTTGTTCTTTAATTGATGAGTGTGTTCATTATAAGGTACCCATGACTGTCAATGATTTTTCAAATATCATTTCCATTGATTCTAATTCCTTAGAGAATAAAAAAGAGCAGAAATATAGTTTCATGTACCTCACTCCCCTTAAATCCCACCCTTAATCCAAAAACCACCAGTGTTTGAATTGAAACCACTTCTATATAATTTAAAATATTCCTATCATGAGGGTATTGAGAAATTACTCATCATTATTTCCCATAACCTCTCTCCAAAATAGGAATCAAAAAATCTTGTCCTTTTGATATAGAGTAAAAAAGGAAATTGGCTAGACATTGGATTATATTCACATGATTATCCCATATATTTGTATACACCATATGATTTTAGATGATGAGACTAAGCCAGTAAAGCAAGATCAATGCCTCTTGAATCCCACTCTCATTGAGGTGGTAAAATTGGAAGATAGTAAATTTCTTAATGCTGGGATCATTTATCCCATATCTGATTGTAAATTGTTTATCCTGGTGAAAATTGTGCCTAAAAAATGGAATAATAGTTGTGTCAAATGAAATGAATGAATTGGTTCCAACACATGTGAAAAATAGTTAGCAAGTCTATATTGACTATCGTCAAATGAATCAAACCATGTGAGAGGACAAGCTTTCTCTACATTTAATTGACCAAATGTTATAAATATTGGTAATTATATCCCATTATTATTTATTTGATGGATATTAGGGTTATTTCTAAATCCATATAGCCCCTGAGGATCAAGAAAAGAAAACATTTACCTATCCATTCAGCACATTTTCATATAGTAGGATTACTTTTGTTCTATATAATGCTCCTGGTACTTTTCAGCGATGTATATTTAGTATTTCTCTTAGTAAGTTGAGAATTGTATGGAATTATTTATGCATGATTTCATAGTTTATGGCACATCCTTTGATGATTGTTTAGAACACCATGGTTTTTTCCTCCAATGTTGTATTGAAAAAGATCTCATATTAAATTATAAGAAATTCAATTTCATGGTTGAGAGGGGGATAGTTCTTGGTCATGTTATTTCAAAACATGGAATTTAAGTGGATAAATAAAAAATTGAATTAATTTCATCAATTAAATATCTAGAATATGTCATTGAGGTGCAATTTTTCTTGGTAAATTCTGGTATTTACCACCAATTCATTAAATACTTTAGTAAATCATACTTCCCCTATCTCGATTGTTGAAAAAGGATTTTGAATTTTTATTTGATAAAAATTGCATGGATGATTTAAATTCACTAAAAATGAGTCTCACATCACCACCAATAATCCAACCAGTATAGTGGGATCTTCCTTTCAAATTTATGTGTGATTTTTTTTAACTTTGAAGTTGGTGAAGTTTTATCACAAAGGGTTGAGAAGTCTGACTGTGTCATTGTGTATATCTCACATACCCTTGATTCTGACTCGAAAAACTACATGATCGCTAAAAAATTACTTCTTTCTATTGTGTTTTCCTTGGAATAATTCTGTTCATATCTTATTGGGTCGAAAAACATTGTATTTTCTAATCATGATTCCCTTTATTTTCTACTAAAAAAACCTGATTCTAAGACCCACCTCATTCAGTGGATGCTCGTCCTCCTAGAGTTTTACCTTGAGATTAGAGATAAGATAAGGGTGGAAAATGTGGAAGGTGACCACATTAGTAGTATTTTCCCACCACTGGACCACATTATCGATTAATCTCACCCCGATATAGAATTACATTCCCATAAGAACCTTGGTGATGTTGTTGACCTTACCCCTTGGTATGCAAACATTTTGAATTTTCTATCAACATATAATGTCCCCACTAATTTCATCACATGAAAATCCTATATAAGTAAGCATGATTCTTGATTGAACATTTGGGAAAACCCATATTTTTAGAGAATTTGTATTGACCAATTCATTAGTCGGTGTGTCCCTGACCAGGAGTTCACCTCTTTTTTGAGATTATGCAACACTTTGGCTTGTGGGGGGCCACATAGGCTCTCAATGGATATCTAATAAAGTCCTTGATTTAGGAATTTATGGTCCAACATTGTATAGATATACCCATCAGTTTTGTAATTCATGTATCAGATGTCAATTCACTGGGAATATCTCCAAGAGGAATGAAATTCCCCAACAACCGATGTTATTTTGTGAGATCATCGATACATGGGACATTGAATTCATGGGTCCTTTTACAAATTCATTTGGGTTTGTTTAAATTATATTGGATGTGGAATATGATTCTGAATGGGTGGAAAAAAGGCTATGAGTACCAATGACTCTTGAGTGGTTGTTGATTTTACGAGGTCCCAGATTTTTAGTAGGTTTGGTTTTCCAATATTCATCATTAGTGATCAGGGTTCACATGTTTTTTAATCAGAACATGAAACAGTTTCTTCTTAAGTATGGGGTCTTTCATAAAGTCTCTAATATATATCACTTCCAAACAAATGGACAAGATAAAATATAAAATCAGGATGTTAAGAGAATCTTAAAAAAATGGTAAAACCCAAAAGGAAGTATTGGATTTTGTGCTTAGATGATGAAATTTGGGAATACCATATAGTTTTTGAAATCCCAATTGAAATTTATCCATAAAGAAATGTGTTTGGAAAGGCTTGTCACCTATTAGTAGGGTTTGAACATCATGCATATTGTATTACTAAACAATGTTATATGAATCCATCATATGAAGGTGAGCATAAGAAGTTGCAAATTTAGAAGTTTAAATAAATTTGGTGTGATTCATATAGGAACTCCTGAATATATATAGAGAATAAAAAGGCTATCCATGATGGGATGATTCATTAGTGGAAGTTTCATATCGGTGAGAAGTTTCTTATGTACAATTCTAGGCTAAATCTCCACTATAGTAAGCTTTATTCCTAATGGCTTGGTACTTATACTATTACTAATGTTTACCATTTTGATCCAATGTTGGTTTTTCATGACTAGTTTGGATAACGTATTACCATCAATGGGAAGAAACTTAATAACTTTTATGAGGATTTTCCAGAGCATCTGGTGGGGAAAATCCACCTTCAAGAAGAAACATACCAATAAATCCCACCACGTTATATCCTTCCTTCCCACATTCTATTGTATTACAATAAGAACACTACATTCTCTAGGTGTGGGGGAATGAGTATATTCTTGGGTTAGTTAGTAATTTTTTTCCTCATTCTTCTTTTTCTCTTTTTGGATTATTGGATTTTATTTTCACTTTTGTGCCAGAATTTTGATTTTTGATGCCAACTTTATCATGGAAGTTATTGAAAATAAATGAAGAATTTACATATTTCATGTTTTTTTAACATTATAAAAAAAATCAATGATTAAATGAGTGTTTTGGAATAAATTTAACATTGGGGGTGTGATTTTTGGTAAACTTTTCATTTGTTGATGATATAAATGGTTGTATCTCTTTAAAACCTTTAAGAATAGTGGTACCCTTTGTGTGAGTTGTTTATGGAAAATTGTGTCACTTAATATCACCAAACATATTTTACACCAAACCATGAAGTGATAATATTTATTACTAAATATAAGGTAAATATAAGCTAGGTTAATGTTTACTAACTTTATAAAATAATTTTTCCATATGTTTGTTCCCTATCTGAACCATTTTATTACTATACCGGATTGACCTGTGTGTGTGAACCTCTTATATGACAATTTTACTCCCTAAAGAAAAATATAAATAAAAACTAAAAAATAATTAAAAAACAATAAATAAATATGGGTTGTGTCTTGGGAAGGTCAAAACCCAATCTTCCTCAACCTTTGATCTTGTTATAACTATTAGAATTAGTGTTGTGATGAGTTCAAACAAGGGTTGTGTGACTAGTGAGAGATTTTTTCAAAGTTCATCTTTTGAAAAAATAATAATAGTAATAAATGAGGGGAGTGATGAAATGTAAAACATATGAGGATATATAGGTTGGGATATTAAGGTTTAAATTTCAGTAATGCTTATGTGAGTGGGTTTTGAAATTTGATTACAAAGGATGTAGGGAAGGTTCGGTGGACAAAATCATTTAAGCATAAAAATATTAAAATATCCTATATTTACTGGATAGAAAGTGGAAACATATAATGGAATGGTTTTCACACAGAAGCACATGGAGATTTAGTGGCATGATTTAATTTTAAATTCCTTTCTCATATTGGAACATGTCTCTCTTTGAATTTCATTCAGATACAATTTATTAGACACCCTTTTCCATGATCATTTGGAATAACTCCTTAGTGTGATTTCTTCTTTGATCACATTTATTTCAATAATAATATTTTCGTTTAATGATAAATCCTAATGAAGTTGGTAATATACACATACATAATTTTTTAAATGTTACTTTTTCTAGGAGTGATATTTTTTAGGTGTGGGGGTGTGATTTCACCATGATTCACTATTCATTTACACCCTTACACCACTATTTTAAACTGGTTTTGTATTAAAATTTTAAATTATAAAAATAAATTGAACTTTATGATTAATTAAATATATTTTTTTATTTTCATTTTTATAAATTGTTATTTTCCTTGTTTTGATAATTTTATTGAAGGTGGAGGTGATTTGGAGTGCCCACGATGATGTATAAGGAAAATGGACAGAACTACATGGAATCCCATGAACACTTGTCCAATTTTTCTCAAATTCCATGCGATCTAAGAATCCAAATGGGGTTATATTTATTGATCTAATCCATATATCAATTTTCTACAACTTTCATGGAGGAACCCAAGCCCAATACATCTCTTAAGAGTCCAAAATGAACTAATCTGTCCAATAAAATGAATCTACATGAAGTCAAAAGTTTGCCTCAATATTTTGAAAATATCTATTATTATATACATTATGTAGTCACAAAATTTTACATGGATAGATAAAGGAGGTCAGCAAGTAGGTTTGTAGATTTTTGAAAAGTGAGACAAAAAATTAGTGTCCCAAAACCATGGGCAAGGGTTTTCTCAAAATCATAGTGCCTAAAACCACCTCTAATTATGGAAATAAAAGAAAACCTTGGTCACAACATTTGGAAGTTCAACCAGAAAGAAAAGGTGTTGCTATTTTGGATTCCCAAAGGCATCTTCTACTAAATTCTATAATTCATGGAGGACATGGGAGGTTCTACTTCATCATTATTTTCTTTCTCTCCTCCCATGGAGTTCTGAACGACTTGTGATCACCCGGGGGAATGTGATGTAAATCCCAAGATTCATGTTTTTAAAATTTGAATGATTTTTCAATTATTGATTTTTATTTTGTTTTTATCATCATATATTATTATTTTATTGAGTTATGTACTGGTATGTCAAACTCAACTCATATGATCTTATTTGGTGGTACCCATTCATGTGTTGTTTCACACACCATTCACCACTTTTTCTTCCCACTTTTAATTGTTATGTATTTGTGGTTCATATTATTAAATTCAACTCTCATAAAAAATATCAATAAAATTTACATTTGTATAATGGTATCAAAAATAAATAACTTATAAACTGGTACAATGTATCGAGTTCTTCATGTGCTGATGTGGTGAATTTCAGTTATGAAGTCGATGAAAAAAACACCCCATCCTTGGTAGTATCCAATGAATCATTATGTGTTTTTGATAGAACCCTTGTAGGTATCCTAGTATAAAATCAATAACATTATGGTCTAGGTGTTATAAACTGGGGATTAAAATATCATAACCCTATCACTTGAATAGATGAAGGATTGTAATCATAAGATTTACCTGGGTTGATCACGCTTAATTAATTCTGTTAATTTATGCTTTGTTTTATCGCATTCCATTTTCTTCTGTATTTTTAAATCACCAAACCCAAAATTTTAAAAAAACCAATTCCATTTTTTTTAACAAAAACTTTTTTTTTAATTAATGGTCTAAGGATTCTTCGAGAGATGAATATAGGGTTCTTGCTATACCAGATAAATTCTTGTAATAACTAAACAACTAATTTGATGTGCTCAAAAACATGATCACTATCTATAACATAATTCCATGATTAGTGGTTTTTAATAAAATTTTATGAAATTTTACCAAATCAAAATTTAATCACACCCTTCTTGGGAACTTCATTCCACATTTTCATGTTTCTTGGAAACTTTATCTTACTTCTAAGTGACTTTTACCACTAAATATTGAAATCATGATTATTTTCATCATCTTCTTTGACAAAAAACCAAAAAATACCAATTGTTTTTAATGTTAATGAGTGATTATCTAGATCTATGGGTTTTGTATGGATAGGGTGTGAATCTTCATAGTTTATGATAAAATGTTTCATGGTTTTCTACATTTTAGAACATTCAGATCTCCATTTTCAACCTTTATGTGTTCCAAAGGATTTATTATTCTGTATTATTGACTTTAGAATAACAAGTAGTATCATATCTTGGTGTTATGGTGTTTGGGTATCACATGTAGTGACTTTTGGAAAGTGGTGGGATTCATGGTCTTCACACCTCTCCATTTCAGTAAGAACTTTCTATTTTGGAAAATTTGTGTTAGAATAGGGAAAGGAATGGGTAGACATTTTTATGAAAAAAATTAATATTTTTGAGGATTCAAGATGAATATTTCAAGTTATAAAGAGATATAGAGCTTCTATTGATAGCGTTCAAGCTTGATGAAAATTAAAGGAATAATGATAAATGATTGACTGAATGGTGTTGGGTGTGATTTTGATGATGTTGGTCTAGAAAGTGTCCATCAGCATTAATGAGGTAAATAAAACATTAAAATTGATGCAAAAACATGTGAAAATGTATGTGAAGTATTCCATAATGAAAAAGTGTTTTTGATGTGGTGAAGTCTCAATATAAAGGTGTTGGAAGGAAGGTTAGTGGTTTATCATGTGAATTACTTCAATATGACCTAGAGATAACTCATGTTTGTTGGCTTATATTTTTTTAGATGTGTGTCTATAAATAATTTTTCCATTTTATATGGAATTATGGGTTGATAAGTTTATTTTAGGAAGAAATTCCAATTATAAGGGTGACTTGATATTCAAGGGAATCTGGGATCTTATTCTAAATGGGGAGATCCAGATGAAGGAAGAATCATGTTCTAGACAAACTATTCTTAATAAAAAAGGTAGGAGATATTCCACCTGAATAAGACATAAAAAAGTGAGAGAATATAATAGATAGATCCATGTAAAATTATATTTTCATTTTGGCTCTTCATGATTAAAATATAGAAAAAAGTGACACTTCTAGAATGACTTGCATGAAAGACAAATTAAATCATGAAAGAAATGTTATATTTCATTCTCAAACTTCATAGTTAAATGGGAGGGAAAACATTTCATTTTATGTTTCATAAGTTTAATGGATTAATGGATTCTTGACTTCAAATATTCATTTCACACAATGTTCGAGAAGGGCTGTATGAGAAATTACATATATAGATGCTCTGGAATGTTTTACATTTCATATGGGGAAACACAAGAGATTGTTTTAAAAGGTGATGTGAACATTCAGATGAGGAATAGATGATTAGTGAACTTATAAGGAATTCATCTCATCCTATGCTTATTGAATAATTTAATCTCTGTTGGTCTGCTTTATGACATGAGATTTTTTACTTTCATTATGTATGGATTATATAGAATCACCTAAGGTTCCATGGTGGTGTCACACAATGTAATGGATGTAACATTATATTTTATGACAAATAAAGAAGATATATTTTATATTGAAGGAATAATTTTTTTAACAATGAGGTTCTGGAATTTCCACCTTAGATACATTGGTGAGAAATGTATATGGACCTTGGTGACAATGGGATAGTTGAATATTGATCACATGAAGTATAGAATATTCAAAAGTTTATTCCATGGTAAGCAACAAAAGGCGTTATTGACATCTTTGGGCAAGATATTGAATAATTGAAAGATTTATCTGGTTCATACAGATGTATAGAAAACATCACTAGTTATTTGTCATGAGAGTACATTGTAATACATTACTTTTATCGTTTATTCTTCACAGTATGTGTGGATTCCACAAATAAACCTGAGGAAGTACTAAACTAGGTAGTCCATTTGGACAACCACCTACCTTAGGGGTGTTACCGATCCCCCAGGACAACAACACGAGTCAAAGGCATCCAAAGTAATTGTTATGGATTATTTTTTTCAACAAATATAATTTAAAAAATTTAATTCCTCAAAAAATTTCTGTATGAACCGTCTATAAGTTGGGAATGCATGGAAAATTAAACCAAATAATAATAATATATAAACAAAATTGAATAGTGTATAACTAATAAATAATATCCAAATAAATATAAACAAATATAACAATAGTTGTACAATGTCAGGAGTCCAACATGGCTCATAAAACATCTAAGTAGGAAGAAAACAAAAAACAAACCCCATGTCCTCCATCTGATCTTTTATTAACATACATATATAAGACCAAACTACTCCTAGGGTAGTCCAGGAATAGAACCTGAACCTATAAAATTGATCAGTTATTATGATACTGAGTTCTATAAGTAGAGTGTGAGCATGAAAAAACTCTTTGTAATCCCCAAAGAATCTATACATTTAATTTCTTAAAAACAATACACACATGCCAGTTTGAAATTATAGTTAAAAATAGTATATTTAATCATTCTAAAACATGCACAATTTTTTCCAAAATCCTATTTAAAGATCGATTTTAAACATGCTTTAATATATTTTCATTTTATAAATTCATTTTGAAACCCTAATCAAAATAATTCTTGACCAAATCAAATAAATACGAACCAGGTAAATGCATGAACAAGAGAAAAATATACAAGTTGAAAATAATAGGGAATTTGAAAATTGAATATAAAATGTAGCATAAATTTAATACATGGAAATAAAGTTCCAGGAAACAATAGGAAATACAAAATTTTTAGTCATGTAAAATTCATAAATATCTTGTATGGAGACCCAAGATGAACTTGATCTGGAACTATATTTGGGAATATTAATGATGTTCCTAAGTCTATAACCACCCAAATACTATCAACATAACTCACTGACGACACAAAAACCCATGGTATTTAATACCATAAGTGATATCTTCTATCTCATTGAGACTATATAAAAATATATTTCATCCATCATTAGTCTTCTAGGATCCCTTGATGATAATAAATGGGTGGTAAGGTAAAATTTATATAAAATTTATAAAAATGAGTCAACATAATCTAATAAAAATTTATTATCACACATAATTATAGGCAACCATGAGATACCCCTAATTTAAATAAGGTACTTCCATAAAGGTGCACAATTTCAAATAAAACCATTTTATATTACTAATAAGAACTTTTCAATTGAAATTAAAATTATTCATTATATCAAAACACAATTATTTTTAAAATTACATTTTATAACATAAGGAATAATGATACCACTTACCTAAAGTTACAAAAAATCCTATTATCATGTTTTATAAAACATTAATATGAATTTTATTTTAGATTTTTTTGGGGAACCAATGTAAAATTTTAAAACCAACGGTTTTTCAAAGGAATTATTTGAAGTTTCCACACACACACACACACACATAGATATATATATATATATGTCTAAAAATTCATGTATATATAGATATGTACCTAACACTCTCATATATATAAATATTCATAATAAATCATTGGAATCAAATGAATAGACATGATTCAAGCCACAAACTAAGGAATATAATGTTTTTTTGCAATCTATTAAATCCTAAAAAGGTTCCATATCCCAAAAAACAAAATTAAAACTCACAAAATAACTTACATAATATTATTAAAGAATATCCATCATTTAAAAAAACTGAAATATTTTATAATAGCCACTTAGTATTTTTAATAAACACATATCATACTTGTACTTTTAATTGAATGGAATAAACATTAAAAACCATGAAGAACGTTCTTTATAAACTGACTAGTAGAATTTAATAGAAAAGATTTAAATAAAAATGAATTATAAAATATCAAGTATAATATTGTGTGATTTTGAAAGGGAATTTATGGATAAACCTACCTCATACATGTGTGGATATGATAGAATGCTCAGATTAAAAAGGCATAAGATTCAGAGACCACTTTGCAAACCCTAGAATCAAAATCCACAAGGAATTTTGAACAAACCCACACCTAAGGATAAACTAAGGAAATATCACTAATTTAAAGAAAGAAATATATAAGGGAAGAAGAGTATTTGAAGGAAATAATGTACAATAAATGAATCATAAATACATTTATGATGAATACCCACAAATCCAATGGAGTAGGAGCGGAGAAGGATTTGATCCCCCTTGGAGGAATCTAACAAAATGGGTGGGGATGAGACACCGTGGGGTCCATAGTTCAAAGGAAATAAAAGTTAAAACCCATAATTTTTAAACACCTTTATAGGTTTCATGGTGTGACCATACAATTTACCAAACTGTTTTTCAACAGTGCACCCCTCACTAGTGTCACTAGGAAACCAACACTATTTGAACATATATATTAGTAAACCATGCAAAAACCATGCAAACAATGTCTGTTAAAATTATTGAACCAAAAAATTTCTTATCAAATGGTTTCCACTAACTATGTTCAAGTATCTCATAATATCCCATAAAATGTTAAATCTCACATGGGATAGACTCAAACATTCATTACAAACATTTATTAAACTAAGAAAGAAAAAAATGAACTAAAAATATAACTTTATATAAAAATATTCATATAGATTCCCTTAAATCGTTAACACTAATCACGAAATAGATATAAAACTACATGAAACATGAAAAATTATACTTTTTCATGGTAATTCATCTTATTAACGAACAATAAGATTATATTCCAAAAATTAAATTAAATAATAAAATAAATAATGGCCATGGTGTGATAAAATTCCCCATCATAAATATTTCTACCCCCAAAAATTCAATAGATTCAATATGGATCAAAGAAAAAAAGGACTCTCAACCAATAAAAGAATTTCCCAAATTATTATCTCTAAACCAAACCAAAACCAAATGAATTATCAAAAAATTCAAGAGTCTTAACCAACAAATCACACCCAATGAGTTTAAGATAAAATGAACATTTAAATTCCTAAAATGGGTCACCCCTCCATTTAAGTATTCAATTAACTTTATGGTTCATAAGAACACAACACTGTAGTGGTTATCCCCTATAAAAACATGAGATTCTAATAAAAAAGACATAGATAAACTACATGACAACCCTGATCAATAATTTCTCCAAGACACTTACATATCTAATTGAGAATTAGATAATAAATTACCTAAAAGAAGACCATGAATATATGATAAGAAACAAAATTATTAATTATATAAAAACTAAGGGATAATATAGGTTACCTCAAAATACCAAATGATAATGTCATCAATATTTTGGATTTAAAATGGAATTATTATTCTCATTATTTAATTAAGATTTTGACCTATTTAATTATTGATGATTCCCCTAACAATCATATTGATAACAGGACTTCAGATCAATAAGTAAAAACTTATGGGAATTCCTATTCTAATAACATTGAAATAATATAAGAAAACATTTGATTTCAGACATGGTGATAATAAAAATGGGATATTCCTCCAAAACAAGTCCCTCTAGTTAGAACTTTCCACTAGATGGGGAACCTTTATTAGTATGAAAAGAAGAAGATCTAACACCTCACATGGGATACCCTTTTAAAACCAACTCAACCAAAAAAATCATCTTTTATTAATTATTTTAATGAAACATTCCTATATGAGAGAACTTGATCACTAATATCCATATAATAAATCTTCACAAATAGATAATCCTTTAATGATTCAC
Organism: Viscum album; assembly: GCA_963277665.1. Classification (NCBI taxonomy): domain Eukaryota; kingdom Viridiplantae; phylum Streptophyta; class Magnoliopsida; order Santalales; family Viscaceae; genus Viscum; species Viscum album. The sequence continues at coordinate 486,661,543 of OY728145.1, forward strand.
TTCACATCATATCTAAAGAAAAATGAATTAGCCCATGAAAGTGGTCTACATACTCCTTTATGGAATATTGGCCTTACTGAATACCCATAACCCCCCCACCTTCACTTACCCAAGAAGAAATCACTGAATGAATGTAGTATTACAAAACTACCACTTCATTATATATTGAAATTGATATAAAAAACTAACTTAAACCAATAAAAACATGATCCCTGAAACATACCCAAAAAACTATGACTCTCAAGGATTCTAGAGTTCCAAAGAACCTAAATATCTCTTATAATTCCTCTAAAAATACAAAAAATATATGGGATCTTTATCACCATGAAATATGAGAAGTCACTAAAATAGAATGGATTCACCACTCTACTAAGATTCATGGTAGATTCAGCCACTATAAGTGAATTCTTAGGAAGCCTTAATATATTTATGGGTGGTATACTCTAAATAAATAAAATAAACTGATAAAAAAATTAATAAAAAAATAAAAAACATTCTTGGGAAGAAATAACATTTTAACTCAAAATACTATTTCAATGAGTTAAATCACTATCACAATCCCAATGAACCCAAATATAAAAACACGTAGAAATTAATCCTTTAAAACTCTACCACAAAATTCCATTTTAAATGTATTTCAAAATTCTACCCATTCATTTAATACAACCATTCACCCATTTTATTGCATCAAACACATTTAAATAAAAATCACTAAATTTAATTTAAAGAACATGTTGAAAATTCCAAAAAGCCACTTCAAATAACAAAATCATATATTTCATTTCAAATTAATTTTCTACCATAAACCCCCCATCCATTTTCAAAGAAAATTAATTTTTCTTTTGAAATAAATATACTCTACACAAAAACATTGTTCAATAAAATTATATAACACCCAAATATCATTAATAGGGAATAATGATTGTAAATGTACTATACACATTGTTTTTCAGACCATGTACCAATCTTGAAACCATCACAGGAAGTCCTAAAAAACTGGGAACTTATGATCCAAATGGTTTGTTAGGCCATGCAAGTTCATTGATGCATTCCATTTCAACTCCTATTGTCATCCCACCAAGTATATGAATCCCTTGAAAAATCTAAAATAGTAATAACAAGAAACATAATATAATAAAAATAAATATAGAAAATAGAAAACCCTAAAATAAAAATAAAACTAATAAAGTTAACTTGAGGCTCTGGTCAAGTAAGAGCTCTTGACTCTCTCCCCAAACCTACCTATTGAGTAGTGACATTCCTACTCTAATCTACCTTTACTGACCCAAAATAAAATGGGTTCTCTAAAACCATTTTTTCATAAATCGGCCAAGAAAACCTTTGAACTCGACACCCAACCCCACCTGTGAAATACATGAGGGGCACCTGTGAACCCTCAGAGTTATGAAAACAATCAAAGGAATATTATTTTATTGTTGGAGATGATTTCACCCAGTAAATATATTTTAAACAATGTAATTAACCAATAAATTTCAGCATGACCCATCCATAATTTGGATTTCCATGCCAAATCAAAATAAAAAAGAATAAGTTATAAAAAACAAAGTCAGACATATATAGTAGGTAAGATCCAAATCATAGAAAATGATAAATAAAACAAGTGTTATAAAAGAAGTATCTAAGGGGAAGTAGGACAACATAACTGATACAACAACTGAAATAAAATAAAACTAAAAAAATCCCATTATCTCCATGTAACCTCTTGGTTACCCTTCATCCATATACCCAACCTTCTCTTAGAGTGATCCAAAAGAAAAACATGAACCTGCAAAATATATTGGTTCAACCAATGTTAAGTGGAACAAGTAGGATGTGAGAATAAAAAGAACTCATTATCTACGTAAAACATAATCCATACATTTACTTTCCCTAAAATAACCCATGAACACTAGTTCAAAAATATAGATAGAAAATAGGGTTTTTATTATTCTATATAACACACATGATGGATTCTCAAATTCTCTCTAAAATCCCATTTTAAAAATCCATTTAGATATTTACATTTTCAAAATATATTTTTAAAACCATACCTAAATAGAGGATTAACTAACTAAAATAAATACCAACCAGTTAAATGAATTTAAAAGAGTAACAAAATACAATATGTAAATATTAAGTTGTTTTAAAATATAATATAAAATATAAAATAAAATTCGTATATGGAATTAATGTTCCAGTAATAATAGGAAATATATAATATGAAATCAACATAAATTCCTAAGAATCCGATGCAGAGACCCTAGATGTACTCATTTCAGAACAATCTATAGGATTATGGATAAACTCCCTAATTCTATAACCACATAACGTATTTTAATAAGTCTCACTGGTGGAACACCCCCTATGTTCTCTAACATCATAGGTGATATCATCTATCTCATCATGACTAGATGAAAAATATATCTCATCTCCCATTGGATACCTAGGATCCCATGATGATAATAAAGGGGAGGTGAGGTAGCTTTTACATAAAATATCTCAACCATGAATCAACATATTCCAATCAATATTTCATATCCCACATTCCTAGATATATCCATGTGAAAATCCACCTTAAAATAATGCCATCCATTGATTTAGAATTTGAAATTAGAAATAATTTTAATAGAAAAAAATCTTTATTTTTTAAATTCTATTTGAAAACTAAATAAAGCATCAAACCACTTACCCAAAGTACTAATCAAGCATCTCATCATGTTTTATAAAACTACAATTTGAAATAACTTTTAGTAAATATTTGTTCAACTAATGGAAAATTTGAAAAACAAAGTTTTATCAAAGTAATTTGATTAAATTTCCATGTATATACATTTATAGATTTATATTTACACATCTGTGTTCAATTAGATATATACATATCACTGTAATATATATAAATATTCATATTAATGCTATGGAATAAAATGGAAGGAAATGATTCAAGTCACACACTAAGGATTATAAAGTTCCAAAAAACCCATTAAATCCTTAAAATTAGACATAACATAAGAAAATATAATTAAATGTCGCAATGGAACATATAAAATTTTATAAATGAATAATTATAATTTAAAACACTAAATTCATTTAAAACGGCCTCCAATGAATTTAAAAAACACATATAATATGTATACTTTCATAGAAAAGGAATATAAATTAAAAACCTTGAGGGAAATTATTTCAAAACGGATTTATAGACTTTAACAAAAATAATAATTCAATAAAAATGAATTAGAAAATCTCAAGATTCTCATGATGTTATTTGGAAAGGAAATATATTGACACACCTACCTTGAACATGTGAAGATGATAGAGAATACTCAAATATAGACAATATAAGGTCTAAAGAACACTCTAAAAATTGTATAATTAAAATCCACAATGATTTTAGACTAATACCACACTAAGGGTTTTCCTAAGGAAACAATAAGACATGGGAAAAAATTAAAACAAGGGGGAGATATTAAGAGAAGGGGGAAAATAATATACCATAAAGAATTATCAATAAATTTTTGAAGAAGACCAAAAAATCCAAAGGAGAATGTGGGGAGAAATCTTGGAGATCCCTTTAGGAGGATTGAAATGAAATGGGAGGGTATGAGACTCCTTGGGGGACTTAATTAAGAATAGAAAAAGGAAAAATCCTAATTTTTAAAAACCTATATATGTAATATGGGTTGGTGTATAGTTTACCAAACCATGACTTTATTGTGTAACACTCACCAAAGTCACCCAAACACCAACACATTTTGGTAAAACATGAACCTACCCTAAAAAATTTCTATTAAAATTACATATACCTAAGTATTATTATCATATAGTTCCCAATAATTGTGTACATGTATTGCACCAGCTCCCAAACACACTAAAATCTTTCATGAGTTCCCCTAGGTTTATATAGTTTATACTCAAGTATGAATTAACCATCAAAACCAGACCATGCAAAAAAAAGAACTGAAAATACCCTTATGAAATGGAAGTCTCATAGTTTATAATAAACCATGTTCACTAACCATGAAACAAAGATAAAACTGCCTAAAAATTCAAAAATTCTAAATTTTTATGGGAATTCAATATGAAACCCAATGAAATGATTTAAATCCAAAATTTAAATAAAATAATAAATAAAAATAGGGTTTGGGTGCGATAATGTGTCTTTTACTATAAACACAAGTTTATAGAGACATAGTGGAAGCCAATATTGTAATGAAGATGAAATGCATCTTGTTTGATAATAGTAGTGAGTATAGAGGAAGGGAGTTCTACTAATTATACTAGATGAATGTAATTTGAATGGAGAAGACTATTCCCTGAACACCTAATAAAAATGTTTTAGTGTAAGAGATGAATTATACATTAAATATGAGACCTCGGATCATGAGGTTAAGTTCAATAATTCCAAATTAGTGTTGGTATGAAGTGATTAACTATGTGGATTATATTGTAAATTGGAGTCCTTCAGAACTAATGGGGAATCTAAATTTAAAAGAAATACGAATCAAAATATTGCTTGATTAGACTCAACTATTTTTTTGGATCAATTGTGTATGACCAGGTTGATTATATGGAAAGGGATATGTTAGAAACCAAGACTAAAAATTGTTTATTTATTGTATATGGTGATAATATAATTAGATTTTTACTTTGGTATAACAATAAATGAATGATCATCAAAAGATAAAATTTAAACTAAACTTATGATATCTTATGGAGGGATAAAAACCATGTTAAAGATACAGTTGGGAGAAAAGAACAAGTAAATGTTGAGTTTGATCTAAATAAAGGCTTGGTTATTACACTTTTTCATAAGTACAGGAGTTCAAGAGGTATAACCATGTTCAAGAACTGAATATATTGACTACATTTTAGAAGTACCCAAATCCAAAACACTATAATTTATAAGGACCGCTAAAGAATAAGGAAAATTTTCAGAAATGTTGGATTTAGAAGGAGAAAAACCTTAGAGATTGAGGAAGTTCACTGAGGTCATAAGGCTAGTACACAAATTTAATTTCATAATGCACTATATTGACAATTTTTCCTTCTAATACTTTGAAATATTTTAACGAATTTTTTCAGGGCCAGGAACTGAGATGATGTGAGATTCAGAGGCCTGGTGAGCCCAGAATTGATATTATAAAAATATTAAATATATTAATATCATGGAAACATAGTTTTTATAAAAAAGTGGAATAACTCTACAACAGAGTCTCAGATAGGAAATATGAAACCACTGTTGAGTATATAATGTAGGGTTTTCCCAAGTTGCATCCTAAAGTTGGTCGGTGTTAGAATGTCAGTTAAGGTAGAATTTGATGGAGTATTTAAATGAAATAAATAAATTAAATAATTTATTTTATTATGAAATTACCAAAATACATAATTTCCTATATTTAAATGTTGTTACATAATTTCACCATAGTTAACTGCATAAACCTTGGAGATATCATAGGAGTAGATTCATTATTCTTTATTTTTGGATCACATCCGAGGATAGTGAGAGATCAGATCAACATGGATCAACAGGTAGCGAACACTATTAGATTCCCACATCATTATAGAATTCATTATTCACCAATGATAAATCCATAATAGAGGTAGGGCTCATGAATTGTAAAAAACTAGAATCAACACATTTGAATCTGTTTCTAAAGACATAAACTTTAAAAAAATTGAAAAAAAATTTCCATAAAAAAATAATTTCAAAATGAAATATTGGATCACTTATACACCTAAGGGCCTTTTAGGTTTAGAGATATATAGAATTAGGATAAACTATTACCAACTTGGGTTTATAAAAAATCTTTCAAAAAGATTAGAATTCTCTCCCATTATTCCTTTCATTTCTTATTTCAAAATACGTCATCAACATCATCCACGTGAAATCCTTCTAAAAAAAGTCATTCACCATCTTTCCCCATAACCTGTGGAAAAGAAACAAATGAAAAATGTGGACTCAAATTCTCAGTAAGGGTAAATAAGGGAGATAAAAATGATTATATAAGCATAATATGAGCATAAAGGAATATGAAAATAAAAATAACAATTGAAAATTATATTCTACATATCAAAAATCATAATCTTGAGTCATGGAATAAATCTTCAAAATTCATAAGACATAAATTATAAAATAATCAAATAAAATAATCCAAAAGAGAAAAACCTAATACATGAAGATGTGGCATGATTATAAGTGTATAAAATCATATCCATATTAGTCAAGGATCATTTCAAAACTATATAGGGGGATTATATGGGTTGTTACACCTCTTGGGTGGGACACACCACTATCCACAGTTGCATCCCTTTCCTAATAGTGGAATGGGATCACATATTAAACTATAATAGTAGCCAAGGTTCACACTCATGACCATAAAAGTGGAAAAATTCTCTTACTGAGCTGAGTTGAATCCTCCTTCACATATTATATTATTGAAATAAGTTCATTCCATATTCCATTCATCTCTTACAAAATCGAGTTTACTTCCCATTTCAGTTTTTCTTTACTGAACCAAGTTCACTTCCCGAATTAGTCTTATATATATCATGAGATATAAATCATTACCCAATGAATTTTAGGGAGATATAGGTTACACCTATAACATAATTAAAACCATAAAAATATTTTATATAGGAACATAAATCATTCAACTTATTATAATCTATGAAAATAAATGGGTTTCATAAACATTTCATCATAATATAAATCATGGAAAAGAAATAGAATTCATAAAAATCATCACATCATAAATATAATCTATTCAATGAAAAAATAAGTATAATATCCTTGAATAGTAACCATATTAAAGTGTAATTAACATAAAATTTTTTAATCTTAGATGGAAATTATTTTGAAAGATCACTTGGAAAATTTCTTGAGGAAAATAATTTCTCCATTTTAATATCATATCTTTTTAATAAAGATATATAATTTTAAATGAAAACATTTTATTTCAAATAAATTTGTAAATTTGAAAAGTAATATTAAATTAATCAAGTCTTTATAATGGAATGAAAATATCCTCGTATCATATAAGTTGAAAAATCATTCCTTTTATTTTTTTTAGAAAAATCACAAAGTACATTGTTTAGAAAAGGAAAAAAAATATTATTTGTAAAACTTTTTATGAAAATTAAAACATTGGTAAAAATGATTTTAAATAATTTTTGTAAAAAAAATTATTTTTTCTAATACAAGGTAATGGAAGAAAAAAATCCCTAATGGAGTCTTAAAAAAACAATCATAAATAATGATGAGGTTGTAAAATAAACTCTTACCACTTGGGTAACATTAATTTAATAATACCCATGAAAAAAATAACTTGAAATAGAACATTTAAAATCATGAATGTAAGGAAACTCATGATATAACATGTCAAATATAAGTATATAAACCACACTAAATAAACTAGTGGTTAATATGACCTAAGTCTCATAGAAATAAAAGTGAGACAAAAAACCCGTATAAAGATTATATCAGTGTAGTAAGTATTAAAAAATGAATAAACAGTGCTTATAAACTAAAAATACACATAATAAAGTTTAAATACAACATAAGTTAATCAAAATTCAATTCACACATAATCTTATCGTGATATAATCAATTAAGTAGAAGTTTAATCTAATGAATGAAAATTGAGTTAAGGAATCCCTTAACTTAAGTCCAAACCATCATGTACATTCCTTATATCACTGAATAATAAAATTAGGTTAATTAATTACATTATTGAGAACCTTTTTCATGTTTATTATTCATTTTAAATCACTTATTATTATTTTATAACAATTACATAATTATTTAATTTCATATTAAATGTTTTCATAATATTTAGTACTTAAGTCCAAAATGACTTTTTTATGATGTCTATAGTCAAAGTGGTCACTATTTTATCATATAAAAGATAATAATCATGATATACTTATAATTTATATAAATAAATTATTTTTTTAATAGATACATCAAATACAGATATGAAAAATGAATAACGTTACAATGATTGAGATGGTAGGTCGTACATACGCACGAGTAATGCTTCCATTTTTAAAAAGGTCATTATTGAAAGAAGGTAAGCATTAATTTATCTTTAAATTTGTTTAATAATATATTATATATAATCTTAATTATTTTAATATACCTTTTTATATATCATATATATGATGCAATGATGAAAAACGAATCACATCCCTTTGTGGAGGTAGTAGTCCACATGTACACACAAATGACGTTATCATTTCTCTGTTCATGGATAGATACAGACATAAATGATATATTATATTTTAATAATGATAAATATGAAATTATATCATATATAAACCATAATTCCATAATTATAACAAGTCTTAAGGAATGATGATGGAAAATGAATTACATCGGTTTGCGAGGTGGTAGTCTGCCATACACATGAATGGTGAATTATTTTACCATTTGATGGAAGTGGAGATATAAATAATTAATTAAAATAAAATAACAACATATAATTATATGTATGATAATAGATTTATTATTTTATAATTGTTTATTAAGGATTTAAAAATGTGGAAGAATAAAATAAAAGAAACACTCAATTAAAAACAATACCTCTTCTGTAGATAATCTACTTTTATTAACACCTCAGGACCACTAAGGGTGGTGTTATTAATAAAATAAGCACTCTATAATGTGGTGAGGGATTATAGGAAGAAAATTGGATATGTATTTTCTAAACAAAAATGGGTTTTAAGTGTAATGAAATGAGAAGAATAGGTTCCCTTTTATAAGATAGGAGAGGGGCACTCTTAAAATTTACCAAAATATTTAATTAATATAAATTAATTTTCACTTAAAAATGGACCTGATCTGAGTTATATTTAATATAATATAACAATGGGTTTAAATAATATCATAAAATAAAATTTAAATAAATTTTGGCTATATTTATACCCTTATCGTTTGGTTTTAACCATTATTTAAACCCCTTAACTCTTATCATGACCACGTGGTTTTTTACTACTTAAGGGTTAATATAATTTCAATAAAATTGAAAACCATCCTAAAATGGTTCATGGATTAAATATTAAACCTTATGAAAATCATTTGTACGAATTTAATATTTTAATTAATTTTATTTAATTTAATTAACTATTATTTACTACAAAATTTTAATAATGTCAATTTTAAGGACTGAGCATTTATTTGAATTTAATAATATCAAGATAACACTTATAATTAGAAAAAAAATATTTTATTAAATTACTAAAAAATAAATTTGAACAAGAAAATTCTTTTATCTCATTAATTATTTAAATTATATATTAATATATTAATATTTTTAAAACCATTTATTTGATTATCCCATTAATAAAATAATAACTTCATTAGTGTTGCGTATGCATTTAAGGTAAGTATTTCTTTACTAAAAAATTGAAAAAAATATCACGGTGAATAGAAATTTTTTATATTTAAAATTACTATTTATATTTGAATACATCCTATTTATAACCCCATATTAAAAATGTTATTATTATTAGAAATATGAGTGTGACAACTTTGAATTCTGTTTAAATAAAATATTATAAATTTCATAATCCCGTATAAATGGAATCCAAAGGCCATATATTCTATATTTTAATTCATATATATAAATATTACTCATATAATAAAAAAAATTCAAGTATAAGGTTCATTTTATAGCCCTTATCATATTATTTTTACCATCAATTACTAGATTTACCCTTTACCATGGTAACAAAAATTAACAGGGTTATTCTTTATATTATCTAAAAATAAAAGAGAAATATTTAATAAATTTTAACCCTATGATTCGAAATATGAAATAAATTTTAAAAAATTTAAAACACATAATTTTGAAAATTTAATTTAAATTAAACCGGAAAAACACAATGAAAAACTATTTTTTAAAAAATACAATTTTTTAAATATATAATGTTTTTATAATAAATTAAAGTATAAAATCCATTTATAAAACCATAATTAAAATATTTTAAATTAAATTTTATAGATTTAAATTTAATACTAATACAAAACATAGTTCGACCTTTTAAATACTTGAAAAAAATATTTTTTTATTAAAAATCGATATTTTTCACTATTCATTGAAAAATCAAACCTTTCAGAAAATTATCAAAATTTCACCATAGGAAAAGTTTAATATTATTATTTCTAAAATGAAGTTAATTTTATAAAATAAATTTTCTAAACTATCGATAAATTTTTTATAAAATGAAATAAAAAACATTTTTGTTGCAAATGTATTTATTTTAAGAATAATATGACTATTCTAAATGATATGTGATTTTTCATATAATCATTTACCAATATATTTATATTGAGTAGAAAATTTATATATATTTCATAAATCAGTTAAACCTATTTATACCCACCAATTTAACAGCTAGGTTATAACAATCACATTTAAATAATAATATTTCATTGTTTTTTAAACTCGGTTGTGCATATCTTATATACTATTGAACATAGTATTTAATTATAAAGTCTCAAGATATTACATTATAACACTTTAATAAATTTAACCATCAAAGTTTTTACTAATTATTGGTAATTAGGGATTGAATTTTCAAAATACCTTTATTGAAATCCCACATCGGAAAAAAGGGTTAATAAAACTACCTCTTAAAATAGAGAAATGGAATTACAAAGGTAATATGGACTAACAAATAGTTGTACTAAATGTAGGAAATCATTGAAATGAAATAGAAAAATGTCACCCAATGTCTAATAGAGAGTTATAGAGAACATTTTTATGAAAAAGTTAACCATCATAAAACTATAAATCTATATTGGGTTAAAAGGCCATTGATTTCTTGATATGGAAAGTAAATAGATAATATTTTAAATCAAAAATAATTTTCCTATAGTTGAGTAATTTTTCTACTTCCTTTAATAATAACATAACGAAATTTACTTATTTGAAAAGTAGTGTTTTTTCTATTAATAAACTTCACCCACAATCTCATCTTTTTATCCCAATTATGAGTATGAATTTTTCATGCTTGAATCACTAGAATAAATATCAAAAGATCATGAATTCTACAAAAGGATAATAAGATATCACTCTATTATTAAAACATTAACCACAATAAAAATTAGTATCATAATATAAGTTGATCCCCTAAAAAACAATGAACCTTCATATAAGGAAAACTACTTTATTCTCAAAAATTCAATATTAGTACCCGAAGTTCTACTTAGATCATTCAATAAATAAATTTCCTTAAAATTCCTAAAAAAATATCCCAAACTATGATTGAAACCATGAAATCACATAGTCTTCCAAGATAATTCTAATATTTATCTCTGGATAACATCAATCACTCCTTAAATATCTTACCAAAAATGAAATTTTTTTAATAACATAGCCTCTAAGATATTCTAATCATTTCCGTAAATAACATGGACCACCATAAATTCAAAATAAAATAATATCTTGTTATAAAAGATAATTCAACCTTTATTGCTCAAATAATATCCCATAATTTCATATAACATTCCAAAAATAGTGAGCTTCTTTTGAAATAACATTAATAACATAACCACCAAATCAAAATCAAAACCCATGGTTATATATATAATGAAACATATGTTCCCAAAAATTAACTTATTCTCCATCCATAAAATCATTTAATAAAATTTAATACTATCTGGGATATCATGCAGACCCGTGGTAGGAGTTGCACCTTTATCTCCTTTCAGTGGTGGGTTCAAGAATTGTGGCCTTGTTCGATGCAACAGGTTGTCACCCATCCCATGGGTTATCCCTTTTCTCTAACTATCCTTATAAAATTATAGAAACATGAGAAACATAATAAAAAATAACCTTAATATATTCAATACAAAAGAAATATTTTAACCTCAATGGTTATCTCCTAACTTTCATTTTTCATCAAAAAATTTAATAACCCATAATTATCTCAAAAATATTCTCTCCAAAAATATCATTAGTCACCATAAAATTTCATAACATAAAACAACAAAAGGGGTGTCAAATACTCTAAAATTATGGTCTTATATACCCATGATGTTATCTATAACTATTAAGATAAATTATTGTGAAAATGTAATAATCTCCAAATTTATCTAAACCCTTATTTGATACCAAATGTAATATCCCAAAATTAACACTTCTAGATATGGTGATAAAAAAATATACTTTAAAAATGCTACCAAATTTCAGCCATTAAAAAAAAATACAACATAAAAAGGAAATATTGGATCACTTACATACCCAAGGAACATTTAGGATTAGATTTTTAGATAATTAGGACAAAATCTCAACAACATGGGTTCATAGAAAACTAGTTTATAAAGATCAAAATTATCTCCCACTATACAAAAAATATCATAATTCAAAATAATTCATAAACATAATCCATGTAAAAACCTTTTAGAAAAAAATCATTTAACATATTAACTCATAACTTGGGGAAAATAAACATAAGAAAAGGGTGAGATCAAATGCTTAGTAAGGGTAAACAAGGGAGGTATAAATGAATATATAATCATTACGTGAGCATAAGGGAATATGAAAATAAAAATAACAATTGAAAATCATACCATGCATATAGAAAATCATAATCTTGAGTTGTAGAATAAATCATGGAAATTCATAAGACTTGAATCATAAAAGAATCAAATAATATAAGGTATAAGGGAAAAACATAAGACATAGAATTTTGGAATATTCATAATTGTAGAAAATCATTTTCTTAGTAGTCGTGGAACATTTCCAAAACTTTTAAGGGTATTTTATGGTTTGCTACACCTCCTGGTTGGGACACACCACCATACCCAATTGTATCCCTTTCCTCATAGTTTAATGGATTCACTTACCAAACCATTATAGTAGTCAATGTTCACTCCCAAAACCATTACAATACACAAGGTCCCTCACTAAACCAAGTTCACTCTCTATTCTAGTCCTGTATTACTGAACTGAGTTCACTATATGTTCTACTCCTATCTTACTGAACCGCGTTAACTTCCCATTTAATTCATATATTACTCAACCATGTTCACTTCTCATTTTATTCATTTCTACCTCATGCGATAAAACTCATTATCCAAGGAATTAGAGTGAGATATTAGTCCCACCCATAACATAACGAAAACAAATGTCTCTCATAAACATTTCATCATAACATGAGTCATGGAAAAGAAATAGAATACATAAACATCACGCCATCATAAAAATAAACCATTAAGAGAAAGATTAAGTATAGTATCCTTGTATAATAACCCCATTAAAGTATAATTAACTTAAAATGATGTAATCTTATATGGAAAATGATTTTTAAAGATCATTTGGAATTTTCTTTCAGGAAAATAAAATTTCTATTTCAAAATCATTTCTATTTAATAAAAATAAACCCTTTTAAATGATTTTCCTAAAATAAACATGTAAATATGTAAAGGAAGATTCCAAAAACTATGGTTTTATAGTGGTGGGAAAATTTTTTCCGGTTGTATAAGTTAAAAAACATTCCTTATATATTTTTTTTAGAAAAATCATGAGTTACCTCATTTAAAAAATGGAAAAAAATATTCATTTAAAAAACATTAATAAAAATTAAAACACTGGTAAAAAATAACTTAAATAATTTTAGTCTAATTTTAAAAACATTTAAAAAAATATAACAAATAAAAATGTAAGATAAATATTCCTCAATAGAGTCTTAAATAGAAACAATCTTGAATAACGTTGAGAAAGTGAAATAAAATCTTACTACTTTGGTAACATTAATATCATAATCTATATAAAAAAATAAAATGAAAAATAACATTAAATATCATTCATATAATTAAATTCATTATAGAACATTTCAAATAGTATTATATAAACCACAAAAAATAAACAAGTGTTGAATATGACATAAGTCTTCTAAAAATAAAAGTGTGATTAAAAATCCATTATAGATATCATTCATTGAAGAAAGAATTAATCAAAAGAATCGAAAATTTTTATCCATTATAAATACAAATAAAAAAATTTAAATACATCATAAGATAATCAAAATTAATTTAACACATGATCTTAGCATGACATAATCAAAGAAGTATAAATTTTACCCAAGGAATGGAAATTGAGTTAAGAAATCCCTTATCTTAAGTCCAAATCAACACATACATTATTTATATTCCCGAATAATAAATGTATGTTAATTATTTAATTTATTTCGAACATTTTAAAAGTATATTATTCATTTTATATCACATAGTATCATGTTATTACAATTACATAATTATTTCAGTTCACATCAGATGTTTTGATGAAATTCGGTTCTTGAGTCCAAAATGACTTTGGCATGTTGTCTATACTCAAAGTGGTCATTATTACATAATATCCATAATAATAATAATGATATAGTAATGTTTTTATAAATTAACTATAATTTTAAATCCAAACATTAAATATGGATATTAAAAATGAACTGCGTTATAATCAAATTGACATTAGATGATATGTATGGATGAGTAATGATTCCATTTTTCAATGATCGTTATGGAAAGAAGTTAAGTAATATTTAATATTTCAAGAAATATCATAATATTTTTTATATCATATTACATATTTAAATATACTTATATAGATATATATATCATTCATGTGATGTGGTGGTAAAAAATTAATCGCATCACTTCGTGGAGGTGGTAGCCCACACGTACACACAAAGGACACTATAATTTTTCTGTGCATGGAAGGATAATAAAGTAAATTATTTATTACATTTTTACGAATGATAAATATATCATTAAAATTATATATAAAATTTAATTCCATCATTATAAACAATCTTGAGAGATGGTGATGGAAAAAAAATTATATCGGTTCACGAGGTAGTAGTCCGCCATACACACGAACGATGAATTATTTTCCCATTTGAAGAAATTTTAGAATGATATAGATCATGAAACTAACGTAATAACATATTAGAATACGAAGCACACTGGATTTATTTTTTTTATCATGGTTTAATAAGGGTTTATATATGAGGAAAAATAATCAAATCTGAACGGCTCGATTAAAAACGATATCTCTTCTTCAGACAAACTCTTTTTAACACCTTTAGACAATTAATGGAGGTTTTATTCCTAAAATAAGACATCTAGAATGTTGGGATGAATTATAGGAAGATATTTTTTATTTTATTTTCCAAAATGGGTTTTTAAGTGTGGATAAATAAGAAGAAGAGGTTTTGTTTATAAGTGAGGAGAGGGGCACTCTTCGAATTTAAAAAAATATTAAATTAATATAAATTAATTTTCAATTCCAAATGAATTTAATGGGACTTATCTCTAATATAAGATCACTAAAGGTCCGGATATACTAATATAATAAAATTTATATAATTTTTTATTATATTTCATTCTGTATCTTTTGGTTTTAACACTTATTTATCCATTTTAACTCTTACCATGACAACATGATGTTTTACTCTTTGAGAGTTAATATAGTAACAATAAAATTCCAAACAACACATAAACATATCTTGGATGAAAGTTTAAACCATATATCAATTATTTTTCCTAATTTTAGATTTTTTGGAATTTTATATCATTTAATAAAATATTATTTACTGTAAAATATTCATAATGTAAATTTTAAGGACTATTCGTTTATTTGCCTTTAATAATATCAAGATAACAATTATAATTCAAAACAACTATTTTATTACATTATCAAAATAAAAATTTAATCTAGAAAATTTGTTTATAATTATAATTAACCAAAATTTTATTTATTTTAATATTTTAATACAATTTATATGATATTTTCATTAATAAAATAATTAATTCATTAGTGTTGTGTAAGAATTTTAGTTACTTATTTATTCACTAAAAAATTAAACATAAATTATCATGATGAAGATAAATCTTTCAGATATAAAATTAAAATTTATATTCTAATTTTCTTCTAGATGACCCCATATTGAAAAAGTTAAGTTATTAAAATTATGAGTGTGGTATCTTTGACTTTTCTTCAAATAAAATATTATAAATTTCATAATAATATAAAAATGGAAAGAAAGGGCCATAAATTAGAACCTTGAATGATTATGGATGAAAATTAATCTTCTAATAAATTTTGGATTAGTGTAAGGTTCATTTTATAGTCCTTATAATATTATTTTTACCCTTAATTACCTGATTTACCATTTAATTTGGTAACAAAATTTACCAAAGTAAATATTCATATTATCCAAAAATAAAAGTGATATCTTTAATAAATTTAAACCCCTTGATTCCAAAAATGAAATTAATTTTAGAAAATTAAAAATACATAATTTTCAGAATTTAATTTAAAATTATACTCACAAAACAGAACGAAAAACATTTTTTTATAACAATGACCTTTTTAAACATAAAATGTTTTCATATGAAATTAAATTATAAAATACATTTAAAAACATAATTTTAAGTGATCCCCTTGAAAGGACACATTCTACACTATAGATTTAAATTATCCAAACATGTACTTAAATTCCTTGGAATACCTTGACATATAATATGGAGGTGATTAAACAAATAGATATTCACATAGGTTAAATATAAATAATTTAAATGATGCATCATCTCACCTCCTACGTCATTTCACAATACAACCCCTTTCATATTTATTCATAATTATCATATAAGGATACATCAATGTAAAACATCTCTAAGGGGTTAGAAATAAACAAGAATATAATAATCATATGAGGCACAATGAAGGTATAACATATCATAGAAAATAAGTAATTTTAAAGTGGAAACTTGGATTTCAAAAGAAACTTGAGATTCCAAGCTATTTCACATGTTTTTAAATTCTATTTAAAAAATTCCTTGAAATAAAATTATCAAATTAACCTATTGAATTCATATTAAAACCAACCATTTTATAAACTACAATTTTTAATATATTTCAAAATATCACTAAGACCAAATTTTATCTAAAAAATTAAAATTGTTTCTATCTCCATTAATTTTAAAAAAAATATATTTAAAACACCAAATACCCTCTAAAAAATGAAATTCGATTTAAACTCACTTGAAAAAAAAATTAAAACCCTATTTAAAGAGCCACTCCAGCATTTTCACAAGCACTTAGAATTAGTTAAGCCAATCATAAGTGAAAAATACATTTGAAAACCATTTCAATTCTTCTATTAGTATAAAATATTCTTATAATTTTATAAGAAATAATTAAATTAAATTTGACCAATTTATGACATGAAGTTTAATTGAATTCCAAAGAAGTACCTACCCCGTCAATTGGAATATCAATTGAATCATGTACCCTTAATAAAAGAAAAACAATAGGGAAATAATATAACCAATAAAACCCTATATAACCCAAATCTCCATTAGTATAACCATATAAAAATATGAGATCATTAGTTAGAGGAGGTTGATATATCTTAGTGGGTCCCTATATGTGCATAGTTATTGGATGGGGATGATGGATAATCAATGAGTTCCCTATAGTTGGATTTATTTTTGGAATTTGTGATATTTAATTAGGATCTCATTGGATGGATAAGCTATTGGATGTGGATTGATGGTGGTGGTTATTAGAGTGGTGATAATATGTTTACATGTGAGGTGGATGTGTTTTGGTTTGGAAATTATAATGGGTGAGAGGACCAGTTTGGGATATACCTAACACTGAGAGGGGGGGTGAATCAGTGTTGGGGACTTTTTAAACCAATTACATCTTTTATCCCTGTACCTATTGACTTGTTAAGATTTTTATTCTCTTATTCTCTTTTCCCTATCGCATGCAATAATATAAAGTAGTAAAAATATGCACACGATATTTTTACGAGGTTCACCACTCAATAAGAGTAGCTACGTCCTTGCCATGTATGGAAATGACCAGTTCATGGATTATCCACTATAATGTAAAATGTTGTTACAATGGAGTGGCTAGTAAAACAATCCCTTAGCTAGTGTGAGTCCCTACACATTGGATTGGGGTGGGAAACAATCCTCTTCCCAAGACTGGTGATGACCTAGTCCAACTTTTAGCCTCTAGCTGGTTCTTTATACTGCCTATGGAGACAGTCTTCTTCCATCTAGATAAGGTAGGTTCTTCTCTTGATCTATTTCAGTGCTCTTCACTTGATTACTTGCAAATCAGTAGGCAATAAATTCTTTTCTTTATTTCTCTTCTTCTCTAGTGCAAAAACCAACTGCACTAGTTCTTCTTCTTTCTTCCTCTTAGTGAAACAACTAACTGCACTAATCTTTTTCTTTCCTTAGAAAAAATCACAAACACCAATGTGATTATTCAATCACTAAGGATATTCTCACACAACATCATCTGAATTTAACTGGCCAAAACAATTTTCAGCATTCAATTGGGCATACTCTGTTATTCTTCTTCTTCTATTACTTTTCTTTGACATAGTAGAATATGGAATGGCACTGCAGTGTATTAATATCTTTCTTCTGTTCTCAATACCAACACGTAAGTGTATCGGTATACAAAATTCGTCCTTTGTGCAGATATGAATTCAATTTAATATCATGTTCTTCTTCACTTCCCAATGCACAACGAGAGTGTTAAACACCAATCGTGTGAGTGCAGTTCTACTTCTCTTCATGATACCGAATGTTTCACGGTACTTCCTTCTTCTCAAAGTCTCTTCGAGAGTGCTATACACCTGTCGAAGGCCTGCGATACCCTCGAATGTTTCGCACAACCTTCTAGGTGGCTTGCGAGTAAAATTCAATCCTTGCACGTAAAAACACCTTTTGGTACGAAAAACCCTCTTCGTGCAACCCTTCTATTTCGTGCAGAACTTCCCTTTTTCGCGCAACACTTTTTTTTTCACGCAACACTTCTTCTTTTCGCGCAATACTATATAATTCACTTTTTCCACGCGTTAGAGCTCGGTATTTTTCTATGTGTCGAGTCTCTACTAATTAGAGGGGTTCACCTCATATTTATAGGCATTTTTGACCTTGCGCGTAAAACCCCTTCCTGCGCGTAAAACTATCTCTCAGTTCTTCAGATTACACGCACCTTCCTGGATTTCTCTCACACCTCGTGACTTTTCCATTTTTCATCATTCTAATCATGAATACACTCTTGTGTGTAAAAGATCAAACCAAAATTTTGCACACAACCAATTTTCCCGCGCACATGTCTAATGTTCCGCACACCTAGCGCAAACATCTCCAATTTTTCGCGCACCTCTTACCTTTGTCATTTTTCGACTTTCTAATCACAATGCACCAATTGCGCGCAAAATTCCACACCGCGTTCCATATTTTGTGCAATCCCAATCTTTCCTGAGACATCATATTTCACACACTGCTCCAATCTTTCGTTCATTTCATGCCTTTTCCAATTTTCGAGCTTCTGAAATCGAAACACCTTTTGCGCGAAAACTTCATTCCTCTATTTCGCACACCACGCCAATATTTCACACAACCTTAATTTTTTGCATAGCTAGCAGATATTACACGCAAAACATTCTTTTTCATTCCTCCTGCTGATATTTCGCACATCCCGCTGATATTTCGCGCATCCCGCTACTATTTCGCGCACCGCTTTATTTTTTCGCGAAACTCGCCAAGGTTTCCTTGGACTTCATGCCTTTGTCATTTTTCAATGTTATGACCTTGAATAATTCCTTGCACATGAAAATATAAATCATCTTCAATCTTTCACGCTCCATCCATTTCCAAAAACACATCTTCATCTCCTGATTTTCAGGCCCTAAAATTTGGAAAATACTGAAAAACAGTGCCACCTTAAACTGTGCTTTTCTGCCACCCCCACACTATCCATTGCTTTGTCATTTTCTCTCTTCACTACTTCCCATAACCATTATTATTCTCTTATCACGAATTCCACTATCTTGATATTTATCTTTTGATATATTAGCTCTAGCATCGTCAGAGTTACAATGGGAAGTACTGAAACATCCCATCTTCCCGCCGCATCATTCCTTCCAATAAAAACTTTATATGATGAGCATCATAATTTCTCCCCTTTCCTTTATAAGGATTGAATCACAAGTTCTCCTAACTTATGATATTTCTGAACTAAAAATCAGCAAAGCATCGTCTGATTTGGATATAATGCGAAATGCATGGCTGCCTCAGAATTCCAAGCCCTTCCACATTCTCTCTTTATCTTCAGCCGTCATTCTACACTTCATGTAAATCATATGATTTTATTCTTCAAGTAATCTCTTGCTTGGATTTATATCATGAATAATTTAATGGTCTTCTTAAAATCCTCATTCTTCTTCAATCATCCTCAGATGGATGATACTTCTCCATTCTTTATTGTTGTAAAAAATGTGTCACCATTGACACATGTTCTTTGAACTAAGGATCAGCTCAACAAACGTTTGAATTGCTTCATAAAGAATTGGAAAATTATGACATTCAATGCTATGATATCATAACAATTCTCCAAGCATCCTCACTTCATCCAATCTCTATTAACATTGGAGTCCTTATTTATCTCCTTCTTCATTTTGACCAGCATTGACAACTGTTGACAACAAATACAATCTTCGTACCAAAAGTGGTCCCAACAATGGGATGGTACATAATGGAATTGGTTTGACTGGTAACCCATGAAAAATTCTTGTAAGTTGATTATTTAATTTTTTTATCCTATAAACATATGAATTAGTATGCTTTATTTATATAGACACATAAGAGTTTCAAGAGGAAACCTAATTATTATATTTATATACATAGATATGATTTGTATTAATTATTTTTAGACTATCTGGATAGAGATTTTTTTTTGTATTGGGGGACCTTATCTCTAGACATGGTAGTTTTTTAGAGGCGTCTCTTACATCATACCATACATGATGTAAATATGAGATATTATATTTGTGGTTAGTTTTCCTTTTTATTTTGAATTTTGTAACATTCCATAAATTTATATTCATTATTCATGTATAACCTATGTGAAATGAATTATATTATATGCGGTTATATGGAAAGATCTTAAATTGGGTAATAATTTCCAAAAATTCTATTATTATACCCTCAGTGCGAGTTAAAAGCATGTGACCTATAAAAATTTGTATTTGGAGGTCACACTTTAAAATTTTACTAGATTAAGTGGAGTACCCGTGAGGATGGGTCAAGATTTAATGGTATCAAAGAAATTTTTTATAGGATGGATTTTGGAGTAGTTATTACTAAGGATGTCATAATTGGTATGGTAACAACATTAATTTAAACATGTATGTGAAATAGACTAGAGAGACTATCTTGATGTATAAGGGACCTTGTGATCTATATGAGGACTCTTTAAAATATGGATGAATACTTAAGGGTTATTATGTTGATTACAAGTTATATTGATATGTTTGGATTCATGAATTATATAGTTCCTGGTTTTCATGGTTGTGTTTGTGTTGTTCTTGGGGCGATTATCAATGTGGGTAGGGGTGAATATGATCAAGATATGATTAAACATAACTAATTTGGTAGTTTTGTTTGACATTCATCATTTATATATCCCTAATAAGAGTTTGGTTTTTCTATGGTATTTATAAATGTCATGTGACATCAATATGAGGTTCAGTATGAGGAGGTGTAGTAAGAACCTAAGGATATATATCCGAGAGTGGGAATAGAATCTTTGAATGCTTAGAATTAATCCTTGAGTGAGATCCAAAATAAAATTTTACGAAAGTATAAAGTTTATATTTATACCCATTATACTAAACACTTTTTCAAAATAAGTGAGATAGCTTTTATGTAATTTTGATAGGAGATGTGCATCATATTCAGTTAGAGTTGATTTTGATGTGAGGTTCAAAACATTAGTGGATGGTTCTTTTATTGGGAGATCATGATATAGATACAATCAAATGTAATTAGTTTGTGGAGTTTTTAAAGAAATAGTTATTATTATAGACTATTAATATCAATAGAAATCATAATATATTAGTTGAATAATAATGGAATTTTTATATTTAGAAATTTAGAGCATGGGTTATGGATTTTATGTGATATTCCCTAGATTTTATGAATGATGAGAAATTTGTATCTCATTAATTTTAGAGGATTTTGTGGATTGAGATTCAGATAAAATTGGGAATATTTTATTCAGGTTACTTTAGATAGATATTATAAATAATTATGATCGAGGATAATTTGTTAGAGAGTATAGGATCATTTCTAAGGAGTAACCAGTAAGGTGTAGCTCTAAGTGGGTCTTGAGGTGGAAGTTTACTATTTTCAAATGAATAATCATTTATGAGAGTCTCTAGAAATTGGATTCTAGTGAGACATAATCTCTATATTGTGGTTAGTACAAAAAAAAATCTAGTGAGACCCAAAGATTTTTATGTTTCTATTATGGTGGTATATTCTATCAATAGTTTGTG
Source organism: Viscum album (assembly GCA_963277665.1). Taxonomy (NCBI): domain Eukaryota; kingdom Viridiplantae; phylum Streptophyta; class Magnoliopsida; order Santalales; family Viscaceae; genus Viscum; species Viscum album. The sequence continues at coordinate 486,683,914 of OY728145.1, forward strand.
TACTCTTATTTTCTTGGAGGCTAAAGGAGGAAAGAATAGAGTGTGGATATTTATGGAACACACTGTTGGACTCTTAAATAGTACTTACCATAAAAGCATAAGGATATATTGAATTTTGGAACACCTGAACAATGTTCTGTTAGAAGAGGAAATTATTAAAGAGCTTAGTAATTAGCTGACCATATAAAAGATGGAGGAAAGCAGTAAGGCTAGAGACAAAATGGAGTTTTTATAGAGGAACTCTATAGAATGAATGTTTAAGAAGTGGAGGTAATAGAGGTGGTTCATGGTATGATTTGTATTTACTTCACTCTTTCTTCTATTTTAAATTATTACAGTTTCCCAAAATTTTTATCACTCCCTCTCTAATTCATGGGTTATAGCTTCTATTAGAGACTCTTCAAAGTCCATTGGAGTTTATAACTACAATTATAGGTCAAATTATATTAGGTGAAGTTCATTTATATGAGTTGGTTTTGTGGAAAGATTGACTCTCTTGGAACCTAATATTATTATAGATACAAACCTATGATGTTATCTGAGATATGGATTGGTTTAACTTTTTACACTCTTGTATTGATTATTAATAAATGTTGGTTATTTTTTCTAATTTATATGGCTATCATATGGAGTTTATTGAAATAATGGATTTTTTAGGGAAGAAACGATTTGATCTTTAAATTATTATATCTCAGTTGTTGATTTTGAAACTATTCCTAACTCATGTAAAGATGGATCTCATTCCTTGGGTATTGTGGGATTAGATTGATGATTACCCAGAAGGGGATAAAAGCATAAATTTGAGTCAATATATTATGTTTGGGATTGATCTATATAAAAATGTTTCTATTATTTTTATGTATGATTATCTGGTATTTCCATCATATCTAAGGGAATTGAGAATCCATATTGATGAATTAATCCATCTTTGTTTTATTTTGAACTAATATATTTACATGGTATTGTATGGTAGTGTTCACAGAAAGGATGATTGAACCGTGATATAACATATAGATTAATATAATTTTAATAAATATAAAATTAATAATCACTATCCTCTTCATTGGATAGATGATTTTTTTGATTAGTTGAAAGGGAAGAGATGGTTTTATAAGATAGATTTATGATATTAATATCACCAGATGAGAGGTAATTATGAATAAATATCTAATATAGGTTTTTAATATTTGTATGAGGATTTTTAGTTTTTATTGATTCCATTTAGAGTTATTAATTCACAAAATGTTTTTATAGGGATTATGAATAGGGTGTTTCAATATTATCTTGATGAATTTATGTTTGTTTTCATTTGTGATATTTTATTTTGTTTTAAGATAGAGAAAAATTATGTAGAGAATATAAGATGTTGTTAAGGTTTATAATGAATCATTATTGCATATAAGGATATCTAAATCTTGGTTTTAGACACTTGTGGTCCATTTTTTGGGTCATGTTATTTCAGATCATGGTGTGGTAGTGGACCACGTGAAATTTGAGGTGGTGGTAGAATAAAACCCTATTAATAATGTTTATAAAATAAGGGGTTTCGGGTATTAGATGGTTATTATATGAGGTTTATAGTAGGTATTTATTGGATTTTGACTCTAATCCAATATTTGACTAAAAGGGAATGTTTGTTTTGAAAATGGCATTAACCTACTTTTAAAATACTTAATGAGAAGTTGAAGACTACTCTGATTATGAGGTTTCCTAAAGAGTGTGTTCCTTATGAAGTATATCATGATTCCTCGCATCTGGTTTTTATGTGTATTTTGATATAGTAAAGAATAATCATTATAAATGGGTATAACAATTTACATCCCCAAAAAAAATTATGTAAACCATGATTTGGTTCTTATTATAGTGGTGTTTTTACTTAAAATTTTAAGGATTTATTTTCATAGATCATAATTTATAATTAATTATGATGATAAGTACAAGATATATATCTTTTCATAGAAATATTTTATTTTTTTGTGAATATTGTGGGTTTAATGTTTTTATGGTTATAATTTTCATAATATATATACTCCATGAAATAATAATTTGGTTGTTGATTCCTAGAGTTGTAAGCCTTATAGTGAGAATTTTTAGTAGTCATGTGAGGAGTGGAATGTGATAAAATGGTTGGAATCTTGTTAACTTGGTTATAAATAGATAGATGATAGAGATTTCCTCTATCAAATAATAGTGAACTAATCATTTGTAAGGTAGGTAGAGGAGTCTTGGTTGGGATACCTTTAAGTTTAAATATAATGAGATCAAATATTGAATTAAGATGCTTTAGATTCTGGGTCTATATATGAGGGGAATCATGTGTTGTTATATGGAATGTTATATGTTCACAATGTTTATAGGGAGTGTTTATGCGTAAGTTTCATATTTTATATTTGGAAGTGAATCCAATTGTTACAAAGTTAAATCACAATTTTAAGATGTTTTTTGATGTTTCAAGATAAACAAGGCATTATTAGAGTTTTTTTCTTGAGGTCTTGTGTTCTAGTAGGTGATAAATAAACATAATGTTCCTGAAATATTTTAACATAATATAAAAATTGTTAAATATAAGTGGGAAGACTTTTTTATGAATTTTATTACAAGTTTTCATTATAAACCGAGTGAGTTGTTTTTCCATTTGGGTTATTATTTATATATTAATATAGAAATCAAATTTATTAATTATAAAGGAATAATTTTTTTAGACAGTAGTTTAGTGATTCTTAATGTGATGGAGTAAGTGAAGCTTCATATTGTTTTTAGGTTTGCAGTTCTAAATCAAGTTTCTCCATTTGTATCAAGTAAGTGTAAAGTATTGAAGTGTGTCTTTTGAATATAGTTATGCAACAAAACTATTTTTTACCCATATATTAATGATAAAATTGAGTTTATTGTTCAACTTTCATCCATATTAGATTATAGAGGTTCATGGGAGGACCGTTTATCATTTTTGGAGTTTAATTATAATAATAGATTAATTTTCTCCAATGGAATTAATCCTTATGAATATTTTTATGGTTGACCACATAGTTCTATACTATGTTGAGTAGAGGTTAGTGAGTGTATTTTAGTTAGAACAAACATGGTACAAGATATGATATATCATGTGAAAGTTATTTAGGATTATATCAGGACAACCCAAAGTAGATAGAAAATCTATGAAAATTAAAGGAGGTTTTCATTAAAGGTTTTAGTAAGAGATAATGTGTTCAAGTAAGTTATTTCTCAACATACACATAAATGTTTTTCTAAGGTAAGAAAATTTTTATTGAGATTTTTAGTTCTATTTGAGGTGTTAAAATAGTATGGAGAGGTAGATTATCACTCTGATCTATAAATACAGTTAGAGAAGGATCATAATGATTTTCATGTATCATTACATCAGATGTATTATCATAACTATTCACATGTGATTAATTTGATAATTTATCATATTAAAAAGGATATATAATTTATAGAGTATTTAGTGGAAATTTGGTACTGTATTGAGATAGTAATTCATATATTATTTATTCCCCTAGTGTGTCTTGGTGTTATATGGGAGATCACTTAATATATAGAATAATATATGTGGTCTAAATATCCTAAACTTATTTGAGTTATTTTAATTGTATTTATGTTGAATTATTATTTTATTAATGAAATTTTTCATGGTTATCTTACCTTTTTATGATTATAGTTGAATACTTTTGATAAGGAAATGTTTTAAAGGTGATTCTAATGTGGACACTTTAAAATTTGAATTTTTGAAATTTTATAAATTTTTGGTGAATAATATTAGAGTGGTTATTACATGTTTCTTGGTATAAAATCTCTTCCATGCTATTTTTTTTATGAAACATTTACCCTTGAGTAGTGGTTTGATAATTTTCACTTATTTTTTCCATTAGAGTTAGGTTGGGTTATTATTTCATTATTTTTTATATAATTAATTTATATTTTTTAGATTATTTTTATATAATAAATAATTTTGAATCAGAGAAATTTTTTATGTTGATAGTGACAAAGAAATGTTATATGAATGTAAAACCATTTTTTTGTGGTTTCTTTTCATGTTATAGTAAATATAGGGAATTTGAATAAAAATGAAATAAAAAAGAAAATAATATAAAATTTAGTCTGTGGTTATGATTGGAATTGATTGATAGAGTTAGTAAAAATGAATGATGTAATTCATTTTCAATATTATATATTTTTGGAGGACTCTATATTCTCTCATGGGAGATCTATTATAATTGTTGTGGAATGGATGATTTAGAAAGGGATAAATAGAGTATGGTAATGTGGATGAATAATTTTTGGTGATCATTAATGGATTAAAGGATTGTGTTTATCAAGAAATCAATGTTGGTGGCTTGAATTCACATCACCTGTAAAATCCTTATGAATCTACCGTTCTTTTCACATTCCATATTGGGTAAATTATTCATAATAATCCAAAAGAATGAATACATGGTAAATTATAATTGGAAATGTTTGATGAATATATAAGTTTTTGAATAATTACCCTTTTTGAATAATTTAAATGAGTTACATTTTGATTTGTAATATTATTATTAAAATTTATAATTAGAGGAAATATAAATATATGAACCTATAATATTTAATTGATCAAAATGAAAAATGGTCAATGATCGACATGAATATAAAGTGGTGAATTTTTGTTTAATATTGACTATAATTCATAATTAATGTATTTATTATAAGTTTTTTAGTACAATATTGATAATGAAAATTTTTTATGAGTGTTTATGTAATATTTTTTTATGTCCCAATATGAGTTTGTATCTTGGAATGTTAGAAATTAATATAAATTACTCATGGATGAGAGAGGATAAAATTTATAAACATTTATACAAGTCACACAAATTTAGAACATGTTTAATTTAGCTTACTTGAAAAGTGTGTAGAAAGTGTGAGTGAGGGATTGGTAATAATGTTTTAGTGAGTTATATAGAATCATTCTGTATAATAATGGGATCATTCCACATTTAGGGGTTGTATGATCTTTATAGTAGCGAGTTAAATAAGTTGGTGTCAATATTATAGGATTTTGTCACACAAATATGGGTTATTCCTTTTCTTGTAGGGGTTGTAAAACATGATTCTTCTAGGATATAATAAATATGGGATGATATAATAGTGGTAATGCCAACCAAATCTTATATAGACCCCATGATAACTGCTTTAGTGTCGTAAGATGTAGGTGATGACGTGAAAGAAATGTGAAATTGTGCATCTTAGTTAGAAATAATGCTTGATATGTGTTATATTTGATGAAGTTATAATACTAGTGTACGACCTTGATATAAGAAATAATGTAATTATACTTCCTAGAATTTAATTGTGATGGACCATAGTGGGAGATAAATATATATATGTAGTGTGAAAATATTCTCAAAGATCTTTTTATGTATGATTTCCTTGGTGGGTGATGTAATGTTATGGTGGGAGTTTTAATCAATTTTTAATATATGATAGCGATGTAGGACTAATGACTAGAAATGGGGTAGTGGTTGTGTTATGTGACGGAGAGGATGATGATATTATATTGGTGCTAACGATATGAAACGCCATAATGGATATGATGTATGGTGGTGATGGAGTATGATAATGAAGATAGATTCATAAAGGGTGGACACCTAGTAATACAAAATGAGTCTATGAGGGCGGAAATATATAAAATCAATGCACAATGAGGTTATTTAATAAGTATTGACGAGAATACAATTTGGGGAGGGGAAATCCCATGAGTTTTTTCACCCAATAACATAGTTAGATCCCATGAGAGTAGATGCATACCCAATGAATGAAGGATTTGGTGGAGATCACCCCAGACGGTGGACACTTGGAAAACAAGTGGGAGCCCCTACTGGTGAAAAAATGACAAAAACCAACCGATGGTGGTATCATTGGGAGATCTATACGGTATGATATCTACTTAGTGGTGATGATGGATACTCAGGGAGTTCCCTATGGTGAATAGATTCTTGTAAGTGGGTATATTACAGTGGATCCCATTGGTAGATACCCTTTTGGATATAGATTATGTGTGGTTATTATTATATAAGTGGTGGTTTGAGGATGTGTGAAGAATATATGATGTGGTTTCAAAATTTATAAGTGATAGTATGCAATGGAAGTAGTTGGATGGAGTTATTATGGAAAGTATTTATTGGTTGATTATTTTATTTTTATTTATTCCATAGAGAAAATAATTAGTATGATTTATTCACACAAACACATGATAGTTTTGGGAAGGAACCTACTAAGTAAGTTTATATTTTAACCATTACGTTTTTTAAAAGTTTTATTATAATTTCTAGATAGAGTTAGTGGTTCTGTTAGGAAACCTTAGCTCTATACATGATATATTTATTGGAGGAGGCCATTGTTTGGACCTTACACAAGGTACAAATGATATGATAGACTGACGGTACTTTTTCCATTATGACTTGACTTGTCTGTAATGCCATAAATTTATATACATTATTTATATATTTTTTATGTGAAAAAAATTATATTATGTTTTATGTTGTGATAATTTCTTTTAAAAATTGAAATTCCTTCTATATATATGTGTTATTATACCCTTGGAGCTAGTCTCTAATCCAAAACATGTTAAAACTAGTCTTATAGGATCATGCTCTAACACATTATTGATATAGGAAGAGTTTCAATAAGGGTTGTCTGTAACAAGACCATATCAAAAGTGATTTTGATTGAGTCTATACTTATATAAAATTGTGATATATCATGTTTCATATTTTAATTGTTTATTTATTTATGATATAAATATTCCTGTATTCTAATTATTTATATTATGAATACTTTATTTAGTAGTTGAAATTACTTAAAAAACTTCTTATAATTATCCTTAAATGCATATAATATTAATATGAAAGGAAAGACATAAAAAATATAATTTTCATTTAACAAAGACAATGTTTTTTATTTTAGTTATGAATTCAATAATAAGTACTAGTTATGATTTATATATAATAGGTATTATAGTTATGTTTGAATTCAGGTCTCACTTAGGTATTAATCTATAAATATTAAGAATTTAGGTAAAAATAATCACTAAAATGGGGGTTATTGATTTTTCTAAGGAATGTTGGGTTGGCTACATGTCACACCATGCATGTTTTTATAGGGGTTTTTATTTCATGTTATTCTAAAACATTACATAAAAGTGTTTCATGTACCTTCTTCCTATGATTCATTTAGATATGTTTGGATATAATTGAATTTTATTATTGGTTAGTTTACAAAAATCACGAGTTGTACAAGGTGTTATGCAATAATTTATTTGAAATATACTAATTTCATTAAACTAATAATATTAAAAATATAAATTGTTATAAACATGAAAGAATATAAGTATTAGAAGATATTTACACATTTTATGTGATGTAATAGTTATATACCATATTCCTAAGATAAATATAGAAATAGTGAGTCTAATAAAACCGTAAAAATAACTATTTTGAGATTATATTTATAGAAAATATATTTCAATTCCTTGATCATATAAATAGGTAGCTTTATACTAAACTAGGGTACCTGTTGATTATCTTGTATAACTAAAAGTGGATTTGGATAAACCTAAGAGCTAGGTAATCATATCCTATTATGATATTTGGGTTATAATTATCTTGGAAACCCTAAAATTTTAGAAACCAGTGGAATAAATTCCAGTTTATCCATATGATGAATTTGGAAAAATGGTTTTCCACTTAACTATCCAAAAGACATATGTTATATTTTTTATATTATGTATTACCAAAATTTCTAAAAAATGAGAGTAATGTTAAATTTGACTCTTTACTTAGTGAAATATTTATCATGGCCCACTAAAATGATATAATATTTCTATTTAAAATGTCTAGTGGTTGTATATTCAATAAAAATACTCATTGATTTGATATAAAATATGATACCCACCAAAAGATATATCTAGTTTTATTTAATAGTATACATCATGAACATAATTTTGAGATCCCATATATGTTGGACTACTAGTTTTAATATTTAAATTTAAGGGTGACATGTGTTTTCAAGGGGAATATTTATAAGCATATAAATGTGAATGTTATATAAGTAAATTTATCTAGTTTTGACTATTAGATATTTGATTCCAGGCATGAATCACACATTTGTTCTCATAAACTTTGTCTAAAAAAGAGTGAATTTATGAAAGGGGAAGTAAATCAATGTATTGGAAATTAGGAAAAATTTACTTCATTAGAGGTCAAAATTTATAATTTTATTCTATATAATGTATTGGTTATGGAATTAGAAATTTGTTACCATGTTATTCCCAAAAACATAGATTTGATTTTTTTTAGAAAAGTTATTTACATTCCTGATAAATAACAATAGTTATTTTATATAGATTAATGAAATATTTTATTGAATTTTGAATATGGTGAAATTTTTATATATTATTGATATGGATAATCTTATCTATTACACTCGAAAGTAGATGGATAAGGTCGATTCTAGAACGACATGTATTTGGAATTATTAAATTGTCTATATAAATGAGACACCCATCCAAAAACTCTTTATATGTTGATATTTTAAATCATTCTATTATGAATAATTTGACAAATGATAATATTTTTATTAGGAAAAATAAACATATAATGTTTGAAAAGATCTTTACCTGATTCCCTTGAATATAGGAATTGAATCCAAATTTAGTTAATATAATCTGATAAAAAACAAAAAACCAACAACATATTAATAAACACACATAACCTAAATAATTTAAATAATTTCAAAATCTTAACATGAATTATTTTTAAAATTAATAGATGAACTCTATGAACAATCATACATTCAATAGAGGATAACATAATTTTAGATTGCATACCTCAATCATGATTATTGGGAAATTATAATTGTAACATCTTGAAATCTAGAAATAGAAGCTAGTGGTTATATTATATTATTTGTATAGAATAATGGATTCTCTAAAGAATCAACCAAATTATTATTTTTAATACTAGATACATATATACATGTAATTTAAAAAACATAAGATACAAAATGAACACATTATGAGAACATGATTATACCTTCCATAATATCATTTAAAATTACACATAGTTAACCTCCAACTTTCTTAGGGAAATTAAAAATAATAATGGTGAGATTGGATGATAATTAAATATTAGCATATAAAAAAATAATTCAGAAAATAAACATAGAATAAGTGATATTAAATGAATAAGTGAACAACACAAAGCTATAATCTACTAAAACATAGAGAATTAAAATCAATTCAAATAAATTAAAACATTTATACTAATAAAATTTTATATTTTACTAGTGGAAATTAGAATCTCAAACAAAAAAACATGCTAACCCGATCCTCTTATGTGAATAGGTACACACCAAAACCCAGGATTTTTTGTCTCATGAGACCTATTGATGCATTGAGAGGATATATAATTTTGGGCCCCACCTTTCATCTTATTATGTCCAATTTATTCACCATAAGAGTCATCAAGATCTTTCATGCCAATCCCAATGGAACCTCTTAGCTAAAAAAACATTTCTACCTTTATAATGAAAAATATGGAAAACAAATACTCTATAATTAAATATAATAATGTTTATGTTCAGTAGAACATCTATTAATTAAAACATAAGATTTATGGTGCCATAAAAATATAATTATGAATCATTATCAAAGAAATAAAGTGTAAAGTGTAAAGTTTATCCATAAAATATATTAATTGGGGTCAATATGAATTATAAGTAGTTAAAGGTAATGGTATGAAAATTACTTCATCATAGTTCATAAAGGGAGTGTGAATATTCCAAAACACATCCCCTGAGTATGTCAATATAGGTGTTTATTCTTAGGCCCACTCATATTGCATTAGGGTGATAGTTGATTCAATTCAAAACTAACCCGTTTCACGATGATTACCCCAAGGTGAATCTATTATATAGTTTTATTCACTTTTTAGTATCAAAAAATGGATTTATTTTCGAGAAATATATACACACTTTTACTTTACCAAAACATAGGATGGGTTTTCCCCCATAGAAAAGATTGAGTTTTAAAATAGTTTTAATAAATATTGAATCAAAAGAATATGAGGGGTGGATAAAAATATGAATTTCTAAATAAAATATATTCAAGGAGTAATATAGTAAAATTCATCCATGTAAATTTATTCACCACACAAAATAAATAGGTGGTGAATATAATGTGAGTTATAAAGAAAGAAAATAGGGATAAAAACCCCCACTTATGGATTGGGTAAAAATGCATTAAAAATATGCTAAAATATAGGGATTCTTTTTTATCTTAAAATAAAATTAAAAAAGGAATTTCATGATATAGCATAACTAATACGTATTATATACACCGTATATTTTAAATTATGCACCTAATAAAAAACATTCTACAAGGGAGGAATTTGCGACGAAAACCCATACATATTGTCTGGAATTCCATGATTTTACATAAACATACTATATAAAAAAATATCTATCTAAATATTATAATTTATAACCTTAATAATATCTATTTTATCTATACTTTAAATAAATAATCCTTCTATATATGAAATCTACCTACTTTCAATATCATTTTTTTTAACTTTGATAGTTTGTAAGAGTTTAATAATAGTGGTGTCTATATTCTTTATTCATTAAAAATTAATCATTGAAATATCATTAATATTATTTTTAGGGATAGTTTTTAATTTTTAATTTTTTTTCAAATTACATTCATGATTTTTTAATCTTTATTATTAAATATGAAATAAATAACAAGTATGTTTCAGAAATTCTTGACAACCGAAGGGTGTTTTCTTAATTAATGAATTAACTTCAGATATAATTTCTAAAAAATAAAATAAAATTCATTATTTAAACATATATATTATATTAAATGATTAATTATATTCCTATATTTTTTTATGATATAAATGCATATTATTTTTCAAATAGGAGGTTAAACTGACCAAAACATGAACCTATCCTAATTTAATTAATGGTTGTGAGGTGGTTTTGTTATAATGTCATTATAAATAAAGAATATTGATATTATTAAGTTTTCATTAGTGTTATATGTAATAATTTTTATGTAATTATAATAATAATTAGTCAATATAAATACATTACACAATTTGATTAAAATATTATCCTCTTAGCACACTAATTTTAAACATTTAAATTAACAATGTTCATTTGAGGATAATATAATTTGTCGTTATAAATTCCTAAATTCTATAATATTAATAATATCATAAAATTAAAATTTATACCTTTAATAGAATCCATATATCCATAATTTTATGTATTTTAAGGGAAATAAAACACATTGTGTCGTAGGGGTGGTAGTCTTCACAAAGCATGAATAAAATTTTTATTTTCTTAAAGGAATGGGGAATGGTCATTTATCTTTATTTCCAAAATATGAAAAAATTATGTATAATATAAATAAGTTTTTCATCATATAGTATTTTTGAAAATAAATTTGAAATTGAAAGATAAAATAAAAATATGTTAGTGAAAATATTGATCTAATATTGATAACCATGGGTTTCTCTTGGATGATTCCTTTGAATGGAATGACTTTTGATAATATCAAGTGACTAGAATAATATTATAAATAGTTATAATAATAGTTAAAGTAAATATTTCAAGGATTTCGTTTGAAACCATATTTTTAGTGTGATATTTAAGGGGTGGTGAGAGGTTCCTTTTATGAGTGGTGAAAATGACATTTTTGTAAATATTTCAACTTAATATAAAGGGAGAACATGTTAAACATGTTAATTGGCTCCATAATTAATAAATAATGGATTGGGGAAGATATAATTTCAATGAAAAACTTATACATATAATTTTATAAATGTTTTTATCATTTTTCAAGCCATTTATCCCTTAAATTATTACTTCTACCATTTTCGGTTTTATTAGAGTAACTAGTTTTTACCTAACTTAACCTTTTATGCATATAAATTAATAAATACTAATTATATAATTTGGACCAACTAATTATATAATTGAAATTTTTTTCTGATTCAAATTATATATATTTTAAAAATTAATTTTAAAATAAAAATTATATAATATATTAAAATATTTTTGGAGAAAGATATTACTTGATTTCAGAAAATAACAATAATAGGTTTGTATACTATTATTCATATTATAAAATAAATATTTTTAATTATATAAATTATATTTTTTTAAAAAAAAATAGGTTTAATTAATCTCTAATTCAAACTTATATACTAATAGGGTTATAAAATTCATATTTCTAGTAAAATAAAAAAAATCATGGTTTACATAAAAATCAATTTTTTTAGAAAAATACTAAAAATTTATCTTAATATAATATCTTTTTGAAGAACTAAAAAATATGTAGTATTTTATTAAAATAAAACTTTGACATTAATAAATTTAAATTTTAAATATAATAATGAATAAAGGTTCATTAGATTGCACATTTCATGATAGTTCAGTATATGGTGTTTACCTATTATAGTAGGGTCTCAGGTATTACATTCTACCAAACATAAATAATTTCATCCTTATTATTTTGGTATATATAATCTATTATTTTTTTGGATATTCTATCCTAATAGATTCTTCAGACTTCATAATTTCCTCTTCTAGCTTTTTCTTTCCCTAAAGGACTTTCACCAATCAAGTTGTTCAATTCTGTAACTCTTGCACTTTGGTGTCAACAATTTGAACATGATCTTTATTAAAACAAATTAAGGTTCTAACTCAATTTATTTAAATTTAAACACACTCATTGGATATGGAATTTATTTCTTAGTTTATGAAACATGGAAGACATTGTGTAATTTAGAAATATTGGATGGAATAGCCAAACTATAAGCTATAAATCAAATTATTTCATGTATTCAAAATGGGCCAATGTACCTAGGGATTAACTTCCACTTTTTACCAGATATTACAACCCCCTTACATGATGAAAGAATAAATAATAAATAACCCCACTTAAAATATTAATTCATTATTTTTATTATTAGAAGGGAACTTTTTTCTTCTCAGGAATACATTAGCAGGATTCAGAATAGTATATACCTAAACACTTGTTTCCCCCAAAACATATGGGAAAACAAACTTTTTTCTCAAAATTATTCATAATAGGTTGGACTGTAACACCTATTATAATAAAAAAAATTATGGTTCCATCTAGATTCTCAAATGGGAACAATTTTTTGTATAAATATTAAACAAAAGGTAGATGCTAATCCCACATATCGTCGAATTCAAGAGAACATGATCTCAAGAAGCCTTCCAATGTATTGACGATCCTTTCACGATTCCCTTCAATTTGGGTATGATAAGTAGTTCATAAATTTATCTTAGTGTTGAGATCCATTTTAATAATCTTCCAAAATTTTTACATGAATTGAAGATCATGATCATATATAATTGATAGGGGTGGCCCATGAACCTAATTATTTCAATGATATAGAGCTAAGTAATGTGCTTAAGGGGTAAATCATATCTCATCGCTAAGAAACAAGCATAATTAGTAAGATGATCAATGTTGGACCATATAACATTATTACTCCATGTATTCTTTGATAGTATAGTGAAATAGTCCATCATAATATTTTCCCACTTCTATATAGGTATAGGTATATGTTTCATTCATCCATTGGGATGTTATCTTTCAACCTTCACCTATTGGAATAATAAGCTTCTAGATGTATATTCCATAATTTTCCCACTTCATAAAATCCTACTAAAACATTTATCCAAAATACCTATACATATTTGTGCTACCATAGTGTATAGAGAAATTTGAGCTATGTGTGTCATCTAGCTATTCCCTTTTAAAATCTTCTATGAATAAAACACAAAACCTCTTCTGAAACATCAGTCCTCCATCTATATAGATAAATTCTATCAATTTTCTATCATTTAGTACTTTATTATTCCTTTTTAGGTTCTTTTCACCATGTTGGGAAACATATATCTTGTATAGTAAGGATGGATTAACAATTTCTTAGAAAAATAAATATGTATCCCCTTGTCTTAAAATCACCATATCAATATTTATAAGATCCATGTATATAGGATCATTGTTAATCCTTATTATGAACAGAAATCTATGGATCTTCATTCTAATTGCATTGAACACCTAATTTTCTTACCTAGGATGATTTGTTTTGAGATTTCATATTCCTTGAGTAGTTCAAACTATCTTATTTTCCTTAGGTTATGTTCCTATTTGGAGAATATATACCTAAAACTCTTTTGGTCCATATATATATCGCATATTTTTTTTGTATAAATATTTTATCCATATATTAGAATAAAATATTATATATTCCAGTTCATGTTAAGATATGGATAGTTCTATTCAGGGATTTTCAATTGCCTTAGTGCATTGGAAATCTCCACATCATTCTACATAAGGACAAAACCAAGTCATTTCTTTGATGAATCACTATATATTACAAATCATTACTTACCTGATGATATATTTGATAATATTTAATTAATAAATATCCACTTAATATCTTCAAAAATTCCCTAATATCCCCTCAAATTTATTAATTTAATCCATTCGTGTGGTAACTTGGTTAATAATTTAGAAAATAGGGGAGAGTATTGAAAAAACCATTGAAAGTAACCAGGTAATCCTAGAAAGCTTCAAATCTCAATAATTCTCATCAGTGTAGTAAATTATTTCACAAAATTATTATTTGAAGGATCAAAATATATTCCATCCTTATAGATAATATGGAGAATAAAATAAACCTCATTGAGCCAAAATTCACAGTTACTATATTTCCCACATAATTCATTTTTTCTAATGGTCTCCAAAATTATTTACAAAATAATATCATGATCTCCATGGCACTTAGATTATATAAATATATTAATCAATGAATACAACTATAAATTCATATATATACTCATTAAACTATATATTCATCATATCTATAAATATAGAAGGTGAATTAGCCAATCCAAAAGGAATTATCATAAACTCAAAAAATAATATTTGAAAATTATCATTTTCACCATTAGCTAATGAGAACTAAGAAAATGATTGATATTTTAAAATTATTGGTCAAATTAAATTTGATAAAATATTCATAAAATTATGGTAAAAAATAATTATTCTTTATAGTATTGGAAATCATCTCCCAATAATTAATGCACGGTCTCAAAAAACAATCCATATTTTTAAACATAAAACAGGGGCTCCCCATAGTGAAACAAAATATAATATTAACCCCTTATCACATAACTCCAATAACTATCTATTCAAATCCAAATATTCCATTCTATATTGAGTTTTACATATTATCATTGAACGAGGAATGAGTTCAATGAATAACTCAACCTCATGGTTTAGTTGATGACTAGGTAATTATTATGGAAAAAATATATGAATTTGTGTACCACATGTACATACTATAATCTAAATAGATCATCCTTATCCTTAGATAGTGATTGATCTTAATATATTCTTAGAATTTAATTATTGAGAGATAATGGGGGAGGATCCAAACATGATTTAGATGATGAATTATACTCTATAAAAACAATAGATTTCACTTTACCTTCATGAATATTAATCTAATTCTCTTGAAAATATTGTTTCTCATTATACATTGAAATCCATTCCATAAAAAGGATCGCATAAAAATAAACCACATGAATAAAAAATATATTGTCTCAAAAAGTATAACTATGCATCATAATTAGAACTTCCTGATATATCTTTGTTTAAGTAAAATTCCCACTCGGTGTCGTAATTGATAACTCCCTTAATAGGGTTCTAGGGAAATATATAATGTTTTTAGAAAACATGGAATATATAAAATATTGAAAAGATCTAGAATAAAATAAAACAATATAAAACATTTAATATATGATCGAAGTACCTACTAATACTTCATTAGGAACTTTGACATCTGTTGTAGTAATCACATAATCTCAACCTTTCTCCCTTGTAATTTTCTAAATTAAATTCACTTGATGTTTGGGGTATTGGTTTGAATAATGTCCCTACTACTTATAGTTAAATAATTGAACATTAATAACTTGTAACTTGACCTCATATTCATGAACTAGATGGTATTTTCTTCATATTTGTAACAAACTGGTGTTCCCTTTATAGAATCCCTATAGTGTTTCTTCCCATAGTTATCGCATGTATGAAATACCATACTTTCATTCTCCACCTTTGCCACATTATCCTTCACATGATTCTCATCCCATAACTTACTGTCTGAATTTCCCATGAATAAATATACCCCCAATAACTCTTTTTCTATCTTAACAGTGCTTGATAGTGTATCCCTATATAATGAAAATGTCCAAGAGACGAACACCCTTTTATGGATCAACATTACCCCATCAAATTAATGGTAAATATTGTCTTCTAGTCCACATACATAGTTTTCAACATGCCTAAATAACCTTGTAATGTTATCCTCACTCTCATTTATATTATCCTCCACCTTTTTTCAAATATTAAAGAACTTCCATTCCATTTCTACTATTTGTGCATAAGGAATGTACTTTATATAGAATAACTCCTTTAATGTTCCTTATTCTATGAAATTTATCTCACATTCCTCTTTAGTTTTTTAAATTATTGACCACCATTGGTTCATATCTCTATTCTTATGACAGACCATAATGATGAATTTTTCCTTTTCACTACCTCCCAAAGTGATAATGATATTCCTTAAGGACTTGATCTATAGTTTAGCTACCGATATATTAGTAGTTTCACTAAATGATGAAGATTTTTTTTTAATGAAGTGGTCCAATATATTTAGACTATATTATGAATTATTAGGTAACACTATAAAAGAAATATTATTCTTTATAACCTGGGTTAACTATCCTAATATGGTTATGAACTAATTACCCTTAAATCCAACTTCATTAACTAGTTCAGGGAGAATATCCTGACACTGACTAGGGGTATTGATACAGTTCTAATTCCTCCTATTAGTCTCCATCTTTCTATAATAGAATAAAAATTATTTTAACATGATAGAGAATGGAAAAATAAAATTCCAATTAAGTTTTATATAGTGTTCCAATGAAATATTGAGGGTTTTTTCATAGTACATATCTTATCTAACTAGTTTATTTTAAATTTAGTCCTTAATACCACTACAAAACTTATTTTGATACCAAATATAACATCCAAAACATTATAAACCCTTATTTGGTTTATATATTACATTATTGGTTCAAAATAAAGGAGTTAATGAATGATTTAACACCTTATTAGTCTTATAAGACTTCATACATATATATAAAAAATATATAAACATAAGATACAATATGAACACATTGTGAGAACACGATTGTCATTTATATTATATCCATGAAAATTATACATAGTGACCCTCAAGGTTATCTAGTGAAATGATAATAAATATGGGTGATCACAAATGCTCGGTAAGGATTAGAATAGAGTGTAATATTTCAAAACATAAGCATGTAGTAAGTTATATAAATGGAATATCAGAATAAAATAAATCCATAATAAACTAAAACTAATGTCATGTTATATACATTCCAATGAATTAATACTTTCATAACAATAATCATTGATCTCATGTTGATATAATGAATAATTTGGTACATCAAAACATAATATCAGTGCCTTTTCCCAAAACAAGATCTCGTTACGGGAAGAGGTATGAAACAAAACCTAATTTTTTTGTCTCATGAGACATATTGATGCATTAAGGGTCTATATAATTTAGAGCCTCACCCATCACCTGATTAAATCTAGTGTGTTCACCATAAGATTAATCAAGATCATTTATCACATTTCCTAAGGAACTTCTTGGATGAATAAAAACATGTCTATCTAAATAATGAGAAATAAAAAAAATAAAATACCTCTCCATTTAATAGAATATTGTAAATATATCCTATAACATACCTTAATCAACTTAGATTCCATGGGGTATTGTTAAAGTAACATGAAGTACCCTTATCAAATAAATATAGTAGGGAGGGTACTTTCAATGTGATGGGTTATCCATGGAAGATAGTGATTAGGTTCAATAGTATGAATTCATTGGATAATAATGCAATGATAGAAAAAATCCTCTATCATTGTTCATAAATATAGTGTTAATATTCTAATGTATATCCCTTGGGAGATTCATGATTGGAGTTCAATATTATCCATTCTCTTTATACATCAGGGTAATGATGGAGTCAATGAAAGACCCACCCTTTGGGGTGATTACCCCTAGATGCATCTATTATATATATAAATCCACTTACTAGTATCCTGATAGGGATTTATTTCCTTCAAAACTACAGACTCTTTTTATTTACCAAACATAATATATTTTTTCAACAATCGAAAATATTTATTTTTATAACGTTTTTGGTAACTCTGAAATCAAATAATGGGAGGGAGGTATAAAAATATAGACTGGTAAATTTGATAAATTCCGTGAGTAATATGGTAACAGTATTATATGTAAATTTATGAACTATATAAAAAAAATTAGTTGTGAATATAACTTGAGCTATAAATAATAAAAATTGGGATTAAAAACACCACTTATGGATTGGGTAATAGTTCAACCAAGATATTTTAAAATAGAGGGATTTAATTTTATATTCAAGTACCATTAATAAATACATTTAATGACATAACATATCAAATACGAAGTATATACACCATATAATGTAAATTACCTACATAATACAAAACATGTATTAAAAGATGAAGTTGATATGAAAAACCCTTGCCTAATATCTTGAATTACAAGAACATACTTTAACCTATTATATAAAAACATATCTATCTTATTTATTTAATTAATAACATTAATCATATAATTTTTCATCTATATTATTCATAAATAGTAATTTTCTATATGAATTCTAAATATTTTCCAAATTAGGTGTTTATATTATTAACATTTCTGCTAGTTTCATAATAGCAGTGTCTATATTCATTCTTCTTTCAAATTCCATAATTACTAGGTAATTATTGTTATTTTTATGGGTCATTTATAATTATTTATTATGTTTCATATTTCTATTATGAGTGTTTTAGTCATTATACTTTAATAGAAAATGATAACAAGTTTGTTTCGACGATTCTTGACAATCGAATGGTGTTTTCTTAATTAATGAATTAAATATTGATACATCAAATCCAAAATAAAAAAAAATAACTTTGCACACCTTTATATTATATTATATTAGTAATTATATTCCCAAATTCAATCATGAAATATATTCATAGTACTCTTCATATTTGTGGTTAAATCAACCCAAATATGAACATACTCTGATTTAATGAATGATTATGAGGTGTTTTCATAATAATATCTTTATAATATAATAATAATGATATTGTTTAGTTTTTATTAGCGTGATATATCAGGATTTTTAATAGAGTATAAGAATATGTAATGTATATGAAAATATTATACAATTTTAATAAAATATTATCCTCTTGGTACACTTATTTTAAATGAATAAATTAATGATGATCGTTTTTTGATCATATAATATATAGGTTATCTGATTTTTATTAACATAAAATTAATGAAATAATAAAATAATATTTCTCCATTAATTCCATCCCTAAATCTATAATTTGAAGGAGGTGAAGGAAAACCAATCATGTTGTGTCATGGTGAAGGAAGTCCACACAACACATGAATGATGAATTTATTTTTTTTAAGAGAAAGGATAAAGTTTTTTAGTGTTTATTTAAAAAATATAAAAAAATTCAATATAATATATATAATGAATTCAATATATAATATCGGTAAAAATATATTTTAAATGAAAAAATATATATGTTAGCACAAAGAGAGAACTTGTCTTCAAAACATTGGGTTTCACTTAGAGGATTCCATGGAAATGAACGGATTAAGCTAATATCTTGTGAAAAGAAGATTAATATAGTGAAATAGGATTACATGGGAAGTGAATTTGATATATATTTAGGAGGAAAATTAATTTTTCGTGTCATATTGAAGGGGTATTGATATATCCCTTTTAAAATTTCTGAGAATTTCATTTTTATAAATATTTAAACTTAATTTAAAGGGATACCATGTTATTCTTGTTAAGAGAATAAAAAATTGATAAATAAGGGATTGGATAAGATATATAGATGATAAACACCCCATCAACTTAATTATTGACATTTTTATCACGTTTCATTCCCATTACCACTTGAATTATTACTTTTACCATTTATGATTTTACTATGATAATTATTTTTTACCTAAGGTATCATAATATTTATTCCTAAAAATAAAGTTATCCTTTTTAGATAATTCATACATAATGAGTCTAAATTTTAAATCCATTTTTTATAATTCAATTTCTTTTAGTCTTAAAAGTTACTTTTAATATTAAGATGTATAATTTTTTAAAACATTTTGTTGAGGAAAATATTACTTGAGTTCTAAAATAGGAATAAAAAATTTTAAACTATAATTAATATTTAAAAATGTATAATAAAAATTATAAAAAATATATTTTTTTTCAATAAATTTTTTTATAAATTTTTAATTCGTACTTATATTCTAATAGTTGCATGAAATTTCTAGTATTGGTACAAATTGTATACTATAGTATTTACCTAAAAATCCAATTTGTTTTTGAAAAATTCAAAAATTTATCTTAAGATAATATATTTATTATTAACTCAAAAATTAAGATCATTTAAAAAAAATTAAATTATATAATTCAGAAAATAAATTTTTAAGTATACTCATGAAAAAAGTATTTTTAGAGTTCAAATTGTGTGATAGTTCCAGATATTGTGCTTACCTGCTAGAGTAGGATCATAGGTATTAAAGTAATCATATTTTAAAGAGATAAATGTTAAAAAATCATCAAAACCCAAAAATTCATAACAAATTATAAATTAAAAAAATATGATGATGAGTGTGATTAGTTTTGTAAAATTATTTCATTATTTTGGTTGAAATAATCATTCTACACTTAATGTAAAAAATATATTGAAATGTTCCTTGTATTTAAATAAATTAGAATTAAATATTTTAAGGGTATATAAGTATTATCTACCTTTACAAAAATTTCCTTTAATGCGAAATTAAAAAAAAATTAAAGTGAATGAGACCAAAACACTATCTAATTAATGAATTATGCTATCATATAATTAAACATATAAAAATTCATAAAATATTTTACCAAAAAATGGTAAGATAAAAGGTAGAAAACTAAAATAACTAATGATAATAAACTCATAATTAGAATATGTCTTCTAGATTAACTTACCAATAGAATTTTACCACCAATAAAACTGCATTGAATGAATAGTGTAATCACATGCTCCCTATGTCCAAATATATCCACTTGATGGGAAATAAATATTACATACTCCTAATAATTTATCTCATATAACCACCCATATAGCATCTAAATATTTAACCACATAATTGGGGGTGTATATAAATTTATAGATATATAATTGTTTTTATTAAATATATATATATATATATATAATTATACATATTAACAAATTTATAACATTATATTTAAATATATATACATGTTTGTGTGTGTTTATTAATTTACTAATAAATTTAAGATTCTTTTTACATTAAAATATATTGATTAGTGTATGTGTTTGTTATAAATAATTATTTAGTTGTGTTTTTATATTTCTATATATATTTAAGAATCCCTAAATTAAATTTAAAAGATATCTATTAAATGAAATAATACTTTAATATATATATATATATATATATATTTCTAGAAGCTATATTTAATTTATATATATTTTATTTATTTATTTATTTTATACAATACATTTGTGTATAAAAAATTAATATATATGTATATATGCACACACACCGAGATATATATATATAAATATATATTTATTTCAAAATATTGTGTGTGTTTGTTTAAAGAAGATAAAAATATTTATAAGGATAATATTCATATTTATATTTTTAAAATTTACAATTAAATATGTTTATCTAATTATGTATGTAAACATATATGTTTGTTATATATTCATGCATATTTAATGAAAAATGTAATTTACTGTAAGAGTTATATTTTTTTGATATAAACCGTGGAAGGAAATGTGGTGGGTACTATGGAAAATATGTGTAGGAAAACCATAACTCAATTGAAAATATTGAAACCCAAACACACTTTTTAACCATTTAATTTTATAAAAAATAATTTGAGCCAAACTGGGGAAAAAGGTTCTCAGACCAACATTCCATGAATAATTGGAGGTCTACCAGTATATAGTGGGGGGTGTGGTCAAGCCAAATTAAGTATTTAGGTGCATTTATTATTTCTAAATATTCTTACACCACTTTATAATATATATAATTTTTATTATTTATGTTTAAAAAATATTATATATAATAATAATGTGTTAATTTCTTTAATACTAAACTTGTGTTAAGAATAACACCACCAAGTAGACATATTAGTCTAGCATTACCAAATGGATATAATTCATTGTAAGACCTTGGAAAGAATCCCCAAGACTGTTTCCCCTCCTCAAAATAGTGTAATTTCATAGGCCCTTTAAACTCAACCCAACTCGAATCCAGAATGAGTAATAGAATTAGAAATCAAACATGATTAAAACCCTTCAAACATATCCAATTTTATTAGGTCAAATATTGTTGTGTAACTAGTTAATGGGTACCTGTTATCATACCTAATATATAAGTATAAAGATATTAATATTAATATATTTTTTAATTACAAATAATTATTATAATATATATGAATATATATAAATATATGTATTTATATAATTGAAAAATTATAATCATATATATGTCATTTAATATATATAATAATGTTTACATAAATATAAGTATATATATATATGTGCTTAAATTTATGTCAATTTATTTATTTTTATTAACTAATATACATTTTTAATTTTCAATTACATATATATACTTATATACATAACGATGTACATACTTTTAAATTATTATTATTTCAAGAAAATATATACTAATACTAACATTAACATTAATATTTTTTTCATTAAAAATATTTATAAAAAACAAAATAATTATAATTTCAATATGAATGAATATATATATATACATACTTACATACTTACACACATACATTATAATTCATATCAATGATTTGTAGGTTGATTTATTTGTTAACCTACTATAATTGCATGCATCAATGGTCTTATTTCAGACCTATGGTATATTTTCATCATATATTTCTAAATGTTCATTATTTTTACATATTGGGAATTGGAATTACTATTCAAGTTTGGTACATACATGATTTAGGTAATTATGTTACTTGTCAAAGCTTGGGTTACGTGGGGTTACATAGTGTGATGGTATGTGCATGGATGGTTGGATCTTATGGGGTGATGGGGGTAGGTGGGAAACTAGTTTAGATCCTAGGATATGTTATTTTTTCTATGATGTGTGTATTATTCTATCCTAAATAATATATTTCTATATTCTTTAAGAAACATAACTTGGAAATATTTAATATACCCCATATAAAAAAATATTTTTGGATAAAAATTATATTACATCCTATTATCATTTTTTTTATTTTCTATAAGAGATATCCTTGAATGTTTTTTATACATAATCTATATTTAATAAGATTTGTTCTTTGTGTATTTTCTATTGAGTTAAAGACAAGTCAACCACATCTTTAGGGGGAGATCTAGGAAAATACAATAGAGAGGTGCTAGGAAGGGCTTGTTTTAGTACATACAATTAAAATGTATAAAATGGTCTTTGTGATTATTAGCCTTCAAATAACATATTCTTGGACTCTATATCATGTAAGGGTACCCTATAAACAATTTAAAAAATAGGGATTTTCTGAAAAATAAAAATATGTAATTAGTATGTAGGTGATACTATTTTTTAAGACAATAAAGAACTAATAGTAATGTATTGAGGTGATTAAATTCCCCTGAATTTTTAAATATTAATTTTTTTGTAAATATATTCTAAGTATTTATTATAAATAAATTGTTATAATACTCTATAAATCATATGAAATATAATAACAAGGAACATGTTTTATTTATGTTGTAATGTATGATATTAAAATGGAAAATAACAATTCAGAATGAAATTGAAAGACACAAATTTTATTTTGCTGTTGTTTAGTTGACATTATGTGATGCTGATGTTTGGTTTACAAATGTTTCATGGTAATGGAATTTGTGGGATAAAATTAAATGATACTAAATATTTATTTTCAAAGGCTACACAATATTTTAATTCATGTAATGATATATTATGATTTTGAAGGATGAAATTAAAAATTTATTTAAGGATGCATTAGAAGTTTTTTCCACTATGTGATATTGAATTTTATAAAATAAATTTATATAATATTGAAGAAATCACATTTTATATAACATTGAATATAATGAACTAAATGTTAAATGAGATTTCTATATATAGTGTATAAGTGATGTTATATTTAAATAAATTATTAGAGAATTTATGTAATATTGTATGGATAGTTTCAAGGACTATTTTATAGTAAAATACATGATAAATGATTTGTAGAATATTTAATCCAAAATATTATCAATTAAATAATATTAGTTTTGATTTTCTAGGATATGTGTCATTATGAAATTTATATTTTTTCAATAATAATAAAACATTAAAGGATAAGAATTATATGTTATTATTTTTTTAGAAAGATCATTGGGATATTTTTTATATATGTTTTTAGTTAAAATAAAAATATAACTACTCTTTTAATAATCATAGATAAATTAAAATATGATAGAATTTAAATTCCCATTACTTATGGATATATTTATAGATATTTGGATGATATTTAAGATACAGCAGTGTAGAATTATATATCGATGATATTTAGATTTAAATAATTGAATTATTTAAAAAAATTAATATAAAAATATAGTAAAAAATTTCCATAATTTAAGAAATTGAAATAAATAAGAAATCCATTTTTTAGATAATATGAATTATATTCAATAGTTATCAATAATTCAATGAATTACAAGATATTGTTTTGGTTGATAAATATTATGATAAAAATTGTAGGGTTTTACTATATGATCTTATCAATTATATTGGCACTCAATTTTAGTGAATAAAAGAAATCAAGGTGGTAATACATTAGATGATGGAGTGAGATATTGATAATGGTCAAATGTCAATGAACAATAATTATAGGATCTATAGATGAATTTATTGAGATAATTATTTAATCAAGGAAGATAAAATTCTGTGTTGTTATTTCTAGAATTCAAAAAAAAAGTAGATGAAGATATACTTTAATAAAAGTTAATATAATAACCTATTGAAGATCATTTTCATTATGAGTTATAAAAGTAATTATATTGAATCATGTAATTCATGATGGGATGAAAATTCTTATGAGTTAAGTATGATACATTACCATTGAATCTATATCTCCTTTGGTTAAATGTGTTGTATAATATGTGTCATAAAATTTAGATAGTGAATATGATTTTCAGCCACGGTTCGGGGTCGAGTTTACATATCTGGAGTGTCGACAGTCAAGTCAACAGGGTCGAAGGCCTCTTTGTCAAGGAAGGTTGCAACAACGGCGCGGTCGACGGTCGACTGCCTTCCAAAGGATTTCTCCTCGGATGGTGCCTCAAACCTGTGGCTACAGATCCGAGGCGGCGGTGGGTTCTTTCTGTTGGCGGCTTCGAATTTCCAGATCGGTGGTTTGTTGTGGGTCTACGACTTCGGTTTCGATCAGAGCTTGGCCTCGTGCTCGGGTTTCAGTGTATATGGAGGTTGCGAGGCTCGCTGTAGCTTTGGATCGGACGGCAAGCGACGAAGCGGACGAATCTTTGCAGATTGGAAACCCCAATGGAATCCGGAAGCGTACCGGGATCATTTTTAAGGTGATAGGGCTTCCAAGTATGGGTCAACAGCATCGATGTCTGCAATGGCGGGGGACTCAAAGGTGGCGTGGCCTCCGGACTCATCGGCAGTCGGCTTCTGAATTTTAGGGTTTTATAATTTAAAAAGTTAAAATAAAAGAATGAAATAAATATTATGAAGTATAAGGAAAATGGAATCAAAATAAATGAATCATCATATTAAAATAATGAAGTTAAATTTGTTGAATATTTCATGATTCAAATAATAATATTTTCATAGAACGTTATAATCAATAAAAGCTTAATGGAGAGGTTTCAATCATGGAGAATAAGATGTTGAAATTACAATGAATCTTACTTGCTTCTAAAAAATACGTTTCTTAATCTAATGTAATGTTTCAATAATCGAAAGTCGATTTATTCCATGTATTTGATAGTTGATAAGAAAAATGAATTTTATATAAATAACTTTGGTGAATATATCAACATTAAAAAAACCATACTATAAATGATTGTTTAGTATTGGATTCATTTGACATATTACAACCATATAATATTATGTAAAAGATGAAAATTTTATTCAATATAACTCACAAAAAAACTAATAAATTACATAAACTTTAAATATTTTACAAATGATCCAAAGAAAATATGTAGTAAAATTAAATGCAAACAACCCACATTTAGATAAAACAAGTACGGAGATTATATTTTTGAACTCATTATTACAAAAATATTGAAAGAAATTATTCATTCTACCTTCAAATAGGCCAAAAATATTTCAAGGTACACACAAAACATTTCAAGGAAGAAAATTTTATGGAGAGAAACAAATCAAAAATTTAGGATACTAGTGGTGTTGTAGATTACAAGGAAACAAAAAATTTTGTTTTTTGGAATATTATATCATTTTAAGGTTGATATATGTGGATCAAAATGAGAGGGATTCAAAGAAGATAAAAAATAGTGCAAAATGATTTTATTGAATAAAAACCATTCATTAATACATAAAATAGAGTTTACTATATGTTTTTAGTATATGGAATATGTTATGAAAATATTTATTATACAAAAAAGAATAAATAAAATCCGTAAGAAATTAAATCAATATTTTAAGTTCAAACATTCACATGGAATGAGATTTTTCTAAAATTTGTATGTTTTAGTGGTTTTCTAAAAATCACGAAAAAATAATCATTGCATTCTTTATAGTTATTATTCTTTATTTGTTACATTTGAAAACAATTACATAAAGAATTTTAAAACATTTAGAAATAAAATCTCTTTTGAATTTTAGTGAGTTTAAAAAAAATAACATATAGGTTCAAAAATTGAAATCAAAGGAGGATTTATTTTTTAATGGGTTGAATCGTTTTTTAGTTGAAGACAACTATTAAGTGAAGTAGAAGAAGTAATTTAAAAAAATAAATGTTTCCATTTTAACGATTTTAAAAGATATATATTTTTTAAAAAATGTGAGATAAAAAATGACAATTATCTCGGATCTGAATTTCATAAATTACTTATTATTTCTGTGAAAAGTAGGATAATAATATTTTAAATAAAGGACTTCACCACCTTGACCTAAGCAGCAATATGAAAATAAAAAATAATGTGGTTGTGAGAAATATTCCAAAATTATTGAAAGAAAGAGAAATTGTCTTTTAGACAGGTAAAATAGGGAAGACGATCCATGTAACTCAAAAAAGAACTAAAATTCAATAAGCTAATATAATTATTTTTTATTATTTATGGGGACATATTAGAAATCAATTAATCTTGCATTATTTTTCATGTTTTCTATATAAATTATTATATTAAATATTGATCATTTTTTATATAAAATGTATTTAAATTGTATATTTCTATTAGATTGGTGTAGATGGGGTTGAAATGTTGTATTTATTAATAAACTACTTTAAAATATTGTTTTGGTTCTTTTATTTATCATTTAAAGAGTTTTTAAATGAAGCGTGCATTTTGGAGAAATGTTTTTTTTACAAAAATGCTCAAGTCTATGAATTTTCAAATTATAAATACACAAGAAAAAATTTGATCATTCATGACCACTAAAAGGGGCCTAAATTTTTTTATGCCAACTCTTGTATAGGTATTGTTTTGGTGGGTCCCTATTAAAGAATTAAAAATAAAAAAAAATCATCCCCAATACATTGAAACAAATTCTGGTGGTCACCATATAAAAATTTATATTTAAAAGAATTAAAGCATTGGGTACCACCATTAGAGGAAACTAATAATATTTTTTAAAATAAGAAATGTTAAAATCTATTATAACATTTACCATAAAATAATAATGTTATATCATTGAATGTAAACTTATATTATTACATCTTATGGTGAATTTGAGTAGTAAACCCCAGAAATCCAACATCAAAAGACCGAGGCTCAAAACTAAAGAGGGTGATAATACCCAAGCTACCGCAGTAGTTACTATATAGGGACTGTAGCAGTGAAACTATTCACCTAAATTGGGCCTTTATGACACATAATTAGGCCTTATGTCCATAGGTCCTTCAAGAAATCAAATTCTTATGGGCCACAGGGACTCTAATCCATCAATAGGTTGACTCATATCTTTGTGCCGGTGTAGTTTTAAACCAATAGAGAGAATGAGGGTGAAAAGGTGGTCTCTAGTGATTGGTTGGTCATGGGGGATCATTCAAAGATTGAATAGGATGCACCTATTGAACACCTGATTGAGTAGGTAGTAATTAAAATCCATAGAAACCATGTTATGACATCAAGCTTGAGTAGATGGATGCAACAAGACATGAAATATTATGCCAGTGAGGGGACCTGGGCTTCAACCTTCGGGTACGTAGTTGAATTTAAGGATGATGGGACTTTGTTAATGTAATCTAGATCTTTGAAGCCAAATAATATTTCCCTCACAACCCAGTTAAAAATAGAAGTATCAAAAAAAAATCAAATTGTTAGTCAGAATGTAAACATATCATGTAACCAAAAAATAGAAATATACATTCCATTATTTTTAATCAATAAACCCACAATCCTTCATAAATACAGACAATAATATATAGAAATTTAAATTTTTAATCTAAAACATGTAAATATAAAACCAAAAAACCTCAAACATATTATATTCAAATTACATAAGAAAAAATCATGTAACCCGAAAAACATACTTGAAGCTAGTAATCCTTTAACCTTTGACATGGTCCTTCATGTATGTGTTTTACATGGACCCCAAAGTTTATGACTTCTTCCATAACATGTAATAAATATCATCCTACTTATCTTAAAATGGAATTCATAAAATTTTAAAACCTATTGTTTCTTTCAATCAATCAAAATAATAAATATTTTGTAAATTTTTATCTTAAACAATTTTTTTTTTTGGAAAATCACACATATAGGTTGGTCAAAAATATATTCTAGGCTAAAGGTAGTAAAATATTATCAAATCAAATTAAATAAAAATTAAAACCATCATAATTTTATTCCTTATGATAAAAACAGTACTTACAATGAAATCGTGATACAAAGACACGAATTTGAGCTTATTACCAGACATTTTTGGCCTTTAGTATGATAATAATGTCAAATATCAGTAAATAATATAAATAAAAATATAAAAGGGTTCTTAAATAAATAAAAACTTATAATTTACATTATAATTTATTTAATAAAAATCATAAACATATAAAATAAATAGAAAATGATTAAATATGTTGTGTTAGACAGAAGGATAAATATCTAAAATATGAAAATATAATGAAATTTTACTCACTAAAACATTTCCATAGAATCATTGTATGGAAATTTATATATTGAGAGAGAATACACCTTATTATTTAATATTTTATAACAATATATAAAATAGAATTTCAACCAATTTGTTTCCAAAATACCATAGAGGACTAGAATAAAAAAACCTACAATCAGCTATAGATATTATACAATTAAAAATGAAAACATTCATCACATGTCTTATAACTATAAAACCTTTAAAAACATGATAAATGAACACTTATAAACCATACAATCTATATAATGTCACTATAGATAAACTATATTATTTAAATAAATTTTTTTTTATAATTTTATTCCACTTGTTTATAAAGTCATTAACATATTTTACCAGGATACATTCCTATTAATTTGACAATGTATCTTTCTATATAAAAATACGGGAACACAAAAAATAAGAAATGTAGTTGTAATGATTAACAAAATTAATATAATTAAATTTTCTACAAAAATTAATTTTATTTAAAAAAGGAAATATCAACTATAAAAATACATATGCAATGTAATTAGTAAAAATAATATCACAACATTTTATGTTTAATATTTATTATAAAACATTAATTGTTATCCAAATAGATTAAATTTTCCTTTGATAATGAAATTTAATTTCACTTAAAAATATATATATAATTCTTGTTATATAAAAATATCAACATTATCGAACTGTTCAGTTGAGTTTTACTTATGTTACTTAATAATGTTTTTATATTTTTTATTTATAGAAGCACAAATTTTTCATTTCATATTAAATCCAAATGCATGTATATGAACCAACAATCAAAAAATTATCATTTAGTGGAGTGGGAAAAGGTTTTTTATAATCTAGAAACCACTAGTGGAATAAGGGTTGTTAATTTTGTATTTTTCATGTTGTTTAATATAAATATATGTGATAAATTAGTTTTTGTATTGGTTAATTTTTACTTGATATTAAATCTCAAACAAGTGTATTGTTTATATAATTTTTTTGATAACCAATGTATAAAATAATATTTTTGAAATTGTTTATATAATAACCATTACAACAATAATATTTTCTATATCAATAATTTAATAACTGATGTAAAAATAATTTTTTTAAATGGTAAAGCATCAGTCATATTTTATGTTTTGAGTTGTGCATTTGATTTCAGCCATAGTTGACCCTAATTTTCTTCCATAACGTCTCTAATTCACTAATATCTCTCATTATTCATCACCATCACAATTATTATCTCTAACCTTACTCCTCACTCACTTTATCATGTTTGTCTACACTACCACCTTCTCATCCATTTTTTCCCTCTATCACAACTACCCCATGATATTTATTCAAAGTTTGTACTCAAACTTTTGATTTATCATGCATCAAGTTTTTATTAATTCGATGAATTGGTATTTGAATTATATTTTGATTGAATGATTAATTTTTTTATTGTGTGTTATAAATTATGATAATTTTTAGATTAATGGTTGTTTGTATGTTTAATTGGAGTTTAAGTCATGTTTAATGGGTATATAAATCAATAAAATATATTTCTTATGAGGATTGATTTTTTGGGTGTGTAATTAATGGTTAGGGTTTGATTATTCATTTTATTATGATATATCTCTAAATTTAATTGATTTTTCATGAATTTGGAGTAATTATAAAGGATTTAGAAATTCCATTATATAGAATAGAGGAATAAATATAACATGTTTATAGTTTGAAGATTTAATTCTATGTGGTTTTTTTAGCTTGATGAGTTTGGGAATTTCATAATCATATGTGATTAGGAAATTGGATCTTCTCACATTTAATATTTAGTTATTTTTTATGTGTTATTAATTAATTGTGATCTATTTAGCACTTCATCTATTAAATTCATTAGAAGTTATGGATTTAGAAAAATTGGTGATTTATTAATAATTAATTTTGATGGCCAATGTATATGTCAAAACTATAAAAAATTATTAACATTAAAAAATAATTTTTCCATTTATATTATGATAAATATTAATTTTTATAGTTATTTATAAAATTAAATTTGAAATTAAATTTAAACATATAATAACTTATATTCTATACTTGATATTTGTAATAGGTGATAATGAGTCATATTTGGATTAATGTAATGCAATCCAATGATGAATGTGATGAAGGATTGATGTTCTTGGTAATTTTACAAACAAAATATTCCAAACAAATACATCTTTTTATACCTATGTTTGAAATGTTTAAATATTAAAAGAATAAAAATTAGAGAAATAAAATATCATTTAATTTATCATTGTACTAATATGTGATACAATCCTTAGATTTTTCATGGTGAAATTGGCTATATTTCATAATTTATTGATCATTAAAATTTTAAAGATGAAAAGACTAATCTAATTGAATAAATGATTCATAATACTAGATTAAATGAAATTGATAAAGTGATGATGATAGAGAATATATATGGTGATTGAAAAAAACCATTATATCCAAGTTGTATAAAACATGCGGTTTTATCAATGTTGTTGTGATTGATTAACTCAAAGGATAGAAATGGATATAATGAATGTTTTTATATAGTTTCTATAGATGTTGAAATACATAATTTCCGAAGAAAAAACTATTATAAATATATTTTAATATGATGAAAATATCATTATTGATGGGTTTGAGGCACAAGAAGATACACACCAGCCCAAATTATTAAGTTCTATGTAGGAATGAATCATAAAGTATGTCACAATGTCCAAAATGTTGTAAATCATGATATAAGTTGAAATAGAAATCACATTTTGAATTAACTATTATAAGACTTCTTCTAATGAAATTTGTATTTTATTTTAGTTCATTAATTAAGTCATTTTTTTATAATTAAAATGATTCAAAATAATTAAAAAGGATTTAAAATGAACCAATATGTGATGGAAAATTACATCATCCCACTAATTATCCACAATAGAAGAAAATTGATCAATAATTTTCTAGTTTTGGTAATGAAATTAGGAAACTCATACTTGTATTATAAATAGAAATATTAAATCCATATTTTAGGATTAGTATCAAACATAGTTCATGTCTTGTTTTACTGGTAATTTATCACTTATTTCCTAAATTTAGTATGGAGAGGAAATATATCATGTTGCGTTTAATGATTTATTGACCAAAATATCATGGAAGTGATATTTTGTTTCTTCAAACTATTAATTTATGATTTGAAACTTTTATGGGAGGAATATATCAGAGTTTATGAATAAAATAAAATGGATCATTTTCAAATACATTTAATGATTATGTTCACTATAAATTACTTCTCAGTATTGTCCTGATACAATTTTAAATGGAATATTTTTTTTTAAATTTATGAAGAATTGAATGCATATTATCTATTTTAACATGGGTTAAAAAATAATTCACAAAGTTTATCAAAGGTTTTTATCTATATATTACTCTTTTTGAAGATTAAAAAAGCAATTCAAAGGATCAAAATAATTTTATATTTCTCCAAAACCTTTTTCAACTGATCAACATTTTGATAGGGTGAAAAATATTTATTTCACATTGAAAAAGATATAAAAATTTAGAAATGATAAAAATATTTTGAAGAAAAAAATAGTTTTTTAGCTTATATATTGGATATATCATGAGTTCAAACATAAAATTGATTTCATACATGTAGAGAAGAATATCATAGGCAGTTTTATTGGAAAATTTTTAGATATTAAATGAAAGACTATTGATATTTGTAATGAATGATTGGACTTACCGTTAATGTGAATATGTCTAGAGTTAGCTTCCACTCCCAATGGAAGATTAACATACCGATATCTATCTTTTCATAAATTATTCTAGAGGGAGAAAATTAGTTTTCCTTGTCCCCTCTATAGTATAAGTTTTCTACAGGTTTTTTCTTCAAATGTAATTTTTTATATCAATGAAATATATGAAGTGAATAGGAATACTCATGACTATCATGTAACGGTGTAATAACTCGTACTAGTTTAAATTCATGGAATACTATTGTTCTCTTCCAGAATTATTATTATTATGGTGTGTTATATATTAAATTCAAATTTTTAATAGGGTGATTTATCTAAATTCATTAAATAATTTAGAAAATGATGTATTTTATATACATTTTCAACTAGAAATATATATTCCTCCATATTTTTTGAATATAAGGATGTATTTAATTGTTAATTTAGCGTGATAAATAAAGCCTCATGGACCTGTATATGTATGTTGGATGTATACATTTTGGAATGTATATCAATATATTAAAGAGATATTTTAATAATCTATATCGACCAGAATGGTCCATTATTGTAAAGTTTATTTATAAGTATGTTGTATAGTTCTGTAAAAATTAAATGTCTATAGTAGAGAACATATGTTTGACTAATTTTTTCCATGAATGAGTCTATTTTAGGGGAAATGGGATCCATGGATTGAATGTAAAATCATTGACTTGTGAATAGATAAAGTAGGAACATTTATACATTTCAAATAGAATATATGATGCTAAGACATATATAAAATTGCATATTAATTTCTTAAAATGATGTTATACAAAGAATAAAGATATATGGATATTGAGTAAGAATAAAAAATATTTTTTCCAATGTATAAAGAGGACATACATGGTAGATCGGATGCATCAGAATCATTCAAGAGGTTAGCAGGAGACCCAAGTAAGAATTTGATACAATGGTCCATACATGACATTAATAGATAAATATTTCATACTAAAGACCCAAAAAATGTAGTTTATAATAGTGGTATATTGTTGTTCATAGAGGCAATTAATTTTTCAAGTCCTAAAGAGAAATTCCTAATCTCTACATCATGTACATATTACAGAGTAACTAAATAAATATGGGTGATTGATTAGATTAAATTTTGAGCTCAAATTTTTAACTAAAAATGGGAAATCGGTAAAAATAGTGTTACACATGATGAACTTAGTATGACACTACTTCATTTTATTGGAGTTTAATACACAAATGATCCATTTATCATGGAAAACATTTATTTTATTCTATGTTCTAGATCTATCATATGTGTTGTGGTATATCTTTCTATAAGGAAAAAATAGTATTTTAGTGATGAAAAACTTGAATATAAAGTTGATTTATATGAGATCCTTACTTCCATGGAGATATTATTAGATAATATTGATGACCACATATTTTACATGACTTTTTCAATACAAAATTAACAATATGAAGGAATTTGGGAAGACAACCCTTTAGTAATTTCATAATATTATAGTTAACATATATTTATTTATTGTTTACCTATTTAAATTTCATAAAATTTCAGAATGTATTATTTTAAATTTTTTTACTTCAAACTCATATTTTAATGAATATGATAAATTTCTTGCTTAGATTTTTTTTTTGTTTTTTTTATCATATTTAATTAGTCTTTATATGTAACTATAGTATTTGACTAAATTTTTATTTATTCTATTTTTTTTCTATATAATTATGTGTTTCATAAATATTTTCATTATTCATTTTAAAAATATTTTTAACTACTCTAAAAAATATATGATAAAGTGTGGTTTGTATTATATTGCATTGTTTTGTTGGTGTCTTTTTAAAAATTTTACTCATAGTTTTATATAATTGTTGGATATGTATAATATTTTACTTAATTTTTTTCATATATTTATATAATTTATCTCTCATTAATTTTTTCATCATTTCAATTAACTACATTAATAAATATGAATAAAAATTTGTTATATTTAGTTTAATTTTTGTTGTATTATTTTTAATATTTAATTTAATTTTATAAGTAACAATTGGTTTTTTATATTTTTGTACTAAATTTATTTTAATTTTATTTTATGTTTAATTTCAGATCAAATAGATGATTCACCTTTTACTTTTGGGGAGGACTTTATACATACATCTACTGAGGATCCTCCTCATCCCTCTACACATAAGAATTCTATTTATATATGGGAAAAAGAGGGATTATAGGGTTGGTAAACATGGTATAATACGTTTATTGAAATTATTTTTAA
Source organism: Viscum album (assembly GCA_963277665.1). Classification (NCBI taxonomy): domain Eukaryota; kingdom Viridiplantae; phylum Streptophyta; class Magnoliopsida; order Santalales; family Viscaceae; genus Viscum; species Viscum album. Next base: position 486,719,593 of record OY728145.1, read on the forward strand.
CCCATAGGTCGTACCAATGGATACATTTGAAGTTTGATTAAAATAATAATACTACGTGTCCAAATTCAAAACCATATTTTTTTTGAAATTCATGCTCAGGTGAAAGTTATCATTTTGATTTGTGATTTGAAAAGTGTCGATAAAGTTACAATATATCAACTATTGGAGAAATTTTTGGTAATATAATTTATTATTTCTTTACCGATCATGATGTGTTTTTACTAATATAGTTTTCCCCTCATTATCAGATTATTTTTTATATAGTTGATAATAGATAAGTATGAAATAAATGTTTCTATTTAACATCTAGGAGATGGAGGGGTTGTAAATAAACACTCACATCATATTTAATTTTGGGGAAAAGTCCAAATAAAAATTCAAGTGATATATACACATTTATAGATGAAGATACAAATAATTGATTTGTTAAAATTACACTAAAAAGAAACATTTTTAAAAAGTGAAATTCTTGCTTTCAATTTTTTTTTAAAATAATAATGATAACAATAAGGATGTGTTTATCCTTAATTTATAGAAACTGAGGATAAATCATCAAGAGATCCAAAACAAAAATTTATAACCTCATAATTTATCTTATGTAACTTATAGGTTATTGGAAGAATAAATTATGGCTTATTTTTTTTAAATGTGTGCTGAGTTTTCAGGATCTACATAGATTGAACCTCTATAATGACCCAACATCCCTTGGACATGAACCTAGTCATATAACCCAATGGGTCCCCAATAATAATTTGGTTAAAATACAAACAAACCACAAGATGTTACACACAAGGGGTCACTTATTATACTATTGGATATCCCTATAGGACAAACATGTTTTTTCAGTTTATTTTTTCCTCGCTCACACACACCTCGAGAAATATCCTAGGAGGTCACCCATCCTAACACTACTCTTGGAGAAGACACATTTTACTGTTGAGTTCTAATTAGTTAGAATTTAAAAAAAAGATATGCCTGGTTAACATGGGAAATAACATTTATTATTTTAATTCACTATTTTTAGGGGTGTTTACTATCCCCTAACAAATCAAAACACCATCATTTTAGGCCCTAAATCTCAAACCTAGATATAGAATATACATTTTTGTCTAGCTATAGGATCTGATACCATTTTATAATAACTTTAACTAATCCACTGAGTCTATTCAAGAGTTCCACACAACATTAGACATGCCTCCCAATACGCAAGTGGTTTTAGACTAGTGGAGAGGGCCCATAGGACATCATGGTGATATTATGACCATAATACCAGATAAAACTCAGAGTACAATAATGGAAGTGATAATAATAAAATAATACAAAAAACAAATAAATGACCAATCAAAAAAGTGTCAACATACATAAATAAAACTATCCCATGTAGTATTAAAATGGAATGAGAGATACATAATCAAAAACTAAACAAATGATCCAATGTATGAGGTGAAGACACAAAAAACTAATAGTATACTTACAACTCAATCATACCTAAAAACATGAAAATTCTAATATTATCCTTATAAAATTTACCACATAGGCCCCTTTCCATTTTCTAGATCCTTGACAATGAAATCTAAATGTACACCAAAATACTCTAGTAGGGTGTGAGTATAAGACTCAGTAAGACACCACCGATGACCCTTAACATAAGTGCATATGTATAATAGTGAATTACATGAAATAAAATAGAGTAAAAATAATAGTAAGCATCTCACATTAGTATGTAACATATCTATGGTCCTCAAAAATAGGCTCTACCTGCTTTAGAACCATGCTAAAGTTAACTTCAACTAGAAACCGCACACATACCCCTTGATGGGTTAGTCTGAAACATGTCTAACACCCCCTTGATAGCATAGTTCAATTCTTGCTAAAATATCTTCAGAAACATCCCTCTTATAGGATAGTGAATTAGGTTACACCTATATTCTCAAATATAGAATATTTAAGGAAAATAGATATAGTAAAAATAAAAAATCTAGATAAAAAATCACATCAAATCAAGAATGTATCATAATCATCACAACGTATATGAAATAAACACAAGAACAGGCCTCAGGGCTGCATGTAAAAATCTCATATGATCAATAATGATACATAAGTCTCATGGTGATATAAAAACATTCCAAAAATCATACCAATAACATATATAAAACATGTGCTAAATTCAAGCACTTCCTACCATTGGTGAAACGACGATCAATATAAAGGGTCAACATCTGAGTCTAAAAGTACTAATAAATCCTAAAACCATTATTGAATCAGTATGATTTATAATCCTATGATAAATTTTGAGAGGAAACCATACCCTAAAGGTAGGTCAAGTTTAAACATACTCAAGAAGATACTCGGCTAACAACAATCGAGGTGTGACTGATGTGCTGACTCCAAATCCTTGAATATAGATTTTGATGCAATCAACAACCAACAATACCTTATTATAAATAAAAAACACTAAATTTGAAGAATATATTGAATATTTACTTTGTTTTGATCTAGGATAATATAAGGATATTGGTATACAAAGAAGAATAACTCATTGGAAAAATAACACAGTATCAAACCATTGTTTGAGCATTGAAAAATATATTTTAAGGGGAAGGAGTGAACCCAAAATCACCAAAGAGGCTTCATAGGGTGTTGGGGGTGAATAGGTACAAATATAATTGAGAAAAAGTGAGAAACTTTACATTAAAAACACCTATAAAATTGGAATCTCCTTTAGGCTCTGAAGGATTAAACAAAAAATAATATATCATCCAAAGGATATCTGGTGGCCACTGGGTAGACATAGTTTTATCCAGTAACCACACCAGCAAGCTTGTGAAGCAACGTAATGATCTGATAGACCTATTATCACTTATTCAAGCTACAACAAGCCCAGTATCCTAACCCTTTCTCCATTATGGACTTTAAAAAACCTCTAAGAAACCAAACTTTACGTTAAAGCATAAAAAACCTATAAAAAATCTAAGAAAAGGTGTACCTGAAATATGGGTGTTATAGTGATGGGTCCTCAATTGAAGCTGATTGTGGCCCTTCATACTAATATAGATAGGCATTCAGATAGAATGATCCATACATTAGAGTAAATTCTTCAAACGTTTATTCTATATTTAAGAGGAGATTGGGATGATCACTTTCCTTTTATATAGTTTATTAATAATAATAAATTACGGTCCTCAATTCGGATGGATTTGTTTGAGGATCTATATGGGAGACCATGTTGTACAATACTTTTCTAGCATGTGGCATGGGAATCATTAGTTGTTGGTATAATTATGGTTCATGAGAAATCAGAGTGGGTGAAATTGTTTCATAAAAAATTGGTTATGGTTTAGAATAGGTATAAGTTTTATGATGACTGAAGGGGATGAACCTTTGAGTTTGTTATGGGTGATAATGTTTTCTTAGGAGTGTCCCCCCTATTAATTTATAAGAATTTATGGAGGTATTGAAACATATAATTGTCATATTTTAGGATTTTTGAGATTATAAAACATATTAGGATATTGGTCTATTGGCTAGATATTCCACTATGATGTTAAGGTTTGTATAATGTATTCTATGTGCCTCAAATTTTTTAGTACAATCCCAATCCTACACATGTTATCGACTGCGAGGATGTTGAGTTGGAACCAAATGCATATTTTTTAGAGAAACCTACATAGATAGTGGACTAAAGTGAGAAGGTTATATGAGGAAATACGGTTCCTATTGTTTGGGTTATATGAAATAAAATGCATTTTCAATAAGCAATATAGGAGTCGAAAACATATATACAAGCACATATCCCAAGATGTTCAATTAGACCATTAGGGATACTTTTCAAGGATGATCAGTCATAAGAGGGGGATAGTGTGACGCCAATATTTTAGGTACACCTATTTTTATTCTATAATTATAAATTTTAATTCACTAATGTAAATTGAGGATGGTTATATGTGTCTCGGAGGCTGAAAAGACAAGTGGTATAGGTTGGTGAGATTGTTTTATCTTGAAGAAGATATGACAGCTCCACCAACCAACTAGAGGAGTCTGTAGAATCTATAGCCTTTTTTATATCTCATAATTCACACATTGGGAAGACACCAACCAACTAATGGGGATCCTGGGTAGGATTGGGTTTGGCCAGTGGGCACCAGTAATCTGGTGTCACCCTTTCATATCCTAATAGGGATTCCATGTTTATAGTATTATTTTTAAAATATGAAATTTATAATTTTTTCTCACATATATTGGAACTCCTTTGACCCATAACACCCGAAAACCCAATTTAGTGATTTTTAGTGCTCTCCTTCTCATACATCTCTACCATTGGATTCTCAAAAAATGGTTTGATCTTACATTCTTGATTTGGTGAGTTATTATTCTTTCTAGACCGATCTTATTCTTTCATCCTTGATCAAAACCAAGTACATTTTAAATATATTGATTAGATATAGTTACTTTTTATTGATCTATCAAGTTATTTTTTTATCAATGATAATATCTATACATGAATCCAAGGATTTGGAATCTGCACATCAATTAGACAGTGATCATTGTCTATAATAAAATCTTCTTAGAAATGTTTGAATATGACCTACCTTTATGTGTGATTTAATCTCAACCTTGATCCTAGGATTCTAAATCATATCAATTTAGAAATAATTCTAGAATTTAGGGGTGTTTTTATAATTGGACAATGAACATTTCTATCAATCACCATTTCATCTAAGGTAGGAAGCCCTTGACATTAGTGAGTGTTTTCCACAGGTTCATGGAAAGATTATTTCCATGAATATGTTTCCCCGTGAGACATATATATTATTATTTATGACATGAGGAATTAAAATTTATCCCTAATACCTATTATTGTGTTTACTACATGTGGGTTGTGATGATTATAAATTTTATTTTATTTGAAGTGATGTTTAACCTCTCATTTTTATCTTGTATCTTATGTACCATCCTTATATACTCTTTAGTTGGGTGTATAGGTAGAGACTAATGGGTTATCCCCTAAGAGGGATTTATGAGATGATAGGAAAACATGTATTATACTATCCCATTAATTTGGATGTGTTAGTTATTTTTTGGGATTATCCCATAAAGGGGGTGTGTCAACAATCTTGTTTACTTCCCTCCAACATGGTATTGAAGGAAGTAGAGAAAATCTCTAAGGACCTGAAATATTTGATGTACTTATGTGGGATACTTTTTTTCACTTTACTCTATTTACTTCCATGAAATTAAAAAGTATATACTATCAACTTATGGTAAGGTTTATTTTTTTTCATATTGTGTCTTCTACTCACCCCCTACATGGGAATTCTAGTGTGCTTCTAGATTTCATAGTCTGGGATCTAACAAAGGTAAAGGTCCCTGTGATAGACTATCGAATAGGTTAGTAGGATGATTCAGATGTAGATGGGTGGAATTTAATCTGAACATATGTTTCTTATTTTGTTTAGTGGATTTAAAACATAAATTTGATCCTCATTTTAGTATTAGTTTATGTATTTTACATTCCATACTAATACTACAAGGGTTGGATTTGTTTGTGTATTCAACTACTCTGATGATTGATTATTTTTGTATTTTTGTATATTTTTATTATTTGTTGATTATTGTTATCTCTTCCATTATGGTACTTTTATTTTTACTTATTACCTAGGGAATTTTATCCCCATGATGTCTCGCAGGCCCTCACTACTAGTTGAAAAATTCTTACATAAGAGCAGGGTCATATGTGGTTTTGTGGAACTCTAGATCAGACTCGATGGTTCATTTCAATATGTTACAACCTCATTCACCCATGCGGAAATGAAAAATTGAAGAGGGGCTAAATTAGAAGAAAGGGAACATATCGTACACAATATTCAAGGCTTGTAGATGAGAGGATTACAAGGAGTTATTTTGGTTATTTATGTTCTTTCAACTCTTTATATATTGTGATTCACTAATTAATTTATCTATTATTCTATATAGGAATCCCATGAGGAGAATAGAATATAGGAGACCTTCATACCTAAGGATAAGATTTATATTTTAGTATCTTAATTGGGAAAACTCAAACACCTAGGTCGTGTATAGGGATACGAGGTGGATGTATCCTTCAAAAATGTGTTTTTTTATTCTTGAGCTTCTTTAAAGGAGGACGGGTAAAAAGGAAAAATATAATCATTATAAGTTGAAGTGAATAATATGGATGATACATTAGGGTAGGACAATAGATTTAGTATAGTTTATGTTTATAGACATGCAAATAAAATTTATAGTTGAAGATTTGAATCCTCCACCTTCGTTTTCATATCACAGCCCTCCACCTCTAACTGCATATCCAACTCCTTCATCTCCTCCTCTATAGATTCCAATCTATTGTGAGTTATATGTCAAGGATCCCCAACATTATATTTTTTACATAGAATTATATATTATATTATTACTATAATTATTTATCAATAGATAGATATGGACTAGATCAAGGTAATAATGTAGCATATTATATATAGACCAATAGAGTACTATTTCCTATAGATGAGGTCAATATAGTTGGAAAATGTAATAACCATTTTTTGGTTGTCTATATTGACTTTTTTGATAAATTTAAACTAAGGTACGTATAGATTATATCCTTTATTGCATATTGGTGTTAAATTTTCTTTAAATTTTTTATATTTATAAATTTAACTATATTTTTTTACAGGTATAATATAAAGTGATGACATATTGGTTTGACATCAACATTTACACGTCGTTATGTCTTCAGATACCTCTTCTTCTAGAAATTATAAATTATCACCATATTTATCTTTTTTCTTAGGTTCTTATGAGATTCCAATAGATGCTAAAATTTAGTGATATGAAATAACTGTGAGGATTTTAAATAGAGATATCATGGAGAATTTAATTAGATATTTTTTGGGCATCAACTTGATGAAATTTTAATCTATATAAGTCAATAAATTTATTTATTTCAATTATTTTTATTTAATGAAAATTAATAATTTTGTTTTTTATTAGGTATATTTATATAATATTAAATCAATAAGATACTGAATCTATATATAGTTTTTTTGGCGCAAAATTTATTTCACCAATAGTAATAAAAATGAAAGATAAATAATGGAAAGTATATATTTATGAATGATTTAAGAATAATACATTTTGTGTCTGATGCTTCCTTATCTTAAATGGAATGGAACATATATTCCTTAAAGAATTATTTATCTTAACTAAATAACCAACCACATTATATTTTTTGTATATTAGTGGACATTGGATGTTTTTTTCAAAAGAGAAGAAAAATTATTGTATATACTCTATACATAGTGATGTGTGTGAATATTTTGGAAATGTGTTGGACCTATACATTTTATTATGTGAATACTTGTACATTATAATAATTTTATATTTTATTTTAGACACATAATTTTCAAAAAGGGTATGTAATTACATTAGAGATAAAATAATAAATTGGGCAATAAAGATAAAATATGTGTGCACAAATATGAATTCATAATTAAAATTACTAAATTTTGACTAAATGTACTTAAAATATTATTTTTAATTTTAAACATATTTTGACTAAAATCTACCATAATCAATAAGAAGTAAAGAAATGTAGTTGTTATGTTCATAGAGATATATTTCAAATAATTATAACTTGTACAGTTACAAAATTCTACTAGGTTAATTTTTATCATAACATTTACATTAATTTAACATATAATTATTTTTAGAATACATGATAAATGATTTATTTTTAACTTTTATAATTTTATAACCCTCACCCTTATTCTAAAATTTCTCTAAATCACTTCTAAGGATCATGGGAATATATTTTCATTCATTTTATTCATTTTTATTTTATTTTTAATATATATTTAAACGTGACATTTTAGATTTTAAAGTTGAAATGATTTTAATTTTTTCTATTTCTTTTTAGTTTTATTTGTGTTGTTTAATCTTATTTTATTTTAATGCTATATTTATGGGATATTATATTTGAATCTAATATTAATAAAATTATTTTTCACATTGGTTATTGTATAGTTTATGATAAATATTAAAAAGATATATTTTCAAAAAGGCTATTGTATAACTGATGTGAAATATAGTTTACCACATAAGTTATTATTATTAACCAATGTGATAAATGGTTTTTCTAGTCATTTATACAATAAACTACATGGTAAAACCTTCCCATTATGAAATTTTTGAATGATATCTTTGATGTTTTTTGTAATAATCAATGTAAAATACAATTTTTCACATCTATTATAAAATATTAATGTGAAAAAACCTATTTAAAACAACTATTGAAATTATTTTACTAGTTAACAAATATTATAAACAAAAAAACCAATATTGAAGACCTATTTTTTCACTAGTGAGCATTATTTATACATCACCCAACACATGCCACTCCGTTAGCACTAATAATTATATTTAATGATTTTTAAACAAATTTAAATTATTAATAATAAAAAAATAGTTTCATCTAGCTTTTCATGATAACTATGGAACTGGTGTCAAAAATGAGTGTGAAAGTACAATAATTTCTTTTTCATGTGTTACTTAAACTGGCCAAGTAATAATTGAAATTATTTTGAATGAGTCAATATGTGTTTAGTGAAGGAATTTAATAGTGATGTTTAGAGGATTGTTATAGATTCATGAGTTTGCATTAGATTTCATTATTTATAATGTATTAAAGTCTATAAGTTGAATAACCATCTATCATTCTCAAATTAAAAATAGGTGTTTTGAGTTTACAACTTAATGAACTATAGTGGATAGGTTCAATGCATAGTCTAAAATTCATATGTGATATTTGTGTGATATTCACTTCATGGAAATATGATAAGTGCTAATGGATCCAAGATCACTATCTTTATCAAGTGTAAATAATTTCTGGGTATTAACTTCAACTTGAACGAGAAGTTATTAAAGAAGTTAAAAGATAATCAAATGAAAGATGTAAGAGAGATAAATGAGTTTTAAATTATTTTAAGAATCTATATAATTAATTTTAGTTGTTCTATGGTGTTTGGATATTCTTAAAAAGTAATAGATTCCATTTCATGTGGTCCCGAAGTCAACAGAAGTATTCTAGTTTTTATTGTTCAGATTTCCTTAATTTATATAAAAATGTATGTATTCCTCATCAAACTTTTTCATGAGACTTTTCATCCAACATATTTTTATCATAAGACTACATGAAAGAACATATAAATTTTAGTTTAAGTGAAAGTATTTTGATTCTATGGCTTTGAACCAAACTATAAGACTCTAGCAAGATCATAAGTATTTGTCTATATGTATAAAATTTCCATTAGAAGAGTTTTTATCATATGAATTTGTGGAATAAAATAAATTATAGGGAGAATTAATGTATTCAAAGGTAAAGAGATAAAGTAAAATTTTGGTAATTTCTCTAATAATAATTCTAAAGTGTAAATCAAATAAAATGATTCTCCTAAGCTGGTTTTCATGGAACCAACATCAATATCAATCTTAGATAATGATTTAATATTGGAATCAAGGTGTCAAACTAGTTGTGATTATTTGAAATTAAAGAATATACATTTGAATAAAAAAGATGGATTATGATATTCTTCACATCGATGAAATAAAGTTTCATTCCATAGAAGGAAAGGGATATGTCATAGTTCATGCACTTAGGAACACATGGATGGAATTTATAATGTGTTAAGTAAAGAGTATTTTTTATGATTAGATCATGATATATCAATATTTCATGAAGAAATTTTTTTTTTGGTATTGAAGGAATTAAGGATGATGATATTGGTTGAGTTTCAAGTAAGTCTGAATGTGATTAAATCAGATATGCTAAAAAATTTAAATGAGAATATTTACTACATTTGATGATCCAAGAGATTCCATACTTCAAATATGGAAATAATCATTCTCAATTTTGTGAATATATAATTGTAGGCACTGAAGATGAAATTATTGTTAAATTTTGAGAATAATTGAAGAAATTACAAGGAACATGGTACATCATTTTATTGAGAAGAGAAGAAGATGGATCTAAATATGGGGAGATATTTTATTAAATAAGAATACCTACTTCTTGAGTATTCATAAGGATGAGAAAATCCTTTATAATTCAATATCTAAGGTGAGTTTAGAGACTAGAAGTTCTAATGAAGTTATTTACAACAATATATGTAGATTCTTATTGATCCATATATGCATGGAAGAAATCTATCATCAAGTATTGTAGAGATCACCAGGGTCAATAAAGAGATATTTTTCAACTTGATCATTTTTTAAAGAAGTTGATGTTTATTCTAGAGGATTTTAGAATCTAGAGTATAGTGTAATATATGTTGATAGAACTATATTTTCCTTAGATGTAGATCATTATTAAAGATATTTGAAGAAACCATGATTGGTGTAATAACAAATCATGGAAATGAGTGAGTTATTCTAGAAAAACCTTGTAAATATTATGTTATTCCCTCTTTCATATTACTTCTTCACATGAGGCTTGCTCATCTATTTTAACTAAGTGTATAGATAGCTATAATAAGTTAAAGTAGTTTACTTATGAGAATTAATAAAACAATACCATAGATTCACCCCCCACTCTCATCTTATTATTTAATTAACCATGGGGAATCAGAAGTTGTATTAGGAAGAAGGTTTAAGTTATATATAAAGATCTAAAAAGATAAATTTTCTTGGTATAGAGAATCAAAAAACTATGTATAAAAGATGTTTCTCTATATCTGATTGTGAATACTACCATATATAGAAGAATTATACATTTATACATTTCTTATAATTTTTCCAATAAGTGAGTGATAATTTTGTATTTGGTTTTCCAAAAATTATAAAAAGATATTCTATGAAACATTCTAATAAGTGAAATATAGAGAATGGTGAAAAGAAAAATGATAAAAGGATGTATCTTTTAGAAAACATGTACACAATATACATGATACTTAAAACTTAAATGGATATATATGATAAACTATATAAAAGTTATAAAGAAAATATAAATGTAATGGAAGAAAAAGTTAAAGTATAAATGATCAAATTTTAAGACAAAATATAGATGATTATAAGATCATTGAATACTATTTTCCAAGGTTCATTGAAATTGCTTGAATAATTTGGGGTTTTGTTTTGAAATTTTTGGATTCATCATTTTCAAAGAAAATGGTGATGAATTTACCAAATATTTTTTATCAAAAAACTATATCCTTGGATGATAGAGAAGATCTACAAGATGATGAACTAAACAATAAAATCAATTCGAATGATATGAGGAAAGAATAAGATGATAAGATAAAAGAAAAATATATTATTACTTTTGAATAAATGAGAAAAAAAATGTTATTAAAGTTTCTGGAGAGACTTACATGGATGATGATGATGAGGGTGATGAAGACATCAGCCAAATTTTTCTCTTTTATTAAGATATTCAATATGGGAAAGTGGAAATAAAAAGATAATAAATTACTAATATAATATAATTATGATGATTTTTTTCATATTGAAAAATATTTCCCAAATAATCAGGTATATGACTATAAATTATGAAAGAAACATAGGAAACCAAAAAAATAAAAAAAATATTATAATAATAAGAATAATTCTAAATGAAAAAGAAAAAGTATTATTATAAATAAAGATAATGGTGACTCCTCTATACATTTAGATAAGAAAGTAAATTTATTTTCTCATATTTATAAAATTAATTAATTCATCAAGAAGTGATGATGATTCATAATAAAGGATTGAAATTTAGTGGGAGATGAATGAAAAGTTAGAATCCTGTCTTGAGTGTATTACAAAACTCAAGAAAGAAAAGAGAAATATTCTGATGGAGAAAAAAAAATATGAATAAAGAAAAGGGGGGAGATGGTTAGAAATGATAAAGAAAATATTTTTGAGATAAAGAAGCACACTATTATAGGATATAAAAAAGATATTATTTTTAGTGATCACGAGGATAAGTTAGAAAAAATTAAAGAATAACTAGCTATCACAGAATCAATATTAATATTTGTTCAAAATGAGCTGAAAAAAGTTAGAGAATAATTCACCTTGTCCATTGAGATTAAATTTTTATCTTCTCTAGATAGGTAAATGTGGTTTTCCAAGAAGAAAGAAAAATATACAACTAATAATTCAAAATTTAAATATTTTATATCTAATAGTGAAATAGATAAATATAGTGTAGATCCTATTTAGACAAAGAAGAAAATTGAGTGGCAATTTTTCACATAAAAAAGAGAATAACATTACATGGTAATCACTGGAACTTGGTAAAATATGTCGTATGACATAGTATGGTAAAAACATAAAAACTCATGATATATTTCTTATCACAATGAAATATTTCGTTTCAGAGAATTTTTTCAAGTGATGTGGAGGATTTTAACTCAAATCATATTCTTTTTTATCTACTATGTCATTACAAGGAAAGAGGAAATAACCAAGGTTTATCCTTGGTGATATTTGAAGAAATATTTAAAAATGGATAACTAAATATAACTAATTCTATCCACTCAAAAAAATTGAACACTGGGAAGTGATTTATAAAATATGTGAATAAAGAGGTCACAAAGATACAGGGTTCATGGCCAGTATACCTGGGAAACTTCTCTATAAAAATGAATAGAATAAAAATAAAAAGGTAATATAAGAAGTTTAGATTATTAAGAATATATAAAATTAAAATCCATGAAATATGATAATTGATAAATATAATGATTCACATTAAGTCTAGACTAGTTGGGTATGTCTATGAATAGAGAAAGATGAAATGTATAGAAACACTAAAGGGAAAACATGATTACACAGGAAAAAAATTTCATTCATGATAAGATATCCACAAATAAAGTTATAAAAAATCAAGAATAATTATGTAAAAGGTATGGAAGGTTTGGTCATGGGAATGAAATATTTATTAAAATCTTACTAGCCCAAGAAGATATCATTATAATGATATTTAAATAAAAGGAAATGATGTTTCTTCGATATCTGATGTAGGAAAAAACAATTTTTAATGAGGAGAGAGTTTAAGAGAAGAATATGTGTAAGAAACTTGTTAAGACTATAGACCTGAAAAGTGTTGAAGTTATACATAATGATAATCCTAGGTTGAGAGTAAACTCTTAAAGTTAGTGTAACATATCATGAAAAAATGTATTGGATGTGCACTAAAATGTACATGAATTATATGCATATACACATGCATATATGTAAGATATACATATATGTATAATATGATAGAATATGTAGTGTACATTTATTATATTCATATTTGGTATATGTTTTTAATGCATCCAATTCCTAAATATAATATATATATGATATATATATTATTTATTTCTTCTAATTAGTTTATTCATTAGTTACAATTCATTATGAATGGATTAAAGGCTTTACATTAAATTAATTGAAAACTATTAATGAATTATACCCGAAAAATAATAAAATAATATGATGAATTATGAATAAATGATGCCTTGGGATTGCGATATATAAGGTGATGGAATCATATATTTTTTGGAATATGTGTGGTGTGGGATGTGTATGAGTCTATTTTGAGTCTTTCTTCCTCTTGAACATTATTAATCTCACATGAGAAGGAGACATAATCCCTTTAGATTCTTGGGTGTACTCAAAAATTATTTGATTGATCCATTGGACATTGTTCTCCCTTATAGGCAGGGTTCTTTTGCTCACTTCTCCTTAGGATCTTTCAAAAACACTATCTATATAAGGAAGATCAAAAAAACTTCTATTCATGAATTTTAGGTACTATATTTTATAGTATTATTTACATGATAATTTCACAAGATAGTATTCATGTGTTTTAGATTCTATCCTACTATATATGATCATTATATGATCATATGAAACCCATATATGGTATCAAAAGGATTTTCTTATATAATTAAACATGTTTTGATAAATAATTTTCAATTAAAAATGAAAAGTAATGTTTTTTAATACCAGAGGATAATTACAGACCCTTAAATGAGCTACATGAGGGAAAATATGATTTACCATTATAAAGGTAGGCTATGTATACATAGAAACCCCACCATTTTTCACATACTAATACATTATTTTAAGCTTACTTAAACATCAAATTAAATCCAAGTATTGTAAAGTCTAGTGTCTTAGAGATTGGGTGCATAATTAAACATCATAATTCCAAAATAAGAAAATATTTTATTTAATATTCATAAGAGCTCCTAAATTCCTTTGAGACCTTACATCTGCATAGTATAACCTGGGGGAAAACATGAAAAAATGGATGATCTAAAAAACCCAATAAGGAAATAAACATTAAAATAAATATTAGCATATGGGTTAGAAGGCATAACATAATGATATAAAAAGTCATGGAACATGATTAAAAACATGGAATAATAACATATAGAATAAGGAATCAAATAATTATAGAATCATAGTAATGTGGAAGAAACATAAAACATGAATATATCATGATTCAAGGCTCATTGAATATGGAGGAGCACGAGTCAAGGATAACCACCAAGATTGTTGCCCATGAAGCACGAGTCAAGGCTAACTACTAAGACCTTTGCACATAACATATCATGAGACTAAATATTACCTGATGCATTAGAGATATATCTGGGTGAACCCATCATAACATGTTCATGAATATGTTTTACACATAAATAATCATACATAAGCAATCATACATAAACATAAGGGTTACCCATGGAAAGAATTGGGTATCATAATAAGTCAAAAGGCATAACATAATGGAATATTATAATGGTGTCCATGAAATAAAGGATTTAAATCATACATATAAATTAATAAGGTAAAATAAGAATAAACCATGATAATTTATGTCAAACATAAGTGGATACATATAAAAATAATGTTTAATAAACCTTATAAAAAAACATTTTTGTGCAGTTTAAAGAAAATATTAAAGATTCTGTAAAATGGGAAGGCATAACGATTTGTTTAAAACCAGACATGAATCAAGATAAATTTTTATGATAAAATGATTGATTTTAGTAAAAAAAATATAGGATTAAAATATATTATGGAGTGAAATTTAAAATGGGTAGGAAATCTGGAAGTTCCCTTGAATCAGGCTTGCTTTTCGGGATAAATTGAGAAGGGATCCTTTTTGAAACATGTATTTCTCCATCAAAGAAGGATGATCCAACATGTATACATGAGTTTGGAACATATAAAAAGTATATAGAAGAAGTAGATACAAATAAATAAGCATTAAATTTGGTAAATATAGAGAAAACATAACCCGAAGGAAATTTGTAGTTTCGGAAAGGATCCCTTACCTTATGTCTGAAACGGTTTTATACTTGATCTTAATGTCCTCTTGAATCTCTCATCCTTGATAACCACATTAGGGAACATGTTTTGATATGTTTATGAGACCAGTATCTCTTGCACGTGGGGGGGGGGGGTTGGGAGGAGTATAGGGTAGAATTTGGACAAGGCTCAAAGCTTGGAAGGTGTGAGGAGATGGGTAGTGTGCCTGGTATTTATAGTGGAGGAGAGGGGTGTTTTCTCATTATGTTATTCATTAGTTTATTATTTTTTTCAAGATAACAAATAGTAATGATTATAGTGATTGAATACTATAATTAGATCATGTAAGCTATAACTAATGGTTCTTACATCACCCATGACTCAAGGAATAGTGTATTTAACTTATAATATACATATACCATATTTTACTATTCAACAAAAAATCAATTATTTCATAAAAATACAAAAAATTTAACCTAACCATTTTTTGATTTGTAGAGTTCTAAAATCAACCCCTTTTTATGAAAATAATTTTATAAATATGCGAAATTTAATTTTTAATTAAAATCATCATTCACTCAAAAAATAAACATTTTAAAAATATTACTAATTTTAACACTTTTGAAAAATCAAATTAGGTCTCATAAAATTATCTTATAACAATAAGATAACAAAATATTAATTTATGAATAAATTTTATGAAAATAAATTTTCTTTAAAATTATAATATTAATCATAAAATTGTAATTAATTATTTATGACTTAAAAATACCTACACTTAATTATTAATTTTTAAAATATTTATTTACATAAAATATTATACAATTATATCATATTTTAATTTATAAGATACCAAAATTTTATTTATAATTTCATATGTACTGTTACTATTCTATTCACCACTTTACTTTTAATAAGGGTCACATTTCTATTCCAAAGGTCAAGTTATTATTTCATCAGTATTGGTACCTTAACTTCTAAAAAAACTTCTTATTTCATTAATTATTCATTTATAAAGTTTATATTTTGTTATTTATGTAATTTAATGTGATTTATACTATATTAAATTACTATAATAAAGGAATTTCCATTGATAAAATTTTTGGTTGTTTCATTCTTCCCCCTTATGAAATTTGGACCTCGAAATTTCGTTTTATGTCCTATGTCGAAAACAGGTGTGGGTACTTCTCTTTCATCACTTCCTCAGGTTCCCATGTTTCCTCTTCATACTTATGGTTCTTCTAGAGTACTTTGGTCAGGTGAGTAGTCTTTTTTGTGTAGAACTTTATCTCTACGATCCAAGAACTTTACTCGCTATTCATCATAAGAGATGTCATTTTCCAAATTTACCACCTCTAAATTCAGTACATGTGAGGGATCTGGTATGTTCTTCATCAAGAGGGATACATGGAATACATTTTGTAATTGGAATATGGTAGGTGGAAGTGCAAGTCGATGGAAAATAGCTCTGACATGATCAAGGATCTCAAAGGGGGAAATGTACCTAGGACATAGGTTTCCTTTCTTCCCGAATCTCATAACAATATTCTATAGAGATATTTATTGGAATACCTTGTCTCTAACTATAAATTCAAGGTCTCATCAACATTTTTCTTCATAGATATTTTTTTTGAATTTGGGATAGCTTTATGTACTGCTAAAAGGTTTTCACTTTTTCCACCATTTCTTCAACCATTTCAGATCCTAGCATTTTATATTCACTGACCACATCCTAGCCTGTTGGTGTTCCACATATTTTACCATAAAGGGATTCATATGGAGTCATTTGGTTTCTTGAGTGAAAAAAATTATTATAATAGAATTAAACTAGTGGAAGATTTGGGTCACATCCTCCTTTTAATTCCATAAAACGTTCTCTCAACATGTTTTCTAGTCTCTTTATAGTCTGCTCAGATTGGCTATCAGTTTTAGGATGGTATGCCATACTAAAGTTTAGTTTAGTGCTAAGATCATGTTAGAGACTTTTACAAAACATAGAGGTGAATCTCAGATCTCGATCGGATACAGTCGATTGTGGCACTTCATGTAGCCTTACCACTTCTTTGATGTATATCTGTGCTAGTTGATCTATTGAGAAGTTCTCTCAAATTTCAATAAAGTGAGCTATCTTTGTAAGAATATTCACTATAACCCATATAGAATTGTTTCCTCTATATGTCTTTAGAAGTTTAGGGACAAAGTCCATGGTAATTTTCCCCTACTTCCATGTTGGTATGGGTAGTGGTTGCATCATCCCCTTATAATTTTGTCTTTTAACCTTCACTTTCTAACATACTAGGAACTATTATGTATATTCAACAATCTCCTTCTTCATATTTTTAAACGAATAGTTCTCTCAGAGATCTCATTACATCTTTGTGCTCCCTAGGTGAATAGAAAATGTTTATATATGTGTTTAATTTATAAGATCCTTCTTTATCACTATATTAAATGGTACACATATTCATGACCCAAATCTTACAACTCCTTCATCATCAATTTTAAACTATTAGGATTTCCCCTTACTCACAACTTCTACCTTCTTTTGGATTTCTACATCATTCCTTTGAGCACCCTTTTTTTCTCCATAAGGGATGGTTGAGAAATCATTTGAGAAAGGATTTATGATGTTCCTTATTTAAAATTCTTATGTCTATCATGTAAAAATATAAAAATATTGCATCCTTCTCAATTCACACCATTGATAAAGATTTAGAATCCTTTCTAATTAGTGCATCTGCCACATTATTTTCCTTACCATGATGACAATATATTGAGCAGTCATAATCCTAGATGAGGTTTAAACATGTTCACTAACGCATTTTAAACTCATTCTATTTGAATATATATATATATATATATTTGAGACTCTTGTGATCCATATATATCTCTCACTTCTCCCTATAGAGATAATGTCACCAGATTTTTAATGAAAGGACCACATCTTTCAACTCAAGATTGTGTGTGGGGTATATTTGCTCATGAATTTTCAAATTCCTTGAGGATTAGGATACCACTTTATTGTTTTTCATCAGTACACATCCTAGGACCTTCATTGAAGGATCACTATACACTAGAAAGAGTTCCCCACTTTTTGTAAGTGTGAGTACATGTGTAGTGATACGATTCTTCTTCCACTCTTTTAAGTTGTATTCACATTCATTGGTCCAGAAAAACATCACTCCCTTCTGAGTTAACTTGTCTAGTGGGCTTGAAAAAAATGGGATGTTATTCACAAATCATCAATAATACACTGCTAGGCCAAAGAAACTTTGGATCTCTATGATAGATGTTGGCATGGGAGACTCTTTGATTTCCTTTGTCTTGATAGGGTCCACATATATTATTTTTCTAGTGATAACATGCCCTAATAATGATAGTTCCTTCATCCAAAACTCACATTTATTCTACTTTTCATAAATATTCTCCCTTCTCAAAGTCACCATCACAGTATTCAAATTCCTCTCATTCTCCTCATTTCTTTTGGAGTATATTAGAATATCATCAACAAAGTCTACCACAGATTTTTTGAGGTAATATCTAAAGACTCTATTAATTAAATCCAAGAAAATTTCATGAAAATTAGTGAGTCCAAAGGGGATCACAATGAACTCATAGTTTTCATACATTGATTGAGATGTAGTCTTGGGAATATCTTCCTTCCAAACCTTGAATTGGTGATATCCCGACCAAAGGTCCACCTTAGAGAAATAATTGGCCCCACATAGCTGATAAAACAAGTCATCAATATATGGTAGAGGATACTTGTTCTTTATCATGATTTTATTTATATTGTGATCATCAATGCAGAGGTACATGGATCCATCCTTCTTCATGAAAAATAGGACTTCTGCACCCCATGGTTAAACACTCGAGAATATAAAAACATTTTTCATATTATCTTATAACAGCTTCTTTTGTTCTTCCATATTAATGGTGACCATTTTATAAGTTATATTTGATATAACCAAAGATACATGAATCACTTCAATTGATAATTCAACCTATTAATCAGAAGGAAAACCAAGAAACTCTTAAAGTAACCCATTAGTGTAGTCCCTCAAAATGGGAATGTCTTTTAGCATGATTATCTCCATTGTATCAATCATTTGAGATAGATATGATTTCTTATATGGTAGTAATATCCACACTTGATACAATGATTCTAAAGTAGACTCATTCTCTTATATACACTTGTATAGAATTGGAGGATGCTTTGGGATGTAAAGTGTAATATTCCTTTCCCAACAATTGATATTGGATATATATAATGATATTTAATCCATTCCCAAAATAGCATCAAAATACACCAAAAGGATAATGAAAATATTTTTTGGTAAGTAGTGTATAAAAAAATAAACCAAGGTTGAGTTATAAACTTTGGATGTAATAATTTCCCCATTTTATGTTCTCACCAATAACTCAACCACTAAAATTTTTAGGTGGTTTTAAAATAGTTCTAATAAGCTTGTACGATATGAAAGAATATATAGAACCAGAATTAAATAGTATGTTTGCTATTATTGAATGAATAATTAGCGTACCTATCACCTCATTATTTTCAGGATCCACTTCTATATTAGTGACATCATATTCCCTTCATTGCTTCCATGGAGGTTGTTGTTGTTGAATGCCTCCAACAACCCTTGCCTTTGGTAAATGGTTCGCATAATTCCTATATTCCTTATGGTTTTAACTCTATACTATAGGTCAAGTTTTGTTCTGAACCTTTTCTTCTCATTCTATGTTAGTGGGACTCTTCACATCCCTTCAGCAGTTATTATCCAGATGCATCATTCTTCCACATTTGAAGCACTTTATGGTTCCCTTTAGATAGTTCCTAGGATGATTTTCTCCATAATTTTGACACATGGGATATTGTGTTTTCTTTCTATCATGGGATTTATCCGCTAATTCACCCATAATAGACTTCATTTTACTCTTTTTTCACTAGTCCAATTAGACCAATGAGAGTATATGATCTCGATTTAAACCTTAAGGTCACATTATATGATTACTTGATAGCTATAAAAGTCACTAATCTCCAAAGAATTTCATATAATTGGTCTTAGTCTTCTAAATAATTGATCTACCTTGATTTTGGTGTTCATGAAAAATCCAGAGGCATATCTTGTAAGCCTTTCAAAGCTTTTATTGTACGCCTTGATAGAATCATATTACTTCTTATTAATTATGAGGAACTCCCTTTCAAAATTTAGATGGAGGGTTCAAGGAAAATATTTATTGAAAAATATTTTATTTAAATATTCCAATTCCATGGAATAAATTTCCTCCTTGGACTTTTTGTTATTAATTTGTGTCCACTACTGATCAGCTTCCCCATCAAAATGATAGTCTGCCATCAAAACTTTCTCCTCTTCTAATCACTAGAGGATAGATAATATCTTCAAAATGTAGTTAATCCATTATTATATGAGGAGGGGATCAAAATAATGACTAAAAATGTGAGGCGTTTTTCGTATGAAGGAATCAATGAAAAAAATTTCTTCCTTTGCAGAAGGAGGGAATTATACACAATTCAAGTTATTATTCATAACTTGATCTAGCTAAGAGAGTACTTTCATTATGATTTGATCACCCATCCCCATAATATTGGTAATATCATTAGGTAAATAATACAATTTCCAATAAAATTGATAGTTAGAAAGAATTATTATATTTCCATCCATTAATGAAGAAAACTAACATACAATTAGGGGGCTTGAATTCTTAACTAATAAGAACAATAAAAGGAATCATTGAACATAAAAGGATAAACTTGTAAAGGAAAAGTATATCCTAACTTGCGATTCATGAGGTTTTAATCTAGGTTATCCATGATCCGTTTCTTAACATATATTATTATGGGAATTTTTTTCTCCCTTAATAATTGTTCATAATGAGCTTAAAAATTTACCAAATAATATCCCCCTAGAGTGTCAAACTAGGTGCGTAGTAGGGACCATTGTCATGGAACAAGTTACCCCGAGTCAGTCCCAGAACACCTTGTCACAGTTGTTACTCCTAGGTAGATGTTTTCTAGAACCACATCCACTATTAGTATCCAGACAGGGAGTTATTTTCATGATAAACTACTTACTCTATAACAACCAAAATTTAGGGATGTTTTCTCATATTTAGTATTACACTTAGGATTATTACTAATGTTATCTATTCCTAGTATTAAAAAATAACTAGACCTTACCTCTAATACCAACTATATAAACCCTAACCTTTTACACATAATAGTAAATGATTTAAATATTACTTAAAAATAAAATTTCAAGCCTTGGATCGTAAAGTCTAGTGTCATGGAGATTAGGTAGATAAATACAAAACATGATTTGAAAATAATAAAATCTTTTATTTAATATTAATAAAGCACTCATAATGTTCTTTGAGCCCATAAATATTTATAGGATAACCTGTGGGAATAAATGAATGAAGGTATGAGAAAAACTGTTAGTAAGTAAATAAACATTAAAATAAAGGTTGGTAGGGGTAGCGGGATCATAAGAGATTAAACCTTCTTCTAATGAATTTAATCCTAGGAAATATCCATGAGAAATAGGTTATGAGAACATAAAATTCCAGTAGGAGATGCATATTGATATGTATCATTGGATGTTACAGTCTACAAAAATGTGTAATGACCTTAATACTTTATTCTTATTATTAATTCATTTAATGAGTCACATAATTTTATGTATTGATGAAAATTGAGACGAAATATTTTTTTCATTGAGGTAGGATATGTCGGTTTCATCATGATTGATAGTACTTTAATTAATAATATTAAAAGATTTTTCCCCTCCCATAGTGGTGGAGGTTAATATCCTAGTTGTAACAAACCAAAGTTTATAAATAATATTTGTCTCATGAAATAAATGCGTGTTATAATATACTATATAGTATTATACACATAAAAAATGAAAAAATATCATTTAATTACAGAATAATGTTATATTAATGAGCAATAAAATCAATTAAAATTAAAAAAATTACAATTATTTAAAAAATATAATATAGAAAAGCTAAAATGAGAAAATATAGATATCCCCAATCTACTAGAATCATTTTCCCCACTGCCAAAACTATAGAAAAGAAACAAAATATTAGTAAAATAATCAACAAGGTATAAAATGGAAATATAGTACCTTGATAATAATTGAACAAAATACTTAATGAAAGAATGAAGGGGTATAAATATAAGGTATTGTGACCTTTGAAATAGTAACCAGGCTGTTGAGAATAGTAACCTAACCTTCAGTAATAGTAACCTAACCACTGGAATATTATTTTTACTCCAAAAAATAAATGTTGATATAAATAATATTTATCAGAAATAATTTATGCGAATATAAATTTTGTAATTCCAAAGAATAAATATCATTATTAAAAACTCAAATGAAATATAAACTCATTTTTAATAAACTCCATTTTAATGAATTTTATAAAAACAATTATTTTTATATTAAAAGTAAACATTATACATTTTAAAAAAATTTGATAAAATCAATATTATTTTTGAAATAATCACATTGAAATTTTCCCATGGTGAATTTTACTGATTTTTTAAAACACCATTTTTAGGTGGATAGTAAAAATACAGTTTTTCACCTAAGCGGTGTATATTAAATTACATCATTCAGGATGTAATAATGAAATAATAATTAATAGAATATGATTTTAGGCCATGATATATTTAATTTAATAAATGGATCATTAAAATAAAATAAATGTTAATTCCAAACCTAAATATTATTTTCCAAAACCTAAAGTGAAAAGTGATTCCTTAAAATAAAAAAAATAATTTATTTCCACTTTCCTTTTTAATAAAAAAATGAATTCAATTTAAAATAATTTCAAATTATTATAAACCATTTTGTTTTCAAATATTCACTATTACATGTT
Organism: Viscum album; assembly: GCA_963277665.1. NCBI lineage: Eukaryota > Viridiplantae > Streptophyta > Magnoliopsida > Santalales > Viscaceae > Viscum > Viscum album. The sequence goes on from OY728145.1 coordinate 486,742,801, forward strand.
TTGCCTTTAATGTATTATTTTATTTAATATTTTATTCAAAAAATACCCCTCTCCTCAAGCATAAATAACCCCTCTCCCACCCCTTGGAAAATAACTCTCACCACTCTTACCAAAGTAAATATGCTACCAAAATTATCCCTATTAGGACCCTTAGAATCCTTAGGGACTTTATGTAGTAATATAACTCATGAAATTGACTGATTTATAGTGTCATTCAAGAGAAGCTACTCCGAGGATTAAGTAAGTTTAGATCAACTCTTCTTTTTTTTTTCTTCTTCTCTTTATTTTCACCATCCTGTTTGACACCAAATATTCTAATAATTAATGAGGTAGTAATTTAATATTATACTGATGATTTTGAACTACTGTAAGTATTATATATATATATATATATTTCAAAATTCAATTCCCACTCTATCAACAATGTCCCATCAAAGGTCAGTTAACCACCTATGAAGACATTGCCAAGTAAAAACATATAAACATCTTAATGGGTAGATATTTTGAATTATATATAATATATAAAAATTTAGATAAATATATTATTACTTTTTAAAATTAATTATACTAATTTATAACTTACATTTAACAAAATAGAAAAATTTAGGAAAAAAAGAAATTTTTAAGTAAAACATGATATCAAAATAACTAACCTAAAACAATTAGAATTTAGAAATATAATCAAATTAGTATAATTAATAAATAGTGGTATAAATAAAAATAATTCCCTTCTAGATTTATTTTTTAATAAATCTATGCCTATTATCCAGGAGGTGTCAAAACACTGAAATAATGTGGGAATTAAGGTTAGGGGATTCTAAAACCCAATTCATTTTCATTAAGTTATCCCTCTTTTAGGAAATCTACAATGTGGATATTAATTTAATTTTTCTTAAATGTAATTTCATTATTCTTACCTTTTTCCCAGGGATATATATGTTTCCACCTTGATTTTTAAACCAAATACAATGACTTTCCAAAAACAGGCATTTCCTTCCCAAAAAATCTTTAACTCTTCATGTGTTATTTATCATACAAGAAAAATGTTCTCTTATTAGATTGTATGATCCCTGTTTTTCTTTTTAGAACCCTAATGTTTATTATTGAATTTATTATTTATAAAATCCTTACGAAACCCTTTCCATTCCTTGGATTATTTCATGATTATGAATTTTATACGTTATATGTGGCATGCATGATAATTCAAATATTATGATGTGATTGGTGTCTCTAGAATTATATAGATCTCCAATGAATTGGGTAATGTGATTTGTTTCTTGAGAATTGTTATTATGAATGAACACGATTCTATATTTTTCCACAATGATGATGTTATAAATATGTATATTTTTTGTGAGTGAAGGTAATGCTAGCTTTTCTCACAACTATTAATGGTATTTGACTGTTATGACACGTTGTTTAATTTTTATGAATTTACACATTCCATGACTTTATCACATGATTGAATAATGATGTTGATGATGATCCTATGATTATTATTTGATAATGATGATTATTTTCACCCATGTTATTTGGATTCATGTCCCTTATTCATTCTCTAACTAGGATTTTGTCTCACACCTTTCTTTGAGGTATATCCTTAGGTGTTTACAAGTACTATGATGAGTTGAAGATTTTAGGAGGATAAATAAGAAGGATTTAAATAAATATTTATGTTTTATTATTTACATGTTATGTATGAGACTAATTTTCCCAAGACACTAATCATTTTGATCCTGGATTTGTATATATATTATGTTATATATCATAAAATTATGTAATAGTTATTAATGAAACATTAGGGCCAATATAGTTGGTATCAGAGAACAGTTTAGGTAATTACGGAATTAGTATTAGAAAAAAATAGAAAAAACATGATTATAAGTCTATGTACAACTAAAACATGTTAGAAGAATAATTTTAGAAAAGGGAAAACTTTTTTATCCCATAATATATAACTTTAGAGTTAATTATGTAAAATAATAATTTTTTCATGATGTTTTTACTTACATTTTATTGGTAACATTTCTATTTTATAAAATGTAGTGAACCGGGAGAAACTAGACCAACAAACCATGAGTGGGACAATGTGATTAATATTTGAATTAAATCCCTAATTTCATGGGAGGTGGAGTTCAAATATTCATAGAAATTCATATACAATTTTCTCATACTATGAATATTAAACTGAACCATGTGGAATTTCTACCTTCACCCAATAAGGAGAAACTATCGATTGATCCCTTTATGCAGCAATGACCATTGAAGTTTAGTGGAAATTTTGGTCCACTTGTTTTATAATGGTGGTTTAACTCAATAGAGAATATATTTTCTATTGTCCATTTTTTTGAGAAGGAGAATGTGACTCATGAAATTTATTATTTAGATGGAGAATACAATCAATGATGGGAATTGATAATGAAAACTAAGACGAATGGTGAAATGGAAGTGATAGAGTGGTAATACATTAAGAAAATATTTATTTCTAAGTATTTCCCTAGAACAAATAAAGAAACTTTGGAAAGATAATTAATATAGAAAAATAAAAAGGAAGGTGAATCTATCATGTCTTATGAGAAAATCATCACAATGATTGGATGACACACCTTAGTTTTTATTATTAACAATGAAGGAAAAATATATAAATTATTTAGTGGTTGAAAACCTCACCTTCAAAAGGATATAACTATCTGAGACATTGGGAGTTATGAAGAATAGGTTATATGTTCCTTGAAAGTAGAGACATAGTTTATAGAATGGTCCCATAGTTATAGATATAAGAAGAGAATAATGGAGTTTCATGCTGGTGGGTCAAATGAGATATGAAGAAAGAGTATCCAAGTACCCACATGTCAAAATTGTGGGAAAATATTTTATAGTAATTTCATAAAAGGGATAAGGAAATGATAAATTCTTGGAGATAATTCTATGAATATCATGAATGTCTAAAATACATAAAGATGTTTTCCACCTTGATTGAGAAAAGGAAAGAATCTCATAATTCACCCAACATGGTTTAATGATTTAACTGTTGGGAGAAAGGTCATAATGAAAGACATTACCCTAAACCATGGGTCCTTAAGGATAGTCAACATTAGAAAAATCCAAATAGAGTGGATAAAGGGACACCTTATTCCATTACTATTATTAAAGTGGAGTGTGAACAAGAAGTCGTAAAAGGTACACATCCTATTAACTCAATAAATGGAAAAGTTTTATTTAATTATCATTCTACATATTTATTTATATCTCATAAGTTTTCTATAAATTTTGAATCAAATACTTGATGCTTTGAAGTTAAGAAATCTATAAAAACACTTAGTAACAAAATCATTGTAACCCAAGTTTTGGACGCTTCCCTTATAAGTGTCTGTGGAAATATTATTCTAGTGAATCTCATAATACTTCCCTTGGTGGAATTTGACACTATAATGGGAATTGATTCACTCTCATTATATAGAGGACACATCAACTGTTGGGAAAAGGAAATCTCTTTTTATATTCCAAACCATCCAATGCTCCTCTACAAAATCCATAAAGATCATAAATCTCCTTTTTACAATCCATCAATGGGGTAGGTTTCGATACCCTACAGTGAAAAATACCTTGCTCAGATGGTTGAATCAAAGGAAGGTATCAAACTATATAAAATTACCATTTATATAAAATACACTGATTTATTTCCTAAATAGTTACTTGAACTACCCATAGATTTTGAGGTAGAGTTCTCAGTTGAGATCATACCTAGAGCCACTCCTATATCATGATTTCCCTATAGGATGACCCTGATAAGACTGGATAATTTAAAGAACAAACTTTAGGATCATTTTTACAAAGGTTTGATACTCCCAAGTGTATCTCCATGAGGTTTTCCAGTGCTTTGATTAATGAAAAGGTTAGATCAATGCAGTTGTTCGTCGATTTTCAGGAGCTCAACAAGATCACCCTAATGAACAAGTATCTTCTACCAAGGATCGATGACTTTTTTGATCAACTACAAGGAGATCAGTACTTCTCAATAGTGGATCATTATTTTGGATGTCAGAAACTGAAGGTGAATATGCGAAATATTCCTAATATTTACTTCTACATGAGGAATAGGTTCTATGATTTTATAGTAATGCCATTTATACTTACCAATTCCCTAACAATATTCAAGTATTTGATGAATATAGTCTTTAGAGACTTCTACCTCAAAAAAATTTTCATAGGGTTTATCGATGATATTATAATTTTATCCAAGATTTATAAGGAACTTGAAATGAATTTAATTATTATGCTGGTGACATTATAGAAGAAAAAATGTACACTAAGTTTGATAAGTGTGACTTTTGTATGTAGAAAATTTCATTCATGGGGCACATGATCACAAGTGATGGAATTTCAATGGAACCTTCAATGAAAAAAGTAATTGAGAAATCTCCCAGAACCATTAGTGTCACTAAAATCCATATTTTTCTTGGATTAGGTAGGTAATACCGATATTTTGTGTAACGCCCCGACCCCAGTTACCTAGAGTCGGTGCATTATTACATAACATTGGCATGATCACAAGAAAGATCAAATCTCGAAAGACCGATTAGTTTAGTATCCTTGGAAACACTAGATATATTCATAAGTCCTACATTATATCATAAAGTGAAAAACTACTACAAAAACATATTGTCTCCTTATTCCACACTCATATCCCTACATAACATCCCTACAGGTCATTCATAATTTACTTCTTCACTTCCTGGGAAAAATAAAACATAGAAAAGGGGTGAGCTCAAATTCCCAGTAAGGATAACAATATAGCAGAAACATTCATAAATAAGAATAAAAATTTAAGGCAATGTATAACTAAAAAAAAGCCTTTTAAACTTGAACTTCAACATAGTATGGAAAAAGTAAAATTAAATAATTCCATTTACTTATTCACATGGATATTATACTAATCGAATAATCACATGAAATATTAATAACCACTTTCATAATGATGTAATGCATAATGCCAGACTATCATAACCACATAGCCAAGGCCTTGTGCCAAGACTACAAATAATATTTTGTCAAGGCCTTGTGCCAAGACATTAGTTCGTCTCATGAGACCTACCGATGCATCGATGAGCTATAGCAGGCTCCACCCCTCACATATTAAGTCCAATGCATTCCCATATGAAAAGGTTTAAACATGACATAAACATTCGTATTAAAACTAGCATACAAAATGTAAATACTTCATCCATAAACCATGAAAATAAAATATCCATAGTCAAACATATCACAAAACCTTCAATACAATATGGATGTTTTTTTCATAATAAATCATCTCCAAATAAGCTTAAAATCCATCAAAGGATGTTGACATAGATGAAATCACAACTCTTTTTAGAGAAATATATATTTTTATTTTGAAATCATTTAAGAGTCATATAAAATGAAACATTTTCTTTGAAATTATTCTTATAATCTTGTAAGGGAAGCTTCGATGATTTTATAATGGTGGAAAATAGCCGCACCCGCCGTATAAGTTAAAAAAACATTCTTACCTTAATTCTCTCAAAAGGTTAAAAAGCACCTTTTTTAGAAAACGACGGAAAGATTCCTTTATAAACCTATAATAAAAGTCGAACAAGGGTATAAATGACTTTAACCAATATTCTTGTAAATGGTAAAAATGTTTTGAAATACATTTTGGAGAAACATGGATGTGGATGATAAAGAAATCCCAGTAGATTATTACGTATAAACAATCTCGGATAATGAAGAGATTGCGAAATAAACCCTTACCTTGTACTTTTACTTGGTTGGGGTAGGTTAACCTTCTGTATAATGGTGAAATAATTGTTATTAAATTATACAAGAATCATATACATTAATATGATATCATATATGATCTTTTAACATTGCTTTGTTAATAATATCTTAGTATTATCGTCATTTCGGGTGTTAACTTACTCATTTTCTTTTATATGTTTTGTTACATAAGCCATGTTTGTCATGGATAGGTTGTATATTATTCATATACAGAATGATATCAATTCCTTAAACATTATTTTTAAATCATCAAATGATAATTATACTTGAATGGATACGATGGAGAATGAAACTCATCGCGTTCGTGGAGACGGTAGTCCGTACGTACGCATGAGTGACAATATCATTATTTTGATATTAAAATAATATATAATTGGATAGTATATCTTATATATAGAATCATTATCATGTTATATTTATTATTTAAATGAGTTACACATCATTATTATACCCATCCAAATAATAATATATTGAATAACAATTACACCACGACGTGGAGACGGTAAGCCGTACGTACGCATGTATGGTGACATGTTATTCAAGGGTGGATAGAATACTGAATATGGTTGTACCATATTTATAATAACATCACAGTCTATATAGGATACTGGAGTTATTATTTTAGAATGGTAACAGTAAAGGAAGAGGAAGTGGAAGAAGAAAGGAACTTGGAAAAGGGTGGTAAAATCATTACCTCTTCTTCGGGTTCTTCCTTTTGATTTGATCAAAAGGGCTCCTTATGTTGGCTTTCTGATCAAAATAAGGCCTCTAGGTTGTAGTTAGGGAATTTGGGAGAGTATTTGGGCAGATTTTGGCCGAACCAAAAGGCTTTGAAGGTGTGAAGAAATGATAAGGAAGAGTACCCTTTTATAAGAGGGGTGAGGGGCACCTTTGGAAAAGCTAGAAATATTAATTTATAATAAATTCATATTCGGTTTCTAATGGCTCCAAAGTTTATTATTAAAAGTTTAAGGTGTTTATAGGTCTAAAAAAATTCAACCAATAGAATTTAGATAGGTTTGAGTTACTATATTAACCTTATCTTTTAGTTTTAGCTCTTAGTTAATTAGTTTGACATTTACCATGTCACTTTGTATTTTTATATTATATAGTTAATAAACTTACTATATACATCCAAGAGACCCCCAATTGGTCCATTAATGACACAACTATCTTGATATAAGTTTCTTTTCAGAACCTTATATTTTTAAGAATTTAATATCAATTAATAATATAATATTTGTTTTAAAAACCCTTTTATGTCAATTTTGACACTATTCAATAGTTGATTTTTGTGAAACTCATAACAGAATTATTACTTCGATAAAAGTTAATTAAATAAATCCTAATATGTCATATTATCCTATTAAATTAGTGTAATTTATTAAATGTCTCAAATTATATTTATTTTGGTATTTATAATATCAATTTGTTTAATTTGTCACTATTATGGTAATTACTTCATCATCATTGTGTCATAAATAAATTAAATTATTTAATGTATAAAAATTATAAATAAATTATCATTATGTAGGAAATCCTTTTATCTTTCTAATGAATATTTATAGTCTAAAATCCAACATAAATAACCCTATGTAAAAAGTGTTTTTCTAAAAGATATATGCTTGTGTCATTTTTGTATTCATTTTAACTTAATTAAAATAAAGTTTCCCTATCACCTACAAGTGGCTCCATGGGGTCCCAAAATCAACCCAAAGATTCCTATGATCGAACAAGTATCAACCAATAAGGCTAGGACACGTTTTAGGATAATTTAGTATTATTATAATATTATTTTTTAACCCTTATTTACAATATTTACCCTTAACCATGGTAAATAAAATATTTACCGAAGTAATTATTCAAAATGTCTAAAAAAAGTTACCTATTTACACAATTCGAACATCCTGATTCCAAATATGGAGTCCATTTTTCCAAATTCAAAACACAGAAGTGGCAGAAATTAATTTAAAATTAATTCCTGCTTTCAAAACAAAAAGCATGTTTTTAAGATATAATAACTATCAAAAGATTGATACTTGTTTATGTCTGGTTTAATTGTAAAATTATGTCCAATGACCAACATTATATTAAATGGTAAAAATATATTTTAAATATACTTTAAAACCACTCAAATTCATAATTTATCAATATTAATTATTTTGATTAAAAAAGTTGCTTTTAATTAAAATTTAGTAATTTTCAATATTCATCAAAATATTAAAGTTATCCGAAAAGTACCAAAATTTCACCTTAGGCTAAATTCTATATTCCAAATCCAAAAATGAAGTCCATTTTCAAATATAAAATATATATAATTTCAAAAAGTAGGTATTACTATTCATAACGGCTAGTTTGATTGGTTATGGTGTGTTAGAACTCGGTGTTGCGTACAACACACGCTATCACATTATTCAAAGAGAAGCGTACCGTGGAAGCTTGGGGTGTTACATTCTCCCCTCCTTCAAATAATTTCATCCTCAAAATTTCTAGAATATTATCGCATGAAAAGACTCGGGTGGTTCTTCATCATAAGTTCCCCTGGTTCCCACGTTGCCTCTTCCATATTATGGTTTCTCCACAAAACTTTTACTAGACACGTCGTCCGGTTTCTCAGTACTTGTTCTCTCGTATCAAGAATCCTGATGGGCTCTTCACAATAAGACAGATCGGGTTCCAGTTCTAACTCCTCATAGGTGAGTACATGCGTTGGGTCAGGCATGTATTTCCTCAACAGAGATACATGGAACACATCGTGAACTTTGGAGAGACTTGGCGGCATTGCCAATCAGTAAGCTACAACCCCAATTCGTTCTAGAATTTCGAAAGGTCCGATGTACCTGAGACTCAATTTACCTTTCTTACCAAAACGTATGACTCCCTTCCATGGAGATACCTTCAGGAAAACATGATCACCGACTTGAAATTCCAAATCCTTCCTTTGATTATCGGCATAGCTCTTTTTCCTACTTTGAGCTGCTTCAATGTGATTTTGGATTACCATCACCTTTTCCATCGTTTCCTCCACCAGTTCTGGACCTACAAGTTTTCTTTCACCAACATCATCCCAACAGGTTGGTGTGCAACATCTCTTTCCGTATAACGCTTCATATGGTGCCATATGAATACTCTAATGGAAGCTATTGTTATAGGAAAATTATACCAAAGGTAAATATTGATCCCACATACCCTGAAAGTCAAGTGAGAAAGATCTCAACATGTCTTCTAAGGTTTTAATAGTCCGTTCTGATTGTCCGTCTGTCTGAGGGTGGTAGGTAGTGCTCAAATGAAGTTTAGTATCCAGGGATTTCTGAAGACTCTTCCAGAATGTTGAAGTAAAACAGGGATCCTGATCAGAAACAATCGATAGGGGTACTCCATGAAGTCTCACAACTTCATTAATATATAGTCTTTCTAGACGTTCCAGTGGTAGATCTTCTCTTATAGAAAAAAATGTGCTGACTTGGTAATACGATCAACAATAACCCATATTTCATCGTTCCTTCTAGGAGTCTTTGGTAGCCCCATGACAAATTCCATCGTAATATTGTCCAATTTACACTCCGGTATGGGAATAGGTTGCATGACTCCTCCAGGCTATTGCCTTCCAGCTTTCACTTGTTGACAAACCATACATCTTGACACAAAATCAGAAATCTCCCTCTTCATGTTGTCCCACCAAAAATGTTCCTTCAAATCTCTATACATTTTGGTTCTCCCAGGGTGTATAGAGAAATTGGAACTATGAGCATCATCCATAAATTCCCTTTTTAGATCAGGTATATCGGGAACACAAAGCCTCTTCCCGAATTTCAAAATTCCATCTTCATACACAAAGTCTCTCAATCTCCCATCATTCACAGCTTTAATCTTCTTTTGAAATTCTTCATCATCGGTCTGAGAACTCTTAATTCTTTATAGTAAAGATGGTTTGGAAACCATTTGAAAAAGCATTGATGTTTCACCTTCCCTGGTTATTCCCATGTCCATCTTCACTAGATCCATGAAAATTGGATCCCTTTCAATTCTCATATTGTTCAAAACTCCATGGTCTTTTCTGCTCAAAGCATCTTCCACCTTGTTTTCCTTCCCCGGGTGGTAGTGTATCGTACCATCATAATCCTTGAGTAATTCAATCCATCTCCTTTGACTCATGTTGAGTTATTTTTGTGAGAAAATATACTTAAAACTCTTGTGATCAGTATAAATCTCACATTTTTCACCATAGAGGTAGTGCCTCCACATCTTCAAAGAAAAGATCACAACTGATAACTCGAGATCATGAGTAGGGTAGTTTTGTTCATGAATTTTCAACTGTTGTGATGCATAGGCAATAACCCTATCATTCTGCATAAGGAAACAACCAAGTCCTTTCTTCGATGCATCACTATAAATAACGAACCCATCATTCCCCGATGGTAGATTAAATATAAGAGCATTGGATAATCTTCTCTTCAGTTCTTTGAAACATTCCTCACAATCTTTTGTCCAAATAAATTTAACCCCTTTACGTGTGAGATTCATTAATGGGCTAGCCAATCGGGCAAAATTCTGGACGAAACGTCGATAATAACCTGCCATACCAATAAAACTACGTACCTCAGTTATATTTTTTGGTGTTGGCCATTCTTGGATTGCCTTGGTCTTAGAAGGATCAACAGAGATTCCATCTTTAGAGACAATATGGCCAAGAAAAAAAATCTCATGAATCTAGAATTCAAACTTGCTAAACTATCCATATAATTCATGTCTTCTCAGAGTCTTCAGGATAATGTGCAAGTGATTTTCATGATCTTCATAGCTTATAGAGTATACCGAGATATCATCAACAAATACCACCACAAATTCATCGAGATAATCCTTGAAAACTCTATTCATCAGATCCATGAATACAGAGGGTGCATTAGTCAATCCAAAAGGCATTACAGTAAACTCATAATGCTCGTACCTGGTTCGAAATGCTGTCTTCGGAATGTCTTCCATCTTCACACACAACTGATGGTATCCAGATCGAAGGTCAATCTTTGAAAAGTATTGATCTCCATACAGTTGGTAAAATAAATCATCAATGTGAGGTAGGGGATACTTTTTCTTTATTGTTATAGCATTGATCTCCCTGTAGTCGATACATAACCTCATAGATCCATCTTTCTTTTTAACAAAAAGAACAGGGGCTCCCCATGGAGAAACACTAGGGCGAATAAATCCCTTATTACTCAATTACTCTAGTTGTTTCTTTAGTTCGACTAATTCTACAGTGGCCATTCTATAAGGGGTCTTTGATATAGGCCTTGATCCAGGAATTAAATCAATGGAAAACTCAACTTCTCATTCTGGAGGATGTCCAGGTAAATCATCCGAAAACACATATACATATTCTTTAAAAACTGGTACATCCTCTATTTGAACATTCCTTTCCTCACCCATAGTCATTTCATTCTCTTCCTCCCCAATAATTGAATTTAGTTGAGCTATTGGGGGTGGATCTAGATAAGAATTAAGTGGTGATGATTCTGCTCTAAAGATAAGGTGTTCCTTATCATCATCATCAAGAATCGTAACATATTTATTCTTACAATAAATCTTCGCATCATAGTCCGAAAGCTAGTCCGTACCGAGGATTATATCAAACTCAATCATAGGTATGACGATGAGATAAGTAGATAAAGAACATTTATGTGCTCTAATGGGGACTGATTCACAAAACTTTGTTGCAATGATACTTCCCTTAGGAGTTTTAACTGACAACTCCCTTGTTAAATCAAATTGGAAATATCTAATTTTCTTAGCAAACTGGGAAGATATGAAACAATGTGATGATTCAGAATCAAATAATGCATTTTCTAAATGTGAGGAAACCATTAAATTACCTGCCACCACGTCTTTCAGAGCTTCTACCTCAGCAGTAGTGATAGCATAATCTTGGCCTTGATCCCTTGGCCTTTTCTAAGGTAAGTTCTCATGACGCTTAGGACATTCATTTGCATAATGCCCCATCTCCCTAAAATTGTAGCACTGAACATTGGTAGCTTCCTTCTTCCCCTTGCAATCACGAGCTTGGTGGCCCTTTTCACCACACTTATAACAGACTCATGTTCCCTTCAAGCAAGTACCGGGGTGTTCCTTACCACATTTACCATAGGATGGATATTCAACCTTTCCCTTCTTCTCCTTATTTCCATTCCCAGATTGATCAGCAGGTCTCTTCTTCTCTTTCTCTTCTTTAAAGTCATAAGACTTAGAGAATTCCTTTTCAGTCTTGATAGCACATGAGACAATGTCTTCGTATGTTGAAAAGGATTGTGAGAATAATGCTCGATAGAGAAATGGTTTTAACCCATCAAAGAAACGATCAATATTACTTCTTGGGATACGTATATAATCTCCATCATACCTTGATAACCTTGTAAAGTTAGCCTCATACTTTGCGACATTCTCATCCTCCTACTGTCTCAGACTCAGAAATTGCCTTTCCATATCTGCTTGATGGTCACGAGGAAAGTATTTTTCTAAAAACAGATCTTTGAACTCCCTCCATTCCATATTTGATACTTCATCATCATCCTTTGTGTTTTGAATCAATGACCACCATTGATCAGCATCTCCAGTGAGGCGGTAAACTGCTATGATAACTTTTTCCCTTTCACTACTCCCCAAAGCCTGAAATATTTTCTCTAGGGAATTTATCCATTGCTCAGCTACTAAGGGATTTGTACTCCCATTGAACGTTGGTGGTTGTTGCCTCATGAATCGATCTAACATTGATCCTCCACGCTGCGGATCAGGGTGCTCCATATGGGTAAGGTTATTATTCATAACCTGAGTGAGTTGTCCCAGTATGGTGATTAGCTGATCGACACCAGTTGCATCACCAGCTCCCCTATAATTATCTTGAACAAGAGGGAAATCCCTACATGGAGTGTGTGCATTGATACGGTTTCCATTTCTTCCACTAGGTGCCATTTCTAAACAATGGCATAAACTAGATCAGTTTATGAATCAAAATACATAATCCCATACTTATAAAACACTTCACATAAATTGAACTATTTATGGATATAATCCATAATCATAAAAATGTTTTCTTTTAGGAAGTATATACTCATAAACCCTTCATAATTATTTGTAAAGAAAATGAGAGTTATCCTAAGCATATCCCCCGGGAGTGTCGTAACCAAGAGTGCAGCAAGGCCCGTTGTCGTGCACCAATTCCTGTTCGAGTCTAGCTCAAAGCGGTGTTTTCAGGTTTTACCCCTAGGTACATCTGTGCCAGAGCCGCCTCTACCTGCTCGTATCCAGACAGGGATATATTTCTCAAAAAACTCACAAAATCTCTACAATACCAAAATTCTAGGAAGTTATTCTATACTAATCCTCAAAGTTCATCTTAGGTCTACGTGCTCTAATCAGAGTTTATCTAAATCTAGCTTCCAAGGTTTGTACTAAACTTCCTCTGATACCAACTGTAACGCCCCGACCCCAGTTACCTAGAGTCGGTGCATTATTGCATAACATTGGAATGATCACAAGAAAGATCAAATCTCGAAAGACCGATTGGTTTAGTAGCCATGGAAACACTAGATATATTCATAAGTCTTACATTACATCATAAAGTGAAAAACTACTACAACAACATATTTTCTCCTTATTCCACACTCATATCCCCACATAACATCCCTGTAGGTCATTCATAATTTACTTCTTCAATTCCTGGGAAAAATAAAACATAGAAAAGGGGTGAGCTCAAATGCCCAGTAAGGATAACAATATAGCAGAAACTTTCATAAATAAGAATAAACATTTAAGGCAATGTATAACTAAAACAAAATCCTTTTAAACTTGAACTTCAACATAGTATGGAAAAAGTAAAATGAAATAATGACATTTACTTATTCACATGGATATTCTATTAATCGAATAATCACATGCAATATCAATAACCACTTTCATAATGATGGAATGCATAATGCCAGACTATCATAACCACAGAGCCAAGGCCTCGTGCCAAGACTACAAATAATATTTTGTCAAGGCCTTGTGCCAAGACACTAGTTTGTCTCATGAGACCTACCGATGCATCGAGGAGCTATAGCGGGCTCCACCCGTCACATATTAAGTCCAATGCATTCCCATATGAAAAGGTTTAAACATGACATAAACATTCGTATTAAAACTAGCATATTAAATGTAAATACTTCATCCATAAACCATGAAAATAAAATATCCATTGTCAAACATATCAAAAAACCTTCAATAAAATATGGAAGTTTTGTTTCATAATAACTCATCTCCAAATAAGCTTAAAATCCATCAAAGGATGTTGACATAGATGAAATCAAAACTCTTTTTAGAGAAATATCTCTTTTTATTTTGAAATCATTTAAGATTCATATAAAATGAAACATTTTCTTTGAAATTATTCTTATAAGATTGTAAGGGAAGCTTCGACGATTTTATAACAGCGAAAAATATCCGCACACGCCATATAAGTTAAAAAAACATTCTTACCTTAATTCTGTCAAAAGGTTAAAAACAACCTTGTTTAGAAAACGAGGAAAGATTCCTTTATAAACCTCTAATAAAAGTAAAACAAGGGTATAAATGACTTTAACCCATATTCTTGTAAATGGTAAAAATGTTTCGAAATACATTTTGGAGAAACATGGATGTGGATGATAAAGAAATCCCAGTAGATTATTACATATAAACAACCTCGGATAATGAAGAGATTGCGAAATAACCCTTACCTTGTACTTTTCCTTGTTTGGGGTAGGTTAACCTCCTATATAATGGTGAAATAATTGTTATTAAATTATACAAGAATCATATACATTAATATGATATTATATATGATCTTTTAACATTTCTTTGTTAATAATATCTTAGTATTATCGTCGTTTCGGGTGTTAACTTACTCGTTTTCTTTTATATGTTTTGTTACATAAGCCATGTTTTTCATGGATAGGTTGTATATTATTCATATACAGAATGATATGAAGTCCTTAAACATTATTTTCAAATCATAAAATGATAATTATACTTGAATGGATATGATGGAGAATGAATCTCATCGCGTTCGTGGAGGCGGTAGTCCGTACGTACGCACGAGCGACAATATCATTCTTTTGATATTAAAATAATATATAATTGGATAGTATATAATATATACAGAATCATTATCATGTTATATTTATTATTTAAATGAGTTACACATCATTATTATACCCATCCAAATAATAATATATTGAATAACAATTACACCACAACGTGGAGACGGTAAGCCGTACGTACGCACGTATGGTGACATGTTATTCAAGGGTGGATAGAATACTGAATATGGTTGTAACATATTTATAATAACATCACAGTATATATATGATACTGGAGTTATTATTTTAGAATGGTAACAACAAAGGAAGAGGAAGTGGAAGAAGAAAGGAACTTGGAAAAGGGTGGTGAAATCATTACCTCTTCTTCGGGTTCTACCTTTTGATTTGATCAAAAGGGCTCCTTAGGTTGGATTTATGATCAAAATAAGGCCTCTAGATTGTAGTGAGGAAAGTTGGTAGAGTATTTGGGTAGAGTGTGGCCGAACCAAAAGGCTTTTAATGTGTTAATAAATGAGAAGGAGGAGTTCTCTTTTATAAGAGGGGTGAGGGGCACCTTTGGAAAAGCTAGAAATATTAATTTATAATAAATTCATATTCGGTTTCTAATGGCTCAAAAGTTGATTATTCTAAGCTTAATGTGGGTATAGGTCGAAAAACATTCAACCAATATAATTTACACAGGTTTGGGTTACTATATTAACCTTATCTTTTAGTTTTAACTCTTAGTTAATTAGTTTGACATTTACCATGTCACTTTGTCTTTTTATATTATATAGTTAATAAACTTACTATATACATCCAAGCGACCCCCAAGTGGTCCATTAATGACACCACTGTCATGATATAAGTGTCTTTGCCGAACCTTATATTTTTAGGAATTTAATATCAATTAATAATATATTATTTGTTTTAAAAACTCTTTTATGTCAATTTTGACACTATTCAATAGTTGATTTTTGTGAAACTCATAATAGAATGATTACTTCGATAAAAGTTAATTAAATAAATACTAATATGTAATATTATCCTATAAAATTAGTGTAATTCATTAAAAGTCTCAAATTATATTTATTTTTGTATTTATAATATCAATTATTTTAATTTGTCACTATTATGGTAATTACTGCATCATCATTGTGTCATAAATAAATTAAATTATTTAATGTATAAAATTATAAATAAATTATCATTATTTAGGAAATCCTTTTATATTTCTAATGAATATTTATAGTCGAAAATCCAACATATATAACCCTATGTAAAAATTGTTTTTCTAAAAGATATATGCTTGTGTCATTTTTGTATTTATTTTAACTTAATTAAAATAAAGTGTCCCTATCACCTACAAGTGGCTCCATGGGGTCCCCAAATCGACCCAAAGATTCCTATGGTCTAACATGTATCAACCTATAAGTCGAGTACACGTTTTAGGGTAATTTAGTATTATTATAATATTATTTTTTAACCCTTATTTACCGAATTTACCCTTAACCATGGTAAATAAAATATTTACCGAAGTAATTATTCAAAATGTCTAAAAAAAAGTTACCTATTTACACAATTTGAAAATCCTGATTCAAAATATGGAATTAATTTTTCCAAATTCAAAACACATAAGTGGAAGAAATTAATTTAAAATTAATTCCCACTGTCAAAACAAAAAGCGTGTTTTTAAGATATAATAACTATCAAAAGATTGATACTTGTTTATGTCCGGTTTAATTGTAAAATTATGTCAAATTTCCAACATTATATTAAATGGTAAAAATATATTCTAAATATACTTTAAAACCACTCAAATTCATAATTTATCACTATTAATTATTTTGATTAAAAAAGTTGTTTTTAATTAAAATTTAGTATTTTTCACTATTTATCAAAATATTAAAGTTATCCGAAAAGTACCAAAATTTCACCCTTAGGATAAATTCGATATTCTGAATCCAAAAATGAAGTCCATTTTGAAATATAAAATATATATAATTTCAAAAAGTAGGTATTACTATTCATAACGGCTAGTTTGATTGGTTATGGTGTGTTAGAACTCGGTGTTGCGTACAAACACACACTATCACATTATTCAAAGAGAAGCGTACCGTGGAAGCTTGAGGTGTTACATTTTGTGAGTAATTTCTCATGATTTTATATCCACTAACAAAGTAAACATGAAAAGGGGAAAAATTATTTCTAGATAAAAGAATATGGGGAAATCTTTAAGGAGATCAATAAGAGGCTAATCATTATGCTTGTACTCACACTACCAACAAGTGGAGAATGTTTTTTATATACAATGATGCTTCAAATAATGTATTGGGTTGTTAACTCATGCAGAATAATAAAGTGATTGCCTATGCCACATGATAGTTGAAGATCCATGAGAAGAATTACCCGATGCATGATCTAGAGTTAGCAACTATAATCTTTATTCTGAATATTTGGTGGCACTGCATCTATGGTAAAAAGTGTGATATATATACTAGTCACAAGAGTATTATGTATATATTCACACAAAATGATCTCAACATGCATCAAAGAATATTTTTAAAGCTAATCAAGGACTATGATTTCTCTATTCACTACAATCTGGGAAAGGCGAATAAGGTAGCAGAGGTACATAGTTGAAAAGAACCTAATAATCTATCCATGATGTAGATTGAGAAAGACCATATCTTCATGGAAATTCAACAGATCGATTTATAAATCATAATGGTTGTGAATACATCATTCCTTTCCAAACTGATTACCAAACCATCTGTCCAAGAGAAGATCAAGGAGGGGAAAAGGGATGATCTAGAGCTTCAAAAGAAGGTGAAAGAGGTAATGTAAGGGAAGATACATGAGATATATATTGATAATGATATGGTGATTCATTTTGTAATTAGTATTTTTGTTTCTCCATCACCTAGGATAAAGAAGGATCTATTGGATAATTCACATAGCTCACCATTCTCCATCCATACTTGAAGTACCAAGATGTCCTTTAATCTTCAAGAACACATATGGTGGTACAACATGAAGAAAGAAGATTGCATAATATACATCATGGTGTTTGGTATGTTAGAATGTTAAATCAGAGTGATAAATTCCAAAGTGATGATTCAACCATTTCCAATATCCTTTTGGAAATGTGAGAATGCCTCTAAGGACATTTTGACTGGGTGTCCAGAAAACATCTAAAGGAAAAAATTTGATATTGGTTGTGGTGGATCAAATCACGAAGACATCCCACTTTATTTCTATTCAAGAGTCTTTATATATTGAAAAAATTTCTGAGATATATCTTAAGGAAGTGGTGAGGCTGTATGGGGTTTCACTTTCAATCATATCTGATCATGGCCCAGGTTTCACCTCTAAATTCTGGAGAAGTCTTCAACATGATTTCTGTAATTAATTGAATTTTAGAATGACCTATAAACCCCAAACTGATGGAAAAAAATAAAATGACTATTCAGATGCTTTAGGATATTATAATATTCTTATCAATGGAATTTAAAGAAATATGGGATTATCATCTATTATTGTTTGAGTTCTTATATAGCAACATTTTCCACTTGAGTATTCAAATGGAACCATATGAATCTCCATATGGGAAATAATGTTGAACTCTATCTTTTTAGGATGAAGTTAGATAATGAAAGCTACTAGGACTTGATCATTTGAAAGAGATAACAAAGAAGATTAAATCCATCAAACAATATATAAATGCTTCTCAGATTCAGCAAAATAGTTATGCTAAAAACTGTTGAAGGTGCTTGGAGTTTGATGTTTGAGATAATGTTTTCCTTCGAATATCACAATGGAAGAGATTCATATAGTTTGTAAAGAAAGGTAAGCTTAATCCAAGGTACATTGAACACTTTTATACCACTGATCTCATAGGAGAAGTGTACTATTAGTTTCCACATCCACCAAGTATGGATCAAGTTCATGACATGTTACATATATCACTCAATGAAGTACATACCCATTCCCTCACATTTATTGAATCCAGAGGTAGTATAAATAGAGAATTACCTCCCATATATAGATTACATGTATAAGATCGTAGACTACATAGAAAATTTCTACACCAACAATAAAACATAAATTTTCAAAGTGTGTTGTGGGGGAACCATAAATATAAAGAGGTGACATGGGAATTTGAAGAGACAATGAAACAAAAGTACCCCAATCTATTCTCAACTGATAATATGAGTTCAAATTTAGGGGGATACAATTTCTAAAGTTGGAATAATGTAACTACCCAGAGTTTATAAATTATAATATTCTCTTAAATAAATGTGTGTTATAATATACTACACAGTATTATACAGATAAAAAAAGTAGAAAAAATATTTCATTACAAAATATCATTACATTAATCATTAATGAAACCAATTAGAATTAAAAAATTTACAATTTTAAAAATAATATAAAATAGAAAAACTTAGATGGGGAAATATGGATTACCCTAATCTACTAGAATCATTTCCCCTACAGTGAACACTATAAAAAAGAAAGATGTCATGACCCATCCTCAGGGCCCTTGTCGTGACTACCCCAAGCCCACCTTCCATAGGCCAGGGGCTAGCGACTAGCACCAAAGCCGTAAATCCTGGAAAAAGGGAATGCATTGAATTTATAAAAGTAAAAAAACAGAACAGAGTACGCAAGTGAAGTAAGCACTAAGTAAAGCTGAGTACAAAAGTAAGTGCTGGAAAGTAAATGGGACAATATACAAACCCAACTGAAAGTACAATACAACTGTGAAAGAAAGTACAACAACTGTAAAGTAAAGCAGCAACAACCGAGTTGTCCTCTGGATATCCCACATGAAGGGTGGGTACAGACGGTCTCCTCACCTCCCCGGGTCTGGTCGTCCACTCCGTGTATGTCCCGTCTAGTGGCCCACCTCCGGGTACCGTCCAGCTCCACAAGCCTCCACCTCGATCAGTGCTGTCCGTCATCTGCATCCAACACAACGTAGTCCGAGCATAGCCCATGCAAGGGTGAGTATACGATACTCAGTAGGGACCTCGAGACCCCCGAAGGTCTCCCAGAATCCACAAAGGATAAACCACAAAGGAAATATAACAACAAAAAGTATCAACCAACTCAACTTAGGTATATGCCCATACATATACCTAAGTCATCAATATTAGTACAACTCCAACTTCTGAGCCCAAGCATGATCCAGTCCACCCAGGAAAGAAGTCAATCATACCAATGATAGTGATTTAAAAAAAAGACTCATCTCACATAGGTATAGTTCTCATGTATAGGGGTGGAGATGATTAGATGTAGCCTCTAAATAATCTCCTCTGCCGAACCCATTTAAGATCCAAGTACAGAAGTTGTCACTACCGAACCCACGTAGGATCCAAGTACAGAAACCACCACTGAAGAACCCACGTAGGATCCAAGTAAGTCTTCATCGCTGCCGAACCCACAGAGGATCCAAGTATAGTCGTCCTCACTGCCAAACCCACATAGGATCCAAGTACAGTCATCATCGTCGTCGCAGTCACCGCCAGCTCTAGGGTTCCCGCACACAGCATGCTCGATTCCAGGAGGGTCCGCTCCGTGAGTAAATGGGTCGATATATCAATTTTCATGAAGTATAGAGTTTATGTATCCTGATGTTCCTTCTCGTCGAAAGGAACTCAGCGCGACAGATGGAGCGTGAAGCAGACGCCCGGTCTGAGAGATATTGGCTTTTCCATTCCAGGGGCTAGGTTTGAAATATGCTCGTTCCAAACCCGGTCATTTACCAAATTTGTCCAAAACTCACTAAGAGTATCAAAAAAGTACCGCCTCATTGAAAGGGTCCCAGTGCCGCAGACGACACGTCGATCAGACACACTATCTTTAAGTTAGTCATGTTTAATTGAATAACAGGCCCGACCCGTTTAGCCTAGTGGGCCCACGGGTCGGGTTAACCCAGTTTGACAGGTCCGACCCAACAGGGGTGTTGGACCGGTCTGAAGGAAAACATAGTTCGGCCTGAAGTACGCGGCCGGGCCCGAAGGGGCGCGGCTCGGCCCGGCGGGGCGCACGACCCGGCTGGCTCGGCCTGTAGGCCAAGTGGTCCGAGGGGGGTGTGACCCCCCCGGCTGTCCGAATCGGCGGTGCCAAGCGGCGCCTCCCTTCCCAAACTGGTAGGCTAGGCTGGCCGGCCTTCTGGAACACGTGGCCCGCACAGCCAGCCGCAGGTTTCTTCAGCGCAGCGCCCACTTGGCGTCACGGTTCGGCTCCACCCGGCTGGCCGGTTTTCAACCGCGGCGCCCTCCTAGCGCCACGACTCCCCTTCACCCAGCCGGCCGATGGGCCGGCCAGTTCTTCCATCGAAGCGGCCCGCGATGCGTGCTGCGGTTCCTCTTGCACAATCGGCGCAATGGCGCCGACTTCCTTCGTCGTGTTCCCAGCACGGGGCGATGACGTCGTGCCTCCTCCGCCTTTGGTTTCCGATTCTAAGAATAATAAACAAGATGAAACAGAAGGGTTGTCTGGCCCTGTTCGTTCGGCCCGTACCCTCCGCGTAAGTGATAGAAATAGGCCTAGGTTTTCACTTGATTACAACAAGAACAAGGGAGTAATTTATTTTAAATAAATTAATCAAACCCCCAACATCAATAATTGATGATGAACTTCGGCTTCGCGGTAAATGGTGTCGTGAGGTGAGGATTCATAGACGTCGACGGAGTTCGTCCGAGGAGGAAGTGACGTCTCCTCACTTGTCACAGAGTAGAGAATGGAAGGTGGATTGTCGTTCTTCGTGGAACTGGCATTCTTCGTCGAAGGATACATCGTTCTTCATCGGAGGCCGATGTTCTTCCAAAATCTGAAGAGCTCTCCCAATCATCCTTAGCACAATGAAAGCTCTCCCAAAATAAAATAATAGGATTATCCTATTATTTTATTATCAGATGCCATTTAAAAAATTAAAATTCAAACCACTTCATTTAATTAATTGATGTGGTTGAATTCATTAAATTAATGTGTTGGCAAGAGTTAAAGAGGGGGAGAGGAGAAGGTGAGAGGTCTCATAAATATGGGAGAGTTGTCAAAATTAACATGGGAGTTTAATGGGGTGGGGGGTTTAAAGAAGGTTAAGGAGTTTACGGGGAGGTGAAATGTTGGGGCTCATGTGGACCCCACCCTTCAATTATCAACACATGGGGAGTTGGGTGGGTGTGGGCCACACCACCAACTTCCCGTGGGAGGATTTAACCTCCTTAGATATAGAATAAAATTGTACAAACAATTTTATTTACTTATTTAATAAATCCCCAATAAATAACTTCTCCTCCTGTGAAAACGCGACTATGGTAAATGTCCCCTTAAGCAATTACCAGCATTGAGAGTTCATCAGTGCCCTCAGATTTCAATTCTGAGCACCGATTCAAATGATAGAAAATCCTGCTAATTTGTTTACTGAACATACCTGAGCTAACCTTCAGAAATTGATTCCGGGTACACCGGGCCTCGGAATCAAATTCCGTCAGAAGCGAAAGACTCGAAAAATTCCAAAGTATTTAATAAAAAATTTTCCTTCAAATTTACGGGTCTTTACATTACTCTCACCTAAGGGATTTATGTCCCCGTAAATCTACAACTTAAACTAGGGAAACAAATGAGGGTATTGAGCACACATCTAAGCCTCCTGCTCCCATGTGCTCTCCTGGAGGTTCTCGTACTGCCAACGAATGTGCACTAGAGGAATAGATCATCCACGTAGGACCCACTCTTGTCAATCCTCGATCTCCACCAGGACCTCTGTGAATGTAGCCCCGTCATCAATGTCTAGCTCCCCGTGATCAATGACGTGGGTCGGGTCATGTACATATCTCCTCAGCTGAGATACATGGAAGATTTCATGCACCCGTTGCAACTGAGGTGGAAGGGCTAGGCGGTAAGCCACCTCACCCACCCTACTGAGGACCTGGAATGGTCCGATGTAGGGCGGAGATAACTTTCCTCCCCGGCCAAATCTCCGTAATCCAGGTCAAGGTGAGACCCGTAAGAAAACATGGTCACCATCCTCAAACTCCAGTGGTCTCCACCTCCTATCAGTATAGGAATTCTGTCTGCTCTGTACTATCCTCATCCAATTCTGGATGATCTGCACCATCTCCGTTGTAGCCTGAACCATCTTTGGTCCTACGAGTTCTTACTACTCAGGGTCAGTCCAACATAGAGGTGATCTGCAAGAACGGTTGTACAATGCCTCGTAAGGTTCCATCCTGATGGTGGAGTGGTAGCTGTTGTTGTATGCAAACTCCACCAATGGTAGGTGATCCTCCCAGTTACGAACAATGTCAAGGACACATGCATAGAGCATGTCCTTGAGTGTCTGAATAGTCCTCTCTATCTAGCCATCCATCTGAGGATGAAACGCGATGCTCAGGCGTAGCTGTGTCCCAAATTCCTCCTGCAACCCCTTCCAAAGCCAAGAAGTAAAGAGAGTATATCGATCTTAGACGAAAGACGATGGAACACCATGAAGCCGTACGATCTCATGAAAGTAGAGGCGTCTTGAGCTCTCTAATGAGCCCCACTCTCTGATCGGTAGGAAGTGGGCCGACTTGGTGAGTCGGTCTTAGACCACCCAGATGGAGTCGTGTCCTCTAGAAGTATGTGGAAGCCCCATCATAGAATCGATGGATATTCCATCCCACTTCCACTCCAGAACCTCTAAGGGCGGTACCAAACCTTCTTGTACGTAGTGCTCTGCCTTCACTTGTTGGAAAGTGAGGCATTGAGAAACGAACTCTTATACAGCCTTCTTCATACCTGGACACCAGTGCTGTCATCTGAGGTCCTGGTACATCTTCGCCAATCCTCGATGTACCGCTAGAGGGGAAGTGTGAAACTCCCTCAGCACGTCCTCCTGCAGTGCAACTGGTACCATGGTACGTCCCCTGAAGAGGATGACGTGGTATCCTCCTTCCTAAAATCCATCAGGTGCCTGCCCTGTGGAAATCTGATCATGTCGCGTCTCACAGTCAGCATCCCCATGTTTTTCATCTCTGACCTGCTAAAGTTGTGGAGGAGTGACTGTAGAAAGGCTACCCCATCTCTATCCATGAAGGATATATGCAAAGCGGCTAACTGCTCTGTCGCCTCTCCAAGTAGCTGAATGTCTAATCTCCTGCCCAGAGCATCAGCCATAATGTTCCCCTTCCCAGGAGTATAGACTATCTCAAATCATAGTCCTGAAGGAACTCAATCCATCTCCACTGTCTCAGGTTTAGGTCGTTCTGCAAGAAGATGTATCTGAGACTCTGGTGGTTAGAGTAGACTGTAAAGCGCTCACCCATCAGATAGTGCCACCACATCTTCAAGGTTAAGACCACTGATGCTAAATCCAGGTCATTGGTAGCGTAGTTCTGCTCGTGATGGCTCAACTATCATGAACCATAAGAGATCAATGCCCCTTCCTGCATCAGGACACACTAGAGTTTGGTCCCTGATGCGTCGCAGTAAACCACGTACCAAACACCCTCCTCCAGTAGCCTCAAGATCGGTGCACTGGTCAATCTCTATCTCAACTCCTGAAAGCTCTGCTGACATCTATCTGACAATATGAAGGGTTCCCCATTCTTCATCAAAGCTGAAAGTGGTGTTGCAACTCTGGAGAAGTCTGGCAAAAATCTACGATAGTACCCAGCCAGACCTAGGAAACTCCACACCTCTGTCACGCTCCTTGGTGGATCCCAAAAAAGTACTGCCTTGATCTTCGTAGGATCCTTAACAACTTCCACCTCCTAGATGACATTCCCTAAGAAGTGAACCTCTCAAATCCAGAATTGGCACTTCGAGATCTTACCATAAAGTTGGTGCTCTCGATCTGTGTCCAGTACAACCCGCAAGTGGTATGTGTGCTCCTCCTCAGTAGTCGAGTAAATTAGTAAGTCGTTGATGAAGACTAAGACAAAAATATCAAGTTAAGGCTGGAATATCCTGTTCATGAGACTCATGAACACTGCTGGTGCATTGGTTACGCCGAAAGACATAAACATGAACTCGTAGTGGCCATACCGACACCTGAAGGTCATCTTCTGCACATCCTCATCTCGAACTCTGTCCTGATGATAGCCTGACCTGAGGTCTATCTTCAAGAACCATCGTTCTCCCTTGAGATGATCAAAGTGGTTGTCAATCCTCGGGAGTGAATACTTGTTCTTCACAGTCACCTGATTCAAGCGATGGTAGTTGACACATAGTCGTAAGCTCCCATCCACCTTCTTGGTGAATAAAATCAAAGAAGCCCATGGTGAAACACTGGGTTGGATGAATCCCTTTCCCTGTAAATCCTCTAGCTGTACCTATAGCTCACGAAGCTCAGTGGGAGCCATCTGATATGATGGAGTAGATATTTGTACTATACCGGGGTAGAGGTCAATGTAGAAGTCTACCTCAATGCGAGGAGGTAGTCCTGGAATGTTGTCAGGAAAAATGTCTACATACTGATCCACCACAATAGGAAAACTTGGACTCTGCACATCAACCACTCCTAGGATGATACTAGCCAACTGATAGGTGATCGGCTGCCCCCTCCTCTGCGTAAGTCCATCCTGTGCTGCAAAGGCTCCCTTCTCGCCGGTGAAGGTGAACCTGCTCCCATCGGTGCGGGCACACCGCACTTTGCGCCTAATACAGTTGATCTGAGTGTGGTCTGTAGATAACCAATCCATTCCCAAGATGACGTCGTAAGGCCTCGACGCTGCTACAAGAAGATCCCACCCGAAGCTCTCGCCTCCTAGAGTTAGCTCACACCACTGGCACTAGTGCATAATCGTCAAGTCTACTCACATAAGAGTCTCTAGCCGTAAGGATTGAGCCAAGGACTCTGTTGGAATCTCTGAGCTATGAAAAAAGGAAGTGTCAATAAAAGAATGACTCACTCCTATGTCTATAAGAACTTCAGCAAGGGTTGAGTAGACATAGATAGTACCTCAAATCATCTCAAGTGCGCTGTGGTCATAGGCCTCGACTGCCTGGAGCTGAGCCTGCCCCTGTCTGCTAGCTCCCTGTGGTCAGGGTGGTCTTCCTGGTGGTGGTGATGGTAGAGCCTCGATGCATCGTCCACCACCTACTGCTCAGCCATCTCCTCTGCCTCATCCGCCTGCTCCCTGTGGACCGCCACGGTCGAACCTCTGCCTCTGCCTAGGTAGTCCCTCTACTGTTTGCTGCTCCTCTGCATGGAAGGTCGGGCAGTCATGAGCCATGTGGCCCTGCCTGTCACATGGATAGAATTTCTCGCCTCTTGTATGACTGGATCTGCTGCGTGTGCCATGCACATCCTAACCAGTATCATGAGGTCTCCCACCTTAGGTCCTGGTCTTCTTGGACCTCTGCGACATCTGTCTACTGCCGACTGTAGAAGAGTCCTCTATGTATCACCCTGCAGTGGGTCTCACTACTGGCGCTGGATCAGCATGAAACCTCTCCACAAGAAGGGATCGCTCCAGTAATCCTTCCATTGTCAGAATGCTGAGGGAGATCATCGAAGCCCTGATCTCATGCCTCAGTCCCTTATCGAAGGTCCGAGCTAGAAAGAATGGGTCACGTACCATGTCTGGGGAGTAGCGCGAGAGGTCGGTAAACCTCACCGAGTACTGGGCTACTGTCATGTTGCCCTACCTCAGTTGTAGTAACTACTGGATGCACATCGAACAGAGGGTGGATGGAACAAACTCCGAGCGGAAGAGGCTCTCGAAGTCCATCCAAAGTAGTGATGCCTCGTCGTTCATCTAGAGCAGTGGGCTCCACCATCGACCTGCTGCTGCATGCAAGAGACTCATGAAAAGGATCACCATAAGGTCAACTGGTGTCCCTACCAATCTGAAGACTCTGGCGATAGCCTCCAGTCAATCCTCGGCTGCATGAGGGTACGTCTCTCTACGGAACCTGGGCAGCCTCTATCGCTGAAACTCATGCAATGCACTCAGGCGGCGTGCACTCTCTACTACTGGGTCTGGTGGTATCGATGGCCTAGCGGGTAGTGGTACCGCGAGTGCCTCCACTGTAATGGGGCCCTGCACCGAGGCCTCGTCGCTCGGTGGGCTGCCATCCTGTACATAACTAGGAACCATAGCTGGCTACCTTCATGGGGCCATCCTAAGAAGAAACAGGTGTTCCACGGTTAGTATAGTATACCTGGTGAGCTGACACAAAGTAATCACAAAGAAAACTTTTGAAACACACATGCAATTAATGTTTTCGTGCACTGAGTTGGAAATCAGAAGTTAGGGTCCTATTGTATGGATACGTCAGCCGCCACACCAACACTGGACTCCCTGGAATGATAACCAAACTCAATACTCTAAACACTACTACTTCTCATAAAGAAATTATCAGAATCCTGAGGTCTGCGGTAGAACCGACTCCTCTGATACCAATTTGTCACGACCCGTCCTCAAGGCCCGTGCCGTGACTACTCCAAGCCCACCTTCCATAGGCCAGGGGCTGGTGACTAGCACCGAAGGCATAAATCCAAGTAAAAGGGAAGGCATTGCCTTTATAAAAGTAAACAAACACAACAAAGTACCCATGTGAAGTAAGCACTAAGTAAAACCGAGTACAAAAGTAAGTGATGGAAAGTAAATGGGCCAGTGTATAAACCCAACTGAAAGTATAGTACAACTGAGAAAGAAAGTACAACAGCTGTAAATTAAAGTAACAACCACTGATTCGTCCTCCAGATATTCCCCCAAGAAGGGTTGCGGTCCACATGGCTGATGTAGTGGACAAGGAGGAAAAGATGGTGTTTCTCGATGGAGACTTACCCCCTGAAGGTGTACCACCACTGCTAGACCCATCAGGGAGGATTACTCTTCAGCAGAGGAACCTTCTAGGCCTCCCTGTGCCCACTGAGTCACTGGTACTCATCCGAAATGCCGGTAAGGGTAAAGAGCATGTCGGAACCATCAAGCACTCTGACCCGTCCGCCTCAGTACAGAAGACAGACGAAGACCCCGAGAAGGCCACATTGTGCCAATAGCTCGCTCAACAGAAGAGGTTGGTCGGCGAACTCTTAGCCGAGTGCGCTATCAAGAGGTGACCCGACTATGGTGATCGTAAGTCGGGGCAGTAGGGGCAGGAACAAATCCCCCTCGATGAGATGTCTCTGGGGAACCTTGATCATGCTACTCCCGCAGACAGGGAAGAAGCCAGAACTCATGGTAAGAGGGCGCGATACGTCTCGCTGAACCCTCTTGAATGGAGAGGCAATCTGAGGAATCCATCCAGGGATCCCCCAGCCACCCCAAGGGCCATTCCGCCAGTTGCTCCACGAGCCATTTTAGACGTTTACCATGTCGAAGAGCCCGGAAACACACTCGTAGATAGGGATACCTGTCAAGACAGGGAACCCCACCCGGATGATCCTATAGCGGCACTCATCGCCCGCCTCGAGGCATTGGAAATGCAGAAGGTGGTAGTCCCACTAGATGGAAATCCATATCCCACATGGGTGGATAATATGCCTGCACCTCTGGGTTTTGGGAATCCCACTTTCTCGCCCTTTAATGGGATAGAGGACCCACCGCAGCACTTGGCTCATTTTTCCTCTAGGTGTGGCCCCATGTTGGGGACCCCAGAACAACAGGAAGCCACCATGCTCTAATGTTTTGTATAGACATTAGAGGGCCCTTCATTTTTCTGGTACAACCAGCTCCCTATCATATCAGTGACCGGTTTAGAGGATCTCCACTGGCAGTTCCTATACCAATTTAGCTCCACCATGCGAAAGACCAGCATCGCAGACCTCTTCAAGTGCAAACAAAGGCCTGATGAGCGAGTCACGGGCTTCATCACCCGGTGGAAGGGGCTTACATACTCCCTCAACATTCCAATAACTCAAGATAAATTACTGATGATGTGCGTAGGGAATGTTAAAATAGAACCGGTTCCTTCCCTGATCACCAAGAACTACCCCGGAGGGTTCCAAGACTTCTCAAATAAGGCTCAACGCCTCAAGGAAGTGTTGTAAGAGGCTATTCAGGCACATCTACTACCCCCTTTGATCCCAGCAAGGAGGGATGATAGAGCCGAGCCCACCACAGTGGCCCAAATAGAAGCCCTCAGGTAGCTAGAATTATTTCCAGTGGCACCGACTCCACAACCCCGTAGAGGCCCTCCACCTCAGGCACAAGCTCCTGCCCAGCAGCGACCGCCTCAGAACAGACAGGTTCCCCAGTGAAATGCGCCACCACCGCCTAGGTGAGACAAACAGGCTCCGCCTCCTCAGTAGGCCCCTCCGGCCCCTCGTCAGGGCTAGGCTCCCGGAGCCCCCTATCTGGAATGAAGGCACCAGACATACTCATTCAACGAGAATCAGGTCCTCTATTACTTCTGAAGTGCCCTAGAGTAGGGGATTGTGCACTTACCCAAGTGAAAAAGGTCGACAGAGGCGAATATCACCAATCTCCCAAACTACATCCCCTATCATCGGATTCTGTGGAACACCCTCAAGCTGTGCTATGTGTTTAAAGACAGGATCCAAGACCAGGTTGAAAACAACATAGTCAGGTTGAGCCCGACCCCGACACAAGTGGCATTTGTCTTCCTAAGGTCAGAAAGTAGTAGCGACGACGAAGGCGAGTGGCAGCAGGTTCCCATCCGTGGGTCCCAGAAGTACGACAACTGGATGGCCTGTAAAACCGTCACCCGCGCCCATGGTATCATTCGGGCACGCCTGAATCAGCCGGAGCCTTCAGAAGATGAAACCAGTACCTCTGCGCCATCATCTCAGCCGACCTCCTCCCATAAGAGCAAGTAGTGACGACGCAAGAAGAAGCAACGCGCTCCACCACTGTCATCATCATCCCAAAATCTCGGTTATTTCATGCCCCCTGAGATGGGGATTCCTCCCAGAATCCGCCCAGTGGTGGATGAATCTTCGAGCGACAGTCAGGGGTACGCTTCAGTTAATACTATGGAGCTAGTAAATCCTTATAAGACTCCCGACGAGGTGGAACGCCAGGCGAGCCTCCCCAACATCCCCAGTCGATGTCAACGTTAGCAGAACTACGACAACATGGGTCATCAAGGCACGACAGTGGGGGATTTTAGTCATTTCGTGCACACTACTGAAACCAGACAGCATGCCCAACGCAGATCTCATCACGCGCAACCTCATCTGGTTCCCTCAGATCTACCTCCACTGCTATTTGTGCTACTAGATCTGGTAGAGCGGTCTTGTCCATACAACATCCAGTATTTCCCTGCTACATGACAATATCAGTTGTCTGGTCCTCATCTGGAAGCTACTCTTTAGGCATCAACTAGCAGGCAGCAGGATGTACCCAGTACCAGCCAGCCACCGGTCCAGCCGGCAGGGCCCGCCGTGCCTCCAATTGCAGAGCGACCTCCTGTAAGCAGAGGATCGCGTTTGGCACAGAAGTATGATGTTCTGAAGCACCTTTCCAGAATTCTAGCAAGGATTTCTATACTTAAGGCTCTTCTCCTGTCGTCTAAAATGCGTGAGGCACTTTCCGAGGCCCTAAGGAGCCACCTCCAGTTTGAGACAGAGGTAGCAGCTGCAGAAGCCTTTCACGCTGAGGCAATTGAGAACGCCGAATTACAGGCAGTTATCTCACTCTCTAGTGAAGATGAAGACCCTCCCATACAGGGGCACATTCTCCCACTGTACATCACTTGCCAGTTCAATGTCATGGATGTCCATCGTTGTCTTATTGACACGGGTTCTGGGATTAACCTAATCCTGACTCGGACACTACGAAAGATGGGTTTGTCTAAGGATGATTTTACTCCCTCTGACCTCATAATCTTGGGATACTATAGGACCGAGCAATCCCCGGTCAGCAATATCCGCTTGAAGACCCAGTTCGGTGGCCTAATTTCTAGAACCGAGTTCATGGTCATCTCCTAGGACACCACATACAATGCATTGATGGGTAGGCCATGGATCCATCTGCATGTAGCAGTCCCTTCATCGTATCACCAATGCCTCAAA
The DNA here is from genome assembly GCA_963277665.1 of Viscum album. Classification (NCBI taxonomy): domain Eukaryota; kingdom Viridiplantae; phylum Streptophyta; class Magnoliopsida; order Santalales; family Viscaceae; genus Viscum; species Viscum album. Next base: position 486,773,671 of record OY728145.1, read on the forward strand.
TATTCCCTCAATGGTCAAGTAGGCGTGCTCCAAGGAGATGCATCTCCTTTCTCCTCTTGTGAAGCCTGCTATCTGGATGCTGACTATTACAAGAGGAAAGATAAGCAAATCTTGGCAAGTGAGGATCAACCCACCCTGGTCAAAAGTGATCCTTGGGAAGGTCTGGACGACGCCTACATATTCCCGATCCATCAGTTGGAGGCCACGACCCCCGTCATGGGGCAATGTTTTGTTGTTTCGGGTACAAGAGGAAGGCATGTTCCCATGTCCAAGCGACGGCAGAAAATCACCTCATACTCCTATACTAACAAGGATCAGGTGATCCTGGAACCTCCTGCCCCTGTACAGTATCGGGATGTCAGACTCATGGCAAGGATGGTAGGTCATACGTGTCTCTTCCGCTGGGCTGGAATCAACCAGCTCAGGCCGACGCGTCACTATTGCTTTGATGTCATCAAGAGTGGACCCTTGGGCTGAAGGCTAGATGGGATAGGATCAACTGCCTTCATCACCACGGTCTTAGTGGAGCATGGGTCTTCTGACGTAATGACCACTACCAGTTAGGTCGACACCATCCTCCCATCAGATTCCGGTGGCTCGGAAACGACTCCCCCCACAGAAGATCCCTCCACAGGTGGAGAATAGGATTTGAAGGATGCTCCCCCTGCCTTTGATGATGGTGTCTCTACCACAGTTGATGAACTGGTATAAGTGAACCTTGGTAGCAAGGCAGATCTGAGACCCACATTGATCAGTGTCTCCATGCCCCTCGAGAAGCAGCAACAATACATGGAATTTCTTAAACAGCACCGTGATGTGTTTTCCTGGAGTTATGACGAGATGCCAGCACTAGATCCCCAAGTAGTTGTCCATCGCCTTGGTCTCCCGAAAAACCATTGCGGGTTCAAACAGCATCCCAGAAGGATACACCCTTCTCATGGTGCCATGGTTGAGGCCAAATTTGATAAGCTCATCAAATCCAACTTCATAAAAGATGTTTAGTACCCTAGGTGGATTGCCAACATTGTGCCAGTTAGGAAGAAGAACGGGCAGATCAGAGTCTTCATCGACTTCCGCGACCTCAACCGCCACTGTTCGAAGGATGATTTTCCCCTCCCAGTGATAAAGTTGTTGATTGATTCCACAGCTGGGTTCCAAGCCCTCTTCCTTCATGGATGGGTATTCCGGGTACATCCATATCTAGATGGCCCCCGAGGACGAGGATTCCACTGCCTTAAGGGCTCCCCAAGGTACTTTTTATTACCAGGTTATGCCCTTCGTCCTGAAGAATGCAGGTGCCATATATCAGTGGTCCATGCATCACATATTCAAGCCGATTCTCGGGACACTGGTGGAATGATACATGGATGATCTGGGGGTCAAATCTTGCCAATGCTAGGACCATCTCAAGGACCTTGAGAAAGTGTTCAGCTTCCTCCATTCCCACCACCTGAAGATGAACCTGCTGAAGTGTGCCTTCAGGGTCACCTCCGGGAAGTTTCTTGGCTTTGTTGTCAGATACTGAGGCCTCGAGATCGTCCTGGAGAAGATCAAGGCCATCAGCCAAATGCCTCCCCTGAGCAATATTTGGGGGCTTCGAGGTCTCCAAGGCCAATTAGCCTACATACACTGATTCATTGCGAATCTGGCCGGCAAGTGTAATCCCTTTTCCTAGCTCATGAAGAAAGGCTCCGCCTATGAATGGGATGAAGAGTGTCAGACCACCTTCGAGGAAATAAAGCAGTATCTGCTCCAACCTCTGGTCTTGATACCACCCATCTCCAGAAATCCGCATGTCCTTTATGTGACCTCCATAGAACTGTCCCACGACGCACTTCTCGCCCAAAAGAACAATGAGGGAACAAAGAAAAGCCTCTACTATCTCAGTCTCATGCTCTTCGATATGGAGACCAGATAATCCCCCATCAAAAAGAGCTGCCTTGCGCTCGTGTTCGCCGTACAGAAATTGCGGAATTACCTACAGCAACATGAGGTACAGTTGGTCTCTCGGGTAGACCAAATGAAGTACATCCTGAACCTCCCTATGTTGACTGGCCGACTAGCACTGTGGGCGGTGATCCTCCAACAGTTCGATATCAGGTTCGTGCCTCAGAATCCCATCAAGGGACAGACATTGGCAGACTTCCTAACTGCCCATCCAACCTCCGCAGATCAATCCCTGGACCTGGACTTTCTTGATGAGGTAATCCTCTCAGTCGATCATGCCATCTCATGCTGGAAAATGCACTTCGACGGTGCCTCCCAGAGCCCCACCGGTAGGAGGCTCAACGATCCTAAGATCAACACAGTGGGTCTAGGTATCGTCTTCATCACCCTGACGCAAGCCATTATTCCATACTCATTCCTATTGTCAGAAGGCTTCACCAACAACGAGGCAGAGTATTAGGCTCTCATCACCGGCCTTGAGCAGGACCTTGAGATTGATGTGCCCCATCTGCATGTGAAAGGGGATTCCGAACTAGTCATAAAGAAGATCAATGGTGACTATGTTGTCAGGAAGCCGGATCTTGTGCCATTGCTGGAGTGCACCCTCCATCTAATGGCCCAATTCCCTTCTTGACCATAGGTTACCCATGTCCCTCGGTCACAGAATGGTCGAGCAAACGATTTGGCCAGCTTAGATGCATCACTCGCAGAACCCGAGCAGGATGATTTGATCATACATTTGGAACACCGGAGAGTCATCGCCCCTGTCACCCTAGAGGATGACGATGGCTTGCAGGTAATCCACCTTACTGCCAGACCCTCCGCATTAGGGATCCCATGTTCTTCAAATGCAGTGGTTGAGGCCGCTCCAGACTGGAGGTCACCTTTTGTCGAGTATCTCTAAAATGGTTGCCTCTTGGATGATCGGGCCAAGTGCGAGTGAATCCAACGCCGCGCAATGCAATTTAACCTCCAGAGTGGTCCCAGCCTTGAGCGGATCCTCTATAACCAGGGCTTCGATGGTGTTATCCTCTGTTGCATTCAAGGAGTCGAGATTTCTCAGGTCATGCAAGAGGTTCATGCCAGTTCCTGCGGTGCCCACCAGGATGGTCCCAAGTTGTCCCATCAGATCCAGAGATTAGGGTACTTTTGGCCCTCTTTGATCCATGATTGTATTGAGTTTTTCAAGATATTTCCACACGTTCCATGTTCATGCTAACTTCCTACATCGACAACCAGAGTCTCTCCACTCCACCAAGTACTCTTGGCCATTTGCGATGTGGGGACTTGATGTCATGGGACCATATCCACCAGCGACAGCTCGTCAGTGTAGGTTTATCCTGACTGCTACATATTTATTCTCCATGTGGGCGGAGGCATTTCCACTCAAAGAGGTCAAGGCCTATTCCATTGTTAACTTTGTGAGATCCAATATCATCCACCATTTTAGAGTCCCTGAATTTGTCCGCCCCGATAACGGCAGCAACTTCTGAGAAGCCGAGCTGAAGAAATTGTACGCCAAGTACAATATCCGTTCGATCCATACCTCTCGCTATCATGAATAGGCAAATGGGCAGATCGAGGCATTCAAAAAAACCCTCTCTAACATTCTATAGAAAATGGTTTTTCAGAACAAGAAAATTTGGCCGGACAAGCTCCCCAATGCCCTCTGGGCTTATCAGACGACGACTCGCAATTCCACCCAGGTGACTCCGTATTCCCTGGTGTATGGGGCTAAGGCCATCCTGCCCATCGAGATCCAGCTGCCATCATTACGCAATGTAGTCTATGACCAGCAGGCACCAGATAAGGTGGCCAAAATCCACCTAGCTGAATTTTAAAGCACTGGAAGAGAACAGGCTCCGTGCCCTTTACAATCTGGAAAGGCATTAGAATAAGATATCCAGAGCCTTCAACAAGAAGGTTTTACTTCGCTCTTTTCTGCAAGGCGACCTGGTGTTGGACCTCCGAGCGCCAATGATCTCTGGAAGGAAACCACCCAAGATGGAGCCCAAATGGGAAGGATCTTATATCATTCATAAAGTTTACCCCAATGGAGAATACTTCTTGGTGACCATGGATGGTGAGTGCATAAATTCTCCAACCAATGCCAAGTTCCTCAACTGATAATTTTCCAGATTCTCTTGGTCCCGCATGACCTTAAACTGCACCCAGTCCTGCATGACATTAAACTGCATTTCGTCCTACATGAACTTAAACTGCAACATCGTCCGTCATGATGTTAAACTACTCAGTATCATCCTACATGACAATAAACTGAAAAATGGTCCGAGCACTATGACCTTAAACTAAGATCTCCTTCGTCCTCACTGCAAGACGTTAAACTGCAAGCTGGTCAGGCCTTCCTGACCGAGGCTCAGCCTCAGGCCCCTTGGCCTTCCACGAATTAGGCTCTCTTACAGGATTTTATGGTGTGGTGTGAGATTATGTCCTCACTCAGGTCGGGTTACCCGCCGTACCATACATATCCCCAGATAAGATGCGTTCCCCTGTTCCGCATGATGTTAAACTTCATTTCGTCCTACATGACGTTAAACTGCGCTTCTAGAACTATGTAAGACTTGATTCCCATCCGGATGGGATACGTAGGAATGATCAGACGTCTCGTCTTGAGCCCAGCCCCGACTTTTTCTCTTTGAGTATCCCCCCTGGGTATTGTTTCCTCAGAGGGTCCTCACATGACGAGGATTAGGCTTCCTTAGACCCACTCATACAAGGATTATAAGGGTCGCACCATGTACCCACTCATGTTCATTTATCCTCCCACGTCCTCACCGCACGACGTTAAACTGCATGGCCTTCAATAACTACATATGGCTTGATTCCCATCCTTATGGGATACGTAGGAACACCTGGACACTTTGTCCGTTGGCCCTGCCCAAAAGCCAAAATCATCCCCTTGGGTCAAGATATATGGTAGGATGCACACTTTTTCCCTAACTTACATCGAGAAAGCCTTGACTCGGCTGTACGTCCCCCTCCCTAGAGATGTTCACCTCTTTCGTAGATGGGTACAACTATGCTTCACCCACTCCTTGACTGGGATTCCATCACATTCCTCATCCGGAAGGGCCCCTGAATGGTATGGATGCTCGGCATAAGGGCCCTCTTACCACTTTGGTCCAACGCCCTCGAGGATGTCAAGAAACAAGCTGATACAAGTCCTGCATTTCAAACATGGTCAGTGGTCGATGCTCATTTTTTTCTCCCATATCAGGTCACCATAGGGACACTGTGTTTTGAATATGGTCCACAGTGTCTTGGATTTTTGGGTCCACCCCAAGATGTCCCAAACATCGAGTGTAGTGATTCATTCTGCCCCATCCTGAAGAGAAAAACTTCCCTCTGGGTGGTGCCAACGGTCGGGCACACGACCCCGATTATTTTATAGGGAGTGTACGGCGTGGTGCAGTATTATGTCCTCATCCACGTCGGGTTACTTGCCAAGCTGTACACATTCCCTAACCGAGGCCTAGCCTTAGGACTCTTGGCCTTTTCGGGTCCTATCCCAAGTTCTTACTCGGAGTGTACGGTGTGGTGAGGGATTATGTACACATTCACGTCAGTCTGTTCTTCCTACCATACACCTCCCTTGTTTGGGGGGTATCCTACTCCCCTTCTCGTCCTGCATGACGTTAAACTGTATCTTGAGAACTACGTGTGGCTTGATTCCCATTCTCATGGGATACATAGGACCACCTGAACGTCTAGGTTTCGGGACCAACCCCATCTTCTGGAAATCTTCATCCCACCTTGGCCCCTTGGAATGTCCTTCCTCCACGAGGGGAGTATATGGTGTGGTATGGGATTATGTCCTCATTATGACTACACTATATACCTCTCCCTGCTGAGCCACTTCGCCGACCCTTTTAGGCTGTTCACCAATGTGCCTAAGGGTACTCTTTTTTAGTTACCTGGAATGTCGGACTCTACTCGGACATGTCCGCATCCTCTTTTTAGGATTTTTGTTTCCCTTCATCAGGGCTTTCACCATCTTTCACACCCGGAGGGCCCCCCAAGAATAGCCTGAATACAATGCCTAAGGGATCTCCTACTGTTACGGGCCAACACCCCCGAGGGTTTCGGACAACAAATTGATAAAAATCCAGCATTGCGAATGTGGTCAGCGGTCGATGCTCATTTGTTGCTCCCACTTCAGGATAATGCGATATGGAGACTGTTTTTCCGCCACCGTTAACAGTTATCCTCCGTCACCACGCCAAACCCATTAAGCCCAAAATGTCAGTTACATGATTCACATCCTCCCCCATCCTCATCATGTCCAAGTAGAGTTTTGAAACTCTTGCTACTATTCCTCAGTGCGCATCTGCACGTTAGGGGAACAAAGCCACGTTAAAGGCGTCCGTCGAGGATCTTCACCGACTTACCTTTGATGGACGTTCCACGTATTGAAATAGGGATCTTCCTCCCTTGTTTCCCACACTGAGTTTAACTCACGTGGGATTAGGGATCAGATCAAGGCCCGTTCTTACTTGGAAAGTTCCATCCATCCATGGTCTGAGCTCTAAGACCATAAAATAATATCTCCTAAGAACTACGTCTGGCTTGATTCCCATCCCCATGGGATACATAGGAACGCCCAGACCTCCTGTCTTTGGGTCCATATTGAGTTCAGCTAATGTGTCTCTTCTGACCTGCCTTCGGGACCCTGACTATGGGACTGCGTGGTGTGATGTGGGATCATGTCCTCATTCATGTCGGGTTTGCAATAGCCACACCACGCGCACCCAATTCTGAGAATTAGCGCTCCTATTTCCTATCCCGCACGACATTAAAAGGAACCCTCAAGAACTATGTGTGGTTTGATTCCCATCCTCATGGGATATGTAGGACCACCCTAATATCTAGACTTCAGGCCCATCCCCACTTATTAGAGATCTCCCCGATCTCCTGGTCACCTAGGCCCCTTGTCATGTCCCTCTCTAAGGGGGGGATATATAGGTATGATACAGGGTTTTTGGCACTATGCCCCCTTTTCCTAGGAACCCGCCATCTCTCGATCGCCCTCATGTTTATTCCCTCAACTCCTTGCAGTGGTTCTCTCGTGTGTTAAGAGTACTCTGGTCTAGGACCAAGATTGTCAAATTCAACTTGGTCAAGTTCCTTCTACTTGTCAAGCTTCGTGTTCCCCTTCATTCGGGCTTTCATCACCTTTCACACCAGGAGGGACCCCCAAGAACAGCCCGGATACCACGCCTAAGGGCTCTCCTACTGTTTCGGGCCAATGCCCCTGAGGATTTTAGACAAGAAATCGACAAAAATCCCACATTGAAAATGCGGTTAGCGGTCGATGCTCGTTTGTTGTTCCCATTTCAGGCTAATGCGATATAGATGTCGCTTTTCCGCCACGATCAGTAGTAACCCTATGCCGTCACGCCAGCCCCTTCAGTCCTCAAATGTTGGTTGCATGATTCACATTATGTTCCACCCCATCGTGTCCAGGTGGAATCTCGACACTTTTGGAGCTACCCCTCAGTGCACCTTTGCATATCAGGGGGACAAAGCTGCAATATGGCATTCTTTGGGGCTCCCACGGTCCGAGATCTAAGACCATAAACTAAAATCTTCTCAGAACTACGTTCAGCTTGATTCCCATACTCATGGGATATGTAAGACCGCCCGAACATCTCGTTTTCGGGTCCAGCTCATTTGGGAGCTAATCTCTCCCCCTTCACCTCTCACCTCTATATAGGCCCCTCGACCTGAGGTTCCTCTCTCAGAATTGCGTACGGTATGATGTGGGATTATGTCCCCATTCATGTCGGTTATGTTTCATGGCACCATAAACATCCCTCGCCTTACATTGTCTCTGCTACATCTGCGCTGCATGGCATTAAAATGCATGCTGGGTCCCATCACATGACCCTAAACTGTGACATTATCGGCCTGGCCGCACGACCAAAAACAGCACTACATTCTGGTGGCCTCATCATATAGGACATCACATTGGGTATTGGTCACATGCCATTCCATTTGTCAATGCCTACTAAGTCTTGATTCTTGTGGAGACACCAGGGCTTACTACCCTCGGTCTGTCTCTTCACAAAATAAAAAAAAATCACTCACCATAAAGGACAAACAAGATCTATCAAATACCGATTCTCTTGGTGTGAGAGCCAGACCCGCGCGCCCCTTTAACTTCCCTAGAACTATGTATGTCTTGATTCACATCCTTATGATATACGTAGGATCACCCGAGAACTTCCCCACTGGCCTAGCCTAACTTTGGTGTTTAGTCCCTTGACTCAAGCACTTCCCCAGAGAATACACGGTAAGTAGGGATTATGTCCTCGTTCACGTCGGGTTTTGTAACCACCTTACCATGCGTCCTCTTCTCTCCTTACCCATTCATGGTCCGTGTTCTATGAACTTAAACTAAGACCCTCTCAAGAACTACGTATGGCTTGATTCTCATCCTTATGAGATACATAGGTGTGCCCGGGCACTTCCCCGCTGGCTCAACCTAACTTTGGTGTTTGGTCCCTTGAATCGAGAACTTCCCCAGAGAATACACAGTATGTAGGGCTTATGTCCTCATTCACGTTGGGTTTTGTAACCACCTTACCGTGCATCCCCTTCTCTCCTTACCCATTCACGGTCCAAGTTCTAAGACCTTAAACTAAGACCCTCTCAAGAACTACATGCATCTTGATCCCCATCCCTATGGAGTATGCAGGAATGCTTGTTCAAGTTGCTTAAGGACTAGATTAACTCTCGTTTTCGGTCCCTTGACCTAAAACCTCTCAGAGAAGCACGTGGTGGTTGGAACCCCCGGTTACCATTCATGTCGGGTATTTGAGTTATCCCACCACGCGCCTCCTGTTTTTCCTCTCAAACATGTTTTGAATTCTATGACCCTAAAATAAGATATCCCTATGGGAAGGGACTTGACTCCCTCTGTCTAATACGTCTTGTTAAAGTATTCAAATGCATGTTGAAAAAGAGCCTGAAGTTTGGAATTTTCATGGGGACATTCCTCTCATTCAACGTCCAAGCTTTGTGAGCCCGACATTCAGATCCTCATCCTCTTCCACATCCAAAAGGACCCTCAGACGACATGGATGCTAGGATTAAGGGCTCTCCATGAATGTTGGGCCTTAGGGATCTCCTATCGTTTCAGGCCAACATCCCTAAGGATCTTGGACAACATTTGCGACAGGTCCAGTGTTTAGAACATGGTCAATGGTAGAACATCATTTTTCTATCCCCATTCTAGGATAATATGATACAGATGATTCATTTCTGCCACAGTCAACGGTTATGCTCTATAGTCATACCGCCATCATTGTGATCCAAATCTCGATCATCATGATTCACACATTTCCACTTCCTTATGTTCAAGTGGAATTCCAACATACTTGGATCTACCTATTTTAGCATCTAGGTGCGCTACATGGACGTGTTATAATCATTGGGATGGTATTCACCGAGCGTCCCTTCGCCCTAATATGCCCCTTATTAGGTCGAGAAAGTTCTCCATTACTTCTTGTTTCCCACATCGAGCATGACTCACGTGGGATTATTAGTTTTGGTAGGATGTGTACCGGCGCAACCAGGCTTCTCTTCGTCCTGCATGACGTTAAACTGGGCCTCCAGAACTATGTGTGGCTTGATTCCCATCCTCATGGGATACATAGGGACACCCCGGTATTTTGCCTAGGGACTATCCCCAGGAGTCGTAAGTCCTATTCCTCCCTATTTCTGGCCACCTGGCTAGACCTCTCGTGAGGAACCACGTAACTACGACCCTACCCCGAACAAGTTTGGGATTCCCCATGACATTGGGAAGCGACAGACCCCCTCGCCAGAGAGGCTCTATCTGGAAAAAAAGGGAATGATCCATGATCAAACCGATGCGCCCATCTAGAGTACTCCCACCACAGTGGCGTAATTTCATGAGTGTTGGATTCTGTTTGAATAAACCATCACTCCACATTCCAAGTTTCACGTGTCCCTTATTCGGACTCTCATCCTCTTTCATGTCGGGAGGAATCCCCTAACAGTATGGATGCCCGACCTACGGTCCGCCTGCTGTCCTAGGCCAACATTCCCGAAGACTGGTCATGTTTGTAGGGACCCCCTAACAGTATGGATGCTCGACCTATGGTCCGCCTGCTGTCTTGGGCCAACGTCTTGGAAAAATGATCGATGATATTTGTGTTAGGCCCCATGTTTCAAACATGGTCAACGGTCGACCCTCATTTGTTGTCCCCATTTCAGGCTAACGTTGTAAGGATACTATTTTTTCTGCTATGGTTAATAGTTTTCCTTCATTGTCACGCCTCCCTCACAATGTTCCAAATCATGGGTATCATGATTCACACTTCCAATTCCCATCCGTTCATACTGATTTCAGCACCACTGGTGTTACACCATTCGAGCGCAAGAGCACGGAGGATAAACGGTAATTCGGATGTTCTGAGAACTTCCTTCTCCAGTCAGGTCTCTCCTATTTCCCAGAAATCCGGACCGGTTATCCAAACATCGGATGCCCGAAGCTTGGTGTACACTCCTATGTTTGGATTGGACTATGAGGCGACTATATCTTGTTTCTCACATAGGGTTTGACCCACGTGAGATTAAGGAACTGTCGTTGGATGTTCCACAAACATTATAAGGATGCAATGAACCAGTCCAAACAGCAGAACTCGTGCATGCTACGACATTAAAAAAAAATAAAGCATGAAATTACATTTAAGGGTTTATAATCATTACAGTACCTAGGGGTCAAATCCCCCCATGGACGGATTGACCCCGTTAAAATAACGTTGTAGCTCTGCCACCCTTTGACTTGTGGCGTTCAGGAATTGATGCCGCTGACTTAGCTCTCACTCCTCCTCAGCAGCGCTGGGCCCCAGTTCATTAGACTCAAATCAGGCCCTCTATATGTCTGCCTGAATGATGTCCATCTCCCTAGAAACCCATTTTAATCCCCCTTTGGCCTTTTCCAGCTAGGCCTTCAGCCGTAAGGCGAGCTCTGGTTCTGAGCCGTGAGAAACAGAGTGTTCATCCGCCCGGGCCTGCAGCTGTTGGAAATCGTTTTCATCCTCTTGGAGCTTCTTGATATTTGTTGCCTTCTTCCACTGCCAGCCCACGCTGAGCCCATGATCATACTCCCATATCTTCTCTGCCCTGAGATCTCGGATGATCGTATGAGGACGTTGGGCATCCACTCCCCCAGCACACAGTTCACGCAGTCGCAAGCAGAGTCAGTCCATCGCATTCAACCACAGCACTTGGGGTGTCATTGATGAAGCACGTGATTAGATTCCACGATCTGCAGTGGACTATTTTGTTGTCATCTCCATCGAAGGCCGTTTCATCCCAGTCCGCGTGATTGGCAGGCTCGTATGTAGGATACGCCCGCAAGAAATATTCAGTAGGATGTGCGTCTGGAGTTGAATCCGGCGTGACATCTGGTGTTGGCGCAGGAATGGTGGGACTTGGATCGGCGGGTCGATCCTCATCATCGGACTCCACCTCAATAGCCTCAGGCATGACCCTTATGGTGGTCCCTCCAATGACAGGGAGTTCTGTAGCTCGGGTAGGTGGGGTAACTATCTCCATGATCCTCAGAATTCCCCTAGGAGGGATGCCACAAGTCATCCCGACCATCCTTGCCGCAACAGCCCATGCCAGTTGTAGAACTGTACGTGATAGGGAAGGGTATGGACGTCAGTTGGCATGATCTATGTATGACAGAAATGAATTCAATGGAGAAGACTTACGGAGATCGAACTGCTCGTGCTGCTCATGAGTCGATGATGATGGGGCCCCTAGGCATGGTCCTCTGTATATTGTTAGAAGGTCTAGAGATTCTGGAAGAGCCACCTAGGGTGGCCCACCAGACACTGAAATGGACTCAGCCGCTGGCGCAGGTTCCGACGGTCCTGCATCGTCACCCACCAAGGGGCGAGAGTGAGGTATATGTACAAGCTCCTCCTGCACAGTTCAGATGTTCGTAAGAAATCCATGATGACCCGAGAGTAGATCCCGAGGGAAGCAACTTGGGCTGTTACCTCGAGAGTCTCTGCGAAATCATCAGAATCCAAGTCTTGGTCTCTGACTTCACCTTCCCCCAACGAGTTCCCTCCACCGGCCTCGTCTTCCCCAAGGGATTCATCTGATTCTTCCAGTAGAGGGAAGCACTCTCTTAATTTGGCAGCCGACAGCTGTGGGGGAACCGTCTGATCTAGCAGTACCCTTACCTGGTATGTCATTGGACGCGGGGCACCACTTGAATGGACAATTTCCTCTAGATCATCTAGATATTGCTCCGCCTCCGCCGGAGACACCGTGAAACCAGACCGAACATGGTCTATACCTGGTAAAACCATCCCAAGACAGTTCAGGTGTCCCCACATCTCGGACGAGCTAAGGAATTGTCGGTTGACGTCCCAAATTTCCCAGGCCTCTAGGAAAAGGGAATTCTCTAGCATGTCGATATGGCGCAGCTGCTTCCCCGGAGCCTGAGTGGATATCCTGTGGAATCCCTTCGGCAGCTGCCCCTCTGGATGAATTTTCTCTTCCAGAATCACTGGGTCCACAAATGCTGTCGGATACACCACTGCTACTGCATCCTCAGCTGGTGCAGGTATCACTGCCACGGCAACCCCTCCACTGCGAGAGGCCCCTGCTGCACTCTAACCATGACCTTGGGATAGGGGAGGCCCGCCATCACTGGCTCGAACGGTTGGCTGCTTTAGCATTTCCCCCAGATAAGCTTCCTCCCAGCTGATGGCATACTCCTTCACCAGTCCAAAGGCGGCAGTGGACGGAGGAAATGTAATTCGAATTTTCCCGTCTTCTCGTGTGAACATAAGCCACAACCACCTCATTACACATGGGTGCTCCTCATGACGCACCTCCCAGTAGACCTACGGGGTCAGCCACTATAGGCACTAGAATTGCCTCGAAAACCGGTGTGGGGTGTACGGCTCGTAGAGCGGCTCACGGTCCACCCGTACCACCAAAACTCCACCTCAAAAGGCCAGGAGATAAGCCCAGTGTTCTTTCATTACCTAAACGTCATCAGTGAGTACTCTCGTCATCAATGTAAATGGGTGGATGTTAAATTCGTCCGCCGTCCACACCCGTTTCAGCATCATCAGTATGATTATTTTGAATGGGAAGCTCCCGGACGCATTTAGAATGGAGGGGCGGAAGTTCAACTCCGACGACGTGATGGGGTTTGGGTACTCGTAAACCTCCCTGATGTGCACCACGATCCACCCATAAAAGATGTTTAAGGACCCACATATCCTCGGTGGCTTCTTTCCCTCACTAACATGCCGCAACATCCTGTACAATTTTGCGAGCATCAAAATACCCATATTGACCCGCTGCCCTGTGGCCAGCATAGATTCCATGATAAATGAGCTTGGACACACCCCCATGTTGTTATCCCTCACTGGTAGGATCCAACCGCAGATAACGGCCTTGATGAACGCTGCTAGCCTAACTATCGACTGCTGTTCAGTGTTGACACTGAAACCCCAGGTCTTCTGTTTTCTGTCCTCCAAGAGCCACCAATACGAGTTCTAATTGCCCCATTTATCCCCCTTCGGACAAGTTCGAGGCCTCGGAGGGAACTCTCGATCCTCCAAGAAGTTCAGGAACTGCTTGAACCACTTGTTAAAGTGGACATCTCTCACCGCTTCCTTGTCCTCTCTAGGGACCAGTCCCATCAATGCCAGCTCCAATCGTGACATCTAGTTCGGATCCTCCCGCGCGTTCATGATGGGGAGGAACTCATCATACATGGCCCCCAAGATCAGGACCCCCTAAATCTGATGGAAATCCCACAGACTGATGCCAACCTCCCCATGGTGTAGGTGAAAAGTGTTGGTCCAAGATGACCATCTTCTCAAAAGATCCGACATCAGCTACTTCAGTTGATAAATGTGGAATTGGGAGGCCTAGGCTGCCTCATACATTCCCACTTTCCTCATCTCGGCCTCGAAATCCTCACATGAGGCACCTACCTAGTAGGCCCATGTAGAGTCGTTGGTGAAGTTTCTGCCCTGGCATAGGTCCCACTCATCGGACCACCCCTTCTTTGAATCCCGCAAAGCGGCCTTCAGTATGGTGCAGTGCATGGGAGGGGACATCTTCGGTTGTAGTGGATTCCCATCAATGTTGTTCACATGGTTTTATAGATAGTCAGTAGTGAAAGGTGTAAAGTTATCCCATGCGTGACCATCGGCCGCCCTAAACCATTGATGCTGGAAAGGCATTCTCCAGAACTAGCAAGCTGGTTTGTCCCTGCACACCTTCGGAATGAAGGCGTCATCCCTTAGCCCGAATCCATACAAGGGCAGATTCCTGCACAGTGGATAGTTCGTTTGGATCTCTGATAGCAGTTCTGTCAAAGAATTATGGTCCAAGTGGCTTCGGACCAGCTCCCCCAGGCCCAGACAGTTGGCCATCTCATCCCTCCGGGCGGCGTCTGCGAGCACCCCCAGCGCAGCTTCTTGACGGGCCATTGGGTTTCAGAACTCGGACAAATTTCAGGTCGTGTCGTGAAGATCTCTCATAGATCTAGTTCACAAATCTTGTTCGCAAGTCCAAGATGTGGTGCCTGGCCTCGGCTCGCACACAAGCGTTCTCTTGGCGCAGTCGCGGAGTCAAAGACTCGCTATTCGCCATGAAGCTCGATTCGCGGTGAGAAGACGCGGAGAACACGGAGCTTCACGAATTGAGAGCACAAAAGGACAAAGTCGTAGAGAAGGGAAAGGAAAAAAGAGTTTTAAGACCACCTATTTATAGGCGGCGGCCCTCGGAGCTTCGTGGAACGTCCAGCCGGCACGGAGCTTCGCGGCGCGTCCAGATCACACGACCCCTGCCTGCCTCGCGCGCCTTCTTCGTGGGCCAGCACCGCGAAGCGCCGATAATTTTGGAAATTTCCCTCAGAATTATACCCTTGGTCCCTCCGTGGCTCAACGTCTGAGGGGGGGGGGGGCATTTTTTTGTGCCAAAATATTTGAAGAAAGGAGAGAGGAAAAAGAGGCCCCGCGCCCTGCCTCGTGAAGCCCCGACGCTGAGCGCCCCCCAAGCTACGTGGCCGCCGCGAAGCAGAAGAGGCGGTAATGCTCCGCGAAATCCCTGATGTTCGCGAACCCGCCATGAAGCAGAAGAGTTGGTACCACTCTGCGAACGCCCTGACGTTCATGAACTAGCTACGAAGCAAAAGATACGGTACCGCTCCGCGAATGCCCAGACGTTCGTGCACCCGCTGTGAAGTGGAGGAGGCGGTAACCCTCTGCGAACCCGGTTGACGTTCGCAACCCGCCACGAAGCAGCCAAAGCCTCCTTCACACCGCGTGAGATCTGCTTCATAGATCCTATTGCCTATAAATACCAACCTCCCCCTGAGCTCTTCGGATGGACAATCTGACCTTTCGGATTCTCAACTCCCAAATCGCGAAGCACTCTTCACTCTAGGAATCATGAGCTCTGTGAGCTATTTTTTCTTCACGAGAGACCTCCGTCTTGTCTCGTTTCGAGCCCCTCTTCTGAGAGGGAAGACCTTTATGAAGACCGAGGGCATTCACAGAGGAATGGGATCCCCAAGGGGACCCCAGGTAGTCACAAAGAATTTATGCTTCGCGAAACACTCATCCTGTACACGTGATCCACATGCCAAGGCAGGGTCACTGTACTTCATGAAGCACACTGCTTCACAGCACCTTGCTTCATGAGGCACCTCTTATTTGTGAGGCAGTGCTCTGAAAACACCCTTCCACTTTGCAAAGCACCTCTCACTCGCATCTCTTCCCTATGATAAGGCCAAGGCACTCCACTTCGCGAAGCACACCCCTTCGCAAGTACCCTCCACTATGCAAAGAAACCGAGCTCCGCAAGGCCCTGGCCAGTGGACCCCTTGTCTTGGAAAATCCTCTTCTCGTGTGACCCTCTAGGTTTGAACGACGTGATTTCAAAGTCCCCTGGACGATATCACCCATAGCATTTCTTCACCAAATGCTTCTTTGCATAGGCACACTAATGGATAATGCTTATTCGCATAGCCACGCTAACATGGACCCCTCGATGGTTCGATCTGCGACCCCCCTTCTACACGACCTTACTGATGCCTTCCCTCCCACAAGGAGAAGAGGGTACCGGTCATGTAATCCCTAGGGGTGCGGAGGAAACCCACTTCGTCTGAGTTACAGGACGTTAAACTGCCAAGCACCTCGTCCTCAACACATGACGTTAAACTGTAACCCGACCCCATGCCTTGCACGCAGGGTCACCCTAGCTCGGACATTCTTTACGCCCTCCGGCCCCACATTGGATGATATCCTCCTTTCGGGAGTGGCGTATGTCCGTGGGGAAGGGTAGACACCTTGGTGTAAGGCCCCTTTCCCCTTCTGTGGAAGGTAGCATCCATGCACCTCCGTACGTCCTCACCGCCAGGGCCAGTGGAGGGCGTGATAGGGAATGAGGAACCTCCATTATTTGGTCCCAAATCCCTCTCTCTCTATTATTTGTTGCTACCAGGCCTCTATCCTAGAATAAGTCCCAACACCATGTGCCGCTCAATGTGTAAGCCCCTCTTCGCTTCTCACAGACACAACCTTCGCGACATGATCGTCGGGTCTCTGCTGCCTCTTGTTTCTCAAACCGAGCATGAATCACGTGGGATTAGAGTAAGCATCGACCATGGAAATACCCTCGTCCAGGATGACATTAAACTATATTCCCTCATCTAGCATGACATTAAACTGTATGCCCTCATCCAGCATGACGTTAAACTGTATGCCCTCCTCCAGCATGACGTTAAACTGTATGCCCTCGTCCAGCATGAAGTTAAAATGTACAACTGAACTATGTGGTCTTTGATCCATGTCACGACATGGTATGTAGGAAGCCTCATGAGGTTCGGGCCCACCACCAGCAAACCCCCGGGTTCACCTTCACGTCAGTTCACCGACGAAAACCACCACCTGAACTATGTGGTCTTTGATCCATGTCAAGGCATGGTACGTAGGAAGCCTCCCTGAGGTTCAAGCCCCGTCACACATCAGACCAAGGTCATTCTTCACATCGGTTCACTGACACCCACCATTTTTACCTGAACAACAAGTACATTGATCCATGTCAAGGCATGGTATGTAGGAATCCTCCCTGAGGTTCAAGCCTGATAATCATTGGCCCCAACCATCTCCGTGTCGGTGTGCCAAGCCCCCATTTTAACCTGAACTATGTGGTCATTGATCCATGTCAAGGCATGGTACGTAGGAAGACTTCTTGAGGTTCAAGTCCACCGTCCACTTGGGCCAGGGTCCTTCTTCATGTTGGTTCTCCGACACGCCCCCGTCCTGCATGACGTTAAACTACATCCCAATCCAGCGGTAAGCCATTGTGACCCTACCATCCAGTTGTTCTGACAATCCTTTGTTTCAGTATAACAACCCATTTTCCCGAACTACGTGGTCTTTGATCCATGTTAAGGCATGGTACGTAGGAAGCCTCATGAGGTTCAAGCCCACCACCCATTAGGCCAAGGTCCTTTTCACGCCAGTTTTCCGACGCTCAACCTTAACTATGTGGTCTTTGATCCAAGTTAATGCATGGTACGTAGGAAGCCTCACGATGTTCAATCCCACCACCACCTGGTCATTCCGACCGTATTCATGTCGGTTCTTCCAACACGTTGGGAAGCCTAGAGTGTAAGCCCCACACATCCATCCTGAACTACGTGGACTCCGATTCCCTACCACGGGGATACATAGGAAGTCTCTTCAAGACTCAAGCCCATCACCACCGCCATCTCCACGATGGCTCCATTTCATTCCTCATTCACTCCATGCAATTATCCATCATCCATCCTGATTCTTACCCAGGCCGCCACATCCCGGTAAGATCATGCCACCCCATTCCCCTCCACATCATTCAGGAAGCTTCCCATGGGCTGGCTCCGATATTGGCGTTCCCTCAAGGGGGATTCCTAAATTTGATCCACTCCAGCTAGTGTTCTGATCAGGCCGATCTATCTCCACTGGATGATAAACTTGCAACATACCCTATGTTAAACATGGGAAGCTGAGGAAAACCTCAGCTACATGCCTATTTCATATGATTCCACACGCTCGATGTGGGATTCCTCGGGCTTTCGTGCCCTTGAGAAGCCCTATAATAAGGGAAAAAATACAGACATTCCAATTCTCCAGCGTTCAGACATGTTAATGATGCATCGATGTGACTACTCCCCCAACTGATGGTTATTTCCCTGACCAAACCCTTTGGAATGTCCAGATATAAGCAGCGTAATTAACTGGCGTCAATGGAAACATGACACTGGGAAGAGTTTCATGAACAATGTATTAAATATATGAGGGAGACCCGGACTAGGTGACGAGTTCTGAGGAGGAATCCATGGAAGGAGGAGCCGACATCCCATCATCCCATTTCGGTCAAGGAGCAGATGTCCCTGAATAAGGAACAGATGACGCCCACCTTTGGAAAGTAGGAATGTGGGGAAACACAAAAGTCGTGCTTATCGCGCCCAAGTAGACGGATGCGCGCACCCCAGAGAAAGCGTCAGAAACAAGGGTTGAGTTCTAACATTGAAAAAACATATTCGCTAATCAGACGCTTCTGTCACCAAAACTATAGCACAATGGACTTACTGAGTGGGACTTATTAGAACATGGGTTACTATTCATTATGTTTCTTTATGATCTCTTACAAACTAGGCTTTCATGTACTTTGTGAAATCACCTTGTAAGAGTTATCTTGATACATAGTGGAATTTTTACCTCTCTACGAACATTGGTATTATTCCCAAATGAGGAAAATATCTTTGTTCTTTATCTACTTATTATTCGTCTATTTTTTTACTTTTACTATTTTTCTATGAGTTTTTTTTTCACTTATTACTGATAGAGTTTATAAAAAATGTCTAAACATCATTATCTTTATAAAGAGAAGTTAATTCAATAGAGATATGAGAAATACAATGCATTATTCTTATAAAACATAGAGAGATGATGCTTGTTGGTCTTAATGTAGTCAAGATGATTGGCTATATTGAGAACATAGAATATTTGGGATTTAAGATCCCTATTGATTTGTTCCCAAATATTGTTTTATCCCAATTTGTAAGAGATACTCTAATTTCATTATTAATTATAATATAATCAATAGTGAGAAGTCACTCTCAGAACCTCTAACCTTGATTGTCTTAGTTAATGAATACATAGAGGGTGAAATTCATGTGGTCCTTATGGTGAACAAGAAAATGAATAAAATGGAAAAGAGGCCCAAGAATCATTCAATTTATAAGGCTCCTAAGCCCCATCCTCATAATAAAAGGAATATCCAAATATAAGAGAAGGAAAAATATATAGTATTTTTTTCATTTACAGAATTGGGCCACTAGAATGAGAATTGTACTTAGTTAAAAAAGAAAGGGGAAGATTCAAGCACATTTGTTACTGACTAAAATCATTCTATATCAATACATTTGGTATTAGATATAAATTTTGGTACCCACAATTATATTCAAATTCAAGAAAAAAATATATTTTGAATTGTTTTAAGATGATAGGTGGATTTATGGGATTCCAATGGTGTAAGGTTGGCTAATCTAACCATTATAGACTATATACTTATATTACAAACTAGGATAGTGTTGGTTTTAAAAGAATATTATTATATATGAATTGTTAAAAAAAACATAATTTATATATCCTTCCAAGATATATATGTTTTTTATGTTTATAAATAAAATTTGTTTGTTATATAAAGAAAAAATTTCTTATGGTATAGAAAATTCAAGTAATGGTCTTTATGTTTTAAATTATAAAAATTGTGACTTGATCTTGAACATGGGAAGTGTTTGACATAGCCATTTCAAAATGGTTACTTAGACTATTTTGAGATAAAACCACCTGGAATAATTGATGATTATTTAGAAGGAAAAATGACCAAGCCACCTTTTTGTTGAAAAGGTGAAATATCTACTAATCCTCTACAATTGGTACAAACATATGTTTTTGGACTATTTCCAATATAAGTAAGAAGTTGGTATTCTTAATTTTTTTACTTTTAATGATAATTTAAGTAGATATAGATATGTCTAATTAATGAGGTGTAAGTCAGAATATATTTAAAAATTAAAATAATTCAATAATTAAGTTGAGAATCAACATGATAATAAGATAATTAATCTTTAATATAATCGAGGTGGTCAGTATCGTAACCAAGAATTTATCAACTTTTGATGAGAGTGTGAGGTATTATCCTAACTCAATCCTCCTTAAAAAGAATAGTAGAATATTTTTAGGTACAGGAGGGGCCATAACTTTCTTGAAATGGAAATTTTGGTAATGATCCATGAAATTATGCCATTATCCTTTTGGGGATATGAATTTCACATTGTAGCACACATTCTAAATCAAGTACCAATCAAGGTGGTAGATGAGATACCATATGAGTTAATAATCGGATGAAATTTGTGTTGTTAGATACTTGTGTATAGGGTTTTGAGACATTTTTTAAGGTTGAATATGAAAACAAAACTATCACCCCAAGGCATAGATCATATGTTTATAAAGAATCTAAATGACACAATGGGATATTATCTATAAAATTTTTAGAAAATAAGGTAATCCTCACAATACAATCCATTTCTTTGAGTGTGATCACATACTCAAGAAGGATAGTTGGATAAATATTTAAATTAATGAAGTTAATTCCCAATAAACATAAGAGTTAGTATGGGAAACAATTACCCAGGTCCCAATTGATGATGTTGTTCTTCAAGAAAAGTATATTGTAGGACCACCAGAGAGCTTCAAGAACAAGAAAGATATGGATTATAAGTCCAAAAAGATGGTGAATCTTCCTCTTTCCTAAAATGAAGATATAGAGAGATCATAATAAATTATATGGGAAGAATACATGAAGTCTGTGATAGATTCCATGTAATAGAACAAAGTCTAGGTTTTGTTTGATCTCTCAGTTGATGTAAATTCTATTGGGTGAAAATGGGTATTAAAGATAAAGTTGGACATGGAATGTAATTTATGTACATATAAATCATGACTAGTGGAAAAATGGTTTAATAAATGTTAAAAAATTGACTAGGATGAAACCTTTTCTCCAATTTCCATGTTTAAATTCATCGTAATTCTACTTTCCATAGAAGCATTACATGACTATGAGAACTCACAATTGGATGTAAAAATAGATTTCTATCACTGAAACCATTAGGAAGATGTCTATATGACTCAACTTAATTTTTTTGTCTCTAATTAATGATAATAATATATTAATATTAAAGTGACCCATTTATGGGTTAATGCAAGCATTGGGGCAATGGAACATTTGGTTCGGTAAATCCATATGAGATTTTAGTTTCATAAACAATGAATGTGATCCATTTAGTTTTAATAAATTTAGTGGGAGTGAATTTTTATTCTTAGTAGTATATGTTTATGATATATTTCTTATTGAAAATGACATACGAGTCTAACTATTAGTTAAACATTGGTTAAATAAGTTCTTCTCCTTGAAGTACCAATCTGATGAAACATATATCTTTGGAATAATTATCTTTCCTGATAGATCAAAAAGGATTATTGGACTATGTAAAATTATAAACATTTAACAATAACTAAAAATATTTTGTATGGAATAATCTAAAAGGGGATTGGTTCCAATATCATTTGGTTTTCATTTCTCCAAAAAAATGTGTCCTTAGATACAATAAGAGAGAGAGATAATGAGTAGGATATCATATATATCTACAATAACATATATCTTATAAGCCATGTTATATAATGAAATTTATGTTTCTTATGATTTAATCAGGTTAGGTATATATCTAGCTGATCTTGGAGAAAAACATTGGTTACTGTTACAACTATCCTTAAGTATATGATGCGTGCTAAGGATTTCATCTCATATATGGAGGAGATTATAAACTAGTCACTAGAGGATATACAGAGTCTAGTTTAAAAATATATTTAAATAATTTTATGTCATAGTTAAGATATTCCTTCTATCTCAATAGAGGATTTGTGGGCCGGAAGAGTTCAAAGAAGTTAGTTTTTAGTGATTCTATAGTAGAGTCCAAGTATATAGAAGCTTATGATATAACTAAGGAATTTGTTTGGATTCAACAATCTATTTAATATATTTAATTGGTATCTATTATAAGATATCCTATACATTGTATTGTGGTAATACAGAATTTATGGATCTAACAAATGATCCAAGGTCACATCAATAGATGGAGCACATACAATGAAAATATCATATCTTGAGGGATTTTTCACAGAGGGGTGAAGTCACTATGAGAATATTTTCCATATAAGAAAACATGGAGGACCCATTGAATAAATACTTATCTCATAAGAATCATAAAGATCATTTGGGAGATAATAGATTAATGATTTTTAGCAGTCGGCTATAGTGGAAGTGGGATTATATTGTATCTTGGGTCTCTAGAAATATTCTCTATATAATTTATGATTAATAGTATTTAGGTATTTGAATATAAATAAAATTTAAATCATATCATGATTGTTATTTATTATGACATAGTATGTGATAATTCACAAAGGGTACTTGTCACAATAAAATGGAATAGAATTTCCCAACTATGATGAGAACTTATAAGTTCTAACATAATATTCTTAAATATAAGTTCAAAAAATAGATGATATCATTTGATATGACAAATATGATATAGGATATAAAGGGGGGAGACTCATAGGACTTTGAGACATTTTCTCATAATGTATGACCTTGTAAATATTTAGTGTATTAGATTATGATAACATCAACCTCTAATAAGAAATCCACATTTATATGTGTCATTATATTTTCCTATATAATGATGTGTATAATGATCTTTACACTTTAATATTATTATTGACACATGTCATGAGTCATGTACTTTGATACTTTGACAAAAATTGAGATGAAATATACTCTCAGAGATGTAGAATATATTGGTTGCATCATGAGTGATATTGAATTAATGAATTATGCAAGAATGAATTTATCCCTTTTGTTATTTATTGTAGGTAGATATCTTTTTCCTTTTTAAGTTATATGAAATACTTGATTAATTCCATGAACATGGTGGTGTTGTCAGCAAGTTCATTTCCAAAAAATCAAAAAATGAGACATTGATCACATATGTTGATAGCACTTGCATGTAACTTTATTGATTGGAGATATTCAAATTAAGGGTTTATACAACACAATATACATTTGTAGGAGGTTATATGTAATTTTGAAATTAACTCCATTGACATGGGATCCTTGGAATGTTGTTATATGCTAACTTTGGACTTTTAACTTGTGTAACCTAATTCAACTTAGAAAGTGAACTATAGGGTCACACACTATGTGTATTCGTAAAATCAATTAAATTCTACATGAATGTAAAATATTGGATAAATATTATTCTCATACATAGTTTAATAATAATGCATGCTGGTTTGATTTATAATATTCCCTCACCAGTTATTGGAGAGATTTTATATGTGGGTTGAATATTTAATAAATATGTATTCACATGTAATTACTTATATAATTAGGTGAATAAAAAAATATTTTTTATAGTTTATTCACAAGGAAGGAAAATGTATATTTATTTAGTTCCATGATTATTTAATAAATATTTACTCATTAATTTGGTGAATATAATATTTATATATTTATTAGAGAATAATGTAGTGGTATTTAATTAATTAGTTAATTATTCATAAATCACGTCTTGGTAAATATTTTGGAGGATTTGTTGAACTAGTTTAATGGTCTGGTGAGAAATTTTATATTAAGTATTATTTAAATTAATATTAAATTAGTTATTCAATAAAACAATATTTATTTTATCTATGAGTTCAATGCATGTAATGTAAATAATAATAATATTATTATTCAGACATGGTGTTCTTTGGGAATTAAGAAAACAATAAGGTCCCTTGTGAAATTAGTTATTTTATACCCCTATCACTATATAAACTCAGTTATGACATTTTGTGTATGTTATTGCCACATTCCATAATTGTTTGCGTAAAATTATAGCGTGAATTATCTCAATCCTTAGAGATCTCTCTCCTTATAACACTCTGAAGAACAAAAAGAAATTCTCAACCTCCTCTAAAATGAATCCTTCCCACTTTTAGGGATTCAGTTATGATCAACAATGATTATTGCAAGAGTTAGATTCATTTGTGCATGCACCCATTGAATTACATGGTCATGATCCTAGGTTCATGAAGCATTTGTGGATCATCACTAGAGGGAATCTACCCTACATTCCCCTAATGCAATGATGGTATGGAAAAATTAGTTTAAGTATTCCTCAATGAAGATATAATTCAAAAAAAATTCTTTAAATAAATAAATTAATTTTAAATTATATGTGAAAAGATATCATCTCTATAGATTCCAAAAATGCATTTATATCTAGTTTTGAGGAGTAATCTGAAGATGTTGTTGATTTTTTTCTGTTTAGATCCACCCTATATGCTTTCTATATTCCTCTAAACCTTTAATCTAGAATTATCACATCATGAGGTATTTTTCTCAAATGGTGAGGTTGTACTGACCAATTTTTTTATAGAAGAGAACATGGTAGATACCTTGATGGAAGACTTATCATAGTATAAGAATGAATATCATGTGATATCTAGTAGACTAAAGGTTGTTAGAAATTTTCTATTGTGAAAGTGGGAGTCTGTTGGAGATGGTATCCAAAAACTAAATTCTATGTAATTTATGATTACCTATATTCATCATTTTTGAATTTTAATTTTTTTATCACATCATTATTAATCTTCTATGTGACATTGTATGTGATAATGTTCTAAGGGTTTCAGTTGCACTAAAATTTCATAGAAAATACATGATATGATGAGAATCTAGAAGTGTAATGACCACATTCTTAAATACATGTTATGTGGATAGATGATATCATTTTATGGGACATAAATGATAAAATTTATCAGGGGTAGGGGACTCATAAGACATTGAGGCTTCTACTTAGTAATCCCATCTTGGATAAACTGCAAGAAAAGGAGGTTATTAGAACTTTACCCTGTAGTAGAAAATCTATATTTATATGTTTCATTGGATGTTTCTATCATCATATGTGTGTTAAAATAATTAGACTTTCAAATTAATATTAATTCATTTCATGAGCTTCATACTTTGATGTATTAATCATAACTGTGATGACTTATGCTCACAATGGTGTTATATATGTGTGGTGTATCATAAGTGATATTTTTATTATTGAATAATGTGGGAAATGATATATCCCACCTCCTAGTATAGTGGAGGTTTAAATCTCAATCCCTTTAATTGAAATGGAACTGCCTAATTAAGTCTAAGGAGTTGTAATTTTGATTGGAAAGTTCAGTTTGAAAAAGTCAAAGAAAGAGACCTCAATAAAAAAGGTTGATGACATCAGCATGAAACATAATTCATTAGGAAAATTGTGATTATGGGATTATATTACATAGTGTATTTTCATATTAGGTTGTTTTTAATTAAGACATCAACTTAATTCTATTTTGATGTCTTGGAATGTTGTAAGATTTCAACCCCGAACGATAGGTGGGTCTTCATAATTCCATTGGAAAAGTGGCCTAGAGGGCCACACACTAAGTTTATCCAAAATCATAGTAAAATTCTATATTAATTTAAAATTTTTAATAAATATTATTGTTTTTTGTGGTTTCATAATTATTCTTATTTGGATTGATCAAAAATATTCATTCACCAGATATTTGAGAGAATAAATGTGAGTTGACTATTCAATAAATATTTATTCAATTATTTATTGGATATAATATTAATTTATTTATAAAAAGTTAATTCAAGGATAATTAATTAATTAATTATTATTAAAGACCTTCTAAATATTTAGGAGTATAATCAAATCAATTTTAATGGATCGGTGAGAAATTATTTATTAAATATTATTTGAATAATTTTTAATTTATTTATTCGTGAAATAATATTTATTTATCAGTGATTCAAGCACATATCAAGTAAATAATAATAATAATAATATTATTATTTATACATAGGGTTCAATTGTGATTAATAAAATAATAATGGTTGATGTGAAATTATTATTTTATAACTATATCACGATATGAACTCGATTAAAACATTCTAAAACCTAATTGTAGTTGTTTACAATGAAAGTATAGAGATAATTACTTCAGAAAATAGGGAGCTCCTCTCCTATAATGATATCAATAAGAGAGGGAGATCCTTCTCCTCCACCTTCTAGATTATAAGGAGAATAATAAGAATTCTGTTGACCTCCAAGTGATTATTGTGGATATCATCGACGAATGACACAGGAATCAAAATCATCAATTCTAGCACCTGAGGATTTCTACAATGGTGTTCATAGGTTCATTATGTTTGTGTGGATCATTAATAGAGTGATTATACTAATAAATCCTCTTAAAGAAATAATGGTATGATAATAATTGGTCGATTAAATCTTCAATGGAGAAATAATTTTAGTGGTGATAATTATTTATCTATATAAATTAATTATAAATTTTATGTGAAAATCATATCTTCTTAGTTCCAGTGTCTTTTTCAATTAATCATCAAATTAATATAATTGGTAATAAAATTATTAATAATTTAAATCTTATATTATTCATATAATATTAATAAATAAGAGTTGGATACTACCCAATAAGCACTTCCACAGTACCCAGAATACTCAAAGAAAAGCTTTTAATCCTTCAGATCCATCAAGAGAAGAGTACTCATTTTGATTCTAAGAAACTAACTTAAGGATAGAGATTAGAGTTGTTTATTTTGTATAAGTATCTTGAAATTCATATGGGTGACCATCCAGCTAAGCATTATCAACAAGGAGAGTGGGCTATGATTTCCCCTCTATAGTTTCATTTTCATCTAGATTACTCTATTTTATTACTATTAGCTCTTCACCCCTATCTAAGTGATCCAAATTGGTTTTCCTTTCAGTGTATTCTATGTTTTAATTGGATAGATTAACAATTTTATTTTCCTCTAAAAATGAACTCTTTGGGTTGTTATGATGAATTTCCAGATTATTTTTCTAATTTTTTATTATCAAAATATGATCTTTAGGAATATTTATAGTATAATTTTAAGGAATGTATCATTAACAATTCTCTAAGACATTCCTAGGTTATTGAGTGGAATTCCCTTTGTAATTCTGATAGGAAGGTCAATGTTTCTTGAGCTAATGATTTCTCAAACTCATTATATTAGTCACATCATGTGCCACTAATTTGAAATTGTTTCAGAATGAGAAAATGAATTTTCATTTAAATGCCACCTCAATTTCTATTCACCGCAAGAGCGACATTGTCTTAATGGTGATATTGGAAGTCTAGATCCATGTGAACCCTATCATAATATACATGTTTCCCTTAAATATAATTCACATCCAAATTTAGGGTGAATCCAATTCAATAAGTAATATCGACTAGGCTCTATTGGTGTTAATAATATTAATCCATGCCATGGAGTCTCACCCAAATTTGAACATCATAGTGATTTTGATTGTGTATGTTAAAATTTATATCCAAGGTTGAGGGATTTAAATCCATTTAATTTAAATTATTGATGCTTGAATACTATTATTGTTTAATAGAATTCAAAAATTTATGGATAAGATGAAAGTATCCTTCACCAGTAGGTAGGGTCTTCCAATTATCGATTTCCCAAATTTCAGAGACTCTGGGATTTAAATCCTCAACATTAAGAGTCTTATCTCCATTATTAAGAACCATCCATCCAATTAATAATTATGTACAAGACCATAGTCTTTCCTTGACCTCCTTAAGATTAGTAATAATATAAAAACTTCTTTCCTCAGATCAAGAGATTCTTGATTAACTTTTAATTTAAATTGGAGATACAATTTCTAGATCAAACTTCTTACTTAAAACCTCTATGAAGGTTAAAAAATGTTTTAAAAATGGATTATCATTCCTTTATTGATCCATTCCCAATCACAAGAACAATAATAAAAATATGACAATCTCATGAGTTTTTTTATTGGCTTTTAAAATTCTAATAATTTTGAAAATGGGCTATGTTAAAAAAAATTGTGGAAATGGGTATTGAATTATGATAATGATTATGTGAACCAAAACCATGAAAGATATATTTTATTTATTTTAAAAATGGATATGCATGCTTGAACACTATTTAAACAAGCCATAAAAATAATGAAGTCTTGTGTGAACTCTATTTATGAAAATATTTTAAATTTTATAATTTATATTTTTATTATATTATTTTAAAATTTAAAGTAAATAAATATAATTTATCTAGTACTATAAATAATAATTTTAGAAACAATCTATAATTATAGAGATTTTATTAAAAAAAATAGTTGAGAAACGTGAATGAATGTGAGGGGGGATACCCCTATAATACTTCATATCACATCAATAATTTTGTGTGAACCTTGTTCTTGAAAGATGGTGGTATCACATTCATGCATGAGCTTCATGGAAACTATTTACTCATTAAATAGGTTGTGTCCATGAGGTTCATTCATGTAGATACCCCATTTCAACAATAAATTTAACCCTACAAACTTTTTAAATAGAAATTCGGGAAAAACACAAAAATATGCTTTTAAGTTTACACATTATATAAAGAAATAAAATTCTATGAATTGACCCGAAACATACCCCCAAACCCCAACCCCACCCAAAACACCATCAAGAAGATTGATTGTATTAGTAATAACAATAATCAAAATCTATGTATATTGAATAATTTTTTTATTTCAATCATATTCTCCAATAACCTCAAAATTGAGAGTTGTGAAAACACTCTAAGGTGGAATATTAATTATAACATCCTCAAAAGTGGTATATGTTATTTTGTGCCCATTAATATGATCTTTGGGCCAATTGGACCTCCTAAAGCTAATGGAATTTCATAGACCCGTATTAGGACCATACCCTTATTCGATCAAAAAATTAATTTTTAAATAAGAATTAATTTTCTTTCAATACTAAATATATTTTCTGGTTTAGAGTGTTAAATAATTTGTTAATAAATCATACATAAAAACCCATTAATTATAATTTCAAAATTTTATAGTCGTGTCTATTTATCACATAATATAGTAATTTTAAAATAAAATGTTTATTCTTTTTATGAAAAATCATTACTATTTTTGACATCACTTTTTCTTTATTCTAAATCATCCTTAAAACCTGTGGATAACAATTAAAATCATGGGATGAGCACCAAAATATCAGTAACAGACATAAAAAATGAATAGATAAACTTTTTATACCATTTTAAGACTGTGATATCATAAAAGATAGTTTTCATTTAACATAATAAATGTTCAGCTAAAATAATAATTTACTTACATAAGAAATTAGCTTTATTTACCAATGTTTTTCATAACATACATTATAATAAAACATAAAGGTAAAATCAGAATCATGATTTTTTTTTAGAATACATGGGAACCCATAATTTTTTTTACTTAAAAATATACATTTTTAATATAAAATGGAATAATACTTCCTTTAAAACAAAATACCCTTAACATAAATTCTGATTTCCAATGATTTCCATGGGAACTCATTAGAAATCATATAAAAGTAATGTAGGTTCCTTAAGACATCGTCTTTATAGAACCATTACAAGAACCCTAAGAAGCTAAATAACCAACATGGTTAACTTTTAAAATTATTCTATAGAGAACAACATAATTTCCCACCACATTAGAGATCTATAGTAGGATCACCCATCATTATGAGCTATATTAGGTTCACCGTATATAATAAAAAATTTATTAGTACTATAGCATGTATGAAACATATAAAATATTTCATTTATATCATAAAACTCAAAAGAAATGTACTTTTGAACCCATAAGATTTTATTTTTCAAATATTGATATATCCATTTTCTTTAAAACTACATTCTAAAAACTAAAATTCCTATAACAATAGGAAGGACTATTTTCCATGAAGAAAACATGAAATATTATAAAGAAATAAAAAACATAAAATAATGATTGCAATGATTTTAAAACACATTAATATCAAGTATATTAAAATAGAACATTCCTTTTTTCCTTTTGTAAAAAAATAAAAAAGTTCCACATAAAATATGTAAAAATATTTATTTTGAAAACATTTTTATGAAATTCAAAAGAGATAGAATGAATGGCCCGAAGGTGGATATTTTTATTGATTTTGGATAAGCCCGTTTTAAGGGTAAAGGGGGGGGGCAAGACTTCAGAGACATCATGAAATTAACAAGAATCGAAAAATAAAAGGGTTTAAACATAGAGTAAGACTACACGAAAGTGCCTCTACCCAACATAAATATCATTAAGGCACACCTCCACCAAATTATGTACGATCTGTAAGTTTTCCCATGTAAGGATGCGTGGGACTGGTACCGATGGCTATGCCATACCCTCTCAATTGTCCAAATCTGAAAATCCATACATGATGAAGACAACCAAATCTATCCTCATCTGATGCCAAACCTTGTAGAATGTCTGGATTCCCCAACAGTACATCCATTTCATCTCCAAAAACAATAAAATAGAAGGTAACCAGCAGATTCACAGCCAACCAAGTCATTAGAACCACCATGATACCAGCAATTTCACATCCAATCAAACAAGATCCCACCTTAACCAAATGTAATCCTAGAAGAAACATACAGGAGCACCAAAATGAAAGACCCCCCGCCCCTCCGAAGCACTAGATCCAACCCCGAGCACACCAGAACATGCTAGATCCAACGTCGAGTTTGGACGAGGCTACGCTGAGATCTCAAAGCTGGAAGGCATTCCATGGCCAATGTTGAGTGCACTATAGCCCATGCTAAGCACACCACAGCCGCAACGAAATCTCGAGCAGTCGGCGGCTAGCACAGAGGAGCTGGCAATGAGAAGACCATATCTACGACAAGATCCTGAAACCAAAGGCACATCGAGGCCATCACCAATCACACCAAAGTCGACCTCAAACACACGGAGTTGAAAAGAGATCTAGGAGCCGGAAGTAATATCACCACTATTGAGGTGAGAACCCGAATCGGGACCACTTGGAGTCGATGCACACCGAGGCCAAGAAGATCCGAATACAGGAATGATGAATCTGACACTGAGTGTACCAGTGTCGGCGTCAAGCACACCATAAATGTCAAAACCCCCTCCCCACAAAGTGTACCCCTCTTGGGCTGGCAATGTGAAAAGGGGGATAATGACCCCTGAGTCCCGCCTCCAGTAGGCCTCGGGATGGCGACTAGCACCGAGGGTATAATGACACACAAATGGGAGGCATTACCCACTAAGAGAACACATGAGGAAGAGAGAGATAAGACATACACCAACCAACTCCAACTCAAAAATGAAATATAAAAAACCCATGTATATATATGAAATGAAATGAAAAAGAACTAAAACTGAAAGGGAAAACTACAAGTACCCAAAAGAAATTAAAACGGCAACGATCACAAGCTCAAACAACTCCTCCAACCACAAGCTAGTAGTAACAAGCTTGATCTCCAACCATCTCCAAGTGGCCTAAAAACAGTTTATATATACGTAGGGTGAGTATAACAGTATACTCAGTAGGATCCTCCCTGATGCCTCTCATGAAAAGGTAAAGAAAGAATGCTAAAGAACAGTGAACAACAGTGAAACTAACTCATCACCTAAACAAGTATACTATGTTCCCAACCTCACCATGGCTACTCTCACCAAGTAACACATACAATAATATATCATATAGAAAAGAATATCAAGGGTACCCGATACTACTTCCCCACTGGTTTTCTGATTTTCCCCAACGACATACGTCCTGTGCATCTCTCTCCAAAGGCTTACCCGTATACACCTGGGCCAAGCTCCACAATCTGCACCATGTGCACCACAAAGGCTTGCCCACAGACACCTGGGCTAAGCACCACACCATCCTCATAACCAAAAGTAACTAGGTACTTTTAGGGAGCCACCACAGACCACATAACATGTATCATACGTCGGGTATTATACCTCAAGCCATTATATCCCATACACCGAGTAAGGATCCTCAAGCCATCACGGCCTACACACGTTACACCTATAGTAGTCCATAGGATACTATATCTAGAATATATGTGTATGAATAACCACAAGCCATTACAGCCCTCTACACACATATATGGGGAAACTAACCGCTGTGCCTAATGGAACTAATATCTACCAAGAGAAGAGATCGGGGTCAAAGGGGGTAGTCAGCCATTCACCCTCCCATCAGAATGTTGGGGAAAGCACCCCCCCAGGGCTCAGAATCCCTGGGGTGCCAGTTCCCCTTACTAACAGGGTGGAGTAGCGTATAGAAACACAAAAAGTATAGAATATATATAAATCACAACCACACTATGGGAATAACCTAGTCTTAGTCTCAACTGCAGCTAACATCTCTCGAACTTCGGGCGGCTATTTCTAAGACTAGGTATCCTATAAGCACACAACCAATTAAAGAACTTAATTAGGTTACTTCATTACCTTTTTCACCAGTTCCACGTTACGTTAATTAATTATTTTCACATTAATTAACCATGAACACAACCACATTAAACTTCGTTGGAATCACATTCAAAATCAAGTGTTCCATTAAAGATTCAACATCACCATTAAATTCCAGCATATCCATCCCTGTGGATTATCACAACTTAATCAATATTTCGTTATATAAATTAATTTCCCATATTCCCAGGCATTCTAGAAAAGAAACCTATGCTACTAAACACAAGGGGGCGCAACACAGTGATTAGATGTACTACCTGTTGAGTCTTTGACGGCTATAGCAAGAGCATACACCCATCCTCCCTCGAGAGGCTAAACATGGAAAGAACGTGGCATACCCCGTGTGTTTTCGCCTCCTTCGGAAGGAGGGTAAGCAAGACCAGCTACCTTGAGGAGTGTGGAGAATGAAAGCAGATAAACAACCAATTAAACCACCAAACATCCAGCCATAACATCCACCCCATACCATCATCCATGGTGTCCTCCCAGACACCCATATGCATAAACTGATGCATCTCGCCACTCTAGGATCCATCCGCTGCCACAATTACAAGGCCTCCCCACCTCCAGATATCACAACACCCCTCCAGGGTCACATCACAACATAAGCACCAGAAAAAACAACACCACATCAAATGGGCTTTTAGCCCTAATTCACAAAAATAGGGTAATTTAGAACCCTTCATGGAATTCAATCAATCAAGTTCTTTAATCCATCTTGAATTAGAAAATTCAACGCGTTGGTTCCAACATCATGAACCAATTCAGTAAGCTATCACAAAATATTAAACATTCTTACTATGCCAAATTTGGTCAATATCAAATTACAATAAGAACCAAGTCTGTTTTCATGCCTCTTTATATTTAGAAAACCAATTATCAATTAATTCCGGCTTTATGTTCTTTATCAATTTCCTAAAGAAAAACATGCTTAACAAGCAAGGAATATATATTACACAATCTAGTAAACAAGAGGCAATAACAATCGATCAAAGAAATTTCTTTATCCGGTTCAAATATATATTTATTAGGTCAATCGCAGTATCATCCAGTGGGATTAAACATGCTATAAATACCATTACACATATAAGAAATAGAAGAAACTAATTCTCTACCTCAACAGTTTTTTACGGAAACCACAATGGTTGAAGAATGCCCTAGAAGACCGGGCTGATTCACCAAGGTTCCTCCCTAGATCTCTTTTCCTAACTCAACTGAGACCAAAGCTCATCACAAACGACATCCACACACTTAGATCTACCAATAATGGGCGTAGATCTAAGATCCCGAGAGAAGAGGAGGAGTAGATCTAGGTAGATCTAAGAAACCAAACAAAAAGGATCACATACCTCGAGAAACCGACTTCGATTTGTAAAGAGAAGCCTCTGGATCACCTCCAAAATTCTTGAAAGAGGTTTTCTAATCCTAAGGAGAGATTATTCTCAAGTTATGGCCACTTAGGGGCTTAAAATAGGTGATTAAAGGCAAAACGAGTTAGATCCACAATTTTAGGATCTAACATTAAGTGCCCACATGGTTAGTACGCACATTTTAACAAATGGTGCGCTAATAATGCGTTTGCTTGTGCCTCGACAACCACTCCTCGCACGGTTAGCCCACACGGTTAGAAAAAACGTGCGCTAACTGTGCATTAGCCACTACCTCCAAGACCATCCTTGCACGGTTTGGCCGCACGGTTTAGGCAAACCGTGCATCTCCCGTGCGAAGGCCATAACCATTTAGATTTCCTTAATGGTCCACCCAAACGCACACCAAGCCACCTTGATCTCCTGAAACACCTATAACACCACATTTCCACAAAGTAATGGGATGGATAGGTCTGGGCCATTACATCAGATACCTCTCAAAACAGTCTCGTCCTTGAGAATCCAAAACCCACCTAAAGAGAAAACGAAACAGGGTCTGAACAACTACCCACCGAGATACCTCTCAAAAGAGGAAAAGCCACCAAATGAACAAAGTGAGCCATCTCATAAACATGAAAGTTTCATAACCACATTAGCTACAAAGATACATGGAAAGAGTTAAACAACAAACAACTCTTTGTACTGAGCACGTATCTGTGATTCATGTTCCCAGGTACTTTCCTCCAGGCCACCGTGTCGCCACAAGACGCGGACTAATGGGATGGAACGTCCGCGCAACACCTTTTCCTTGCAGTCTTGGATCTCCAAAGGTCACTCCTCAAAGGTGGCATCATTATCTACATCGATCTCTCCCCAATCGATGATGTGGGAGTATTCATGAAGATAACGACGTAGCTGTGATACATGGAAAACATCATGTATCCGACTCATCCGAGGGGAAAGTGCTACTCGATACACCACAGCTCCAACATGAGCTAACACCTCGAAAGGCCCAAAAAAGAGGGTAGAAAGCTTACTCCCATGACCAAACCTTCGCTGCCCATGACGGGGAGTCACCTTCACAAACACATGATCCCCAATATTAAACTCCAAGGGTCTCCTCATTTGATCAGCATATGACTTCAGACGATATTGCATTGACTTTATCCTCTCATGAATCAGCTGAACCATATCTATTTTATTCTTCTCTAGTTATGGTCTGAGAATTGTGGACTCTCCAACCCTAGTCCAGCACAATGGATAACGGCAAGGCCGGCCATACAAGGCTTCAAACGACACCATACCAATGGTGGAGTGAAAACTATTATTATAAGCGAACTCCACCAAGGGTAATTTTCTTATCCATGATCCTCCAAAATCAAGAACACAAGAGCGTAACATGTCATCAAGAGTCTGTATAGTTTGCTTTGTCTGCCCATCTGTTTGAGGATCAAAAGTAGTGCTAAGGCATAGTTGATAACCAAAATCATGTTGGAGACCTCTCCACACCCTAGAGGTAAAATGAGGATCTCGATCAGAAATGTTCGTCCTAGGGACTCCATGAATTCTCACCACCTCCACTAGATACTGCCTCACCAAAACCTCCGCTGAGCTTGACTCCTTGATTGCTATGAAGTGGGCCGATTTTGTTAAACGATCCACTACCACCCAAATAACATCATGTCCTCCCAGATATCATGGTAAACGAGTAAAAAATTCCATTGAGATTTCCTCACACTTCCAATGAATAATCTCTAATGGCTGGATAAGACCACCAGGAACATGGTGTTCGGCCTTCACCCTCTGGAAAACTAAACATCGAGACACAAACTCCGCAACTGCAGGCTTCAGCCCAGGCCACAAAAACTGACTCCTCAAGGATCGGTGCATCTTTCTCACACCAGGATGTACAGCTAACAGAGAACTGTGGAACTCTCTGATAACTGTATCGCATATCTCCAAGGTAACAAAAGGCCTTCCATGATACAACACTCGGTATTGTTTGTCCTCCGACCAACCATCAGGGGCCTCACCACAAACAACTCGGTCTCTCCAAACCTTTACCTATAGATCCCCCAACAGGGACTCTTCTACCTTCTGCACCAGGGATGACTACACCGTCATCTGAAAAAGATAGCCTCTACCCCCAACTTCTCCCATATCAAGATGTAATACTGACGGTTCTTCCATTACTCTCCAGGAATCACCAGATTCACGCACAGCATCACTACGTGACTTTCGGCTCATCGAATCAGCCACAACATTCCCTTTCCCAGGTGTATATGATATTTCAAAGTCATATTCCTGTATGAACTTCATCCACCGACGTTGTCATAAGTTCAAGTCACGCTGGGAGAAAACATACCTCAAACTCTTATGATCAGTGAAAACCACAATGTGTTCACCAATGAGGTAATGTCTCCACAAATTCAGAGAAAACACCACGGATTCCAACTCATGATCATGGGTGGCAAAGTTGCGTTAATGGGGATGCAATTGCCAAGACCCATAAGAAACGACTGAACTCTATTTCATAAGAAAAAAACCTAACCCCATATGTGATGCATCACAGAAGACATCAAACTAAACTCCTTTAGCTGGAAGAAAAATGATAAGAGCACTTACTAAATTCTCCTTTAGATACTCGAAACCTGACTGAAACTGATCAGTCAATATGAAAGCCTGATCTTTCCTGGTCAAAGATGTCAGAGGAGTCACAACCCATGAGAAATTGGCTACAAACCTCCTGTAATAGCTTGTGAGACCAAAAAAACTTCGCACCTATGACACTGTCTTGGGATCTTCCCAAGACACAACTGCTTCAATCTTCAATGGATCCATAGTTATGCACTCTTGGGACACAACATGCCCCAAGAAATGGACTTCTTGAGCCAAAAACTCACACTTCGACAACTTCCCGAATAGTTGATGTCGATGAAGAACTCCCAAAATGTAACGTAGATGTTTTTCATGATCCTATTTAGATGTGGATTACACAAGGATGTTGTCGATGAAAACTACCACAAACTTGTCCAGGAACTCACATAACACAGCATTCATCAATCCCATGAACACAGCTAGAGCATTCGTCCCACCAAATGACATTAAAACGAACTCATAATTCCCATGATGACAACATAAAGAAGTCTTCAGAATATCCTTATCCTTCACACACATCTGATGATATCCTGACTGTAATTAGAAATTTTAGAACCAAATTTCACCCTTCAGTTGATCGAATAAATCATCAATCCATGGAATAGGATAGCGGTTCTTTATTTTCACTTTGTTTAAGCAATGATAATCGACACACAACTGCAAGCTGTCGTTGGCCTTCTTCACGAACAGAACTGGTGCACCCCATGGGGACACACTTGGTCGAACAAAACCGCACTACAACAGACCATCAAGATGTATACACAGCTCTCATAGCTCAGAAAGGGCCATCGTATATGGAGACATAGAGATTGCATATGCTCCTGGCTATAGCTCAATCCCATAATCTATCTCTTGTCAAGGAGGTAATGCTACAACCTCTTCTGGGAAGACATCATTGTACTCCTCTACGACACTAGGAAACACCAACTATTGAACCTCTGAAGAAGTCAACATCATCTCTGCCATCATGGATTATAAGGATGGAACGTGCCTATGAGCCATCCGAGGGTCTTTCTCACCAACAAACACCACTTGATCTCCATCCGCACCAATGAAGACGACCTTATTCCTTTAGAAATCCACGATATCCTGCACTAAATACAAAAAATCCATGCTCAGGATGACATAATATGGTTGTATTCATAAAAATATGAAATCTTCCCAAGAGCGGTGTTTCCCTAACACTAGCTCACAGTCTCTACATACTTCAAACAAGTCAGCTCAACCTCCAACTGGCGTAGTCAACGCCAAGGTACTGGAATCCTCTCTACCTCAAGTCCCAAAGCATGGACAAGGGTAGGTGATATGAAGGAGTGTGTCGCTCCAAAATCAAACCAGGCATACACCAATGTAGAAAACAAGAAAAGGGTACCTCGAACGACATCTGGCTCGCCTGGTGCTAGAAACGCTAGAGCATGAATCTGACCACGACCTCCTCCACGACCACTCTGACCTTGATGACGACCACCACCATGGTCGCGCTCTGATCTCTGAGGACGGGGAGCATCATGGGGTTGTCCTCTACCTACCCCATCTCCCATATGGTGATCTAAAGATGGTGCAACTGGCTGCTGCCTCGGTAGAAACTGCCTCAATGGAGGAACCTCAAGCGTAGTGCCTGGTGCACGATGACTGCTCTGAAAGGTCAGGCACTCCCACTACTGATGACCATGATCTCTACAAGAAAAACAAGTGCCTGATCCATTGGAATATGACTAAGAGTTTCTGCCTCCATAGAAACGAGATGTAAAGGGTTGGGACCTACCCCCGGCTAAATGGAAACTCTTCTGCCCTGAAAACCGGGAACCCCAGACTGTAGCTCTGCTTCGGGAGGAATCATGCTGATTCCCATCTCGTGATGATCCGGTCCTGGCCAAAGTGTAAAGAACCGTAAATTTCAAGGAATGTTTTTTCTTAATTTTCTTTGGAATTTTACAAGAGCGCAGTTTCTGACGGCACCTGATTCCGAGGCCCGGTGTGCCCAGAATCATTTTCCGAAGTTTGGCTCGGGTACGTTCAGTGAACGGACGAGCGGGTTTTTCTAACTTTTGAACCGGTGCCCGGAATCGAATTCTGAGGGCACTGATGAAATCGCAGCGCCGGTATTCGCTTAGAAACGCCTCTTCCAGAGTTGCGCTTGCTCGAGTGTGGTTTTTAATTTTTGGGCTTAAAGTTAAGAAATAAAATAATTTTGCGACAACTTTATTTTATTTCACTTAAGCCACTTGGAAGCCATTTGAAGCCACTTAAAGGCGGCTTGAACTGAGTTGAACCGGATAGGATGCTATCCAGAAATATCCTACCCCCTTGGTAGGATATTTGTGAGGTGGGGCCCGCACGAGCCCTGCCGTTTCTTTCCGCTAAGAAACGCACCCGCGAAATCCCGTCTTTATGAAAGTCAACTGACACGTTTTTTAAAATCTTAACAGACCATTTAATTGGGTGGTTTATTTCGTGAATTAAATGGGCTGTTTCTTTCGTTGAATTAATTCAATGAATTGATTAGTCGTTTCTTAACCAGTTTTCAAATTCGTTGGCGTAATAATAAAATAAGGCCAACGCATGACCTCTGGTTATTTGCGCATTGAGAAGATTTGAGAGGACCCTTGTATCTTCTTCTCCCTCGCGAAGAACGCGAAGAACACGAAGAACGCGAAGATCACCGAACCCGGAAATCGACGAAGCTTCCGTCCGATACGTTCTTCCCCGCTCCGATCTCCGATCACCAACCATTTGAGGTGAGTGATTTTGGATTTCCTCTCAAGGTTCTTTTTGGTTTTAAACGAAACACAGATTTAAATATTTAATTAATAATTTAAATCTGTTGTTCTTGGTCCGTTGAGCTCGCCGACTCAACGCCGGATTCCGCGACGACGCGACGCCTTCCAGCGACGACGCGACGATCCCCCTCTTCCGCGACGAGCTTTTCCGCGAAGAACACTCGCGCACGACGATCAACGAGGTATGGATTTATTTTGGGAATTACCCCTTTTCTTTTTATATTCCCGTAATTGTTTCTTTAAAAAGTAAAGAACTGGCTTTGTGAACAATTTTAAAATTTATTAAAATTGTTTTTTTCCGTTCAAATGAGGAACCCGTTAATGAAACAATTTTATTTCATTAAAAATTGTTTCGGATATGCGTTCATGTGTTGAACATAAATTTCTCCCGTTTGTTTACCTCTAACGCGGAGGGTGCGGGACAAACGAACATGGCCCGACGACCCTCCGTCGTTCTTCATTTTGTGCGGAATTGACGGGCGACGACGGAACGTGCCGCAACGGATGTTTGATGATTCCGTAGTGAAGGACGAGTCTCGGGAGGAGCAGCGGCGCAGGCGGGAACAAAATCGGACCACCGGAGCGATCCCGGTGGCCCGCGGAACTCGCCGGCGGCGCGGGTCGCCGGCGCGGCGGCGCCGGCAGCCGGGAGTGGCGGCGCCCCGACGCGCCGCCGGACAGGCCGCCGCGACTCAGCGCGGCGGCGGCGGCACCCGCGGACCCGCAGCCGCGCGGGTCCGGTGCCCTCGGACGCGGCTGAAGCCGCGTCCCGACTCAACGCGGCCCCACGCGCGGGGGGGGGGGGGGGGCACCACCAGGCCGCGAGGGGGGGGGGGGGGGCGCCCCGCGTACCTCGGCCATTCGGCCGAACCGGACCAGGCCGGTCCGACCGGCCGGGCCGCGCCCTGGCCGGACCGGACCAGGTCGGGTCGACCCGGTTCGGCCGACACCCGTGGGGGGGGGGGGGGGGGGGGGGGTCGGGCCGGGCCCGAACCCCCCGTCTTCGGACGGTTTTTCGTTCAAACGCCCATAACTTGAGCTACGGGCCTCCGAACGACGCGCCGTCAGCGGCAACGCGGTCCTTGGATCGAGACGGTCGTTTCGGTATACTATACTCAAGGTGCACCTTCCTTTTCGGGAGCCTACGTAGTTAAAACTCCGTAGTTAAGCGTGCTTGGCCTAGAGTTGTGATCAGGATGGGTGACCTCCTGGGAAGTTTTCCAGGGTGGGTGTGAGACGGAAAGGCCAATAACTAACAGACCGGGTGTCCGATTGACGCGCCGTCTGTTTCGTTGAATTCCTCTAAGTGAGACGGATCTTTTGGCATACTCCGCCCGAGGTTTGGACGCAGGTGGAGTACGGTCGGGTTGGTTTTGACTTAAAAACCAACCTGGCCCCTGGGACGAAAAAGCCAATAACTCTCAGACCGGGCGTCCGATTGACGCGCCGTCTGCGACGTTGAGTTCCTGTTGTCGATACGGAACTTTTGGATACATCAACTTCGGACTTTGTGTCAGTTGATGTATCAGCCTCTCGGCTCGTGGAGCGGACCCTCCCGAACGAGCTTGCTGTGTGCGGGAACCCTAGGCTGGCTGCGACTGCTTCTTCGACAGCGACGACTGTGCAGAGATCCTCCATGGACTCCGACGACAACCATGAAGAGATCCTCAGTGGACTTCGACAACGACTGTGTAAAGATCCTCCATGGACTCCGACGACGACCGTGCAGAGATCCTCAGTGGACTGCGGCGATGACTGTGCAGAGATCCTCAGTGGACTGCGACGACTACTGCACTCAGCGATCCTACGTGGATCAGTGCTACAGGTCCTGCGTGGGCCCGGTCCTGTGTGGGCCCGATCCTGTGTGGGTCCGATCTTGTGTGGGTCAGCGCTCAGCGGTTCTGTGTGAGCCAGCGCCTACAGGTCCTGCGTGGGCTCGGTCCTGTGTGGGCCCGATCTTGTGTGGGTCCGATCCTGTGTGGGTCATTCGCGGGGGTTAGTTACCTATCGATCCTTCGTGGGTCCGACAACTTATATGGATCAGTGATCATCTTTATCGTCATCCGAAGAAGTATACCTGTGTGAGCTGAATCTTGTGTTACTCTCCTTTGTGGATTGTGTTGAGCTATCCTGTGTGGATATACTGTTTACTCTCCTTTGTGGATTGTGTTGAGCTATCATGTGTGGATTTACTGTTTACTCTCCTTTGTGGATTGTGTTGGGCTATCCTGTGTGGGTGTGCGTTTTTCTTTCCTGTGTGGACTGGGTTGTGCTTGGGCTCGGACGTTGGAGCCGAACGGGAATTGATGACTTAGGTATATGTATGGGCATATACCTAAGCCGTGTCAGATGTTACTTCGTGATTGTATCCTTCCTTCGTGGATTATCCTTTGTGGATTTCGGGAGACCTTCGGGGGTCTCGGGGTCCCTACTGAGTAGCTTATACTCACCCCTGCACGGGCTTTGCCCGCACTACGTTGTGTTGGTTGCAGACGACGGACAACGCTGATTGTGGTGGAGGCGTGCGGAGCAGGACGGTACCTGGAGGTGGACCACTGGGCGGGACGTACTCGGAGAGGTCAGGTGGACCCGAGGAGCAAAGGGGGCTATCTGTACCCACCCTTCAGGTGGGATTTTCCAGAGGACGGCTCGACGCTGCAGTTTTCCCTTTTAGTTGCTGTTTTTCCTTTCAGTTGTACTTTACTGTTGGGCTTGTATTTCTGGCCCCTTTTACTTTCAGCACAGCTTGTACAGTTTTTAATTAGTGTTTACTTTTCCGCTTTCTTACTCTGAGTGCTTGTTTACTTTTAGAAGGCAATGCCTTCCCTTTTTGTTGGGATTTACGCCTTGGTGCTAGTCGCCAGCCCCTGGCCTATGGAAGGTGGGCTTGGAGTAGTCACGGCATGGGCCCCGAGGGCGGGTCGTGACAAATTGGTATCAGAGGTGGTCGGTTCTACCGCAGACTCTGATCTTTCTTCTATGTGAAGCAATAGTGTTTAGCGTATTGAGTGTGGTTATCAGTCCAGGGAGTCCAGTGTTGGTGCGGCGGCCGACGTATCCATACACCAGGACCCTGACTTCTGATTTCCGACTTAATGCACGAAAACATTGATTGCATGTGTGTTTC
This sequence comes from Viscum album, assembly GCA_963277665.1. Lineage (NCBI taxonomy): Eukaryota > Viridiplantae > Streptophyta > Magnoliopsida > Santalales > Viscaceae > Viscum > Viscum album. The sequence goes on from OY728145.1 coordinate 486,816,154, forward strand.
AAGTTTTCTTCGTGATTACTTGTGTCAGCTCACCAGGTATACTATTCTGACCATGGTGCACTTGTTTCCTTTTCAGGATGGCACGACGACAGCAGCCAGCTAGGGTTCCTAGAGTAGTGTGCGATGACAGCCCGCCGAGCGACGAGGCCTCGGTACAGGGCCCGTTGACAGCAGAGGCACCGGCGGTACCTTTACCCGCCGAGCCCCCGATGCTTCCAGCACTGGTAGCTGACGACGCACGACGCCTTCGAGCTCTGCACGAGTTCCAGCGCCAGCGACCACCCAGGTTCCGTGGGGAGTCGGACCCCCAGGCAGCCGAGGACTGGCTGGAGGCGGTCGTCCGAGTTTTCAGGCTAGTGTGGACACAAGCAGACCTCATGGTGATCCTCACGGCGAGCCTACTGCACGCAGCAGCAGGGCGATGGTGGAGCCTGATGCTCCAGGTACACGATGAGGCCACCCTCATCTGGACGGACTTCGAGAGCCTCTTCCGCTCAGTGTTCGTCCTGGCCACCCTTCGTGCGGTGCGCATTCAGGAGCTTCTTCAGCTGCGGCAGGGCAGCTTGACGGTCGCCCAGTACGCGGCGAGGTTCACCGACCTATCTCGCTACTCGACAGACATGGTACGGGACCCCTTCTTCCGGGCCCAGAACTTCGAGCAGGGATTGAGACACGAGATTAGGGAATCGCTGATCTCCCTCAGCATCCCGACCCAGGAAGGAGTGCTAGAGCGAGCCCTTTTGATCGAGAGCTTCCTGGCTGAGTCCACAGCGAGACCTACCGCAGGGCGGCAGATAGCGGAGTCTTCGGCAGCAGGTAGCCGACAGATGACTCAGGGTTCTAGGCAGACCAGAGCTTCCAGTAGATGACCTCGGGACACTGGCTCAGCAGTGTAGGGCACTCAGCGCGGAGCCAATCTTCCGAGAGGAAGGCAGTGCTACGAGTGCGGCGGGCAGGGCCACATGGCTCGTGACTGCTCGACCCGTCGTACCGAGGGGTAGCAGACGGTGGAGGGGCCACCCAGGAAGAGGCAGAGGGTCGACCGTGGTGTTCCGCAGGGAGGAGGAGGACGAGGCAGGGGAGCTGGCCGAGCAACAGGTGGTGGGCGATGCTTTGAGGCTCTGCCACCACCACCACCAGGAGGCCCGCCCCGACCTCAGGGAGCTGGCGGGCAGAGGCAGGCTTAGCTCCAGCCAGCGGAGGCCTACGACCACGGCGGGCCAGAGATGATTCGAGGTACGATCTTTGACTATTCCACCCTTGCTGCTGTTATGATAGACACAAGTGCGAGTCACTCTTTCATAGACACTGCCCTTGTTCGGAGCTCGGAGATTCCGACAGAGCCGTTGGCTCGATCCTTACGACTAGAGACTCCTACGGGAGCAGACTCGACGATTACGCACTGGTGCCGGCATTGTGAGCTTACTCTAGGAGGCGAGATCTTCGGCTGGGATCTTCTTGTAGCGGCGTCGAGGCCTTACGACGTCATCTTGGGCATGGATTGGTTATCTACGGTCCATGCTCAGATTGACTGCATTAGGCGCAAGGTGTGATGGGTGCGCACCGACGGGAGCAGGTTCACCTTCACTGGAGAGAAGGGAGCCTTAGCAGAACAGGATGGACTCACGCAGAGGAGAGGTCAGCCCATCACTCATCAGTTGGCTAGCCTCATCCTGGGAGCAGTTGACATGCGGAGTCCCAGTTTTCCTGCAGTGGTGGATCAATACGCGGACATCTTTCCCGACGACGTTCCAGGACTACCTCCTCGCAGAGAGGTAGACTTTTATTTTGACCTGTACCCCGGGACAACCCCGATATCCACTCCAGCATATCGGATGGCCCCCACTGAGCTTCGAGAGCTGCGGGTACAATTGGAGGACTTGCAGGGCAAGGGGTTCATCCGACCCAGTGTTTCGCCCTGGGCTTCCCCGATATTGTTCGCCAAGAAGGCGGAAGGGAGCTTGCGACTGTGTGTCAATTATCGTCGCCTGAACCAGGTGACAGTGAGGAACAAGTATCCGCTACCCAGGATTGATGACCTCTTCGATCAGCACAAGGGAGCATGGTGGTTCTCGAAGATAGACCTCAGGTCAGGCTATCATCAGCTCAGAGTTCGAGACGAGGATGTGCAGAAGACGGCCTTCAGGTGTCGGTATGGCCACTATGAGTTCTTGGTTATGCCTTTCGGCGTGACCAACACTCTAGCAGTGTTCATGAGCCTCATGAATAGGATCTTCCAGCCATACCTTGATCGATTTGTCGTAGTCTTCATCGACGACATCTTGGTGTACTCGACCACGGAGGAGGAGCACGCCTACCACTTGCGTGTTGTACTAGACACACTCCGAGAGCACCAACTTTATGGAAAGCTCTCGAAATGTCAGTTCTGGTTACGTGAGGTCCACTTCTTGGGGCACGAAATTTCTGAGGCAGGATTTGCAGTGGATCCCACGAAGATCGAGGCAGTGCTAGCTTGGGAGCCACCCAAGAGCGTGACAGAGGTGCGGAGTTTCTTCGGCCTAGCCGGATACTATCGGAGATTTGTGCTAGACTTCAGCAGAGTTGCGGCCCACTCTCAGCGTTGATGAAGAAGGGGAAACCCTTCGTGTGGTCAGACAGATGTCAGCAGAGCTTCCAGGAGATGAGGCAGAGGTTGACCAGTGCACCTATCTTGAGGTTTCCTGAGGAGGGAGTTGGATACGTAGTCTACTGTGATGCATCAGGGACCGGACTCGGGTGTGTCCTGATGCATGAGCGGGCCGTGATTGCCTACGGATCACGTCAGTTGAGGCCGCATGAGCAGAACTACGCTACCCATGACTTGGAGTTGGCAGCAGTGGTCTTCGCCCTCAAGACATGGCTGCACTATCTGATGGGCGAGCACTTCACAGTCTTTTCTGACCACCAGAGTCTCAGGTACATCTTCTCTCAGAAGGACCTGAACCTGAGATAGCGGCGATGGCTCAAGTTCCTCCAGGACTATGACTTTGAGATAGTCTATACTCCTGGAAAGGTGAACGTGGTAGCCGATGCCCTCAGCAGGAGGACGGGCATCCAGCTGCTTGAGGAGGCGACAGAGCAGCTAGCCGCCTTGCAGATATCCTTCGTGGATAGAGACGGAGCATCCTTCCTTCAGTCTCTCACAGTCTCTACTCCACTTCTACAGCGGGTCAGAGAGGCACAACGTGGGGATGCTGACTGTGAGACATGACATGCACAGATATCCTCGGGACAGGAACCTGATGGTTTCTCCCTTGGAGCAGAGCACAATGTCCTTTTCAGAGGACGTACCTTGGTACCAGTTGCTTTACGAGAGGAGGTGCTGAGAGAGTTCCACATGTCTCCTTTGGCGGTACATCCTGGAGTGGCGAAGATGTACCAGGATGTCAAACGTCAGCACTGGTGGCCGGGCATGAAGAAGGCTGTGGCAGAGTTCGTTTCGCGGTGCCTCACCTGCCAGCAGGTGAAGGCAGATCACCAGGTACCAGCAGGCTTGGTATAGCCCTTGGAGGTCCCGGAGTGGAAGTGGGATGGGATATCTATGGACTTCGTGACTGGACTTCCACGCACTTCCAGAGGTCACGACTCCATTTGGGTGATTGTTAACCGACTCACCAAGTCGGCACACTTCTTACCAATCAGAGAGCAGGGCTCAGTGGAGAGGTTGGGACGTCTCCACGTTCAGGAGATTGTACGACTTCACGGTGTGCCATCGACTATCGTCTCCGATCGGGACGCTCGCTTTACTTCCCGGCTTTGGAAGGAGTTGCAGGAGGCGTTCGGGACACGGCTACGTCTGAGCACCGCCTTTCACCCTCAGACGGATGGTCAGACGGAGAGGACCATTCAGACTCTCGAGGACATGCTCCGCACATGTGTCCTCGACTTTGGTCGCAGCTGGGAGGACCACCTACCCTTGGTGGAGTTCGCATACAACAACAGCTACCACTCCACCACCAGGATGACACCCTACGAGGCGTTGTACGGCAGGCCTTGCAGATCTCCTTTGTGCTGGACAGACCCTGGGGAGTCAGCAGTTGTGGGACCAGAGATGGTCCGGGCCACGACAGAGAAGGTCCAGGTCATCCAAGAGCGGATGAGGACAGAACAAAGCCGGCAGAAGTCATATGCTGACAGGTGGCGGAGGCCACTAGAGTTCGAGGATGGCCACCACGTCTTCTTGCGTGTCTCACCTCGATGTGGTTTGCGGAGATTTGGCCGAGGCGGCAAGTTGTCTCCATGCTTCATCCGGCGTTTCCAGGTCCTCAGCAGGATTGACGAGGTGGCTTATCGCCTGGCTCTGCCACCTCAATTGCACCGGGTGCACGACGTCTTCCACATATCCCAGCTGAGGAGATACGTGCACGACCCGACGCACATCATTGACTATGGGGAGCTAGACGTGGATGATGGGGAGACTTTTGCGGAGGTCCCAATGGAGATAGAGGATCGACAGGAGAAGGTCCTATGTGGGCGATCGATTCCTCTTGTGCGCATCAGATGGCAGCACGGGAACCTCCAGGAGAGCACTTGGGAGCGGGAGGCTCAGATGCGTGCTCAGTACCCACATTTGTTTCCCTAGTTTATGATGTATCTTTACGGGGACGTAAAGTCCTGAGGTGGGAGTAATGTAAAGACCTGTAAATTGCAAGGAAAGTTTTTTCTTAATTTTCTTTGGAATTTTACAAGAGCGCAGTTTCTGACGGCACCTAATTCCGAGGCCCGGTGTGCCCGGAATCATTTTCCGAAGTTTGGCTCGGGTACGTTCAGTGAACGGACGAGCGGGTTTTTCTAACTTTTGAACCGGTTCCCAGAATCGAATTCTGAGGGCACCGATGAAATCGCAGCGCTGGTATTCTCTTAGAAACGCCTCTTCCGGAGTTGCGTTTGCTCGGGTGTGGTTTTTAATTTTCGGGCTTAAAGTTAAGAAATAAAATAATTTTGCGACAACTTTATTTTATTTCACTTAAGCCACTTGGAAGCCACTTGAAGCCACTTAAAGGCGGCTTGAACTGAGTTGAACCGGATAGGATGCTATCCAGAAATATCCTACCCCCTTGGTAGGATATTTGTGAGGTGGGGCCCGCACGAGCCCCTCCGTTTCTTTCCGCTAAGAAACGCACCCGCGAAAACCCGTCTTTATGAAAGTCAACTGACGCGTTTCTTAAAATCTTAACAGACCATTTAATTGGGCGGTTTATTTCGTGAATTAAATGGGCTGTTTCTTTCGTTGAATTAATTCAATGAATTGATTAGTCGTTTCTTAACCAGTTTTCAAATTCGTTGGCGTAATAATAAAATAAGGCCAACGCATGACCTCTAGTTATTTGCGCGTTGAAAAGATTTGAGAGGACCCTTGTATCTTCTTCTCCCTTGCAAAGAACGCGAAGAACACGAAGAACGCGAAAAACGCCGAACCCGGAAATCGACGACGCTTCCGTCCGAGACGTTCTTCCCCACTCCGATCTCCGATCACCAACCATTTGAGGTGAGTGATTTTGGATTTCCTCTCAAGGTTCTTTTTGGTTTTAAACGAAACACATATTTAAATATTTAATTAATAATTTAAATCTGTTGTTCTTGGTCCGTTGAGCTCGCCGACTCAACGCTGGATTCCGCGACGACGCGACGCCTTCATGCGACGACGCGACGATCCCCCTCTTCCGCGACGAGCTTTTTTGTGAAGAACGCCTGCGCACGACGATCAACGAGGTAGGGATTTATTTTGGGAATTACCCCTTTTCTTTTTATATTCCCGTAATTGTTTCTTTAAAAAGTAAAGAACCGGATTTGTGAACAATTTTAAAATTTATTAAAATTGTTTTTTTCCGTTCAAATGAGGAACCCGTTAATGAAACAATTTTATTTCATTAAAAATTGTTTCTGATATGCGTTCATGTGTTGAACTTAAATTTCATCCGTTTGTTTATCTCTAACGCGGAGGGTGCGGGAAAAACGAAGACGGCCCGACGACCCTCCGCCGTTCTTCATTTTGTGCGGAATTGACGGGCGATGATGGAACGTGCCGCAACGGATGTTTGATGATTCCACAGTGAAGGACGAGTCCCGGGAGAAGCAGCGGCGCAGGCGAGAACAAAATCGGACCACCGGAGCGATCCCGGTGGCCCGCAGAACTCGCCGGCGGCGCCCCAGTGCGCCGCCGGACAGGCCGCCGTGACTCAGCGCGGCGGCGGCGGCACCCGCGGACCCGCGGCCGCGCGGGTCCGGTGCCCTCGGACGCGGCTGAAGCCGCGTCCCGACTCAACGCGGCCCCACGGGGGGGGGGGGGGGGGCACTACCAGGCCGCGGGGGCGGCGCCCCGCGTGCCTCGGCCGTTCGGCTGAACCGGACCAGGCCGGTCCGACCGGCCGCGCCGCGCGCTGGCCGGACCGGACCGGGTCAGACCGAGTCGGGTCGACCCAGTTTGGCCGACTCCCGGGGGGGGGGGGGGGGGGGGGGTCGGCCCGGGTCGGCCCGGGCCCGGACCCCCATCTTCGGACGGTTTTTCGTTCAAACTCCCGTAACTTGAGCTACGTGCCTCCGAACGACGCGCCGTCAGCGGCAACGCGATCCTTGGATCGAGACAGTCGTTTCGGTATACTATACTCAAGGTGCATCTTCCTTTTCGGGAGCCTACGTAGTTAAAACTCCATAGTTAAGCGTGCTTGGCCTAGAGCAGTGATCAGGATGGGTGATCTCCTGGGAAGTTTTCCAGGGTGGGTGTGAGACGGAAAGACCAATAACTAACAGACCGGGCGTCCGATTGACGCGCCGTCTGTTTCGTTGAATTCCTCTAAGTGAGACGGATCTTATGGCTTACTCCACCCGAGGTTTGGACACAGGTGGAGTACGGTTAGGTTGGTTTTGCCTTAAAAACCAACCGGGCCCCTGGGACGAAAAAGCCAATAACTCTCAGACCGGGCGTCCGATTGACGCGCCGTTTGCGACGTTGAGTTCCTGTTGTCGATACGGAACTTTTGGATACATCAACTTCAGACTTTGTGTCAGTTGATGTATCATCCTCTCGGATCATGGAGCGAACCCTCCCGAACGAGCTTGCTGTGTGCTGGAACCCTAGGCTGGCTGCGACTGCTTCTTCGACAGCGACGACTGTGCATAGGTCCTCCGTGGACTCCGACGACGACCGTGCAGAGATCCTCAGTGGACTGCGGCGACGACTGTACAGAGATCCTCCATGGACTCCGACGACGACCGTGCAGAGATCCTCAGTGGACTGCGGTGACGACTGTTCAGAGATCCTCAGTGGACTGCGACGACTACTGCACTCAGCGATCCTACGTGGATCAGTGCTACAGGTCCTGCGTGGGCCCGATCCTGTGTGGGTCCGATCCTGTGTGGGTCAGCGCTTAGCGGTTCTGTGTGAGCCAGCGCCTACAGGTCCTGCATGGGCCCGATCCTGTGTGGGTCCGATCCTGTGTGGGTCATTTGCGGGGGTTAGTTACCTATCGATCCTTCATGGGTCCGACGACTTAGATGGATAAGTGATCATCTTTATCGTCATCCGAAGAAGTATACCTGTGTGAGCTGAATCTTGTGTTACTCTCCTTTGTGGATTGTGTTGAGCTATCCTGTGTGGATATACTGTTTACTCTCCTTTGTGGATTGTGTTGAGCTATCATGTGTGGATTTACTGTTTACTCTCCTTTTTGGATTGTGTTGGGCTATCCTGTGTGGGTGTACGTTTTGCTTTCCTGTGTGGACTGGGTTGTGCTTGGGATCGGACGTTGGAGCCGAACGGGAATTGATGACTTAGGTATATGTATGGGCATATACCTAAGCCGTGTCAGATGTTACTTCGTGATTGTATCCTTCCTTCGTGGATTATCCTTTGTGGATTTCGGGAGACCTTCGGGGGTCTCGGGGTCCCTACTGAGTAGCTTATACTCACCCCTGCACGGGCTTTGCCCGCACTACGTTGTGTTGGTTGCAGACGATGGACAGTGCTGATTGTGGTGGAGGCGTGTGGAGCAGGACGGTACCTGGAGGTGGACCACTGGGCGGGACGTACTCAGAGCGGTCAGGTGGACCCGAGGAGCAGAGGAGGCTATCTGTACCCACCCTTCAGGTGGGATTTTCCAGAGGATGGCTCGACGCTGCAGTTTTCCCTTTCAGTTGCTATTTTTCCTTTCAGTTGTACTTTACTGTTGGGCTTGTATTTCCGGCCCCTTTTACTTTCAGCACAACTTGTACAGTTTTTACTTAGTGTTTACTTTTCCACTTGCTTACTCTGAGTGCTTTTTTACTTTTCAAAGGCAATGTCTTCCCTTTTTGTTGGGATTTACGCCTTGGTTCTAGTCGCCAGCCCCTGGCCTATGGAAGGCGGGCTTGGGGTAGTCACGGCACGGGCCCCGAGGGCGGGTCGTGACACAAAGTCCTCTCAACAACCTATGTCCTCTCCAGCACCTCAAGATATGTGTTTAACATAAATGGGGTGACCTGACACTGGATCTATGGATATAAAGCCTCCTAGAAATGCCTCGCCTTGGCCTCCTCATCTGGTAACAGGCCTGAAGCATATCGTAAAAGGTTCTTGAAACGGATCCCAAAATCCCGAACACTGGAGCTCCCCTGTCGAAGAGTAAGAAGCTCCTGGCGACTGGATGACTTTACAGTCGAAGAAAGGAACTTGGCTCTAAACTTGTCTCGAAACTCCTCCCATGAGATCTATGACTCCTCACGATCCCTAAGGAATAAGAACCACCACTGACTTGCTGCTCTACACAACATCATCACAGCTAAGGACACCCAGTGCTCCTTCTGAGCATGGATCGAACTGAAGCCTATCTCGACCTCCTCCAACCAGTCTTCGATGACTACATCAGAAACGGAGCCCTCATACTTCTGCAGAATCTGGCGCTGAAACTCTCAGAGTTTCTTCCTCCAAGTGTCGTCGTCGTCAACCTCTACCCTGTGGCGACCTACTGAAACAGCTTGCTGGACATCTTCTATGCATACTTGACGAGGACGTCAACATGGAGCCATACCTACAAAATAACAAACACTTAGATATCCTAAGCCTGGAATATGGAAGACTCAACATTAATTAATTAATTGTTATCTTTCATTCGTTGTAGGTTAACATATCCCAAGGTCTACCCATTCAAGCACATGCGCAAAGAAGAATGATGCATGATCCTTTCTTGGGTCTCTACCCTGAAACTAGTATCACCTTGTTCAATATCCATTTTAAACTTAAATGTACATACATAAAATCATAGGGGGCCTAAATGCCTATGTCTCAGCCGGTTTCCAGTGTTTACCACACTTGATAAACTTGAATGACACTGTTACCCTACCAACCCATGAAACCTCACATGTGCCTAACTCCAAACTCCATCCTATACCTCAACCAGACCTCTGATACCACTCTTTGATGACCCCCTCCCCACAAAGTGTACCCCTCCTGGGACGAAAATGTGAAAAGGGAGATAATGACCCCCGAGTCCCGCCTCCAGTAGGCCCCGGGTTGGTGACTATCACCGAGGGTATAATAACACACAAATGGAAGGAATTACTCTCTAAGAGAATGCATGCGACAGAGAGAGATAAGAAATACACCAACCAACTCCAACTCAGAAATGAAATATAAAAGAAACCCATGCACATATATGAAATTCCATGAATAAGTACTACAACAGAAAGGGAAAATTACAAGTACCCAAAAGAAAGTAAAACGATAATGACCGCAAACCCGAACAGCTCCTCGAACCACAAATTAGTAGTAACTAGCATGATCTCCAACCTGCTTCATGTGACCTGAAAAACAGTTTATATATATATAGGGTGAGTATAACAGTATAATCAGTAGGATCCTCCCCAATGCCTCTCGTGCAAAAGTAAAGAAGGCATGCTAAAACACTGTGAACAAAACTGAAACTAACTCATCACCTAAACAGGTATACTATGTTCCCAACCTCACCATCGTTACTCTCACCATGTAACACATACAAGAATATATAATATAGAAAAGATTATCAAGGGTAACCCACTACTAATTCCCCACTGGTTTTCTGCTTTTCCCCAACGACATACGTCTTGTGCATCTCTCTCTAAAGGCTTGCCCGTATACACCTGGGCCAAGCTCTAAAATCTGCACCACATGCACCACAAAGGCTTGCCCGCAGACACCTGGGCTAAGCACTACACCATCCTCATAACGAAAAGTAACCAGGTAGCTTCCGAGAGCCACCACAACCCGCATAACGTGTATCATACGTCGGGTATTATACCTCAAGCCATTACAGCCCATATGCCGAGTAAGGATCCTCAAGCAATCACAGCCTATACACATTACACCTATAGTAGTCCACAAGATACTATATCCAGAATATATGTGTATGAATAACCACAAGCTATTACATCCCTCTACACACATATATGGGGAAACTAACGACGATGCCTAATGGCACTAGTATCTACCAAGAGAAGAGAGCGGGGTCAAAGGGGGTAGTCAGCCATTCACCCTCCCATCAGAATGTTGGGGAAAACACCCCCAGGGCTCAGAATCCCCGGGGTGCCAGTTTCCCTTCCTGACAGGGTGGAGTAGCATATAGAAACACAAGTACAAAATATATATTACTCACAACCACACTATGGGAATAACATAGTCTTAGTCTCAACTGGAGCTAATGTCTCTCGGACTCCAGGCTGATATTTCTAAGACTAGGTATCCTATAAGCACACAACCAATTAAAGAATTTCATTAGGTTACTTCATTCCCTTTTTCATCAGTTCCACTTTACGTTAATTAATTATTTTCACATTAATTAACCAGGAACACAACCACATTAAACTTCATTGGTATCATATTCAAAATCAACTGTTCCTTTAATGATTCAACATCACCTTTAAATTCCAGAATCTCCATCCCTATGGATTATCAACATTTAATCAATCTTTCATTACAAAAATTACTTTCCCATATTCCCAGGCATTATAGAAAAGCAACCTATGCTACTAAACACAAGAGGGATCAACACGGTGAGTAGATGTACTACACGTCGAGTCTTTCCCACCTATATCAAGAGCGTAGACCCATCCTCCCTCGATAGGCTAAAAACAGAAAGCACGTGGCATACCCCACGTGTCTTCACCTCCTTCGGAAGTAAGGTAAGAAAGACCCGCTGCCTTGAGCTGTGGGGAGAAGTAAAGCAGATAAACAACCAATTAAACCAACAAACATCCAGCCATAACATCCACCCCATACCATCATCCCTAGTGTCCTCCCTGACACCCATATGCATAAAACGATGCATCCCACCACTCTAGGCACCATCCGTGCCACAAATACAAGGCCTCCCCACCTCCACATATCACAAAACCCCTCCAGGGTCACATCACAACACAAGAATAAGGAAAAACAACACCACATCAAATGGGATTTTATCCCTAATTCATAACAAGAGGGTAACTCAAAACCCTTCATGGAATTCAATCAATCAAGTTATTTAATCCATATTGAATTAGAAAATTCAACTCATTGGTTCCAACACCATGAACCAATTCAGTAAGCTATCACAGAAGATGAAACATGATTACTATGCCAAATTTGATCAATATCAAATTAAAACAAGAACCGGGTCTGTGTTCATGACTCTTTATATTTATCCAACCAATTATAAATTAATTCCGTCTTTACGTTCTTTATCTATTTCCTTAAGAAAAACATACTTAACAAGCAAGGCATAGATATTACACTATCGAGTAAACAAGAGGCAATAACAGACGATCAAAGAAATTTCTTTATCCGGTTCAAATATATATTTATTAGGTCAATCCCATTATCATCAAGTGGGATTCAACATGCTATCGATATCGTTACACATACAAGAAAGAGATGCAATGAATCCCCTACCTCAATGGTTTTTGACGGAAACCACAATGGTCGAAGAACGCCCTAGAAGACAGGGCCGATTCACCAAGGGTACTCCCTAGATCTCTTCTCCTAACACAACCAAGACCAAAACTCATCACAAACGACATCCACACGCTTAGATCTACCCATAACAGGCGTAGATCTAAGATCCCAAGATAAGAGGAGCAGTAGATCTAGTTGGATCTAAGAAACCAAACAAAAAGGATCACATACCTCAAGAATCCGGCTTCGATTCGTAAAGATAAGCCTCCAGATCACCTCTAAAACTCTTGGGAGAGGTTTTATAATCCTTAGGGGAGAGTAATACTGAGTTATGGCCACTTAGGTTCTTAAACGAGGTGATTAAAGGCAAAAAAAGTTAGATCCACAATTTTAGGATCTAACTTTAAGTGCCCGCATGGTTATTTCGCACGGTTTAACTAACCGTGTGCTCAATGTGCGTTAGCTTCTGCCTTGACAACCACTCCTCACACGGTTAGTATGCATGGTTAGACAAACTGTCCGTTAACCGTGCGTTAGCCACTGCCTCTAAGACTAGCCTTGCACAGTTTGTCCGCACGGTTGAGGAAAACCGTGTGCCTCCCGTGCAAAGGCCATAACCCTTTATATTTCCTTAAAGTTCCACCCAAATGCACACCAAGTCACCTTGATGTCCCAAAACAACTATAACACAACATTTCCACAAAGTAATGGGCTGGATAGTTCCGTTCCAATACAATAAACGAGATGAGATCCCAGAGATGAAAGTCACAACTCAACCACCGTTGAGCCAACATCATTTTCATTACACCATATCCCCTTTAAGTTTGGTATTCTACCAAAACTAAGACCTGTATAATATGTGTTAGTATTTTATGAGGGGATTTTTTAGGGATTGTTTGAGTTATAGTTCTCAAATGTTGTGTAGAATAGAGGAGAGTATTTTTCGTTTTATAAGTGAGAGGAGGGGAAATTTTGGAATTTCATAAATTATTAAAATAATATAAATTAATCTTACATGTTCAACTGTCTCCAAATTGATATATTTTGAATATAGAATGAATTTCAATGCGAATCCTCTTATATGATAATATTTGGATAAGTTTATATTATGTTTTAACCCGTATCTCAATGCTGTAACACACCTCACCCATTAAAACCTTTAAAATTATGATGATATTAAATTTATTACTATTTTAGGGTAAATAAAGTTAATATAAAAGTATATATGAGTTTTTAACAGAACATGGTTAATATTTTCAATAATATCCCAATTACCTGGTTTACTATTTTATTTTTATGAATTTTTAATCATCTGATAAAACATTGTTTGTTATAAAATATCATTAATGTCATCTTCCAAACTATTCATTTACTTTAAATATAAATTAATGAAGAAAATAATATAAATTTAATCTAAACCGTTCAAATGATTCTATTTTTTTATAATTATCTAAAAAATAGTATGAGACTTTAAATATCCCATATAAAATTATATTTAGTCTTTTAAAATTAATTTAATTGATTTTTCTACTGCTTAAACAAGCACTGTGTCAGCATTGCATAAATATTTAAGATAATTATATAATCAATAAAAATTATAAATAAATTACCATTATAAAAATAAATTTATTCATTCTTAAAATAAAATTTATTATTCATTTATAACTTATTTTTACCATTATTTGAATGTGTAAGAGGATTTTTAAAGTAAGAGAGTTTCATTTTGTATTTTTATTTACTAAAAATAATAAAAAGGTAAAAATCAATGATAAAAGGAAAACAAAGGTCATATTTTATATTTTTTTTATAATTATAGAAAAAATTAAATCATTAAATGAAACAAATTCAAGTGTTTTAATGAATTTTTATCCTTTTCAAAATAGTTTAAACCCTAATTAACTAATTTTACCTTTACCATGGTAAAACAAATTTATTATGGTTACTTTAATAATGAACAAAAATAAAAGGAACATGTTTTAAAAAATAACTCCTGATTAAAAATATAATGTCAATTTTTCAAGATTCAATTTCTATAAGTGGTGGAATATAATTGAAAATTAATCCTACGAAACGCAACAAAAACATTTAATCACTCAAATGCCTTTTTTAGTGTAAAAATGTTTTTATAACAAATTAAATTATAAAATTCAATAAAAATACCTTGATTTGATTTTTTTTAAATAAAAAGGAATGAAAAAATTATAAAAATAATCCAAAATATAATTTTACTTTGTAAATACCTGAAAATAAAATACACTTTCTAATAAAATAAATAGCAGTTTTCACTATTCATTAAAGAATAAAAATTTTCAAAACATTATCATAAAATCATCCTAATATAATTTTGACATGATGAATTCAGAAAATGAAGTAATTTTTTTCAAATTCAAAATTCAAAATTTATAAATAAATATTTTAAATAAAACTATATAATTCATTGAAACCCAATTTGGTTAAAAATGAAGCTTTTTTTTATTTTGATTAAATAATTATCTGATATTATTATATTGAATATAGATCTATAAAATAAAATTAATGAATATTAATCAGACTTGAAAAATATTTATCATATCATTACATGGGTGGTAACATTTTCCCACCTTTTGGAAATTGATTCCTCAAATTTTTATTTACTATTTAAATAAGTGGGGATATATTTCCCTCGAAGAATTTTCTAGTTCCCATATTTTTTATTAAATCATATGTTTTTTCTACAAAACCTTAACTTAGTGAATCGCCTTATTCTATAACACCTTCTCACTTTGGTCAAGAATCTGAACAAGATGTTCCTCAAATGAAAGGTTTTCTTCCAACTGAATTACATCAGGGCTCAAAATATGAGATGCATCTAGCACTTATTTTATTAACAATGTAACATGAAATATTCTATGTACCTGAGATAAATTGGTATGAAAGGAGACAAAGAAAATATCTTATTCAAATTTATCTAGTATTTCATATAGTCTAATGAACCGCAAACTTAGAATCCCTTTTTATCCAAATAAATAACACTTTTCCATTAAGATACTTTAATAAAAAAATAATTTCTTACCTCTAATTAAGTATCTTTACTCCAATTATCTACTTTACATTTATACCTACATTGATCCATCCTTATATATTTTTTAATCATATTAACCTTCTCGACCATTTATTTTACCAAATATGGTCTTAATGACTTTCTTTCACCAACATCATCCCAATAATCTAGAGTCTTACATCATTCCACATATAATGCCTCATGAGGTTCCATCTATACAAAGGATTGAAAAAAATTATTATAATAAAATTAAACTAAAAAAATGATGATCCCAACATCCCGGGTAATCCATTTAATAAGATCTAAGCACGTCTTCCAAGGTATAAATCATTTTTAGAATTTTTCATCATATTATGGGTGAAAAGGTGCACTAAAATTTAATTTAGTAACCAATAACTTATGAAGTACTTTCCAAAAAGTATAATAAAATATGGGATCATAGTTAGATAAAATAGATATGGTAACTCCTTACAACATGACTATTTTATTGAGTTATAGTCGAGAAAGTTGATATAAAAATATTATATCATTTATAATAAGGAAATATGATGTTTTAATTAGTTGATAAATAATAATACAAATCACATTATTACCTTGATATGCTTTTGGAAATCCCACCATGAAATACATGGATATATTCCCCCTCTATCATTCTTCTGTTAGAAAAGGATGAATCATCCATTTCGGTAATTCTTATTCTACTTTAACATGTTGACAAGCCAAAATTTTCGTTGTAAAATTAAAAATATAACTTTTCATTCCATCCCACCTATAATAACCCTGAATTTCTCTTTACATCTTAGTGCTTCGAAGATAAATGGAAAATAGGGAACCATGATATGCACTCAATAATTCACTCGTCAACTGTGAAAAAGAAGGAACACATAATCATTTTCCAAGTTAGATAACACCTTCTTTATCAACATTAAACTCTGGAAACATACCTTTATTAAAAGGTTCTACATTTTCCTATAAAACATGATCCTATTTCTGGGTTTTTTAATTTATTTATGCGAGATATGATTATACTGAAACCTGAAACAAAATAGAGGAAGTTCATTCATGCACAATTTATAGGATGAAATTTATCAAATAATTAATCAAAGGGTTATATTCCATACATAACATGGTTAATATAGAATCATATTTTAAACTCAAAGAATGGACTTGTTTATTTGATTTTATTGGATAGTAATGAATCAGGTAGTCATAATCCTTAACCATTTCTATCCATCTTTCCCACTTCATGATCAATCTTTCTGAGTGAATATATACTTCAAACTTTTTTACCAACATATATTTCACACTTAAATCAATATTATTGGAGATTTTTCTTAATAAAAGATGTTTTTTATTTTTATTACATGTATATTCGATGTATTGGTTATTAATAAAACTTATTATTACATATTATTTAGTATTTTTCATGACTCTAATGCAATAATGTCCTAGAGTATACATCATTTTGATAAGGTCATTTCAGTTCCCCTTTCATTGGTGATTTTATTAAATAACGTTCTGTGGTTGGATAATGTACTATATTGGCACACATAGGACATAGACTATCATGTTCGAGTACTTTTAAGTGGATGAGGCTTATTCTCATAAAGTTCACATTTGGAAATCTCCAAGACATGGGATTATGAGAACAACACTTCTAGTAGGAAATCATCATGTATTGGTTTCATTGGATATTCATATATGTGAGGGTGTGTAATGGTCCTTAGACTTTAATATTATCATTCATTCATGTCATGACCGACACACATAGATTTTCAGAGTGTGTTTTGGTGTGGTGGGGGCATCCTGTTTAAATTTTCATTAATAGATAAGTCAAGGATGTATTTTTCCCCTTCATATTTATGAATGTTGATATCTTAGCACATTTATTAGAATAGAACTGTCACATTAAATTCTATGTCCATGGTGTAACCATGTGTTTATTTCAGATAGTCAATGAAATACATATTAAGAAATTATTTTGGTGACACAAATGTGAAACCTTATTGACGAGATATTGTTACAATGGGATTATATTACACAATGAGTGTTCATATGTGGTTGATTTCATTATGAAATTATGTTCTTTATCTTGGGAACCTTAACCAATTTCTATATAGTAATCTTTGGATTTAGGAAAGCCCACCTAATTCCAATGAGAAGGAATCCATGAGGGTCACAGACTAAGTGTTTAGGATGATCTCAATTAAATTATTTTTGAATTTAAATAATTAAATAAATATTATTCTCAATATCTAGGGACACTTTTATTCACATTTAATTGATCAAAAATATTTATTAATGAATGAAATTAATTAAATATTTTATTCATGTGTTCAATAAATTCTGGAGTAGTTCGAGTGGAATAATATCATATAAAGTGACAATATTAATTAACAAGCTTGTTAAATAATATTTTCTATTGTAAAATTTGGTGCATGCAAAAAAATAATGTTATTATTTTTATATAGAATGGGGTTTATTAAAGGTAATTTTTTTAAGGATTGGAATCTAATTATATAATATTTTTACCTAAACCCTTTCTATATAAATATATCGTTATTTATATTATGTAGAGTATTGGTATACAATAAAAAATAGATAATTGTTGTGCACAATAAATTCTCTAATGATTGTTCCTTCTATATCCCCCTCAAGAATAAGAAATTTAAGAGATGTTTCTTCAACTATAAAGGACGTGCTATCAAAAAAAACAATACAAGACAATAGATTTGCAGCACTAGTACCCAGATATCTATTGGAATTTCTTAAAGATCAAAGGAGAACCATTGGATCACTACTATAGGGATTATATCCTTCTATACTCAAAACATAATTAAGGAAATCTAAAATGGGTCCTTTTAGAAGATCAATATCATTAAAAAAGAACGATCCTAAGACTATTTATTCATTTCATATAGTATCAAATAAATTAATTATAAATTTAATATTCCAAATCCTTGCTCGTAGTTTCAGGCATAAAAATATTAAAGAAAATTAATATATCACCCACCAATGCATGATTATTCTTTTCCCAGAAATAACACATATAAATTTTGCCTCCAAATTCTTAAATCAAAATCATCGAAATTAGTTCTAGATGATGTATAGGATAATTTAATTCATGGTGTTTAAGTTTACATGAATGATAAGAAATTACATGATCACTATGCATTAGAACACAACCAAGTCCCTTCCATGAAGAATAATTATAAATGAAAAATTTACAATTTATAGAGAAAAAGGACAAAATTGGAGCATTCACCCATCTTCTTTTCAGTTCCTAGGAATAATCATCACATAGTTTTTTTAGATGAATTTGACTCCTTTTCAAGTTAACTTAGTCAATAGGCTAGATAACCAAGAAATGTTTTCCAAAAACTGACCATATTTACCCATTAATATAAGAAAAATATGAGTATCTATGAAATTTTTAGTCCTTTTTAATTTTTCAATAGCTTTAATTTTAGAAGGTTTAACATGAATAACATATTTGGGAACAATATTCATAAGGAAAGAAATATACTACAACCAAAATTGACACTTACTAAAATTTCCATATAACTTGTTCTAGTTCAAGGTTTGAAAAACAATCCTTAGTTGTGTTTCATGATCCCCATGAATTTTATAATATACCAACATGTCATTAATAAACATAACTATAAAGTTAGATAAATAGTTATGTAAAACTCCATTCATAAGATCAATGAATACAGTTAGTGCATTATATAACCCATAGTGAATAACTAAAAAATCATAATGCCTGTATCTATTTTGAAATTTTATCTTTAGAATATATTCCTCCTTCACCTTCAACTGATAGTATCCATGCCTGAGATCAATCGTCAAAAAATATTTTTCTCCCTGGAGTTGAAGAAAGAAATCATCGATATTAGGAAAAATATAATTGTTTATTACTTTTATGTAATTCAAGGATTCGTAATCAATGTAAAGTATCATTGAACCATATTTATTTTTAACAAATAAAATAGTGGAAACTCATGGTGAAGTACTATGATGAATTAAAATCTTATCTAGAAACTTTGAAAACTTATTCTTCAATTATAAAAGTTCTACTTGAGACATTCGATAAGGGGGTTTTGAAATTGTCTTAGCATCAAACACTAATCCAATAGTAAACTCAACTCCCCAATAATGTATAATATCTAAAAAATAAATAGGAAATACATCCATATATTAATTCACTATATGGACATCATCAATATAAATAGTCTCCCTCTTTTCAATAATATGTGTAAGATAAAATTCATTTCCAAATTTTAATAGTTTCTCATTTTCTTTATATATTATCAATTGTATGGATTCATTATTGTATTCAAAATCAACCTCATTCTGAAAATAAACATATTTAGATTTATAATCTATCTTAACATGGTAAAAATAAATCCAATCCATACCCAGAATAACATCAAACTCTATAAGGAGAAAGTAAATATGGTTTGAAGGTAATGGCATTAGAAAAACAACAACATGAAGATTAATATAATTTATTTTTTCCTTAATACTTATACTATGTGTTTTTACTAAAAGTTATGGATTCATGTCTTGAGAAAATATTCCAATTTATCATAATATCTCTCAAAAATGAAAGAGTGAGTAGACTATGAATCAAAAAAATACATTAATATAATTTTAATAAATAAGTAATACACCTGACACCACATATTCCAATGGTCTAAAATTTATCAAAATATTCATAAAGGGTTTATCTACACCATTCTATATTCTATCTTGATGATTTTCATCCTTTACTATTATGTTTGGATAATTATTCAAATAATGATCAACCTCATAATAATTAAATCATATTAAAACCAGTTTTTTAATATTATTTTGATTAATTTTATTATAGTCGCAATCCTAATGTCCAAAATTTCCACATCGAAAACACTTAATAGGTTATATAATACATTACATATAGTTATTTTTAACACAATTATCACAAGATGGAAACTTTATTTTCTTACCTTTGAATTTATTTGATGGATACTTCCCTATTTCTTTCCATCTTGAACTTTTCTGCTACTTATTATCATGGAAAACATGATTATCAAAAAACATCATTTCTATCTTCTTGAAACATTGGATAATTATCTCATAACTTTTGAATTCACTAGAATCCAATATACTTCAATATCTTGGCCTTAATACTAAGGAAAACCAATTAATTTTACTATCAAGATCCAGAATAATATTTAGTGTGTGCCTTGAAAATTAGGTGAAGTTTTCTTCATACACAACCACAGAATCCTCCTCATTCCACATAAATTCCAAGATTTTATTTTCCATACAAATATAAATAAACGTAGTAAAATATTTCTCAAGAAAAATATACTTAAATATGTCCGATTCCATGACAATAATCTATTTTTTTTCTCTAGTATTATTATCCATTGACTACAATTTTTTTATTCACCTTCAAAATAATTAATAGAAAGTGTTACATTTTGATGATTTGAATATCCGATGAATTATAATATATTATCTACTAATTTTTCCCATCCTTAATCTATCATAGGATTAGATGATCCACTAAATTTTTGAGGTTTTTGTTTTATGAAGTACTGTAATATCGACATGTTCCTCTGCAAATGAACATGGTTTCCCTCTAACATGGATACCCACACCATTTATAGATTTTTTCAATCGATCCATCACAACAAAAAACAACTTTTTCCAATTAAAACAATTCCATGTTATTTATTTTGAAGGATATTTTCCTCTTGATGTCTTCCTATATCATCTTCCTTGTTTTCTATATAGAAAACCATTCTATACAGACATAGATTAGATGAAGAAACACAGTAATAATCAGATGTTATATAATGATAACCATAAATTATAATATATTATGGGTATTTAATTCCATTTTATTAACCATGTAAATTATCTAAACATTTTATCTCATACCAACTTTAAATACCTGACCCTTATTTAATACATAATTTTATTTTTTAAAAAATAAATACTTTTCTTTAATTCCCAAAGATCCTTTTAGGTTTATAATTTTAGATAACTAGGTCATAAATATTAAATATAAAACTCAAACATTATAATTTTTACACTTCAATTTAGTATACATTTTCCCCAAAATATATGACTTTTCATGAAAACAGTTTATGATTTTCAACTTGATTTCTTCTTTGTTCCTAGTGATCCTTTAAACATGTGAATCATATTTTAAATGTGGGATGAGAAAAAAAAAGAGGTAAATAACCTATTAGTCAATTTTAAAACCATGGGATAATAAAATATAGTTTTCCTTAAATATAATAAATAATGAGATCAAATAGTTGTTTACTTACACATGAAATCAGCTTTACTACAAAATTATTTTTAGAAATAAATTTATTAGAAAACATAATGGAAACATTAAAATCATGAGGGTTTATTATAAATATTTTTAACCCATGAAAATAAATTCTTAAAAATATACCTTTTTATCCTAAATGGTTTTAATCAATATTTTAAAACAAAATATCACTATCTGAACTTTTAAAATAAAATATTGTCCATAAAAACTCATTAGCAAGTATAGAAAAGTCATATAGGTTCCTTTGGAAATCATCTTCATAGAAACCATGCAAGAACCCTTATAAGTGTAATAAATAATATGATCAACTTTTAACATAGTTCTCTAGAGAACATAATCATTACCTAATGTATTGGAGAGCTATATCGGGTTCATCAATTATCATGAGCTATATCAGGCTCACCCATCATCATCAGTTATATTTGTAACACACATCATCATAAACAATGTATAAGGGCTATAAAATTTATGAAACATAGAAAATATTTCATTTACTTCATCAAACTCTTAGAAATATAATTTTGAACCAATAATTATTATTTCTTTATTTTGATATACCACTTTCTTTTAAAACCTAATTCTAAAAAATAAATTCCCAATAATAATGGGAAGTGGGGTTTTTCTTTGAAGTAATTATGGAATCTTGTAATGGAATCCAGAATATAAAATAATGCTTGTGGTGGTGAGATAATTTTTTGACACTGTATAAGATAAAATAGAACATTAATTTTTTCTATTTGTAAAGTAAGTGAAAATGTTCCATATAAAATATGTAAAAATATTCCTTTTTAAAAATTTTGCAATTAATTTAAGAGACATAAAATTTCCATTAAAATTGATATATATGCATATAAATACATCGATAAAATAATTTTAATAATATAAAAATGGAATTAAAATATTCATAAAATATATCTTTAAAATTTTTAAAATATGTTTTATGTTAAAGTGTCCCTTACCTCGAGTCCAGCTCAGCACATATGTTCTTTTCCTACATCTTCTTCAGAAAACATTATTTTATTTACACCTTAATGCTTATAAATTTAAAATTATTCCCAAAATAAGACCTATATAACATGAATATGGATGTTATGAAGGGATTAGGTTAAGGGTTTTCTAATATAGAGTGCTAAAATGTTGTGAGGAGGATAGAAGATTAGGTTCCCTTTTATAAGCGAGGGGAGGGGAATTCTTGAAATATATTAAAATATTAAATTAATATAAATTAACATTCATGTTCAAATTTATAAATATTTATATAATTAAATGATAGGATAAATATATATCAAAATACTCTCATCTAATAAAATTTGAACAAGTTTAGAATACGTTTTTACCCTTATCTATTTGCCTAAACGATTACGATGATATTGATTCTTTTTTACTCTTTATTGGAAAAAAATTTCTAAAAAAGGAAAAAACAACCCATAAATGGACCGAGATTGATATTTTTGGAAATATCACATTCAAATATTCAAATATATGTTTTTTATGAATGTAACACCCAAAGATTTCACGGTTCGTTTTCCTTTGAAGAATGCAATAGCTTGTAGTGTACGCAATATCGAGATTCTAACACACCTCGACCAATCAAACTAGCCGTTATGAATATTAATACCCACTTTTTGATATTTTATAAATTTTATTTTTCAAAAGGTAACCCATTTATGAATTCAGAATTTCGAAATTAGCTTAGGGTGAATTTTTGGTATTTTTCGGAAAACATTCAATTTTTGATGAATAGTGAAAAACACTAAGTTTTTGGTTAAATCCGAATTTTTATTTAAATAATTATTTATTGTATTTAAATTTATTTTAGGTCAAAATAGATACATAATACCTATATAAGTTCAATTTAATTCATTAAAGTCATTTTATAATAAGTTTAGATATATAAAAAGTTTATTGAGCTTTTTACCGTCTTTTACCCACCTCCTAGGAGAATTTTCAAATTTGCATTAAACATAATTTTACCACTTATGTGAGTTGAATTTCAAAAATTTGAGAGACATGGTTAATATAATTAAGTAAAAATTGGTTCAATAAGATGAAAATAGTCTTTGGTAAATAGTAACTTTTGACTTTTATTTACCAAAGCTAAAAGTAAATAGGGTAATTAAGGGTAAAAATGATATCATAATTACCCAAACACATGTCATAATTCTATTGGATAAGTGTAATTCGACCAAAAAAACCTTAGGAATAAATTATTATCCCCTTTGGTCCACTTGGATTAGATTAGGACATTTATTATTATTTTATTTAAAGAAGAGTCAATAGAGTTAAATTCAAAGTATAATAACCAAACAATTTCTAATATAGGGTTATACATAAGATACATTTGTCTATAAATATTTATTATAAATCTAAAAATATTTCATACAGAATGGTATTTTATTTATAATTTTTAGATGTTGAATAATTTAATTCATTTATGACACAATGATGATGCAGTAATTACCTTATTAATGAAAGATTGAAATAACTGATATTATAAATATCCAAATAAAAGTAATTTGAGAATATTTATAAATTACACTAATTTTCTAGGTTAATATGACATGTTAGGGTTGGTTAAATAAATTTTATTATAAGTGATAAAGTTTTTATGGCTTTCAAAAAAATTAAATACTAAATAGTGTCCAAATTGACATAATTGAGTTTTAAAACAAATAATATATTATTAATTGATAACATATTAATAAAAATATATGGTTCAGAAAAAGGACATATATTAGGTTATATATATTACTAATGAACCACTTGGGGTTCTCTTGTCTTGTTATAGTCAGTTTATTAACCATATAATATAAAAATTCAAAGCAACATGGTAAATGTCAAACTATTTAACTGAGAGTTAACTCCAAAAGATAAGGTTAATATGATGACCTGAACCTATCTAAAACCTATTGGTTGAGTGGTTTTAAACCCATCCCCACCATAGACTTTAAATAATTCATTTTGATCCATTATAAACCGAAAATAAAATTATTATAAATTATTATTTCAATATTTTTTTTAAGGTGACCCTCACCTCTCTTATAAAAGGGCACTTCCACTTCTCTTAATTTCACACCTGCAAAGCCTTTTGGCTTGGAAAAAACCTTCCCAAATATCCTCCCAACTTTCCTCCCTTTATCCTAGATCCCTTCCTTTTGATCAGAAATCCATCCTAAGGAGCCCTTTTGATCAAATCAAAAGGAAGAACCCGAAGAAGAGGTAAATATTTCATCAACTATTTCAAGTTCTTTTCTTCCTCAACTTCCACTTTCTTTGTTGTTTCCATTATAAAATAATAACTCTAGTATCTTCTATATACTGTGATGTTATTATAAAAATGGTACAACCATATTCATTATTCTATCCATCATATGAATGACAAAGTCACCATACGTGCGTACGTACAACTTACCGTCTCCACGTCGTGGTGTATTTTGTCATTCAAACACTTAATTTTTTGGATGGGTATAATTATTAGTATAACTGATGTAAATAATAAATATAACATGTTAATGATTCTTTATATATGATATACCATCCAATTACATACTATATCACCATAAATATAATGATATCATTGCTCGTGCGTATGTACGGATTACCGTCTCCATGAACGCGATGAGATTCATTCCCCATCGTAATCATTAAATAATAATTTTCATTTTATGATTAAAAATAATTTTTAAGAAATTAATATCATTCTGGATATGAAAATAATAAATCCAATTCCTAACAAACATGGCTTACATAACTGATCTTATAAAGGAAAATGGTTCAGTTAACACCTGAAACGATGATATTACGAAAATATTATTAACAAAGCAATATTAGAGGATCTTATATGATATCATATTTATGTATATAGTTATTGTATAATTTAATAACAATGATTTAAATATTATACAAGAGGTTAATGTACCCTCAACCAAGTAAAAGTACAATGTAATGGTTAATTTCACAATCTCATTATTATCCGAGGTTGTTTTTACGTAAGTATCTACTGGGACCTCTTTATTATCCACATCAGTGTTTTTTTTAAAATATATTTAAATTTTTTTAATATGTACTATAAAATGGTTTAAAATTCATTTATACTCTTATTTGAACTTATATTATTTGAAAGGAATCTTTCCGTCATTTTCCAAACAAGGTAATTTATGACCTTTTCGAAACAATTAAGGTAAGAATGTTTTATTTACTTATATAGAAGGTGTGGATATCTTCTTCCATTATAACATCATTGAAGCTTCCCTTACAATCTTATAAGAATATTTTCAAAAAAATGTTTTATTTTATAATTATATTACTTTTAAATTATTTCAAAATATAAAGAGAGATTTCTCGAAACTTTTTTTGATTTCATCTATGTCAACATCCTTTGATGGATTTTAAGCTTGTTTGAAGTTGATTTATTATGATATATAACTTCTATATTGTATTGATTGTTTTGTGATATGTTTTAATGTGGATGTGTTATTTTTACACCATTCATGTTTTATGGATAAAGTATTGATATTTCATATGCTAGTTTTAATACAAATTTTTATGTTATGTTTAAGACTTTTCATATGAGGAATGCATTGGACTTAGTAAGTGACGGGTGGATCCAGAAAAACTAGTGTCTTGGAATAAGGCCTTGAAAAAAATCTTATTTGTAGTCTTGGCATAAGGCCTTGACTATGTGGTTATGATGTTTGGAATTATGCATTCCATCATTATGAAAGTGGCTATTGATATTGCATGTGATTATTAGACTATTATAATATCTATGTGAATAAGTAAATGGAATTATTTGATTTTAGCTTTTCCATATTGTGCTGAAGTTCAAGTTTAAAAGGATTTTGTTTTAGTCTTATACAGTTTCGTAAATGTTTACGCTTATTTATGAAAGTTTCCGCTATATTGTTCTCCTAACTGATCATCTAAGCTCACCCATTTCTATATTTTATTTTTCTAGGATGTGAAGAAGTATTTTATGGTTGACCAGCAGACATAGGATAAGGATATAAGTGTGTTCAAAAGGGGGCAAAATGTTGTTGATTTTTTTATTTCATGATGTAATGTAAAACTTATGAATGTATCTAGTACTTCCAAAGCTACTAAACTGATCGGTATTTCGGGAAATTATTCCTTGTATCATGCAAATGTCATATAATAATGCACCAACTTTGGGTAACTGGGGTTGGAGCGTTATAGTCAGTATCATAGGAGGTTTAGTACAAACCTTGGAAACCAGATTTATAAAAACTCTGATTAGAGAACATCTCCCTAAGATATACTTTGATGATTAGTATAGAAGAACTTCCTAGAATTTTGGTACTGTAAAGATTTTGTTAGTTTTCAAATAAATACATCCCT
Organism: Viscum album; assembly: GCA_963277665.1. Taxonomy (NCBI): domain Eukaryota; kingdom Viridiplantae; phylum Streptophyta; class Magnoliopsida; order Santalales; family Viscaceae; genus Viscum; species Viscum album. Next base: position 486,842,764 of record OY728145.1, read on the forward strand.
TTTTGGGTACAGGCAGGTAAAGGTGGATCTGGAACAGATGTACCTAGGGGTAAAACCTGAAAACACCGCTTTGAGCAAGACACAAACAGGAATTGGTGCACGACAATGGGCCTTGTTATTTTCTTGGTTATGACACTCCCAGGGGATATTATTAGGATAATTCTCATTTTATTTAAAAACCATTATTAAGGGTTTATGAGTATATACCTCCTCAGAGAAAATATTTTTATGATTATGGATTATATCCATAAACTGTTCAATTTATGTTATGTGTTTTACAAGTTCATAATTATGTATTGCGATTCCTAAACTAATATACTGTATGCCATTGTTTAGAAATGGCGCAGAGTGGAAAGACTAGAAACCATATCAATGCACGTAATCCATGTAGGGATTTCCCTCCTAATCAAGATAATTATAGTGGAGTAGGTGATACTACTGGTGTTGACCAGCATATCACCATACTGGGACAACTCACTCAGGTTATGAATAATAACATTAAATGTATGGAGTACCCTGATCCACAACGTGGAGGATCAATGTTAGACCACTTCATGGGGAAAAAACTTCCAACATTAAATGGGAGTACAAATCCATTAGTATCTAAGCAATGGATAAGTTCCTTAGAATAAAGATTTCATGCTTTGGGGAGTAGCGAAAGGGGAAAAGTTATCATGGTAGTTTATCGCCCCACGAGAGATGCAGATCAATGGTGGTCATTATTTCAAAACCCAAAGGAAGATAAAAAAGTTTCAAACATGGAATATAGGGAGTTTAAATATATTTTCATAGAAAAATACTTTCCTCATGACCATCGAGTGGATATGGATATACAATTTCTGAGTCTTAGGGAAAAGAAGGATGAGAAAGTCTCAAAGTATAAGGATAACTTTTCAAGGTTATCAAGGCATGCTGCAGATTATATATGTAACCCAAGTAGTTATATTGATCGATCTTTTTATGGGTTAAAACCTTTTCTCTGGTGATCATTAGTCTCACAATCCTTCTTATCATTCGAAGATATTTTCTCATGTGCTATCAAGACAAAAAAAAATAATTCTCTATGTCTTATGAATTTAAAGAAAAGCAGGAGAAGAAAAGATCTATTGAACACTCTAGAAATGGAAATAAGGGGAAGAAGGGAATATTTAAATATCCATCATGCAGTAAATGTGGGAAGAAACACCCCGGTACTTTCCTGAAGGGAATCAAACTCTATTACAAGTGTGGTGAAAATGGCCACTAAGCTCGTGATTTCATGGGAAAGAAAGATGTTGTCAATGTTGAATGCTACAATTATAGAGAAAAGAGGCATTATGAAAATTAATGTCCTCTAAACCAAGGGAACTTACCTTAGAAAAGTCCAAGGGATAAAGGCCAAGCATATGCAATCACTACATTTGGGGTTGAAGCTCCGAAAGATGTGGTGACAGGTAATTTAATGGGTTCAACATGTTAAACCAATGCTTTATTTGATTCTAGATAATCGCATTGTTTCATATCTTCCCAGATTTCTAAGAAAAATAGATATTTCCAATTTTATTTAACAAGGGAGTTGTCAGTCAAAACATTTAAGGGAGGATCATTGCAACAATGTTTTGTGAATCGGTTCCCATTAGGGAATATAAATGTTCTTTATCTATTGATATCATCGTCATACCCATGATTGAATTTGATATAATCCTTGGTATAGATTCGCTTTCGAACCATGATGTGACAATTTATTGTAATAAAAAGTAGATTATAATTCTCAATGATGATAAGGAGTAACTTATCTTTATAGCAGAAACGCCACCATCTTATTCTTATCTAGATCCACCCCCAATAGCTCTACTAAATTCAATTATTGGGTAGGAAGAGAATGAAATAACTATGGGTGATGAATGGAATGTTCAAATAGAGGATGTACCTATTGTGCAAGAATATTTTGATGCGTTTCTAAAGGATTATCCTAGACATCCTCTAGAACATGAAATTGAGTTTTCCATTGATTTAATTCCTGCTTCAAGGCCTATATTGAAGACCCCTTATCAAATGGCCATTGTTGAATATGTGGAACTAAAGAAACAACTAGAGGAATTGAGTAATAAGGTATTTATTCACCCGAGTGTTTCTCCATGGGGATCCCCTATTCTATTTATTAAGAAGGAAGATAGATCTATGAGGTTGTGTATTGACTACAGGGAGATAAATGATATAACAATAAAGAACAAGTATCCCCTACCTCACATTGATGATTTATTCTATCAAATTAATGGAGCTCACTATTTTTCAAATATTGGCCTTTAATCTGGTTATCACCAGTTGTGTGGGAAGAAGGAAAACATTCTGAAAACAGAATTTCGAACCAGGTATGAGCATTACGATTTTATAGTAATGCCTTTTGGTTTGACTAATGCACCTTATGTCTTTATAGATCTAATGAATAGAGTTTTCAAGGAATATCTTGATGACTTCGTAGTGGTATTTATTGATGATATTTTTCTATACTCAAAAAGCTAGGAAGATCATGAAAATCACTTGCGCATTTTCCTAAAGTCTCTTAGAAGAAATGAATTATATGGTAAGTTTAGTAAGTGTGAATTATGGTTTCAGGATATTTATTTTCATGGCCATATTGTCTCTAAGTATGGAATTTCTATTGATCCATCTAAGATAAAGGCAATCCAAGAATGGACAACACCGACGAGTATAACTAAGGTATACAGTTTTATTGGTTTACCAGGTTATTATGGATGTTTTGTCCAGAATTTTGCCCGATTGGAAAACCCATTAACCAAGCTCACATGTAAAGGTGTTAAATTTGTTTGGACAAAAGAGTGTGAAGAATGTTTCAAACTATTGAAGAGAAGATTAGTCAATGCTCATATATTGACTCTACCATCAGGGAATGATGAGTTTGTTATTTATAGTGATGCTTCAAATAAAGGAATTGGTTATGTCCTTATGGAGAATGATAGAGTTATTTCCTATGCATCACGACAGCTAAAAATTCATGACCAAAACTATCATACCGATGACCTTGAGTTAGCTATTTTAATCTTTTCTCTAAAAATATGGAGACACTATCTCTATGGTGAAAATGTGAGATTTATACTGATCACAAGAGTTTGAAGTATATTTTCTCACAGAAAGAACTCAACCTGAGGCAAAGACAATAGCTTGAATTACTCAAGGATTATGATTCCACTATACACTACAACCCAGGGAAGGAAAATAAGGTGGAAGATGCTTTGAGTAGAAATGATCATGGAGTTTTTAACAAGATAAGAGTTGAAAGGGATCCTATTTTCATGGATCTAGAAGAGATGGATATGGGAATAACCATGGAAGGTGAAACATCAATACTTTTTCAAATGGTTGCCAAACCATATTTACTAGAAAGGATAAAGAGTTCTCAGACTAGTGATGAGGAGTTTCAAAAGAAGATTAAAGCTGTGAATGATGGGATATTGAGTGAATTCATATATGAAGATGTAATTTTGAAATTTGGGAAGCGAATTTGTGTTCCTAGCATACCTGATCTAAAAATGTAATTGTTGGATGATACTCATAGCTCTAATTTCTCTAAACACCATGGGATCACCAAGATGTATATAGATTTGAAAGAACATTTTTTGTGGGACAACATGAAGAGAGAGATTGTGGATTTTGTGTCAAGATATATGGTTTTTCAACAAGTGAAAGCTGGAAGGAAACATCCTGGAGGATTCATGCAACCTCTACCCATACCTGAGTAAAAATGGGATAATATTACAATGGACATTGTCATGGGGATACCAAAGACTCCTAGAAAGAATGATTCAATATGGGTCATTGTTGATTTTCATACAAATTCAGCACATTTTCTTGCTATAAGAGAAGATTTACCACTTCAACATCTAGAAATACTATATATTAATGATGTTGTAAGACTCCATGGTGTACCACTTTCGATTGTTTCTAATCATGATCCCTATTTTACATCAAGATTCTATAAAAGTATTCAGAAATGCATGGATACTGAACTTTGTTTGAGCACTGCCTACCACCCTCAAACCGATGGACAGTAAAAATAGACTATTTAAACCATAGTTGACATGTTGATATCTTACTTACTTGACTTTGAAGGTATGTGGGATAAATATTTACCTCTAGTAGAATTTTTCTATAAAAATAGCTTCCATTCAAGTATTCAGATGCCACTATATGAAGCGTTATATAGAAAGAGATGTCTCGCACCAACTTGTTGGGATGATGTGGGTGAAAAAAACTCATAGGCCCAAAACTTGTTGAGGAAACAATGGAAAAGTAAAGATTATCCAAACCCACATCAAAGCATATCAAAGTAGGAAAAAGAGCTATGCCAATAACTGAAAGAAGGATTTGGAATTTCAAGTAGGAGACCTTGTTTTCTTGAAGGTATCTCCATGGAAGGGTGTTATATGATTCAGTAAGAATGGTAAATTGAGTCCCAGGTACATCAGACCTTTCAAAATTCTAGAACTAATTGGATTTGTAGCTTATCGTTCAGAAATTCCTCCAAGTCTCTCCAAAGTTCATGATGTGTTCCACGTATCACTGTTGAGAAAATTCATGCCTGACCCAACGCATTTACTCACCGATGAGGAAATTGAACTGGAACCTGATATGTCTTATTATGAAGAGCCTGTCAAAATTCTTGATACAAGAGAACATGTGCGGAGAAACCTGAAAACTCGTCTGGTAAAAGATCTATGGAGAAAAAATAAGATTGAAGAGGCAACGTGGGAACCAGAGGAACATATGATGAAAAGTCACACAATTTTTGTGTGTGGTAGTGTTATAGAAATTTGGAGGACAAAATTATTTGAAGGAGGGAGGAATGTAACACACTAATCTTCCACGGTAGGTTTCATTTTTAATAATGCAATAGCTTTCATTGAACATAACATCGAGATTCTAACAAACCACGACCAATCAAACTAGAAGTTATGAATATTAATACCCACTTTTTGAAAATTTATTATTCAAAATTAACTTCATTTTTTAATTCATAATATCAAAATTAGCTTTGGGAGAATTTTTGGTATTTTTCTGAAAACGTTCAATTTTTAATGAATAGTGAAAAACACTATGTTATTGGTTAAAACCGACTTTTTATTTAAATAATTATTTATTTTATTTAAATTTATTTTAGGTCAAAATAGATACATAATACCTATATAATTTTAATGTAATTCATTGGAGTCATTTTATAATAAGTTTAAATATATAAAAAATTTATTGAACCTTTTACCATCTTTTACCCACCTCTTAGGAGCATTTGCAAATTTAAATAAAACATAATTTTACCACCTCTGTGAGTTTAATTTAAAAAATCTGAGAGACAAGATTAATATCACTAAGTAAAATGTGGTTCAATAAGATGAAAATAATTTTTGGTGAATAATAGCTTTTGACTTTTATTTCCCATGGTTAAAAGTAAATGGGGTAATTAAGGGTAAAAATGATATCATAATTACCCTAACACATGTCCTAATTCTATTTTATAAGTGAAATTATATGAAAAAAAACCTAAGGAATAGAATATGACCCCTTTGGTCCACTTGGATTAGATTAGGACATTTATTATTATTTTATTTAAAGAAGAGTTAAAAGAGTTAAATTCAATGTTTAATAACTAAAACATTTGTAATATATAGTTATACATAAGATAAATTAGACTATAAATTTTCATTAGAAAGATAAAAGGATTTCATAAATAATTTTAATTTATTTATAATTTTTAGTCATTATATAATTTAATTTATTTATGACACAATGATGATGCAGTAATTACCTTATTACTGAAAGATTAAAATAATTGATATTATAAATATCAAAATAAATGTAATTTGATACTTTTGATGAATTAAACTAATTTTATAGGGTAATATGACAAGTTGGGGTCTAAGTGATAATGTTTTTATGGCTTTCAAAAAAATCAAATACTAAATAGTGTCAAAATTGACTTAATTGAGTTTATAAAAAGAATATTATATTATTAATTGATAAAATATTCCTAAAAATCTAAGGTTCGGAAAAAGGACTTAGATAAGGTTATATATATTAATAAGGAACCACTTGGGGTTATCTTGTCTTGTTATAGTAAGTTTATTAACCATATAATATAAAAATACAAAGAGACATAGTAAATGTCAAACTATTTAACTAAGAGTTAAATCTAAAAGATAAGGTTAATATGATGACCTAAACCATTCTAAAACCTAATGGTTGAGATTTTTTCGACCCATAACCACCATATCCTTTAAATAAATCATTTTTTATCCATTAGAAACTGAAAATAAATTTATTATAAAACAATATTTTAAGATTTTCCTAAAGTGACCCTCTCCTCTCTTATAAAAGGGTACTTTCCCTTATCTTAAGTTCACACCTCCAAAACCTTTTGTCTCTTCCAATCCCTGCCCAAATATCCTCAAAACATTCCTAAATTCATCCTAGATCCCTTATTTTGGTAAAAAATCCAACATATGGATCCCTTCTGATCAAATCAAAATGAAGAACCCAAAGAAGAGGTAAATATTTCATCACCTCTTTCATGTTCTTTTCTTCTTCCACTTCCTCTTTCTTTTTTGTTTCCATTATAAAATAATAAATCAAGTATATTCTATATACTATAATGTTATTATAAAAATGGTACAAACATATTCATTATTCTATCCGTCATATGAATGACAAAGTCACTATACGTGCATATGTACGGCTTACCGTCTCTACGTCGTGGTGTAGTTTGTCATTAAAACACTTCATTATTTGGTTGGGTAAAATAATGAGTATAACTGATTTAAATAATAAATATAACATGTTAATTATTCTGTAAATATTATATACCATTCAATTAAATACGATTTTACCATAAATATAATGATATCGTTGCTCATGCGTACATAAGGATTACCGTCTCCATGAACGCGATAAGATTCATTCCCCATCGTAATCATTCAAGAATATTTTTTATTTTATGATTAAAAATAATGTTTATGAACTCAATATCATTCTTGATATTAATAAAATAAATCCTATTCATAACAAACATGGCTTACGCAACCACACATATAATGGAAAATGGATCACTTAACACCCGAAATGATGATATTACTAAAATAATATTTACAAACAATATTAGAGGATCATATATGATATCATATTTATGTATATAGTTTTTTAATAGTTTAATAACAATGATTTAACTAATATAGAGGAGGTTAATGTAACCTATACCAAGTAAAAGTACAAGGTAAGAGTTAATTTCACAATCTCTTTATTATCTGAGGTTGTTTTTACGTAAGTATCTACTAGGACCTCTTTATCATCCACATCCGTGTTTTCTTAAAAATATATTTCATAACATTTTTAATATTTACTATACAATTGGTTAGAGTCATTTATAAACTTATTTGACCTTATATGTTTTTAAAGGAATCTTTCTATCGTTTTCCAAACAAGGTACTTTATGACCTTTTAAACAAAATTAAGGTAAGAATGTTTTTTTAACTTATATGGAGGGTGTGACTATTTTCTATCGTTATAACATCATTAAAGATTTATTTATAATCATTTAAGAATATTTTCAAAATAAATGATTTCTTTTATAATTATATGACTTTTAAATGATTTCAAAATAGAAAGAGATATTTCTCTAAAAAAGTTTTGATTTCATCTAGGTCAACATCCTTTGTTGGATTTTAAGATTGTTTGAAGTTGAATTAATATGATACAAAACTTCCATATTTTATTGAAGGTGTTTTGATATTTTTGACTATGGATGTGTTATTTTTACTCCATTCATGGTTTATGGAGAAATTATTAACATTTTCTAGGCTATTTTAATATGAATTTTTATGTTATGTTTAAACCTTTTCATAGGAAAAATGCATTGGACTTAGTAAGTGACAGGTGGAGCCTGCTATAGATCCTCGATGCATCGGTAGGTCTCATGAGACAAAATAGTGTCTTGGTACAAGGCATTGAAAAAATATTATTTTTAGTCTTGGCATAAGGCCTTGAATATGTGCTTATAAAGTCTGGCAATATGCATTCCATCATTATGAAAGTGGCTATTGATATTGCATGTGGTTATTCGACTACTAGAATATCCATGTGAATAAGTAAATGTCATTATTTGATTTTATCTTTTCCATATAATGCTGAAGTTTATGTTTAAAAGGATTTTGTTTTAGTCTTATACATTTCCTTAAATGTTTATTCTTATTTATGATAGTTTCCGCTATATTTTTATCCTTACTGAGCATCTGAGGTAACCCTTTTCTATGTTTTATTTTTCCCATGATGTAAAGAAGTATTTTATAGTTGACCAGTAGGGATAGGATAAGGATATAAGTGTATTAAAAAGGGGAAAAATGTAGTTGAAGTTTTTATTTCATAATGCCATGTAAAATTTAAGAATGTATCTAGTACTTCTAAGGCTACTAAACTGGTCTGTCTTTCGGGACATGATTCCTTGTATCATGCCAATGTCATGTAATAATCCACTGACTCTTGGTTACTGGGGTAAGGGTGTTACAATGAATTTTAAATCATTTTATAAAATATTGTTTATTATAAAATAACATTAATGACATTTTTTAAACTATTAATTTAATTTTACATTAAATTAATAAAGATAAAAATGAAATTAATATATAAAAATTTAAAAAATATCTAATATTTTTTATTTATTAACAAAATTTTTGGGAAAATTTATCTCACACATATAATATTTTATTTGGTGTTTATAAAATAATTTACTTGATTTTTCTAATAATTTCACAATAATTGTGTCAATATTGCGTAAGCATTTAAGTTAATTATATAGTTTTAAAAAATTATAAATAAATTACCATCAAAAAATTAATTTTATTATGCTCTAAATTATTGTTAATATTTATTCATAACTTATTTTTATCTCTATGTGACAACATAAGAGGAATTTAAATTCAAGAGACTAGTATTTTTTATTTTTCTTTATATAAAATAATATAGATGTCAAAATCAATGATGAAAGGAAAAAAAGGCCTTCTTTTTGATGTTTGGAGGATTAAATATTAAATAGACTCAAAAATAATGTCAAGTGTTTGGATGAACTTTAAGCCTTATCACATTATTTTTAACTTTAATTACCTCATTTTACCTTTATCGTGGTAAAGAAATTACTATGATAACTATTCATAATGAGGCAAAATAAAAGGGACCTATTTACCAAATTATGAACTCCTAATTCCTAATATTGATCCATTTTTAATGATTGAATTTTTATAATTGGTATATTTTAATTTAAAATCATTCCCACAAAACACGATGAAAAATGGGTTTTCAAAGTAATGTCTTTTCAAGTATAAAAATATTTTTATACCAAATTCAAGTATAAAATTCCTTCCAAAGAACATAATTGGATTTTATTTAATAAAATAAACTGTTGAATTTTTTTAAAACAATCCAATAGTGAATTTAACTTTGTAAATACCTATGAAAATATAATTTTCAATAAAATTCAGTATTATTAATATTTATTAAATAATCATACTATTCAGAAAATTGTCAAAAAGTTATCTAAAGTTAATTTTTTCCTAGTTAATTAAAAAATAAAGTTTGTTTTTTCAAATTTAAATTCTATAATTTGGTAATTAATATTTTAAATAAAACAATATAATGCATGAAAACTCAATTTGGTTAGAAATAATGTTTTTTTCCTTTTGATTGAAAAATTACCTAATATAATTATCATAAATATATCTATATAAAATCTAATTAATAAATTTCAATAAGAAATAAAGATGATTTACATTAACATGAACTGATTTGTTACACCTCTGACGCTTGAACCATGATACTAATTTATTTTTCTCGCCAACTGAACTTGTAACCACCGAATATATATATATATATATATATATATAATTATTACTATTATTATACCCCCAAATATAGTCTTATATTATTATTACCGTTATAATCATCATCATTATGTGTGTCATGAATTTTCTTAGTAACTTTGTAATTACCCACTCCATGAAAGTTTGTAATTATGGAATTGTTGGACTATATAAGAAGTAGAGGCTCCTATAATCATGCATTTGGTTGGTAGTTAAATCACCAAGGACTTCATATTCGGGGGTATTTTTTAGGTATGTTACAAAATTGCATCGTCGGGGGGGGGGGGGATGTAGTAGTATTGTTGTTGTGGCGGGTACTATAGTAATATTATTCACAGCAGGACATCAAACATGTATGTTATGTTGGGTTTTCAAAATTAATATTCTGGTTTTACTTTTCCATGAAATATAATGTCATTTTTGTTATTATTATGTAAAATATTTTTTCTATGGGGGTTTTTATGTTATAAGGCCTCTATGTGGGCCTTTCTTTTCAGTGGGAATGCTTACTGACCATGGGTTGTGGTTACTTACTAGGATGCTCAGGTGATCGGTTTGTTGGACCGCCTAGCTTTCACATGGCCACCATGGATATACACCTCAGTCAATTATGGTTGTCCCTCGATTAAGCTCCATCTAACAGCTATGGTTTACTGTTTATATTTCATAACGATCATATCCATAACCCCCTACGTGCCCTATGATTTCTGCATGTATTTCCTTATTCCTTGCTTGTTATGCCAACCAAGCTTTATGGTTATCCCAAGAACCCTTATCCATCCACATGTCCCTCCTCAACTGTCACGCCTATTAGCGCATTGCTTCAGTTTTAACCCTACCATTATTTTTTCTTGTGGTTTTAGTTTCCTGGTTCGGTGGTTTGTCTCCATTAGTTTCTTAGTTATATGATGTTGAGAGAGGAATTCATGTTATCCTATGATCTTACACTTGAATACTTCTCTACCATCCCCTTTGCGGTGAACTCTGGTGGATAGATTTATTCTTGCAAGCTCTGAGAAGATCGCTTCACAATCAAGGATTTCTGACCCTAATAGAGCCATCTCTTCTTTGGTGCTTCTGTTTTTGTGAGCCCATTATTTTATATCATTATTTACCTTCTATATTGTATGTTCTTACCTTCCATAGTGGTCTGGTTCTTGGTGTTTGGGGTTGGCATGCGTGAGTCTGTTCAATTTGAGGAAGATTGTTTCTATATTCGAGCAAGACTTTACCATTGGCTCTTGGGGTGACAAGGTCCCTCTGCCAAGATAGTTTCTATGGTTCATGTGCATGGTTTTCTTTTATTATTATTATTTATTTGTATGTTCTCTTTCTCTGTTGTGGGTAGTAATAATGAAATCTATGGTGTTTTTCTTTTTATGGAGTATGACTAAATGGTCTGAACCATGTAAACCAACCATGTTCATCTTTACATTCCTTCATTTTCTTTTTTTTTTCTTTTTTTCCTTTATTAAAAAATATTCTTGAATTCTATTTTTTTTCTTTGAATACCTATATGTAAACCCATTCATACACCAACAAGTGGTGTCAGGGCCTATAATAATTTTTTTTCTTTTGCAATATATGTTAAATTTGAAGTTGAAAATTTTGATGGTGAAAATGATTTTAATATTTAGAGAGTAAAAAATGTGCACTCTATTAGTCCATAATGAACTTGAAAATGATTTACATAGTAATAAAACCCTATAGTTACCATCACTACTCATGGTCTATCCAGTAATTATTTTGTCGATGTCGACCCAAGTATACTTGAAAATGATCATTTCACCCTTATTTTAACCCTAGGAGATAAAGTTTTACATGAAATTGAACATGAAACCAGTACTAAATCTATCTAGGTTAAAAATAAACACTTGTATATGAGAAAATATTTTGTTGAGTGTTTTTACAAAAATATTTTGTTATATATTTTTATGATGGTGCCTGGTTCTTCTATGTGAATTAATATTAATTAGTTTAACAATGTTTTGTTAGATTTAGCTAATATTGACATAGGGGTTAAAGATGAGGATTAGAATTTAATTTTGTAAACATCCCATGATGATTCTTTTAATTCATTGAAAGATTGTAGAATATATGGTTTGTGTCCCGTTACCTTATTGAATGCCTACTCGGTTGTTTTGTCCCATGATCTTCAAACCCATGGTTTGAATGAATAATTAAGTGGTATTAAAACTGAACCTAAAATTCTTTATAATATGGGTCTTATGAAAAATAATGGTAGGAATGATCAGAACTGTTTTAAGGGTTTTCAGTGTTTGGAGTGCTGAAATACCAGCCACATAAAAAGGTATTATAAAAACATTAAAAATAGAGATAGTATGGCCGAGACACATGTGGTATGTCTCGGTAATGATACTATGGAAGTATTTTATTTGTTTACAGCCCCTTCATTTGAACTAGACTTAGGATCTTTGTTGTTTTCTTCTTACGATCATGGGAATGGCTTCATTTGTCTTTATGGGGGGAACCTAGATAGAAAAAAGTGTTTTGTGGGATAGTGTAAGCAATTTGGGATTAGGTCGAGAGTATTACTTTCAATTACCTATTTTTTTGGTTGCTGTGAATTATTTTTTAGTACTTTTGTTACTATGGAATTGTGAGTTTTGATTTGTTTTCATCTCTTACTCTATTTTACCCCCAAGAAATGTTGTTTTGTTTTGCAGGAATTTGTATGCTCAGGATTTGATTGTTTGGATGAAAAAATGTAATATGGTCAATCTATGTTTAATGTGGTTTCTTAGATAGTTTAATTTCTGATTATTTTACAGTTTTCTAGAAGTACAAGTTTATTATGGGTAGAACATGTGCCACTACCAACATATGCTAAGTGGTATTCATGTTGGGTGAGTACTTGTAGACTTAGGGTTTTCGGTTTCTGAAAATATACTCACACTACTGATTGTGTAAGGGTATTTTATTTTTATAGGAACACTATCATTGTATGTTTTTCTAATATTGGAAAAGGTTGATATTTTTTATTTTGGGTTTTCAAAATTAAAATTCCATTTTTAATTTCGCATGCAATATTATGAGATTATAATTACTATTATTAATATTATTATTATTTTTATTATTATACAAAATCTATTTTTCTATGGGTTGTTGGGTTGTTGGGCCTACGTGTGGGCCTTTATGTTTGTTGGGAATACTTCTAGACTATGGGTCGTAACTGTTTTCCATTGTGGCTATCTGCTTCAGTCGATTACTGTTAGTCCTCGATTGAGCTCCATATGACGGCTCCAGTATGCTGATTTGTGCTTCTCGGTGATCTTATCCACTACCGCCCACATGCCCTGTGCATGTCGCGTGTCCCTCTGTATCTGTTTTTTGTTACACCGTCCTGGCTTTGAGATTCATTCGAGCACCCTCATACATCCATATGCCCCTCCTATCATGTCATGCCTATCAGCTTGTTTCTTCGGTTTTTCATGTGCCATTATTTCAGCCCAAAATTTTGGTTTCCTAGTTCGGTGGTTCTTTGTCTTTATCTTCCTAGTTCAAGAGTATTGAGAGATGATTTTTTTTCCATGTGATCCGCCACTTTCATGCCGCCATGCCTTCCCCATTATGGTGAGATCTGGTGGAGAGATTGGTTCTTGCAGGATCTGATAAGACCACTTCAAAGTCAAGGATTTCTGACCCTAAAAGATTCATCTATTCTTTAGTCCTATTTTTTGATCTTGTTCTTTTCATTCTTTGTTTATATTTTGGGTTGTATGTTCTTGCTTTCTTTGTCGGTTTGGTTCTCGGTGTTTGGAGTGGCCTCACTCTCCTGTCTCTACCGATCTAGGTTTTCACTCAGTGATGATTTGGAAGGTGGAGGCCTGCACTGCTCCGGACATCATCTCCCCCTTCCCTCTTCCCCTCTTCCCCTCTTCCCCTCTTCCCCTCTTCTTCTTCCTTCATTATTTCCTTTGTTGGTTTTCCTTTGTTTCTGTTTTTCATCATCTGATAGTCTTTTTTGGTTCCATTTATGGTCTTGGCTTCTTATTGAATCTCCTTGGATCTTCCTTTTCTCCTTCCTCCTGGATACCATGTTTCAGACTCCTCTGTTTTAGTGCACCGACCTTCTTGTGGAGGTTTGGGAGGTGCGTGTTGGGTTGCGTTGGTGTCCCAGGAGCTCGACCTACATTTGGTTTCGTCCTCTTGTAGTTTTCTACTTTTGGGTGGTTATTTCTTCTTTAGTGGTTTTTTGGTGTGTTCCTCTCATGGAGGTTGTTTCTATGGATGGTTTGGTGGTTCAAGAGAGGTCATGTTGTCGGGGTCCTACTGCTTTAATCTCTTCCCTGGCTTCGTTTCCCTTCTCTGCTCTCCAAGTCGGTCCACTATGGTGGGATCATGGAGGCTTTGGGAGGTGATGGTTATTCGGTTTCTAGAGTTCTATGAGTCATTCTATCATCGAATTTTATCCCATCCATAGTAGTTCTCATCCGGTGATGCACATTGTTGGTGTGGTGGTGTCCTCGCTTTATCATCTGTGTTTTCTTTCGGTGGCTGGTGATGGCGGTTCCAGCGTCGATGGCAATGGTTCACCCGCGACGTAAATGGTTCATTGTTATGGATGATGATAGTTTTAGGGGAGTGTCCCATGTTCTTCGTTGTGATGGCTCGTCATGGCACAGATCGAGGCTGGTGATGATTCGGTTTTTGCATCCCGTGGTTTTTGGGATGTGTTTTCATAGGACGATTTTGGTTTAAATTCTGATTTTGAATGCTTGACAGTTGTTGTATCTGATCGATGGCGAGGTGGCGAATGCTTCTTTGTGTTTGGTGTTTACAAATTCCAAATCTGTTTTTGTCACGTGTAAATTTATTCTCAGGGTATGTGACTTGAGGCGGGATGTGGGCCAAGGTGGTGATGACTTTGTTTCAATTTTGAAGTTTGATGGTATTTTTTTCATCTTGTTTCTGGTTTTTCTGGTGTATTCAATGTATTGTGAATGGGTGTGTAGGTTTCAACATAAAAAAAAAGTGGTTTATCAAAATAAAAAAATGGATTGTATAGTGGGGTTCTCAATTTTTGGGGTTGACGTGTGTGAGTCCATTCGGTTTGAGGGTAAACATTGCTATCTTACGGTGAAACTTGACCATTGAATCTTGAGGTGACGAGGTCCCTATTCCTGGATAGTTTCTCTGATACACATGTGTGGTTTTCTTTTACTATCATTCTCTATTTTTATGTGATCTATTTCCATTTTTCATAATAATAATGAAATATGTGGTGGTGTTTTTTCCATGGGGTAGGACCAAAAGGTATAAACCATGTAGTTGACCGTGTTTATCTTTATTTACCTATATTTTCTTTTTATGTTATTTTTCCTTTATTAAAAAAGATTCTTGTATTCTGTTGTGTTTTTTTACTACCTAAAATTAAACCCGATCATACTCCAACAATGTATTTAAGGAATTTGTTCCTTTTAAACTCTAGTTTACTACTAAATGGGATCTACCCCATCTTGTTTCGATTAATGTCAATATCCCCCCAGGTGAAAGTGGGTTGGTCTCATCCTTAAATGTCTCTCATTCTATTCTCTGGGAGTACATAAATATGTGAATGAGAATTTTAATTTTAGTATTTTTGTGGGGCCATTCATTACCATTGTAAATTATTGATGTTTTATTATTATTATAACAATTATTATTGTTGTTGTTGTTATTATTATTATTATATAAGAAGGATTATAAATAAATAAAAAACACACAACCACCTTGAGGTCCTAAAGTATTATAGATCGGTAATTTTCTCATAGGGATAACATCTAAGGTCCCAAGAATATCTAGCCCGATTATAAGGAAACTAATGAAGATATAACTTGTAGAACTCCAGAATTCCTTTGACATAAGTTCCATGTTTGAACAGTTACTCACTATTTTATTCAATGATGTTGGGCCACATTTTGAAACTTGAGTCAATGGGAAGATTATAGGGAGTTCGTTACACGATATTTCAGTTTTATTTTATAACTAGTACATGCCCATGAAAACTTTGCACGTTAATACGATTCGATGCTCTAAAAAATGATCCACTACTGAATAAATATTCAGGATCCACTACTCAAATAAAATGTAACGCCCAGACACAAGTTACCTAGAGTCAGTGCATTATTACATAACATTTACATGATCACAAGAAAGATTAAGTCTCGAAAGACCGATTAGTTTAGTAGCCTTGGAATAACTAGATACATTCATAAAGTTTACATTACATCATAAATGAAAAACTACAACAATATAGTCTCTATAGTCCACACTCTTATCCCCTCATACTATCCCTGCAGGTCATTCATAAAATACTTCTTCACATCCTGGGAAAAATAAAACATAGAAAATGGTGAGCTCAAATGCCCAGTATGAATAACAATATAGCCGAAACTTTCATAAATAAGCATAAACATTAAGGCAATGTATAACTAAAACAAAAGACTTTTAAAACTTGAACTTCAACCTAATATGACAAAAATAAAATGAAATAATGCAATGTACTTATTCACATGGATATTCTACTAGTCAAATAATCACATTCAATATCAATAACCACTTTCATAATGATAGAATGCATAATGCCAGACTATCATAACCACATAGCCAAGGCCTCGTGCCAAGAGTACAAATAAGAGTTTTTCAAGGCCTTGTGCCAAGACACTAGTTTGTCTCATGAGACCTACTGATGCATCGAGGAGCTATAGCGAGCTCCACCCATCACTTATTAAGTCCAATTCATTTCTCATATGAACATGTTTAAACATAACATAAAAATTCGTATTAAAACTAGCATACGAAATGTCAATACTTTCTTCATAAAACATGAATGGTATAAAAATAACACATCCACAGTCGAACATATCACAAAACCATCAATACAATATGGAAGTTTTGTATCATAATAAATCAACTCCAAATAAACTTAAAATCCATCAATGGATGTGGACATAGATGAAATCAAAACTCTTTTTAGAGAAATATCTCTTTATATTTTGAAATCATTTAAGAGTCATATATTTATAAAATAAAACATTTTCATTGAAAATATTCTTATAAGCTTGTAAGGGAAGCTTCTATGATTTTATAATGGCGGAAAATAGCCGCACCCGCCGTATAAGTTAAAAAAACATTCTTACCTTAATTTTGTCGAAAAGGTTAAAAATGACCTTGTTTGGAAAACGACATAAAGGTTCCTTAATAAACTTCATATAAAAAGTCAACAAGGGTATAAATGACTTTATCCCGTAGTCTATAAAATATTAAGAATGATTTGTAATACATTTTTTAGAAACATGGATGTGGATGATAAAGAGGTCCCAGTAGATAATTACGTATAAACAACCTCAGATAATGAAGAGATTGTGAAATAAACCCTTAACTTGTACTTTTACTTGGTTGGGGGTAGGTTAAAATCCTGTATAATGATGAAATAATTGTTATTAAATTATACAAGAATCATATACATTAATATGATATCATATATGTTCTTTTAACATTTCTTTGTTAATAATATCTTAGTATTATCGTCGTTTCAGGTGTTAACTTACTCGTTTTCTTTTATATGTTTTGTTACGTAAGTCATGTTTGTCATGGATAGGTTGTATCTTATTAATATCCATAATGATATCAAGTACTTAAAAATTATTTTCAAATCATCAAATGATAATTATACTTTAATGGATACGATGAAGAATGAATCTCATTGCGTTCGTGGAGACGGTAGTCCGTACGTACGCACGAGCAACAATATCATTCTTTTGATATTAGAATAATATATAATTGGATGTTATATCATATATACATAATAATTATCATTTTATATTTTTTATTTACATGAATTACACATCATTATTATACCCATCCAAATAATAATTTATTGAATAACACTTACACAATGACATGGAGACGGTAAGCCGTACATACGCACGTATGGTGACATGTCATTCAAAGGATGTATAGAATACTGAATATGGTTTTACCATATTTATAATAACATCACAGTATATATAAGATACTAGAGTTATTATTTTATAATGGGAATAACAAAGAAAGAATAAGTTGAAGAAGGAAGGAACTTGAAAGAGGGTGGTGAAAACATTACCTCTTCTTTGAGTTATTCCTTTTGATTTGATAAAAAGAGATCCTTAGGTTGGATTTCTGATCAATAAAAGGCCTCTAGGTTGAAGTAAGGAATGTTGAGAGAGTATTTGGGTAGGGTTGGCCGAGCCAAAAGTCTTTGAATGTGTTAATTAGTGAGAAGGGGGAGTGCCCTTTTATAAGAGGGGTGAGGGTCACCTTTGGAAAAGCTAGAAATATTGTTTTATAATAAATTTATATTCAGCTTAACATGGCTCCAAAGTGGATTATTTAAAGGTTAAGGTGGCGATGAGTCGAAAACCACTCAACCAATATAATTTAGATAGGTTTGGGTCATTATATTAACCTTATCTTTTATTTTTAACTCTTAATTAATTAGTTTGACACTTACCATGTCACTTTGTATTTTTATATTATATAGTTAATAAACTTTCTATATACCTCCAAGAGACCCACAAGTGGTCCATTAATGATACACCTATCATGATATAAGTCTCTTGGATGAACCTTAGATTTTTATGAATTTAATATCAATTAATAATATAATATTTGTTTTAAAAACTCTTTTATGTCAATTTTGACACTATTGGGTATTTTGTTTTTCATAAGTTCATAACAGCATTATTACTTCAAAAAAAATATATATAACAAATACTAATATGTCATATTAACCTATAAAATTAGTTTAATTCATAAAAAGTCTCAAATTTCATTTAGTTTGATATTTATAATATCAATTATTTTAATATTTCATTAATTAGGTAATTACTGTATCACCATTGTGTCATAAATAAATTAAATTATTTAATGTCTAAAAATTAAAAATAAAATACAATTATGTAGGAAATCTTTTTAGATTTCTAATAAATATTTACAATTGAATTTGTCTTATGTATATCCCTATATTAAAAATGTTTTATTAAATAAACTTTGATTTTAACTCTTTCAACTCTTCTTTGAATTAAATAATAATAAATGTTCTAATCAAATCCAAGTGGACCTAAATGATAATATTTTTTTCCTAAGGTTGTTTTTGGTCGATATACACTTGTCCAATAGAATTAGGACATGTGTTAGGGAAATATTAATATCATTTTTACCCTTAATTACCCTATTTACTTTTAACCGTGGTAAATAAAAGTAAAAAGTTACTATTCCCCAAAAATTATTTTCATCCCATTGAACCACATTTTACTCCTTGATATTAACCGTGTCTCTCGGATTTTCAAAATTCCACTCACAGAAGTAGTAAAATTATGTTTTATGTGAATTTCCAAACTCTCCTAGGAGGTGGGTAAAAGACGGTGAAAAGTTCAATAAATTATATATATATATATAATTATTCAAAACTAACTCCAATGAATTACATTGAACTTATATAGGTATTATGTATCTATATTGACCTTAATTAAATTTAAATAAAATAAATAATTATTTAAATAAGAAATTCAGTTTTAAACTATAACTCAGGGTTTTTTCACTATTCATCAAAAATTGAAAGTTTTCAGAAAAATACCAAAATTTCACCCTAGGCTAATTTTGATATTAAAAATCCAAAAATGAAGTCCATTATGAAAGATAAAATTTATAAAATTTCAAAAAGTGGGTATTACTATTCATAACGGCTAAATTGATTGGTTGTGGTGTGTGTGTTAGAACTCGAAGTTGCGTACAACACACACTACTGTATTATTGAAAGGGAAGCATACTGTGGAAGCTTGGGGTGTTACATAAAATACATGTTCCAATGCTCTGAAAAATATCCACTGCTCAAATTAAATACATCATACAATTCAAAAATAGAGTACATGATCCAATTCTCTAAAAAATGAATCACGATTCATATTTAGTACACGTAAAATAAGATATTAACTGAAACAAAATAAAATGACCCACTGCTTGAAAATATTTCCTTTATCAATTTATCCATGATGGTGTATTTCTCTAAAATATAGTATTACTCCACCATTCCACACTGTATTCAGGATCAAAACCATGCATTAATATTCATTATATTGAATATATTAAAAATAAAAATTAGTAATATATAATTTTTCCATAAAAGTGGATTAAATATACAGACAACTAAAATAGTAGAAAACATAAAGGATTATCATATTTTAACTTTTTATTGCATTTTGAACATCAAAGATCTTCTGACACATTCAAGAATATCATTAAATAATAATTGAAAAAAATTATAAATATAACGTATAAAAATTAGAATAAATACTACTGTAATCTAAGAAAAAAAAATTATGTAGAACATCAGAGATTTTTTCAACTGTTATAAGGGTGCATACCTCTAGAAAGTAATCCATGTTCCATGATTTAATTAGGAGTATTTTCAAATGATAAAATGATAAATAATAACATGGAAGTGAGAAAGGATCATGCAGAACTTCTAACACTTCCTCCTCATGGATCTAAGGAATATATTGGTGGTTTTTATACCGATACAACTAATGAGGATTTAAGGAGTTTTTGGGGAATTGTAGGTGAAGTAACTGAGTTTAGAATAATCAATGGATGAAATGAAGTGATTTGATGTAATTTGTTTTCTTAGTGTTATTTCCTATAAAACATTTTAGGAATAGATATAGTGTTTTCCCCTTATGAATGTTATTTCATTAAACAAATAATACTGGGAAAACAAATCAAATTGAACACACTATGCATGAGTTTGATACCCCATTCAAGAAAATAAAAAAATAAAAAAAATTAAATTACATACAAAGGTTAGGAAATAATCATGAATTGTTTAGATTCAAATTAATTCAATAATTAAGTATACCTTTTTAACTTTTGAAAATAGATTACATAATAATTTAAATTGTGTTTAAAAATAATTATATTGAAACTCAATAGATGAATTTTATGGGGGTATCCACTACCATAATGACCTAGTGTTTTCCATCACATGGATATATTACCTCATTTAAATTCCCTTATCTATTATTGTACACTAATTTTGCAAAAAAACTCTATGTACTAAAGAAAGATCCAAATCACACATGATGAGTCACATCACGTGCATTAATTATTCATAATCATAGTTAATATGGTAGAGGCATTTCTATTTTCATAGATAAATTACTTCACATTCAAGAAAACTATGAATATTATACTTAGATGTCATCATCTTCTTAATAATATTCAAATAATAAAATTAGATGTATGCTGCTGAGATATTAAATTAAATTTATCTCTTCAAAAATGATTTTTTGTTTAGAACCATGTCATAGCAGGTAAAATATTGTTACAAAACCTCAAAAACATCTACAACTAAATACACACCATGATGTACTATCTTGTATTAGGTTATTCTAACACATTCTTCTTATAATAACCTTGTCCACACCAAAATAATCTCTAATATGAAAATTTCCAATAACTAATTTCCTTAATTCATTTTTACATGACACTTCACTAAATTACATTGACCATACGGATTTTAATCACCCAGTTAACCTTATCCATAGCAAAATTTCTCAAGAATACTGACTTTATCGAACATGGATATTTCACTGGTTGTTTTTTAAACAACTGTTCCATTATGTAAAAATAACACCATTCCTATAACCATTATTATGTGCTCAATATTTTAAATTTGAGTGTCACTAGTAATCCATGACATTGAACATGTATGGAATAATGGTATTATTTCCATCGTTACATGCCAATAGTGGAAATACTACACATCTATCCTCTATTTCTATCTTTACCACCTTTTTTAGTGTATAAATTTTTAATGATTATCTTTACCAAATTATTTAAGTGTATCAATGAAGGCCTATTGATCATTCTAGATAAAATTATTACGAACAGAATGTCAATGATCTTCTAGTTCAATGCTTCTCAAAACAACATGAAGTTCTACATTATGGAATAGTGGTAAATAGTTTCCTAAATATTAATTATCTCTTTACTTATTTGATAAACAAAACATAAGGCATGGCATAATGGTACCCTTATTAGGTTCATAATTCCCATGTAATCAGTGACCAGATTCTTCAAGGAATATTATTGGGAGCATTCCACCATCAATAAATTCATGCAAGACAAATTCTCTTCACCATGCATACACAATGCTAGTTTTCTATTGGGATGAACATATGTTGTGATATATCCACAAGTTGGTTGTTGGGTATTCTTAATGACTTTGAAATAAGATCACATGTTTCTATAGATTCTTTGATGTAGTATGGATTTCTAACCATTACATATCCTATAATGGTTTCCCTTATGTAGCTTGGATTGGGTAGCATTACATAGCTTACACTCTTTATTATAGGTATATCAAAATGAAAATGATCATAGTTTTAATTCAATCCTTTCAAAATTAATCATACCAATGGAACATTTTCATGTGAATACTATACATAACTGACAAAATCTTTGTTGTTGTTTCCTTAGTTGTATTTTTTTTAAACCTCGTTTGTTTAGATATTGATGGGGGAATGCATGTTTGTATTATTTATCTTTTTAATTTAATTATCAAAGAGTTCCTGAAAATCATACTATGCACTAATATGAGCATAGTATAATACGTATATTAAGTGTTTATAATTAGAAATTTTAATGAAATTTATAGTATAATAAGTAGTTTGAATAAACGCATCATATACAAAAATACTAAAGAGAGTAAACCAAAAATAGTATAATAAGAATTTATAATAAGAATTTTTAATTTGAATTGTATAACCATTAAATACACAAATTTTGTATATAAATAGTATAATAAGTAGTTGAAATGAAATTGTATACATATTTTGTATGAAAATTGTATACATAAATAGTATAATAAGAAATTTTAATAAAAAAATATTGAAGAGAGTAGGCATGTACCTTTGGTCCCACTTGGATAGGTTGGATTGAATGTAATAATGAACTCATCCAATAACAGTATGAATCACTGAAGAACCCATAAAACTATAGTTTTAACTCCCAATGTTTTTTTGTCACTAGAAAGAACCTCTGTATATTAAAAAACACAATAATAAATAATTTTTCCATGGAAGACACATGAAAAATAAATATTTATGATGAAAAAATACCATCTTCCAATCATTCTCTATTAATTCATTTACTAAGATTTCATTTTTATCATTCATCATAGGAGAGATCCAGTACCCCCATACCCACCAACTATTGAGGCCATCTGTATGCATACCATTTTTTATGGACTTTCAATCCTATAAGTTTCATCCAAAAATAGATTTCTGGTCATACCTCATGATAGGAAAAATCCACCCAACATAAACTAAATGGGTAGTGAAAATGTAACTAATGTGTTGGCGATGCTCATTTTTCTACACATTATTGAAATACAATGGAACATAAAAGAGATAAAAATAAGTTAAAGTACCTACCGAATCTTCAGGCACCAACTTCATCTGAACCGACACCTTCCGATAAAAATACACATTTTTAGATGAAAATGAAACTCCCCTGTGTTTGAAACCAAGAAAAGATAACAAAATGTTTGTTAACATAAGGTTGTGTGGCACATAATGCTATGTTTTTTAATAGCAATAAATTTGTCAACAAATCTTTAAAACAATTATAACTAGTTTTTTTTCGAAAAGGTACTTACATGCAAAGATACACTTCTATGATGATCCTATATAAAAAGGATAAGAAGAGTGATGTTTTAAAGTTTTTGATTTCAAATGAATTTAGGATAATCTAATTAGTAGTACCTTATTTTATAAAGTATACTTATCAGAATCTAGAAAAGAAAAAGATATCTTATGACTTTTTAGAAGCATAACATAACTCTAATGAAAGTATAGAAATTAGATAATGTACATTAAATAAAGAAATGGTAGATTTGGATGCTAGAAGAAATGAAATTTCATAAGGAAAATGTTATTTCCACAAGGCTGAATACCCTAAGAGGGGGGGGGGGGGTGAATCAGGGTATGACTAATTTAAAATTAAATCTCGTTCTGACTATGTTTCATTTTTATGAAAAACACTCATCTCTCACTTTACCATTGCACAATATAAACATAAAGTAAATCATGTACATGACAAATCAATTTTTACTTGGTTCACCGCTAAGGGCTACGTCCAAAGAGAATACGCTGACAGGTTGTCGGTCATACCAAATTCCACTAAATTTCACTAGCTATGAATTACAAGGTTCGAGCACAGTCACTCTATCCCAGGCTCACTGCCTTTACAATGTTTAGGGTTAGCTCACTGCTTTACCAAGGGTCACTCCCTGTTTCTCTTTCTCTATCTCACTATTGGTGGAGAGGACCACCTTTTTCCTATTACGTTGCTCACTGCTCTGGAAGGAATCCACTCACAGTTTATAGACTTGTAGGTCTCTTTATTTTCATGAAGTAATGCATCTTCCTCTGTATGTAGATGCTCTGTTGAAGTCCAAATTTTACCCGTAGTTTAATCTCACTTTGCATCGAAGATATTGGGAAAACTTACAGCTTCCACGCAACCTGAAAACACTGCCGGGGAATTAACACTTACTTGTCACGCAAGTCTAACCCGGCGTGCACGTATCAGCATTCAAGTCACAACTGGCACACAAGTCCACCTCAGACACTTGCGTGACACAAACTTCTTCAACTCCAAACATGCATGACACACTTCACTTTACGCCCAAACCAATATTGGCGAGCAATAAACAACAATCGCCCTTCTTCAAATCTGGCGTGTAAGTCCCACTTGCGCGACACACCACCACCTACGCGACAACCACACCTGCGTGACGAGAGCTCTGATTTTTCTAAGTGTTGAACTCCGTTAAAAATGAAGAGGGGTGGTCCAGTATTTATATGAATTTTGAACACCCTGCGCAACAGCGCGCAAGTCTACCCTCCGCACGCAAGTCTCAACACGCAGATCTCTTCCCATGCTAGTAACTTGCGCGACCCTCTTTCATTTTACATTTTTTGATCTTCTGATATTGAAAGACCACAGGCGCGCAAGTTCCCAAGCCTCCTAGGCATCGACGCTCAATTATCTTCACGACGCGCAAGTCACCTGCGCGACACCACCAATACCTGTGCGACCTTCTTTCCTTTTCCATATTTGGACCTTCTTATCTTTAAAAACATTAGGTGCACAAGTTTCCTCTCCTTTAGGTACATGGCGCGCAAGTCCCTTTTCCAAAAACACTTTACTCCATTTGTCGATTTTCAGGCCCAAATTTTTTGCAAACACTGGAAAACAGCGGCACCCGGTGTATGTTCTTTTTGTACTGCCACCAGATCATCCATTCCTTTGTTGACGTTCTTGAATGAAACATGGATCCTTGACCACAGCTCTTGAACTCGACATTCCACCATGAAATCCCCCTTGTCAACAACATTGTATGTCGTGGTTTTCTTTGTCAACAATCACAGCACAAATGTCCACTTTGTCAACAAACACAATCACCTCAAAAATTATTCAATGATACCTTGAGGTATTTTTTCCCAACAATCTCCACCTTTGGGTTTGTTGACAACTCTTCCATAAAAAGATACATCGTTAACTCTTTAGCCACCATTCGCCTATTGCGATTCAAATAGCGATCAAGGATTTACTCAACACACAATCTAAGCCCACATAAGCAATGCTCGGCATGAGAAATAAGAGTAAATGAAAAGTCCATCAATGAATCACTTCAACTCTGACACCCACTATTGACACCAAACTAATACCAAGTTTTGGAATACCAATTTTGGGAAATATTATTACCGCATTCAAACACAACTCTCATGCACCACTCTTCTGCTTTTATCACGATCCTCAGCTGTCGTGATATCTAGTCTTTTATCGATCACTTCTAGCATCATCAGATTTAATACACTCCCACTTTCTCATTGCTCCCACTATCTAGCTGCTCCACGTGTCAGCTTCTCCCCATATCAATCAGGATTTCCCCAAAAGCCACACTGTCTCCCCCTTTAATAATCACGATTTTCTCCCCCCTTTTCAACTAACCCAAAGTTCACTCTTTTGTAGTCTGTAACATAGTAGAGAACACATATTACAACATTAGGGAAAACACATCACACCTCAGGGAGAGGGGGGATCCACATCCACACTCGTTTAAGTGCGGGGAGTTGACTGAACTCCCAGAGCCAGTCGATGCCTCTAAAAGCTTCCTTTAGTAAGGCCTTTGTCAGAATGTCAGCAACCTGTAACTCTGTAGGCACATACTCCAACTTCACGATTCCCTGCTCAACCTTCTCCTTGATAAAATTATACTTTATCTCAATGTTCTTTGTCCTTGAATGATGGATGTGATTTTTTCTCAGATTGATAGCACTTGAGTTATTACACTGGATTCCGATCAGAGACTTCACTTCAATTCCCATGTCTTCAAGCTGTTGCTTCATACACAATGACCATGTATATGCTTGATTGGCCATAATATACTCTGCCTCTACGGTGCTCAATGAAATGCAATATTTCATCTTTCTTAGCCAAGAAATACACAATCCACCAAGATAGAATTCACCTTCTGACGTTGATTTTCTGTCATCTGCTGATCCGGCCAAATCTACATCTGTGTAACCCAATAACATTGATTGAAACTTTTCATTATACATCAGAACGAAATCCACGGTTCCATTTATCTACCTAAGTATTCTTTTCACTATAAGTATGTGGATTTCCTTGGGATTACTCGAATATCTCACTACTTGGCATGTGGTGAAAACAATGTCTAGACTTGTTGCGGTCAAGTATAGAAAACTTCCAATAACTTACCTATATTCTGTGATATTGACTGCCTTGCCATCCTCATATTTTGATAATTTCATCCAGGTAGCAACCAGAGTCTTCATATCCAGGGAATTATCAATTACAAACCTTCTTAGAATCTCCTTGGAATATTTGGATTGAGAAATGAAAGTACCATTACTTCCTTGTGTCACCTGTAAACCAAGGAAAAATGTTATCTCTCCAATAATTTACATTTGAAACTCATTTTTCATGAATTCGGAGAACTGTCTGCACTAAGCTTCATTTGATCCGCCAAATATTATGTCATCGACATAAACCATCACCATCATCCTTTGATTAATGTCTTTTTTGAAATAAAGATTGTAATCAACTCACCCACACTGGAAACTGAGCTTCTTCAAGTACAGATCAAACCTTGAGTACCATGCTCTTGGTTCTTATTTCAGCCCATACAACGACTTCTTCAGCTTTAAAACTTTGCTCTCATCCTCCTGAATGAGAAAACCATCTGGATTCTCAATATACACCTCATCTTCAAAAAATCCATTCAAGAATGTTGATTTGACATCCATCTGGAACACTTTGAACATTTTTGTACTACTATTGCCAAAAATAATCTGATTGTCTCCAGCATAGAAACTGGTGCAAATGTCTCATCAACATCTATTCCCTCTATCTGGGAGTATCCCTTGCACACTAGTCATGCTTTGTTCCAAATCACTGTGCCATCTTCATTCATGTTATTGCGATAGACCCATTTAGTCCCGATGACATTCTTTTCTGCTGGCCTCAAAACAATCTCCCATGTTTGGTTCTTCTCAATCTGATCAAGCTCTTCATTCATAGCCTGAACCCAGTTTTCATCTTCAACTGCATCGGAAAAAAATTTCGGCTCCACCTGAGATAAAAATGATGTTTGCTGTAATGACTTAATTCTTCGATTCTAAACTAGAGTTGTATAATCACCGATGATATTTTTCCTACCAATTTCAGCTCAACTCTTTGGCTTCCTTGTAGACAAAGACTTGACACTTTTATGTTCATCATCAGTATCTTCTTCTGAGTCATCCTCTGCCACTTCTGCTCCCCTCTGTTACTTACCTCATCATCGCTTTCATCCAGAAACTGTTCACTGGTTCATTGAGTATTCTGTTCATTTTCAACTATAGTGACATCATTTCTCTCAACAATTTTTCCTTGCCTTTTGTTGAAACATTTATATGATTTTCCTTTCCCTGAGTAGCCAAGGAATATCCCCTCATCTCCTCATGACTCAAACTTCCTGTGATTTTATTTATTGATAAGGAAGCACTTACTCCCAAAGATTCG
Organism: Viscum album; assembly: GCA_963277665.1. Classification (NCBI taxonomy): domain Eukaryota; kingdom Viridiplantae; phylum Streptophyta; class Magnoliopsida; order Santalales; family Viscaceae; genus Viscum; species Viscum album. The sequence continues at coordinate 486,870,795 of OY728145.1, forward strand.
AATGTATTTCTGCGTTGGATTTTTTCTATACCACATTTCATACAGAGTCTTCCCTTCCTTCGGACACAACAGTGACCTGTTAGAAATGTAGACCAATGTCAAAACTGCTTCCTTCCAAAATTTCTCTGGTAGGTCCTTTTCAATAAGCATCATTTTGGCCATGTTTTTGATGATCCGATTTCTCCTGTCAACCACTCCATTCTGTTGGGGAGTTCTCACTGATGAAACTTGATTCCTTATCACGTGTTTCTCGAGATAGTTTTCGACTTGACTGTTTGTGAATTCCATACCATTATCAGTATGAAACTTTAGAATTTTCTGCCCAAGCATCGTTTCTGATTCCCTTTTATACTGCTTTATGCAACTGAGCACCTATGTCTTATGGGTAACGGAAAATACCCAGGCCATTCTGCTATAATCATCAATGAAAAGAACATAGTACCTTTTCCCATTTATAGCTCATGGTGAGATAGGTCCATATACATCTGCATGCACCAATTCGAGCACTCTAGTTGATTTATGTTCCTTTGGCCTATATGTATTTATGATGATCTTCCCTTGTTGGCAAGTATCACACGTATGAGTGAGATCATGTGACAGTTTGGGAAGGTCTCTAGCAGCATCACACTTTACCAAATCTTCCATGGATGGTTGGCATAGATGACCAAGTCACTTATGCCACAACTGGTTTTCTTCCTCTCTTGATAAAAGGCACGTATCTTCTTCCCCACCTACAAGGTAAAGATTTCCCTTTTTCCTTTTTCCCTGTAGAAAAACTGCTCCATCCTTTCCTTTCACAACACACATATTCTTGTTAAATATAAATGAGTGCCCAAAGTAACATAGTTGACTGAAACTGAGTAAGTTATGACTAAGACCGTCTACTACCAAGATATCAGCACAACTCATTTATTTGCCCCCAAACATGGCTTTTCCCGAGCCAACAATTTTCAGGCCTTCATCGTTTCCAAATTTGACAACTCCTTCTTTGTCATATTTTATGCCTGTAACAAGATCCTTATTACCTGTCATGTGAGATGTGCAACCACTATCAAGTATCCATACGCCAGAGCGATATGATGCCTTAAGGGAAATTTTTTCCACCAAAACCTTCTCATTTTTATTCTTCTTGGTCCATACATTTTCATTCACACTAGGAATAGATTGAGAATTCGGTTCTTTCGTAGAGTATGATGGACCAACTTCATCTTGAAAAGACGCAAATCTGTTCTGAATTTTTAACTCACCTTTCGGTTTATTGATCTGCTATTTGCGAACGTTTTGATTCTTCTTTGGAACATTTCTCTGAATGGTCAAAGTGAAGTACCTAACCATGTGCCCAAATCCTCCGCACCAAATACAGTGTCCTTCGAAATATGTTCTAGAAAACCGTTTTCTGTTTTGCTGCCATCTTTGTTCTTATTCCCTTTGATATCTCTTGGAAATGGAACACACATACTGTGAATGTACCATCTTCCCACAACAATAACACCAGATATAAGGTGCATTCCTTCATGTTACTTCATCTCTACAAGTTTCACCTTGGGATCTATGAATATCTTGATTCTACTTTGTGCTCAAATCAACCTTCAATCTCAGGACAGGTGCTTGCGGTCTGACTTCAATTGCCACAGATTTTTGCTTCTGATCGAGCCCTGAATCGGCCTTAACGTTTGAGCTCAATTGATTCCTCTTTCCTGATGAACTACTAGGATCATCTTTCATCTTTTCAGTCTTCATAACGACCTGATTTCCCAAGAATGTATTGGCAATCAAGGGGTTTTCATGGTCTTTAACATTCCTCCACAGAATGAAAACTTCTTCTTCAAGATCTTCAATACACTTGACGTGATCTTTCACTTTTGTGTTCAATCCATCGATCACCCTTTTCTGTTTTTCAATCTTGATCTTACACTCACTAACTGATTCTGAGTTCTCTAGTATTGATTACTTGAGTTTTTCAATTTCTTCCAATAACTCAGACCTATCTTCTTCCTACTACTGCATATAGAGTTTGGCATCATGAACAACATTATTGGATTTCTTCGTTTTGGATCTCCAAACATCTATCTCCTCAAGAGCTACGTTCAACTCAGCTTCTATATCAACTCTTCCTTCAACTTCTTCTTCTTCTTCTCCAGAGTTAGTTTCTTCCTTTTCCTGAGAACTACCGACGACCACCACCATAGAATTTTCTCATCGATCTTTGCAGTTCTCTATTTCCTCAACCTCTTCAACCTCAGACTTATCTGAACTGTCTATTTCTTGTGAAAAAAGATTCTTCTTGTTGATGAAATTTCTCTTGAACCGCTTCTTCCCTTTCACATAGGTTGAATATTTCTTCTTGGGAATGTCAACATCATCTTCATCATTTTCTTCTTGAAACCTTTTGGGGAATCTTGATGCGATATGTCCAACCTTTCCACATCTAAAGCATGCAAGAGGTAGTTTCCCTTTGAACATTCCTTTTCCTCTTTGAATATTTGAGGAGAGGAATGACATTACCTCATCTGTCTCTTCTTCTTCTTCCCGAGAGTCTTCAATGGTGAGCTTTTTCAAGGCCTTTAATGCCACCTCTTTGGATTTCCCCTTTACCAAAGCATCATTATCATTATTTCTCATTTCATACGCAACAAGAGTGCTGTGTAGGTTATCCAATGTCAGCTCTTTTGGATCTTTATCTTCAAACACTGAAACTTTCAGATTGAACCAAGGTGGAAGTTTCCTCAAGATGCACTTCACAATTTTTATGTCTTCAATAACTTCTCCAAGACCTCACATGTCTTCCACTGCAACATTTACCATGTCGAAGAATGTATCAACAGATTCATTTGGGTTCATTCTTAAATCTTCATACTTGTTCCACAACACTTGCAGCTTTTCCACTCTGACCTTTGAATCCCATTCATATATATTCAATAACTTTTACTTTATGGCTTGTGATGTTTTTCAAGACATCACCTTTGTATATATAGGATTGGATAGGGAACCCCTTAAGGGATTGATTGCTTTGGAATCAGCATCCAATTTTCTATGCTCAGCTTCTGATAATGCACCATTGTTGATGTCTCCTGTTATACCATGCATTGCTACTATGAATATATCCATTCCCAAATATCGAAAGAAGTGTTGCATCCAATTCTTCCATAGATGAAAATTTTTCCCGTAGAAGATCCGAATTCCTTTATGATTAGTGACCTCCATTGAGAGAAGAAATAATATCAACCATTCCCTCTGATACCAATTGTTAGGTACAAAAGGCTGAATACCCAGAGGGGGGGGGGTGAATCAGGGTATGAATAATTTAAAATTAAATCCCCTTCTGATCTTGTTTCGCTGTTAAGTAAAACACTACTCTCTCTCTCTCTATCCCGTTGCAAAATATAAACAAAAATTAAATCATGCTCATGACACAACAATTTTTACTTGGTTCACCACTAAGGGCTATGTCCAAATATCATACGCCGACAGGTTTTCGGTCATACCAAATTCCACTAAACTTCACTAGTTGTGGATTACAAGGTTCGGGTACAGTCACTCTATCCCAAGCTCACTGCTTTTACAATGTTTAGGGTTAGCTCACTACTTTCACAAGGGTCACTCCCTATTTCTCTCTCTCTAGCTCACTGCCGGTGGAGAGGATCACCTTCCTCCTCTTCCTTTGATCACTGCTCTGGAAGGAATCCACTCACAGTTTATAGACTTGTAGGTCTCTTCATTGGCATGAAGGAATGCATCTTCTTCTATATGTAGATGCTCTATTGAAGTACAACTTTCACCCGTAGATGAATCTCACTTTGCACCGATGGTATCAGGAAAACTTCTAGCTTCCACGCAGCCCGAAAATACTACCAGGGAATCAACCCTTACTTGGCACACAAGTTTAACCCGATGCGCAAGTATCAACGTGCAAGTCTCAAATGGCGTGCAAGTCCACCTCAGACACTTGCACGACACAAACTTATTCAACTCCAAACTTGTGCGATGCACTTCCCTTTACGCCCAAACCAATATTGGCACGCAACAAAAAACAATCACCCTTCTTTAAATCTGGCGCACAAGTCCCACTTGCGTGACACACCACCACCTGCGTGACCACCACACCTGCGCAAAAAGAGATCTGATTTTTCTATTTGTTGAACTCTGTTAAAAATGAGGAGTGGTGGTCTAGTATTTATAGGTATTTTGAACACCCTGCGTGACGGCGTGCAAGTCTACCCTCGGCGCGCAAGTCTCGGCGCGCAGATCTCTTCCCATGCTAGTCACTTGCGCGACCAAACCAATACCTATGTGACCCTTTTTCCTTTGCCATTTTTTGATCTTCTGATCTTGAAAAACCACAGGCGTGCGAGTTCTCAAGCCTCCTAGGCATCGGCGCACAAGTCTCTTCACGGCATGCAAGTCACCTGCGCGACACCACCAATACCTGTGCGACCCTCTTTCCTTTGCCATATTTTGACCTTCTTATCTTGAAAAACATTAGGCGTTCAAGTTTCCTCTCCTTCAATTAAATCACGTGCAAGTCCCTTTTCCAAAACCACTTTTCTCCATTTTTCGATTTTCAGGCCCAATTTTTTTTCAAACACTAGAAAACGGCGCCACCCTGTGTCTGTTCTTTTTGTACCACCTCCAGATTATCCATTCCTTTGTCGAAATTCTTGAATCAAACATGGATCGTTGACTACAGCTCTTGAACTCAACATTCCACCCTGAAATCTCCTTTGTCAACAAAGTTGTATGTCATGGTTTTCTTTTTCAACAATCACAGCATATATTTCCACTTTGTAAACAAACACAATCACCTCAAAAATGATTCAATGATACCTTGAGGGATTTTTTCCCAACATAAAAAATTTGTTAATTAGAGTATATTTGGTAATGTTCATTTGAAACTTATCAAATTTAAAAAATAATATAGAGTACATATTATATAGATCTTAATGTTGTTTATTAAAAAATACATGAAAACTCAAAAATACAGCTAAATTAACAAAAAATCACAAACTAATCAATGTAATTGCAGCATTATAAGATTTCATCTAAAATTAATAATTCCAAACTAGGAGGAGTTAAAATCCCAAATAAAGTAACCAAATACTCATAAATATAACTACTTTTACAATAAATAAATAAAAACAAATATAAAACAAAAGAAACAACAAAGAATTTTTCATGTATTTAAATGTATAAAAAATGTCTTCAGAAAATATACATGTAATGTTGGTCTTACTACTACATAATTGACCTCATCAATTTATGAAAATAGAAATATAAATTAAATAATTGCATACATGAAAAATTACCTTGAATCTTTGTTACCATTGCTTTCAAAAAATGGATATGTGATAAAGAAACCAAAATCTAAGAATACATATAGGAACACTGGGAACCATTAAAATGATCATGTATATAGTGACCATAGCCTTTTATATATAAAATTACATGATTTCAAGTGTAATTATACATTAGATTACAGTCCATGGATCGTATAGTCTAGTGTCTTTCAAGACTCAGTACATATAACTGAAAACAGGGAACTAAATAAAACATTTATTTATATGATCTTCAAATTGAGATCCAAACCTCCATTGTGCTCAAAAAACATCATAGGGTACCCTAGGGAACACATGAATAAAGGGATGAGCTAAATAGCCTGGTAAGGGAATAACCATAAGAATAAAGCATTAGCACATGGGATAAAAGGATTGACATGATGATATAAAAAGGAATATAACATATGGAATCAAGCATATAAACATGGAATCATATAAACATGGAGTCATAGTAATGTAGAATCACCATAAAACATGAATTTATCACGAGTCAAGGCTATCTTCCAAGAATGTTTCACATGGTAGCATAATCCATGGTTAACCGCCAAGACAGCCGCACATGGTAGCAGAAGCCAAGACTAACCGCCAAGACCGTCACAGATAACGTCACATGAAACTCAACATTACCCAGTGTATGTGAGCACTATCTAGGATCACCCAACTTAAATATTATTGAATATTTTTTCAACATAATTAATCATGCATAATCAATCTTATATAAACATAAGGGTTACCCGTGGACAGAATCGGGTACCACAATCATGTCCTAAAGCATAAAAAATGGTCGTATAATAAATGTTTCCATGAAAGAAAGGAACTAAAATATACATGAACATTAATAATGGAAAATAGTAATGTATCATGGTAAGTTATTTCAAGTAGAAGTTACAACATGTAATAAAATTATTTAATAAATGTTAGCATTAAAATATTTTTGTGCGGTTTTAAGGAAAATACTATATAGCCTTCAAGATGGAAAAGGGAACAATCCTTTATATAGAACTAAAAATGAACCATGAAGGTTTTAATAATAAAAAATTATAATTTTATAAATAAAATGGTGGCTTAAAAATAATATTTAGTGCACTTGAAATTAGTTAAGAATTCAAGAAGATCCCTCAAAATAGGTTTGCTTATCAGGAAGTATTGAGGAGGGAATCACTTAAAAACATGTATATCCCTAAAGGATAATGATGAAATGGTCTTCATAGTGGAATTTCCTACATGTAAAAATAATTTATAATATTCACATAAAAATATAATATAACTTTATTTTGGTAAAAAAATGACATGGAAACCCGAAGGAACAAAGGAGGTTCGGGTAGAATCCCTTACAGATTATCTGCATGGTATCAAGTGTACTTAAAAGGGATTAATGGTAGTAAAGGGGTTTATATTCACATATAAATACTGAGGGATGTATGGGGGAGGTGTAAAATCAAAACCCATCATCATAGATTACACAAAAAATCACATAACATATAGTACATTCTTGAATAAATGTGAAATATAGAGGATCACTTACCTTAAGTCAGATGGTGTTCTCCAATTGATATTAATGACCTGAATAGTAAAACTAGGTTCATTAATTAAGAATTATAGAACCTATTATATATTTAAAATATTTATTATAACATTTTTAAGTTCATTCATGACCTTTTTAATGGGTTAAGTGGTTCAATTTGATTGTATGGGTCCGTTTGTTTTCTTGGTTTTTACGATCGGTTTACTTATTTTGATGAATGGAGAATCGTGTAAAATGGGGATGGTTTTCTCGAATTGGAGTTATACTTTATTATTGAAAATCCATAAGGTTACGTGGTTGTAAATTTAATTTGGTTACATGGAGTTATGTTGAATCATTATATAAAATTTTAGTGAGAACCTTTTGGGTTTATTGGTGGGTTTTTATCACCATGACCTCATTTTTCATTATAATTTAATATCATGTGTACAAAAAGATTATAGAACCTTAAATTTTATATATAACATAATAATCAGGTTCAACCATAACAAAAATAGTTTCATGTCCATAATTGAAGATGTTAAAATAAATTGAAAACCCATCGTCCTTGAATGTGGTAAATCAACACATCTTGTATGGTGTTTTTACTACTAGTATAAAAGAAGAGTAAATGAGAGATGATAATAACATATTATATTATCATAACAAAATTCTAGTAAATTTAAGGTACTATAGTTTTCATAACATTTGGACGAGGAGAGGTAAGGGTATAAAATAAAACAAATGAACTTGAAAAGAAAGTAAAATAATTGAAAAGATGAATTTACATCCTGAATCAATCTTCCTTTAGAGCCTCTTAAGGGAAGAGGATTTGTTATTTTGAAGATACCAAGGCCTTCTAGACATGTGGGAGGATCTTGGGGTGATATTTGGGTCAAATTTAGTAAATTAACCATGCTTGAGAGGAGGGAAGAGAATATTTAAGGAGGGGAGGTATTTATAGTGGAGGAGAGGAGGGTTTTCATAATATTTAATTATTTATTTTATTATTTTCCTCCAAGACCAAGAATAGTGATGATTCCATGAACAGAAATAGTAATATGTTCATTTTAGTTCAAAAACATGGCCATTTACATGATCCATGACTCAATCATGATGTAGAAATTAATTTATTTAGCATTTATCATAAATTATAATATTTTACTATTCACAAAAAATTAATGTATTTTAGAAGAATACCAAAAAATTTACCATAGCCATTTATCAATGTTTAGAATCCAAAATATGAATTCCATTTTTCAAAAATAATTTTCTAAAAATAATTAATGTTATATTTAATTAAAACTATAATATACTTGAAAAATAAAGATTTTTAAACTATAACTGATTTTTTAATGTTTTCAAAAATTACACAAGGTCTTATAAAATTATCAAAAAACAAAAAGAAATAAAATTTATAATTTATGAACACCTTTTATAGAAATAAATTTTATTTTAAATTAATTAATTAATTTTAATTATTTATTTATGACTTACAAAAATACCAATACTTTAACTATGGTCATACTATCACTTATAAGATGCTTGAATATTATTTATACATTCATGGGTGAGGTTACTACTATTTTGAATGATTTACTATTCATAAGGGCCATATTACTATTCATAAGGGTAACATTACTATTCATAAGGGTCAGTTAGTGTTCAAATAAAATTAATTTGGTCTAATCAGACTCCAAACATCTTACTGATCGCAATCGTGTAAGTTATATTTTCAAAATTTAAATCACAGAAGTGACAATATAATATTTAAAGGTCACGTAGTACTTAGTAGTTCATGTATTGTGATTTAATGTGATTATATGAAAAAATGATAAGAAGGGAATTTCCATTGATAAAAACATTGTTTCGTAACATTATTCCCCCCTTATGAAATTTCTCCCTCGAAATTTCATTTTACATTCTAAGTCATAGACAGGTGTGGGTAATTTTATTTCATGCCTCCTGCAGTTCCCATGTCGCCTCTTCGTACTTATGGTTCTTCCACAATACTTTGACTTGTTGAGTAGTCCTGTTATGTATAACTTTATCTCTATGATCTAAGATCTTCACTGGCTGCTCCTTGTAAGAGAGATCATTCTCCAACCATACCACCTATGAAGAGAGTACATGTGAAGGGTCTGGTATATACTTCTATAATAGGGATACATGAAAGACATCATGTAATTTGGACATGGTAGGTGGGAGTTATAGTTGATTCGATACAACCCCAACACGATCAAGAATCTCAAAAGGGATGATGTACATGGGACATTAATTTCCTTTCTTCCCAAACCTCGTGACCTTCTTCCATGGATATATGGGTATAAATACCATGTCTCCAACTTTGAACTCAATTTACCATCTAAAATTGTACGCATAACTCTTCTGTCGACTTTGGGATGCCTTGATGTGTTTCTGAATGGTTTTTAGCTTCTCCACCATTTCTTCGACCATTTCAGGTCCTAGCAGCTTGCATTCATCAACTTCATCCCAACACACCGGTGTTCTGCACCTTTTCCCATAAATGGATTCGTATTGTGTCATTCAGATACTTGAGTGGAAACTATTGTTGTAGGAGAATTCGACTAGTGGAAGATGTTGGTTGCACCCTCCCTTGAAGACCATAGAACATGATATAAACATGTCTTCAAGTTTATGAATAGTTCTCTCATATTAGCCATCAGTTTGAGGATGATAAGCCATACTGAAGTTTAATTTAGTGCTTAGAGCATATTGGAGACCTTTCCAGAACTTCAAGGTGAATCATGGATCTCGATCAGATACAATAGATAGTGGTACTCCATGTAGACTTAACAATTTTATGATATATATCTTTGCAAGTTGATCCAATGAGAAGTCCTCTCTAATCGTGATAAAGTGAGTTATCTTTGTATGACGATCCACAATGACTCATATAGAATTATTTCCTCCGGATGTCCATGGAATTCTAGTGATAAAGTCCTTGGTGATGTTTTCCAACTTCCATGATGGTATAGGTAGTGGTTTTATCATCCACTTAGAGATGTATTTCAGCCTACACTTGTTGAAATACCAGACACTTTGATGTATATTCAGCAATAACCTTCTTCATATTGTCCCACCAAAAGTTTTCTTAGGGATCTTGATACATCTTTGTGCTCCCTAGGTGACTAGTGAAGGTTGAGCTATGTGAATCATTCAAAATATTTTTCATTATCTCTGAATCATATGGTACATAGAATCATGACCCAAATCTTACAATTCTTTCCTCATCAATCTTGAACTCCGAGGATTTTCCATTTCTAACATCTTCTACCCTTTTCTGAATTTCAACATATTTTCTCCGATCATCCTTTATTTTCTCCATAAGGGATGGTTGAGAAATCATTTGAGAAAGGATTGAGGATGTTCCTCCCTTAATGATTCTCATTTACATCCTTTGAAATTATAATAATATTGGATCCTATTCAATTATCCTCATTGATAAAGATGTAGGATCATTTCTACTCAGAGCATCTGCCACCTTATTTGCCTTACTAAGATGGTAGTGGATTGAGCAGTCATAATACTTGATGAGATCTATACATCTTCACTGGTGAATATTAATATACATTTATGTGACTATATATTTGAGACTCTTGTGATCATTATATATCTCACAATTCCGCCCATAGATATAATACCGCTAGATTTTTAAACCAAAGATCACAGTCACCAACTCGAGATCCTACATAGGATAGTTTTTCTCATGGATTTTCAGTTTCCTTGAGGCATAGGCTATCACTTTATAATTTTTCATCAACTCAAGGCATAAAACCTTCTTTTAAGCATCACTGTACACCATAAAGAGTTCTCTACTTGTTGGGAGTGTGAGTATTGGCACAGTGATTAGCCTCTTTTTCAACTCCTTAGTGCAGTCTTCATAGCATACCACCTTTTTAACACATAATTTTTCATTAAATTTTACAAACAGAGGATCTTTAAAGTCTAGTGTCTTGGAAACCAGGATCTTAATACAAGACGACATAAAAAATTCTTCTTAAACACTTGAAAGGCTTATACATTTGTTCATCCAAATTTCATTACAACATCTCATAACCTGGGAGCATACATCAAAGGAAAGGGTGACCATAAGGCCTAGTAAGGGAAACAAGTGAAACATTTTATATGTGAACTTGAGATACATCAATAAAGTCATGATAAATAACTTTAAGGCATGAGAAAGAGATCATGAGGCATATCATAGTAAAAATAATGTGTTTCATAACATTAATATGTGGCTACAAAATTTAACATAGACAACCATTTCTGTATCACCAAGGTCCATCCCCAAGGTGTCATTAAAAAATTACCGAGGTTATTCACCAAGGTATCGTTAAAATGGTCATCTCTAGAGATTAAGTCTTTACCCAAAGCATTGGAGCGCTATCAGGGCGCACACTTAATTTTTATTTATTATCATGTGAGATAAATATATCATCATCAATCTTTTCATAAATAACCCATATATCATAAAATAAATGGGTTTCATTTCATAATCGTAACATTTTAAAAACTACTTTAAAGACATGATCTTTATGTCACTTTAAACCCACGAAAAAGGAAATCGGGTTTCATGTAAGTAAATACCAGAATTAAAATAGAACATTTTGATATATATGTTAATACCCCTGTAGAATAATGATCTTTGAGTATTCACTTAATAAAATAAACGAATTTTAGAAAAAGATAAAGACATTTTGAGACGAAAATTCTACAGTATAACAGCTATGTTACATGGTTTTAGAAAACATTGAAAAGAGAGGGGACATGGGTCACCCACTCATAAATGATCCATAACACAGTATGGGTATAGAATATAAAGAATTTAAGAACATGGTAATGAAATTGGAATGATATACCATGTGAAATGAAGAACTTGAAAGGAAGACAAAAATAAGATTTCTCTTATGAAAATTCGGCAACCTAACAGCGTTAATTAAAACTTCAAAAAATGAATTGATGAGATAAAATAGGGTCTCTCATAATATGAAAATAAAAATGACAGTATGATAGATATAGAATATCATACCCCAACATAAGAAAAGGAACTTGAAAGAAACGACATGAAAATAGAACTTGAAAAATGAGAAGGGTGGAAGAATCCCTTACCAAAATTTGGCAGCCTAACGTTGCCACTTAAACATTCATAAAACGAAATGATGGGAGTAAGATGGGATCTCTCATAATATGATAATGAAAAGGTAAGTAATAGGATTATAAAAGAACATCACCCAACATTATAACATGGGTCTTAAAGAGTACTTGAAAAGAAAGAGAGAGGTAAGATCCCTTACCTTGAAGAGTAACTTTGAAATCATGATGTTTGGGACCTTGGGAGGCTTGAGGGAACCTTGGGAGGACACCTTGGGAGGTAAGGAGACCATAAAATTGGTGAGGAGAATTTTTTAATTCAAAGGATGAGAGAATGACTTGGTATTTCTAGGGGAAGTGAGGGGACAAGGCATTAATGGCCAAGGGACACATCATTGGTGGTATCAGCAAAACCATGCACTTGACCACGGAATTGGCCAATTGGGACACCTCATACCTTATCTTAATATTCCTAAGTCGACCAGAATGATTACATAATTATTACATCCTTAATGATGTCATTAAACACCTGAAACTCAAACACTATATTTTCACTATTCACAGAAAATTCAACTTTCTCAGAAAAATCCCAAAAAATTCACCTTAACCAAATATCGATGCTCTGAATTCAAAAATGAACTCCATTTTATGAAAATGATTTTCTAAAAATTTTTAATTTATATTTTATATAAAAACTCTATTCACTGAAAATTCAACTGTTTCAGAAAAATCCCAAAAATTCACCATAACCAAATATCGATGCTCTGAATTCAAAAATGAACTCCCTTTTATGAAAATAATTTTCTATATATTTTTAATTTAATTTTTAAATAAAAAACCTATTCACTGAAAATTCAAATGTTTCAGAAAAATACCAAAAAATTACCTTAAACAAATATCGATGCTTTGATTTCAAAAATGAATTTTATTTTATGAAAATAATTTTATAAATATTTTTAATTTAATTTTTAAAATAAAAAAAATTCACCCAAAAAAAATAATACTTGACTAATAAATTCTAAAACAGTTAATTACCTATTTTATTGAATCACATTACTTAGTCAAGGTGCTTAAATCATATTAATACTTTTTTAAGTGAGATTACTAATCCATTTGGTCGCATTACTAATCCTGAGCATAACATCACTCTTCATAATTTACTATTCATAAAAAATTAAGTTGATCTTATTAGACTCTATATTTTATACTGAACACTACTGTAGAAGACCATTTTTTGAAAATCATTACACATTTTTAATTATTTAAGGTTTACATAAATATTTTAAAATATCCTTTTTCCAAAATTCATCAATATACACCATATATTTATCTGAACATCTAAAAAATCACAAACTTCACCAAAGGAAGAAATCAAATTTTTTTATTTAAATCAAGGGATTAGACAAGGCAGTTGCGGTCTCGTTACATAGCCCCTTATAACCCCTGCATAATACCTAAGTGTAAGGTGTGCTAAGGTGAGAGAATATGAGGGCGTCTTGACCAACATTGCCCGAGTAGTGATTTCTATAAGATTGAACTTCTCCTGAAGGCGATTCCATTCCAGCATCACATAGTGAAGTTCGTCTTGGGTTTGGTATAGAGCAAAGCCCAGTGGTGCTACCTCCTTCCCAGGTTCCGTTAGATGGGCTTCGATCAGCCAAAGACTACTAGATGAGGCCATCATATCTTCATTCTATATTAATTAATGAAGATGAATTGTATTTATAGAAAATAATTGTAACATTTTGTTTCCAATGGTCATATTGACCAACGGTCATATAACAGTTGTAACCTAACAGTCTCATTTTAATTATACTCATTTTATTAAAAGAAAAAATAAAATAACCCACAACCATTACGTAACAAAATTTACTCAAATTTTTTTTGGGTCATTACATTCTTCCCCCCTTAAGAAATTGCATCCTCACAATTTTAAAATTGGGCTTGGAAATTTCATTGAAAGTCCCACATCGGAAAAAGAGTTAGTAAAACAATTAATTTAAAAGAAAGAAAGGGAATTACAAAGGTTACCTGAGTTAACCCATACTAGGATTCCATGCAGGAATACATGGATGTGGAAAAGAAAACAAAGAGTCAAGTTATGATGGAGAGTGATAGAAAATGTGATTAGGAGAAAATTACCCACAAGAAGATCACAAACTTAAGATGTGTTAAAAGTTCTTTGATTACCCAGTAGGAAACGTAAACCAACAACATTTTTGTTTTACGTTCCTTTTCATAATTTTAAGGAATTCAATTACTACATAGAATAAAAAATATAAGGAAATATACTTTCTATCAATTAGAGTTTCATCCCTTAATAAGTTTCCACCAAGAATAATCTTTTCTCCAAACAATGAGCATTCAAAAAGACTTGGTCTCATCAAAAGCACAAGAATCATCTTCTAGAGAATCACATAATCAAAAAAAGGAGAACTATATATTTCCCTTGTACTTAGACATCAACTAAAACCAAAATTCATAGTACCAGATCATATAATCCCCAAAGGTACAATCCTTTATAAAAATAAAAATCACTATTAAACTCCAAAACTCCACAAAAGGTACCCAATGTTCCAGAAAGACCATTAAATACACAATCATGCTTAAAATTCTTCAAAAAAACCAAACTAAGATTGGAACCCAAAACTCAGAAGGATTTAATCACATGGTCTTCCCAAACAAATCTTAAAATTTATCCCCAAATAACATCGACTACTATTAAAGTCTCATAATAAAGTTTAATTAACCTGTTAACATATTCTCTTTTCTAGGTTCATCATTTTCAAGAAATAACCAAAATCACCATATTTCCATAATAAATACATAAAAAAACAACCATTACTCCTCAAATTAAATCCTGTAGTATTTTATTTCCCTTAGGCATATAGTACTTCAAAAGAGAAAACATCATCCAAAATAACCTTTATAATTTAATCACCAAATCATTTTCTTATACAAAGGATATCCATTTGATAAAACCTAAGTTTCCAAAATCAACTTATTCTTGATCCATAAAAATCGCAGGTGAATTAGTCAGTCTGAAGGGTATAACAACAAACTCATAATGCCCATATCTTGATTAGAAGGCAGTTTTTGGAATATCATCATTCTTCACCCTCAATTGATGATAACCAGAACGAAGATCAATCATAGAGAAGAATTGAGTCCCATGAATTTGGTCAAATAAGTCATCAATTCTTGGAAGAGAGTATTTGTTCTTCACTATGATCCCATTCAGTTATCTATAATCAATGCATAGTGGAATCAATGCATCCTTCTTCTTCACAAAGAGAACTGGTGATCCCCAAGGAGACACACTTGGTCGGATAAACCCATTCTCCAAAATATCTCTGAGTTGTTTATTTAATTCCTTTAGCTCCATATTTTCTATCCTATAAGGGGTCATTGAAATCAGATGAGATCTAGGTATGAGTTTAATGGATAACTCTACCTCTCATTATGGGGAAGGTTCGGGTAACTCCTCAAAAAATAAATCAACGCATTCTGAGACGATGGGGACATTTTCCAAAAGAATAAATCCTTCGTGAGAAACTTATTTCATTTATGAATATTTTAACTAAAAAGTATTTTATGTTGTAAAACTTAATGCTTAGACAATTACATTTTTCTATAATTCCTTCATAATGATTCTTAAAAAGCATGTGGTTAACCAAACATATCCCCCAGGAGTGTCATAACCAAGAGTGCAGCAAGGCCCGTTGTCATGTACTAGTTCCCGTTCGAGTCTAGCTCAAAACAGTGTTTTCGGGTTTTACCCCTATGTACATCTGTTCTAGAGCCACCTCTACCTGCTCGTATCCAGACAGGGATGTATTTTATTGATAAACCACTTACTCAATACTCTCCAAAATACCAGGAAGCTTTATTATATTTAAACTTTTCTATAGGGTTCTTCCTAATGTTTTCATATCATAATTTCCATAAATAACTATACTATTATTTGACACAAACTATAGAATCCCGACTTTTTAACACATAAAATTTCATTACATTTTACAAACAGTGGATCTTTAAAGTCTAGTGTCTTGGAAACCAGGAACTTAATACATGAAGACATAAAACATTCTTCTTAAAAACTTTAAAGGATTATTCATTTTTTCATCCTATGTTAATTACAGAATCTCATAACCTGGGAGCATACATCAAAGGAATTGGTGAGCAGAAGGCCCATTAAGGGAAACAAGGGGAACACTTTACATGTGAACTTGAGATACATCAATAAAGTCATGATAAATAACTTTAAGGCATGAGAAAGAGATCATGAGGCACATCATAATAAACATAACATGTTTCATAACATTAATATGTGGCTACAACATTTAACATAGACAATAATTTCCGTATCACCAAGGTCTATCCCCAAGGTGTCATTAAAAAAATACCAAGGTTATTCCCCATGGTATCGTTAAAATGGTCATCTCTAGAGATTAAGTATTTACCCAATGCATTGAAGTGCTATCAGGGCACACCATTAATTTGTATTTATTATCATGTGAGCCAAATATATCATCATGAATAATTTCATAAATAACCCACATAGCATAAAAGAAATGGGTTTCATTTCATAATCATAATGTTTTAAAAACTGCTTTAATGACATGATCTTTATGTCACTTTAAACCCACAAAAAAGGAAAGTGGGTTTCATTTATGTAAATCCCAGAATTAAAATAGAACATTTTGATATATATGTGAATACACCTGTAGAAGAAATACCTTTTAGTATTAACTTAATAAAAGAAAATAATATTAGAAAAAGACAAAGACATTTTGAGATGAAAATTCTCCAGTATAACGGATATGTTACAGGGTTCTAGAAAACATTGAAAAGAGAGGGGACATGAGTCACCCACTCAAAAATGATCCATAACATAGTAGGAGGACAAAATATAAAGGATTTAAGAACATGGTAATGAAATTGGAAAGATATATCATATGAAATGAAGAACATGAAAGGAAGACAAAAATAAGATTTCTCTTATGAAAATTCAACAGCCTAACGACGTTACTTAAAACTTTAAAAAATGAATTGATGAAAAAAAATAAGGTCTCTAATAATATGAAAATAAAAAGGAATGTATGATAGATATAGAAGATCATACCCCAACATAAGAAAAAGAACTTGAAAGAAATGAAATGAAAATAGAACTTGAAAAATGAAAAGGGTGGATGAGCCCCTTACAAAAATACGACAGCCCAACGTCTCCACTTATACATTCATAAAACAAAATGATGAGAGTAAGAGGGGATATCTCATCATATGATCATGAAAAGGGAATTAATAGGATAATAAAAGAACATCGCCAAACATAAGAACATGGGGCTTAAATGAAATGACATAAAAAAGAGTACTTGAAAAGAAAAAGAGAGGTAGGATCCCTTACCTTGAAGAGTAACTTCGAAATCAGGAAGTTTGGGACCTTGGAGGCTTGAGGGAACATTGGGAGGACTCCGTGGGAGGTAAGGAGACTAGAAATTCATTTAAGAGGATTTTGGAATGGAAAGAATGGGAGAATGAGTTGGTATTTATAGAGGAAGTGAGGGGACAATACATTAATGGCCAAGGGACACATCATTGGTGGAATTGAAAAAACCATGGGCTTGACCATGGTATTTGCCCATGGTATTGGCCACTTGGGACACCTCATACCTTATATTACTATTCATAAGTCGACCAGAATGATTACATAATTATTACATCCTTAATGATATCATCAAACACCCAAAACTCAAAAACTGTATTTTCACTATTCACTGAAAATTCAACTTTCTCAGAAAAATAAAAAAATTTCACCTTAAACAAATATCGATGCTCTGAGTTCAAAAATGAACTCCATTTTATGAAAATAATTTTCTAAATATTTTTAATTTAATTTTTATATAAAAACACTATTCACTAAAAATTCAACTGTTTCAGAAATATCCAAAAAATTCACCTTAACCAAATATCGATGCTCTGAATTAAAAAATGAACTCCATTTTATGAAAATAATTTTCTATATATTTTTAATTTAATTTTTAAATAAAAACAATATTCACTAAAAATTCAACTATTTCTGAAAAGTCCCAAAAATTTACCTTAACCAAATATCAATGCAATGATTTCAAAAATTAACTCCACTTAATGAAAATAATTTTCTAAGTATTTTTAATTTAATTATTCAAATATAAAACACTATTCACCCAAAAAAACTAATACTTGACTAATAAATTTGGAAACAGTTAATTACCTATTTTATTGAATCACATTACTTAATCAAGGTACCTAAATCATATTTATACTTTCTTTAAGTGAGATTACTAATCCATTTGGTCACATTACTAATCCTGGGCGTAAAATCACTATTCATAATTTACTTTTCATCAAAAATTAAGTTGATCTTATTAGACTTTAAATTTCATACTGAACAGTACTGTAGAAGACCATTTATTGAAAATCATTACACATTTTTAATTATTTAAGGTTTACATAAATATTTTAAAATATCCTTTTTCAAAAATTCATCAATATACATCCTATATTTATTCGAACATCTGAAAAATCCCAAACTTCACCAAAGGAATAAATCAAGATTTTTTATTTAAATTAAGGGATTACAAAAGGAAATTATGGTCTCGTTACATAGCCCCTTATAACTCCATAATATGACCTAAGTGTAAGGTGTGCTAAGGTGAGAGAATCTGAGGGTGGCTAAACCAACATTGCCCGAGTAGTGATTCCTATAAGCTTGAACTTCTCTTGAAGGCGATTACGTTCCAGCTTCACATGGTGAAGTTTGGCTTGGGTTTGGTCTAGAGCATAGCCCCGTGGTGATACCTCCTTCCGAGGTTCCGTTAGATGGGCATCGATCAGCCTGGGACTAATGGATGAGGCCATTGTATCTTCTTTCTATATTAATTAATCAAGATCACTTGTATTTATAGAAAATAATTGTAACATTTAGTTTCCAACGGTCATATTGACCAATGGTCATATAATAGTTGAAACCCAATGGTATCATTTTAATTATACTTATTTTATTAAATGAAAAAGTAAAATAACCCACAAAAATTACGGAAAACAATTTACTCAAAGAAATTTCGGGTCATTACAATCTTCACCCCTTAAGAAATTGAGTCCTTGCAATTTTAAAATTGGGATTGGAAATTTTGTTGAAAGTCCCACATCGGAAAAAGTGTCAGTAAAAATATTACCTTAAAAGAAATAAAGGGAAGTACAAAGGTCACGTGAGTTAACCCATACTAGGATTCCACGTAGGAAAACATGGATATGGAAGAGAAAACAAAGAGTCAAGTTCTGATGGAGAGTGATAGAAAATGTGATTAGGATAAAATTAACCACAAGAAGATCACAAACATAATATGTGTTAAAAGGGAATTGATTACCCAGTAAGAAACGTAAACCACCAATGATTTTTATGCTTATTTTCGTAATTTTGAGGAATTCATTTACTACATAAAATAAAAACATAAGGAAATACACTTACCTTCAATTAGAGTTTCATCCCTTAATAAGTTTCCACCAAGACTAATCTTATCTCCAAACAATGAGCATTCAAAAAGACTTGGTCTCATCAAAAGAACAAGAATCATCTTCAAGAGAATCACATAATCTACAAAAGGAGAACTATATGTTTCCCTTGTATTTAGACATCAACTAAAACCAAAATGGTTAGTACGTGACCATATAATCCCCAAAAAGGATAATCCTTAATAAAAATAAAAATGACTATTAATCTCCAAAATTCAAAAAAAGGTACCCAAAGTTCCAGAAAGACCATTCAATACACAATCATCCTTAAAATTCTTCAGAAAAAACCAAACTAATATTGGAACCCAAAACTCAGAAGGATTTAATCACATAGTCTTCCCCAATAAATCTTAACATTTATTTCCAAATAACATTGACTTATATTAAAGTCTCATACTAAAGTGTAATTAACCTATTCACATATTCTCTATGCTAGGTTCATCATTTTCCAGAAATAACCCAAATCACCATATTCCCAAAATAAATACATAAAAAAACAACCATTCCTCCTCAAATTAAATCCTATAGTATTTTATTTCCCTTAGGTATATAGTACTTCAAAAGAGAAAACATCATCCAAAATAACCTTTATAATTTAATCACCAAATCATTTTCCTATACAGAAGATATCTATTTGATAAAACATAAGTTTCCAAAATCAACTTATTCTTGATCCATAAAAATCGAAGGTGCATGAGTCAGTCTGAAGGGCATAACAACAAACTCATAATTCCCATATCTTGATTGGAAGTCATTTTTTGGAATATCATCATTCTTCACCCTCAATTGATGATAACTAGAATGAAGATCAATCTTAGAGAAGAATTTATTCCCATGAAGCTGGTCAAATAAGTCATCAATTCTTGGAAGAGATTATTTGTTCTTCACTGTGATCCCATTCAGTACTATACAATCAATGCATAGCTGCATAGATCCATCCATCTTCTTCACAAAGAGAACCGGTGCTCCCCATGGAGACACACATGGTCAGATAAACCCATTCTCCAAAAGATCTTGAAGTTGTTTATTTAATTCCTTTAGCTCCACATTTTCTATCCTATAGGGGGTCATTGACATTGGATGAGATCCAGGTACGAGTTCAATGGAGAAATCTACCTCTCTTTCTGGGGAAGGTTTGGGTAACACCTCAAAAAATACGACACCATATTCCTAGACGATGGGGACATTTTTCAAAAGAATAAATCCTTCGTGAGAAACTTATTTCATTTACGAATATTTTAACTAAAAAGTATTTTAAGTCATAAAACTAAATGCTTAGATAATTACATTTTTCTATAATTCCTTCATAATGATTCATAAATAGCTCACGATTAACCAAACATATCCCCTGAGGATGTCGTAACCAAGAGCGCAGCAAGGCCCATTGTTGTGTACCAGTTCCTGTTCAAGTCTAGCTCAAAGAGGTGTTTTTGGGTTTTACCCCTATGTAATATGTGCCAGAGCCACCTCTACCAGCTCGTATCCAGATAGGGATGTATTTGCTTGATAAACCACTTACTCAATACTCACCAAAATACCAGGAAGATTTCTAATATTTAAACTTTTCTATAGGGTTATTCCAAATGTTTTCATATCCTAATTTCCATAAAAAACTAATCTATCCTTTGATACCAACTATAGAATCCCACCTTTTTAACACATAACTTTTCATTACATTTTACAAACAAATGATCTTTAAAGTCTAGTGTCATGGAAAACAGGAACTTAATACATGACGACAAAAAACATTATTCTTAAACACTTGAAAGGATTTTTTATTTTTTCATCCTAAGTTCATTACAACATATCATATCCTAGGAGAATACATCAAAGGAAAGGGTGAGAAGAAGGCCCAGTAAGAGAAATAATGGGAACATTTTACATGTGAACTTGAGATACAATAATAAAGTCATGATAAATAACTTTAAGGCTTGATAAAGAGATCATGAGGCATATCATAATAAAAATAAAGTGTTTCATAACTTTAATATGTGGCTAAAAAATTTAACATAGACAATCATTTCCGTATCACCAAGGTCCATCCCCAAGGTGTCATTAAAAAATTACCAAGGTTATTCACCAAGGTATCGTTAAAATGGTCATCTCTAGAGATTAAGTCTTTACCCAATGCATTGGAGTGATATCAGAGAACAACCTTAATTTGTCTTCATTATCATGTCAGCCACATATATCATCATCAATCATTTCATAAATAACACATATATCATAAAAGAAATGGGTTTCATTTCATAATCATAATGTTTTAAAAACTACTTTAAAGACATGATCTTTATGTCACTTTAAACCCACGAAAAAGGAAAGAAGGTTTCCTGTATGTAAATACCCGAATTAAAATAGAACATTTTTATATATTTTTGAATACCCATGTAGCGGAAAGATCTTTGAGTATTCACTTAATAAAATTAAATAATTCGAGAAAAAGAGAAAGACATTTTGAGACGAAAATTCTGCCTTATAACGACTATGTTACAAGGTTTTAGAAAACATTGAAAAGAGAGGGGACATGGGTCACCCAATCATAAATGATCCATAACACAGTAGGGGGACAGAATATAAAGGATTTAAGAACATGGTAATGAAATTTGAAAGATATACCATATGAAATGAAGAACTTGAAAGGAAGAGAAAAATAAGATTTCTCTTATGAAAATTCGGCAGCCTAACGGTGTTACTTAAAACTTAAAAAAATGAATTGTTGTGATAAAATAGGGTATCTCATCATATGTAAATAAAAAGGTCAGTATGACAGATATAAAAGATCATACCCCAAAATAAGAAAAGTAACTTGAAAGAAAAGACATGATAATAGAACTTGAAAAATGAAAAATGTGGAAGAATCCCTTACAAAAATTCGGCAGCCTAACATCGCCACTTAAACACTCATAAAACGAAATGATGAGAGTAAGAGGGGATCTATGATCATATGATAATGAAAAGGGAAGTAATAGGATTATAAAAAACATCCCCCAACATAATATCATGGGGATTAAATGAAATGATATACAAAAGAGTACTTGAAAAGAAAGAGAGAGGTAAGATCCCTTACCTTGAAAAGTAACTTCGAAATATTGAAGTTTGGGACCTTGGGAGGCTTAAGGGAACCTTGGGAGGATTCCTTGGGAGGTAAGGAGACCAGGACTTAGTTGAGGAGGATTTTGGAATGGAAAGGATGAGAGAATGGCTTGGTATTTATAGGGGAAGTGAGAGGACAAGGCATTAATGGCCAAGGGACACATCATTGGTGGTATTGGGAAAACCACGGGCTTACCCATGGTATTTCCCCATGGTATTGGACACTTGGGACATCTCATACCTTATCTTACTATTCATAAGTCGACCAGAATGATTACATAATTATTACATCATTAATGACGTCATTAAACACCTGAAACTCAAAAACTGTATTTTCTCTATTTACCGAAAATTCAACTTTCTCAGAAAAATACAAAAAATTCACCTTAACCAAATATCGATTCTCTGAATTGAAAAATGAACTCCATTTTATGAAAATAATTTTCTAAACATTTTTAATTTAATTTTTAAATAAAAACACTATTCACTGAAAATTCAATTATTTCATAAAAATCCCAAAAATTCACCTCAACCAAATATCCATGCTCTGAATTCAAAAATGAACTCTATTTTATGAAAATAAGTTTTTAAATATTTTTAATTTAATATTTAAATAAAAACACTATTCACTAAAAATTGAATTGTTTCAGAAAAATCCCAAAAATTTACCTTAACCAAATATTGATGCTATGATTTCAAAAATGAACTCCATTTTATGAAAATAATTTTCTAAATATTTTTAATTTAATTATTAAAATAAAAAACAGTACTTACCCAAAAAAACTAATACTTGACTAATAAATTCTGAAACAGTTAATTACCTATTTTATTGAATCACATTACTTAATAAACATGCCTAAATCATATTAATACTTTCTTTAATTGAGATTACTAATCCATTTGGTCAAATTACTAATCTTGAGCGTAAAATCACTATTCATAATTTACTATTCATAAAAAATTAAGTTGATCTTATTAGACTCTAAATTTCATACTGAACACTACTGTAGAAAACCATTTTTTGAAAATTATTACACATTTTTAATTATTTAAGGTTTACATAAATATTTTAAAATATCATTTTTACAAAATTCCTCAATATGTATCCTATATTTATTCAAACATCTGAAAAATCACAAACTTCAACAAAGGAAGAAATATTTTTTTTATTTAAATCAAGGGATTACACAAGGCAGTTACAGTCTTGTTACATAGCCCCTTATAACCCCAGAATAGGACCTAAGTGTAAGGTGTGATAAGGTGAGAGAATCTGAGGGCGGTTCGGCCACCATTGCCCGAGTAGTGATTTCTATAAGCTTGATCTTCTCCCGAAGGCGATTCAGTTCCAGCTTCACATAGTGTAGTTCGGCTTGGGTTTGGTCTAGATCAAATCCCATTGGTTCTACCTCCTTCCCAAGTTCCATTAGATGGGTTTCGATCGGCCCGAGACTACTGGATGAGGCCATCATATCTTCTTTCTATATTAATTAATCAAGATCACTTGTATTTATAGAAAATAATTGTAACATTTAGTTTCCAATGGTCATATTGAACAACAGTCATTTAAAATTTGAAACCCAATGATCTCATTTTAATTATACTCATTTTATTAAATGAAAAAAAATATAGTAACCCAGAAAAATTAGGGAACAAAATTTACAACAAAAAATTTCTGGTTGTTACAGTCTTCACATTCTTGAGTCCAAATAAAATTTACTCCCTCCAGTTTAATATTGGTCATTGGGTTTGAAAGTCATGAAATGTTCTTCAAAAATCATTGATAATTACAAGATCAACCTATAAACATGCAGATCTCTATTAAAGATGTTATATTGTGCCACTCTTCCATCGCCTTTGTCTCTGAATGCTCCATAGATATCCCTTTGCTGGTGATAACATTCCACTATAATGATACTTCGTCCATCCATAACTTACATTTATTGTATCTTCCATATATATTCTCCCTTTTCAATGTCTTTAACACAATATTCAAATGCACCTCGTGTTCCTCCTTGCTCTTGGAGTATATCAAAATATCATCAATAAAGACAAACAAAATTTTTTCAAGGTAATTTCTAAAGACTCTATTCATTAAATCAATGAAAATTAATGCAGAATTAGTGAGTCAAAATGGAATCACTATGAATGCATAGTGTCCATACCTCATTTTAAAAGTAGTCTTAGGAATATCTTCCTTCCTTACCCTTAAATGGTGATATATCTTCTGAAGGACCACTATAGAGAAATAACTGGCCCCACGAAGATGATCAAACAAGTCATCTATCCATGGAATGGGATACTTATTCTTTATTGTGATTTTATTGAGCTCATGATAATCAATACAGAGGAACATTTATCCATCCTTCTTCTTGACGAAGAGGACTGGTGCACCTCATGGTGAAGCACTCAGGTGTATAAAAATCTTCTCCAGATTATCCTGTAACGGCTTCTTCATCTATTCCTGCTCTACAGTGGCCATTCTATAAGGTGTATTTGATATAGGTAGAGATCCAAGAATAATTTAAATTGAGAGCTCAACCTCTCGATCAAGAGGAAGACCAAGAAACTCTTTAGAGAATACATCGGTATAATCCCCCATGATGGGAATATCTTCGTGGAAGATTCTCTCCTTTGTCTCAGTCATTTGAGCTAGACATGCTTTCTCATAAAGAATTAATATCCACAAATGATTCAATGATTCTATAAGAGATTCATCTTCCTCCTAACACTTGTATTGAATTGGAGGATTCCTCGTAATGTGAATATTGATCTCCCTTTCCTAATAGTTGATGTTGGATTTTTATAAAGATAGCCAATCCATATCCAAGATAGGGTCAAACGACCCTAAAGGAATTATGAAGGGATATTTTGGGAGGTTCAGTCCATAAAAGATAACCAGAGAGTAGTTATAAACCATGGATGCAATAATTTCCCCATTCACTGTTCTCATAGATAAATTATCCTCCAAATTTTTAAGTTGGGTTTAAATATTTCTACTAAACTTGAAATATATTAAAGAATATGTAGAACCATAATCAAATAGTACATTCTCTATTCATGAATGAATAACTAGCATACCTATTTCCGCATCATTGTCCAGCTCCACCTTAGAAGTAGTGATAGCATAAGACCTGCACATGAGCCTCAACCCAATTGGTGAGTAATCTTTATGTGCATCTAGGAGACCCAGGATCAAATCTTGGAAGAGGATAATTTATGATACTGTAGAAATTACTATAGCAATACTATAGTGGGTACTGTAGTAGGAACTGTTTGGCACTGTAGCGACCATGAATATTCCCCTATTTTGGCCTTCAGGCCACCAATTTGGTCACTGAGTCCTTTTGGCCTTCGGGCCACCCAGGCCTTCAGGTCAGTAAGGCCTTCAGGCTACATTAAGACCTCCAGGACACCTTAAGTGTAGATGCAAACCATAAAACCTATAATGAACAAGAATCCAAAGGAGGATGAGCAAGGATATTTCACCATAGTAGAAGCTAAATGAGTGCAAGAATGAGAGGGTATGGCACCTGCCATCTGGAAAAGACTGTGAAAGCACGAGAAAGCCTAGTCAAACATCCATGTGAATGTGGAGAGGTGATTTCATGATGAAGATGCTGGGGAGGAGTAGTTCTAAGTAGTTATTCTGGATTGTATGTAATGTTTGAAACCTACAGGCAATGAATTCCTCTAAGGCCTATAGGCCATGTAATACTTATGCCTACGAGCCTTGTAAGGGTTCCACCTCACCCCATGAAAGGTGGATTATCAAAAATCAATAAAAAATGAATTCCTTTGGGCCAATTAGAGTGATAGCATAAGAACTTCCTTGTTTCCTTGGAGGTTGTTGTTGATTGCCTCCAGTAACCCTCAACTTTGGTAAATTGTTCGCATAATTCACATGCCCCTTATAGTTGTAACACCGCACTACAAACTGAGTGTTGATCCGATCCTTCCTTTCTTCTTCCACATTAGTTGGTTATTTCATATCTCTTCATCATTTTTTAGATAGATGTCCTAACATTCCACATTTGAATCAATTCCTGGTTGTCTTTAGACAGTTCCCATGATGCTTCTTCCCACAAATTTTTACACATAGGATGTCTAGGATACATTACATCATGGATCTTATTTTCTGAACTAGAAACATTAGATTCCATTTTATTATTTTTGTTACTAGGTCCATGATACCACTAAGAGTCACCGATCTTCATTTCAACATTAAGGGCACAAAAGAAAATATCCTCATGGTTTTCGAAGTCTCTAATCGCCAACTCTTTTTGTAGAATCGGCTTTAGTATTCTAAATATGTGATCCACATTTTTTTAGGTGTTCTTGACAAAGCTAGAGGATTACCTTATTGGCCTTCAAATGTTTTCTTCATATGCCCTGATGGACTCTTCTTCCTTCTTCTTGAGTTTGAAGAACTCTGTTTCCAGCTTGAGATGGAGGGTTTGAGGAAAATATTTATTAAAATATTTTTCTTCAATTCATCCCATTCCATGGAATCAATTTCTTCTTGGTAATTCATAATCGTGAACATTTTCCACCGATGATCAACTTCCCCATCAAAATTATAGACTTCCAGTATGACTTTGCCTTTTTCTGAGCACTGGAGGATAAAGAATATTTTTTCAATGGAGTTAATTCACAATTAAATGAGGAGGGGATCATAAGATCTACTAAATATGGGAGGCATTTTCCATATGAAGGATTATACAAAAACTTTCTCTTTCCATGGAGGAGGAGGGTGTTCCACGTAATTCAAGTTATTATTCTTAACATGATCCAGGTAAGCAAGTACTATCATGAAGTTTTGAGAACTATTTCCCATCATATCTGGCATATAATTAGGGAAATGTTCCCATTCCCTATCACATTTATTGTCGACACATGTTATTCTATTTCCCACCATTAACTAAGAAAAAGATTGTATAATTAGTGGGCTTGAATACTTATCTATTGAGCATAGAAATGAAACATTGAACATAAGAGGATAAACATATAAAAGAGAGGTATATCCTAACTTTTGATTCCCTATGTATCAATCTAGGTTATCCTGAAATTTTTATTAACTTATATTCTTATGGGATTTTTTTCATTTCCTTAATAATGGTTTGAATCAAGCTCATGAATTTACCAAAGCATATCCCCCAGGAGTGTAAAACCAAGAGTGCAGAAATGCCCATTGTCGTTCACTAGTTATCATTCGAGTCTAGCTAAAAGTGATGTTTTTTTGTTTTACCCATAGATACATTTGTTCCATATCCACCTCTATTTGTTTGTATCCAGACAGGGATGGATTTTCTTGAAACACCACTCAATACTTACAAATATTTTGTGGTGTTTTCTTATACTCAGTCTCATCATTAAGGTTCTTACTAAAGTTCTCTATTCCTAATCTCAATAAATAACTAGACTATCCTATAATACCAACTATAACTACCATATCCTTTTAAATATAAAAGTACATGATTTTAAGAATAATTATACATTAGAGTACAAGCCAAGGATCGAAAGTCTAGTGTGTTGGAAGACTAGGTACATAAAACTAAAAACATGGAACTAAATAAAACATTTCATTATTTAAACTTAAAATTGAGCTTCAAACTTATATTGTGTAAAACAAATTAATATGTTATCATGGGGAACACATACAGAAAGGGATGAGCTATGTATCCTATAAAGGGAATATCCATAAGAAAAAATCATTATCACATGGGATAGAAGGCATGACATGATTATATAAAGAGGAATTTAACATATGGAATCATACCATATAAACATGGAATCATATAAAAATGGAGTCATAGTAATGGGGAATAAACATAAAACATGACTTTAGAACTATTCAAGGCTATCTTCCAATACCATTTCACATGGTATCACACGCAAAGGCTAACTGCCAAGACTATCGCACATGGTAGAACAAGCCAATGTTAACTGCCAAGACCGTCTCCCATAACATATACTGAGACTAAAATTAACCCAATTCATTGGAGAGATATCTTGGAGCACCCATCTTAGCTTTTCATGAATATGTTTTCCACATAAGTAATCATTCATAATCAATCTTATATAAACATAAAGGTTACCCATGGAATGAATTGGGTACCACAATCATTTCATAAATCAGATCAAATGGCCATATAATTAAAGTGTCCAAGAAAGAAAAAATTAAAATATAAATTTACATTAATAATTTAAATAGGAATTTATCATGGTATGTGATTTAAAGTATAAGGTAAAACATTTAAGAAATTTATTTAAGAAATTTTAGCATTAATTGTTTTTTGCGGTTTTAAGAAAAATACTATAGAGCCTTTAAAATGGAAAATGGAAAATCCTTTATATAAAACCAGAAGTGAACCAAGAAGGTTTTCATTATAAAAATAATACTGATTTTATAAATAAAATGGTGTCTTAAAATTGAATATATAGTGTACATTAAATCATGTAATAATTCAGGAAGTTGCCCAAAAACATGTTTGGTTAACGGGAAGTACTGAGGAGGGAATCACTTAAAAACATGTATATCCCTGAAAGAGAATTATGAAAGGTTATTGATAAATGAATTTGGTATATGAAAAAATAATTTAGAATATGTACATAAAAAAGATAAGATAACTTCATTTTAGTAAAATAAAGATAAGGCAAACTGAAGGAACAAAGGTGGTTCTGGTAGAATCCTTTACGGATTATCGGCATGGTATCAGGTGTACTTAAGAGGAATTAATGTGAGATAAAGTGGTTTCTCATCAATTATAAATCCTGAGATAATTATGGGGGATGTGATAAATCATACCCCATAATTAGTTATTACACATAAAAGGTCATAACATAAGGGACATTCTTGAATAAAAGTGAAATAGAGAGGATCCCTTACCTTAAGTCCGATGGTGTTCTCCAGTTGATATTAATGACATGAATAATAAAATTAGGTTCATAAATTAATAATTATAGAACCTAATATATATGAAAAATGTTTATTGTAACCTTTTTAATTTCATTCATGACCCTTTTGATGGGTTAAGTGGTTCAATTTCATTGTTCGGATCTATTTGTTTTCTTGGTTTTTACGATCGGTTTACTTATTTTCACGAACGGAGAATCATCTAAAATAGGGATGTTTCTCCAGATTTGGATTTATATTTTATTATTTCAATTACATAAGGTTACATGGTTGTAAATTTAATTTATTTACTTAGAGTGTAGTTGAATCATTATATAAAACTTTAGTGATAACCTTTAGGGTTTATTGGTAGTCTTTGATCACTATGAACTCATTTTGAATTATAATTTAATATCATGTGTAAAAAAGGATTATAGAACCTTAAATATTATATATTACATAATAATATGGATCAAAAATAACAAAAATGGTTTCATGACAAGAATTGAAGATCGTAAATGAAATTGAAAACCCATCATCCTTGGATGTGGTAAATTAACATGTCTCGGATGGTGTCTTTACTACTAGTATAAAAGAAGAGTAGAGGAGATATGATAACAAATTATTCCACTATAATTAAAAATTAAATTATATGTATGGTACTATAGTTTTTGTAACAATTGGATGAGTATAGGTCAGGGTAGAAGAGAAAATAAATGAACATGAAAAGAAAGTAAAATAATTGAAAAGAGGAATTTACCTCTTGAATCAATCTTCTTTGAGATCCTCTTAAGGGAAGAAGATTTATTATATTGAAGAGTCCAAGGGATTTTGGATTTTGAGTATGATCTTGGGGTGAGATTTTGGAGAAATTTAGGCAAGTCACAATTCTTTAGAGGAGTGAAGAGAAGAGGTAAGGAGGGGTGGTATTTATAGTGGAGGAGAGGAGGGTTTTCATAAAATTTAATTCCTTAGTTTATTACTTTCCCTCAAAACCTGAAATAGTGATTATTACATGACCTAAAATAGTAATATTTACATGTTAGTTCGAACCAATGGCCATTTAAATCATCCATGACTCAAGCATGATGCAAAAGAAAATTTATTTAGCATTTATCACAAATTATAATATTTTACTATTTGCCAAAAATTTAAATATTTTAGAAAAATTATAAAAATGTTTCCTAACAATTTTTTTATGTATAGAATCCAAAAATTTACTCCATTTATAAAATATAATTTTCTAAATTTAATTAATTTAATTTTAAATTAAAATCATAATTTAATTGAAAAATATAGATTTTAAAACTAT
The DNA here is from genome assembly GCA_963277665.1 of Viscum album. Taxonomy (NCBI): domain Eukaryota; kingdom Viridiplantae; phylum Streptophyta; class Magnoliopsida; order Santalales; family Viscaceae; genus Viscum; species Viscum album. The sequence continues at coordinate 486,901,598 of OY728145.1, forward strand.
AACTGATTTGATAATGTTTTCAAAAATTAATTAAGGTCTTATAAAATTATCTTAAAACTAGAAGACATAAAATTGATAATTCATGAACACCTTTTAGGAAAATAATTTTTCTTTTAAATTAATTAATAAATTTTAATTATTTATTTATGACTTACAAAAATACCAATACTTTTTACTATAGTCATACTATCAATTATAAGATGCCTAAATTTTATTTATACATTCATGGGTGAGGTTACTAGCCATTTGGATGATATAATATTCATAAGGGTCATATTAATATTCATAATGGTAAAATTACTATTCATAAGGGTCAGTTACTATTCACCAAAAATTAAGTTTGTCTTATCGGACTCCAAACATCTTACTGTTCACAACTGTGTATGTTAGAATTTTTAAATTGAAATCATAGTAGTGAAAATATTATGTTTAAATGTGACATGGTACTTAGTATTTCATTATGTTGTGATTTCATGTGATTATATAAAATAATTAGAAGAAGGGAATTTTCATTGATAAAACATTGGGTCATTACAATGCAATGTAAAAAAATTGTACAAATCATGAACAAAGGGTGAATAATAGTATAAGGAAGAATGAAAATAATATTAAGCATATAGGGATTTGAAATGATGTTATCACCATGTTAGAGTAGTTGGTTTCTATTGAAAAATATAAATAAATCAATGTGAAATCAATAACCCTACAGAACATATAATATGTGGTTAACAAAAAAGTTATAATAAAATGATTATAATAAGTTTTGACATTACATAGAAAATTTTAGTTTTAACTGTGTATAGTTGAGAAAATATATGTCACTATTTGATTAAACCGATTTATGACATGGAAGGAATATATGAAACTCCTATGAAAATATTATGAGCAAGAAAGAATACATAAATTAGAAAATATATCATTAATGATGAATAAAATCAGTTTAGAAGAACTGAATGCCATTTATAATAGTTTATGCATGTCATTACAATAAAAAATAAATGAAAAGATATGAACAAAAATTATAAATATGTAAAAAAAAAACACATAAATTAGAATAGGAATAATTTCCCAAATACTCTGCTTCTTAGTGAAAAATTGATGAGACAAATAATCAGTTTGTGTATGGATGCATAATATGAAATAATATATTTATAACTAGATTTTTAAAAACAAAATATAAATGGAAAAGTGAATAAATAAATTTAAAATATCAAAATATTACTATAATTATTATTAGAAAATCTAAAATTCATATAAAACAAAAATAACCTTCATGTGGTGGTACACTTCACCCATTTTCATCACATCTATGTATAATGGAGCTCCCATAGAAAGAGATGTAATGATGGTTAATATGTACTAAATAAAAAATAAAATAGTATGTGGGAAACAATAATAAAAATCAGTACATATTAAAATGATATTACTGAGAAATGATCTTCAAATGGGTACTCTATATAATGGAGCTCCTATAGAAACTGATGTAATTCTGGTTACTCCAACTGAGTAAGTAAGAGACTCTATCCTCCCTAATAATCGAGAAACCTAAGACCACCATTTGTATATAAAAAATCATTATAACAGTAGCTGTAAATAATCAAGGCTCTAATCTATGCAGGATTTACCTCATCATTCAAGGCTCTGATCGGTGTAGGATTTACCACAATCAGATCTCTTATCATTGTAGTGTGATAGAAATCATTCAAAAGATCCATCATTCTCTATCAATCACACAGATTATTTGAGATCAATAAAAAAACTCAACATTTATATAGTATTATAGATTTGAAATAAAACCATAAAGACTCTTCAATCCAAAATAATTATTAAAACAAAGTTAATCTATGTTAAAAAATAACAAAATGAAAAGAAATATCAGGGGTGAAGGGAATATACCAAAGGGGGAATATTGTATGGCTTCATGATTGCGGAAGTGAAAAAACAAAAAGAAGAAAAATCAAGGAACCTTGGGCCGCGTCCAAGTCCCATAAGGGGAAACCATGAGTTATGATAGTCATTATGGGAGAGTTAGTCATAGCGCATGCGGTGTTGGAGTAGGCAGAGGTGGAGCAGGCCGAGAAAGCGGAGGAAGAGCAAGAAGAGCTAGAGAAAGTGGAGGCGGATAAGGTGGAGGCGTTTCTTTTCCCAAGATACCTGAAAGGGGTCTTGGATGGTGAAAAAGATGGTGATATAAGATGAAACAAAAATTGACGTAGATGATGGAGGAATCAAGTTCTTATGGAGACATGACAGTGGTGCTAGACGTAGGAGAAGTAAGGTGTCGAAGACGAAATGAGAATCTGAATTGAAAAGGAAGGAAAAGATAATCCTAGGTTTGGGGGAGAGAAAGTGTTTGTGGGAGAAGGTTGTTCTCGAGGAAGGTAGACTTCTAAAGAAATTGGATCACGAGTCGGGTGGGGTTATTTCATGGGATTGAATTTTGGAAAAACACTATAAATGGGGAAGAGGGTGACATCAAACCATAACTGAGTGACATGTATGAAGAAGTCACCCAGATTTATTATATATAGTTGACATGATTTTTCACATTTTCATATATATATATATATTAGTGTCTTAGGTGAAAATATAATTTAAATATTATATTAGAAAATAAAAGTAGAAAAAATAATGCTCAAGAATAAATGAGAATGGGTTGGTTGATTTATGGGTTTGATTGCAATTTGTATAAATTATTGTTTTCAGATATAAATTTTAATCAAATGATCCAATTTATTTTTTTCAGTTCAAGTTCAAGATAAACGTTCACTATTCAAACATGTTTTATATGTGCTAAATAATGGGATTTAAAAATATTCCTTTTACTCAACTATTTTTTTCTTTGATGGATGTTTAAAAAAACATTAACATGTTACTGATAAATTTTATTTATATGTTAAATAAATTCTAAAATAATTATATCCTTAGAACAATTCAAATGAAAAACTCTCAAATCTTAAATGGGTAAATTATATCCATATTTTAACCATAAACAATGGATATATTTTAAGGAACTTACTATGAATGAGAACTTAGGAAAAAAAATTTATGAAGTATTCGATGCATTTATAGGAAAAAATATCTTTGATATCAATTTTTCAGTTTTATGCCTTTTTTTAAAATATCATTATAAAGTATTTTCTTTTTGAGAAAATTTTAGTCAGTGATTTTCATTTAATGGTCTCTAGTAACACTATTGTTGATTGTAAAATTGTAATGGATAACATTAAAAAAATGAATCCTCATCTCATCCATCATCTCCAGTTATATTTTCATAGGACATTTTAGTACAATACTTGTATGGGAACATGGTTATTCTAAACCATTTTATTGATGTGGGAGTGGGGGTCTGAAAAATATTTTTGAGGTAGGGATAGGTTTTCCCTTTTCACATCGACACCCTAAGAGGAAACTTGATTCCTCTTTATAATGATTCTGGAGATTATTCCACTGATGCTATGAAGGATGCAATTGTTCTTATGGTTAGTTGAAAAATCACTGCACTACCCCCAACTTCTGAGAGCAAGTGCATCATTCCAATTTCGGGTGATACAAAAAAATCTTCATCTGAATGTGTGGGAACCATTCCAATACTATGTCTACCTCAAAATAAAGGATTATTGTTTTTAATCGAGTATACTAGTCAAATGTTCACCAACACACTACTATGTTTATCCCTTGTGCCCATGTATCATTGTAGAAAAGGCACATTGATGGAAGAATATGATATATTATCTTTTTTTATTAAAATTTTTTGTGATATTGTAATTGAAATTAGTATTGTTTTTGTCAAAAATCAATAGAAACTATACCAATATTTTATTAATTTCATATTTGTTGAAAACTCAAGAGGAAATTTCCATTTAATTTACATGAATTTATATGTATTTCCACTATTTTTGGATGTTCTACTGAAAATAAACCTTTAGGAATGATTGAAATCTAGATTTTTATTTGTGGAACACCTACAAACACATGATCGAGAAGTTTCACTTGAATTTGTTTTGCATGAAACAGATAGGTTGTTCCCCACTTGAAATTCAGTGAAATTCCACTATATATTCCTGTGGAACTTATTGTACTCTTATTCTTGGAAGTCTGAGTGGGATGTCACCTTAGTGGATGAGTAACCCTCCACAGAAAATTGAGTAATCCCCACTAATACCTTCTATTGATTTTTTTGGCATTATATGGGTAATTAATTGGTTTATTCCCCACCATAACTTTCATAAAGTGTTTCTAAAACCAAGAGTGGAACGTCTAGTACTCATATACATGAAATTTATAGTGGGAATATACGTCAAGGTATGAATAATATTTCTAAAAATATTTTTGGAATCCCCTCCCATACTTTCCACTAAAATTTTTTAGGTTTGAGAGGTGTAATGGATAAGTTACTTACCCAATGTAACTTCAATGAAATTCCACTAGAAATTCCCATGGAACTTTGAGTCCTCATATTCTTGGAAGTTCTAGTGGGAATAGACCTCAATAGTTGAATGGAAGTTCCACTATAATTTTTGGAATCCCCACCAACACATTCCTCTAATGTTTTTTAGGCTTAAGAGTGGTAATTGATAGGTTTATTTCCCATTGGAACATACATAAAATTATGTTGGAACATCATGTGGAACTTCTAGTCCTCCAATTACAGGAAGTTATTGTGAGAAGCATCCATAAGGGATGAATAGAAATTCAGTTAGAATTTTTGGAATCTCCAACAATACTTTACACTGAAAGTTTTTAGGCATGATAGGGTTAATGGATTGGTTGATTCCCCAATATAACAATCCTCAAATTAAAATAGAATTTCCAGTTTTACTTTTCTTGGAAGTTCCAATGGGAATCCAACTTAAGGGATGATTGAAAGTTTCACATAAAATTTTATAATCCACATCAAAAAATTCCAATGAAACATTGTAGGATTTGGTGGGGAAATGGATAAGTTTCTTCCCCACAGTAACATCAATTAAATTACACTTGAAAATCCAATGGAACTTCTAATCCTCCTATTTAGGGGAGTTCTAATTGGAATCCACCTCAATGGATAATTACAAATTCTACTAAAATTTGAGGAATACCAACCAATAATTTCCACTGAAATTTTTCATTCTATATAAGGGTAGTGTATTAGTTGCATCCACAGTAGAACATCAACAAAATACTACTAGAAAATCTAATAGAACATCTAGTCCTCCAATTCTTGGAATTTCCAGTGGGAATCCACCTCAATGGATGACTAAAAGTTCTAAGGAAATTTGAGGAATCACCATCAACACTTTCTAATAAAATGTTTATGGCTTGTGAGTGGTAACTGATAGGTTGACACCCCACTATAACTTCCCTGAAATTAATTTATAAATTCCATTATAACTTCCAGTCCTTTATTTTTAAGTTCTCATGTAAAGAAACATCATGGGATGAGTAAAAGTTACACTAAAATTTTTGGAATCCCTACCAACACTTTCCATTGGATATTTTAGTATTGATAGGGGTCATAGATAAGTTTCTTATCCACTGGAACTTCTACTAAGTTCCAAAAGAACATCTACATTAACATCCAATGGAACTTCTTCCCCACTTATTCTTTGAAGTTACAGTGGGAATCCAATTCATTGGATGACCATAAGTTTCACAAAATTTTTTGAAATCCACACCAATATATTCCATTTAAATTTTATAGGCTTGAGAGTGGTAATTGATAGGTTCTTCTACTATATTTGGTGTCCAAGAACCAACTAATTTTAATTTTATTACATGTATATCTAAAAATTTAAATATTAATAAAATAAATTATTACATATTGTTCATTATTCTTCATGAATTTAATATAATAATGTTATAGTGTATCTATCATATTGATAAGTTTATAGAAGTTCCCTACTATGATGAGAACCTTTAAATGCCATGATGATAATTTTAAATATAGTTTTATGGTCAGATAACATAGTATGATAGGGAAAATATAATTTATACTATCATCTGTGGGTAATAATAAGATAATGAGGTTTTTTCTCCTAAAATTTACATGTAGTAATATCAAAGATGAGAGATTTTGAGAATCGACCCGCTAATATGATTTCTGCATGTTTTGGTATCATCAGATATTCCTATCAATGAGCTGGTGTAATTGTCCTTAGACATTAATATTATCATTAATATATTTCATGGCTCACACACATAGATTTACTGACCAAATCTATGATGCCATATATTCACAAGAAGTAGGGTATGTTCGGTATGCCATGAATGGCATGCTAATGATGAATAAATCAATGAAGGAGTTATCCCATTCATCTTTATGGATGGTGATATCTCGACCATTTGATTGGAATAGAACCATTGTCTTAAATTCTATTTCAATGGTGTAACTATATGTTAATTTCAGATAGTCAAAGAAAAATCAACCAATTATATTGGTTGAATATATAGATGTGTATCTTTACTGATGAGATATTGTGAAAAAGGGATTATATTATACAATGATTGTTTGTATTTTCTTTTCAACATTGTGAAATTATGATCTTTCTCTTAGGTTCTTTAACCCACTCCTAAATAGTAATTGTTTTCTTTTGGAAACTTTCCTAATTCCAATGAGAGAGAACCCTGGAGGGTCATGCACTAAGTGTTTCCGCTGAACTTTATTAAATTCAATTTAAATTTAATTGATGGAATAAATATTATTCATGTTTTATTTATCAAAAAAATTATTTATTAATGAAATATTTAATGAAATATTTAATAGAGTTCTCAATAAATTATGAGGAGTTATAGTTGACCTAGATCATTTCTGGTGATGAATATTTATTTAAAACCCAGTAAATAATATTTATCCTTATGCAAGTTAACACACACCATAAAATAACAAAATTAATATTATTATTATATGGAATGGGGTTTGATTATAATTACTATATTATTTAAGGTTTGGTAGACAATTAAATTATATTTTAGGATAAAATCAATCTCTATTAATAGATGGTTAGGTCTACTGTGTTGGGTTAATTGAGACTTCATAATCATTGTGAAAAATGAAATTGTAATTCCACAACCCTAGAATGTCTGGATCTGGAGACTTAATTTATTAAATTGGCATAGATATAAGATTAAAATCCTAAAGGACATAATAATTTAATAGTTTTGGAAACAAAATTTCAAATATATTACCCATATTACATTGGGAAAAGAAAATAAATCATAAATAAATTAAAATCTCATCATCCTTAAAACTCATTCCAAGAATTTGTCTTGATATCTTGGGGAATGTAAAAAAATAAGGGTGAGATCAAATGATCAATTAAGGTTTAGTACAGGGGAAGAAATAATGAAAAAATAAGCATACTTAATATGGAAAGTTAAATAATTTAACACACTTTCCATTTAAATAACTAGATAGGGAAAAATCAATATGGCAGGGAAAATAACTGAACACACATTCCATTTAACCAATAAACTGATAATAAAATGCACCCATAGATTTTTTTCATTGTGAGAATACTATAGATAATAATAACTAAAATTAATGAAATGCTTAATTATTGTACATCATGTATCTAGATCATGAACCACTATACCATCAAGGTCTATAATGAAGGCTGTTTATGTATATGGGTAAAAACTTGTCTGATTCTTCTTGGAAACAGACTCAAAGGGTTTTTCCCAAACTAATTTCATCTCATGATACTATAAATGCATCAAGGGTATTACATTTAACAGTCCAAAACCCATGTATTTCATGTCAAAATCATTCCTCATATATAGAATAATCTATTTAATTAATGTATAACATTCCTTCTCATAAAATATTTTATTGATTAAAAGATAAATATTTATCAATATTTCCTCAATTAATCAAATTACAGTCTATGTGTAAAGCATATATTAAAATATTATATAGATTAATAAATAATAATATAAATTTAATGTGAATATGGGTATTTAATATAAATTTAATTTACAATAAAAATGATAATAAGACCTAATTTTTCGAAGGCCTTCATTTTTGTGGATTTTTGATAACCCCCCTTTCACGGGATGAGGGGGAACCCTTACAAGGCCCATATGCTTAGTGGTTACATGTCCCATAGGCTAACAGGACATTAAATAACCACAATAATATTTATAATGTCATATAATATCATACTATTATATCTTATCACCTATTTGTTAACAATATTTCATTACTTTCATCATTTCAGGTTTTAATTGTCATGTTTCTCGAGTATGTTTTGATTTTTTAAATTTTTTCTTCTTACGTCAATCATGATTTCATCATATAAAATATAAAAACCATGATGTAAATATCATATAAATTTATTATACATATATTTAGAATAACACATAAAATTTCGATATAGGAAATGAAATACACCGTTTATCAAGACGGTAGATTGTACATACGAATGAACGTTGTTTCTATTTTATTATAATATTAAAAGAATGAAAATTAAATTATATATATGTATATTATAATTAAATTATAAAATTTATGACATATATTTTAAAAATGTTTATTAAACTCATCCTTAATTAGTTCTACGTATATGATGAAGGAATCACGTCGCTTTGAGGAGGCGGTAGTCCACACGTCCAAAAACGATTTTATCATATTTCCATAAAATGGAATGTATGAAGGTAAGTTTTTTATACAAATTAATAAAAACATAAATAAATTATAAGTATCATATATATGATATAATTTTTTTAAATAGATTATTATTTCCATCCTTGAAAGGTGGTAATGGAAGAATGAACGATATCAGTATGTGAGGTTGTAGTCCGGCGTACACACGAATGATGATTGTGTATCACTTTTGATGGAAGTGTTTTTTAGTGTAGGTCATAACCTTAACATAAAAACATTTTAATATATTTATTGTATAATTATGATAAAATAATAATTGAATGGGTGGATAATGTAATAAAATGAAAGTGATAGTTGAATAATGTTCCCTCTTCTTTGGGTTACTCCTTTTGGTTTATACCAAAAGTCATCCTTTAATTATTTCTTCATAAAATGAGGTTTATATAATAATTTTAGGGATTTTGGGAGATTAATTGGGTATATATTGGATGATATAAATTGCATTATATGTGTAAATAAGTGAGGGATGTGACAACCCTTTTATAGTGGAGGAGGAGTGACATTCTTTTTGTTATTAAAAGGTAAGCAGTATTGAGTGATTTTCCTTACAACATCTGACTGAAATAATGAAAAACAATTAACCCGAGGGGGGATATGGTCTAAAAAATGTATATAAAATGGTAGTTTGACATTTTTATAGGTCATTTTGGCCCTTCAGTCTAAGTTTAGTCCCTTGTTAAGATAGTTTTCCTCTCAATCGTTGTAATTAAATTTAATTACTCTCACTAATGTTTTTGAAAAAAATTGAGTTGATTGTTTTATAAATTATAGATTAGTACGATTATAAATATATAATCCATTTTTCCAATTCCAATCATATTATTGGAATAAATTATATTAAAATTAATCTCATAGATGTGATGAGAATGCGAGTTTTTAATGTGAAAATGTCCAAAAGTTTGAAATGCTTTTATATCCAATTTCATTTTTAAATTGTTTCCAATGAACTAAATTGGATTAATTTATGTATAATATAACAAGATATACTTTAAAATCAACTTATATTATAATTTAACTATATAATTAAATTAGATAAAACAAATTTTTTTAATTAAAATTCAGTAATTTTAACTATTCATTAAAAAATGAAACATCTCAAAAACATTCCAAAAATATTCACTAACATAATTTTGAAATTTTTTAATTCAAAAAAAAAATGTTTATTTTTTCATATAGAATTTTAAAAAGTTCCAAAAATTGGTTTTAAAATTGGTGAACCATTAAAAGGCGACAAACTACCTTTAGAAAAAATACAGTTTTTTATACGTAAATCGGGTTTTTTCTTACCTTATAACTATGAAATATATTTGTTTAATTTAAAAACGAATGATTGGATATATATATATATATAATATCTAATCCTATTAATAACCACTAATTTAAGTTCTAGGAGATAATTTTCATGTTAAATAAAAATATCAATTGTATTTGGTAAAACATGGTCATGCATGTAATGAAAGCCATTTAATAAAATCATTTCATGCAACACAAAATAAAATAAATGTTTTGTGTAACACCTCAAAATTATAAATTAAGTGCATTGTATTTAATAATGCATATAACACACAACACCATGTGCATAAGGGGATATAATATCTTGAGACTCTAAAATATATTTACTATTTTAAATAAATTCAATATTTGATATAGATTGCAATGCATGTCATACTATGTTAGTTGTTCCTCACATAAAAACAACTTTCTTCAAAAGCATACGTTATAGTAAGAACGGGTTTTACCACAAAATATATTATTAAAATATCATTATTTAATACAATATGATATAACATAATTGTTAAATTAGTGGATATGAATAGTATTAACTAACATATGTAAATATATGTTTTATAGAAATATAAAATGAATTAATTGGTTTCAAATTAATTAGAAATTAATATAAGAACAAATTGAATATAAATAGAATCTTTTTATTTAAAACTATTTTTATGCATGAAAAGTTATTTTATCCTAATAAATTAAATTAAAAAATATTAGTGAGTTATATTATTGTAATATATAATTTATATATTTAATAAAACATTTTCGTTATTCATCACATTGATTTGATAAGAATAATATAAGAACAAAACAAATATTTCGCATAGAAATCAAAAATTTTCTAAAGGCGCTTTTACTGCCTTTTAATGGTGCACCTATTTTAAATCATAATTTAGATAATTTTAAAATTATAATATGAAAAATAAAACATAATTTTTGAAATAGAAAATAAAAATTAGGTTATTGTTAATTTTTATTATTTTTCTGAAATATTTCATTGATTTGACGAATAGTGAAAATACTGAATTTTAATTCCAAAATTCATTTTCATCTATTTTATTAGTAAGGTTAAATTATATTTTAAATTAGTTTTAAAGTCATATTATATCAAATGTAAAACAATTAATCCAGTTTAGGTAATCGAAATTAATTTCTCATAAAAATTAGATATAAAAACATCTCAAACTTTTGAACATTTTTTTACTTTGGAAACCCATTTTGTCGTCTCGTATGTGGGATTAAATTTAAATTAATTAAAACCACACATTTTATTAGAATTTAGAAAAATGGATTTCATATTTTTAGTCATCATAATTTATGATTTCTAATAAGGTCAACAAAGTATTTTAGAAAAATATATTAGTGAAAGTAATTGAAATTAGTAAATTCCATTAAGAGAAAAATTAGCTTAATAAGGGACTAAACCTGAAACTACGGGAAAAAGGACCTATAAACTTGTCAAAAATCCATTAGTAATTCATATTTTGATCATATAATCTCTTATATCTAATTTTTACCTATTATTTGAGCCACTTGACATCTGAATAATGTGGGTAGAATTCCCTTTTCCAAAATTCACAAGAATGTCACTCATCCTCTACTATAAAACGACACTCACCTCTCACACTTACTCACAGATTTCAAGACATTTTTATCTATCAAAAGTTTCTCAAATAAGCTTCCATGATCCCACCCCTAAACCTATAAGACTCACATTGGGAAGATATCCATATAATTAATCCATTTGGTGCCAACCAAAATGAGTTACCCGAATAAGTGGTAACGCTCTTCCTCAAGCTATTCTTATTTATTTTCACTCTCCACTCCCTCAACTATTATTATTTAATGCTTATATAATAACCACAATATCCTAAATATACTGAGATATCATTTTATAATGGGTTGGCCTATACTTATTGATGATGTCATTGTCATGAGGATGGTCAAGTTTACATTTATAAAGATCCAAGATATAGAACAATGGCTAACCTCAATGTCACTCTTAAAGAAGCAGTGTTGAGAGCCTTATGGGTATTTATGAAAATATTTTTGTGTTTTTTAATATTTTGAAAAATGAATATGGAAACTAGCAAGGATATTATTTAGGAACACACAATGGGTGGTGATGATATAATAATGATAAAACCGTGGAAAGACCCAAGTATCATAAAGAATGAAAACACAAAAAAGAAACAAAGATATAATGAAATAGTAAACAATCAGTGAGAATGCGGCTTGATCTAGGAGTATCCACCCTCAACTATCCTATCATAGATCTATAAAAAATAAAATCAAGAACACTAGACCTCACTCAGTGCATGTCCTATGCATCAAATCATACACCCCTCAACTAAAAATTGAACACTCAAGCATAGAATTTCCTCACTGCTCAAGAATTCATCCAAACTGAAATGTGATTCCCTCAACAGAGTCATTCCAGGAAGTTATTCTCACAAGGACGAATGATCTTGCAAAGATCATTAAAACATACAACCCATCTCAATTTATTAGGTGAGAAACTGAGAGAGGAATGGGAGGAGAGATGAGGCGAGAAAGTAGAAATTGATCTAGTGGAAGAATGTTCTCACACATACCCCAATTCACTTTCACAATTTACTAAGGTGAAGAAGAAAATATTGATAATGATGATGCTTATTTCTCCAGGTTATGTCAAGTTTGATAATCGGGATCTAGACCTTGAATTAGCTCCCCATTTCTGGAGATTCCATATCAAAGTAAGAAATGGGAAGAATGAATAGAACGCAACAATTGAATCATACATCACAATTCACATAAAAAAATTCAAATCGATGATATTTATAGTTACAAATTAAAACACAAAAATAGATCTTGGAAGATGGAGATGAATATAGAGGAGTAAGGCCTCGTCTCGAGGATGAATACGATTCCCCAGTCAAGGGTGTGGGTGAATGGCGTGAGGTGTGGAGTGTCCCTCCCCACCTCAGGAGATGAGACATAGTTCCTATTATTAAAAAAAATTAAATAGAGATGAATTGAAACTTAACTAACAAGAAATGATCAATCCATGTGGCTAGCTCTAATGTGATCAACATCGGCTCTTCAGTGTACTCTTAGTGAGTGCATTCAGTCCCTTTCAACGACCTGCGAATACTCCACACTTTCTCACAAATATCTCTTCTCATCACAACCCACGATCACCTACCTTTGTAAACAACAGAAATACAAAAAAGTTAGAAGTGAAAATATGTAACAGATATTATATATATAAATATCTATATATAGCTATATATTAATATCATTAAAAATAAATATAAATATAAATATATATATAAATACCTATAATTATTATCAGTATTATTTGATATATATTAATATATATTTATATTACTATTCTATATATAAATATAGAAAATTTATTATGTATATCATTATACTATGTTAGATATATTAATTATCAGATATGTTATTATTATTATTATACATTTTATATATTATAATTAAAATAAAAAATGAAAAAATAAATAAAGGAGAATATAGTGTTGGGGGGAAGGTGTCGGGCAGAAGGGAGGATACAGGGGGGATCTCGGTGCAGTGGGTTGCAGTAGGTGGAAGCGGAGGCGCCGAATTGAATGGGTGTGTGTTGATCTCGACATGTCAACTTCTAGATCCAACAGACGACAGTGAAGGTTTTCTTTGGTTCCAATCCAAAGGCAGTCGGAAAGCTCGAGTTCGGGTTGTGAGGCAGGAGCGTGGATCATCGAACGAATTGAATTAAATGAAATTAAATTTATTTCAATTATTTAATTATAGAAATGATAAATTAATAAAAACAATAAGAAAAGAAAAATTACTACAAAAACAAAAGAATAAATAATTATAAGAAAACACAAAATGAATTATTCTATTTTAAAATTATTGAAAAACAACAAAAATAATAAAAAAAACATATTTTCAACACATAAATATATTTTTAACAATTTGATACAAAAAATACAACAATTGATAATTATTTAACAAAATACATTATTTTAATAATTAAAATAGAAGAAAATGGGAAAATTGACGAGGGAAAAGGTATTGAAATTAACACACATCAATCTCCCCCACTCTTATATCCTTGTTTGTTCTCAAACAAATACTTTCTTTTGAATTTGAAAAATAGAAGGAATGATTTTATAGTCAGTTAGAAATGTACATGTCTAGTATTTTATGAATAGAGGAAGAAAATATATAAGTGGGTCTAGCTTTCAAATAATGTGCTCAAAAATTGAAAGCGTCTTACCTAAAATAAAATAGCCCATGGGAATCAAAGGGAACACAAACTCATTTATAGTGAAGGGTGTCATGCCTCCTAAATGAAATCACTAACTAACCTACTTCAATTCTAGTTTATGTTTCAATTCAGGGAGTGGTGATAGGTTAAATCAAGTGGAATTAAAAACAAAACAAAAAGCACCTTCAATTATAAATTTCTCATAGGTTCTAATAATTTAAAAGTTCAATTTCTTTTGAAACACTTCATTGATATAGCTCAAATGATCATTAATTAATTCAGTTGTTCCTTTCTTCATTTGGGTTCAAAATCCACCTCACCTAAATGAGTTCATTTTTTACAGGACAATTTATTTTAATTATTCCTAGCCACAATTTTTGTAAAAAACTATGTATATTAATTATTAAAATTTAAAAAGGATTTTATTTTTTAAATGAGACACACCTATTTCACCTATTACAAGGACTCACCATGACATCCCATTTCCCATTTTACTCTAGTTACAAGTGACATAAAGAATTATCATTTGATTAAGCTCAATTGTTTTATTTTTTTAATTAAAATATGAGTTCCCTAGGTTTGATTTTAAATATCCAGTTTCCAAATTTCATGATAATAATTTCCCAAAAGCTTTCCCATCACACTCCCTTCCTTAGTTCTTAACTAGAAAATCCATAAAAAACTGCAAGCAATATACTCGATAATCACTCAACCTGAACAATGTTAAAATCAATATAACCCTCAACACCTAGAATTAACTATACACTAGACATGACTTAAATTAAGTGCAAGGTGATGCCAAATTACCCTCAGGTTGTGAAAGGAAATTTGAAAATTTTTGAAGGAATTTTGAAAATTTATAAAAAAGGCCATTTTTTGATAAAACAAATATGGGGAATTTATGTAACCAGAAATTCCCCACTCCTCCACACTAAAACTCAAAATTGTACCCAATGTCGAATCCTAATGTGGGAGATAGAATAGTTCAAAACATATGGAAAGTTATATAGTTAAAAGATTGTGAAGTGGTTTTAGTGAAGTTCAAAAGTTTGTTTGCCACACCGAGAATAAAAAAAAAACTAAAGAGAAAACAAAAGACCCACCAACCACCACCAAAAACAAGAAAAATTAAAATTTTAAAAGTTCATGTTTTAAGAAGTTATAAACTGAAAAATGATTTGTCAATGAATGTCAAACAGTTGCATTATGATCAATTTAGTACAATATACAAGAGTAGTAACATGAAATTAAAAACAATGGGGTGTAAGTAATTTTCACAAATTAGATCAAAATATATTTTCACCTCTCTAGATATTAATAAGCTAGTACCTGAGAAAGAAAAAAAATTAAATTTTAAAAAAACACTCAGAGTAGACTCCCCCACACTTAACAACTTGCATCATGTAGTAAAATATAACTAGAAAAAAATGGAGAAATACAAAAAACCTTCTCTAACTGTGTTGATTTTCAATCACAAGTTCATGCCCAATGAAGTATCCCTTTATTATATTTCTGAAAAAACCATGGTTTCTCCATTCATACACCTATAAGATGAATTCATATTAACACTAGTATCTATGATTTAAAGATAAAAATAAATGAAACCAGTTTTTAGTTAGGGAGTTTTATTGTACGAAATTTAAGTGAGTCGGTCCCTTTGATAATGATTGACTACCCCCTAGAGCTACTGCCTGTTTATTTACCCAAAATAAAACATCATAGATTAAAAAAACATAAATTAAGAAATAAAATTAATAAATGAAAGCATAATATTGGGATGACCCCCAGGGGTTTCTATATCTTTACTGTCCATAGCTGGATAATACATTGATCAACCCCTATCTGATGGGGGATTAATTTTCTTGCTCAAGTACCACCAAATGTGGTTCCTTACAAATTAAGTGACTTGAAAAATGTTGATCACTCTCTGTGTTGATTCAAATAGAACTCCATACTTAAATGTGGAGTACCTCATTTGAATTGATAGAATAGAAAACAAAAAGTAGGGTTACTTCCCCTCTTTTACATCATGATGTTGAGAGTGCATAAGATGTGAGACTTCAGCACGAGGATGAGACTTGTCTTTTAGTTTAATGCAATAAAATAGTTTCTCATGGGAAATGGAAAAATTTTCATCATACTCTTAAATCCATGTGCACTACTTCAATAATACCTCTTTAATAGTAGCTCACACATTGTAATTTTCATCCTGAATTGGGAGTTCCAGAAGTTCCTCCTCATGTGAAACTGCATGCTCATCATGACCCTCCATGTAATCACAAAAGAGAGATTCCTTCTCAATATATATAGCGGAATAAACATATTCAATATCAGTTTCAAAATAATAAAATTCATATAAAAAGATAGATTGATTCAAAAAAAATTCATCTCCCTGAAGTAGTGCAACTTGTTCTTTTCTAAGAATATTTAGTGTTCTCGGGAGAGTGTCTGTAGAAGGAGGGGGGTAGTCAACCTCCTACATCCTCCCATCAAAACACATTACTTCTAGAGTGGTTTCCTCTAAGGAAAAATGAGATGAAATCTTGTGCTATCTGAATCTATTTAGAAAAGGAAAAATAATTAGAAAATTCAAAACAACAAAAATCATCAAATGAAATGATAGAAATGGAATGATCTCCCAGATTGTTCTTAGTTTCTTTAATTTATGTCAATTCCATTTCTTGGAAAATCTTGAATACATACTTAGAATGTGAATATTACATTTCAATCTTTGATTTCATGGATAGTTCAATTTCAAATGTTGGAAACTCTATTTCTTCTATAACATAGACCTCAGGGAAGAGGTGGGAAAACACTTTAAGTTCTTTGACAAAGCCTTATAAAGTTTCAGGTCTCAGATCCTCCTTGAATTATTCAATTAGTTCAAAAAAATAATATGGATAAAAAATTTGGATCTTTACCCTAATTCTATATACAGGAAATCCAACATAATCCATTGAGGGTCATGGTTGTCTCATCATTTTTTAGTTTATATATTTTTATTTTTTTTGAAAGAAGGAAAAAACCATAAAGGAAAAAATTACTTCCCTAGCAACGTCACCAAAATATTACAGTGTCCTTATCATGAGGATGCTCATGTTTACATTTATAATGAACCAATATGTGGTATAGTGGCTCACCTCAGGATCTCTCTCAAAGAAGCAGTGTTGAGAGACATAGTGGTTTTTCCAAAAATCTTTTTCTGTTTTTCTATATATTTTAAAAATATCAAATGGAAACTAGTAAGGTATGTACTCAAGAAAACACATGGGGTGGTGATGAAATGAGAATGATGAACCATTGAATTATCCCAAGAAGCAAAATGAATAAAAACACAAAAAAGAAACAAATCCAGAAAGACACTGAAAACCGTCAATAGGAATAATGCTTGATCTGGGAGTGTCCACCCTCAACTACCTTATCAAAGGTCTACTAAAAAATGATTAAAAAAATATCATCCACAATCGATGTATATCTGATGGATTGGATAATACTCATCCCTCACCTAAAATTTGAACACTCAAGAATAGAATTTCTTCACTGCTCAAGATTTCCTCTAAACTATAATGGGATTCACTCCACAGAGTCATCCCAGTTAGGAATTGTCACTAGATAGAGTTACCTGATGAGATCCTCAAACCCAAATGTCCTGAAGGACTTTTTATTTTTTTTATCGATAATACCCCCTTTAAGGGTTGAAAGAGAACCATTAATTGACCTGTAGGCCCAAGTCACAAGGACCTACATGACCTGAAGGCCAATACATGACCAGAAGGACCAGTGGTATATTATGACCATTACATGACCCATAGGACCAACCCATTAGAACTACCCTCCCCTGATTCTGCATTATTGATCTCCTGACTCCCCACCTTGCATTGCTGATCAGCTTGCATTGCCCGGCACAAAGCCGCACGATGCCTGATCCCGATAGAGGTTGTCATACCATCTCATTATTCCAATATGGTAAGCTCTTCTTCTGGTGACAACTACCCTTTGCTCTGATCCTCTTCTTGGTCCTACTCTATGTGAATGAGGCTCCTCCATGGTCTCTTTGGCATGAAGGCACTAGGGCCCGAAGGCCTTTGATGACCCGAATTCCCTGAGACCCGTAGGCCCAAACTGGTGGCCCGAAGGGCCACATCGGGTGAATAGTTTTGGCCGCTAAAGTACCAAACAATACCTGCTACAGTGCCTGCTACAGTACTAGTTCTAGTACTAATACAATACTACTACATTATCCTAGAAATTATCCTCTACTTGGCTTTGAATATGGGTCTCTTGGATGCAAAGAAGGAGCCTTTACCACTCAGGGATGGGATCATTGGCTGTTGAGATCATCAAATAGCGAAACCCATATCAATTTATCCGTCAAAAAACTAATAGAGTAAGGGGTAAAGAGATGGGGTGAGAATGTAGAAATAAATACAGTGCAATAATGCGTTTTCACACACCCCAACTCTCTTTCACAGTTTACTAAGGAGAAGAATAAAATTGTGATTGCGATGATGCTCAAATCTTCAAGTTGTGTCAGGTTTAATAACCAGGATCTAGCCCTCAAATTAACTACCCATTTGTGGAGATTCCAGACCACAGCATGAAACATGAATGAACAAACAGAACAAAATAATTGGAACAAACTCCACAATTCACATAACAAAACATGCATATTTATGATATTTACAGTCATAAATTAAAACACCAAAATAGGGCACAGAAATGGAGGTCGAGATGGAGGAGCAAGGTACCATACCCTTGTGAAAGATTAATCTTTAGTCTGGGGTGTGGGTGAAATGTGTGAGGTGTGAATTTTCCCTCCCTGCCTTAATTGAAGAGATGTAGTTCCTATTATTAAAAAAAAAACCAAATTGAGTTGAAGTGAAACTAAACTAACAAGCAGTGATCAATCCACATGGCTAGCCCCAATGTTCTTGTCATCGTATCTTCAGTGAACTCTTAGTGAGTGTATTCATCCTCTTGTAATGAACCAAAAATCTTCTACACTTTTCCCATGAATAGCTTCACCCATCACTACCCATGATCACCTCCCTTTGCAAACAACAAAAAGAAAAAAAAATTGAAGTGAAAACATATTACAATTATTATTATATATATATAACTATATGTTAATATCATTAGAAATAAATATATAGATATTTTAAAAAAACATATAATTATTATGAGTATTGTTAGATATATATAAATGCGTATTTATATTAAAATGATATATATAATATTTAATTTAATTAAATAATTATATACAAAAAAACCAAAACATATAAATATATAAACCTTTATAAAAATTTAATATTATTATTATGTAAATAAATATTAAAATATTTATTATGTATATAATTCTATTATATTAGTAATATTAATTATTATACATGTTATTATTAATATATATAAGGTCGATTACATCCGCCACCGCGGAACACAACATAATAAAAAAATGTAGTAAACATGCATGCCCTGGGACATGACCCCGCGAACTACACCTCAACCCCCACAAGAGCTTAGATCATAGAACGAATGATGATCCATGACTTCATGGAGTCTACGAGCGATGATGGAGAGTAGATCCAGACCGATGGTGGGGCTCGATTTATGTGTGTGTGCAGGCTCGACCAGATCTGGTTTGCTTATTTTTTTTTGAAATTTTAAAATCTTTAACTTGATCAACCGTGGGTTTGATACTTCATATTATTTGAATCTATGATGGTATGGATGATTTTTGTATGGTTGAAGTTTTGGTGCAGCCTTTGTGTTGTTGTTGTGGTTCATTTTCTGGATGGAGAGTTGAAGAAGATTCGTTGGAAGAAGCCACAGTGAGATGTGGAGCAAGAGGTGGAACAAGAGGATATGCGGTGTGAAGGGGGAGTCATTGCCAAGTTTTGAGGTGATGGCCTGAACGAGAAACTACATGCCAAGGTGAGGGATGTTAGTGAGAATGAGACACCACCATTAAACAACTGATTGTGTGTATGAGACACCGCCAACATGGGGCTAGCACTGTGAATAAAGAGGGGCATGGCGGTGTGTCATGAGATACCGCCAAAGAGAGTTTGCGGTATGTGAATCTGCATAAAAAAACAACCAAAATAAATTAATAATTTAACATAACAAAAAAATAAATTAACTAACTAAATTAATAATTTAAAAATATATATTTATAACAGTTAAAAAAATTAACTATAACTTATTCAATTATATATTACAATTTATTAATATTTAATTAAAAACAATTAATTAATAACCGAAAAACTTGTTCGGATAGGTTAATTAATAAATTAATGAATTAATGAATTAATGGAATCAAATAATAGAATTGAAACATTATAATATTTTTTGATTTAATTAATTAAAAATGAAATGAAATTTAATTATTCAATTATAGAAATTACAAATGAATAAAAAGAATAAGAAATAAAAAATTACTATTTAGAAAAAGAATAAATAATTAAAATAAAGATAAAAATCAATTATTATATTTTAAAATAATCCAAATACAACAATGATAAAAAACATATTTTTAAAACATAACCATATTTTTTACAATTTGTTAAATAAAATACAATAATTGATAATTATTAAAAAATATATATTATTTTAATAATAAAAAGAGAAGAAAAAGTTAAATTTTTTGTGAAAAAAAGTTATGAAATAAAGCCACATCACTAACAAATACTTCCATCTAATGGGTAACGAACTTACTGTTTATGTATATGGGGAACTACCGCCTCACAAAATGATGTCATTCATTTTTCCTTTACCACCTCTCATGGTTGAGAATTATGATTGACATAAAATTTATATATGATATACATGATGATTATAATTTATTTATGTTTCTATAATTTTTATATTGAATATACCTTTATGTTTTTCATTTGTGGGAATATAACAACATCGGTTTTAGAAGTGTGGACTACCTTCTCCTCAAAGCGATGTAATTTTTCACACTATATATAGAAGGTATAAATGATGGTTTTATTAAAAATATGTGACATATATGGCATAAATATTAAACATGAATTATAATATACATACTCACACACATATATATACACACCATTTATTTTTCATTTTTTAAATATGACAATGAAATGAAAGTAGAGTTCATGCGTACGTACGACCAACAATCTCCATGAACAACACATTACATTTTATGTCTTCAAATTTTATGGATTATTATAAATACATGTATACTAAGTATATATTATATTTAAAACCTATATTACATTCTATAGATGATTAAATCGTGATATAATTATTAATAACAACATGTAACAAGTTCTAACATTCTTGATAAACTAGACAATTAACACATGAAATATTGAAAATAATAAACTATTATTAACAAACGAGTAATAAGATATTATAAGAAATTAATATACGATATTATAAATATAATTATCATCACGGTATATGTTAATAACATTATTAATAAAATTATACATCAGGTTAATGGATGTTCACCCAAAAAGGAAACACAAGGTAAGGGATTCTTGTCTCATATTTCTTTCTATTAGTCACGTGTCATTATCACGACTCATTTATTTTGTGTGGTGTATCTATTTCTTCTTTTGGTATATTATAACATGAATTATTTAATCATCATGATAGTTTGAGTTTAAACTTTAATTATATTTTTAAGGGGATTTGGGTTAAAAGTTACCTAGTGGTAAAGAATTTCATAACTTGATTCCTTTTTATTGGGTTATATTACATCCATGTCGACATTAATATTATAAGATTATGTGTGTAATAAAATTTTAATATATATATTTTTTTATTTTCAATTGTTTTTTGTGGATTTATTTTTTACACACATAATCAATTCATTGATTTATTCTATCATCAACGTTATGGTCTTTTCTAGGGTCTACTTCAAAATCTCATTTTCTCAATTTTTTATACTTTAATTTCCATAAAAGTAAATTATTTTATAATTTTATAATAAACCCTTTAATTTTATCCTCCTCTATTCATTCATGATCATTTCTAAGTAAAAATACCATTTTCCCACCATTTGGAACTCAAAATGTTCTAGAAAATGTTTTCAAGAAACCTAAATTTATTTCTCTCTTTAGTCAGAGAATATGTTTTCTTATAAAAACCCATTTTTATAGAAAGATTTCAAAAAATATTTTTACTCTTTAAAAAATTATTTATTAAATTTATTTTTACCCTTTTTTCTGTTACAATTATTTTCAAAGGAATCTTCTTGAAACTTTCTCAACAATGCACTTTTCTAACCATTTTGTCTTATAAAATGAATTCACTGTTTACCTTGTATTACATGTATGGATTTAACCACCATTAGTCCTCCAGATATCTCATTGCAAGTTTTAAATGTTAATTATTAAATTATATTTTGGTTTTAAAATTTATTTTCAAGGATTTTTTTTTTCAAAATATTTTATAAAACAAAAGGATATTTTCTTGAAGAATGAATTTAAAATTCTTCTTCCATTTCATCAATGCAAACAACCCTTATTCCTTACTTAATTGGTATATGCCATATTGATACCATAATTATTTTTCCTATAGATTTTTTTAATTATGTTTCCAAGGATAATATTGAAATTCACTTCCATGATTCCTTTTTTAGTCCCCTTCTAGAATTCAATTTCTAGTGATCATTGAACTTAATGTTTCCCCTAAATATAAATATAATTTATCAGGGATATGTTTTTTTTCCTAAAATGTATACCATTTTTATATATGGTGTGTACTTTATAGTTATTTTATTAACTGGTGAAATATTGATACATCAATATCTTCTACACCATATAGATATTTGATAAGACATATTGTTAAATAAATTATTCGAAATATTAAGAATGCTTCAGACAAGTACGACACAGGTGATAATCAGTTATAGATAGCCCCCTCGATTCTTCAATAGTATCATGGGATGAGTTAGATGGCTATCCTTAGATGGGGTTTTACCCAATATTCTAAACCATCTTGTTAATGGTCTTGACGATAAAGGTACCATATACCTAGAAAACATGACATCCAATAATTAATAATTTCCCCAATTTAGATTAATTTATTATTAATACATGATATTTTATGTTGAAATATCTATGGATGCATTTTATTCTCAGTTTATTGATTTAATTTCATGTGTTTCAGTTATTTTTTTCCATATTGATTATGAATTATTTAGTTTTTTGAATGACATGTGTTTAAATTTATTTACCTTTCCATATTATTTACCCACTTCCTTCTCAGTTTATTTATTACATGTCATGTTTCTTAATTTATTTCCTTTCCCCATTGAATATTCTCATTGATTAATTATTTTATCTACTGTACTTTATCCTTACTAAGCATTTGTGCTCACCCTTATTTTTTTTACATTACCCTGGATTCCATGAAGTATAAAAAGAAATATTTGCAAAGATAGACTAGATAAAATAAATTTATTATCCTAGAATGAAAAAATTATGTTGTAATTATTGTATTCATTTTTAATGTAAGAATTGTGTATGTATCTAGTTTACCAAGACTAATAAATGGTTTGGTTCTTCAGGATGTGATTTACTTGTATATTAGGCCAATGTAATGGTAGAATGACACTAGCTCTGGGATTTCTAGGGTTGGGTCGATACAGTTGTTATCAAAGCAGGTTTAGTAGCAACTATTGAAACTAGATTTAGGAGATCATAGATTAGAGAACATTGCCCTAAGGTATAATTTTAGGATAATTATACTAGAACATCCTTGAATTTTGGTAGGGTATATATCATGAGGGTCTTCCTATAAATAAATCAATGCCTGTATAGTACAAGTGGACGTTGTTATGGAAGAAACGTGCCTAGGGGTAACAACTTTGAAAAGGTGCATCAGGCCAAACTCGAGCCTAACCTGGTACATGAAAACATGAATTACTCCACAACTAGTTTGAAACTCCCCAGAGACATTCTTACACTTAAACAAAGTGACTATGAAGAAAAAGTATCCACTAGTGAGGAGCAAAGACCTATTTGATCAGTTGAAAGGGGAAAAATGGTTCTCAAAGGCTGACCTCCGATCAAGTTATCACTAGTTGCAAGTACGAGATGAGGATATAATGAAGAAAACCTTCAGATGTCATTACAGTCACTGTGAATACTTGGTGATGCCCTTTTCTATGATGAACATCCTAGCAGTGTTCATGGGACTCATGAAATAGATCATTCATGCTTACTCAGACCGGTTTGTGTTGGCCTTTATCAATAATATCCTTATGTACTAAACATCTAAGGAGGAGAATGTGAGACACATAATCATGTTTCTGGACATACTATGTGAGAACTAGATTTATAGGAAACTCTCAATGTTCCAGTTAGGTATTTGGGTGGGCCACTTTCTAGGAAATTTTATCTTCGCAGATGGACTGGCAGTGGAACCGGCCATGGTCGAGGCAGTGTTGGCATGTGATCCACCTAAGGACCTGACCAAGGTGTGGAGATTCCTCAATGTAGAAGGTTATTATAAAATATTAATAAAATATTTTTTTAGGAGTTCATCAAACTATAATATTTTTGACTCAAAAGGGGAAGCCTTTAGTTTGGAAAAAGAAGTGCCAGTAGGGTTTTAGAAGTTGATGTAGAGTTTGAAGAGTGCTCTGATATTGAAATTTCTGGAGGAGGGTGTCAAGTACATAGTACTCGGTGATGCATTAAGAACTTGGCTTGGTTATTTCCTGATGTTGAGGCGAGTGGTAATTTCATAAGTTTCTCTCTAGTTGATACCACATGAGAAGAACTATGTGACCCATGATCTTGAGTTAGCAACAATAGTCGTTGCATTGAAGATGTAGAGAAACTACCTAATTGGAGATTAGTTTATCATCTACTCTGATCACATGACTATCAAGTATATATTCTATCAGAAGGATATGAACTTGAGAAATAGAAGATGGCTAGAGTTCCTATAGGACTATGAAATTGAGATTGTATATAATCTCGGGAACATGGTAGAAGATTCTCTCGGCAGAAGATCTAGTTCTTAGTTGCTAATTGAGGCATTGGATCAATTATCCCCATTATAGATATCTTTTATGGATGGATATAGAGCATCTTACCTCCAATCGATGGTTTCTACCCCTCCACTCTTACAGCGATTCAAGGAGTCACAACTTGGGGATACCAACTATGAGACATTACATGATCATATATCCACAGGGCATGCTCCCGATGGATATTCCAAAGTATAGGAGAACATCCTTTTTTAGAGGACAAATAATAGTACCGGTGGCATTACGGGAGGTGGTTCTGAGAATGTTTCATACGTCCCCAATAGTGGTACATCCAAGTGTGGTGAAAAGGTACCATGACCTCTAACGTCAATGTTGGTTTCCAAGGATGAAGAAGAGAGTGACAAAGTTTGTCTCTCGATGCCTTACTTGTCTGCAATTAAAGGCTGAGAACCAGGTTCCAAAAGGCTTAGCTCAACCCCTTGAGGTTCTAGAATGGAAGTGGGATAAGATATCAATGGACTTCATGATGGGTATACCACGTATGTCTAGGAGACACGATTCCATCTGGGTGATCATTGATCTACTCACCAAGTCATCCCACTTAATAGATATTTGAGAGCAGAGTTCAGTTGAGATCTCGGGACACCTCTACATGGAAGAGATAGTTTGACTCCATGGAGTTACATCGATGATTGTTTTAGACCGTGTTGTTCATTTTACATTAGTGTTGTGAAAGGTGTTACATGAGGTTTTTGTGACCCAGTTCCGCTTTAGAATAGTGTATCACCCACAAATTGATGACTATATGGAGAAGACCATTTAAGTTCTGAAGGACATGATGCAGGATTGTATGTTAAACTTTGTCCAGAGTTGGGAGGATCACCTACCATTGGTGGAGTTTTCCGCACATTCCACTGTTTTTGACGCACGCCTCCCTTATTCCGTGCACCACCCCCTTTTTTCATGCAGATCTTCTTTCCAACAACCTATGTCTTCATTTTCCGATTTTCAGGTCTAAACATTTGGCAAACACTGGATAACAGTGCCACCTTCAATACTGTTGTTTACTTGAACTGTATGATAAACCTATGGTGTTTTAGTTTGAAAATAATGATTATACGATTTTTCCAATATTATAATAAATGCTCACACTATGGTTTTTGGTTTTAATAAATTCCCTATTGAAAAGGATAAACTCTAGGCCAAGGAAATATTTGTGTGGAAATAAATGGATGAAGTATTTATGTATTGAGGTTGTGTTGAAAACCATAGCTAAAAGGATATTTAGTGAATAACCTTATTTAATAGATATCCATCATTATGATTTTCGATATTATATTAATATGGTTTTAGAAAAGGAAAACATGTATTCCTAGTGACAACCCATCAAGTCCAACAAGGCCATGGGACTTGAACCAATGACCAAAGGATGATAAGGGTTTGATGCCAACCACTGACCGACACAATACACTGGTTAATATGTAATTGTTTTTTGTTAATAAAGTAGATGAATAAATAATAATGGTAAACCTATAGTGTTAATTTTTATGTTTATATATTAATGTACTTAACATATTGGTTTTGGAAAATAGTTAGAGACAAATGAAATTATTTTAACTATTTTATGGGTCTTACAATCCATTACACATTTATTTTTCATTTACCACCTCTCATGGTTAGGAATTATGATACAAATGACATTTATATTTGATATATTTTGTTTCATTAAAATTTTAATGAAATTTTGTTAATTTTATATATAGAACATATGTGATGAATTGGATTTTCTGTGTTTTATTTTTAAATATTATATAGATTAATTATAAGACCACAAACTGAGATGAAAAAGGATTATGAGGCCCAGAGTGCCCGAAATAAAAGTTTTATATATAATAAAATATTAAATAGCATACAAACATAGTTTTCTTTAAAAAGTGGAATGATTTCTAAATGGGTGCTTGAATCAGAAATTGAAGGGAACTGTTGAGTTCAGAAGAATGAATTTATCATAGGTGCAACCAAACATTGGTTAGTGTGGTTCATTTGTCGAAAGTAATCACATTTGTTTTAAATTAATAAAATATATGAAGAAAATTTATTTTATTTCATCAATGCAGTGACAGATTTCTCTTTGAATAAACATTCGGTAAAAACTTAAAGGTTAGTCTCCCAACCCTATAATTCCCTAGAGTAATTGGGAGGAATCCTCTGGTGAATCCTTTTAAGAAGGTGATGATAGAACCTTGGAAGAAAGATTTATGAATGAATATAT
The DNA here is from genome assembly GCA_963277665.1 of Viscum album. Classification (NCBI taxonomy): domain Eukaryota; kingdom Viridiplantae; phylum Streptophyta; class Magnoliopsida; order Santalales; family Viscaceae; genus Viscum; species Viscum album. The sequence goes on from OY728145.1 coordinate 486,929,022, forward strand.
AGATATATATCACCAATGATGATGATATGGTGACCAATATTCATTATCAAGTGATCCGAATTGAGGTAGGATGCATTATTTTTTATTTTATTTCCCTTTCTTTATTCCTATGATGAACATAGACTAATCCATGAACAAATTAGACCATAGATTGATCATTTTTGTGGGAAGGGATTATTCTATGGGGTTGAAGGGTGGTAATTCTTGTATATATAGGTTTTATTCATTTATCATTCTTACAAGAATATATTGAGGCTGAATAGAACAACGGGCTAGGTTCGTTCTTTGGGATAGTTTCTTGTGCATTTTTCTCCCCCGATTTTCATACATTCTTCTTACGTGTCCTTTGTTCTACACCCAATTTTGAACAATTGATTACTGGGCCTTAAATTCTTGGTGAAACTGTTTGAAAATTGAGATATAGCATTGGGATTAATCAGCAGATGTGCAGAAATGACCGCGATAGATGGATTGAAGCGATTATGTAGCACATGCTCTTCTAGAGAGTTGTGTCGAGATGAATGAAATAAAATTTATGAGCCTATTAAAGGACCAAAAACTATCTATTTTGTGTTAGGATGGTGAAAAAACCTTGTATATGGAGTTTCTAGGTGAATGAACCACTAGAAAAAGATTAGGAAGATCGGCTGATGCATGTGGAGGAAGAAGACAAGTTTCTTGAAAGCCCGATACACACGATGTGTTGTATCGACTAAAAAATATGTGTTAATCATTCGATAACTCAACATGAATGTGATAAGTACTTAGAAACGGGTTGGAGTACATGGGTTGCCTACACAATATGTACTCCCCCCCACAACATGGACTAAACCGGTTACACAGACTACACCATGTACTAGTACACGAGAAAGGATAAACGAGTTTACACCGTGTACTAGAACCTTTCTAAAGTATACATGTGTACCCTAGATTCAATGACACAATGTGTAACCCCTTATACATGCCATGTACCCCTATTCTATATAACATGTTCTAAAGACACGGGTTGTTGGGAACAAGAAGTACCTAGGGTCAAGCGACATGGCATGTGAACCTACTACACACTATACACCTATTCTAACATGGATTGATCAACCTTTCCTCCATATATTAGAAAATATTGTCTAGGGTTCATCCCCTTTATTATTTCCGTAAAGGTTTTAATGAATCATTTCCTACCCTTAGGACTGTAATACATTCAACATGACTTCATGGATAGAGTTGTTGGAATTCCCTAAGAGCCACGAAGTTGGATCCTATATTCATTCTTCATTCCCTAGGTGGATATCTTGGTATCGATGTGACCAATAATACTTGGTCATAATTCCTATACTTAATAATTTAATCTAGATTGATTTGTTGGTATCACCCCATGGCCCTAACTGTGACCCTCATCTGTGTATCATATGTCCCTTCAGATCTGTCAGCACATATTTCTCATAGTGAGACCCGAAAAGTAGTACCTCATGGAAGGACTTCATCAATGTTATTGAACTCAAAAGTGTGTTCTCCTGGATGAGTTCTTTGTGGAATCTTCTATGCTAAATTCCTAGGGTTGGAATGCAATGGTATTGGTTTACCTCTAGACTATGTGTCTTGGTTAAGTATATCTGGATATTCTTGTTATATGTGCATTAGACACATACCTGTGTAGAGATGAATTTTTTATCCTTTATTATATTATTTTTTTTGGTTTCAGGGTGTCTTACTGAGTATTTTTATACTCCCCCTACACTGTCTTTTCCCGCACATGTCGTGTATTTTGCAGACAATCAACATTTTGATGGAGTCTTTGGAGGACTAGGACCCATTGGTTCTTTCTATGACAGGAAAAACGAAGGTGTATTTTAAGGCTTTCAGAAAGAAGTCCCAGTACCTTTTTCTTAAAGGTTGGACTATTATTATAGAATAATTGTGGTGGGATTTTATTCTGGTTCTGTTTACTTTACATTACTTTATGTCATACTCTGGTTGTGGGATATAGTGGTATGCATGTATTTTTTCCTTAGTGGTTTTTATAATTCAGAATTTTCTGGGCTTGGAGATGTATTATTGTGTATAGGTAGATAAGAAATTCCTCCCATTTTAGTGATATTCCAACTCAGTTATAGTCAATCACCTTTATCCTATTAGAGGGGGTCATGGGGAGTCATGGAATGAGTTCCACTGGGATGGGTCCTAATAGAGTGGTATCAGAGGTTTTCGGTTCTACTTTTGGAATAGGTGTCTGTGATATTGGTTTGGGTAAATAGTATTAACGATTTAGAGTGTGGATTTCAGGTCAGGGACTCCAATATTGGTGCAGTAGTTGGAGTATCCTTACACCAGGGCATTGATATAATGCTTTCCAACTCGGTGCACAAGAACACTAGCTACAAAGAAAAAATGGTACATGAATCATATAAGAATGGATAGTGGTTTCCTTGTCCTTCTTGAGTCATCTCTCTAGATATACTCCTTAACCGCGATATATCTTGTTTTCCTACAAGATGCATCCATGATGTATACCATCTAGGATTCAGTATCTATATCTTGAGGATGGACCCCTCAATGACGTGGCTTCGATACAGGGAATGGTTTCCCAAATGTTACCTCCAGGTGGTTCACTAGCCATACAGCTACCTATGGAGTGGCACGTGGTACCCACTGTACCATCTGATGAGGAGAATAGACTGAGTGTGCTTCATGGGTTTTAGTGAAAGGGACCCCTCAGGATCCTAGGTGAGCCCGACCCATAAGCGGCTAAGGACTAGCTTGAGGTGGGGATCTAAGGTTTTCATCTAGTTAGGAAAACAATAGATCAGATGTTGGTCCTGGAAGATATCCTTCAACATGACTCAGTGAGACAATAGTGTTGTTTGGATATCCAAACTAACGATGAGGCAACAATTTTGGGGATAGAGTTTGAGAGCCTCTTCAGAGTGGAGTTCTCACCAGTTACACTAAGAGATGTGCGTATACAAGAGCATCTTCATCTCAAGTAGGGAATCATGATAATAGATGATTATTCATCGAGGTTTAACAACCTTTCAAGGTACTCGATTGATATGGTTAGAGATCAGTACTTTAGGGCTCAACCTTTGAGTGTGGTCTTCATAGAGACATTCGCGAAACTTTTATCCCTCTATACATTCGAACATGTTGTGGGGGTGCTTCAGTGGTATTTGGTGGTTAAAAGCTTCTTCGCTGAGTAGTTACAACTATTGATAGTTAGTAGTAGGAAAGTAGAAGTATATACCTCAAAAGTATGGATCTATAATTATTTTTAGGACCTGGACGTGGTAGATATTTCAAGAGGAGGTCCTAGGACAAATGATATGTAGTTTCGGGCTCTCAAGGTGTGTCCAGATATCCTAGAGAGAGGTGATTATATTCCAGCGACAGTAGGGGATATCTCGCCCAATATTGTCAAACCCACCATAATGTTGACAGGGAGGCTATGGATAGACCACCAAGAAAGAGAAAACTATAGGATATGGCAGATCTATAGGGTGGAGAACATGGAAGAGGATATGGGAGAGAAACGGGAGGTGGTTGACATCTCAAAATTCAACTACTACCACCCCAGGTGGTTTATGCCATTATCAGGGAGCTAGAGGATAGGGGATGAGACAACAATATATAGTTAAGGCATATGACTAAGGGGATCTAGTAATGATTTTATTTTTGATATTTTCTTTTCTACTTTATCTTCTGTACTAATAGGAAAATGTTCTAGTCATTCCATTCTTGCGAAATATCTTGTACAAGACATAGCAATTATGGTCGAACTGTTGACTTAACCGTTAAGCTTTGAGGCACATACAGGAAGAGATTCAATAATCCAAAACCTATGCCACCGGTGTGACCTAACCCTTGTTAGTGAAATTTTTGGTTGGAACCTTTTATTGGAGATGTTGTGGACTTATGAATTCATTATTGGTATGGATTGGTTATCTATAGTCCACGCCCACGTTGACTATTTTTGGAAAAGGGTGTAATGTGTTTATAGTGATGGAATGAGGTTTACCTTTTTCAGTGAAAAAAACCATGAAACATAGGATGGAATCATGTATAGGAAGGTCCATTTGATTACTAATTAGTTGGAAATCCTTACACTCAGTGTAATAGAGGTTATAAGATTCCTGTTTCTAGTAGTGGTGGCGGTCTATGAGGATGTCTTTACTGAAGATGTTCTAGGATTACCTACCCACTGATAGATATACTTCTACATTATTTTACACCCCGTAAAAAAACCAATATCTGCACAAGCATATTGTATGTCTCCCGTAGAGATTTGAGAGTTGTGTGTGTAGTTAGATGACTTGTAGAGGAAGGGCCACCTTCAATACTGTTGTTTACTTGAACTGTATGATAAACCTATGGTGTTTTATGACATTGAGACCCTAAACTATACATTGTTTATTTAGTTATTTGTTCATCCGATTTTCAGGTCTAAACATTTGGCAAACACTGGAGAACAGTGCCACCTTCAATACTGTTGTTTACTTGAACTGTATGATAAACCTATGGTGTTTTAGTTTGAAAATAATGTGAAAATATTTAGATATTCTAAAAATGATTATACGGTTTATCATACAGATCTTCTTTCCAACAACCTATGTCTTCATTTTCCGATTTTCAGGTCTAAACATTTGGCAAACACTGGAGAACAGTGCCACCTTCAATACTGTTGTTTACTTGAACTGTATGATAAACCTATGGTGTTTTAGTTTGAAAATAATGTGAAAATATTTAGATATTCTAAAAATGATTATACGATTTTTCCAATATTATAATAAATGCTCACACTATGGTTTTTGGTTTTAATAAATTCCCTATTGAAAAGGATAAACTCTAGGCCAAGGAAATATTTGTGAGGAAATAAATGGATGAAGTATTTATGTATTGAGGTTGTTTTGAAAACCATAGCTAAAAGGATATTTAGTGAATAACCTTATTTAATAGATATCCATCATTATGATTTTCGATATTATATTAATATGGTTTTAGAAAAGGAAAACATGTATTCCTAGTGACAACCCATAAAGTCCAACAAGGCCATGGGACTTGAACCAATGACCAAAGGATGATAAGGGTTTGATGCCAACCACTGACCGACACAATACACTGGTTAATATGTAATTGTTTTTTGTTAATAAAGTAGATGAATAAATAATAATGGTAAACCTATAGTGTTAATTTTTATGTTTATATATTAATGTACTTAACATATTGGTTTTGGAAAATAGTTAGAGACAAATGAAATTATTTTAACTATTTTATGGGTCTTACAATCCATTACACATTTATTTTAGCGCTTCAGGAATCAATGTTAAGTTTTAGATATCCATTTCTTGAAGTAATAGATAAATTATAAATTGATCAAAGCACAAACAAATAATGAAAATTGGGTTTATAGAAATATGTCAATTAAGTATATTTCATTATATTCTTAGGCAGTAAAAAAATTACTCAACATTAGAAAAATGATAAAATAATGAGTTTCACAAATTTCTTTTTTAATCAATAGTTTTATAAATAATCCCAAATTTATGACATTGAGACCCTAAACTATACATTGTTTATTTAGTTATTTGTGATTGATGACATCAACAATTCCTTATAAATTTTACTCTTTTCCACCATGTACTTATCTCAACTTTCCACTAATGTGATCCTACCTAGAAACCAAGATATATGTTTGTTCATGTGATCTTTTTACGTTATATTCTCTCTTTTTAAGAGGATATTTTACAAACCCTTATTTCAATGCTGGAATTGAAAATATAAATTATCAAACAATTTATTACCAAGATAGAGTTTAAATTGTATGGAAATAATTTATTTATGGTGGGGATAATGTGACACCCCAAAATTCTAAAGTTAGAACATTGAAATCGACAGAGTGTATAACACGCCACACCAAGTGTGTAAGGGAGTATAAGATCCCAAGACAATAAAATGTATTTACTATTTTAAATAAATTCAATCATTGATACAGATTGAAATGAAAAATATACTGATTTAGTGTGTTTTTCACACAATAATGAATTTTTGTATGTTAACTTTGGTTACACACAAGACCGAGTTTTACCAATAAAGAATGTATTATTCAAATATTATTGTTTAATATAATAAGATATAACCTAGCCATTAAATTTGGGGTTTTAAATATTAATAACTAAATTATTAAAATTTATGGATTACACAAATATATAACTAATTCTTTAGTTATAAATTAATTAGAAATTAATATAATAACCAATTTAATATAATGTGAATCTTTTTATAGAAAACTATTTTATGCCCATAAAGCTGTTTTATCGAAATAAATTAAACAGATTACAATTAGTTAGTGATATTAATTTAATATATATATATATATATATTCAGTAAAATATTTTTGATTTTAATCCAATATATTTGATAAGTATAATATAATAACAAACCCAATATTTCCCATAGAAATCAACATTTTTCTAAAGTCACTATTACCTTCTTTTAATGGCTTACCAATTATAAATATAAATTTTGACAGTTTTATAAATTTAATATGAAAAATTAACTTAATTTTTTTATATATAAACATGAAAATTAGGATATGGATATTTTTTGGATTTTTCTAAAATATTTCATTTTTTTGATGAATAATGAAAAATACTAATTGTGAATTCAAAATTTCTTTGTCATATAATTTACATGTAAGGTTAAATTATATTTTAAATTTGTTTTAAAGTAACGATATGTCAATTATAGATATATTAATCTAATTTAGTTTATAGTAATAAATTTCTCATTAAAATTGGATATGAACACATCTTAAATATTTGAAGATTTTTTACTTTAAAAACCAACTTTATCATCCCATCAGTGAGATTAAATTTAAATTAATTTCTTCCAATTATGTGATTTGAATTTAGAAAAATTGATCGCATATTTGTATTCATCATAATTTAAAATATCTAATAAGGTCAAATTATTTTTTTACCAACAATATTTGTGAATGTCATTGATGTTAATTACATCGATTAAGAGAAAAAGTAGATTAATTAGGGACTAACCCTTAAATATAAGGGCCAAAATTGAATATAAACTTGTAAAAAATTAATTTTATGTTCATATATAGAATTTATTCTCACTTAAATTTAATTTGGACCATTATTGGAGCGACATGACAAGGGAAACATGTGGGTTGAATTCCATTTTCCTAAATTTACAAGAATGCCACTCCCCCTCCACTATAAAAAGGAACTCACCCCTCCCACTTCCTCACACCAGTAAAACCATTTGTATCACCCCAAATATACTTCAATAATATCACTAGATCCATAAACTATACCTAGAATCATAACCTTGGGATGAAATCCATCTAAGGAAGCCCTTTGGTTCAAGCCAAAAGGAGTTACTCGAATAAGAGGTAACATCCTTCCTCAAGCTCATTTGTTTTATTTTCTATACGAACCACCTTGAATCTTATTATTACATTATTATATAATAACACAAGTATTATCAATATAATAATATGTGTTAATTCTTAGTGTTGAACCTGCACTTACACACATTTCCACATAATGTGTAACGAACTTACCATTTATGTGTACGATGAACTACCACCCCGCCAAATGATGTCATTAATTTTTCATTTACCACCTCTCATGGTTAGGAATTATGATACAAATGACATTTATATATGATATATTTTGTGATTTTAAAATTTTAATGAAATTTTGTTAATTTTATATATAGAACATATGTGATGAATTGGATTTTCTGTGTTTTATTTTTAAATATTATATAGATTAATTATAAGACCACAAACTGAGATGAAAAGGGATTATGAGGCCCAGAGTGCCCGAAATAAAAGTTTTATATATAATAAAATATTAAATAGCATACAAACATAGTTTTCTTTAAAAAGTGGAATGATTTCTAAATGGGTGCTTGAATCAGAAATTGAAGGGAACTGTTGAGTTCAGAAGAATGAATTTATCATAGGTGCAACCAAACATTGGTTAGTGTGGTTCATTTGTCGAAAGTAATCACATTTGTTTTAAATTAATAAAATATATGAAGAAAATTTATTTTATTTCATCAATGCAGTGACAGATTTCTCTTTGAATAAACATTTGTTAAAAACTTAAAGGTTAGTCTCCCAACCCTATAATTCCCTAGAGTAATTGGGAGGAATCCTCTGGTGAATCCTTTTAAGAAGGTGATGATAGAACCTTGGAAGAAAGATTTATGAATGAATATATAGATATATATCACCAATGATGATGATATGGTGACCAATATTCATTATCAAGTGATCCGAATCGAGGTATGATGCATTATTTTTTATTTTATTTCCCTTTCTTTATTCCTATGATGAACATAGACTAATCCATGAACAAATTAGACCATAGATTGATCATTTTTGTGGGAAGGGATTATTCTATGGGGTTGAAGGGTGGTAATTCTTGTATATATAGGTTTTATTCATTTATCATTCTTACAAGAACATATTGAGGCTGAATAGAACAACGGGCTAGGTTCGTTCTTTGGGATAGTTTCTTGTGCATTTTTCTCCCCTGATTTTCATACATTCTTCTTAGGTGTCCTTTGTTCTACACCCAATTTTGAACAATTGATTACTGGGCCTTAAATTCTTGGTGAAACTGTTTGAAAATTGAGATATGGCATTGGGATTAATCAGCAGATGTGCAGAAATGACCGCGATAGATGGATTGAAGCGATTATGTAGCACATGCTCTTCTAGAGAGTTGTGTCGAGATGAATGAAATAAAATTTATGAGCCTATTAAAGGACCAAAAACTATCTATTTTGTGTTAGGATGGTGAAAAAACCTTGTATATGGAGTTTCTAGGTGAATGAACCACTAGAAAAAGATTAGGAAGATCGGCCGATGCATGTGGAGGAAGAAGACAAGTTTCTTGAAAGCCCGATACACACGATGTGTTGTATCGACTAAAAAATATGTGTTAATCATTCGATAACTCAACATGAATGTGATAAGTACTTAGAAACGGGTTGGAGTACATGGGTTGCCTACACAATATGTACTCCCCCCCACAACATGGACTAAACCGGTTACACAGACTACACCATGTACTAGTACACGAGAAAGGATAAACGAGTTTACACCGTGTACTAGAACCTTTCCAAAGTATACATGTGTACCCTAGATTCAATGACACAATGTGTAACCCCTTATACATGCCATGTACCCCTATTCTATATAACATGTTCTAAAGACACGGGTTGTTGGGAACAAGAAGTACCTAGGGTCAAGCGACATGGCATGTGAACCTACTACACACTATACACCTATTCTAACATGGCTTGATCAACCTTTCCTCCATATATTAGAAAATATTGTCTAGGGTTCATCCCCTTTATTATTTCCGTAAAGGTTTTAATGAATCATTTCCTACCCTTAGGACTGTAATACATTCAACATGACTTCATGGATAGAGTTGTTGGAATTCCCTAAGAGCCACGAAGTTGGATCCTATATTCATTCTTCATTCCCTAGGTGGATATCTTGGTATCTATGTGACCAATAATACTTGGTCATAATTCCTATACTTAATAATTTAATCTAGATTGATTTGTTGGTATCACCCCATGGCCCTAACTGTGACCCTCATCTGTGTATCATATGTCCCTTCAGATCTGTCAGCACATATTTCTCATAGTGAGACCCGAAAAGTAGTACCTCATGGAAGGACTTCATCAATGTTATTGAACTCAAAAGTGTGTTCTCCTGGATGAGTTCTTTGTGGAATCTTCTATGCTAAATTCCTAGGGTTGGAATGCAATGGTATTGGTTTACCTCTAGACTATGTGTCTTGGTTAAGTATATCTGGATATTCTTGTTATATGTGCATTAGACACATACCTGTGTAGAGATGAATTTTTTATCCTTTATTATATTATTTTTTTGGTTTCAGGGTGTCTTACTGAGTATTTTTATACTCCCCCTACACTGTCTTTTCCCGCACATGTCGTGTATTTTGCATACAATCAACATTTTGATGGAGTCTTTGGAGGACTAGGACCCATTGGTTCTTTCTATGACAGGAAAAACGAAGGTGTATTTTAAGGCTTTCAGAAAGAAGTCCCAGTACCTTTTTCTTAAAGGTTGGACTATTATTATAGAATAATTGTGGTGGGATTTTATTCTGGTTCTGTTTACTTTACATTACTTTATGTCATACTCTGGTTGTGGGATATAGTGGTATGCATGTATTTTTTCCTTAGTGGTTTTTATAATTCAGAATTTTCTGGGCATGGAGATGTATTATTGTGTATAGGTAGATAAGAAATTCCTCCCATTTTAGTGATATTCCAACTCAGTTATAGTCAATCACTTTTATCCTATTAGAGGGGGTCATGGGGAGTCATGGAATGAGTTCCACTGGGATGGGTCCTAATAGAGTGGTATCAGAGTTTTCGGTTCTACTTTTGGAATTGGTGTCTGTGATATTGGTTTGGGTAAATAGTATTAACGATTTAGAGTGTGGATTTCAGGTCAGGGACTCCAATATTGGTGCAGTAGTTGGAGTATCCTTACACCAGGGCATTGATATAATGCTTTCCGACTCGGTGCACAAGAACAATAGCTACAAAGAAAAAATGGTACATGAATCATATAAGAATGGATAGTGGTTTCCATGTCCTTCTTGAGTCATCTCTCTAGATATACTCCTTATCCGCGATATATCTTGTTTTCCTACTAGATGCATCCATGATGTATACCATCTAGGATTCAGTATCTATATCTTGAGGATGGACCCCTCAATGACGTGGCTTCGATACAGGGAATGGTTTCCCAAATGTTACCTCCAGGTGGTTCACTAGCCATACAGCTACCTATGGAGTGGCACGTGGTACCCACTGTACCATCTGATGAGGAGAATAGACTGAGTGTGCTTCATGGGTTTTAGTGAAAGGGACCCCTTAGGATCCTAGGTGAGCCCGACCCATAAGCGGCTAAGGACTAGCTTGAGGTGGGGATCTAAGGTTTTCATCTAGTTAGGAAAATAATAGATCAGATGTTGGTCCCGGAAGATATCCTTCAACATGACTCAGTGAGACAATAGTGGTGTTTGGATATCCAAACTAACGATGAGGCAACAATTTTGGGGATAGAGTTTGAGAGCCTCTTCAGAGTGGAGTTCTCACCAGTTACACTAAGAGATGTGCGTATACAAGAGCATCTTCATCTCAAGTAGGGAATCATGATAATAGATGATTATTCATCGAGGTTTAACAACCTTTCAAGGTACTCGATTGATATGGTTAGAGATCAGTACTTTAGGGCTCAACCTTTGAGTGAGGTCTTCATAGAGACATTCGCGAAACTTTTATCCCTCTATACATTCGAACATGTTGTGGGGGTGCTTCAGTGGTATTTGGTGGTTAAAAGCTTCTTCGCTGAGTAGTTACAACTATTGATAGTTAGTACTAGGAAAGTAGAAGTATATACCTCAAAAGTATGGATCTATAATTATTTTTAGGACCTGGACGTGGTAGATATTTCAAGAGGAGGTCCTAGGACAAATGATATGTAGTTTCGGGCTCTCAAGGTGTGTCCAGTTATCCTAGAGAGAGGTGATTATATTCCAGCGACAGTAGGGGATATCTCGCCCAATATTGTCAAACCCACCATATTGTTGATAGGGAGGCTATGGATAGACCACCAAGAAAGAGAAAACTATAGGATATGGCAGATCTATAGGGTGGAGAACATGGAAGAGGATATGGGAGAGAAACGGGAGGTGGTTGACATCTCAAAATTCAACTACTACCACCCCAGGTGGTTTATGCCATTCTCAGGGAGCTAGAGGATAGGGGATGAGACAACTATATATAGTTAAGGCATATGACTAAGGGGATCTAGTAATGATTTGATTTTTGATATTTTCTTTTCTACTTTATCTTCTGTACTAATAGGAAAATGTTCTAGTCATTCCATTCTTGCGAAATATCTTGTACAAGAAATAGCAATTATGGTCGAACTGTTGACTTAACCGTTAAGCTTTGAGGCACATACAGGAAGAGATTCAATAATCCAAAACCTATGCCACCGGTGTGACCTAACCCTTGTTAGTGAAATTTTTGGTTGGAACCTTTTATTGGAGATGTTGTGGACTTATGAATTCATTATTGGTATGGATTGGTTATCTATAGTCCACGCCCACGTTGACTATTTTTGGAAAAGGGTGTAATGTGTTTATAGTGATGGAATGAGGTTTACCTTTTTCAGTGAAAAAAACCATGCAACATAGGATGGAATCATGTATAGGAAGGTCCATTTGATTACTAATTAGTTGGAAATCCTTACACTCAGTGTAATAGAGGTTATAAGATTCCTGTTTCTAGTAGTGGTGGCGGTCTATGAGGATGTCTTTACTGAAGATGTTCTAGGATTACCTACCCACTGATAGATATACTTCTACATTATTTTACACCCCGTAAAAAAACCAATATCTGCACAAGCATATTGTATGTCTCCCGTAGAGATTTGAGAGTTGTGTGTGTAGTTAGATGACTTGTAGAGGAAGGGCTTCATGAGACATAGTGTTTCACCCAGGGTAGCCCCATTTTTGTTTAACAAAAAGGAAGATGAGAGATTGAGGTTGTGTTTGGATTTCTTACACTTAAACAAAGTGACTATGAAGAAAAAGTATCCACTAGTGAGGAGCAAAGACCTATTTGATCAGTTGAAAGGGGAAAAATGGTTCTCAAAGGATGACCTCCGATCAAGTTATCACTAGTTGCAAGTACGAGATGAGGATATAATGAAGAAAACCTTCAGATGTCATTACAGTCACTGTGAATACTTGGTGATGCCCTTTTCTATGATGAACATCCTAGCAGTGTTCATGGGACTCATGAAATAGATCATTCATGCTTACTCAGACCGGTTTGTGTTGGCCTTTATCAACAATATCCTTATGTACTAAACATCTAAGGAGGATAATGTGAGACACATAATCATGTTTCTGGACATACTATGTGAGAACTAGATTTATAGGAAACTCTCAATGTTCCAGTTAGGTATTTGGGTGGGCCACTTTCTAGGAAATTTTATCTTCGCAGATGGACTGGCAGTGGAATCGGCCATGGTCGAGGCAGTGTTGGCATGTGATCCACCTAAGGACCTGACAAAGGTGTGGAGATTCCTCAATTTAGAAGGTTATTATAAAATATTAATAAAATATTTTTTAGGAGTTCATCAAACTATAATATTTTTGACTCAAAAGGGGAAGCCTTTAGTTTGGAAAAAGAAGTGCCAGTAGGGTTTTAGCAGTTGATGTAGAGTTTGAAGAGTGCTCTGATATTGAAATTTCTGGAGGAGGGTGTCAAGTACATAGTACTCGGTGATGCATTAAGAACTTGGCTTGGTTATTTCCTGATGTAGAGGCGAGTGGTAATTTCATAAGTTTCTCTCTAGTTGATACCACATGAGAAGAACTATGTGACCCATGATCTTGAGTTAGCAACAATAGTCGTTGCATTGAAGATGTAGAGAAACTACCTAATTGGAGATTAGTTTATCATCTACTCTGATCACATGACTATCAAGTATATATTCTATCAGAAGGATATGAACTTGAGAAATAGAAGATGGCTAGAGTTCCTATAGGACTATGAAATTGAGATTGTATATACTCTCGGGAACATGGTAGAAGATGCTCTCGGCAGAAGATCTAGTTCTTAGTTGCTAATTGAGGCATTGGATCAATTATCCCCATTATAGATATCTTTTATGGATGGATATAGAGCATCTTACCTCCAATCGATGGTTTCTACCCCTCCACTCTTACAGCGATTCAAGGAGTCACAACTTGGGGATACCAACTATGAGACATTACATGATCATATATCCACAGGGCATGCTCCCGATGGATATTCCAAAGTATAAGAGAACATCCTTTTTTAGAGGACAAATAATAGTACCGGTGGCATTACGGGAGGTGGTTCTGAGAATGTTTCATACGTCCCCAATAGTGGTACATCCAAGTGTGGTGAAAAGGTACCATGACCTCTAACGTCAATGTTGGTTTCCAAGGATGAAGAAGAGAGTGACAAAGTTTGTCTCTCGATGCCTTACTTGTCTGCAATTAAAGGCTGAGAACCAGGTTCCAAAAGGCTTAGCTCAACCCCTTGAGGTTCTAGAATGGAAGTGGGACAAGATATCAATGGACTTCATGATGGGTATACCACGTATGTCTAGGAGACACGATTCCATCTGGGTGATCATTGATCTACTCACCAAGTCATCCCACTTAATAGATATTTGAGAGCAGAGTTCAGTTGAGATCTCGGGACACCTCTACATGGAAGAGATAGTTTGACTCCATGGAGTTACATCGATGATTGTTTTAGACCGTGTTTTTCATTTTACATTAGTGTTGTGAAAGGTGTTACATGAGGTTTTTGTGACCCAGTTCCGCTTTAGAATAGTGTATCACCCACAAATTGATGACTATATGGAGAAGACCATTTAAGTTCTGAAGGACATGATGCAGGATTGTATGTTAAACTTTGTCCAGAGTTGGGAGGATCACCTACCATTGGTGGAGTTTTCATAAAAAAACAACTACCATTATGCCATAGGTATGGCACCATTCAAGGATTTGTATGGGTGATATTGTTGGTCACCACTTTGTTGGAAAGACCTAAGAGAGTTAGCAATCATGGACCCAGAGTTGGTGTGAGTATTACTGAGAAGATACAGATCTTCCAAGAGTGGATTAGGACTAAACAGAGCAATCAGAAGTCTTATGATAGAAGGATGTAGAGGCCTTGGGAGTTCATTGATGGAGGACATGTGTTCCTATGGGTTTCACCTCAACGTGGATTGTGGAGATTTGGTAGGAGTTGCGATATATCTATGAGAATCATCATTCCTTTTTGGATACAGAATAATGTTAGCGAGGTGGAATACCACATGTCTTAAACCCATAGTTATAATATGTACATAATTTCTTCCATGTGTCACGTTTGAGGAGGTATATGCATGACCCACCATAGGTCATCAACTGGGGAGAGATGGACATTGAGGATGAAGTGACTTTTGGTGAGTACCCAATGGAGATCAAGAATCAACATGAGATAATCCTTTGTGGATGATATATTCCTTTGGTGTATGTCTGGTGGAAGTAAAGGAATCTCCAAGAGTGAAAATGGGAGCGGGAGGGTTATATTTGTTCTTCGTACCCTCATCTCTTTGAGTATCTGTTGTTTTGGAATTTCAGGAATGTAATATCCCAAGGTGGGTAGAATTTAATGAATTTTATTTCTCGTGTATTATTTTTAAATACTATATGGATTAATTTCAAGACCAGGTGAAGAAAAAATGTGCGATTTTGAGTCCCAATGTTCCTGAAATAAATGTTTGATATATATTAAAATATTAATTAGCATGTGTGGAAAGTTTTTCTAAAAGAGTGAAATGAATTCAAAACATGTGCCCATATCAGAAATATAAGGTAACTGTTGAGTTTAGAATAATGAATTTAATCTATGTGAAACCTAACATTTATCATCAAAATTCGTTTGTGGAAATCATCACATGAATTTTAAATGAATAAATTAAATTATAAAAAATCTATTTAATATCTTTGACACAACGACAAGTTTTTAATTAAATAAATCCCTTGTAAAAAATTAAGGGTCAGTCTCATAACCCTAGAATTCTCCAGAGACCTTATGAGGAAACCTCTTGAGAATCCTCTCCATCAAGAAACAACGAAACCTAATATATAAGATCAACAAACACCAATCTTGACGAATCTTACCGATGATGATGAAGCATCAACTGATCTTCATCATCAAGTAATCCGAATTTAGGTTGGGTGTGTTATTTTTATTTTCTTTCTTGTTCTTGATTCCTATGATGAACACAGACTAATCTAGAAATAGATTATCCTAAAGATAGATCATTTATATAGGATATGATTATTCTTCAAGGTTGACATGTGATAATTTTGGTAGATATTAGTTTGATTCATTTATCATTCTTACAGGAACAAATTGAGGCCGGAATGAACAAAGACTAATGTTCATTCGTCAGTATTATTCCTTATGAATTTTGTCCCCTAATTTTATTGCATTCTTTGTGTGAGTTATTTATTCTTCCCCCATCTTTGAAAAAACGATCATTTCACCTTCTATTATTGTAACATCAATCTTAAACCAAAGGTCCAACATTGGGACAAATCAATGATGGTGTGATGATTTTGGAGGCGGAATTACCGAAGCGATTCAGGAGCACCCATTATTTGGTCGAGTTACACCGGGGTGGATGAAATCAGAATCCATTTTCAATTTAAGGCCTAAAACTAATAAATTTGGTGTTATGGTGGTAAAAAGACCATGGATATGGAGTTTAGAGGTGAACAAACCACCAGAACAAGATCTAGAAGATCGACCAAGGCATGTGGAGGATGAAAATGGGTTTCTGGAGAACCCAATACACACAACATTTAGTCCCAACTACATAGTGTGTGTTCATGGTTAGACGAATCAGAATGTACATCGGAGGTACACAAACATGGGGTGGAGTACATGGGTTGGATATATGATGTGTACTCCCCCACACAATATGTCCTGAACCAGTTACATAAACTACACTATGTACTAGTACACGAGAATGGATATATGGTATCACACAATGTTTTGGCACATGGCTAGAGTACGCAGTTAGACCTCAGATGCAATGAGATGGTGTGGAACCCCTTCTAAAAACCGTGTATCACTCTTTTATATGACATATTCTAAAGACATGGGATGTTGTACACCAGTAGTACCTGGGGAAAGCGACATGTTTTCTGACCCCACTACACGCCATGTATCTATTCCTCTATGGATTGAGCCACTTTACCTCCATATCCTAGATAGGTTTTATTGGGGTTCATCCCCTTTATTGTTTCCATGAAGTTTGGTATGAATCATTTCCTACACATAGGAATGTGATCCCTTCAGTAGGACTTACTAGATAGAGTTGTTGGAATCCACTGAGAGGCCCAAAACATGATACTCTATTCATTATTTCTACCCTAGGTGGAGTTCTTGGTATCGATATGACCAACACTACATGGGAACTAATCCTCTACTTAGTGGATTAATCCAGATTGAGTTGTTGGTATCAGCCATAGACCTGGATGTGATCCACATCCATGTATCAAATCTCTCTTTAGATCTATTAGTGTATCTTTCTCATGGAGAGACCCGACGAGTAGTACCTCTCAGACAGATGTCATCAGTGTTATCAAAGACAAGAGTGTGTTCTCTCGGAAGAGTTCCTCATGGAATATTCAATGCTGAATTCCTATGGTTGGTATAAAATTATTGTTATTTACCTCCAGACTATGTGTCTTTATTGATTATATCTAGATATTCTTGTTATATGTGTTGTAGACATATTCCTATGTAGAGTTGATTGTTATTTCCTTTATTATATTAATTTGTGGTTTTGGAGTGTCCTATGGAGTATTGGTATACCCACCCCTTCATGGGATTTTCCTGCAAATGTCATGTATTGGGAAGATGATCAAAACATTGATGGAATCTTAGGCGTACTAGGACCATTCGGTTCTTTGTGAGACTTGACATATCTAGGTGTGTTCTTGTGGCTTCTAGACAATAGTCCTAGTATGTTTTTAATAGGTTGGACTCATCTTACAAACTTCATATGGTGGGATTATATTCTATTCCTATTTCATTTGATTTTATTTTTTTGTTACTCTAGTGGTGGGATATAGTGGAATGCATGCATTTTTTACTTAGTCACTTTTCCAATTCACCATTGTTTGGGTTTATAGATGTGTGCATGCATATAGGTATATAGGCAGTACCTCCCATTTTAGTGATATTCCTACTCGGTGATAGTCATCAACCCCTAGAATATGGGAGGTGAGCTTGTGGAGTCAGGGTACTGAACCCACTAGGATAGGTCATGACAACATACATTTATGAATTCCAATTTTTTTGAATATAATAACATATTTTGTAGAAGTGTGGACTACCGCATCCTCAAATCGACGCGATTTATTAACACTATACATGGAACATATAAAATATAGTTTTATTAAACCGATGTGAAATATATTAAATAAATATGATACTATAATTATAACACAAACAAATATATATATATATATATATATATATATATATCATTTTATTTTCATTCGTTTAAATACTACAAAGAAAATAAAGTCACATTCATGCGTACGTACGACCTTCCGTCTCTATGAATGGTGCATTTAATTTTCTATTTCCAAATTTTATGGATTATTATAAAAAATGTATAATAAATATATATGATATTTAAATCATGGTTTACATTATATATATATGATATAATCAAGATCTAATTAATAATAACAACAAGTAACATGTTAAAACATGTAACGCCCCGACCCCAGCTACCCAGAGTCGGTGCATTATTACATAACAATGGCATGATCACAAGAAAGATCAAATCCCGAAAGACCGATTGGTTTAGTAGCCTTGGAAACACTAGATATAATCATAAAGTTTTACATTACATTTTAAAGTGAAAAACTACTACAACAACAAAGTCTTCATATCCACACTATTAACCCCTCATAATATCCCTGCAAGTCATTCATAATTTACTTCTTCACTACCTGGGAAAAATAAAACATAGAAAAGGGGTGAGCTCAAATGCCCAGTAAGGATAACAATATAGCGGAACATTCATAATAAGCATAAACATTTAAGGCAATGAATTACTAAAACAAAATCCTTTTAAAATTGAACTTCAACATAGTATGGCAAAAATAAAAATGAAATAATGCCATTTACTTATTCACATGGATATTCTACTAATCGAATAATCACATGCAATATCAATAACCACTTTCATAATGTTGGAAATGCATAATGCCAGACTATCATAACCACATAGCCAAGGCCTCGTGCCAAGACTACAAATAAGATTTTGTCAAGGCCTTGTGCCAAGACACTAGTTTGTCTCATGAGACCTACCGATGCATCGAGGAGCTATAGCGGGCTCCACCCGTCACTTATTAAGTCCAATGCATTCCCATATGAAAAGGTTTAAACATAACATAAGCATTCGTATTAAAACTAGCATACGAAATGTCAATACTTTCACAATAAACTATGAATGGTATAAAAATAGCACATCCACAGTCAAACATATCACAAAACCTTCAATACAATATAGAAGTTTTGTATCATAATAAATCAACTTCAAATAATCTTAAAATCCATCAAAGGATGTTGACATAGATGAAATCAAAATTCTTTTTAAAGAAATATCTCCTTTTATTTTGAAATCATTTAAGATCCATATAAAATAAAACATTTTCTTTTAAAATATTCTTATAAGCTTGTAAGGAAAGCTTTGAAGATTTTATAACGGCGTAAAATAACCGCACCCGCCGTATAAGTTAAAAAAAACATTCTTACCTCAATTCTGTCGAAAAGGTTAAAAAGGACCTTGTTTTGAAAACGACGGAAAGATTCCTTTATAAACCTCTTATAAAAAGTCAAAAAAGGTTATAAATGACTTTAACCCATATTCTTGTAAATAGTAAAAATGTTTTGAAATACATTTTTAAGAAACATGGATGTGGATGATAAAGAGATCCCAGTAGATTATTACATATAAACAACCTCGGATAATGAAGAGATTGTGAAATAACCCTTACCTTGTACTTTTCCTTGGTTGGGGTAGGTTAACCTCCTGTATAATGGTGAAATAGTTGTTATTAAATTATACAAGAATCATATATATTAATATGATATCATATATGATCTTTTAACATTGATTTGTTAATAATATCTTAGAATTATCGTCGTTTCGGGAGTTAACTTACTCATTTTATTTTATATGTTTTGTTACATAAGCCATGGTTGTTGTATCTTATTCATATCCAGAATGATATCCAGTCCTTAAACATCATTTTTAAATCATCAAATGATAATTATACTTGAATGGATACGATGGAGAATGAATCTCATCGCGTTCGTGGAGACGGTAGTCCGTACGTACGCACGAGCGACAATATCATCCTTTTGATATTAAAATAATATATAAATGGATGGTATATCATATATACAGAATCATTAACATGTTATATTTATTATTTACATGAGTTACATATCATTATTATACCCATCCAAATAATATTATATTGAATAACAATTACACCACGACGTGGAGACGGTAAGCCGTACGTACGCACGTATGGTGACATGTTATTCAAAGGGTGAATAGAATACTGAATATGATTGTACCATATTTATAATAACATCACAGTATATGTGAGATACTGGATTTATTATTTTAGAATGGTAAGAACAAAGGAAGAAGAAGTGGAAGAAGAAATGAACTTGGAGAAGGGTGGTGAAATCATTACCTCTTCTTCGGGTTCTTCCTTTTCATTTGATCAAAAGGGCTCCTTTGGTTGGCTTCCTGATCAAACTAAGGCCTCTAGGTTGTAGTGAGGGATGTTGGGAGAGTATTTGGGCAGAGTTTGGCCGAACCAAAAGGCTTGAGTGGTGTGAAGAAATGAGAAGGAGGAGTGCCCTTTTATAAGAGGGGTGAGGGGCACCTTTGGAAAAGCTAGAAATATTAATTTATAATAAATTCATATTCGGTTTCTAATGGCTTCAAAATTGACTATTCAAAGGTTAAGGTGGGGATAGGTCGAAAACAACTCATCCAATAGAATTTAGACAGGTTTGGGTACTTATATTAACCTTATCTTTAAGTATTAACTCTAAGTTAATTAGTTTCACTTTTACAATGTCTCTTTGTATTTTTATATAATATGGTTAATAAACTTACTATATACATCCAAGCGACCCCCAAGTGGTCCATTAATGAGGAACCTATCATAATATAAGTCTCTTGGCCGAACCTTAGATTTTTAGGAATTTAATATCAATTAATAATATAATATTTGTTTTAAGAACTCTTTTATGTCAATTTTGACACTATTCAATAGTTGATTTTTGTGAAACTCCTAACAGATTGATTACTTCGAACAAAGTCAATTAAGTCAATCCTAATATATCATATTATCATAGAAAATTAGTTTAATTCATTAAAAGTTTCATATTATAATTATTTGTGTATTTATAAGATCAATTATTTTTATTTTTCACTATTTTAGTAATTACTGCATCATCATTGTGTCATAAATAAAATAAATTATTTAATGTCTAAAAATTATAAATAAAATATCATTATGTAGGAAATTTTTTTAGCTTTCTAATGAATATTTATAATCGAAAATCCAACATGTATAACCCTATATAAAAATTGTTCTTCTAAAAGATGTAAGCTTATGCCATTTTTATTTTTATTTTAGCTTTATTAATATAATGTGTCATTATCACTTACAAGTGGATCCATGGGGTCCCAAAATAGACCCAAAGATGCTCATGGTCGACCATGTATCAACCAATAGGTTGAAGACACGTTTTAGGGTAATTTAGTATTATTATAATATTATTGTTTAACCCTTATTTACCGGATTTACCCTTAACCATGGTAAATAAAATATTTACCGCAGTAATTATTCAAAATGTCTAAAAATAAAAGTTACCTATTTACACAATTTGAACATCCTGATTCCAAATATGGAATCCATTTTCCTAAATTCAAAACACAGAAGTGGCAGAAATTAATTTAAAATTAATTCCCGCTGTCAAAACAAAAAGCGTGTTTTTAAGAGATAATAACTATCAAAAGATTGCTACTTGTTTATGTTTGGTTTAATTGTAAAATTATGTCCAATGACCAACATTATATTAAATAGTAAAAATATATTCTAAATATACTTTAAAACCACTCAAATTCATAATTTATCACTATTAATTATTTTGATTAAAAAAGTTGTTTTTAATTAAAATTTAGTAATTTTCACTATTCATCAAAATATGAAAGTTATCCGAAAAGTACCAAAATTTCACCTTAGGCTAAATTTGATATTCCGAATCCAAAAATGAAGTCCATTTTAAAATATAAAATATATATAACTTCAAAAAGTAGGTATTACTATTCATAACAACTAGTTTGATTGGTTACGGTGTGTTAGAACTCGAAGTTGCGTACAACACACGCTACTGTTTTATCCAAAGGAAAGCGTACCGTGGACACTTGGGATGTTTCATTTTAAATTTTTTGATGTCTCCATTTAGTCAAAAAGTTTAAAATATTGTATTTAAAAAGGTTTCACTATTAGAAGTTGATAAAAGTGAAATACTGAAAATGAATTTGTTCTTGCATTATATCTAAGAAACTCATAATATGGATTCTAAAATTATAAGGATTACATAAACATTAAAATTTATCTAATACTATTCATAACCTCTTTTGAATGGCTTGTTTGGTAAGTCAAGGTGTGCTTGAACTTTGTGTTGCCTGTAGTGAAAGTTATTGAATTATTTTGAAGAACTAACACACTGTGAAATCTTGGGGTGTTACATTCTCCCCTCCTTCAATAAATTGCGTCCTCGCAATTTGAAATTGTTCTTCGAAAATAAAAGGTTGAAAATATATAATATATTTGTGGGAAACCCCACATCGGAAATTGGGTTACTAAAATTTAGTCTTAATATGAGGAAAAGAGAAATGAAAGGGTCACCACCAAATTATGATCTCGATTAGGAGAACATTGGTGGCAATTTGAGACATATAATTGGAGGAAAAACGAAAATATTTATAGGTAGTAATTGAGGTCATCAATTACAAACAAGTATAAAATTGAGGTCCTTAAATTCATCAATCTATGATGATTTGAAATACCATCGGTTCAACAAAACATAGGGTATTAGGATAACACATTTTTGACGTTTCAAAATATCTTAGTTGAAATCCCACATCGAAAAATGAATTAATGAGGCCTCTATTTAAAATAAAGAGTCGAAAGTATGAAGATTACCGAAAATAACACATACTAGGGTTCCATGTAGTAAAATATGGATATGGAAGAAAAATCTAACCATCAATTACCTGATGGAGAGTGGTAGAGAACATGGCTATGAAAAGGCCAACAATCCCAAAGCCATAAATTAGTGATGATTTAAGGTACCATCTAGGAAAACATTTTTGTTCTAAGTTGATTTTCTTAATATTGAGGAATTTATTTATGAGATTGGATAAGATCATAAGGAGATATACTTACTTTATAATTAGAGTTTTGTCCATTAATAAATTTCTACCATAAACTCATCTTTCACTCGTAAAAAAAATTATATTTATACTATTCGTACAGGGTTCCAAAATAAACAAATTTATAATTCATCCACCAGATCTTTTAAAAAAAACTACATTATTTAATCCAGGACATCTCTTGGGCCAGTGGTAGGTGATACACCCTTGTCGCCCTTCGGTTGCGGTTTCAAGTCTCGCAGCCTTGCCGGACGCGACGGGTTGCCGCCCGACCTCCGGGTTGTCCTTTTATGGAAATCCAAAATAATCCAAACTAGAACTATCCAAAATACTTCTATCCAAACTCACAGTCCAACATTCATAAGGAAGGTAAACATAATATAGATCCTTTTTACCCCGTAATAGCATATGAATACCTTCATCATGTATTACCATATTCCTTATTGATTACATTCATGCTCCCTTATTCCATATAGAATGCTGGATATACTTCATTAATCCAAAAATGTTTTAAACCCCAACAATGATGGAATATACAAATCATTAATCAGCTTCAAGGTAGTCAATAATATCCAATATAATTTATCCAAAATAATTACATATTATTCCAAAATCACTACCTCAGTATCAGAACTATATTATGATTTATCATTCTCTCAACCATATATTTTCCAAAAATTTAACCTTCTATTGAGTCACTTTTCTTTGTTCCACACAATCTCAAGTCCTTAATGAAATAGTACTGCAGTACAATCCTTATATACTCCATAATTATTATAACAAGTACATTGTTGATACAACACTCAATTGACATAATCAACATAAGAACTCTAATCATTCCTCTTCATCTGTGGTAGTATCATAACTTGATTATTATCCAATAGCATCATTTGCGTCATAGACTGATGACTGGGACATAGGTTCGCGTAGTGTCCAAACTCCTTGCAAATGAAGCATTGTACATTTGAAACCATTTTCTTACCCTTGCAGTCACGTACTTTGTGCCCTTTTCCTCCACACTTATAACAAACTCCCATTCCTTTCAGGCAAGTTCCAGGGTGTTTCTTTCCACAGTTACCACATATGGGAAAATTCTTCTTTTCCCTCTTCCCTTTATCCATATTTCTCTCTTCCATCCTTTTCTTCTCTTTCTTCCCTTCAAAGCCATAGGACTCAGTAAACTCTTTACTTATCTTATCAATACATGATATTATTTCTTCATATGATGATAATACATGGGAGACTATTTATCTTATAAATTCTAGCTTAAGACCATGAAAGATATGATCCTTCCTTCTCTTTGGATCATGTGCATTTCTGGAGTTCTCATTCCTTCTACTGGGCGCCATTTCTATACCATGGCATAAACTAGATCAGTTTATGAATCAAAACACATAATCCCATACTTATAAAACACTTAACATAAATTGAACTATTTATGGATATAATCCATAATCATAAAAATGTTTTCTTTGAAGAAGTATATACTCATAAACCCTTCATAATGATTTGTAAAGAAAATGAGAGTTATCCTAAGCATATCCCCCGGGAGTGTCGTAACCAAGAGTGCAGCAAGGCCCGTTGTCGTGCACCAGTTCCCGTTCGAGTCTAGCTCAAAGCGGTGTTTTCGGGTTTTACCCCTAGGTACATCTGTGCCAGAGCCGCCTCTACCTGCTCGTATCCAGACAGGGATGTATTGCTTGGAAAACTCCCAAAATCTCTTCAATACCAAAATTCTAGGAAGTTCTTCTATACTAATCCTCAAAGTTTATCTTAGGTCTACGTGCTCTAATCAGAGTTTATCTAAATCTAGCTTCCAAGGTTTGTACTAAACTTCCTCTGATACCAACTGTAACGCCCCGACCCCAGCTACCCAGAGTCGGTGCATTATTACATAACAATGGAATGATCACAAGAAAGATCAAATCCCGAAAGACCGATTGGTTTAGTAGCCTTGGAAACACTAGATATAATCATAAAGTTTTACATTAAATTTTAAAGTGAAAAACTACTACAACAACAAAGTCTTCATATCCACACTATTAACCCCTCATAATATCCCTGCAAGTCATTCATAATTTACTTCTTCACTACCTGGGAAAAATAAAACATAGAAAAGGGGTGAGCTCAAATGCCCAGTAAGGATAACAATATAGCGGAACATTCATAATAAGCATAAACATTTAAGGCAATGAATTACTAAAACAAAAGCCTTTTAAAATTGAACTTCAACATAGTATGGCAAAAATAAAAATGAAATAATGCCATTTACTTATTCACATGGATATTCTACTAATCGAATAATCACATGCAATATCAATAACCACTTTCATAATGTTGGAAATGCATAATGCCAGACTATCATAACCACATAGCCAAGGCCTCGTGCCAAGACTAAAAATAAGATTTTGTCAAGGCCTTGTGCCAAGACACTAGTTTGTCTCATGAGACCTACCGATGCATCGAGGAGCTATAGCGGGCTCCACCCGTCACTTATTAAGTCCAATGCATTCCCATATGAAAAGGTTTAAACATAACATAAACATTCGTATTAAAACTAGCATACGAAATGTCAATACTTTCATAATAAACTATGAATGGTATAAAAATAGCACATCCACAGTCAAACATATCACAAAACCTTCAATACAATATAGAAGTTTTGTATCATAATAAATCAACTTTAAATAATCTTAAAATCCATCAAAGGATGTTGACATAGATGAAATCAAAATTCTTTTTAAAGAAATATCTCCTTTTATTTTGAAATCATTTAAGATCCATATAAAATAAAACATTTTCTTTGAAAATATTCTTATAAGCTTGTAAGGAAAGCTTTGAAGATTTTATAACGGCGTAAAATAACCGCACCCGCCGTATAAGTTAAAAAAAAACATTCTTACCTCAATTCTGTCGAAAAGGTTAAAAAGGACCTTGTTTTGAAAACAACGGAAAGATTCCTTTATAAACCTCTTATAAAAAGTCAAAAAAGGTTATAAATGACTTTAACCCATATTCTTGTAAATAGTAAAAATGTTTTGAAATACATTTTTAAGAAACATGGATGTGGATGATAAAGAGATCCCAGTAGATTATTACATATAAACAACCTCGGATAATGAAGAGATTGTGAAATAACCCTTACCTTGTACTTTTCCTTGGTTGGGGTAGGTTAACCTCCTGTATAATGGTGAAATAGTTGTTATTAAATTATACAAGAATCATATATATTAATATGATATCATATATGATCTTTTAACATTGATTTGTTAATAATATCTTAGAATTATCGTCGTTTCGGGAGTTAACTTACTCATTTTATTTTATATGTTTTGTTACATAAGCCATGGTTGTTGTATCTTATTCATATCCAGAATGATATCCAGTCCTTAAACATCATTTTTAAATCATGAAATGATAATTATACTTGAATGGATACGATGGAGAATGAATCTCATCGCGTTCGTGGAGACGGTAGTCCGTACGTACGCACGAGCGACAATATCATCCTTTTGATATTAAAATAATATATAAATGGATGTTATATCATATATACAGAATCATTAACATGTTATATTTATTATTTACATGAGTTACATATCATTATTATACCCATCCAAATAATATTATATTGAATAACAATTACACCACGACGTGGAGACGGTAAGCCGTACGTACGCACGTATGGTGACATGTTATTCAAAGGGTGAATAGAATACTGAATATGATTGTACCATATTTATAATAACATCACAGTATATGTGAGATACTGGATTTATTATTTTAGAATGGTAAGAACAAAGGAAGAAGAAGTGGAAGAAGAAATGAACTTGGAGAAGGGTGGTGAAATCATTACCTCTTCTTCGGGTTCTTCCTTTTGATTTGATCAAAAGGGCTCCTTTGGTTGGCTTCCTGATCAAACTAAGGCCTCTAGGTTGTAGTGAGGGATGTTGGGAGAGTATTTGGGCAGAGTTTGGCCGAACCAAAAGGCTTGAGTGGTGTGAAGAAATGATAAGGAGGAGTGCCCTTTTATAAGAGGGGTGAGGGGCACCTTTGGAAAAGCTAGAAATATTAATTTATAATAAATTCATATTCGGTTTCTAATGGCTTCAAAATTGACTATTCAAAGGTTAAGGTGGGGATAGGTCGAAAAAAACTCATCCAATAGAATTTAGACAGGTTTGGGTACTTATATTAACCTTATCTTTAAGTATTA
Organism: Viscum album; assembly: GCA_963277665.1. Classification (NCBI taxonomy): domain Eukaryota; kingdom Viridiplantae; phylum Streptophyta; class Magnoliopsida; order Santalales; family Viscaceae; genus Viscum; species Viscum album. The sequence goes on from OY728145.1 coordinate 486,956,411, forward strand.
ACTCTAAGTTAATTAGTTTCACTTTTACAATGTCTCTTTGTATTTTTATATAATATGGTTAATAAACTTACTATATACATCCAAGAGACCCCCAAGTGGTCCATTAATGAGGAACCTATCATAATATAAGTCTCTTGGCCGAACCTTAGATTTTTAGGAATTTAATATCAATTAATAATATAATATTTGTTTTAAGAACTCTTTTATGTCAATTTTGACACTATTCAATAGTTGATTTTTGTGAAACTCCTAACAGATTGATTACTTCTAACAAAGTCCATTACATCAATCCTAATATATCATATTATCATAGAAAATTAGTTTAATTCATTAAAAGTTTCATATTATAATTATTTGGGTATTTATAAGATCAATTATTTTTATTTTTCACTATTTTAGTAATTACTGCATCATCATTGTGTCATAAATAAAATAAATTATTTAATGTCTAAAAATTATAAATAAAATACCATTATGTAGGAAATCTTTTTAGCTTTCTAATGAATATTTATAATCGAAAATCCAACATGTATAACCCTATGTAAAAATTGTTCTTCTAAAAGATGTAAGCTTATGCCATTTTTATTTTTATTTTAGCTTTATTAATATAATGTGTCATTATCACTTACAAGTGGATCCATGGGGTCCCAAAATAGACCCAAAGATGATCATGGTCGACCATGTATCAACCAATAGGTTTAAGACACGTTTTAGGGTAATTTAGTATTATTATAATATTATTTTTTAACCCTTATTTACCGGATTTACCCTTAACCATTGTAAATAAAATATTTACCGCAGTAATTATTCAAAATGTCTAAAAATAAAAGTTACCTATTTACACAATTTGAACATCCTGATTCCAAATATGGAATCCATTTTCCTAAATTCAAAACACAGAAGTGGCAGAAATTAATTTAAAATTAATTCCCGCTGTCAAAACAAAAAGCGTGTTTTTAAGAGATAATAACTATCAAAAGATTGCTACTTGTTTATGTTTGGTTTAATTGTAAAATTATGTCCAATGACCAACATTATATTAAATAGTAAAAATATATTCTAAATATACTTTAAAACCACTCAAATTCATAATTTATCACTATTAATTATTTTGATTAAAAAAGTTGTTTTTAATTAAAATTTAGTAATTTTCACTATTCATCAAAATATGAAAGTTATCCGAAAAGTACCAAAATTTCACCTTAGGCTAAATTTGATATTCCGAATCCAAAAATGAAGTCCATTTTAAAATATAAAATATATATAACTTCAAAAAGTAGGTATTACTATTCATAACAACTAGTTTGATTGGTTACGGTGTGTTAGAACTCGAAGTTGCGTACAACACACGCTACTGTTTTATCCAAAGGAAAGCATACCGTGGACACTTGGGATGTTTCATTTTAAATTTTTTGATGTCTCCATTTAGTCAAAAAGTTTAAAATATTGTATTTAAAAAGGTTTCACTATTAGAAGTTGATAAAAGTGAAATACTGAAAATGAATTTGTTCTTGCATTATATCTAAGAAACTCATAATATGGATTCTAAAATTATAAGGATTACATAAACATTAAAATTTATCTAATACTATTCATAACCTCTTTTGAATGGCTTGTTTGGTAAGTCAAGGTGTGCTTGAACTTTGTGTTGCCTGTAGTGAAAGTTATTGAATTATTTTGAAGAACTAACACACTGTGAAATCTTGGGGTGTTACAAAACATACTCGAAAAATAGGCAATAAACTCCTAAAATAGTAAAAATAATGAATGATTATTAACAAATGGGAAATAAGATATTATATGATGTTAATATATGATATTATAAATATAATTATAGTTCTTTTATATGTTAATAACATTATTAATACAGTTATACAATAGTTTAATGGGAAATCACCCAAAAAGGAAATGCAATGTAAGGGATTCTAATTTCACTTTTCATTCTATGAGATATACACTATTATAAAAAATTATTTATTTTTTGTTGGGTATATAATAACACTATTTGATATATTATATCATGAATTAATTTTTCTTCTTAGTATTATGAGTTTTAATTTGAATTATTTCTTCAAAGGGTATTTGAGTTAAAAATTACCAAGTGGTATAGAATTTCATAACCATATTCTTTTTCATTATGTTATATTACTTCCTTTTTGTTATTAATATTATAAGGTAATATGTGTAATAAATTTTCACTATCTATTATTTAATTTACACATTTTTTTCTTGTGTATTTGAATTTGGTACACATAATATAATCCTTGATTTATTCTAACAACAACGTTATGGTATTTTCAAGGGTTTACTTTACAATCTCATTTTGTTTGGGATTATTTACACTTGACTTCCCATCAGTGTAAATTATTTGATCATATTATAATAAACAGTTATATTTTATTCTATTATATTCACTGATAAACTTCTACAAGTAATAGTACCATTTTCCCACTTTTTTTTGTACTCGAAATGTTCTAGAAAATGTTTTCAAGGGGTCCCAAGATCCTTTCTCTCTTTATCTGGAGAACCTGTTTTCTTATAAAACCCCAATTTTCAAAAATGGTTTCCAAATTTTTCCCCCATGAAAACTGATTTATTAAAGATATTTTTACCTTTTTTTCTTTTACAAATGTTTTCAAGGGAATAATATTTTCACTTTCTAAATAAGGCACTTTTTTTTACCTCTTTTCCATGTAAAAGGAGAAAATTGTTTTTTATTATTATGAAAACACTTTTAAGGAAAAAGTGCAGAACCATACATGACCTCACCAAATCACCAATTCACCACTTCACAATATAAAATAATCCATGCATAATGAATAAAATCCATTGAAGCCATCAAACTAACATACCATCACAATTGGAGCTGAGGACACCCATAAATGGATGAGGTACGACAAACTAGGGGAATCAAACATCAAGAGGCTGGACAAACCTCAGAACTGGTCTCCTAAAATTCCCACCTATGCGACTATCGACACCAGCCCAAATCCAAAAACCTATAGGAGGACTCTAGATGGATTCCACCCAGCCCTCCATCAAAGTGAGATGGGACCTGAAAAGAGCACATCCACAAAGGGCGACAAATAGACCGTAGCGAGGAAGACCAAGTCATCCAGATGCTGCACCATACTCTATTGGTAACCACAACACAGCCTTAGACCAATTACATATGAAACATTCAAATACCTCACCAAATCCAAAACCAAAACACCTCCAAAAGACCAACATTGCCCAACTTCCATCCAAATTCCGAAAAACCGAACAACACACATTGAATCAAAAATCACAGAAAGATACCATCATCACCGAAACATCACCGAACCATCACCGAACCATCTCCAAAAAAGTCCATTCAACCTTTGTGCCTTCAAAAAACCATCACAACAACAAATTTCATAGATAAAAACAAACATCACCCTCTAGTAGGACAACTAGAATCGATGCAAGATCACCGGACACCAACCCATCATACAAACCAAAATAAAAAGTAAGTGTAGAAGAAGAGAAAGAAAAATGAGGACCTCCCGAATCTTGCCGGAAGAAGACCTCACAAAATACCAGAGTCACAGATCCCACCTCCACCTTCAATCCCACATAGAGAGAGTAGATCCTCCAAGCACACCATCATCTGCAGGAAACGTGATGAACACCACATGCCGTGACATCAGGATCTTGATCTCTGATCCAAAACCGCACTGCCCTGAAACTTGCAGCAAGCAGTGGGGTTTTACGAAAGTGATGAGCCCCCACGACTCGAACAATGGAGAGTTATTGACACCACGAATGCTTCGAATAGTAGAATTAAAGAGAGATCTATAGCCTATACACGACAGTGGAGAGGAAGGTTGCACGATGGAACCCTGAAGGACCCCAGGACACCCTGATAGGGGAGGGGTGAATTAGGGTGTCAACTTTTTATTTTCAACTAATGGATCTTGTTCCCACGTTGGTAGGAACTAGTTTAAACTGTATGATGGATATGAGAAGCAATAAAACATTCACAATCAAAGAGATGACACAACACTTTTTACTTGGTTCACCACTAAGGGCTAAGTCCAAGGATCATACGCCGACAGGTTGTCGGTCGTACCAAATTCCACAATTCTTCAGTAGTTGTAGATTACAATGGTTTAAAAACTGTCACTCTATCCCAAGCTCACTTACTTTACAACTATTAAAGAATATCCCACTGCGTCCATCAGGTCACTCCCATTGACTCCCCCGGGCTCACTACTTTTGATGAAGTCCCAGTCAGTTTATAGGTGTGAATGTCTCTTCAATAGATTTGCATTAAAATCTTTTCCTCTGCTTAGCACGAGACTCTTCTACCATCGATGTTCAGAAATGATGCACTTGAATTCACTAAACCACTATGCCGGATAAACATAAACACGCAAATAGGTTTCACTAAAAATTTCATGAAACTCTAAGTTTTACGCCCAACTTCAAGTTTTTCGCGCAACTTCACCTTTTTCGCACAAGCCGGAATTTCTCGTGCAACTTGGAATTTTTCGCGCAAGCCAAAAATTTTCGCGCAACATGAAATTTTCACGCAAGCCGGAATATTTCATTCAACTCTCAATTTTCCTATGCATGATGGAATTTTTCACTCAAGCCTAAAACATTTCGCACCACTCTAAATTTTTCGCGCGGCCTAGAGTTTTTTGCGCAAGCCTATATTTTTCATGTAACTCCCTTAATGTGAACCTTTTACACGCATCAGAACTCAGATCTTCTCTAAGTCTCCATCGATATGGAATAAGGGGGTTACCTCTTAATTATAAGAATTTTAGACCCCCACACTCAAAACACATCTTGGTGTGAAAAACCTCTCATTCGGTGCGCAATAATTTTCACGCAGGAATCTTTTTTCACGAACATCTCAAGATTTTTCGCACAACCCATGCCTTTTCCATTTTTCTATTTTCTGATTCCGATACACTATTTGCATGAAAAACCACGCTCCACAATTTCACGCACCATGCTGTTTTTCACACACAACCCAAATATTTCGCACACAACCCAAATTTTTCATGAACACCACTATTTTTCCACGCACGCCACTATTTTTCCGCACATTCCACTGTTTTTGACGCACGCCTCCCTTATTCCGTGCACCACCCCCTTTTTTCATGCAGATCTTCTTTCCAACAACCTATGTCTTCATTTTCCGATTTTCAGGTCTAAACATTTGGCAAACACTAGAGAACAGTTCCACCTTCAATACTGTTGTTTACTTGAACTGTATGATCACTTTACTGGCACACATTCTGAACTTCCACTGAGGATTGACAACAAACACAAACCATACTCCAATTCATGCATAGAATTGAACGACCATGGTTCCAAAAAACCCTAGCTTCGCTATGCCCCTAATGGGATTATCCTCCATGTAAAAGGAATTTTATTTTTACCATGTACGAAATGTATGGATTTACCCAACTTAATTATTTTGATGATTCCTTTTCAAGTTTTAATTGTTAATTTTTAAATAATTTTTTTTAAAATTGATTTTTGAAGAAACTGTTTTTCAAAATTACATTATATTTTCCTCAAAAATTCTATTAATGTTCTTATACCATTTCATTAATGACAACAACCCTTATTTATACTCTATTAAGTATATTTCATATTAATACTATACTTATTCTACTTGTGGGTAGTTTTTTATTGATCTGAAAGGGATAGTATTGATATTCACTTACTTTATTCTTTTGTTAGTCCCCTTAAAATATTCAATTTCCTATATTCTATAAACATTAAGTTTTCCCTAAATATCCATTTCATTTATCATGGATATTATTATTTCATAAACTATATTAAATTTTTAAATATGGTGTGTACTTTATAGTTATTTGATTAAATGGGGAAATATTAATGATTTTGTATCTTTTACTCCATTTGGATATTTGATAAGGAATATTGTTAAATAAATTATTTGATATATGAGGAAAGATTTGTATAGGAACGACACTGGTGGGCCTAGTTATAAATATCCCCCTGATTAATTGATAGTCTCATGGGTCATGTTAGTTGGCTAGACATAGATGGGGTTTTACCCAATATTCTAAACCATATTGTGAAAGGTCCTGATAGTAAAGGTATCATGTACCTAGGAAACATGACATGAAATAATTAAGAATTTCCCTCACTTATATAAATTTAGTATTTATCCATGAGTGTTTTCATCAACATTTCTATGGATTAATTTCATTATTTGGTCATTGATTTAATGTCATGTGTTTTAGTTATTTTTCTTACCAATATGATTATGCCTTATCTAGTTTTTTTGAATGGAATGTGTTTTAGTATATTTACCTTACAATATTATTTACTCACTTCTTTCACAATTTATTGATTAAATGGATTGAGTAATTTTTTATTAACTTTCCATATTAATTATTCTCATTTATTCATTATTGTTTCTATTGTAATTTACCCTTACTAATCATTTGAGCTCAACATTAGTTTTTTCCTTTTCCCAGGATTCCTTGAAGTATACTAAGAAAGATATGTAGGATGCGATAGATGGAATAAAGTCCTTATGCTAAAATGAAAAAATATTCTATAGTTATTTCATTAAAATTTAATGTATGACTCATGTATGTATTTATTTTATGAAGACTAATAAAATTTTTGGTTCCCTGGGATGAAATTTACTTATATATCAAGACAATGTATAGGTAGCGTGACATCGACTCTAGGATTTATGGGGTCAGGTCACTACATTGTGTGCATTGAAATATATATAATAGATTGAATATATTTTAAAATAAAATATATAGTAATGTATTGGGATATTATATTCCCTTACATGATTGGTGTTGATTGTCATACACGCTATAAAATACAAAGTCCTTTTTATAATTTTTGGGTGTTATAGGAATTATCTATCCATTCATCCTCCTCTATTCCTATCAAGAGTGATAATTACTAGAATGATTCCTTCTAGCCTGATAGATCCTGAAGTGATAATGAAAAAAAATGCAAGATAATTGACTCATCGTGCAAGGACCAATAAATTAATTGGCACCATTTGGTGATCAACGAAGAATGTTTGGATCACCGCTAGAGTGATTCTACTATTGGATCCTTATAGAACAATGAAGGTAATACAAAAAATGGGTTTTAGATGATAAACATAAATATTTAATAAGGTTACATGATGAGGTAATATTTTCATCCGATCATAAATAACATAATTATAAATTTAACTTGAAAATATCCTCTCCTAATTTCACATTTTAATATTAATTTCTGGTGGAAAAACATCATCATTCATGGAATCCACATCATGTACAATATTAATAATGATAAACTAAATCACAAAAACCCTATTTACGATTATTTTCCCCCAAGGTTATTTTTCTATGCCTAGAACCTTTTAGTGGTATTAGTGTGACCCCTTTTTAAAATTTATTAACTTATTTGACTAATGATCATTATTCACAATAGTGGATATATTTTCATTTGAAGTATTATTTTTTATTTAATTTTATTTTAAATAACATGTTTTCAATATATTAATCAAAATTGTTTAGTGATTAATTTTCTAAATGGACTAAAAACCGATGAATACCGATGATAGATTACATCCGGAAGTGCTGAGGATTCGAGCTTGAAAACATGGTATTACATAACGTTTAGGTAGAGTAACTGGTGTATACCTAATGTTTAATGCACTTGGATGTGTTATGGGATACATGGGAAACCAATCAGTGACTACACATATTTAATTTATTTCACACAGTGTGTAGACCAACCCTACCTGGCACAAAACATTTTGGATTACATGGAATGTTTCTAGCATACACATAGTGTTGTTTACAAGGCTTAGAGGAGAAATATGTGCAATAATTGTTGTCAAATACATGGTAAAAACATGTGAGGCTGACATCATGGAGAAATGATGTCCTACATGATGTGTATCCAGTGTACAAAATGTGTAATTAATTATTTCTCATATATGTAATACACACTGAAATCATTATCGAGTTATGAAGACACACGAAATTGAAGATACATGATGTGTAGCTTGTTTGTACACATTGTATAGTCTTAAATTTGATGAACATGTCCAGTACCTTAGTGGGTTTCATGAACACATAGAATTCAGAACACATGGTGTGCATCTTGTTAGTACATTCCGTTTAATATGACGAAGATTCATGCTGAAGCCCCATACATTTATCCCGAGCACATTACAAGATGAACAAACAATATTTCATCTAACCAAGGTACTGGTTGAAGCCCCATGCATGTAAAATGGGTACAAAATAATCAAATTACATGGAATTTAGATTGTAAGTACTTGTTGCGTAGTCCCCCAATAAATAAGTTAATTAAATGTATTTAATTATCTAATTAATTTATTAAAAAACCTTCTTTGATTTAATATCACCTATTATGTTTGGAAATATAATAATGTATTTAAATAATTATTAAATTCTCAATTAATCTATTATAACTATATGGTATTATTGGGTTTTCATTTGTTATCCAATAATGTATATATGATGGGTACCTTGAAAAGGATTCATATGGTCATTAAGATAAAAATGAATGAATGAATTAATTAATGTATGCATTTTTATCTTAATAATAAATGACGAATAGAAATGAATGTTAACAGATTTTATTTTTGTGTATTCACAGCATGTGTATGCCTATTTTGAAGCTCAAACAATACCTGTGTATGTGTTTGTTTAATTTAATTCAATATATTACAAGAGTTTGCAATTACAAATTATTAAATTAAATATGATGGCCTATGAGTAATCCCTCCTTATATTATTATGTAGGACCCATGTGTCTAAAAGTATTTTCGTAACTCCCCTTAACAAATCATTTCCCCCTTAACCTGCATGTATTTTATAAGTACATGTAATAAATAGAGTATCTCAAGGTGTGTAGAGACTATTCATGATAGAATAAAGATGATTCCAACCCAGGTGATACATATGTGGATAGGTGGAATGCAACAACTAATTCCAAAAATTTCATAAGAAGTTTCCCCCTAGGTCATAGGTTGATTTATTTTCTGCTCAAAAAATCAACCATTGGATAATATCTTGACTGGTTAATTTATTTGTTTATTTATTTCTAAATTATTCATTATTTATTTTATGGATGAAATATTGTGATCACATAAATAAATGTATTAATGTTGAAATATGGAATATATATAAATTTATTATATGTGTTTTTTTATCAATACAAGGTTAGTCACATAAGTAAAATTCATGTAATATTATTAAGACATGTAAATGATAAAACAAGAGAATTTTATACAATTAAACAAAAAACCCTTAATTAAATATTAAGTCAGACATGGCCTTTAATTACTTGATTATGAATGATATCCTTAGAACTCAGGGTTTTACAAACCCTTATTAGGGAATTTAATATTAAATTGGGATTCTTAAAATAGTTAAGGGTTTAATTAACCATCTCACAACAATATAATTGTCCAACACTAGATTTTATATAACATAGAGGCAAGTGATAATGACATATTATTCAACATTTTAGGATTGGGGAGTACATTCAATAAATCAATGAGTTGAAATCCTATAGTTAGAAAAGAACTACCTACCTAAATACCTTTAGTAGCTTGACGAACCCTCATTGGGGTTATTAAAAGGGGAATATAGATCCTTGACACTAGAATATCATAGAATCGAGGAATTCAGAGTCCAATGGTTAGGAATATTGGGACTCATTAAAATAGTGGAATATTTAATAAAATTAAAATTATTATCATGTATCATATAAATTTATATCAATTAATGTGTGAATAATATAATCTATTATAATTTTGAAAAAATGGAGAGTTCATCATCCACATTATCCTTGTGATAAAAATTTGAGAAATACCATCTCCTTAAAAGTAGTAACTTCCGGGATAGTTATTTCTATCTTTTGGTTGTGTTGCACCATGAATTGAAATATTACATGCCAGAATCCCCACTACCTGAACTGCATAAAAAAGAGGAGAGTGATAGGGACATTTATTTCTATGATAACAATAAGAATGATGTGGTCTAAGTTCAGTGTTAAATGCTTTTTTTAATGTCATCTGAACTCATGATGTCTCATGAAAACATGGATTCTTGTAGCATACTCACTGATATCTGTGGTCTCTACCTGGAGACAACAATATCAGAAAAAATTATAGATATCCAAGTCACTCATTCCTATAAATTTTGAGGAGGGTTCACTAGTTGAGCCACATATATTCAAGATCAGTGGCTACATTGAGCACCTAGAGGTTTTAGGGTTTAATCTTCTTGATGAACCACACACAGATCTTATTTTTACATGACTCCCTCAGAGATTCCCCATCTTTGTTGTCAATTTCAATATGAATAATATTTATAAGTCTCTCCCATATCTTCTAACTCTTCTTTACTATGTAGATAATGAGAGGATGTTTGAAAATCCTTTTGTCCTTATGGTGAACATAAAAAGTCCATTAAAAGAGATCAAATCCCTAAGTTTCTCTGCAATTACCTTCTAATAAATGAAAGATCAAGGGTGAATAAAGGGAGTGGGATGGTATCTGTTTTACATATGGAAAGAAGGTCCAATAGAAGAAAAACTACACCCTACAAAAGAAGCAAGGGTAATATTCTTTTGTGCTTGTTATTGAGTTTAATTTATCCATTTCAAAAAATTAGTTATTAGATAAAACATATGTCACTCACTTATGAATTAAAAGATAAGAACCAACTATATTTATAAATATTGATTGTGGGGAGGTATATCCATGAGAAGCCAATAAATCCAGACAATGTTTTTTTTATATTGGGGACTACCACCTCACATTGATGATGGAAATGATTTTGGATTTAAAGGATATTTATTTTGGACATATGTTACAAGAAACATTATTTAAGTATCCTAAATTGATAAGGATTGACTTATTTTCATGTATAGGAATAAATGATTTTTCTTTTTTAAAGATAACATCATTACATAATGTCACATTTTAAATAAAGGTCTCTGTGTGTTGGATTACACAAACCAAGTAATGGGAATTGATAATAAAACTATTTCATGTTACTCATACCTCACCAAAATATGGTATCACTAGCTAGGCCGTGTAAATGAAATTTTTTTGACTAAATTATACCAAGATGGATATTTTTATTATTTTGAACACAAACCACTTGGTGTTTGTCACACATGTTTACAAGGAAAAATTATTAAATAACCAATTAGTGGAAAAGGTTAAATGGACAAAGTGAATCTTGAATTAGTTGATACTTATGTGTGTGGATCATTTACAGGTAATTCAATGGGTGAGTACTTATCCTCCATAAATTTTACTGATGATTTTAGTAGATATGGATATGTCTACATGATGAGGTATAAGTCAGTTTTTTAAGAGATTCAAGGAATACAAAAATTCAGTTGAGAAACTTATTGGTAAGAATATTATGAAACCTCACTCAGACCATGGTTGAAAATATATTAATGAAGTATTAATTAATAATTTAAAGGAGTTTGGGATTATATCATAACTTAGTGTTCCTTATTCACCTTAATGGGTTGGGGTAAGAGAAAGGAGTAACACCACCTTGTTGTATAAGGTGATTTCAATGATGATTCATTTGAGTCATCCATTATCCTTTTAGGGATACACGTTACATACGAAATCAAAATTAGAAAATCAAGTGCTAACTAAAGTGGAAGATGATATACCATATTAGTTGTGTAATGGAGAGAAAATCAGGTTTTCATACTTACATGTATGGTGTTGAGAATCTTATGGTATGGCCTCTTCAGGTAAAAAAATTACACCCTAATCCACAAAGTGTAACTTTATAGGATACCCTAAAAAAACTAGGGGATATTACTAATATAACCTCTCTAAAAAGGTAATAGTAAAAAAACATTCCATATTTTATGAGAGGGAAAACATATATAAAAGAGATATTGGGATTGATATAAACTTTGATAATGTTGAGTATCATGATGCATAAGAGTTTCTACACGAATGGATTTCACAAATCCTCATGGAAGAAGAGGTTAGAGAGACACAAGTACTATATTTGAGTACAAGAGATGTTATAAAACCCGGATAGTATGGTTTTATATTCATTGAATATGGTGAATAATTATTAGTTGATAATAACGATCCTCTAACCTATAAAAAATAAGTAAGTGGAAGAGATGTTTCCAAGTATAAAAAATTCTTGAATTCTGAAATGGATTCCATGTACCAAAAACATTTTTGGATTTTGAAAGATCCTCAAATAAATGTAAATTCATTTTATTGACATGGGTATTCAATTAGAAACACAACATGGGTGGTAAATTCAGTTCTTATATGATGTGACTAATAGAAAAAGGGTATATAAAGCATCGTGGAATTGATTACGAGGAAATATTTTCACCAATTTCTAGGATGAGATCCATCATATTTATACTTTACATTATGAATTTCCATGACAATGAGATTTGTAAAATGGATTTAAAAACAACCTTTCTATTTGAGGACCTAAAATAAGATGTCTATATTCCACAACAAGAATGATTTTCCACTCCAAAGGATTCCAATAATGTTTAAAAAATAACAAAAAACCATTTATAGATTAAATAAAGTATCCACACCATGGAAAATTTAGTTTGATGAGGCCATAAATAAATGTGGGATCATAAATAAAAAATTTCCTCCATGTGTCTATAAGTGTCTTAGTGAGAGTGTGGTCATTTTCATAATAGTATATATAGAGAATATATTACTTATTAGAAAGGAAATACCAGTCTTACAGTCTGTTAAAGCATAGTTGAATAAATTATTCTCTATGAAGGACATAGGAATGAAAATATATATCATTGGAATCAAGATCCATCATGATAGGTTCAGTATAAAACTTGTTCTATCTCAAAATATCTATATTGAAAATATATTGAAAATTTTTAGTATGGAACAATCAAGAGGTGATTTTTTCCAATGTCACATGGCATTCACATTTCAAAGAAAATGTGTCCTCAGAAACATGAGGAATGATAAAGGATGGAAAGGATACAATACGTGTCTATGATTGGGTCATTAATTTATTGTATTCTATGTACTAGGCTAGATATTACCATCTTCTTGAGTGTAGTTGGAAGATATCAAGCACACATAGTTGACTACCATTGGATGTAATTCAACACAATACTTAGGTAACTAATGTATATTAAGGTTATGTTCTTGGTCCATGGGAGAGATATGGAACTATTAATCATATGATATGAAGATCCTAGTTTTCAAATAGATCAAGATGATTTTAAATACCAAACATGGCACATATTCACTCCCAATAGAGGTTTTGTGAGTAATAAGAACTCAAATGTAAGGACCCAACCCCGAGTTACCTTTATCCAGTGCCTTATATTAATAAATTTTAATCATTATAAGAAATTTTTATACTGAAAGAATTAATGGTTTAGAAGTTTTTTAAAAAAAGATACAAACATAAGTTCAATATTATAACTTGAAATGAAATACATAATATAAATTCCATTGGAAACATATGTGACTCCCTGATTATCCATATAAGTCATTTATAATATACATCTTCATAACCTGGGAAAAAACATAAGAATGTTTTCATATCATATTCTCATTAAGGGTAAGTAATAAAACATAATTTATTATAAAAATAAACATAAGTCATGGTGGACAACTAAAAACACAGGTCTTTAAAAATATACATGAGTATAATATGGAAGGAATGAAAGAAGATTAAATAAGGCTGTATAAATTATCATAATAGAATAAATCATAACCATTGATATTATACTAGTCAAATAATCACATGGTTTACAAATTACTAATATCATAATGTGGGAATGAATAATGGTGGACATCTGAAACATATTGTCAAGGCCTCAACCAAGACACCTGAAAATTCTAGGGTAAGGCCCAAACCAAAACCCAATTCAGTTTTGTCTCATGAGACCTAATGATGAATCAATAGAATATAGTGGGCCCCACCCATCACCTTTTATGTCCAATTAATTCCTCATATTATAGGGGATAAACATAAACAACATGAAAATATGAATTAACTTTTCCCAATTTGTACTCATAAACACTAATCATTATGATTAGTATAGTGAATGGTATCAAGATAGAACATCCATAGTAAAACTAATCATAAATCATTTATTATAATATGGTAGATTATAAAAATAATATATTAACCTCAATAAGACATAAATTTCAACAAAATTCTTTAAATTGACAAAAATACTCTAATATAATCATCGATGAATTTTTGAGAGAAATTCAATTTTACTCTGAATATAAGATTTATTTTGGAATAATATTTACATAATACTATAAATGAACTAAGTTAGTTTTTACATGATAAAATTAGTGGTTCTAAAAAAATAATGTTTTCTTCAAACATATTATAGAGTGTACTTGAAAATAGGTAAGAATCTGGGAAGTGCCTTTGAATTGGGATTATTTATCGGGAAGAATTAAGAAGGATATTTATAAAACATTTAACTTCACATAAAATTAATAGGGATTCTGATTGGTAAAAATATATAAAAAATAAAAAGAGAATTTATATGGAGTACATATAAATAATTAAGAATTTAATAGGGATTAATAAGAACAAAGAGTAACCCAAATGAAAATAGAGGTTCAGGTTGAAAATCCTTAACTTATGTCCGAATGAGTTCTGCACTAGACCTTTACGTACTGGATAATCAAATTAATTCCATTAATTAATGAATTAATAACCTTATATACATTTATTTGATTCATTATAATTTAATTACGTTAATTTATGACATTTTTTATGAGTTATAGGATAAAATTTTATTGCCTCAGAGCATTCGATTCCATGGTTTTCATGATCAGTACACTTGTATATGAGTATAGATGCTCACGTGAAATTTGTATAATTATCCAGCATTTAATTTACATGATACTAATGAACATATATAATATTTAATGGTGATATAATTAATTTGTTTATATGGAATGAGGATGAGTTATTAGATAGAATATTTGTGATAATCATTTAGATTATTTTGGCAATATTTCAATTATTATGATCTAATTTTGTCGTATCAATTAGTATTATGTATATATAATGGTTTCATAACAATAAATAAGACATAATACATATTTTATAATCTTTTTAAATTATAAAAATGGTTTCATGACCTACCTTTAAGGTTAAATTGAGTAAATAAGTCTCATCGTCTATGAAGGTTTTAAATTGGCACCTCATGGATGATGATTTGGTTTTTAAAATAAAAGAGAGAGAGATATATATATAGTATTTTGAGGAAAGATATTCCATTAATATGATATCATTCAATTATATAGATTATATTGGAGTTATCATGATCATTTTGTTACAGGTGGTGAGGAGATGATAAGAAAAAATAAATAAATCAATAATGAAATTAAATGAAAAAGGAAGAGGGTTTACCTCTTGAAATATCCTAATGGATAACCAACTTAATGAAATGGGTTTCGAATTTTGTAAAGACCAAGATCTAATGGAAATGGGAAGAGAATAGGGAAAGGGATTTGATCAGAACATTGAGAATCTTCAAGGCTTATAGGAGTGAGGATAAGAGGGAGTGAGCGGTGGGTTTTATAATGGAGGAGAGGGGTTATTTTTGAATATCTTATTCATTATTTTTCTCAAGAGAAGAAATAGTTTTGATTCCTGGGGAAAAAACAATAATAATTTCATGTGAATTTGAACCAAATTTTCTTAAATCATTGATGACTAAAGAAATAGTGTATTTATCTTCTAATGTATTTATACTGTAAATTACTACATTTTACTATTCACCAAAAAATTCAAGTATTTTAGAAAAATATGAATAATTCACCATAACCATTTTTCGATTTATATAATTCCAAAATTGAATCAATTTTATCAAAATAAATTTCTAAATATGTGAAATTTAATTTTTAAAGAAACACATTAAATACATTAAAAATACTAATTTTAAATTTAAAACTAATATTATAACACTTTCCTAAACTAACTACGACCTCATAAAACTATTCTAAAATCATCTGAAAAAATATTTATTTAGGAATTCATTTTATGGAAATAATTTTATTTTAAATTAATTTATTAATTTAAAATTTTAATTAAATATTAATTACTAACCAAAATCCCAACACATAATTTATAATTTTTAAAATATTCAATCTCATTTATATGGTGCCTTAATTTTATTTATACTTACATGGGTGAGGTTACTATTCATTAGGATTATTTTCTATTGATAAGGGTGATATTACTATTTATAATGTCAAGTTTCTATTCACCAAAAACATAAGTTGATCCAATCATACCCTAAATATCTTTTTGATCACACACAACTGCGAATGTTTGTTTTTTGAAATTCAAATCACAGAGGTAGAAAATTTATTATTAACATATATTTTATAATAAATAAAGTTTTTTTAAAGATATGCAGTGTTGCATGAATTACATTCTATATTAAATTTATTTGTAAATCCTTGGGGTGTTACATTATTTTCCTGTTACAAAAATATTCATCTTTTAAATTTCCAAAATATTACCTCAAAAGAATATTTGGTTAGGTCTTCATCATAATTTCCTCAGTCTCTCATGTTGCCTCTTCAATTTTTTTGATTTTTTCATTGTACCTTTACCAGCTGAGTCATCTGATTCCTCAAAACCTATTCTTTAGTATCCAAAATCCTGTTAGGCTCTTCCTAGTAAGTCAAGTTAGGTTACAATTATATTACTTCATAAGTGAGTACATGTGTTGGGACTGGCATGTACTTCATTAATAAAGAGACATGGAACACATTATGTACCTTAGAGAGGCTATGCCACATTTCCAAACAATAATCCATATACCTCCAATCATCTCCATAATTTCAAATGGAACAATGTACTTGGGGATCAGATTCCCTTTCTTCCAGAATATTATAACACACTTCAATGAAGATAATTTTAAGAAAACCTGATCTCCCATTTGAAATTCCAAATCCATCCTTTTATTATCACCATATCTCATTTTCCTATTTTGAGCTACTTTGATATGGGTTTGAATAATATTTATGTTTTCTTTTGTTTCCTCCATAAGCTCTAGGCCAACAATATTTGTTTCAACAACTTCATCCCAATAAGTTGGTTTATGACATCTCCTTCAATACAATGTTCTACATGGCACCATTTGAATACTCGAATGGAAACAATTATTATAGGAAAACTCCACCAAAGGTAAATACTGATCCAACATACCTTGAAAGTCAAGTGAACATGATCTCCACGTATCTTATAATTTTTGGATATTCCATTCTGATTGCCCATCAGCTTGAGGCTAATAAGAAGTAATCAAATGAAGCTCAGTATTCCAGGCATCCTGAAGACTTTTCCCAAAATTTGAGGTAAATTGTAGATCAAAATTAGATACAACTGAGTGTGGAAATCCATTTAGTCTTAAAACTTCATTAATATAGATCCGTGTAAGGTTATACAATGTCAAATCCTCCCTTATAGTTAGGAAATGTGTATATTTGGTAAGTTGATCAACAATTACCCATATTACATCATTCGTTTTTGGAGTTTTGGGTAATCCAGTGACAAAATTAATAGTAATGTCCTCCCATTTCCATTTAGGAATATGAAGAGGGTTCATGAATCCTATAGGATGTTGTCTTTTAGTATTCACATGTTGAAAGGATAAAAATCTTGATACATAATTAGAAATGTCATGCTTCATATTATCCCACTAGAAATGTTCCTTCAAATATCTCTACATCTTAGTGCTACCAGGGTGTTTAGAGAAATTCAAACCATGGGAATCATCAAATAACTTCCTTTTTATCTCAGGTGTAGATGGAATACATATAATCATCTTGAAATTAAAAATTCCATCCTTACTCACAATGTCCTTCAACATCCCATCATTCACAATTTTAATTTTCTTTTGAATATTCTCATCATCATATAGAGAAATTTTAATTATCTCTAATAAATATGGTTGTGAAACCAATTGAAAAAGTAATGATGCTTCCCCTTATTTTATAATTTCCATATCCATCCTCGCTAGATCAATGTACATAGGATCCTTGTCAATCCTCATTTGGTTCCGAAATCCATGATCCTTCATACTCAATGAATCTAATAACTCATTTCCCTTTCTTGGAAGTTACTGTATGAAAAAATCATAATCCTTGAGGAGCTCAAACCATCTCTTTTATCTCTTATTATGTTCTTTCTATGAGAATATATATTTCATGATCTTGTGATCAGTATATATCTCACATCTTTGACCATAGAGATAATGTATCCATTTCATCAGAGAAAATATTATAGCTACTTACTCAAGATCACGAGTTGGATAGTTTTGTTAATTAATTTTTAACTACCTTGATACATAAGAAATAAATCTTTCATTCTGTATAATGACACAACCAATTCCTTTCTTTGAAGATTCACTATAAATCAGAAAAACCACAATTTCCCAATGGTAGATTCAAGATTGAATAATTCACTAACCTCTTCTTTAATTATTCAAAAATTTCTTCACATTATTTTGTTCATACAAAATTAACCCCTTTATGTGTAATCTTGGTTAACAGGATTGCTAAACGGGTGATGTTTTGAATGAAATGCTGATAATAACTTGATAAACCAATAAAACTACATAGCTCTGTCATATTTTTTGGTGTATCCCATTCATGAGATGCCTTTGTCTTTTCAATTTCCACTAAGATTCCATCCATATAGATAGTATGTACAAGAAAAGAAATTTCTTGAAGCCATAATTCACCCTTTCTAAACTTCCCATATTAATTATTTCACCTAAGAATATTCACAATAATACTCAAGTGATTCTCACATTCTTTATATATTTAAGAGTATACCAAGATATAATCAATCAATACCAAAAAAATTTCATCAAGATATTCATTTAAAAATCTATTAATTATATTCATGAAAACAAAGGCTACATTAGTTGGTCCAAAAGACATTACTGTAAAATCATAATAACCATTCTTGGTTTTAAATGATGTATTTAGAATATATTCCGTCCTCAAAATCAACTGATGATATCCAGATCGAAGGTCAATCATCAAAAAAATTTCACTCTGAAGTTGATCAAATAAATCATCAATACGAGGAAGAAGATACTTTTTATTTATCATAATACCATTGATCTCCATATAGTTAATGTATAGAATCATAGATAAATATTTCCTCTTAATAAAAATAACGCACATGAGCCTCAGCCCAGTTGGTGAGGAGTAGCTAGGTGCATCCAAGAGACTTGAGATCAAATACAGGTGGATGCATATTTCTGGGCACTGTAGCAGTACTATTCAATACTGTAGCAGCCAGAACTATTCATCCATCTGGGCCTTCGGGCCACCAGTTTGGTCCTCGGGTCCTGAAAGGCTTTCGGGCCACCCATGTCCTTTGGGACAATTGATTCTCATGGCCTTTGGGCCACCTTAAGGCCTTAGGGCCACCAAAAGGCCTTCGGGTGACATGAATGCAGTCCCCAGACACACTAAAAAAAGAGCAGCCCCAGAAGAGGATTCAGAGCAGGTGCACTCACAGAGCAGAGCCAAATGGATTGTTAGAATGAGAGGGAATGAATATTCCATCGGTACCATCCTGTTCTTGCACGGGAATCCTAGCCAGATGGTCATGCAAAGGTGGAGAGCTACTATCAGGATGAAGATGCAGGGGATGGGCAGTTCTTTGTTGATAGTCTGGTTGAATTTCCTAAGAACTTTGGGTCATGTAATCTCCTAAACCTACGGGCCATGTAATATCTGAGCCTACGGGCCTTGTAAGGGTTCCCCCTCATCCCTTGAAAGGGGGGTTATCAAAAATCAATAAAAATGAAGGTCTTCGGGCCATTTAGGCAATAAAAATAATAGAACCTCCCCATGGATAAACACTAGGGTATATAATTCCTTTATCACTTAATTCCTCTAGTTGTTTCTTTAGCTCTATTAATTCAATTGTTTTCATTCTATAAGATGTATTTGATATAGGCCTTGCACCAAAAATTAAATCAACAGAAAAAAAATTTCCCACTCTAGAGAATGTCGAGGTAAATCCTTTGAAAACACATCAATATATTCAGAAAAAATAGGTACATCCTCAATTTTAACATTTCTTTCCTCACCCATTGATATTACATTCTCTACCTCTGTAATAATTGAATTCAATTGAGCTATTAGGGGTGGATCTAGATAAGAATCATATAGCGATGCTTTAGCTCTAAATATAATGGAATTTTTATTATTCTTAGAAATTATAACATCCTTATTCTTATAATAGATCTTAACATAAAAATTTCAAATATAGTTCATAATGATTATAATATCAAAATCAATCACGGGTATGACGATAAGTTTAGAAACTAATGCATGTTTATTTCTCATAAAAGGGGTCTTATCGACACATCTTTTTATAATGATATTTCCCTTAGATGTTTTGACTGAAAATTCCTTTATTAAATCAATAGAGAAATGTATAATTTTCTTGTAAAATAGGGAAGAAATAAAATAATGTGAGGATTCATAATCAAATAAAACATTGAATATATTTGAGGAAATTATTACAGTACCTTCCACTACATCATTATGAACTTTAACTTCAACATTTTTGATCACATAATCATAACATTTATCCCTTGGACTTCTATGGTAAATGTTTCCTTTATGATTAAGAAAATCATTAGAATAATGTTACATTTATTTACAATTGTAGCATTAAACATTGCTATCTTCTTTATTTCCCTTGCAATATCGAGATTGGTGGCTCATTTCTACAACATTATAATAGATGCCTTCTCCATTTAAGTAGGATCTGGGGAATTTCATTATATAAGTATCAAAAATTAGAAAAATCCCATTTTTTATTATTCCTTTTATCCATTATTTCCTCTACCACCCTATTCTTATCTTCCTCTACATTAAAATCAAAAGACTTAAAGAATTCATTATCTACATTTGATAACACACGAGATAATATCTTCAGATGTTGAGAAACTTTGGGATACTAGTTCTTTTTAGATGAATGGTTTTAAAACATATAAGAATCGATCTATACTGCTCTTTAGATTATGTATGTAGTCCAAGAAATTCCTTGTTATCCTGGTAAAATTAGCTTAATAATATGCAACATTCCCATCCACTTTTTTCCTCAGATTCTGAACCTGTCTTTGCATATCCGCTCGCAGTTCATGAAGAATGTGTTTTTCTAAGAAGATTTAATTAAAATATACGCATTCCATATTTTTAATATCTTCCTCTTTTGTGTTTTAAATCAATGACCACCATTGATACACATTTCCTGTTAGATGATAAACTACCATGAAATCCTTATCCCTTTCGTTACTTCCCAATTTGAGGAATATTTACCTTAGGGAAATTATACACTACATAACTAGAAATGGGTTTGTAGTACCATTAAATTAAAGAGGTTATTATGACATAAAATGTTCTAACATTACACCTCTATGTTGTGGTTCAGGATACTCCATATGGGTAAGGTTATTATTCAGAACCCGAGTCAGTTTTCCATGTGTAGTAAAAATTTTATCAGCACCATTTTCTGATCCCGAACCAACTTCATTAGCATGCATAGAAGGGTAATACCTACATGGGATATGAAAATTCATGATGTTCCTATTCCTTACACTTGTTTCTGTTTCTAAATAATTTCATACTCTAAATTATGTTATGAATCATAATGTATAATGTCGCACTAGCAAAACACTTAACATAAATAGAAATTTTTTGAATGTCTAATAGCATAATCATAATCATGGTTACTTTGAAAACATGTTTAAATTTAAATCCTATATAATGGTTGATAAGGAAAATTTAAATTATTGAAGCATATCCCCCAGGAGTGTCAAAATAAGTTCATAGTAATGCCCATTGTTGTGTACCAGGTTACCCCGAGTCAAGCCCAGAACACCCTGTCAGAGTTGTTACTCCTAAGTAAAACTATTCTAGAAACACAACCACTTGTAGTATCCAGACAAGGATATATTTTATAGAAATAACCCCATAATATATGCCTTAAAAAAATTCTAAGATGTTATTATATACTTATCCTCAAAATCTATCTTATGGTTTTGTTCCTGATCAACATTTTCTAAATCTAGTTTCCATGTTTTCTAATAAAATTCCTCTGATACCAACTGTGAGGACCCAAACACCAGTTTCTTAGAGTCAGTGCCTTATAATAATACTTTATAATGAATAAAATAACACAATATCCTTAATGAATAAATTGATTAGTAGTTTTTTAAAACAATATACAAACTTATGTTCAACATTTAAACTTGAAATGAAATACATAATAACAATTCCATTGGAAATATATATGAATACTAGATTATCCCTACAATCCATTAATAATATTCATATTCACAACTTGGGGAAAATAAAACATAATAAATGGGTGAGATCAGATGCTCAGTAATGGTAAGTAATATAGTGTAAGTTATCATAAAAGTAAACACTAGGAATGGATAACAACTAAAAACACATTCTCTTAAAAATATTATTGATCATAATATAGTCTGAATGAAAGCTGATTAAATAAGGCCATATAAATGATCGTAAGATAATGAAACATAACCATTTATATTCTAATAGTATAATAATCAGGTTTTTTATCAATTACTAATATTATAATAAGGGAGTGCTTACTATCAGACATCTAAAAAATATTTTCAAGGCCTCTGCTGGCATGTCTGAAAATACTTGGGTAAGGCCGCACACAAAATCTAATTTTTTTTGTCTCATGAGACCTAATATTGCATCGAGGGGCTATAGTGTTCCCCATATATTAATTTTTAAGTCTAATTAATTCATCATATTAACGGTTCTAAACATAAAAAACATGAACATATGAAATAACATTCCCCAATATGTACACATAAACACTAACCATTCTAAGTAATATGTTAAATAGAATCAAGATAGAAAATCAATAGTAAAACTGATCATAAAACATTTAATAAAAAATGGTTTATGATAAACAATATATATTAACATTGATAATACAAAAAATTCAACAGAGGCGTTGAAATAGAATAAAATACTCTAATAAAATCCTCAGGGAATTTTGGAGTGAAATAAACCTTTACTTTGAAAAGAAGAGTTCTTTGGAAAAAATCATTTCAAAAAACTAGAAATCAACTAAGGTAGTTTTTTGATGATAAAATGAGTGGTTTTATAAGAATAATGTTTGATTAAAATAGATTATAGAGTTTACTTGAAAATAGGTAAGAATTTGACAGGTTCCCCTAAATTGGGCTTGTTTATCGTGAATAATTGAGATAGATCATTATAAAACATTTAAATCCCCATAATATAAAGAAGGATTATGATTTGTAAAAATATATAGAAAATTATCATTGAATTTATGATGTGTACATATTTATAATTACAAATTTAGTTGGGACTAATATAGATAAAGAGTAAACCAAAAGAAAATGGATGTTTGGGTAGAAAACTCGTACCTTATGTCTGAATAAGTTATGCACTGGACCATAACGTCATGGATAATCAAATTAAATACATTAATTAATAAATTATAAACCTTATGTACATGTATTTTATTAATTATAATTTTATTAAGTTCATTTATGACATTTTGGATGAGTTATAAGATTCAATTTTATTTCTTTGGAGCATTCGATTCCTTGGTTTTGATGATCAGAATACTTATATATGAGTATGGAAGATCTTGTGCAATTGGTATAATTATCCAGAATTGAATATATATGATACTAATGAAAATAAATAATATTAAATGGTTATATAATTCATTTTTTATATGGTATGATGATGAGTTATTAGATAGAGCATTTGTCATAACCATTTATATTATTTTGGTGATATTTCAATTATTACGAACTAGGTTTGTTGTATAGATTAGTATGATGTATATAGATACTAATTTACGAAAATTAAATAATACATAATAAATATTTTATAATAAGGTTCAACTATAAAAATATTTTCATGACCATCCATGAAGCAGAAATTGAAAAATGATGGCTCTTTATCCATGAAGGTTGTAAATTAGCACCTCAAGGTTGATGATTTTGTTTTTAAAATAAGAGAGAGATAGATTTTGTTTTGAGGAAGGATATTAAATTACCATAATATTATAAAAGAATATATATGATACTTTATTTATCATGATAATTTGGATATATAAGGTGAGAGATGATAAAAAATAAAATAAATTGAAAATGAAATTAAAAGAAAAAGGAAGGGGGTTTACCTCTTGAAATATCCTTCTTGAGAACCACCTTATGGGAAGGGGTTTTAGTCGTTAGAAATGAAAAAGATCTCCTAAATGTGAGGAGAGACTAGAGAATAGGATTTGTAAAGCATATTGATAATCTTAAAGGATTAGAGGAGTGAGGAGAAGAGGGAGTTAGGGGTGGGTTTTATAGTGATGGAGAGAGGTAATTTTTGAATATCTTACTAATTATTATATAAATTTATGATAATAAATAGTGTTGATTCTTGTGAAAAAAATATTAATAAGTGAATGTGAATCTTTTTAATGATTTATTACATCAGCGATGACTCAATGAATAGTGTATTTAACTTTTAATGTATTTATACCGTAAATTACCGTATTTTACTATTGACTAAAAATTCAAGTATTTTAGAAAAATACAAAACATTCACCATAATGATTATTAAATGTGTATAATTTTAAAATGGACTCCATTTCATCAAAATTATTTTATAAATATGTGAAATTTAATTATTAAATAATATCCTTATTTATTTAAAAAAAAGTGTTTTTATTTTTAAAATTGATTTTATAACACTTTTATAAATTAGCTAAGGCCACATAAAATTATCCTAAAATCATAGTACAACAAAATTTTATTTAGGAATACATTTTATGAAATTGATTTTTATTTTAAATAAATTTATTAATTTAAAATATTTATTAAATATTTATTACTCACAAAAAACCAACAATTAATTATTATTTTTTAAAATATTCACTATCGTTTATAAAATGACTAAATTTTGTTTATACTTACCAGGGTGATGTTACTATTCATTATGAAGATTTAATATTTAGAAGGGTCATATTACTATTCCTATGGTCAATTTACTATTCCCCAAAAATTTATGTTGATCTTATCTGACTCTAAATATCTTACTGATTACAACTATGTATGTACGTTTTTCGAAATTTAAATCACAGAGCTGAAAAATTATGTTTAATGACCAGGTTACAGTAATAAAGTGTTGTTTTGAAGAGAATTAATGTTGCATGAAATATATTATATATTAAATTTATTTATTAATCCTTGGCTTCTTACATCAAAGGTGGTTGTAGTAATATATTTTACTATAGAGTTTGAGTATATTGAAACATCTGAGGCAACTAAATAAGCAGTATGGATACAAATATTCTTCCAAGATCATTATATGGTTCCATTGAAAAAAGATCTTATTATACTGTATTGTTATAACACTACAACAATGTCTCTCACAAAAGATCCATAGTCATAACAACAGATGAGGCATATAATTCAAACGTATCATCTCTTGATGGATTTTTCTCAGATAGGTGATGTTGTAGTGAGAATAATATCCATGGAAGATAATGTAGTAGATCCCTTTACTAAAGACTTCACATAGTAGAAACATGATAATCATGTGAGGTCTATCAGACTACAAGACATTGGCGGTTGGATCTAGTACAAGTGAGGGATTTTTGGAGTTGTTGTTTTATAACAAACTATTTTTACATTGATTACATGTATATTAAGAAATTTGAATATGAATACAATATCCTATTATATATTTTATTTTATTTTCATTACATTAATGTAATAATGTCATAGGGTATCTTTCACATTGATAAGGTCATAATTGTTTCCCACTGTGATGATAACCTTAATGTTCCATGATGATATTATTAAATATAGTTATATGGTAAGATAACATACTATAATAGAATAAATAATATGTATACTGTTAGGTTTAAGTACTCATATGTGGATGAGGGTTCTTATAAAGATCTTCACACTTGGTAATATCCAATATAAGAGATTATGAGAACATGCATGACAATTGGAGAACTTCATTTTTTTGTGTCATTAGAAATTCCTATATAAGAGCATCTGTAATGGTCTTTAGAGTTTAATATTATCATTAATCGATGTTGTGGCTCACAAAAATAGATTTACCCACCAAAACCAGGATTCCATATTATATCAGGAAGCATGGTACATTGGGTGTGTCAAGAATGTCATGTTATTGATGGATAATTCCAGGAAGGATTCATTCCTTCCATATTTATGGAATTTTATATCTCAAACCATTTATTGGGAGATAACCTATGCATTAAACTTCATGGACATGGTGTAATGAAGTGTCTATTTAAAAAAACACATATCAATAATATAGATTTATAACATAAATGCGAGACATTCCTAATGATATATTATAATAAAGAGATTACATTATACAATGAGTGTTTGTAAGTGGTTTTTAATGTGAAAAAATTAATTTTTTTCTCTTGGTTTCCTTGACCTGTTTCTAGATAGTAATCTTGGAATTTAAAAAACCCTCTATAAAACCAATATAAAATAATCCAAGATGGTGACACACTATATATTTCGATTTGTATTTATTAATTTATATTTGAATTTAATTAATTAAATAAATATTAACCTCAAGACTAAGGATTATTTTATTCATGTTTTATCAATCAAAAATATTTATTTATGAATGAAATATTTAATTAAATAATTACTAGGGTATTCAAAAAATAATGAGGATTTTTAGAGGACCAAGATCATGTGTAGTGATTAATATTATTTACAATTTTATAAGTAATATTTATTATTTCATGAGTTAGTAAAGACCACAAAATAATAATGATAAAATTTTTATTATATGGCATGAGGTTTTTTTTATGATTGTTATATTATCTAAGGGTTGTTACACAATTAAATAATTTTTTAACTTAAACCCTATCACTATAAATATATGGTTACATATATTGTGTATGGTTAATTGAGTGTTGAGAATATTTTTGTATAAAAAAACTTCCTCTACATTCCTCTTCCACTATTCCTCTTAAGAATGAGAAGTGCTAGAGAGATTCATTCAAGATGAAAGGATCTTAAAGTGATCAAGAAAAAAAATACAAGATGATTGATTCACCACACCAGATCCTATAAATGAATATACATAATTTGGAGATCAAAGCAACACACGTGTATCACCAATAGAGGGATTATATACTTGGATCATTACATTGTAATGAAGGTAATATAGAAAATGGTATTTAGACGATCAACATCATCATTGAAGAAAGTTATTTGATATGTTAATCATTTATTATAATCAAAAATAAATTAATTAGAAATTTAATTTGAAAATATCATATCCCAGTTTTAGGTTTTTTTATGTTAATATTTTGAGGGAAAATTTCATTGTCCATGGAATTCATGTCATGTACAATATTGTAAATGATCCACCGAATCGAAAAAACATTCATGGAGTATCACCCAAAAAGGAAATTCCTCTATGATGAGAACCTTGGGATTACCTAATAAAATATGCATGAAATTCCACTAGAACTTAAAACCCTCATATTCTTATAATTTAAGGTGGGAATAAACCAACAATAATGAATATAACTACCACTAAAATTTATCGAATACCGACCAATAGTTTCCATTGATATTTTACAGGCTTAAGAGGGGTAATAGTTATGTTTATTACCTATTATAACTTCTATGAAATTCCATTGTAAATTCCAATCCTCATATTTTAATTTCATTTAGTTTCATGTTGAGTATTCAATATTCAATTTAAATGTGTAAATTTTAGATCAAATATGAAGGAATTGTTGTGTCTTATCTAGAAAATTCAACCAAATTTGAAATAAGGTCATACAATTTCATTGCGAGACACTTCTTTTTAGAATATTTTTGAATCATTCATATATAAGAATGTATTATCATTATATTTTATAAAATTTGATAGCTCAATTTCTTATATTCTCAATAGGCATGATCCATTAATAGATATATTCCTAATCTTTAATGTGGGAAATTTTTTTTGAAGGTGATATTAAATTTATTTTTGGGATTATAAATGGGGAAACTAAAATCACCAAATTATAATAATTCAAACCAATAAAGAATCTATTAAATATACATTTATTTGAAAATTGTGTAAAATTTCATGCACACAATGTAATACAAACATCAATTATGAAAGTTGGTATGGGGGATAAAACAGAAGAATAGGTTGACCCATCATACAGCTTTATTTGAACAATGTGATTTTTTTCTTTCCATATATATGTTATTATTTAAGTTATGGTTTTATCACATTCATGTATAGTTTTATACATATTAAATCTCAAAATTTGAATCATGGAAGAAACTAACGATTAATGAATTCTATCAAATAATTTCATTAACATCATTCTAACAATTCTAGGTCTGTAATGTAATTTTTGGTATGGTTTGAAATATAATTTTTGTAATATATATATTTTATCTTAATACATATGCTATTTTTACAGAATTGGTATTGTGAAATCAATGACAATATGAAAGAAATTGAAAAAATAAAAAATAAAACTTTTATAAAATAGATCTTGGAAGAGTTGTATGTGGCTATCCTAAAGAAATGAAATGGTTAATATGTTTATTCAAGTGGGATATGTCTTAAAATGTCAGTATTATATTAATTATTACCTAAATAGACATGGTTTTTCAACACAACTACCCAAATCTATTAATGATTACTAGGGTTCACAATAAACAACATTCACAATGGGATATGGTGTAGTAGTGCAAGAGTATACAAAGGATGATAAGGATAGAATAAAAATCCTTAAAGATGAAAATGAAATTTGGAAGATAAAAATAGAGAAGATGATATCCAAGATGAAGAAAAAGGATAAAAAAATTCAAAATCGAAGTTGTGATGTCCTGACCCAACTCACAACTAGAACGGTGGTTAGACAATTGGGTCACATGGCCTTAAGTATGCCTCTCCATATTATAGAGGTCGTCGACTAATAGTTAGGGTCTAAGGAGGTCATAATGGTGATAATATAGCCTCATAATTAGAGTAGCAAAAAGGTATAATAAATATGAATCAGTAGTGGAAGCAATAATACATGAAAGACAGATTAATAGAAGAATAATAATAAAATAAAAACAAAAGAATGGATAAAGTCATTATACAAAGATGTATTCATGTACAAATGATGATACATAATAAAAAATAGTATAAATCATCATGTAACAAGATACAATATGGTACTCAAAAAAAGAAAAAAATTCACATGGGAGATCTCCATGAGAATCCCAATATCAAGATCGATCCCATCATCCTAACTCCTAGATACAATAAAAACAACACAAGAAAGAATCCATGGTCTTATGAACATAAGGATCTTATTGGGAACTCCATTGAAATGGCAGCCTGAGCAGCGTATGAGATATAAATCCCAGTAGGTTACCACCCACAACATCTAAAACTGAATCCAATACATGCAAAATTATTAATGTCGTGTTTAGTTAAGATGAATGATAACAAAATGTATCAATAAAAAATAGCTCGCTCAGGCTCCTAAAGGACACATGACAGCTCTACCTACTTCTTCTCATGGCCAGAAAGAGATGTATGATGAGTAACTATATATATATATATATCAATAATTATATATGTAGTTTATTTATATATTATATCCACCAATATGAACCAACTACATAGGGATGGAAGTATCCATATATATGGCATACTAGGTACTATATGGACATGGTCGTAACTCAGTCATCCATAACTAGCGTGAACGAGCCTAAAGGTCGAACAATTGGGTGCATTCCCTACATCTCATAATGAGTGGGATATATCATGCCCATAAATCGAGATGTTGAGGGTTCCATCAAGTCAAAACTCAGGAAAGTGGAGAGTGTGCCATTATGCCAACACTCACCAATGAATGTGGTGCATCATTTCCACCATCCTAATAATGTCAATTGTTTGAGACACCATGACTTAACAAACGATATAATGGAACATGATAAATCCATGCTTAATAGAACTCTTACCATTGTTCCACAACCTATATCAAGGTGTAATCATATTTATAATAAAATATGCATGAGACATTACCTCTCATGATTTAATTTTAGTATTACCATTATAAATAAGGACATTAAATTCAATAATATCATTTAATAAAAAGAAACAGTTGGCATGGCCAGGACACTCATTATATGTCATTCCACACAAACCATTTAACTCAATCAATTCACTTAATTAGTACCATTTAAACCATTCTTGGGTGGTATCCTATCATGACTTTCCATTCCATTTAATACATGGTGTTTAATATACTCAAACATAGAAATTCATTTTACAAGGTTAAAGGAGTCACATATAAGATGACATTAACAATTAAAAGATTTCTTACATGGGAATATCATTTATAATATGGACCAAACCTTAGGAGGTTCTTGGTTCAATTGAAAATTTATATACATAAGAAGGGAAACTCCATTTTATTACTTCAGTAAAGTCCACAACTCAAACATGCCACATACCAAACAATGACATCAAAGCATTATGGCCAAGCATGTTATAAACCACTAATAATCACTTTGTAATTTCGAAGAAAATGTACCTCATCTGAGGGGTTTTATTATGAGATTATGACATTTTTTAGAAAAAATTCATTTGATCATAGTTAAACATCTAATTAAATAATATTATATAAATTTTTTAAATGAAATCATTTTAGGAAACTATTATACATGGAAATTAAATTTTAAAGGTCAACACAACACTTAGGAGGTTTCATTACAAAATAAACAAAATAATACAAGGGAAATCCAATTATTAATCCAAGATGATCATTTAAATGGAATTCCAATAATTTAATCAAATAATTTTTAAGGTTTAATTTAATTTGGCACAACCAAGGGATGTCCTTGGTCGAAGTTGACATCCTCATTTTACATAAAAACAATCAACATATGAATAAAAAGGTGTGTAAACCAATTTATTTTGAAGAAATAATTTTTAACAAAATGCGTGAAAAAGGAAATATTTTGGTACAAGAAATATATTAATAAAATATTATAAATTTGATGTAAAATCTGTATAGCACCTACATTATGCTTAAGATTATTCACTCATCAAATATTCATATCTGATTCAGTCTAGTTTGGAAGATATATATGATAGGTAAATCCTCCCTAAAAATAAGGAAATTGAACTTTCACTAATATTACTTGATTGATAAAGGATTAAATAAATAAAGGTTAAAAATTAATCAAGAGTTTACCGATGCAGATCCATAGTGATCGATAAAGTTCTATTCAGACAACAGATAGATTAAATCTTTCCATTCCTAGAACAGGGTAGAAAATAAAACCTAGGGAATTCATGGGGACCTCACATGGATGGAGTAAGATAAAATAAAAAGTAAAAAAAAAACATAAACTCATTAAGGGAAAATATTAATTTTATAGTAAAAACCGGGTCACACGGTTCGACCTCATGCTTTGGCCAAACCGTATGCCAACTGTGTAGCTCCCATTTCCATGGGAACCCACCTCACACTAGTTATCTAGTATAGTTATCCTAACCATGCACTAAATGAGAGATTAATAGTGCTTAGGTACTTCTTATGTGGCACTAACCGTGCAGTCTAGGTGCATGGTTTGGGTAAACCATGTAAAACCCATGTGAAAAATTATTCTCCTCTAAATCATGACACACAATTTTCTATTGGGGGTCACATGGTTTTAGAAAAATTCTGCACCCTATTCATACCATCCAAAATTATAATTTTTGGGTAACGTTGACTTAAAAACTCAAAAAGACACCCGAGTGACCCCTCGTACCTTTAACCAAGTTTAAAAAAACACATTGAAGTGTTCCAAATCATGGATTAAACAATGGCCTGCCCACCAAATGCCAAAATTCAAATTCCCTTGAAAATTTACCTTGGCTCAACACACGGTTCGTTAAAACCTCTACACCTAAGAACCTATCATCCCTGAGTAGCCTTGGGGAATAGTGAAAGCATCACCCGACCTAAAACGGTCATGAAGTCTCATTCAAATAGTCACAATTTATTTCCAAATTCCCAAAGATCCTCCAAGATTTTACTTATGCATTGGGTACATAAGTAATCAAAACTCAAGAAAATGATAATTTCCTGATTAAAACACCCAAATGTTAATCTACCGATCTTGTTTAGATAGATACATTATCATATCATTGTCTCATTAATCATTTGGACAAAGGTTCTCCCTATTATATGATTTAACATCAGAAGTGTCCAATTATGAACCCTGACACTTCGTATGTCATAATTTCTTAAAAATACTACCCTAAGTGATATTTAAATTCTCCTAGCATGATTTGTTTGATTGGGTGAACCCGATTACATCTAAGTCCATAACAAAAACCACACAGTAATGAAATCGTTAAATCCTGATTGATCAAATGGAAACTAGTCATGCATGCTTTCATGGAAGAAACTTCCAAACCTAATCCCACATGCACCATAACCTTGATTCCTACTTTAAATGGTCCCCTATCATGGTAAATATCATAAAATAAGGAAAAAGTCAGGAATCACTGGACATATATCCTCTAAAAAGCCTGACATAGAATACTGGTGAGTTTCCAAACAAGACCACAATACCTACCTCTAAGGCATTTAGTCTTTACAATAATAACATTAATTGAAGCCTATAAATGGATTCTGGTGATGATTCATGGTCAAATCATCACCTGAAAATTTAATGTGTCATTCCTAAGCATGAACAGGGGTGTAACCTTAATCAATTCCATTAGAATCATTAGACTTAAAAACCCACTTCTGAGCCCAATAAAAAGTCCATGATAACCTAGGATTCATTACATGAGAGTCCTATTAACTAACCCAAGGTAGTCCATACTCATTTTTTACAAGACAGATGTTGGTACAAGGCTAAAAAGACCACATTAGATCATTGACTGAGCCCAGGGTGGCATCTTACTAGAGGTTAATTCATGGGAAAATGGCTAGTGTCCACGAGTGTGTCTATGGTGTTCTTATATGGGAACCAAGGTAGCACTCAAGACTAATTGATCCATGAGAAAAACCATGTGTCCAATGATCAACTCTGATAGAGAACCCAAACTATCCTAAAGGCTTTTAAATCTTTAGTGCAACATAAGATAGAAATTCTCTCAGGGCATCAAAGATTATGTCAAGATAAGACACATACTCATCTCTGTAAAAATAGTAAACTAAGAAGATTTGAATGGGTTTCAAGCAACCAATCCCAAGTACCACAAAGAAATGCATTCGAACCATGACTTCTCAACTTACCTAAATAAAGCTCATCTTAACCTACCAACACATCCTAATTAATATATCACAAGCCCTGACCACTTTTGGTGTCCCATGATCACTCAAAATTGACCATTGAAGCCCTATAAAAAATGATCCAGGTTAGATTCACAAAAAATAAAAAATCTAAATCATTTTTCATGAAAATACCCAAACTGAACATATTTTCAAAGCAACCAATCCCCTTAGAAAGGCCTTCTAAGAATTGGGACGAACTTTTTTTCTTTAACACCCTGATCACTCTACTGCAAAGTTGACCTGAGAATGTACTCAATAGATCAAACCTTAACTATTCTACCAAAATCTACCAGTTCATCATACCATTTAACATCTCAGTAGATACCGAAAATATCAAATCATACTACCTAAAGATAAAAAATGTATAATGACACATCCTCAACACTATCCAATGGTTATATTTCATTTGAAATCAAGCATTAGATGGCCCACCTAGAAAGCTGGATCAAATTCATACCTTTCCATATGACTAAAAATAGACTAAAAACCTCTTGATTTACCCAAGTAAATACAAAATGGATCATGAGACCCACTAAATAACTGACCATGCCCTAAGTGTTCCTAACCTACTGAAACTGAGCATAAATTGATGCTCACACCCTCAACAAGTCCAAAGATAAAAATGACCAGCTATCAAAAAAGGGTGCCATTTAGAAGTTGAGTGTCCTCCTAGGGACAATGACACCCAAATGATAGCAATATTATATCTATGTCACCTCATTTAGTAATCAAATAAATGTCCAAGGGTTCTACCTGTCTTGGGTTATCCCCTTATAGAATCACAAATCGTTGACCCATAATGAGGTCACACCAATCATAAAGTCACTAGGATCAATAGCCAATGATTCATTCCATTTCAAAGAAGGAGGAATCCACTGAAAAATGATTATATCTTCATTCCAAGGATACTATGGAGAAGCTTAAACAACCCTTAAATAATGAAAACCGCATAGGGTTCCATTTTTATTACATTACACTGATTCAAAAGCAATCATTAATCATTTAAAAGATTTATAACAAAGAACCATGGAACAATAGGATAGATCTTTAAAACTTCCTTCTTTAATCAATAAACATTCATTGATATCCCATCATCATCATCAGAAAAATTATAAATTAAACTCCCTTTTAAGGTATAATAGAAATGGTGACATACGAGGGACCTATTTATCCAAACTGGGTTCATCAAAATGTATCCCAATAACAGTGCTTTACTCATTATAGTTTCAAAACACCCATAACGTGTCATGTCATAAGAAATATTCCCCAACTGACCTACTTGTTTTTATTTGTTCATTTTATAAACTTATCTATATGGTTCATTAAGACCAAGTAATAGAAGTACAAGACTTAATAAGGCATCCAATGAATTTTAGATTAAAAACTATTTTTTTTCATTTACAAACATTTAAAAGTATTTCACGACCCCATTTAATTGTTTAGTTATATGGGTGGACATATACCAATTTAAAAGCACCCATAAAATTTTAAATTTGGAATTTGGATCACATTAACCAGAATCATTCCTTTTCAAAATTTTAACCATAAATTTTTTTAAAAGATATCTCGATACATATATAAGGAAAAATATGGTTTTAGTATATAGGTCACATTTTCCCAATTATAAAGAACCCATAAACATAACATCTGTAAAACGGTTCTTGTTTAATCAGAACCAATAAATTCAACACATGCACTCAATTACATATTAAAAATAAAACTAGTCATGTCATACAAACAAGTAAACATAGAGAGCATGCTAACAAGCACATGATCATGATACATATGAAAGAAAATGCTAAATAAGAATGAAGCATGGCATGTTTCACCTAATCATATTATTAAATAAGTAGTACTAGAGAAAATAAGAGCATGACATTTTAGTCAAGGCACTAAATCAGAATCAGTAGAAATGAGACAAATGAAACTACATTGCATGGTATATGCCTGAAATGTGAATCTCTTTCTTCCAATGATGATTCATGTAATAGTTCATCCTTGCCATACCAGGACATGGGGAAAAAAATAAATTCTATAATCCAATTAACATTGTTAATTACACCAATCACTCAAGGTGAATTCATAATCAACTGTAATAGAAAAAAACATGAACAAAAGTCCCATCCCCTGATATTTATAATTTTCCCCATAAATAGGCTGATCCCTCCTAGGCATGACTATTTACTAAGTTTAAAAACATTCCTAGTATAATGTCTACCATACCAAAATATAAATGAAAAAGATAAAATAAAGGTTTGATAAAACATTGTGACATCCCAGCCCAACTCACCACTAGAACCATGGTGGGACCGGTTGGTCACCTAGCCTCATGCACACATCACCATATGAAGGAGGCTTCCAACAATCATTGAGGGTATAAGGAGGTGATAGTGGTTAGACTACACCCTTATGATTAGCATATCACGACGATAGAATATATTTGAATCAACAACAGAAGAAGTAATACGTGAAAGAAAATATAGTAGAAGAAAAATAATAAACTAAACATAAAAGAATGGCCAATGGAATTATACATAGATTCAAGCATGTCCAGATAATGATTCATAATCTAAATAGTAGAATATAATAGGAAATAACATACAATATGGTACTCAATAATTAAAGAAAAGAAAATTCCCATAGGAAATATCCACGAGCATCCCATGTTCCAACTCGGTCTTATGATACTAACTCCCAAGTACAAGTGAAATAGTATAAAAACGAATACATTAGCCTACGAGCATAATGATCTACTCGGGCACCCCAGTGAAATGGCAGCCAAAGAAGGGTGTGAGATATAAATCCCATTAGGTTACCACCCATAGAATCTACAAGTGAATTTCAACCATGAATAATATGTAAAGTAGTGTGAAGGTAATATGAATGATAAAAAAATGGAATCAATAAAAATCATCCCGCTCAGGTTCTTAAAGGACACCTGGTGGCCGTACCTTCTTTGACCCATGGCCATAAAGAGATGTCTAACAAGTAACTATATATATATATATATTAATGATTATATATATAATTCAGTAATATATTTCATCCACATATATGAACCATTTACATGAGGACGTCAGTGTCCATATACATGGAATATGAGGTTCTAGAAGGACTGGGGCATAACTCATTCATCTGTAACTAGTCTAAAAATGATTTTAAGCTCCAATAACAAGTTTCATGACCTACATCTCATAACCAGTGGGATATTTCATGATTGTCACTCGATATGGTGTGTGTCCCATCATTTCAATGCTCAAGAAATTTGTCATTCGGAAATACTTCAAATACTTATATGGTAGCATGGTGCATCATGCCCACCATCCCACTAATTTCAATGGTGTGAGACTCGATGAATCAATAGACTATGTAAGGGAACATGATACTACCATTATCAAAAAAGCCATTAACATCATTCCAAAACCTATATCAATGTTTAATCATATTTATAACAAAATATGCATGATGTATTACCTCTCGTGATTTACTTTTATTAATACCAATACAAACAAGTGTTTTCAATTCAATAATTTCATTTAATAATAGAAAACCATCGGTATGGAATTTGAACCCTTTATAAGTCATTACATATAAACCATTTAACATAATCAAGTCATTTCATTATTACCATTTAAACTATTCTAGAATGGCATCCCATCACGACTAGCCATTTTGTTTAATACATGGCATATAATTTAATAAAATATGGAAATTAATTTTACAAGGTTCAAGGATGAACTTAGAAGATTACTTTAACAATTGATCAATTTCATACATGGGAAGTTTCATTTATAATATGTCCAAACCAATATGAGGTTCTTTGTTCAATTGAACATTTATATACATAAGGAAGAAAACTCTATTTTATAACTTCAATAGAGGCCACGTCTCAAACAAGACACATACCAAACAATGAAATCAAATAATTTAAACCAATCACATTATAAACCACTAATAATTACATTATAATTTATAATACATCACACCCCATTAGAGGTATTTTATCATAAAAGTGTGAAATGTTTTATAATAAAATTATTTGATCATAGTTAAACATCAAATTCAAGAATCATAACTCATTTACACAAAAGTAAATCAATTTAAGAAAAAAAATATATGGAAACTCTAATTTAAATTCCAACATGGAACATAGAAGGTGTCATTACAAAATGGAAAAAAGACTACTGATGAAACTCCATTTTTTAATAAAGTAAGTAACAAATATTATGAAGAAACACTTTAGATATAATAAAGTATCAAAGAAATTTAATGGATTTAAAAGAATATAGTTGAAGGGATATACACAGAATACTTATACATAATAAGGCTAGCATAACTCCTTCAATTTTAGTATAAAGGCATAGAGACCAATGAAGTACACTAAAACATCAAATGATCAACGCATGTCCTTCCCATGTAGCCTAATACACAACCCCCTATTTTGATGGCCTATGTAGAGGACCTACACTACAAGCCTATATGAAAGTATATTTTCTCGCACCCCTATGTGGAAGAGGTATGCTATGGAGCTACGCCGAATACCTATGTGGAAAAACTATATTCGACCAAGTCCCCTCCTTGCCTATAAATATGATCCTTGGCTTCCCATTTTACTAGCTAAAAAAGATTGAAGAAGTCCCGAAGCTCCCATTGCAGAGCTCCTTTTCCTAGGTCCCTCAAATTTTATCACATAGATCTCTAAAACACAAGAGAATATATAATTGGAAGAGATAAAAAAGATCTGTCTCCTTTAAGAGTTTTGAATAAGAATCATCTTTTTAAGGACCCTCCTTATATAAGGAGAAGTCATCTATGAAAGGTCCTTTCCTTATGAAAAGACCCGGGTGGGATGCTTCCAAGGATATCAAGGGACCTCCATGGTGCTTAAGATAAAACCCCACCCATGTGTTGTTGTTCCTATTGTCCATGGCCCAAGGAATATCAAGCTTTCATTGTCTTATCCTTCCTGTATTAAATTATTTTTAAATTCCACCCAGGACTTGTGTGATACACCTACATGGCATAACTACGCATCATACCTTCATGGACCACCTATGAGATCAATCCCTGAAGGCCTATTCTAAGACACCAATGGAAGGGACTCTCCTTCCTTGGATTCCTTGTCTAAAAGTTACCATGTTGAAACCTCCAAAAAGACCTCTTAATTTATCAATCATTTGGTAAAGGCACATTAGTGTGTCACCCATTAGGATTTGGATATCTATGGTAAGGGGTTTCCCACACCCATCTTACCAGAGGGTAGGGATCCTAGAAGTGTCTATGGATTTTGATATCCATGATCACATAACCCTTACCCTAAGGATATTTTTGGGGAGTTACCAGTCCTAGATCCAAGGTATATGACTATGTCTTACCCTCCTCATCTTTGAGACCTGGATCCTCTGGTCCCCAATAGAAAGAGTGATGATCACACTTTCTTTTTCCCTTCCACATGGAATGATATCATCTTTAGAATATGAGACCCATTCTATGGAATCCCTCATATATTAATCCCCTAGCCTTTCAGACTAGACCCAATGACATTTTCCTTCATTTTATATTGAAGGGTTCATTGCTCCGCTCCCTTATCCACCATTTCTCTAGCTTCTTTAACCATGGGCCCAATCTCTTCCACTAGTGAAAGAGAAAGTGTTTGTTTTGTTGAATCTTTTACACCATCATGTTTCTCACACCGAGAATGAGTCATGTGGGATTGGATATTTGTGATGATCATAATATCCACACAATTCACCTCATATCTTGAATTATGAGAACTCTCATTTACACTATAATTGGGATATATAGGAAGCCTTCACCCAGGGCCTGA
The DNA here is from genome assembly GCA_963277665.1 of Viscum album. Taxonomy (NCBI): domain Eukaryota; kingdom Viridiplantae; phylum Streptophyta; class Magnoliopsida; order Santalales; family Viscaceae; genus Viscum; species Viscum album. Next base: position 486,995,687 of record OY728145.1, read on the forward strand.
GCTCAATGAACATCCCCCTAGAGAGTCTAACCCTAATTCCCTTAGTTCATACATACTCTTTAGGAATAATCCCTGAATTAATTCCCCCATGAATCTCCATGTGTTAAGACATCAATCATTAACCCTGTAACAAGGGAATCTTATTTAGAAGTATGCCCCAAAATATTTCTATTAAAGGCCATTATTCCCCTATAAGACATACTGAACTATGTAGGCTAGGATTAATCTCCATGTGGGATACATAAGAAGCCTATCTGAGTTTCAAACCCACAAATCCAAATCAACTATATTATTTCTGGGGCACATTCACTGTAGGGTCTAATCCAACCAATAAACTCATATCCTTTCTTGGATCCTTGTGCTGGTTAGGCATAATTCCCACACAATGTTTTAACAAGGCACCTTCCACCTAATGTCCTTAACACATTACATTAAACTATAAAGTTAGGTCCTTATCAAATGACCTTAACGGGTAGGATGTATACCATTTAGAGGAAATGAACTATGAGGTTTCTGATTCCATTCATTAGGATACATAGGTAGCCCAACTGATGGTTCAATCCCAACATCAAAACAACTTCTATCTCCTTGGGTGATTATAAATTATAGATTGACCCACTGAGTGGATTAAAAACAACATTATGCTAATAAAAAACAAAGAATATCTAAGTAGTATATGAGAGTATACCATTTATAGATAACCTTGAATACATAAATATATCTTTATTGATGAAGAACCTAGAATACATTCAGACGATTCAAATTTCCATACATGCTAATAATTGATTTCAAATTTCCAAGGAAACAATCATTACCCTTGTAAAATTAATAAGGATTCCTGAACATATATTAAATCTTTAAGAGAGTCCCGGAGTAGGAAATAATTCCCCCCAAAAGGGTGTGATGAGCCCAACCTCCCATCCTCTCAACTAATTTGAGTTATTAAGTATCATAATTCAATAAACTAAATGAACACCTACCTTTGGAAATTTGGTCCATTTGGATACAAAACCATTTGGTATTTCCATTTCCATAAATAAATCTAATAGAAACTATTTGGAAGCAGTGATTCCTAACCAGAACACACGTTCTGGGGGAAACAAAAAAAATTGTTAACCCAATGTGAATCCTTAACCAAAGTGATAGGTTACCCAATGAAAAACACTCTATAAAATAGATGGTTGTATTTTCCATTGGGACATTTTTTTGCACCCACATGCAAAAAAATGGTGAACCCGCCATGAATCATTAACCAAGATGATAGTGTTACCCATCTCTTAGTCCACTATCAATTGATAAAAGAGATCCATAAAAGAAAATAAATCAAACATGTGTTCATCTAGAATATACTATTTTACTAGAGTTTATTATTTTTATTTTTCATATATACATTCCCTTTATTTCTAAGAACTCCCTACATTCCAAAGGGCTTCCATCAAGTTTTCACCTGTGAATTCCCCAGTTGTTCTCAAGATGAATCCTCATCTGCTCGAAGGATTTCATCACTGATTCATCATCTTCAACACTAGGTCTGAAATGAATTGGTCTGAGAGTATAGTCAACATGTTTTTATCCCAACTATGGAGGCTGCTTGACAGGCCCTCCAAGTCAAGAATAGCCCATGGTCATCTGGTCAACGAAGACTAGTGATCCGGAAGAATATAGTACCAACTACTGTCTTTAATCATTTGATGAGTTTTTCATGGGAAAATAATCACTAATACATCCCATAATCTAGGCAGTTCAACCAAGAGGCCACCCATGGCCTCATCCCAAAGACATAGGGGTCCTTCCGAAAGTCTCCCTCCAACAATTACAACTACTAACACTACGTGACAAAAAAACCTCAACATGATGAGGGGGTTATTTGTGACTATCCATCCCCAGTCCCTCAGACCCAGGTTTGCAAGATGAACCATAGGGGACCAAAATAAGTCAACATAGAGCAGGTTCATAACTTGTCCCCCGCCATAGAAGTCCATCAACCCAGCTTGGTGGAAAACAACGAACGAGGACATACACCCAACTTACTTAATTCATTCATATAAAAAAAATATAGATGCATTCATAGAATCCCTCCAACCAAATGTGGTGGAAATTAGCCAGTAAGAACATGAACCTACTAGTATCTTTAAGGTATTCTAACTGTCTCATTTGGAAGTACCTAGAGGAGTCATTCAGAAAGTTCCGATGAAAAACCTAGGGAAGACTCAACTCTCTACCTCCATGAATGAGTACTGTTAGTATCCACTTAGAGGAATGAGAGGAATAGAGAAGGTACATACACAAAATCCAGATACAGAATGGACATATATTCTTTTTCAGATTGCTGAAGTCACCAAGAACATTTTTGAAATGGTGGAATGGAAGATGCAAATCTCTACCCATATTCTTGATACTTTCCAGAATATTCTAATGAAAATTTCAGCAGTACAAGAGGGATGAACACATAATTATGTTCCCATATCTAAGATGACTCATAATCATTCCTTCCTAGAGAATATTCACACCTCTATTCGAGTGTAGAGGGGTTATTGGAAATACTCCCCCATATCATACGGACAACCATATCGGGCCTATACAGTCATTCCATTTGGAGATAATCGGTCTGTTCTGATATCCACTCTAAAGCAGGAACATACAACTACTCATTGTAACCACATTTCCCATAAAGTGGCCCTAACTACATGTAGGATAACGTCTATAAAGAAGTCTCACCAAGAACAGTTGGAGAATCATGTGTCGATTTGTGATATGTACCCTCTTAATGTTATAGATTTATAATCCCTTAGACATTTATTTTTTACAGCTCATCATTCTACCCTCTAATTATCAAATTATGGGGGCGGTAGTAGTAATTCTGAACTTCTTCATTAGAAAAATATTCATTAAGGCTATATTCATGACAATTTGGTCAATCTTGAGAACCTTTCTCTAGATGAGGGCCATAAAAACCATCCCTATGGACATAATACCAAGGAATAAGAGGATTTATCTGTTGTTGTAATCCACCATGGTGGTCCTCCCCATGATGGAATTCACTGCAAAAGTTCTTTTTATAGTAGTGTTTCTCATTGTCTAGAAAATTCTCCAATAGAAAATAATGTGGTGAGAAAGCCCTCTTATCTCGAGGTACTTGCAAACATAAGGCCAGTCATGTTTTATGCCTTATTACTCGTAGGTGAAATACTTTCTCATCTAGAAGAAATCCCAAGGTGACAGTTATTATCCAAACATCCCTTAGGTGATTTTCATTCTAATATAGTATAGGAAACACATAATGATATTGTTTCTTGTGATAAAAAAATCAGGACACGTCCACAATAATCAAACCAATTTGAGAATCCTCCAGACAAATATGTATAGAATATGTTTAATATGAGAAAATAATTTACTAAGGGTGAAATACCAGTCATGTTCAAGACTTTGGAAACCTCTCAATTCAACATTACAGAGATGTTGGTGAGAGATTGTATTCATGATATCAACCTTAGAATATGGAAAATGCTTTATCATCTGAAATTCAATTTATTACCATATGATGAATATCAAAGTCATGTCAAGGTAATAGAAGGGTTACATCAACAACTTTACTTGGAATCTCTCCAGGTTTCCCATCATCCAAAGATCGAGAAGTAACAAGAGGACCTTTAATGTGCATTCATCTATGAATTAAAGTGTTTTTGACAATTGATCGTGGAAACCCCATATAGTTTACATATCAAATAATGGGGTGCACCTAGAGCGTTTCATTTTAATGCACTCTAAACAAATTAAAGCCCGTTGAAAGTTGTCTCATGCAATTTTATTGACCCTGGCTGACTACAACAAAAACAATTCTATTCATGACCAAATAGATTCTTAATTAGAACATGCCTCAATCAGTTTTAGCCAAATTTATACCCAAAGAGATAAGGATATTGAGATGTTCCCTATTAGAGGATGTTAGGCATCAAATCACAGAAATGTATGAAATGGCACAATAGTCTTCTGAAATAAGAGATTTAAGTGGGAGTCATATAATTCACCCGACCAATGTTTAGACCAAAAGTCCTTAAATCTGAAGAGCAGTTGTGCTGATATTAGTCGTAGTAGTTCAAGAACCACCCTAGACCACAATGTCTGGTGCTTTTTTACCCAACCTTCAGAGTCAAAAAACAGTGCCAGAAGGGTTGAGGAAGAAGAATATGAATAACCCTATCCTATAGGGCTGGGGGATTTGTCACATCTACAATACCCTCCTAAGAAGAAGTCAGTTTTCTCCTGATCAGGGAAGAAACCACAAAGTTAACTCCCAACTAAACTGTCTGAGGATTCCACTCAGGTTACTATCCATCAAATAGTTTATGGGGATCAAACATATATGAGAACAATTTCTCATGGAGGATGAATAAGAATGCGATCACACAAAGAAACAAATTGAATTCCATCAGTGCATTATGCATTAGTGAATGTCATTAATGATATCATTGAATATCCCCTATAAAATGAGTCCAGTTTAGGGGAGTAATAGGATGAAGTTCATGTTATTGATACGATCCATACTGAAGAAAATTAAGGAGGTGTGTGTACCATAAATTAGAGGCTTACCCAAAATCTATTTATTCCCTTGAATAATTAACTTCTACCACGTAGAAAGGTACCTAATAAGGGGAAATGTAAAGTTCAGATCATGTATCACTTTTACACTAGAGAAGGTCAATCCCTTTCACATCAAGAATTATTTTCCCAATAATAGGAGGAGACAAAGGAGCCGATGAAACTCAATAAAGAGTTATTTTGAAGCAGCATTCCTGCCAGACATGATCCAAAAACAGATCCTTAGTTTGAACTTCTTGTAGGAGATCCCCAGAAAAAATGGTTTGTTTCAACTAATAATGTGAATAATGAATTCATTCAATTGTGTACACAACTAGAACAAGGTCAAGTGAATCCTTATATGTCTTTCCCCATGGGTTATCCATGATAAATGCTAGAAGCACCACTAGTGGTCCTAAAGATTATTGCACTAGTTCAAGCTCCATCTGTTGTAACCATATAGATCCAAGCTCATTCAGATATTTCACAAATTATTATGAATATCATTGATTCATTAATGACATTTTTGGAATCTATGGATAGATGAAACACACCAGTAAAACCATAAAATAAGGCTTACCTTGAATGGGTAGATGTGATTCCTCCCAACCAACCATTGTGAATACCACATTTCCCATATTTAACGATTCCAAAGATCTAAACCAACACTTGATGTATTTCATTTCTTTTTATGATCCCATGAAGAGGATCCCATAAGTAGAATAAGTAGTAAAACTCATATGTTTTATAAAATCACTATAGGAGCTGACCTTTGTCTGGTATACAAGTTTTTGATCTTGATCGATTACAGGATGGGAAGACCTCTGTCAGAAATTCATTTTCCAATTTATCTCAATATTTTAGAAGACAACATATTTTGATATTATAAAATAAAAAAAAAGAGATAATGAAAGAGTTTTTGATTTCATTGCCGGGTGGAAAGGATTGAAATACTTCTTGAATATACCACTCCCTCCAATTTGTTTCTTAAATCAATGTGATGAGTTTCACACACCATTAATCCCTATAAAATACATAAGAGATTTAAGAGAGTTGTCTTAAATTTCTCAACAAGTAGACAAATTCATAACAAAGACTAAAGACAAATCCCGAGTAATCCCATAAGCTCCAAGAAAGAGAACATGAAAACTAGAGGCTTCTACAGTTACACACGAGAAAGAACATGTACCTGATTCTACTTCAAATCCCAAATCATACCATATGGCTTTATCTCCCAATAATCAGTATCAAAAACAACCTCATCAATATGATAAAAAAGATCAATGGTGGAGAGAGTTCTAGGACCTAGAAAAGAAGGTCTATTATTTTTGAAATGACCAAGTCCCATGTTACTTCATCTAAGCTTTTGTAAAACAATTTAGTTCAGTTCCCAGGACCCAGAATATGAACAAAGAAGGAGATGAGGACCTCCCAAACTACTATCCTGCCCATCAAATGTTGGGACACCCCATCCCAATGTGTGTTTTTTTCAAATATCTCCTAAAAACTATGGTTGAATCTGGACAAGTGAAACAAAAAATTTAATCATCCTAGGTAGCATGTGTTACTTTTAGCGACCTAGATGAAGAAGTTGAATGTAAGAAAGTAAAAAAGAATGAATGCATAGAATATTTATGATTGGATGGTCCAAAAAATGATCCATCAATCTTATGTCATTATATGAACATAGTTTAATCAAACGACTGTTCTTCTTTCCACATCCACTGCAACCAAGACATTTTCATTAAAAGATTTGTTCTCCAATGGGAAATCCTCCAGGAAGCAACATGGTTAGAAGGATAAAGATAATTCCGAAGGAAATGAGATCATGTTAATGAAAAAAATTTCCTGGAATTTGGAATATGTCATTCCATCTTTTTCAAAAGTATGGGCACCGTCCCACCGAATGACACAACATGAATTGACCTATTAGAAAGAATCTTCATTAGATAAGGAGTTGATCTTCAGTTTTGCTAATGTTATCCACATAATGGACCCCTATGAAATTGATTGTTCTGAAAATAAACCTAAAATCCCTATAAATTATTGGGGAACTAGGGTAGAAGAAGTCATCAAGGTCAAGGATACATGGGAAGAAGTGGGTATTATAGATTCCAGTATTTTAATTACACCCCTACTCGAACCGTTTATAAAGCAAAAAATCATGGGAGATACCTTCTGCGGGATCAGTATGAACTAGGTAATTCTCCCACACATGAGAGGGACATCCCTAACATGATCATCTTGGGAGAATGATTAGAGGATAAACCACCACTTTCTCTTTAGTTGGGAAGACATAGTCAATCTAATCCACCAAGAGTAGAAGTATTTCCAACGTCTTCCCCGATACATGGTACAACTAAATTAGGAGCATAAAATTCCAAGGCACCTGCAAATATTTATTTCTATGTGAGGAAATAGAGACCATTGGACTATAAGTATAATGTTTTGAAAAAATTATCCCATTTACCGGACAATCTATCAATCCTAGTTGATATTAATATTTCAAAATATCATCAAGAAGTAATTATTGAGGCCTTTTCAAGACCATAATAATTTGAAACCAATGTTGATATTTATGAGGTCTACCTTATAGAGAATTATCCCACATAATTTCATTCATTTATATCTTGGATGAACCAAGATGAGTATGATGTTGTACATAGACACATGAGGCCCTTTTATTTATCTAGAAAGGTTAAAGACACAGACATCCGATGAGACTTCATTGATAATGGGTTAAGAGTCAACCTCATTTACATCCATACACTTTATCAGTTGTGTCTCACTAAATCTGACTTATCACCCTCCACTCTAATGATCCAAGGTTATGAAAAGAATGAACAAGAACCTCTATGCAAGATTACAATCAAAACTATGTTTGGGGATCTTGTATCTAATTTAGATTTCATGGTTATCTGACAGGAAACAAATTTCAAAATTTTTTGTGGAAGGCCTTGGCTACATCAATATGCAGTCATTCCTTCGTCATACCACCAATTTATCAAGTATTTATTCAATTTCCAAATTAGGAGATTTCATAGTGACAAGGGACTTATAAATACTTGTGAATATTTGTATATTGAGGAAGAGTTCTATCACATAAGGGAACACGGTCTGTGGAAAATGATATAACAAGAATCAATGGTATGAATGGTTTGGAAAAGATCCCAGTAAACACATTCAAGCATCCTAGTGAAGATTAAATGTTTCTTATCTATAAAATTGATAGGGTAGAACAAAATCCAAGAACTCATTCAATGGATTCCATAATTTCCTTTATTCCAATTGAGCCTAAATGTAAAGGAGAAATTATTGATTTACCAAACAGTGATGAAAGCCCAATGGAGATGTCTTCATTCCATCTATCAAAATTCAGCAAGTCTCTACATTACCAGCTTGTATAGCATAAGTTGTTTCAGTAATATAGAACCATAGGGATGGTGATTCCCAACCCATTATTTTTCCTTTAATTCTCTAAGAATACCCTTCATCATTAGTAGGGGCGGAAATGGTTTCCTCTTCTTTAGGATATGTAAATAATGACTTCTCCCCAAGCTTTTAAAGTCTTGTTTCATAACCTACCCTTAATGTAAAGACATAAAAAGAGATGCATGAGGAGGAGGAAAAATAGAAAGACCTCATATATCCCACTCCATCATTTGAGGACGACATCTCCACCCCTATGGATGAACTTAAAGAAACAAATTTCAGTACAGAGGAAAATCCACTCCCCACTCTAATCAGTGAAGCCATAACATTTGAAGATAAAGAGGTGTATAATTAATTTCTAAAGAAATATCTTGATGTATTTTCTTGGAACTATAAAAAAATTTCATTCCTTGACTATGACGTGGCCACCCATCATTTGGGTTTTCCAAAAGAGAATCGAGGAATTAAGCAGGCAGTAAAAAGAACACACCCAACTCATGCCTCTAAAATTGAGGCTAAAGTTGACAATATTATCACAAGTGACTTTACCAGGTAGGTGAAAGTTCTCAAATAGTTTTCCAATATTGTCCCTGTGAAAAAAAACAATGGTAAAATCAATGTTTTCATTTATTTCAGAGAGTTCAATCACTATTGTACTAAAGCTTACTTTCTGGTTCCAATAAAAAAAACATTTATTAATTCAAAAGCTAGCTAAAAAGATTTATTCTTAATGGATGGATACTCTTGGTATATCGAAATCCAAATGGTCGTAGAATATGGGGAATCTAAAACATTTAGACCCTCTCTATGAATACTTTTCTATCGGATAATTCCATTTGGATTGAAGAATACCAGGGCAATATATCAACATGCAATTCACCACATTTTAAAACATTTCTTGGGGATAATAATTGAATACTACATGGATGATCATTTGGTTAAGTAAAAAAACATTTTGATCAATTGGATGATCTATAGACCATATTAATCAAGCTTTGGTAAGATATTTTGAATATGAACACCTTCAAATGTGCCTTTGGGGTAACATCAGGAAAAGTTTCTGGTTTTGTTGTAATCCATCACAACATAGAAGTTGATCCCAATAAGACTAAGGATATACTTGGAATGTCACCTCATCAAAACATGAAAATATAGGGAGGAATTCAAGGACACATGGACTTTATCCGGCGCTTCATAGCTAATTTGATAGGAATGTGTTTTCCTTTCACCAAATTGATGAAGAAGGGGGTTACATGTCAATGGACCAATGAATTCCAAGAATCATTTGATAACCTTAAGAAATATATCTTGATCCCACTAGTATTTTTGCCACATGTTGAGGGAAATATTCTCATTTTTTATGTGATAAGCATGGAGTGATCACTAGGAACCTTGTTTGTTCAAAATAATGGTATTGGGAATGAAAATAGCCTATAATATCTTAGTCAAACCATCCTCAATGTAGAGACTCGATATTCAAATATTGAGGAAATATTCATAGAGTTAATCATTACAGTTTAGAAATTGAGAAACTATTTACAACATCATGAGGTCCACTTGGTATCTTACAATAACCTACTCAAATTTATCCTCAGTCATCCTACTCTTACAGGACATCTGGCATGGTGGGTAGTTATTATACAATAGTTTGATATATAGTTTGTTTCTCAAAAATTATTAAAAGGACAATATTTAGCATAATTTCTTAATAAGCACCCTCCTGTAGAAGAGACATCATTGAATACTAAATTTCTCGATGAATAAATCATCTCAATTCAAGAATGTATTCGAATATGAGAAATGTACATAGATGGTGCTTCTAGAAGTTAAATGGGGAAGATAATGGAAGACCATAAAATCAATAAATTTTGGTCAGAAATTATACTTATTTCCCCAGAGAAGGTAGTGTTTCAATAATCCATTCAATTATCAGAAGGTGGTACCAACAATGAGGCAGAATATCAAACTCTCAATGAAAGCCTGGAATTGGAACTACATGTACTAGTGGATTAGCTAGATGTGAAGCTTGATTCATAATGGGTAATAAAAAAATGGATTTCACCATTAGAAATGAAGAAACAATTCCCTTGTGTGATTATATTTGAGGTTCATTGGAAGAATTTCCCTCAGAGGAAACATTGTTTTTGTAACTACCCAAACCATCATTAATAGAAATTCCCCTAGATCTAATTATATGTTTATTGTGGTTATATAAAATGTGAACTTCATTGGTTTTATATTTATAGATTTTAAAATACCATTATGAATTGTGACGATTTCTAATATAGCCATTGAACAATGATCACATGATTAGTATAAATATAGGTATTTAACCAATCCAATTTACTCAGACAAAGGAAGTGATACCCTAGTCTAGTATAATTTCCCCTTACGAAGCCCATTTTTCAGAACTCTGAAAGGAGGGGGTGTCATTGGTCTCACTCATGACCAAGACCAAGCTAGTATTGAATACGTTAAGCTTGAGCGGAACTGACTACAGGAGAAGTGGAAGTTAATAGAGATTACCACCCCAGCGATGTAATCTGAGCCACCCTAAGAGTCTGTCACCATCGCACACCTTACCCTTCAGTATTTTGCGGGTGTTATAAGGGGTTATGTAATAAGACCCGAGCACTATAACTATGTACATTATTTTTTTATAATTAATGTGCATTCATTTTATTATTATTACTTTGTAAATAGTTTTTAAAGCACAAATTGTATTTTTAGTTAATATTCAACTAAGAAATATATTTTAATGAATTAATGGATTTTTTAATTAAATAATATTTTAAAAAATTATTATTATAATGAAATTACTTTTTATTAAATATAAATGATCATATAATTTTATGAATACAATTTTATTTTTTATTATGGTTTGAAAGTTGTTTTTGTCAAAACCCATGAATTTTTGGAAAATGTTGGTTTTTATTTTAAAAGTAAAAAATTAGCATATTTATAAAATTAATTAGATAAAATTAATATTATTTTTTGAATCAGGATGTTGAAACTATCCAATGGTGAATTTTTCATAATTTTATGAGACAGTCAAATTTTTGGGTAAAAATAAAATACCGTTTAAATATATAATGTGTTTTATGACATCATAATGACCCAATAGTGGCGTAATAAAATAATATAAACATTATTTTCGGCCAATATATTTCTTAAGATTATTATAATGTTATTTTGGGTTTGTTTGATTTATTTTAAAAATAATTAGTGGATCCTTCATGGTTTATAAAACACTTTGTCTTTTTAAATAGTTTTCATTGAGAGTGTGACTCAACTCCACATACACAACCATATTATTTTAAGAAGTTAGTCCATTGGCCTTATAAAATACTATTTTCCACTCTTTTTTGGAAAAATCTAGGGTCTGGTTTGTGGTTCTGATTAGTTTAATGTGAGGTGTCCCAAACCTAAATAATAAACAATTCCGTCTCCTTTCCTATAAAAACCCACCCAAGCTCCCACTTCCTCTTCACTAAAATCCTTTGGAGTTAGACAAAAAACTTCCCTCCTCTCTCTATAATCCTCCCAAGGTGCCTCTTTCTCCAAAGAAACCTCTCTCAAGCCTCTCTGAAGCCTTTGGGATCACACTTACAAGTAAGGTATTTCTTCCTTTCTCAGTTTTGTTCAATTTTCTGTAATTTGTTATGCCCTTTTTTTCAATTAAAAATGTTGGTGTTTGATTTATTACCTCACCCATACTATACTCTTTATTTTTGGATTATGGGATACCTATTTCTCTCTAATTAATTCCTCCCATGTACGCCCGTCACAATGACGAAATTCCTTGAGGGATTTCTCTATCCTCTTTTAAATCCAAGTAATTCTTTTGTATTATGCTTCTAAATTCCATTATATTTTTCGGGAAATGTATCTATATGTCCCCCTTACTATAAATATCATGTATATATTATTAGAAACCCTTTTCTATCTCATTAAAAAATTTCATGAATCCTTATGTCACACCGTTATGCTGCCGAAATTGCCCCATATTTTTTCCAAGACAAGATCATTGTGTTGTGAATACCATACCCATGTTACTATCAAGGGTATTCACGTTTATACACATATAAATATTGATTGGTACTTACATGTATTTATTCCTCATTACTTAATCATGAAATAACATAGGATTTTGATTGATTTCAAGATCCATGTGGCACACTTATGCAAGAAATGAAATGTTTAAGAAGGGTGCGCTCTGATAGCGCTCCAATGCATTGGGTAATGTATGGTATCATGATACGTCATGTGCAATGGGTGTTTAATCATGTTAATTCAAGTAAAATGTGGTTTTAGTCTTGCTTCATATGCATTGAGGATTTACTCATGCTCCATGTGAAATGAGCCTTGGCTCATACTAATTCCATGTTAAGTGTTGTTTCCACATTTTCATGTTATGAATATCATGCTTTATCATGACTTTATGTACATGTTTCTATTTCTATTTATTGATATGCCTATTTTATAACATTTATTGTATTCCTTATGTTATTCCATGTTTATTCCCTTATTGGGCTTGATAGCTCACCCTTTTCTTATGCATGTCCTCAGGTTATCCCATGCAAAGCTATGTACGAGGGAATGTTGTGGTCATGTAAAGAATGTTTTCAATAAAGATGTTGTGTTTCATGTTTTAAGTGGTTATATAATATTCATAACCCCCAAATACACTATACCTATCGATCTTCCATGTTGTATCAAGTGCAGAGTTTCTGTAATAAATCATGTTTAAGTGGTTAACAAAAGAGCAGGGTTGTATAGTTGGTATCAGAGGATAGGATTAGTTATTTTTGGGATTAGGATTAGAAAATACTTGTGAAGACTTAGAGACGGGAATAATTATAATAAAAACATCCCAAAGTATTGGTGAGTATTGAGTAAGTGGTTTATCAAAAAAATACATCCCTGCCTGGATATGAGCTGGTAGAGGCAGCTCTGGCACCAATGTATCCTATGGGTAAAATCCAAAAACACCGCTTTGAGCTAGACTCGAACGGGAATTGGTTCACAATAATGGGCCTTACTGCAAACCTGGTTATTAAACTCCTAGGGGATATGCTTTAGTAAATTCAAAATCTAAGTATGAACCCTTACTAAGGGAATGAAAAAATTCCCCTATGAATATATGTTAGAAAGTAGATCATGAATAGCATAGATTGATTCCTACAGATTCCAATGTTAAGAAAATAATAGTTATTTATAAGTCATCAGTTTTTTCCTTGGATTACCTTTTATGTGTTACTCCTAAATTTCCATTTATTTTATGAAATGGCCAGTAATAGGAGGACTCAGGCTAACAACCGATGTGATGATCAATGCAGAGACTGTGCTAATGAGATTCCCATATTTGATGGGAGCAGGAATCATGAACTTTGTCACATTTATCTCTCTGTTAACTCATGATTTTAATAGAATCATGGGTAAATATGAACATTCAACCCCCCCCCCCCCCCCGAAAAAATAATAATTCACTATCGAGAGATTCAAGAGACAAATGCCTCCTATGTTTAAAGGATCATCTGATCCCTCAATCACCAAACAATGGATCAACTCCATTGAAAATATCTTCTCAATCATTCAACATTCTAAAAAGAAAGAAGGTTCTCCTGGATGATTATCGTATGGAGGGTGAAGCTGATCAATGGTGGACGTTGATCAAAAATACGAATCCTGAGGAGGAGATCAAGGCATTGGAATGGAAGTTTTTCTGGAAGATGTTTTTCGATAAATATTTTCCACACACCCTCTGACTTAAGATGGAAAGGGACTTCCTTTCCCTCAAGAAAAAAGACAATGAATCGGTTGGAGCGTACGAGGAAAATGTAAAAAGGCTTTCATTATATGCCTACGACTTCATAGTTACTTCCAAATGCAAGGTTGACCACATCTTTGGTGGGCTGAAACCTAACCTACGGGAAACGATGGCCATCTGTGACTTCGACAGCAATATGGAAATTGTCTGATGTGCCTTCAAGGTCGAAATAGTGATCAACGAATCTCAGGGGTATCATGGGGATAAGAAGTGTTAGGTGGAATTCAATACCAGCATTCCGATGGATAAATCCGACGGTGCAAAAAAGATCCACCACCCCACTTCCCAAAGGTGAAGAAAGAAGCACCCTAGAAATTTCCTGAAGGGGATGAGAAAATGCTTTAGGTGTGGAAGATAAGGGAACCAAACTTTTAACCACTGACAAAAAAACCCGCGACTGTAATAGAAGAAAGGAACACTATGTTCTAACCTCAACATGTTGTTCATTGACAAAATTGCAAAGAACTAGGGAATCTTGTAAATCAGTGCCCTAAGACAAGGGTTTTTGGAGGCAACCAACAACCTCCAAGGTAGAAAGGGAGAGCTTTTACCATCACTACTACTGAAGTGAACCCCAAAAACGAAGTGGTTACATGTACGCTATTTATTCATTCAATAATAGAGAACATACATTTCGATTCAGGTTCTACGCATTCTTTTATATCCCAAAATTTTAGTAGAACCATCCCAGCAACACTACAAATCATGTAAGTAATGATGTCGGTGAGTACGGAAAATGGTAAAATCATTACATCCCATTAATATAAATCCTCCCCTATCATAATCCATGGATTCAATTTCCTGGTGAACATCGTCATACTCCCTCTAGTGGAATTTGATGGAATTTTTGGCACAGAATGGATTTCCTTTTATAGAGCCAACATAAATAGCCGTGAGAGGGATATCACTCTCCATGTGGAGAATAGACCCTAAATTCTATACAAGTTCAAGGAGGAAGATGAATCTTCTATAGATCCATAATCTCAAATGTGGATATTACTACCCTATGAGCATGCATACCTAGCTCAGATGATTGAGTCTAAGGTGGAAACCATCTTTGAAGAAATTCATATTGTGAGGGAATTCGCTGAAGTGTTTCCCAGGAAATTTCTAGGTCTTCCTCCTAGAAGAGATGTTGAAATCTCAATTGATCTTATACCTGGGGTGTTGCCAATATCCAAGACTCCGTATAGAATAGTTGTTGTGGAGATTGAAGAGCTGAAGAAACAACTACAGGAGAGTCTGGATAAAGGGTTTATAACCCAAGTGCTTCACCATGGGGTGCACTAGTCCTATTTGTCAAGTAGAAATATGGGTTAATGCGCCTTTGCATCGATTATCGCGAGCATAACAAAATCACGATAAAGAACACGTGTCCTTTCCCAGGAATCGATGAATTGTTTGATTAGCTGTGTGGAACACAATACTTCTCTAAGGTGGATTTTCGATTGGGATATTATCAAGTATGGGTGAAGAAGGAAGATATCCTCAAGACTGCTTTTTGTACAAGGTACGAGCACTATGAATACATTTTAATGCCTTTAGTACTCACTAATGCTTCAGAAATATTAATGGACTTGATGAATAGATTCTTTAGGGATTTCCTAGACAAATTTGTGGTAGTATTTATAGACGATATTCTGATATACTCCAAAGCAAAGAGGATCGTGAGGAGAATCTAAGAACTATACTAGAGACCTTGCGAAAGGATAATCCTTATGAAAAGTACTGAAAGTGTGAGTTCTGGTTGTAGGAGGTCTCATTCATATGCCATATCATCACAAACATTGGGATATCTGTCTATCCCTCCAAAACAGATTCAATTGAGGGATGGCCGAGGTGAACATCAGTAATTGATATCTATAGCTTCTTGGGGTTAGATGGATATTATCAATGATTTGTGAGAAATTTCTCATGATTATCCAACCCTCTTACCAAGATAACTCAGATGGAAGTAAAGTTTTCATAGAGTGATGAATGTGAATAAATCTTCAAGGAGTTAAAAAAGAGGTTTATCACTACGCCCATGCTCACTTTACCCACAAGTGGAGAACTTTTTGTGGTATTCGGTGATTCTTCCAAGAAGGGCCTAGGGTTTTTGTTGAAGAAAAATGAAAAAGTCATTGCCTATGCTACATGGAAATTAAAAGTTCATGAGTACAATTATCCAACACAATATTTGGAGTTGGATGCGGTGATCATCGCTTTAAAAATTTCGAGGAAATATCAATTTTTGGAGAAGTGTGAAATATATACAGATCACAGAAGCCTCAATTATATATTCACATAGAAAGAGTTGAACATGCACCAATGAATATGGTTAGAGCTGATCATAGACTACGAATGCTCAATCCATTACCACCTAGGGAAAGTGAACAAGGTGACAGATGGTCTATGTAGAAAGGACCTGGTGATTCTATCATTGATGAGAATTGAGAAGGATACAATATTATTAGACTTGATGAAGATGGACATGGGAATCATAAATAAGGTAACATCATCAATCCTTTCAGAAATGATTTCTCAACCGTCTATTTTGGAATGGTTAAAGGATGCTCATAAAGATGATGTGGAAATTAAATAGAAAGTGGAAACTATCATAAATGGGAAATATTCAGAGTTCAATGTTAATGAAGAAGGAATTATGAGATTTGGGAAAAGAATATGTGTTCCATAAAGTCCATATCTGAAGAAGGAACTTTTGGATGATGCACATAGTTCAAATTTCTCTATTCACCCAGGAAACAAAATGATGTATCGAGATCTCTGAGAGAATTATTGGTGGGATAATATGAAGAAGGATATCACTGAGTATACATCAAAGTGACTGGTGTTTCTGCAAGTGAAGTCAGAGAGGCATAAGTCTAAGGGGATGATGCAACTATTGCCCATACCAGTATGGAAATTGGAGAACATTACCATGGACATTGTCATCATACTTCCGAAGACATCCAAAGGAAACACTGCAATCTGGGTTGTTATGGATCGTCTTACAAAGTCTGCCCACTTTATTTCCATTCAAGAGGATTATTAATTAGATCATACGGCACAGATATATATCAGGGAAGTGGTAAGGCTTCATTGAGTACCACTATCTATTATATCCAATCGAGATCCAAGATTCACCTCTTTGTTTTGGAAGAGTCTTCACCATGCTCTGGATACTGAACTGAACTTCAGTACGACCCATCATCCTCAAACTGATGGCCAATTCGAGCGTACTATTCAGTCACTAGAGGATATGATAAGATCATGTTCTATGGACTTAAAAGAGGGTGGGACCAACATCTTCCACTGGTTGAATTCTTCTACAATAATATATTCCACTCAATCATCTGAATGGCTCCTTATGAAGCCCTATATGAGAAGAGGTGTAGAACACTGGCATGTTCGGATGATGTCGGTGAACATAAGCTACTAGGACCAGAAATGGTCCAAAAAATGGTGGAAAAGGTGAAAACCATTCATCAACATATCAAGGTAGCCTAGAGTCGATAGAAGAGTTATATAGATAACAGTTGATGAGACCTTGAGTTTAAAGTCGGAGACATGGTATTTCTATGCATATCACCATGGAATACGGTCGTGAGGGTTGGAAAGGAAGGGAAGTTAAGTCCTAGGTACATCGGTCCCTTTGAGATTCTTGATCGTGTTAGGGATGTGGCCTATCGACTAGCACTTCCACCTACCATATCCAAAGTACATGATTTCTTTCTTGTACCCCTCTTAAGGAAGTACATACAAGACCCTTCACATGTACTATCGTCAGATGTAGGATAGCTAGAGGATGATATTTCTTACAAGGAGAAACTGGTGAAGATCTTAGATCATAGATAAAAAGTTCTATGGAATAAGACAATGCCCCTCATAAATGTTTTGTGGTGAAACCACAAGTTTGAAGAAGTGATAAGGGAATCAGAGGAAATGATGAATCAGAGTTACCTACATTTGATTTAGAGTGGGAAAATGAAATTTTGACGGAAAAATTTCTTAATGGGGGAAGATTGTAACAAACCAATCTTTCAATAATGGAAATTCCTCTTCATATAATTAAATGTTTATTATGGTTATATAAAATGTGAAATTAATTCGTTTTATGTTTCTAGATTTTAAAATACCATTATGAATTGTGACGATTTCTAATATAGCCATTGAACAGTGATCACATGATTAGTATAAATATAGGGCTTTGACAAATCTAATTTACTCAGAAAAAGGAAGCGATGGCCTCATCCAGTAGACTTTCCCCATACGAAGCCCATTTGTTGGAGCTCGGAAAGGAGGTGGAATTATTGGGATTCGATAATGACCAATCCCAATCTGAGCTTGAACATGTTATGTTTGAGCGGAATAGACTATGAGAGAAGTGGAAGTTAATAGAGATTACCACCCGAGCGATGTTATCCGAGCCACCACAAGAGTCTGTCACCATCACACACCTTACCCTTCAGTCTTATTTGGGTGTTATAATGGGTTATGTAACAAGACCCTAGCACCATTACTATGTACATTATTTTGGTATAAAGAATTCGCATTCCTTTTATTATTGTTACTTTGTAAATAGTTTTTAAAGCACAAATAGTTTTTTAGTTAATATTCAAATAAGAAATCTAATTTGATGAATTAATGTATTTTTGAATTAAATAATAGTTTAATAAAATATTATTAAAATTAAATTACTTTTTATTAAATATAAATGATCCTATAATTTTATGAATGCAATTGAAATTTTTATTAAGGTTTGATAGCTTTTTTTTTCAAAACCCATGAATTTTTTGAAAATGTCAGTTTTCATATTAAAAGTAAAAATTCTCATATTTATAAAA
Organism: Viscum album; assembly: GCA_963277665.1. NCBI lineage: Eukaryota > Viridiplantae > Streptophyta > Magnoliopsida > Santalales > Viscaceae > Viscum > Viscum album. The sequence continues at coordinate 487,014,353 of OY728145.1, forward strand.
TTATTTAGAAAAAATGAATATTATTTTTGGAATGAGGATGTCGAAAGTATCCAATGGTGAAATTTTTATAATTTTCCGAGACAATTGAATGTTTGGGTAAAAATTAAATACCGTTTAAATATATAATGTGTTTTATGACATCATAATGACACAAAAGTGATATAATAAATTAATATAAACATTATGTTCGTCCAATATATGATTTACCATTAAAATAATGTTATTTTAGGTTTATTTATTTATTTTACAATGCTTTAGTGGACCCTTCAAGGATTATAAAACATTTTGTCTTTTTAAATTGTTTTCCTTGAGAGTGTGACTCACCTCCACATAAGAAATCCTATTATATTAAGAGTTTCAGCCATTGGAGTTATAAAATATTTTTTTCCACCCCCCTTTGTAAAAACCCATGGTCTGGTTTGTGGTTTTGATTAGTTTAATGTGAGGTGTCCCAAACCTAAATAATAAAGAATTTCCTCTCCTTTTCAATATAAACCCACCCAAGACCCCAGTTCTTCTTCACTCAAAGAATTTTGAGTTCGACCAACCCCAACCCTCCTCTATCTATAATCTTCCCATGGTTCCCCAAGCTCCCAAGAATCCTCTCTCATGCCTCTCCCAAGCCTTTGGGATCACACTTCTAAGTAAGAGATTTCTTCCTTTCTAATTTTTCTTCAATTTTCTTTAAGTTATTATGTCCTTTTGTTTTCAATTACAAATGTTGGGGTATGATTTATCACCTACCCAATATTGTCATCTTAATTTTTGGATGATGGAAGACCCATTTCTATCTCATTAACGCCTCCCATGTACACCTGTTACCATGTCGAAATTCAATGAGGGAGTTCTCTCTCCTCTTTTACATCCAAGTAATTCTTTTGTATTATGAATCTAAATTCCATAAAATTATTTGGGACATGTATCTATATAAACCCATTACTGTCCATTTCATGTATATATTATGAGACACCCTTTTCTATCACATCAACCATTTTCACGAATCCTTATGTCACGCAGTTATGCTGCCGAAATTGCACGGCATTTTTCCTTACCAAGACCATTGTGTAGTTAATACCATACCCATGTCTCTATCAAGGTATTCAGATCTATAAACATATACCTATTGAATGGTAATTTCATTTATTTATTCCACATTAATTAATCATGGAATAACTTATGATGTTTATTGATTCCATGATCCATTGGCACACTTATGAATGAAATGAAATGTTTAAGAAGGGTGCTCCCTAATAGCACTCCAATGCATTGGGTAAAGTATAGTATCATGAATTTTCATGTGAAATGGGTGTTGACTCATTATAATTCAAGTTAAATGAGGTTTTACTTGTGCTTCATGTGCAATGAGGGTTTACTCAGGATCCATGTGTAACGATCCTTGGCTCATGCAAATTCCATGTTAAGTGTTGTTGCCACATTTCCAAGTTATGATTATGATTCTTTATCATGCCTTTATGTTCATGTTTCTCTTGTGATCCATTTATATTTCTATTGTCTAACATGTATTGTATTCCTCATGTTATTCTATGTTTATTTCCTTATTGGGATTTATAGATCACCCTTTTTTATGCATGTCATCAGTTTATCCCATCCAAAGCCAAGTACGAGGGAATGTAGTGGTAATGTAAAGGATGTTTTCAATAAAGATTTTGTATTTCCTGTTTTAAGTGGTTATGTAATATTCCTAACCCCCAAAGACACTAGACCTCTCAATATTCCATGTCGTATCAAGTGAATATTTTTTGTAATAAATCATGTTTATGTGAGTAATAAAAGAGCATGGTTTTTATAGTATTACATCCTACGATCAAAAAATGCATGAGATGATGCATTGTAAAATGCAACCACAATGTTGGTAGATCCAAATTGGGATGAAAAAATCATTATCCATACTCATTATCGAGTGGTTTCACCTTTTATCAAAATTATAATAGAGTAAATCAATGAAATCAATATCATTTTTGAGCCATATGGTCATACAATGGGATGTATTACACCAACCATTGAATATCTCCAAAATGAGGTACTTCAATAGAATAGAATTAAAAGAAAATAGTTCTAGTGATGAGAACTTAATTTCACTCGTTATGATGGACCATATCACCAGAAGATCCTTTATAGATGAGGTTTCAATGGAATTATTCTCAGATGCATTGACAGGGATGCAATTGTGGCTGTTATGAAAGAAGTACATATGGGAGCCCATGGTTCTCACCAATCTAAGTTTAATCTTTTTGATCAAAAATGAAGAATTGGATACTTTTGGCCTTAGATGACATAAGATTGCAAAGATTTCACTATTATGTGTCATCCATTACAGATATATGCCAACTTCATTCATCAACCCCTGAAGTTTCTAGATATGTCTAAATAATCCAAGCCATTTTCTATACGTGTAATGGATGTAGTAGGACCATATCCTCTAGCAATGGTTAAGTAGTTCAAGTATATTCTTATTGCTACTAATTTCTTCTCCAAATGGGACAAGGCAATACCTATCAAGGAATTTAGGGCCAAAATCATTGTTAGCTTCATTGAAGCTAATATCATTACCATATTTGGTGTCCCTCATACTATATTTATGGAAAAACACCAATTTCTCTTCTTCTATGTTAAAGAAGCTATATCAGGAGAAAAATATCAAATCCAACCATTCATCTCACTACCATGAAAAAACCAATGGAATGGTACTGGTTTTTAAAAGACCCTATCAAATATACTCTAATATATAGTATATAAATATAAAAATTCGTAGCCTGATATGGTCTTGTATGGTTTATGGGATAATCAGACTACATATTGTACTAAAACATGATCAACCCAATATTTTTTGGTGTATGGGATAAAAGCATTTGTGCCTATTTAAATTCAATTTCCTTCACTCTAATTTTCTATCTATGACCAGTTATCTACAGATGAATAGTCTTAAAAGATATTTGATGAGGTAGAATGATTAAACGAAATGTGATTTCGTACCTTGCATCACATGGATGTCTATCAAAATATAATAAAATGATATTTTAATAAGAAAGGTCACCTTCAATAAATTATTTAGGGATAATTGGTATTAGTCCTCAAGAATCTGATGCTAGCCAGAAATAATCCACTAATGATTGAGCTAAATTAGGAAAGACCTTATTCTATATATAAGGACCACTCTAATGGATCTTATTCCCTAATCTCAATGGATAAATAAATTATTAAAACTCCAACCAATGAAAGATTCTTGAAGAAGTAATTTTTGTAATCACAAAAAGTTATGTTCAAGTTTCATGACATTAAAATTCATATAAACCATATGAATCCATGATGCACGACATTAAAATACATAGCATCTTTGTCCTTGTCACATAACGTTAAACTATATGACATAATATTTCTTTGTTAACAGACATTAAATAGAGCTGTTAATGCATCCTTCATTTGACATTAAGAAATCCACCATGATACAAAAAATATTCATTCCATGAGTTCTTTAAAAGTGAGTAGCTTCCATGCATACACATTACTCACATCATTGCAACTCCCTAGTGGAACATGAGACCCATTTCTTCCTATGTTTGAATCAAATATTCATAGGGACCCCTTATCATGAAAAACATGTGGCTTGATTATTTCCCATAACATGATATGTAGTGACACCTAGGTCTTATCCGCTAGTCCATCCACAATATTTCTTTCACATCATTAGACTTACATCCTTGCCACAAGACCTTATACTACACAATTATTCCAAAACTATGTATGACATGATTCCCATTCCAATGGGATAGTAGAGATGCCTAGATCTCTAATTTTCAGCCCACCCATGACAAGATAAATATTCTTACAATCCTTGTGTTTATGAGTCAGATCTTCATAGGGAATACCATCTTCATGAACTATGTGTGGCTTGATTCTTATTCCTTTGAGATATGTAGTGATGCCCAGATCTCCAATTTTGGGACCAGGTGTAACCATAAAGAAATTTATTTCCCATTTTCTCATACATATAAACTAAACCTATACATAGTAATCTTTTAGAATAAATGGTTTGATTTTCATACCATCCTATGTCTTAAGATTAACCATTATTATCGAATGTATTAAAATACTTAATCTCCCACATAAAACTCAATTAGTGTGGGGAATGATTTTTTTTAAGAACTACATTTGGATTGATTCTCATTCCCATGGGATATGTACAGACACCAATATCTCTAATTTTGGGCCCAACCATGAAAAAAAATCCTTCATTCCCTTTGTGTATGAATAAAAAATTCAAAGGGAATGTTTCCAGAACTACGTGTGTCTTGATTCTTTCTCTAATAAGATACATAGTGACCCCTGGGTTTTAAACTTGTCCCAAATGTAATATCTCCATCTTTTCACATCAATTCATCATCGTCCTTACCAAATGAAGTTAAACTATATGGAAGTACAAATAACTATCTATGGATGGATTTTCATTCTATTGAGATATATAGTGACACCCAGATCTCCTATCTCAGGTCTAGTCACAATTAAGAAAATTCCCCCACTACTTGTGCATGTATCATGCCTACATTGGAAACCCTCTCGAGAAATACATGTGGTTTGATTCCTAATCCAATATGATACATAGTGACACCGAGGTTTTATCCCAGGCCTAACCACAATATCTTCATCTTTTCATGTAAAATAATCTTCATCCTTACCACATGACAAAAAAATATATGGAAATACAATGAACTATGTATGGACTGAATCTTATTCTATTTAGATACAATGTGACAACCGAATCTCCTATCTCATGTCCATCCATAATTAAGATAAACCCCTTGACTCCCAATTTATGGATCTGACCTGAATGTGTAACCATCTCAAGAACTACACGTGGTTTGATTCTTACTCCGAAAAGATATGTAGTGATGTTGGGGCTATATGTCCTGGTTCAGCCACACTATCTTATTTCTCTTCAAGTTAGGACACCTAATTTCCTTATCTCATGAATTTTAAACTTCAAAACATAGTGTCCTTTCCAAATTACTTTAAACTGCACAGTACCTATATGTGGCTTGATTATCATCCTACTGAGATTCAATGTGAAAACACGGACATAGATCTCAGTCATAGCCCTAGGATAAAATAAAATTACCCTTTCTCCCATATACAATTTAAAATCTATGCACTTAAAACTCTTTCCAATATTGATATAAATATTTCTCTAATGCATTTTACATTACCCCTTTCGAATTTCATACTTCTAATAATGAATACTTTCTGATATTCATAATATTTCATTGATTTATGGTGATGGACAATCTGTTACATGGAGCTCTTTTTCCTAACTATACTGTATGTTCCCCTAGGTGGAATTGAATAAGTCACCAACATAAAGGACCTATTAGCCAAAAGATGACACTATTTGGATATGCAGAACATGCCCCGGTTGGCCCTGCATAATACAACCCCCATAACGGGATTATAAAATAATGGTAACCTCATTCTTAGGAGAAGCCTATTATGTCCCCTAAACTATTTGATGATGGTATATAGGAAACTGTAGCTTAAATCTTTCATCCATTTCATATTTGTCTCATATACTTCTTCCCGACCTAAATGTATCCAATATTGTGGTTTATGTTTTTCCCTTCACTTATTCAAAGCATATTGAAATAACCTCAGATCATTTGACCACATTTCATCCGTTGTTTGTACATGTAATGAACTAAAATGTAAAAATGGTATGAATATTCAATCTTCCATTGGAACATGAAAACGTGACTGAATGGGTCCTATACATACTCCATACTATTTTGGTCCTAGTAGTATGACCTAAAAACCACAAACACCATATTTCATACATTCGAATAATACCTTCTTAGATTTTCTATATTGTTGTTTCTTGGGAAATCATTACTGGATTTTTTTTTGTGTTCTGGTACTTCTCTCCATAAACCAAACTCTATCCTTTCGAAAATATGAATCTCCACCAACATTCTTTAACTTTTATAAATATAATGTATGACAACTAAGATCTCTTTATCTGATAGTGCAGTACATAACTCAGTTGGCCTTTCACAAAATTTGGGTACATAATAGGCCTTTCATCATAAAGATGTTACTATTCATTTATGTGCCGCCTGACCTAGTTATCCTAACAAAATACAGACCCCATAATGGGTTTTCTTAAGAAATGGAAACTTCATTCTTGGAATGTAATTCCTCTAATACCATTATTCCTTTTCCAATATCACTTTTTTTTTGATTTTCAAATCCCACATTCATAACTTAAAATTATCCCCTTCCATGCCGGAATATGGTAGCACATTTCTAGAAAAATTACCTAGAATTAGAGAACCATCAAATATTTGGTTAGAGCTAATGACCTCAAATTAAATCCCCTCTAATTTCCTTGATGCTGGACATGGAACGGCATAGCCTATTATCAAATAAGCCTTTAATATCCCTGTTTCATGATATAGAACTGCAAAACATAATGCCCTTGCTACATGAATTTGAACCACACAACATAATTTCATTGTAGCATGACTTTAAACAGCATAGATAAATATCAAAAAACCTTTTTATGACAAATGTAACTTCCTTCAAACAAAAAAATCATGTATAATTGGTTTCTCAGTCATAGGCCTATATCAGCAAAAATGGACCTTTTATTCCCATATTCCTTTCTTAGGAAGATACACCCACTATGGTCTTGATGAATCCAACTTTTTAACCCCCCGTATATCAGTAATAAAATGTCAGAATTCTTGGGAGCTTCATCTCTCAAATGGATATACCTCGAGAAATGTTCAAGGGACCTACACAAGAGAACAACATGACAGAGATGGATGAATGAGAAACAAAATGAGAGAAGAAATATAGGAATGAAGGTGAAGATAATTAAAAAGGAACAGGGGTATTTATAGACACCTCTATCCTATGCATCCGACCTATGAGACATAGAAACAAAGAAGACCTGTGAGGTCTTGAATTAATTCTCCATAATCTTTTCCCCGTAATATTTCCTCAAGACTGGACCCTCTTTCTATCCTGATCCAATCTTGAGGGGTGGATTTCATTGAAACTCCCTTTCTAATAAAGGAGGAAAAATGATTATGAAGAAGTAATTTGAATATCATAATGTATAAAATAAATTTAATGGAAGTAAAGAAATATAGTTAAAAGGATATACACAACATCCTGTAAATAATAAGGCTAGTTCAACTCCTACTATTTCAACATAAAGGCATAGGGAACTATGCAGTACACCTATGCATCAAGTATCCAATGCTGGTCCTACCTGTGTAGCCCAATACGGAGCCCCCTACATCGACGAACTACAATGAGGACCTACACCGCTGGCATATGCGACAGTATAAGTTTTCACACACCTTTGTAGAAGATAAACACTGTGGAGCTATACTAAAGACCTATATAAAAAAACTCCATTCGACTAGGTCCCATTCATGCCTATAAATATAACCCTTATCCTCCCCAATTTACTAAGTACAAAAATTTGGATAAACTCCTAAATCTCCGATTGTGTAGATCCTTTGCCTAGGTCCATCATAATTTTGCAGGTATCTCTCTAAGACACAAGATAAGAGAGAATTAGATGAGATAAGCATGATCAAAGTAATTTCGAGGATTTAAATACAAAACATATGATTAGTGAAAATCCTTCCACATGATGAAATAATATATGCATGGTCCTTTCCTTAAGCGAGTATATGTGCAAGATTCTTCCAAGGACATCAATGGATACCCAAGGTTCTTAAGTTAAAACCCTTCCCAAGTGTTATTATCCCTATAGTCCATTCACCAAGGCATATCAATCTTTCATATGCTTATCCTTCCTATTTTAAGCATTTCTTAGTTCCTCCTAGGATATGCATGATACACCTACATGGAATACCTATGAGATATACCTAGGAAAACCACCTACGTGATCCATCCTTAAAGGCATATTATATTCCACCCATCGAATGACCTATCCTTCATTGGCTTCCATTTCTGAATGAGACCAAGCTAAAACCTCTACCAAAGCCTCTAGATTTATCAATCCTTTGGAACAAATACATCAATATATCCCCCATTTAGATTTGTATATATATGGTTTGGGGTTTCTCACAGTCCTCTTACTAGAGGGTAGGGATCCTCAAAGTGTCTATGGATCTGGATATCCTTGGTCACATTGACCCTTACCCTAAGGACAATGCTGGGGAGTTCCCAGTATCAGATTCTGGGGATAAGAATATATCTTCCCTTCCTCTTCTCTAAGACTCGGAGCCTATGGTCCCCAATAGGAAGAGTGAAGATTACAATTTCTTTTCCCTTCCATAAAGAATGATACCCTCCATCAGCTACGGGACCCATTCTAGGGAATCCCTCTGGGAATAGGCCCTTATCCATTCAGACCAGACCCAATGAAAATCATCTTCATTTCACATTGAAGGGTTCTTTGCTCTGCGACCTCATCCACTGTTCCTCTGGATTATTTCTCTATTGGCTTGATCTCTTCCATCAGCGGTGGAGAAAGTGTGTGGTTTGTTGAATCTTTCACATCCATGTGTTTATCCCATCGACCATGACTAATGTGGGATTAGAGATTTGGGATGATCACAACATCCACAAATTATACCACATATCATGAACTATGAAAACTCTAATTCCCATCATAATTGGGATATGTAGGAAGCCTTCAACTAGGTCTTGAGCTCAATGGATATCCTCCTTAGGATTCCAATCCCAATTCCCTTAGTTCAGGAATCCTCCTTAGGAATAATCCCCAAATTAAGCCCCCCTTGAATCTATATGAGTTAAGACATCTCTCGTGGACCCTGTTACAAGAGAATCCTCTTTAAGAGTAAGAACCAACATATTTCTCTCATAGGTCTATATTCCCCTACAAGACAAACTGAACTATGTGGTATTTGATTCTTATCCAAGTGAGATACGTAGGAATCCTCTCAGAGGATCAAACCTAATAGTCCAAATCATCCCTGTTCTTTTTGGGCCACATTTCTTGAAGTGTCTAATACTACTTGGAAACTCATATCCATTCTAGGTTCCGTAGGCTGCTTAGGCATAACTCCCACTCTAATATTATTCTATGAACCTTACACCTAGATGTCCAACAAATTCTATAATTCGGTTGAAAAATACTATTTATAAAATTTCATAAACTCAAGGAAAAATATATATACCACCTAACCTATTTTTAGGACCCCTTACTCATCCAATATTAAGGAGTAATTTTGTCCTTTTTAGAATAAATATAAGAAATATAAATTTACCCTAAAAATTGGGGAAATGAAATTTTACCATGATAACTTTATCTAGAGTAGATTAAACAAAGAAATATTCAAAATTAATCAATAGATGACAGTTTTAGATCCATGGATATGAATTTAATTTGATTCATACTTTGAGTGGAGGAGATCATTCCATGCCTATAAGTGGAAGGAAGAAGAAACCCACATCACACATGAGGATCTCACATGGTTGGAGGAAGAGGAAAGAATGATGAAAAAGGAAATTAAACTCATTATGGTAAATATAGTAATTTCACCCTCAAAACTGGGTCACACAGTTTGGTCACACGATTTGGATAAACTGTACACCAACAATGCGGCTCCCACTACATTGGGAACCCACCTCGCATAGTTTTTCCCACTTAGTTAGCCTAAACGTGCGCTAATCGTGTGATAAATAGTGAATAGGTACTGATAATGTGGCACTAACCATGAGGTATAGGTTCATTATTTGTATATATCAGGTGCATCATGTTTGACACCTTCTGCTCCTCTGAATACGCAATGCAGTTTGAAGATGGGGTGTCCTGACCAGTTCCAGAGGGGCCCATGCCGTGACTACCCCCAACCAAACTCTAATAGGTGAGAGGCTGGTGACTAGGATTGACTAAGGATATCCCAAAAATGGGAGTCATTTTCCAAGGTAGATATACACATTCACACATCTCCAATCTAAATATTATGAAATGTAAAAACACTAAGTAAACAATGCATTCAAACATTAAGATACCAACTATAGAGTAAAAAATTAGAAAATTGGAAAGTAGACTTGGCCAAAATAAAATACCAACAAAAGAAAGAGTCTGTAAAAGTGAATGAAAATGTTCCCGAAACTCATCTGCCAAAAATCTTACATAAAGGTAAAGGTACTAGACAGCTATCTGAAGCTGTATGAGAACACCTCGACTGTCTAGTCTCTCTAAGCATGACCAGGTCCTAGTCCACCTAGGACTCCATCACAGTGTCGATCATCTACACTAGACATGACACATGTAGGAATGGTCTGTATAGGGCTGAGTAAAACAATACTCAGTTGGAAAACCTGAAACGACAAAGGAATACCACTAAGAAATACATGAAATATACAATAAATAAATACAAAAAGTATATCTGAAAAAAATAAATGAATTATACCATAAATGAATACAAAAATTATACCACAATGTAATAGAATATTAAAAGCACACTGTTATAAGTCTATAGAATGCAAAATAGGATCATTAGACATAATCCACAGAACTTGAAGTATCAGTAAGACATGTATTATGATGATAAAATCAGTCCCGATAGGTCATTTAGTATCGGTAATACATGTAGTCATGTTAAGAAATGTAGTATTGGTATGTCATATAGTCTCAGAAAGAAACATTGTCTTAATGTCACCGCCATCTGTAGGATTTCGCTCATAGTGCACTTATTCTTGGAGAACCTACTACTCAATCCATTATGTTGTATGAAAAATTCCAAAAAAACCCACTTAGAATATATCAAAAGGAAAATATCTTCTCAAGGGTCCCAATGACAAAAACATCACATCAAATGGATATAGTTTGAAAATTATGGATGTTTTCATAAAAATGCCCGACTCAGGTCCAATCAGACCTACCGGCCAACCCAACCCGGTCCGTCCAACCCCATCCTGCACGGTCTATCCCGAACCAGCCCAACCCCTTGGTCCTACTATATCAGAAGCCATGTCCTATAGTCCAGCCCATATTCATGTGGACTGGTCTGGTCTGCCACACATGGTCCGCCCCGACTATGTGCCCTTGGTCAATGCAGTCGGTCTACTGCGTCTGTGCGTATCCCATGCACAAAGTGTGCCCCATATATTTGTCGCCACTACATGCCAATCAATTGGCTGAGTTTACCTCCCTATAGAGTTTCTTCCTCCCATGTATCGCTGTTCTCCCCGCCGCCATGCACCACCGGCCACCACTGCCTGCCTCACCCATCAATGCCACTGGTTCCGTGAGCCGCCCATCTTGCTCCAATACTCCATTTTTCAAAACTGAGAGACATTCCTGATCCTCAGGTCGTTATATTAATGGACTTGGTCTTTGATACATAATTCCATTACATCCGGGGTCTGATCATATTCCGAGTCTCTAGGAAAGTCAAGTCATAACCACGAGGGTCTAATGGTGTAAATGGATTGAACGGGGGAAAGGAGAATCACAAAATTTCCTGGAGGAATGAACCTCAGAATTTTTTCATATAGGCCTTAATCCATTCCTATTTTAATGAAGAAAGAATAAGTTTGAAATCACATATATTATCAATCCTTTTAAAACCCAGAAACATAACACACATCTTGCAAGTAATCAAACCACATATCAACCTATTTGTGGGTTGGTCCGCGCTCATCATCTAATTCAAAAACAAGGAATCATCACAAAGAAAACTACACCGTACCTATATTTTGGATCATTTCTTGATGAAGAATGGAGTTCATGTCATCATCGATCTTCAATTCTTCGACATTTGTTGGAGAGAGCTCCTTCTCTTCCTTTCATAGGAATTATAGGGTTTTGATGATAACTCTAAATTTTATGACAAAGTTTATTAAAAATAAAACTATTTTTTTGTCACTGCATAAAATAAATAAAATAAAACATCATTTATTTTATTTTTTTAAATATCCAAAAATTACATTTCATAGTTGACCCACACCAGTCATTGTTAAGCCTCACTTAGGTAAATTTGACAATATTAATGCAACAACACCCTTGGATTTATAATCCAAGAGCCCATTTAGATGTTATTTTACTTTTTATGGAAAACTATGTGCACATGATATTTAATATTTTAATATTCTTCATGAAATTGTTCTGAACACACCAGACCACCAAATCACATGTCGTCTTAGCGTTTAGTCTTATAATAATTCAATATAATATATAAATATAATACATGAAAATTTTGTGATTTTACATTCTCCCCACCTTAGAGATTTAAATATCCAAATGCTAAGAAAAAATCTATACAATGAAATGATGGTACTGAGCATTAATTTGTGCCTCCTTCTCCAATGTGCTCTCTCAAGGATTCATGTGCTTCCACCGAACACACACTAGAGGAATCAACATCCCATGAAGGATCCCCTCCTATCGATCCTCAATATTCACTGGGTACTCCATAAAATTTTCACCACCGTCAATGTCTTGCTCGCCCCAGTCAATGACATGTGATGGATCATGGATGTATCTTCCTAGTAGCAACATGTGGAAGACATCGTTCACCTGATCTTATTAAATTGGTAGAGCTATGATGTATGACACCTCTCCAAAATTGAATAGTATATAGAAGAGGCCGATGAACCTTGGAGATAACTTGTTTCCCTGGCCAAATCTCTATATCCCATGTTGAGGGGAGACCCAAAGGAACACATGGTCTCCCTCTACAAAATCCAAAGGCCTCCATCAACGGTTAGCATAATACTTTTGATAGACCAATGTAGTATTCATCTACTCCTGGATGACCTACACCTTCTCTATAGTCGCCAGTCCCATCTTCGGGAACATGAGTGCTAACTCTCATGAGTCTGTCTAGAAAAGTGGGGACCTTCAGGGTCACCCGTAAAAGGGCTTGAACAACACCATACTGATGGTGGAATGTCAGCTGCTGTATTATGAATAATCAATTAGGATAGGTGATCCTCATGACTATGAACAAAATATAGGATGAAATCACGTACTATGTCCTCCAGAACTTGAATGGTGTGTTCTGTATCGTCATCCATCTATGGGTGAAAAGCTCTGCTCAAGCGCATCTAAGTCCCAAACACTTCTAACAATCCCTTCCACAACAGGTATGTAAATTGAGAATCATGATCTGAGACTTTCATAAATGGAACTCCATAGAGTTGACCTATCTCCTACAGATAGAGGTGTCCAACGCTCTTTACTAAATTCTAGCCCGGAATAGCTAGGAAGTGGGCTGACCTGGTGAGTCGGTCAAGGATCTCCCAGATTGTATCATGTCACCTAGAATTATGTGGTAAAACTATCATGAAGTCCTTAGATATCCCATACCACTTCTATTTTGGAACCTTAAGGGGTCGATTCAAATCAACTAGAACCTGGTTCTCACCCTTCACTTGCTGATAAGTGAGGCATCAATAGAAAAACTTAGAAAATCAATTCTACATTCCATGCCTACAAAACTAATTTCAGAGGTTCGGGTGCATTTGTTCCACAATGGGATATACCACCAAAGGATATGTCTAGAACTCCATAAGAACCTACTCCTACAAAGAAACTGGTACAATTGTGTTCCCATTAAAGAGAATGATGTTCTCCCCACCTTTCGAATATCTATCAGGGGCTTGACTTATGGTAACCTAAGCACGTAATGTTTCATAGTCGATATCCCCAAGCCATGACTCACTGAATCACTATAAGAGTGGTGGGGTTAAAACAATCAACTAGAGGTAATATAATTAATATCTACCCATAAAGGATATTCAAAATGAAGCTAACTAATCCAATTACTTACTTATTAGGTATGAGTTGGTTCTCTTACTGAGAGCCTCAGCTACTACGTTCCCCTTACCAAGAGTATAGACAATCTAACAGTCATAGTTCGGGATGAACTGTAGAAATTGCCTCTATCTCATGATTAAATCATTCAAAGAGAATATATACTTGAGACTCTTATTGTTATATTAGATGATAAACAACTCTCCCATAAGGTAGTGTCTCCACATCTTCAACGCAAATACTACCACTATCAATTCATGATCATGTGTCACATAGTTCTACTCATGTGGTATCAACTTCTGTGAACTATAGGAAATCAACACATTACCATAAATTAGGAAACAACCAAGTCTAGTTCTTAAATCATCATAGAACACCACATATTTGACACCCTACTCAAGAAATATCAAGATAGGCACACTCATCAATCTCAACCTCAGCTGCTGAAAACTCTCATGGTACTTCTCCCTCCATACATAAGACTCTCCCTTTTATGTTAAAGATGTAAAGGATTATTCTATACTAGAAAAGTCATGTACAAGACTCTGATAGTACCCATCCAAATCAAGGAAACTCCACACCTCTATAACACTCTTTGGGGGTTCCCAAGAAAGCACTACCACTATCTTTACTAGATCAACTACAACCCCATCCTCTAAAATGGAATGTCGTATAAAATATACCATTTGAATCTAGAAATGATAATTCATGAGATTATCATAAATTTGGTTCTTATGGAGTATATATAGGACCATCCTCAAGTGTATCATGTGCTCCTCCTCAGATGCTGAGTACACTAGGATGTAATCAATGAATACTACACAAAACTAGTCTAATTAAGGCCAGAAGATCCTATTACGGATCCCCATGAACACTTATGGGGTGTTATTCATGAAAAATGGAATCAAAAATTACTTTTAGTGTCCTTTCAACATTTGAAATCTGTCTACGGTATATCCCCATTGTATACATGAAGCTGTTGATAGCCATAAATGAGGTCAAACTTCAAGAACCGCCTTCTTATTTCCGTTGAATGAAGAGGTCATAAATCCTTAGTAGTGGATAATTACTTATAAAGGTCACCTGGTTTAGGTTCCAGATGTCCACACATAATATCAAGCTACATTATTCCTTTGCGGAAAACAAATCTAGTGCTAAACAAAGTGAAACACTTGGTATCATGAAGTCCTTCCCCTAGAAGTCCACCAAATGTACCCTCAACTCACGAAGCTCTATGGGATACATACAATATTCTGGTGTAGATATTGGCATCATTTTAGAGTATATATTAATTTTGAAATATACCTTCCTACGGGGAGGTAATCAGGGGAAATTCTCAAGAATGATGTCTTTATACTCCTCCACCACTACAAGAAACTGAGGACTCATATTATCCACTACGACGAGGGTAAGGCTAGCCAACTCATGATTAATTCGATGAAAACTCCTATGTGTGAGCCTATCTTTTGCTACTTGGGATTCATTTTTTCTGGAAAAGGAAAAACTGGTCCCATCACTATGAACACACCACATTCTGCACCTAAAAGATTCAATCTAAGCATGAACTATGGATAACCAGTCAATATTGAGAATGATGTCATATGGCCTCAATGACGCTACCATGTGATCCCAAATGAAACTCTAACCTCCAAGAGTAAGGTCACATTATCCGCACTAGTTTGTGATCATTGAATCACCTCTTATATGAGTCTCTAAACATAAGGGTTGAGTCAATAGTTCCAATGGAATCTCAAAGTCTTGGATAAGGGTCTTGGAATGAAAAGAGTGATTGGAACTAGTGTCTATCAAAACTAATGATAATATGGAGAAGAAAGATAATATACCTCTAATCACCCCTAGAGACTAGGGGTCATAAGACTTCATCACCCGAAGATGGCCTCGTCCCAACCCAATAGCTCTCTGAGCCTGTCGTGGATCACCTGGGGGGTCGTGGTTGTAATACATAGAACCTCCCACCACCTCACACTGCCCTACCTACTACTATTATATAAATTCCACCCTATGGACCACTTTTCTATTAAATATTCATTTTTTCCTTGCTGTCCTTCAACCATATCTTGATCAGTCGTATAACGATTCGGGAAGTCTTGAGACATATGTCTCTGACCACCACACGAGTAACACAGTATGTCCTTTAGCTATCTCACTCTTCCATTGGAGCCCCACATTAGTATTACTATGTCACAGGTTTATCCTTTAGAGTTCCTGACCCTCTTGGGTCACTAGGATAGTTGTCGGCTACCTACTACATAAGAATCAGCTACCTAGTTCCCGATGGTATATCTGACTATCGGTTTTTTCTCTTCTATAAATATATCCACTAGTAGATCATGATCTAGTAACCCAAAAAGTGTAGGAATGATAAGGGATATCATTTATGTGTCGATATCCTAATGTATGACATGTTTTAAGTTCCAATATTTAATGAATGAGTCTTTTAACATATCTATGGAGTAGCGTGAAAGATCAGTAAACCTTATCAATTACTCTACCACTGTCAGACTGCCCTACATCATATTTAGGAGCATAGGTATGCGCACTAATTGCAATGTTGATAGAAAGAACTCCACTATGAAGATATTATCAATGTATTCCCAGGAAAGAGTCACCTCATTGTGTGTCTGGATCACTAAGCTCCACCATCTCCATGTGGATCCCTGAAGAAGACTCGCTGCTAGGACTCACATCTAGTCGAAAGGCATCCTCACAAGTCGGAAGACACATGTAACATCCTCTTGCCGAACCTCAACTACATGGGTGTCTTTCTCACCTTGAAACCTGGTAGGTCACTACCTCTAGAACTCATGAAACCCACTCAGATGGAGTGAATCCTCAACCGATAGTGCTGATAGGTACTACTACTCAACGGGTGGTGGTATCGCTGGTAAACCACCCATCGATTTTATCTCTAGTACATGCCCCTATACTAACACCTCATCACTAGGTGGATCATCCTCATGATCATGTAATGGAATACTATATGGATTTTTTATAGAGACATCTTGAAATAGAAAATGATGTACCAAAGCCAATAGAGTATAATTTGGGAGATGACTCAATATAGTCATGAAAACAAACCCAAATCCTATTTAATTCTTGTACCATTGTTTTCTCTGAAACAAGTATTTCCACATACTGAGTCAAAAATGAGGTGTCTAGAGTCCTGGTGTATGGATACATTGGCCACCGCACCGACACTAGAATATCTACCCTAAAATCTAAACAAAAAAAACATAACACTTTTTCATCAAACCATCCTCACAGACTCCAGGTCCTAAAGTAGAACTGACCCCTCAATACCTCTCTTTCACAACCTATCCTAGAGGGGCCTATTCAATGACATCCCCAATCCCACCTTCAATTGGCCATGGGCTGATGACTAGAATCGAGTAGGCATATCCTATAAATGGGAGGAATTTTTCAATGTACATGTAAAAATCCACACATCTCCAAGACCAAAATGATGAAATGTAAAAACACTAAGTAAACATTTAATGCATAAAATAAGAGAAAAAAAAAGTTTGCAACAAAAGAAAATTGGAATGTAAACATGGCTAGAATACAATCCCACCAAAATAAAGAGTTTGTAAAGTTAATTAACAAGTTCTTGAAACTCATTCATAGAAAACCCTACCTAAATGGCAAGGTACTGGATAACTGTTTGAAGCTATAGGAGAACACCTCTAATATCTGTTCTCTCTAATCACCACCTGGTCCTAGTCCACCTAAGACTCCATCACAACATTGAACATCCGCACAAGACATGATACATGTGGGAAAACACCATGTAGGCATGAGTAAAACAATAATGGGTAGGACACCTCGAAACCACAAAGGAGTACCTCTAAGAAATACAAAAAGCATAGCAAAAATTAATACAAAAAGTATACCACAAATAAATACACAAAGTATAACAAAAATGAATAAACTAAGTATAACACAAAACAATAGTATAATCATCTCACACTTGTATAAGTCTATAGTACGAAAAACAGGATTATCAGACATAATCCACAAAACACCTAATATCGATAAGACAAATATAGTTTTTGAGACACTCAGTCCTGATAAGATATGTATTCTTAGTAAGAGAATTATTATAAGTAAGATGTGTTTCTCGATATGTCACGTAGTCTCAGAAATCCATGCAGTCTCAATGTCATAGTCAACCACATAAGTCCTCTTACAGCGCGCTCGTTCCAGGAGAACATAATCCTCAAGATATTTGGTCTTATTCACATTTCTAAAAACCATCTTAGGATATATCAAAAGGACCGCCTCATCTTAAGGGTCCCAATGCTTCAAATATATCACCAAATGGACACATGGTTTGTATGTTAGGACTATTTTCATAAAACAGGACATCTCGAGTCTGTTCTTGGTTTGATCCGACCCACCAGACCTCGACTGATTCATCGGACGACCCGACCTGACCCAGTCCGGATGGCCCATCCTAGTTCGGTCCCAACCAGTCCAGCCCAAACCAGCCCAAAACGGCTAAGCCTACTGGGCCTACTAGATTGTGACATGACTCCTCTGGTCCGACCCGCATGCACATAGAATGGTCTGGTCTACCACACACGGTCGGCCTCGACCGTGTTCCCTGGATCAATGAAGAACCATGAAGCATCCCACACGACCCGTCTACCAAATCTTCCCATTCCCCATG
Source organism: Viscum album (assembly GCA_963277665.1). Taxonomy (NCBI): domain Eukaryota; kingdom Viridiplantae; phylum Streptophyta; class Magnoliopsida; order Santalales; family Viscaceae; genus Viscum; species Viscum album. The sequence continues at coordinate 487,032,823 of OY728145.1, forward strand.
ACTTACATGCCGTCGTGGGCCCCTCACAGATCTGATCCATCATTCGCACGACTATTCCGCCTCCAACACGGCACCGATCGACACACCAGTGTGCACCACCGGCCACCGACTCTACCAACATTATCCCCCAATTCCCCTAGTTCCACGAGCCACCCACCTTGCTCCACTACCTAATTTTTTGAAATAGAGACACATCCACGATCCTCATGTAGCTCTTTTTCAATTCCTTGGGCTCTAATCTATTATTCCATAACTCTAGGGGTCTGATTCTTTTTAGAGCCTCCTTAAAAGTTGAGTCTGGACCATGAGGGTCCAACAGTGAAGAAAACCAAGGATGGGGGAAGGGAGAAGCAGTAAAATTCCAAGAGGAATGACTCTCAGCCTTTGTTTGTGGAGGCCTTAATTCATTCCCCTTAGAACAAAGAATGAATAAGTTAGAAATCACATGGATTACCTCCTATTTTAATACATTAAAACTTAACCCCCATCCCATAATAAATTGGATTGAAAATCAATTACTTCATTAGTTGGTCCCCATTCTTCATCAAATTTTTTAGCGGGGAAATATCACAAAGAAAACTACACCATAGCTATAGTTTGGATCATTTATTGATGAAGAATGGAGGTCGCGTCATCAATCCTCGATTTGTTGTCATTTGTTGGAGAGAGATCATTCTCCTCCTATCAGAGAAATTCTAGGGTTATGATGATAACCCTGAATTCTCTAATAAGGTTTTTAAAAAGAATCCTGTTTTTGCATCCACATGTAACATTAAATAAAACAAAATGTTTTATTTTATTTTATTTTTTTAAACGGCCAAAAATTACTTTTCACATTCGTCCCATGCGAGTCGATGTTAGGCCCCACCTAAGATAAATACGTTTCTCTGAAACAAATAGTGTCCTCAGATTTCTGATCCAGGCACCCATTTAGATGTTATTCCAATTTTTTAGGAAAACTCTATGTAGGTGAAATTTAATAATTTAATATTCTTCATTAAATTATTCTGAGTACACTTGGAATAAGAATCACACATCATCTTAGCACATAGTCTCTTAATAATTCCTTATAATATATAAAAATAATTCAGGGAAACTATGCGATGTAACATGGGGGAAGTAGAGTTTCATAAAAAATGTTTGCCCTATGCAGACCATCCAAACATGGGATATTTGGGGCTCAACGCTCATGAAACCCAACGAGACACCTAAGGGACCCCTCAGTTCATTAACCAAGTCTAAAAACAGAACTTTTAAGTGTTCAAACACTCATGAATTATGTTCTTAAGCATCATTTAATGAAAAAACCTGTCCACTAAATGAAAAAAAATTCAAATTCCATTAGAATTTTACCTTGGTTCAAAACATAGGTCATTACAAAATCCGTTTATAAATATAAACAACAATAAAGAGGTAAGTGGAATATAACTTGAATGGAAGGGGAAAGTAAAAAGGAATAAAATAATTTTTATAATCACAGTTGTACTGGATGAAAAAAAGGGTTGGTTAATTTCAAACACCCAACAATAAATATATATTTATACTGGCAATCAAATTATAGAGTCAAAGAAAACATACCAAGGAAACAAAGATCATGGAAATGATAACTAGGACCTTGACTATTATATAATCAAATTAATCCATACATCCATAAAGATTATGCAACATTAGAAATTAATGTGAAATTTGAAGAATAGTGCACACCTCCCACAGTGAGTAGTACATATAAAATTTATAGACTAGGATGTTACCATACTGGTCACTAATTTCAAATTTAAAATCCAGAGAAAGAAAATAAAAGAGGTTATACTCAATTTTTCTTAATTAAACCATAACCAAAAGAATAAAAATTAATAGAATATAGGTAAAATCTATATAAGATCCAAATAAGACTAAAATAATCATTCAAATAATAGTATTTCAGTGAAACCAAAACATATAAGGTCTACTATAAAATCATTTTTTACACCATAATGGGTGAAGAAAATAAATGATTCTAGAAATCAGACTAGGATCATCATTATAATATTCCATAGTTGGATCCTTCCAAGTATATTATTAGTAATGAAAGAAATTACCACCCAAAATTTAAACATTTCTGTTAAATTTCCTATAATATTACATTAATTCTTATAAATATTTATTATTTTTATCCAATGAATACATTAGGAATTATAATACCATGTTCTATTTAGTTGCATTGGATGAAAATTTACCTCTTTTGAATAATGAAATGATGGGTAATAGGGTGAATATTTCTATTAAGAAAGATTATTTTAACATAGTATCCACTTTGTGTCCCAGCCTTAACAAATTTTTAATGATATTAGTTAATAAAATCATTAGGTCAAATAATAAAAAGAAATTTTCAAATGGGAAGATAGATGGAATTTTCTTAGATAAATCAACATTTATTAACAACACTTCCACATTGATTATATCATTTTCTATATTATTTATGTTACAAATAAAATGGTTTATAGTTGGTGAAACATTATAAATATTTGTAGGAAATAATTATTTGTAAAAGTAAAAATATTATAGATATATTTAGAGATAAATTACTTAAATATGCACTCCAGTTGAATAGGAAAAATTTCATCCCCATCAATATAAAAAATGTACATTGGATATTGATCATTTTTAATATGGAGAGAGAATATTTAATTCAATATAACTCGATGCATCCTCAGTTGGGTGGTGATTATCATGACAAATATTAGATGGATGCATTTCAACAATTTTACATGAAGTCCATTTTAAAAATAACTAACTAAGATACTTTTATTTTTGAAAAACTTTATATATATTTAGAGAGAATTTATCCTTAAAAACATCAAGAAATAGAGCCTGGATACCTAGATAACACTACCCAATGTTAACTATTTAAGATACACCAAAATTGGGTTTCACAATCTTGGATGATGAAATAATATCTTATTAACTTATGGAAAATATTGAAACAAGACAATCATAAAAAAGAAGCTAGATTGATAAATGTTTTATGAAATGTGACTTTATATGGTAAAATACTTCCTTACTGACCCTAATTAAAATTGATCAAAAAAATAATTTAGAATTAGAAGTTTCCTATTGGATTTAGTGCCACAAACATCCAGATAAAAAATTAAAAAATTTCGGTTTATGGGTGTGACCAAAAAGTGGAATATAACATGTTGTCTAGTTATTTACACTGTTTAGTTTTTTTTTGGAATTTTAGTAGTAGTTTTGTTTTAATAGTAAATGAAATAATGAAATTTTTTCAATATATTTTCTCTCAAACACCAATATTTCTACATTATAATTCAAAATGGAATATTTTTTCCAGTATGTACATCAGTGTTGAAACATATTTTAAAAATTATTTCATAGAAACTTTTAATTTTTATGTCATTTGTACCATAGAAGATTGTTCCAATATAAATACTCTCAAATATTAATCTAGGTGCTTTATATATAAAAATAGTTTCTAGACTGATAAAATATCCCATATACCACTCATTTTTACAAACCATAGTTTCTTAAAATTGTGAACATATCCATCATTATTAAAACCTAGATATAAATTTTTAACACACATAATTTTAGGTAATTTACCATATTATTATGTACTATAATGTTGTATAATACATGTTTTATTTTTATATGTTTCTGAAATATTTTAGAGTATTCTGGAATTGTTTCTAGAGGTGCACAGTTTAATAATGTTTAGAGGAAACTGTACACTATCTCCAGGAAACCACAGAAGGTGATGTTGAGATTCACTAAACAAGGGAATGGTTTGTCTAAATCATAATCCTGATAATAGAAACCATGTAAGTGAAATCAATGAAGAAAACATGATTATAGAATGTTTTTTAAATCATGAAAGCAAACTATGCGAGGGTTTTTGCATCAACACTGTACCACTACAAGGATGAAACACGGTTTATGAAACCATATAGCCTAACCATATGGATTTCTTGGGGATATCTAGTAGTATGAACACTAATTGTTAAAATATGTTACTAAACCATATGATGAACTTTAAATTATCCTAAAATAAAGTTTAAATTTTGATTATGGATGTATAACCCTTATTTTACTCTTATTCTTATAGCGTTTTAAACTCCACTCCATTCCTAGGATCTGTAGGTGATTCCTTTCAGTACACAAGAAACATTATGATTAATCAAAGTGTGTTTGATCTTCAGAATCAATGGTAGGTCTTTATTCTTCCTTTTTCTTCTAAGATATACTCTTCTCCTCTCTCTCAGATCCATATATTTATTCCATTATAGATAGATTTATGTGTTTTGAAGTGAATATTGATGATGTATTGTTGAATACATTAAATGGAAGGTGTTGTGATCTAGGATGATGAAGTTATTAGTTTCATTACATTTTTAATCATTCCTTGAGGGGTAGGTGACTTATCTATCATATCAAAAAAATTTAGAACATTAAAAATATTTTTATTAACAAAAAATTGTGGAATTTTCTACAGAATTATTTTTTGATTTCTTGAAGGAAACCATTTTGGTTTTCTTGTTTAGAAATATTGAAAATTTTATAGATTTTGGAAAAACCATTTTCTTTTAATTTTAATGTAATGATTTTAAAATTATGAAATGGTTTTGCTGCACGAAAATTGTTTTATGAAATGTTTTCATAGGAAGAGTTTTTTAATGTAAAATTAAGTGGAAATTAATCTGGCATAATTGGGTTAGCATGCGTTCATAGTGGGTCAGAATATTGTTATGTAGTATCCACTGTCAATGTAGGATGAAGTATGGTAGTGAATTACCATCATCAATGTTTGGAACCAAGCTTGAGTGTGTGGATGGGTGAGTGAATGTGTAAAATTGGAAATGGTTATTACAAGTATAAATTGATTATAATATTTTTTATTATAATATTTTTCACATGGATTTTAATGATAGTTTTGTATAAATTATTTAACTATTATTAAATGGTTTAATATAAAATTTTCTAAGTGGTTATTATCCTGCTGGAATGTGGGGAATTCATTGGGGATTACCTATGCAGTGTTATAATCCCCCAAACTTGGGATGTTTGGTTCATTTGTAGATATTTCTCACTAACACACAAGAAAGGGAAAGGTATAATATTTCTCTAGTGATGAATATTGACGCCTTGGACATGGAAGGTGATGTTGGGGCTTAATGCTAGTTCAGGCGGTGTTTGGTATGATTCCAATTTAGTGTCTTTGGGTCTTATTGTCATTTAATTTTTTTTATTTTTTTCCCTATCCCATTGTCACTATGATATTATTATTCCATTGGGTTTACCTTTGAGTTTTATTTATTTTAGTCCTGCATTAAATTAATGGTTTGGATGTTTATATTTTATGTTTTAAGGTTGTTTTATTTATGAAGTGAAAATTTTACACTAATGTTATACTAATCAATTGGAATTTATTTTTGGACTATGGAGTCTGGAGGATGTCACCTAATGTTAGTGTGACGCAGTCTCTTCTCAAGCCAATGAGTTGGGTGGGATGTTATGTACACCCCGAGATTTTATGAAAAATATTATTTTAATTTCATTAATGTCTTGTGTTGTATTCTACACCAAGATTACCTTGAGCTATATGCAACACCGTATTAGCTTGCAGTATACGCAACACTATTCTTGGACCGTGTTACACACAATTTTGATAATAGTTATTCTACGCAACATTGAGTATATATATATATATTCAATGTATAAATTAAATATGGTTGGATTCTGTTATACGAAACAACGAAGAATTCTTTCACAACATGCAACCCTGACTTGGCTTGCATTACACGCAATCGCGACCTTCCTCGATAGCGTGTGTTGTAAGCAATACTGGGTTTTAATAAACAATGATATATTATTATAATATTGTCATGAACTAGCCGTTATGAATATTATTAACTAAATTTTTAATTTTATAACATTATTATTCATCTTACACATTTTGTAGAACATGGTATAAGAACAAAATAAATTTTTCAGGTAAAATAAGTATTTTTCAAAAAATGCAGTTTTGCCACCTTTTGATGGCGCACCCACTTTAAATATAGTTTTTGACATGTTTATAAGTTCAATTTGACAAAATAAAATTTTTATTTGGAATCAAGAAATAAAAATTTACTTTGGATAAAATTTTCATATTATTCTGGTAACTTTCACATTTTAATGAATAGTAAAAACACACTATATTTTAATTAAAAACAACTTTTTTCATCGTAATATCTTATATGGTTAAATTATAATATTTAATGGTTTTAAAGTATAAACAGAATATATTTTTACCATTTAATATAATGTATGTCATTAGCATTGATTTTACCTTGAATTCGTAGGTTAAATCAATTCAATCTTTTGCAATGTTTTAAACAAAAACCCGTTTTTATTCGACAACGGGATTAATTTTAATTTAATTTCTGCCAATTCTGTTTATTGAATTTTAAAAAATTGATTCCATATTTGGAATCAGTGGGTCCAAATTATGTTAATAGGCTTCTTTTTATTTTTGGGAATTATGAATAGTAACTACGGTAAATTTTATTTACCATAGTTAAAGGTAAATCGGGTAATTAAGGGTAAATATAATATTATAAAATTACCCTAACACATGCGAAAATACTATTTTATGGCTAAAAGTAAACCCATATCAACTAAGGGTCGGATTAGATTCATTATATGGACTTTTGACCATGAAAATAATTTAATTCTTATTAAAACCAAAGAAAGTGACAACATGTCACTTTCTTAAATCTTATAAGTATAATAATTTTAACTTAGTGATAAACATAATAAAACTTCAAACATGAATAGTCTCCAGAAATCTAACAAAATTATCTACATCATGAGAATTTATCTAGAATTTTTTGGGATTAAATAATTATAATTAATTGTGACACAATAGTGATACAGAAATTATTTATCTAGTGAAACATTAAGAATATAGTTTTTATTAAACTAATAGTGACCATAAAAGGCACAAAACCCTGACCAAAACTTATTGGCCATGTAAATGTATACTATAATCATCCAATGGTCGAATATTTGACCATTTGGAGTCTTATACAAGCAATTATGACACTTATATTATTTTATTTTAAATGATGCCAAAGTTGTCACCTTCATAATTTAATAAATATAACAATTTAAATATTGTGATTTTAAGATGATAAATTCAAGTAAAAGTATTATTGTGAAAGGTAATATATTTATCTTCATCATAGGATTTTATTTTAAATTTTTATGCAACAAATACGTATATTATATAATTATACAAAAATTATGTAGTAATTATTTTATTAAGAGATAAACAAAATAAATGGTTTTAAAAATAATAAAATAAATATTATATGAACTATTTAATGTGATACACTAATTTTATAGATACATATGACCTTTTATTAATATATTAAAGATTTTAGTTCGAACATATCTTCTGTATATATATTTTATTTAAATTCAAATAAATGAATAGTGTCAAAATTGACAATATTGTTATTTTATAAAAATAACATATTATAAAATTGTTTAAAAATCAAAAAAATATTTAAAAATTTGAAATTTATATTTATATGGTCTATAATATTATAAATTAAACAATTATGGAAAATTCACAACAAATAAGTAATTATTTGTTATAATTTAAAATTTAGAATTTTATTACCACAAATAAACTTAAATAGATTAAATAAGGATAAATCAAAATAATAAAAAATTTGATCAATTTTGAAAAAAAATCAAACAAGATAAATATTTTCATTGATACCAATTATTGGCCAAAAATATTTATTTAATAAGAGTTTTACAGGGGTTGAATTATTGTATGAAACCCGATCCAATTTCCTCACTTAAACGTAAGACTCTCATAACCCTTAATGATCTTGGATTCATTATTGGAATGTTAACTATTATGTTATGATTTCAATATTTATTAAATAGAGGATATTCTTATCGCATCCTAAATAGGATTAGATTTATTATCACTAAAACAATAAAAAATGATTCACTTAATTTAGATAGTATATAAAGTATGCATAAAGGAAATAATAATTTTACTTGGATCATTTGAATCAGGATAATCCATGGATGATAAATTGAAAATGTTCCTACGTACTAAAATCCTCTAAATATATTTTAGTTGTGGTTTCATGAAAGTTCATTATAATTCTTGGGGTTACTCCCCAATCAAGTGTTAGGTACAAATCATTAAATCCCAATGGTAAATCCCTTTTATAATCATTCTAGGTTTTCTATCTATTCACCCATGTGTTACTCCCTTATTCTTCTCCGTTTGATAACTGCTCTAAGAAGTAAATCTATTTGAAATGTATCCCAAATATTAGATTTCACCATCTCTTTATTGCACTGGTCATCGATGAGATCTAGTTTATCTTCACATGACTCTTTCATAGATTACCTTTTAAATTCTTTCTAGTAAAAAAATTAATTTTCATTATGACACACATAGAGTCTTCAAGGAATAATAATTTTATATGGAAATATCTTTAATGATTTAAAAACCAATTTTGGTAATATTAACTTATCAATGAATTACCAATACTTATGTTCATGTAACTTCCCATTCATGTAAGTAAGGCTATGTAAGTCGATACACAATAACCTTTTCATGTTATTTCATTAATGAAAGAATATCCTTTACACAAGCTAAAAGATGACATAAATAGTCTATTTATGGAGCATAGTATTTCACAAAATACTCTTAGGGAACATAGTGGTTTGTATAACTCCTTTTACATAATAATAAAATGATGAACACATAACACTTTTCTCTCTATCAAGAATCATCCAATGCCAATTATCTCTCACTCTATATTCACTAGAAAATAGGTGTTTATAGGAAAATTCCAACCCTTCACACATCATGAAACTCTTAGTTCACACAACTCTACTTTAAGAAATTCCCAAAGCCTTTCTTCAATCAGGCATTACTACTTTTTGAAACTGTAATGTGCATAACACCATATTTGCATATTGATTTTTTTGATAATTGTGTGAAACACAATCTTTAAAATTAATTTATTCTTAAATTAAAACATGTTTAAACAACTTAACATTCATAAAACCCATATTTTAGTAAATTAAATTCATTTTTGAAACTCAACACATTCATGAATCCCTATGTTTCTTTCATGAGAATTCTTCACTTTCTCTATTATTCTATGAAATTTAATTAAATAAATTAAAAAACACCAAAATTCATTGATTAATGAATATATTGAGGTATTCATGGTTGTATAACTCTATCATAGAATATTTATGACACACATTTTTATTTATTTTCATCAATCTTGGGAAATTATTCAAATTTTATCAGTGACTATATATTTTTCACAAATTGGTCTACTATCACGACACTGTACAATTCATGTAGTTGGAATGTTTTTTTATTCATACGGATTTATGTATTGAATTAAGTGGTGGGGGGGGGGGGGTTGAATTGTGGTTTTGAAATTTTAACCGGAATTTAAATTCACCTCTTGAACTATACTTTATTATTTTTTCAATAAATAGAAAAAATAAGAAGAAAAAAAACAAAGAAAATAAAACATTTGGTTTAAAGTGGTTTAGTGAACAAGAATACCCCAGTCCACTCCACCAATGATTTGTTAAAAAGAAAGTTAATTTTCACTAGGTAAGTACTCTTCCGAGGTACATTGATAGTTGAGTGCAAGAAAGTGAAACTCGTTACAAAATGGTATAATGATATTTTATAACCCTCTCCCTTTTTAAGACCTATCGATGAACTTCACACACTTAGAACAAGGAGTGGTCAATTTATGGAAGATAAATATATATAATAGAGATCAATATTTAATTCATAATTGTTAGATGAAACTAATAAAATAAGATTGTTTCTTCGAGAAAAATAATAAGGCATCAATGATCAAATCCAGAAGATATCTCAAATATTGAAGATATGTTATTTAAAAAATAGTAGCAATAAGTTTTCCTTATTCATAGATATCAAATAATGGATTGTATGTATAGGATAATAGATAATAGTTTTATCTCTTTATGAAGTACTTAGATTTTTGAGTGTTTATACTGTATTTATTGTTTACACTCTTTTAATTTATGAGTTTGAAACTAATTTTGTACTCTAATAATCAAAAGAATATAGAATAATTAAAATATAAAATATTTGTTCTTTCACATGACCTTTGATTTTAAAAATTACAGTCTACGTGATTGTCATTAAATATAAGAAACACTTGCATTGCAATTATACACATTTGTAGAAATAGACGTGTTATTTAATTCAACACTATTTATCAAGAAATCACAATTTATAATTAAAATATAAGTATGAATATATTCACTCATGTCCGTACAATGGTAAAACTAATCCTTGAATGGTAAAATATTGTCTTCTTGTAGGCCATTTCTGTCTTTTAAACATCATAAGACTTAGATAAATGCCTAAATTGAAACATTAAATAATATTTTTTACTTTGAAAATAATATTTAACTTTTTAAGATAATTGAATGCATATGATATATCATCCTTTAATATTATAACCCTATCACTATAGGAAAAATGAACTAGAAACACTTTTCTATAAAGTAATTTCAGTCCTCATATGATATTATTGATCTGGGTATGATAATTCCACACATCATATGATATTTTACCTTTTCAAATATCATATTTTTACTTTTTGAGATTGTAAGAAAAAATGATCCTTTATATGATAATTTAATCTTCATAGAATAAATGAATTTTCAAAAGGAACAACTTTTAAGGAATTCCTCTACCTTTTATGATAATTCTCATATTTAATAATTCTGTAGGATAATATACTTTATCTGGAATCTGAAATAAAATGGTATAATTTTGGTCTATTAATTAGATTATTTTCTTTAATAGAAAATTGATTTCCTAGTATCATACTACAAATAATAGTTTTTATGATAAATTATCACCTTTTATCTTAATTTATTATATCATATAATAAAATATTTATAAAATTTTGTCAAACTTGATTAAAAAAAATTTAACAAAAAGATTCCAAAATTTAGTATTACTTAATAAGAAAGAATAATTTCTTAAATACCATTAAGAGGAGTTTATTAGAAAACAAAATAAAAATTTTGAGAGTATCAAAACATATGAAATATTGAGATATGTTAGAACAACATTAGTATGTATAAAAATCTCTGATTTTTTAGGAAGCCTAAACCCATGATAAAATAACTAATAAATTTTATCAGTTGGATCATAAAAAATATATAAAATTTAGTAAGATTTTATTTTATATATTAATGTATAAAAACAAAAAAAATTTGTAAACTGTCTGCAACCATTTTTTTATCGAAATTCTGAACTACTAGAGTGAGATTAAACATTACATATAGAAAAGTAAATTATTAAGTTGAAGAATATAGATTACTAATGTGAAAAAAATATGGAATGCACATAGCGAAATATAAAAAAAGAATATGTTAAAAATAGAGAGATGTGGGGGGGGGAAAGAAAAATAGAACAAAAATAACTGAATTTTATTAATTTAGTAATAAAAGTACAGCGTCACATTATAAGGTAGTAAAAACCCAAACCAATACTAATATATACTGGTCTTATTTTTTGGGGTTAGGATTAGAATAGGTAGATGTAGGATGAAAATTTACAAGTTCCTGAAGAGACAAGGAACATTTAGTTCCTTCCGAACTAACACTAGTAGTTTTTCCAACAAGTTTCCTAATCATGGCCATAATTCTATAATGAAACATCCTACCACATTCATTATCAAAAGAATCCTTCAGAGAGAAAAAAAAAGCTGATTCTAGAAAAATGAATTTTTATAGCAGAGGTAGATATTTCAATCTGATTTTCATCTTCAACAATAACATTGTCACTTTCAATTACATCAGCAAGATGAAATAGGTTTTGGATCCTCTCATAAATATATGAAAATAATATAAGAGGATTATATCCTTGATATCTCATTCATCTAAGGTAAAAAATATCATTCAAAAACATTTTTAACCAAGAGAAAAAAGAATCTTGGTATAAATATATTAGAGCAAATAGAACTTTCCTAATCTTATCTGCAATTTATTATTGAAGGATGGAGAGATCATTCTTGGATACTTTATTTCTATCATTCATGTTATCGTTAAACACTTGAATGTCTTTGCAAGAAAACTACAATAACTCAATAGAATTTTTATGAACATAAAGGTTATAATTTGAAATGATAAATTGGGAAAAAAGTTTCTAAAGGAGATATATTCCCTAAATATTTATATTTATATATATGATATTGGGGATTTCATGTAAATTAATTTTGGTTGGAATATCGAGGAATATTATCCTATGTTGTATAAATTTGTAGTATTGGTTGGATGCATGATCCTTCTTCCACCAAAGATATTATTTATTTAGAAAACATTTCATGATATACAATATATAATTGGTTATGTATTCAAGTAATTAATTCACTTATTTTCTATAAAAGTTATTTATACATTTTTATGTATGAATAAATGAAAAAATTATTAAAGAGTGTCATTACCTTCTTATATATAAACTAATTCCAATTGAGGGAAGTGAAATATAAACGTTGATACTTGGATGGAAATATCATGGACCTATAACTCTCATCATTATTCTCCTTTGCATTGTAGGCTATAGTAGTCAATAAAGGAAGGATGTATCATATTTTAATGTAAAATTATTTTATTAACATATGGATAATGTATAGTTATGGTATGTGTTTTGGCTATCCTTATGTGATCATTGTAAAATGAATATGAAGATGAAGATATAACATAAATTCATTAGAGAAACGTATGATAATTATATCAGTATTATTCATTTTTATTTTCATTCATGTTTTTTATACCGTGTATGGGATATCCTTGAAAAAGGGTTTTGAATTAATTTTTCTTCGTCTAATATTTTTTATTAGACTCTAAATAAATCTTTTAGTGGTATTAGAGTGATCCCATGACGATTATTAATGAAACCTTACATTATAATGAATAAGAAACTAAAAATAGAGAATCATTTTTCATGTTTTTAATAAATCTATAAAAATGTGTTGGCTAACGTAAATGGGTTATATAAAAGTACCCAAGGAATTACCTATACATTGAAAACACTACTTTCATAATGTTCACCCTTGATTACCTTTATAAAAGAAAGGAATGACAAGGATTACCTTTACGTAAAGTGTTTATGTAAATGTGGTCATGTTTGTAACCCTTATGTAAATTGTTTGTGTAAAGGTGGTATGTAAGGGTATGAATGTGTTTACCCTTATGCATAATGGTTATTTTTTCAAAGGGTTATGTAAAGGAAAAATGAAACTTATACTTATACAAAATACTGGTACATAAAGGTAATGAAGGAATTGCCTTTACAATAAGGTGTTCTCATAAAGGCATTGTCATGTTTTAATAGCTCGCATAAAGGATACCTTAAGCTACCTTAAAAATGATGGATTTATTTTTATTTAATGGCAGTTCTTCTTTTTAAATTCTTGTGTAAAGGTATTAACCTAGTTACCTTTATGTGATATGATTTACCTTTAGATAAAGGAGTTCATGTAAAGGTAATCTGAGTATTCACATTAAGGTAAGCAGACAGTTCCCTTACATTGAATGAACTACATAAGGTTCAAGAATATTTAACATTATGTAAACTGTCTATGTAATGGTTACAGGAGTATTCCCTTACATAGAAAACGATTTTTTCATAAGGAAAAATAGATTTTTTTAATAAATGTTTTTAAATTCATTTATGGTTTTATTTATTTGTAGTGTTTAAAAATCATATTAAAATGTTATTTGAAAAAAATAAATTTATAAGGAATTAATTAATTAATTATAAATGGTTAATAATATAATAAATAAAATTTTATGATACTTTTATTTTCTAAAATAATAAATTTTATTAGTTTAAATAACATTTAAACATATTATATGAAAAGAGAATTGATTTAAAAATAAAAGTGTTTATATATAAATAATTTGTAATAAATTATAAAGGGAAATAAATAATGAAATAAGTCAAAAATATAAAAAGTTTATATTTAATAATTAATTTTTCAAAATTATTTATTTTAATTGTTCAAAATAAAATGGGACTCATTTGGATATTATTTAAACTACATCAAAAGTATTTTGATGAATGATATTGCCAAGGTTTGAGAAATGATTAATCATATTATATTTAGATTATGTAAAATGTTTACATAAAAAAAATTACAATATAAATAGAGTATAATTCATATAATATAATATATTTAAAAAAAAGATTCCATACAATGAATAATATAAATAAGTTTATATTGGAATGGATATAAAATATTTATATTAAAAATTATGGAATGTCCATAACATTAAATATGAAATTATAAAAATGTTTATTGTTATATTATATATATTTATATATATTATAAACATTTATCTCCTGATTAAATAATTTAAGTGATCTTTTATTTAAATTATATTCCCTACATTATTCATAATTATGAATTGTATACAACATGAATCTCTATATGTAAAAATTTATATGGCAATTTTAGTCTAGGATAGAGCCTAAATGTGTCCATAATGAATTTATGTTTTCATAAAAGAAGACTTATGTTTGTATTTGAAATTACTATCATTAATTTATTTATTGAATATAGTTTGGTTATATCGGATGTTGAGTTATAATGAATTTTATTCTATCCCAATTAAAGAAACCATTGGTAGAGGGATTTGGGTCAAAATACCTACTTACCTGGAGGAATGTTCTATATACAAGAGAGGGAATGTGTTCTTCTATCTATTTCTCTATGCATAATCAGGTGGATATTATAAATCTCATATAACTATATGGATTTACATGAAGTGTTTATAAGAAACAAGCAGGATCTATGTAATCAGTGAGAGGGTGAGGGGTTGAATCAATGATCAATTTTATTCTTAGGTTTTCTTTCATATGAAACAACCTTACCCTCTTATTAATGAATAAAAATTTGATGATAATAAAGTCATAAGAATAGATATAAGAATAAAATAATTTAAAAGCTTTACTGCTAAAAAAAGTTGCTAGTCTATGTCATGGTTGGAAAATATTCAAACAAAATACAATACGTGAGAAAAAAACACGTTTATGGATACAAATATTTGTGTATATCTTTATATTTTCATTTCACTTTGAACAAAACTATACCGTAGGTGGTTTCCAAACTAATATAGATATAACCTAGATTATGTAACAACTTTAGAAACCTTTTCTAATAGGATTCAAAGATTTTATTATCCAACTTATACAATCATCATTTCTTCCCTTTTTGTAAAACACTTATTCTTCACCTTACTACCCAACATCATGTTGGATTTTCATTCATCATTATCAATATATAATTTGTTTATTCAAAACTTGTACATATATAATTAGATTCCCCAGAATCTAAACCTATATAATTTTTATGACCTGATTTTTTCTATCCAATCCTAAATTATTCCTCAACTAAGATATTCCTTAGTAAGAAATATCCTACTAAAAAATGGATTTCAAAAGTTCCTCCAGAATTTATATTTGAAAATAATTATATGACAATTACAACTTTTTTATGTGAGAGCAGTCACACCTCCAAACTCAAAAATTCTCCATTTTTATAGATGTACTTGAAATATAACATGATGGACCTCCAATTTATTTTCACGATTGAAAAAAACAATCAAATCACCCACTCAAAAAAATTTAAATTTGATACATTCAAAATATTCCTTTAGACTTCCTTAAAATGTAGTGAGAATCACTATATCCTATATGTTTTTTGGAATATTAAGTCCAGCTCAGCATCATCATATTTTATATATTTATGATTCTATCATAGAGATTTCACAGCAAAAAATCTTAATCTAGAAAATGTTCATCCAGAATGTTCATCTGAAATATTATTATGAATTTTTCATTCAAATTGATGGAATGAAATGATCGTCCAAATTGTTTTACTTTGTTCGGTAAAAAATGTTCATCCAAAATGTTCACTTTGTTTTCTTAAAATGTTCATACAAAATGTTCATTCAGAATTTTCACATTATTTGTCTAAAAATATTCACTCTGATATTTTCACCTTATCATTGAAAATATTTATTTGAAACGTTTTTATGAAATTTTTACTTTGTTTGTATGAAACAATTCATCAAAAAATTTAACATTTTTCATCCAAAATGTCTATTCAACTTAATTTATTCAATAAATTTCACTATCTACTATAATTCTCAAATATAAATAACAAACTTCATGAAACAAAAACTTCCAAACTTCATAAATATTACAAACTTCATAATCAAATTTCCTATTCCAAAACACTTTTTTGACTTTATACACCTAAAAACATTTATTCCCCTTTCTTCAAAATTTATAGATCATTAGATTTTTAACTCATGTTTATTGAAACATTCTAAACAGAAAAGAATCATCATATATTATTTTCACCACCTTCTATGTCTAAAAAAGTTCTTCTCAAATTCATCATGACGAAACTTAGTAAAATATTCTTTAAAAAAATCATAAATAATTTTCATTCATTATTTACAAAAAATTTATTAAAGAATGATCATTAAATATTTTACTATTTAACAAGAAACGTTTTTATAATTATTTTACACAAATTCCTTATAAAATTAATGTCTAATATTTACCACTTTATTAAGGAATGTTCATCCAATCATTTCCACTTTATTAAATAATATTTATATGACAATTTTCATTTTTTTGTGAAAAATAATTCTATATCTTTCAATTTCATATATAAACTCTCTATGATCTTTTTTAATGAATTTAATTTCACCTCATCTAATTCACTTTCTTAATAAAACTTAGTTTGATATTTTACTTAAAACATTACTATGTGATGTAATTTTTTTTAATAAAAAAAATAAAATCCTTTCCAATAAACCCTCTTTTCCAAAGACATTCCAAAAATATTTATTCAAAAAAAAATCAAACTTCCTAAAAACATCTTCATCCAACTTGGTCCAAAAAATCCCCCCTTGGTTCTCTTCTTTCAATAAGGAATAATAAATCATTGTAACTTGGTAATAAATGTTATGGTTTACTAAACCAATAATTCTAATCCAAATTGACTGAACTCAATGGAGGAAATAATAATAATTGAATATAGAAACCATGTTTTCCATTATAAGTTAATTAAGAAACTTATTCTTCCATATATCATCAGTACCCTTTTCCTTAAATAATGAAATTTTAAAAAAAGTTCTTACAAGATAATTTTTTTCCTACATCAACTTTGGCAAACTATTAAAACATTTTAAATGTGAATAAATCTTGAAACAACCTTTTAAAAACTCTCAATAAATATATAATTTCCTTAAAAATGGTTAATAACAAGATAATAGATATATTTATTTTACATAATTTATCTACCACTTGAATACACTATCCAATGTCTTGATGAGAGAGTGGAAAGTAACAAATAACATAACCATGAGTGGGGGGATTTTGTACACCAATGATCGACCTTAGTTTATAAAATGTTTTCTTTGAAATAGTTTAGTGATTATATCATGAACATGTTTCATTGTAGGATCATATTATAAATTTTGTTTATTTTACTCCACCTGATCTTAGATAAAGAGATATTTTATGTCTATATGTTTTGAATGATAATTTTGTAATATATTTTTAGTTATATTTATTACAATTTTATTTTCACAACCCAAGCGTACAGGAAACTTCACTTTTACAAAAAAATATTCTAATTGAGTCTTTGTCCACATAAGTTTTTTTTTTCAACTTGATTAGAAGCTATATACATAGCTTTATCCATATTGATATTTACCAAATTTTGTTTCTTTGTATCCCAACTCATAAAAATTTCCCCTAAAAAGAAAAATCTACAAGATGTGGAACTTTTATCATTGACACTTCTAACCCAATTAGAATATGTATAACAAAACAAATCAATATATCCAAAGCTATAATATTTTATACCAAAATCAGTTTTTCTTTGATATATCTAAGAATAATTTTCCATTCCATGAAATGAGATTATTTTGGAGAACTTTGGAATCTCACACACAAATTAACAACATAAAAAATATCTTTACTTGAAGTAAATTGATATAGAAATATTCCAACCAAAATTGAAAATTCTTCATGATAAACTTCCTTACCTCATCTATATTTTTAAAAATTAGTTACCACTAAAACTGGTGTAGAAACTATATTTGAATCTTCCATGAAAAACTCCATTTAAATATCATTAGAATATTTTCTTAAGATAGAAATATATCTTTATTAATTTTTGTAATTTTTGACCCTAGTAAATATTTCATTTATCTATCAACAAACATTTGAAATAACATCTTCATATTCTATGAAATCCTTTCACAAGATTGTTTATCATTCCCTCCAAATATAATATAATCAACATAAACAATCAGTATGAGGTAATCCTATATATTTTATTTTATATAGAGATTACTAAAAACACTTAATTGAAGTTTATATTCCTTAGGCAGGAATCAAATTTATAATTATAATCTCTCTAAACATTCTTCACACTATATAAATTTGTTTTCAATATACACACTTAAATTTCATCTTTTCTAATCATGAGTACAAATGGTTGTTCAATAAAAAATCATCATCAAGGTTTCTATTAATAAAATATGACTTTGAATTCATCAAAAAAAATTTATAACGTCTTTATGTAGTGAAATAAATAAATATTTTGATAGTTACAAATCATTCTATGAGGGAAAAATTCTCATCAGAATTGATGAATTCAATTTGTCAGTGACCATTACAAACTAGTTGTTCTTTTTTATTATCACATGATCTTCTTTATTCAAATTGTTTTGCAACACCTACTTTTTACCAATAACATTTTTATTATTTGTTTTGGGTACAAGTTTACGTATCTAATTTTTATCAATTTGATCTAACCAATCATTAATAGCATCAATATAATAGTCATACTTCCAAGATTAATCAATTATTTTTTCTCAAACTAGGTATATAATAAAGTATTTAAAATATACTTTAAATATATTTTATTTCAAACCTATTTTTATTGACCTATAATGATGTTATGAACTTACACGTATTTCCTCATCATAGGATGGGATATAAGAAATTTTTCTTAATAACTTGAGATGTCTGATTCTGAATGTTAAACTTGTGTAGCATCAACATTATTATTATCAGCAATAAAATTTTCATGTTTCTCAATTTCAACAACCTTATCTTCCTCATTTTCAATCTCAACATCTGTTTATAAAACATTCATGTCATATTTTTTTTATGAAATCTTACATTTATTGAATCTATAATCTTTCCTATTTCATTATTACAACATCTCTATCTTGTACTATTGAGTGGATAACAAAAAATGATTCAATCATCCACTCTTTTATCTAATTTTCCTAAATTTCCACCCTTTTATTTTTATAACATTGGGAATTCCAAGAAACCATAGGTCATTAAAACATAGTGTTTCATTAAAGTTATTTTTTAGAGAGTAATATCATTGTTTATCCTACAAAAAAATCAATTTTGAATATATGTTTTGGTAGTCATAGAATTCCTACAAAAAAGAGAAGTATCATGTTCAAATGATATTGTTCATTCTATGTCCATGAAACTTACATTTATTATTTCAGTAAATCAAATTTTATAGTGTGTACGGTTCACTAAACTCATGGTGAATTCAATGTTTTTAAGATAATATATAAACTATGTATTTTTTTATTCTTAAATATTACCGGTTTTTAACTTCTTCATTTAATATCCAAATTCTTTCATTGTAATTATCCTAAAATTATTAAACATTTTAGGTATTTATTTTTTAATCTTCCATTTATGGTAAATGGAGCCACAACAATCTCATTATATGTTAATTTCAAGAATATCACGAATAATATAACTATTTTGTATATTTCTCATATTACACTAACACACATGTCCTAATATTTTATTCCATAACTAATTTTCTTCCATAATTCTCAGATTCCATGAAATTTATTTAAAACCAACTTGAGATAACTTTCCCTTGGTTTTTTGTACTTTAAAAATAACTTTTCAATCATTTAATATTTTTAGAAAAATAATATCTTCTGAAAAAAATATATTACATTCATTAGAAATTTTTGAAACAGTTCATAACTTATGTTTCATCCAATTAATAAACAAGTCTCCTTTTAATTTCAAATTCTCTTCATCATTATTAATATTTCCAACACCTTTCATTCTATGTGACTCATCTTTTCCAAATTTCACTATACCTTCTTTAAAATATAATATATTCCATAAAAATACATATCTCTTGTCATATTTAAAAACACACACTATAAAAAATCAAATGATGTTCTCCTTTTTCAGCTTTGAGCGTAGTTTCAATAACAAGTAATTTTTCCATACCTTTATCTTTATTCAAATTGACTTTTTTAGAATTGTAACAATTTTTTTCCAAACACAAAACAAGAAATCCTTTTACAAGATGTATAGGATGGTCATATCTTCCCAAAATAGTTTCCAAAGGATAAAATCAATTTTCAATTTTCACACCAAACTTCTAGGGTTTTTTTCTATGAGTGGGACAAATCCCCCTCATACTCTACTTCTAGTTTCTCAAGGGATTATTTTAATGTGGTTGATTAAACTATCAAATTTTTTCTGTGTGAAAAATCCCACCATAATACCAATAATAAGAATAGAATTAATATTTTCACCAAACAATTTCATGTTGTACTGAGTTGTAAACCTAATTTTCATCAAGTTTATATCTTCCAACGTTGGAAATTTTTTGAAAATAATTTTTTTATCTTATAATATTTTATTTTTTAAATTATACTTCTTCCTTAACTCAACTGAATCATCGGTAATAGCAATTTTGGGTTCATACATTGAAATTTTAGAAACATTATATTTTCTATCTTTGTTGATTTTTGCTAAAATGTTTCTTTTATTAACATTCTAATATTTAAAAATAGAATAATGATTATCATCAACCTTTTTTTATAACATTCATTTAGAAATATGGTTTTTACACATCTTAGATCTTTCACTACCTTCTCTAACTGATTTTTAGAAATTAAAAATTTCTTACTCTAGATTAGTAAGTTATATTGAGTAATATTTATATCTTCCACATCTACCTTCAATTTTTATTCGTCGTCTAAATTGAGGTTTTTTTCACATAAAATACTCAGTTAGATCATGATTATCCCTTAAAAAATTTGGGTTTTCATTAGGAACATATACTTGATTATTTTTTGAAATATTTTATTTCTTAAACTTCTTGATCTCTCTTTCAAGTCTTACCATCATTCAAAAATATTTATAAAACTATATTTACAAATAAAATTTCAACTATTTCTTTTTTTAAACTATATCTTTTAGCACTGATGAAGTTTTTATCATTTTGTTTTTCAATAATTTTTTTCCAATAATATCATCACTTAAATTCTCAACTTCTGATTCACTATTATAATAATCAACACTTTTAAACAAAATATACTCATTTAGTATTTAGATTTTTTTGCCTTACCTTAGAATAAGATTTGGGTTTTTAGATATTTTTCATAATAGTTATTATTGTATTTATTTTATCTTCCTAAATTTGTTCATCTTTATTTCTTCAAGATCAATTTGTATCAAAATTCATAAGAGCTCTCCAAAAAAATCATTTTATTCAGTAAAATCCATCTGTACTTTTTAGTGAATATTTTAAGATTTTTAAAAATTAAAGAAAATATTTCATAATTTTTTTTAAAAACCTTATCTATTGTGTCAAATTCATGTACTTATTCATCTTCAAGAAAATTCCTTAATTTTCCTTTTTCGACATCTTTGAAGAAAATTGCTTGATCAACCTTTTCTTTTCATTTCATAACATTATATCTTCCTATTTTATATTTGATAAGTGTGATGTATAAAAAATTTATGGATAGAGGTTTATGATCTTTATATTCCAATGATGAAACATTGAAATCAAACTTGTCAATAAGAATTAATGAGATATTTTTAGCTGTAGTTATATATTCCACATTCTCACCAGGCCATCTTATATTTCTTACAATGTCATTCAATCTTGTATTGAAGTCTTAAATTGATTAATTATCACCCATTTTATGATCATTTTACTTTAGACTCCAAATTTATAACATATTGTTATAAAAATTAATATTTACCTCATAAATGTTCTCTAACTTCTCCCAAATTCCATTAATAGTTATAACTCCTTTAAAGTTAACAAAATCACTTTTAGAGAGTAAGGAAAGTATAACATTTCTATCTCACCCACCGTTAACCAAATTTTTCTTATGATTTCCTATTAGAGGAAAATTCTAAAATAGGAGAGGGAAATCATATATTTATGCTTCAAGAAAGTCATAATTATGAATCATATGATATAGAAATATTCTATCTTCTACGATATGATAGTTTTTTCCATCAATGAATGGAATCCACTTACAATTCATAAAATTCAAAATATACAAAAACATTTATCTATTCAACTGAATTTAGAAAAAATTAAATGAAGGGATCCTTCCCTTGAATATGAATTAAATGGAATTAAAAGGATATATGTAATCACTGAGAGGATGAGGGGTTGAAATAGTGATAATGTTTATTATTATGTTTTATTTATTTTGAAACAACCTTCACCTCCTATTAAAAATTTATCACTCTTATAAAAACAAACATACATTCACAAATAAAATAAAAAAATAATTTACAAGTCTCACTAATCAATAATATTAGATCGTCCTTGGTCTGTTTTTTAAATAGTTTAATATCACAAAATCCACTAGAAAATAATAAACTTTTATAGTTATGATAAGTAAGGAATATCCATACACTTGTGTTACACTAGTTTAAAAACTATAGTAAATGTTCTTTATATAATAATAAATATGTAAAAAATATTTCTTAACAATATTAGAAAAGTTATTGAATTGGCTTATAAAGTTTTAACTATGTTGCCTTTACAAACCTCATTTTTTCTCTTCTTAGAAAAGAAGTCGTCTACTCTTTCTTACCTAGATGTAGGTAATAATTAACTTATTTTATATTTGTACCAAATTTTTATATCCATAATATGTCTTTATAAACCAATTACTTTATAATTATATACTTCTAGAATTTTTCTTTATAAGATTTTTATGTATGGTCCAAACTTCTTCCTTAATAATTATACTCCTTGGTTGTGAACATCATGCCTAAAAAATATTCCTTTAAAAACAATCTGTAAAAAGTAAAACATGTGTACAATTATTTTTAAAAATTTTAGGATAATAATAAAAAAACATTTTGAAATAATTTTTAGAAAAAAAGGAAATGGAAGAGAAATATTCCCTGTGGGGACTTAAACTTAAACGATCTTGAATAATAAAGAGATCATAAAATAAACCCTTACTGCTTAGGTTACTTTTGAATCCTATTACCAATGAAATAATTAACACGAAATTAAAAATTGGATACCATTAATATAAAGATATTCATAATATAAAAAATTAAAATTGAAATATATACACCACATAAAAGAAATAAGTGGTGAATATGACATATGGATCATAAAATTAAAAGTGAGACCTTAAACCATTACCTCATGCATCAATTTAGTAGAACATAACTTAACCTACTATAAAATGGTTTTAAAAATTTTATTAATTTTTATAAAAACAAAATTAATATTTATAATATTTTACATGATCCTCTTATATCATTTTATCACCTATTTGATAGAAATAGTTTCTTAATACCCTTGTTTTGAGTGTTATTTACTTCATTTTCCCATGCACATTTTTCCATGTATGTTTTTTTCATATGCATAGGATATAATTCCCTCAACACCAAGATATTATTTTTTGTGTCAATATATAATATATAAAATCTAAATATATATATTTATATTCATCTATTAATATAAGGATAGAAAAATGAATTATACTATTCATGGAGACGGTAGGCAGTATGTAGACATGAATGCAGATTTTAATTTTCGATGGATGGAATAAAAGAATGGTAAAGAATAATTAAACGTTAAATATTAATTATTAGTTCATATATATATCATATATATTCATTAGTTACATATTTATCACTATCTTGGTAAATTGGTGATGAAAAATGAATTACAACGCTATGTGGAGACAGTAGACCTTACGCATGCACAAGCGATGTTCTTGCTTTTTGTTAGACAGACATGTTATTTAATGTGGTTGTTTAATAAAAATAATAAAATAATAAAATATTTTTGATATTTTATTTATTTATTTAGGATGGAAAAACACATGAATAGTATATAGAAGAAGAAATAAACATTACGGTTTTGGTAAAGGCGATTACCTTTTCTTCAGAGGACTTTATTTAAATCTCTTCTTTGGGGATACAAGAATTATCGTTTGGAAGTACCAGAACCTATAGAACATGGATAATTTTGTATAAAAGATTTATTTTCTTTAATTTATCAATATATAAGGATCTTAGTTTTGTGAATAAATTTTGGATGTGGATCCCTTTGATAATTGAGGTGAGAGGCACTTTTCGAATGTTTCAAATGATAAAAATATAATAAGACTATTATAGAGAAAAATACCTAATAATGGTCTATAAATAAATAGAGTATAAAATTATAGATCCAATGGTACCCCATTTGTTTTTATTTATGATTTTTATAATTTTATACAATTTAATAAAATATCAATCCCATAAAATATCATTATTATAAATTTCAGTACTATTCATTTCATTGAATTTAAAAACATCCAAAAAATAGGTAAAATTAGAACAAACTATTTTATTATAACCATAAAATGACATTGTATTATAAATAATTCATTTAACACTTAAAATATATCATATTATATTACTTATAATATTTTAGGTGGCTTTATTTAATATTTATGTTTAATCAATTAATATTGTATTTGCGTTACACAAGAATATTAGGTAACTATATATTTTATAAAAATTGAAAATAAATTTTTACCATTAAAATATGGTTATTATGATCAAAATATCTAAATATATTCGTTCTAAATTTATTTTAACACACATATATTTCTGATCAACACATTTAATGTGTTATTTTGTCTTTTTTTGTCCTTATGAAATCATTGCAAAAGAATTAGGATATTCTACTTGTTATAGAACTCTAAAATTAATATATAGATATAAATGATAAATGATAAATAAAATTTAATATTAAATTATATGAAGGATTAATACAATCCCAATTATTATTTATAGGATACAAAATTGGACTTTTCCTGTGCTACGCAGGCTCTATGTACGCACTGAAAATGATTTTCATATTTATTATGGAATAAATTATAATCTCTATATTTTCAATTATTTTTGAATTATATTTATATTAATTTATAATAATTTAATCTTTCAAAAAGATTCATAAATTTTTATATTATATCTATCTCTTGGAGATATCATAAAAGATATTGTATTTAAAGAAATATATTTTGGTTGTTTACTAAATATTTAATTTCATAAGAAAAATGAATAAAAAACACATCCTAGGATAAATTTGGATTAATTAACAAAAAAATAAATTCCATTAAACGAAATTATATTCCTAAAAGTTATATAAATTAATTTAAAAAAAAGTATGAAAATTTTGACAATGTACATTTTTATAAAAAAATACTCTTTTTCTCATAAAGATATATTTATGTAAAAAAATGATTCTCTACAAAATAAAATTATAATAGTTGTTATAATAAAACTATTTGAATTATTAATTATATAAAAGTAATATTTTTTTAATTTAAACCATTTATAAATAAATGGAAACCTCACAAATAGATGTATCAAAAATGCTATTTCCAATAAAAATATGTATTTTTTACTATTAACTGGAAAAGAAATCATCTCATAAATATATGAAAATTACCCCTATTATAATATTGGTATTATAATTTAGACAAATTATATTATTTTTATAAAATTAAATCCATATAATTTCACAAAAATTATTATAATATTTACACATAAAAAGTTATAAAATTAATTTTTTTAAGAAAACACATTTCTAAATCAGAAAATAACTTTGATAAACAATGAGTACATATTTAATAATAATTAATAAATATTTTTTTTGAGAATTTAATATATATATATATTTCATAATTTTGATAGCACTATTCATACGCAATTATTTAATGGATAGGTTTTAATGGTAATATTTATATAATAAAATTTTAGGGTTCATTTAGGCATGGTGGTGCATGAAATATAAGCCATCAAACATAGTGTTCTTTAAAAATTCAAAGGTGATGCATTATCCCATCCTTAAAAAAATTTTATCCCTTTAATTTAATCTTGATATGTTTAACCAAGGTATTGACAATTGAAAATACATTTTTAGACATCCTACATCATAAAAAGGGTTTATAAAACCTCCAATTAAAAATATGAAAAGGAAAATTAAAAGGTCACTAAAAAACTAGGTTTCAGAAATAGGGAACCTTGATTGTAAGTAAAAATATGTACATGGAAGGAAAAACTAACACATATGGATTATTATGGAGTTATATAGGTAATGGACACGATTAAGTTATCCATCACAAAATTTAAATCTACGAGAAGTTAAAAGTCCACTGATTTCTCGATATGAATAGTAATGAGATAATGTTATTCTTTAAGGCCCCTTTTCTTGAAGTTAATGATTTATTTTTCTATCTAGATAATTTTTTTGATAAAATAAACTTACATAATTTCTTTCCATTTCATAATAATAATCTTATTTTTTGTGTATGCTTTTATTTATTTATACTTCTTATTTTACTCTAGGAAATGGGTATTCATGATTAATTTTTCCTAACCAAAGAAATTTAAATGAATTATTTGATCCATAATTCATTCCATTGGTAGATAAATATTTATAAAAATAATAATGGTTAGAACTATTTTTAAGATAAATCAAGAAATAAAAATATCCAATGATTAACTCAATTCATTCCATAATTAGTTATCCCTAAGACTCATCTAAAATAAGTAAATCCAAATTCAGAGTCCAAATATGTAAATGGAGTTTCACTAAATTTATAAAATAATCATTATATTTGTTTCCCCAAACAAAAAATGTAGATATTAATTTCACATACCAAAATTTATGTTAAGATTTTTCACATTAAAACTATAATGAAAACATGTATTCTTATGAAAATAATATATATGGTGGTCGAATATATTCCTTAAATACAAATATGTAGTAAACCTAGAAATGATAACTTAAACCATCAGATCACTAGACAATTTCATGGTAAAAAAACCTTAAAAATCTATATGTCATTATTATCTCAACACAAAGCACATATTAAGGGTTATCATCTCTCAATCCTGTGTTTTCCAAAAGGATCAACTTTCCCCTGAAGCACATTTTCTAGTCATTGGTACCATTCAATATATTCTATTAGATAATTAAATAAATAGTACTACAATAAAATCCATATAAATTTGATGAATTTTATAACAATAATATCATTGATAAAATACTATCACATTAAAATTCATGAATCCAAATAAAAAATTACATTCATCATTCGACAATGACAATAGTAATATCATAAGCTTGTCTTAAATCCATTTTTTAATTCTACGCTATATTCCATTGATTCATGAGGAATTATTATGATTAGTGACCCATATAATAATATTTGAATCATAGAAAATTTTATTTTTATTTCTTACCCATACATGGATGTTCATGGTGGACTTTCTCTACAAACTTGTAGAAAATTACCATTTTCTTAAAGCAAACACCAGGGTGTTTTTTTCTACAATTATCACATGTGGGAAAACCCTTATTTCCCTTCTCCCCCTTTTCCATTTTTTTTGTTGTCATCATATTCATATCTATCATCCATTATAATCCATAATACTTAGGGAATTATTTTACTATCTTTTTAGCACATTATACTATTTCCCCTTATCATGATAATTTTTGGGAGAGTATTTTTTTTCGAAATATATACTTAAGAACACAAAGGAAATGACCATTCATACTCATTGGATTACATTCATTGATATAATTACCATTCCCTGCACTATATTCCATATTTAATTAATGGTATATGTTATATTAGATCATAACATTTTGAAACATAATTTATAATCTCAAAATTAGTGAAACAATTTACATATATTAAAAATAATGTATAACTAATCTCTAAATCATAATCATAGTTTATTAGGGAATATTTCAAAATTATTTCATAGTCTTTCATTCTATAATCTATGTTTTCATAAATATTGTTTCCAATGTTTATAATAAAACTCCATATTATACCATCCACAATAACCCTAACTTCAGAACCTCATAATCAATAGTTATTTCATTATATTGGAATAAGATATAAGGGGTAACATTACTAAGGTTTGATCAGTTTAGTGGTATTGAAAAAATATAGTCATATAAGGTACACTTACTGCATTGATAATGAAACACATAATATAACAAAGTAAAGTAGTATGTATACTTGATCTCATTAAATGGGATATTATTTATATGCTGGGGAAATAAAAAAATGGAAATTTGAAATTCTCAATAAGGGTTACATATATCAGAATCTATCTTGAATAAATAATGAAAAATAAATATAGAAAAGAAAATTAATTGGACACACATTCCATTTAATAAGTTACCTGTATATCATGTGATGATAAGTCAAAATAATTATACCAATGTAAATAATTGGAAACAAATTCCATTTAATCAATAACATGTGAAAAATATGAATCCACGAGTAATATCATAGTGAAAATAACAATAACTAAATTCTTGAATAAGGAAATGCTTAATAATTGGATTTCATGTTCTCAGGCATGTGATAAATTTAAAATTAATACCTTTTACAAGAATATCTAAAACTATAGGTATAAACCAATTTATTTTATCCAATTTATTTTTCTCAAGATATGTACTTATTCCTAAAGTTTCAATATAATTATAGGCATTTACCCATAACTGTATGTCCAATGAATTCTTTATATATAGAATAATTGATTTAAATCAAGAATAATTAACCTTATGCTAAAATATCCTTATTGAATAAATAATATGTATTTATAAATATTTACTTAGATAGAAAAATAAAATAAAATTTATAAAAATATATGAATAAATGATATATGGTTTTTGTAATAAAGATATCCATGATACAAGAATATGTATATTTAAGAAAAATACAATATCCGATTTTCAAAAGTAAGTGAATGCTTCTAATTATAGAATCAGTAAATCATATTACCAATAGAGAGTAAGTAAAATGAATGTTTATTATTATATAAAAATAAATGAACCTTAAAAAATATAAAAAATATATATGAGTAAAATATATTTTTCACATTGAAATTTACTTTTAAAAATATTACTGCTCAAATATGAAGGAAATAATTTTCTTTAAAAATAAATATATACACTTATAAAGGAAGATTAAAATAATTATGGCATAATGATGGTAGGAAAATACACTCATGCTGTATAAGTTAATAGAACATTATTTCTGTATTTTTTTGTAAGTCTCGCAAAGTACCTCATTTGGAAAATGAAAAAAATATTTCATTCAAAACATTTAGTAAAAAGTAAAAATGGGTGAAAATGAATTCAAAAAATTATTAGAGAATAGAAAAAAAGTTTAAAAAACTTTTAAAATCATTTACATAGATGATAAATATTCCCCAGTGAGTACATAGACCTAAAAAATACAAAATAATTAGTATATTGTGAAACAAACCCTTACTAATTGGATTTATTTTGAATTTTATGGCCCACAAAAGAAATAACAACCAGATAAAATTTAAATACCATGAAGATAAATATATTAATTATATAAAAAATTAATAGAAAATTATATACACCATACAATTGAAATAAGTGTTGAATATGATATATGTTACATAGAAGTAAATGTGACATGAGAAACCCTTAACTCATAATTACCCTTTGTTAAATAGTATTTAAACATAGGTATAATAGTTTTGAACATGTTAATAATTTATAACATAAGCACATTAATATTTATAATATCATATATAATCCTCTTATATCATCTTATTACCATTTTTTTAATTATATTTTCTTATTACCGTTATTTTCGGTTTAAACTACTTCATTTTCCCATACATATTTTTTCCTGTAACTGCCAATTATTTTTCATTATGCTTAGTTACATAATAAAAATAATATTATAAATGGTTTAAATATAATATTTAATAAATATATAGATATTAATATTCTTCTTAAAAGATATAGATTGAAAATTTAATTATATCATTCATGGTGATGGTAGGTCGTACGTACGCATGAACGACATATTCATTTTTTGATAGATGGAATAGAATAATAGTGAAGAATAAGTAACCAAAAAATAATAATTAATATTTAATATATATCATATATATTTATTATTTTCATGTTTATAAACATACAAATTAAGTGGTGATGAAAAACAAACTACACCACTATGTGGATATAGTAAGTCATACGTACGCACGAGCAATGTTTTTTTAGGATAGAAACGATATGGAATATGAATTTAACATAATAATAATAAATTCTAATTACATTTATTATACTATAATTATTAATTTAGTGAATAAAAAACAAATGGATAGGAATTATAATAAGAAATAATCTTAAAAGGGTTGGTAAAGATGACTACCTCTTCTTCAACGAACTTCCTTTATATCTCTTCTTAAGGGATCTTGGGTTGGGTTTTTTGAAGGACTGGAATATATAAAAACATGGTTAAGTATGTTTATAAGCATAATATTTTGGAATTGGTAACGAAATAAGGCTCAATGTGGTGTGAATAAGTGAGGGTGAAGGTTCCATATTATAATTGAGGTGAGGGCTAAATTTGAAATTTATCAAAATATTAAACTATAATATGAATATTCTAGGGAAAAATACAACAAAATGGCATGTAAATTCACTTGTTATGAAATTTCAAACAATATATTATCTTTTTTTAATATTTTTATGTTTACAAATAATTTAACGAAATATTAATCCCATAAATATCATTATTATCAAGCTTTATACTATTCATTACATTGACTTTAACAACATCAAGAAAAGAAAAAAATTAGAATTTTTTTATTATATCCTAAAAATGTCTTGGTAATTTATAGAATTCTTGTATAAATATAAATATCTCACATCATGTTACTTTTAATATTTTATAAATCATTTATATTATTTTTTTGTTAATTAAATTAATAATGTAATAGGGTTTCATATGTATATAAGATAATTAGAAAATTAATAAAATCTATGAAGAAAATTATATTATGAAAATAAGTTTATTATGATTAAAATATTGATTTATATTGATTAAATATTAATTTTAACTCCCATATATATTTATATATATCATGGAAAAACATTTAATGTGTTATTTTTACTTTTTTGGCCTCATGCGAGAATTGTACAAGCATTTGGATAAGCCACTTGTTATATAACTATAAAATTATTTTCTGATAAAAAAAATAAAGAAAATAATATTTAATATCTGAGATAATAAAGGACTTATGACATCCCAATTATTATTTTTAAGATATTTTTTGACTTTTCCATTGCTGTGTAGGCTTTGTGTCTACACTGAAAATGATTTTCATGTTTATTATGGAATAAATTACTATATATATATTTTCAATTATTTTTGAATTATATTTATAATATATTTTTATAATTTATCCATTCTAAAATTTTAATAAATTTTAATTATTTTCTTTGTGTTGGTGATATCATAAAAGATAAAATATTTAATAAAAGCAGTATTTTTTACTATTCACTAAAAATACAATTTATTAAGAAAAATTTAAAAAAATCATCCTATGATAAATTTACATTAATTAATCCAAAAATAATTTCTAATTCATGAAATTTAATTACTATAAGTGATATAAAATATTCATAAAATAAGTGGAAAAACGTGATAAACCCTATTTTTATAAAAAATAAATATTTTATGAAAAATATATATTTAGATATAAAAATGATTTGATACCAAATTAAATTATAGAATTTATTCCAATTAAAATAATTTTATTTTTAATTATATAATAGAACTAATTTTTCTTTTATAACATTTTAATATAAAATTCAACTTTCCAAATGGTTATGAAAATACAGTTTTTAATCAAAATCGATATTTTCCACTATTCACTGAAAAGTCAATATTTTAAGATAAGTAAAAAAATTAACCCTAATATATTTTTGGTATGATAATATAAAAATTAGTATTTTTTTTATAACTAAAAATTTATCGAGTGTCCAAAAAATTGATTATAATATTCACTCATAAATATAAAGAAAACTCATTTTTGGAGAAATCGTAATTTTGATGTACAATGTAACATTACTGAAATTGTAGTACATATTTCAAAAAAATTAATAAATGAATTTTTATTAAATAGGTCTTATATATATATATATATATATTGAATTTCAGTTGTTATTATTCATACCATATATGTTAACATATAAGTTACAATAGTCATAAATAAATAATAATATTTTTGGGTTTTTTTAGGCTCAACATTGCATGATGTGTAATATATCAAAAATAGTGATCTTTTAAAATATATGGATGTTATAAAAACTTTTCCATTTAACTTTTTTTTTAAAAATCTAAACAAAATTATTCAAAACAACTTCCAACAACCTAAAACCTCCTTCAACTAACATAGTTCCAATAGTATTTATATACCTTATACATATGATGCATTCAGATATGTATGAATATACATGTTTTTTATTTTTGATTGAGTTAAAAATTAGTTTAGTAATAAGATACACATAAATATGGTTTGAATATATTTATTTTGTGGAGGGAATAATATTTCAAACTAAAATAACTAAAAACATGCATACAGAAAAGGGAATACCCTGATATAAATGGTGATATTAAAAATACCTTCAAATAATAAGTGGGAGATTACTTCCAAAGATGAAATTTTTAATACCAAGATAATTCAATTGTTTATTATGAAGCTCAACACCATTAACCTAGGATGTTCTTTTATAAGGAAATAAATTTATATGTGATGTTGTATTATCATATATTATTTTCGAGCTTTGCATGCATATCCCAGGATTGTTATCTATAAGAATATTTATGAAATTTTCAATGGGTTACACTAAATGTGAATCCCCAATGGTTAGGATTGCATTGGAACATATTTGAGTATATACATATGATTGATTGGACAATGAGTTTTCTATTCAACTATCTAATATTCATGAATGAAATGATTGATGACTTTTTCTATTAGATATAATCTTGGATAATTTATTTTTTTACCATTATATTCAATGGATATATATAGATCTTGGCCTGTAATTGGATATTATGTGTTTTTAAAATGGATAAATATTTTAGTGTGAGTCCATTTAAAAATATTTCATATTAAATGGTTAATAACACATGATTCTTTTCTCAAAAAATCATATGTTGTAGACAAAATCATTATCATCATCATAAAGATAATCTTTGTAACCATTACTTGATAAGGATAATCATAATGTAATTATCTCCTAACACTGGTAACCTAAATAAAGTTATTATAAATTATTTTATATTTAATAAAACAATTTACATAATGTTTGTACGTGTAAGAATAAATTCATTCTTAGCAAACAAGTGTTAAAATTATTCAAAAAATGAATTTATTTTATTTTGTACGAATAAAGTGAATAATTTATGGTTTCAATGGAATTAGAATCATAATGACCATAGGAATATTAGTCTCCTATCATGTACTCAACATGATTGGGAACACCAATTATTTAGGAAATTTTGGACTCATATACTCAATATGAATTGGTATGTCAAATGGCATTCAAGAGGATTAAATATATTGATTACACAATGAGACAAAAAGATTTATTTAAAACGTTATTTTTTATATAAATAGATACTACTATTATAATAGATATATGATATTAATTTTATGATTTTAAAATGTGTTGCGACTACAAATAATGTTAAAAGATGAAAAAAAACCAAAGGTTCAAATATTATTTCATGTAATAGCGAAAAAGAGTAGTTTCATTGATTAATTTGATACTTTAAACTTGAATAAACTCATCATAAGTTGCATATTTTTATCTCATTTATCACGGAAGAGAATATAAAATATTATTGTTTAAATGAAATGATATGGGTGTTTTTAACAAACATGTCTTATGATCTATTTAATTCTATAACTATCTTTAAGTGGGGAATAAAATGGATTGTTCTGCTTATGAAATTAATTCTATTTTAATCTATAGAAATGTTTTGAAACTATGATTTCATTAATATAAATTTCACTTTATATTTTCAATTTTTTTGTTATATACATGGAGCTAGGGATATGATTTATAGGTTCTAAAGTGCTGTATGGATAGTAAAATTAGGTAAAATTTAAAACATAAAGAAGAATCATTGGATTAAAAGATCAAAAAAATCAACAAGCTAATCAAGGTCATTGAAACCTAGGGGTTTTATGAAAAAAAGAGTAATATGTCAATATAATTATAATATCTATGATATATATGATGTATTTTATGAAACTATATGTAATGTCCATGTTAAGTATCTATGTTATAGAAATTAATTATTCAATTTTGATTGGTATGTGTTATCTAATTTATATTTTACAAAGTGTTGTAAATATATATGAGTTCAAAATTAAATGAATAATTAATTTATCTTTTATTTTATATTTACTAGAAGAATTAAATAGTTACATCATGTTTTATTTTAATGTAATGGATATTATCAAGATCAAATGAGTTTTGTTAAATATGTGTATCATCATCTCAATTATCGGATGTGATAAATGAAGATGCTCGATAATAAAGAGTTTTTATTAAAAAAAATGGTATTAATAATTTTTTTCACAAGTTTTATGATCAATGATTTTCTATAAAATTATTTAAGAAAAATATTTGGATAAAATTGTTTATCTAGGATAATGTGTTTATCCAGATGTTTGTTAAAATATGAGGTAATGTGTTCTAATAATCCATTAGGGGAAAATTTAAAAATAATATTATCTTCAAAAGGTAATGGAACTTAACACATAGAATACCATATATGATATGGAAATAATAGTTTATTTGTTAAATTTACTACCTATAAAAAAACAAATGTTATTTTTCAACATAAAAGGGTCTATGTATCTTAGAATAATATTATGAAAATAATATAATGTATAAAAGATATTGGGAGTATGTTTGATCTCAGAGAAGTTCAAAATTAACAAATAAATGATATCATTAATCTTCAGTTAATGTTATTTCCTCTTAATATCCAAATATTTTTAAGATATGTGATGGGAAATAAAAAATGTAATGTGTTACATTATGTTATCATTTACCTAGTGAGTATAACTAATTTTAAAGGATTTTATTATTCTAATATTATAGCGACTTTCACTAAATATCCTAAATAAATTATGATATTTGAAAAAAGTAAAATTTAAAGAGTTATATTAATTTAAAATGAAAACTGAATGTCAATATTTCTTGAATTATTATACCAATGAATATTTAATGCTCATGTGACTTTATTCTAAAATTGTTTATAATGGACTGGTAAACAAAAATATAAGTCATTATATTATTTAAAGGAAAATTATTAATGGAATAAGGTTAAATGGATGATGATGATGATGATCATATAACTAGTTCTAAGTAGAAAAAATAAAGTTAATGTTGTAACATATAATGTTATGAAGTTGAGGAGTTTAAATTTGTTCAAGTAGTTGAAGAATTGGGAATAAGATTCTTAATTATCAACATTATTCAAAATTTCATTCTTTATGAATGTTTCTCATTAACTTTTATAGTGGTAGGGTTTTATTAGATGTTCATAGAGAGAGGCTACATGTGTTTAATATGATATAATTTGTTAAAAACCCTATATTGTGTAGAAAACATAAGTTTGAACTGAAATCTTACCATATATACTATGAAAACTTTGTTATTAAGTTGGGTTTATTAGAATTTTTAAATATTTTGTGACTATTAAAAAGTACCATATTATAGGAAACCTCCAATTTATAATTATTTCATATTTTCTACATATATATATATGTATATTTCATGAAGTACAATAATAATGGACCTCTCAATGTATGAATTTGAGATTATCCCTAATTGATGTTTTTTATTGAGTATTATAAGTGATAATGAAATTATAATGTTAGTGAAAGTTGGATTCTTGAATAGAGATGTAGAATATACTCATGAGACACAAAATAAAGAATAAGACTATTTGTGTGTGATTGATGACATAGTAATTATACCACATTGAGCGGCATATAGTTGTTTTTGGTATACCAGGGGTGTGTGGATTGTATTTTTTTCCTCATTACCATAGGTTGGTGTGACACCTATAATGATAACCTTCAAGATTTGATACCCAAATTATGCATGTATACATATTAACATAGCTAATATGGTGGTGGTTGGTTATGTTGATGATATTATAGTCAATTAGAGATTAGCCAAGATGTAATTTTTCCTCTCATATGACAAGTATGACATTCTGACCTTCAATTGAGATATATCTTGGTAGTGTGTAGGCACACCAAGAAATTATATATATATAGATAAGGGAAAATTTACGATCTTTTCTATATGGATGGATGAAATGTGATACATTCATAATTCAAATTAGTATATAATTTAACAATTAATGAAAGATGTGTTGGCTATACGAGGTTGAAGTATTGCTTGTCCCATGGTCACTTGATGTCTTGGACAAATGGAAAATATGAGGGTGCATATTTTCATATTATACATATCTTTGTACATAGGTATAAAGATACATGTTTTTGACCGAGATCTTTCTTGATCCCTTTATCGATTGAGTAACATTAATTCACAGCTAAAGGCCACTATTTTCTTAAATATATGTATCTATATATTTATATTTTATTCAATGCTATAACGTACCATGATGTCACACTTTTTGGTTGACCTAATTTGGATTGTATTTTAATTAGAACGATATTGTCAATAATTTTTAGATTTTTTGAAAAAAAGTGTTTTGGGTAGGTATTCACAAGGTATGGTACATGATATGGTATAAGGTTATGCTAATGATATCTTTCCAAATTTTTT
Source organism: Viscum album (assembly GCA_963277665.1). Classification (NCBI taxonomy): domain Eukaryota; kingdom Viridiplantae; phylum Streptophyta; class Magnoliopsida; order Santalales; family Viscaceae; genus Viscum; species Viscum album. Next base: position 487,069,953 of record OY728145.1, read on the forward strand.
AGAAGATATCCAAAAGTTATTTTGGATATGGGTTCATACATTATTGTATATGATACAATATATATTGAAATAAAACAAGGACTATAAGGATTTAGTAAAAGTGGGAGATTGACCGAGGTATATGCCCTAAACACACACACACACACATGATAGAAATGATTATTTGAAAAATAGTTTTTTCATTGGAAAAGGAAAATATATCTTAATTAAAATAAAAATAAAATACAAGGAAATATGGTTGGGGTTATTAAAAATGTAATTCCATCATGCCAAGAAAATATAAAAGGAATGAAATATCCATGATCATAATAAAACTGATAGGATGAATCACTATCATCACACCTATCTGATTCAGAATCTAAGGGTTAATGTGGCCTAATAAGCATGTTTTTCTATATATACGAGTAGTCTTTCATGGATCTTGATTTTTGGTGAGGAATGAGTCGAATGCCTTTATCATCCACAAAATCTTTTTTTCTTTAGAAAATACATGAATAAATGAAATATTTATTTAGTGAATCATCCTCTATATCATCCCATTTTCCAGGGATTACATTTTTCTTATTGTTTTATTTATTTCCTTTTGGATTTAAGAAATATTATCACTATTACTTGGGATGGAGTGCCCCTTGGTTTCTAGATTAATGGTCTATGAACAATAACCCATTTCCTCTCCTTGCTTTGGAACTGAATGAGTTCCCATTCCTAATCTAAAAATTAATACATGAATTACATAACTACATGATTCAATAACTAATTTTCATTAGTCTATGCTTACCGAGTCACGAGTAAGAACTTTTTAAAATATTTATTAGCCATTCATAAATAACTAGCACTGAAACGTTCCTTGTCCCTGTCAAGTGGAGGGTGCCTGCTTCCCATAGAAGCCACATTATTTTTTCACTTTTATACTTCTCACGTTATTCCTTTTATACACCGTAATATTTTTTTTAAAAAATGAACAAAACAAATTATTGTGACAAATATCATTAACATGACCAGTAAATTGAAAATCTGAAAAGAAATCAGGTAGTCCTTGATCTTCCACTTGTAGATGGATATCATCATCTAATGTAGATAAGACTATGTTAATAATTAGAGAAGATATTAATTCTATCTCTACTAGTACCCTATAATAATGGCCATATTTGGTGACATCTATAGTCCTATAAATATTTACTGACATTACCAAAATAGTGCCTATATCAAATAAAATATTAAGATTTAATAAGATCTCATTAATACCAATTATTTTGATCCAAACCTGAGATATATTATTTTTTATCAAAAATATATTGAATAAAAAATACCATTATTGAAAGCAGAATATACATGGATTTAACACAATTTCTCCAATACCCCATGATCTACACTTTATATCCTATGTTGAAAAAATGATGTGATTGAAATCCCAAACCATTGAAATATATCTTCAATCCGAAGAACCCTATGAAGGAGTTACCTCTTCAACTAGATAATCAGTGTTCGAAAGTTTTCTTTCAGTAGGTAGAATGATTCTAGAAATGATGAAGTACTAAAATATATTTAATCTATGAAGAATCGAATCCCTATTAAAAATAACATGGGAAGTATCTCCATTCTTAACGATTCTCTCCGAAACAACATCCTTCATAAATAAAAAATACTTCTATTGAGTAATGATTCAGAAATAAAAAATTAGGGATTATCCATGGTTGAAAAGCTACCAAATTTCTTCATGTAAACTAATAATGTAGTACAAAGATGATGAGGAATTCTTGTGTAATCCTCCATAGTTACCCTATACTGAGGACGTATCCTCTCAACCAGTGCAATAACCACAAATCAGAGATCATTATTCGAGTTGGCGACAACCTACAATGTCAAAATCATCTCAAAACCAACCACGACAGTTATCTTAGCTACTAGAAAAAAATATCGATGTGAAGCATATTCCTCAGTAGCCATCACCAAAGTTCAGTGAGCCCCAGTCATATTATTTGTTGAATCAACTGTATCTTTCAGATCAGTTCTAGAATGGTGAGATCCGCTAGTACAACGAACACTCATCACAAGATCCACTATCAATGATCGATGCACATCCACCTAGGAAACCATCATCACAGTCTAGTAATCTCTGGTCGACTACTCTAAATATCTTTCATCAACTGGAACAATCATCATTGTTTCATATTAGTGAGATACACCAATGGTTGTCTTCAATGAATATCTCCCCTCAAGTAGTTTGACCATCCATGGTTCAGATCAGAAGCATACACCAATGTTTTCCTCAAATTATTGGAAATATTTGGTCATATAAACAAGCCTTTTCCCACCAAATCCATTATTTATTCAAAAAATAATTAAATATATAATATGTTTATTTATTAAAATGATAAATGAAAATATTTTACACAACATTTATTCAGATTTTTTAATGTATTAATAAATGCGACAAAAAAAAGTGTGTACTTATTTTCTAATATATAATCCACTACCATGCGATGAAAGTAGAATATACATGTTGATACATGGATGAACATCTCTTGAACCGAGAGATGTCATAATTATTCTCCTTTTTGTTAGAGTCTATAGAAGACTATAGAGGAAGGATGGATCCCATCCGAAAGTCAAATGATTCTCTTAACCCTTGGATACACTATAGAGAGGGGATGTGTTTTTTCTATACTTATGTGATCATCATCAATCACAATTAAATATTAATAAGTATTATAATTTCTTTAGATAATGGTACAACATTTACAACAACATTCCACATTTCTATTTTTGTGTAGTTTTTATATATCACACATAATATATCTTTGGAAAAGTATTGTAAATCACTCATTATTTATCTAAAAATTATTATTAGACTATAAAATATCCCATAAATATTTTATCCTTAATTGAAACTATATCATTATTAGTAGGATGATTATACATTTACTTACTTTAATTTCCTTATCCAAAAGGGAATCCATATAATTAGAGAAAGAAAATTCCTGAACTTTTTTCTAGATGTAACTAAGGGTGTCTTCCAATGATGGTATATTTGTATTTAGAGTTGATTCACATTGAGAAATTTAGTTAAACAAATTCTCATTCATATCACTTGTCTCAACTATAGTATCTTTTAAAGATGAAAATAATCCTCTATAAAACCAAATAAATCAGGAATTTTCTTTCTAAGGACATCTCTCACTCTATGAGAATCATAATTGAAAATTTATAACGCATATGTGATATTTTTATAAAGTCCTCATTGATGTCTAAGGATACCATATCACATTTAAAATCTTCAACTATACCATTAAACATTATCAAATACTAGGAAACATCTTCAATTGATTAAAGACAACACTAATGTCCTTATATGTTGAGGAAGCAGAAATAATAGATGTAATCTGATTTATAATCTCAAACTAAGAAATTATTATATTATGTAGATAATTAATTATTTTTTAAATAACATGATTATGTACAGAACTAAATTAGAGATTAATGATTAAATAACTAAAAGAGTATTCATCAACTCTGTTTGAAGTTATTAAATTTCTTTTAACACATTAAAACCTTATATTCAAATAGATAAAGCTGTTAGATATTCTATCTAGATAATTATCCCATCAACATTATATTTCATTAATTCAACCATATGATGAATGATATTGTCAAATTTATCCATGTATTCATTATATTCTAATATTTAAGGCTCTTCCAAAATCAAATTTTCATTCCTTATATATAGAATGGGAGGAGCGGGTTCCTTTATAGGTCTTCTTCATAGAGATTTCACAACAATTCATGGTTCTTCAGTAGCTTCTTCTTCTTCTGAACCAAAATGTTTATAGAGATTAAGACTCCTTCCTTTTGGAACCTTTATAAAATTAGTAGACTAATTAATTGGAAATTATTCAAGATAATCCACTTCCTTATAATGATGAAGGGATATATTTGAATAAACATAACCTTGGAAGTAAAGAGTTCTTGAGTCACTAACTTTCATAAATAAAAATCTTGTAAGATCATCACTAAGGGATACATTATATTGCTCCTTTTTAGATAAAAATTATTTATTTAACCCTTATTACCAATTTTTAAGGTGTATTAACCTCAAAGTAAGATTTTTATACTCATAATGAGAAATAAAACTTCACTTTATTTCCCAACATAGGCTTCCATGGAAGCTGTTACATCAATAGTTGGTTCCTCTTCAATTTTTACTTTTGAAATAGCTGAATAAGGATTTTAGATAAAATTGTTCTTACTCATATACCCACGTCTATAAGTACATCATCTATTGATTAGTATATATCATCTTAAAAAAGAAGGATAATTAGTAGAATTATACCCTTGAACACATGAAAATGTTCATTATTTATTCTATACAAATGGGAAAAAAGCCCTAAATGGTAACTGTAAGGATTTCTAGTTTTATTATGAATCACTTCTCTAAGAGTGTTTTGTCCATAGAACATAGTTTCCATAACCTAAATGAGATATAATCTATCCTTATATAATATAATTGTAAGAACTATCCTATTAGGATGAAAAAAAGAATTTTGATAAGATTAATATATACCACTAAGGATATATCTTGTAAGGATAAATTTATTCTTAATGAAAAATCTATAGAGAAGATGAATAACAGCATTTAATGGTTTCTCAGACTCACTATTTCATTGAATGATCATAGTTTAAATAAACATAACCTACATTTTTCTTTTAGATTACTAATATTGGACTATATATTTACTTATTAAAGGAGATATAGAAAGAGATGGAAATGAATTAGCTAGACACACATCATCTACACTAATTATAGTTGAGCTAAAATCATTGATACCTTTATGTGGGAAACAAAGAAATTTAGAATGCTACATAAATGATATAAAACATTTATACCCACTGACTATAGATATGAATAAATGATTAGTATATCCCACAATGATCTCATAATTTTTCATTTAACTCCCTAACTTTGTTCTAGAATAAAATACCATCAGTATAAGTTTAAATATTTCCATAGGAAAAAACCCCTATGGTCTAGATAAAAAAAATCACCAGCCATTATATTCAAAAAATTTCACAAAACTTTTAACCTCTTAGAAATTTTTGTTACACTTTCTCCATATATCATAAAAATTCTCATTCTCAATAACAATGAATCGATATAAGTTTCAAAGGATTTGGTTATGTAAAGAAAGGTTTAAATTTAGTATAAAGTAATTGTAAAAGGTGTGTAAAGATTTAAAGTTTCCAAGTGAATTATTATTTACTATTGGAATACACATAGTCTCTTTACAGGGGTGACATAATAAAAAAAATATTAAAATATAAAATAATATAAGGACATGTCTCACTTTATTACTCAATAGATAAAAAATGCTTTAAACATAAATCCATTAATGAAAACATATCCTAATAAAATATATAAAGAAACAAAAAAACATATAATTAAAAATAAAATAAAATGAAATCATTTAAAATAAAATAAACCTAATTAATTTCAATTAAATAAAATTGATTAGTAGGAAATGGTTTTTTAGATACGTTTTTAACTAATTCTCAATAAAAATAAATTCAAAATAAATATAAAACATTTCAGAATGATCTATTCAGAAGTGACATATCAAGTAAAAATTTTTGTTCATTGAATGATTTGTTATATTTTTATATATTTTGATAGAACTAGTGTTGTTAAATTTTATTGGGTCAGGATTAAAATTAAATCTCAAGTCCATTAATGTATATTTCATCTATAAAATATGAGCATAAAAACCACCCACTACAATGCACTCAACTGCAATAGTTGATAATGAAACAAAATATTGTTTTTTTACTTTCCCATGAAACTAGATATTTCTCTAAAAAGTGGGAGATTGTAGTATAAATTTTGTATCATGTCTAAATCTACTCGAATCATCATCATAATATGAAGATAAATGAAAATTAAATGTTTTTTTGTAAAAAAGAAATAAAAATAAATTATTTCTTATAAATATAATAATATTATTTTGGTAGATGATAAATGAGATTCTTTTTTGTTTTAATGAAATATTGAACATATAAAATCATGAATATAATATTTGGACTACTTAAATACAACTAAATAAATCTTAAAATAATTCCTATCTTAAGTTTATAATCAAAAGATTTTCTAGCTTCAACTTAATGTTGGAACTCATAAGAGTTAAATAAGTCTAACTAATTCTTAGTATAAATATTTTAAATAAATATTATATATATATATTTTTATTTAAAACATTTCTAAAATCCTTTTAGTAAATCCAAAATCTATTGAAATAGTTCAACTTACACATCATTATAAATTAAAAGTCTTTTCACATGATATTGGAAAATTCATTAAAATGTTTCTGATTTGGGAAAAAAATAATATCATCAACACATATTTTCACATGTGAAATATTTTTAAATGATTTTTTCCAGAAATATAATGGGGTATCCCAAACCCATAGACTAAACATTTTAAAAAATAAATGAACGTAATCTTTAATATAACGATTTGGGTTATTATATGAGACCATAAAGAGTTTTGGTAAGTTTAAAAATAGAATTTTGAAAATTAGGGTCTTAAAAACAAGGTGGTTTTGTGGAATATAATTCCACCATTAAAAATATATTTATAAAGGATCATTTTTACCCATATCAAATAATTTAAAATACATATATGATTTATAGACTAAATTAATTCTAATTGTTTTTAACCTTATAATAAAGAAAAGTTTTTCTTAATAATCCATTCCGTCTAATTAAATATAACTTATGGCTACTAATCAAACCATATTCATAGTGATCACTCCTTGATCATCCTTTTTGTCTATAAATACCATTTTTTTTCTGAAAACATGATAATCATATGGTCTATCAGCCAATTCCCTCACGTTGTTCTATTTGAATTGAAAAAAAAATATTCTTGGATAAAAATCACCAAACTATCTTCACCTTAGGATTATTCTATGGTTTTAGGTTTTATTTGGGAAAAAATTAAGAAAAAAGAAATATTTATTACTATTATTATATTCCAAAGTCTTATTTATAGTTTTATTATAATAGTTTTAAAAGTACATATTTTAATGGTTCTATGCTATTTTAGTAACACACATTTAGGTTCATTAGTTTTTCCTTTTCAGTACTAGATTGTTCATGAAAATTTACCAATTCATCATTATTTTGGTTTTAAAACATTGGATTATATCTCATGTTATCCATTTAATCAGTCATGTACTCAACTTAATTCTATTTCTGATAAAAAAGATAACTTTTAAGAAATTTAAAATGTATATTTTCTTTAAAAATCCGTGATTTTTATTGAAAATTTTATAGGATTTATATGTTTTTGAGTATCCTAGGATGATTCTTTCGTCAAAATTTTATTCAAAATTACCAATATTTTCTATGGTATTCAAAATATATACTTTTCATCAAAAAATAATAAATTATCTAACCATGGATTATATATTATATTATATTTCATTGGTTATTTTCATCATTTTGGTCATTATTTGAACATTATTAATGACATATGATGATGTGTTAACAGCTTCAAAAAATGTGTAGGTGTTATAGATTCATACAACATGGTTCCAATAAATTCTAAAAAGGATTTATTTTGTATTTCAATTAAAACATTTCAGTTGATGTGTTTTAGGGAAAGGGAAGGTATGTTTAATTTTATTTTTTTGAGAAAAATGAATTAAATTCATGATTCTTAGACTTTCCCCCATGATCACTTATCAGGGGAATAATATTATATATTTATATTTTTAATTTAGAATAAGTTAACAAAAAGTAATAAAAAAATTATTGTATACAATTTTAATTCCAAAGGGATAAAAAAAAGTAAATATTTAAAAATCAATAAATAAGACATAGAAAAATATTTACCAACTCGGTTTTCAGTCCTCAAAGGTCCAAAAAGATACATGTGGATATGTTTAAGTGGTTTATATAACTGAAAATCTCTATTTTTAAAACAAATATGATTTAGTTTTCTTTCGCATTTGGAATGTATCACATAATTTAGCATTATCTATTTTTTGCTGGGGTAAAAATGATATCTGATTGTATATATGTAAATTCCTTAGATAATAATTTTTATAATTTCAAATCCTCATATTCAAATTCTATGATTCAAAAATTTAATTATTCGAGAAGGTAAAATTTTGTTTACACAATAAATAAAGATCACGTATGTAATCATTTTTAGTTTTTTGTACAGAATATAAGCATATTATTCTTAAAAGAATAAGAGTAATTTTTAGAAAAATCAATAGAATATCCATCAAAAAATAATTAAAAAATACTTATTTAATTTTTATTTGAGTCTTTAACATAAACTGTTTTACTTATGAGTATTTAATAGATCTCTTTAACATATATAATGAATATAATTTTTCATTTAGAGTTTTTAGAAAATGTGACATATCCTCAATCAATTTTAGATAGTTATTGAAAGATGTAAGAATATCCACTAATATTTATTGAAAACCCACAATACAAAAACCCTTTGGCATTATTGTTGTTGTGGATTATTCTCTACAAAAATATAATCAAAAACATTTTGGCACCCAAATTTTATTGAGTCTAATAGCGTTAGCTAAAAAAGGTTTAGAACCCAAATATGCATATATTTTAAAATATTTTTAGAATTAGAATTAGTTAAATTTTATGAAATAAATTCATTATTTATTCCACATATTTAATGCTATTTTAAACAATACACAATGAAAAAATTACTATTTATGAAATATTTAAAACAAGTAATATTATACATTTTTCTTTATTAGAAATAGGTATAAAATAATATTTTTATAACATGGGTTTCCCTCTTTACTTCTTATGAAATAGTTCCCCTTAGTAAAAAAACTAGTATTTTCATTTATATTTTTAACTCGATCCATTAATTCATTCATTTTTTTGTCATGGGCAAAAAAACTAGAAGTAGATTCATTGAATTTATCTTTCATTTCAAAAGAAATTCATTTAAAACTTATTTTCTAATTGAAAACAACATCATATGATATATTTAGAGTTATGAAATTCTCTAAAAACTCATATTGGTCTTCCAATATAGAACAATTTTTATTTAATTTTTCATATGAGTAATTTTCATATTCAAATTCAGAATAAGAATAATAAACAGATGTACCTCACTAGTTTATGCCATAAAAAATATTTTCTTTCATGTTAGATACTTTAGATTTATAATTATAACAATATTCATTATTGGATTTCTTTCAAGCACTCCATTGTTCCTTCACAAAATTATACTCCATCTTATAGTCCTATTTAATTTTATACCTATTTTTATACTTCTTCTTATCCTTAGACTAGGGGAAATTAGGTTTTCTGTTCACAATATTATTACACTTTTTGAATAATATTTATATTGTATTTGTAATGATAATTTTTTAGCTATGTTACCCCATTAAATTATTTCCCCATAAAAGTGGAGCTAGTTGTGACCATGAGGTTTTCAAATGATGAGGTTTTAGGATAGGTTGTCAAACTGTCACTTTGTTAATTTTATTTTTTAAAGTTAAAACAAATATTGATGATTTTAAATGAAACAAAATAAGGAAAATTACATAAAATAATATTAAAAATATAAAATAAATTTATATTTTAGAAATTAGATGCAAAATAAACTGAAAAAGACATTCTAAAGGTATGAGTATTGGGAATGATTCAATCCTTAGACTCTCCCTTTATTATTATATAGATATTTCATCCAATTAAACTATAAAATGAATACCAAATATATCATAGCATATAGATTTATTTCCTTCAATTCATATTCAAACCTCACATACGGATTTTTATACACTTATGAAATTGATTCTATTTCCAAAAGTCCTTCAAGGAACCGAAACTAATTTTACATAATGTGCTCAATTTGAAGACCTCTACCAAATAAGTTTAAACAATATGAAAATTATTTTATAGTCATATATTGACAAAAAATACTAAAAAACATATAATAAATAAAAAAAGTAATAAATATTCTTCTGTTAATCATGTAAACAAAATCCATCATAATTGAAAAGAAAAGTGTTTTCAATGAAAAACACAAACTCAAAAAGGGAATTCCTTCAAAGAAACAATTACCACCATAAAATAGAGTTAATACCAACATGTTTATATTATTATCATTATAAATATAATTATCCAAACAATATTCTCTATAAAAAACACTCACTAAATCTATCCATCCTTTGAAATAAAAGTAAAGACTTCAATTTATATGAAAATTTGGTGGTAAATTTGTTATCAAGTTTATCTAGTCGGAAACATGGAATGAATTTGGACAAATAACATACCAAATCTTTGAAATATTCCTTCATCATTATTTTTCTAAACAGAGTTCCTTTTCTCTCTAAACAATTTAGGCTATTATTATACATGTATCAAAATTTATAGCCTAATTTCTAAAGTGGACACTTTATGTTCATGGTGTCTCAAAAACATCCCATAATTGAACATGCCAATTTACCATATTAAATAGACAATTTAATATTAATATTATATTTGGTGAGGATTATTTGATATATTTTTCTTGTATAGCTAAAATCAACTCAGTTGGAAACCAGTGGGTCATTTTATTCGGAATTTACTAATAGAGAGTCAATTTTACCAAAAAACAATTTTTCTAAAATGAGTGATTTTTTTAGTGTTTATATGAACAATTCAGCACAAATTTTAGTTTGATGAACTCAATCCCATAGACAAAGGGTTACTAAAAAAATAATTTCAATAATTTTATCAATATAAATGTAGTTATTCTCAAAACATCAAAGTGATCTAAAACTTTTAAAATTCTAGAATTAAGTCATTTACATAATTTATATAGAAAAATCCAATACTAATATAATTTGAAATAAGATGATAGATTTTTTATGAAACTTCTAAATAATTTATTCTCACAAAAAACCTCCACTAGTTACTGAAATTCTATTCATGGATGTGGTTCATCTTTAGTTTTATCTAGAAAATGATTTTTTCTTAGAAAAATAACTTGGTACCACCATCCTCATGTGTACCAATATAATATTCAGTTGGGAAAAAAATTCCTTCTATAATATAATCCTCCACTTCCAATTTATATGAAAAAATAGTCCACTTAAAAGTAGTAGGAATTAAATATTCATAGGGAGAAATATTTGTTAATATATTATCAAAATAATCTAAATAATGTGGATCAAAATTTATGAGTTTTCTATGTGGGTTCTCAGACTCCAGCAGTGTACATTTACATAGAAATTTGGGAGTAGATTAGGTTCCACCAAATGTTCCTAGAAATGAATAGATCAGGTGTTTATTCCTCCTTGGCCAATGGTTTGTAAAAAGGTTCAAATTTATCAATTTTAAAAATCGTGGCTTTAAATGGAATTTCATTTTAAACTAATTCATCGCAATAATTTTATAAAGAATTTGATTTTCTAAAGATGCATCAATTGTTGAATTTGTAATAATTTACTCTATTAATTTTTAAAATTTATATTACAAATAATTATTCAATTCACAAAAAAGGTTATTTAATATCAAAAGTTGGTGGGAAAATACTTTCATTTCCTTGAGATTATTTTTTAATTTTAAATTATTTTAATTATTATAATGTTTGTAGTAAGGTTTTAAATTTTTTTTCTTACATCTTGAATTATAACATCATTTTTTTGAAACATTAATTTACTATATTGGATCATTATATTAGTTTCTTGGATCAAAAAACCATTCTAATGGAATTGATATTTTAAAAATTATTCATTACTAAACTCCTAAAATTGCAGATAATCATGATAATCCTAAGAGTTGACATTATAAAAAACATTTTTGTACCATGAATTAGTGGTTAAAATCCTAAAAATCAATAAAATTTAAAAAAAACATCGAAAAAAACTTTGGAAATGGTTTCAAATTGATTATGTGGATTTATTCATGTTACTTCAGTCAATAATTTCACTTTAAAAATGAACTACACTAATGACTATGGGGTTTTCCCATATGGAGGCTTCGATCTATGCTTTCAAACTATTATTTGGTTAATTTTCCCTTATTAATGTTAAAAATAATAGTGGTGATTTTAAATGAAAAAAATTTAAATTCTTAAAAATTAGATTCAAACTATAAATTAATGTTTACGATTAGAAATTAGAAGATTAATTGAATGAAAATGAAGAGCTAAAGTCAATAGTAGTTGGTAAGCTTCAATCCCTAAACACTCTCATTATCATTATATGTGAATTTATTCCAATTATGTTATGTAATTTATATTTAATCACCTCAATATATACACCTATATTACCTATAAATCAAATGGATACCTCAAATATGGATTTTTATTTGCTTATGAAAGTGGTATGATTTCCTAAATACATTTGAGGAACTAAAACTAAATAAACTTGTTATGCTCAAAGAGGATACCTTTCCAAAATAATTTTTAAACATTAAGACACAGATTTTATAGTAATAACTAGTTAAAAATTATATAACAAAATTGAATCAATTTTATAGAATAACTAGAGAGACCATCTTCAACCAATCAAACAAATTCAATGATAATTAAAATGAAAATAGTTTATAATGAAAATAACAAACTCCAAGGGAAAATTCCTATAGATATTCACTTCCCACTACAATAAAGGGTTCATCCTAAATATTTATGTTACATTTATTTTAACTCATATTATCTGATATATACACTATATAATAGCCTAATACCTCAATAAAACCATATATTTAAATGAATATGAATACTTGAGTTTATAAGAAAAATGGGTGTTATATTTTATTCCTAGTTTCATTCTAATGAATGTTGGATTGATTTTGGACCTCCTACTAGATTAATATTAGAATTATTCCATCGTCAATGTTTATTACACTCAATTTTTATTTTTCCATTAAAAATTTTAGGCTATTTGAACATATGGAGAAAGTGGTATACCCTAATTACTAATGTGATCATTTTAATGTTCGAGGTGTCTCTTAAAATTACACTAACTGAACATGCAAGTTGACCATATTAATGATATAATTTAATCAATTTATAAAAGTTGGAGATTAATTTATTAGTTATCATTCTCTTCAACAGTTGGATTAGTATTATGATAGGTTTGTCCAAAACATCAAAGTGATAAAAAAACCATTGATATACTTTAATTAAGGAATATTCATAATTCAGACCAAAATAGATTAGAAAAATGAAATTGATGAAATTTCATATATAATGATAGATTGTTGGGGATTAAATCATCTAAATACATATTAAAATTATTTAGAATAATATCTCTATAAACATTCATTAAACATTGTGTATTTGTAAAAATATTTCTTGAATCATGTTTACTTATTGTAGAAAATTTCAAAAATCTTGGAAAATTGAGAATTCTCTTTACATGAATGTGAATTTATTGAATTATATTCATCATAGAACCATAAAAATGACCTCCAATTTTAGTTATTCTATTGTTTTTATGAAGATTACTTTAAAGCAGTATGATATTTTTTTAATCATCATATTCCCTCCATCCTCGGTTACCATATCAAATTCATATATCATGAGTGTGAAATTAAGATATTTTATTTTAAAATATTTCATAGTAGTAGATTACCTAATAATAGATGAAATTTCACTTCATTTTGATGAAAAAACTTGAAGAACATTCTAATCTTAATCATGTTTTAGAATAAAGGTTTCACAGGAATCCACATTGTATATCACTTTAATCAACCTTCCATTCATTTGAGTTATGCTATTGCCAAAAATCATTCTGAATATTTCAAAAATTATTTCAGAAATAATTTACCAGATCTGTATTACATTATCATTACCTTCACATGCTAATAATATATTTGACCAAATTTCATATGTTTTAAAATATAGAGAATCACTATTGACTTCATATAGACATAATACACATATTATTGCATTCATAAATTTAGATATTTAGATCATTTTTTTATTTATAAGTAGAATCCTATTTTTGGATAATCGTAATTAATTTTATACTTCTTGATATATTTCAAATAAATATATAAAAAACGATATTTTAATTAGAAAATCATCGTATCCATCCATCACCTATTGTTTTCTCTATTGAAATAGAGAGTACTAACTATAATAATTATCGATTTATTTTAATCCATTATAGTCAACTAAAATTTTTGTTCATGAGTTCAAACATTCAGAGTTGAGTATACAATCACTTAAAACCATATGATAATAATTTTGTTTTCTGGAAGGATTTATAAATTAACTCTAGATGGGGGAGTGATATTTGTTCTTAAATATTTAAATCCAATTTAAAATCATCCCTTGAATAATTATTTATTATTTTATTCGATTGAAAGTGGAAATACGAATAAAAATTAAAAAAACAAACAAAATCTGATATATACTTGATCAGTGAAAAATAATCAGCTAGTCCACTCCACTAATTCATTCTTTATAATCTTGGTGATTTTCACTAACTAGGTAATTTTCTTAAGGACCTTGGTAATTGTGTCCAAGTAAATGAAACTTGATACAAAATGACACCAATAGATTTTAAAGGACTCTCATTTTTTCCACTATATATTCAATCCATTTACACATTCAGAATAAGGACTGTTCACATTAAAAAAGATAAATATTTAAAATAAATATAACGAATAATCTCATAGTTATAAGATGAAATTAAAAAAATTTCATAGGTTATTCTAGAAAAAGTATAAGAAATCAATGATCTTATCTGGAATAACCATCGATTGTATATGTCAGGTTCTTCAAATAACAACAACAATGATTTTTCCTTAATTTTAGTAAAAATGATTAGTTTTTAAAAACTAGAATATAGAGTATAATTATATCTCTTCTGAGAGTACTCTATATCTTGAATGGTCTTAATTTTTATATTGATTTGTCCCTTTTTATTTTTGTATTATTATCTCTATATATTCTAAAACGGTGATGAGTATATATAATAATAAAAAAATACAAGCTTCTTTCTCATATATGACATTATATTTCAAAAATTAAAATCATTGAGGTTGATGTAGCGTATAACCTTGGTCTTTATTTCAACTATTCAAATTCTAAAATATATACATATTATTTAATTCATCATTCATAATCTTTCCATCACAATTTTTGAAAATAGAAAAATAGGCATGAAATTCTATCATGTTACTATAGTGGTAATAAATTATTTAATAGTGTTAATAAATACTCTTAAATTATTTTTTCTAATTACTATATATTTTTAGGGTATTATCTTCTTTATAAGACATTTCTATCATCAAAACATTGTTATACTTAGTGAATTGTAAAAATTGAAACATTAAAGACTTATTTTACTTTTAAATAAATATTCGACTTTAGAAGATAATCTGTATAATATTATATTTCATCCTTTCATATTAGTATTCTATTATTGTTGGATAAATGAACTAGAATTATGGTTTTATAAGAAGTTGTTTCCTCATATTATGTTTTTGATCTGTGCATAAGAATTATTGACTTCATACACTATTTTCCTTTATCTAATACCACCATTAGGACTTTTATTATATTTTATGAATAAATGATACTTCATATTGTAATTTTATTGTCTTATGATCATTGAATTTTCCAAAATAACAGATCCTATGATATTTTTCTTCTTCATATGATAGTTCACATACAAATGACTTTTTTAGAAAAACATTACTATGTATGGAATCTGATATCTAGTATGAAGATGAATGTTTTTCCACAAGATGATTTCCCTTGATATAAAATATATTTCATTACATTGTATGATAAATAATATCTCATATGAAAATTTATCACCTAGTATGATAATTTTTCATCTCATATGAAACAAATCCTTAAAAAAAATCAGACTTGAAAAAAACTAATTTAAAAGAAATATTTCGAATTAATAAAAAAAAATCCAAATAAAATATAAATAAAGGTTTAGTAGAAAATGAAATGTGTATTTTTTGAACATAAAAACAAATGAATTATTGAGATATATTGGATGAAAATTAATTTATCCAACTTACTTCCCACATTTCCTTTATAAATCTTCAACCCTATTTGACAAAGAATGATTATAATTGAAATTTTGGTCTCACACCAGTCTTCATGAACTCTCCATTTGTTGGTTTGTAAATAAAATAAAACTATGTATCATATCAGATATAAATATTCCCTCCATTGAGAAATATAACACCTCACACAGTTGTAGACACAATGAAATATAAATACAACATCCTCCCACTCCCCACGTAAATGATGAAAAAATAGTTTTTTTTAGCGCCAAATCTCATTGGCTTTCAAAAATTTATTTACTTGAAAATAAAAGTACATATATTATATTAGACATCATTAACTTAATTTGAAAACATTATCTTACCCACATCTCAAAATCTTGAGCCTTCAATTATTTATCTATGCTTAAATAAGGTGTAAATTAGTGTGGGCTTTTTTTTTGACATACACTGTCACTATCATAATTCCTTTTTAACCTATATAATGAAACCACAAAAATTAAATAATCCACTTCAAGATAAAAGTAAAATTTTAAATATCAATTATTATAACCATATCCACTTTTTATTTTAATTTTTGGATAAACCATATTTTTAAACATGGTTTAGATTGATTCCTTACATAAGCTAAAATCCTCAGAATATTTGGATCAATTTACCAAAGTCCCAAAGTCCTTGAAAAGTGACCCAATGACCGAAAAATTCAATTTCCCCTGCCATATTCATTTCATCCTCCCATACCAAAACTACCAGTCGAATCTTTATCCACATCATACCATTTGCACACTATATAATAGTTTGTGAGGCCTAAGTTTCATTATCTTGATAGTTGAGAACTAATTAAAATGATTTATTTACACACAATGACCATATTAAATCTAGTTGAATTCATAGGATACCACCATCACACAATCTTTCCTTCCACTAGTCATGATTAAATCTAGTTCAATCCTTATGTCCCCACATTTGATGTTGTGGAGGCCCTACAGAATGGAGGACCAATTTCATCTACTAAAAATCAATGTATAGTTGATATTCATGTTGATACAATACCTCTATATTTTAATTACTATATTATTTATATAGTATCATAAAATATCATTTCCACTAGGATTGGAACATAGTTTTCATTCATGGTTACGTAGTGGATTTTCCAATTAGATAATTTGCTAACTATATCTCGATGCTTATTAGGTGTAAAAAATATCTCAAATATATAGTAAATATGATAAATCATGTAATGTTATGTGTCCTCCTAGTACATTACTTTTCCAATTTTTATTGTTGGAGGGGATTTGAAGAGGGATAGAGTAGGTTTTTAGGTGGTTGGCTACCAAAATGCTAGAAGATGGAAGAATTAACTCGGTGAAAAGTTTACACAATGTATAATAGAGGTTTAAGGCTTGTGTGAGGCAGGTTCATGATGTGTAGTGAAATATGGCATGAAATCCCTTGGAAAGATGTGTTTTTTTAGTTGGACATGAATCCCGAAATTTACACATCATTTTAAGTTTACATGCCATGTAATTTCCCTATGAGATATATCTTTAAAGCCTATAGTGCTCTAGGTTTTCCTCAAACCCCACACCCATGTCATTTCCATGTTACCCAACAGCTCTCCCCCAACCTTATTTGCACTCATTCATTAGAGATTTATCCTTGGCTTCCCATCTATGATATGTGATGAGTTATTTCCTCTCTCTCAATTATTTCCTTCAATTATACTTTGACGATCCACTTTAGTGGTGCAGTGTTATCTTGGGACATGAGATAGAATGATTTTTAATGATCTTTGGGAATGGTGTATGTTAGTCTGTATGTTTCTTATGTTGTGGTGGTTTATAGGCGTTGTTTTCTTCAGCCTTTATGGTACAGTGATATTGGAAAGATTCTTTGAGGTAGGGTATCCGCATTCTCACTCTTCTATATGCTATATGTGGGATAATCATGCTTTTTCCTACCTTTATATAGATTTTAATGGTTATTATAATCATATAATAAATTTTAATGTCTAAAATTGACAGGTAAGGGGATTTATCACATACTTTACTACTTTATTATATGTTGTATATATTTTTCTGCATTCCTGTTTGAAATTATGAAAACAAGGGTTGTTGGGAGCATTTATTTTATTATAGTTGTTATGCAATGATGAAACATCTTATGTTTTTGTGTCTCACCTGAATAAAATATTTTAAAAAGTATATTTAGCTAATAATTATTTTTCCTTGGGAATATGGTTTTTGTGATAACAACCATTATAAATAAATAATATATATGATAATTCCCTCGAATGATTATGGATGATGGTATGTGTCTTGGGATGTTCACTTGTGGTTTTTGGGTTTTCCTTCTTGGATTGGGATGTTTTTTGATGATATATGTGTTTGGTTGGGTTGTATGGTGTATAGGGTAGTGATGGGGTGGTTTGTTGGAATTGATTCTATGTAGGTGGGTGAGCAATGTTGCATAGTGGATTTGATTTTGTTGTTGTGGGGTAGTCGTTATGGAGAAACAGTTGTGTTATAGTGGTTGTGGTGAAATGGTGGCAGTACATTGAGGTTGTGGTTGTGTTATAGATGAAATGTGTGGGTGTAATGTTGTGATATTTCGTGGGTAATGTGATGTTATGAAAATGTAGGATGTGTGGTGTTGTGATGGTTAATGTGAGTTGGGCCACTTGTTGTGTGGTATGGTTAATTTAGTTTCCTGGTTATCCATGGAATACATTATGAGTCTAAATGCATATTAATTATTTAAATTAATACATGGTAAATGTAATTAATTTAATTTAATGAATAAATGAGTTGTGTAATGTGATATGAAAAGGATAATGAATAAATGAAGTTAAAACTGTAACTAAAATTGGGAAATGTTATTTGGATTGTGTGGTGGTTGTGTGGTGTGGAATTTAGTTGTGGAACAAGTTGTGATAGTTGATGTGTGGCACGGTGGATGTTATGTGGTGTGGAAAAGTGTTGTTTATGTGAACCGTTAGGTTGGTCATTGTGTGCTATCTTTATATCATGTATGCCTATGCTATTTTAAACGTGCCACACCTATGTTGGATAACCTTACCAATGCTCAGAGGTGTTGTGTTCTTGATTTTATCCCCAATATATTGGATTATAGTGATATGGATGGATCACTACCTTCTCTCCCTTTCTCTTCTTTCAAATG
Organism: Viscum album; assembly: GCA_963277665.1. Taxonomy (NCBI): domain Eukaryota; kingdom Viridiplantae; phylum Streptophyta; class Magnoliopsida; order Santalales; family Viscaceae; genus Viscum; species Viscum album. The sequence continues at coordinate 487,089,144 of OY728145.1, forward strand.
TGATCTATTGGCCCATGTGTGAATTTATGAGATGTGATATATTAGATTTAGGTTTCTATGGGTGATATGTGATGTGGTGTGATGTGATATATGGTGGGTGTCATGCATGGTAAGAGAAGGGAATGCAGTTTATGTACATCATGTCCATGATAACCTACTACTTTGGTTATGGTTTTGATGTATGGCCCAAGTGTCTGTAGGTGGGATGTGATGTGATATTTGTGGAAGGGATGGGAGCATATAACGTTTCATAATGGGGAATGAGAGAAGAAAATCAGCGGTCAAGGGGAAATAAGGTGCCTTGATTTTTAATAATCTTGATTCCATATTATTATATTGGATGCATGATTATGTGAGCTATCCATAGTGTGTCAATGTTTGGTCAGATGACCTGTATTGGTACTTTTTGGTTTCACTGTTTGTGAACATGCATATTAGCATGATCTTTACACATGTACACATTAGGACTTAGTTATTCTCCTACTAAGAATACCTTTTATGATCAACATACATATATAAATTATTATTAGGTTTCTAGGAGTATTTTAGGGACTGTGTTAAAGATTAATATTTGGGTTGGAGTTTTTGTTGAGTTTCTTCCATAGTCTTATAATTTTGGAATTTAATCTAGAGACTTTTATATGTACCATTTTTATTTATTCATGCATTCTGGGATGGTTTTTGGTTTACCATAGCATTTTCTATTGGAGTCAGTGGTGAATGTTTAACCTATATTATGATCAAATTTCTTTTATAGAGGGTAATGCCTTCCATACTTTGAGATTTTCATACCCTCGGTGCTAGTCACCATCCTGGGGACTATTGGAGGTATGACTCAGGGTCATTATCCATCTCCCATCGTTGTGACATATTTAGTGGGAAGGGGTCATGAAAGAGTGTTATCATAGATTCTTAAAGAGATATTGGTTGGATTTTAGAGTTAAGAATAGTGTGTATTGCATGGGTTGGCATGGAATCAGTTCTAATTGACATTGGTGTGTGACATAGTCTATGGAGACTAGCTTGGAAATGGTATTTTAGCCCCCCCATGAATCCATTGCATGGACTTCAAGCTTATTGAATGACAAAGTGAGGTGGACTTGTTTATAGGGAAGATTCCTAGGAGAGGAACATGCATCATGATGACATGCATTAATTTTTATATTGGGTGTTCTGGGAAAATAAAATGAAAAAATTAAATAATCTTTGATAAAATTCCATGTTGTTAGGCTTAGGATATTCTCATTATTTTCAGGTATGGATCCAATTTTTTTTTTTCTGATTTCCTCAGGTTTATAATTTTCAATAGGATAATTAGGTTGATTGTCAGTGGGTCGACCCAATAGAGGATGATGATGCTGGGAAGATGACTTTGGGTTCCTTGCAATGGAAGAGTTTGGGTAAGTATGAGGGGAGTGCCTCATATATAGATACAAATAAATAGATAGAGGATATTAATATCTTTTTCGTTATGATCTGAGCATGAGATGGGTTTTGGGAGTCATTACTAGTAAGTCAGATGTGAAGTGCTTCGCATTAATGGTGGTCACTATTTATTAGTCACCGCAAGGATGTAGATGTATTGTGGATGACTATCATAGAGAGTTTTGGGTAGATTTTTATTTGTAGACAATGATGGAATCCAAGAGGAAAGGGATTCTATCACTTAAGAAGGGAATTTTGAGCATGCAATATATTGGGATCATGTTCAAGGGCCTCCTACACTTTTCTCCACATGTTTTCCTAGATAACGAATCAATAGTATGTAATCTAGAGGTGTCTTTTCTCCAAGTGATTAGGTATTTGGTATATTTTTTTTGATCCCAATATTTATAGAGTTATAGAAAAAGGAAGACTTTATCAAGAAGATTATTTCAATGCGAGTTGATCATCATTAGGGTAACTGATAGGGTTTTTTAGGAGAAGGAATTTAGGTAGTGGGCTATGGGTGTTTAGGCATTTAGGGTTCCATTCTTCATGGAAATAATCAAGATAATTTCTTTCATAACTGATAATGATATTTTATTTCATTGAACCTTTTAGGGTTTTTTAATTTTCATAAAATATATGAGGGAGATATAGGCACTGCTAGTCTTAGTGCTCGATTGATTAGGGAGGCCATTTTTAGATAGGTGGACTGACCTCTTTTTAGTAGTATTATTTTCCTCCAAAATAGTTCCAGAAGCAGGGACCATATGTTTTTTTCTATAGCTGAGATCTATTGGAGTTGGTGGAGGGAAGCCTTGTTATTGACCCCATCTATAGGGACCCAGGATAATGAATTAACATGGATGCGGGTAGCATAGAGGTAGGGTATTTGGGCATGGTTAGATTCACATGTTAGAGTAAACAACTCTACCACATCCAGATATTGTCAATCGTATGATCGGTTTATCATTTGACCTTATGTGTTCTTTGATTGATTCTAGAGACTTGCAGTTTTTTTCTCTTACTTTGGTTTGTTTGTTGGTAGTGGATATCAAGAGGCTTCTAGTTTCCATTATGTTATCTCTATGGGATGGCGTCCAGGCTTCAACGATTGATCTATGTCAGGAATATAAAATGTAGATGTGGAAGCACCAATCAGTAGGGGACTTCTTCTAATGAGATATACATTTGTAAAATGTTATCCTCGATTTGGATTAGCTATATTCTATGTATTAATTCAGTGATTTCTTTCAAAGAATATTCTCATTTACCAATGTAGAGAGACATGAAATGTCATTCATTGGAGAGTAATGTTATTAGTTAAGTGGTAGGCTAATGGAGCCTATTTTTTTACAGTTTGTGTAACTGTCATTAGAATCTTATGTTAGGGATGATACCAAGATTTTTAGGTATTTTTTGATGTTTTCAAATAGGAGGTTATAACACTACCTCATCAACATGATTTCACATTTGGAATAGAGTTGTAGTCGAGTGAATATCGAATTTCAATAAATCCATATCAGACAGTTCCCATGGGGTTTCATTATTTGAGGCTATAGGTGGATGATATTATTTAGAGGGGATTCAGCTGACCCAATGTGTTATTGTGGGGTTCCCAAGTGTTGTTCACCAAAGAGGAGAATGGTAGATTAAGGCTTTTTATAGACATATAGAGGACGAATCAGGTAATGATCAAGAAGTTTTACCCTCTTATGATGATCAATGATTTCTTGACCAGTAGAGAGGAGCATGTTGGTTCTATAAGATTGATATACAATTTGAATATCACTAGTTCAGGGTGAAATATGAGGATATTAAGAATATTTCTTTCAGAAGTAGGTATGATCACATCATATTTGTGGTCATTCTATTTTATGTTATGAATGCACCAGTTTTTTTGATGGGGATTATGAATTCCATGTTCCAAGAGTTCCTATATTCATTCAATGTCATATTCATTGATGATATATTGATCTACTCAACATTAGAAGATGAGCATTATGATTGTATCAGAGTTGTTTTTCATGTCCTTTTACACCACCATATTTATAGGATGTTTTCCAAGTGTGAGTTATGGACAAGATAAGTCCCTTTACGTGGACTTGTGGTGTCTCTATAGGGTGTGTCAATAGACCCATCAAAGGTTGAATACATTTTTTCTTGGGAAGCACCAATTAATGTAGAAGAGGATCATAGTTTCCTTGGTATAATGGGACATTATCAAAGGGGTTTACCTAATTTCAATCAATATATATACCCATTGACAGGGTTTACCGTAAAGGACAAGGATTATTGGGTTGAAATATTAGTGCCAGGATGTTTTTGGTACCTTAAGAAGATGTTGGTTAGTGATATAATGCTTCAGTTTCATAGTTAGGGTGTGTTTATTGAGGTTTTATGTGATACAACCCATCTAGTAATGGGACGTGTGTTGATAAAGTGGAGATATTTGATTGCTTATGGTTCTTAGAAATTTCACCCCCATGGTTATAACAATTCCACTAATGATCTGAAGTTACAAATAGTTGTGTTTGTGCTATAGTTGTGGTGAAATTACCTCCTTGAAAAGAATTTTGGGGTTTTCATCAAGAAAAAGTGACTGACATATTATTTATATCAACATGATCTAAAAAAATTTCAATAAGAGTGGATGGAGTTTCTTTAAGATTACAATTTTGGGATCTCTTACACCCCTTTGAAGTGTAATGTTGTTGTTGATGTGTTGAGTCAAAAGTCATGAGAGGATGTATCTCGGGAGTCTACAAATGTTTGGAAATGAATTTTATAGCTTACAGTGAATCATCGTGAAATTGGATAGGGAATTGGGAGTGTATTTATTTCTCAAATGAAATTGGATTAGTCTTTAATGAAGTAGGTGAAGGATCCTTAGTGGGGAGACTTATAGGAAAAGGGGATGTGTGATTGTGTGGGCCATGGTGATGCTCCTAATGGATGTTTCAAGGATGGTAAGAATTGGGTGTTATTACCAAAAAGTTTTTTTATCCCATAGGATATGTATGATGGTTTTTACAAGATTTCAATAGGTCACATTTAATAGTACATCATACTATAACAAATATGTATTAGGGATTGAAGATACAGCTTTGGTATCCAGGGATGAAATAGTTGGTAGTAGATTTTGTGGAAAGATGTATGTATTTTTATTAGGTTAATGAAGGGAACCATGTTCCAAGTGGTTTTTTATATTACTTGAATTTACCCAAGTTTATATGGGAGGAAATATAGATTAATTTATTTACGGGGTTACCCATTCTCAGAGAGGTTGTGATGCGGTTGGGGTTATTGTAAGCTAACTAACAAATCGAGTCACTCTATGTTGATCCATGAGTCATGTTTCATGGATGCTTTGGAGAGGCAGTATTTAGATGATGTCATTAGGATGAATGGGGTATTGAGTAAATTCATCACTAACTATGTTCCTCATTTAAACTCATGAGTCTAGAGGGGTTTGTATCATGCTCTCAGCTCCCAGTTTCACCTTAGAACTACATTCTAGCTTTAGAAAGATGGGAAGATAGAGCAGACCATCCAATTACTGGAGGATATGTTTTGTGAATTCATCTTCCAATTTGGGAGATCTTAGGTATTAATCCTTCCATTGGGTGTGTTTTCATATAATTTGTTTATCACTCATCCATTTATATGGCTCCGTTTGAGGCATTATATGGGCAACTGTGTCATTATCCATTTTTCAAGACAATGGTTGGATATTCATAAATTGTTAGACTTGATGTGGTGAAAAGCACAACTGAGAATATATAGACAGTTAATGAGTGCAAGAGGGTCGAGAAAAGCCATAAGGAGGTTTATGATGATCATAAGTAGAGGCCCTGAAGTTTTATATTCAAGACCGTTTGTTCTTGATAGTCTCCCCTCAGTATGGGAAATAGAGGTTTGGTAGGTGGATTATGCTTTCTCTTGTTTTTTAGGGCCCATTGAGGCATTAAGACATTTTGGTGAGGTGGAGTATATATTTGAATTTAAATCATGTTTGGAGAGGATCCATAACAACAACCATGTATCCAAGCATCGTTGATATATTCACAGTAGATCTAACATTATTGAACGTTCAGAGTTGGATATCCAAGTACACATGACATCTGTAGAGTGGCTGGTAGAGATCTAGGATTATCATGATAAGGTCCTGTGTGGCAATACCATTTCCTTATTATGTGGGTTTAGGAGGTATGCTATCCAATATGAAAATAATTTGGAGTGAGATACATAAATGTGGTTTCAATATACGAAAATGTTTTGATTTTTTATTTTCTCTGTTTTTCATTAATGGGATTCTTCAATCATTATATGTTATAAGACGTGTTGTTTCCTTTGATGTGTGATTTTTAATAAAAACCCAAGACATATAGATATCAAGTACCTTATTCATAATCAATACACATTAATTGTGACATGATTTAACCCATACTGGTGATTCAGTGGCACCTATAGTGGATAATATCCAGACATAGACGAAGGAATTCTCTAATTTGTATGATTGGGAATTTTTGGAGGTTGTATGGTTTTGTAGGTGGATATGTGGTTGTGTTGTGATGAGGTTATGTGAGATTTTTTGTGGTAATTTAGTTTTATGTATTGTTATGGTGGTATTATTTTGGATTAATAAGATCCTTGAGAGGTATCTTGTAGGGTTGTTGTTTAGAACCCTTTTTATGTGTATGGTTTTAGATTCATGAGTATTAGAATAAATTTAAAGGTATCTTATGTATTAGTTCATTTCATATGGGTCTGTTACATTTCTAGTTATTAGTGTTCGAGGTGGTCGGAGGAGACCAAGATCATGTTTGGAGGTGTTTGGCTGATAAACTCTAGATGAAGGCTGAATTCAAACTGTACAAAGATTAAATTACATGAAGGATAGGATCATGGATTGTGTTATTTTGGTTCATGATGTGTAATAAATTATTGTGTTAAATCCTTTGAGATGATCAATTTTTCAATAGGACTTGAAAAAATTAATTGACATGATTATTAAAGGTTACACATTGTGTAAAAACCCTATGTGGCACATCTTTAAAGACTCAAACACTCAGGGTTTTCATCAAACCCTACACTCCTCTCATTTCTAGGAGATCCAACAACTATCCCTCTATCCATATTGGGATTACTTTATCAGAGAGCAGTCATTTTCTTCAAGTCTTTGATATATGGGGAGTTCTTACCCATTTCTTATGTGTTTACTAATTTTTTTAGATATCTTCTATGGTGGTGTGGCTTTTGATTGGGGTGTGAATTGGGTGGTGTTTTGATTGTCTTCAGGTGTGGTGTATGTTCGACCACATGTTTTCATGTCTGGTGGTGGGTTTTATGAGGTTTCTTCTCCACTCTACAGTGAGCAATGAGATTTGACAACATCTTTATGGTAGTAGGCCATCATTATCACTCATTTACGTGCAATGTGTGGGATCTAAATTTTTTGTTACATTTGGGTGGATAGTATGGGTTTACAATATCATATAACAAAATTTAATGTCTAAAATTGATGGGTATGGGTATTTATCACAATATTTACAACTTTGATATATATTTTAGATATTTTTATGCATTCCTTTTTCAAATTTTGATAAAATACGTTATTGAGAGCCTTGATTTCACTGTAGTTGTTATGTTGTGATGTCCCCAACTATGTTGTTGTGTGTTCTCACCCAAATAAAATGATAAAGAATATATATTTGGATAATAATTGGTTTCCACTGGACCTCTATTTTGTCTGATAATACCGATGATAAATAAAGAATATATATTATAATCCCCTTGAATAATTATTGAATCTGGAATGTGTTTATGATGTGAGTGTGTTATTTTTGTGTTTCCTTATGTGGATAGGAATTTTATGCGATGAAAGATGTTACTAGTTGGGATGCGGGGTGCATCAGAAAGTGATGCAGTTGTTGGTTGGCATGGATGAAATGTGGGAAGTTGTGTGATATGGTGTAGTGGTTGTGGCATAATAGTTATGGCCTAGTGGTTGTGGTTTATAGGTTATGGAACATTGGTTATGGAGTAGACATTGTGGTATGTGGTGGTTGTAGTTTTGTGATGGATGATATGTGTCTTCTTTGTGTTGTGATATGGATTGGGAAATGTGATGCAATAATGATGGAGGATGTGTGGTACTGTGATGGTGGATGTGAGCTGGTATAGTTGTTTTGTGGCATGGTTGAGTTAATTTATTGGTTATCTAGGGAATAAATGATGATTCTAAATGAATATGAATATGGGAAATTTAAAACTGATATTTGGATTAAATTTAACTAGATGAATAAATGAGTGGTTTAATTTGAAACGAAAATGCTATGGAATAAATACAATGGAGAGGCTGACATAATGTGGTAAATGTTATATGGCATGTGTAGTGGTTGCATGGTGTTGCATATGGTGGTGGTAGTAGTTGTGATATTTGATGTCTTGTATAGTGGATATGATATGGTTTGTCCTATTGTTTCTGATGTAAACCATTATATTGGGTATTGTATGTTATCTCTATATCATGTGGTATTTTGTTATTTTATATGCACCCCACCTAAGTTGGATGACCTTTTCAATGCTCATAGAAGAATAGTTTCAGATGTTTTCCCCAATATTCAGTATAGTAGTGATACAGATGGATGGATACCCCCTCTTTTCCACTCTTCCTTCAACAATGATGTGTTGTCCCAGGTGCCTCTAGGGAAGATGTGATGTTTTGGAACAGGTTTATATGAGTGATACGTGATATGGTGTGATTTGATATATAGTTATGTTCAAGAATGGTAGGATGAGGGGATGTTACGATGTCGTTCATGATCATGATACTCTACTTCTATAATTCTATTTGTTATGAGTGTCCCATGGGTCTGTCGGTGGGATGTGATATGATGTGATGTGATTTGTAGCCATGGTTTCTATGGGAGAGATGCGACATGTACTGATATTTTTGGAAGGTATGGGAGCATAGGACATTCGACACCGGGGTGTGAGATTATAAAATTAGTGGGGAATAGGTAGTGGGGATCCTTGCTTGTATGTGATATAGATGATATATTATTATATAGGATGTGTGATTTGGTGAGTGATCAATAGTGAGGTTGGGTTTGGTTTGATGAACTATATAGGTTCTTTTGGTTCTACAGTTTATTCACGAGTGCATTATAATTATCTTCCTATTTGTGCACTTAAGGCTTAAGTTATGTCCTTACTTAGTATACCTATTACGCTCACCCTATGTATATAAACTATTTTCATGTTTCTTGGATGACTTAAAGGATTGATATGAACATTAATATATGGGATATATGATATTTTGAGTTACGTCTATAGAGATTCATTTTTTTATTTACTTTAGATACTTTTATATATATCAATTTTCTTTATTCATACATTTGGGGAGGGTTTTTAAATAACCTTTTTATTGTCTGATGGAGTTATTGGTGATTTTTTACCCTACCTACTAATATTGGATATTTTATCTGGGGTAATTCAGTACATATGATGATATTTATATACCCTCAGTGATGGTCTCTAACCCGGGGCCTATTATAGGTAAGAGTTGTGAGTCATAATCTCTATCCCTTAAATATAGTTTCTTTAGTGAGAGGGGTCCTGAAAAGCACAATATGCCTCTTACTGTGACGAAACAACACCTATTACGGTTGGGGTTAATAAAATTAAAACTCTCATATTAAAACAACAACATTATTCTCCTATCATGGTTCACACATTCCTACGATATGAGGAAGTAGGAAAACCCTCTAGAATATTTTTGTCTAATATAGGCCTTGTAAGTGGAGCATGATCATCGTCTCCTTCCTAGATAATTAAAGGTGCTTAATGTGGTGGCATCCTCAATATCTAATTAGAGACTTAGATCATAACCACCATTTATGAATATAAATTTTATCATATTATGGATAAAAAGTAATTATTATGTCAAACCCTAAAACTCTCCCATTAATTCCCCTTTATTAAAATCTTTTATGATTAAAATAAAGGATTATACGGCTTTGAAACTGTTACATTAAATATAAAAAAATGAAAATATATCTAAAAATAATTGTAATAGAAGGGTACTAACTCAAATTTACTAATGTAAGATCTAAATAAACATAATCATCACTAATAAATAAGTAAGAAAATATTATTTATTTGTTAATTATTTTATAGTTAAAAAAAGTTTCCAATTAACTCTTACAAGTAATTAAACAAGTAAAAGAAAGCATATAACATGTAATTTATTTTTATATATCCTAACTATAAACTCATAAATAAGATTTTTATCCCCAAAAATAATAGGTCTATCCACCAAATGATGACCAAAAGAGTTCAAATTCAAGTGATAAAACCCATAGTAACATATGATTACACCATAATAACATAGGATAAACATATTTATGGGTTATTCTCTAAGTCATGAATGTCCTATCTTGTGATTTTTTCATAACCCAAGAACGCTATGTAGGATCTGATATTATTTTGAAATGATCCAACCTAGATCACACGTTTACCCGACTTAGATCACTATAACACCTCCTAGATTCTTCCACATTTCTAGAGGCTATTTTAAATATTGAGAGATAGTTAGCGCATATTGGGAAGAAATTTTCACTATTTTATAATAAATGTAATAATTCATTAGATCCTATAGAAAAATCAGCATGACCACTATAATTTTTCAAAAGATGGAAAATGAATAATGTTTGCAAATAGAGTAACTTGTACGTAAAAAAAATATCATTAAATCATGAGTACCATTATAATAACATAAATATGAATTTCCATATATATAGAATCTTCACAAAAAAACATCCAATATTAATAATATAAAATTACTATCAGTCACAATAGAACACAATAGACATATGTAATCTATGTGAGACAAATTATTTATGAATGATGATAAAAACAAAGCTTTATGTATTTTACCCATAAAAAAACACAAAAAACTTCTATAATGAACCATCAAAGAGTGCCATCCACTTGCACCCGACTGTCTCTATATAAGGCATGAATGGAATTCCTAATCCCCACAGTATAACAACTATTCCCTATAAAATATAGGGAACATCTTTAAGAAAAATTTCTCCCCCAAAATAGAGTTAAAATATTGAAAAATATTTGAAAGGTCCATTATAGACAATCCATACATTGGATATCCATGCAGTATGAAATAAGCCTAACCAAATAAATAAGAATGTCAAATAGGTTATAAAAAAATACTAGTCAAATAAATTTTCAGAAATATAATGTATCATCAATAAATAATGAAATACTTCCTCAAAAAAGTAGATATACAAAATAAAACTTAAACCAACACGATTATAATCCTTATATAAAATGACAATAATCAATAATAAAAAACTTAAGACATGCCCGTAGTCCACTCCATTCAACCTTCAGTTTCCCACCATCTCTCATATCACTTGAGTTTGACCATAATAAAAAAACAAAGGCTAGAAAAAACCCATAATTTTTTTAATAAAAAGGATATATCTAAGAATATTAGTACGTATCCACCTTCCAAATATATGAAATTTAATTAACAAGGAAATTTGAAAATTTTAGTGTAAAAAGGTATCTTATAATAAGTATTTTTAGGAATAAACTTTTGAAGACCGAAAATCAATTCAATAATCTCTTTACAAAACATTCCATTTGTTTTTTATAAAATTAATACTATCACATTGTAAAAAATTCACCATCCGAATCCTTCCTTAAATGAAAAAAACCATATTTAAATTCAATTAAAAAACACAACATGAAAATAATAAATTCAAAATCGTTTTTCTTTATGTCTATAAAAAATTGAAAAGGAAGCACCCAGATAAACACAAGTTAAACATATTTAAAGAAGGAAACAAATGTATAAATAGTGAAATTGAAGGTAAACATGATAAGGGTTCCATAAAAATACAATTAATGGGAATATGCAATATGTAACAAGATAGATATATCCTATATAAACCACTAATAAAGAATAAAGAGTGTCATGGGTATTCGATAGGATATAACATGAGAAACATCTACATTTATCAATTTCCATCGAACCAACTATCTATGTTCATAGATCAAAAAGCTATTCCACTATCCCACACTAGCCTCCTGAGAAATATAACACCCACTTAGCCCTAGTTCCTTGAAAAATTAGAGGGATACTATAAGTTTGTGAACCAACTAGTGTAATATAAACATATATCTCCCAATGAGTACCCGGGTTCCCATGAACAAAAACAAAGTATACATGAGAAGATAAGTAATTACAGATCATCACAAACACAAAAAATCCCCATAACCTCCATCAACCTCACAATGAATATCCCAATTTACATCACACATATTTAGAATAAATTATCAAATTAACTCAAAATTGAGAAATAATAATCACCTAGAGATAAAAAACACACAAGGGGTGAACATATCAAGGGATAATTCAAGAGGTTATCACAAGAACAAAACAATTGTCTTTACCAAGTTCCAAAAAATATTTTTCCATAAAAAAAGTCTTAGAATACTGATCCATTTCACATTTCATAAAACTCATCTTGAAACTTTTTTTAGAAATACCTTAAATCCATACACATCATTTTTATTTCAACCCCAAACTATAAAATAAGGATTTTACTATTTAAAATATGAATCAAGGCTGAGGACATTCCATTTCCATAAAATAAAATTTTAAGTATCCATTAACACATTTTCATATGGTCATAAGAATAAAACCATTTCTATAAACATAATAAATTCACCAAATAATCCCTTTTTAAATCATTTAGATGTCAACACATCATTATAAAACAGAAATATCTTTAATAAATATTTTTAGTTTTTGAAAACTAAAATGAGATAAAAAAACACACACCATAAAATCCATTTTAAAATTCCACATAGGAATTTTAAAAAACTTTATCACATGAGAAAATTATTTTTGAAAATTTAAAACCTAGAAATCACTTGACATAACCTTTATTACAAGAGAACTATTCATAGAAAAAATTCATACTCATCACGTGAATATTATATATATTTATAATTTCAATATAAAATTGATATATAGTTACAAACCACACTTGAATTCAAAAATGAATCAATTTCATATGAACACCAATAAGAAATAAGTTGAAACTGTGATGAATTAATATATAATTTGTTTCCTTCAATGGTGAGACCCTAAAAAATATGGAGATATCATATGTAGACCCTAGAAACAAAAATTTCAAAAATCATGTATAATACAGACCTAAAATCAACCAAAAGGTCCTCTAGGGTTTGTAGACGTAACAAAAATCATAGTAAAAGAGAGGGGAATAGGGAGAAAGAGAGAATGTTAACATAGAAAAAAATTGAAAATATGAATAATGTTTTGTGATTAAATAGGGAAGGAGTTTGGATATCTATATTGGGATATTAAGAGTCAATTGAGGCTCATGGGAGAAGAGAGGGGAGAAACCCTATTTAATTACGAAGGAGTAGAAATATAAAAAACTGAAAAATTAAAAACATGTATTGGGAGTATAGTTTGGATACATTCTATTCCAAACCTCATGCCAAATATATGGGATTACCCTTACCCTCAAAACAAGAAACTAGATTCCTAGGAATAACCTCATTGTTTAACAAACCATGAATATACCTGAAAACATTGTATTATTTTCATGGAGGCATCAACATGGTTGTGACACAATCACTACTAACACTATTGAATAACCAAGAAACTCCTAAAAACCCCCAAAATTCAAAACTCATAGTCTAAAATTTGTCAACAATCAAGGTGACCTAAGAAAACTCAAAAGGAAACAAATTAAATGTCTCATTGATATATAGGTGTTACAATTATCCCTTACATTCCACATTTATCCAACAGAAATTCCCTTGTCAAAGAACAGACTCTGATAGGAAAAAAATATCCAATTAACACCAAACTAAAGAGAACCACTGAAAATGAAAGAAGATCCTCAAAATAACTGAACTATTCATCCAAAAATATTTTCTGATGTTTCTAAACAAAGTCATAACATGAAACTCAAACTAGAATTGCTAAAAAGAAAAGGAGGCCTAACATGATATCCCCTTCATTTTGAATTCTATTAAAATGGTTGAACCAACGAAAACTACTAAGAGATGCATCCTCAATGAAACTAATAAATCATAAGTTAAATTCACCCTCAAATCCCAAGAACATATAAAAAAAAAGAAGGAAGAACATACCATAAGTAGACTCAAGTAAATGAAAAGATCTCAAACCCTAGGGCATGACCCACATGATTAACCTAGGGTCACAAACATGTTCACCCACACATGTTGAATCCATAATAGTCCAAGAAAAACACTAACTAGTGCATAATATCAACCATCACTACACCCAACATAGTTACTCAATCATAATTCCAAGTAATTTTCCCATGTTTAACTGATGAGAGACTCTAAATCTCAACACATCCAATCAAAAAAACCATAAATATCAAGGGAGAGACATAAAAATAATAAATTACAACCAAATCAACTCTCATTAACATTCAAAAAAATTAAAGTCATGCTAAAATGATATTAATATCCACCAAAAAGTGCAATTACACAAAGTATCCACCCACTAAAATCTAAATAAAATAATCCAAAGCTCTAAAATTTCTACTCAATTTGCAACCATCAAATAATAGGTCCTAAAATATCCAACAATCACAATAGATCAAACCTGAAACCACTTCTGAAAACCTAGATGACAATACATCTAAATATGACCGAAATAGCCACAATGAAGGAAAAATAATGGATATTTAAGAAAAGTGGTCTTAGAATTACCTTTATCCACAAGATAAAAGAAACTAATTAGTCGATATTTTATATGGGAACCTTCACATTTAACCAATGATTATCCTTCTTTAACTCATCATATAACATGTTATCCTCATTCCCATCAAATGGAACCAAGGAATCGTCCATTACAATTTTATTAAATTGGTTGAATTTCACCAGAATAGACACCTTGATGACTTTTTGAAAGGATTTCAGACTAGACACATGTATATTAGAACCAACATCCAAGTGACATCCTTCTTTGAATAAATGAAATGTCTAATAATCTTTCATGACCAGCTTCAAAGAGAACATGAACAACTTTGAGAAGTGATGAATTTACCCCTTCATTGATCGTACTTAATAATGGATGATCATAAGTTCAAGAGATATCTTCACATTCACAATCGCATGAAAGAATCATTGAATAAAAACCATATTTAATAACTTTTAATACATACCATCCAGAAGATGATAATATACTATAGACACCAACCCCTCTTTGACATAATTGAAAATAAATGTCATCCCAATTACCACCCAAGAATATTATAGTATTCCATGATAATTTAGGATCACCTAAACCATTTCGAACCACCCAAACACTTCAATAGACCCTTTATCCCTAGATAATGATGGAATATACTGATTCTACTAGTCAAAAACTAGGTTTGAGAGAAAATAAATTTCTATGTCCACCATTGTACTTAGAGTTTGGAAAAAAATTAGAACTTGAGGAACTCCTTCCAAGTGATTATGTGATTCGTCAAAAGGTCCATCCTCAATGAAAATACATATTGTTTTCTTTTAACCATTTTGGCGGCATACTATAAACAATATATATAAACTACATCAAATCATGCCTTATCACTTAAACAAAATGACCCCCTCATAAACGATGGATCAAATCCAAAATCATAAATCACTAAATAAAGGCACATAAAATTCTCACCATGAATATAATTTTTTTAATATTCACAAATATATATTAAGTAATTTTAAAATACACTCCAATAAGTAATGAAATTGAAAATTGTGTTAAAATCCATTTAAAAAAACAACCATGGTGGAACATAGATATTTGGAACAAAAAACATTTAAAATCCACATTTTCCAAGATACATTGTCAAAAAGAACTACTTTTTTTTAAAAAATAACTTTAAACTATTCATTTTTAAATCATTCACCTTTGGGAGTACCCCAAAATAAAAAAATTTATACATCCAAATTTTCTGTTTTAAATATTTTTCACATACCAGATTAGAAAAAAAACACTTTATAAATCAATTCATGAAAACCAATGGAATCTTCTTTTTCCAACAAATCATGAAATCTCAATTTTAAAAATAACCCTTTAAAAATATTCTCTTATTTCAAAAACAATGTTTTAAACCATGTATTGAAAAAACCACAAAACCATGAAATCAAATCCATCAAAACTATATTTGAATAAAGAACAACCCCAACTCAATTCATCTGCAATATATCAAAAACAATTTTGGATAAATATATTATCAAGAGTATTCAAAATATATTAATTTGGGAATTAAAAAGGTTGTTCCGGGTTTCCTACATGGGATATGAAACCTTGCACCAACCATGAATCACATTCTATAATAGAGACAACCGCAAAATGTATGGGTACTGAATGGTTGGACATTCCATGTGAGATAAAATGTTTAATAAAATATCATCAATTTCTATTTTAAAACTAAAGAGTCTCCACATATATCAATTACATACTCAAAAGGGATAAAAACACCATTAACCTGCATGACAATCAGTTGATAAATATAAAACTTAACCTTGAATTAATGTTAAAAACTCATAACACACATGGTAACTAAAGGATCAAGGTGATAAAGAGTTTGTAATGTTATCCCCACACATACCTCTCATCTTCTGAAAACATTCTTAATTATATATTCTACCAAAAAATTCCCCAAATAACAAGAGGGTTTCCCTCAAGAACCCTAGCCTTTAAAGAACCTAGGATATGATACCATTTGTACAAACCAACTTGGGATTCCATCCACGACACACCTGACTCGTATTTACATAAGGCCCAATGTCATTCATAATTCTCATGGGTTAAAAAATACTTAGTTTAAATCAAATAAAGAACCTTTTGAAATGAATTAACCTTTATATAAGAGTAACATGATAGTGAAATACTTTCCAAGGTTTTTAATGAATTGTTATTATGTTCGATGCATATACAGTATAAAATAAGTATAATTAAATAAATTGGAATTTCAAACAAATCATAACAAAAAATAACATTCTAAACAATTTTCATGAATATTATAAATAATCTATAAATGATGAAATTTAGTCTATCAAAATTACTTTCAAAAAATAAAACTAAAAATATATACATGATTGGATCCCTTAGTTGATACCATGAAAACCAAAAAATAAAAGAAATTCATGACACCCTCAAATACCACTTGATTTGACCTTTTGTTGTTAACCACATCAAACCTCACTTAAAATTATCCATAAGAACAAAACAGGGATCATGAACCATCCTGAATTACCCAGCTAACTCTAACCTAAACCAGCCCTGCCATGGTCTAATTTGGGATCCTAATCCCCATGGGATGACGACAAGCACATGGGAATCAAGAACCTCGATTATGAATCATTTTTCATAAAGAAAATAAATAATTAAGTATATAAACAATAAAATTTTAAAATGAAAAAAATAGAATAATAGTTGAAAAGATATAATCAAAAGGAAAAACATGTTCCAAGATCTACATAAAACCAAAGTATACCATAAATTATATGTCCAAACTCCATGTGACATAAGGTCACCTCCAAATTATTGCACCCTACTATCGAACAAACCCAAAACCATCCAGATATTCCTTTTCCTTACATAAATTAGATAAAATATGATAAAAATACAACAAAATGTGAATATAGCGTGTTAGAAAAAGATTCCATTAGGATCCCATCAATTGTTTCATAATAAATATTTATAAAATAAATTAATTATACTAAATTAATAAATTTAAATTTTTGAGATATAGTTCTAAATAGTATGATAAAAAAACATGGATAAATCAGCCCTTTTTCAAATCATGTAATTCATCCCAATATCCTAATTTTCAAATAATTTTTATAAATATAAAAAAATTCTTGTCAATTTAAATCAGTAGAGAAAATACAATATTTATAAATAATTCCATGTCAATTAGGATCATAAAAAAATTATCTTGATCATAAGGCAACTCATTGAACACATTACCCTAGAAGAATAAGTCATTGGGTAAGATTTCACCCTTGAGAGTGGATGCTTGACACAACATAGGAAACATAACACACACATTAACACTGAAGAGTAGGTTTTAGGTGGAATAGTCCATTCTATAGGATGGATCCCATCCTCATAATTGATCAACTGTAAGATAACTACAATAAAATAATTCAATCTGAATTCATCATTTTAACTATATGAAAAATTATATAAATAAATTTCTATTACCAGCACCAAGGAGGAAATAGATTTCACAAACAACACCCAAAACCAATAGATTTTATCAAAACATTCCCCTCGCGATTTTAAAACCATTTCAAAAACTTGTTAAGGATAAATGGAGAAAAAATAATCTTCAAAAAAAAGAAACCAATTTCAAAGACTAATAAATAAAGTTTTTTATAATAAAGTTAAATAATAAAACCACCAACCATAAAACACTTAGAATATCATAACTCATGGTCAAACAATAATATAAGATGAATTTAGCTTATCAAGAATCTTTGAAGGACCCAACATAAAGAATTAAAAATCACAATGATCTAAATGTACATGTTCAATAATGAATAAAACCAAATGAATCAATTACCACCATAATTTTCGAGCAATAAAAAACTATAATAAAAGATTCATAAAAAAACTCAACAATACAATGGATATAAAAGGAATAAGATTTGAAATATGGATATAAAATCACATCAATGACAATTTAAATACATATAGAGAAAGTGGAATTCAAAAAAAAGGTGAGTTAAGATCAAAATGAAGATCAACATACCATGAGAGGGCCACAAATTGAATAGCCACTTTTTCCACAAATGAATTATGTGGGTTTATCCAAATATTCCACAATGTATTATCTAAGATACAATTGGTCTAATAAGGTACATGGGTGGTGAATTATCAAACAAGAAGAGGTTTCAGGTGAGAAAAGATTGATTCATTCAATTACTTAGCTACCTAAATTTGGACCACCAACTGGCCATTGGATTTTGAAGACATGATGAAGCTCCTACCCATCCCACCAATGGGTTATTCATTACTGCATAAGTGATTCTATTATCCTACCTATTGGTTGGAAAGTAGAGTCCCATAGGCTAATCAAATTAAAAAAAATATTTTTGCATACATTTCTAAGACCAAAGGCTAGTGGTGTACCTCACTAGTTACCTAATGGACTAACAGCTTCATCACTAGCTATAAGTATTATTCAGAACCTCAAAAAACCTCAAGACACACCTTGACCCTTATTATCTAAGTAAAACCATTAAAAAATATGAAAAAATAATAAAAGGACCATAAATAGAAACAAAATTAAAGTATTACCTAGAAATAGTAATGAGATATTATAATTCTACCCACCATATTACTTTCTTCCCATAGAAAGCTAAGATGAATAATGTTACCCTAAATGGAAATGAATCTATTTCACCCACTTCATGGATTCATAACCCAGTGTCTCATGAGATTTAAGACCATGTTTCTACTATAAATGAACTAATAATATATAATTCCCATATAAAACCTTCACTTGACCAAAATCAGTTGCTCAGTAAAAGATATTTTAAGTTCTATCTCAAGTTCATCCTAATTTAGAACATCATACAGGTCTAGTTGAGGCTATTTGAATTGACACAAAATGGAGATAATGTTGAAAGAAGAAAAAATTGGGAGAAAATCCATAACATATGATAACTTTCCTATATGTTCAATTAAATGGAACAACCCCACATAATTTAGAGAATGTGACAGAATATTTTAAGGGCCTACTGAACCACAATATCTTCCCAATCATGTCTGGAATAATTCCTATTATGAGATCAAAAATGACATGATATGTAACCCCCACACGATTTCCTTGTAGAATAACATAGGCTAACATTCCACTAGTAGTATCATAGAAAAAAACACATACCTTATGGGATTTTTGTAATTTCTAAATCATTACTGAGGTAAAATGGTACATTAGATCATCAATGAATGCTTTGAACTTTGAAAACTACAAGATCATCAACCCCTTCTAGGTGATATTTTTTAAAGGATAAGCAAATTTCAATAATTTTTTTAATCCTCTAATAAAACCCTTCCAAATCTTGTAAGAAAAGAATACCAAATAAATTTTGTGCCTCTTATAATAAAATTATAGTCTCTAATTTTTTTAGATCAACTGAGATACCATGTTATGAGATCACAAGTCCCAAGAAAATAACATCTTGGATAAAGAGTTTGAATTTTTATAATTTTCATATAGATGACGATCTTGTTGATTTAACAAAACATGATTGAAGAGACCTACAAGATCTTCCATAGTTTTTGAGTACACTAGGATTTCATTGATGAACACCATGAAAAAGGTATCAAAGTGTTGGTCAAAAATCTAGATCATTATATCCATAAATGCAGTTTTAGTTAGTCCAAATGTCATCAAAAGGAACTCGAAGGGGCCATAATTTCTTCAAAAGGACGTATTTGGAATATCAAATTCCGTGATTCATAGTTGAAGATAAACAAACTAATGATGAATTTTATAAAATTATTTCCCCTTATAATTGATCTATAAAATAATAAATAAGAGTAAAGTGGTATTTTTTTCACCATTACATGATTTATTTGTTAGTAATTAATGCGTAAATGAAGACTTATATCATACATTATTGAATAAATCTTGGGGTATTCCCAAGATGAAACACTCAGGAATATAAAGCCCATGAATCTCAAAGAATCAAACCAAATTATCATCACTTTAAACCTAAATCGATACTTATGTTAAGAATACATTGATATCGGTTGAGTTCTAAATGTGAATTACATTTAGAAGTCTGCATCCCTCTCCAGTTGAAAACCCAAGATATCATCTAGAAGAAAATCAGGAAACCTAATTAAAATTGAAAGAAATTGTTACTACTATATATTTGTACCATCTCAACTACTGAAAAAACATATAATTAACAAGCACTAGAAAAGATGGTTGTTCCCAATCGGACCTTGTATTCTATTATTCAGAAAACATAAAGGATATCTGATCCCAAGTTGTGAATAAAACCCTGGATGATGATAATCATTATAATATTTTTAATAAATCAATAATTTTAACCCAATAATATCATTGAATTGATTATATTCATGAATGTGGGAATCCAAAACTAGCTCTACATAACATATAAATAATGAGAATGAGGGACATAAAAAATCATCCTCCTTCCTTCCTAGAGGTGTTACTAATTCCATAACAAATGGAATGAGGACTATAGAAGTTTTTTGATGATCCACCATATAATTTTATGCAAAATAGTGAGAGGTTCCTATATTAAAATATTATACTCAAGGTAAAAATAATTGAAAATGTACCTCTCAGTATTTTAAGACTCGTATTAGCTACCAATAGAGACATTTTCACTACATGTAATTTCTTCATTCAAAAGGCCTATAGCTAGAAACCTATAGTCATTGGAACATATTATTACAACAAGGATCCTATTGGTACCAAATATGATATGTAATTTTAAGGAAAATATATGTCCTAACAAAAAATCTATAGGTGACCACAATTCCAACATGAATTGCAAAATTTTGGAGGTATGAGAAACAACTGCGTCATGTGTCCTTTCTAGCTACACTGGTAGTAACAATATCCACTTACTACTGATTATAGTTTAGGAAGATACTTATGATAAGAACTATAATAACACCTCTTTTTTTACACACATAAACCTGATTTATTATATAAAATCTCCACTTGATACAACATTGAATATCAAGAGGTCATGTATATTTGGGTTTTAGGAACATTACATAACAACTTAAGACATAAAGCACATAACATATTTAATGAAAACTTCTTTTACATGACCACTACTTTCCCTCATACTTAGCATTGTATGAGATAACCTGAGGACGTGCATAATAAAAGGTTGATCTATAAATCCCAGTAAGGGAATAAACATGGAATAACATGAGGAATAAAATACATTTTAGACAATAGACATATCAATTTAGCATAAGAGAAACATGAACATAAAGGCATGATAAAGCATGATAATCATAACATGGAAATGTGGAAACAATACTTAACATGGAATTAGCATAAGCTAAGTCTCATTGCACATGAAGCATGAGTAAACCATCATTTCACACGAATCACAAGTAAAACCTCATTGCACTTGAATTATCATGGGTTAAAACCCATATCAAATGATCTATCATGTTACTATACATTACCCAATGCATTGGAGCGCTATCAGGGCACACCCTTCTTAAACATTTCATTTCATGCATAATTGTGCCACATAGATCATGGAATCAATCAACATCATAAGTTATTACACAATTAAGTAATGTGGAATAAATACATAAAATTAACCTTCAACATGTATATGTGTATAAAGGTGAATACTATTGACAGATACATGGGTATGGTATTCAATACACAATGATCTTGGCTTGGAAAAACAAGATGCAATTTTGGCTGCATAATGACGTGACATAATGATTCATGAAAATGGTTGATGAGAGATAAAAGGGTGTTTAATAATATATACATGAAATGGAACGTTAGGGGGTCATATAGATACATTTCCCAATAAACGTAATGTAATTTAGATGCATAATACCAAAGAATTACTTGTTTGTAAAATAGGAGAGAGAAATCGCTCAAGGAATTTCGGCACGGTAATGGGTGTACATGGGAGGCATTAATTAGAGAGAAAGGGGTATAACATCATCAAAACATAAAGAGGTCAATATGGTGGAGGTGTGAAATCATACCCCAACATTTGTAATTGAAAACAAAAGGGCATAACAACATAAACAAATTGGACAAAAATGAGAAAGAAAGAAATGCTTTACTTGAAAGTGTGGTCCGAAAGGCTTGGGAGAGACTTCTTGGGAGCTTGGGGTACCTTGGGAGGATTCTAGAGAGTGGATGGAAGGGGTTGGAAAAACTAAAAAGTATTTTAGTGAAGAGGAAATGAGATCTTGGCTAGGGTTATATAGGAAAGGTGAGAGAGTTATTTATTATCTAGGTTTGGGACACCTCTAATTAAACTAATCAAAACCACAAACCAGACCTTGGTTTTTTCCTATGGTTTTTTCTTAAGAGGAGTTTAAAACAATATTTTATTTGAAAAATGGCCTAAAATATTAAAAGAATAGGGATTCTTATGTGGAGGTGAGTCACACTCTCAAGGAAAACAATTTAAAAAGAGAAAATGATTTATAATCCTTGAAGGGTCCACTAATGCATTGTAAAATAAATCAAACAAACCCAAAATCACATTATTTTAATGTTAAAACATATATTGGTACAAGATAATTTTTATATTATTTGATTACTTCAGTATTGGATCATTATGATGTCATAAAACATAGAGTGCCTTCTTCCCATAGATGCCACATTATTTTTTTCATTTTTATACTTCTCACGTTATTCCTATTATACACCGCAATATTTTTTTAAAAAAAAAGAACAAAACAAATTATTATGACAAATATAATTAACATAACTAGTAAATTGAAAATCCGAAAAGACATCAGGTAGTCCTTGATCTTCCACTTGTAGATATATATCATTATCTAATGTAGATAATACTATGTTAATAATTAGAGAAGATATTAATTCTACCTCTACTAGTACCCTGGAATAATGACCATATTTGGTGACATCTGTAGTCGTATAAATATTTATTGACATTACCACAATAGTTCCTATATCAAATAAAATATTAAGATTTCATAAGATCTAGTTAATACCAATTATTTTGATCCAAACCTGAGATATAGTATTTTTTATCAAAAATATGTTGAATCAAAAATCCCATTATTGAAAGTAGAATATACATGGATTTAACACAATTTATACAATCACCCAAGATCTACACTTTATATCCTATGTTGAAAAAATGATGTGATTGAAATCCCAAACTATTGAAATATATCTTCAATCAGAAGAACCCTATGAAGGAGTTACCTTCTGAACTAGATAATCAGTGTTCGAAAGCATTCTTTCAATAGGTAGAACGATTATAGAAATTATGGAATACTAAAATATTTTTAATCTATAAAGAATACAATCCCTATTAAAAATAACCTGGGAAGTATCTCCATTCTTAACGATTCACTCCAAAACAACATCCTTCATAAAAAAAATACTTCTATTGAGTTATGATTCATAAAGAAAAAATTAGGGATTATCCATGGTTGAAAAGCTACCAAATTTCATCATGTAAACTAATAATGTAGTACCAAGATGATGAGTAATTCTTGTGTAATCCTCCCTAGTTACCCTATACCGAGGATGTCTCCTCTCAACCAGTGCAATAACCACAAATCAAAGATCATTATTTGAGTCAGCGACAACCTACTTTGTTCGAATCATCTCAACACCAACCACGACAGTTATCTTAGCTACTAGAACCAAATATTTATGTGAAGCATATTCCTCAGTATCCATCACCATAGTTCATTGAGCCCCCATCATATTATTCGTTGAATCAACTGTATCTTTTAGATCAGTTCTAGAATGGTGACATCCGCTAGTACACCGAACACTCATCACAACATCCACTATCAAAACTCGATGCACATCCACCTAGGAAAGCATCATCACAGTCTAGTAATCTCTGGTCGACTACTCAAAATATCTTTCATCAACTGGAACAATCATCATTGTGTCATATTAGTGAGATACACCAATGGTTGTCTTCAATGAATATCTCCCCTCAAGTAGTTCGACCATCCATGGTTCAGATCAGAATCATACAACAATGTTTTCCTCAAATTATTCGAAATATTTGGTCAGATAAACATGAATTTTCCCACCCAATCCATTATTTATTCAAAAAATAATGAAATATATAATATGTTTATTTATTAAAATGATAAATGAAAATATTTTACACAACATTTATTCAGATTTTTTAATGTATGAATAAATGCGACAAAAATAATAGTGTGTACTTATTTTCTAATATATAATCCACTGCCATGAGATGATAGTAGAATACACATGTTGATAGATGGATGAACATCTCTTGAACCGATAGATGTCATCATTATTATCCTTTGTGTTAGAGGCTATAGAATACTATAGAGGAAGGATGGATCCAATCTGAAAGTCAAATGATTCTCTTAACCCTTGGATACACTATAGAGAGGGGATGTGTTTTTTCTATACTTATGTGATCATCATAAATCACAATTAATGATGAATATGTATTATAATTTCTTGAGAGAATGGTACACCATTTACAACAACATTCCACATTTCTATTTTTGTGTAGTTTTTATACATCATACATAATAGATATTTGGAAAAGTATTGTAAATCACTCATTATTTATCTAAAAATTATTGTTAGACTATAAAATACCCCTTAAATATTTTATACTTAATAGGAACTATATCATTATTAGTAGGAAAATCATACATTTACTTACTTTAATTTCCTTAGACAAAATAGAATCCATATAATTAGAGAAAGAAAATTCCTGAACTTTTTTCTAGATGTGACTAAGGGTGTCTTCCAATGATGGTATATTTTTATTCAGAGTTGATTCACATTGAGAAAATAAGTTAAAAAAATTCTCATTCATATCACTAGTCTCAACTAGAGTATCTTATAAAGATGAAAATAATCCTCTATAAAACCAAATATCTCAGGAATTTTCTTTCTAAGGACATTTCTCACTCTATGAGAATCATCATTGAAAATTTATATCGCATATGTGATATTTTTATCAAGTCCTCATTGATATCTAAGGATACCATATCACTTTTAAAATCTTAAACTATACCATCTAACATTAACAAATCCTAGGAAACATCTTCAATTGATTAAATACAACACTAATGTCCTTATATGATGAGGATATAGAAACAATAGATGTAATCTGATTTATAATCTCAAACTAAGAAATTATTATATTCTTTAGACAATTAATTATTTTTTAAATAACATGATTACGTACAAAACTAAATTAGAGATTAATGATTAAATAACTAGAAGAGTGTTCATCAACTCTGTTTGAGGTTATTAAATTTCTTTTAACACATTAAAACCTTACATTGAAATAGATAAAGCTATTAGATATTCTATCTAGATAATTATCCCATCAACATTATTTTTCATTAATTCAACCATATGATGAATTATATTATCAAATTTATCCACGTATTCATTATATTATAATATTGAAGGCTCATCCAAAATCAAATTTTCATTCCTTATATATAGAATGGGAGGAGCGGGTTCCTTTGGAGGTCCCCTTCATAGAGATTTCACAATAATGCATGGTTCTTCAGTAGCTTCTTCTTCTTCTGAACCAACATGTTTAGAGAGATTAAGACTCCTTCCTTTTGTAACCATTATAAAATTAGGGGACTAATTAATTGAAAATTATTCAAGATAATCCACTTCCCTAGAATGATGAAGGGATATATTTGAATAAATATAACCTTGTAAATAAAGAGTTCTTGAGTCACTAACATCCATAAATAAAATAATTCTAAGATCATCACTAAGGGATACATTATATTGCTCCCTTTAAGATAAAAATTATTTATTTAACCCTTATTACCAATTATTAAGGTGTAGTAACCTCAAAATAAGATTTTTATACTCTTAATGAGCAATAAAACTTCACTTTATTACCCAACATAGGCTTCCATGGAAGCTGTTACATCAATAGTTGGTTCCTCTTCAATTTTAACTTTTGAAAGAACTGAATAAGGAATTTTAGAAAAAATTATTCTTTCTCATATACCCCAATCTATAAGTATATCATCTATTGATTAGTATATATCATCTTAAAAAAGAAGGATAATTAGTAGGATTATACAATTGAGCACATGAAAATGTTCTTCTATTTATTCTATACAAATGGGAAAAAATCCATAAAGAGTAGCTGTGAGAATTTCTAGTTTTATTATGAATCACTTATCTAAGAGTGTTTAGTCCATAGAACATAGTTTCCATAACCTAAATGAGATATACTCTATCCTTCTATAATATAATGGTAAGAATTATCCAATTAGGATGAAAAATAAATGAATTTTGATAAGATTAATATATACCACTAAGGATATATCTTGTTAGGATAAATTTATTCTCAATCAAAAATCTATAGAGTAGATGAATAACAGCATGTAATGGTTTCTCAAACTCACCATTTCATTGAATGATCATAGTTTAAATAAACTTAACCTACATTTTTCTTTTAGATTATTAATATTGGACTATATATTTACTTATTAAAGGAGATATAGAAATAGATGGAAATGAATTAGCTAGACACACATTATCTACACTAATTATAGTTGAGCTGAAATCATTGATACCTTAATGTGGGAAATAATGAAATTTAGAATTCTACATAAATGATATAAAAAATTTATACCCACTGACTATAGATATGACTTAATCATTAGTATATCCCACAATGATCTCATAATTTTTCATTTAACACCCTAAATTTGTTTTAGAATAAAATACCATCAGTATAAGTTCAAATATTTCCATAGGAAAAAACCCCTATGGTCTAGATAAGAAAAATCGCCAGCCATTATATTCAAAAAATTTCACAAAACTTTTAACCTCTTAGAAATTTTTATTACACTTTCTCCATATATCATAAAAATTATCTTTCTCAATAACAATGAATCGATATAAGGTTCAAAGGATTTGGTTATGTAAAGAAAGGATTAAATTTAGTATAAAGTAATTGTAAAAGGTGTGTGAAGATTTAAATTTTCCAAGTGAATTATTATTTACTATTGGAATACACATAGTCTCTTTACAGGGGTGACATAATAAAAAAATAAAAAAATATATAATAATATAAGTACATGTCTCACTTTATTATTCGATAGATAAAAAAATTCTTTAAACATAAATCCATTAATGAAAACATATCCTGATATAATATATAAAGAAAAAATAAAACATATAATTAAAAATAAAATAAAATTAAATCATTTAAAATAAAATAAACCTAATTAATTTTAATAATATAAAATTGATTATTAGGAAATGGTTTTTTAGATATGTTTTTAACTAATTCTCAATAAAAATAAATTCAAAAGAAATATAAAACATTTCAGAATGATCTATTCAGAAGTGACATATCAAGTAAAAATATTTTTTCACTGAATGACTTGTTATATTTTTATATATATTGATAGAACTAGTGTTGTTAAATTTTATTGGGTTAGGATTAAAATTAAATCTAAAGTCCATTAATTTCTATTTCATCTATAAAATATGAGCATAAAAACCACCCACTTCAATGCACTCAACTTCAATAGTTGATAATGAAACAAAATATTGTTTTTTTACTTTCCCATGAAACTAGATATTTCTCTAAAAAGTGGGAGATTCTAGTATAAATTTTTTATCATGTCTAAATCCACTCTAATCATCATCATAATATGAATTTAAATGAAAATTAAAGGTTTTTATGTAAAAAAGAAAGAAAAATAAATTGTTTCTTTTAAATATAATATTATTATTTTGGTAGATGATAAATGATATTCTTTTTGGTTTTAATGAAATATTGAACATATAAAATCCTGAATATAATATTTGGACTACTTGAATACAACTAAATAGATCTTAAAATCATTCCTCTCTTAAGTTTATAATCAACAGATTTTCTAGATTCATCTTAATGTTGGAACTCATTGGAGTTAAATAAGTCTAACTAATTCTGAGTATAAATATTTTAAATAATTATTTTATATATTTATTTTTATTTAAAACATTCCTAAAATCCTTTTAGTAAATTTAAGATCTAATGAAATAGTTCAACTTACACATCATTATAAATTAAAATTCTTTTTACATGATATTTGAAAATTCATTAAAATGTTTCTGATTTGGGAAAACAAAAATAATATCATCAATACATATTTTCACAAGTGAAATATTTTTAAATGATTTTTTCCAGAAATATAATGGGGTATCCCAAAACCATAGACTAAAAATTTTACAAAATAAATGAACATAATATTTAATACAAAGATTTGGGTTATTATTTGAGACCATAAAGAGTTTTGGTAAGCTTAAAAATAGAATTTTAAAAATTAGGGTCTTAAAAACAAGGTGGTTGTGTGGAATATAATTCCACCATTAAAAATATATTTAGAAAGGATCATTTTTACCCATATCATATAATTTAAAATACATATATGATTCATAGACTAAATTAATTCTAATTGTTCTTAACCTTGTAACAAAGAAAAGTTTTTATTAATAATCCATTCCTTCTAATTAAATATAACCTATGGTAACTAATCCAACCTTATTCATAGTGATCACTCCTTGATGATCCTTTTTGTCTATAAATACCATTTTTTTCTGAAAAAATGATAATCATATGGTCTATCAGCCAATTACCACACATTATTCCATTTGAAATGAAAAAAATATTCTTGGATAAAAATCACCAAACTATCTTCACCTTAGGATTATTCTATGGTTTTTGGTTTTATTTGGGAAAAAATTAATAAAAAAATAAATATTTATTACTTTTATTATATTCCAAAATAATATTTATATTTTTATTATAATAGTTTTAAAAGGACATATTTTAATGGTTCTATGCTATTTCAGTAGCACACATTCAAGTTCATTAGTTTTTCCTTTTCAGTACTAGATTGTTCATGAACATTTACCAATTCATCATTATTTTGGTTTTAAAACATTTGATTATATCCCATGTTATCCATTTAATCAGTCATTTACTCAAGTTAATTCTATTTCTGATAAAAAAGATAACTTTTACCAAATTTAAAATGAATATTTTCTTTAAAAATCTGTGATTTTTTGTTGAAAATGTTATAGGATTTATATGTTTTTGAGTATCCTATGATGATTCGTTCATCAACATTTCATTCAAAATTACCAATATTTTCTATGGTATTCAAAATATATACTTTTCATCTAAAAAAATAAAGTATCTTACCATGGATTATATATTATTTTATATATCATTAGTTATTTTCATCATTTTGGTCATTATTAGAACATTATTAATGACATATGATGATGTGTTAATAGCATCAAAAAATGTGTAGGTGTTATAGATTCATACAACATGGTTCCAGTGAATTCTAAAAAGGTTTTAATTTTTATTTCAATTAAAACATTTCTGTTGATGTGTTTTTGGGAGAGGGAAGGTATGTTTAATTTTATTTTGTTTTGAGAAAAATGAATTAAATTCAGGATTCTCAGACTTTCCCCCATGATCACTTATCAGGGGAATAATATTATATATTTTTATTTTTATTTTTTAATAAGATAACCAAAATTAATAAAAACATTATTGGATTCAATTTTAATTCTAAAAGGATAAACCCAAGTAAATCATTAAAAATCAATAACTAAGACATATAAAAATATTTACCAACTCGGTTTTCAATCCTCAAAGGTCCAAAAAGATACATTTAGATATGTTTAAGTGGTTTATAAAACTGAAATTATCTATTGTTTTAAAAAAATATGATTTTTGTTTCTTTCCCATTTGGCATGTATCACATAATTTAGCATTATCTATTATTGTTGGGGTAAATATGATATCTGATTGTATATATGTAAATTCCTTAGAGAATAGTTTTTATAATTTCAAATCCTCACATTAAAATTATAAGATTCACAAATTTAATTATTTGTGAAGTTAAAATTTTGTTTACACAATAAATAATGATCTCGTATGTAATCATTTTTAGTTTTTCTGTACAGAATTTAAGCATATTGTTCTTAAAAGAATAAGAGTATTTTTTAGAAAAATCAATAGAATATCCATCAAAAAATAATTAATAAATACTTATTTAATTTTTATTTGAGTCTTTAACATAAAGTGTTTTACTTATGAGTATTTAATAGATCTCTTTGACATATATAATGAAAATAATTTTTCATTTAGAGTTTTCAGAAAATGTTTCATATTCTCAATCAATTTTAAATATTTATTGAAATATGTTTGAATATCCACAAATATTTATTGAATACCCATAATCCAAAAACCCTTTGGCATTGTTGTTGTTGTGGATTATTCTCTACAAAAATATAATCAAAACAATTTTGGCACCCAAATTTTCTTGGGTCCAATAGTGTTAGCTAAAAAACTTTTAGAACCCAAATATGCATATATATTAAAATATATTTAGAATTATAAATAGTTAAATTTGATGAAATAAATTAATTATTTATTCCACATATTTAATGCTATTTTAAACAATACACAATTAAAAAATTACTATTTATGACATTGTGATAACAAGTAATATTATAAATTTTTCTATTTTAGAAATAGGTATAAAATAATATTTTTATAACATGGGTTTACCTCTTTAATTCTTATTAAATAGTTTCCGTTAGTAAAAAAAACTAGAATTTTCCTTTATATTTTTAACTCGATCCATTAATTCTTTCTTTTTGTTGTCATGGACAAAAAAACTAGAAGTAGATTCATTGAATTTATCTTTTATTTCAAAAGAAATTAATTTAAATATTATTTTCTTATTGAAAACAACATCATATGATATATTTAGAGTTATGAAATTATATAATGACTCATATTGGTATTCTAATATTGAAAAATATTTATTTAATTTTTCATATGAGTAATTTTCATATTCAAATTCAGAATAAGAATAATAAACAGATTTACCTCACTAGATTATGCCATAAAAAAATATTTTCTTTTATGTTAGTTACTTTAGATTTATAATTATAAAAATATTCATTATTGGATTTTTTTCAAGCCCTCCATTTTTCCTTCACAACTTTATACTCCATCCTATAGTCATATATCATTTTATACATATTTTTATACTTCTTCTTATCCGTAGGCGAGGGGAAATTAGGTTTTCTGTTCACAATATTATTACACATTTTTAATAATATTTATATTTTATTTCTAATGATAATGTTTTTTCTATGTTACCCCATTAAATTATTTCCCCATAAAAATGGATCTAGTTGTGACCATGAGGTTTTCTAATGATGAGGTTGTAGGATAGGTTATCAAACTGTCACTTTGTTAATTTTATTTGTTAAAGTTAAAACAAATATTGAGGATTTGAAATGAAAAAAAATAAGATAAATTAAATAAAATAATATTAAAAATATAAATTAAATTTATATTTTAGAAATTAGATGCAAAATAAACTGAAAAAGACATTTTAAAGGTATGAGTATTGGGAATGATTCAATCCTTAAACACTCACATTATTATTGTATATATATTTCATCCAATTAGACTATAAAATGAATACCAAAATATCCCATAGCATATAGTTTTATTTCCTTTAATTCATATTTAAACCTCAAATTAGGATTTTTATACACTTATGAAAGTGATTCTATTTCCAAAAGTCCTTCAAGGAACCAAAATGAATTTTACATAATGTGCTCAATGGGAAGACCTCTACCAAAAAAGTTTAAACAATATCAAAATTATTTTATAGTCATATGTTGGCAAAAAATACTAAAAAACATATAATAAATAAAAAAAGTAATAAAGATTCATCTTTTAATCATGTGAACAAAATCCATCATAATTTAAAAGAAAAGTGTTTTCAATGAAAAACAAAAACTCAAAAAGGGAATTCCTTCAAAGCAACACTTACCACCACAAAATAGAGTTAATACCAACATGTATATATTATTATCATTATAAATCTAATTATCCAAACAATCTTCTCTATAACAAAACAGTCACTAAATCTATCCATCCTTTGAAATAAAAGTACAGACTTCAATTTATATGAAAATTGGGTGGTAAATTTTTATCAAGTTTATCTAGTCTCAAACATGGAATTAATTTGGACAAATAACATACCAAATCGTTGAAATATGACTTCATCATTATTTTTCTAACCAGAGTTCATTTTCTCTCTAAACAATTTTAGGCTGTTATTATACATGTATCAAAATTTATAGCCTAATTTCTAAAGTGGACACTTTCTGTTCGTGGTGTCTCAAAAACATCCCATAATTGAACATGCCAATTTACCATATTAAATAGAAAATTTAATATTAGTGTTATATTTGGTGAGGATTATTTCTTGTATAGCTAAAATCAACCCATTTGGAAACCAGTGGGTCGTGTTATTCTGAATTTACTAATAGAGAGTCAATTTTACCAAAAAACAATCTTTCTAAAATGATTGATTTTTTAGTGATTATATGAACAATTCAGCACAAATTTTAGTTTGATGAAGTCAATCCCATATACAATGGGTTACTAAAAAAACAATTTCAATAATTTGATCAATATAAGTGTAGTTATTCTCAAAACATCAAAGTGATCTAAAACTTTTAAAATTATATAATTAAGTCATTTCCATAATTTATATAAAATAAATCCAATACTTATATAATTTGAAATAAGATGATAGCTTTTTGATGAAACATATAAATAATTTATTCTCACAAAAAACCTCCACTGGTTATTGAAATTCTATTCATGGATGTGGTTCGTCTTTAGTTTTATCTAGAAAATTATTTCTTCTTATAAAAATAACTTGGTACCACTATCCTCATGTGTACTAGTATAATATTCAGTTGGGAAAAAAATTCCTTCTATAATATAATCCTCCACGTCAAATTTATATGAAAAAATAGTCCAGTCAAAAGTAGTAGGAATTAAATATTCATAGGGAGAAATATTTGTTAAGATATTTTCAAAATAATCTAAACAATGTGGATCAAAATTTATGAATTTTCTATGTGGGTCCTCAGACTCCAGCATTATACATTTACATAGAAATTTGGAAGTAGATTAGGTTCAACCAAATGTTCCTAAAAATGAATGGATGAAGTGTTTATTCCTCCTTGGCCAATGGTTTGTAAAAAGGTTCTTATTTTTCAATTTTAAAAGTTGTGGCTTTACATGGAATTTCATTTTAAACTAATTCATCGCAATAATTTTTTAAAGAAATTTGATTTTCTAAAGATGCATCAATTATTGAATTTGTAATAATTTCCTCTATTAATTTTTAAAATTTATATTACAAATAATTTTTCAATTCACAAAAAGGTTATTTAATATCAAAAGTTGGTGGGAAAATACTTTCATTTCCTTGAGATTATTTTTAAATTTTAAATTATTTTAATTATTATAATGTTGTAGTAAGGTTTTAATTTTTTTCTTACATCTTGAATTATAACATCATTTTTTTGAAAAATTAATTTACCATATCGGATCATTATATTAGTTTCTTAGAACAAAAAACCATTCTAATGGAATTGAGATTTTAAAAATTATTCATTACTAAACTCCAAAAATTGCAGATATTCATGATAATCCTAAAATTTTTCATTATAAAGAAGTTTTTTGTACCCTGAATTAGTGGTTAAAATTCTAAAAATCAATAAAAATTAAAAACAATATCGAAAAAAGCTTTGGAAATGGTTTTAAATTTATTATGTGGATTTATTCATGTTACTCTAGTCAATAATTTCACTTTAAAAATGAACTACACTAGTGACCATGGGGGTTTCCCATATGGAGGCATCAATCTATGCTTTAAATCTATCATTTGGTTATTTTTCCCTTATTAATGTTAAAACTAATAGTGGTGATTTTATATAAAAAAATTTAAATTCTGAAAAATCAGATTACAACTAGAAATTAATGTTTACGATCAGAAATCAGAAGAAATATTGAATGAAAATGAAGAGCTAAAGTCAATAGTAGTTGGTAAGCTTCAATCCCCAAACACTCCCATTATCATTATATGTGAATTTATTCCTATTATGTTATGTAATTTATATTCAAACACCTCAATCTATACACCTATATTACCTATAAATCAAATCAATACCTCAAATATGGATTTTTTTCTCCTTATGAAAGTGGTATGATTTCCTAAAGACATCTGAGGAACTAAAACTAATTAAACTTGTTATGCTCAAATAGGATACCATTCCAAAATAATTTTAAACATTAAGACACATATTTTATAGTAATAACTAGATAAAATTTTTAGAACAAAATAGAATAAATTTTAAACAATAACTAGAGAGACCTACTTCAACCAATCAAACAAATTCAAAGATAATTCAAATGAAAATAGTTTATAATGAAATTACCAAACTCCAAGGTAAAATGCCTATAGATATTCACTTCCCACTACAATAAAGAGTTCATCCCAAATATTTATATTGTATTTATTTTAACTCCTATTATCCCATATATACACTACATAATATCCCACTCCCTCAATAAAACCATATATTTAAATGAATATGAATACTTGAATTTATAAGAAAAATGGGTGTTATATTTTCTTCCTAGTTTAATTCTAATTAATTTTGGATTGATTTTGGACCTCCTACTGGATTAATATTAGATTTATTCCATCATCAATATTTATTACACTCAATTTTTATTTTTCCATTCAAAATTTCAGGCTATTTGAACATATGGAGAATGTGGTATACCTTAATTACTAATGTGAACATTTTAACGATCTAGGTGTCTCTTAAAATTACACTAACTGAACATGCAAGTTGAATATATTAATGAGATAATTTAATCATTGTATAAAATTTGGAGATTAATTTTTTAGTTATCTTTCTCTTCAACAGTTGGATTATTATTATGATAGGTTTGTCCAAAATATCAGAGTGATAAAAAAACAATTGAAATACTTTAATTAAAGAATATTCATAATTCAGACCAAAATAGATTAGAAAAATGAAATTGATGAAATTTCATATATAATGATAGATTGTTGGGGAATAAATCATCTAAATACAAATTAAAATTATTTAGAATAATATCTCTATAAACATTCATTAAACAATGTGTATTTGTTAAAAGATTTATTTAATCATGTTTTTTTATTGTAGAAATTTTCAAAAATCTTGGAAAATTGAGAATTCTAATTACTTGAATGTGAATTTATTGAATTATATTCATCATAGGACCATGAAAATGACCTCTCATTTTAGTTATTCTATTGTTTTTATGAAGATTACTTTAAAGCAGTATGATCTTTTTTTAATCATCACATTACCTCCATCCTCAGTTACCATATCAACTTCATATATCATGAGTGTGAAAGTAAGATATTTTATTTTAAAATATTTCATAGTAGTAGATTACCTAATAATAGATGAAATTTCACTTCATTTGGATAAAAAAACTATAAGAAGTTTATAATTTTAATCATGTTTTAGAATAAAAGTTTCACAGGAATCCACATTGTATATCACTTCAATCAACCTTCAATTCATTTGAGTTATGTTATCACCAAAAATCATTCTTAATATTTCAAAAATTATTTCAGAAATATTTTACCAGATCTGTATTACATTATCAATACCTTCACATGCTAATAATATATTTGACCAAATATCATATGTTTTAAAATATAGAGAATCACTATTGACTTCATATAGACATAATACACATATTATTACATTCATAAATTTAGATATTTAGATCATTTTTGTATTTATAAATAGCATCCTATTTTTGGATAATCTTACTAAATTTTATACTTCTTGATATATTTCAAATAAATATATAAAAAATGATATTTTAATTAGAAAATCATCGTATCCATCCATCACCTATTGTTTTATCTATTGAAATAGAGAGTACTAACTATAATAATTACCTATTTATTTTCATCCATTATAGTCGATTAAAATTTTTGTTCATGAGTTCAAACAGTTAGAGTTGAGAATTCAATCATCTAAAACCATATGATAATAATTTTATTTTCTGGAAGAATTTATAAAGTAACTCTATATGGGGGAGTGAGATTTGTTCTTAAAATTTTAAATCCAATTTAAAATCATCCTTTGAATAATTATTTATTATTTTATTATATTGAAAGTGGAAATAAGATTAAAAATTATAAAAACAAAATAAATATGATATATATTTGATCAGTGAAAAATAATCACCTAGTCTACTCCACTAATGCATTCTTTATAATCTTGGTGATTTTCACTAACTAGGTCATTTTCTCAGGGACCTTGGTAATTGTGTCAAAGTAAATGAAACTTGATACAAAATGACTCCAATATATTTTAAAGGACTCTCATTTTTTCCACTATATATTCAATCCATTTACTCACTCAAAATAAGGACTGTTCGCATTAAAAAAGATAAATATTTAAAATAAAGATAACGAATCATCTCATAGTTATAAGATGAATCTAAAAAAATTTCATAGGTTATTATAGAAAAAGTATATGAAATCAATGATCCTATCTAGAATAACCATTTATTGTATATGTAAGGTTCTTCAAATAACAACAACAATAATTTTTCCTTAATTTTAGTAAAAATGATTAGTTTTTAAAAACCAGAATGTAGAGTATAATTATATCTCTTCTAAGAGTACTCTATATCCTGGGTGGTCTTAATTTTTAGGTTTCTTTGTCCTTTTTTATTTTTGTATTGTTATCTCCATATATTCTAAAACGGTGATGAGTATATATAATAATCCAAAAATACAAGCTTCTTTCTCACATATGACATTATATTTCAAAAATTAAAATCATTGAGATTGATGTAGCGTATAACCTTGGTCTTTATTTGAACTATTAAAATTCTAAAATATATACATATTTTTTAATTCATCATTCTTAATCTTTCTATCACAATGTTTGAAAAATGAAAAATAGGCATGAAATTCTATCATGTTCCTATAGTGGTAATAAATTCTTTAATAGTGTTAATAAATACTCTTAATTTATTCTTTATAATTACTATATATTTGTATGGTATTATATTCTTTAGAAAATATTTCTATCATCAAAACATTGTTATACATAGTGAAATGTAAAAATTGAACCATTAAAGAATTATTTTACTTTTAAATAAATATTCGACTTTATAAGATAATATGTATCATATTATATTTCATCCTTTCATATGATTATTCTATTATTGTTGGATAAATGAACTGGAAATATGGTTTTATAAGATGTTTTTTTCCTCAAATTATTTTTTTGATCTGTGCATGACAATTATTGACTTCATACACTATTTTCCTTTATCTAATACCACCATTAGGACTTTTATTATATTTTATGAAGAAATGATACTTCATATTGTAATTTTATTGTCTTATGATCATTGAATTTTCCAAAATAACAGCTCCTATGATATTGTTCTTCCTTATATGATAATTCACATACAAATGACTTTTTTAGAAAAAAATTACTATGTATGGAATCTGATATCTAGTATGAAGATAAATGTTTTTCCACAAGATGATTTCCCTTGATAAAAAATAGATTTCATTATATTTTATGATAAATAATATCTCATATGAAAATTTATCACCTAGTATGATAATGTTTCATCTCATATGAAAAAAATCCTTAAAAAATTTCTTCAGACTTGAAAAAAACTAATTTAAAATAAATATTTCAAATTAACAAAAATAATCCAACTAAAATATAAATAATGGTTTAGTAGAAAATTAAATGTGTATTTATTGAACATAAAAACAAATTAATTATTGAGACATATTGGAATAAAGTTAATTTATCCAACATACTCCCCACATTTCCTTTATA
This sequence comes from Viscum album, assembly GCA_963277665.1. Lineage (NCBI taxonomy): Eukaryota > Viridiplantae > Streptophyta > Magnoliopsida > Santalales > Viscaceae > Viscum > Viscum album. Next base: position 487,127,186 of record OY728145.1, read on the forward strand.
AATATTCAACCCTATTTGACAAAGAATGATTATAATTGAAATTTTGGTCTCACACTAGTCTTCATGAACTCTCCCTTTGTTGGTTTGGAAATAAAATAAAACTAATTATCATATTAGATACAAAAATTCCCTCCATTGATAAATATAACACCTCACACAGTTGTAGACCCAATGAAATATAAATACAACATCCTCTCAGTCACCACGTAAATGATGAAAAAAATAATTTTTTTAGCGCCAAATCTCATTGGCTTCCTAAAATTTATTTTCATGAAACTAAAAAGTACATATATTATAATAAACATCATTAACTTAATTTGAAAACATTATCTTACCCACATCTCAAAATATTAAGCCTTTAATTATTCATCTATGCTCAAATAAGGTTTGAATCAGTGTGGGGATTTTTTTGACATACACTGTCACTATCATAATTCCTTTTTAACCTATAGAATGAAACCCCAAAAATTGAATAATACACTTCAAGATAAAAGTAAAATTTTAAATATCAATTCTTATAACCATTTCCACTTTATATTTTACTTTTTGGAAAAACCATATTTTAAAATATGGTTGAGATTGATTCCTTACATAACTTAAAATCCTCATAATATTTGGATCAATTTACCAAAGTCCCAAAGTCCTTGAAAAGTGAACCAATGGCCGAAAAATTCAATTTCCCCTCCCATATTCATTTTATCCTCCCATACCAAAACTACCAGTTGAATCTTTATCCACATCATACCATCTGCACACTATATAATATTTTGTGAGGCCTATGTTTCATTATCTTGATAGTTTTGAACTAATTAAAATGATTTATTTACACACAATTACCATATTAAATCTAGTTGATTTCAAAGGATACCACCATCAAACAATCTTTCCTTCCACTAGTCATGATTGAATCTAGTTCAATCCTTATGTCCCCAAATTTGATGTTGTAGAGGCCCTACAGAATGGAGGACCAATTTCATCTACTAAAAACTAATGTATAGTGGATATTCGTGTTGATACAATACCACTATATTGTAATTACTATAGTATTTATATAGTATCATAAAATATCATTTCCACTAGGATTTGAACATACTTTTTATTCATGGTTACCTTTTGGATTTACCAATTAGATAATCTGCTAACTATATCTCGATGCTTATTAGGTGTAAAAAATATCTCAAATATATAGTAAATATGATCAATCGTGTAATGTTATGTGTCCTCCTAGTACATTACTTTTCCAATTTTTATTGTTGGAGGTGATTAGAAGAGGGATAGAGTAGGTTTGTAGGTGGTTGGATACCAAAATGCTAGAAGATGGAAGAATTAACACGGTGACAAGTTTACACAATGTATAATAGAGGTTTAAGGCTTGTGTGAGGAAGGTTCATGATGTGTGGTGAACTTTGGCATGAAATACTTTGGAAAGATGTGTTGTTTAGTCGGACATGAATCCTGACATTTACACATCATTTTAAGTTTACATGTCATGTAATTTCCCTATGAGATATATCTTTAAAGCCAATAGTGCTGTAGGTTTCCCTCAAACCCCACACCCATGTCATTTCCATGTTACCCAATATCTCTCCTCCCAACCTTATTTGCATTCTTTCATTAGAGATTAATACCTGGCTTCCCATCTATGATATGTGATGAGTTATTTCCTCTCTCTCAATTATTTCCTTCAATTATACTTTGAAGATCCACTTTAGTGGTGCAGTGTTATCTTGGGACATGAGCAAGAATGATTTTTAATGATCTTTGGGAATGGTGTAGGTTATTCTCTAAGTTTCTTATGTTGTGGTGGTTTCTAGGCATTTTTTTCTTCATCCTTTATGGTACAGTGATATTGGAAAGATTCTTTGAGGTAGGGTATCCTCATTCTCACTCTTCTATATGCTATATGTGGGATAATCATGCTTTTCCTACCTTTATATAGATTTTAATGGTTATTATAATCATATAATAAATTTTAATGTCTAAAATTGATGGGTAAGGGGATTTATCACCTTCTTTACTACTTTATTATATGTTGTATAGATTTTTATGCAAGCCTGTTTGCAATTATGAAAACAAGGGTTGTTGGGAGCCTTTATTTTATTATAGTTTTATGCTATAATGAAACATCTTATGTTTTTGTGTATCACCTGAATAAAATAATAAAAAAAATGTATATTTATCTAATAATTAGTTTTCCTTGGGAATATGGTTTTTGTGATAACAACCATTTTAAATAAATAATATATATGATAATTCCCCCGAGTTATTATGGATGATGGTATGTGTCTTGGGATGTTCACATGTGGTTTTTGGGTTTCCCTTCCGGGATTGGGATGTTTTCTGATGATATATGTGTTTGGTAGGGTTGTATGGTTTGTAGGGTAGTGATGGGGTGGTTTGTTGGAATTGATTCTATGTAGGTAGTTGAGCAATGTTGCATAGTGGATTTGATTTTGTGGTTGTGGGGTAGTCGTTATGGAGAAACAGTTGTGTTATAGTGGTTATGGTGAAATGGTGGCAGTACATTGAGGTTGTGGTTGTGTGATAGATGAAATGTGAGGGTGTAATGTTGTGATATTTATTGGGTAATGTGATGTGATGAAACTGTAGGATGTGTGGTGTTGTGATGGTTATTGTGAGTTGGTCCACTTGTTGTGTGCTATGGTTAATTTAGTTTCCTGGTTATCCATGTAACAAATTATGATTCTAAATGCATATTAATTATTTAAATTAAAAAATGGTAAATGAAATTAATTTAATTTAATGAATAAATGAGTGGTGTAATGTGATATGAAAAGGATAATGAATAAATGAATTTAAAACTGCAACTAAAAGTGGGAAATGTTATATGGATTGTGTGGTGGTTGTATGGTGTGGAATTTAGTGGTGGAATAAGTTCTGGTAGTTGATGTGTGGTATGGTGGATGTTATGTGGTGTGGAAAAGTGTTGTTTATGTGAACCGTTAGGTTGGTCATTGTGTGCTATCTTTATATCATGTATGCTTATGCTATTTTAAATGTGCCACACCTATATTGGATAACCTTACCAATGATTAGAGGTGTTGTGTTCTATATTTTCTCCCCAATATATTGGATTATAGTGATATGGATGGATCAATGCCTTCTCCCCCTTTATCTTCCTTCAGATGTGATCTATTGGCCCATGTATGTATTTATGAGATGTGATATATTAGCTTTAGGTGTCTATGGGTGATATGTGATGTGGTGTGATGTGATATATGGTGGAGGTCATGCATGGTAAGAGAAGGGAATGTGGTTTATGTACATCATGTCCATGATAACCTACTACTTTGGTTATGGTTTTGATGTATGGCCCAAGCGTCTGTAGGTGGGATGTGATGTGATATTTGTTGAAGAGATGGGAGAATATAATGTCTGATAATGGGGAATGAGAGATGAAAATCAGCGGTCAATGGGAAATAAGGTGCCTTGATTTTTAATAATCTTGATGCCATATTATTATATTGGATGCATGATTATGTGAGCTATCCATAGTGTGGCAGTGTTTGGTTAGATGACCTGTATTGGTACTTTTTGGTTTCATTGTTTGTGAACATGCATATTAGAATGATCTTTACACATGTACACATTAGGACTTAGTTATGCCCCTAATAAGAATACCTGTTATGATCAACATACATATATAAGTAATTATTAGGTTTCTAGGAGGATTTTAGGGACTGTGTTGGTGATTAATATCTGGGTTGGAGTTGTTGTTGAGTTTCTTCCATAGTCTTGTAATTTTGGAATTTAATCTAGAGACTTTTATATGTACCATTTTTATTTATTCATGCATTGTGGGATGGTTTTTGGTTTACCATAGCATTTTCTATTGGAGTCAGTGGTGAATGTTTAACCTATATTATGATCTAATTTCTTTTATAGAGGGTAATGCCTCCCATACATTGAGATTTTTATACCCTCGTTGCTAGTCACCATCCTGGGGCCTACTAGAGGTAGGACTCAGGGTCATTATCCATCTCCCATCATTATGACATATTTAGTGGGAGGGGGTCATGAAAGACTGGTATCAGAGATGATTAAAGAGATATTGCTTGGATTTTAGAGTTAAGAATAGTGTGTATTGCATGGGTTGGCATTGAATCAGTTCCAATTGACATTGTTGTGTGACATAGTCTATGTAGACTAGCTTGGAAATGGTATTTTAGCCCCCCTGAATCCAATGCATGGACTTCGAGCTTATTTAATGACAAAGTGAGGTGGACTTGTTTATAAGGAAGATTCCTAGGAGAGGAACATGCATCATGATGACATGCATTAATTTTTAGATTGGGTTTTTTGGGGAAATAAAATGAAAAAATTAAATAATCTTTGATAAAATTCCATGTTGTTAGGCTTAGGATATTCTCCTTATTTTCATGTATGGATCCAATAATTTTTTTCTGATTTCCTCAGATTTATAATTTTCAATAGGATAATTAGGTTGATTGTCAGTGGTTTGACATAATAGAGGATGATGATTCTGGGAAGATGACTTTGTGTTCCTTCCAATGGAAGAGTTTGGGTAAGTATGAGGGGTGTGTCTCATATCTAGATACAAATAAATAGATAGAGGAGATTAATATCTCTTTTGGTATGATCTGAGCTTGAGATGGGTTTTGGGTGTCATTACCAGTAAGTCATATGTGAAGTGCTTCGCATTAATGGTGGGCACTATTTATTAGTCACTGCAAGGATGTAGATGTGTTGTGGATGACTATCATAGGGTGTTTTGGGTAGATTTTTATTTGCATACAATGATGGAATCCAAGAGGAAAGGGATTCTCTCCCTTAAGAAGGTAATTTTGAGCATGCAATATATTGGTATCATGTTCAAGGACCTCCTACACTTTTCTCCCCATGTTTTCCTAGATAACTAATCCATAGTATGGAATCTAAAGGTGTCTTTTCTCCTAGTGATTAGGTATTTGGTATATTTTTTTGATCCCAATATTTATAGAGTTATAGAAAAAGGAATACTTTATCAAGAAGATTATTTCAATGTGAGTTTATCATCATTAGGGAAACTGATAGGGTTTTTTATGAGAAGGACTTTAGGTAGTGGGCTATGGGTGTTTAGGCATTTAGGGTTCCATTCTGCATGGAAATGATCAAGATAATTTCTTTCATAACTGATAATGATATTTTATTTCATTGAACCTTTTAGGGTTTTTTAATTTTCCTGAAATATATGAGGAAGATATCAGCACTTCTAGTCTTAGTGACCGATTGATTAGGGAGGCCATTTTTAGATAGGTGGATTGACCCCTTTTTAGTAGTATTAGTTTCCTCTAAAATAGTTCCAGTAGCACAGACCACATGTTTTATTCTGTAGCTGAGATCTAGTGGAGCTGGTGGAGGGATGCCTTGTAATTGACCCCATCTATAGGGACCCAGGATAATGAATTAATGTGGATTCTGGTAGCATAGATGTAGGGTATTTGGGCATATTTAGATGCACATGTTAGAGGAAACAACTCTACCACATCCATATATTGTCAATCATATGATCAGTTTATCATTTGACCTTATGTGTTCTTTGATTAATTCTAGAGACTTGGACTTTTTTTCTCTTACTTTGGGTTGTATGTTGGTAATGGATATCAAGAGACTTCTAGTTTCCATTATGTTATCTCTATGGGATGGCGTCCAGGCTTCAACGATTGATCAATGTCAGGAATATAAAATGTATACGGGGAAGCACCAATCAGTAGGGGACTTCTTCTAATGAGATATAAATCCGTAAAATGTTATCCTTGATTTGGATTAGCTATATTCTATTTATTAATTTAGTGATTTAATTCAAAGAATATTCTCATTTACCAATTTAGAGATACATGAAATGTCATTCATTGTATATTAATGTTATTAGTTAAGTGTTTGGCTAATGGAGCCTATTTTTTTTACAGTTTTTTTAGCTGTCATTAGAATCTTATGTTAGGGATGATCCCAGGATTTTTAGGTATTTTTTGATGTTTTCAAATAGGAGGTTATAACACTACCTCATAAACATGTTGTCAAGTTTGGAATAGAGTTGTAGTCGAGTGAATCTCCAATTTCAATAAATCCACATCAGACAGTTCCCATGGGGTTTCATTATTTGAGGCTATAGGTGTATGATATTATTTAGAGGGGATTCATCTGACCCAATGTGTTATTGTGGGGTTCCGTAGTGATGCTCATCAAATAAGAGAATCGTAGATTAAGGCTTTGTATAGAAATATAGAGGATGAATCAGGTAATGATCAAGAAGTTTTACCCTCTTATGATGATCAATGATTTCTTGACCAGTAGAGAGGAGCATGTTGGTTCATTAAGATTTATATATAGTTTGAATATCACCAGTTGAGGGTGAAATATGAGGATATTACGAATATTTCCTTCAGATGTAGGTATGCTCACATAATATTTGTGGTCATTCGATTTTGTGTTATGAATGCACCAGTTCTGTTGATGGGGATTATGAATTCCATGTTCCAAGAGTTCCTATATTGGTTCAATGTCATATTCATTGATTATATATTGATCTACTCAACATTATAAGATGATCATTATGATTATATCATAGTTGTTTTTCATGTACTTTGACACCACCATATTTATAGGATGTTTTCCAAGTGTGATTAATGGACAAGATAAGTCCATTTACGTGGACTTGTGGTGCCTCCATAGGGTGTGTCAATAGACCCATCAAAGGTTTAATACATTTTTTCTTGGGAAGCACCAATTAATGTAGAAGAGGTTTATAGTTTCCGTGGTATAATGGGAAATTATCAAAGGGTTTTACCTAATTTCAATCAATATATATCCCCATTGATAGGGTTTACCGTAAAGGACAAGGATTATCAGGTTGACAGATTAGTGCCATGAAGTTTTCGGTTACCTTAAGAAGATGTTGGTTAGTGATATAATGCTTCAGTTTCCTTGGGAGGGTGCGTTTATTGAGGTTTTATGTGATACAACCCATCTAGTAATGGGGCGTGTGTTGATAAAGTGGAGATATTTGCTTGAATATGGGTCTTATAAATTTCACCCCCTTGGTTATAACAATTCCACTAATGATCTGAAGTTACAAATAGTTGTGTTTGTGCTATACTTGTGCTGAAATTACCTCCATGACAAGAATTTTGGGGTTTTCATGGAGAAAAAGTGACTGAGATATTATTTATATCAACATGATCTAAATAAATTTCAATAAGAGTGGATGTAGTTTATTTAAGATTACAATTTTGGGATCTCTTACACCCCTTAGAAGTGTAATGTTGTTGTGGATGCGTTGAGTCAAAAGTCTTGAGAGGATGTATCTTGGGAGTCTACAAATGTTTGGAAATGAATTGTGGAGCTTACAGTGAATCATCATGAAATTGGATAGAGAATTGGAAGTGTATGTATTTCTCAAATGAAATTGGATTAGTCTTTGATGAAGTAGGTGAAGCATCCTTAGTGGGGAGACTTAGAGGAAAAGGGGATGTGTGAATGTGCGGGCCATGGTGATGCTCCCAATGGATGTTTCAAGGATGGTAAGAGTTGGGTCTTGTTCCCAAAAAGTTTTTTTATCCCATAGGATATGTATGATGGTTTTTACAAGATTTCAATAGGTCACATTTAACAGTACATCATACTATAAAAAATATGTATTAGGGATTGAAGATACAGCTTTGGTATCCAGGGATGAAATAGTTGGTAGTAGATTTTGTGGAAATATGTTTGTATTTTTATTAGGTTAATGAAGGGAACCATGTTCTGAGTGGTTTTTTAAATTACTTGAATTTACCAAAGTTGATATTGGAGGAAATATAGATGAATTTATTTACGGGGTTATCCATGCTCAGAGTGGTTGTGATGTGGTTTGGGTTATAGTAGGCTAACTAACAAATCGAGTCACTGTATGGTGATCCATGAGTCGAGTTTCATAGATGATTTGGAGAGGCAGTATGTGGATGTTGTCATTAGGATTAATGGGGTATTAAGTAAAGTAATCTATAACTAGGTTCCTCATTTTAACTCATGAGTTTAGAGGAGTTTGTAGCATGCTATCAGCTCCTAGTTTCACCTTATCACTACATTCTAGCTTTAGAAAGATGGGCAGATAGAGCGGACCATCCAAATGATGGAGGATATGTTTTGTGAATTAATCTTCCAATTTGGGATATCTTAGGTATTAATCCTTCCATTGGTTGAGTTTTTATATAATTATTTTATCACTAATCCATTTATATGGCTCCTTTTGAGGCATTATATGGGCAACTGTGTCATTATCCATTTTTCAAGGCAATGGTTGGATATTCAATAATGGTTAGACTTGATGTGGTGCAAAGTGCAACTGAGAATATATAGACAGTTAATGAGTGGAAGAGGGTCGAGAAAGACCATCAATAGGATTATGATGATCATAAGTAGAGGCCCTAATGTTTTATATTCAAGACCGTTTGTTCTTGAGAGTCTCCCCTCAGCATGGGAAGTAGAGGTTTGGTAGGTGGAGTATGCTTTATCTTGTTTTTTTGGGGCCCATTGAGGCATTAAGACATTTTGGTATAGTGGGGTATATGTTGGAATTTACATCATGTTTGGAGAAGATCCATAACAACATCCATGTATCCTAGCATCGTTGATATATTTACAGTAGATCCTACTTTATTGATCGGGCAGAGTTGGATATCTAAGTAGACATGACATCTATAGAGTGGCTGGTAGAGATCTGGGATTATCATGATAAGGTCCTGTGTGGAAATACCATTTCCTTATTATGTGGGTTTGGGAGGTATGCTATCCAATATTAAAATAATTTGGAGTGAGATACATAGATGTGGTTCCAATATACGAAAATGTTTTTATTTTTTATTTTCTCTGTTTTTCAATAATGGTATTCTTCAATCATTATATGTTATAAGAAGTGTTATTTCCTTTGATGTGTGATTTTTAATAAAACCCATGACATATGGAAATCAAGTACCTTATTCCTAATCAATACACATTAATTGTGACATGATTAAACCCATACTGGTGATTCAGTGGCACCTAGAATGGATAATATCCAGACATAGATTAAGTAATTCCCTAATTTGTATGATTGGGAATTTTTGGAGGTTTAATGGTTTTGTAGGTGGATATGTGGTTGTGTTTTGATGAGGTTTTGTGAGATTTTTTGTGGTCATTTAGTTTTATGTATTGTTATGGTGGTAGTATTTTGGATTAATAAGATCCTTGAGAGGTATCTTGTAGGGTTGTTGTTCAGAACCCTTTTTATGTGTATGGTTTTAGATTCATGAGTATTAGAATAAATTTAGAGGTATCTTATGTATTAGTTCATTTCATATGGGTGTGTTACATTTCTAGTTATTAGTGTTAGAGGTGGTCAGAGGTGGCCTAGATCATGTTTGGAGGTGTTTGGCTGATAAAATCTAGATGAAGGCTGAATTCAAATTGTACAAAGATTAAATTACGTGAAGGAGAGGATCATGGATTGTGTTATTCTGGTTCATGATGTGTAATAAATTCCTGTGTTAAATCCTTTGAGATGATCAATTTTTCAATAGGACTTGAAAACATTAATTGACATGATGATTAAAGGTTACACATTGTATAAAAACCCTATGTGGCACATCTTTGAAGACACAAACACTCAGGGTTTTCCTCAAACCCTCCACTCCTCTCATTTCTAGGAGATCCAACAACTATCCCTCTATCCACATTGGGATTACTTTATCATAAAGAAGTCATTTTCATCTAGTATTTGATATATGGGGAGTTCTTACCCCTTTCTTATGTGTTTACTAATTTTTTAGATATCTTCTATGGTGGTGTGGTTTTGGATTGGGGTGTGAATTGGGTTGTGTTTTAATGGTATTCAAGTGTGGTGTATGTTTGACCACATGTTTTCATGTTTGGTGGTGGGTTTTATAAGGTTTATTCTCCACTCTACGATGAACAATGAGATTTGAAAACATCTTTATGGTAGTAGGCCACCATTATCACACATTTACGTACAATGTGTGGGATCTAAATTATTTTTGTTACATTTGGGTGGATAGTATGGGTTTAAAATATCATATAACAAAATTTAATGTCTAAAATTTATGGGTAGGGGTATTTATCTCAAGATTTACAACTTTGATATATTTTTTAGATATTTTTTTGCATTCCTTTTTCAAATTTGGATAAAATAGGTTATTTAGAGCCTTTCTTTCACTGTAGTTTTTATGTTGTGATGTCCCCAACTATGTTGTTGTGTGATCTCACCCAAAAAAATGATAAAGAATATATATTTGGATAATAATTGGTTTCCACTGGACCTCTATTTTGTCTGATAATACCCATTATAAATAAAGAATATATATTATAATACCCTTGAATAATTATTGAATCTGGAATGTGTTTTATGATGTGAGTGTGTTATTTTTGTTTTTCCCTATGTGGATAGGAATTTTATGCGATGAAAGATGTTACTAGTTAGGATGAGTGGTACGTCAGAAAGTGATGCAGTTGTTGGTTGGCATGGATGAAATGTGGGAAGTTGTGTGATATGGTGGGATGGTTGTGGAACAATAGTTATGGCCTAATGGTTGTGGTTTATAGGTTATGGAACATTGGTTATGGAGTAGACGTTGTGGTATGTGGTGGTTGTGGTTGTGTGATGGATGATATGTGTCTTCTTTGTGTTGTGATATGGATTGGGCAATGTGATGAAGTAATGATGGAGGATGTGTGGTAATGTGATGGTGGATGTGAGCTGGTATAGTTTTTTTGTGGCATGGTTTAGTTAATTTATTGGTTATCTAGGGAATAAATGATGATTCTAAATGAATATGAGTATGGGAAATTTAAAAATAATATTGGTATTAAATATAACTAGACGAATAATTGTGTGGTTTAATTTGAAATGAAAATGCTATGGAATAAATATAGTGGAGAGGCTGACATAATGTTGTAAATGTTATATGGCATGTGTAGTGGTTGCGTGGTGTTGCATATGGTGGTGGTAGTTGTTGTCATATTTGATGTCTTTTATGGTGAATGTGATATGGTTTGTCCTATTGTTTCTGAAGTATACCATTATATTGGGTATTGTATGTTATCTCTATATCATGTGGTATTTTGTTATTTTATATGCACCCCACATGAGTTGGATGGCCTTTTCAATGCTCATAGAAGAAGAGTTCTAGATGTTTTCCCCAATATCCCGTATGGTAGTGATACAGATGGATGGATACCCCCTCTTTTCCACTCTTCCTTCAACAATGATGTGTTGTCCCAGGTGCCTCTAGGGAAGATGTGATGTGTTGGACCTGGTTTATATGAGTGATAAGTGATATGGTGTGATTTGATATATAGTTATGTTCAAGCATTGTAGGAGGAGGGGATGTTATGATGTATTTCATGATCATGATACCCTACTTCTATAATTCTATTTGTTATGAGTGTCCCAGGGGTCTGTCAGTGGGATGTGATATGATGTGATGTGATTTGTAGCCTTGGTTTCTATGGGAGAGATGTGACATGTTCTGATATTTTTGGAAGGTATGGGAGCATAGGACATTCAACACTAGGGTGTGAGATTATAAAATTAGTGGGGAATAGGTAGTGGGGATCCTTTCTTTTATGTGATCTCGATGATATATTATTATATAGGATGTGTGATTTGGTGAGTGATCAATAGTGAGGTCGGGTTTGGTTTGATGAACTATATAGGTTCTTTTGGTTCTACAGTTTATTCACGAGTGCATTATAATAATCTTCCTAGTTGTGCACTTAAGGCTTAGGTTATGTCATTACTGAGTATACCTGTTACACTCACCCTATGTATATAAACTATTTTCATGTTTCTTGGATGACATAATGGAATGATATGAACATTAATATATGGGATATATGATATTTTGAGTTACTTCTATAGATATTCATTTTTGTTATTTACTTTAGATACTTTTATATATATCAATTTTCTTTATTCATACATTAGGGGAGGGTTTTTAAATAACCTTTTTATTATATGATGGAGTTATTGGTGATTTTTTACCCTACCTACTAATATTGGATATTTTATCAGGGGTAATTCATTACATATGATGATATTTATATACCCTTGGTGATGGTCTCTAACCCGGGGCCTATTATAGGTAAGAGTTGGGAGTCATCATCTCTATCCCTTCAATGTAGTTTCTTTAGTGGGAGGGGTCCTGAAAAACCCACTATGCCTCTTCCTATGACGAAACAACACCTATTACGGTTGGGGATAATAAAATTAAAACTCTCATATTAAAACAACAACATTATTCTCGAATCATGGTTCACACTTTCCTACGATATGAGTAAGTAGGAACACCCTATAGAATATTTTTGTCTAATATAGGCCTTGTATGTGGAGCATGATCATCGTCTCCTTCCTAGATAATTAAAGGAGCTTAATGTGGTGGCATCCTCAATATCTAATTAGAGACTTAGATCATAACCTCCATTTATGAATATAAATTTTATCATATTATGGATAAAAAATAATTATTATGTCAAACCCTACAACACTCCCTTTAATTCCCCTTTATTAAAATCTTTTATGATTAAAATAAATGATTGTAGGCCTTTGAAACCGTTACATTAAATATAAAAAGATGAAAATATATCTAAAAATAATTTTAATATAAGGGTACTAAGTAAGATGTACTAATGTAAGATATACATAAACATAATCATCACTAATAAATAAGTAAGAAAATATTATTGTTTGTTATTTATTTTATAGTTAAAAAAAGTTTCCAATTAACTCTTACTTGTAATTAAACACATAAAATAAAGCATATGACATGTAATTTATTTTTATATATTCCAAATTATAAACTCATAAATATGATTTTTTTCAGAAAAAATAATAGGTCTATCCCCCAAATGATGACCAAAAGAGTTCAAATTCAAGTGATAAAACCCATAGTAACTTATGATTACACCATAATTACACAGGATAAACATATTTATGGGTTACTCTCTAAGTCATGAATGTCTTATCTTTTTCTTTTCTCATAACCAAATAACTCTATGTGGGATCTGATATAATTTTGAAATGAACCAACCTAGATCACACGTTTACCAGACTCAGATCACTATAACACCTCATAGATTCTTTCCCATTTCTAGAGGCTATTTTAAATATTGAGAGATAGTGCATATTGGGAAGAAATTTCCATTATTTTATAATCAATGTAATAATTCATTAGATCCTATAAAAAAATCAGTATGACCACTATAATTGTTCAAAATATGGAAAATGAATAATGTTTGCTAAGAGAGTAACTTTTACGTAAAAATAATATCGTTAAATCATGAGTCCATTATAATAAGTTAAAAATGAATTTCCATGTATATAGAATCTTTAAAAAAAACCAATATTAATAATATAAAATTACTATCAGTCACAATAGAACAAAATAGACATATGTAATCTATGTGAGACAAAGTATTTATGAATGATGATAAAAACCAAGCTTTATGTATATGACCCATAAAAAAACACAAAAAAAATTCTATAATGAACCATCAATGACTGCCATCAACTTGCACCCGACTGGCTCTATATAAGGCATGAATGGAATTCCTAATCCCCAAAGTATAACAACTAGTCCCTAGAAATTATAGGGAACATCTTTAAGAACAATTTCTCCCCCAAAATAGAGTTAAAATATAGAAAAATATTTTAAAGGTCCATTATGGACTATCCATACATGGGATATCCATTCAGTATGAAATATGCCTAACCAAATAAATAAACATGTCAAATAGGTTATAAAAAAAATACTAATCTAATAACTTTTCAGAAATATAATGTATCATCCATAAATAATGAAATACTTCCTCAAAAAAGTAGATATACAAAATAAAACTTAAAACAACATGATTATAATCCTTATATAATACAAAAATAATCAATAATAAAAAACTTAAGACATGCCCGAAGTCCACTCCATTCAACCTTCATTTTCCCACCATCTCCCATATCACTTGAGTTTGACCATAATAAAAAAACCAAGGCTTGAAAAACCCATAATTTTTTAAAAAAAGGATAAATCTAAGAATCTTAGTAGGTATCCACCTTCCAAATATTTGAAATTTAATTAACAACGAAATTTGAAAATTTTATTGCAAAAATGTAGTTTATAAGATGGATTTTCAAGAATAAAATTTTGAAAACCCAAAATCAATTCAATAATCTCTTTACAAAACATTCAATTTGTTTTTTTTTAAAATTAATACTATCACATTGTAAAAAATTCACCATCCTAATCCTTCTTTAAATGAAAAAAACCATAATTAAATTCAATTAAAAAACACAACATCAAAAGAATAAATTCAAAATCGTTTTTCTTTAAGTCTATAAAAAAAATGAAAAGGAAGCACCCAGACAAACACAAGTTAAACATATTTAAAGAAGGAAACAAAAGTATAAATAGTGAAAATGAAGGTAAACATGATAAGGGTTCCATAAAAATAAAATTAATGGGAATATGTAATATGTAACAAGATAGATATATCCTATATCAACCACTAATAAAGAATAAAGAGTGTCATGGGTATTCTATAGGATATAATATGAGAAACATCTAAATTTATCAATTTCTATCGAACCAACTATCTATGATCAAAGATCAAAAAGCTATTCCACTATCCCACACTAGCCTCATGAGAAATATAACACCCATTTAGCCCTAGTTCTGTGAAAAATGATAGGGATACTTGAAGTTTGTGAACCAACTAGTGTAATATAAACATATATCTCCCAATTAGTACTCGGGTCCCCATGACAAAAAACAAAGTATACATGTGAAGATAAGTAAGTAAAGATCATCACAACCACAAAAAATCCCCATCACCTCCATAAACCTCACAATTAATATCCCAATTTACATCACACATATATAGAATAAATTATCACATTAACTCAAAATTGAGAAATAAGAATCACCTAGAGATAAAAAACACACAAGGGGTGAACAGATCAAGGGAAAATTCAAGAGGGTCTCACAAGAAAAAAACAATTGTCTTTACCAAGTTCCAAAAAATATTTTTCCATAAAAAAAGTCTTAGAATAATGATCCCTTTCACATTTCATAAAACTCATCTTGAAAAGTTTTTTAGAAATACCTTAAATCCATACACAATATTTTTATTTCTACCCCACACTATAAAATATAGATTTTACTATTTAAAATATGAATCAAGGTTGAGGACATTCCATTTCCATAAAATAATATTTTATGGATCCATTAACACATTTTCATATGGTCTTAAGAATAAAACCATTTCTAAAAACATTATAAATTCACCAAATAACCCCTTTTTAAATCATTTAGATGTCAACACAACATTATAAAACAAAAACATCTTTAATAAATATTTTTATTTTTTGAAAACTAAAATGAGATAAAAACAAAACACACACCATCAAATCCATTTTAAAATTCCAGATAGGAATTTTAAAAAACATTATCACATGAAAAAATTCCTTTTGAAAAGTTAAAACCTAGAAATCACTTGACATACCCTTTATTACAAGAGATATATTCATAGAAAAAATTTATACTCATCACGTGAATATTATATGTATTTATGATTTCAATATAAAATTGATATATAGTTACAAACCACACTTGATTTCAAAAATGAATCAATTTCATATGAACACCAATAATAAAGAAGTTGAAACTGTGCTGAATTGATATAGAATATGTTTCCTTCAATGGTCAGACCCTAAAATATATGGAGATATCATTTATAGACCCTAGAAAAAAATTCAAACATTATGTCTAATATAGACCTAAAATCTACCAAAAGGTCCTCTAGGGTTTGCAGGAGTAACAAAAATCACAATAAAAGAGAGGGGAATAGGGAGAAAGATAGAATGTTAACATTGAAAAAAACTTGAAAATATGAATAATGTGTTGTGATTAAAGAGGGAAGGAGTTTTGATATCTACACTGGGCTATTAAGAGTCAATTGGGGCTCATGGGAGAAGAGAGGGGAGACACCCTCTTTAATTCCAAGGGAGTAGAAATATAAAAAATATAAAAATTAAAAATATGTATTGGGAGTATAGTTTGGATACATTCAATTCCAAACCTCATGCCAAATATATGGGATTACCCTTACCCTCAAAACAAGAAACTAGATTCCTAGGAATATCCTCATTATTTAACAAACCATGAATATACCGTAAAACAATGGATTATTTTCATGAAGGCATCAACATGGTTGTGACACAATCACTACTAACCCTATTGAATAAACAAGAAACTCATAAAAACCCCCAAAATTCAAAATTCATAGTCTAAAATTTATCAACAATCATGGTGAACTAAGATAACTCAAAATGAAACAAATTAAATGTCTCATTGATATATAGGTGTTACAATTACCCCTTACATTCCACATTTATCCAATAGAAATTACCATGTTAAAGAATAGACTCTGATAGGAAAAAATATCCAATTAACACCAAACTAAAGTGAACCACGGAAAATGAAAGAAGATCCTCAAAATAATTGAACTATTCATCCAAAAATATTTACTGATGTTTCTAAACAAAGTCAAAACATGATACTCAAACTAGAATTACTAAAAAGAAAAGGAGGCCTAACATGATCTCCCCTTCATTTTGAATTCTATTAAAATGGTTGAACCAAAAAAAACTACTAAGAGATGCATCCTCAATGAAACTTATAAATCATAAGGTAAATTCCCCCTCAAATCACAAGAACATCTAAAAAAAGAAGGAAGAAAATACCATAAGTCAACTCATGTAAATGAAAAGATCTCTAACCCAGGCCCATGACCCACATGAATAAACTAGGGTCACAAACAAGTTCACCCACACATGTTTAATCCATAATAGTCCAAGAAGAACACTAACTAGTGCATAATATCAACCATCACTACACCCAACATAGTTACTCAATCATAATCCCAAGTAATGTCCCCATGTTTCACTAATGAGAGACTCTAAATATTAACACATCCAATCAAACAAACCATAAATATCAAGGCAGAGACATAAAAATAATAAATTAAAACCAAATCAACTCTCATTAACATCCAAAAAATAATAAGTAATGCTAAAAATGATATTAATAACCACCAAAAATTACAATTACACAAAGTATCCACCCACTAAAATCTAAATAAAAGAATCCAAAGCTCTAAAATTTCTACTCAATTTGCAACCATCAAATAAGAGGTCCTAAAATATCCAACAATCACAATAGATCAAACCTGAAACCTCTTCTGAAAACCTAGCTGAAAATACATCTAAATATGACCTAAATAGCCACAATGAAGGAAAAATCATGGATATTTAAGAAAAGTGGTCTTAGAATTACCTTTATCCACAAGATAAAAGAACCTAATTGGTCGATAGTTTATATGGTAACCTTTACATTTAACCAATGATTATCCTTCTTTAACTCATCATATAACATGTTATCCTCATTCCCATAAAATGGAACCAAGGAATCGTCCATTAACATTTTATTAAATTGGTTTAATTTCACCAGAATAGACTCCTTGATGACTTCTTGAAAGGATTTTATAATAGACACATATATAGTAGAACCAATATCTAAGTGACATCCTTCTTTGAATAAATGAAATGTCTAATAATCTTTCATGACCATCTTTAAAGAGAACCTGAACAGCTTTGAGAAGTGATGAATTTACACCTTCATTGATCATACTTAATAATGGATGATCATAAGTTCAAGTGATATCTTCACATTCACAATCGCATCAAAGAATCATCGAATAAAAACCATATTTAATAACTTTTAATACATACCATCCAGAAGATGATAATATACTATAGAAACCAACACCTCTTTGACATAATTGAAAATAAATGTCATCCCAATTATCACCCAAGAATATTATAGTATTCCATGATAATTTAGGATCACCTAAACCATTTCCAACCACCCGACCACTTCAGTATACCCTTTATACCATGACAATGAAGGAATATACTGATTCTAGTAGTCAAAAACTAGGTTTGAGAGAAAAGAAATTTCTATGTCCACCATTGTACTTATAGTTTGGAAAAAATTTAGAACTCGAGTAACTCCTTCTAAGTGATTATGTGATTCATCAAAAGGTCCATCCTCAATGAAAATACATATTGTTTTCTTTTAACCATTTTGGCGGCATACTATAAAAAACATATAATATAAACTACATCAAATCATGCCTTAGCACTTAAACAAAATGACCCCTTCATAAACGATGGATCAAATCCAAAATCATAAATCTCTAAATAAAGGCACATAAACATCACACCATGAATATAAATGTTTTTTTAATATTCACAAATATATATTAAGTAATTTTAAAGTACACTCCAATAAGTAAAGAAATTGAAAATCGTGTTAAACTCCATTTAAAAAAACAACCATGGTGGAACATAGATATTTGGAACAAAAAATTTTAAAATCCACATTTTCCAAGATCCAATGTCAAAAAGAACTTCTTTTTTTAAAAAAATAACTTTAAACTATTCATTTTTAAATCATTCACCTTTGGGAGTACCCCAAAATAAAAAATTTTAGACATCCATATTTTCTATTTTAAAGATTTTTCACATACCAGATTAGAAAAAAACAATTTATAAATCAATTAACGAAAACCAAGGGAATCTTATTTTTCCCACAAACCATGAAATCCCAATTTTAAAAATAACCATTTGAAAATATTCTCTTATTTCAAAAACAATTTTTTAAACCATGTATTGAAAAAAAGCACAAAACCATGAAAAAAAATCCATCAAAACTATATTTGAAAAACAAACAACCCCAACTCAATTCATCTGCAATATATCAAAAACAATTTTGGATAAATATATTATCAAGAGGATTCAAAATAGATTAATTTGGGAATTAAAAAGGTTTTTCAGGGTTTCCTACATGGGATAGGAAACCATGCACCAATCGTGAATCACATTCTATAATAGAGACAACCGAAAAATGTATGGGTACTGAATAGTTGGACAAACCATGTAAGATAAAAATTTAAATTAAATATAATCGATTTCTATTTTAAAACTAATGAGTCTCCACATATATCAATTACATACTCAAAAGGGATAAAAACACCATTAACCTGCATCACAATTAGTTCATAAATATAAACATTAACCTTGAATTAATGTTAAAAACTCATACCACACATGGTAACTAAATGATCAAGGTGATAAATAGTTTGTAATATTATCCCCACACATACCTCTCATCTTCTGAAAACATTATTAATTATATATTCTACCAAAAAAATCCACAAATAACAAGAGGGTTTCCCTAAAGAACCCTAGCCTTTAATGAACCTAGGATATGATACCATTTGTACAAAACAACTTGGGCTTCCATCCACGAGACACCCGACTCGTATTTACATAAGGCCCAATGACATTCCTAATGCTCACGGGTTAAAAAATACATAGTTTAAATCAAATATAGAACCTTTTCAAATGAATTAACCCTTATATTAGAGTCACATGATAGTGAAATACTTTCCATGGTTTTTAATGAATTGTCATTATGTTGGATGTCTGTACAGTATAAAATAAGTATAATAAAATAAATTGGCATGTCAAACAAATCATAAAAAAAATAACAGTCTAAACAATTTTCATGAATATGATAAATAATCTATAAATGATGAAATTCAGTCTATCAAAATTACTTTCAAAAAATAAAACTAAAAATATATACATGATTGGATCCCTTGGTTGATACCATGAAACCCAAAAAATAAAATAAATTCATGACACCCTAAAATAACACTTGATATGACCTTTTGTTGTTCACCACATCAAACCTCACTTAAAATTATCTAGAAGAACAAAACATGGATCATGAACCATCCTGAATTACCCACCTAACTCTAACCTAAACCAGCCCTACCATGGTCTAATTTGGGTTTTTAATCCCCATGGGATGACGACAAGCACATGGGCATCAAGAACCTCGATTATGAATCATTTTTCATAAAGAACATAAATAATTAAGTATATAAACAATAAAATTTCAATATGAAAAAAGAGTATAATAGTTGAAAAGATACAATCAAAAGGAAAAAAACAAGTTCCAAGATCTACATAAAACCAAAGTATTCCGTAAATTATATGTCCAAACTCCATGTGACATGACGTCACCTCTAAATTATTACACCCTACTATCAAACAAACCCAAAACCATCCAGAAATTCCTTTTCTTTACCTACGTTAGATAAAATAAGATAAAAATACAATAAAATGTGAATATAGCGTGTTAGAAAAAGATTCCATTAGGATCCCATCAATTGTTTCTTAATAATGATTTATAAAATAAATTAATTATACTCAAGTAATCAATTTAAATTATTGATATATAGTTCTAAATAGTTTGATAAAAAACATGGATAAATCACCCCTTTTTCAAATCATGTAATGCATCCCAATATCCCAATTTTCAAATAATTTTTATAAATAAAAAAAACATTCTTGTCAATTTAAATCAATAGATAAAATCCCATATTTATAAATAATTCCATGTCAATTAGGATCATCAAAAAATTATCTTGATCATTAGGCAACTCATTAAACACATTACCCTAGAAGAACAAGTCCTTGGATAAGATTTACCCTTGAGAGTGGATGCTTGACACAACATAGGAAACATAGCACACAAATTAACACTAAAGAGTAGGTTTTAGGGGGAATAGTTCATCCTATAGGATGGATCCCATTCTCATAATTGATAAAATTTAAGATAACTAAAATAAAATAATTCAATCTGAATTAATCATTTTAACTATATGAAAATTTATATAAATCAATTTCTATTACCAACACCAAGGGGGAAATAGATTTCACAAACAACACCCAAAACCAATAGATTTTATCAAAACAATTCCCACGTGATTTTAAAACCATTTCAAAAAGATGTTAATGATAAATTGATAATAATTAATTATCAAAAAAAAAGATACCAATTTCAAAGACTACGAAATTGTGGTTTTTAAAATAAAGTTAAATAATGAAACCACCTACCATAAAACACTTAGAATATCGAAAATCATGGGTATAAAATAATATAAGATGAATTTAGCTTATTAATAATATTGTAAGGACCCAATATAATGAATTATAAATCACAATGATCTAAATATAAAAGTTCAATAATGAATAAAACCAAATGAATCAATTACCACCATAATTTTCGAGCAATAAAAAACTATAATAAAATATTCATAAAAAAACTCAACAAAACAATGTATCTAAAAGGAATAAGATTTAAAATATGGATATAAAATCACATCAATGACAATTTATATATATAGAGAGAAAGGAGAATTCAAAAAAAGGTGAGTTAAGATCAAGATGAAGATCAACATACCAAGAGAGGGCCACAAATTTAATCGCCACTTTTTCCACAAATGAATTATGTGGGTTTATCCAAAGATTCCACAAAGTAGTCTCTAAGTTAAAATTGGTCTAAAACGGTACATGGGTGGTGAATTAGGAAACAAGAAGAGGTTTCGGGTGAGAAAATTTTGATTCATTCAATTACTTAGCTACCTAAATTTGGACCACCAACTGGCCATTGGATTTTGAAGACATGTTGAAGCACCTACCCATCCCACCAATGGGTTATTCATTACTTCATAGGTGATTCTATTATCCTACCTATTGGTTTGAAAGTAGAGCCCCATAGGCTATTCAACTTAAAAAAATATTTTTGCATACATTTCCAAGACCACATGCTGGTGGTGTCCCTCACTAGTTACCTAGTGGACTAACTACTGCTTCACTAGCTATAAGTATTATTCATCACCTCACAAAAACCTTAATACACACCTTGAACCATATTATCCAAGTAAATACATTAAAAAATATGAAAAAAATAATAAAAGGAGCATAAATAGAAACAAAATTAAAGTATTGCTTAGAAATAGTAATGAGATATTATAATTCTAACCACCATATTCCTTTCTTCCCATAGAAAGCTAAGATGAATAATGTTTCCCTAAATGTAAATGAATCTATTTCACCCACTTCATGGATTCCTAACCCAGTGTCTCATGATATTTAAGACCATGTTTCTACTATAAATGAACTGATAATATATAATTCCCATATAAAACCTTCACTTGACCAAAATCAGTTGCTCAGTAAAAGATATTTTAGGTTCTATCTCAAGGTAATCCTAATTTAGAACATGATACAGGTCTAGTTGAGGCTATTTTAATTGACACAAAATGGAGATTATGATGAATGAAGAAAAAATTGGGCGAAAATCCAAAACATATGACAACTTTCCTATATGTTAAATTAAAAGGAACAACCCCACAAAATTTGGAGAATGTGACAGAAAGATTTAAGGGCCTACTAAACCACAATATCTTCCCAATCATGTATGGGATAATTCCTATTATGAGATCAAAGATGACATGATATGTAACCCCCACATGATGTCCTTGTAGAATAACATAGGCCAACCTTCCACTAGTAGTATCATAGAAAAAAACATATACCTGGTGGGAATTTTGTAATTTCTAAATAATTACTGAGGTAAAATGGTACATTAGATCATCAATGAATGCTTGGAACTTTTAAAACTACAAGAACATCAACCCCTTCTAGGTGATATTTTTTAAAGGATAAGAAAATTTCAATAATTTTTTTTAATCCTCTAATAAAACCCTTCCTAATCTTGGATGCTAAGAATACCAAATAAATTTTGTGCCTCTTATAATCAAATTATAGTCAACAATTTTTTAGATCAACTGAGATACCATGTTATGAGATCACGAGTCCCAAGAAAATAACATCTTGGATAAAGAGTTTGAATATTTATAATTTTCATATAGATGACGATCTCGTTGATTTAACAAAACATGACTGAAGAGACCAAAAAGATCTTCCATAGTCCTTGAGTACACTATGATTTCATTCATGAACATCATGAAAAATGTATCAAAGTGTTGGTCGAAAATCTAGATCATTATATCCATAAATGCAGTTTTAGTTAGTCCAAATGGCATCAAAAGGAACTCGAAGGGGCCATAATTTCTTCAAAAGGACGTATTTGGAATATCAAATTCCTTGATTCATAGTTGAAGATAAATAAACTAAATATAAATTTTATAAAATCATTTCCCCTTATAGTTGGTCTATAAAATCATCAATAAGAGGAAAGTGGTATTTCTTGTCACAATTACATGATTTATTTGTTGGTAATTAATGCGTAAATGAAGAGTTATATCATATTTTATTGAATAAATATTGGGGTATTCCCAAGATGAAACACTTAGGCATATAAAGCCCATGAATCTCAAAGAATCAAACCAAATTATCATCACTTTAAACTTAAATCGATACTTATGTTAAGAATACATTGATATCAGCTGAGTTCTAAATGTGAATTACATTGAGAAGTCCGTATCCCTCTCCAGTTGAAAACCCAAGAATTCATCTAGAAGAAAATCAGGAAACCTAATTAAAAATGAAATAAATTATTACTACTATATTTTTGTACCATCTCAACTACTGAAAAAACATATAATTAACAAGAACTAGAAAATATGGTTGTTCTCGATTGGACCTTGTATTCTATTATTCAGAAAACATAAAGGATATATGATCCCAAGTTGTGAATAAAACCCCTGATGATGATAATCATTATAATACTTTTAATAAATCAATAAGCTTAACCCAATAATATCATTGAATTGATCATAGTCAAGAACGTGGGAATCCAAAACTAGCTCTACATAACATATAAATAATGAGAATGAGGGACATCTAAAATCCTCCTCCTTCATTCCTAGAGGTGTTACTAATTCCATAACAAATGGAATGAGGACTATAGAAGTTTTTTGAAGATCCACCATAAAAGTTGATGCAAAATAGTCAGAGGTTCCTATATTAAAATATTATACTCAACGGAAAAATAATAGAAAATGTACCTCTCAGTATTTTAAGACTCGTATTAGCTACCATTAGAGACATTTTCACTACATGTAATTGCTTCATTATAAAGGCCTATAGCTAGAAACCTATAGTCTTTGGAAAATATTATTACAACCAGGATCCTATTGATACCAAATAGGATATGTAATTTTAAGGAAAATATATGTCCTAACAAAAATTCTAAAGGTGACCACAATTCCCACACGAATTGCAAAATTTTGGAGGTTTGAGAAAAAACTGCATCATGTGTCCAATCTAACTACACTGGTAGTAACAATATCCACTTACTACTGATTATAGTTTAGGAAGATACTTATGAGAAGCCCTATAACAACACCTCTTTTTATTACACACATAAACCTGAGTTTTTATATAAAATCCCTACTTTATACAACATAGAATATCAAGAGGTCAAGTATATTTGGGGTTTAGGAACATTACAAAACAACTTAGGACATAAAACACACAACATCATTAATGAAAACTTCTTCTACATGACCACTACATTCCCTCATACTTAGCATTTCATGGGATAACCTGAGGATGTGCATAATAAAAGGGTGAGCTATAAAGCCCAGTAAGGGAATAAAAATGGAATAACATGAGGAATATAATAAATTTTAGACAATATACATATAAATGTAGCATTAGAGAAACATGAACATAAAGGCATGATAAATCATAATAATCATAACATGGAAATGTGGAAACAATACTTAACATAGAATTAGCATAAGCCAAGGATCATTGCACATGAAGCATGAGTAAACCATCATTGCACATGAATCATGAGTAATACCTCATTGAACTTGAATTATCATGGGTCAAAACCCATTTCAAATGACCTATCATGATACTATACATTACCCAATGCATTGGAGCGCTATCAGGGCACACCCTTCTTAAAAATTTCATTTCATGCATAAGT
Source organism: Viscum album (assembly GCA_963277665.1). Lineage (NCBI taxonomy): Eukaryota > Viridiplantae > Streptophyta > Magnoliopsida > Santalales > Viscaceae > Viscum > Viscum album. The sequence continues at coordinate 487,152,109 of OY728145.1, forward strand.
GTGCCACATTGATCATGGAATCAATCAACATCATAAGTTATTACATGATTATTTAATGTGGAATAAATACATAAAAGTACCCTTCAGCATGTATATGTGTATAAAGGTTAATACTATTGACAGATACATGGGTATGGTATTCACTACACAATGATCTTGGCTTGGAAAAACGCGATGCAATTTCGGCTGCATAATGACGTGACATAATGAGTCATGAAAATGGTTGATGAGAGATAAAAGGGTGTTTAATAATATATACATTAAATGGAAAGTTAGGGGGTCATATATATATATTTCCCAATAATCATAATGTAATTTAGATACATAATACCAAAGAATTACTTGTTTGTAAAAGAGGAGAGAGAAATCCCTCAAGGAATTTCGGCATGGTAATGGGTGTACATGGGAGGAATTAATTAGATATAAAGGGGTCTACCATCATCAAAACATAAATTAGAAAACATGGGGGAGGTGTGAAATCATACCCCAAAATTTTTAATTGAAAACAAACGGGCATAACAACATAAAACAATTAGACAAAAATGAGAAAGGAAGAAATCCTTTACTTGGAAGTTTGATCCGAAAGGATTGGGAGAGGCTTCTTGGGAGCTTGGGGAACCTTGGGAGGATTATAGAGAGTGGATGGATGGGGTTTAAAAACTAAAAAAGGCTTTTAGTGAAGAGTAAATGAGATTTTGGATGGGGTTATATAGGAAAGGTGAGGGAATTATTTATTATCTAGGTTTGGGACACCTCACATTAAACTAATCAAAACCAAAAACCAGAACTTGGTTTCTTCCAATGGTTTTTGCTTAAGGGGAGTGTAAAAAAATATTTTATACGAAAAATGGCCTAACGTATTAAAATAATAGGGATTATTATGTGGAGGTGAGTCACACTCTCAAGGAAAACAATTTAAAAAGAGAAAATGTATTATAAGCCTTGAAGGGTCCACTAATGCTTTGTAAAATAAATAAAACAAACCCAAAATCACATTATTTTAATGTTAAAACATATATTGGCCCATGATATGTTTATATTATTTTATTTCTTCAGTATTGGATCATTATTATGCCATAAAACACATTATATATGTAAACGGAATTTTACTTTTACCCAAAATTTCAATTGTCTCCGAAAATTATAAAAAATTCACCGTTCGAAAATTTAGACTTCCTGATTCCAAAAATAATATTCATTTTATCTAAATAATTTTATAAGTATATGAATTTTTACTTTTAAAATAAAAACCAACATTTATAAAAAATTCATGGGTTTTGAGAAAAACAGTTTTCAAACCTTAATAAAAATTACAATTGTATTCATAAAATTAGATGATCATTTATATTTAATAAAAAATAATTTAATTATAATAAAATTTTTAAAAAATATTATTTAATTAAAAAATACATTAATTTGTCAAAATATATTTCTTTGTTTAATATTTACTAAATATGCTATTTGTGCTTTAGAAACTATTTACAACGTAACAATAATAAAATGAATGCACATTCTTTATACAAAAATAATGTACATAGTCAAAGATCTAGGGTCTTGTTACATAACCCCTTATAACACCCACATAATATAGAAGGGTTAGGTTTGTGATGGTGATAGACTCTTGGGGTGGCTCGAATAACATTACTCTAGTGGTAATCTCAATTAACGTCCACTTCTCCCGTAGTCAGTTCCGCTAAAACATAACGTGTTCAAGCTCAGATTGGGCTTAGTCAAGAGAATATCCCAATGATGCCACCTCGTTTCTGAGCTCTGATAAATTGGATTCGTATGGGGTATGTTTAATGGATGAGTCCATCACTTCCATTGTCTTAGTAAATTGAATTTGTTAAAGCCCAATATTTATACTAATCATGTGATCACAGTTCAACGACTATATTAGCAACGATCACAATTCCTAATGGTATTTTAAAATCCAAAAACATAAAACTAATGATGTTCACATTTTATATAACCTTAATGAACATTTAATTAGATCAAGAGGAATTTCTATTAATGAATGTTTGGGTTGTTACAATCTTTCCCCGTTAAGAAATTTCTCCCTCAAAATTTCTTTTTCCCTCTAAAAAAATGCAGTTAACTCTGCTTCATCAGTTCCTCCAATTCCAAGGTTTCTTCTTCAAACTTTTTGTTTCTCCACAACACTGTGAAAATGGGCATTGTATTATTTCGTTGAACATTTTCTCTATGATCTAAGATCATCACTGTTTTCTCCTTGTAAGAAAGATCACCATCTAGTTGTACTACCTCTCAAGAGAGTACATGTGAATGGTCTGGTATGTACATCCTTAAGAGGGATACATGAAAGAAGTCATGTACGTTTTCCTTGGTAGGTGGAAGTGCTAATCGATAGGCCACCACCCCAACACGATCAAGAATATCGAAGGGGCCGATGTACCTTGGACTTAACTTCACTCTCTTTCCAAACCTCATGACCTTATTCCTTAGAGATATGTATAGAAATACCATTTCTCCAACTTTAAACTCAAGGCCTCGTTGACAGTTATCTTCATAACTCTTCAGTCAACTCTAGGCTGCCTTGAAATGCTGGTGAATGGTTTTTACCTTCTCCCCCATTTCTTCAACCATTTCATGTCCTAGAATCTTATGTTCACCGACTTCATCCCAACATGACGGTGTTATACACCTCTTCCCATACAAGTCTTCATAAGGTGCCATTCGGATGCTCGAGTGGAAACTGTTATTGTAAGAGAATTCAACTAGTGGAGGATTTTGGTCCCACCCTCCTTTGAAGTCCATAGAACATGATCTTAAAATATCCTCTAGTTTCTGAATATATCACTCATGTTGGCCTTCATCTTGAGGATGATAGGCCGTATTGAAGTTTAGTTCAGTATCCAGATCATGATGAAGACTCTTCCATAAGTTAGAGGTGAATCTTGGATCTTGATCAGATACAATAGATAATGGTACTCCATGCATCCTTAAAAAATCCCTAATATATATTAGTTCCATTTGATCCAATGAGAAATCCTACTAAATTGAAATAAAGTGGGCATACATTGAATGATGACCACAACAACCCATGTTGCATTGTTGCCATTGTATGTCTTCGGAAGTCTGGTGAAAAATTCTATGGTGATGTTCTCCCATTTCCATGCTGGAATGGGCAATGGTTGCATCATTCCCTTAGATATATACCTCTCTTCCATCAATTACTGACACACCAGGCACATTGATGTATACTCAACGCTCTCCTTCTTCATATTCTCCCACAAATAATGCTCTCAGTGATCTCGATACATCTTTATGTTTCCTAGGTGAATAGAGAAATTTGAACTATGTTCATAATCCAAAATTTCTTTCTTCAGCACTGGACTTGATGGAACACATATTATTTTCCCAAAAATCACAATTCCTTCTTCATTAACATTGATCTCTGAGGATTTTCCTTTTCTAATATCTTCTACTTTCTTTTGAATTCCCACATCATCCTATTGAGCATCCTTTAACCTTTCCGAAAGAGACGGTTGAGCAAGAGTTTGTGAAAGGAATGATGAAGTTCCATTCTTTATGATTCCCATTTCCAACTTCATCATGTCTAAGAAGATTGGAAACTTTTCAATTCTCATAAATGGTAAAATCGTCTGGTCTTTTCTAGTTAGAACATCTTCCACCTTGTTCGCTTTCCCATGATGGTAATGGATTGAGCAGTTATAGTCATTTATCAACTCTAACCATCTTCATTAGCGCATGTTCTACTCTTTCTGTGTGAATATATATTTGAGGCTTTTGTGGTCTGTATATATTTTTTACACTTATCCCCAAAGAGATAATTCCACAAAATATTTAAAGCAAAGATCACCACAACAATCTCCAAATCATGTGTTGGATAATTTTGCTCATGAACTTTTAATTTCCTTGAAGTATAGGTAATGACTTTGTCATTTTTCATCAACACACAACCCATGCCCTTATTCAAAGCATCACTAAATACCACAAAAATATCTCCGCTTGTGGTTAAAGTGATAATGAGTGCAGTGATAAGCCTTATTTTTAAATCCTTGAAGCTTTATTTGAATTCATCACCCCATGAAAACATTACTCCCTTCTGAGTTATCTTGGAAAGAGGGTTGGAAAATCATGAGAAATTTCTCAAAAATCCTCGATAATATCCATATAATGCTAAGAAACTATGGATATCCATTACCAATGTTGGCAACGACCATCAATAAATTGCATATATTTTGGAGGGATCCAATGATATCTCATTGCTTATGATGATATGGCCAAAGAATGAGACCTCCTTCAACCAGAACTCACACTTTTTTACTTTTCATAGTGATTATCCTTCTATATGGTCTCTAGTACAACTCTTAGATACTCCCCATAATAATCCATTGTCTTTGAGTATATCAGAATATAATCTATAAAGACTATAAAAATTTTGTCGAGGTAATCCCTAAAGACTCTATTCATCAAGTCTATGATGATTGTTGGAGTTTTAGTGTGTCCTAAAGTCATTACTATGAATTTATAGTGCCCATATCATGTATGAAAAGTATTATTGGGGATATCATCTTTCTTCACCCTTACATGATAATATCCCAACCGTAAATCCACCATAGAGAAGTATTATGATCCACCGAGCTGATCAAACAATTCAACGATTCATGGGAGAGGATACTTGTTATTTATCGTGATTTTGTTAATCTCGTGATAATCGATGAAAAGGAGCGTTGAACTATCTTTCTTCTTAACGAAGAGGACTGGTGGACCCCATGGTGAAGCACTTGGGTGCGTAAACCCTTTATCCAGACTCTCCTGTAGTTGTTTCTTCATCTCCCCATGACCCATAAAAACCATTCTATATAGAGTATTGGATATTGGCAATGGCCCAGGTATAAGATCAATTGAGAATTCAATATCTCTTCTATGAGGAAGTCCAATCAATTCCCTAGGAAACATGTCAGTGAATTCCCTCACAATAGGCATGACTTCATGGATGGTTGCCTCTTTAGACTCAATGATCTGGTCCAGATATGTGTTCTCATAGGGTAGTAATATCCACGCTTGAGATGATGGAGCTAAAGAAGGTTCATATTCCTCATTTCACTTGTATAGAATCGGGGGTCAATTATTCAAATGGAGAGTGATTTCCCTCTCGCAGAAATTCATATAGGCTATATATAAGGAAAGACAATCCATGCCAATAATTGCATCAAATTCCACCAGAGGGAGTACGCCACGATTCCCCAGGAAATTTAATCCACAGATTATGACACGGGAGGAGTTATATTCATGGGATGCAATGATTTCCCCATTTTTCGTACTCACAAACATCATAACATCATTGACTTTTGGTGGTGCTGGGATTGTTATACTAAACTTTTGGGATATAAAATAATGTTTAGAACCTGAATCAAAAAGTACATTCACTATTCTTGTGTGAATAACTAGCATACCTGCCACCACTTCATTGTCAATGTTCTCTTCGGTAGTAGTGATGTAAAAATCTCTCCCTTTCTGCCTTTGAGGTTGTTGGTTGCCTCCCAAAACCCTTAGCTTTGGGCACTGATTTTCTAGATTCCATGGTTCTTTGTAGTTGTAGAAATGAACAAAGTGTTGAGGTACGAACGGATAATTCCTCTCCTCTGTTGAAGCCGTGGGTTTTCTTGTTGGCAGTTAACATCTAGGTTCCCTTATCTTTCACACCTAAAGCATTTCCTCATCCCCTTCAGGAAATTTTCGGGGTTCTTCTTTCCGCACCTTTGGAAAGATGAGTGTTGGATCTTCTTATCACCATTGGATTTATCCATCGGACCACCGACATTGAAGTCCACCTTATGCTTCTTATCCCAATGACAACCCTAAGATTATCTAATCTCCATTACGTCCATGAGGGAACATCGAAAAATTTCCTCATAGTTGTCGAAGTCACGGATCTCCAGTGCTTTCAATAGGTAACGAAAAAGTTGGAGGCATATACTACAAGCCTTGTGAAGTATTACTCGTATGATCTAACATATGTTTCAACTTTTTTCTTAAGGTTAATGAAGTCCCGTTCCATCTTATGTCAGAGGGTGTGCGGAAAATATTTATCGAAAAACATCTTCTGGGAATCCTTCCATTCCAATGCCTCGATCTCCTCCTCAAGCTTCGTATTTTTGATCAACATCCACCATTGATCAACTTAAACCTCCATAGGATATGCCACCAAGAGAATCATCATCTGTTCAGAACATTAAAGGATGGATAAGATCATTTCAGTGGAGTTGATCCATTTTTCGGAGATTGAGGGATCAGATGATCCCTTAAAAATAGGAGGCCTTTATCTCATAAAGATCTTGATAGTGACTTGTTTTTTATTTTGGGGGGGGGGGGGTTTGAACGTTCCTCTTTACCCATGTTTCTATTCAAATCTTGAGTTAACTAAGAGATAATCATGAAAAAGTTCGCGATTCCAGCTTCCATTGGATTGGGAATCTCATTAGCACATACATCACATTGATCTTCACATCAGTTGTTACCCCAAGTCCTCCTATTACCGGACATTGTCTGGAAAAAAAAGAAAAGATAGGGGTAACACATAAAGGGTAATCTATGAAAAAACTGATTACTTATAAATAACTTTTATTTACTTAACTTATTAATCCATAGGCTTCAATTTATGCAATTCATGATCTATATTCAAATATATATTCGTAGGGGAATTTTTTACATTCCCTTAATAAGGTTTCATAATAAGCTTGTGAATTTACCAAATCATATCCCTCAAGAGTGTCAAAACCAATAGAATAGCAAGGCCTATTGTCGTGCACCAGTTTTAGTTTGAGTCTATCTCAAAGTGGTATTTTGGGGTTCTACCCCTAGGATACATTTGTGCTAGAACCGCCTCTACCTACTCGTATCCAGACAGGGATGCATTATTTCATAAACCACTTACTCAATACTCACCAATACTTAGGGATGTTTTTTATACTTTTTATTGTCTCTAAGTCTTCACTAGGGTTTTGTAATCCAAATACCAAAAATAAAAATACCTATCCTATGATACCGACTATAACAACCCTGATTTTTATTATACACCTAAACCCGATTTATTACATAAAATCTTAACCTGATACAACTTAGAATATCGAGAGGTCTAGTTTCTTTGGGTCTTTGGAACATTACATAATATCTTTTGACATAAAACACACAACATCATTATTGAAAACTTCTTTTACATGACCACTACATTCCCTCGTACTTAGCATTGATTTGGATAACCTGAGGACATGCATAAGAAAAGGGTGATATATAAAGCCCAATAGAAGAATAAACATGGAATAACATGAGGAATAAAATACATGTTATTTAATATGAATATCAATGGAGAACAAGAGAAACATGAACATAAAGTCATGATAAATCATGATAATCATAACATAGAAATGTGGCAACAACACTTAACATGGAATTAGTATGAGCCAAGGCCCATGACACATGGAGCATGAGTAAACCCTCATTTCACATGAATCACGAGTAAAACCTCATTGTAATTGAATTAGCATGAGTCAAAAACCATTGAAAATGATGTATCATGATACAATACATTACCTAATGCATTTGAGTGCTATCATGGCACACCCTTCTAAAACGTTTCATTTCATGCGTAAGTGTGCCACATGGATCATGGAATCAATCGAAATAATAATTTATTCCATGATTAAGTAATGTGGAATAAAAAAATGAATGTACCATTAAATATATTTATGTTTATAAAGGTGAATACCCTTGATAGAGACATGGGTATGTTATTCACTACATAATGATATTGGCTTGAAAAAATGTGGTGCAATTTCGGCAGGGATTCATGAAAATGGTTGATGAGACAGAAATGGGTGTATCATTATATATACATGAAATAGATAATAAGGGGTTCATATAGATACATTTCCCAAAAAATGTAATGGAATTTAGATTCCTAATACAAATGAATTACTTGGATGTAAATGAAGAGAGAGAAATCCCTCAAGGGATTTCATCATGGTAACAGGTGTACATGGGAGGAATTAATGAGAGAGAAGGGGGTCTCACATCATCCAAAAATAAAGAGGATAGAATGGGGGAGGTCCAAAATCATACCCCAACATTTGTAATTGAAAACAAAAGGGCATAACTACTTAAATAAAATTGGGAAAAAATGAGGAAAGATGAAATCCCTTATTTGAAACTATAATCCCAATGGCTTGGGAGAGGCTTCCTGGGAGCTTGGGGAAACTTGGGAGGATTCAAGAAAAAGGAGGTAAGGGGTTAATATAACTCCAAAGGCTCTACGTGAAGAGGAAGTGAGATCTTGGGTGGTTTTATGTAGGAAATAAGATGGAATTATTTATTATGTAGGTTTGGGACACCTCACATTAAACTAATCAAAAACACAAACCAGAACATGGTTTTTGCCAAAGGGGAGTGGAAAACAATATTTTATAATTCCAATGACCTAAATTTGTAAAATAATAGGTTTTCATATGTGCAGGTTAGTCACACTCTCATGGAAAAAAATTTAAAAACACAAAATGTTTTATAAAACATGAAGGGTCCACTAAAGCTTTGTAAAATAAATAAAACAGACCCAAAATCAGATTATTTTAATGGTAAAACATATATTGTGCGATCATAATGTTTATATTATTTTATTACATCACTATTGGGTCATTATGATGTCATAAAACATATTATATATTTAAACGGTATTTAATTTTTACCCAACTATTCGACTATCTCAGAAAATTATAAAAAATTCCCCATTGGATAATTTAGAAGTCCTAATTCCAAAAATAATATTCATTTTCTTTAAATAATTTTATAAATATGTGAATTTTTTCTTTTAAAATAAAAAACTGATATTTACCAAAAATTCATGGGTTTGGACAAAAACAACATTCAAACCTTAATAAAAATAACAATAACATTCATAAACATATATGACAATTTATATTAAATAAAAATTAGTTTAATTACAATAATTATTTATTAAAATATTATTTAATTCATAAATCCATTAATTCAGCAAATTAGATTTCTTAGTTGAATATTAAATAAAAATACTATTTGTGATTTAAAAACTATTTACAAAGTAACAATAATAAAATGAATGCACATTCTTTATACCAAAAAAATGTATATAGTAATAGTGATGGAGTCTTTTTACATAACCCCTTATAACACCTGCATAAGACTGAAGGGTAAGGTGGTCATTGGTGACAGACTCTTGGGGTGGCTCTGATAACATTGCTCTGGTGGTAATATCTATTAACTTCCACTTCTCCCATAGTCGGTTCCACTCAAGCTTAGTGTGTTCAAGATCGGTTTGGGATTGTTTAAGAGAAAAGACCAATGACACCACCTCCTTTCCATGCTCTGAAAAATGGGCTTCAAACAAGGCAAGTCTGCTGGATGAGGCCATCGCTTTCATTTTCCGAGTAAATCAGATTTGTTAAATTCCTATATTTATACTAATCATGTGATCACTTTTCAACGACTATATTAGCAACGATCACAGTTCATAATGAGATTTTAAAATCTAGAAACATTAAACCAATGAAGTTCAAATTTTATAGAACCATAATAAACATTTAATTAGATCAAGAGGAGTTTTTATTAATTAATGGTTGGGGCATTATAAGAACTAAAACTAATCCATCAATAAAACTCACCCTCTTCTTCTTTCCCATCCATGAACCAATAGAGCTACCTGTCTGAGGATAAAGGAATAGTAGTCAACCATGACTTATTAGCAATTTTGTGCTCTACCATCAATGCACATTCCACCAAATCATCATAGTTGGTATGACTTAACATCCAAACCTATAATTGGATATTATCTTGAAGACCCATATAAAAACATTAAGCCTTCATCTTATCATTATACATAACTTTAAGAGAAAAAACATAAATCTTGGGAAAATTATTTGCATACTCCATCGCTGACCGATTTCCATTCTCTTGAGTAATAAAATCCATCAATTTCTCTATGGTAATAGATTATGTGTAAAATGTATCAATGAAACTGAACTTTAATTCTTTCTACTCCAATCTCTCATGATTCTTAGCTAATAAAACTGAGTACGAAAACATTATACCTAGACCTTCAAGATTGAATATGACACATTTTACATAGACTAAATAACAAGTCTCTATAATTTAAAAAAACCATTCCATCATTACCAACTATAATTCTACCTATAATGGATCATTCATACCCTCGAGATATAGTGGTTTCTAGGGAAGAGATTATCAGGCTAGATTCATGACATCATCCCATCAAGGTTCCACCTCCCTAGCCTGAACAAGGGTAGGTGCTACACCTTGGTCCATAAAATGGGTTGTGATAACCACTACTTCAATTAGATTAATCATATAGTTTCCATGATCAAATAAATTATATATCCTTATGATTTTATATTTTCATATATTTTCTACATTTTGGAATACCACAATTTTCTTTATTTATATTACCATATTTTACGTTCTTTGTGGAATGATCTTCCCCAAATGTTGTTATTGATTCCCAGAGACTTGTTTCCATACCTTGGGTATAAGGAACATCTTTCAGGATATGTTAGAAAAAGTTTGAGTTATATTTATTTTCATAATCCAGGTTTTTTCATGATAATAATATCAATGGTTGGTTTTTTGTTTCCATTTTTAGTATACAATTTGGTTTCTGTCTATAGATAAGATATATGAATTTTGGAACTTAAATGGTTGGTTTTTGGGTGAGTTCCTGGTGAATTGTCATCATGAAAACCATTGAGTTGCAATAGTGGTTGGGATATTTTTTTCTAATATTGTTATTATTTTAATTATGTCCTTTTATTCTTTAATATCTCTTTATAATTCCCATGGAAATATATTATTTTAAATATGAATTACTTCATGAATATTGCGTTCTTATTTACCTTTGTCTATTGATGTGTATTTTCATTCCCCCCAAAAGACATCAAGTAATTATTTGAGAGGTTTCCACCTCTACACCATGATAGGTATACCCTACAATTTATTATATTTTTATTAATTTTTTGGTGCACATAGTTTGAGTTTTGAAAAAATGATTCAAACCTACCCATGTTCATGTAAGAGAGGAAGAGCCTCGAAGGGATAATGATAGGAATCAGACCTTGGTAATTAATTTAATGAATCCTCATTCTTTACAAGCAAAAAATAATCCACATGAGGTAGAATACTAGTTTGGAATGATCTAATCAATTTTTTAGTTCTTGTAAACTCTTAATGCAATCAAAGTGAGGTATGTTATCTTTAAAGTTGAATGTATTTATAGAAGGTGGTGGGGGTCAGTTTTATTATCTATGATACAAGATGTCATGGAGTGAAAAGACAACATGGTCATCTTCATAGAGTAATTATTATTTTAATTTTTTACCATGGTGTAATCATTTGAGTTTCTCACCCTTGAGAAAGTGTATCAATCGTTGATGGAGTAAGCTGATCATTTCACCAATATTTTTCTATTTTCTCCTATTTTTTTATAATGAGAAAGTGTATATCAGTATTTGAGAGAATATCTATTCATAGGTATTCACGTTAAACATGACCAACTACCATGAAATGATAGATAGAGTGTTTATTGTATATATTGACCTAGTTAGTATGTCAAGGATGAAAAGAGTGAATTTATCCTATAATGGTATCTCCAGTGATTCATAGAAGGAAAAGATAATTTATTGTGAGTTTCATATATAAAAATGGTGATGATTATCATAAGTATCTTACTTGACTATCATTATTAGTTGGTATATTTAATTGAAACTAGTTTGTAAATACATGAAAATTGATGTTAATTTTCCCTATGCCTCCAAATGTTTGAAATATTAGTGGGTTTCATGGTCACCAATGAATGATTTATCAGGATCTAAATTTTCCTCCCTCTATTATAGATTCACTTAAACCTAGTGGATTTATGGTGAAGGACAATTCTTTATAGACTGTAGGGTCTTATCAACAAGAATCTAGAATAAAGTAGATTTGAATAATTGAAGACTGTCCAAGAGAAACCGATGTTCATCCTATGATAATGAGAGGTTCCATTTATATTTTTACTATATTGGAAAATTATTTATTTGATAAAATTTACTCTCTCTATTTTTTATCAACTATTATGTTGGATATTTAAAATATCTAACGAATCTCATGAATTTTTTTATTTAATTGGTGAATCCTCTATAAAATCAATGAGGATATAGGTTTCTGTTGTCTAGCATGATATTTATTTATGTGTGATGCAGACCAAGTTTTGGAATCCCTGGTTCTCAACTATGACCTCTTTGATATTATCATTAGGATGGGATTTTTAGTGTCTCAAAAGGCATGAATTGATTGTTATCATTGGTACCTATTCATCACTACTTCTGATTGAAGATCCCATGTTTTTCTGGGAAAATGGGATTGATGGTTTATTCAGGATATTCCTTCTCTTCCAGAGCATGATAGGTTAATGTTTTTGTCTATATTCGATCTTATAATGGAATATAGAAATGTTATTATCCCTTAAATATTTTTAGGGTTTCAAAACGTTTTTTTGGATGAATTCTTCAGTTTTCCTCTACAGTGGAAGGTAGATATATCTATTGACTTAGTGATTTGAATTTAGATGCTACTGATTCCATCTTACCATATGTATCTGACTAAGTTGAAAGAGGTAAAATTAAATTGGATGATTTGATATCCAAGGATTTTTTATTCCTTATTTTGTCACCATGTAAAGAAATCAATCTTATTTATAAAAAGGATTGAGGAATAATTAGTTTTTTATTGATTATTGGAATCTAATGTAAAGTCCCATAAATTTTAAGGAATTTTTTTCTTAATTTCTTTGGAATTTTCGAGTCTGTGGCTTCTAACGACACTTGATTCCGAGGCCCGGTGTACCCTGAATCAATTTCTGAATATTATCTTGGGTACGTCTAGTAAACGAATGAGTGGGTATTTCTATCTTTTGAACCAGTGATCAGAATTGAAATTTTAGGGAAATGATGAACTCGTAGAGACGGTAATTTCTTAAGGGGACCTTTACCATAATTGCGTTTTTACAGGAGAAAAGGTTAATTTTCGGTTTGTTTTTAAGGAATAAATAAAAATATGTGTTTGATATTTTTATTTGTGGAGGGTGGTTATTATCCTACAAAGGGGGAGTTAGAGGTGCGGCCCACACCAACATAACCTCCCATGGGAGGGTTTAGTGTGGTGGGGCCCACATGAGATCCTAACTCCTCACCTCCCCCCCCCTCACCTCCCTAAACCCCCTTTATCACCCCTTAAATTAATTTATTCTTCTCTTTAATTATATAGCCTCTCTACCTTCCAGTCCTCCAATAAAGTTTTTTTGTACACATAATTAATGAATTGATTCTTTGAATTAATTTTAAATGGTTGGCATTATTTAAAATGGGAGAAGGATTTTATAATATTTTCCTTGGAAAATATTTTTTGTGGGGGGAACCTTTGGAGAAATAGAAGAGCTCCCTCCCTCCACGAAGAACGGTTCTCCTTCTGATGGATCTCCAATGAATGAAACTCGAGATGAGATCAAAGGCCTTTGCGGAAGTGACAAATGCCAATGATCATAGTTACCTTTATCTCCACCCTGGTGATGACATCAACGAGCCGATGTCTACCCTTTCGCGATATCGTCAACGAACGACGAACCTTGAGGTAGGGGTTGTTATGTTCAAGTTTTAATACCGTTCATCATCGTTCTTAAATTCTTGAGTTTTGTTTGGCCGCATGATACCATCTTGAAAAGGAAGGGCTCGGACTACACAAATAAGGTCTGACCCATCCCCTCTCATATGTTGTTTGTGGACGATGGTGGTAGATTGCGAAGAACCGACCGACGACGGGCTGACCACATGCGGATCGTCAACGCATGATTTCTGGGTCACTGCAAAGGCGCGATACCATCGTTCCGCATGGTGTAGAGCCGGACCACATCTGGGGAGGGCCACAGAAGAGGGGCGCGGCCCCGTCGCACCGTGCCGGAGCTACAAGGGCTGTGGCCGGGGCGGGCCGCGGCGGTGGGGTGTGGCGCCGTCGCGCCACGTCCGTTGAACAGAGGCACCGACTAAGGCCGTGGCAGATCTGGAAGGGCGGCCAGCTATGTCGGATGCCTGTGCCACCAAGAGGCGAGAACCGATGGGGTCCCATGGGTACCAATGGGATGGCCTTCATGGCCGTCCGTTTCGATGAACCGGGGGATGTAACCCCCCCAGATCAGCGGCTCGGGCGGGCCCAACTGGGCGCCGCCACCCCCGTGGTCAGCCAGCCGCGTGGGCCAACTGGCCTGGGCCACGCCAGCCGTAGGCCGGGCCACACCCTCCTAGGCCAGACCCGAACCCGGGTCAGGTGATCCCAGTTCGGGCAGACCCAGGGGTGTTGGGTCGGGTTGGACCGGGCCCAGACCCCTTATTTTCAGACCCTTTTCAGTTAAACGCCCATAACTTGAGTTTTGGACCTCCGATCGACGCACCGTCTATTGCGTAGTATTCCTCGGATCGAGTCAGTTATCTTGGTATATTAAATTGAAGGTTTAGGAAAATTTTGGGTATGACCGGGTTCGTTCAAACTCAAAACTAACCAGGTCGTCAGAGTAGAAATGCTTATAACTTAAGGACCGAACGTACGATTGACGTTCCATCAACTATGTTGGGTTCCTTTTTATGAGAAGGTTCTTTTGGAATAATCCACATGAGGTTTGGATGTTTTTGGAGTATGGTTGTGTTGGTTTATCTTATAAACCAACCAGGCCCCTGGAATGGAAAAGCCAATAACTCTCAGACCAGACGTCTGATTGATGAATCATCAGCGGCGTTGGTAATCTCATTGAGAAATGGTTCCTTTTAGTATACCACATGGGATTTCATTGTACTGTTTATATATGGTTGGGTTGGTTGGTACCTATAATCCAACCGGGACCCTGGAACAGAAAGGCTAATAACTCATAGACCAGACGTCCGATTGACGTGTCGTCTGTTGAGTCGAGACCCCTATGATGAGGCGGTCCTTTTAGATACTTCCACGTGAGATTACGTGACACATGGAAGTATTGACCAGTAGCTCATGGAGTGGACCCTCCCGGAGACGAGCGTACGGTGTATGGAGACCTTGTAGTTGGCTGAGACCTGATGACTGCTTGTCCGATTCGATTCAGAGTGACTTGATTAGCCTAGTGGGGAGCACTACTGTGTTGGGGTGGAAGACCCATGGTGGGGAGAACTACAGTTTTGGGGTGGCAGAGCCGCGGTACTCGACATAAGGAGTACCTCTTTAGGCTATTAGGGGGAGCGCTACTGCGTTGGGGCGGAAGACCCATGGCGGGGAGCACTACTTTGTTGGGGTGGCAGACACGCGGTACTCGATAGGAGGAGAACCTCATCAGTCTAAGGTTAGTGGGAAGCGCCTCGGATTAATGATAGGATCACTGTGCTTGACATAGGGGGAGCTCTTCATCATTTGTGGTTTCGATATCATTAATGAAAAGCCTGGTTTGTTCTGAGTCAATGACCTTTGTGTTTTCCTCATGATTGAGTTGGGTTACTTGATAAATTAGGTATATGTATGGGCATATACCTAAGTAATGGTTATCTGTTGAGATTATTCTTTGTGGTTTATTCTTGTTAGATTTTGGTGATTCCTTGAGGGTCTCGGGGTCCCTACTGATTATTGTTATACTCACACCTGCACGGGCTATGCCTGCACCTCGTTGTGTAGGATGTAGATGATGGACAACGCTAACTGAGGTCGAGTGTACGAAGACCGGATGGTACCTGGATGTGGATAGTTGGCATGACAGCACACAGAGTGGATCGATAGACACAGAGTGCTGGGGAGGACATCTGTACCTACCCTTTATGTAGGAACTCGAAGGATGATCCAGGAGTTGCTTCACCATTCATCTGTTTGTCTTTTTAGTTGTAATTTCTTTCAGTTGTAGCTATACCTTTCTGTTGGGCTTGTATTTTAGCCCCTTTTTACTTTTACCACACTTTTTATACTACTTTACTTAGTGTTTGTTTCTGCTTGTACTCTTGTTGTGTTTGTTTATGCTTCATAAAGTCAATGCCATCCCTTTTTATCAGGATTTACGACTTTGGTATTAGTCGCCAGCCCCTGGCCTTTGGAAGGCGGGATTGGGGTAGTCACGGCACGGGCCCCGCAGATAGGTTGTGACAAATTGGTATCAGAGGAGTCTATTTTACCATAGAACTTAGGACTCTGATATTTTCTTTCTGTGAAGCAATAGTATTAAGGGTACTAAGTGTGGTTTTCAATTCAGGGAGTCCAGTGTTGGTGTGGGCGGCTGACATATCCATACACCAAGACCCTAACTTCTGATTTTTGACTCAGTGCAAGAAAACACTGATTGCGTGGGTGTTTTAATTTTTCTTCTAAATTATCTCAAACCAGGTCATCTCACCAGGTATAGTCTTTTGACCGTGTCACATATTTTTCTTTCAGGATTTCTTCATCCAGTCAGTCAGTGTGGGTCCGAGTGGAGAGAGAGATGATATCTCACCAAGCAGCGATGCCTCATAACTTGTCCCTCTCCTAGTTTACATTCCAGAAGAGAGTGCATTCCTCTTGATCACGTTGCACGATTTCTAGCGACAGAGGCCTCCGAGGTTTCGAGGTGAGTCAGATTTTCAGACGGCTGGGCACTGGCTGGAGTTTGTAGCACGATCTTTCCACACAATTGGGAAACCCACTGACTTGATGGTGTAACTAGATTTTAGTCTCTTTCAGGGAGAGGTTGAGAGGTTGTGGAGCTAGATGCTCCAGTTTTGTAATGAAATGAACTTCACCTGGAGAGACTTTGAGGGTTTTTTCAGGGTGGAGTTTATACCAGCAACTCTACACTCTAAGAGTGCTCAGGAGCTATTGCCTTTGCTGTAGGGTTTTCCATCAGTAGCCGAGTGATCTATAGGCAGTATATAGATGATGCAGAGGTCCAAGAGGACAAGACCTACTGGTGGTTGACTGCACGATTTAGCATCGGTACTGCGGGGCACCCGGGGTGGAGTCAGAGCCAGGCATACCAGGAACACACAGTGTTTCTCCTGCGGCGGGCTTGGTCACATGGCATGTGACTGTATGACTCCCCACATAGTTGATCCCCAGGTATTGGAGGAGCCACTGAGATAGACACAATAGCGATAGATTGAGCAACATCCGAGCGGTGGACAAGGAAGTGGAGCTCCAGAAGTAGGTGGATAGGAGCAGGACTAGTTCCGGGCATGGAGGCCTTTGTTCTTGGTGCTTCTAGTTTCCGTGTTTTTATTGTTTGAGGATGTTATGTGTCTTTGTACTTTGAGCGGAAATAATAAAAGACACTAATCTTTGTGGCGTTTCCTTTAATATCCTTTTTGTATGGTTGATAATAAGAGGTTTCGGTTGAAACTATTTAGTTGACCCTCACTTGTGAGATTCTTACTGGAGGAGACCCAGTAACCATGAACTATTGCCGACAATGTGACTCAACCCTTGGAGGTGAGAGAAACTATTGGATCTCATTGTAGTAGAATCGAGGACTTATGACGTCATTCAACACATGAATTGTACTGTTCATGTTAGGAATGACTGTATTAGGAAAAGAACTTGGTTCATCCAGGCGATGAGACCAGATATCTCTTTCAGCAGCGGAGAAATCTCTGCAGCTCTATGGTAGAACGTAGATGAAGAAGGGTGGAGATGAGTTCTTACTTTTGGCTAGTCTCACCCATTGTTCGTTGAGTGAATAGTTTATGGTTCTCTCCAACTCAATAGTCTCATTTGTATCTTCTCTCAAAAGGAAATGAACCTAATATAGCGGTGATGGCTTGAGTTACTCTAAGACAATGACTTCGAGATAGTTTATACTCCTATGGAGGGGAATGTTGTAGCAGATGATCTTAGTTGGAGATCGGGCATTCATCTGTTAGAAGTGGCGAGACATTAGTTGTCCATGTTTCAGATATTATTTGTGTATAGTGATGGAGTCAGCACGGGTATAACCAGAGATAGTTCGGGCTACGATGGAGAAGGTGCAGATCATCCAGGAGCTGATGAAGACTGCACAGAGTAGACAAAAGTCCAATGCTGATAGTAGACGAGACCACTGGAGTTTGAGGGTGGTGACCACGTTTTCTTAAGGGTATCACCTTGACAAGGTCTGTGGAGATTTGGCCAGGGAGGCGTGTCATCTATATTATTCTTTAGGCCTTTCCAGGTCCCTAGTAGAGTAGGCGAGATGGCTTACCGCCTGGCCTATCCACCTCAAATGCACCGGGTGCACGATGTCATCCACGTATCTCAGCTGAGGAGTTGTGTGCACGATCTATCCACATCATCGACCATGGGGATCTGGACATCGATGATGGGGAGAATTTCATGGGGTTCTAGTAGAGGTTGAGGATCGACAGGAATGGGTCCTACGGGGACGGTCAATTCCTCCTGTGTGCTTTTGCTGGTAGCACAAGAACCTCCAGGAGAGCACTTGGGAGTGGTAGGCTCAGATGCATTCTCGGTACTCTTTTAGTTTCCCTAGTTGGTGTTGTTGATTTATGGGTACATAAATCCCTGAGGTGAGAGTAATGTAGAGACCCATAAATTTCAAGGATTTTTTTTCTTAATTTCATTGGAATATTACGAGTATGTGGCTTTGTACGGTACTTGATTCCGAGGCCCGGTGTGGCTGAAATCAATTTCCAAATTTTAGCTTGCGTATGTCCAGTAAACGAATGAGAGGGTTTTTATATCTTTTGAACTAGTGCTAAGAATTGAAATCCGGGGGCACCGATGAACTCGCAGTGCCAGTAATTGCTTAAGGGGACCTTTACCGTAGTTCCTTTTTGAAGGGAGAAGAGGTTAATTTTCAGTTTGTTTTTAATGAATAAATAAAAATATGTGTTTGATATTTTTATTTTTGGAGGGTGGTTATTATCCTACAAAGGGGGAGTTAGAGGTGGGGCCCACACCCACCTAATATCCCATGGGAGGGTTTAGTGTGGTGGGGCCCACACGAGACCCTAACTCCTCACCTTCCCCCCTCAACTCCCTAAACCCCCTTTATCACCCCTTAAATTAATTTATTCTCCTCTTTAATTATGTAGCCTCTCTACCTTCCACTCCTCGATTAATGTTTGCCTACACACATAATTAATGAATTGATTCTTTGAATTAATTTAAAATGGTTGGAATTCTTTAAAAATGGGAGAAGGATTTTATAATATTTGCCTTGGAAAATATTTTTTGTGGGGGGAACCTCTGGAGAAATAGAAGAGATCCCTCCCTCCACGAAGAATGGTTCTCCTTCCGACAGATCTCCAACAAACTACGCTCGATCCGGGATCGAACTCCTTTGTGGAAGAGATGAACGCCAACGATCGTCATCACCTTCATCTCCTCCCTCGCGACGACGTCAATGAGCCGACGTCCACCCTTTCTCGATATAGTCAACGAACCACGAACCTTGAGGTAGGGGTTGTTATGTTCAAGTTTTAATATCGTTCATCATTGTTATTCAATTCTTGAGTTTTTTTACTGCATGATACCATCTTGATGAGGAAGGGCTAAGACCACACGAACACGGTCCGACCCTTCCTCTCTTGTTTTTTGTTTGTGGACGATGGAGGCAGACATTGATGAACCGGACGGGGATGGGCCGACCACATGTGGATCGTCAGCACATGATTTCCAGGTCACCACAAATGCGCGACACCGTCGTGCTGCATGGATTAGAGCTGGACTGCGACCAGGGCAGGCTGCGGTGGAGAGGGGTGGCGTTGTCGCACCGCGCCAGAGCTACAGGGGCCGCGACCGGGGCGGCCTGCGGCAGTAGGGATCCGTGTTGTCGCGCCGCGCCGGTTGAACAGTTCCGCGGCCTAAGGCCGCGGCGAATTTGGAAGGGAAGCCGGCTGTGCTTGCCGCCGATGCCACAAAGAGGCAGGACCCGAGGGGGTCCCACGGTTTCCCAAGGGCCTACCTTCATGGCCAGCTGTTTCGAAGAACCGGGTGTTGTAACCCCCACCAGATCAGCAGCTAGGGCCGGCCCCACTAGGCGCCGCCACCCCCCTGGTCGGCCAGCCCCGCGGCCAGCCATGGGCCAGGCCGCACCGGCTGGGCCGGGGCGTGCCCTCCCAGGCCGGACCCGTATCCGGGTCGGGTCGACCCGGTTCAGGCCGACCCAGGGGTGTTGGGCCTGGTCGGACCGGGCCCAGACCCCCTATTTTCGGACCTTCTTCAGTTAAATTCCCATAACTTGAGTTGTGGACCTCCGATCGACACACCGTTAGTTGAGTAGGATTCCTCAGATCGAGACGTTCATTTAAGTATATTAAACACAAGGTTTGAGCAATGTTTGGGTAAGGCCGGGTTGGTTTTAACTCGAAACCATCCGGGTCCTCAGAGCGGAAAAGCTTATAACTTAAGGACAGAACGTCCGATTGACGTTTCGTCAACTACGTTGGGTTCCTTTTGATGAGACGGTTGTTTGAGCATACTCCATGTGAGTTTTGGATGTGGTTGGAGTATGGTCAGGTTGGTTTAGGTCATAAACCAACCAGGCCCCTTGAACGGAAAAGCCAATAATTCTCAGACCTAACATCTGATTGATGAATCGTCAGTGGCATTTGTAATCTTGTTGAGAAATTGTTTCTTTGAGTATACCCCATGGGAGTTCAGGGTACTGTTGAGATACGGTCGGGTTGGTTTGTTCTCGAAATCCAATCGGGCCCCTAGAACAGAAAGGCTAATAACTCACAGACCGGGTGTCCGATTGACGCATCGTCTATTGTGTTGAGACCCCTATGACAAGGCGGTACATTGAGATACTTCCACGTGAGATTACGTGACACTTGGAAGTATCCACCAGTAGCTCGTGGAGCAGACCCTCCGAGAGATGAGCATACGAAGTACGTGGACCATGTAGCTGGATGAGACCTAATGACTGCTTGTCCGATTCATTTCGGAGTGACCTGACTAGCCTAGTGGGGAGCACTACTGTGTTGGGGTGGCAGACCCATGGCGGGGATCACTAATGTGTTGGTGTGGCAGACCCGCGGTACTCAATAGAAGGGGTACCTCTGTATGATATTAGGAAGAGCACTACTGTGTTGGGGCGGTAGACCCACGGAGGGGAGAACTACTATGTTGGGGTGGAAGACCGACGATACTTAATAGGAAGTGTACCTCAGCAGTCTAAGGTTAGTGAGGAGCACCTCGGTTTCGTGACAGGATCACTATACATGACAGAAGAGGATCCTTTCAGCAGTGTTGGTTTCCATATCATTAATGAAAATCATGGATTGAGCTGAGTCAATGACCTTTGTTTTTTTCTAATGATTGAGATCAGTTACTTGATAACATAGGTATATATATGGGAATATATCAAAGTAAATGTTATATGTTGAGATATTTCTTTTTAGTTTATCCTTGTTGGATTTTAGTGAGACCTTAAGGGTCTCGGGGTCCCTAATGTGTATCGTTATACTCACCCCTGCACGGGCTATGCCCGCACCTCATTGTGTTAGATGTAGACGACAGACAGTGCTAACCGAGGTAGAGTGTATGAAGACTGGATGGTACCCAGAGGTAGACACTCGGTGTGACGGCACACAGACCGGACTGATAGATGCAGAGTGCTGAGGAGGACATCTGTACCTACCCTTCAGGTAGGAACCCGGAGGACGATCTAGGAGTTGCTTCACCATTTAGCTGTTTTTCTTTTTAGTTGTTCTTTCTTTTTGTTGTAGTCGTACCTTTCTGTTGGGCTTGTATTCCGACCGCTTTGTACTTTCATCACACTTGTTATACTTCTTTACTTAGTTTTTTCTTCCACTTGTACTATAGTTGTGTGTGTTTACAATTTATAAAGGCAATGCCTTCCCTTTTTATCGGGATTTATGCCTTCGGTACTAGTCGCCATCCCCTGGCCTTTGGAAGGCGGGCTTGGGGTAGTCATGGAACAGTCCCCGAGGACGGGTCGTGACATCTAAATTGATTAATGTCCAAGAAAAAATATCCCATACCATGCATTGATGCTTTTTAACTAGTTGAATGGGAAAAATTGTTTTTCTAAAATTTATATATGATCAGGTTCTCATCTAAAAAGAATCATGGAATGAAATATTTTAAATACCGATATCAAGAGCATGTATAGACACTTTGACCACCTTTTGGTACCATTTTTCTTAAATAACATTCATGTAATCTTCATCAAACTAATGACCAATATTTTCACCAAAATGTTAATAATTTTCTCGTGGTGTTATTTGATGACATCCTAGTGTAATCAATTATTTAGGGAGATCATTTTTTAATCTTGAGGTTTGTTTTTGAAATTATAAGGTATCTGTATCTTTATAAAAAGATTTCAAAATTCCAAAACATGATATGAGAAATTATGTTATTAGAATAAGTGATCTTCGAACATGGTATCTTAGTTGATACTAGAAAAGTGATGATTATCATTTAATTGGAATAACCAAAAAAGTCTTCATGATTCATATATTCTTTGGTTTGGAATGGTTTTATCCGTTTTTCATAATGCATCACTCAAATATCAATTCTCCATTGACATCTCTCACCTCGAAGTGGGTGATTTTCTTGTGGGATTCAAATTATCAAGAGTCCTTTAATGAAATAAATTTATGTTTGAACTCATTAAATTTTATTAAATTATCATTGCTCTATTTGGGATATGGGTCTTATTGTGATACATAATGTGATGGATTGGGTTGTGATGTTATGCATGGATATCTTGTGTTGTATTACAACTCATGTCAGCTTCAACATCATAAGGGGAAGTATCAAACACATGACTTCAAACTTGTAGTCATTTTCAATTACTTTAAAATATTATTTCACAATCGTTTTAGGTAAAATTATATAATTTAATCTGATAAAAATAGTTTTTATTATATATTTTCTAAAAAATATTTTAACCTTCAATATAGAGTTTTGGTAGAATACAAACAATCATTTGACATTGACATTTCCTAAACATCGGGAAATTGTATCGTAATTTTTGATGACCATAAGAGAGTGTTACCTTCTCTGTATATAAGGAAGAAAATGATGAATTGAACTTTATGGTCCAATTTTAACATATTCACTTGGTAATCATGGATGAGAAGTTATGATATGTTCTAGAAAGTTTTCATGTGACAAAATATCTCATTAAGATGATACTATATGAGAAAATACATTATGATGAGTTCTGGAGTATCATGGATTCTTTATATAGAGGAGATACCATTTGGGACTCGTATCTCTCCAAGGATGTTTTCCTTTGTTTTATAATCTAGTAAGTTATTCCATTAGTTATACAGAAGGGTGTGTTGGGATATAGATATTATCCTTTGTTTCCTTTCTAACTTAGTACCACCAAGATGTTTTGTGATAAAAAGTGTTATTTTTTAGTTTCGGTATAATATGGAACATAACTAATATTTAAATTTCATAAATTTCATTGTTTTATGTTCTTTATGGAAAAATCATTCCCAAAAGTTGTTCTTGATTCTCAAGTAATTTTCATTGGCTTGTAGTGATTGAGAATTACCTTTAGGACATGTTAGGACCATTTTGGGTTATTGTTAGTTGGGTAATATGGGTTCGTTCATGATG
The DNA here is from genome assembly GCA_963277665.1 of Viscum album. NCBI lineage: Eukaryota > Viridiplantae > Streptophyta > Magnoliopsida > Santalales > Viscaceae > Viscum > Viscum album. The sequence goes on from OY728145.1 coordinate 487,175,749, forward strand.
ACATGATAGCAGATAAGAAACCTAGATCTTGAAATATATATTCATGTGTTAGACCACCTTATAGGTCTCTACCCTCCAAATCTATGCAACATATTTCATAATGAAATCCATTAATTCTACTTTGAAAATATGACAAGAATTTAGGATTTTAAAACAAAAATAAGTAAATTAAATATCACATCAACATATATCATTAAAAAACATTCCAATTTTTTCTTCAAATGAAAACAATTACTCTTAAAACATATCACCAAAATAATCCTCATTTAAATCAAAACAACCATATTGAAATTTACTTTAAAAACCCAACACTATATTCTTTAATTCAAAATGGTTTTTCACCGCATCTTTTAAAACAATTTTGAAATATAAAATACCCAAATCCACAATTTAATCATACATAAAGAAGGAACTAAAATACCAATGATTTACAATGAAGATAAACAATATATGTGTTCCATAACAATACATGAAATGGGGAGATACAATAAATTACAAGATAAATATCCCATATGTAAACCACTTATAAAGTTCTAAGAGTGTATTTGGATGTTCTCTAGGACCTAATGTGACATGCATTGAACATTATCAATTTTACATGGACATCCTAAAATCATATTCTGAGTACAAACATCCATAGTCCATATGACTATCCCACACCCACCTCATTGTGAATGGAATCACCTTATATACCTAGTTCCTAACATGAATCGAGGGAAACTAGAATAACACGAACCAATTAGTTTAACAAAAACATAGATCTCCCACTTGGTACCTAGGTTATGATGACTAGTAAAATGTAGAGTTGAGAGGAAAAGTAATCCAAGATTAACAAACAAGGAATAACTCTCCCTCACATCCTTCAATGTCACAAAGATTTACACCAAACACTTTATACATCTATAAAATAAATAATATCATTTCATAAAAAGGGATAAGAAGGTATTAACTAGTGATAAAAACCCCACATGAGTGGTGAAAAACTCATGGGTGAAATTAATAGGGTCTTACAAGAATTAAATAATGTGATTAATAATGTGGGAACTATGACATTACCATAAAATCGTGACTCAAAATTATGATGTCTTTTACATTCAACATTCACCAGGGAACCAATTTTTAAATTATTTGAGGTCAAAAACACATTGAAAACAATACACTCCTTACAAAATTGTTTTCAATTTTGGAAATAAAAACAGGATCAGAATAAGACACACATAATAAAAATAATTTCAAAAATCCGCATAGGCATTTCAGAAATTATTAGCACATGAAAACATTCCATTTCAAAAGTGAATGCATGAAACTCATATGATAAACCAATTATTATGAGATCAATATTCATAGAAATTATTTAAAAACATCACAATGAAATAAAATATATATATATATACAATTAATAAAAGTATATTTAAGAATAAAATGAACACTAGATTTATAAAATGAAACAATTTCTTGGTAACACCTGTTTAGAAGAAGTTAAAACAAGATGAAGTAAGGAGTAATGTGTCACATTAAATGATGAGAAGTTAATTACAGATGAAGATGGTGTTTGTAGACCATAGAAAAAGTCCAAAAATTTGGTCTCCCTATAACCTAAATCATCCAATAGGGCCTTTATTATTTCCGAGTAGAACCAAGACCAAGAGAAAATATGGGATAAAGGGAAGATTAATAGAAACAGGAAAGATTTACATTGAGAAAAATTCACAAAAATTAAATAAGGTATATGATTGAAGAATGAAAAAGGTTGGTGCTCCTATATAGAATCATGGAGTTATTCGAGATATATTGGAGAAGAGGGGGGAATCCCTCTTAAATTTAAATATATTTATAATTGAAAACCACAAAACGTAAAAACCTAGAGATAATGTAATGTTTTTTCACATGGTTTCCCCAACTATGTTACAACCATGCATGAGTACCATCACTAAAAAAAGCATCATGGTTCATGGGAATCTCTATAAATTTAACAAACCATATGGAATCTTGTCATAGTTTCAATGTCTCCATGAAAGTCCCACCCACATGATTATTATACTTACACTACAAACCGTTTAGGGTAACCATGAAATTCCTGGAAAAACCCACAAAACCCAAAACTCATAGCCTAAAATTTCATTGGACTCAAGGTAGAAGATGATAATTAATAGGAATAAAATCTAAAAACTATACTGACATATGGGTGTCACAGAATCCTAAATAATCCTATGTTAAGATACTTGTATAACCTCCAAAAGATCCACTATGATCCATGTTTTGATGTGGCATGGATTAACCAAAAAAATCACTCGATTCGGCCCACCTCTAGGATTGATGTCAATTTGAGATCACCGTATGCAGGAAAAAACCACTAAGGATATCCAAACTAATCTTTGGGAATGGATTTACCCTCTAAATATCATGTGGAAAATATCCAACTCATTCCATGAATTTCACATGGTGTGTGAAAACAATAAACTTCAATATATATTAAATAATTAGATTTGAATAAAAAATAAACCAAATAAGACATAATCAAATGGAGTAAATAAATCACTGATATCACCTCCGCACACCCATCAATATCTGATCCCCCACTTATCCCCTTGGGGTTCCCAAAGCATAAAAAAGAGTAAATAAATCACTCTTATCACCACTAAAAACCTATGAAAAACCATCCCATTTCATATTATAACATATATAAAATAATAATCAACTCATATCTCATTTTAAATCTTCTCATATAAATAATAAGAAAAAGGGAATAAATAATAAGGGTTTTATATGTGTTATAAAATCATTTTATAAATTTAAACATTATAATTTATAATGTATTTGAAAATTAAATATATAAAATCAATATTTGAAAACATTAAAATAAATAAAACATTCACTAAAGAAACAATTGAATCAATATAAAAAGAAATTAGTTCATAAATATTCGAAAACATAACAAATGATCAATAAAACTCGTTGAAAATTTATTAAATTATAAACAACTGAAAAGAGTGGAAACAAAATATTGGAAATATTAACTAAGACTAATTGAAAATAATATTAAGTAAAAAACTATTGTTTTCCTATCGAATCACTTATGAAAAACGTCATTGGGATTTATTCGAACACCCTGAGTGCAATAATTTTTTATCAATTAAATAATAAACAAATAGCCCAAGGAGAATCCATTTATGTTATGTGAATAATTCATTGAGTCTTTTAAAATAATTATAATGAAATTTAAGACAACACATATTGATATATTTGAGGGAAAATTGATTTAAAAATCACAAGAATCAAATGATTAATCAAATAGATTAAATTTCATAGAAAACATACCTTAGTCCTTATGAAATTGATATGAATCCTCCCAAGAAGTAAAGAGGTAAACCAAAGGAACAATTAATTCCACCAAAATGTCATGAAACTCAAATTTTAAGAAAACCCTAATTTGGGGTCTTCTAACTATGGCCTATATGAAGTAAATATGATGAAATATTAGAAGAATACAACATAAATATTATAAGAAAGTGGAGAGAAAGATGTCTTAAAAAGAAAGTCCATTAGATAATAGAAGGAGAGGATAAAGTGATCAAGGAGTAGGAAGTAGAAAACCCTCTTAGGGTTTATATATAACTATTAACCGAATGAGAGGGTAAGGAAATTACTAAAATGGAGTAAAATAGAGATTGGGTGAAAATATAAATCCAAAAATTGATTTTATATATTTCTCATTATTTTTATTGAACGATTTACGAAATAGTGTTGTAATTATGTGGTTTTTTTATTTCAATTTTAAAACAAACAAATTTTGTCAACATGGATAAATAAATCATCTATTATCCAATAGTCTCGAGCTACAACACATGAAAAATTATTAAATAATATTCTATAAACCACTTCCCATAGGTTCATTTTCTTATGGAAAATAAACTAAAAATATTCTAGTTTATGCTTCATGGTTACTGCAATGAATGTGGTAATCATGTTCCATGAAAATTATTCAAAATTGAAAACCCAAACAACACCAAATTGGAGAAAAATAATAATTAGATAAAATAATACATTAAAGTGACATTAGGGTAATATAAACCCCATTTCTAAGATTTTGGATCTATCATGGTGCAATATTTTTCTATTAATAGGACAAGTAAAAAAAGTTTATATACATACCATGGGGATATTTTTATTGTGTGAGTATATCTTATACTGTAGGTGGTCACCATTAGAACCCAACCTGTCTAACACAATACTATGTTTTTGCATTAATGGAACACAATATTTAATTATCCATTTAAAAGAAATTTCAGTATGTTGGGATTGAACTAAAATAGTATTCTACGCTCTAATGAATGTGGATTAACATTTTTTACATAAAACAATGGAAACTAATGTAGCTTTTATTAAGTAATTATTTGAATCCATAGATGTATAATTTATTTTCACTTCATTGGGAAAAAAACCTTTCACCATTGTTAATACCAATAAAAACGTTAATGAAATGAATAATGGACATCCATTTTAGGATTAGGAAAAACATATTTTGTTCTAAATTGTACACCCATGTAATGGATGAGGTATAATTTATTATGTTCCCTTGGAACACCTCTGTAATCTAATGGGGTCACCATCATTGACCTATTCACCTTTAAACACATATGATAGAAATTACACCCTAAGGACTATCTTAAAGAATATGTACAACACAAGTATTTGTGTATGTAGAAGTAATACAATATCCATGTGTAATATGTTATCATTACATGAAAACGGAAACGACTATTAATATAAATAATTAATTTTTGATAATATGTATTTCTAAATAACATCAACAATCGAAACGAAATCACCACTCATGACATAACTGAACCCTATGAGACCCCTAAAGGACCAGAAGCTTGGTCAAGTGTTTCATCCAAAGACCATATATAATAGGCTAGGGTTTAGTGACTAAAACTTACTAGTCAGAATATAAAGTGAGTGTCCTTATCCTATGGACTTTTAAACTAACCATACATTATCACATTCTAGATAAATCAAAAAATATTAATTAAAAATTCCAATTATAGAATAAAATGACCAAGAAAAAAATAATTCCATAATAAGGAAACTATCAGAACATTGTAAATAATGAAAAGTACCGAAAAATGATAAACCGGTATGTGAAAATATTATTTTTGGTTCCGTAGAAAAACTGAATTACTAATTTTAATTTCTAGAATAAAAATATTGTTTCCGACGCTTTTACGCCAGGGCGCGCATGCATTCCCGTCACGGATGGGAGGACGCGCGGCTCGTGGCCCCGCATTCCCACTTTCCAAAGGCGGGAAGCATCTGTTCATTATTTAGGGACGCCTGCTCCTTGATCGAAACCGGGATGATGGGATGTTGGTTCTTCCTTCCATGGATTCCTCCTCGGATCTCGTCACCTAATCCGGGTCTCCATGATAGATTTAATACGGGTTAGTGAAGCTCATTCCCGATGCCATATCTACATGGATTCCAGTTAATTATGCTGCTTCGGTCGAGACGCTCCAAGGGGTCTTGTCGGGGCAGCAACCTTCGGTAAGGAGAATGATCACGTTGGGGTGTCGTTGGAATGTCTTGACACTGGGGATCATCATGTCTATCTTCCGTCCCTTATCATAGGGCTTCTCGAGGGTGCGGAATCCCAAGGCATCCCACATCGAACACGGGGAATTGTGTACCATCTGAGGTTTTCCTCAGCTTCCAATGTTTAACACGGGGTATGCCGTGAGTTTAACATCTTGTGGAGACGGATCAGACTGATCGAAACACTGAGAGTGCATCAGATTGAAGGCCCCCCCTAGGGGGAACACTGATGTCGGGGCCAGCACGTGGGCGGCTTCCAGGATACTATGGAGTAGGATGGGGTGGCATGATCTCAACGGGATGTGGCGGCCCAGGTAAGGATCAGGATGGATGATGGAGTGAGACATGGGGCTTATTCTCTGAGGTGGCCCAAGGGGGGAATACAGTTTAACGTCATATGGGACGAGATATAGTTTAACGTCATACGAGATGATGGAATACAATTTAACGTCATACAGGATGAGTAATCTAGGGCTTACGCTCTGAGGCGGCCCATGGTGGTCGGGGAACCTACGTGGAGAGGTCGGAACGGCCCGATGGTGGGCTTGAACCTCATGGAGGCTTCCTACGTACGATGCGTTAGCACGGATCAAAGTCCACGTAGTTCACTGGGATGGGGATTACGCTATGGGGTGGCCCATAAGAGGATTTCAAGGTCGATGCGTTCACTAAGCCCATGTGAGTCATGCCTAGTGTGAGAAACAAGTGGCAGAAGGGACCAGACGATCACGCCGCAAAGGGTGCGTCCATGGGAAGCGGAAAGGGGCTTACACGTTGAGCAGCCCAAAGAGGAAATAGGGGCATACGCGTGGTTAGCGGCCCTGGGTTTCGGGGATTACTCCAGGATGGAGGCCCGTGGTGTGACAAATCATAGTGGGAAAGGGACTCCACTGGCCCTCGGCAGGGGGGAAGTACGGAGGAGCATGGGTGAAACCTTCCATAAGAGAGGCTAGGGGCTTACGCTCTAAGGAATCCCTTCCGCCGTGGACAAACGCCATTCCGACAAGGATGATCTCATTCCATGCGGGGAAGATTCCATTCCTGTGGAGACGAGAGTCGTAAAAAATGTCTGAGCTGGGGGGGACCCTGCGTGTGAAGCACGTTGTCAGATAACAGTTTAACGTCATGTGTTAAGGATGAGGTGCTTAGTAGTTTAACATCCTGCATCTTGGACGAGGTGGTTTCGCTCCACACCCCTAGGGATTATATGCCCAATTCCCTCTACCCCTTGTGGGAGGGAAGGCATTGGCAAGGCAGTAAAGAAGGGGGGTCGTAGGGCGAACCATTGGGGGGTCCACGTTAGCGTGGCTAAGCGAAGAAGCAATAGCCATTAGCGTGCCTATGCGGAGAAGCATAAGGCAAAGCAACGTAATGGGAAACACCACCCAAGAGACCTTGAGGTTACTTCGTACGATCCCGGAAGGCCATACGGGAAAACAACACATGGCGTGCATGCCTGGCAGGGAAGACATCAGGTTCCAGCGCGGAAAGGAAGCCAAGGGGCGTCAAGGTAAAGGGGTCCTAGGTGTTGCACGCAAAACGAAGGATGGCGTGAAAAACAGCGGGATGGCGCGCAATAGGGCCAAAGAATTGCACGGATTGGTGATTGAGAGCAAGGTATTGCACGTGTAGAAGGGAATTGCGATCAAGGGACAACGATCGCGTGCAAGGGAAGTAACAGGAGGAGGAGACAAATTCACTTAAGCCGGTGGAGTTGTGCGCAAAGGCGAACCCCAGGGAAAGGTGGCGTGAAAAGGGGGATTACCTGGAAGTCATATTGCACGCGGGGGGAGTCGAATTGCGCGCACGGGAGCCGATATGAATTCCTCAACCCAAATAGTCTGGGGTCGCCTTCTATTTATATGCATTAGCCCACGTAGAATCCAGGTGGCGTGCGAGGGTTTCCATGATGGGAACCGTTGGTGCGCAAAGCTTCACCGCGCAGAACAGGGGTGTGAAAACTTTCTCACACCAGTGGCTCAATTCTGTGAATCCCGGGCATGCTACACGCGCACATCTTTATTTCACGTAAGCCCTTATTTATTTCGTGCACCACTTCCCGGGCCTCTGGACCGGGCCTCTGATTCCGAATAGGACTTCAGTTTTCCATTTAGAAACTTCCTCTATGAGTTGAGGACTCTTTTCGGCGTCTACAAATGCCCCCCATCAGAATATGATCGGCGAGAGGTCGTAACGATCGGATTCCGAGGGAAACGCCGAAACTCCTAAGCAGGGCCAGTCAGAGGCGCTGTGCGCGCAAACAACCCACGCGGCGTGCGAACCGATGGATCGGCGCGGAATTTTCTTTCCATGTGGCGCAGAACCTTGGTCTCGCCTATAAAAAGGGGAGATGGGTTCCAAATCCATACCACAGCTTTTCTGCATGATAGGCTTATAGCTCTTGTGAACGAAATTTCCCTCACGGCTGCGCGTAAAAAATGCTCTGGCAGCGCGGAATTCCTTCCTAATTTTGGCCGTCCTTGCACACCTAGTCGGGATATTCCGCACTTAGCGCACCGATTGCATTCTCAACTCCAGGATTTCGCGCTGGCACTTCAGATTTCGTGTAGCACTCTCCCATTCTGCGCACTACATCCCTGTTTCGTGCAACTCCCGAAATATTTGAGATGTCTGCAAACCGAGTTGATGAGGGGTAAGCCGCTGCTCGTAGGAACAAAATGGCGGCGAATGAGGAGGTTTATGGCACCAAGGTGATCGTTTCCAACAATCTGACCTTGTTCAATCTGCTGACTCCAGCCTAGAAGATGTATCCATTTTCTGACAACCTCCCGCTCTGGAACTTTGGCATCCTGGAGGAGGTGCCTCTACTGGTCTTCGAGGTGGACACACCACAGTCATGGGTGACCCGGGAGGATGAGCTTCCTCATTAAAACATTACCAACAATATCCATCCTGCCAGGGAAACCAGAAATATGGACATAAATGTCCTGAACCCGAGGACCAGGACCATTACTGGGGATGAGCCTTTCGTAGAGAATTCTCCGGCCCTCTACACGAGCACGTTCCATCAAAGCGTCACAGATGACACGAAGGGCTGACTGAAGGATTGGGAACTGCGGTCCGGGGGTAACATCACTGGTGAGTGGGCTTGGGCATTCTGGATTCGCCATACCTGCAACCAGTTCGGGGTTGAACTGTGGTATATTGGCATGTTCGAGGCGGTATGGACGTCGCAATTCCACTTCCACCGCCAACCTGAGCTCGGGCCGGATTTATTCACCCGGTGGTCTCCTGACACCAATAAATTCCACATTCATCATGGGGAAGTCGGCATCAGTCGCTGGGACGTTCACTACATCGGGGGTATCCCACTGGAGGGATACCAATACGACGAGTTTGTTCCACCAAAAATCACCTGGGAAGACAGGTCATATACACCCATGTTGACGTGGTACCTGCTGGAATTAGCCAAATAGAAGTTGGGGGTCATGGACTTCTTGAAGAACATCACCTACAAGGGCTGGTTCAGCCTGTTCCTTGAGAAGGATCCGGCCGTCAAGATGCCGAGATGGGGTAAACGGTGCCCAACCGCAGCTCAGAGGAGCAGGGATGGGTCATACTAGAGGACCCTAGATGCGGGGCAATACCAATCATGGGACTATCGCGTCGTCGAGGCCCGGGACCCGAATGTCCGGTATGTCGGGTTCCTTGCCACCTTCCTGAGTGGGTGGCTCCTGCTGGTGCGGGATGCGAGGATGGGCGTCCGTCCAGCAACACTGGTGATGGCGGGCACCATTTCCGCCAACAAATGGTTCAACTTGGGCGTCCTCGTATTGTCTAATATGTATGCCATCCTGGGATGCATCTCACGAAGGGGGTCGCCTCAGAGAGTATGTGGCCTCTTCCTGATCTTCCACGGCTGGGTGGCGGCTCACCTCGGCATGTACACTTTCCCAAATTCCATCTGTTCTCTGGGAAATGGCCTGCTACCGTACTTGCTGAACATCGCAGGGGTGTCGCCGATGATGCTCAATGTGGAGGGCGTGAGAATCTGCATCGGAAACCACAACAACTTCCACTTCAGCTCGTTCCCCACCCGGTCGGCCAAATATTGGACAATGGGTGAGGTTCTCTGGAATAGCAGGAATATTTCTACAGCATTTGAGGCGGGGTGCTCGTGGCTCAGATCGACGGGAAGGTGATCTGCAATCCTTAGGTGCCATCCCGATTCTCCAGGCAGTTCAGGTGGTTCCAAAAAATGTCGAAGAATGTATTCACGGCTATCTGTCAGGAGAAGAATCCATGCGTTCTACGCCAGATGTGGTTGATGTTTACCACTTTCGGCTCTGGTGATTTCATTACCCATCCTCCCACCGGGGATGATGCTGGCCTGGAAACCGAGTATATCGAACACTAGACCATCGCGTACCCTAAGGGGCTTTTACGCAAGCGATTCCGGCCACTCAAGGTTACTCGCGTGGAAACCGGGTGATGGGGGAGAAGGAAAGGGGATTCTGGAAGAGGGGAACCATGGGTGCGTCAGGCAGCGAGGCCTGCGCAGGCTGGGACTTCAGCAGCGGGAACATCACACAGCGTCGCCGTGACCTCGTAGCTCGTGGGGGGGTCACATGAGGGGGTCAGGGAACTGCCCGGGAAGAAGATAAGATACATGGTCGAACCTTCCCAAGATGCAATTTTCCCGGCACTGTGGTCGGCCTAGATGACCCTACGGCAATCGCTGAGCATTGAAGTTGTCTGGAAGATGATCATGCAAAACGGGATCCAGCTGCCAGAGGTTGGGATCGTTTGAGTTACCGACCAGGTAAATTTCCATCGGCGTCATGCTTACCTGATGGACATGGACACATAGGCGCGCCAAAGGGGTCGGTGTGCAAAGCCACGTTTCCTAGTGAAAGTGATGCTCGGCCAGGAGCACGATCCAGAAGTGATGTCACCGGGAGAAGGCGACAGCGACGAGGAGTCGGAAGGGGAGGAGTTGACCGGAGAAGACAAAGGAAATGGAGAAGATGAAGAAGAAGGAGAACCCGAAGATGAGTGGTTGCAAGTGGCGACCTACCATGGGAGTCTCCAAGAGAGCAGCGGGTTTTTCGGCTCTGATCTCGACATAACCGAGATACTAGAGGTTTGTCTCTATCTTCATTCATTTCCCTTCTACAATTTCTAAATCGTCTCTATGCCTTACTCAAGAGCGGTTGAGTGTTGGACGAGCATCCCCACCAGAGGATGGAGGAGAGGAACTGGTGGGACATGATGGGGATCCGACACCCATCATTGAATTAACAAGCGCAGTGGGGTCTCCCATCATGGAGGCTCCCGCAGTGGCCGGAACACTGGAGACCGATGCTCTGGAATGCTGTGAGTCTCCCGCTTCACTAGTGGTGATTTTTATCAAAAGATCCCAACTAATCAGTGTACGCCTTGTGCAGTGATCTCAACATTGGTGGCTCGTCAGGCTGTAGAGCCTAGGACATCTATGAGCGGACCAGTGGCGGACATACCACCTCATTCAGAAGATGCTCCCCACACTGAGTCAACCCTGGAAACTGGTGAGCATAGGGAAGCGGATGTCAGCGGCGCTGTTCTTGAGGCGAGGCCGGAAGCTGACAGGGGCACCGTTGCTACTGGGGTGAGATAGGATGGTTGCCCGGATGTCGAGGATCCCATTCCTCTCGAAAAAATCCCTGAGGCAGATCCTACTACCAATCTGCTGGCTGTCTTCCCTACATACAGACCCGCTGACCTTGAGGAGGTAGATGACTCAGACTCAGAGGAAGCCGAGGAGAGCCGGATGACCCAGCGCAAAGGGTGGAAGTGTATCCGATGCTCTCTCATACAGCCCCAGTCGGATTGGCTGAGGCGGATGGGATAACTCTAGACCTGGCTACGATTCCTGTGCACCGGATGGGCTGACGCTCAGCGCCTTCATCTGACGGTGCATGATTACATGGTTGAGAAGATATGCGAGAGCAGCCTGCGCACCGAGGTTGACCAGTGTCAGGAATGTTCGGCGAGTGCCCGAGCATTGTTGAGGGTGGAGCAGGAGGTCTGGCACCTCGAAGGGCAGGCGGCAGATAAGGAGGCCTTCATTGCAAAATGCTCTGAGCTTATGGAGGAACTGACAACCCAACTGGCTGACGCGCAGGAACAACTGATGGAGGAAAGTCACCAGATGAACGTACTTCGAACCGAGCGGGCGCAAGCACATGCTAGGATTGGTGAGCTGTGCTCTGCGGCGGCTGACGAGGAGAGAGTCTTCGAGGAGCAAGAAGCAGTCCTGGATGCTACTAGCCAAAGGGTAGCAGCACTGGAAAGATCGATCCAGCGTGCCGATCCTTAAGGGCTTTGTTTGGGCCATATCATGAACCTTTTGCTTGTACTGCTCACCGTATCAATCCAATACATGGCCAAATCCATTCATCTGTACCCTTGGTTTAATATGCTCAACCATAATTCTGAAATGACTAACAACCCATCACTAAGCTCTTGTAGGTCGCACCCAACTCGAGAAGCAAAGGATACTCATGTCATCATCTCGTCCAACTATGGGGCATTGACCAAGCCTTAGGCATCCGAAATTGGGCCTGGATTTCTGAGGAGAAGTCCTCAGACCGATTGATATATCACATTATCAATGTGCTCTGGCACACGAGTGGGGAAATGCCGGGGGAATTGAAATCCATCCGAACATAGGGAGATGGAATGAAAAGGTGAATCACGCTACCTGAATTCGGAACACTATGGGGCATGATGATGGAGGATAACTGTTAACTGTGACGGAAACGTAGCACCCATATCTTGTTGTCCGGGAGTGGGGACAATAAATGAGGGCTGACCACTGACCATGTTCGCAACACGGGGCCTAACTCAAATATCGCCTGTCAGTTTCCCAGAACGTTGGCCCAGGACTACAGGCGGACTATAGGTCTATCATCCATGTTTTTACAATAGGCGGACCAAAGGTCTATCGTTCATATTGTGGAAGCGGGCGGACAAAAGTCTATCACCCATGCTGTTAGGGGGTCCCGTAAAAAATTACCAGTCCTCCGGAACGTTGGCCCAAGACAGTAGGCGGACCATGGGTCTGTCGTCCATACTGTTAGGGGGTCCCGTCAGACATGAAAGAGAATGAGGATCTGAATAAAGGGGCATGCAAAGAGTGGAAGGCGGAGTGGTGGTTTGTTCGAATAGAGTCCAACACTCCTGAAATTGCGCCACCGTGGCGGAGGCGCATCAGGCAGACGTACCAACCTGGTCGCGGGTCGTCCCAATTTTCAGGCAAGTCCTCTCTGGCGAGAGAACTACCACTTCCCATTACTACTATGGGGCATCCCAAACTTATTTGGGGTGGATGTCATGATTACACCACTTCCCACGAAGTCAGGCCGAGGGGCTGACAATAAGGAGGGACGAGGTTTCGTAATCCCTGGGGCTGGACCCAAGAAAAAATGTCCGAGCATTCCTACATATCTCATTAGGATGAGAATCAAGCCACACATAGTTCTAGAGAGGCAGTTTAACGTCATGTTGGATGAAAGACAGTTTAACGTCATGTGGGAAGGGGTACACATCTCATCTAGGGACAAGCATGACACGACGAGTAACCCGACATGAATGAGGACATAATCCCGCACCACACCGTACAATCCCACAAGAGAGACCGAGTCGCGGAAATCCAAGCAAAGGATCTTAGTTTTAGGTCTCAGAAATCGGACCAAAGGAGAAAGGGAATGGGAGACACATGATAAAGCGGCTGCAAAACCCAACGTGAGTGTGGAGAAAAGCACTGCTTACTATGTGCTCCTAGGGACGCGTTTAGGCCGAGAGACCGAACACGAAATGTTAGGCTGGGCCTATGGGGAAGTTACCAGGCACTCCTACATTTCTCATAAGGATTACAATCAAGCCATACGTAGTTCTTTAAAGGAAGCATGGCGCGATATGGCGCCTGCGCAAAGGACAAAGTAGTCGTGTGGGTCTAGCCCTCGCACTAAAAGAAGAGGAATTTTGATATATCTTGTTTGTTCTTGAAGGTAAATGGTTTTTCTTTTGTGGGGAGACTGGCCTAGTGTAGAAATTCTTGACGTCTCCACAATAATCAAGCCATCACAATCATTGACAAGCGGCATGGTAATCAACCAATACCTGGTGTGATGTCCCCCATGGGGAGGTCATCACAATGCGGTGCCATTTTTCGTCGTGCGGCCAGGACGATATCATCACAGTTTAAGGACATATGGTTTGGAACAGAAACATAGTTTATGGTCATATGGTTTGGACCAACAACACAGTTGAAGGTCGTACGGTTTGGACCAACAAAAAAGATTAAGGTCATAAGGTTTGGACCGACAGCACAGTTTAAGGTCGTATGGTTTGGACCAATAGTATAGTTTAAGGTCATATGGTTTGGACCGACAACACAGTTTAAGGTCGTAAGGTTTGGACCAATAGCACAGTTTAAGGTCATAAGGTTTGGACCGACAACATAGTTTAAGGTCGTAAGGTTTGGACCGACATCACAGTTTAAGGTCCTAAGGTTTGGACCGACAACACAGTTTAAGGTCGTATGGTTTGGACCAACAACATAGTTTAAGGTCATAAGGTTTGGACCGACAGCACAGTTTAAGGTCGAAAGGTTTGAACCTACAACACTGTTTAAGGTCGTAAGGTTTGGACAGACAGGGACACGCACGTTGCGATAAAGCATACCTGATGTTGGTGAGGGCGTAATCCCATACCATCACCGCGCGCGGTTCCGAGAGAGGAGCCTCAGGCCAAAGGGGCCTATGAGGGTTCAACAATTAGGGGGGTAGGAGATGCTAGCTCCCAGCTATGCTGGACCCAAGACGCAATGTCTGGGCGACTCCCCATTCCCCATGGGGATGAGGGTCAAGCTGCACGCAACCTGTAGAGAAGAGACCGAAGCACATACTCTAGCACTCAGATCGCGGGAGCCTCGAGAGGCACTGTTACACAGCACGGTCTGTCTGATGTGCGGGGGGTGTACTGAGGGTTAGTACAAGGAGTGTTGAGATTCCACCTTGACACGGTGGGGGCGGAACATAGTGTGAACCATGAAACCAACATTCAAGGCCCAAGGAAGCCGGCATGACGACTGAGGATTACTGCCGGACATGTTGGCAACACAACATCCTATCGCATTAGCCTAGAAGTAGGGGAAAACAAATGATTATCAACCGCTGACCATATTTGAAACATGGTATTTGTATCAATTTGTCCCCAATAACCCTTGGGGGAATTGGTACGTGATGGCATGAGAGCCATTATCCGTTGTATCCAGGCCGTTCTTGGGGGTCCCTCCGGGTGTGAAGGATGGTGGGGCCTGAATGAAGGGGAACACGAAGCCTGAAAAGTGGATGAAAACTTGTCTAAGTCGAATCTAACACTCCAGGTCCTAGACCAGAATACTCTGAACACATTAGCAGACCACTGGAAAGGGTCGAAGGGCTCATTTTGAGACTGGCCAAAAGATGGCGGATTCCCGAGGGAAGGGCAGGCCAAAAGACTGAGGCAACCGAAAGATCATGGGATCTCCTAAGAGATAGGGCTGGACATGAAATCTAAGTGTTCAGGTGGTCCTACGTATCTCATTAGAATGAGAATCAAGCCATACATCGTTCTAGACGGCGCCTTTTAATGTCATGGGGAACATGACATAGGAGGGTTAATCCTGAGAATAGGGTGCGCGTGGTGCAGCTATTGCAAACCCGACGTGAATGAGGACATAATCCCATACCACACCACGCGATCCTGTGGTCAAGGTCCCAAAGGAAAGACAGACACGATGCATTAGCAGACCTCGATCTGGACCCAAATATGGAAGGTCTAGGTGCTCCTAGGGCTGGACCCGAGATGAAATGTCTGGGAATTCCTACATATCTCATTAGGATGAGAATCAAGCCGTACGTGGTTCTAGAAGCACAGTTTAATGTCATGTTGGATGAAATAAGAATCTTAGTTTTAGGTCTTAGAACTTGGACCAAGGATCCTAGATGTAGGGCAGTGTGTAGTTTAAGGTCGTGCTGGACCGGGTGCAGTTTAAGGTCATGCGGGACCGCACAGTTTAAGGTCATGCAGGACCAAGAAAAAAAGGAACAAAAACCTAGGGCTGGACCCAATATGAAATGTCCGGAAATTCCTACGTATCTCATTAGGATGAGAATCAAGCCATACATAGTTATAGAATCACATTTTAACTTCATGTTGGACAAAATACGGATCTTAGTTTTAGGTCTTAGAACTCGGAACAAGGAGCCCAGATGTTGGGAAGAGTGTAGTTTAAGGTCGTGCTGGACCGAGTGCAGTTTATGGTCATGCGGGACCGCACAATTTAAGGTCATGAAGGACCATGAACCAGGGGATGGACCCAAGATGAAATGTCCGGGAATTCCTACATATCTCATTAGGATGAGAATCAAGTCGTACGTAGTTCTAGAAGCACAGTTTAACATCATGTTGGACGAAATACAGACCTTAGTTTTAGGTCCTAGAACTTGGACCATGGAGCCTAGATGTAGGGTAGAGTGTAGTTTAAGGTAGTGCTGGACCGGGTGATGTTTAAGGTCATGTGGTACATCACAGTTTAAGGTCTTGCAGGACCAAGAAAAACAGGAACAAGAACCTGGGGATGGACCCAAGACGAAATGTCCGGGCGTTCCTACGTATCTCATTAGGATGAGAATCAAGCCGTACGTAGTTCTAGAAGCACAGTTTAACTTCATGTTGGATGAAATACGGATCTTAGTTTTAGGTCTTAGAACTCAAACCAAGGAGCCCAGATGTAGGGCAGAGTGTAGTTTAAGGTCGTGCTGGACAGGGTGTAGTTTAAGGTCATGCGGGACCGCATAGTTTAAGGTCATGCAGGACCAATAACCTAGGGCTGGACCCAAGACGAAATGTTTGGGCGTTCTTATGTATCTCATTAGAATGATAATCAAGCCGTACGTAGTTCTAGAAGCACAGTTTAACGTCATGTTGGACGAAATACATATCATAGTTTTAGGTCTGAGAACTCGGACCAAGGAGCCCAGATGTAGGGCAGAGTGTAGTTTAAGGTCATGCTGGACTGGGTGCAGTTTAAGGTCATGCGGGATCGCACAGTTTAAGGTCATGCAGGACCAATAGAAAGCTTAGGAAAAGTACAGTTTGAGGAACCTGGAATTGCTGGGACGAGTTTTGCGCTCACCATCCATAGTCACCAGGGAATACGTGCCATTGGGCTAGACCTTATGGACAATTATAGGCCCCTCCCATTTAGGGTCTAACTTGGGTGGTTTCCTACAGGTAATCATTGGCGCTCTAAGAGCCAGCACCAGGTCACCTTGCAGGAAGGAGTGGAGGCGAACATTCTTATTGAAAGCTCGAGCCATCCTACTCTGATGCCTTTCCATGTTATGTAAAGCGCGAAGCCTACTTTCATCCAGCACTTCCAATTAGGCTAGACGGATTTCATAAAATCTATCCGGTGCTTTTTGGTCATAGACCGCCATGCGTAATGAGGGAAACTAGATCTCGATGGGCAGGACGGCTTCAGCTCTGTATACCAGGGAATACAAAGTCACCTGGGTTGAGTTACGAGTCATCATCCTATAATCCCAGAGGGCATTGGGGAGCTTGTTCGGCCAACTTTTCTTATTTTAAACAACCATCCTTTTCAGAATGTTAGAGAGGGTTTTGTTAAACGCCTCGATCTTTCCATTCACCTGCACATGATAGCGGGGGGTGTGGATAGAGCCAATGTTGTACTTGGCGTAGAATTTCTTCATCTCGGATGCTCGGAAGTTGGTTTCATTATCCATGAGGATAGCGTGAGGTAATCCAAACCGATAGATGACATTGGAGCTCACAAAGTCAGTGATAGAATGGGCCTTGACTTCCCTCAGCGGGATTGCCTACATCCAATTCGAGAAGAAATATGTACCGGTTAAGATGAACTGACACTGGTGGGTCGTCGTCGGCTGGTAAGGCCCCACGACATCCAACACCCAGACTACAAAGGGCTAAGAATACTTGGTAGTATGGAGAGGCTCTGGTGGCCAATGCACAAAGTTAGCATGAAATTGGCATGCATGAAACCTCCATGAATACTCAATGCAGTCGTGGATCATGGAGGGCCAGAAGTATCCCAACCTCTGAATCTGGTGGGACAACTTCGACCCGGCCTGGTGGGCGCCACAGGAACCAGGATGCACTTCTCCCATGGCCTATGGGATCTCAACTCCTTGAACACAATGGAGGAGAACACCATCAAATCCACGCCTGTAAAGGAGCTGATCAAGGCTGGGACCACTCTGAAGGGTGAACTGCGGCGCACGACATCGGATTCATTCTCGCTCGGCTCGGTCTGGCAGAAGATTTCCATGCTGGAGATATTCAACCAAGGGCGTCCACCAGTCAAGAACTGTCCCGATTACCATGCCTGAAGCCCCTGGGGATCCTGATGTAGGGGCACCAGCGGTGAGATTGTTCACTGGTGGGCCACGATCGCCCTCTGTAATAACATGAGCAATGACTCTCCGGTGCGCCACGTGGATGATTAGGTTATCATGTTCGGGCTCCGCAAGTGATGCGGCCAGGCTGGCCAAAGCATCTTCTCGACTGTTCTGTGACCGGGAATGTGAACGAACTCTGGCCGGGAGAGGAACTTATCCATTAGATGGAGGGTGAACTCCAACAATGGCACGAGTTCGGATTTCTGATCGCATAGTCACCATTGAACTTCTTGATGACTATCTCAGAGTCCACCTTTACATACAAATGGGGTACGTCAATCTCGAGATCCAACTTGAGGCTAGTAATGAGGGAATGATACTCTGCCTCATTGTTGGTGAAGCCTTCTGACAACAGAAACGAATACGGAAGAATGGCTTGCTCCGGGGTGATGAAGACGACACCCAGGCCCACTTTGTTAAGCCTAGGAATGTTGAGCCTTCTACCGGTGGGGCTCCGGGAGGCACCTTCAAAGTGCATCTGCCGGCATGGGATGGCGTGATCAACTGAGAGGATTGCCTCATCAGGAAAGCATAGATCCAGTGGATGGTCCGCGAAGGTAGGGTGGGAAGCTAAGAAGTCAGTCAACGCATGTCATTTGACAGCCTTCTGAGGTATAAACCTGATGTCAAACTGCTGGAGGATCACCACCCAATGCGCCAATCAGCCGGTCAACATAGGTCGATTCAGGATGTATTTCAACAGGTCTACCCGAGAGACCAGATGTACCTCATGGTACTGCAAGTAGTGCCGCAATTTCTGCATGGAAAATACGTGTGCCAGGAAGCTCTTCTTGATGGGGGAATATTTATTTTCCGCGTCGAGGAGCAAGCGGCTGAGGTAGTAGAGGCTATTATCTGTTCCCCCATTTATCTTCTGGACAAGAAGTGCGCCGAGGGATCACTCCAGGGAGGTCACTTAAAGGACCAGCAGTTTCCCGGAAACGGGTGGCATCAAGACCGGCTGTTGAAGAAGATACTGTTTGATTTCCTCAAAATCTATCTGACACTCTTTGTCCCACTCATAGGCGACGCCCTTCTTCATGAGTCGGGAAAAGGGCTTACACTTGCTGGCTAGATTCGCGATGAATCGGAGTATATCGGCTAAGTGGCCTTGAAGGCCTCTCAGCTCTCGAATATTACTCGGGGGAGGCATCTGATTGATGTACTTTATCTTGTCTGGGTCGATCTCGATGCCTCTTTACCTAAAAATGAAGCCAAGAAACTTTCCGGAGGTGACCCCGAAGGCACACTTCAACGGGTTCATCTTCAAGTGGCAAGAACGGAGGAAGCCCAACACTTTCTCAAGGCCTTTGAGATGGTCCTGGCGCTGACGAGATTTAACCACCAGATCATCCACGTAACACTCCACCAGCATCCTGAGAATCATCTTGAATATGCGGTGCATGGCTCGTTGATAGGTGGCACCTACATTCTTTAGGCCGAAGGGAATTAGCTGGTTGCAGAAAGTACCCTGGGGGGCCTGAAGGTAGTGAAATCTTCATCCTCGGGGGCCATCTGGATCTGGTTGTAGCTGGAGTACCCCTCCATGAAGGAAAGGTCATGGAACTCGGTCGTGGCATCGATCAACAACTCTGTCACGGGAAGGGGAAAATCATCCTTCAGATAGTGGCGATTGAGATTGTGGAAGTCGATACAGACCATGATCAACCCATTCTTCTTCATGACCGGGAAAATCTTGGCTAGACACCTAGGGTACTAGACTTCTTTGACGAAGTTGGCCTTGATGAGCTTATCATCTTCGGCCTCAAACATGGCATCATGAGAGGGGTGCATCTTTTTAGGAGGCTTCTTGAACCCGCGATGGTTTTCTAGAAGGACAAGGCGATGGACAGCTACCAGGGGATCTAGCCATAGCATCTCATCATAACACCAGGCGAACACATCACGGTGCTATCTGAGGAAGTCTATGAACTGTTTTCATTCCTCGAGGGGCATAGCGGCGCCGACCAATGTGGGTCTCGGGTCCGCCTCTCTACCGAGGTTCACCTGCACTAACTCATCGACCATGGTGGGGACGCCCTCCTCAAAGGCAGGAGGAGCATCTTCCATGTCCTTCTCTATTGTGGAAGGATCATCCACAGGGGGAGCCATTTCAAGGATGCCAGACCTTGATGGGAAGCTGGTGCTCGCTTGGGCGGAAGAATTTGCCACGTCAGGGGACCCATGCACTGTGGAGACCATGGTGACAAAGGCGGTTGATCCAATCCCATTTGGCCTTCGGCCCAAGGGGCCACACTTTATGACATCAAAGCAGTGGTGGCGCGTTGGCTTGAGTCGATCGATTCTGGCCCGGAGAAACAAGCACGTATGACGTATTGCTGTTTCCAGGAGCCCAACATACCGATATCGTATAGGGGTAGGAGGCTCGGGGATCAACTGAGCCTGGCTGGTGTAAGATTACAAGGTGATTTACCATCATCGCTTGGACCCGAAAATATTCCTTCATCTGGTACCCGAAATGACAAAGAATTGCCCCATGTCAGGGGTTGTGGCCTCCAACCGATGGATTGGGAAGACATATGCGTTTTCCAAACCTGGCCAAGGACCACTCACTATAGTGGTGGGCTCGACCTCACCTTCCAGGATCTGGTTGTACATTCTCTTGTAGTAGTCAGGGTCCAGATAATGGGCTTCACAAGAGGAAAAAGGAGACGCATCTCCTTGGATCACGCCCACTCGACCCTTAAGGGAGTATTTGAGGCACTGGTGATATGAGGAGGGGACCGCTACGTTAAGGTGGATCCACGACCTGCCCATCAATGCGTTGTAGGAAGTGTTCTCAGAGACAACCATGAATTCGGTATGGTCAATTAGGCCGCCGAACTGGGTCTTCAGATGAATCCTACCGAGTGTAGTTTTCTCGGTCTTGTCGTACCCTTGGATCCTGAGGTTAGAGGGAGTTAAATCATCCTTAGACAACCCCAGTTTCCGCAGCATCTGAGTTGGGATGAGGTTAATCCTGGAACCTGTGTCAATAAGACATCGACAAACTTCTACACAATTGAACTGGCCGGTGACATACAGTGGGAGAATTTTCCCTTGTGTGAGAGGGTCTTCATCTTCACCGGAAAACAAGATGACCGCCTGACATTCGGCGTCATCAATCGCCGCGGTGTGGAAGGCTTCTGCGGCCGCCACCTCCGTCTCAAACTGGAGGGGGCTCCTTAGAGCCTTGGAGAGCGCCTCACGCATTTTAGAAGATAGGATAAAGGCCTCAAGGATAGAAAGACTTGCCGGAATTCTGGACAGGTGCTTCAGAACATCATACTTTTGAGAAAAATGTGAGCTTCTGCTTACGGGAGGCCTCTCTGCGATTGGAGGCATGACGGGCCCTGCCGGTGGGACCTGTGACTGACTGGTACTAGGAACGTCTCACTGTTCACTAGTTGAAGCCCGAGAGATAGCTTCCGCGTTAGGACCGGAAGGATGTAGTCGGCCGGTGGCAGGGCAGGTCTGGTTGCGACACGAATGAGGTGGTCCCGCCTGATCCAGCCACACAAACTGTGGTGGAGGCGAACCTATCGACACCGGGCGAGGGCACCGCGTGCGCTGATCTCTGTATCGGGCCTGCTGCCTGGTCTCAGTAGCGTACACGTCCTGGCTAGAGGTGACGAATGTTGTGCCCCAGTGATTCATGTAGCCACGGCTCCGCCGATGTTGGCGATGGCTGGGGATATTGGGGAAGTCCACCTGGCGTTCCTCATCTTCGGGAGCCAAAAAGGAATTTACCAACTCTACAGTGTTAACGGAAGCATACCCCGAGATTTCACTCGAGGAGTCACCTGCTAGCGAACAGAGTCTCAGTGGGATCCCCATCTATGGGGGCATAAAATCACCAAGCATGCAGGAAGATGACGGCACTGGCAGGGCGCGTTCTTTCTTCATGCGTCGCTGCTTGCTCTTCTGGGAAGAGGTAGGCTGGGACGACGATGCCAAAGCGGAGTTCGCAGATTATGAGGGCTCTGGATGACTTAGGCGGGAAAAGATGATTCCATGGGCATGGGAAACCGTCCTGCGGTCTATCCAGTAATTATACTTCTGGGACCCATGGTCGCAAACCTGCTGCCTCTCATCCTCGTCGCCGCCGCTGCTATCTGATCTCACGAAGAAACCTGCCACATGCACCGGGTCTGGGCCCAACATGACTATGTTATTGTCAATCTGGTCTTGGAGCAAGTCCTTGAACACATAGCATCGCTGGATGGTGTGCCCCATGATCCGGTGATAAGGGAAGTAGTTAGGGTGATCAGTGAGACGCGCCTCTTCTGGCTTCCGGCACTTAGGCAACATCACAATCCTCTACTCCAAGGCACTACGGAAATAGCCGGGGACCTGGGCCTCATAAAACGATAAAGACCGATTCCTTCTGTCTAGAAATGGGGAACTTGGAGGCTGAACATGACCAGGGGCCGGAGGAGCATGCCGAGGGGGCAGAGCCTGATTATCTCTCCTGGGTGGTGGCGGTGTGTCACGCGGAGGCGCCTGCCGATTTTGTGGCGGTCGCTGCTGGGCCGGAGGCTGTGCCCCATGGGGGTGGACCCCTATGGGGCTGCTGAGTTGGCCTTACAGGTAGCAACTCTAGCTGTCTGGGAGCCTCTATCTGGGCTACAGTAGCGGGCTCGGCTCTGGAGGCTCTCCTTGCCGGGATTATAGGAGGAAGCGAGCGTGCCTGACTGGCATGTTGCAGGGCTTCTTCGAGGCATTGAGCCCTGTCCGAGAAATCCCAGAACCCTCGAGGGTAATTTTGAGTGATCAGAGAAGGAACCAGCTCTTCCTTGACGTTCGCTACACACATTGTCAGTAATTTCTCTTGAGTTAGTGGCATGTCAAGGGAGTATGTGAGCCCCTTCCACCGGGTGACGAAGTCCACGACCCACTCATCAGGCCTCTGTTTTCACCTGAAGAGGTCTGCAATGTTTGTCTTCCGAGTTGTGCAACTGAACTGGTAGAGGAATTTCCGGCAAAGGTCCTCCCAGCTAGTCACAGATCCAACAGGGAGCTGGCTGTACCAGACGAAGGCTGGTCCTTCCAGTGTCTGAATGAAGGAACAGAGCTTAGCATCCTCCTAAAACGCCGGAGTCCCTAACATAGGGCCGAACCTCGTGTTGAAGTGGGCCAGGTGTTGTGGTGGGTCTCCGATACCATTAAAGGGGGATAAGGTGGGGTTCCCAAATCCCGGCGGGGCCGACATATCATCCACCCATGATGGGTATGGCTTGCTATCCGGTGGAATTGACACCTACCGAGTTTCCAGTGCCTCCAAGCGGGCGATGAGTACTTCCATCAGATCGTCCGAACATAGATTACTATCCTGACGGGGATCTCTAACCACAAGAACATTGTTGGGCTCTACAATATGGTAGTCAAGCTCAGCAGCTCGTGGGGCAGCTGGAGGAGCGACTCTCGGGGCAGCAGGAGGAAACCGAGTTGGGTCCCCCAGGTGATTCCGTCACTCGGGAGGGTTCAGAGAGACGTATCACACCCTTTTTCCATTGGATTCAGCCTCTCCCCTGTCGGCGAACGCGACATGGTTTCGGTTGCCCGTGGGAATCTCGACAAGGGGTAGGTGCTCCATCCCCTGCTGTCCTGACATGAGATTACCATAGTCAGGCCGCCGCTCTGCAATGCGTTCAGCCAAGAGCTCATCAACCAGCCTCTTTTTCTTAGCAAGCTGCTGGCATAGTGTGGCCTTCTCGGATTCTTCCTCTGCCTTCTGCACCGAGGCAGATGGGTCAGCGAGCTTGACAGCCCTGACATGATCTTTACCCTTGCCGATGTTTCGGCTTAGTGTCAGTGCCTTAGTGGGTGTGGGGAGACCTAGGAGTCTCCTCTGGTGGCGAGTAATCCTCCCAGGCGGGTCTAGTGGCGACTTGTCCTCAAGGGGTGAGTCCCCATCGAGGAGATCCACACCCTTTACCTTGTCTGAAAGGTTATCCATGTTGACCACCACTGCCTTTGGCGACATTCCCTCAGGGCCGCCCGTTGAACCGGGCTATTGGCGGATCACACAGAAAATAAGGGCAGCGTACTGCCTTCAACCGCAGATGTGCGCGCGGGGGGTGGATTCCTCGGTAACCTTACGGAGTACTTGAATACTCTGAACGCATTTTTTCTAGAGGGCCCTGCGGTGGTCAGGCGACTCGGGGTGCCGAACCGTAGGGAGCGCTGCCAGGTCGACCCGATGGGACTGCTCACCGATATCCTCGAGATGTGATTGACTCCCAGGATAAGGCGCTAGCTGATGGCGATGAAGGGAGTGAGTCAACCGAAGAGTCTGGTGGAAACATTCAAACTCTCCCTGGGAGAGCGCCTCTACCATATCAAAATCTAATCCTGAGACCAGCCAAAACTTCTCGGGGAAGTGGCCCACTGCGAGGATGGTTCAGAAGCTCCATGACTCTGGTTCGGAGTCCGGACCTTGCTTCCCCTGCTCGTCAACCGAGAATGGCCGGGGAGCTGGCAATGGCGTTGAGGCAGGTCTCCGGGACGGTGAGCTGGCCGGCGGGGAATATGGCAAACATGCCGATTGGACGTCGATCCCTGAGTCATCCGCCAAGGGCTTCAGTGCCCCGGCTGCCACATCACGATAGGATGGGCCAGCGAATGGGCCTCCTGTCACAGCATCGGTGCTCGCAGAGGGTGTGTCGCCTTGAGACTCCTCCGTCGGTCCCCAGAAAAGTTCCCCACACTCCCTGACTGAGTTGGAAGGGGCTTCTGGGGAGGCCAGTGATAACTGTGGGTTTAACCCCTGGGGGTATGCCAAGTCCTTGTCCTCTTGGATATACCTTCGTAAGGAGGAGGGAATCATACGGATCTCGCATTCGGGGAGTACGAGACTGACACGCCGCGTCCCCATTCCTGCCCTTGACTCAGAAGGTCGGGGGGAAGGTTCCACCGTCGAGTCGTACTCCGCCTCTGAGTCCGAGAAACAGACCGGTCTAATTTCTGTCTGGACTCCCCTGACATTCCTCCTATGGTGATGACGCCCCGACTTCCTTCCCCTGGGTGGCTCCTCAGGGTAAGGATGATTTCCGTCAAGGAGTCCCCTGGTCGAAATAGTGCTGGGGCAGAGGGGATTGAAGGTCGGGGTGTGGTAAGCACTGTGACAGATGTCGAAAGGGACATGGGGAGGACCTCCATGTGAGTGAGCGACTTGGTATGCATCGGCTCCATAATCGCGGCCAGCGGTAGGGGGAGTGAACTCATACCCAGTGCAGTGGGCGCTGGAAGGAGTCATACCCGGAGCATGGCTGTCACGAAGAAGCCTTCGACTTTCTAGATCAGTGTCACGGAATGAGCCTTCATGATGGGTGGCACTACCGCGGATTGGTCCGTAGTGGCCATTGTCTGTGCCCACGACTCGGAGAGTTGACCCAACCTACCTGTAGGGCGGTAGGGGCTTTGATCCCAGTCGGGCATGTGACTGCCCCTGCTCAACGTGTGCGGGGGTCTGGTAGCAGGAGTCAGCAGTGGCTCGGGCAACAGTGGTTGCTGACGTTGGAGACCCAGGATGGGAATTCTCTTCCGCTCGCGCCCGAAGCAGGCGTCGGTTCAGATGGGTTGGAGCCGGTGGTGCGGGCACAAAGATTGCCTGGTCCTCATCCCGGGGAGCCAGGCGATGACGTCGACACAGCCTGGTGGGGGGGTTCTTGCCGTTAACCCCTGGGACGGGTCTCCGATCGGCCGGACCCGGACATCCCCCACCTCATTGGCCTAGGGAAGGATGTGTCAAGGTTCTCCAGGCATAGTATCACAATGCAGTTGAACGTCGGAGTGGGGAGCGGCGGCTCCCTGCGTGGCCCTCGGGGGCGGTGACGAGAGTGGGGCACAACCGCCTCTAGATCCAAACGGTCTAGGCCCCTGGTGGGGTTGATCCCTTCCTCGTTGTACCAATGAACCAAGTCATGGATCACCCTTCTCTGGATGATACTTGATGGGGAGAGGGGGCGTGAGTGCCCAACAGTCGTGGCAATCGGAGCCGGAGTGACTGTGGAAAAGGCAGGACTGCGCGGGGTAGTTGCGCCAGTGCTTCCCTTGCCCCTACCTTGGTGGGCAGGTGGCAATCTAGCTCCGAAAGCAGTGATCTGATTCCTGGAAGCAGGGAGATGAACTCATTAGTACTAACATGAAAAGAAATTTACAACCAATAGCCCAGCATCATTCCGTCTTCTGTGGTCGGCGAGAGGGATCCACGCTGACGACATTGCAGAACGGAGTGCACAACATCCTCACTTCCTCAACCCCTGTCGAGTTTCACATCCCAGTGATAGGTACCCAAACCTGGTGACATGTTTATCTTCCGACACCCCAAAAGATACCTGTCCCCATATGGAGGAGATGAGATTCACTTCGGGTTCACCATTTTCTGTTTCCGACGCTTTTACGTCGGGGCACGTGCGCGTGTCCCTCACGCATGGGAGGAAGCGCGGTTCGCGGCCCTGCATTCCCGCTTTCCAAAGGCGGGCATCATCCATTTCTTATTTAGGGACGTCTGCTCCTTGATCGAAACCGGGATGATGGGATGTTGGTTCTTCCTTCTGTGGATTCCTCCTCGGAGCTCGTCACCTAATCCGGGTCTCCCTCATAGATTTAAGATGGGTTCGTGAGGCTCATTCCCAGCGCCATATCGGCATGGATGCCAATTAATTACGCTGCTTCCATCGAGATGCTCCAAGGGGTCTTGTTAGGGCAGCAACCTTCGGTGAGGAGAATGGTCACGTTGGGGTGTTGTTGGCATGTCTTGACACTGGGGATCAGCATGTCCGTCTTCTGTCCCTTATCACAGGGCTTCTCGAGGGTGCGAAATCCCAACGCATCCCACATCGAACGCGGGGAATTGTGTACCATCTGAGGTTTTCCTCAGCTTCCCATGTTTAACACAGGTTATTACGTGAGTTTAACGTCTTGCGGAGACGGATCAGACTGATCGAAACACTGAGTGGATCAGATTGTAGGCCCCCCTAGGGGGATCACCGATGTCGGGGCCAGCACGTGGGCGGCTTCCCAGATACTATGGAGTAGGATGGGGTGGCATGATCTCACCGGGATGTGGCCTCCCGAGTAAGGATCAGGATGGATGATGGAGTGAGACATGGGGCTTATGCTCTGAGGCGGCCCAAGGGGGGGGGGAATACATTTTAACGTCATGTGGGACGAGATATAGTTT
Source organism: Viscum album (assembly GCA_963277665.1). Lineage (NCBI taxonomy): Eukaryota > Viridiplantae > Streptophyta > Magnoliopsida > Santalales > Viscaceae > Viscum > Viscum album. The sequence goes on from OY728145.1 coordinate 487,203,019, forward strand.
AATGTCATGCAGGACAAGGGCATACAGTTTAATGTTATGCGGGACGAGTAATCTGGTTCTTATGCTCTGAGGCGGCCCATGGTGGCCGGGGAACTGACATGGAGAGGTCGGAATGACTAGGTGGTGGGCTTGAACCTCGTGGAGGCTTCCTACGTACCATGTATTAGCACGGATCAAAGTCCACATAGTTCACTGGGATGGGGAATACACTATGGGGCTACCCATAAGAGGATTTCATGGTCGATGCACGCTGTAAGACCACGTGAGTCATGCTCAGTGTGAGAAACAAGAGGCAGCAGGGACCAGATGATCACATCGTAAAGGGTGCATCCGTGGGAAGCGGAAAGGGGATTACACGTTGAGCGGCCCAAAGAGGAAACATGGGCTTACACGTGGTTAGCGGCCCTAGGTATCAGGGCTTACTCCAGGATGGAGGCCCATGGTGCGACAAAGAGTAGTGGGAAAGGGACTCCACTAGCCCTGGGCAGGGGGGGAAGTACAGAGGTGCATGGGTGAAACCTTCTGTAAGAGAGGCTAGGGGATTACGCTCTGAGGTAGCCCTTCCCCCATAGACAAACGCCACTCTGACAAGGAGGATCTCATTCCATGTGAGGAAGATTCCATTCTTGTGGAGACGAGAGGCGTAAAAATTGTCCGAGCTGGGGGGACCCTACGTGCGAAGCACAGGGTCGGACCACATTTTAACGTCATGTGTTAATGACGAGGTGCTTAGCAGTTTAACGTCCTACAGCTTGGACGAGGTGGGTTCTCTCCACACCCCTAGGGCTTACATGCCCAATGCCCTCTACCCCTTTTGGGAATGAAGACATTGGCAAGGCCGTAATGAAGGGGGGCTGCAGGGCGAACCATTGGGGGGTCCACGTTAGCGTGACTATGCGAAGAAGCAATAGCTGTTAGTGTGCCTATGCGGATAAGCATAAGGCAAAGCAACGTAATGGGAAACACCTCCCAAGGGACCTTGAGGTTACTTTGTACGATCCCGGAAGGCCGTACGGCAAAACAACGCATGGCGTGCATGCCCGGAAGGGAAGACATCAGGTGTCGGCGTGGAAAGGAAGCCAAGGGGCATCATGGTAAAGGGGTCTTAGGTGTTGCATGAAAAAGGAAGGTTGGCACACAAAACACCAGGATGGCGCGCAATAGGGCCAGAGAATTTCGCAGATTGGTGATTGCACGCAAGGTATTGCGCGCGTAGAAGGGGATTGTGTGCAAGGGAAAACGATCGGGTGCAAGGGAAGTAACCGGAGGAGGAGGAAAATTCACTTAAGCTGGTGGAGTTGTGTGCAAAGGCGAACCCCGGGGAAAGGATGCGCAAAAAGGGGGATTACCTGAAAGTCATATTGTGCGCGGGGGGGGGGGGATCGAATTGCATGCACAGGAGCCGATCCGAATTCCTCAACCCCAAACCATATGGGGTCACCTTCTATTTATAGTCATCAACCGGCGCGGAATCCAGGTGGCGCGCGAGAGTTTCTGCGACGGGAACCGTTGGCACGCAAAGCTTCACTGCGCAGAACTGGGGCGCGCAAAATTGCACACACCAGCGGCTCGATTCCGCGAATCTCGGGCATGCTTTGCGTGCACATCTTTATTTCGTGCAAGCCCTCCTTTATTTCGCGCACTAATTACCGGGCCTCCGGACTGGGCCTCTGATTCCGAATAGGGCTTCGCTTTTTCCATTTTGAAATTTCCTCTAGGAGTTGCGGACTTTTTTCGGCATCTACAAATATATTATCACAAAGTGAGTTTATTTTCATGAAACATAAATTGGATTATTTCCTTCTAATATTTATCCTCACATTTGGTTGTAGTGGCTCCATAATATAATTTTCACCTAGAGGTGATATGAAAATATTCATAAATTATTATATATGATAGATATGATTTTTCATTCTGATGGGACACATATGATGTCTGAATATCAAGTTCTAGGGGGCAATAATCACTTAGACTTCCTCTAATGAATATTTCACTTGGGGATCTTTATAAAGGGAGACGATGCAGATAGACACATTAATATGAATTTTAAATGTTTTATATATCATTGGATATTCCTATATATGTATATTTGTATTAATCCTTTTACCTGAGGACATTATTAACATGTATCCTGAATCAAATACTTTAATTAATGGACAACAACCATTAAGATATAACTCATGGTAGAGTAGAATGAATTGGGTGTATCATAAGTGATATGAAATCAATTAATTTGAAAAGAATGTCTTTTTACATTCCTTAAAAATAGAATAATATGTCTTTATTGCTTTGATAGAAATGGAACTATCTGATGAAATCCATTCCAAATAGATTTTATAGAGAAGATCATTTCATATGTTTAAAGAAAGTGAAGAACCCAAATAGATTACGATGCAGAGTTTTGTATTATTTTTAATGGGATGTATATTCAGTCAAATTCAATATGTTATGAAGGTATAACAAAATTATGGGAGAAGTTCAATCTTGTGAATGTTGGAATAAAGAATTATTAATTGAATTAAAGTATCAGTTATGTTAATAAAATATGTTTAGTTTAGTGTTTCATCTAATTATTTTTAAAATGAGTGGTACTTGGATGAGTAAATTAAGTTCAAATAAATGTAAATCCAATGGATTGGAATATTAGTTGTCTAGAAGATGTCATTTCATAAGTACATAGTTCAAATAAAATTTCACTAAATGTATAACATGAGTTACATATCATAACTCTTTAGATAAAAATAATTTATGGATCTATTTTCATAATGTAAAATTATTAAAAGTTAGTGTTCTTTATGTAATGGAGTTATTACTGTTAATTTTTAGGATGGATATTTTTAAGTTCAACAACAATATAATATTATAATATTGATTAATCTAGTCCAATAAATTAAGGTATTTAAGTGGATGAAAGGATGTTATTGAAACATTTACTACTATTGTTTTACCATATTTACTTAATAATAAGTTAGAATATATGTTTTAAAAATAATGAGAAGACTCTAAGGATTCCAAATATCTATGTATAAGTTACTGTAAAGGAATTCAGGAGGTCATCGTGAAGAATTTGAACATTATAAAGATGTCATGTCTTTATAAAGGACATACTTTCCTAGACTTTCATTTGTGTTTTCCTAATACATGGTGTAATAAATGAGGAGTTACTATGTTTTGGTGGATAGATAGTGGTATTGTACATTCTGGTTTTCACCACACCTTGGTTGTGGGTGTTTCAACCACTATATGGGAAGTCATTCATGCTGATCCATTTCTAGGAATATTATTTACAAGACTTTTTTGGGACATTTGGCCCACATGTTTTCATTTCAAAAATGGTCTAGAGGAAACACCAGTGTGAGGGTTTGGGGTTAGGTATAGTGCTGTGACATATTGGTTTCCAATATGGGGAAGAGAGGAACATGATGCATGTGGTGTTGGGTATAGTGAGGAAAAAATGACCAAGATGAAGGAACAACAACCTTGTGAAATTCATTTTGGGATGTTTTCTAATGAACACTATAACCTGAAAAATGGATTCAAAACCCATATTAGAAGATGTGGAAGCGGTAAAACATTCTTTGAAAGGGATGAAACCGTCATCCTTCTTCCAAATATCTCACACATTACAGAGGAGGAAAATGCATACATCTTAATGGGAATCATTTAATGTGGTCCAAGATTGTTTCTACCTCTATTAATCGAGACTCACCTATCCCCATGGGTGTTTCATCAAATTTGAGATGTTTTATATAGACCTAGGTCTTAGTTGAGAATATTCCCACATGGTGGTTTCATTGATACAATTTTTTGTGGTAAGTATTTGTTTTGCATCACTTGCTATTATATGATCACATACTTGTGATTATAAGCCCCAGGTTCAAAGAGAATCAATTTTTTTTGGGTTAAAAGTCCCTCTCTCTCCATATTCCATAATTCAACCTCTTCATTGGATTATTTTTAAGACAACTCATTATGTTATACTGATTGAATATGTACTTTTTTTTGGGTTTTTGTGGATTATAAATTCTATTTAGACCTCCGTTTTCTTTGTGATATTTCTTCCAATGGCGATTGAACCTCAATCATTAATTCTTGTGTAAATAAAATTGAACTCTTAATATATGAAAGGGGTTTATTTATTCTCTTATTTTTATTTGTGTAATCATAATTTTATCCTAAATTATCTCTTTGGGTAATTATAGATTTAACCTTAATAATGATTAAACAAAAAATAATGAAAAGACATGGTTTAGGGTTTCAATGAGAACCTAAGTTTCCTCCATAATAATTTTTCCACTTTTTTTCTAGGTATTTTACTTTCTATGTTTATGATTTAGATTATCTTGTTTTGTATGCTACGGTTTATAATTCTTGATATGATTAAATGGGTTAAATAATGTTAACTATTAAATAAATAAATAAATTTAATGTGAAACATTTAATAAAAATAAATAGATGATGTCTTCTTTATGGTTTCTATGTTTATGGGTTTTCTAGTCTGTAGAAGTGGTAGTATGGTGTTTGAGTGATGATTGCTCTAGTTGATCTTAATAATTAGTTTATTCCTATAGTGTGGATGTTAAATAAATAAATATATATATACTATCAATATGATATGTGATTCGATATGCAACTCGATCCTTGTTGGTTGGGAGATTTACACCCATTGAACTATGGGTTTAGGTTTTTTTATATCTATGTTTTCAAGCAAAAGATGGTTGACTTACCCCTCTTTCCCGACTATCTTATCTTGTTAGTATTATGTACAAATATTCATGGTGACTAGGTTTCCCATATTAGTGTGTTAAGGTATTTAATGGATTACGGTTATTTCGCACACATATATCACCATATATAGTATCCGATAGATTTTTATATTTATGTTATGTATGGGTTATGACAGATCGATGAATAATACTCTACATAAAGGTTGTGGTGGATCCGTAAAACTAATTAGTTACTAAATGGAGATGTAATGTGGGTTGATATGATGATTTGATTAACATAGTACATCGTATGCGATGAGATGATATGACACACAAGAAGAATGATATGATATAGTAACCGAGGTGTATTCATGTTTTCTTACTTTTGGTGAGTGATAAATCATGATATGTGATATTGGGGTTAAGTGAAAAACTAATGTAGATGTGGCAGAGGGACCCCTTATTGGAAATATATTTGATATTATATTATTATTCTATGAAATACTTGGTGAGAGATACATGGTGAGGAGGGGAACTTATTATACCAATTAGGTGACAATTTATCTTCACTTTTTCATCATAGGATTTAGTATTCATTCTTTATCTTTTTCAAGAGAGATTTTTGGTAGGATCATATTCATAATACCTATTATGCTCACCCAACATATATATATAATATTTTTCAGGACTATAGGATATGGATGGTGAATGAACTGAACATTATTACCTTGTGGAGTATTTCAAAATCTATTTGGGATTTGAGTTCACTACTGAGGATTTAGTTTTTGGTACTTGTAGTTTCATTTATTGGTTTTCAGTTGTATGAAATTATTTACATGTATTGGGATCTCTCTTAACTTTTAAATTAACATGAGTTTTTTTTATATTAACTATCATTCCACATGTTCTGTTAGAGGGAATGACTTTCATTTGTGTGTATGATATACCATCGATGCATGTTTCCAACCTGTACCCTATTAGATGTAGGAATTAGGAATCATTATATAACTTATCTCGTTGATGGACTAGGAGGTGTACCTTTTAGGTGAGGGGATTTTCACATGATGTATCAATGTTCTGTTTAAGAGATTGGATGCAGCTTGGAGGTATGCACTAGTGAATGTTACATGGGTTGGTATGGTAATGGTATTAGTTGAGTTTAGTATGATATTTAACAAAGGGGAAACTATGACATAGTTATTTAGGACTTCACATGATACATTTCATAGAAAAATATCATTGATAAAGTTAAATCTTAATCAACGATAATTAAAAGCGCTGATAAAGGGTCACATTATCAGTTCCAGAAAAGCACTGATAAAGTTACAATTTATTAGTGCTAAATTTTTTGCATTGATAAAGGGTGATCTTTATCATTGCTTTTCTGGCACTGATAAAGAGAATCGTTTATCAGCTCTATAGAAGTGTTGATGAAGGAACCATTTATCAGTCTTAAAATTTTAGCTCTGATAAAATCATAGTCCCATATTATAATATAGGGTTCATAGTGCCTTCAGTTTATCCTTCCCTTAATCTCTCGCGAGACTGTACCCCTGCGACAACTCCCATCCCTCCCCTCTAATCTTATCTTTGCCGACCACTCTGATGCCACTCCACTACTGCTGCCACTCCACCACTACCACCCTACTCTGCCGCCTCTATCCCTACTCCGCTGCTACTGCCCTACTCTTCCATCGCTAGCCCTACTTCTTATCCTGCCCCTCGAACCCCTTCTGCGGATCCCCATCCCCGCGAACCCTACTTCAAGTGTTTGAGATTTCTTTTTATGAGGTTAGATTCTCATCTTCACATCTTTGATCTTTGGCGATTTCTCTACTCATACTCATCAGTTTCAATTTATTCTTTTGCTAATATTAATTATGTTGTAGTTTTATTTAGTTAGATAGTCCTGTTTTAGTGGATACAATTTTGGGATGTGGTGAGTTTGGTTTGAGATTCTAGGCATGATTATGTCCTGAGTTACTGACCTCATCCCTTTATTTACCAATAACCTCATTCAATTGATACTAAATGATTCAGTTGAATTATTTTTGATGGACTTATTTAGCTCTCTTTACATTCAATTTCTTGTGAAAATATTAATTTTATTGAGTAGGTTAGATTGTTTTTTCAAATTTATTGATTGATAAGAAAAATAAGGATGAATATTTCTATTTTACCTAAATGGATAAAATTTTTTCAAATCTAAATGTTATGTGATTGGAAATTTATCTACTATATTAGCTTTCTCATCACAATTGTATCCTTGTTTTCATTTTGTTTGAGTTTGGTCACCACTTTTGGGCTGTTTAATGTGATTATTTTATTATGAAGGAGGTGGTTGGTAGGGGTGGTTAAACAGATGTTTAATGTTTTTCTGCAAGGGTGGTGGGTGCTAGGACTATTGGAAAGGGGGATAGAATGTGTGTTGATTTTGTTGGGTGGGTCTATCCTGGTTCTGTTGATTTAAAAATCTTTATTGGAAATGGTTAGTTTCTAATAATATCTATTTTTATAAGTGGTTCTCTTATACTATATTTAGATGTCTTGTTTTGTGAATTTGAATCATAAATAATAATATTTCAGATTCAAATAGGATGTAGATGAATAATGATTGGATCGATGCTAATAATTTGAAAATAGAGTATGAAAATGGAGTGAAAGAGCTCATCAAGTTTGCAAAGGATCATGAAAAGGATCCTTCTCAAATCCTTTTTCCATGTTTATGTTGTTGTTATTGTAGTCTAATTTCTCCAGAGGAGTTGGAAGAACATTAGATATGTCACAGAATAGATCACAGTTATAAAAGCTGGAATAAACATGGAGAAAAGGAGAATGTAGATATCAGCTGGGATAAAACTATGTTATATGGATCATCAATGATTAGAAATAAGGATAATGAAGAAGACCGTATAGAAGATGTGATTACAAATGTCAATGATAATGAAGATAATATTGAGGAAATGATAAGGAAAATTGAAGATGAACCTTGTGATTTCCCAAAATAGTTTGAGAAGTTAAAGAGTTGTTCAAATCTAAGAACCTGGTTCTTTTCGTGAGGTACACGTATCTTCTTTTCCTTTTCATTTAATGTTTTTGATAAAATAAGGAAAATGAGGGAAAATCACAAATTTATGGATACACGCCATGTACCTTTCCACACTCCATGTACTTAGTATAAACACACCGTGTAATCACTCGGTATGTGAATTGTAAGGTGGTGGGAGTATCCACCAGCAGAACTATAGTACATACCGGGTACTCAGAAATACACGACATGTAACCAAGTCGATAGATGAACAGTGAGGCGGCGGAAGGTGGTCATTAGAGGAAAAGTTAAAAAATGGAAAGTGCACGCCATGTACATGAGAGTACATGGTGTGTAGTTATGTTTTTTTTTGTCAAAAACGGGCAGTAGCCTCTTTATTTGGAAGAGGAGGCATAGAAATCGACGAGATGTGCGGGAGATGTGGCCAGAACATGGAGGAGCTCCCAGCCGCACAACGGGACAATGATTCCTTTGTTGTAGATCTCGTTTGAACCACGCGGGTGAGATCTTCTCTCTTCTTAAACCTCTCCTTCAAATTCTTGTCCAAATGGAAGTTATTTTGGGTTGAATGCGTAATTTGTTATCCCATATCTACATCGTTCTCAGTTGATTTGGGAGGCGTCGTTCACATATATCGATCAGAGGAGATCGAGGTAGTTGGTCTGGTGTTTATTTCAAACTGTCAAGTTGTTTTTGTATACCATTGTGCTACACGACCATGTTTGGGGAGTCATATGGATGAGGCCTTGGCTGATTAAATATCCATAATTTAATAGGTAAAATTTTTATTTTGTATAACTATTTTTTTGGGATTGTTTCCTTGATCCAGGTCCACCTCGTGGGTGCGTTTCACTTGTTTAGCCATTTGGCCAGGATACCCATGGGTATGTCGTGATTATAGCTTGCTTTGAGGTTTATTGAGAAAAGATGTATATAAATTTCTTGCTTATGTTTTGGTCTCGAACCAGTTACATGATTAGCCTAAGGGTAGTGTTTTTATTAGCCTAAGGGTTGTGTTTTGATTAGCATGAGGAAAGGATCTGTTTATCCAGAGGGAAAGGGTTTGATTAGACTGAGGGCAACGTTTACTATGCCTCAGGGAAAGTGTTTTATTTAGCGTGAGGGCAGTGTTTTGATTAGACTGAGGTAAAGGTTCTTTTTAGAATGAGGTAAATGGTTTGATTAGCCTGAGAGAAACGTTTCCAATGGCCGATGTCAAGTGTTTCGTCTAGCCTGAGGGAAAATTTTCTTATGCCTGTGGTCAGTAGCTTCCATGCCTGAGGGAAATATCTTATACGCCTGAGGGAAATATTCGTTATGCCTGAGTGCAATCACATAATAGTTTTTTTCTGTTTTCCTAAGGGTAACTATTTGCATGTATGGGGACACTGTTTACTTTGAATATTAACTGTGGTGATTTCTCATGTTATACCTACCAAGCTAAAGCACATTCTTGGTATTTTTTTACCATATACTTGTTAGACAGCATGTTTTGGTTTTTGATGTGGCACTGTGTATGAGATTTTCAGCCTAGGCTGAGTCTCAAGAAAACGTATAATTCAATTACATTGAAATGTTAAATAATAATTAAATGGTAGTGGAATTGGGAGGAGTAGCTACTTTTGAGTACATCCTTACTTACTGCATTTCATTATTGCACACTGCTGTTGCATATTTTCACTGACAGTTGGGCAAGGGCCTTTTGTGGTTGCCTAATGGGATTTATTTCTCACACCCTATTCGGGTCATGTCTTGGGTCTAAACATATTATATTGCTGCAGGTGTTGATAAGGGAAAGGGTCCCTATACAGGTACTTGATTGTTGTTGAGGAGTTGGAGAGAATGAGACCGAGCTTAAGCTTGAGATGCTACTGAGTACCTACTGCACTGTTTTGTTTTGCTCTGATGTACTTGTACCTTGTGCTTTATTGTTTTAGATTGTAGTGTATCATGTTTTGGCAACTTTCTTAGAACTAGGGACATATTTCATCATCGTATATATGACTGTTGGTCATATTTTACTTCAGTACAGTTGTCCATTTCATCTTGATATTGCTTACTACTTCCACTTTTGTATGTTTATATTTTGCTCTGATGCGCTACACTTTGAAAAAATGAGGGCATAGTTTATTCACTATCAGACCAAGGCCTTCACTTCTAGTAAGCAGCCACTGGCATATGGGGAAACACACTTGAGGTCATGTGACCAACTGGGATCAGGGCACCCGTGGTGTGGCACCCGGATCCAGGACGTTACAAATTCGCATCCGAGGAATTTTCTTTTCTCTGAGTTATTTTTTTATTTGGAGACAACAGAAATAGAAAGATTATTAAGGATTTGGAAATAACTTTTCCCGGGAGTAGCTACCCCATGTACAGGTAAAGGCCGAATTTCCTCGAATTAAATTGTGATTTTCTATTTATGATTATTACAGGTGATGTTCTTTTCACCATTGGGTGATATAATTGTGGGGTGTGGTTTATATTTTTATTCTTGGGTTCTATTTAGTTGAAACCTGATGAGATGAGGGTAAGCCATCTCATACTTCATTTAGGCACATGTTAGAATCACATGCCATTCATAGTTTCAATTCCATGTAGGTGCATTAGAAATTGCATGTTGTTGTGATAGAAAATGCATGATGTTGTGATAGGTTGGGTGAATAAACGCCAACCCTTTTTTATTTAGGAGTATGGTCACTAATCATCGGGAATTTAGTGGATCATCGACTTGTATACATTGTTATAACATGTATAAGATGCAAAGGTTTGTTTCATAGGGAGTATGGGCCCTCATAGATCGAAATATGGAACTTTGGTGTTCATTCAGTTGTTTTCTGGACTCCGGAGTAGTTTCCGAGGATTACTGTCCGGAAAAACCCAGAATACCCACCATGTAATTTTTGATTACACGCCATGTACTCTTCTGTTCGGGGAGATATGAAATTTTTTTAAGTAAACTCCATGTACCTTATTTACACTCGGTGTATTTATAAACGTGTCACAAGTCGTGTATGCAGAAAGACGGGTTAGGGGAAACTCTAGAGGGAACACAATATGTACCGGCTATACACGCCATGTCTTGTTGACCTTGTGTCTACCGTGTGACTAACAACACAGAAGAAGAAATCTTCACATAATCATGTCGTGTCACATTTTAACATGTCATTTATTGTATTCTAGGAATTCAGCCATGTAACTAACAACACGGGTCGATGTTATCATTTTTAGTACACACCATGTCCATCTGGAACACGCCGGGTAGTGTGAGCCTTTTATCCAGCTGTGTCTAAAACAACACGGGTTGGAGAAGCTCATCTAGTACATGCCATGTACCTGTGGGGAACACTGAGTTGTCTTGACCGGTTAGAGATAGTGTGGAATTGGCCGTGTGGCTGTGGAAACAGGGTTGGGTACACTCCATGTAGTGTCAGTCGAGTAGTCGGTCGTGTCACTAACAACACAGGTAGTGGGAATCTAAGTCGTACACGTTGTGTCCATCTGGAACACGTCGTGTAGTGTGAGCTGTGTACCCGGCCGTATCACGAATAACACAGGCCAGTGAATCCTTTCTAGTACACATCATGTAGTTATTATACACGCCGTGTAGTTATTATACACGCCGTGTAGTCTCACCCAAAAGGGAGTCGCGTGGCTAAGCAGTGTTGAAGGACTCGGGAAGGGGAAGAAAAATTCAAATAAACGGCATCTGTGTGGACAAAAAGCCATGTGTTTGGGGTGTTACATGAACAGTTCTGGTAGAGGTACACACCCATGTAAAAAGACTTATGGGAAAATCCCATGTAGTTGTTATACACGCCGTGTAGTCTTGTTTGGTAAAACATGAATGTTTTCTCTCTCATATTCCCTTCTTACACATCCATTTCTTAGTCCTTGATGATCTTAATCAAAGGAGTGTGTTTTTCCTCATAGAGTCATGCCACTGAGACGACCTCAAGTTGTTCACTAGGAGAGTGGAAACAATTATACTCCAGATACGGTAGGCCATGAGCCACCGATGCATCCTCCAGCAGTGCTAGATGCAGTGCTAGCCATTACATTGGACGCAGACGCAGATGATCAGTTCTGTGAAGGCTTCAAGCGATTATTACAGATCTTCCAGGGAGCACCACCGTTTGACACATCTATAGAAGAGATGACACATATATTTCACCAGCAGCATCCGCCTACGTTTTCAGGGGATGTCGGACCAAAGGCTGCGGAGTCATGGTTGGGTTCTATGCAGACGATCTTCGATCATCTAGATATGCCTCATGGGAGGAGGGTCAAGCTCACTACTTACATGCTGCGTGATTCCACCAAGAGATGGTGGGATGTTACCACCTAGACTGAGCATCACCGAGACATGGCATGGGAATATTTTCCGGCAGTATTCTATGACTTTTTCAATCCAATGATGCTGGTGGAAGATCAAGCTTGAGAGTTCATGAATCTACAACAGGGTTCCATGTTAGTGATGAACTATTCTACCCACTTCACTGTGCTACAATGTTTTTCACCTATTCTGGTGGGTGATGAGATGTTGAGGGCCAATCACATCAATGATGGTCTTTTATATGACATCCAAGCACTGGGGAATGTTTTCATGTTGCCTAAAGTGCATGGTATTTTGAACCAGGATCTAATTACTGAGCAGAACCTGCGGGAAGCTAGTGGTGTGGACCAGGGCGGTTCAGCAATAGTTTCTGGTACTATTTCTACCGGAAAGAGGAAGAGGAAGATGTATTTCTCTCACAGTAGAAATACTAGCCAGAATAATTCTTCAGGTGGCCTGGTGATGTGCTACTAGTGTGGTAAAGACTGGTACAATAGACCTCAGTGTCACCGTGACCTAGTGGAGTGCTTAGTTTGTAGAACGATGGGTCATCTTCAGCGTTTTTGCAGGGAGTTTCCACCAGTGACTAGTGAGAGGGGTTCTGTGTAGACTCTTTTTGCTGGAGCAGGGCCATCAAATTCTTTTCAGTCCGGGAATTGGAATATGTCAGGACGTTCAGGCCGAGGAGGTGGTCGTGGTCATGGTATCCAGACACCAGGATCTCAGAGACAGCAGTGCAGGTCAGCTCTGGGTAGCCAGGCTGTGTCATAGGGCCACGACACTAGGCAGAAAAATGTAGTGCAATAGACCCAATAGGAGTAGGATCCCAGACCTTTCACTGTAAGTGGTACTATTCTAGTTGCTTATATTTTTTCTTCAGTACTTTTTTATTCTGGTGCTCTGCAGAGCTTTATATATGTGCCCATTTTGGAGATCCTTGGGCTCTGTGTTTCTTCTTATTCTGATATCTTGACTCAAGACACTCCGTTGGGAATTAGAATGGAAGGTGTGTGTCATTGCAAGGAGTTACCCCTAGAGGTTGGTGGGTGTCACTTTCTATGGGGCCTCTATGTCTTAGAGATGAAAAGCTATGACGTCATTCTCGGGATGGACTAGTTGGTACCCTTTCAAGCCTGTACAGACTTCTATTATGGAAAGGTGATTTTCACGCCACCAGAGGGCAGTTAGTTTCTATACAAGGGAGAATGGGATGTCCAGGCGAGCTGAGCTAGACCCGACCATCGTGGACGAGGTGGAGTGATAGCCTAAATTGTGAGTTTATATCTGGATGTCCAGGGAACTTGTCAGAATTATTTCCCTCAAGTGGTAAATCATTTCAGGGATGTCTTGTCGAATGACTTTTCAGTTCTACCTCTGGAGTAAGTTGTGGATTTCCTTATTTATCTTATTCTAGGAGTGGCACCAGTGTCCATTCCTCCTTATAGGATGGCTACACCAGAATTGCAAGAGCTCAAGAAGCGGCTAGAGGAGTTGTAGGAGAAGGGTTTCATCCAACCTAGTAATTCTCCTTCTGGTTCACCGATCCTATTTGCAAAGAAGGCGGATGGGACCCTCAGACTTTGTGTGGATTATTTGAAGCTGAACCAGTTGATAGTCAAGAACTGATATCCCTTGCCAAGAATTGATAATTTTTTGATCAAATTTGAGGATCATGAGTGTTCTCAAATATTTAATTGATATCCGAATATCATCAGTTGTTTGTTAGACCATCTGACATACCTCTTACAGCCTTTCAAAGTAGATACAGTCAATATGAGTACTTGGTAATGCTGTTTGGACTCATGAATGAGCAAGCGGTTTTCATGGATCTGATGAATTGTGTGTTCCACCCTTATCTAGATTCTTTTGTGGTAGTTTTTGTGGACGATATCTTGGTGTACTCTCACACTCGACACGTCCATGCTACCCATCTTGAGATCGTACTCAGTACATTGAGATATAAGTAGTTATATGATAAGCTCTCAAAGTGCCACTTTTGGATGGACTAGATTTACTACTTGGGTCATATTATCTCAGAGGTAGGAGTTGCAGTATAACCAGAGAAAGTGAGAGCAATATTTTTTGGGAGAATACTATAAAAATGTTTGAAATACAGAGTTTCTTGGGGCGGGCTGGTTACTACGGGCACTTTATATAGGGCTTCTCTTACTTAGCAGCATCATTGAAATTTTTGACTAAGAAGGGTCTGATGTTATTTTGGTCAGAAGCTTGAGAGACAGCCTTTCAGGAGATGAAGGGAAGGTTGACATCAACACTAGTCCTGATACTTCCATAGCTAGGGAAGAGCTATATAGTTTACTGTGACGCATCAGGTATTGGGATAGGAGAAGTGTTGATGCAGGGTGATCGAGTAGTTGAATATGGGTCTCTATAGTTGAGGCAACATGAGAGGAATTACCTGACACATGATCTTGAGTTGGCTGTAGTTGTTCATGATTTATGCTGTTGGAGACATTATCTCTTGGGAGAAAATTTTGTGGTTTTTACGGACCAAAAAAGTCTTAAATTCATCTTTACCCAGTGTGACCTAAATTTGAGACAACAAAGGTGCATTGAATACCTTCATTCCTTTGACTTCGAGCTTCCCTATAAACCTAGTAAGGGTAACATAGTAGCTGATGAACTGAGTTGGAGGACTCAGATACTGGTAGTGCAGGAGGCTAGTGGTGAGTGGAAGAAAATGGCTTTGTTCTCTAAGTTTCATTTGGAGGTGCACGATAGTCAGGTGCGAGCCTATCTTTCATCCTTATTTGTGACTTCTACCCTCATGGATAGAGTGAGGATGAGACAGCTATCAGATTCGGAAGGCCTAGTTCTATGGGAGCCGAAGGCAAGTGAGGAACCTTCTCCCGATTGGACGATATGCGATGATGAGGTACTGTGGATCCATGGATGATTGTGGGTTCATGGGGATATACGCGAGGATTTTATGTAAGAGTTTCATGCTTCAGCTATGGTAGTTCATCCTGCAGTTACCAAAATGTACTGTGACTTGAGACGTCAGTATTGTTGGTCGGGTATGGAAAGAAAGGTAGCTGGTTTTTATACAAGATGTTCCACCAGTCAGCAGGTGAAGGCGGAGCATCAGAGGCTAGCCAGACTATTACAATAGTTACCCATTCCAGAGTGGAAATGGGATGATGTGGCGATGGACTTCATGACCGGGTTGTTGAGGTCTCCTTGAGGCAGTGATGTCGTATGGGTTGTTGTTGAAAGACATATGACGGTAGCTCACTTTTTTCTGATCAAAGAGTAATTTGGTGTTGATGATCTCAGGATGTTGTATATTCGAGAGATATTACATCTTCATGGGGTCCCTCGTTCTATCATTTTAGATAGGGACACCCATTTTACGTCTCGTTTCTAGAAGAGTTTTCAAAGGGCACCGAGTATATAGGTGATTTTGAGCACAACATACCACCCTCAGACCGATGTCTTGTCAAAGCATGCGATACAGGTGCTTGAGGACATGTTTTTTGCATGCCTATTGGACTTTGGGGGATCTTGAGTGTAGTACATACCCCTGGTCAAGTTTTCCTACAATAATAGTTATCAAGCAACTGTTGAGATGGAACCTTACGAGGCTTTATATGGTAGGCCATACCAATCACTCTTGTGCTGGTTGGAGGCATGTGAGGCAGCTTTACTGGGACCATGTCTCGTGGAGGAGACATCAGAGCATGTCCAGTTGATACAGAAGAGGATTGATACTGCACAGTCTTGTCATAAATCATATGCTTATCACCGTAGATGACCCTTGGAGTTCGTGGTCGGGGATAAGGTTTTCTTGCATGTTTCACCAAGGTTGGGACATAGATAGATCAGGAGATAGGGTAAACCTTCATTGTGGTATGTGGGACTGTTTGATATTCTAGAGAGAGTCGGGCTGGTAGCCTATCAGATGCAGTTACCACAGAGGTACCGGGCCATGCACAACGTCTTCCACGTATCATAGCTGCGCTGTTACCACTTAGACATGTCTCTTATTTTTCAGCATGAGGAGGTTGAACTTCAGGTCGATGCATCCTTTGACGAGCATATGATTCTTATTATTGATAGGAGCATGGAGGTTCTCTGAGGCCGGTCAGTTCCTCTCATATGGGTGTTATGGTAGCATGGCCGAGTGCAGGATGAAACCTAGGAGCGGGAGACCAACGTACGTTCTTAGTGTCCAGAGCTTCTCTCATCTTTATCTTCACCACCCTTGGAAGGGAAATTTGGGGACGAATTGCTTTAAGGGGGAAGTTTGTAAGAACCCGGTTCTTTTCTTGATGTACTAGTTTCTTCTTTTCCTTTTCGTTTAATGTTTTTGAGAAAATTAGGAAAATGGGGTAAAAATACCAAATTTATGGGTACACGTCGTGTACTTTGGTCATGTGGGATGAGTATATAGGGCGTGTTGGCCTATTGGTGATGAAAGGTGTAAATACTAACTACACGCATTGTACTTTGTATATACACACCATGTAATCAGTTGACATGTGAATAGTTAGGTAGTGGGCGTAGCTTCCATCAAAACGATAGTACATGCCATGTACTCCGAAATACACGCCATGTAACCAAGTCGACAAATGATAAGTGAGGTGGTGGATGGTGGCAGCCAGAGGAATAGTTAAAAAAATCGAAAGTACACGCCATGTACTTGAGATTACATGCCGTGTAATTGAGAGTACACGCTTTGTAGTTATTGTTTTTCATTAAAAATAGGCAGTAGCCTCCTCATTCGATAGAGGAGGCATAGAACTCGATGAGTGCCACGAGTGAGGAGGCCGGAACATGGAGGAGATCTCGTCCGTACACCGAGACTCTGATTTCTTCCCCGTAGATCTCATTTGAACCACGCGGGTGAGATATTCTCTCTTCTTAAACCTCTCCTTCCAATTATTTCCCTATGGGACATTATTTGGGTTTGAACATGTAATTTTAAATTTGATATCTACATTGTTATCAGTTTATTTGGGAGGATTCGTTCACGTATATCAATAAAAGGAGATCGAGGTAGGTGGCCTGGTTTATATTTACTACTGTCAAGTTATTTTTGTGTACTGTTGTGCTACGTGCCCATGTCTGGCATGTCGTATGGCTGAGGCCTTGACTGATTAAATACTTAGAAATGCATAGGTAATATTTTACCTATGTATAAAATATTTTTTGGGATCGTTGCTTTGATCTAGGGCCACCCCTTGGGCGTGTTTCCCTTGTTTATACATTTGACATGATACCCGTGTTTATGCCATGATTATAGAATTATTTGATTTTTCTTGAGATAAGATGTATATAAAATGTTTTCTTATGTTTTGGGATTGGCCCAGTTACTTTCTTAGTATGAGGGATGTGTTTTTCTTAGCCCGAGGGCAGTGTTTTCATTATCCTGAGGGCAAGGTTCTGTTTAGCCTGAGGGCAAGGGTTTTATTAGCCAATGGGAAATGTTTCCAATGCCTGAGGGAAAGTGTTTCTTTTAACCTAAGGGAAGTGTTTTGATTAGCTTGAGGGAAATTTTTAATTTAGTCTGAGGACAAGGGTTTGATTAGCCTGATGGAAACGTTTCTTATGCCTGAGGGCAAGTGTTTCATTTAGCACGAGGGAAACATTTCATATGCCTGTGGGAAGTAGCTTCCATGCTTGAGGGAAATATCTTAAATGCCTGAGGGAAATATTCATTATGTCTGAGGGAAATCACCTGAGGGTTTCCTTTCAATTTTCCCGAGGTTAAGGATTTTCATGTCTGAGGACACTGTTTACTTTGAATATTCACTGTGGTGATTTCTCATGTTATACCTGTCGAGCTAAAGCACATGCTTGGTACTGTTTTACCTCCTACTTGTTAGATAGCATGTTGTGGTTATTGATGTGGCACTGTATAGGAGATTGTCGGCCGAGGCTGAGTATTGGGAAAACTTATAAGTCAATTATATTTATTTGATAAATAATAATTAAATCGTAATGGAACCGGTAGGGGTAGCTGCTTTTGAGTACTTCCTAGATTACTACATTTTATTATTGCACACTGCTGTTGCACATTCTCACTGAAAGTTGGGCACAAGATTTCGGTGTTTCCCTATTGGGATTTATTTCTCAAAGCCTATTTGGGTCATTTCTTGGCCCCAAACAGATTATACGACTACAGGTGTTGATAAGGGAAAGGGTCCCTATACAGGTACTTGATTGTTATAGAGGAGTAGGAGAGCATGGGACCGAGCCTAGGCTTGCGATACAGCTGTGTTCCTGCTACACTGTTTTGTTTTGATTTTCTATACTTGTACCTTGTGTTGTATTTTTTTAGATTGTAGTGTATCTTGTTTTGGCTGCTTTCTTAAACTAGGGACATATTGTGTAATGTCCCGGTTTCGGAAGACACCCATAGGCGCCTTGTACCCGGTTGGTCACATGGCCTCAAGCGCATTTCCCCAAACGCCAGAGGCTGTTGACTAGCAGCGAGGGCCTTGGGTGTGATAATGGGGAAACTATACCCTCATTGGAAGAGTACACATCAAAAGTAAATAAACATGCCAGAGAAAAAGCACTGAATGACTAACAATAATAAATAGCAGAAAAATGAATCAGCAAAAAACTGGAGCACATATGTATATATATGAAATGATGCTTGATACATATCTATGAAAGCATCCAAACAAGTCACAATGCTGAAAAAATACAATTGTACCAAAACCAGTACAAAATAAGGTAAAAATATCCTCAGCATCACAGGCCAAAGCTTGGTCCCATGCTCTCCTGCTCCGAGCAATCAAGTACTAGAAGTCGAAGGGCGCATGCCGTTGTCTATACCTGCAACAACATAGTCTGTTTGGGCCCAAAAGCATGACCCAAATTGGGTGTGAGACTAAATCAAAGTAGGAAACCACCTGAAGATCTATGTCTAACATTCAATGAGTATATTTCAGGTAATAGAACAATAAGCAGTGAATAGTAGCAGCAACAACAGGTAGTGATTAGTCAGCAGTAAACAAGATGATATACAACAGTGATCAATTCACAGAACAACAAGAAGCGGTGAAGAAACAGCTAATAAAAGAAGGAAACCCTCGAGGAAGTACTCACTTCCACCCCCTCTAGTCCTATCCAAGAAGTACCACAACCCTTTGGGCAGTGCACTCAGCCTAACCCCTCTGGTTTGAACATACGAATTTATAAGAATCTCTGGGGAAGATCACTTGGTCAATTACCCTTATAGTATAGGGCAGTAAGGGACACTCTGAGGGAGATCACACGGTGTTACCCTCTTGGCCCCAAGGTCTTGAAACTCTTTGAGGAATCTCACTCAGTCAATCCTCCTATAGCCTCAGGTATACCGCAGTCTCTCTGAGGAAGCTCACTTGGTCAATTCCACCTCTAGCCTTGGAAGGTTTTAAAGACATTTAAACATGGTAAAGACTCTCTGAGGAAGCTCACTCGGTCTACCCTCCTGTAGTTTTTAATAACTAAGACTCTCTGGGAAGCTCACTCGGTCTATCCCCTATATTCTATAATGTCTAATAATTTCTAAGGAAGCTCACTTGGTCAATCCCCATATAGTATATAATATCTAAGACTCTCTGGGAATCTCGGTTGGTCTATCCCTTATAGTCTATAACACTGAGTTCTCACGGTCCCATGCCAGTCAGTTCATATTAATTCTATAAGGCTAGAGTACACCTATAGAGCTACTTGGATAACCAAAGTACACCTATAGATCTACTTGGATAAATAGTCTACAGAGAAACAAGCATGTTAACAAAATCATTCCATCCTGTGATCACAAGGCATGGAAACAGGTACAACGGCCAAAGGCTAACAAGACCCGAAGGTCGTAACAAGAATAAGTCATGGAAAAAACATCCATGCATGACATTTATCCACAAACACAATCAATTTACCTCTACACAAGCATGAAAGCAAGGCAAGAGTAACCACAAGGGCAAAAAGGTAAACACGCAATACCTCGTTCACAGGTATTGGTGGAATTTTCACATAAAACTCAAAAAAATCAAATGGTAAGGCACACACCACCTACATCGATCCTAAGAAATCAATATACTTGAACCACGAGGCTTGATTCTCCTCAGAATAGCATTGATCAGCGAAAAAATGAAAAACTTTCAACCCACAATAACTAAAGAAAGAGGAGGAATTAGAAAACAAAGCTCTATGAGAAGGAATAATTTACCACTACGGTTCCAACGCAATTGACAGAAGTCGATTCGGAGAACGGACAGAGGCATTGGGGCTTGGATAAGATCTTCGGCCATACGGGTCGGTCTTAGTTGAAGGCGCTGGAGAAAAAGACATCACGGTCAATTGGGCGTGACCCCAATCCATTTAATGGAAACAAAAGAAAATAAATAGTGTTTACTTCTTGAGTAGACGGCATGTACTCTTCTTTTCCTTACCCCACTTTAAGTGGCCTCCACTTCACCCCTACACACCATGTGTGTGGCCCAGACATGGCCATCACATGACTTGGTACGGAAAGGGATTACACGGCATGTACTTAGAAAGTACACGACATGTACTTAGAAAGTACATGACATGTACTTCAAAAGTTCCTAGAAACTCCTCTTTTCTCAAAAAATCCAGGAAAAAGAAAGACATACCTGATAACGAATATCCGGGTTCTTACAAACTTTAACCCTTAAAGAAATTCCTCCCTGAAGTTCCCTAGAGAGGCGTAGAAGAAGAAACCCAAAACAGATCCAGCCACTGCGATTGTACATCGGCCTCCCTCTCCCAAGTCTCGTCCTACACTCGCCTGTGCTGCCATAGTACCCATACTAGAGGAATAGACTGGGCACAAGGAACCTTCATACTGTGATCAACAATCTGGATGGGATGCTTATCAAATGACGCATCCAGTTCAAGATCAACCTCCTCGGGTTGAAAGACATGAGACGAGTTTGAAAAGTAATGTCGGAGCTGAGAAACGTGGAAGGCGTCATGAATAGCCTGGTACCTCGGAGGTAACCACAACCTATAGGCACCCGGCCAAACTCTCTCCAACACCTCAAACGGCCCGACGTACCATGGTGAAAGCTTACCCTATCTTTGAATCCTCTTGTGTTCCAACCTCGGTGCAACACATAGTAAAACCTAATCCCCGACCTTGAACTCCTGAGGTCATCTCCGCTAATCAGCATAAGACTTCTACCGAGACTGTGCTGTATCCATCCTCTCTTGAATCAACTCCATCTGCTATGAGGTATCTTTAACAAGACGAGGTCCTAGCAAAGCTGCCTCTCCTGCCTCCAGCCAGCATAAGGGTGATCGACATGGACTACCGTATAAAGCCTCGTAAGGTTCCATCTTAATAGTTTCCTGGAAACTGTGTTGTAGGAGAACTCCACAAGAGGTATATGCTTCTCCCAAGAACCGCCAAAGTCTATAATGAAAGCTCGGAGCATATCCTCGAGCACCTGGATCGTACATTCAAACAGGCCATCTGTCTGTGGATGGTATGTTGTACACAAAAGTACCTGTGTACCCAAATCCTTCTGAAGTCCCTGCCAGAACCGAGAAATAAAGCACACATCCTTGTATGAAACAATGGATTGTGGAAACCCATGTAGACATACAATCTCTCGGGTGTACAACCATCCCAACTTATCAACACTGAAGGTCTTTTTGATTGGAAAGAAGTGAGAAACCATTGTAAGTCTGTCGATGACAACCCAAACATCATCACTCCCTCTAGGTGACCTCGGTAACCCCATCATGAAGTCCATCGCGACATCGTTCCACTTCCACTCGGGAACGGGTAACTTCTGTAAAAGCCATGCTAGTCGCTGATGCTCTGATTTCACCAACTGTCAAGTAGAACATCTCATGAAAAAACCATCAACATGTCTCTTCATACCTGAACACCAGTACTAGAAGTGTAGATCACGATACGACTTGGTGACTCCAGGATGAACTACCCAAACTGAGGAATGAAAATCCCACATCAGCTCCTCGCGTATGTCTGCTGGCACCCATACGCGTCCCTGGAAATGTAAGATCTCATCCTCCCCCACTATCCATCTAGGAAGAGGGTCCTCTCCTGACACACTCTCCCACAGGACTAGGACTTCTGAGTCTGAAAGTTGCATCATCCGTACCCGATCAAGAAGAGAAGAGGTAGCAGCTACAGATGATAGGAAATCATATCCCTTTCTATCGTGAACCTCCAAGTGCATCTCATGGAACATAGCCATAAGCTTTCACTCACTGCTGGCCTCATGAACTTCTTGAATATGAGTTCTCCTGCTCAACGCATCTGCCACTGCGTTGCCCTTTCCCAGCATATAAGCGATCTCAATGTCGAAATACTGAAGATACTCGACCCACCAGTGTTGTCTCAGATTCAGATCACACTTAGTTAAGATATACTTGAGACTCCTGTGGTCGGTGAAAACAATTAAGTGATATCCCAGAAGGTAGTGTCTCCAACACTGTAAGGCATGAAAAACATCTTCCAACTCCAGATCGTTCATTGGGTAGTTCCTCTCATGTGGACTCAACAGCCGAAAACCGTAGGCAACGACCCCATCTCCCTGCATAAGCACAGCTCCCAGCCCAATACCTGAATCATAACAGTAAATAGTATAGCCCTTTCATGGCTCAGGAAGGACCAGTATCGGTGCTGACAGCAACCTCCCCTTCAGCTCCTAAAAGGCTGACTCATAAGAATCTGACCATAAAAACGTCACCCCCCATCTTGGTCAGACCTGTCAGTGGTGCTGCTAGGCGTGAAAAGTCCTATATGAAACACCTATAGTATCCAGCCATCATGATAAAACTCCGCACCTCAAAGATATTATTCGGATTCTCCCATGAAACTACAGCTCTTACTTCCTCTGGGTCCACTGATACTCCTGTCTCTGAGATAACATGACCCAGAAAGTGAATCGGATCCGTACAAAAGTGGTATTTCGAGAGAATAGCATATAACTGATGCTATCTTAGTGTACTCAAAATGATCTCAAGATGGGTATCATGGTTGTGTCGAGTGTGAGATTACACCAAGATGTCATCCATGAAAACCACCACAAAGGAATCCAAGTACGGATGGAACACTCGATCCATCAGTGCCATAAAAACCTCTGGCGCGTTCGTGAGATCGAATGACATGACTGTATAATCATATAGACCATACCTACCCTTGAAGGCTGTAAGAGGTATATCTAAGGGTCTAACGCCCAATAGATGATAACCGAACCTCAAATCCATCTTCACGAACACCCGGCCTCCTCGAACCTGATCAAAGAGGTCATCGATCATCGGCAAGGGATATCGGTTCTTAACTATCAACTGGTTCAAATTCTGATAATCCACACCAAGAGAAAGGGTTCCATCTAGATTCTTCGCAAATAGGGCAGGTGGACCCCAAGGAGAAGTACTGGTTCAGATGAAACCCTTGGCCTACAACTCCCCCAACTGCTTCTTGATCTTTTGAAAAATAGGTGTAGCTATCCGATAAGGATGAATGGACACTGGTACCACTCCTAGAATGAGATCAATTGAGAAGTCTACCTCCCGCTCTGGAGGAAAACCTGAAAAGTCATCTGGAAAGGCATCCCTGAAACGATCCACCACTGGAGAAAAGTCTAATTGTGAAGTACCCTAGTCATCCAGATAAAGACTATAAATCTGGGCAGTAACTCCTCCTAGCCCATGATGCTATGGTCCAGCTCTACCTGCCTAGATATCCCACTTGCCTCAATGAATGAAAGATCCACCCTCAAGTGATAGGAAACTAACCCAGCGGCAATAGCAATCGATGACTGTCTGGAAGGGAACCAACCAGTGCATCCTGAGAATGACATCATAGACCATCATCTCTAGGAAATAGAGGTCCCATAAGAAATGACACCCTACAACCTCAAGAGGGAACTCTCTGCACTGACGTACACCAGATTTCCTCATTCCCAACAACGTGTCAAGAGTCAACAAGTTGGTAGAAGAAACGATAACGAGGCCAAGGCTCTCTACAACCGCAATAGAGGTAAAACTATGCAAAGAACCAATATCGAAAAGGGATGAAGATAAAACTGAGTCTACTAAGATCATACCTTGAACTGTAGAGGGGACGGGATCCTACTCCTCGTAGGTCTGCTCCATGATGAAGGTCTGGCCTATACCACAGCCCTATGCCTCTGGCTGACCACACTGAGATGATCCACACTGCTTTCGTTGGTAACTTGGTGACTGACCACCATGGCTACAACCTCAACCTCGGCCCAAATGGCCAGAAGAACTCCAGTTCCCAGACTAGTGAGAAAATGGCGAAGCATATACTGAACACGGGGTCATGGAATAACCCCTACCACCAGCTGAAGGTGTGAAGATCTGACAAAAGTGCTGAAGATGGCCCATCTTGTCGCAAGATCGGCACTCCATCGGATCTCTCTGACACTAAGGCCTAGTATGCCCACAACTACCACACTGGTAGCATATAACCTGGCTTCCAGAAGATACATCTCACCTACTCTGATCTTCCAGAGAAGGCTCTCTACAACGCTTCCTACTATCCGTAAGAGGAATACCATCTTAGTATGTCAAACCACCCTGGCTCACTGCTCCAGAATCCCTTAGGTTGTGCTCAGTGATCAACACCTGGTTGACGATAGTGGATATGGAAGTCAACCTGAAGATATTCACCTAGGAATGGATGTCCTGCCTAAGACTGTCCTCAAACATCCTAGAAAGGAACAACTCATCACCTGCTAGGATCGGTGTGAAGCGCTGCATCTCGGTAAAGCGGGATGAGTACTCTATAATAGAAAGAGTACCCTACTAGAGACTCATAAATTCCCAGAATCGATCAGCCCTCAAGGTCTCTAGTTAAAATTAGTCATATAAGGTGTGGAGAAACTCATCCCAAGACATACTCTGCTGGCACCATGACTGCAAGATTACCTCCCACCAGCTCTTGGCGGTGTCCCGGAGCATATAAGTGGCCAATGTTACCCTTTTCTATGGTGGTATTTCCAGATGCTCAAAGATCGTTATTGTAGCCTCTAACCATGACTCTGCAGTCTGGGGTCCTCCATCCCCTGATAAAGTAGGAGGATGCTGCTGCTGAAAGACTTGTGTCAATTCCGCCATCGACGGGCAGGAGGCAGTGCTCCCTGAAAAGTCTACATCATCCCCAGGAAATCCTACCTGAACTGCACATCGGCGCTTGCGATGGTTATGACTGATGGTTCCAAGGCTGGAACAATTGGAGGATCTGCCGGAGGTCCCTGAGCGACCATATCCATTGTTTGATCACTGTATGGCAATTAAAGTACAACCAGAGGACATCTCATAGGCTTAGCTCTAAAAGATCAAAAGTACACCGTAAAATAGGATTATCAAAGTCTGAGAACAGAAGAGTACAAAACGAGAATAGGATAAAGAAACATTCAAGTTTACAAAAACATGACTACACGGTGTGTATAAAAACTAAACGGTGTGTTCACTTAAACCAAAGACATGGGCGTGCACTCCTTCCACATCTGGTCATGTAACACCCCAACTACACGGCATGTTGTCCCCACATGGCGTGTACTTGAACTCTATTACCCTTCTCGAGTCTCCTTACATGGATAACCCACACTGTCCTCTTAACCCTAGAGTACACAGAGAGATCACTAAGAACATGTCCTGTAATAGACAAGGTTTCGACAACCTGTATGGTTAGTTACACGGCCGGCTACACGGCTGAACCTTACACGGTATGTTCCGATCAAACACATCGTGTATAGGGGAAGATAATACCGACCCGTATTTTTCCTGACATGGTCGGGTACCTAGAACAAGACTACACGACGTGTTCTTTACCAACACTACATGTTCTACTTGAGCTTCCCCAACCTGTGTTATTAGTGACACGACTGGTTACACGGCTCTATACTACACGACATGCACCTACCGTACACGTCATGTTCCTAAAGACATTTCCTCAACACCGTGTTCCTGATCACACAGTCAGTGACACAGTATGAATCTACATGACTTTTAGTCATAAAGTACATGCTGTGTATTCTGAGTTTTTCTGGGCAGTAGCTCACAAACTGCACCGAGGCCCAGTAAGCACAGAAACAAGGCAGGAATGTGCCAAATTATGATCTGTGAGGGCCCATACTCCCCACGAATCAAATAATGGCATTCAGAACAGTCATATATAAGGAAAAATAGGTCAATGATTCACCAATTTCTGATTCAAGAGGGCCCATAACACCTCAAGAACAAACATTTGGCGTTCATTTAAGCAATGTTCAATACAAACCGTCCACTATCAAATAGTAGAGATTCTATCAAAGAATCTATCACAACAACATGAATAATCTAAACAATACCTATCACAACAATATGAAATCGATAATGCATCTTAGATGGAATGAAAAGAATTCATGGCACATGATTTATAACAAGTGCCTATATGATGCATGAGATGGAGTACCATCATCTCATCGGGTTGTGACAGAAATAGAACCATAATAGCAACAACAATAATGACACAAGTCATGTGAATCACTCTAGGTGAAATCATATCAACTGTAAAATCTCAAAACCACAAAACTGCAATAAATGAGGTAGTATGGATTTTCCCTGTACACGTGTTAGCTACTCCCGGGAAAAGCTTATTACCATGTACCGAATCTGTCATATCCCTTGCTAAAGGCTCCAAACAGTAAATCAACTGAAAATAATTCCTCTGATACCACTTTGTAAAGTACCGGTTCGGGAAGCCAACCATTGGCGCCCCGTACCCGGTTGGTCACATGGCCTCAAGTGCATTTCCCCAAATTCCAGAGGCTGCTGACTAGCAGTGAGGGCCTTGGGTGTGATAGTGGGGAAACTATGCCTTCATTGGCAGAGTACACAACAGAAGTATATAAACATGCCAGAGCGGAAGGAGTAAATAACCAACAATAATAAACTGTGGAAAATTGAATCGGCAAACAACTAGAGCACATATGTATATATATGAAATGATGCATGATTCATTTCTAGGAAAGAAGCCAAACAAGTCACAATGCTAAAAATATACAATAGTACCAAAACAAGTACAAATGAAGGTAAACATCTCATCAGCATCGCAAGCCAAAGCTTGGTCCCATGCTCTCATGCTCCAAGTAATCATGTACCAGAAGTCAAAGGGCGCTTGACCTTGTCTATACCTGCAACAACATAGTCTGTTTAGGCCCAAAAGCATGACCCAAACAGGGTGTGAGACTAAATCCTACTAGGAAACCACCCGAAGATCTGTACCTAATAGTTAGTGAGTATATGGTAGGTAATAGTACAATAAGCGGTTAATAGTAGAAGCAACAACAGGCAGTGATCAATCAGCACTAAACAGAATGATATACAACAGTGATCAATTAAAAGAACAACAAGCAGCGGTGAAGCAACAACTAATACAAGCAGGAAACCCTCTGAGAAGTACTCGTAGCCATCCCCTCTGGTCCTATCCAAGAAGTACCACAAAACTTTGGACAGTCCACTCAACCTAACCCCTATGGTTTGGAAATACAAATTTATAAGACTCTCTACGGAAGATCACTCAGTCAATTACCCTTATAGTCTAGGGTAGTGAGGGACACTCTGACGGATATCATGCAGTCTAACCCTCTTTGCCCCAATATATAGAGACTTTCTGAGGAAACTCACTCGGTCAATCCTCTTATAGCCTCAGGTATACCAGAGACTCTATGAGAAAGCTCACTCGGTCAATTCCAGTTCATGCTTGGGAAGGTTTTGAAGAGATTCAAACAAGGTAAAGACTCTCTGAGGAATCTCACTCGGTCTACCCTCCTGTAGTCTATAATAACTAAGACTCTCTGGGAAGCTCACTCGATCTATCCCCTGTAGTCTATAACGTCCAAGACTCTCTAAGGAAGCTCACTCAGTCTATCCCTCTATAGTCTATAATATCTAAGACTCTCTAGGAAGCACGCTCGGTCTATCCATTATAGTCTATAGCACCGGGTTCTCACAGACCTGTGCCAGTAAGTGCATATTAATGCTATAAGGACAGAGTACACCTATATAGCTACTTGGCTAACCAAAGTACACCTATAGATATAATTTTATAAATATTATACAGAGAAACAAGCATGTTAACAACATCATTCTGTCATATGATCACAAGGCAAGGAAACAGGTACAACGGCCAAAGGCTAACAGGACCCAGAGGTCGTAACAAGAACAAAGCATGGGCAAAACATCCAAGCATGACAATTATCCACAAACATGATTAATTTACCTCTACACAAGCATTAAAGCAATGAAGGAATAACTAAAGGGGAAAAAGGTAAACACGCAATACCCCGTTCACGGGTATTGGTGTAATTTTCACATAAATCTGAAAGACATAGAATGGTAAGGCACCAACCACCTACCTCGATCCTAAGAGATCGATATTCTTGAACCCCGAGGCTTGATTCGCCTTAGAATGGCGTAGATATTTGAAAACATGAAACATTTTAAACCCATGATAACTAAAGAAAGAGGAGGAATTGGAAAACAAAGCTCTAGGAGAAGGAAGAACTTACCACTGTGGTTCCAACGCAATCGACGTCGGTCTATTCAGAGAACTGATGGAATCACAAGGGCTTGGAGAAGATCCGAAGTCGTACGGGTCACTCTCAGTTGAAGGCGCTGGAGAAGAAGATAGTTCTGTCGATTTGGAACGACCCCAGTCTGTTTAATTAAAAAAAATAAAATACACGAAGTGTACTTCTTGACCACATGACGTGTACTCTACTTTTCCGTACTCCACTTTAAGCGGGCTCCACTTCACCCCTACACATCGTGTGTGTGGCACAGACATGGCCAACACACGGCCTGGCACGACAAGGGAGTACACGACATGTACTCAGAAAGTACACGACGTGTACTTAAAAAATATCCAGAAACTCATCTTTTCTCAAAAAACTCTAGGAAAAACAACGACATACCTGAAAACAATGATCTGGGATCTTTCATATTGCATCATCATATATATGATTGTTGGTTATCTTTTACTTATGTATCGTCGTCCATTTAAGCTTAATATTTCTTACTACTTCTGCTTTTGTTTGTTTATATTTTGTTTCACTGTGATACACTTTGACAAATGAGGGCATAGTTTCCCTACTATCAAACCTAGGCCCTCACTGCTAGTCAGCAGCCTCTGGCGTTTGGGGAAATGATCTTGAGGCCATTTGACCAACCGGGTTCAGGGCACCCATGGTGTGCCACCTAGATCTGGAACGTTACCGCAAATATGCCATTGTATGCTGATTGAACAAAATATACACCATTTTCAGCTGTACTAAAATTGTATAAATTGAAATCAGGCACCAAATGGAGTGATATCAGTTTTACGGAACTACATGCTCTCTTGAATGAAATTATCTCGAAAGATAATGAGATCCCAAGTTGGACATATAATTCTTAATGAATGATACCCTCAATGGGTATGATTTCTGAAAGAATACATGACTGCCCAAAAGACTATGTATTGTTTCACAAGGAGAAAAAATCACTTACATAATGCCCAATGCGTGGTGCTTCCTGATACAATAAAGATGAATCCATTCCTACCAAATTTGCATGACACATTCGAATCATTCCAAGGGTTAGGGGTCTATATGAATGTGAAGAAATTGCAAGACAATTGTCGTGGAATACAGAGAAAATAAATAAAGATAGGAAATTATGTCACCCATTAGACTCTCCTCAATGGAAGTGAATTGATCATGAGTATCCTGAATTTGGAAATGAGCCATGAAACCTTCATCTTTCATTATCTATAGATGGAGTGAATCCTTTGAGTTTTTAAACCAGAAATCACAGTACATGACCTGTTATGTTGGTAAATTATAACTTTCCCCCTAGTTATGCATGAAATAGAAATTTATCATATTTTATTTTCTTATATAAGGACCAAAACAACCAGGTAATGATATTGATGATTATTTTGCTGCATTGATCGAGGATTTGAAGTTATTGTGGGATTCAAGTGTTATATTGTCTGGTTAATATAAAAGTGAATACATCATGTTTAGATAAATGATGTATTTGACGATAACTAATTTCCCTGCATATAGAAAATTTTCAGGCTATAGAATTAAAGGAATTCAAGGTGTCCCATGGGGGAAGAAAATACAAAATCAATTAGGTTGAAACATTCATTGAAATCAGTGTTTCTAAGAAATTTTATATTTCTACCTTGTTCGCATAAGTAATAATCATAGACGACATCATTCAATGGAATTTCAGAACAATGCACAAAACCGTATCAACTAACAGGTTATTAGCTCTTTCAAAAAGTAAAAGATGTGAAAACTATTTTTGCTGAACCATTTTCGAAAAAAACTTACAAAAATCAGTGGGAAAAAGAGATTAGTTTTTTTGAATTACCATACTGAAACTGTCTAAATGTCAGACATTTTATTGATGTGATTGATGAGGAAAAAAATGTATGTCATAGTTTTATCGGAACGTTGCAAAATTCCCCTATAAAAACAAAGGATGGGATTAAGGCATTGTTGGACATCGTTGGAATGGGAATATGAGAAGATTTGGATGCTATGAAGGGGGAAAATCAAATATTATTTTCTCCAGCTGCTTACACACTTTCTAGGGAGGAGAGAGATCAGTTTTGCAACATCTTCAATGATGTAAAGATTTCATATGGGTATTCATCAAATTTCCAGAACATTGTTTCAATGGATGATTTGATGTTAAATGAGATGAAATCACATTACATCCATGTTTTGATGTATGATTTAATTAGTACAACTTTAAGTTGCATTATTCCCAAGAATTGTTTCCATATGTTACCCAAAATTTGTTTCTTTTTCAAAGCTATATGCTACAAAGTTTTAGACCCGGTGAAATTGCAAGCAATGGAAAGAGAAATTGTAATCATATTATGTGAATTAGAAATGTTCTCCCCACCATCATTCATTGATATAATGGTTCATATGATGCTTCACTTGGTGAGAGATATTTGACTTTGTGGTCCTATGCACTATAGTTGGATGTACCCCATTGAACGATATATGAAGCTTTTGAAAGGTTATGTCAAAAATCAATGTTGGCCAGAAGGTTGTATTGTGGAGTGATATATTATTGAGGAATCCATTGAATTATATACTGAATACTTATCTGATGTGGAAAGCATTGGTCTCCCGAAATCTTGTCACACTAGACTCATTAGGGGTGAGGGAAGTTCAAGAAGAGATGTTGTGAAAATCAATATTACAGATTAGGAGCATGAAAACCTTTATGTTTTGTATAATAGTTGGTAGGTTTCTCCATAAATTGAAACCCATAAAAAATTCTTAGGCAATTGAATCCATCAAGGTCTCAAAAATGGATATAAAATACACCTAACCACCAGTTTATCTAATGGTTTTGGGACCATATTTGTAAGGAGTTTGCATAAAATATGAATTCAATTTCAAAACGACTTTGATGGCTAGCCGCCAGACCAAGTGTGTAATTATTATCTTACAATGGTTATGTAAGTAATGGTTATACATTCTATACAGATGAACATGATGAAGATAGTTCCATGAAAAATAGTGGAGTTACACTTGTGGTTTAAGCGATGCATGTTTCTGGAAGTAAGGACCGAAATCCAATTTATGAAAATATGTCATACTTTGGAATTATCAAACAATTATGGGAGTTGGATTATATGACATTCCAATTGATTGTTTTTTCATGAAAATGGGTTGATAAATACAGTGGTTTAAAAATAGATGAATTGGGATTTTTGAAAGTTGATTTTAGTAAAAAAAGTGTACAAATACGAAAAATTTATAATGGCATCACAAATGGTACAAGTATTTTATGTTCCAGATTCTGCAAAATGAAAGTAGTCGATTGTTCTATTATCTTCCAAAAATACTGAAGGGTCTGATGAAAATTCTATTGAGTACAATCATTTCAGTGGTACGTTGCCATCATTTCATAGAAGTACCAATGTAGATGATTTTTTGTACATTAGAGGATACCATATGAAGGGATTTGGATAAACGATAGAGGTGTAAAATCCTTTCAACCTTTGAAAAAATAAAGAGGGTTTAATAAACAAGTTATTTTTTGTTTGTAAAATAAATATTTTAATATCATGTTATTATATTATAATTACTAAATTTATGTAATCTAAATTAATTGTTCAACCAATTTTGCAGATATTGACTTCTGCACGTTCTAGTGATCCTAACCTTGAGGCTAAACAAGTCTCTCAAAAAGCAAATGCTGCTATTGCTCACAATGCAGATCAAAAACAAGTTTTTGAACCTTTTGATACTCCTAGTGTTGAGGCACAACAACCATACACACATGACTAATATTCACAAGATGATATATATTTGTTTAGAAACGAGTGGGCCATATACCTGATAGAATATTGTACACGAATATGATGAAGATCTGACTTGGGGACGTGTACAATTGGCGGTCATTTTTGAGAGGGGTTAAGGAGATCAAAAGATGAAACATTGTTGTATGTAAATGTTCATAGGAAAATTGTAATTCTTATTAAATAGAACATCCTTTTTTCTAATGATTCATTTGTCTATTTTAATAGATGAAATCCACCAGCAGCATGCAAGAATGATGAACCACTTATCTTTGGGCTTTGGATAAGAAAAACCAGTAAAATCACAGTAATACCTTCATATCTGACCAAAAACATTATTATTGAGTCGATACATTAGGAGAACGATTCATGGGTCATGTGTGACATGTATGAGTCAACCCTCCCTCATTCCGAGGCATGGTGTTGCCGGTATCACTCAAAGTGTCTCTCTTTTGTTTGAAATGGACAAAATTTTAAGTGAAAACAACAACTGAAATACGGAAAACCGACCAAACACATTCAAATTGTGTTTATAATTTAGGATAACGATCCATGGGTCTTTTTTGATGTGTATGAGTCAAACTTGCCTCAATACGAGGCACGATGTGTCCAGTATCACCCAAACTGTCTCTCTTTTGTTTAAAATGGAAAAAATTCTAAGTGAAAACAACTAATGACGTATGAAAAACATACCAAACGCATTCATATTGTGTCTATACTTTGATATAATGATACACGGGTCATTTGGGATGTGCACGAGTCAACCCTACCTCTATCCGAGGCACGGTGTGGCCTGTATCACTCAAGGTGTCTCTCTTTTGTTTAAAATGGATAGAATTTTATGTGAAAACAAAAACTGTCATATGAAAAACCAACCAAACACATTCTAATTGTGCTGATACATTAAGAGAATGATCCATGGATCATGTGGGACGTGTATAAGTCAATCCCACCTCAATCCGAGGCACAATGTGGCTGGTATTCCTCAAAGTGTCTCTCTTTTGTTTTAAATGTTTATAATTTTAAGTGAAAAAAACATCTAACATACAAAATACTGGCCAAATGCATTAAAATTGTGTTCATACTTTAGGAGAATGATCCATGGGTCATGTTTGATGTGTACGAGTCAACCCCGCCTCAATTGTAGGCATGACGTGGATGGTATTTCTCATAGTGTCTCTCTTTTGTTTAAAATTGACAAAATTTTAAGTTAAAACAACAATTGACATACATAAAACCAACCAAATTCTTTCAGATTGTGTATATACTTTAGGACAATGATACATGGGTCATTTGTGACGTGTACGAGTCAACCCCACCATAATTGGAGGCACGCTGTGGACGGTATCACTCAAAGTATATCTCTTTTGTTTAAAATGGACAGAATTTTAAGTGAAAACAACAACTGACGTACGAAAACCCCCTTCCAACCATACAAACCCAAATCATTCATTTTTTTTCTAAAGAAACACATACTATTAAAATAAAAACTAAACCAAAACAATTTTAAAAATACGAATGATCTTAAAATCCTTGAAATTCATTCCATTAAAACCATTAAAGCCCCCACCCCCTGGACACCACCCCACCCTCCCTGGACACCCCCACCCCCTAGACACCCACGTTGATAGCCCCCCCCCCCCCCCCCACCACCATAGAGAGCCCCCTGGATGGCCACCACCCACTCGATGGCCCACACCCCTCCTATACACCACCCCACCACCAAGACACCCCCACCACAATGGACAACAACCCCCACCCCCTTGACACCACCCCACCCCACTGACACCCCACCACACCCCTTGGACACCCCCACCCCTTGGAAATCCCCCCAACCCCCTAGACACCACCCACCCCCTGGACAACACCATGGACACCCCTTCATGGGATAGTCCCCCCTAGACACCCCCATCCCCCTGGACCCACCTACACCCCTTGGACAGCAACCCCAAATCCCTAAATAGCCCCCCGACCACCTAAATTCTGAATTGAATTATTTATGCATTTAATTATCATATGAATTATATATTAATGGGGTATGAGTATACATGTTGTATGGGTTGTATGGGTATACTTGTTGCATGTGTATACTTGTGATAATTACCATATGAATTATGTGTTAATTTTGTATGGGTATACTTGTTGATATGCTAATTTTTTTGGTAGGTCTTATTTGGGTGTGATGCTATAGAATTTTATGTTACAGAATGTAGGAAAATTATCATTGATAAATAAGCACTAATAAATGATCCATTTATTAGTGCTTTTTTAGCACTGATATAGGATCCCTTTACCAAGACGTTTTTAGCACTGATAAATGATACCTTTATCACTACTTTTTCAGCACTGATAATGGCTACCTTTATCAGTTCTTTTTAATGATGATAATGGGGACCCCCCTTTATTAGCGCTGATCATTACAGCGCTTTTTTAGCACTGTTAAAGCTTTTTTTGAGCGTTGAAGAAGCCCGTTTTTGTAGTAGTGTTAAGAAGAGTTTCATTCTTCAACCATAAGGGTGTCCAGTCACCTAGAGATGATTACCATTCAATTGGGGAGTTCCTATTTGCCGATGTTTGGGATCCATTCCAAGATCCTTATCTAATATGCTTTAGACTAATTGAAATATGTGGAAGCCTAGGGAAGTAACATTAAGGTGGTTTTTTTATCAAATGATATTGAGCATGGTAACCTCATTCGTGTTTCTGATATATCTTGACGTGTTTTAAAGAGCATAGGTTTTGGAAATTATTGTTATGGAGATCCAATATAAATATAAAAATAATAATAAATCAATTTCCTGGTTTAATCAATACATTCCTCAAATAGTAAAAAAACCATTGATCAAATTGTGTACTATTTTTGATACTACCTATACAAACATAATGAAACACTTCTTTAAAAAACAATACAATAAAAATATCACCAAAACGAAATAGATCATATGTTAAAATGTGATCCAGAAGTAATGAGTATGTAATCAATGAATGAAAAAAACATTGAAATATTTAAACATTATTTATTGAATACCCAAATCATTAAAATGGAATTGAATAATTGGTTTCTAAATAATGAAAAATATATGGATCATTGGAGATAAAAACAGTTTGTGATTCCACAATGGAAAGAATAATATTATTTAGAAGTAAAATAAATATATGGAGGGAGGAATCCATTAAAGGATAAATGAATAGTTATAAAAAAACAATTATTTCCACAATATAATAGATTCATCAAGAATAACAAATTATTTTTTAAAAATATATCCCAATAAAATAAGGGGTAAATACAGTATAACATTATCATAGGTTATATAGAATCATACTAGAAAATGTTTTAGACAAGAATAAGTGATTATGACCCAAGAGAAGTATTTGAGTGATGAAAAAAATTTACTTTACTCCCACATAGTGTTATAAACTCTAAGATAATATATCACAATAAAAATATGTTAATCACATATTTCAGAACCTTATTCATTTATAAAAAAATTCACAAATTCATTTATAGATATTCAATACATTTATATTAGTTATTTGTCAATTATTTTCTGATTAAGGTGTAGAAAAACATGATCATGTCAAACTAGTTTTTAATTTCAGTATTTTTCTGTATTCTTCTACCAATGTTGATATTTCCTAAATAATTATATTTACAAGAATTTATTTATAAAATAATTTATAAAATTAAAATTTCATTTATTACATGTTTTGTAAATGTTTTGTGATGACGAAATTGATGGTGAGCTCCTTTTGGTGAGTCAAATGAATAAATGGTAATAAATTAATAAAACCATTAAATATTAATATTGTGAACCCAAAATAATTTTAAATATTGAATAAATTATTATTACTTGTTTTTACTAAAATATAACATCCATTAATCATCCATGACATAAATAGTATAACATCACTCATATAGGTGGTAAAAATTTCCAAAATAATATTGAGTTATAATGAGTGAATGAGTAAGATAATTTTAATATATAATGATAATATAAAATTTATAAAATCATTAAAATTTAATAAGTACCTTATATTCTCATTAAAATCACTCTTAGAACCATCTACTACGGGTGGTTAGTAAAAACGAAATTTATTGATTCTGGAGGCGGTAGTTCGCATGTATTCATGATTAATGATCCCGCATGTCCCTGAATGAGAGTAACGATAGTATATTAAAAATGATCTTTTAATAGTTTTATGTGACATTGAAAAAATATTTATTTATAAATCCCACCCTTCATACAATCCTTTAGAGAATATGAATTAAAAAAACCACATTGTATCATAGAGGCAGTAGTATATACGATCGATGTTATTTTGTTTTATTAGTGGATGGAAATGATAACATATTATTTAACATGTTAATATAATGAAATTTAATTATAATATTGATAAATATTTAATTATATTATGAATTTTAAAAATTATTTCATGAAATACTAGTACAAAATAAATGACTGTGTGAAGGAAATACTCTCATTAGAATCTTGAGTTTTATCTTGGAAAACTCATTGGAAGTGAATAAATTAATATCATATTAGGTTGCCAATTTTTTTTAATTGGAGTAATTTATATGAAGAAAAAAATGTAATATTATAAAAGAGGAATTCTAATTTTATGTTTAACTTTGAGTAGGTGTAATTGGTATCCATTTATATTGTAAAACATTGAACTTTTGGAAGCACACAACATTTTTTTAATAATGTCATGACACTATGAAAGTGTCAATGACTCAAAACTATAACATAGGGGTAATTAGAGAAGATATGGATAAAAATAATAATATCCATTCATTTTGAGAACATTTATGTGTAATTTAATGATTTTGTTTTTAACTTTTAATCTTTTACCAAAATTAACTTTTATATTGGTAATTAATTTTAAACAATAGTAATAAACATAAATGAAAAAATAATATTAGATCCAATTAAATAATTTGTACATTATTATTTTAAAATTCAAAATTTAACACATAAAATTTATAATGGTGTGAAAATTTAATTTTTAAATAAGCACACTTAATCTCGTAAAAACAATTATTAGAAAAAAAAATTTTAAGACTTATATTTATACATAATATTAAATTATATTGGATAATGAATTTAATGATGTAAAATTTTTAGTTACAATTATTAAAATTTAGGAGTTTTCAAGGAAATCGAAAATCAAATTTCCTCAACTAAACACTTAATTAGAGAAAAATGTTAAAAAATGTTTTTTTATAAAAGAAGAATTTTAATTTTTTTAAAAATATTTAACATAATATTTTAAGTTCAAGAAATATTTTAAAATGCATAATTTTATTCATTTATTAAATATCTTATTAATTAAATGTGTTTTTAATCTTATATTATAATCTTACATAATGGTAAAATATTAATAATATTAAATTTCATAAAAACCCTATTTTTCAAGGGAATAAAATTTTCATAAAAAAAAATTTAAAAATAATACTAGGTAAGATTTAATTTAAGGAATTTAAAAATGAATGTTATTTTATTGAATTTAATTTCTAAAATTTGTAAATTTATATTTTAAAATAAAATAAATAATACAAAATAAAATTTTATTGAAAATTACATTTTCATTATTAAATCATATTATTTTTTTACCTTCTAAATATTTAATTGTGTACAATATTAGTCTTTATTATAGTTATATTAATAATTTTCAATCAATATTATGTGGTTTTTGTTTCATTAGGGGTAGTGTTTAATGAAATTTATCAACAATATCATTTCTTTTAAAACGTCAATAATTTCACTTCATTGAATTTTACCCCCTGAAAAGAGTTTGTCTTCAATATTTTATTACACAGTGGAAACAATAGAGGGTAATTGTATCTCATAACATCCGTAGGTTCCAACATTGATTCCCAGAATAGATGATAACTCTATATAACTTTAAACAAATTAGTGGTCTTTTCATTCCATCATAATTTTTTCTTCGAATATTAATACATATTTTTTTCTCCAAGATAGATAGAGAAGGATGATATTTGTGTATCATCTGAAATCACTTTGATAAATTATGATATATATGGGAAGAATATCTGAATTTCAAAAAACATGACTCTATATTTTGCAAAGATGATTTATATAATATTAATTACCTTTTTTAGCTCTATAACTTCCTTTAGGGATTCTTTAATATTCACATGAATGGATGGCTAAGAAATCAAATAGGTATTATAGGATATATCTTATTCGAATGTGAATTAAATATTCAACTTTAAAATTTCCGTTAGTATTGGATCATTTTCAATCCAAATCATTGATTTAGTAGCATGTTCTTTTCTACTCAGAGCATCAACCACCTTGATGGCATTTCCAGGTTGAGAATGTATTGAGTAGACATAATATTTGATTAAATGTAAAATTTTAATTTTTTTCATTTTAACTCCTTCTATGTGAAGTGTTATTTCAAGATCCAGGGATCTATTTATATATAAAACTTTTAAAAATAAATTCCATGCTTCCAAATTTTTATTTAAAAGATCACCGATGCTCATTATAATTTATTCATTAGGTAATTTATCTCATGTGTTTCTAATAATTGGTAGCCTTATGAAATTAAATTTTCTTTTTTCCTAAAGAATCATCTCAATCCTTTTAATGATTCAACACTATAAATTTGAAACCCTTCACCACTATATGGTAATGTACATATAGGTGTAGTGAAAAATCTCTTATTAATGCACCTAAATCTTTCCTCACATTACATTTTCCAAAGGAACTTAAATCCCATTAAGTTAAACTTGTTTAGGGGATTGGATAATGATAATATGATTCCCCCAAAACACTAGTAGTATCAAGAGAATATAGAAAATGTTTGACTCATATTCATATAGGATTGCATAAGAAAATTTTAAATTTTATCTGCATTTGATGTGTCCATAGATATACCTTCACTGGTGATAATGTGGGATAAGAAGGATACTCTTTGAGAAAAAAATTCACACTTGATCAACTTGTTGTATAACTTATAATTTTTATGGTCCTTATCATATTTACCAAATACACTTAATGTTCTTCCTTTATCTTAGAATATAAGAGAATGTCATAAATAAACACTACTACATATTTTTTTGGATAATATTTAAAAAAACTCTATTATTAAAATCCATAAAGATATTAGGTTCATTTATAATCCCAAATGCAATAAGTATAAATTCATAGTGTCCATAGCTTGTGCAGAAAACTATAATGGTTGTATCATCTCACATAACCCTCAATTGATGATATCTAGATCATAGGTTAATCTTTTTGAAATATAAATCTCTTCATATTTATTCTAATAGATCAGAAATATGAGTTAATGGTTAATTTTTTTTGACCATGATACTTTAAATATCATGATAGTCAATCTAGAGGCACATTGATCCATCCATTTTCATAAAAAAATAACTGGTTCACACCAATGAAAAGCATCCATGCATAAAAATACCTAATGTAAATTATCTTTAAAATTCATCTCTAATTCTTCAAACATAACATCAGCTATTATATAAGAAGTCTTTGAAATAGGTGTAGAATTAGGTATGAGTTCTATCAAAAATGCGACATCACGATTCAAAGGAACTACATGAAACTCTTCTAAATATAAAACAACACAATACCATACATTCATTATATCATTGATGATGATTTTATCCCTAACATTATTAGTTAAATACCAACATTGAATGGGGATTAATACCCATGAAATGGATATAATTTAAATTTGAATTTCATATTTATCATTAAACCAATGGAAAATGAAAGTTTCATTTTGAAAATAAAATATGACTTCCTTATTCTAGAAATTTATAACGGATCAATGTAGACAACTAGTTAATGATAAAAATAAAATAAAATTTGACTAATGAAATAATAAAAATATTTTTATAGGGAACCTTATTGAAATCTATAACATGAAATCTTCAAATATATAGTATAATATAAACGTTTATGAAATATTTTTACCCACTTCAATTATTAACATAGAATAAAACCTTCCTTGATATAGGGGCTGACAGCTGGAATATGGAATTGAATCCGATATTTCCCATGTCCCCTATATACAAGGAATATAATTACATGTACATTTTTAGATTTTATCCCTTCGTTTCCACATATAAAACATCTTACAATTTCATGGGGATATTCTTACATGTGTTTATTCAATCATTTTTTACAAGAATGAATTTAAACATACTTTCTTCAATGATCATCACCACTCAAACATCAATAAAAGTTTATTTGTTATTTATTTGATAAGTTAGGAAACTCACTTATATTTATGTTGTTCATAATATATTTTTATATCTAATTAGTCATAATAATAACGTTTCACCTTCTATATCCTATCTCATTCAGTTTTTCAAGAGTACAATTATCTCATTTTCGATCACATTCAGCAGTAACATGGTTTTTGTAGGTTCCAACCATCGACTAAAGGAAAATATGTATGAGAAAAAATAATTATAGGGTTAAACCATACAATCAATAAAATCATTTACAACATCTAAAAATCAAGATACATTCATTTCAATATATTACATATTATTATTATCATAGTTTATCATTGGTTATCACCTATTCAAATTCTTAATAATGGTTTATAATGAAAACACAAATTAACCAAATCTAACCCTCCAGTAGTGTCTATAAAAGTGTGTAGTATTAGTCCAAATCATCGTGTCTTAGTTTGATGATTTATTCAAATAACTAATAATCATTTTAGGGTTATTACCCTTATGTGCATTTTTTCCATACTCTCACCCACATACCAGTATATAAATAGGGTTGTATCTCTTGGAATATTATATAATCTCGACTTCTCTAAAAAATTAATTTGTTATCCAACAATCAGGCTAATTCCTATAGTTTTTATAATTTTTTTGATCTTATACAAAAAATAACCAAATATTCCATCATCTACCAAATATCGAGACCCAAGATAAAAATACAGAAAATAATATATTTATTTCATGGTTTAATCAATAAATTGTGCAAACAGTCACAAAAACCATGACCGAAAGGTTTAGTGTCTTAGATAATAGATACATAACAATATTAAAACATTTATTTTTAAAATATTTCAAATAAATATACCTTTAAAATAAAAAAATCATATGTAAAATGGGATGATATAGGGAAACTATATGATAATTGAAAAAAAATCCTTTTAAATATTTGAAAAATGATTTATTGATAGCCCACATTGTAAATTGAAAATTGAAACCTTTTTAAAAATAAATTGAAATATAAGGATAATTAGAGAGAAAAACTATTTTATTTCCCACTAGGGAAAGGATAACATGGGATGTAAGTAAAATAAAATCGGGGGATGAATCTTTTAAGAGAGATGAGAATTATACTAAACAAGATTTCATTTACACGATATATAGATTGATTTAGGTCTAATAATTTTACATGAAACATGATTTTAATAAAATAAGTTGGAAATAAATCATAACATTATCTTATCTTATATATGATAGTACATGAAAATATTTATATAAATAGAATTGATTATGATCCAAGGGGCGGATTTGAGTGATGAAACCCATTTACCTTTACTCCCTCTTAGTAGAATATTCTCTAACCTATTTTAACAAAAAATAACTATATTAATCACCTATTTAAAAATTTTATTCATTTATAGAACCTTTTATATATATATTTTATAAATATTCAATATGAGTTTATTAGTTATTCATCATATATTTTAATAGTTGAATGTTTGAAAACATGATAATTTAAAACTCATTTGGTAATGGAGGTTTTTATTAATTATTATAACAATTTTCATCATTTTTATTTCATAATATGAACCATAAAATATTATTTATAATAAATAAAAAATTTATTATTTCATTTACTATGTTATTTATTTATTTTCTATGATGTTGAAATTGAAGACGAGTTCGTTTTGGAGAGTTTGGATAATAAAATGTGCTATATTAATAAAATCATTATATTTTAATATGATGAATCATGAATAATATTTATATATTTAATACATTGTTACTACATGTTTATAAAGTATTATAACATCCTTAATAATCCATGACATAAACATTACACCACCACCAATGTTGCTAGAAAAAATAACCAAAATAAGAGTGTGTTAAATGTTTGAATGAGTAAGATAATGTTTTTATATAATGCTAAAATAACCTCAATATAATATTTAACATGTCATAAGTGTCATATATAATCATTATATAAATTATTATAACCAGACTACATTTTTGGTTGTGAAAAATGATATCCATTTTTCATGGAGGTGGTAGTCCACACATGTGCAGGATTAATGATCTCATTTCACAAAGAATGGGTGGAATGATGGTATAGGAAAAATGGTAATTTCATAATTATATTTATTAAATAAAAAACTTATTTATT
The DNA here is from genome assembly GCA_963277665.1 of Viscum album. Classification (NCBI taxonomy): domain Eukaryota; kingdom Viridiplantae; phylum Streptophyta; class Magnoliopsida; order Santalales; family Viscaceae; genus Viscum; species Viscum album. The sequence continues at coordinate 487,245,845 of OY728145.1, forward strand.
CATAAAATATATCCTTAGTACCAACCAAAAGATACAATTATGTAAAATAAAATGTTTCACGTCTTGGAGGTGGAACTCCGCATGTTAACACGATTGATGTTATTTTTTACCTTAGTGAATGGAAAGGATTGATTTTTTTTCTAATTTATATTAATAATATTATTTGTAATAATTATAATTATTTAGTCATATTAATAGGTTTGTGAATTATTTTACTAAATTTTATAATATAATAAAGGGTTTAGTGTATGTAATACTCACATTGGAAGATTGAGTTTTCTCTTGGAAAACTCCTTGGATGTGAAGGCCTTAAAAAAATATGGTGACCATAATATTATATTAGGGAGAAATAGATATATGAAGATAATGGAACAATTTTAAGCTTGAAATAAAATTTTAAGTAAAAATTTGAAAGGGTTTAAGTGGTGTCCTTTTATAAGATAAGAGAAGGGAACTTTAGGAAACGATCATCTTTTTTTAATAATTCTGTAAAACATTTCTTGTTATAATGGATAAAAGAGGAAAAATATGAGTTTTTGGAAAATATAAGATGTAAAATACTCTCAAACATTCATTTTTTAAAAGTTTAGAGTGATTAAAGGGTTTTTATTTACTTTTAACATTTAACCCAAATTATCTCTTACCATATTTTGGTTATTAGTCTTGGTAATTTTCATTAATAAAAAAATAATATTTCATCCCTTTTACTAATTTTTAGCTTATAATTTTATATTTAAAAATAATTTTAACATATAAAATTTATAGTGGTTTGAAAAGTTAATTTGAAAATAAATACACTTAATCGCATAAAAATTGTTTTTAGAAATAAAAATATTTTAAGATGTAAATATGTATGTAAGGTTAAATTATATTCAACATTTATTTTAATGAAATAAAATTATTTATTATAAAATTTTGAAATCTTCTTGGATTTAAAGGTAATCCAAAAAATAATTTCACCATCTAAATACATAATTAGAGGAAAATACATAAAACATTTTTTTATATTAAAGTAACATTTTAGTTTAATTTTAAAAATATAATACATTGAATTATATATTAAAATAATATTTTAAAATTTATAATTTTATTCATTAAATACATATTTTATTACTTAAAATTTTTTAATCATAAATGATATATTTACGAAATGATAAAATCAAAAAAGGTATAATTTTTTTATTTTTTTCCCTTGATGAATATCAACCATTTAGGAAAAAAATAAAACATTATTACTGTGTAAATTTTGATGTGAAGAATTTAAAAATGGATTTTATTTCATAAAATTTTAATTATAAATTTTCTAGATTTATATTTTAAAAGAAAACACCTAAGGTAATGAAAATGGATTTGTTTAAATATCCTTTTCAATATTAGCACAAATTAATTATTTACAATCTAAATATTTAATTATTTACCATATTAGTCTATATTATATATTTATTAATAATGTTTCCTAAATATACATTGGTTTTTTCATTAGGTGTAACCTTTAACACAAGTTATCTTATAAAAAATCAGTTTTTCAGTGTCTTGAATTTTGAGTCTTCACTATGCTAGTATATACCAGATCATCATTAAAGGGGATTTGTTATGACTCTCAACATAGTACCTTTCTAGTATATGGTTCTCTATTTATTGAGTTGAAGAGCTTTCCAACCATATGGGATATGTCATAGTCCCCACCATCTCGTTTCACTTGGTTGTTGACTCTTAGGGCCTTTCCATGGGACCATACACATGATTTTCTTGTACTGGATGTGGTTATTAACAACAATAGTGCATGAAATTTCATAGAAGGTATCATGAAACTTGTGTCACACTTTATTTATCAATTTTGGTAGTTTTAAAAGAAAAACCAGTATTAGGGTTCTCTATATTTAGATCATTTGAAAGGAGACAAGGAAGGTAGAGGATAACTATGTGATGGTCTTCTTCCATAGAGAAAATAGTGTGAACATGTAGGTGTTCTTCATCTAGGATAATGAGGCCATGTAGTGGGTTGTATTTGATTGTATGCTCTATAATTTCTAGTTCCAGGAGAGACAATTTTCATTTTAGGAACCCTTGTTTTGTACTCAACATGGGTGTGTACTTTATATGATTCATGAGTTAAAAAAACTTCATATCACCCTATCTAGTCCCCAATTTGGGACTTCGGTAAGATATTATTCTAGTTCCCATTGAATTTACTGCATAAATTGTAGGTGTATCTTATCTGTGTGAAGTATAAAAATACAATGATATTATGTTGGGTTAGAACCTATCTTATGAAGACTTATTATTTTTGTGCATACATCCATATGAAATTATCCATATCATGAAGTGATTTTATTTGATGAAGGATATTATGGAATGCTTCAAGATGTGTATCATGTTTTACTAGGCTGATTATGATTCTTCCATGTTTATTGGGAGGTAAGAACCCTGGAAAATTTATATGAATATTCAATAATTTTCATCCTTTTTTTACATGTGGAAGCTATATTCGTCAAATGTTTAACAAATAGTGTTTCCCTGGGATGTGGAAGACTACCCTAATGTTTTTTCATAGGTTTTTTTGAAATTAAACCCTCAAAAGAAGATCAATTTCTGAATAGAGATATAATTTAGTTCTTCTATGAACTCAATATCTCAATATAGTATGGAACCTTCCAAACTTTGGGATCTTGAGGTACCGATCAATGATCTTTTGTAGTGAGGTTTTGTTCGATCTAGATTTTCATTATGGGGTGTCTAATATCTATTTGTAAATAAGCACAATGAATGTCTTCATATATATATATTGATAATCATTAATTGAATCAAGTGATAGTGAAGAACCATTATCCTTTTACATGGATTTGTTATTTATTTGATAAAATGAAATGAGATTGTAGGATATCTATGATTGATATTGATTTGAGATATCATCAAATGAAGGTAATGGATGGGGATATAGTAAAGACCACTTCCAAATATCATTATGGTAATTAAGAGGCAATTGTGATTTAATTTTTTTTGTGATAAATGATCCATTGGTTATCATGGGTTTTAATAAAAAAGTGTTCCAAGAGTCTATAGATTTTCCATTGTGGCTTTAGTAGGTGAAATCCTTCAACAATCTGTGTCTGAGGAAGAGGACACAGAGAATGTGTGGGTAATTTTGGGAGTTCTTCATCATCATTAGGTATTTGGGATGATGTATAAGGGGTATTAGTGGGACCATTATGTTCATTTCTTATTTCATGTCATATCTTGGTATTGAGTAGTTTCATATATTTTAAAAATAGAGACAATAATTTTTTGGGTACGCCAAATGAAATTACAGAGTTGTATATTATCCTCAGAATATCAAGATTTTATAGAATGTTAGTACCTGACATCTCTTAGATTGTGAGTCATGTAAAATCCTTGACAAGAAACAAATATTCTATCTTTTTTTCAGAAGATTTCCAAGGGACTTTAGATTACTTGGAGAAGAAGTTGATCAACAATATAGTTATTCATTTTACAAAATATGGTGTTTTATTTAAGGGTTTTTATGATAGTTCATAAATTGTACTAGGAAGTGTGCATTCAACATAGATCAATTTTTTTACTATATATATAGATAGGAATGTCACAATGAACATAACTATGCCACCCATGTTCTTGGGATAGTAATATTCCTGTTTTCTAGGAATGTTTTGTGACATTACCCTATTGGTGAGAACTTTGTGGGTTTTTCTGATCACTACAGGAATATGAATGTCTCCTCCCACCTTGACATGAACATGTGATATAGACCAAAGATGAAATTATTGTGGGACAATGAATTTTTCAATTCACAAAAACTAGAAAAAAAGAAATGTTGCAACTTATACGATGAGAAGAAAGTTATGTAGTGATGTTATGATAGAATATGGAGATTATTAAAGTGTAAAAAAAGAACAATCAATGATGTATCTTGATATGGGAGTGGTTGGTGGTAGAGGTTGAATTTTTAAAATAATAGTGTAGTAATTTTTGGTGTAATGGGTTGAGGATTCCCAATTGGGGGATACTGAGGTAGTGGTATGGGGAGACCCAGCTGTTAGTGGTGATTCCCTGATGGTTGGTTTAAGGATGATCAACCACAGGTGTTATTAAAGATGCATCTTTTATCCCCTTGATGATACATGAAGTGGTTCTTTGTGAGTTCCACATATCACCTTTGGTGCTACATCCTTTCTTGAAAAATAGGCGTTATGCCTTGAGTGGCTAGGTTTTTGGCCTAGGTTAAAGCATTCAGTTATAAAGTTTGTGTCTTGGTGTTTGGTCTACCAGAAGAAGAATGTTGAACACAATATTCCTATTGGTTTTCTCCATCCAATAGATGCTCTTATATGGATGTGGTATGGCATTTAGATATAATTTTTCAGTATTTTAGCTCATTATCAGGGAGTCTATGATTCTATAAGGGTGATAAAGGACCATTTGAGGAAAACATCATCTAACATCTTAGTGATAAATGAGTCAATCTCATTAGAATATTTTTCAAGGTAATTCCCAGAGGAGGTATTAAGATTACATGGAACCCCATGGATTATTATCTATAATTTTGATTCGCATCATACATCTAGGGTGTGTAGAGATCTACATCATGTTATTATTTGTCATTTTTTCCATGAAAATACGTTCCATCCATAGATATATGGTTAGATAGATCACATAAGGTAGACTCTTAAAGACATTTTTCAGGCTAATTCCCATGATTTTTTATGGATGAGGAACAAAAATATAGTCAATTTTTCTGAAAATAATATTTTTCACTCCCCCCATTGGTGTGAAATTTTTTAAGGATTTTGATGGATAACCATTTCTTTCACCACTGTGTAAGAATAAGTTCAAAGAGTTAGTATTTCTAGTTCCAAAAATATGTTAGATAATAATAGATATGGTATAGGTGATTTGTTAAAGGATAAAGGCACCGTATGATTTCCATTAGACATATTCCTACTGTAGAAGGAGAACTGTGATGATTTAAATTACATATATCATGTGGACTTTAATGTGACTCTTTATCATTGGAAGTAAAGTTTTAGTAAGTAAGGTAATATTTCCCCCATTTTTCAGGATTTTGGAGGTGTTGGATCATATGAGAGTAGTTGAATATGAAATTATACATCCCCTTAAGATGAGCTATATACATGATTTTTACAATGTGTTGCAGATTCCCTAATATCTTCAAGATGAAATTCACATCATCGATTAGGGATAGATTGAGGTTGATGATGGTGTGACCTTTTAAAAGTGTCTCATGGGGATCCATGACCATTCAGAGAAGGTGTTGCATGAATATGATATTCCTTTTGTTCATGTACATTTTTGGAACGATGGTCTAGTGGAGAGGAATAGAAAATATGATTCATATATACTGGATTATAATTCATAGTTATTTTATTATTAGTTCTTAATTTTTAAGGATTCTTTTTGTTCACCTTTATCTTGTTTATTATATTGTTTTCACTTATTAGATAACTACATTATTGCCTTTCTCTTGACTATGTGGTATCTTACCCAAGAGAGTGTTTCTGATATGGTTGTTGGTGTTTTATATATTTTCAACTTATTCATCTAAATGAATGGTTTGTGCTCCTATGATGGTGATACTATCACAGGGTATCTTATTGGGTACTTGTTATGATGAAACCTTTCTCATTCCTTATCCCTGGGTTTGGATTCAATTCTTAAAGATTTGATTTTTTAGATATATCTAATATAATGTTATGGACCTTCACAATATTGTATTGTGTTTTGATAAGGCTTTGTGGTTTGAAGGAGAGGCTTGGAATTGTTCAAGAGGTTATAGAGTGGTCTTGGTAATTATGGAGGTCACCACACCCCAATGGTGGGTGTTTTGGGAACTCAGTGGGTGACCATGTATTAAATGACACACCATGGACATAAAAGATATTTTTAATCCATTTTAAATGGTTATCTTTCCTTGTTATTCAGTATACCCTAATGAGCATGTTTTAAGAACCTAGAACATCTAATCTATGATGGGGATTCATTGCTTCTCCTATTAATTAATGTTCAATCATAAAGTAAGCATACAATTTATCTTTTACTAATAGTGGAGTTAACATTTATGAAGATAAATAATAATAATTAAATGATATGGCATATAATTGTGGTGATATAATGGGTATCCACTCTGACAACGAATTGCCTCTTTTTTTTATAGACAGTCTGTTATCTAGTATTAAGATATGGATTAACATGTTTATTATGCTATGGATTAACATGTTTTATATGATTAAATTGGTTACTGAGCATAAAGATAACAATGATGTTGGATAAATAATTAAATATGTCTATTTAAATGAAACTATTATTTCTTATGATAATGTAATTGGATAAATAGAAGTAATCTAGTAATTAATTATGATTAAATAATATAGATTCATGTTTGATTAAATTTTTTTTATAGTTTGATGAAATTATTATTTATGTATGTATGAATGTTTATAAATTTCATATCCATTAATATCTAATGCCAAAACATGATTATGTTTATGACCTAGGATAAATTGATTAGTTGTTTAAATAAGGTAATGAACTATTTATTTAATAATGAAAAATGTTAGTATTTATGTGATCCTATTTGATTTTGAAGGATGGTTTCATTGGTCTTTTTGGCCTAAAATTATTGATGACTATTTTTTATTTCCTTTCTACCTTGTGTGTGATATCTATGGATGTGATACTTTTTATGTAATGTGATCTATGCATTGGTTGACAGATGGTATAGATAGACATGTGTGAGGACGCCCATGTTTTAGTATCATTTGTCATAAATAATGGTTGGATGGATGTATGGTGATTTTAATATCAGTGTTTGGTATGTCAAAAAAATGACTGAATTTTTTAATCTTGGATTTACCATTTTCAATAAAGAAATATGGGATTACTATATGATAATTATTTTTTTAAGGTCGGATTCCAATGTTTTTTCTTTTTCATTCATTTTCCCAATCTTGAATCTTCTAGCAGTAATTATTTTATGAAAATATTTTATTGTATCATAAGTGAAGTACTATTATAAATTGATTTATGTAATGATAATGAATAATAAATTTTTTAACCCATGGGTTTGTTTACATGTTGGATGATAATTATGATACTATTAAAAAATCATCCGATCAATTGGTTTCTGTCTGGGGGGAATGATAATCAGATGTTGATTCTATTAAAGTAATGTTAAATCATTGTAAATTGTTAATTAAAATAAATAATTTAATTTTAATTTTAAAAAGGGAAGTAAATGAATTATTTAATAGAGTTGGTGTATTTATATAAACTGATTTAACATTTATATCTTTTAAATTAGATTTTTTGAATAGAAATTTATCGTCTTAATACATATTGTTCATTGTTTCTGCATGGATTTCAGGTAATAATGTCTTGGATTATTAATCACATTTATAAGGTCATAACAGTTCCCTTATATTATGATAATCTTGTAGTAATATAATGAAATTGTTAATACGTTTATATGTCTGGATAACATACTATAATGTGAAACATAATATTTATACTGTTAGGTGTGAGTTCTCTTAAGAAGATGATGGTTTCTCTCATGAATTTCTCACTAGGTAATCTCTAAGATGGGAGATTATGATAATTGATCCAATGTTATAAATTCCACAAATTTTGGTGTCATCGGATATCCCTATCTTAAAGAGTGTGTAAAGGTAATTAGAATTTAATATCATTATTAATGTATGTCACTAATCTTTTACTTATATTTACATATCAAAACTATCATACCATATGTTGGAGGGAATAATGGTACATTGGGTGAATTTTAATTTATATGTCCTTAATGGATAAGTCAAGGAAGGAGTTTTCCCTTACATCTTTAAGGAAGATGACGACTCAGTCATTTTATTGGAATTGAACCATGACATTAAATTTCATGGCCATCATGTAATAATGTGTTTATATCATGTAGTCCATGAAATATGTATCAAGAAAATAGGTTGACGACACCATCGTGCAACTTACAAGATGATATATTGTGATAAAGGGATTATATATACTATTATAGTTATTAGGTGCCTTTAAATGTTGGTATATTATGTTATTTCTCTTGGGTGATTTGACCCATTGTTTGAGAGTAATTTTTGACTTTAGGCAAACCTTCCACATTATAATGAGAAATAATCCTAGTGTTACACCCCAAGAATTAAAAATATTTTCCTTTCTGAATAAATGTAATTTAGTTTTTATATTTATTTATAAAAAAACCCACGTTAAAAATACACTACACCCAACAGTGATAATATCTTTTTTTGACACACAACACTGAGTAATCTTGAGTTATACACATGAACGACTTTATTCAACAGTTTTTATTACACGTAAGACCGGGTCTTAATAAAGAACAATATATTATTAAGATATTATTATATAATATAATAATATAAAACCAAGAAATTATATTTATGGTGATACATAGTAATAACTAACATATAAATATATTTTTTAATTCATTGGTGAACAACTAAATAGAAATGAATATCAAAACCAATTGAATATATATGAATTTTTTTATAAATGAATATTTGTTTTCTTCGAAAAGAGTTTTATCATAATAAATTTAATTAATTTTTACTATTTAATGATATTAATGACATATATATTATATTCAATAAAACTATTTTTAATATTCAACCAATATATAGAATAACTATAAAATAAGAATAAATCCAGTTTTAATATTAAAAACTCTATTTCTCTAAAAGATAATTTTACAACCTTTTATTGGAACACATATGGTAAATTTGAATTTTGAAAAATTTAAAATTTTAATATGAAAAAATAAACTTAATTTACTTGTCTAAAACATATAAATTAGTTTAGTGCAAAGTTTTGGTATTTTTTTCAAATTATTTTATTTTTTGATGAATATTGAATAATACAAAATTTAAATTCAAAAAATAATTTTCATTTAATTGACTAAAAAAGATAAATTATATTTTAAATTTTTATAAAGTATAATTATGTAAATAATATATAAATTACTCAAATTTGGGTCAATATAATCAATTTAACATTTAAATTGGATAAAAATACATAGAAAACCGTTAAATACTTATACATTAAAAACCCGAATTATATTCCCGTCTGTAGGATTAATTTTTAATTAATTACTTCCAATTATTTAATTGTAAATTTAAAAAATTTATTCCATATTTTTAATATTAATAATAAAAACTTTCAAATACTTTAAGCTTATTTTTTTACCAAAAGTATTAGATAATGTGATTTAAACTAATAAAAGCGGTTAAGAGAAATACTGGCCTAACAAAGGACTAAACCATAAACTTATGTCCTCAAATGACCTAGAAACATGTAAAAATGAAATTTTATGACCATATCTATACCCTATAATACATTTTATCTAATATTTTTAATTATTTTATCCACTTTTCATAGGAAAAACATTGGTGGAATTCCCTTTTCAAAACATTATAAGAATACCACTCCTCCACTATAAAAAGCCACTCACCCCTCCCCCTTCACCACACCTATCAAGCCCTTTGAATATACCAAAATATGATATAAGAATATCCAAAAATACCTACCCTAAACGTTTAATCTCCCCTTTATTTATAAATACATCCATGGAATCCCGTTTGTGCATTCCAAAGGGAGTTACCCCAAGAAGAGGTAACATCCTTCCCCAAGCTCTTTTGGGTAATTTTCCTTCACCACCCCCTAAAATATTTGTATTAAATTATTATATAATAACATAAATATGATAAATATAATAATATATGTTTATTTTTAGTGTTAAACCAACAATTACACACAGTTCCAACCAGTTGGTAACAAATTTACCGTTTATGTGTACATTGAGCTACCACCTCATGAAATGGTGTCATTCGTTTTTCCTTTACCACCTATCATGGTTGGTAATTATGATTGAAACCCTATTTATTTAAAATATATGAGTTATTTATGATTTATTAATACTTTTTAGATATTTATATAATTTATACCTTAAAACATTCCATTTTATATAAATATGATTACAATGTTTGTTGAAGTGTGGACTACTGCCTCCTCAAGGTGATGTGATTCATTCGTGTGATACATGGAATGTATAAATGATGGTTTTAATTAAATATATATGAAATAAATTAAATATATATGATATTAATTAATAATTATATTTATAAAAATATAATATATAATTTCTTTATTACCCTCTTCACACACTAAAAAGTGATAATGTAAGTCATGGATGTGTGGACTACCGCCTCCTAAACACTATGTGACTGTTTTTACATAAAAATAATTATATATATAAGTATATATGATTAAATAAAATTATTATTATGATATAATTATCATTATTTAATGATATAATTTTACTTACAATCTTTCCATATGGATCATTGAAAAATGGGAAGGTTACTCATGCATGCATACGACCTACCATCTCCGTGATTGCAACATTGGTGAATTTTTCAAGACCATATTTTATTTATGATTTTAAAATTATAATTGAAGTATAAATATGATAATTATCTATTTATAATTTTCTAAGAGTTCTCTATGAAATAAACCCTTAGACCATAGTCGACCAACCAAATTCGTTTTTAACACACAAATAGAATTTGGTCAAAACACCCAACGTAAGATTAATTGTTAGAGAATATTTAAAAAATATTGTAATATGTGAACTAATAGGAAATAATATACATGAAGAACATTCTAAATCTAGTAAATAATCAATATAAGATTATTACGCTGAAATTTAAAGACACACATGAAAATTCAGACTCAGGGTAACGAATTTAATCTCAATTTCATTTTATTGAGGCATATTGCAATGTTATGCATCTTGTTTCTTTTATATGGTGTACATAGTTACATTTCAAATTTTATATCATGAATATAATTTTAAAAATTCTTTTATATGTTACTTTTAATGTTATCCAATCAAGTGGAATTTGATTCCAAATGTTTTAAAGTGTAATGTTATGCTTTGGAATGTTAAATGATTATTTTACTCAAAAATGTCTTAAAGGGTTGTTCAATGGTATTTAAATTCATAAACATGAAAAAAAAAAATTATTATAATCCTCCACTGGTAAATTATTGATGAATTCATATTTTTCATTCAATATAGATATTTTAGGACCAAGAATACCATTTATTAATCAAATCAATTATTTTATATATGAGGAATGATTTGGATAGGTATGACACAGGTGAAACCCAATTATAGATAGCACCTCAATGCATCAGTAGTATCATGAGATGAATTAGTTGGACAAATTAGATTAGTTTTTAGTCAATATGATAAACCATCTTCTAAAGGGTCTTAACGGTAATGATACCATGTACCTAGGAAATAGGGCATCAAATAATTAATAATTTCCCTCATTTAGACACACTTACTATTTATGCATGAGATTTTTCAATAACATATACATGGATTCATTTAATTATTTTTTTATTGAGTAACTATAATGTGTTTCTTGTTTTATACCTTTCCATATTGATTTATCCTTATCTATTTATTTTAATGGCTTGTGTTATGGCTTATTTACCATTCCATGTTCACTTACTGTCATCAGTTCATTATTTATTCTACATTACATACCCTTAATATGTATTATTCGTCACCTTTATTATGTTTCCTTTCTCCATGTTATGAATAAGAATAATTTTAATGAGTTTAAAGTATTATTTTTATTTCACTTTATTTTTTATCATGTTTTTATTTTTTCCCACTGTATTATGATTATCATGTATGTAATCTAATTTCTGAAACTGCTAAACTACTCAGTCCTTTGGGATTAGAAGCTTGTATCTATGTCGATGAAAAAAATTAATGCATCAAATATAGTCTTATAGGGTTGGTGAATTATAGATGGTATAAGATAATGCTAAATTGAATCCTTGGAAACTATATTTAGAAAACATATATTATAAATTAGAACTATAAGATATTATTTTTTGATTTGTATAGAAGAAAATCCTATAATTTTGGTTAGGTAGAGCCTCTGTGGGTATTCCAAGAAAATTAATCACTATATAGATACTACAAGTGGATTTGGTTTTGTCCCAAATTTACCTAGTGGTAACAAATCAAACAAGATGCATCAGGATTGATTTGAGCATAACCAAGAACATGATAATGGGACCTACTACGCACCTAGTTTGGAACTCTTGGTGTATATGCGTAAGTTAATTTAAATTTTTTTTACAAACCATTATGATGGATTTGATAGTAAATATGTCCCAAAATAACTTTTTTATGATTTTAATACTAGCTATGAATAAGTTTTTTATTATATGTTAAGTGTTATAAAATATTTATAATTAGAAAAATTTCATAATTATATGAACTAATCTAGTATGTTCCATTGTTTTAAAAATGTTCCAATAAGGAATAATGGTATCACTACTCATAAAAAATGTAGATATTTCAATACCAAGGAAACCAATACAACTAGTATTGTAATGGAGAAATGTATGGCTATATTAGGGAATCTTAATCAGGTTATAAAAAAATAACCTTACTGGAATTGTGCAACCTATTCCTTAATAGTAATCTTCTCTAGTGGATCACATTATGTGATAGAAGCCCCGATCATTTAGTGGGACTATTAATCCAATTGTATATAAGAAATGGATTAAGTTTTTAGAGATGATATTAATGGCCTTAGGATGTGGTGAAAAGAAAAATGTTACAATTTTATTGTATTGTCTCAATGGATATGCTGATCTATGGTGGCCATTGATCGAGAATACTAGGGGCTGAGGAAATAGAACTCATGAAATTGAAAAACTTTTAAGATGACATTCTTAGATAAATAATTCCCTCATGATCAAAAAATTGAGATGAAGAGAATGTTCCTTAGCTTAATGAAAAATGAATAAGAGATTGTAGTAAATTTATAAGATTTATTTACAAGGATAACTATGCATTTTATTGATTACATTCAGAATATAGAGTTAAATATTGACCAATTCTTTGAATGTATTAATCCATATCTCTGAAGATCACTAGTTTTTAATAATTTTTCATCAAATAAAGAAATAATTTTTCATTCCATCAAAATAAAGAATGAATTTTCAAGGATAAATATATTCAAGGGGTATCAAGAAAAGAAGATGTCAGATGAACACCAAGAGAAAGATAATAAATCAATGATGATGAAGAAGAAATTTCCATCATGTGCGAACTATGGAATTAGTGACCCTGTGAAATTACTGAAAGGAATGGAAGTTTTGTATAATTGTAAAGAAAAGGGTCACAAGAAAAAATAGTGAAAAGGGAATAATAAAAAAGGGTATTATTTAGTGTTTCAAATATAAAGAGACAAGGAACAATGCAAATGAATTCCCCAAGACTCAAAATAATATACCTCCAAAGAATATAATGTATCAAATTCAAGATTATGTTTTTGATATAGCTAAACTAAAATGATTTATGGGATTGTATTTGGATTCGGTAATTATGTTATTTCGGTATTTTACCTATGATTTAATAGTTATAAGAGTTATAAAATATATAAGTATTTTACTTCACTACTATTTTATTATGGATTTGAGATTACATGTCGAATGGTACTAGGAAAATCTAATCGTTATGAAGTTACAATTTTGAAAAAACACATTGTAGAGGGTAAGATTAGACATAATATATTCTTAATATTGAGAAAATGACATTTGGATAATGATATGATTGATTTGGATAATGTAAAAGGATAAGTGATGAGCACCCTGGACCTAAATAATGATTTTTCGACACATTGTATTATTCTATCATCGATGGAGTTTACATCACTTTTTTATATAAGAAATATATATAAAAAATGTGGTTTACTTACGGAATGACAAAGAAGGCATGTTTCCAATAACATTTTATGTTAATTCTAGTCATTACCATGTTTTAATATAAATGATGATAAATGTATTCACTTGTTTGGAATGTGTAAAATAAGATCTTATTTATGTTGTAAAAATATTAATGATAAGTTTTTTATTCTAACTCAGTAACCTTCTTTCAAAAATTTTGCATCATAATTTTTTGGAAGGGTTAACAATTTATAGAATAGTTCTAGTTTAAATTTGGATGTGGTTTTAGATTTTTATTTATTAATTCAACCTATATTGGAACATGTTTAAAGAAAGGATAAATAAATAGTAAAGGGAAAACCAATGGATAATATTGTGAAATAGAAATTTATATTTAATTAAATACTTATAGAGTGGATGAATTCCTTAACTTTAGGAAAAGAGTCATGAAATTAAAATGTAGTCCTACTATCATTATTTTTTAAGAAATTAATTTAATTTATTCATGTCAATAGTTTATGGTTTTTTGGTCATGAAATTTCTACTAAACATGTTCTCTATTACTCTCCATCAAACCTTGAATGTTATATTTTTCTTCTATATCCATGTTTATATTTTCCACCTATGTACTCCTACTAGGGAACCTAGTTACATAAACATTGTAAAAAACATTACCTATTAACATGATGATGTATTTTTAAAATTATTAATGATGTATGTTTTTGAACAATAGTATTTTAATATATCAATTCCTCGATTACAGAGATCTACTTTGAATTGTGAGGACACAATTTATTTAAGGTGGGGTGAATTTAACACACCAAGACTTTTAAGTTATGTTCCTTTTTGAATAAGTTGAATTTTATTCCTATATTTAAGTATATACAACACTTAGTTAATTATATGATACATAAAAAATATTAGAATAGATTCTTTGACATGCATCACAATGGTATCTTATGTTCCACACAAGAATGACATTATTTGGTATTTTATGCTACACGCAAGATCGAGTTTTACTGAACCACAATATATTATTGTGATTTAAACTACAATCGAAGCAGAGATGATGGGTATGATCATGGAAATTTACCTTTACTATGAATGAGTGTGGAGCTGGATTTGGTTTGTACATGACTCCTCCACTCTTGTGCAATTGGTAAGAGGAGACAAGTACACCGATCTTGGAAGCTGACCGCCAAATAATCAAGATTCTTAGAAAAATTCTCTCACATAAAAAATATTAACACTAACTATTTTAGGGATGCCAACTATATTACTAAGGGGCTTTCAAAAAAAGAGGTCACGGTATAAAAGTTTTTTTACTCAACCACCCGGGCTGATGACATGTTTTCACTTTTCATCCGTGGTAAATGTAATGTACCAACATTTCAACTTGTGTAAACTTTTTTGAATTAAAACCAGAGCCTCATTTCTTAATTTTATTAAAAAATATTACTGGTGGTTATAATTAGGATTAAAAATCTTATCAATATATTTTTTAATTCATTGCTTCACAACTAAATAGAAATGAATTTAAAAACCAATTGAATATATACGAATTGTTTTATAAAGAACTATTTTTATGATTTGAAAGTCATTTTGACATTATATATTTAATTAATTAGTATTAGTTAATTATATTAATAAATTATTTATACTAATAAAAAAATATATTCATCTAATATATTTGAGAGGCATAAATTAATAATAAATCCAGTTTTATGGTTAAAAATTATATATTTCTAAAAAGGCAATGTTACCACCTTTTAATGGAGAACATAATTTAAAATTAAATTTTGAAACATTTAGATATTTAATATTATAAAATTAAATTATATTTTTAAATTGAATTATCAAAATTAGACTAGGGTGAGGTTGTGGTATTTTTCGGAAATTATTCATTTTTTTACGAATAGTGAAAATATAGAATTTAAATTCAAAACTTTTTATTCGTCTAATTTATAAATAAGGTTAAATTATATTTAAAATATGGTTTATAAGTAAAATTAAATCAGTAATATATCAATTAATCTAATTTAGATCATTTTAATCAATTTCATTTCTAAATTTAACATAAAAACACAGAAATCATTGGAATATTTCTACTTTAAACCCCACATTTTCATCTCCATTATGAGATTAATTTTGAATTAATTTCTACCAATTATGTGAATGGAATTTGGAAAAATGGGTTTCATATTTCGAATAACCATAATTTTTATGTTTTAATAAGTTAATATTCGTTTTTGATGAATGTTATTAGTGAAAGGGATTACACATAATTATAACCATTAAGAGAAAAATAAACTTAACAAAGGACAAAACCTTAAACTTATGGCCCCAAATGACCCAAAACAAGTCATAAATACATTTTATGGCCATATTTTTACCTTATAATCCTTTTTATCAAATTCTATCCATCATTTTATCACTTTTCAATGGAAAATGTGGGTGTCATTCCCTTTCCAAAAATTTACAAGAATGCCACTTGTTCTCCACTATAAAAAGGAACTAAACCCTCTCACATCTAGAAACCACTCATGCCATTTGGTTCATAAAAAATCTACTCAAATAATCTACATAAATACCTCCCCTCAACCAATAATATTTTATTTGGGTATAAATCTATCCATGGATCTATTTGGTGAAAACCGAAAGGAGTTACCCAAAGAATATGTAACATCCTTCGTAAATATCTTTTGTTTTATTTTCATTATCAACCCCCTAAAATAATCTTATTATCTGATTATACCATAAAATAAGTATCCTAAATGTACTTATATATTTTATTTTATGTATTCCACCTACATATAAACACACCTCTATCCATTGGGCAATAAACTTACAGTTTATATGTTCAATGAACTAACGCCTCTTGGATGGATGTTTTCCATTCTTCCTTTACCACCTCCCATGGTTTATAATTAAGCTGAAAACATAATTATATATTGGAATATGATTATATAATTTGTTTATATTTTAATATTTTTGTGTACAGTGTCCATAACCACCAATTTTTGTAAATTTTATAAATTTAACATCATTTCCCATCATTGTGAAATTCATCTCAATAGTGGGTCAATTTGTGCCCAATTAATCATCATATTGTGCAATTAATTATTTTGAATATTTGAATTTTATATATTTTTTAATATTATTTAACCCACTTAGTGGAATATTTTTTCTTCTATAATCTGTTGATGGATCGTAAGAGAATATGTACATGTTTTTCCATTGATGCATAAATTCACGATCAAAGAATAATGGGCCTAAGGCCCATAAAATAAATGTGGATCCCAAATTTAAAGCACAATGAATCTATAGTTATATATATATATATATATAATATTATTTGTATAATTTCATTCAACTATGGATATAGATAATTCTGATGTTTTCAAGGAGATCCAGGGAGCCATGTTTAAGGACTAAATTATGGGCCAAAATTGAGGGCCCAAAAATCATTCCATCATTTCTAGAATACTGTTAAAATGGAACATCCATGTGTGGTGAAATTTTAAAATATATTATAGGATAACATTACTAATATATTTATATTATACAAAAATCCAATATTCATCCATATTCAATCCCATGTTTTAATGCTGAAAATGGGGAACATTCTACTTTGAATTTAATGGTCAACTTTGGAAAGTCAAATTTCCATTGATTTCTTGACCACGTTTCTCGATAATAATTAATTGGGAAGTAATATATTGATGGGGGAATCAAAACTATGATCCAAATGTGTGTATTTAACATATGGGGGTGAAAGAATTTTATGTATATGTTTTTATCATTCAATTGTAACTTTACTCTTTCATTTAGTAATAAAATATTAAACATTTCTCACGTATGTTTTTAAATCACATTCATTTATAAATAAAATTTCTTCTTATTATATTTTTATTTCCTTTTTTATATCATGTTGATATTTTTTCCTTGTATAGTTAATCCCTTCACATTATATTTTTTAAATTCTCCACACAACGATGGAGTGACCATTTTTCATTAATGTTTTTCTTCATCAATTCCCCCCACACTAGTCTACATACTACTTCCATTTATAAAATATAATAAATGGTGGGATAAAAAACTTATGGATTGATACATTTTAGTTTCAATTTGATTTATTGGATGCTGTTTATCATTTTAAAAGTTCATAATCAATTTTTCTGTTAATATTTTCATTCAATGATGTACCTTCTCCTTTGATCTAACTAATTTTATGTATATTAATAATGAGTGATAGAATGATAATTTTTCTTTAGAGTGATCATTAATATGATCCTCCATGTGTATAGGTTATTAGAGATAGGATAGTAATAATTGAAAAAACATTAGTGACTTGGAATGTTCATATTTTGTTGAAAGAAACACTCTTGAATTCAAGACATTAAACCCACTAAATAAATTCATTAAATTTAAAGCCATGTTTCCACAACATATGAAAATCTTCCCAAATTAATTAATGTTTCTTTAGCTCACTTCTTAAGTCTTTTAGTATTCAATAACCTTGTATGTACTATAAGGGACTACATAAACCTTAAAAAAGAGGGAAAATTTAGACATCCCAAAAATTTGGCACTGTTTCTGAGGAACCAATCTAGTATTCATAGCATATCATTATATTCACACACATTTCTCTTATCTATCCCTAATTTCACATATATTTTCCTGTTTATATCTGGTATGTATTCCTACACTCATGAAAAACCAAAGTGGCTAGTTGGGAAAGATAATTTTAGTAGTGATAAATACAATGAATCTAAGGGGAGTTGTTAAAGTGATCATAGTCTTCCTAAGACTTGGATTATAAAATTCAGTTCAACACAATAGAGAATAATCCAAAAAGTCCAATAATAAATTAGAGAGGGATCCCAAATGGATTCCAAAATTTGTAGACCCCTAACTTTTGAATTATTGTAGACCAGACTATGAACAACTACCTCACACCTTCTTGGACCAATGAAACCTAATGAATTAGGAATGATACCATAGGTTATACCTAATATGTATCCAAACACCACATCCTAAAAAACCTTCCATTTTTACATGGGATGGTGTTTGAGGTTCCATACCTTCTTTTTAATGAATTCAATGAAATTTTGGAAACCATCTACCCCCAAAATCAACTTAAATTAGGAAAAATGATAAATTTTCCATTTTATCTAAAGGATAGAGAAAATAAATGGTTAAATAATTTGATTCCAACGACCATTAACTCTTAGGACCAAATTAAATGATAATGATATCAAAAATACTTCCCCAATCAGAAAATAATTTCACTTAAAAAGTGAATCAGTTTTTTTAAAAAATAGGGAGAAATATTATATGAAACCTAAGAATGGTTTAAAGTCACATTAAACATTCTACTACACCATGGTTTCTCAATACCGTAACAATTGAGAATTTTTTATGAAGGGTTATTTCTGGGTAAAAAATAGTTTATTGTTAGGATTTGTAATGGAAAATTCCATAAAAAATCCACAAATATTACTTATGGGTATTTGGAAAAAAGTTCTAAAAAGAACCAAAAAGGGGAAAACATATTACTACATGAAGCCACCAAAATCTAATGGAATTCACAATCTTTGAGAAGAAGAAAATCAAAGAGAAAAACCTACATCACTCACTAGGAAGGTCAATGTGAACAATGTTAGTTATTTCAAAAAAAAAACCCAAACCATTGAGCATATTTGAATGGTTTCTGATAAACATGACCATAACACTAAAAACTTCCTAACCATTAGTTTTATAATGGTGTTTCTTTTGGGAGTAAAACTATAATATGGTAATTAATTTAAAAGTCAAAATATGTAGTACCAATACAATTTTAATCCATGGTACAAAGAACATCCAAGCTTCCATTAGAATGAAAAAAACAACCAATACAACGACAATGTCCCAACCCCTAACCTCAAAGATATATTTATACACCTAATCAGTTTCAATATCTATGAGTCCAATACCAATATACACAAGTAAAATTCCAACAACTTATCCGAAAACCCAATCAACATTCCATCCAACAACCAAAGTATTATCTTGGGGTAAACCAATCATCACAAGTCCCTACCATACCCATACCTCAATCAATCCTTGACATATTTTGTTAGAAAATGGAAAAAATGTACATAGAAGTCTAATCACTTAAATATGAGCTAAAAATAATAAAATTTGAAAATTATCCCATACCTACACATGTTTTTCATCTCCCATCCTCGAGGGGAGAATCAAGTTACACATAAAATATCATGAACAAATAAAAGCGGTGACTATTTTAATGAGTGGAAAATCTAATGAAAACGTGATCCATCCAGTCCTAATACATCTAGCTATTCAAACACCCATGGAAGAGATGAGTAAAAAATAATTGAATATGAAAATACTACTAATAATGAAGAGGAACCAACAACTCCCAAAATAATCCTACTACATAATCCATTACCTCAATGTGTGAGGGGAAAATACAAACCCGATCTGAATGAAACATTGAATGAAATATTCTCACATGTTAAGTTTAACATACCCCTTATTCATGTAATAAAAATTATACAGTCATAATACAAGTGCCAAAATTACTTGTTCAAATTAAAAATGGCGTTTTCATACAAAAACATAGTTCTTTTGGTAGATAATGTGAGTACCACCATCAAAGTAAACATTCCACCTAAAACAAGGGACCCAGGTTATCCTTAAATCAATAATTAATTTGGAGAGAGTAAATTTATAAAAGGATTATGTGATCTATGAGTTAATGTGAACCTTATTCCATATAAAGTGTATTACCAGTTAGGTCTCTATAAATGTTGATTACAATTTTAAAAGTAAATATTCACATACATTGAAAATCATTTAGATAAATTTAATTTTATTTTTTGAATCAGAATGTAGGAATTATCCAATGGTGATTTTTCAAACTATTCTGAGAGTCAAATTTTCGGGTAAAAATTAAATACTGTTTAAATATATATTGTGTATTATGTCATCATAAGACTCAAAATTAATCTAATAAATACTATAAAGGGTATTCAGGAAAAAATAAATGTTTTACAATTAATATAATATATTTTTATTTTTATTTTATTAATTATATAAATCCCTTATGAATCCTCCAAAACCATTAACATATTTTATGATTTTAAAATGAATTTATTTAAGACTTGACTCACCTAAACATAATTAAAGTTTCTAATTTTGTAGTGACTTGGGTTTGGGCCCTATCAGGATTTGGAATATTCTTGTGAATAATTCCAGATCTAGTTACGAAGACGGCATGCGATTATGAGGCTCGGTGTGCCTGAAATTAATTTTATAAAAATACTAAGTATTTTTATACTATTTGCGAGGAGAGAATAAGATATCTCTTAAACGGTAGCTCAGATCAGAAATCTGATGTCGCGGTTATGTCCGGAGTGTGCCGTTTACCTTAGGTGGGGTGTAAAAGTTGCGGGTGTGGGCCTGCTATGAGAGATGTCACCTAGGGGAAAAATCATCATTTTGGAGTAATGACTTAGTGATTTTTATCACTTGCATTTTTTTCGAATAACCTTCAAAAAAAGTCTCAGAATGGAAATCTGAGACTTCTGTTGAGTTCGAAATGGGGTGCTCTACCTATGTGTGATATAAAATAGGTAGGTGCGGAGGTTTCAGAATCTGCGCCCATCGGCAGAGTCTCAGAGAGTTTATAAATTCCACTTAAGTGTGGAATTAAGGGGAGAACCCATTTTCCTCCCTCTCTCTCTCTCTCTCTCTCTTTATCTCAAATGTTCTTTATCATTATTTGGCGTTCTTCAAAGTTCATTTCTGGATTGACGAGCGAACACTAGAAGATCGAGGTGTGATCACTGTGGGTGCGTCGACAATGACGAACGACCGGATCGAGGTAGGATTTCTATTGTTTTTCCCCTCATTCTTCGATTTCTTGAGTTTCTGTCAAATCCGTCATTTTAATTCCATAATTTTATAATTGGGATGATGGCCGAATGAACACGGCCACTATCCAATTCTCGTTCTAAATCCCATGTTCGGCGCGTTCTTCTTCATTCTTCGACCGAATTTTTTGATGCGCCAAAACACCGTGGGATCATTGATCGGGGGCTGGCACTATGAAGGCCTCGTCCCGAGGATTACAAATACTTCTTCGGTTCTGAAATCGGGCAGTCTGAGTGGTTGGTGCAGCCGAAAAAATCCCCGACGCAGACAAGGGAAGTGGCTGGAGATCGGGTTGGCGCAGCAGTGGCGTCGACCCATCGTGGTTAGGTGGAGCCCTGAGTTCAGTGCCTCGGGGGGTGCTACGGACAAGGACCCGCATTCAGTGGGTCCTGCTGGTGTGGCGCGCGGAGAAACAGAATGACCACGCGATTGGCCTATGTGGAAGAACCCGACCCTTGGGTTTAGTGGGGTTGGGACGGGATGCAGCCAGCGGGCCGCGTCGAGCTGGTCTAGACCCGCGGCAGGGCACGCGGGCTGGCGGTCTGGACCGGGCTGGTCGGGGTGGACCAGACCATTTTGGGCCCCCTTGTGTTCAAGGGGGCGCAACTTTTAAATGGAACTTCCGATGGAAACTTTGTCAGAGGTCATGGGTTCATCTTATCGAGAAATACTTTTTAAATTGGCTTTCATGATTTTTGGGTTCTTATCCCAAGGGCAGTTGACCCAAAATGGTTTATTTTAATAATAATAAATTATTATTAAAACTTGCAACATACATACCTCACAAGCTGGACGTCCGACAAACACTCCATCACAGGCTGCGTGATCCTAGTTTTCAGGTGGACATTTTTAGATTATCCTTTGATTTTTCAGGTTTAAGATAGGGTGCGGGCCCCGCAGGTCCTGGATTTTACATTTTACGATGAAATGTTTCTTTTTTACCCGACATTTGTTTGGAGTGTCTGAACACTCATTTTGGCATGTTTTTCGGAGGGGATTGCAATGGTGCAATCTGCCCGCATAAATTTGAGGTCAAGGCATGGGACCCATGAGGCAGCTACTAGGCATATGCTGCGATTTTATGACTTATGCTTCGTAAGTCCATTCGGGGCCAATGAATACCCTACATTGCGTGTTTTTTCACATAGATCACGATGTTGGCCTCATTGTAGGCCTATGAGGTGCGCAATGTAGCAACAATGTCGGTCGCTCGGGTTAGAGACGTTCGGACTAACAACAGTTGAGTATACTCCATTGGTTCGTTCCTATGACAGTTCGTGTGGAATAGCTACCTCATTATACGTCTGTGATCCCCTTGATGGGATGAATTTCTATTAGAGGTGTGGCATCCCTCCGGCGTGTTCATAGCGGGATCCTATAGATTCGCTTCCCTAGATCGGGTTCTTAATATCACTATGATCGCTTATCCACGGGTGGCGATCCCCCATCTTGCAGGTTAATCCAGTAGAGTTTGAGGCATAATCAGAAATATGATCCCCTACATTGTGGGCCATGCATAGTAGGGTTGTGGCATCATTGGTTATATGATTCCCTACTCAGTATGCGGTTTGTAGTAGAGTTCCGACATCATTGGTTGTAAGATCCCCTACTTTGTTTATGGTTTTTTTAGAGTTGGTGCATCATCATTTCGATCCCCTACATCGTGATTTATACTAGATAGGGCTCCGATATCATCATGACCACCTTTACACGAGCGAAAATCCTCTATCTGAGTGACGCTATCTGTGGATCAATAGAGTGGGTTGTGGTATCCCACAACGGATCCAGGGAGTGATCCTCAATCTGTGAGATCTACATGTTACCGAAGTGGGTTTTTGTATCCCTCAGTGGACCCTTGGAGCGATCCCATATCCGAGGAGTTTGGTATTTCAGCTGTTTCAGCGTGAGGTTCTTAGTGCCGATATTCGATGAGTGTATATCTCTCGGACGAGTGTCATCTGGGATGAAAAATCTCATGGAGTGTCTTCTCCTAGTTATGTACCTATCGCAGGTTACAGGGTCAGAACCTCCTGAGTCTTGGTGCTTGTTTGAGTATATCTAGGTTGGCCAGGGTATATGTTTGGGCATATACCTGATCGGATGTTCATGGTGTATGTATGGCCATACACCTAAGCTGGGATGACTAGACGTGTTTAGCCGAGGATGGTCTCGAGGTTGAGTTTCTTTCTTGTTTGGGTTCCCTCTAGCTAGGACGATCTTACTATTTCCATTCAGTTACTCCCTTTCTGTTTTAGGTTTTGGGGTGCCTACATGGTATTTTATATACTCACCCATGCACGGGATTTTCCCGCACATATTTGTGTCTAGTAAAGACCACATGCCTTTCGATGAAGTCCACGGAGGACCCAGAGCAGGCAGAGCTTAGTGTGTGCGACTGACTGGGGGGGGGGGTTACTAGAGCTGTGATGAAGAGCTTACCAGCAGGTGCTTTTGGTAGTCTTTCCCTCTATCTGATCATGTTGGACGCTTTTGTAGTTTTCTTTTGGTGGGCCATGTTTTAACTTTTTGTACTTTTTCTATACACTAGTTGTGGGTTAGTTGTTTGCATGCATTTAATTCCATTTTTTATATATATCTCTACACTGTTTATTAGAGGTATATGTGGGTGCGTGTGTACAGGTACCTTAGGCTAATGCCTCCCATTTGTGTGATTGCCTACTCGAGGCTGGTTGCTAGCCCCTGGACTATTAGAGCCGGGCTTGGGGAGTTACGGATCAAGCCACATTGGGTTGGGTCATGACAGAGTGGTATCACAGGAGGTTCCACCTTTGTGATCTCAGAGCATAGCTGGTCTAGTTGTGAGTTTGGTCTGTGTTTCATACCTTCACTTTTAGTATGTTTTGAGTTCGACATTTGCACCAGCGACTCCAGTGTTGGTGTGGCAGTTGACGTATCCATTCACTAGGACTCTGATAACCTGCCTTTCGACATGGGACATTTAGACACTAGTAGTGGGGATATAATGGTACATGCATCATATAGGACTAGGTTTTTGGGTTACACTGGTTCTTCTTGAGTCAACTCTCCAGATATACTCTTTGAATATGGTGCGTCATGATTGTATTTCTGAATTCCTACACGATGACAACCTGCGAGGGTACCACCGCGGGATTGTGATGATGATTTGACCCGTGTAGATGCTGTAGACCAAGGATCAGTGACCTTTGAGGTTCTAGGGCCATCCAGGCCCTCAGGGAGCTAATGACTAGATCAAAGCAATCACCTGAGTTTTCTACCTAGTGAGGACACCCCCAGATTAGATGGTGGTCCTAGCGGCGAGCCTTCTGCATGGTTCGGTCGGGTGATGGTGGAATTTGGTGACACAGTACCATGACGAGGAGACACTCACATGGGCAAAGTTTGAGCGACTATTTAGTGAAGAGTTCTATCTGGTGACACTAAGGTCAGTGTAGATTCAAGAGCTCTTGTAGCTTCGGTAGGAGGGAATGACTGTGTTGGTGTACTCATTGAGGTTTATAAACCTGTTGCGGTACTCCATGTATATGATTCGAGACCTGTTCTATCAGGCTCGGATCTTCGATCACAGCCTGCACAGAGACATCTGGGCAAGTGTGGTTTCCTTGTGTTTTCCCACCTATTTTGGAGTGCTACAACGATTATTGGTGGTGGAGAGATTTCTGGCTAAGCAGATTCATCCCGTTAGTGTTGGGTATGTGGAATCTGAGACATCGGCAAGTGGTAGCCAGCGGTAGGCGCAAGGGTCTGGACGCGGACGACGTTATAAGAGGCACCCCCAAGATGGAGGATCTGAGGCTTAGGGCTCACAAGGTTCGCAGGCCTGTTTTGGTTAGCCGCATGAGAGGTGGTGTTACGCTTTTGACGGTCGGGGATATCTTGATATAGATTGTCTGACCCGTCATGATGCTGAAAGGGATCCGGTCGATAGACAGCATTGGCAGCAGCAACATCTTGTGTTTGGAGGTCCGCAGGGTTAAGGACGTGGCGACAGAGCTGGTAAAGCAGTGGGAGGTGGTAGGTAGTATCAGATGCCACTACCAACACCCCCAGGTGGTCCCCGCCGAGCTCAGGGAGTTGGAGGGCGAGGGCGAGGACTACTGAATTCCCTAGAGACTGTTGACCCTGAGGCTCCGCGGATGGATAGAGGTACTTCTTGTGTCCTTTCTACATTCTGCAATAGTTTTATAGACATTATTTAGCAGTAATCTTCCCTTTTTATTACTTGATCGAGTTTTGTTCAGGGCGCTAGTAAGACCATGTGTGGGTGTTGTTCGGCTTGCTTCGATTGCGTGAGGAAGAGGGATCCTTCCACCACCAAGATGCATTTTTGTGATGTGATCAAAACCGTGTGGGGAAGTCAGTGACACCCAAAGAGGATAGTGTTGAGGTGTGGTGGATGAGTCCCTATGACTTATGTGTTCGGGCATGGGTGTTTGTTGGCGAACATGCGAGTGTGGGAGACCCAGTTGAGTGTCTAGTTTCTTTCCTTGTGCTTATGGTTTTTCATGGATGAAATGTTCAAAGGTGGGTAGGATGTAGCAACTCAAGTTTTGGCTATGTCAGACTTTGTAATATTCCTATGAATAATTCTAGAGCTTGGTGCAACGATGACATGCGATTCTGAGGATTGGTGTGCCCATAACTAATGTTATAAAAATATTTGGCATTTTAATACTATGCGCTAGGCAAGAACAAGTTATCTCTTAAATGGTAGCTCGGACAAAAAATCTTAGGGCACAATTGTATCCGAAGCATGCCATTTACCTTAGGCGGGGTGTAAAAGTTGCGGGCGCAGGCCTACTGTGAGAGAAGTCACCCAGGGGAAAACCATCATTTTAGAGTAATGACTTGATTTTTATTAGTGGTGTTTTTTTTCAAAAATAATTTGAATGAAGTCTCAAAATCGAAATCCAAGACTTCCGTTGAGTTTGAAATGGGGTTTTTTTCCTATGAATGATATAAAATAGGTGGGTGTGGAGGTATCAGAATCTGCGCCGGTCGGCATAGTCTGAGAGAGTTTATAAATTCCACTTAAGTGTGGAATTAAGGGGAGAAACCATTCCCACCCTCTCTCAAACGTTCTTCGGTGTTCTTCAACATTCTTATTTGGATTGAGGAGAGAGCTCCGGCAGATAGATGTGGGATTTTAGTGGGCGGGTCTCCAATGATGAACGACCTGATGAAGGTAGGATTTCTGTAGTTTTTCAACTCCTTCATCAATTTCTTGAGTTTTTTTCAAATCCGTCGTTTTAATTCTATAATTTTAGAATTGGGACGAGGGATGAATGAACATGGCCACTATCCAAGACCTGTTATAAATCCCATGTTTGACACATTATTTGTCGTTCTTCGACTAATTTTTTGGATACACCAAAAATAATTGGGATCGTTGATCGGGGGCAGGCACTACGAAGGCCCCGTCCCGAGGATTCCAAATATTACTTCGATTTTAAAATCGGGCAGCCAGATCGGTTTTGGTGCCTCACAGATTCCCTAGCTCTGGTATTGGAGGTGGCCAGAGATTAGGGTGGTGCAGCGGTGGAGTCGACCCATCGTAATCAGGGGGAGCCCCGAGGACATCACCTCGGGGGGTCCTACAGAAGAGGACCCACGTTCGGTGGGTCATGCTGGTGCGATGCGCAGACAAAGATATCGGTTTTGTAGCTGGTTCTTGTGGAAGAACCAGACCCTAGGGTTTGGTGGTGTTGGGATGGGCCACAGCGAGCTGGGCCCGACCCGCGGATGGGCCGCAAGCCGGTGGTCTAGACCTGGCAAGCTGGGGTGGACCGACCAAATTTGGGCCCCCCTGTGCACAAGGGGGAAAAACATATAAAAGGCATGTCTGATTGATGTGTTGTTGCCGGCCATGGGTTGGTCTCATAGAGACAAACTTTTTGAATTAGGTTTCTTGGTTTTTGGGTTATACGCTTGAGGGAGGGTGACCCGAAACACTTTAGTTTAATAATAATAAATTATTATTAAAACTTGCAATGGACGTACCTCCCGAGCCGGACATCCTACTTGATGCGCCATCAGCGGCAGCGTGACCCATGTTCTCGTTTGGAATTTTTGAGATTCCCTTTTGAGTGTTTGGGTTTATGAAAGGGTTTGGGCCTCATAGGTCCTGAATTGCACATTTTATGATGAAATGTCCCTTTTCACCCGATATCCGTTTGGAGTGATTGAACACCAGTTTCTGCATGTTTTTCCAAGGGGAATTCAATGGTGAAATCTACTCACCTAAATTTGGGGTCGAGGAGTGGGACCCACGATTTGGATACTAGGCGTATGTTGAATTTCTACGACTTATGATTTTTAAGTCCGTTCGGGGAAAATGAATATCCTACCTTGGGTGTTTTTCTACATAGACTGCGATGGTGGCCTCGATATAGGCCTAGGAGGTGCGCAATGTGGTGACATTGTTGGTCGCTCGGGTTAGTGACAATTGGAGCAGCAGCGATTGAGTGTACTCCCTTGGTTCATTTCTATGAGGGTTTGTGTGGCATTAATACCTCCGTATATGTTTGTGATCCCCTTGATAGGATGAATTTCTGTTAGAGTTGCGGAATCCCTCTAGTGGGTTTAGAGTGGGATCCTCTAGCTTCGTTTTCCTAGATCAGGTTCTTAGTATCGATGTGATCACTTATCCACAAGTGATGATCCCCTTTCTAGAATGTTAATCCCATAGGGTTTGAGGCATCATTGAGAATAAGGTACTTTACGTTGTGGGCCATGCATAGTAGGGTGTTGGCATTGTTGGTTATACGAACCCCTACTCAGCATGTTTTTTATAGTAGGGTTGGAGAATCGTTGGTTATACGATCCCCTATTCAGCTTATGGTTTCGGTAGGGTTGGTGCATCATCAGTTCGACCCCTTACATCGTGAGTTATACCAGATAGGGATCTGGTATCATTGTGACTGCCTTTTCACGACGACAATCCTCTATCTGAGTGACGTGATCTGTGGACCATCAGAGAAGGTTGTGGTATCCCCCAGCAGATCCTAGGAGTGATCCCCTATCTACGATATCTATGAGTTACTGGAGTGGGTTTTTTGTATCCCCTGTAAGATTCTAGGAGCGATCCCCTATCTGAGGAGTTTGGTATTTCTGCTGTTTTAGCGTGAGGTTATCACTGACGATATTCGATGAGCGTATATCTCTCGGATGAGTGTCATCTGGGATGACAGAGCTCATGGAGTGTGTTTTCCAAGTTATTTACCTATCGTAGGTTACAAGGTCGGAACCTTATGAGGCTTGGTGCGTGTTTGAGTATATCTGGTGTGCTCATGGTATATGTATTGCTATATACCTGAAAGGATGTTCATGGTGTATGTATGGGCATACACCTAGGCTATGCTGACTAGTCCTGTTTAGTTGAGGATGGTCTCGAGGTGGTGTTTCTCTCTTGTTTGGGTTCCCTCTAGCTAGGACGAGCTGACAGTTGCCTTTCAGTTTCTCACTTTTTTTGGAGTTTTGGGGTGCCTACTTGGTTTTTTATATACTCTCCCCTGCACATGCTTTCCCGCACATGTTTGTGTCTTGTGCTGACCACATGCCTTTCGACGGAGTCCCGGGAGGACCCGGAGCAGGTGGAGCTTAGTGTGTGCGACCGAAGAGGGGTGGGGGTTACTGGAGCTATACTGAGGAGCTTACCAGAAGTTTCTTTTGGAATTGTTTCCCTCCTTCTGATCAGGTTGAATGCTTTTGTAGTTTTCTTTTGGTGGGCCCTGTTTTTCCCTTTTGTACTTTTGTTGTACTTGGGTTGTGGGTTAGTTGTATGCATGAATTTACTTCCAGTATTTATATATATATATCTACACTATTTCATGGAGGTGTATGTGGGTTCGTGTGTATAGGTTCCTTATGCTAATGCCTCCCATGTGTGTGATAGCCTACTTGACGTTGATCACCAGCCCCTGGCCTATTGGAGGCGGGCTTGGAGAGTCACGACTCGAGCCCTGTTGGGTCGGGTCATGACAATTTTATTAAGTTATGTCCATGAAATTATAAAATAATTAGAACCACTCTGCTTTGGTAGAAACCTTGGGAAAAATCATGGAATCATTTGCGATTTTGGTTTTTTTATGTAGTTTTCAAAACCTATATAATAAAGACATCCATATATTTCCCTTTAAAACCCCAACTGAGATCCCATTTATCTTCACTAAACTAATGGTAGAACATAAATACTCTTCCCTTAACTATCTAGAGTCATACCAAGTTTCCAAAAATCTTTCAAGAAGCCCCTCCCTAGCATTTGGAGTCACAAACTCAAGTAAGAGATCATTTACTTTCTCCCCGTTATTCAAGTATCTTCTTTACCTTATGTCATTTATCTTCATTTTCCCACGATAGAATATATTATTCCATATCCACATTACATTAAAATTTATTTACAACTGATTATAGACCCATTTATCTCACATAAGCCAACATTTATATTTTTTAAGTGACATCATTATGTTGCCGAAATTTCATCATCATTTTCCATGAAAAAAATATTATGTAGTGAATTCCGTACCTATTTACTATCAAGGTTATTCAAATTTATACCCTTATAAATCATAGAATTTAGACACTTAGATGTATGTATTTCACACTCCATGACCATTTAACAAATTAAAAAAATGAATGAATTTGTGTTGTACGATCTATGTAGAAAGAGTAAGCGTGAGAATGAAATGAATGTGACGGGTGCACCCAAAATTTTACAGCGTTCCAATTAATTAGGAAATTTTTTGTCTCATGATACATCACTATGGGATAGTTATTTAACATAATTACATTATGGTACTTTTTCTACTATGTTGTCTTTGCGATTATCCTTAACCTATGTTTATAATGAATTTTTTTAAGTTGATGACACATTTCCCATATTATGACTATCTTGATATATCAAGCCATGATACATCACTATGGTATAGGTATTTAATATAATTACCTTATAGTACGTTCTCTACTATGACGTCTTGGTGATTATCCCTGACCTATATTTATAATGCATTGTTTTATGTAGTTTACACTTTTCCCATATTATGAATATCATGTTATATCAAGCCTTATTAATAATGTATCTTTTATTCCCCATTGATGTGACTATTATCTATTAGGTTTTACATTATTCCATGATTATTCCTTTACTTGGATTTTTATCTCACACCTTTCTTATGTATTCCACCATGTTATCCCGTAAATTTTTAAAAGACCTGGAATTTCAGAAGCATGTTAAGGAAGTTTTCAATAATTTTTTTATATACTATATTCAAGAAGTTATGCTATGTACCCAATTACCAAATAATCCATAATTATCCATCATTTAGGTTGTATTATGTGTACTTTAATGTATTAAATCTTCAACTAATGTGTAATAAATAAT
Source organism: Viscum album (assembly GCA_963277665.1). Classification (NCBI taxonomy): domain Eukaryota; kingdom Viridiplantae; phylum Streptophyta; class Magnoliopsida; order Santalales; family Viscaceae; genus Viscum; species Viscum album. The sequence goes on from OY728145.1 coordinate 487,276,995, forward strand.
AAGTTTATTATAATGTGTACCCAAAACCATGATTCATTTTTTGGGAATTCTACTTTTATATGGGAAGGGTCCATAATTGGTAAAGGAATGGATAATCATAAAATCATATAAGTATTATGGGACCCTAATTCTATCTAGAACTGGTCACCTAGCCATCTACCTTTGGGAAGTAGTTATGTACCTTTTATTAAAGGTAGGAATAATTGGGGGTTACTGTGATAGAAGAAAATTTGAAACCCAATGTCCATGAATTTTCAAACATACTAGAACCCCTATACTAAATGTTTAGAGATCATTCCTTATTCCAAAGGAAAAAAGTGTGAACTTCATGTGAAAGCCTGTAATGATAACATTATTGAATCATTAAAGGCATGGGGTATCATGTATCCTAAATTTGGGGAGCCATTGACATCTCGTTGAAGGAAACAACACCAAACCTCTAATAATCATTTATTGAAAAAATTGGGAAATCCATGACACATATTTGATCCAAACAGAAAAAATATATAGTCACCCACATTGGGGGGGGGGCTTGTAAAAATATTTTTTTTAAAGATCAATTTAAATTTTATATTTAATGTGGTGTGAATGTGTTGGTGAAATTACTAGATCCATTCATCATAAGTAGTGAAAAGTTTAAAATGTAATAGGGTGTCAAAGATAATAGAAATAGATTTTCTAAAACCTGTCTACACTGATTCACACTCCCCCACATTTTTTGTTTTCACATTCCACTGGGCACTTTAGAATGATAAACCAATAATATAGGCTTATAATATGTATACATTAATTACATTATAATATATTGGTTGACAAATTAATTATATTAGTTAGTAATTTTTTTAGAATGATTGTTATTGTTGACACATTAAGTTATTTATCTATGAGTGCCTCAACTGGTGACTACATGATAATATTGGACTTTATGTAATATTAACCAATTTTTTTGAAAATATTTTTTATAGTATCATATAATAACTGTATATATAATCTCATTAAATTAAAATAAATTTTAGAATAATATTAAAATCATTCCCTAGTTTTCATAAGTTTTCCTATTTAAGAGAATGTTGATAAGAAAAATTCAGTCACATGATATTTGAGTCTATAATATTTGATTTGAATTTTATGTCATTTTTATTTATTCAGAAGGTAATTAATAGAATATATATATTTATTATTTTAGATAATAGAGTAAAATAAATATTTATTCAAGTTAAATTAATAATGATAAAATAAATATTTATTTTCTAATATAATGAATATAATATTTATTTTATTTTTTAAAAGTAATATATATTATTTTTCAAGGTTTAATAAATTCTATTATAGAATATTGGTTGAGTTTAATAATATAATGGAAGTCATATATTTTATTTAATATATTTTAAATAAAAATTAATTTATTTTTTTATTAAATGTTATTAGATCTAATACATCTCATGGGATATAATGATAATAATAATATCATTATTTTGGAGTGGTCGTATGACTAAGGTTAAATAAAAGGACAATGATATTTTTGTAATTATCTAAATTTATAAATAGGTATATATTCTAAAAATATGTTATTTTCCATGAGATATGTATTTGACACAAATAAGATATAATTTAAAATATCTTAATCCATAGAGAGAGTCCTCTCATTTCCCCTCTCATGGTTTAATAGAGAAAATTATAGATCATCATTTTGATTAATAGTGAATGATCATATGTACTTAATTATTCCATGAGTACACCCCAAACATCAATAATGTCATTAAGAGATTCATAAATAATGTGTTGATACATCTATATGGATCATAGTTTTGATCCCGAATCACTATGACCACGCGACAAGAGTGGAGAAAAAAAAATTGTTCAAGGAGAATACTAGAGTCTTGGTAAATTTATATTCAAAATAATTATAAAATAAATTATAATCATCATATCTATGTATTTTTATGTTGAGTTTAACTATTTATTCATATTTATTCTTTTATTTAGATGAAAACCCCAGTATTGGGTTCCCAAATAATTTTTATACAATTATTTAGGACCGGTAAATTGTATTAGAGTAGTAAAACTCTAATTTATAATTATTTGATCAACATTATGTATTTGGTTTTCAAATAATAGGTTTTATATTTTCAATCTGAGTCTATTTGTTGAGTAGATACATTAATATCACATCATGTGTCCAATAGTCTCCCAAAAATCTATTAAAAAGAATGAAGAAGCCATCTATAGGATTCGAGGATATTGGTTGCATAAAATAATTACATGGCGTGTAGTAGCTGAGTTCATAAATTGTGATGAATTTTTCTCAAAACCTTATATATGTCATGAAAATAATGTCATGTTGTGTGGGAAAACACATAGTATCATTACATTCCATGTATTTACTATTTGAGTGATACGTAGATGGATAGGAACTACACAACATGTAATGACTGGGTACAATCCACATAACACCCCATAAAGTACATCTAACATATTTCATGCTATTTTGTCTTGGTAAAAGGTGGTATTTTTATAAAACACAAACTAATTTCCAACCCATCACAAAATGTGACATAGAATACATAAAATGTAGCTGGAGTTTACAGTGTGTGACATGTGTCATCCCACACAAGGTACACACAGAGTAATCCTTAGCATGGTTTGTGGATCATTACATATCATCATTACACACTATATGTGAACTTATAGATTTTAAATTCAAATATAATTATAATCCCTATACTATATGTTTATTTGTAGTGGTATACACCACGTTCATTAATGGTGTTTTTTTGGTTATACATGTTGTAAAAATAATGTGGTTTGACCACACAAAATAACTTGACATGTATTTAATGGCACGTCATGTGGAGTTGAATACTTTTTCATATATAGTAAATAAAATATACCAAAAATCATGTATTAATTTTCTTATCATTTGAATATACACTCTACATTCTTAATAAATTTATATCAATGGGATTTATTATTATGTTTTGGTTCATTCCAATTTTTCTCCTAATTATATTGCACACATTAAATAATTTTATACTAAAAGATAAGTTTATTATAATTATTTATTTATAATTCATGGGGTGTAAAATATATGTAACACCTGAGACTTTTACGAGAAATATTTTGTTTTTATGTTATATAAATCATCAAAGGAATATTTCACTACACACAACACTAGCTTGGCTTTCTTTATACGCAACCGCGGCCTTCCTTGATAGCTTGCGTCAAACGCAATATCGAGTTTCACTATACAACAATATTATTAAAACTAGCCGTTATGAATAGTAATAACCACTTTTTGAAATTTTGTAAATTTCATCTTTCAAAATGGACTTCATTTTTGGATTCAGAATATCGAAATTAGCCTAGGGTAAAATTTTGGTATTTTTCAGAAAATATTCAATTTTTGATGAATAGTGAAAACACTAGGTTACTATTTAAAAATCGACATTTTATTTAAATAATTATTTATTTTATTTAAATTTTTTTAGGTCAAAATTTATACATAATACCTATATATGTTCAATGCAATTCATTGGAGTCATTGTATAATAATTTTAGATATATAAAACGTTTATTGAACATTTCACCGTCTTTTACCCACCTCCTAGGAGAATTTCCAAATTCACATAAAACCTAATTTTACCACATCTATGAGTGGAATTTTGAATATCCGAGACACATGGTTAATATCAAGTACTAAAATGTGGTTCAATGAGATGAAAATAATTTTTGATGAATAGTAACTTTTTACTTTTTTTTACCACGGTTAAAAGTAAATAGGGTAATTAAGGGTAAAAATGATATTATTATTACCCTAACACATATATTAATTCTATTTGATAAATGTAATTAGACCAAAAACAACCTTAGGAATAAAATATGACCATTTAGGCCCACTTGGATTAGATTAGGACATTTATTATTAATTAATTTAAGGAAGGGTTAAAATAGTTAAAATCAATGTTTAATAACTAAATCATTTTTAATATAGGTTTATACATAATATAAATTAGACTATAAATATTAATTAGAAATATAAAAGGATTTTCTACATAATGGTATTTTATTTTTAATTTTTAGATTTTAAATAATTTAATTTATTTATGACACAATGATGATGCAGTAATTATATTATTAATGAAATATTGACAAAATTGATGTTATAAATACCTAAATAAATGTAATTGGAGACTTTGTATGAATTAAAATAATTTTCTATGTTAATATGACATGTTAGTATTGATTTAATTAACTTTTTTCGAACTAATCTTTCTGTTATGATTTTCACAAAAATCAATTACCAAATAGTGTCAAAATTGACATAAAATAGTTTTTAAAACAAATATTTTATTATTAATTGTTATTTTATTCGTAAAAATCTAAGGCTAGGGAAAAAAACTTATCTAAGGTTATATATATTAATAATAAACAACTTGGGGTTCTTTTATCTTGTCATAGTATGTTTATTATCCTTATAGTGTAAGAAAACAAGAAGACACGGTAAAAGTTAAATTATCCCACTTAAAGTTAAATCTATATGATAAGGTTAAAATAGATACCTAAACTTGTATAAATTCTATTGGATGAGAGTATTTTGACCCATCCCCACCTTATCTTTGAAATAAATCAATTTGGATCTATTAAAAACTGAATATTACTTTATAATAAAATAATATTTTTTGTTTTTCCAAAGGTGCCCCCCTTCTCCCTTATAAAAGGACACCTCCTCCCTCTCTTCCTCACACCACTTAGAGCCTTCAAGATCATCCAAACCATGAAAAAATCTCTTCTAAACTTCCCTAGAAACATCGTATAGGTCCTGGTTTTATGCAAAGACCAATGTTAGTGCCCTAAGAGGAGGTCTCAAAGAGGCGCTTCAAAGAAGAAGTAATGTCTGTTACCGATTCTTTCAACTTTATTTCTTCTTTCACTTCTTCTCCTTTGGTTGTTTCGTTATGAAGTAATAACATAAGTATCACTCATATACTGATATGTTATTATAATTATGAAAGAAGCCTATTTCACCATCTATTCATCCTACGTAAAATGAAATCACAGCGCATGCGTACGTACAAAATACCGTCTCCACACAGTGGTGTAATCTATTTTCCACCACAACATTACTTGGATGGGTATAATGGAGTAAAGAATAAAGATATATGATTATTGTAATGTGATATTGATTCTAAAATAGTATACATACACTCCAATACAATTCCATGATCATGGGAATGATATCATCACTCGTGCGTACGTACAGAATACCATCTCCATGATGTGATGCGACTCGTTCTACATGATATTCATTGAATAATGATTATATAAATGAATTTAATGAATGAATATGATATATATTACACTAATACCATTATGTAAATGAGGTATCTATAACCTAAAAACAAGAATAAGAATTTATTCGACAAAACACGCATAAGAACAAAAAGTAATAAACACCAGAATAACAAGTAGTAATGAAATATTACTAATAAGAAGCTAAGAATATGATTGTATGTGATATAATAAAAATAATTATGATTCTGTAATAAGTCAATAACATTATTTAAATCATTATACAGGAGTTTCGGAGACTTACGAAGCAAATCGGACCTGAGGTAAGGGAAATTCCTACAATCTCATTTTTATCCGAGATTGTTTATACTTCAGAATTTACTGGGGAATATTTATCATACACATCCATGTTTCCTCAATATGTAATATTATTTCCATCCATCTATAGTTTTTTTTTAAATCCAATTTTACCCATTGGTGAGTTTTTAGTAAAATATATGAAAGGAATCTTTTGTCGTTTTTAGTACGAGGTACTTTTTGACTTTTCTGGCCAAAGTACGAGAAGATTGTTTTTTTAACTTATATGGCCTGAATGGAATTTTAGAACATTATTTCCATAAAGCTTACTTTAAAAATTTTCAAGTTTATTTTTAATCAACTTATTTTTGTTTAAAATTGTATGACATGTAAGAATGGAAAAGCGTTTTTGAAGTAGAAAGGATATTTTCCTCAAGAATGGAGTTCAAGTGTTTTATCAAAATTATTTTCCATCTAAGATAATATAGGGTTTTATTTATATCCCTATTTTTTACATTTATTTGATTATGTTATGATTGAATTATTTTTAGGAGGTCCTTTTATCTTATATGGATTATGTTATGATGTCATGATGTTTAAGATTCCCATTTTTATTACATGGGTTATGCTATGATGTATGGTTTATGATTTTGTGGCACACATAAGAATGGTATAATAATGAGATGGGTAGGACCTATAACGCCATCCAATTCATTGGGTAAAGATTTATATCTAATGAGATAGACATGGCTGGAACGGCAGGTTAAACCGGTTCAGTGAAACAGGACTAAAATGAGGAGTGAACTCGGTTCAGAAATGGACATTATCCACTAAGATAGTCTTGGAAATGAGTCTTGAATACAAATAAATTATTTTCAATGATTATGTGTGTATGAAACAAAGTATCTTGTTTTAGGTTATGATTATTGGGATTATATTTAACTACTATGATTTATCACATGTTATGATATTATGATCTCTTTTACTGGTTAAGATTCCCAAAATGTTATGTTCTTATGAATATGATGTCATTGATATTTCTTTTGTTTACCCTTACAGAGAATTTGAGATCACCCTTTTGTATGTTTTCTTTCCCCAGGTTAGGAATATGGTTATTAAGTGGGATATTCCAAAAGGTACTCTAGATATGATGAAAAAAATTAGAGACAATGTAGATTCTTTATGATCCAGTTGTTTATGTTTTCATGTTTCTAAAGACTCTATAACTATACGGTCTTGTCCTGGTTTTGTTATATGTTGTAATAAGTGTGCTTCAATTATGAAGTAATAACAATGTATGTAATGTAAGGTTCATTATAGTTGGCATCAGAGGAATGGTATAGTCAACCTTTGGAAACTAGGATGTGAAAGCCATAGTAAGGACCCTAAGGATAAGTCTAAGCATAGAACACAATATTAGTGATTTAAAAATGGCCATGAACAACCTAGGATAAGACCTTAAGTGTGAAATTTTATTCTTGATTATGTTTTTTTCCTATTATAATTAGTGTTTCTCACACTATTCTTCTTAGTTTTAGTCAATGGCTGGAACACGAAGGAACCGTGTTAATGAGGAATGCGATGATCAATACAATGATTGTCCTCTTGAGCAACCAAACGTTATGGGAGTTGGAATGAAAAATCTTGTAGACATGATCACACAACTTTCTCAATCTATGAATCAGGCAGGACATCCAAATGAGCAAAGGAAGGAGAAACATTTTGTTGAATCTTTCATGAGGCAGCGTCCACCCTCATTCAGTGGGTCTACTGATCCATTAGTGGCTGAACAATGAATCAGTACCACTGAAAAGATATTTTCAGTTCTTCAATGTTCTGAACATGATAAAGTCATCTTAGCAGTTTATCGTTTGGAAGGATATGCTGATCAATGGTGGAATCTTAGTAAGAATACTAGGAAAAAGGATGAAATTGAGTCCATGGAATGGGACGAGTTCAAGAACTTATTTTTCAATAAGTACTTCCCTCGTATTCTTTGAAAAAAGATGGAGAAGGAGTTTCTTTAACTAGAGAAAAAGGAGGATGAATTTGTTGGTACCTATGAAGCAAATTTTACAAGACTTGAAAGGTACGCTTCTGGTATTATTATCTAACCTGAGAGTAAGATCGATCGATTCTTTAGTGGCTATAAACCATGTCTTCGAAGGGCATTAGACATAAGGGTCTTCAATAGCTATGAGGAAATCATTCGATGTGCTTTAAGAGATGAGATGGATATTGGAGTAACCCATCAGTCATATGGGTTTGATAAGAAGAGGAAAATGGATTTCAATGGAAAATATAAAGAGCACAGTGAAAAGAAGATGAGTTTTCCCTTATGTTCAATGTGTGGAAAGAAAAATGGAGGGAGTTGTCTTCAAGGGACAATTAAATGTTTTAAATGTGGAAAGGAAGGTCATCGGTCATTTGAATGCTGCAATGATGGGAAGAAGATGTCTAGGGATGCGAACAAAGAAAAGGCTACATAGAGTGCACCTCCTACACTTCAATGTTACAAGTACAAGGAAATAAGGAATTATGCTAATCAATGCCCTAATCCAAGGGTTGTTGATGAGGATCAACGTCAATAAAATATTAAGGCGAAAGAAAATGGAAAGTCACAAGTAATTTCTATTAGTGATGTGGAGTACGATAACGAAGTGGTGAAAGGTACACTTTTCATCTACTCTAATGTAGAAAATGTTTTATTTGATTCTGGATCCACCCACTCTTTTATATCTGAAGAATTTTCTAAGGGTATCACCGTATTACCTCAACAAGTAGATGTTGAGTTAGCTGTGACAACCCCTAATGGAACAAGAGTCACATCAAAAGTTTATAAATCTTCTCCGATTGAAGTTTGTGGAAAAGTGCTTCCTAAAAATCTTGTGATCCTTCATATAGTGGAATTTGATGTGATTCTTGGCATGGATTGACTTTATCTATATGGATCTCATATCAATTCCCAAATAAGGGAAGTCACATTTCATATTCCAGATCAATCTATGATCGTCTATCAATGAAAGGATGAACTTAACCTTCCAGTTGAAATTTATTCCATCTTATGGGCCTTGATTATACTAAATGAAGGTTATTTATCTCAAATGGTTGGAGAGAAATTCACAATTAAGAATATGCCCATTGTATGGGAGTTTGATGATGTCTTTCCAGAGGAATTTTAGGGTCTTCCACCAAATCGTGAAGTCGAGTTTTCAATAGAACTCGTACCGGGTTCTTTGCCTATTTTAGAGACACCTTAAAGAGTGGCCCTAATTAAGTTGCAGGAATTGAAGAAAAAACTCCAAGAAAATCTTGATAAGGGTTTCATACTCCCTAGTTCATCCCCTTGGGGAGCACCTGTTCTGTTGGTTAATAAGAAAGATGGATCAATGAGACTCTGTATTGATTATCGAGAACTTAACAAGATCACTATCCAGAACAAATATCCTCTCCGGCGCATTGATGACTTATTTGACAAACTACGCGGAGCTCAATACTTTTCCAAGATTGATCTTCATTTAGGGTATCATCAATTAAGGGTCAAAAGGGAGTATATACCAATGAAGGCTTTCCGTACAAGGTATGGACACTTTGAATTTATAGTGATTCCATTTGGTCTTACTAATGACCCTGCTATCATCATGGATCTGATGAATGGAGTCTTTAGAGACTATCTTGATCAGTTTGTCATAGTCTTCATAGACGATATTCTTGTCTATTCAATGATCAAGGAATAACATGAAGATCACTTGATAATTGTATTGAAGAGCCTGATAAAGGAGAATCTTTATTCCAAATTTACCAAGTGTGAATTTTGGCTTCAAAAAGTTTCATTATTGGGTCACATAATCTCAAAATAGGGGATATATGTAGATCCAGCAAAAACAGAGGTTATCGAAAGATGGTCGAGACCAACAATAGTAACTGAGATCTGAAGTTTTCTTGGTTTGGCTAGATATTATCGACGTTTTGTGAAAGATTTTTCACGATTATCTAATCCACTCACCAAGTTGACTTGGAAAGGAGTTAAGTTTGTATGGATGGACGAATGTGAAGAGAATTTCAAGGAGTTGAAAAGAAGGTTATCCAGTGAACCTGTGCTCACACTTCCTTGTTGTGGATAAAGTTTTGTGATCTACAATGATGCATCCAAGAAGGGATTGGGGTGTGTTCTCATGCAAAATGATATGGTGATAGCTTATGCCTCACGACAGTTGAAAATCCATGAGCAAAATTACCCAACTCATGATTTGGAGTTAGCTGCGGTAATTATTGCATTAAAAATTTGGAGGCATTATCTTTATGGAGAAAGGTGTGATATTTATACTGATCATAAAAGTTTAAAGTATATTTTCACACAAAAGGAGCTGAATATGCACCAAATAAGATGGTTGGAGCTGATTATGGATTACGACTGCTCAATTCATTACCACCCTGGGAAAGAAAACAAGGTGGCAGTTTCATTAAGTCAACAAGACCATGCTAGCTTATCCATGACGAAGATCCCAAAAGATCCAATATTTATGGATTTACAAAGGATGGATCTTGAAATTATAATGGAAGGTGAAAATCGTATCTTTCTAAAATAAATTTTCAACCATCTATACATGTGAAGATTAAAGAGGCACAGAAAAAATATGTAGAGTTAAAAAAGAAGGTGAGAAATGTTCCTGAATTCAACCTTGATTATGATGGAATAATAAGGTTCAGGAATCGGGTTTGTGTTCCTCCCATACCAGAACTAAAGAAGGAGTTTCTGGATGAGGCTCTTAGTTCATCATTCTCTATTCATTTGGGACGCACGAAGATGTATAGGGACCTGAAAGAGTACTTCTGGTTGGATGGAATGAAAAGAGATGTTGCTGAATATGTCTCTCGATGCTTGGTTTGTCAGCAAGTTAAAGCTGAGAGACAGAAGTCTAAGGGGATGTTACAACCATTACCCATACCAGAATGGATATGGGAAAACATCACTATGGAATTTGTCACTGGACTTCCTAAAACATCCAAAGGCAATAATGCTATCTGGGTCATAGTTGATCTTTATACAAAGTCGGCACACTTTATCGCTATTAGAGAAGATTTCTCTCTGGATCAGCTTGTCAGGATATATGTGAAGGAAGTGGTAAGATTGCATGGAGTACCACTTTCTATTATATCTAACCGGGATCCGTGATTTACCTCGATGTTCTGGAGAATCCTTCAGCATACTCTGGATACAGATTTGAGTTTCAACACTGCTTATCATCCTCAGACAGACGGTTAGTCTGAGATGACAATTCAAACTCTAGAAGATATGTTAAGAGATTGCTCTATGGATTTAAAAGGTGGTTGGGATCAACACCTACCTTTGGTGGATTTTTTTTATAATAATATCTTTCACTCCAGTATTCAGATGGCTCCTTATGAATCTCTCTATGGAATGAAATGCAGGACTCCAACTTGCTGGGATGAAGTTGGGGAAAGAAAGCTATCAGGACTTGATCTTGTTGATGAGATGACAGAGAAGGTCAGATCTATTCAACAACACATAAGAGCAGCTTAGAGTCGACAAAAAAGTTATGACGATAACCGAAGAAAAGACCTAGGATTTGAAGTGGGTGATAAAGTGTTCTTACGAATATCTTCTTGGAAGAGAGTAATGAGATTTGGAAAGAAGGGAATGCTGAGCCCTAGGTATATCAGTCCTTTCAAAATACTGGATCGTGTTGGGAAGGTTCCTTACCAATTGGAGGTTCCACCGAATATCTCTCAAGTTCAGGATGTGTTCCATGTATCTATCCTGAGAAAGTACATACCTGATCCTCCACATGTACTCAGCTCAGAAGTTCTACCGCTGGAGCAAGATCTTTCTTATGAAGAACAGCCGATAGAGATTCTGGATCGTAGAGAAAAATTCCTATGGAACAAGACCACTCGCTTGCTGAAAGTTTGATGGAGGAACCACCAATTAGAAGAAACTACGTGGGATCTTGAAGATATGATGAGGGAGAGGTATCCTCATCTGTTTGTTACAAAGTGATGAATTTTGAGGGAGAAATTCATTTTAAGGGGGGTAAAATGTAACACCTGAGACTTTTATGGGAAATATTTTGTTTTTATGTTATATAAATCATCAAAGGAATCTTTCACTACACACAACACTAGCTTGGAATGCTTTACATGCAACCGTGGCCTTCCTCGACAGCTTGTGTCGTATGCAATACCGAGTTTCACTAAACAACGATATTATTAAAATTAGCCATTATGAATAGTAATAACCATTTTTTGAAATATATTAAATTTAATCTTTCAAAATGGACTTCATTTTTGGATTTGGAATATCGAAATTATCCTAGGGTGAAATTTTGGTATTTTTCTGAAAACTTTCCATATTTGATGAATAGTGAAAACATTGGATTACTATTTAAAAACTGACTTTTTATTTAAATAATTATTTATTTTATTTAAATTTATTTTAGGTAAAAATTGATACATAATACCTATATAAGTTCAATGCAATTCATTAGAGTCATTTTTTAATAATTTTAGATATATAAAAATTTTATTGAAATTTTCAATGTCTTTTACCAACCTCCTAGGAGAATTTCCAAATTCACATAAAACTTAATTTTACCGCTTCTGTGAGGGGAATTTCGAAAATCCGAGACACATGGTTAACATCAAGGACTAAAATTTGGTTCAATGAGATGAAAATAATTTTTTATGAATAGTAACTTTTTACTTTTTTTAACCACGGTTAAAAGTAAATATTGTAAGTAAGGGTAAAAATGATATTTTTATTACCCTAACACATGTCCTAATTCTATTGGATAAGTGTAATTCGAAAAAAACAACCTTAGGAATAAAATATGACTATTTAGGCCGACTTGGATTAGATTAGGACATTTATTATTAATTTATTTAAAGAAGGGTTAAAATAGATAAAATCAATGTTTAATAACTAAATCATTTTAATATAGGGTTATACATAAGATACATTAGACTATAAATATGAATTAGAAATATAAAAATATTTACTATATAATGGTATTATATTTTTAATTTTTATACTTTAAATAATTTATTGTATATACGACACAATGATGATGGAGTAATTATATTATTAATGAAATATTGACATAATTGATTTAATAAATACCCAATCAAATGTAATTTGAAACTTTTTATGAATTAAAATAATTTTATATGTTAATAGAACATGTTATTATTGATTTAATTAACTTTTTTCAAACTAATATTTCTGTTATGATTTTCAAAAAAATCAATTACCAAATAGTGTCAAAATTGACATAAAATAGTTTTTAAAACGAATATTATATTATTAATTGTAATTTTATTCATAAAAATATATTTTTTGGCCAAAGGACTTAGATAAGGTTATATATGTTAATAATAAACAATGTGGGGTTCTTTTTGCTGGTTATAGTATGTTTATTAACCTTATAGTGTAATAAAACAAGAAGACACGGTAAAAGATAAATTATATAACTTAAAGTTAAATCTAAATGATAAGGTTAAAATAGATACCTAAACTTTTCTAAATTCTATTAGATTAGAGTATTTCGACCCATCCCCACCTTAGCTTAGAAATAAATCACTTTGGAGCTATTAAAAACTGAATATGACTTTGTAATAAAATAATATTCTTAGTTTTTTAAAAGGTGCCCCTTTCCTCCCTTATAAAAGGGAACCTCCTCCATCTCTTCCTCACACCACTTTGAGCCATCAGGATCAGCCAACCCCTGCCAAATTCTCTTCTCCACTTCCCAAATAACATCCTAGAGGTCCTGGTATTCTTCATAGACCAATTTTATTGCCCTAAGAGGTGGTCTCAAAGAGGCGCTTCAAAGAAGATGTAATGTCCGTTACCGATTCTTTCAACTTTATTTCTTCTTCCACTTCTTATTCTTTAGTTGTTTCATTATGAAGTAATAACATAAGTATCACTAAAATACTGATATGTTATTATAAGAATGAAACAATCATATTTCACTATCTATCCATCCTACAAAAAATGAAATCACCGCACATGCGTACATACAGAATACCGTCTCCACGTCGTGGTGTAATCTATTTTCAACCACCACCTTTCTTGGATTTTTATAATGGTGTAAAGAATAACTATATATGATTATTGTAAATTTATATTTATTATTAAATATTATACATACACTCCAATACAATTCCATGATCATGGGAACAATATCATCGCTCGTGCATACATATGGAATACCGGCTCCACGATGTGATGAGACTAGTTCTACCTGATCTTCATTGAATAATGATTATATAAATGAATTAAATGAATTAATATGATATATGTTAAACTAATAAAATTCTGGAAATGAGGTATCTGTAACCTAAAAAGAAGAATAAGAATTTATTCGACAAAACACGCATAAGAACAAAAAGTAATAAACACCCGAATAACAAGTAGTAATGAAATATTACTAATAAGAAGCTATGAATATGACCATATGTGATATAATAAAAATAATTATGATTCTGGAATAATTCAATAACATTATTTAAATCATTATACAGGAGGTTCAGACACTTATGATGCAAATCAGATCTAAGTTAAGGGAAAATCTCACAATCTCATTTTTATCTGAGATTGTTTATACTTCAGAATTTACTAGGGAATATTTATCATCCACATCCTTGTTTCCTCAATATATAATATTATTTCCATCCACCTAATTTTTTTTAAAATCCAATTTTACCCATTGGTGAGTTTTTATTAAAATATATGAAAGGAATCTTTTTTCGTTTTTAGTACGAGGTACTTTCTGACGTTTCCGGCCAAAGTACGAGAAGATTGTTTTTTTAACTTATACGGCCTGAATGGAATTTTATAACATTATTTCCATAATATTCCTTTACAAGTTTTCATGTTTATGTTTAATAATGTTCTTTTATTTTAAAATTACATGACATGTAAGAAATGAAAAGTGTATTTGAAGTAGAAAGGATATTTTTCTCAAGAATCGAGTTCAAGTGTTTTATCAAAATTATTTTCAATCTAAGATAATATAGGGTTCCATTTCTATACCTATTTTTACATTTATTTGATTATATTATGATTGAATTATTTTTAGGATGTCCTTTTATCTTATATGGATTATGTTATGATGACATGGTGTTTACGATTCCCATTTTTATTACATGGGTTATGCTAAGATGTATGGTTTATGATTTTGCGGCACACATAAGAATGGTATAATTATGAGATGGGTGGGACCTATATCTCCCTCCAATTAATTGGGTAAATATTTATATCTAATGATATAGACATGGATGTAATGGCAGGTTAAACCGGTTCAGTGAAATAGGACTGAAACAAGGAGTGAACTCAGTTCAGAAATGGATATTGTCCACTAAGATAGTCTTGGCAATGAGTTTTGACTACCAAGAAATGATTTTCTATGATTATGTGTGTATGCCTCATTGTTTCATATTTTAAGTTATGATTATTGGGATTACATTTCACTGCTATGATTTATCCCATGTTATGAAATTATGATCTCTTTTGCAGGTTAATATTTCCAAAATGTTATGTTCTTATGAATATGATGTGATTGATATTTCTTTTGTTTACCCTTAATCAACATTTGAGCTCACCCTTTGGTATGTTTTCTTTCCCCAGGCCCGGAAGAAGGTTATTAAGTAGGATATGCCAAAAGAGACTCTAGATATGATGAAATAAATGGGAGACAATGTAGATGCTTTATGAACCAGTTGTTTATGTTTCCCAGTTTCTAAAGACTCTATACCTATACGGTCCGTTCTTGGTTTTGTTATTTTTTGTAATAAGTGTGTTAAATTCTGAAGTAACAACAATTTATGTAAAGTATGGGTCATTATAATATATCTCATGGGACATACATTTGGAATAATTTTGGAAAATTATTTAATTTATTATTTAAATTAAATTTGTCAAAAAAGGGAAGATTTTAATTGAAATATAGAAATAATAAACGAGGTTACCATTACATGTTGTGAATGATCATTATATTTGACTGAAATATGTATTTTTCCATTATTTATTTCATGATTTTTATGATATAATTATATTAAAATTAAATATAATAATCTGCATATCATATATCCATTTTTTATTATGTATGGTAATATACATCTTAGGATTATTTTATGTAACAACAATCCCCTAGTACCCCTCACTTACATGCATGAATAATTCTATAAAAGATTGATATCCCAACTAGGAGATATGGTTTATGACCCAATGTAGGGTGAATCAAAATAAGTAGATAAACATAATAATAGTGAATAATATATCCCATACTAAGTTATGGTTCCTAAAGGCATTTCCCCAGGGACGTGGATAGTTTATCAATTCTTGATAAACCAGACAATACATAAAGATCATGATCATTTTACAATTTTATTTTATTTTATCAATGAATGGTTATTTATTTAATAATGTGATTCATTATTTATTTATTTTATTAAATAAATGCATTCATATGTTATAAAATAATTAAAAAATTGCTTAGATAAATTAGGATAGAGTGAATAAGATATATTTTATTAGGTATAGATGATTCTTTATATATCATCTCACATAAATGAAATTAGAAATTATAAAAAATATAAAATAGAATATTTAACACTGGAATATTTAATGTGTAAATTATATTTTAAATTATGATTAATTATTTATTTAATAATCAAATGAAATTAAAAAGCATGAAAAAATAAAATAAATTATATTTATGCATGTGTTTAAAAACTCTTCACATAAAATATTAATTAATAAAATGAATCACTTCAGATTAATTAAAATAAAACCACAATTCAATGTATTGATATCTATTTTATTGGGGTACTTTCAATTATAATGAATTTATAATGGAATATTTCGTTTAAATTAACCATGTTGGCATCCAGAGAAGATTATATATTATGTATTGGGTATTTTGGAGTAATGATTGGAGGAAATAAAAGGATATGATTTTAGGATTTAGGTGTCTACTCAATAGACTAATGAGTTGTGAGTTAGTATAGTTGACAAGAATATATCCTACCTAAATACCATTGAATAATTTTAGAAGGCCTTAATCTCAGTTATGATATGTGAAATAAAGATACTTTTCACAAGAATATCATACCGACTAAATATTCCTAATCCAATAGTAGGGGCCACTGGGATTTCACAAAATAGTAGGAAAATGAATAAATCATTAATTATGTCATATATGATAATCATGATAAATTACCAAATATTCATTTTTATTTATTTTAGAAATATAGTAATTAATACAATGGAATCACTACGATTATTTTTAGGTAATGTAAATTTCATAACCAATAAAAATTTTCAGGATAATTATAAGATCTTTCATATATTATTATTACAAGAAAATTATTAAATAATAGAGTCCCTTATACGTTACTATCCACATCTGGGAGTGTGTGGAGCTGAGAGAGATTTGAACAAGGGGTATAAAAAATATTTTTCGAATGTTTGATGCATCATGTTATCTTATATGAAGTGTGATTTGATGATTCAATGTAAGGACACAGATGGATACATAATGATGATTCATCTCTATGAACCTTATATAGAGGGAGAGATGATAATGATAAATAAGGTTATCCCTACACATTATATGAGTAAACATTAAGTTAGATACCAAGCTAGTGATCATGTACCCATGATGATTGAGTACATAAATTAATTAAAAAATATGGGGTTTGATGTTGATAATAAATAATCCATAAATTTCAATTTTCTCATCTTTACCAACTATAATTTCTATTTTCATTAAATTTTATTAAATGAAAAATGAACATATACAATGAAAGAACCTTTTGACTATGGATCAAAAATTAGATGATGATATTTGAGAATTTGGATCTTCTATCCTTATAGTGGATGGATATATAAAAAGGTAAAAACATAATGAAATGTTTAATGTTTATGGTGAATTTACAATTAAAATCATTGAAATAAATGGTTCGAAGAGATATGATTGAATAATATATTATTTTGTTTCACATGTGGAATGAAAGATAATTGGAAGGGAAATTACAATGCACTGAAGATGGTCCAATTAGAAGGTATATTCATCAATTAATCTAATATTTTAATATTTCTTCTTGGGTTTTAATTTAAATATGTGACACATATATTTTTATCTAAATATTTAAACCATGTACGACGACAATGATTATTAGATTGATGTGGACCTTTGTGTTATCTATGAGGTTTGATTTCATAGTTACCAAATCGAAGATCTCAGCATCCCACTACGAAGGGAAAAATTATCATATTTAAAAAATATTTTATTATTCATTTCCACTAAAAAATTATTTTATTATTGAGTTTAGAAAACGTATACTTAATGGAATATTTTAAATAAATATTTTTATGGTATAAAATATTACTATAATAATCATAAATGAATAAAATGTGTCCAAGATCAAAAAATAATGTTTAATATAAAATTAAAAAGATAAAAAATACCAAGTTGAGGAATGAGAATTTTTTTTCACGTAAAAAAAATTAAATTTCAGGCATATATATTGAAAGGGGGTTGAGAATATTTTACATTGGATATCCTTTGTGTTTAATATTTTACTATAAAAGGTGGAAGAAAAAGAAACATTTTTGACATTAAAAGGTGAGGAATACATAAAGATTCCACAAGTAGATAATGATATCTCTGAACTATATCAAGAAAATGATAGAGTGGAATTAATTTACATTATGATATTCTTTTAGATATTCAATTAATATAAATTAAATAAGAGAATATTCTTGGTATAATATATGATATGATATGGGTGGATGATCTCAATAATATCTTAACCACACAATTAATCAATCCATAAAATATAGAGTGTATTTAATCATTAAATAACATTTCACTATACACACATGTGTTATGGAGTAGTTTAAAAAAATGTTCAATAATAAGTCTTGTTATAATTAAAAATATTTCAATAACCCATTCACGAAATGTTTTTTAAGGATAATCATTAACACTTAATAATATGATAAATATAATTAATAATGGATATCATATAGGATATAATATGAAAGAAACTCATTATGTAACTAACATATGAATTTTTTATACAAACCATTTGTTAATGATTATTTTATGATCATGATTCCATAAAAACAAAATGTGGGTCATAGTTTATTATCCTTTGTTATAAAGGATATTAAAATTCTTATGATAGAAAAGAGATAGTTAAAATAACAGTTGTATCTCAATAGGTAGGAACACGTATCTATTTTTCATAGTGATACAACGATATAATTCATTAAAATCAAGGATCCCATTAGTTGGCATCAGAACATAAACTCCATAAGACTGTACGAGATGAGTAATTTTGAAGACCCACATTGGGTTGTAAAGGATAAACTAATGATATGGGTTTTTATTGAGTTAGGTGATACATATTATTCATTTAGAATATGAAATATTTCTCTTGTATGGAATCAATAATTAGAAATAAGCTCATGTTTTTCAATTGATATGAAATTAAAAATAAATTTATTGAACAAAAATCAAGATTTTTTTAAGAGTATTTATATCCAATGAAAACCCCCCAATATTTAGTAGGCAATGAAGGAAAATATAGACATGGATTATAAAGTGACACTCTATAAATAAATATTAGGTTTTAAAGGATTATAATTGTTCAAGGTGTGGAATGTGTGAAAAACATTTCACTAATATATATTCTAAAATCCATTGGAATTCTAGTTTTTATATTAAATATAATGATTATTACATAAATATTTTTGGATATATTCTTTTTATTATTTAAAGAGTTAAATAATGGGATGATTATTTTTTCATTTTTCAATGTATGGTATTTGGGAGTGAAATGGTTTTCTAAGTGAAATATGTGCTCATGATATGTAAAATAAAAATTATTTTACAATTAGTCAAGAATAATGAAAAATTATTTCTTTAATAAATGAAATAATAGAGTGAACCATTTTATATGGAAAATCAATGAAAATTGATATATGGGGTTACATAGACTCGGTCATAGTACATATATTGATAAGGTGTTAAATAATATGGTACAATTTATGAATGGATTGATAACTATGTAAAAAGTCATAAATATGTTAAAGATGGTTTGTTAAGATATTTGCATAGATTAAGATGATTAGTAAAAAACCACTTGCTTCGGTAATAGTAAATATCACGTATTCCATGATATGTACTATGATTAATGTTTCCAATGAATAAATATTGATGTTAAATAATTAAATAAATTAAAAAAAATAATATATGATAATATTCAGAACTATATTACATTACTTGATAAGATACAAAATATTTTTGTTTTCAAACCGGAAGAAGTTGGAATCCTAGTTATTAAGGGGGAACAAAACTAGTATTACTATATTTCAATTTTTTATAATATCATAGTTAAGAAATGATAATTAGAAATAGAATATTTTTCTCTCATGTGGTAGTTATATCAACAAGTACTGATTATGTTACGAATATTGATTAATCTAAATAATCTATATAGAATATGAAAAAATTATTATAAATTTTGGAATTATATTATAAAGATAAATATTATCAGCAAATATATTTTGATTGTCTAATGGGAATTTTACTAGCCAATATTTATAGTTTTTTAAAGAGGAAAATATTTATATACTCATGGATATTAAAATTTTTATAAATTTTACTCAAATTGGTAAAGTTGATATGAGTTGGGTAGTCAAAGAGGGAAATGTTGTAGACCCATTAATTACATTCATATATCAATAGAAGTAAGAATGTCATGTGAGAACAAGGTAGTTAATATTAATTAGCATTTTTATAGTGTAAGGGTGAATCTACGAGACTTAGACCCCTAGAACAAACTGACTTTATACATTCAAATATTTGTATATAAATCACTTATCAGATAATTATTTTTTATTATAAACATTAATTTGATAATGTCCATGCAGAATTTTTCACATTGAAGGTTTATAGTAGTACCCTACAATAATGAGGAACAGAAAATGCTATTAAAATATTCCTAAATTATTATGTATTATGTTATAGATACATTTGTTTGAAATGAAATAGTTGTTTTTTGATTATAAGGAATTATGGGCCTAGAGTCATTCATACATCTTCACATGATATTTAAACATGGAAAACTCTAAGAGTTTAACTCATGAGAATTGACACATTAATCGTAATCCCAAATGTTTTATGTGTCATTGGATATTAAAATTTGTGAAAATTCATTGTGGTCCATTGAAATGAGGTTAGTATTGATGTGTATAATGAATCATATACTTTGATTTCTAGATTAAAAATGCAGAGATGAGGTAACATGTGTTGGTGGTGTGATGAGAGATATGGAATAAATTTATTCGTCATTAAAGGATTAATACTTTAATCTTAGTAGGATAAGGTATATCTTCTCCATTGATTAAAATGGAACTATATGAAAAATTTTATGTCCACTATTTTCTAAGGATATGTTTATTTTCATCAAATTAATGATATATAAATTTGACATATTAGATTATGGGACTAGTATATATCTTTCTAGATGAGATATGATTTTAAAAAGTGAAAATATTACATATTTCAATTGATATTAAGGATTTTGTAGTTTCTTTGCAAACTTTATTCTCTATGGGAGATTTTAAATGTTACTCAATTGTAGTCTAGGACTTCAGATATGTTTAACTAATTTCTACTTAGAAATGAGCTCAGTGTGTGACATGATATTTGTATCACAAATTTCATAAAATCCCAATAAATTTACTTTTATTAATAAATATAAATCCTCATTTTTGAAATATTATTTTTTATGTAATTTTTGGTTATGGAAATTAAATCACAATATATTTAAGTTTAGATAAAATGAGTTCAAATTTATTTTCTATTTATTTATTTATAATGAAAATTATATAATATTTATTTATTCACATGATTTTTTAAAGGGGAAAAATAAATATTTTTTAGGTTAGGTAAATATTCATAAATAAAATGTTATTATGAATGTTTCTTGAAAATAAAATTTATTTTATCCTACTGAAAAAATATATTTAATAGTTGAATATTATTCAAACACTATGAGAGAATATGAGTCAGGATTAATGATTTGATGAAAATAATAAATTTTATTTGAAATAATTTATTAATATTTTAATATATTTATTTATTAAATAAATATAAACATAACACTTGTCATGTGATACAATAATTATAATATAATTATTAAATTCATGTAGAGTTTGAATAAGTTTAAATAAAAGGACAAGGGAATTCATGTAATTATGTAAATTTTATCATAGGTATAAAGACCAAAAATATATAATTTCCCAAGAGAGAAATGTTAGAAACACCTATGAAAATAGATAATTTTCTATAAACCATATAGAGTATTTATATATTCTTCCCTCAAAAAACCTGAGAGGGAAAATAATAGATTATCGTTGTCATTGACAACGAATGATGTGAAACACATGATACTTAAACACAAGCACCTAGAAAATCAAAAATGTAATTCAAACATTTGTATAGAATGTGTAGTTATGTCTATAGGGTTCCTGTTTTTGCTTCAATATAATAATTACAACCTGAATAACATGATGGTCAAAAAATGAACAAGAAGCATGACTTAGTCGAGGAAATTATATACATAAATTAATTATAAATTTAATGTGCATGATATTTTCTATGAAATTTGGTGGTATGTTCATCTAGTTATTCAGATTTATACTATGAATTTAATTGAAATAAAAAATTGGACAGACACCCAATATTTTAATACACCCTATAACCTATAGTAATGTGGACCAAATCAGTGAAATATATACTCCTCAAAAAGAAGTTCCTTCCTTGAGAAACAATATAAACAATGTTTTTGTAATGTCCCGAGCCGGGTTCCACTCAATGGGTGTCCCAAACGTGGTTCGCCACGTGACCTCAATCACATTTCCCCAAAAACCAGAGGCTGCTGACTAGCAGAGAGGGCCGAGGACTGATAGTGGGGAAATTATGCCCTCATTTGTCAATGTGTAGCGCAACGGAATATAATAAAAACATACATCAACAACAGAAGCAGTAAACCATACACAACTGAAATAAACAACAGCAGTGGATATAACCATCAATATATAGAAAATGATGCTAGATGTCTCAAGTTCTAAGAAAATAGCCAGAACATGTTATACATCAATACAATAGAGAAAAAAGCAGAGTACAACAAAACAAAGAAAACAACTAGAAGCAGCATCGCGAGCCTAGGCTCGTTCCCATGCCCTCCTACTCCACAAAAATAGTCAAGTACCTGTATAGGGACTCTTTCCCATATCCATACCCACAGAAACGTAATCTGTTTGGGCCGAAAAGCGTGACCCAAATAGGGTGTGAGAAATATATCTTAGTAGGCACCCACCAACGGCCCGTGCTCAACTGTGTGTAAAACATGCAACCAGTGTGCAGTAGTAAAATGAAATAAACTAAGAAGTACTCAAAAGTAACTAACTTAATAGTTATATTTCCATTTAATTATTCATTTAATCTATTTAATGTTGTAACATTCTGTTCTCAACAGCACCAAGCCCTCAGGCCAACCAGAACTGTGCCCTCAGGCTAAAATACTAAACCAGGCCCTCAAGCTTGCCATCAGGCTATACAGAATCCAACCCGCAGGTGTTTCCCTCAGGTGTAACAGAAGTTTCCCTCGGGTGTAGGAAGTGTCACCCTCAAGCACAGAAGTCAAGCCCTCAAGCACGAAAGGTTTCCCTCAGGCGAAATTACTACATCCCTTGGGCTAAACAGTGTAGTGCCCTCAGGCTAATCACAACAATGCCCTCAGGATAAATAGGTAACCGGGCCATGCCCAACATGTAAAAAAGCAGTAAACAATCAATTCATATCTAGGAAATTCTACAATTTCTACTTTAAAGGCATACCCTCGGGTATCCTGGCCAAATGGCTAAACAGTGAAACGTACACCCCGGGTCGTACCAGATCCAAGCAATGATAAAAACCAGCATTTTATTTTCACAATTTAATCACCTATACAATTCTAGGCAATAAATATAGCAACGGACTCAGCCACATGACACCACAACATGGGTTCAAGGCATGAAAAAGCACAAAAATGCACGACAGTTGGAAATTTACACCAAGCCACCTACCTTATATGAAAACGAGCGTTATACACGAACGCCAACTACAGAAACTCCCAAGATCGGCGTATATCTAACAAAGAAAAAAACCCATTGAAACATAAATAACTTCTGTTGGGGGAAGAATTGGTAAGAACCATACGAGGAGAGGAGAGGGCTTACCCATGTGGTTCCAACGAGATGGTCCGAAACCTAATCGAATTCCAGACGAACACCCGGCAGATCTTCAAAGGTACGGTCATTCTCCTTGGCTCCAAAATAGCACACACGCATCCTCTACCAAATGAGGAGGCTACTGCCTGTTTTAAGCTGAAAAAAGTACATGGAGTGGACTTTTGAGTACACGGTGTGTACTTCGTTCATTTAATTATTCCTTTAGAAGCACTGCCAGACTATTCATCCATCGACATGAGTACACGACATGTACTTCTGAGTAGACGGCATGTACTGCCGCCCAGCTGGCGGCGACTCCACCGCCATACTTTTTAAGCATGCCGACTGACTACACGGAGTGTAAGGTACCACTACACGGTGTGTAGTTGGTTCCTACAACCTTCGTCACCATCATGGCTACACGCCTTGTGTATCCATCCCACACGGCCTAAAGTACACGGCGTGTGAAAAAAGTACACGGCGTGTAGTTCCAAAATTTATGATTTTCCCCATTTTCCATATCTTCTCAAAAACACTTAAGGAAAAGAAAAAAGAAGAATCCCATACCTCAATACTAAGAACCGGGTTCTTACAAACATTCCCCCTTATAGAAATTTTTCCCCAAATTTCCCTTCCAAGGGCGGCGAAGGTAAAGCTCATAACAGCTCTGGCCACTGAGCACGTACGTCATCCTCCCGCTCCAGGTCTTGTCATGCACTCGACCATGCTACCATAGCACCTGTACGAGAGGAACTAACTGACCTCAGAGAACCACCGTGCTCCGGTCAACGATACGGATTGGATGATCCTCAAAGGACGCATCATGTTGAAGATCAACCTCATCTGGATGAATGGTATGAGACTGGTCTGAATGGTAGCGATGCAACTGAGACATGTGGAAGACATCGTTCATGGCTTAGTACCGCTGCGGTAACTACAACCGATAGGCAAATATCCCGACTCTCTCCAGAATCTTGAATGGCCCCACATACCTCGGTGAAAGTTTACCCTGTTTGTTGATCTGCTTGTGTCCCAGCCTCGGCGAAACACATAGAAAAACCTGATCCCCGACTATGAACTCCAAAGGTCATCTGCGGCGATCAACATAAGACTTCTGACGAGACTGCGAGGTAGCCATCCACTTCTGAATCAACTAGATCTGCTCAAACGTCTCCTACACGAGCTGTGGCCCCAGTAAAGCTGCATCACCTACCTCTAATCAGCACAAAGGAGAATGGCATGGCCTACCATATAAAGCCTCATATGGTTCCATCTCAATAGTCGCATGAAAACTATTGTTGTAGGAAAACTAGACTAAGGGTATATGCTTCTCCCGAGATCCCCCAAAGTCTAGGACGCATGCACGCAGCATGTCCTCAAGCACCTGTATCATACACTCTGACTGGCCATTGGTCTGAGGGTGGTATGCTATTCTAAGAAGCACCTGTATACCCAAATCCCTCTGAAAACTCTACCAGAAATGAGACGTAAAGCAGGAGTCCCTATGAGAAACGATAGAACGAGGGACCCCATGAAGATGTACGATCTCTCGGATATATAGACGTCCGAGATCATCCACACCGAAGGTCTCCTTGATCGGCAAGAAGTGAGATCCCTTCGTGAGTCTGTCCACAACAACCCACACGACGTCATTTCTTGGAGGTGACCTCGGCAATCCAGTCACAAAATCCATCGTGACATCATCCCATTTCCACTCTAGAATGGGTAACTACTGTAACAGTCCAGCTGGTCTCTGATGCTCTGCCTTCACCTGCTGACAGGTGGAACATCTCGTAACGAACCCAACTATATCTCTGTTCATACCCGGCCACCAGTACTGATGTCTCAAGTCACAGTACATCTTGTTAACCCCGGGATGAACATCCCAAGCCAAAGCATTAAAACTCCTGCATCATCTCCTCACGTATATCCCCTGGAACCCATACTCGTCCATGGAAACACAGGACCTCATCATCGTATATCTCCCAACTAAGAGGAGGGTCTTCACTTTCCACAGACTCCTGTCGAACTAGGCCTTCTGTATCCAATAGCTATCTCATCCTCACTCTTTCCATGAGGGTAGAAGTCACAGCTAAAGAAGAAAGATAAGTCTTCCCCTGACTGTCGTGAACCTCCAGATGCATCTTAGAGAACAAGGCTATAAGCTCCCACTCACCACTGGCCTCTTGCACTGCCTGTGTCTGAGTCTTCCTGCTCAGTGCATCAGCTACTGCTTTACCTTTACCAGGTGTATAGGAAAGCTCAAAATCGAAGGACATTAGGTACTCGACCCACCTTATTTGCCTCATATTCAGGTCACACTATGTAAAGATATACTTGAGGATTTTGTGGTCGGTGAAAACCAAAAAATGATCTCCCAATAGATAATGTCTCCAATAGTGCAACGCATGCACAACTACAGCCAACCCGATATCATGCATCGGGTAATTCCGCTCATGTGGCCTCAACTATTGAGACCCGTACGCAACAACTCGGTCGCCCTACATCAACACTACTCCCAGCCCAATCCTTGATGAATAATAGTAAACTATATAGCTCTTCCCATGCTCTAGGAATATCAAGATTGGTGTGGATGTCAACCTTCCCTTCAGGTCCTGGAAAGCTATCTCGCAAGCTTCTGAACAAACGAACTTCACACCCTTCTTAGTCAGTCCTGTCAATGGTGCTGCTATGCGGGAGAAGTCCTGTATAAAGCGTCTGTAGTAACCAGCATTCCCTAAGAAACTTCGTATCTCAAACACGTTCTTAGGCTGCTCCCAGGAAACTACTGCTCTCTGCTTCTCTAGGTCTACTTGAACTCCTGCCTTTGAGATAATGTGTCCTAGTTAGTGAATGTGGTCTATCCAAAGGTGTCACTTTGAGAGCTTAGCATATAGCCGATGCTCTCTCAGTGTACTCAATACGATCTCAAAATGGGTGGCATGGTCGTGTCGTGTGTGAGAGTACACCAAGATGCCATCCACAAATACTACCAGAAATGAATCAAGGTACGAATGGAACACACGATTTATCAGATCCATGAAAACTGCTGGTGTGTTCGTGAGTCCGAACGACATAACCGTATACTCGTATAGACCATATCTACTCTGAAAAGCTATAAGCGGTATATCCGATGGTCTCACGTGCAGCTGGTGATACACAGATCTCAATTCAATCTTCGAGAACACTCATTCTCCATGAAGTCGATCAAACAGATCATCAATCCTCGGTAAGGGATATCAGTTC
This sequence comes from Viscum album, assembly GCA_963277665.1. NCBI lineage: Eukaryota > Viridiplantae > Streptophyta > Magnoliopsida > Santalales > Viscaceae > Viscum > Viscum album. Next base: position 487,304,140 of record OY728145.1, read on the forward strand.
TTAACCATAAATTGGTTCAGCTTCTGATAATCCACACAAAGTCTGAGGGTACCATCCGCATTTTTCGCGAAAAGGACTGGCGAACCCCAAGGAGAAGTACTGGGTCATATAAATCACTTTGATTTTAACTCCTCTAACTGCCTCTTGATCTCCTGGAGCTCAGGTGTAGACATCCTATAATGAGGAATGGACACCGGTGCTACTCCTGGAACAAGATTGATAGAGAAATCCACCTCACGCACCGAAGGTAGACCTGGAAATTCATCCAAGAAAACAACCATGAAGCGATCAACCAATGGAGGGAAATCCGGCGGAAAAGTCCTCTGATCATCAAGATATAAACTCGCAATATGAGCTGTAACTCCACCTCTCTCAAGATGCTCTGGTCCAACTAGACTCGCCTGAACATCCCATTCTCCCTTGTATAGAAACTCTCTGCCCTCTGGTGACGTGAAACTCACCCTGCGACGATAGCAGTCTACAAAGGATCGATAGGGAAAAAACTAGTACATTTCGATAATGACGTCATATCCCATCATCTCTAAGACATAGTGGTCCTAAAGGAAGTGACACCCTCCAACCTCAATGGGGAACTCATTACACTGACACACACCAGCCGTCCTAGTCCCAAACAGTGTGTCTAGCATCATGATATTCGAAGAAATAGAAACCCACAGCCCAAGGCTCTCCACAATGGGTACAGATATGAAACTATGTGTAGCACCTTTATCGAAAAGTACAAAATATAAGAAATAAGCTACTAGAATAGTACCTCTGACTATAGAAGGTCCGGGATCCTACTCTTGCTGGGTCTGCTGTTCTACATATGGTTTTCCAGTGCCGCAGCCCTGCGACACAACCTGGCTACCCTGAGTTGTCCCGCCCTATTACCTCTGAGATCCTGGAGTCTGGCTAGCACGACCACGACCACCATCTATGCCTGCACGCCCTGTCGTATTCCAGTTCCCTGACTGGTAAGAAGCCACTAGTCCTGCTCCCTCATGCGGAGTTTGCACAGAACCCATATCACTAGCCACTGGTGGAAACGCCCAACAAAACCGCCACAGATGACCCATCTTGCCGCAAGATCGATACTCCACTGGGTCTTGTGGACACTACGGCCTCTTGTGCCCCTCTCTTCCACATTGGTAGCACCTGATCGGGCCACCTGAAGAAACTGCCTGGCCGGTACTGCCTCCCTGAGATAAATCCATCTGTCTCTTCCTCTTGCCAGCAAAAATAGTACCAGTAACTAGTGTTGAACTGCCCTGGCCCACACCACTAGATTACCACAGGTTCCTCTCTATAATCAGTGCCTGATTCATGATAGTGTGTACTAAAGGCAACATGAAAACATTCACCAGTACTCGGATGTCATACCGAAGACCATCCTCAAAACGTCAGGCTCTCAACGTCTCATCCCCCACCAGCACGAGTGAAAAACGCTGAAGCTCTTTAAAACGAGTAGAGTAGTCCATTACCGACATAGTGACCTGCTGCAGATTCATGAACTCTCGAGCTCTATCTACCCTCAGTGTCTCGGGAAAGAAGAAGTCATAGAAGACTGCTTGGAAATCTTCCCACGCCATGTCTCTGTGATGCTCTGACTGGGTGGTAACATCCCACCACCTCTTGGTGGAATCACACATCATGTAAGTCGCGAGCTTGACCCTCCGCCCTGGTGGCGTCTCAAGATGCTCAAAAACAGTCTGCATCGACCCGAACCAAGACTCTGTAGCCTGTGGTCCGCTATCCCTGGAAAACGTAGGTGGATGCTGCTGCGGGAAAATACGCGTCAGCTCAGCCATAGATGTAGCAGCCTGCGGTGCTCCCTGAAAGTTCTACATGAACCACACAAAGCCCTCAAGGAACTGTGCCTCTGTGCCTGTGTTCGGTATAGCAGCTGGCGCCACATCTGGATCTGCTGAAGGTTCAACTGGTAGCCCATGTCCCACCATCTCCACAGTATAATCGTCGCTACTGTCCTAGAGAACAACTCGTGGTCGTCTAGGTGGCATGTCACTACAAGGTCAAAAGCACACCTCAGTTTCAAGATTATTAAGACTGCAATTGAAGGAAACACAAAGGAATAAGAGGAAGAAGGCATTTCAAAATTTGCAAAACAAGACTACATGACATGTACAATGACTACACGACGTGTACAGAACTTCTCTTCCCCTACCCGGGTCCTTATACACGGCTAAGAAACATGAATTCTGTTGAACAAAACTACACAGCGTGTATAATATCTACACGACGTGTACGGTGTTATTTTCCAACTGCCCGTGTCATCTGTGAAATGGCCAACTACTCGTCTTGACACTACATGGCATGTTACAACCATACACGGCGTGTACACCACCTTGTTTCCCAGCCACATGGCTAACACCACACGGTAGGTCCTCAGACAAGACTACACGGCGTGTCCCATAGGTACACAGTGTGTTCGGGGAGAGGTGACACTGGCCTGTGTTGTTAGTTACGCGACCGAGTCCCCAGGCCACACTACACGGCATGTCCATCATTGAGACAATGCGTTCTGTCAACGAGTTCACCAACCCGTGTTGTTAGTTACATGTTCGGACTCCGGGTTATACTACACAGCGTGCACATAATGTACACAACGTGTTTTACCCAAGATCTTCCCTTCCCCGTGTTTCCACCCACAAGGTTTGTGACACGTGAAGAGACTACACAGTGTGTACTTAGGGTACAGTACATGTACTCAAACAGTTTATTTTTCTTCCCGAACAGAAGAACATACACGTTGTGTGTGAGGTCCTACACGGCGTGTATTCTGGGTTTTCTGGACAGTATGCATCAGAAACTTCTCCGGAACCCAGAAATTACTGAAACCAACACCTAAGTGTCAAATTCTGACTCATGGGGGCCCATACTCCCCACAAATCAAAGCATGATATCTTATCTGTGCTATAACAGAATAAGTAGTCAACGATCCACCAAATTCCGGTCAATGGGGGCCCATAGTCCCCAAAAATCGAAGTTTGGAGTCCATTCTATAAACATGATCACATAAAATTACCCTATCACACAGCAGGTATTTTATTAGAGTAGGTATCACTACAACATGCTTTACTAGCACAACAAATATCTCAACAACATGCGATTTATAATGCACCTACATGGCATGGAACTATGCATGGCATGCGATATCTAGCATGTGCCTAAATGATACATGAGACGGAATACCCTCATATCATCTGGTTTTAACTAAATAGAACCCATTATGAAAATATAACAGCACAATCTCAAGTGCGTCACCCATCGTGAAATCAAATTAAATATAAAATTTTAAAAATCAAAAGAATTGCAAAAATACGAGGTAGACTGTATTTTCCCTATACACGGGTTAGCTACGCCCGGACACAACTTATTACCCACTACCGTTCATCCTATCCCTGATTAAGGCTCCAAATAGTAAGTCAAAGAAAAGTACCCCTCTGATACCACTTTGTAACGTCCCGAGCCGGGTGCCACTCAACGGGTGTCCCAAACCCGGTTCACCACATGAACTCAAGCGCATTTCCCCAAACACCAGAGGTTGCTGACTAGCAGTGAGGGCCCATGTCTGATAGTGGGGAAACTATGACCTCATTTGTCAAAGTGTAACCCGGTAGAATATAATAAAAACATACATCAACAGCGGAAGCAGTAAACCATACACAACTGAAATAAACAAAAGCAGTGGATATAACCATCAGTATATAGAATATAATGCTACAAGTCTCAAATTCTAAGAAAACAACCATATCATGTTATACATCAATACAATACAATAAAAAGCAGAGTACAACAAAACAAAGAAAACAGCTAGTAGCGGCATCGCGAGCCTAGGCTCGGTCCCATGCCCTCTTACTCCACAACAATAGTAAAGTACCTGTATTGGGACTCTTTACCCTATCTATACCTACAGAAATGTAATCTCTTTGGTCTGAAAGGCGTGACCCAAACAGGGTGTGAGAAATATTTCTCAGTAGGCGCCGACCAAAGGCCCGTGCTCAACTGTGCGTAAAACATGCACCAAGTGTGTAGTAGTAAAATGAAAAAAACTAAGCAGTACTCAAAAGTAACTAACTTAAAAGTTATATTGAAATTTAATTATTCATTTAATCCATTTAAAAGAGTAATATTATGTGCTCAATAGCACCAATCCCTCAGGAAAACTAGAACCATGCCCTCATGATGAAATAGTAAACCACACCCTCAGGATTGCCCTCAGGCTATATAGAATCTAACCCGGAGGTATTTCCCTCAGGCGTAACATAATTTTTCCTCAGGCATAAGAAGTGTCGCCCTCAGGCATAGAAGTCAAGCCCTCAGGCACGAAAGGTTGACCTCAGGCAAAATAACTACAACCCTCAGGCTAAACAGTGAAGTTCCCTCAGGCTAATCACAACAACGCCCTCAGGCTAAACAGGTAACCGAGCCATGCACAACATGTAAACAATCAGTAAACAAGAAATTACTCCCAAGGAAATTCTATAATTACTAATTTAAAGGAATACCCTCAGGTATCCTGGCCAAACATCTAAACAGTGAAACACACCCCCGGGGTGGTTCCAGATCCAAGAAATGATCCCAAACAGCATTTTATTATCATAATTTAATCATATATGCAATTATAGGCATTAAATATAGCAACGACCTTAGCCACACGACACCCCAACATGGGTTCATGGCATGAAAACGCACAAAAATGCACGACAGTTAGAAATTTACACCAAGCCACCTACCTTATACGCCAACGAGCGTTATATACGAATGCCAACTCCAGAAATGCCCAAGAAAGGCGTAGATCTGACGAAGAACAAAACCCATTCAAACGTAAATATCTTTCGTTAGTGGAAGAATTGGTAAGAAGCATACCAGGAGAGGAGAGGGCTTACCCGTGCAGTTCCAACGAGATCGTATGAAGCCAAATAGAATTCCAGATGAACACCCGGTGGATCTTTAAAGGTTCAGCCATCCTCCTTATCTCCAAAACGGCTCAAACGCCTCCTCTACAAAATGAGGAGAATACTGCCTGTTTTATGCCAAAAAAACAAAGTACACGACATGTAATTCTAAGTACACAGCATGTACTTCTTTCATTTAACTGTTCCTTTGGTAGCACCGCCACACTGTTCATCCGTCGACATGAGTACACGACATGTACTTCTGAGTACACGTCGTGTACTACCACCCAGATCGCGGTGACTCCATCGCCTTACTGTTTAAGCCTGCCGACTGACTACACGGCGTTTAAGGTACCAATACACGGCGTGTAGTCGGTTCCTACACCCTTCGTCACCAGCATGGCTACAGGCCCCATGTACCCATCCCACATGGCCTAAATTACACGACGTGTGGAAAAAGTACACAGCGTGTAGTTCCAAAATTTAGGAATTTTCCCCATTTTCCATATCTTCTCAAAAACACTTAAGGAAAAGGAAAAAGAATAAGCCCATACCTCAAAACTAAGAACCTGGTTCTTATAGTTTTTACATTTACAAACAGAACCAGATTTATCATGTCAATGTAATGCATAATCACACAAAAACTATAGATTAATTTCATAAGACACAACATATGTTGGTTAAACTCTTATGAAGGGGTGAGTATAAACATACTCAATAGGAAACCTCAAAACATAGGAAGGAAAAAATGGTGGGTTAGTTTGAATCTTAATAAAATGAAAAATAAATACCCAAGTATTATTTAATGATTAAATACGTAATAAAACACAAATATCATAGTTCAAATCCATAAATATCACATGTCGTATATAGCTACAATTATATAGTAAATCAAAAGGCTCATCACATTACAACTAAATTGCATCTGAAAATGAAACACCATATTATTAAGGGGTGGGGAGAAGTGAGAGACTAGATAAGTTACCTATAAATTCAAAGCATGAACCCCTAAATTCAAACCATGAAGCTCAAGGTAAATATTTTTCCTCTATCAACTCATCCATGAAAAATAAAGGGTATAAGACATATAAAACCAACGTTAACCGAGAACATGCACATCAAAATTGGGGTATTACATTCAGTATGTCCTAAAATATTGAACATTCCAAATCTAATAACTTTAATGATCACACTAGAACCATCTATCACTTGACATTAGGGGAATCATGTTTCTTGTGTCAAAATATAACTACATCTGAAACAACTTCTTATATCTTGAATTTCATGAAAACAATTCACTCTATGAAACCCAAGTTCAATGTCATACTATAGTGGAGGACCAATTCATCACTAAGAATTCATATATCAGTTAATGAAGTTACGTATATATAGATAAGGGACCCATAAACCACACTATAGGGGTGTTTCCCAACCCTTTATAAATAAGGGAAACATTCTTCTATCGATAACATAATGAAGAAAAGGATCATTAAATCATATGTCGAACATAGTGCACCCACACCCTATACATTAGGGGAGATACAAACCCATTAATATATGTGTAACCCAAACCTCCTAATTAATAGAATAATTGAGGATGTAACTAATCCTAAGTTCACAAAACTCGTTACCCCATAGTCACTATATCATAGGAATAGATATACAGGTACCACAAGAAATACCTATAAGAAGAGGTTGTCACCTTATAATTTGTTAATGTTCTCATGTGGATAAAATATGAAAGCAAATAATCACCATCAATTCATAATTTTATTGCTATGATTTAGGTTTATAGGGAAGCGATAAATATATCTTCCTTTTCAGAAGTATGTGCAGTAATCCCATACATCGAAAAACATGGCAATAATGAAATTATTTAAGCCCTTAGTCAAACCATGATTCACTTATGTGTTCCCTACGGCTAAATGAACACCCCAATGAAAAAAACCCAATTCAATAATTGAAATTTAAGAACCATTCCACATATATTTTGAGAGTACCAAACACCATAACATTTTAGGGGCCCATTCACTGTCATTATTACATTTATATGGGATTACGAAACCTAGTTCCCATTTTAATCATCACACAAAAACATTGTTATTAAATATATATATATATATGGAACCTACGTTTTAGAAATAATATTGTAAATGGATAGAAATGAAGAAGAGGATCACACAATAATTTTATATGTGAAAAATAATCAGAGGAGACTATTCACATGTCTAATTCTGATACTCATATAAAAACATTTGAAAATACTATAAGGCCATGAGGTTTCCCTTGAGGTGTATTGCACAGTGTTTTCATGTTGGGTTTAGTGCATGCCTAGGAACCCATCCAACCCATTCATGAATGGGTTTGGTGTGGGTTCATAAAACCACATTCTCCCACTCAAGGGATATATAAGGATAGTGTAGATCAAACCCAGACCCTAATGAAAGAGATTATGCCTATGGAGGAGCTTCTTAGAGGGTGTATAATGATCATAGGGGCTATCCCATACACCCCTCACATATGCTCTAAGGGAGTATGGTTGGTTGGCTATAAATCACATCCCCATGTCAGGGTTGGCTGGAACACCCTAAATGTTTGTTCTCTATCCATTGTGGCTTGTTCACGTTATCATTCATGTAATCCCATACTTCTTATCCATATTAGGGATAGCTCATTTCTCCAATCTGTCTCAACCATTTATGTGAAAATATATTCGTCCATCAATCTTCTAGATGATATAATGACTAGAATGAAACTATATTTATTTCTATTCCTAGATGAATTCATGTTCACTATTGTCACTATATTTTTCTCCGTCACCATTACTTATCATCATAAAGATGCCAAAAATCCATAATGTTCATCCATTTACTAATTACACCATCAAAAAATATTTAATCCACTACCAATTAAAGCCTAATATGACCACTAAGGTTTTTTGGTTTTTCATAATATTTTCAATGTGAATCACTCCACACTATCACGATCCCACCTAGGCTACTGCATAGGCTAATCCAATCATCACCACTATATCAAGCAACCACATCACTTTGCCCCTAAAATTTTCGATGTATCTAGGTTTTGTGGATTTTTCCTAAACAAAATATATAATAGAGAGATATACATGGGAGATAATTATTCAACGGATAAGGTGTCATTCTTTTCCCATGCATGAAAATCTAGGCTCGAGTGGGATAGTGGTTTTTCACTACACCTGGATTCTAACTGATGAATAATGAGAGGATTGTTGAATAGTGGATCCATCCACATAGTCTTCAATATATGATCATGATCTTCCATTGATCATAGAACTAATGAGAAATGAAAATATTTAAAATAATTATAATAATTCACAGAACATATACCTTATGATTGAAACACTATAAATGATGAATAAATTTATATGTAATGATTAATGAATCAAGAATTATAATAAAATAATCACACACTACTATGGAATTAGTAACAATAAAAGATATCTATTAACTCCATGAATTTCTCATCTTGTCCTAGAAAAATGAGACATGAAATTCTACTTAGGGTTGTAATATTATTTTAGGATAAATATAATTTAATATATTAAAGTATATTTTTTTACAATAATGAATATTTTAATTGATATTTTAATTTATGTCAAAATAAAGGCTCAAATTGGAGGCAAAACCCAAAAATATTAGTATAACTCTCCTTGGTAAAACCCAACATCCTAAGACAAACTATAGAGCTGAACTATCTATTAATGGATTTTTTTGATGATATTTATGATTCATATTTTTTGTGCAACTCAGATTAATTATGTAATAGGCCATAGATTGTTAGGTACCATAAATTTTTATTTCAACAATTAATTAAGTTTTTTGAGTTAATAATTTATATGATGAAGTGTTGAGAATATTTTAGTTGGATTTGGAGGGTTTTAGGGGACTAAAATGAGATGTAAATATGGTGCATTGTTAGGGGAAACCATAAATTTCTCTATAGTAAAACATGTGAATTTTCTTTTGAGAAGAATAGTGGTGGGTCCATGGTTTGTTCTTGGTTAGAAAAACAATGTGATATTTTCTAGAAAACCATATGGCTTAAGAAAAAGTAAAAAAACTTTTTAGTTCACAATTTAGTATACCGTAAATGTTACATAAAGTGGAATAATCACTCACACATTTGGTGCATTGATTTTATAAAATATGGAACAAACCATTCAAAATGTGTTATTAATTTGAAAATTCGTATTTAAACCCAAATCCTCTCTGAGCCCCTCATTCCTTTTCTTACTCCAAGGGATATAAAACATGAGGTTGATGGTTTTAATTCATGGTGGTTCCTATACCTCCATACTCTAAATTTGGAGGATCTAGAGAGTTGATTCACGTGGACTCAGGGAAAGAGTTTATTTCTCTCTCTACTCTTTACATATATCCTAGATATAATCTTTTATTCATGAGGTTAATCACATATCCACATGATGATTACTCAATCTATGGATTCTATCATAATATTTTGGATAATTATTTTATCATTGAAGGATTAGAGCATTATTTTATTGTAAATGACATCCTCTCACTCTTTCTTGAATGGATCAAGATCTACTATTGGGAAATGATATTTTTAGGTATGAATAATAAAATTCAATATCTTATTATTTTTATCTTCCTTGAATACCAATTCCATAGTTCATGTTGTGATGGATTGGGTTTTTTCTAGTGAATGGTTGTGCACAAGGGTTATCTAGGTATCTCCCTTTTTAGAATATTAGAAATTGGAACCAACAACTTAAAAGTAGGAATTGCATGCCATCTTGGGCATTTTTATGGAGTTTTCTCATTCTTTGTTGTTTTTATGTTCCTAGTGTATATAATATTTCTTTTTTATGGTATGTTCTCTTTTATTAATAACCTATGAGACATTTATATTGTATAATATGTGTGTTCCTTTATATGTTTCACATAATAATGGTTTTTTCATAGTTTTTCCATGTTATTATTCACTATGTTTTGTTTTATTTGTGTAGTATTTCATATCATGTGGAATAATTCTGGTCATATATTTCCATGTTTACCGTTTCCTATTGCATATTAATTTTTTAATATTTAATATATATGTAATACATGTTGTGATACATTGTTCCTTTCTAGTTTATGTCTTACTTTTGGATTTTTACATAGCTAGTGGAACCTATTTTTTAGGTTTCACATTTATTGGTGACCTTGATGGACTTAGAAAAATACTTAGTGGGGGATCATAGACGACTTGTCTAATTATTTGTGTCTCAATGTAGAACATTTGACACCCAATATTATCATGTTTTTATCACATGGGGGAATTCCATACACCTTTGGAATAGGTTCCATATGCTGGTATGATATTCCAGTAGGGAATAACCTTTTTTATGTGCAAAGATCCACTGATTCAGGTGTACCAAACATGCATACCATTTATGATTATAATTCATCCATGAGTCATTATTGTGACCAAACCATAAAGGAGGGTGTCGAGTTTTTATTTAATTGTAGAATGTACATTGTACTTAAAGGCATAAAATGACACATAGTATAATATAATTCACACCATGACTACATGTGATACTATTGTGGCATGACACCAAAACATGTATGACTAGGGTTTATCATAACATGGTTGGTGAATTATTTCTTGATACATGATTGGTTTTATTCTTATATGTTTAAATACCTTTCTATAATGATATACACATTTATATACATGTGAAATTATTTTATAGATGCATTAATGGTGTACTGATGGGTTTATAATCACACAATATGCGGAAATATTAGTGTGTGTGCATACTTTTTGATCATTGATCTTGAGAAGGGTAATTTACCCAGAGCGGTTTGTTGATGATCTTGGAGTCAGGGATGGATACAGTATAGGGAAGGTATATAGATAGTTTTCAGGACATATTTTTTTTGAATGTTATGGTTATACTACATATTCCTATTGACCTTACACATGAAGAGTCCACTAGTTATTAATGTAAGACCAGAATGAAATATAATATAAACCTTATTCATGGTATTTTATAATTTTTTTAGTTGACTTATTTTTATATTGTCATTTACTGGTGTATGATATGATCATCTCAAGTATAGTCTTCAAACCACACTTTAGATTTTCGCCACTAGTTGATATCCTCTTGTATATGGGGAGGCACGTTTTATATTATATAACACTTCATATTGGAACTGGTGATTTGGGTTGAGTTGTTTCAAATTAAATAAATAAATATTATTATATAATCCCTTCAAACTCATGTTCTATATAATTTCCCCATACATTCCCTATAGGTAAACACCATGACATGAGATTAGTAAAAGAATAAAAAAAATCCATGGTTGTTTTCTTGGAAGAATTTTATATTTTAACCCATTATGGATTTGAATATATAATACTTAGGAATTACATAAGCCATACATTAGGAAAAAACAAGTCACTACATTCCCTAAACTATATATTTCATCTTATAAATGAAAAAACAATACCTTCTGATCCAAGAAGTTCACAAAACAACCTCATAAAAATTATGATATCCATTCCCATATTATTATTCCATTTCTAGTGTTTCATAACCTATATGGTCTAATAAGAGAATAAATCAGGTAATGAATCTTTGTCTTATCACTTTTATTTGGACATCCATTTTTTAGGCTTCTATTACAACATATCCATATTCACCTCAATCTCATTTTAAGATAAATCCTCAAGGAATATGAAAGATCACATTTTATATCCACTCTTGGAATTCATACAATATAACTATATAATTTCAAAGATAAATAACATCTCAATAATAGAATCTATAATTAAAAGATTTAATGTCTTTGAAAAATTTATTTCATTCAATGTGATTGGATATGAATTTATATATATTATTTAAATACATCAGCATCATCCTCATAAAAACATGAATAATAATTTCAATACATGTAATCATATAAAGGAATAAATCAAGGAAATGGTGCATGAATATATTATGACGTTTAGTAAAATAGGGAATGAACATGATACTAGAATCGATATAGTATATGGGTGAGAATAATCTGTATCATATCGTAAGAAAAATATCATCATCATAATTATGATGGAATATTTTTTAAGAGACAATGAATGTTGAATATGCATAATTATTTAATATTATATTGTTATAGTCAAAACACAGGCTAAAATTTGAACAAAGGCTACATAATTCTAACACATAAGATATTTGTACAAATAACCACATTATAAAATGTGAACAAAACTAGTAACATAATCATGAATAATACACATAATATGATAAGAAATATCACATTACCAAATCAATTAGAGGGATAAATAGTTACAATCCCACTCATTACATCCTAAATTACTTATAATCATGACTTATATATTGAGAATAATCTTTTAAAAACATAATAATAAAATAAAACCAAAAACAATAACGGAGTAGAAAATGATATTATAAGGCACATATCAATGGATAAAATAAAGAATAGTCCAAAAAATAAGGGAATATATAATTTTAGATATTTATTGTTAGAATTATCAAATAAAATATAAAATTTATTAGAGAGGAGGAGATTAAATATATTAATATATAAAGAGAGTTTTTAGGGAAAGTCTCCAATCAAATTTCGTAAATTTTTCTTGGAATTAATCATAATTAAGTAAGAATTTTTATATAACTAGAAGAAAGAAAGAGAAATACAGGTGAAATAAGTTGAGAGTAAATGTCAAGAATAATAATTTTGAAAATATAGAAAAGGATAAGATTGACCTAAATAAATAGTTAGGGTTTATAGTCCCTTTACATTTTATTTTATTTTGTTGAGTATTATTTTTCTTTTTTCATAATAAAGACAAGTTTATGAAAACACTAATCAAGAATTTTATTCCATTGATTTATATTACTCTTGATCGATTATAATTATTAAAATTAATTTATTTATAAATTTTGGTCAATGATTAAATAATTATATTACATCTCTATAAATAAATACATTCAACTGTGGATTTATTATAATTTAGTCATGTTTATAAACATCTCTAAATTAGTTATAAGTGTTTCTGAGAAGCATAGGGAAATGAGGTTTTACAAATTTGGTTTTGTTTTAAAATTAACATATATGTATTTATAATAAATGATGGTAAATCTCCATATAAATACCCTCATTTTATAAAAATATATGTATGTATTTTTATTTGATTAATTATTTTTTAGATGGAAGAGTTGAGTCCTCCCCATTAATGTTTGACCCACGACCCCTATCATTCTATTATCCCCAACCACATTTGGCCCCCATAACATATGTCCCATATATTCTAATACCAAATTCACTTACTACCCTTATCATAGATACTACCCACCCCACCAACCTGATACCCCCAGGGACGCTAATGCAGGCTAACATGTTCCCCACACCCATTGTAAAAAACATTAATGCATGCATCATGATGCTCGAATGCATGAAATTATATGCACATATCAACAATTGGACCACTTATTCATGTATGTTTTTATATATAAAAAAATTATATTAAAATTATATATAATTTAATATAGTTATGAATTTATATATTAAGTAATACGTTAATATACACACATATATATAGATATAAATTAATATATAAATATTTACAGGTATATTTATATAAATTTATATGTATATATATAAATATATAAACATATATATGAATAAATTCATGATGAATTATTAATTTTCAATTAATTAATTATAATTATTTATTAACTGTTGTGTTTATTGGTTTATCTGTGTCTGTGTGTGTATCCATGTGTGTGTGTGTGTAACAATTGTTTTTATTGTTATGTAATATTGTTATATAAGTAATTTTTTCAACATGTTTATATATACATATATTAATATATAAATTTAATGTATATATATAAATAAATTAATATACATATACATATATATACAACCCCATTTGAGTAGTAATTTTTATATTAGTGATAACGTATTCAAATAATATTAATTAATTAAAAATATTTTTAAACTTTTGTGTTTGTGTGCTTATATGTAGCCATGTATGCTTATATTAATTTTATATAGGTAATATTTATTTCTATATAATATGATAATATATCTAATATTATTTTTACTTATATATATATATATACTAATAATAATATAGTGATAAATTTATATATCTATATATAGATTAATTTATATATATATACATTATATTGATTATTATTTAGTTATTATTAATTAATTATAATTTTTTTTAATTTTATGTGTTTATATATATTTTTATGTATATATATCTATGGGAATGTTTCTACATATATATTAAGAATATATAAAAAATCTCAAGTTCCCAAAACCAATCCATTATGATTTCCCCAGGCCGGGAAGTGTCAGGAGGGAGTTCAGGGCCATTAATTTTTTTTTTGAAATATATTAGTTTACTCTCATGGCCACATGACTAACCATGAAGTCACCTGATACTTCGTGTGGTTTGTTGGTTATTTGATATGGGTAGATGGTACCTTCATGTGTTTGGATGGTTCCCAAATGTAGTGGGTTGGTTCTTCATGTCCTAGCTTGTTTGGGTTTTTTGTTCAATCCAATGGTTTGGAAATTTATAGTCCTTCGAAAAACCAATATTCTACAGAATGGTGTGATAAATTATTTTAACATAAAATATCAAATCAAACAAATATAATAATTTTTTAAAATATATATTATTAGGATTAAATATTGAATTTGAATTATTTTAAATTCCATGGGATTAAGTGGGTCATTTGATAACTCAATTGAATAATTTTGTCGAGGATGGATGAGAGAACGAGAGATTCCCCTTTTCGAACTGAGGATATAAAAGTTTCATTATGATATGATCCATACTTATCTATGGCCTCATTTCAAACATAATAGAGAAGTTCATTATAAGGTATGGTGAATGGTTCTGATCCGAGGTCGGGTGAAAGGTAAGATAATAAAACTAAAATTGGATATTCTATCTAGAATTACAGAGGTATTACATTCTAATAATCATTTACTGGTTGGGTGTTTGATTTTAAGGATACTAATAGACAACCCCTCATAAAAAATCAGTGTAGGGTGCTATTTCAGTGTCTTCTTATCAGAAAGAACTTCATAAAAGTATAGAACTGTGTATGTTCTCAATCCTAGGTTTTATTTATTTTGTGAATGGGTATAATCCTTTGTCCAATGAATATCTTAAAACCATAATCTCATATTACTGGAGGTTTTCGAAATTTATGATGATCTTTATAAGAAAAATATTTTTTCTCAGCATCTAGAAAATATATGTAGATTTCAATGCTGCATGGTGGTCTGGAAATCTTAATCCAAAGCCTATAATTTTTCCAATCTCTAATTGAGATCCTCACTATAAAACCTTTGACTAGTGGAAGTCTAATGCATAGGTGTGGGTCAGGATGCATGGGCTTCCTTTAGTCTTTTGGTATCCCAATATCCTCAATGATTTAGAAACATGTTTTTTCACCCCATTAAAAATTTATCAGTGAACTCTAAATGGATATCTTGGACTCTATGAAAGGGTTCTCATCGACATCCACGTGGATAAACCTCCACCATACAAGATTTCTCTTATTAAAAATGATCATTATCTTGAATTCAAGACTGAATTAGAACACATCCCTCCATACTATGAATATTTCAAAATGGTTAGACATTGAATTGATAATTACAATGTGTTGAATAATTAGGTCAATTTTAGTAATAACCGGATGGCATGGATGAATGTCCAAAAAGGAAAGAAGAAAACATAACTAGTGATTATGAAGGATTCAACAGCTAGAAAGGGAAAGGGTGTTAAATGGGATAAACCCATTACCATTGGTACATAATGGGAAGAACTTGTATATGAATAATAACATCAATAGTCCATTCATATTTCATTTGAAAATCCTAAAGCAAGATGTATTGAAAATTGATTTGAAAATAATGGTACTTCATCTGAGGAAGTAGCAAAAATATATTGTGAATCTCTTCTCCAAAATTTTAAATATTGTTTCTTCTATACAATCTAAATAGTTTCTTATTGATTTTATCTCTGTTGATTTGAACTCAACTACTCATATGGACCCTCAGTCCATGTTAATTCTTTTAGATGGAATATAATAGATTTAGGTAATTGAGAAATCCATGAATTTAATAAATTATCAAGATTCACCTAGGGGCTTGAGGAAATACACACCTATCAGCCGACTGATGGTAGATAACGGTATTCTCTTATTGATCATTAATTCTGATTTTGACAATAAAGAGGCACAATCTATCTCAAGTTTGAATAAAATAGTACTGACTAGAAAATAAGAAAGATACAAGGGTTGTAAAGACAAAATAGAAGATGGATTGCACCTGAGAAGATAGATTAAAATGAAGAAATTTTCCTAGAACTACCGAGGAATATAAAACCCCAGCACAGTGAGTTACCTTTGAATTATTATTGGTAAACCGTCCAAGCATAATTGTTCTATCTGAGGAAAAAAAATCATTTTGGTCAGGACTATCCTCTTGATTGTAGTGGCTATTCATTTCTGGGTAAAAATAACGATTCCTAAAATGCAGATTGATTATGGATTTTGGTTCATATGTATTATTTCAATCCTTTTATTTCCTATCCATATTCGAATATTATTAAATTCAGCCTCCTTAGATCTAGTGTGGTTTTATTCTACTCAGTTGTTTATACCTTCAAAAACTATACAGACAGGAGAGCCCTTTAGTAGAAACTCGTACATGTCTCCAAAATAATCAATGAACCTTGGATCATTATTGGGCATTTCAACTCAATAATTCACGAATATGAGAAACTTTGACCAGTCTCACATTCTATTTCCATAAAATATTTCATTTCTTGTGTTGAGGAATCAAATTTTTTCAAGGTCAACATTGATGGAGAAAATTTCACTTCGTACCAAAAGCATTTAAATGAGATAAAGGAAAGTATAATTGAAAGAGAAGTTGTTAATGATGTATCCCTTTGACCCTGAATATCCATATCATGTTTCACCTTAGTAAGTCACAATTTTTACTACCACCGCATCCCTGTGAACTCTCTTGATAATGAATTATGTATTCCTCTCCCTTTGGGGTTTAATAATTATTGGACTACCAACACTAAATATTAAAAAATTGTTCATGATACTTTTAAATTGATTAATGGTAGAGATAACCCCCTGGGATTGATCTCAAAAAAAAAGATCAAAATTAAAATGAAAAAATGGAGAAGGAAAAGTATTAGCTTCTTAAATGAAGAGATAGATTCTCTTGAATGTTCTCCTCAACTTCTTCAATAGTACATCACGAAAAGTAATTTCTGTAGTAACCTTGAAAAAGAAAAAAAATTTATTCCAAGGACACAATATTATGAAAATTATGGATGGAATTTAGAATGATATTTTCAAAAATATGTGGCTCATTGATGGAGATAGAAACACTAAATTCCTCAATCCGCTTCTAAGGGATAAAATGAATAATAATCCCTTTTCGCTTATTAAATATGGGGATCAACTTATTGAGAGTATTCATGCTCCATATAATCACATTTTTTCCTCATATATGAACCTATTCTATGTCAAAAACAAACATGAAAATTTAAAAGAATTTATCATTCCTAAAAATATCACTGAGGAGGAAAACATTATGCTTGCTTCAACTCCCTTGGATATTGAAGTCACTAATGTTGTCTTTGGACTCAACAAAATAATTTCTCATGGAAAAGATGGATTCATTAAAATAATTATAATCTTATTGGTTAGTCAAATATCATCTTATATAGAACCTAGTGAATTATTTTTTAAATGGTGGTATCCTCCCAAAGGGTATCAATACTAAATTACTTTCATTTATTAGAAAAGTGGAAAATACCAGGGACATTATCCAATTTAGAACAGTTTCCCTTTTCAAGACCATTCATAAATCCATTAAAAAATTCATTCAACTTGTCTCTCCAAAATCATTGATAAAGATATATCATATAATTCTTTTAGTTTCATCTATTTTATGAACATTCAATATTACATGCTCCATACTTCGAAATGTGTACAAGCTAGTGATTTTTTTTAAATGTTGTTTTCTCAAAAATGATATCAGTTCTCAATTCCTTTATTTGATTCCAAAAGTGGAAATTATAGTGAAATAATCTAATTTAGACCAATTTATATTGTCAAAACCATTAAAAAACTCATCACAAGAATCTTTCATCTAGGTTTCCCTGAATCACTAATAAAATTATATCTTGGAATCAGTTCGGTTTCATAGGAGAATTCAATATTTCTTTCTGCCTAAAAAAAATTCATGAACCTACTCAAAAAAACCACTATGGGAGGTAAAATTTATTTAAATATTGATATTTAAAAATACTTTGATATAATTTATTGGGGTTTTATTGGAAATATTGTTTCCTCATTTGGCTTCAACATCTTATTCATTTTTGGGATTAAAACACTCTTTAGATATTCTCATATCTCAATAATAATTTTTTTTTCTTCATAAGGGTAATTCACATGATCAATGGGGGGTTAGGCAAGGGAAACCCCTCTATGAAATTATATTTTATATAACAGAAGACTATATTAGTAGGCTTCTTCTTTATATCATTGAAAAAAAAGATTTGAAGACTATTAGCGCTGTGCGATATTTTTATTATCCTTCTCATATCTTTTTTTTAAAAGATATTATTTTGTTTAATTTTGGGGAATGGAAAAATATAATAGAATCAAAAATTATATTCTATATAATGATCGTGTATCGAGACAAGAAATAAAATGGTTCAATTCATTTATCTATTTAAGCAAGAATATCTCCACCCCCAGGAATTTGAACATGATCAATGACTTGGGAATCAGAGAGGGAACCCTTATATTAATTTATATAAGTGTTAATACATTATTGGGAAGACCTAGTGAATCCCATATCACTCATATTATTATTCATATTAGAAGAACCTTGACCTCATTGAATGTTAAATATATCTCAATGGGATGTGGATCTTGTCTTTTCAAACATGTGGTGGTATATAAATATGTTTATTCCATCATGGTTTATAATTTTACATATTCCACAATTAAAAGGATAAAAAATATGTGATGAAATTTTTATTGAGTGGTATTATTCTGGAAAGAAAGATCATCACAGTTCCTTGGATGTAATGTTGCAGGCCTTCTAATATTAGAGGTCACTGAATAAAAATACTAGGATTGCTTAATTAGTTCATTCAAGGTAAATTCATATGGAGACTTTTTAATTTAATATCAAACTATATGGGATTCCGCCGATCAAGATTAATGGGAAAATTGAAAACCAGAAACTCCAATTAGGTTGATCCTCCAAATGGTCTGATTTGATGGAATTTTATGACCAAAATTATATGAATTCCCACATGTTGGAAAACAGTAATTATTCACTTAGATTTTTGAAAGATAATTGGATTAGAAGTACTTTGATAGATTTGATCAACCCCTTTTTTAATAATAAGGAAATCAAAACCAAAATAATGAACCAATTAGAAATTCCTAACTCACTAAATTAGGAAATTAGATCAATTGTTCCAAATTATGAATTCACGAACCAGGAGGAATTTCATATATGGGAAATGAAACTGAATGGTATGTTTGAATATAAATTATTTAATAATCATGAAGTGTAAGGAACCCAAAATGTGTTTTAGACTTCAAAAAACAAGTGGATATTTCCTTACATATTTTAAATAGTATAGAGGATCTCCTTCTATAAATTTCCCATTAATGTCAACCTCAAGAAAATTCTAATTTATCTTTGTTTAAGTTGTATTTTATGTCACAAAATTATATAAGAAGTGGATCACCTCTTCTTATAATCAAAAATTTTCACATCTTTATTGATGTTAGTGTTTGCGATTTTTGGGGTTCACCAGCTAAATGTAGTTAAAATTAAGGACCTGATAAAGGAATCTATATAACAATTGATGTATCTGCAACAAAAAAATCTATTCAGGGTTACCTTTGTGGAGCTCCTAAATGTCATCTATTGTGGAAGAAAAAAACTCAGGATTCAGAATACACCCTTCCATATTAACGCAACATTTATTGATATTTTTGCAGCTATCTATATTGATAACAAACTATAGAATGGTTGGTGTGATAATTTAGTTCATGACTTCATAATATTGAGATGACTAAAAATTCTACATAAATCTCCCCTCATTGTTGAACTCAATGTTTTTTGGATTCCCTCATTTATTGGATGGTTCAAGTTCAACTCTGATAGAGATTCTAGGGAAAATCACAAACCAATGTGATTTGGGCCATATTTATACACCAAAATAGTGATGTAATGGATTTTCTTCATGTTATATGTGACTTTGACACTCCTTCAGAAGAAAAATTGATAGGTCTAATCAATTTTGATCACATTATAAGCTAAATGAATTGAAATAATATTTGTTTTGAATGCGACTCCACCATAATATTTCAGGTAGTTAGACACAGAAACATTCAACCAACCTTGATATTTTTGTCTATATGGTCCAAGTGACTTGAAGAACTGACCACAATGAGTTATATTATAAAACATTCTTTTAATTAATCCAACTCTCTAGCTAATGTCATTTTAAAAAAATGAGTTCTTGATGATGATTTCATCTATTAAAACACTCTACCTCTTGAATTGAAGCATATTTTTTCATATTTATAAATACAAAATATGATTTATTAGATAGTTCTTACTATAATTTTATAACATGAGATCCTATGAGCTCATTTTTCTCTAAAAATTGGTACATTCCATGTGTTTTAAATAAAAGTAACTAAAAATTTTAAATGGATGTTTGACCAAATTAATCTTCATAGATGTTCCAATATTTTTATCTTTTAAAAAATGTATGATATTAACTCAAGTAATGTACTTTTTTTGATAATATATTATCCAAAAAATTCACTTGACCGTTGGTGTCATCTAACTTTGACAACAATCCTTCCTACTAATGATTGTATCTATGTTTAGGATCATGGTTCCCTATCTATTTTCAAAAATATCATTTCATGTTTTTCAAGTGATTTTTTATATTTTATATTTATCCCTTCTATACATGTATATTTTGATTGATTAATCCATTAACGTTACAATATCAAGGTAGAATCATCATCTTCCTTTTCCAATATTTTATAGTGAATCAGGTTTTGTATCTTCTTGTCCATGATGGTATCCTTGTTATCCTCTTATTTTGTTGATTTTTGAAATTATAATTCATTTGTTTTCTAGTGGGTTGATGTTAAAAATTAACCAATGAATTTAATGACCCAAATTAAATATTTTTAATGAAGGGTGTGTAATCACATGTGTTTATATATTTCTATATCAGTGTAAATTGTTTTCTCTAGAAACATATAAAAATTTGTGAAAATAAAGTGGAAATAACTGTGACCTTTAATCCTCTATTGAGTATTTATAAACTTTAAAATATTATACGCATAATTCATAAATGGATAAGAACTTATATATGAAAAATGAACCCATTGAGTATGAATACTAAAACTATGTGAAAATAACCATGCATGAGACAATGAATTGATGATAAATTCAATGTTTAAATTAATTGTGGTTTTATGTGGTTTTTAATCTTCTATTATATCCTACAAGTATGTTTGTATTTTTATTTATGGTTTTGTGTATTTTCATTGAATGTGTGATGATAGGGGTAATAGGTTAATCTTTAGGGTATGTTGTGGGTAGTGGAACTGTTGTGGTTGATATGTGGATATGGTGAGATGGTTATGTTATTGGATTGGAGGTGTTAGGAGACCTGATGGGTTTTAGTGTGATTAATTTTCTATGCATATGAGTGGAGATAGAATATAATGTTGGTAATTATGAAAGGGTAATGGTGTGGGATAGAATTTTATAAAATTAGGGTTGAATTTTCATGTGGTAATTGGTTCAAAAAATTGAATAATCATGAATAGACTATTATTAAATATAAATTAAATGAAGATGATGACTACAATTTTTTATCAAATATTATGTTAAATAGATTTAATAATTAATGGTGACTGGTAACATAATCATCTATAAAGGGTTGAATATTTATTGAAAAAATGTAAAGTGGGGTTTTCATTTTTTTCATGCGGTGGAGTTGCATTTAGTAGTGGAAGCATGAGGTACAGTTAATATGGTATTAATTATAAGAAGAAAATGAAAAGGTATTGATGTGAAAATTTTGGTTCTTATTTTTTGATATATATTTATAATTATATATTCAATTATTTTCATGTTACTTTTATAATAACCCCACCCACGCCGAGTACTATGTACTAATACAAAAATGTTTTTTGGGTGTTTTCTCCAACATCTGAATGGTGTGGAATGGATGGTTGATTACCCCACTTGCACATTATTTTGTATTAGTATGTTGTTGTATTACCTAGTTGGTGAAGAGTAATGATGTATGATTATTCTATTAGTGTTTATGCTTGATCATAATAAGATGTGATATGTAGTGGGTGCCTTTCATGGTTTGATAATGGAATTAGGGTTTTTTCATTCACTTTTATAATACCATAATTCTCTAAACATTCTATTCTGGATGAATGTGTTATTTTGTGTATGTGTCATGAGAGATATGGATGATGAAAATAGGTGATAGGCCCTATAAGAGCTTGGGTTAAGTAGGGATATGACCTGAACCACATCAATGATGTCTGGATACATGTTGGTGGGATGGTATCAAAGAGACGAGTGCTTAGAAAGTTAAACATTTAGGTATAAGAGGGAAAAATCAATGGAGTAAGTGGATGTAGGTAGAATTTATTAGTTTATTTAGTATTTATCATAATAAGTTCTTACATTATTTTGTGATTTATTAATAGTGAGGTTGGAATGGAAAGATGAATTTTCTAGGTAATTATTAGTACTATTATTTTTTCACTGATACATTATTATGAAATTTTCACATTTTCATGTGTTACCTTACGTATGATCATACTACGCATATATGTTATGATCTCACTATGTATGTATAACTATTTTTTAGGTGTTTGGATGGTTTTGGATTCTGAATGGAAATTACTAGCTATGAGGATGGATCAATTTCAGAGTTAATACCAAATACTCCCCTTTGGTTTGGTATTGAATAATTTTATATGTATTTCTTTCCATGTTCATGGGTTGATGGATTCAATTGTTTTTTTGACATAATTTTAAACATTTCTATAAATTAGTTATATTTATTTTTGTAAATTGCACAAATTTTATGGTTTTACACCCTCAGTGCTAGTCAATAACCCATGGCCTACTAGATGTGGGACTCAGGTGTCGCTCTGTCTCCTCAATTTTGTACTAGGAGGAGTGATAGTTATAGTGGGGGGAAATATGTCATTAAAGAGTGGTATCCATGGTTTGAAGGTAGGTGATAGTGTGTTTTACAAGTTAATGTTAGAGAAGAAATGATTTTCAAACCTAGTGTGTGATTTAGTAAGGGAGAAAGGCTAGGGAAGAGGTGTTTCATCCTCCGTGTGATCTCATGCAATGAAATTAAGACTTCTAAACATGTTCTTCAAGATACTACATGTTATGTGGGTATAAAACTACAATAGGTTCATATATCATGTAGATTTTCATTTTTTATTGATCATAGTTTTTTTGGGAAACAAAAATGAATACAATTATTTAATATAAATAAATACAATGATATTGGGCTTTAGATCCCTTCCCCTATTATTTTTGGAATATGGATCCTAAACATTATTCTCATGAATTTCAATATATAGAGGTTCAAAAGGATGAAATATTTAGTCATTAGAGGATCGGTCCGATAGAGGATGATGAAATGTGAAAGGGGAAGTTGTGTTCTTTTCATCACCAGGATCTAGAAATGTTCATGGGTTGTTTCTTATATCTAGAGACTGATCATTCAAAAGAGGATTTTGAGATTTCTGTTAGTCTGATTTCATCATAGTTTGAGTGTTATGTTATATAGATAGTAATTCATATTTTATGGGTAGCACATTAGTGATAGAAGATATATCTTGTAGAGAAGATGAAGGAGGTTGTTTCTTATGATGACATTGAGAAAGAGTTTCATCTCGTGTTCATGACATAGATGATGTAAGTTGAAAAATTACATGATCTTATCTACCTTTAGTAACAGGTCATGATCAAATTATAGCTCATCATCATGTTTAAGGACATGAAATTTTTTTTTAATATGGATCTATTTCAAGATGGAGAGCCTATAGAATGATGTCTTGAGTAGTTATTTTATTAAGAGATTAGCTTTTTTAGTCTCCCAATTTATGATTTTAATGTATCTAAAAATGAAAAAGAAGGAAGGAGAGTTCAAGAGGATACACTCACAGGGATGAGTGACTTGATATGGTGGTCATCAAGGCTTCATTAAGTGTAAATCATTAGGTGGGGGTTTATAGATCATAGGGAAGTCTACGTTCCAAATAGTATAGATTTGGGGGAAAAATATATTTCACAACACTCAAGGGATAATGATTATTAAGAAATAACCAGGTTATTCCCATTTGATATTAATTACTACATATATTAGGGTCTCCATTAGTCTTAGTGGATGACTACATTGGGTGGTAAATCTCATTTATTTCCACAACAGAGACATATTAAACCAAGTATATTTTATCAAAAGAGGTTTCCAAGGTTCATTCAAAAGATGAGGGGATATAGAATTGGTTTAGATTATCCCCATGGTTATCCTCACCCTCATGGACCTAAATTAAATCATGTTTATAGAATCCATTAGTAGTTATGAAAAGGATATGGGATTGTTATGGTGCATGATATGAAGGTTCTAGTGTCAGAGGTACTATAGGTTATTAAAGGTATGATCATTTTATCATCTACTTTCATTTTGTTCCTTACTATATTGTAAATATTCACATTCCATTATTGTACCATATTCAACACACATGTTTGGATTATATGTATAGATTCATATTGTTCCCTCAGTGTTATATACCCCATTCAGAGGACTAGAGTTTTTTTGGAGTGTTTCTTTGATGTAGACTAATTATGAGTTAGAGTTAATCAATTTGGATACCCTTCTTATTACAAAATGTATTCATACTATATCATCATTGGAATGTATTGGTTGTATTCCAAAAATGTGGTTGTTGATAGTTTCCTTATGAGAGTCATGTTTTATGATATAGAGGTCCAGTGAGTTTTGTCTATTGGTGTGAAGAGAAATTGGATGTGCTATATGAATGAGAATCCTAGTTTATCTTAGCTAGTAAAGTTAACAGTGGAGAACGATGTGGTTGAGACCACTAGAGTTGTTGAGATTCTTTATTCCTTCCAGGATGTGGTTGGGATACTACCCCCTCGATGCAATGTCTCATTTTTTTGTAAATATACAAATATGTTTCTCTATGATATAGATGGATCCTTATCATATGAACCCTATAGAGAAATGTGATTTGAGACTCAAGATAAATGATTTGTATAAAAATTAGTTCATCTGATATAATGTATCCCGTTAGGGTGCACCAGTGATTTTCCCTAAGACAAATGGTGATAGTATAAGTCAATGTGTGGACTATAAAATGTTGAACTAGGTGATAGACATTAACTATTACCCCTTCTGAGAATATAAGATATATTTTACGAACATAATAGGGATAGTTGGATTTGGAAAATTGATATGTAGTTTTCATATCACCAGACGAGGTTGAAAGGGGATGGTATCCCCAAAACTATTTTATGGTGTAGGTATGGGAACATTGATTGTTTATCATATTTATTTATGTCATGAATACGTAATTAATATTAATGGTGATCATGAACTCTATATTTTGTGAGTTCCTTATCCAGTTTGAGTCATTTTAATGATGAAATCCTTTTATACTCAATTTCAGTGTAGGATTATTCCTTATATCTCATAACTATTCTTTATTTTGTCAATATCATCAAATATTTTAATACTTTCATAAGTAAAAAATTTGGAAAAATGATGTTCATTTTATTTGACACGTGGTGTCTTGGTAGGATGTGTCCTTGGACCCATCAAAGATCCATGAAGTTTTTTCTCGGGATGTACCAAAGAATATATCAGTGGTTCACATCATATTTGTCCATAAAAGTTCTTTGTAGAGGTTTTAATATGAATTATCTCATATTTTATTATTGTTTACATGTTTGACGAGGGAATTCTATAATTTCATTACAACTGAATACTGTTTGGAATTTTTTACCACGTTAAGGAGAGGTTTATCAGTACCACTATGCTTTAGTTTCAAAAGGAATGGGAGATGTTTAGGGTACTCGATGGTACTAATCTAATGGTTTTAGGATGTGTGTTGATTTAGAAAATGGAATTGATCTCTTTGGGGTCTAACAATTTCAATCCAATGAGTGTCACTATTCCACACATTACTTGAAGTTGGTGACAACGCTGTTTTCCCTAAATCTGAGGTGATATTACCTCATCAGGGAGTGATTTTTGGTCTTAAATGACCAAAAGAATCTTAGGTATATATTCTATCAGTAGTATATGAACTAACATCATCATAGGTAGATGAATTTCATATATTATTATGATTTTGATATCTCCTACATCCTAGTGAAGGGAAATTTGGTTCCTAAGGAGATCATCTAGATGTCTTGAAAAGATTTTGTTCAAGAGTCTGGTGATGCTCAGAGATGGATAAAAAGGCTTGTTGTGATGTATATCAATGCGGGGGAGGTAAAAATAGATTTTATATTTATTTAATGACCATGGAATTATCTTTGATATGGATTGTAGATGAGTTTTATTGGGGAGTCTTAGATGTTTTCGTAACATGTGACCATGTTGTCCATGGTGATCCTCTAAATGTGTGGTTTGAGGATGGATAGAAATAGATCCAATTTTAGGTAAGGATGTTTATTTTTTTAGTGAAAAGTGAGGTATGTATTCATGATTTTTATAGATCACTCATTTATAGGACTCCAGGTGAGTCTGGGATATACCATGGTCTGAGGTGGCCACTTTGGTGGCCTTGGAATAAGTAGTCCATGGAGGAATTCTTTGAGAGGTTTCTAGTTTTTCAATAGAGGAATACTAGAACCATGTATCTATGGTTTCATTTTATCCTTTTGATTTACTCATATATATTTTTATGACATTTAATTGTAATTTTATCAAGAATCCTTGGGCCTAGGGAATCTATTATTCCATTGGGGTGATTCTGTACTAACTGATGAAGTCAGTCCGTTTTCTACGAATCAAAGAGTTTAGTGTTATGAAGTACAATAAGAATCATCACAAAATCACAAAAAGTAAAAAATTGGAATAATATCCTATATGTTCATACTATACTAGAAAAAACAACATTCACTATATTTGAGAATCAGAATTCAATAGTATCCCACTATCCTGAACTCAACTCATGTGAGGTAACATCAATTTTGACTGGTATAATCAGTCTCAAAGACCATATTCATCAATTTCACCAACATAACTATAAGTACCCAGCCTTAAACCTTACTTAATCTTGAGTTATTACAAGATTACAAATTGAGGATCTTTTCAGGAATAGAGTTTTAGAGAATTAGATCATAAAACATTCATTACATTCCACATTTAAACGAAGTGGTTACATAACAGATAGTATTAATTTTTCCCATCAATGGAAACATATTTAAAATAAAACATGGATTCTTTCTTAAGACTTCCTTGAAACTATCATCATATCATGTACCCTTCCCTTGACCTGTGAAAAACATTTCAAAAACTTGGGATGAGCATAAAAAGCTCAGTAAGGGATATAAAAATATGGAAAGGAAACAGGAGTACATGTATACATAAGAATCAATGAAATCATAATTTACTCATAAAACGTAAGCACTTTAACATACCTCATCAAATAATGAATAAAACATAGAAATCATAATACATAAAGGTAACTTGATGCATTCATAACATTCTTACGTAGGGAGTAACCCTCTTGGTTACCTTTGGAATACCCATCACAGTATATTCCCTAAATCTCTTCGGAGAAACCTTAACGTTTAACTCTTTTGCATTACCCAATGCATTGGAGAGCTATATCGAGCTCACCCGCACTTATTTTATCACAGAACCACCCGTATTCATAATAATTCCCAAGAACCATAACATAATCGTATCACATAAAACATGCATAAAGGAAACATAAATTTCCACTTTTCAGTCACAAGATATCAATACAACACATTGATATAAAAACATTATGAAAACCATTTTCAATACCAAAATAAAATAAAATTAAAACATGGTATTTATTTTTCATAAAAAAAGTTATGGCTTGTAGAGGAAGCCGAAACTCAAATAATGGTCACGACGGTGGAGAAGTCGTTGTCGCCGCATACGTACGAAAAAAACATTCCCTTTTGTCGTTTATTAAAACTCTTCATATACAAAGATTCCTTTTTGAAAAATTTAAAAGTCAAAGGGGTTTATACACCGTATAAAATTAGGTTGTGTATAAAACAAAATATGGCTCAATGAAAGGATATTGAGACGAAGTCCCATACAAAGACGGTATTCTTGGATTAAGGATAAATCAATTACATAATTATGTGGGACAAACGAATACACCAAATATAAGTGAATATTAAGTGAAAAACAATCAGAGTACACTCACATATATTCATAGAACGACATATTCAAGGAGTACAAGTTTATCCTAAAGAATCAAAATTGGGTTAAGAAGTTCCCTTGCAAAAATACGACAGCCTAAAGACGTCACTTAAAAATTCAGAAAAAGAGTAGATGACAGATAAAAAGGGTATATCATCACTTGGACATAAAATTTACATCAATAAGGATATAGAAGAACATATCACAACATAATAGTATGTGAATTAAAAGACATAACAAAATAAGTCTTTTAAAAGTAGAGGGTGAAAGGTTCCCTTACCGACTTGGGTATCTTTCAAAACATACACCCCATGAAAGAAGGACAATACAACATTGATGTAAATACTAATAAATGAAATTATATCACAAAATGAGTAAAATAATGGGCAGTAAAAACACCACTCAAAGGAAATTGTGGCAAATGTAGAATAAATCTCACGGGAATAAAAGTGAGATGAAAAACCCCTTACGAAAACTCGGCAGCCTAACAGCGCCACCTAAAACTTACAAAAATGGATTGATGAGATCAAATAGGGTATCTAATCATATTAACATAAAGTTTACAGAAATAGTAATATAAAAGAATATCCCCCAACATAACAATGAGGAGCTTACAAGAAGTGACATAAAGGAGAGTACATAAAAAGAAAGAGAGAGGTTAGATCTCTTACGAAAATTTGGCAGCCTAACGGCGCCACTCAAAACTTCCAGAATGAATTGATGAGAGAGAATAGAGTATCTCATCATATGAACATAAAAATTACATTAATATTAATATAAAAGAATATCCCAATCACAAGAAAGATGAGCTTAAAAGGAATAACATAAAAGAGTGTACTTAAAAAGAAAGAGAGGAGTAGGATCCCTTACCTCGGGTCTGACTTGACTCGATCGTTCTTTAACGTCCTGAATAATAAAATTGAGTTAATTTAAAATTGAATAAGAACCTTTTTAAAGTTCATTATTCATTTTATATCACTTATTTCCATGTTATAAACATTGCATAATCATTTAATTTAATAATGTTTGTTTTGTCGATATTTGGTTCTTAAGTCGAAAGTGGACTTCTAACAACTACATGTTGTTCATGTGGTCAAAGGTTCACTATATCCAGAATCATATTCATGATTTGGATAACATATATATCATATATATCAGGAATATACATGTATTTATAATATCACATAATCATTTAGAGGTATTAAATGAAATGCACCATTCATGGAGACGGTAAGTCGTACGTACGCATGAACGCTACTTTCATTTCTATGTCATATTAATGGAATTAAAACCAAATGAGAGTTATGTATATTTTAATTACGTAATTATATTCTTAATTTATATGTAACATAAATCATATATAATAACTTTAAATCCATCCTTTATACATCCCACATATGTAATTAACAAATCAAATCACTTTGAGGGGGCAGTAGTCCGCACTTCCTAAAATGAAATTATCGTGTTTACCCACAATGGAAACCATAAAGGTATGCCACAAAAGAAAAATACATAATCTTTATTAAAACATAAAAATATTATATATAATATATAAATATAGTGACATCTTAATGGCCACATTTGAAGGTGTTATATGTGTGTTGAACAATCCTCGTTTCGTGAGGCAGAAATTCGCCATCCACAAAAATAGTATATTCTTTAACCATTAGATGTAGGTGTGTGTAGGTGTATCTAGAATGATTCTTATAAAAAAATCCTAGTATATTGAAGATACTAGAGTTGTTACAAAAGAAATGAATAAAAAGAGTTTAGGGGGTTGGAGAAGAAAAATAAAACAAAAGAACACAAGTGAAGACATTACCTTAAAATCGGGTAACTCCCTTTGGTTTGAGCTCAAAGGCTTCCTTGGGAAGACTTCTTCCCAAAGTGAGGCTTCAAGGACTACGAGAGGGATGTGGAGAGACAAAATGGGCCGGGTTTGGCCGAGCCAAAAGGCTTTGGAAGTGTGGGTAAAGAGGTAGAGGAGGGGACCTTTTATAAGAGGAGAGGAGGGGCACTCTTGGAAAGTAAATAAATATTACATTATTTGAAAATGCGTTTCGGATTTAAAAGGTCCCACATTGATATAATTCGTAGATAAGGTGATAAGGTTTCTAAATATACCCAACCAATAGGTTTTTGAAAATTTTAGGTCTTAGATTTTACATTATCGTTTTATTTTATTTAAATCGTTAAATAATGAGGTAATCGCTGCATCATCATGATGTCATAAATAATTTAATTTATTTAATGTCTAAAAATTATAAAAAAATACTATGATGTAGGAAATATTTTTAGATTTCCAATGACTACTTATAGTCAAATATATGACTTGTATAACCCCATTTAAAAGTTGTTTTATTAAAGCAACTCATGTTTGTGTCATTTTTACTTTTACATTAAATAAAAAGACAATAATGTCATTTTCCATCGGAAGTGGCTCCATGGGGTCCCCAAGTTGACCCATGGAATGTTTTGGTCGACCATGAAACATCCAATAAGGGTAGGACATGTGTCAAACTCATCTCATATTATTAAAACATTTTTTTTACCTTAAACTACACTAATTACCTCTAATCGCGATTAAAAACTTAAAAGTTACTATTCACCCAAAAATTATTTTAATTCCATTGAACCACATTTTACTTATTAATGACAACCATGTATGTCGAATTTTTGAAATTCAAAACACAGTGGTGGTAAAATTTCATTTAAACGGAAAATCAGTTTTTTATAAGTACCACTTAGTGGTTTCACTATTCATCAAAAATTGAAGTTCTTCAGAAAAATACCAA
Source organism: Viscum album (assembly GCA_963277665.1). NCBI lineage: Eukaryota > Viridiplantae > Streptophyta > Magnoliopsida > Santalales > Viscaceae > Viscum > Viscum album. The sequence continues at coordinate 487,335,461 of OY728145.1, forward strand.
AACATCACCTTAAGCTATATTTGATATTCCAAATTCAAAAATGAAGTCTATTTTACAAAATTCAAAACATATAAGTTGCATTAATTAATTTAATAATTAATTCCTGCTGTCAGAGCAAATAGCGTGTATTTATGAAACAATAAGTATCAAAAGATTGACACCAGTTTAAGTCTGATTTCAAAGTGAAATTAATTCCAATGACCACAATTGGATTAAATGGTAAAAATATATTATAATTTAACTTTAAAAACAATTCAAAATATAATCTAATCATATAAATAAATTAGATTTAAAAGTGGTCTTGAATACATCATTTTTCACTATTCATTAAAAAATGAACTTTATCGGAAAAATACCAAAAGTTTGCACAAAGTAAATTTTTATGTCTTGATTCTAAAGAAGAATTTTATTTTGTCAAATATAACACATAAAATTGTTAAAAAGTGGATTTAAAAGTGGTTCACCATCAAAAGGTGGTTAATCGACCCTTTAAAGAATATTAGAATGTTTATGATTAAAAATTGGATTCATTCGCATTTTTAATCCTCTAAAATTTATTGTAAAGAGTAAAAATATTTGAAAAACATATATAATCATTTTTTGGTTAGTTCTGTTCATTCCCGCCATTACAACGGCTAGGCGTTAACGACCATTTAAAATAATATTATTTTATTATTAGAGTGCAACGTAAGATTCCCAAGAAACTCGTTGTTGCATATTGGGTACGCCATTGAGCATAGAGTCCCCTTTAAAGTAATATTAATATTTTATTCACAAATAGGGATAAATATAAAAATGTCATATTCTTTATTTACCTGGGGTGTTACATCGTTCCCCCCTTTTGGGAATTGCGTCCTCGCAATTTCAAAATTGGGATTGGAAACTCCATTGAAAGTCCCACATCGAAAAAAGAGTCGGTAAAACAAACACTTTAAAATAAAGAAAGTGAATTACAAATGTCACCTGAGTTAACCCATACTAGGATTCCATGTATGAAAACATGGACATGGAAGAAAAAACAAAGTTTCATGTTCGGAGGGAGAGTGATAGTAAACATGTCTAGGAGAAAGTTAACCATAAGAAAATCACAAAATTGTGGTGGGTTAAATAGTATTCGATTCCCCGGTAGGAAAATATAATAGGAAACATTTTTGTTTTAAGTTAATTTCAATTTAGGAATTTATTTTTGATCTTAAGGAAACATACTTACTTGTCGTGTAGACTCTCATCTCCTACTAGATTTCTTACAGAAACTCATATTTTCTCCAAAAGATGAGTATTTAGGATGACTTTCTAATATTAAGAGAGCTATATTCAACTTCTATAGAATCAACTAATCCAAAAAAGAGACCTATATATTTCCCATGTCTTCAGACTTTAAGAAAAACAAAAACCAAAAAGTTTAGTACAAGATCAGATAATCCACAAATGGATAATCCTTTATAAAAAAGAAAATCAATTATTAATCTCCAAAAATTTTTCCACAAAACCCAAAGTTCAACAAAGACCATCCATTAAACAATTGTCCATAAAATTCTTCAAATTAAACCAAACTAAAATTGAAACCCAAATATTTGAAGGATTTAATCACATAGTCTTCCAAGGTTTAAATTAATATTTATCTCCAAATAAAATCAGATGCTCTTAAATTCTCACATTGAAAAGTAATTAACCTAATCACATATCCTCCATGATAGGTTAATCATTTCCATAGATAACCAAAAATAAACTTACTCTTGATTCCTAAAATCATCTAACTAAAAAGAATTAGTCAAACTAACCAGGGACTTCACATAGTCCAGTGGTAGGTGATAATTACCAGTTGCACTTTGGTTGTAGCTTCAATTCCCACAGCTTTGTCCTACGCGACGGGTTGTCACACAGCCTACATGTTGTCCTTTTTCAAAACTACATAATTCATAAAACATTCCCCAAAATGAGATAAAATCTTCAAAAATGATAATAACATATTTTAACCTCAAGTTTATCTCATGCCTTTCATTTTCAATCATATCATAGAGTAACCCATAATTCCCTGAAAAGTAAGGATCATATAAACCCTAATGGTTACCTTTATAATTATTACCTGAACTTACACATCGAGTTGGTCATCTCATACATGATGCATTAGAGAACTCACAAAGGTTCAAGTGGTTAATCATGAATCCTTGATAGTTGGTTTAGCACAACCACAATATTCCTCCTTGAATCCCCTATTTCCTCCAGTCTCTTAATCAGAGAACCACCACAGTTTCCATCAAACCCATTGTCACTTTGGTGCCTTCTTGATCCATCCATTTACTAAAAATAGAAACGCCAGTGTGCGTATATCAACAAAATAATTAAGTACTAATGAGTAAGATAGACAATAAGATATACTTACTCATTCATTTTATCTAAAAACTATGACTCTTTCTGAAATCCTATCCATTATGGTAATTTCACTTATGCTTAAAGAATACCATAACCTCTAAAGTTATCTAAACCGACCTCTGATACCAACTATAAGGCCCCAGCCTTAAACCTTACTTAATCTTGAGTTATTACAATATTACACATTGAGGATCTTTTCAGGTTTAGAGTTTTAGAGAATTAGATCATAAAACATGCATTACATTCCACATTTAAACAAAGTGGTCACATAAAAGATAGTATTCATTTTTCCCATCAACGGAAACATATTTAAAATAAAACATGGATTCTTTCTTGACACTTCCTTGACACTATCATCATATCATGTACCCTTCCCTTGACCTGTGAAAAACATTTCAAAAACTTGGGAAGAGCATAAAAAGATCAGTAAGGGATATAAAAATATGGAAAGGAAACATGAGTACATGTATACATAAGAATCAATGAAATCATACTTTACTCATAAAACATAATCACTTTAACATACCTCATCAAATCATGAATAAAACATAGAAATCATAAGACATAAAGGTAACTTGAGGAATTCATAACATTCTTATGTAGGGAGTAACCCTCTTGGTTATGTTTGGAATACCCATCACAGTATATTCCCTAAATCTCTTTGGAGAAACCTTAACGTTTAAATCCTTTGTGTTACCCAATGCATTGGAGATCTATATTGGGCTCACCCGCCCTTAGTTTATCACAGAACCACCCATCTTCATAATAATGCCCAAGAACCATAACATAATCATATCATATAAAACATGCATAAAGGAAACATACCATTTCCACTTTTCAATCACAAGATATCAATACAACACATTGATATATAACCATTTTGAAAACCATTTTCAATAACAATATAAAATAAAAGTAAAACATGGTATTTATTTTTCATAAAAAAGGTATGGCTTGTAGAGGAAGCTGAAACTCAAATAATGGTCACAGCAGCAGAGAAGTCGTTGTCGCCGCATACGTACGACAAAAACATTCCCTTTTGTAGTTTAATAAAACTCTTCATATAAAAAGATTCATTTTCGATAAACGTAAATGTCAATGGGTTTTATACACCGTATAAAAGTAGGTTGTGTATAAAACAAAATATGCCTCAATGAAAGGAGATCGAGACGAAGTCCCATACAAAGACGGTATCCTTGGATTAAGGATAAATAAATTACATAATTATGTGTGACAAACGAATACACCAAATATAAGTGGATATTAAGTGAAAAACAATCAGAGGAAATTCACACATATTCATAGAACGACTTACTCAAGGATTACAAGTTTATCCCAAAGAATCAAAATTGGGTTAAGAAGTTCCCCTGCAAAAATACGACAGCCTAACAGTGTCACTTAAAAATTCAGAAAAAGAGTTAATGAGAGATAAAAAGGGTATCTCATCACTTGTAAATAAAATTTACATCAATAAAGATATATAAGAACATATCCCAAGATAATAGTATGTGAATTAAAATACATAACAAAAGAAGTCTTTTAAAAGAGGAGGGTGGAAGGTTCCCTTACCGGCTTGGGTATCTTTCGAAACATACACCCCGTAAAAGAAGGACAATAAAACATTGATGTAAATACTCATAAATGAATGTATATTACTCAATGAGTAAAATAATGGTCAGTAAATACACCACTCAAAGGAAATTTTGGAAAATGTAGCATAAATCTCACGGGAATAAAAGTGAGATGAAAAATCCCTTATAAAACCCAGCAGCCTAACGGCGCCACTTAAAACATAAAAAAATGGATTGATGAGATAAAATAGGGTCTGTCATAATATTAACATAAAGTTTACAGTAAGAGTAATATAAAATAACATCCCCCAACATAACAAAGAGGATCTTAAAAGAAGTGACATAAAGGAGAGTACTTAAAAAGAAAGAGAGAGGATAGATCTCTTACGAAAATTCGGCAGCCTAACGTCGCCACACAAAACTTCCAAAATGGATTTATGGGAGAGAATAGGGTCTCTCATCATATGAACATAAAAATTACAGTAAGAGTAATATAAAATAACATCCCAATCACAAGAAATATGAGCTTAAAAGGAATGACATAAAAGAGTGTACTTAAAAAGAAAGAGAGGAGTAGGATCCCTTACCTTGGGTCCGACTTGACTCGATCTTTCTTTAATGTCCTGAATAATAAACTTGAGTTAATTTTCACTATCTTAAGAACATTTTTCAAGTTCATTATTCCTTTTATATCTCTTATTTCCATGTTATAAACATTACTTAATCATTTATGTTAATAATGTTTGTTTTGTCGATATTTGGTTCTTAAGTCGAAAGTGGACTTCTTACAATTACATGTTGTTCGTGTGGTCAAAGGTTCATTATATAAAGAATGATATTCATGATTTGGATATCATATATATCATATATATACAGAATATACATTTATTTATAATATTACATAATCATTTAGAGGTAAGAAATGAAACGCACCGTGCACGGAGAGGGTAAGCCGTACGTACGCATGAACACTACTTTCATTTCTATGTCATATTAATGGAATTAAAACCAAATGAGAGTTATGTATATTTTAATTCCATAAGTATATTAATAATTTATATGTAACATAAATCATATATAATAACTTCAAATCCATCCTTTATACATCCCACATATGGCATTAACGAATCAAATCACTTAGAGGGGGCGGTAGTCCGCACTTCCTAAAATGAAATTATCATGTTTACCCACAATGGAAACCATAAAGGTATCCAAAAAAAGAAAAATACAGAAGATTAAGTAAAACATAAACATAATATATATCATATATAAATATAGTGACATCTTAATGGCCACTTTTAAAGGTGTTATATGAGTGTTGAACAATCATCATTTCGTGAGGCAGAAACTCACCATCCACAGAAACAGTATGTTATTTAACCATTAGATGTAGGTGTGTGTAGGTGTAGCTAGAATTATTCTTATAAAAACATCCTAGTATATTGAAAATACTGGATTTGTTACAAAAGAAATGAATAAAAAGAGTTTAGGGGGTTGGAGAAGAAAAATAAAACAAAAGAACACAAGTGAAGACATTACCTTAAAATCGGGCAACTCCCTTTGGTTTGATCTCAAAGGCTTCCTTGGGTAGACTTATGCCAAAATTGAGGTTTGAAGGAGTAAGAGAGGGATGTGGAGATACAAAATGGGCAGGGCTTGGCCGAGCCAAATGCTTTGGAAGTGTGGGTAAAGAAGTAGAGGTGGGGGCCTTTTACAAGAGGATAGGAGGGGCACTCTTGGAAAGTAAAGAAATATTACTTTATTTGAAAATGCGTTTCGGATTTAAAAGGACCCACATTGATATAATTAGAAGCTAAGGTCATAAGGTTTCGAAATATACCCAAACAATAGGTTTTTTACAAGTTTATGTCTTATATTTTACATTATCTTTTTATTTTATTTAAATCGTTAAATAATGACGTAATCGCGGCATCATCATGATGTCATAAATAATTTAATTTATTTAATGTATAAAAATTAGAAAACAAATACTATGATGTAGGAAATTTTTTTATATTTCTAATGAATATTTATAGTCAAAAATATGAATTTTATAACCCCATTTAAAAATTGTTTTAGTAAAACAACTCATGTTTGTGTCATTTTTACTTTTACATTAAATTAAAAGATTACAATGTCATTTTCCATCCAAAGTGGCTCCATGGGGTCCCCAAGATGACCCATGGATTTTTTTGGTCGGACATGACACATCCAATAAGGGTAGAACATGTTTCAATCTCATCTCATATTATTAAAATATTTTTTTTACCTTAAACTACACTAATTACCTCTAATCGCGATTAAAAACATAAAAGTTACTATTCACCAAAAAAATATTTTAATTCCATTGAACCACATTTTAATTCTTAATGAAATCCATGTATGTCAGATTTTTGAAATTCAAAACATAGAGGTGGTAAAATTTCATTTAAACGGAAAATCAATTTTTTATAAGTACCACTTAGTGGTTTCACTATTCATCAAAAATTGAAGGTCTATAGAAAAATACCAAAACATCACCCTAATATATATTTGATATTCCAAATTCAAAAATGAAGTCTATTTTACAAAATTCAAAACATATAAGTTGAATTAATTAATTTAATAATTAATTCCCGCTGTTAGAGCAAATAGCGTGTTTTTATGAAACAATAAATATCAAAAGATTGACACTAGTTTAAGTCCGATTTCAAAGTGAAATTAATTACAATGAAAAAAATTGGATTAAATGGTAAAAATATATTCTAATTGAACTTTAAAACCAATTCAAAATATAATCTAATCATATAAATAAATTAGATTAAAAATTGGTTTTGAATTAAAATACAACATTTTTCAGTATTAATTAAAAAAATGAACTTTATCGGAAAAATACCAAAAGTTTACACAAAGTAAATTTTGATGTCCCGATTCTAAAGAAGAATTTTATTTTTTCAAATATAACACATAAAATTGTTAAAAAGTGGATTTAAAAGAGGTTCGCCATCGAAAGGCGGTTAATCGAACTTTTAAAGAATATTAGAATTTTTATGCTTAAAAATTGGATTCATTAGCATTTTTAATCCTCTAACATTTATTGTAAAGAGTAAAAATATTTGACAAACATATATAATAATTTTTTAGTTAGTTCTGTTCATTCCCTCCATTACAACGTCTATGAGTTAACCACCATTTAAAATAATATTATTTCATTATTAGTGTGCAACGTAAGATTCCCAAGAAACTCGTTGTTGCGTATTGGGTATGCCATCGAGCATAGAATCCCCTTTAAAGTAATATTAATATTTTAATCACAAATAGGGATAAATATAAAAATTTCATATTCTTTATTTACCTGGGGTGTTACATTAACTACTCTACATAGATATTGTAAGTACCACACAACATCCAAGAAAAAATAGGAATATATTTAAGGGAGAGATATATCCACTTAATAGTCAAATAGAGTGCCAATGTAAAGGTAAATGCCATCCCTTTCAATTCTATTCACTGAAACCACTTCCCTAAGATAAATCGGGAAATCGAAGCAGAACAAATTGACGAATGTTTTAGCAACCAAATTCTCTCCTATAAAGTATATATTCCCAAAAAATATGAAGATAATAAAAATTAGAATTTCAATCCTGAAGACATTAATCTCTATGAAACATTATCTATCCGATACTAATATTTTCATCAACAGTTATATTCTTATTATGATATCTTATAAAGGAATACATTTTTTATTCATCAATACAAGGATATAATTCTACAGTGTCCCTATTTAAAAATATGAGTGAAAATTTTAAGTATAATGTTATCCACTTGATCCTCCTTATATGAGAATGAGGTGGAATCCTCTTCATAAGATGATGTGGAGAGATCATCTTAACCAGAGGATGCATAGGGATATTAATTAACTATTGGTTGTGGATGATTGATTTTATATAAAATTGAATCCATAAAGATCTAGTGACAATGGATCTATCTAAGTTAGAGTATTCTATGTGTTTCCATGTATTCCAATATTTGAAAGTTACTAAACCATTTCAATCAACAATAGGAATCTTGCCTTTTTTGGTGCTCAAGAACATATATTTATTCTCAATTTGGTGTACTTGTTCTTGAGTGTATTGATAATATTCTCCATATACATAGTGAATTTCTTGTTACACCTTCTAATTGGTAAGATAATCACTTGAGTTTCTCATAATGTGTTATACATTATTGACTACATCCACAAAGCTAGAGAAAAAATAAACTTGAGTACACTAAAGTTGAGCTGGTCTAGGATCCAGGGCGGATAAAAAAATCAGTGGATCTTTATCACCATAGGTTTCAACATGGACATTATGAAAAAATTATCATTCTCAAACAAAAATTATTTCCCCTTATGCAGATGGGTTGGAATCTTCCAATTTATATTTTCTCATGGGGTCTTTCCTATATATTAATTCTTCAAGAGAGTGTCTAAGGTGTAGGGAATTAGAGAAACATCTTGTTAAATTGTCATATAATACTTCTTATAAAAAATATCATCACCATTATGGATCTATATAAATAAAGTAAAGGGTTTATTATAGTCAAACTCAATACAGACATGCACAAATGATATCCTTGTATGATTTTGGGTAGAATAGTCCTATTTAATTTAAAGCACAATTAGATTATAAATAGAGAAGAAAATGATTTCATGAAGAAATGAAATATCAACCACTAGAATAAAAACCATATGTGTGAAATAGGGGATTTATAGTTGAAATCAAACACATGATACCATTTTAAAACGTTCATTCAACATCATCAATAGTTCCAAGAACCCATATACCAAAGATGATCATATTCATTATTATATGAAAAAATATTTCAACATTAAATGAGTTGAGTGGGATAATCAAAAAAATAAATAAATAAAATGGATTCAAAGGATTTAAATTTGATGTTTACTGATGTAATATATTTTAATAATTTAAAAACAAGAATAAATATGATATCAGTAGAATGAAATTGAACCTCCACTTTGGAAAAACTTATGTACACATAACCTTAATGAGGGAAATTAATTGGTTAAAAGGAGTCATCCAACATTAGAGGGACAAAAAAATCAATAGTTTTGGAATGATAATTCCATGAAACCATGTTCTAGAATCTATGGGTGAAAAAGAATTATCAAAAGATCATCAGTCTCTATTATCATATTCTATTGGCTAATCCATCTCGTTTTCTCATAAAAAGTCATCAATGGATCAAAAGTTTGATGAAAGGATGCATGTATGGTTATTTATATTGATGGATTTTCACGACATAAAATTTTTGATCTAATGTGATGTGTTGGTTTATAGTGATGGTTTTTTTGGGTCCTATTGAGTTTTGATTTCTGTAGAGGTAATGTGCCCGTGGAAGGAGATTATTTGGGTGATATAATTGTTGACGATAATCTCACAATAAATCTAAACTATTTCATTCTTCTTTTTTGTTGTGTTATTTTTAGACCCATGATGATTATTGTAATTCTTAGGTATTGGGATTGTCTGGATGAATGAGAACCACATTTGTAATTTCCACAGGATGAATACATGAAAACTCATTCATATGTTTTTGGTATAGTATTGTCATCTTTGTTTTTTATCTCTCATTATTATCTGAATTCCCAGTAGGTGAATTATCTTTGTACCACATGTTTAAATATTTTAATTTCATTTTTAGTAAAACAATTTGGGAAGTGTGTTACGTCAGAAACTCACACCAGATCCATTTCACTAAGGAGTTGAGTGTTATGTATTCTCTTGTGATGAAATACATGGATGATATTGTGAGAATCCCTAGGGGAACAAAGACCAATATATCTAAATGAGAGTATCAATTTACCTCACTAGTATATATAGTATTAAAACATGATTTGGGATCTCATATATTCCTTAGAACTTGCTTATAATCTGTAGAGATATGGGAAGATAGAGTGTACCATCTATACATTGGAGAATATGTTGCAATCTTATGTCTTAGAATTTTATAGATCATGGATGAAACACATATAATAGATTTATTTTTCTTATACTTTTTTTATCACCCATGATGCAATAAAAAATTAATTAAGGTATTATATGTGCTTTTGTGCCATTATCTATTTTGATGGATTGAGTTTTGGGTGTAATAATCCTTTATCTTTACATAGTAAATAACACAATAAAGAAGATATAGATATTTCAAGAGAATAAGAAAGTGGTGAGGGATAGTGAGATGGCCAATTCAATTCGTTAGTGGGGTTTCCCTAGAGTTTAATTTCGAAGACTATATGTTCATGAGTGTTTCCCCTTGTTAGGGGAAGACAATGTTTGGATGATCTAGTAATCTACACACTAGATTTATCAGACATTTTGATGTGTTCAATCATGTTTGAAGGGAAATTTATTTATTAGAGCTCCCACTATGAATTTATAGAGTTCACAACATCCTTCACATGTCATAATTTTTTATAAAATTTCATTATAACCCTCATTTCATTAATTGGGGAGAGTTGGATATAGAGTATTACAAGATGTTTTTGGAATAAGTAGTATAGATCCAAGATTATTAGGAGAAGATGAATTATGTGAGGTTTATTACCTTGGTGCATGTGTTTTTAGGCATAACTAAATTGGAGTAGAGGATAATGGGACTCGTAGAAAAATTCTCGAGACCCCATGTTATTTGATGGTTAATGCTTCCAGTTGTACTTCTTTTCTTGTTTCATTTTCATAAGATCATGTGTTTAACTATATGATTTATAGTAATTTCACTCTATGCCTTTGTTTATGATTTATCTTAGCAATCTGTTTTGTTTTTTTGATGTGTGGAAGTGAACTTATTATAGTGATATCCTTGAGAGGTATCTCAGGGGTGATTTTCTAGAACCCCTTTCTCTCTCATTTAGTGTTATTTTTTGATTTAGGAGAATGAAATTTCTTTGAGTGGAATTTAATGTAATGTACCAAGTTCCCAAATCATTTCCATTGTTATTAACCAAGGCCTTGATGAATTATGCTGGATTTTATAGACTTTATCAATTTTATAAATTATACGTTTTCTCTCATGATCAATTGATTGACTGCACGGTCACCTATTCCTTTATGTGGTCTGTAATTTATTCCATGTTGTATATTTGTTCTTTAATATTTTCAATTAGTTCCTTTACATAGTTAGATGGTTCCTTCATATGTTCAATTTGTTTCATCATGTGGAAAATTTTTTATTTTATATGGTCAGTTCATTCCTTTATCTCATCAGTTGATTGATCAATATGGTCAGTTTATTCCTACATTTGGTTAGTTTGTTCCTTCATGTGGTTAGTTGATTCCTTTATACATTTGGATGGTTCACTCACAAATTAATTTGTTTTGTTCATGAATTTGGTTGGATATATCAAGTAATCAGTTACATCCCTCATGTGATAGGTTGGCTTTTCATGTGGTTGCTTGGTTGGGTCACGTGGTCCTTCCAATAGTTTACAAATTTATATTTTTTAAAAATAACCATATTTTATAGAGTTATTCGAATAATTATTTTAATATAAAATTTTTATTTAAAAGATGATGTAAATGTTTTTAAATTAAATTTTTTAGAGATTAATTTAATTATTTTAATTTCTTAAAGCCTATAGTTTTAAATGGGAGATTCTACATGTATTCATTAAAAGTAATTTTAATTAAAATTGAAATGTAAAGTACATGTAATTAATAATTAGAGATATTTCATGATCTAAATATAGAATATTAAGGTGAAAAATTTCCTCCATAGATTTATTTTATTGTTTCCTTTATGTTAGAATAAATCAAAACATTTCTTTTGAGCCATGGAGCCATCTACCATTGATCTGAAGCGTTTAGGCCCATTATTCCATTCATGTTTGAAAGCATGGTACCCTGAATATTTTATATAATATTGTGTCATGTTAGTGATAATAGTTTGTTTTAATTTTATATTGTTACTTTATATCTATGTATTGTTTAATTGGACAATCCCTTTCCATTTTAATATCTAAGAGGTTTCATCTTCTTTATCATTACAATGTTTTTGTGTCGTGTTTTTTAGAACATATTTTCTAAGAAGGGGAACCTTGTTCTAGTTATCATTTTTTCCATCTATGTAATTTTCTTGATATTATTTTCTAGTGGGTGGGTGGGATAAATTAAATAATAAAGATAAAAAAACCAAATTAAATTGAATTCTAAGGAACGTGGAGTAATTTCTTGTGTTTTTTCTTTTTCTAATTATTTCAAATTATTTTATATCGAATAATATAACCCACTGGGATATGTAGGTTGTGGATACTATTATTTGTTGGTATTATTTTGGATTTATGTATGTTTGTGGGTTAAAATGAATACTCCAAAAAATATAGTAACTTATATGTGGCTGAAAAATTAGTTTAGTATGAAAAATGTTATCGTGTGAAAATACCCATGCACAAGATGATAATTAATTATAAAATCTCCCCTAAAATGATTTATAGATTTATATTATTTGTAATTAATTTTTTTTACTAATAATATGTTTTTGTTGTAATTGTGGTTGTGTGACCTTTCTGAGGATTTTACGATGATGGTGGTGATAGGTTCAGGTGAGAAATGTGTTGTGGGAAGAAGAATTTTGGTAGTTTATATATGGATATGGAGAGATGGTTGGGTTCTAGTGTTATAATTGTTCAGAGTCCTGATGGGTTCTTTTATGGTTTCATGTTATAGTGACCCAGTAGCTATGCAATATTAGTATGTTGATAATGAAAGGGTAACAATGTGGCATGGAATTTAATAATATCATATTCTAACTTTCATTTAGTGGTATGTTCAATGAATAAAATAGTAATTAAAAATATATACTTAAATAGAAATTAAATATGGTTGTTGGTTCTAGTGTGTTTTCATCAAATATAATGTTAAATGGGTTAATTAAGGAATGATTACTAGTAATTTAATAATATATAAATTGGTTGAATCAGATATTAAAAGAAAGGGAAGTGAGTTATGTATGGGTATTTAGGGTGGTGGAGTTTCATTTAAGAGTAGAGGCATACATCATCATTAATATTGTGATGATAGAATGATATAGATGAAGACGTATTGATTTGAAACATCTAGTTCAATTTTTTTTTCAATGTATATATATATTATTCTTTTTTCATGTTACTTTTATACACACCCTACCCAATTTGATTACTATGTACCAATATCTAAATGTGGTAAAGGGTTGTTTTACACAATATCCACTTAATGAGGAATGAATGAACGATTTTACCCTATTAGTTTCTCTCCCTTTATTAGTTGTACATGGTGGTGACACCCAGATGAAGGTGGGTACTAACTGATATTGTCACAATTGGTGGTTAAGCCAGATGATTAGAGGATATGATTTGTATTGTCGATCATGCATGGGAGGAGGTGGGAATGAAGTTGAGGTAATTCATGATTAGGAAAACCTAATACCCCATATATATGGTTTTTAATGGCTGTGTTATTTTTTGGTAGTGTAATGAGTGTTTCGGATGATGAAATGAACACCAACATAGGATGTCAGGCCCTGCGAGAGGCTGGGGTAAATAGGATTGTGAAGTGACCCACATCAAAAACAACAGGATATTTCATAATAGGATGAAATGGAAGAGATGCGATCACATGAAATTTTGATTATGGGGAATGATAGAATTCACTCATTAGGGGGACTAGATATGGGGTGCCATTGTTGATATTTTTTAAGATTATATTGTTACTTTGTTGTGTTTTTTTGTGAGTGATCCATGGAGAGGTTGGGATGGATTAATGATCTTTTAATGTACCTGTTTCTTCTATTTTTCATTCACTGGTGCACTATTATTCTCTTTTCACATTTCTATATCAGACCTTGCATAACAACCCATTTAGTATACATGTTATTCCCACCCGTCAAATATATATATACTCTTTTTAGGTTTCTACATAGGTTTCATAGATAAATTCGGTCATTACTGGCTTTGAAGTTAGTGCTGTTATGAAGTTTCTATAGTAGGTTTCCTTTTAGTTTTACCTTGGATACTTTATATGGATTTATTTACCTTTATAGGTATTTTTAGGTCCTTTTATGCTATTTTATAGATTTTGTTTATTTGTTATTTTATTTTTCCTCAAACCTTTATATTTATTGAGCGTAAATCCTCTCATTTGAATATTTTACACACTTAGTACTATTTTCCAACACAGTTCCTAGTGGAAATGGGAGTTAAGGGGCACTCTTGGTCTTCAATACCAACCCATAATGGTTACTAGTGGTTGTGTTGTTGGTTCATGATAAAATACAATTTGATTTCTTATTTTGTTTAACCACATTTTAAAAATATGGTTAAATGAGAACTAGAAATGTTTTAAATCACTACTAAATTATCCAAATTTTAATAAAAACACAAATACATTTACAATTTTTCATTTTTATTAAATAATTAAATTATAAATTTCTCAGGGTTTATGAAAAGATAGTATATTACTTATTTTTTATAGTAAAATTTTTCTTTATATTATCTTATTCTCATTTCGGTTTTTAAATTTTAATCCTTTATAGATAAAAAATTTATAATATTATACCTAAAAGAATAAAATAAATTATAATGCATTTGAAAATATAATATATAGTATACACCAACCATCCATATAGGAATTAAAAAGTAATGCATTGATAATTTCCTCAATGATGAATGAAACTGTTCTTTTATATGGTGTGGAAAAAAGAGGGTTGATAGAGTATATATAATTTAAATAGATTAAAATTGTTAAAGATATGATAATATCATTAATATGTTATATACATGTAAGTTCAAGAGTTTAGTAAGGTATAAAAATAAATTATATTTTGAGAGTTGAAAGAATAAGAGGAAAAAATGAAGTGAAAATAATAGGGTTACTTATTCATTAATACCTTACGACAACACTATAGAACTAAAGACATGAAGTATTTGGGTTTAATGATAGAAAAATATCACTAAAATTCATAATATGTTTAGGATGAGGGAATTAGGTATATCTTGGGATTTGAGATGTGAATAAAAAGTTTTTTTCCAAATGAATTGAGAGGGGGTATTTATAATTGAGAGGAGATGTATTTTGGCTTTAAATATTGAATAGAATATTATTTGCAATGTAAAAAAGGAAATAGTTCAATAACTGAAATTATGATCTATATTTTATTAAAAATATTCATTTTTAATTTAAAACCATTTATACATTAAATTTATTATTTTATACAAAATTAAATGAACAAAATAAAAAATAATGAAAGGAATACTTTAAATAATTATATTTGGAAATTATGTTATAGGTTTTAAAATTTATATTATTTTTTAATGGTTCATTTATATTATTAAATTATATTTAAGCCAATTTTATAATTAATTATTTCATTATCAAATATATATTACATTTTAAAACGTTAATATTTTTAAAAACTCAATTTTTTATATTTACCAAGAATGTTATGTTTTTTCAGAAAATTTTAAAAAATTAAATAATAGAAAAAATTGTGGATATAATCAAAAATGATTAATTCATTTTATCAAAATAATTATCTATTATAGATAATTTTAATTATTATGCTAAAAATTGTGTTTTTTATAAAAAATGATAAAATGATAGTTATCAAAAATTCAATTAAACTTATTTATGTATGTACAACTACCAATGACTGCTCACAATTTCTATAATCAATTGAAAATGAACCCATTAGCCTAGGGACATAATCCCGTGGCCAGGCCCCAAACCCCAACCCACTCTCACCACTATAGCCAAATACGAGGGGCCCTATAATAAATTTAATTATAGTTTGTTTGAGTTTATAATTGCAATATTTTTTTAGAATGAAAATAGTTCTATATGTGTAATTTATTCATTGTAAATGTATTATGCAAGTAGTTATATTGTTATATTACTTAAGTTACTTTTATAATAGTTTGATTACTATTTTATTTTTCATGTTACCATTTCTAATAGTTATGTTACTATTTCAAGAGAAATATTAGTTTTATAACTATTATAAATACTTAATTAATTTATAATACTATTAAATTCCTCTAAATGTTTTATTTTCTTCAATTTCAAAATTTAAATTACAATGCTAATGTTTTGATTATTTTTTATATCATTTCTTTCTGGTGTGACTAATCTATGAGATAAAAAATATCCAAATTTTTCTATTCAATTTTTGTGTGTTCTTATAATCCCATTATAATATTTTAAATTTTATGTTGTGTCTCTATTCTCGAAATTTGATTTTTAATATTAATGAAATAATTTATATTTTGTTTTTATTGTGTAGTGCATGTGTTTTATTATACAATATATTTCTAATCAAGATACAACATTATTCAAAAGGAAAATTACAAATATAAAAGTCAAGGTTGTTAGTTTATTACACTTTAGAAATATCTTCCTCATAATTTTAACACATTTCCTTATTTTATAACAAATTAGGGTACTTATATTTTATTAATTCCACAGTATCCCTTGATTCATCTTCATAAAAATTGTTTCAACAAAGTACTTTGACAACGTGAATTAATTTGTACTGTAGAACTTTTTATCTGTGATCAATAATCTTAACTGGTTTCTCCTCATAGAAGAGTTAATTATCCATTTTTAAAACCTAAAAATTTATTACATGTGAGGGATCAAGTAATTACTTCATTGGTAGAGTTACATGGAAACATCATGAAGATGATCCAGGTTTGGTGGAAGTGTTAGCCTCTAAAACACAACTTGTATGTGATATAGGGTCTCCAACAGGCCAATGTACATTGAGATATGTTTTTTATTGTTTAAAAACCTCATAACACCATTCAATATTTATATTTATAAAGTAAAGCTTTATTTCAAACTAAAACCTTCAATTCTCTTCAATGATTGTCTATGTATCACCATTGTCGACTCGTAGAAGATTTAATGTGTTTAGGAGTAGCTTAAACCATATTTATCATATATTGTACATTCTTAGGTCCAAGAAACATCTATTTAATAAATTAATCTCAAAATATTGTATTTCAAAATATATTCCCATATTGAGCCTTTTATGGGGCCATTTGATTACTTTGGAAGAAAATATTATTGTATAAGAACTCAAACATTAGAATATGTTAATCTGAAAAAAATATGAAATACACCATTCAATATATCAATACATATTTTAGTGTCTAAATGGTCCTTTTAGATAATATTTCAATATGAGGTTGATACACATTACTAATGTTCGACTATGTATTTAGGGAATGTGGAAGAGTTATTCAGATCATCGAGGTGAAGCATGGATCAAGATTAGACAAGATCAAAAGTTTTTCCCCATAATGCATCACCACTTACTTTATATATATCTTTGATAGTTTGTAAAAAAATAAATATTTTTGAAAAGTGATGAAGTGAGAATTATTTGTGATTCAGGCCACCATATACCATTTGAAGTAGTATCTTTAAATATCTCTAGAAGACATGTGATTATGTGAATGGTGATGTTATCTCATTTTACATTTTAGGATTGGTAATGGTTTCATATTTACCATTGACATATAATATAATAACCCTACTTAATTAAAAATTATGTCCTTTGTGGTGTACACAAAAATAAATTTCATCATACTATCCCACCATAAGTTCCTTTGAGATCATTGTATATCTTAGTACTTCATGGATTAATAGAGAATGATTAATTACATGTATCATCCATTATATAATTCTTTATATCAGGTGATGGTGTCACACAAGGAATTCATTTGAAGTGAATGAATCTATTTTTTATTTCGAATTCATGAAGTTTCCCTTACATTTTTTCTTTCACCTTGTTTTGATGATCCAAATAATATATTTGGACCTCCTAGACATTTTATTCGATAAATGGTTGGGTAATAATTTAGGAATGGTAGGATGTATTCTATGAAATTATGATTTCTAGATCCATCCTTTTTATACCCATGAAGTTATAGTATTTCTAAATTTTCTTCATGGATTTGGTAAAGGGTTTCTTTATATAAGGATCATCTCCTACATTGATTTTCTTTCTAGGATGGTACTGTATTGAGAAATGATATTCCCGATTTACTCCAACCATATTAATTTAAAAATGAGAAACTCATTATCTGTGAATATATATTTTATACTATTATTATTAGTATATATATCACACTTCTCTCCATCAAGGTAATTCCACTAAATATTTAGTGAAAATATCCCATCTCATAACTCAAGATCTTGTGTTTGGAAATTATTCTGAAGGATAATTAATTTATGAGAGGAATAATCATTCAATTTATTATTTTCATGAGTTAGAAATATATATTTTATTTAATTAATAATTATATCTCAAATACCCTTACCCAATAATGTTGACTATGAGTAATGATATAGTGATTAACCACTTTCTGACCCTCATAAACCATTCTTCAGATTCTTATATCTAGACTTAAATTACCCTTTTCCTATAAAAAAGGTTACTAAGATCTATGTTGACCCCCTAAATGCATCTAAAAAAATGAATGATGAATAATTTGAAGTCCCTTAATCTTAATCTCATAGTGAATCCCTTTACTAGAGGGGATCCATCCTTATAAGCAAAAGAACTATTAAGAGGAATAATCCCCCACTTTAGTCTGACTGATGGTGTTTCATGATCTCTTCTAAAATATCTATATTCACTATGTCTAGGACTAACCTTGTAATATACATGGATAGATGATCATCATAATATCCTTGAGATTGTGTTACATTTTTGGATGGATGTTATAATACAAGATAGAAAAGAGATCATTAACATAATAGTAGAGGCGACAGAGAACTATAACATGGATCTGATCATTTTTTAAAAGATTATTGTAAATCCATTATAGAATCTCTAATATTCCACATTAGTAGATATAGATCATAAGAAATCCTTAGAGGATATAATTTAATCCATTTTAAAGATTTTACGTTAAGATGATATGGGAAAAAATGAAGCTGAAGGACATAAAGTAGAAATACATAAGGGTAAGAATAAAAAAATCCATAGAAGGAACCTAGAGTATATAATAGATTAGGAGTGTTATTGTGTTGTAAATGAAAAATATATTAATTATACTTAAGGGGAAGGTGATCATTCCCAACCCTCCTTTGAAAATGGAATAGATAAACAAGTTGTAATTTTTTCTATTTGGGTATATAGAATCTGAAGAAGGGTGGGTTTGATTTGGGATAATATTTTATTAGTAGTGGAAGGAAAACATTAATTCATAAGTATTATCCCATCATACCTAAACTAATGGATACATTTTCACTCGGTAAATTAATTTGATCATAGGATCTAATTAAATATCTTAGTAAACAGGAAAAATTTTCAATGGATTCTAAATAACACCACAATCTTGAAATAGAAGATGGATCCAGAAAGATGAAAAAAATAGAGAACTATAATAAAGATTATATATATGTTTTTTGGAACTATATTGGACATATTTCATATTAAATATTTAGGGGTGAGGGAAGAAATAATGACGATGAGGCTAAAATAGATAGTGAAGATGGATATCGCCAACATGATTCATTTTCATAAAGATCCACGATGAAAAAATGGATTAGAAAATAGATTGACACCTTAATATTCCCTTATCACATATTAGATTTGATGAGGGAAGCCTACATAATCATTTCTATAGTATTATATGATGAATGTGATAAATATGGAATATATGTAATAGAACTGACACTGGATTAAGGTGAGCAAAATAATGAACAAGAGATCTCCCCAGTTATTAATGTAGATAACATGATGTGGTATAACTCACAACTTAGTGTTATTACCCAATATTTTGTAGATATTATACTATTAGATGGGAACCTCACAGTCTCAGGATTTATTATACACAAGATAGATGGAATTCTATAGTGACACCTTTGACTTGAGATTGAGGATTAATTTTTGAAGTTCTGGACAAAATATTTGGGAATAAAAACCAGATGTTGGTTTATGTTCTCATGACCATTAGTTTTTAATATTAGTTTTTTTTCTTCTCTAGGTTGATAATTAATGTGAAATTTATCAATAACCCATTAAAAGTTTAAATTTCTAAAACCAAATAAAAATTCAATTTGAAATAATAGAAGTTTATCACAAAGTGAAGGTAGTTCTTAGATAATCCATAAAAATTTGGATCTCCCTGAAACATGTGTGTCTACACTATTATTCAATTACCTTTGTCTTTGAAGGTTCCATGATAATTTAATCATTTATTATTATATTCCTTGTTAATGTAACCTACTACATTAAAATGTTTCACTTTATGAACGTATCATATAATTTATCACTACATAATGTCCTTAACATAGTCCTTAGATGATCACTATATTCCTCTTTTTTCTTAGAGTATATAATTAGTTTTTCAAGAAAGTAGATGTAGAGACCCAAAGCTTAACGTACATGGAAATTACATTACTTTTGCAGAATACTTAGTATATAAAAAAAAAACACACACACAAGGACTGTAATAGTTTAGTGTCTTTGGAAACTCGGAATATAATCTTCTAATCGTGGTGAAAGATCTTCAACATCTCCCATAAAGATCTTCCTTTTTTTAACCTAAAACCTTTCTTTATATCTTGTGGGACAGAAAACATACAAAAGGGTGAGCTAAAATGCTCAGTAAGGGTAAACAAAAGAAATATCAATCACATCATATTCATAAGAACATAACATTTTAGAAATCTTAATCCTGAAAAAGAGATCATAATATCATAGCATGGGATAAATCATAGCAGTGAATTGTACTCCCAATAATCATAACTTAAAACATGAAACTTTGTGGCATACACACATAATAATATAGAATCATTTCTTATTAGTCAAGACTCATTGCCAACACTATCTTAGTGGAAAAAGTCCATTTCTGAACCTAGTTCATTCCTCGTTTCAGTCCTGTTTCAATGAACCGGTTTAACCTGCCATTCCAGCCATGTCTATCTCATGAGATATAAAATCTTTACCCAATTCATTGGAGGGAGATATAAGTCCCAACCATCTCATAATGATACCATTCTTATGTGTTCCACAAAATCATAAACCATACATCATAGCATAACCAATGTAATAAAAATGGGAATCTTAAACATCGTGACATCATAAAACAATTCATATAAGATAAAGGAATTCATAATATTTCCATCATAACATAATCAAATCCATGTAAAAATAGGGATAGAAACAGAACCCTATATTATCTTAGATAGAAAATAATTTTGATAAAACTCTTGAACTCCATTCTTGAGGAATATATCATTTCTACTTCAAAAACATTTAACTTTCTTAACATGTCATACAATTTTAAACTAAAAAAGTTGATTAAAAATAAACTTGAAAACTTGTAAAGGAAGCTTCTTGGAAATAATGTTTTAAAAATCCATTCATGCAGTTTAAGTTAAAAAAAACATTCTTCTCGTACTTTTGTCAGAAAAGTCAAAAAGTACCTCATACGAAAAACAAAAAAAGATTCCTTTCATATCATTTACTAAAAACTCACCGAATGGTAAAATTGTATTTAAACAATTGTAGTTGTATGGAAATAATATTACATATTGAGGAAACATGGATGTGGATGATAAAATACACCCTAGTAAATTTCAAAGTATAAACAATCTCGGATAAAAATGAGATTGTGATATTTCCCTTACCTTAGGTCCGATTTTCTTCGTAAGTGTTCGAACCTCCTTTATAATGATTTGAATAATGTCATTGACTTATTCCAGAATCATACTCATGATTATGTTATCATATATGGTTCACTTATGACTTAATATTACTCGTTCTTTTGTAAATTCCATGTTAAAGAGCATTTTGGGTAAAATCATTTCATTTGTCGTCCGTGTTTTGACTTGTAATTTTTCATATGATTACTTAGATCATGATTACTTAATTCCAGAATATAAAACATGATTTATATATAATATATATTCATAATATACATATATATAATAAATCAGTAAATGGAAAGAAATACACCGTTCATGGAGACGGTAGGCCATATGTACGCATGCACGCTGTTTTCGTTTCCTTATTGAGTTGAATGGAATTAAGTAGATGACATACATATATATACAAATAAATCCAGTATAATTATTATTTCATATATTTCATGATTACTTATTATATATACTTTATAATCATTCATTAATGGTTAATGTGGAGAATGAATCTCATCGCGTCGTGGAGACGGTAGTCCGTAGGTACGCACGACCGATGATATCGTTATCATGATCGTGGAATTGTATTGGAGTGTATGTATACTATTTCAGAATCAATATAACTTTAAAATAATCATATATAGTTATAATTTACACCATTATACCCATCCAAGTAAGGTGGTGGGGGAAAATATATTACACCACAGCATGGAGACGATATTCCGTACGTACGCACGCGTAGTGATTTCATTTTCCATAGGATGGATAGATGGTGAAATAGGTCTATTTCATAATTATAATAACATATCGGTATATGAGTGATACTGATGTTATTACTTCATAATGAAACAACCTTTGAAGAAGAAGTGGAAGAAGAAATAAAGTTGAAAGAATCGGTAATGGACATTACCTTTTCTTTGAAGCACCTCTTTGAGTCCTCCTCTTAGAGAACTAAAATTGGTCTTTGAAGAAGTCCAGGACCTCTAGGATGTTTCTAGGGAAATTTAGAAGAGAATTTGGCAGGTGTTGGCCGAGCTTGAAGGCTCAATGTGGTGTGAGGAAGAGAGGGAGGAGGTGCCCTTTTATAAGGGTGGAGAGGGGCTCCTTTGGAAAAACTAAAAATATTATTTTATTATAAAGCCAAATTCGGTTTTAAATAGATCCAAATTGATTTATTTCAAAGCTATGGTAGGGATGGGTCGAAATAATCTCATACAATAGAATTTAGACAATTTTAGGTTCCTATTTTAACCTTATCATTTAGATTTAACTTTAAGTTAAATAATTTTACTTTTACCGTGTCTTTTTGCGTTCTTACACTATAACGTTAATAAACTTACTATAACAAGCCAAACGAACCCCAAGTAATTTATTATTAATATATATAACCTTATCTAAGTCATTTGGCGGAACCATATATTTTTAGGAATAAAATAACAATTAATAATATAATATTTGTTTTTAAAACTATTTTATGTCAATTTTGACACTATTTAGTAATTGATTTTTTTGAAACTCATAACTGAATTATTAATTCGAAAACAGTTACTTAAATCAACAATAACATGTCATATTAACCTAAAAAATTAGTTTAATTCATAAAAAGTCTCAAATTACATTTATTTGGGTATTTATAACATCAATTATGTCAATATTTCATTAATAAGATAATTACTGCATCATCATTGTGTCATAAATAAATTAAATTATTTAATGTCTAAAAATTACAAATAAAATACCATTATGTAGAAAATATTTTTATATTTTTAATGAATATTTATAGTCGAATTTATCTTATGTATAACCCTATATTTAAAATGCCTTAGTTATTAAACTTTTATTTTAACTATTTTAACCCTTTTTTAAATAAATTGATAATAAATGTCCTAATTTAATCCAAGTGGGCCTAAATGGACATATTTTATTCCTAAGGTTGTTTTGGGTCGAATTACACTTGTCCAATAGAATTAGGACATGTGTTAGGGTAATAATAATATAATTTTTACCCTTAATTACCCTATTTACTGTTAACCGTGGTAAAAAAAGAAAAATGTTACTATTCACCACAAATTATTTTCATCTCATTGAACCAAATTTTATTCCTTGAGATTAAGCGTGTCTCTTGTATTTTCGAAATTCTACTCCCAGAAGTGGTAAAAATAAGTTTTATGAAAAATTCAGTTTTTTTAACTACCACTTAGGGGTTTCACTATTCATCAAAAAAATGAAAGTTTCCAGAAAAATACCAAAACATGGGCCTAAGCTATATTTGATATTATGATTTCAAAAATGATTTTTATTTTACCAAATTCAAAACATATCAGTTACATTGGCCAATTTAAAAATTAATTCCCATCGTCAAAACAAATAGCATTTTTTTAAAAGATAAAAACTATCAAAAGATTGACACTTGTTTATGTCTGGTATAAATGTGAAATTACATCCAATGAACAACATTGTATTTAATTGTAAAAATATATTATATTTATACTTTAAAACCACTCAAATTAATAATTTATCACTATTATTTATTTTGATTAAAAAGGTTGTTTTTAATTAAAATTTAGTAATTTTTACTATTCATCAGAAAATGAAAGTTATCCGAAAAGTACCAAAATTTCACCCTAAGATAATTTTGATATTCCGAATCCAAAAATGAAGTCCATTTCGAAAAATTAGATTTAAAAAATTTCAAAAAGTGGTTATTACTATTCATAACAGCTTATTTTAATAATATTTTAATAACATAACGTTGTTTAGTGAAACACGGTATTGCGTACTACACATGCTATCGAGGAAGGTCATGATTGCATGTAATGCAAGGAAAGTCAAGGATGCATGTTTTGCAAGCTTTTTATGGTGTATCGTACAGAACAATACATTAATTAAAAATAAAACTTTTCATAAAATCTCAGGGTGTTACATTCTACCCCCCTTAAAATGAATTTCTCCCTCGAAATTCGTCGGGGTTATAAATGGTTTACTACTCAAAAGATTATTTAATAGAAACCCACATTGTAAAAAGGAATACCAATACTTGTCATTAAAAACTAATGTCTGAAATGTAACGGTTACCCAAATTAACTAATCACTGGGTTTCCATGTAGGAGAACATTGGTGAAAGTATGGATATGGAAGAAAAATCTAACCGTCATGTTCTGATGGAGAGTGGTAGAGAACATTGCTATGAAATAGCGAACAATCACAAAGCCATAGATTTGCGATGATCTAAGGTACCATCTGATTCATCGAATATAAGAGAACTAGGACAACATTTTTGTTTTCAAGATCATTTCCCTAAAGTTGATGAAATTGGAATTAGAAGAAATACTTTCGTGATTTTGGTACAATCTCACCATTGGTCGTTCTTTGGACAATTTCCACATCATCTATTAAAGAAATGAAGTTGAATTTCGTCATTCGTGATGTGTTAGTAGATCACGTGATAGAATGATGGGTCATTCCATTTGTCTCAAACAAAAGGTTAGAAAAGTTATCAAAAAATATATAAGTCCATCTATAGTGAGATTAATCATATATGGTTCCTAAAATGGACTTATACTTCTTATATCATTCTGGTTAATATAATAAAACTAGTTTCTACTATATAGGGACTTCATGTAGGCCAGTGGTAGGTGATAAAGGCCAGTCGCAATTCAGTTGTGGGTTCGATTCCCACAGCCTTGTCCGACGCAATGGGCTGTCGCCCATCCTACAGGTTGTCCTTTTTCTAAAACTAAATTACTATAACATCCCATAAATAATATCGAAAAAACTTCTATCCTTAAACAATACTAACTTATGTTCAACATAATCCATTCCAATCTTTAGGCTTATCTAAAATACTTCTGTCCAAGGTCATAGTATAAAGAAAATGATTACTTGAAATTTCATCAAACAAGCATGTGAATACCATCATTTATCCCCCATATATCTTGTTGGTAAAATTCCAATCATGTGAATACCTTAATCATGTATTCTCTTCAAAAATGAATACCCATTAAACCTTAGTGAAAACATGAATTCTGTCAAAAGTTAACTCTTTCCACATACCAAAATCCAAAAATTCTATATACTCAAACCATGATATAACCTTCTCCTTATATCAGTCATGAGCTCATGAATACTATCAAACATTTAATTTTCACTTATCCCTTCATTATGAGCATATCATCTACTTTACAAAAATATTTTAATAACCTTTCATGGTTACTGGTACCATTAATCATACACTTTCAAAACTTAAGGAAATACATCAGTGTAAAAATCCTTAGATGTCTCTTTATTCCAGAGTACCATGAGATTACTTATACAACATTAAACTTGATAAACATGTAATCATTCCACTACCTTCTTAAACCATTGACCAAGCTTCAATAATTCTCACATATCATTTTTAGTATCTTCATCATCATCAACATAAATACTACCCATATGACCGTACTGATTCTCTTCATGAGACTTTCCCTTAGGGCATTGGTTTGAATAATTCCCTTACATTCCACATTTAAAACATTTAACCATTGTTGATGTCGTAGCAATACCATTATCCTCATCCCTGGTGTTAACTGAACCTTTTCCTTTTCACTTACTGGCTTTGTGTCCTTCCTTTCCACACCCAAATCATCTTCCAGTTCCTTTGAAACATTCTCCTTGATGCCTCTTCCCACATGATTTACATAGGGGAAATTGAACTTTCTTTCCTCTATGATCATCATGAAACTCCATCTTTCTCTTATTATCCATGTCAGGGAACATACCAAATTTGAGTTTATTGATCATATTATGAGATATCTGATTTGGCATAATAATGATGTTTGGACTTCCAAATCCCATTTCATTTGGTTTCTCATGAAGAATATCATTCACTTGTCCATAATATCCTCCATTATCGTGAATCGTCTTGTTTCCAGCCATTTTCTAAAACCCAAAAAGAATAGTGTGAGAGGAAAATACCATGCTATGGAAAAAAACATAATAAAGGGGGAGAAACTTCAATATATAACATCTTAGGTTAAATTCGATGATCGTTTCCATAGTTCTAGGACTATATCCTATACATATACTTATCCTTAGGTACATCCCTAGACATACCTTGGAAATATCTCTAGGGATCTCACTAACATTTTCGCATCCTAGTTTCCAAATGTTGACTAAACATTTCCTCTAATACCAACTATAAAGACCCGAAGCTTAACGTACATGGAAATTACAATACTTTTGTGGAATACTTAGTACATAACAAAAAAACACACACAAGGACCATAGTAGTTTAGTGTCTTTGGAATCTCGGAATATAATCTTCAAATCATGGTGAAAGATCTTCAACATCTCCCATAAAGATCTTCCTTTTTTTTACCTAAAACCTTTCTTTATATCATGGGGAAAAGAAAACATACAAAAGGGTGATCTCAAATGCTTATTAAGGGTAAAAAAATAAATATCAATCACATCATATTCATATGAACATATCATTTTGGAAATCTTAATCCTGCAAAAGAGATCATAATATCATAACATGGGATAAATCAAAGTAGTGAAATGTAATCCCAATGATCATAACTTAAAACATGAAACTTTGTGGCATACACACATAATAATATACAATCATTTCTTATTAGTCAAGACTCATTGCCAAGACTATCTTAGTGGACAAAGTCCATTTCTGAACCGAGTTCATTCCTCGTTTCAGTCCTATTTCAATGAACCGGTTTAACCTGACGTTCCAGCCATGTATATCTCATGAGATATAAAATCTTTACCCAATGAATTGGAGGGAGATATAGGTCCCACCCATATCATAATGATACCATTCTTATGTGTGCCACAAAATCATAAACCATACATCATAGCATAACCCATGTAAAAAAAAATGGGAATCTTAAACATCGTGACATCATAAAACAATTCATACAAGATAAAGGAATTCATAATATTTCCATCACAACATAATCAAATACATGAAATAATAGGGATAGAAACAAAACCCTATATTATCTTAGATGGAAAATAATTTTGATAAAACAGTTGAACTCCATTCTTGAGGAAAATATCCTTTCTACTTCAAAAACATTTTCCTTACTTAACATGTCATACAATTTTATACTAAAAGAAGTTGATTAAAAATAAACATGAAAACTTGTAAAGGAAGCTTCTTGGAAATAATTTTTTAAAAATCCATTCATGCCGTATATGTTAAAACAAACATTTTTCTTGTACTTTTTTCGGAAAAGTCAAAAAGTACCTCGTACGAAAAACGACAAAAGATTCCTTTAATATCTTTTACTAAAAACTCACCGAAGGGTAAAATTGGATTTAAACAATTGTAGTTGTATGGAAATAATATTACATATTGAGGAAACATGGATGTGGATGATAAAATACACCCCAGTAAATTTCAAAATATAAACAATCTTGGATAAAAATGAGATTGTGATATTTCCCTTACCTTAGGTCCGATTTGCATCATAAGTGTCTGAAACTCCTGTATAATTATTTAAATAATGTCATTGACTTATTCCAGAATCATACTCATTGTTATGATATAATATATGGTTCACTTATGACTTCATATTACCCGTTCTTTTGTAAATTCCATGTTAAAGAGCGTTTTGTGTAAAATTGTTTCATTTGTTGTCCGTGTTTTGACTTGAAATAATTCATATGATTACTTAGATCATGATTACTTAATTACATAATATAAAACATGATTTATATATAATATATATTCAGAATATACATATATATAATAAATCAGTAAATGGAAAGAAATACATTGTTCATGGAGACGGTAGGCCGTACGTACGCATGAACGCTGTTTTCGTTTCCTTATTGAGTTGAATGGAATTAAGTAGATGACATACATATATATACACATAAATCCAGAATCATTATTATGTCATATATTTCATGATTACTTATTATATATACTTTATAATCATTCATGAGTGGTTAACGTGGAGAATGAATCTCATCGCGTCGTGGAGACGGTAGTCCATACGTACGCACGAGCGATGATATCGTTCTCATGATCGTGGAATTGTATTTGAGTGTATGTATACTATTTCAGAATCAATATCACTTTACAATAATCATATATAGTTATTATGTACACCACTATACCCATCCAAGTATGGTGGTGGGGGAAAATAGAATACACCACGGCGTGGAGACGGTATTCCGTACGTACGCACGCGTGGTGATTTCATTATCCGTAGGATGGATAGATGGTGAAATAAGGTTGTTTCATACATATAATAACATATCAGTATATGAGTGATACTGATGTTATTACTTCATAGTGATACAACCTAATAAGAAGAAGTGGAAGAAGAAATAATGTTGAAAGAATCGGTAATGGACATTACCTCTTCTTTGAAGAGCCTCTTTGAGTCCTCCTCTTAGGGAACTAAAATTGGTCATTGAAGAAGACAAGTACCTCTAAGATGTTTCTAGGGAAGTTTAGAAGAGAATTTTTCATGGGTTGGTACAGCTTGAAGGCTCAATGTGGTGTGAGTAAGAGAGGGAGGAGGTTCCCTTTTATAAGGGAGGAGAGGGGCTCCATTGGAAAAACTAAAAATATTACTTTATTATAAAGCCAAATTCGGTTTTAAATAGCTCCAAATTGATTTATTTTGAAGCTAAGGTGGGGATGGGTCGAATTACTCTCATCTAATAGAATTTAGACAAGTTTAGGTTCCTATTGTAACCTTATCATTTAGATTTAACTTTGAGTTAAATAATTTTACTTTTACCGTGTCTTTTTGTGTTCTTACACTATAAGGTTAATAAACATACTATAACAAGCCAAACTAACCCCAATTGTTTTATTAGTAATATATATAACCTTATATAAGTCATTTGGACGAACCGTAGATTTTTATGAATACAATTACAATTAATAATATAATATTTGTTTCAAAAACTATTTTATGTCAATTTTGACACTATTAAGTAATTGATTTTTTTAAAACTCATAACAGAATGATTAGTTCGAAAACAGTTACATAAATTAATACTAACATGTCATATTAACCTATAAAATTAGTGTAATTCATAAAAAGTCCCAAATTACATTTATTTGGGTATTTATAACATCAATTATGTCAATATTTCATTAATAAGATAATTATTGCATCATCGTTGTGTCCTAAATAAATTACATTATTTAACGTCTAAAAATTAAAAATAAAATACCATTATGTAGAAAATCCGTTTTATCTTTCTAATGAATATTTATAGTCAAATTTATCTTATGTATAACCCTATATAAAAAATTCTTTAGTTATTAAACTTTGATTTTAACTATTTTAACCCTTCTTTAAATAAATTGATAATAAATGTCCTAATCTAATCCAAGTGGGCCTAAATGGTCATAGTTTACTGATAAGGTCGTTTTGGGTCGAATTAAACTTGTCCAATAGAATTAGGACATGTGTTAGGGTAATAATAATATCATTTTACCATTAATTAGCCTATTTACTTTTAACCGTGGTAAAAAAAGTAAAAAGTTACTATTCACTAAAAATTATTTTAATCTCATTGAACAACATTTTAGTCATTGAGATTAACCATGTGTCTCTGATTTTCGAAATTCTACTCACAGAAGCGGTAAAATTAGGTTTTATGAAAAATTCAGTTTTTTTAAATACCACTTAGTGGTTTCACTATTCATCAATAAAATGAAAGTTTCCAGAAAAATACCAAAAAATAGGCCTAAGCTAAATTGGATATTATGAATTCAAAAATGATTTTTATTTTAACAAATTCAAAACATATTAGTTACATTAACTAATTTAAAAATTAATTCCCGTCGTCAAAATAAATAGTGTGTTTTTAAAAGATAATAACTATCAAAAGATTGAAACTTGTTTATGTCTGGTTTAAATGTGAAATTACATACAATGAACAACATTGTATAAAATTGTAAAAAATATATTATAAATATAATTTAAAACCACTCGAATTAATAATTTATCACTATTAATTATTTCGATTAAAAATGTTGTTTTTAATTAAAATTTAGTAATTTTTAGTATTCATCAGAAAATGAAAGTTATCCGAAAAGTACCAAAATTTCACCCTAAACTAATTTTGATATTCCGAATCCAAAAATGAAGTCCATTTTGAAAAATAAAATTTACAAAATTTCGAAAAGTTGTTATTAATATTCATAACGGCTAGTTTTAATAATATTTTAATAATATATCGTTGTTTAGTGAAACTCGGTATTGCGTACTACACACGCTATCGAGGAAGGTCTCGATTGCGTGTAATGCAAGGAAATTAAAGGATGAGGGTTGTGAAAGATCCTTTTGGTATAGCGTGCAACACAAGACATTAATTAAAAATAATACTTTTCATAAAATCTCGAGGTGTTACAGTAGAAAAACCACTTATTTAGGCCGTCTATATAGAATTTTATCATTATTTTCATGAACATTTCACGGTAATTTTCTAGTATAAATTATATCACTATGAAATTATAGTTTCTATATCTTTAATAGAGGGTTGAATTTTAAATATATTCCCTCTTTAACATCAGATGATAAAATATTGATCCAACATTTACCGTTGAGATGGAATTATATCCTCACAATTAATCAAATAATTCATCAATCCATGGTTGTGAATACTTTTTCATTACTTTTATCTTGTTTAGTTTTTAGTAGTAAATTAAAATCCAAATTGACCATTCCTTCTTGTAGATAATAATATTGGGTATACTCCAAGGTGATACACTAGGTAATATAAACCCTATGAATTAATTTTCTAACAATCACCTCATTAACTCTATTATTTCAATTGGGGACATCCTATAAGGGATCTTAGATATATATGTGGATCTAGGTAAAATATATTTAAAAAAATATTCCTCAAAATCTAGGTGAAGGGAAGGGAATTATTTAGGTGATATATCATTATATTCCTCGATAATGGGAAAGTCCTTTGGGTTGATTATTTCCATTATCAACCATTTGATCAGGATATGTTTCTTTATTCGTTATCAAAACTCACAAATTTAAAGGAGTTTCAAGATAATATTAATAATAAATGTTACATTTAAGGAATATTTTATATTCTAGGATATAAAAAGATATTTCCTATTCCAAAAAGATAACGTGAGATCTATATAAACTCATTGACTTTTTATCTAGGATGGTGTTAAATTATACCTATGGACGGATTATACAATTTCTTAGAAGAATATTATCACATATACTAACAAGAGAAGATTCCAACACCTGGGTTATAATGATTATATCAATATGTGACTTCATAAACATCTCTACTTCAAGATGTTAGGTAAGTTATTCAATAGATGTAGAAAACAATCAAGATATTATGGAATGTGAAAAACTTGAATAATTAAAAGTATTCCTAATTATTTAGTG
The DNA here is from genome assembly GCA_963277665.1 of Viscum album. Classification (NCBI taxonomy): domain Eukaryota; kingdom Viridiplantae; phylum Streptophyta; class Magnoliopsida; order Santalales; family Viscaceae; genus Viscum; species Viscum album. The sequence continues at coordinate 487,367,465 of OY728145.1, forward strand.
AATAGTAAGTTTACCTTATACTAATTCATATTCTTACTCCACTATAATAGTATTTATTGTGTACGATTCACCATCGTACCTCATATTAGGTGGATATGGAAGTTGGTTACCCATGATGGCCTTGGATTTGGAGTACTGTATTTTATAGTTCCCTTTTTCCTTGTAGTTTAAATATTGAACCATAAGTTGTGAATTGGGTTGTGACTAAATTTTCTATATCATATGTATTTTCTTCTTCATCTATATTTTCCATTTATAAGATTGATGCTCATCTCTTAAAAACATAGTGAATTTTTTCATTCCATTGATGAAGTTCAAATGGTGTTTCTTTTCACTTTCTTGACATGTGGAGTTTTGGATATTCTTTCATCCTTTTATAGTTTAAAATCCATCTTCACACTCCACCCTTGATTTCTAAATTAATAGAATTGGAAAAATTATTTAAACATCATGTTTACTTTAATATTATACTGAATCAGTTCTTTATAACTCACAAAATATCAAAAAGCTATATATTCTTTTAGATTTGGTTTTAAAACACTAAATATTTTATCATATTTTATCATTATTTATTATAAAATTAGTGGAATACCTTTAAATCATTCTTAAATTTTTTTCATAAGTTTCATGGGTTCACTCTCATATTTTATAAGCATTATCTGTTCACTATTAATATGGTTTACAAGAATTCCTGGGTAATATTTTTTAATAAATATATTCAAAACTTATTCCCATTAAATTGGTTTCACTTCATCATTTGGCATCATATTTTGATCCATTTATACCATTTATCAACATCTCCTCTGAATTGATATATCTCTATTGTAGCATTATCAATATTATAAAAATGAATAAGAAAAAGTATATTTTCCATGGGGTTGAGCTATTTTTCTCTACTAAGGGATTGAAATATCCACTAAAGTAACGTGATCATTTTCAAAATAAGTATTCAATGGATATTTTATCTTATATTGATGAAATTCGGTGTTCAACATTGTTTAAGTTATTTTTCATAACCTAAGATAGATTGGTAAATACCACCAAGAGGTTTTTAAATCCTCCTCTCATTACATTGGGAATGCAATTTGGAGAATCATTAAATATTTCATCACAAGAATTTTTTATAGGTTTATATATATTAAAAAACATTTCTTAAATTTAAATTGTTATAAATAAGAAAAATTCAATTAATCATTGATACACAACACATTCAAATGTCTAGATTAATTATAAATTATTTTCTTATGGGATCCATAAGTTTGACCCAGGTTATACATACTAATATAATTTTAAATAAACTAAAATATTATTTGATACTAACTATAGTGAACCATATCATTCATATAGGATTTTATAACTTTTTTAAGATAAATAACATACCAATAATACTATGAAGATTCTAATAGTATACTTTATGAGGAAAATTATTTCCATACAATAATATTGTATATGATATTTTAAAAATTATTTAAATATTTAATCATGGTCTTATTATTATATTACACCATACTCTTAATACATGTAATAATTTTATGACATACATAATAGAAAGGGTGAGCTAAAATCCTAGTAATGGGAGGCATTATAGAGAATAATCTTTAGGTACAGATTAATATATTATGTGTCTGATCATATTCATCATCATTATATAATAAAAAGTGATAATAATCCTTATATTGAGGAAATAATTTCATAGATACATGAAATGTTATATATGAATAATAATGTATAATCATAACATTGTGTTCAATGTCCACATATAGACAGCTAATAATTATAACCTCATGTTTGTTCATAACATATATGTACGAGTCCCCACATCAAAAAATGTGAACAGATGCATGGAAAAAATATAATTATAGGCACATTAAACACCTCAAATAATTATCATAATTATCCATTACAAATATAAAATAATCTTATATTAATCATAAACATTAAATAAACCCATGATAAAATAATGGGTTTTTTAATTGTTACATAAGGTATATATAGAAGAAAAAAATGAAGGTTTCATAAAAAGAAGAAGAGATGATGTAAATTTTTTATTTTAAGGATATAATTAACAAATAAAATAATTTATAGCATTGAGAGGGGGGATAAATGTATGCATAATTGAAGGTAGTTTTTTTTCGAAAATACTTTATCAAAATTCCTGAAGCTATCTTAGAATAAATTCCAATGAATAAAAAATATTCATATCCCAAGAAGCTAAAAAAGTAAATAAACCCATAATATATTTAAAATATATTTTTTTAAGAATCATGGTCAAATTACATAAGATTAGAAGATAAAAACAAAATAATACTTAGGTTAGAGAGTCCCATTAACTTGGGTCCCAAATTATTTCATCCTATATACACCTTATATTTAATAAAATCATTTCTATTACAACAAAAACATAAAATTCCATTACAGTTGTTTATTTAATTATCGATCAATAATAATCATTATACTTTGTTTATTAAATTTTTGTTTTTATATTTGAAATGATTAAATAACATGTTTTCTATGAATTATCCCATATTTATTTTAGTTTTGTTATTTTCATTATTTTTAATTATAGTTTTTTAAATTACATATATAGAATAAAATAATTTAAAAAATTTATTTATAATATGTAGTTAACACGGAAAATTCATTTAGGTGGTGATAAGAAAATTCATATCAATTTTCTCGTAGGTGGATGAAACTGAGCAACAATGGTAAGTGTCAAGAAAGACATATATAGGGGAATTGTATATACATTATATTGATTAAAATAGAAATACAATATCATAATTGTTAGGATAGAATATGAAAATAAATTTCTGACCAAAGGTGTTAGTATATTAAATCGAGAATCTATATATATATAATGAACAATAACTGGATAAACATAGTGGATAAACAATGAAAAATTACCCATATGCTCATATAATGGGATGTAATAAGTTATAAATTTTTTTAGGTAAAATCATTTTATCATATGATACAGTGAGACTAAACTGTACATGAGTATTTTAGATAGATTATATGATCATATGGTTTATCTAAAAGGTTCAAACATGTGTTATTCTTACTTAATCAACATAGAGATGGTTTTTTTACAAAACAAATATAATTTCATTTGAGACATCCTTGATAACGTATTAGTAAAAAAAATTATTGATTGGGAGGATGATTTTATGTAGTGGAATTATTTGACAGAATATATTTTTTTTCCCGGGAAATCATCATATATTGACTTTATCCAACAACGGTTGGTGGTAGTGACTACCAAAAACACCAAATAGATCATACTATAAGTATTAACTTTGATCACATATGATCGATGTATTTTGATATTTTATTCAACATACATTTACATTAAAAAAATATCTATAGTACACCCTTGTGGATTATGATGAAATTATAAAATAGATAAAACCTATGTTTTTTTGTATGCTTGGAATCTTTTTTTTCTTCTAATAGTCTATTTTTTTTCATTTAGAGGTTTTTTATTGTGGTATTGTGATTTGAATAAACTATTTTCATAGTTTTGGATAATTAGGTATAAAATCATTTTTGGTAAGTTGATTCTTCCTTTGTATGCTCTAGTTCATATTTTCTGGTTGGATTAATAGATTACAACTATGATATCATAAAAGTGCTTTTGAAGATTTAGTTTGATAGTTCTAGATGATTGGACCTCAGAGAATGTGTTTTAGATATCGGTTGATTTTAATTATTATTCCCCTTTCATTGCAGAAGAATATTGAAAATAGGTTCCTTATCACCCATTCATGTTTCCTTACAATTAGTTAGAGTTTAAAATTTATAAGGGAATGGATTTGGAAGAGGGTAATTCCCATGTGTATAAGTTTTAGGAAACATATTTTATGTTTTGGATGATTTGGATGTAGTATTTGCAACTGAAGAAAGACCATTATCTTTCATTGATGGGTCCTCAGCCAAATGTGATGAAGAATTAAGAAATGGAGATGATTTACAAGAAATAATTGTGATAACATAGATGTAATTATCATGAAACATGGATTATAATATCAAAAAATTAAATACCTCATCATAACTAATAATGTCCCAAAGTGATATATATGTGAATCCCACCTTGATGAACAATTTGTTCTTACAAAGGAGAGTATTTTTTGTGACAGTATCAGAAGAAAAGTATGTCTAGTTCATATGGGTGAATTTAACAATATAAAAAGTTATTTATTGTCTGTGAAGGTGATTTTTTATAATTATAGCTGATAATTATGTTACTCACATTACTCCAAAAATCATCGGATATGATGGTCACTAATTTTAGTAACTCTAGTATTTAGAAAAACCACGTGTTTATAGTCATTTAAAACCCAATATTAAACATTTATAATTTTCAAATTAGTTCCAATAATTTTTTTTATAATTCCTATAATTTAATCTTTTGAAGATGACCTATAACATTTAAGAGTCATATTAGAGGTAAATGAGAAGATAAAGTATGATAATCTTAGAAAAAGGTGATCCCTTGTGATGGATGTATAGGATTAAAGGTAACCTAAAATCAACTCCATGAGTATAAATTTCATTCTAGAGGATAATGTCTTGGAAGAGGATACATGGATACTTTTTTTGATAAAATGAGTGGTTTGTTCCTATGTGTCACTAATTCACTAATGTATTGGGTGATAGACTCTAGAGATTTATTTCACTAAACATTTGAGAGTAGAATTACAAAAAAATATACTTCCTTATTTTTTTAGTATGATATATCCAATGGTTGATAAAGATCTTGAGACTGTTGTTATGGGATAAATTTTCAATCTAACTGGGAGTGAATGATTTTTGACTTTTCAAGTAGTGTGTTAGTTCCTGTAATTGAAAAAAACTAAATCTCTATGATATGACTGGATTGTACATGTTTCTGTAAAAATCTCAAAGATGGATCATGGAATATTTCACACAGTCCTAATGTTTTATAAAAAGTATTTAATGGAAAAAACCTCAAAATTATGATATTATTAGAAGGCCTGATGAATGTTGGGTAAGTAATATCCAAAATTTTATGAAATGGACATCAGAATGACTTAGTAAGAAAGGGATAAAAATACTTCAAGCTAAAGGGATGATGAATTCCAGAATAAAGTTGTAAAAAACATATAAGGAATACATTTTATTGAATTTGAGAAATTTTACCTCATAAATAGATGTAAATATGACAAATAACATGAATTTTGATTCAGTTCATATTGACACATAAGGAGACTAACATTGATTTATTCTCATGGGGGATCAATCTTCTACATAAATTTCATCAAAGATAACATAGACATATTAGAGATGTTCACTATCAAAAGAATGTCTATTTAATTTGAAATATTCGTCAAATGTATATCAATATTGTATAAAAAGACCACTAAAAATCCTAGGTGCTTGGGGATTAATAATAAAAAGGAGTACAGAAGTTGGTAATTTTAAAGGTTCTGTTGGGGGAACAAAATATATCTTACTAAGTTATCTAGATCATAATATATTCACAGTGAGGATGAAATAGAATTTAATTGAATGGAAAAGAAGTATAAGAAGTCATATAAGATCCCCAATGTGTTTTGGGTGGAATAAAAAAATTAATAGACATAATTAATAAACATATTATATTGTTATCCATTTGAGGATGAACAATTAAAATCCCTTTGGCCTAGAAGGAATATTAACACCACCCATCCCAATGTCTTTTAAGTGTTTATCATTATCCATATATATTTAATGAATTGGGAAAATCTTTATCAAAGGTCTCAAGAGTGTTACTTTATGGGATATGGTGATGATAAATATTTTAGGTGAACCAATAATTTCAAACATAAATATTACATCTTATTAGATTAATATTACTTAAATACCATTATGTTATATGAAAATATTTCTAAGGTTTAGTGTCTTTGGAAACATGGATACATAAACAACTGGTATTTAAAATATCTAAATCATTTCCCTCAAAGATACTCACAAATACCACCTTCTTAGACATATCATACTTAAAATATTAATTTTGTATCATGTGGAAAATAAAACATAATAAAGGGTGATATCACATGATTAGTAATGTTAAACAAGGGATATATCAATCAATAGAATGGGAATAAGTGTTTGCAAATATGATATTCACTTTTCGAAATAATACCTATAAATTCATAATTCATAGTCTTGAGTCAGGGTACATAGCTTGGTAGTTTATAAGACTTGTATCATAAAGGAATCGAATAACATGATCCACGAGATCAAAAAATTAGTCTAAGTTAGTTGATTAAAGATTTTTATAAAAATTTTCCTAACCATAATCATAGATTTAGTATGTCAAGGAAACCCACCAAGAAATTCCTCACATATTAGTCTTGGGATAACTAAATGTGTTCCTACTTTGGGCATGGGATAACATCTAATGTAAAACATTTTAGGATTTATATAACCTATAGTGTACCTTTTTTATTCATAAAAAATTAATGCTTACCCAATTTAAGTTAGGGATATAACATACCCACCCTTCACATAGTTATAATCAATTCATAGGAGTCCCAAAAGATACAGAAACGATTTATCATTATAGAAAAGCTTAACCAAAGGGAAAATAATTGGATTTCATCAATATTTTATAATTATAATTATAAATCATCTAAATAAATAATAAATATGGTATTTTGGGTTCATATCGTCCATAAATCATAAGAAACATCAAAGAGTTTTATTTTAGATTAAAATACCATTGAAATACCCCTATAACATTTATATAGGAAAAAATATTTTTTATTTCAAAATTTATTATTTAAAATATGAAAAAATCCCAAATAATTAAAGAAATAATTTTCATTTAAATTAACTATGAAAACAAGTAAATCATTCTTCAATGAAAATTATATTCATGGAATTATGAATTTAATATGCGTGGTTTCCATTAAAAATATATTCCTTTCCCATTTTTAGCAAAAGTCAAAAGTACCTAATTTTAAAATTGAAAAGAGGATTAATTTTAATATTTATATAGAAATTAATAATGGGAAAATATGATTTTTTTTAAAAAATATAATATTTTTGAAAACATTTTAATTAAAATAGAGACATTGAAAAACATATTCAATTTCAAATAGAGAGAAAAATTATGTTTTCATTAAAAAATCAAGACATTTGAGTTATCATAGAGAGGAAAATGAAAGGAAAAAATTTCATTTTAAAAATTTTCAAGATAATAATTGAATAATTATTTTTTAGAGATATGTATTAAAACATTTCAACATTGTAAAATGTAATCATAAAATATACCGATAAAATGAGCTTGTAACATAAAACAATTACATCTCGGTTAACTTTTGAGTCCGAAGTCCCTTGATAGAAATAATATAAAATAAATATAAAAATAACATTAACATTAGGATATTATTGATACAAAATATCAATGTGTTAGAAGATACACCTCCTTATGTGGGATAAATTTATAATATAACATATGTCCCAAAAAAATAATCAAAGATGATAAACCATTTATACTTCAGTATCAATCGAATAAAAACCCATAGAGGAAATGATTTCAATTATAACATTAATTACCTGAATTAAGAAGTATAAATGATATAAAATTTCATATGAATTTTATATAATCCTCACAAAGAGAAATATATGTATAACTTAAAAGATGATAGAATAGAATGATATTCAGACATATCACCCTTACCTTATGTATGAATTTATTCTTAATAACTATAAACTATTATATAATAAGTTTAAATTTACTATTATTATAATAAATAACCATATAAATACTTATAATACAATATATTATTTAATTATTACATTTAATCACTTCTTCATTAACAATTAGTTATTAAAATAAATATTCTTTGAGATTACTGCTTCATTTTTTTTTATGTTTTGATTCATCTAATATAGTCCTCACATTTTGATCAAGGTTCCATAATATCCATAATTTTAGTATTGATAAAAATAATATATATATATATATATATATATCCATCATATAAATATTTAATAACATCCATAAAATTTAGAGGTACAAAAATGAATTACATTGTTCATGGAGATATTAGTTTAAATATACCCATAAACATAGTATTAATTTTCTAATGAAATGATGGAATGGAATATAAATAAAATATTTCATTAATAAAATATTAATTAATTCATTGACATCATATATATTTGTTAAATCCATCATTATAAATAATAATGTGATGTAGTGATGGAATGTGAATCGTATCACATCATAGAGGTGATAGTCCACATTTATACACAAGGAATACTTTCGTTTCCTATTTTCTTGGAAATAGAGATGAATATGATTATTTAATCATAATATATATATATATTAATATTTTTATTATATTTTAATGGTTATGATAGAATTTATATAGATGGAAGAAGATGAAAAATGATAATGATCAATTAAGGAAATTACCTCATCTTTGAAGAACCTTCTTTGAATCTCTCTTTAAGGACACTATGGATAGTATTTTAAAAATATAGGAACATATATAATGTATATGATCAATATAATAATTATTTTTTATTGTTTTATGAGATAAGGGATCAGGAAATTTATTGATAGAGGATATCGTTTGTCCTTATATAACTGAGGGGAAGGACACCCTTAAAATTACTAAATGTATTAAATTAATAAAAATTAATAACCATTTTTAAGAGGAGAAATTTTATATATTTATAATATATGATACATATAAGTTTTAATACTCTCATAAAATACAAATTAGGTAATTTTATGTGATATTTTAACCATTATCTAATTATTTTAATCCTTTTAACCCTATTTAATGATTACCATGATAACAAGAGTTTTTCAAATTTGGGGCCAAAAATGCTTCAATAGAAGTAAAAGTGACCCATTAGTTGAAAATGGTTGATATAGTTTACCCTAAACCATTACATTAGAAAAACATATCACATTTTTAAGAATTTCAAATCATTATATAAAATATTATTTAATATAAAATACTATTAATTTTATTTTTTGGACTATTAACATAATTTGACTTTTAGAAATAACAAGATAGTATATTAATTATAACATAAACTTTTAAAAAAAATTAAAAATATGTTATATTTATATATAAAATTCTATTTATGTTATTACAGACCAAAAAAATATTTATTCTAATGTTAATCAATTTTTTTACTTGATTTTTCTACTTCTTTCCCAAACCTTGTATTGGCATTGAGTAAGAATTTAAGATAAATATTTCATAAATAAAATTTATAATAAATTGTAAAAATAAAAAAATATCATTAATATTTAAAAAAAATTATAAAAAAGAATGACCATTTTTTTTCCTGATGATAATATATAGACGTTTTAAAACTAACAATAACAATTTTTAATTTATTCTTTACATAAAATAATCTTAAGTACATTATCAGTGGAAAGTGGAAATAAATTTATAAAATTTAAAAAATAATATTAATATGGTGGAATGTAACCTTTTTAATGAAATAATTTCAAGTTTATTTGGGAGAATATTTTTCTTTATTCCATAGTTTAAACACTCTTTCACCCATTTTACCTTTACTTAGGTGAAAAATATTTACCAATGTTAGTATTCATAAGGACAAAAAATAAAATAGGAATATTTAAATATTTTGAACCTCCTAATTCAAAATATATATTCCTTTATTAGGGATTCAATTTATATATGTTTATGTGATAAGTTTTAATATAAATACATAAAAATTGAAGAAAAATAGTTTTTATAAAAATGATATGTTAAACCAAAAAATTATTTTATTCCAAAATCTTGTATAATATTGATTATAATGTAATTAATTAGATTATATATAATAAAACGAGTATTATGTTACTATAATATCAAATTCAAAACATAATGATAATTTTAAATAATTTTATTTAATGAAAAGAGATGATTATTTTTCCAAAATCGTTAATTTTAATTATTCACTGAAAATAAATATTTTTATGAAAATCCTAGAATTTAACCATAATATAATATTTAAATTATGATTAAAACATGGTATTTATATCCAAAAAAAAGTTCTAAAAATTATTTAAAATTATTATAAGTTCTGCACAAAAAATGCCTAAAAACCCATTTCTAGAAGAAAAAATTATTTTTGAATAAGAAATTGAATTTTCTAAAAATTGAGTTTTTATTTATCATCTAGTAATAAATAAATTTTTATTATATAAAATATTTATAATGATTTTTTATAATGTTTTTGTGCCTATACATACCACTATTTTAATGTCTAGGTTATAATATATCATGCTTCATTTTACTATTAGTGGTGTGTGTCAAGTAAGCTATCGAACAACTTAAATATTGGGATGTTACATTTTCCCCTCTTAAATAACTTTTTTCCATAAAACTTTAATTATCACATAATATAATTATTGTATAATTATATATTTAAAAAATATTATGTAGATTATATCATGATGAAAAAAAATTATTTCACTACTAGAAAACTTTGTATTTCCAAATTAATTATTTCTAAAACGAAGTATATATTTTTATAAGACATATGACTTTTGAAAAACATAACATGAAAGATGTGTGAAAAATTACACATAATTCATGGTATATTTCTCTTGCTCTTAGTTTATTAAAAGAAATTATTTAAAACCAGGGTAGAAAATATGAGATAACATACCTACTTGAGTTATTTCAATAGAATATAAATAATTTCATCCTTTGACTGTTCTTTGAGATGTTTTCAATACATGTTTCATCTCTTATACATTATAATAAATGAAAAATACAATTTTTGCATGATTGGAGCACGAAAATAAACATCTAGTATAAAATAACATGTACAAAAAGTTGACAAGATACTTCTATTTCCTATATTCAGTAACAAAAAATGGATAATGGATGCTTAGATAACATTATTAATAAACTATCATTTTAAATATCAATAGTAATGATTTAAATAAAAATAATAAAACATATACATAATTGTCTAATCAAATATCTAAATTCCATATCTCATTAAATAATGATTAACCAATATTAAAAACAAAAAAATATAAAAAATGACACAATTTTTTTAAATCAACATATCTTTAGTCCCAAAACAACATAAGGAAGCTCAAAATGTCAAATACTAAACATGTAAATATCTTGATTATATATTATCCTAAAACATGATAATAACCTAAATCACCATAAAACCATAATGAAAACATTTTTTTCAAACAATAACTCTATTCATTATTATCAAATAATATGATAGAATATCAAATCCAATACCTAATTCTAAAAACGAAATAAACTTCATCAAATATAACATAAATCACTTTTTTCATCAAGTCAATAATCAATAGAAAGGTCATAAATAGTATCCAACTTAATTTATCAATATAAATGATCTATTTATCCCAAATAAACATTATTAAATCCTCATTAAATAGATATTCAAGGTTATCTATGCCTCAATAATGTGTTTTTTGAAAATATCACCTTACCAGTAAATCTCTTTTCTTGGTTATCATTACCATTCAACATGTTCATGAAAAAAAATATTCAAAATGTTATGTAGAACAATACTTTTTTGTTTCATGTGATATATAACTAGAATTTCATTGATAAGACAATTTTATAACATAATTTTAAATCATAGTACATAATCACTTCCATCACACCACTTCAATGATTGGAATAACATAGGAACTTATTTTTCTAGTCACTATCCCTAGGTTTAATGAATATACTTTGTTAATTATCTGTTTCCCACAAAAAATAAATAAAACTGTAAATGTTACCTTAGGGTGTACTTTATTTCCCTCCATTGGGACATTTTTTCTGTCAAAATTTTGTTCTTTATGACCTTATTTTCCCCAAATAAAACATCTTTTCAGTACATTGAGACATGTAACAGGGTTCATCTTCCCAAATTCAAGACATGTAGTAATTGGAATATTATTTCCTCCATTTTATTCATGAAACTCTTTTTTAACTTCTTTTTTTAAATATAAACTAACTACAGTTTAGTTTTGTAGTCATATATTGAGATTCTAGGTTGGGAATAGTCATTAGATCTCACATTGAATCTCCAAATTTTTATTTATCATGAGGTAAATCACCAAATTTTCTATCACATTTAATATTAACATGATATCTCTTTTTTCTAGTGATTAACTAATACAAAAAATCAATGTTTTTGAAAAATTAATCATAGAGAGATATCATATAATCATGAAAAATTATTTATATGTGGTCTAAATAATCATAACTTCTTTTAAATTGATAAAACAATAGGTTTAATATAGGTCAAACGTGGTTATTATCAATTAAATTACTTTAAAATTGTTTGAAATGAAAATATGAATTAACTCACACATATACCATGGGGGTTTTTGTTTAGGTGGGTGGTTATAGGCCCACTCTTTATTCACTAGTGATGATCAAGTTGATTACAAATCCACCATTTCTGAGATATTACCTCTTGGTGTAACTATTCAATAACCGCATCTACATGTTAGTATCTAAAAATTGAGTTATTTTATATGAATGAAACACTCCTTTATTGAGGATAACATAGAATTTTCTCCTACAAATAAAATTATCACAAGGTTTCTCATAATAATATATTGATACCAACTTCCAAAAATCAGTGAACATTTATCTAATACCCACCATTGTGACCCAATAATTTAATTTAAAAATATTTCATCATATTAGATGAACATTCATTATATATCATTTTGATCCACACCAAAACTATAAAGGTATATAGTCTTTGAAAACATCGATACATAGATAAATTGTACATAATATATCTAAATCATCTCCCACTAAGTTCTTAACAAATATCATCCTTCTTATACATTTCATACATAAATCCATTATTCATATCCATGGTAAACTGAAACATAGTAATGGGTGAGATCATATTCTCAGTATTGGTGTAGAAGGAAGATATAAATAAATAACATAAACATAAGGGTATGAAAACATGAACTTAAAATTTGGAAATCAAAATTTTAAATTCATAGATAATAACATTGATTAAAGGAACATTTATAAGATTTAATAACAAATTAATAATAATGGAACAAATGATCATGTTCTGTGAGATCATAAAACTGGAATAAGTTTATGTCATAAAAGAGAAGAATAAAGTGTGGCATAATATTAATCACAAAAATATTATGTCAAGACACCCACTAATACATTCATCACACATTAGTATTGGTAAAAAACCTATTTACCTACTTTTTCATGGCATAACCACTAATGTACCCTATTTAGTGCTTGGGATAACCTCATGTATACCCTTGGATTTTATAAAACATGAAAATTTTCCAAATTTATTAGATGGTTATAATGCAACCACCTATCATATAATTCTAAAAAATTAACAGTTATATCAAAATATCACGAAATAATTTATTATTTTATCATATATTTACCCATGGAAGAGAAAAGAATATGAGTTTTATAAATATTTCATCATCATAATCATAAACATTTAAGAGAAATAATAAATATGGTAATATTATTTTATATCCCAAGTGAATTATAAGAATTATAAAATGTTTTTTTAGATGAAAATACAATTAAAATATCCTTAAAACATTTATTGTGGGAAATACACTTTTAGTTTTAAAATCACTTTTTAAAAATATAAAAATTCCCAAAATATTAATGTAAACAGTTTTAGTAAAAAATCTATATCTCTTTTAGAAAATGAAAAGAATATTCATTTTAATATTTTTGTTGAAATTAAAAAATGGGTAAACATAATTTAGTATATTTTTAGATAATTCGAATATATTTTCCAAACTTCATTGACATGGAAGAAAAATATTATCAATCAAATAAAAAAAAGTCAATTTTCCATTAAAACGAATTCTTCCAAACTTTTGAGTGCCTAGAGAGAGGAAAATTAAAAGAAAAATTTGATATATAGAAATAATAATGGGACAATAAATTACATAATATATTTTATAGATATATCTTATAATTAAATAGTTGAAAATTTTCTGTATAAACAATCATATTGCTAATGAGATTATAATGTAAACCCTATACATATTTGGTAACATTTGATTCATAAGCCCTATGAAAGAAAGAAATTAAAATAAAAAATAAAATACCATTAACTTAGGGATATTCATATCTAAATATATCAATGGGGAAGTAGATTGACCTCATTAAATTGAATATGTGTCTTACATAACCGATTTACAAAATAAGATAATTTGATGTGATAAACCCTTACCTTTTTGGTATCTTTCAAATAAAAACCCCTTGGACAGAATAATATAAATTTTAAATTTAAATACCAGGAAATAATAATTATAAAATATTTGAAATTTAATATTGGAAATATATACTGCTCAATAACATAAATAGGTGCATAACAGAAAACATGTCTCAATGGAACAGTGATGAGATGGAGAACCCTTTCCTGATGTATGACTTGATTTGTAAGAACTCTAACATATGTATCATAAATTAAAATATAATAGGAATAAAAAAATAGACGTATAAATAATTATTTTATATTATATATTTTACTCATATCATCTTAACACAATTTCATTAATTTTTTTATTAAAATTACTATTTTTAAAGATAACTATTTCATTTGTCATGTATTTTTTTATTTTACTATGGTCCTTTCATCTAGGTGATTTTCACATAATCTATACACTTGTAATCAGGATACTAATATATATATATAATTATTAATTATAAACAAATTTGATTATCCAAAAAAGGTATAGATAGAAAAATGAATAACATCATTCATGGAGACGATAGTCTGTACATACACATGAAAACTTTTCATTTTCTAACAAAAAATAAAATAATGATAAATAATATTTTATCCTTATAGAATCATAATTACATAATATTAAACCTATATATTTATTAAACCCCTCATTATAAATACTTATGTGAGGAGATGATAGAATATAAATCATATCACGTCGTGGAGGATGTAGTCCATATGTATGCATGAGTTATACATTCATTTACCATTAAATTAAATTAGGAGATAAATATAGTTATCCCATTAAAATAATAATATATAATTATATTTTATATATTTATGATATAATATTGGAATGGTTTGGAAAAAATTGAATGAGGTCTAAGAAGAAGTAAAATGAAAATGTCCGATTAAGGAAATGACATCATCTTTGAAGAAACTCATTTATATCTCTATTTAAGGACCCAAGGGATGCTATTTTATGAAGAAACAAAACTATATAATGTATATAATGATGTTAAAAATAGTTTTTCCAGGGTTTATTTAGAATAAAATTTCAAGAAGAGAGAGTATGAGAGGATAGGTGGTGTCCTTTTATATGTGAAGGGTGGGGAACCCATGGAATTACTTAATGTATTAAATTAATATAAAATAATTTTATTGTTCAAGTGGAACTAAATTTATTTTTTAGAATATATTATATAGAAAAATTTAAATCCTCTCTGATGATAAAATTTAGACTTGTTTTGTTGATTTTTTAACCCATGTATATTATTTTTTACACCCTCCCACTTTATCTATAACATCCCGGATAAATGAATAATATGAAATTTTCATAATTATTAATATTTGTGAATTAAATATTAATTTTACTTGAAAAGGGTTTCTATGTTCGATAGCGTACCCGATACGTAACAACGGGTTTTTTTGAAATCTTACGTTGCACACTAATAATATAATATTATTAATTTAAATGGTATTTAAGTCCAAGTCGTTTTGTTGGAGGGAATGAAAAAAACTAACTACAATATGATTATACATGATGGATAAATGTATTTACATTTATCCAATATGACGTTAGAGGCTGAAAATACGAATGAATCTAATTTTAAGCATAATTTACATTAAAAGGATGATTTACCGCATTTTAATGGTGAACCATCTTTAAATATAGTTTTGGTCACTTTAATACATTTTAATTATCAAAATAAAATCTTTCTTTAGAATGGGGACATAAAATTTTACATTGGGTAATTTTTTGGAATTTTTCTGTTAAAGTTCATTTTTTAATTAATAGTGAAAAAACTTGTATTTTAATTCAAAAATGCCTTTTAATGGTTTTTTTATATGGATAGATTATATTTTTAATTGGTTTTAAACTGAAATTAAAATATATTTTTACCATATAATCTAATGTTTTCCATTGTAATTTATTTCACTTTGAAATTCGACATAAATAATTATCAATCTTTTGATAGTTATTATTTCTTAAAAACATGCTATTTGTATTGATAAGAGGAATTAATTTTAAAATTAATTAATTTCACTTATATGTATTGAATTTTGTAAAATAGAAATATTTTTTTAATTCTAAATATGTAATATATCTTAGGCTGAATTTTTGGTATTTTTCTGAAAAACTTCAGTTTTTGATGAATAGTGAAACCACTTATTAGTAGTTAAAAAACAGAATTTTTCATTTAAATGAAATTTTTCCACATCAATGAATTGAATTTAGAAAACCTGACATACATGGTTGTTATTATAATGTACAATCTAGTTCATTAAGTTGAAAGTATTTTTTGGTGAAAAGTAACTTTTGACTTTTATTTACCGTGGTTACAGGTAAATAGGGCAATTAAAGGTTAAATGAATATTATAATAATTCCAAATTAGATTAACACTTGTCCAGACCTCATTGGTTAAGTCATTTACAACCATGGGTATCTTTGGGTCGATTTAGGGACCCCATTCAGCCACTTGGGAGTGATAATGACAATTTAGATTAATTAACTTAAATAATGGAAAAAATGTCAAAAAAGAAAATATCTTTTAGTAAATAAGTTTTTATATGGTGTTATATAAATTATATTTTCGACTATAAATATTAATTATAAATATAAAACTATTTCCTACAACATGTTATATTTTTTATTTTTAGACACCAAATAATTTAAATTATTTATGACACAATAAGGATGTAGTGTTTACCTCATTAATAAATAATTTAAATAAATAAGATTATATTGATTAAACTATTATCCAAAACCTGTCCAATTCCTATTGGATAATTTTATTTCAACCATGAGTCATCTTATATTCAACTATATTTATTTTTTGAACCTTTGAAACTGAATATAATTATATAATAAAATAATGGTTTCACACTTTCCTAAAGAGCCCCTCCTCCAACGTATAAAAAGAGACCATTGCTAACCAATTCCTTACACCTCTCAAGACTTTTGTCTTGTCAAAACTCTACCTAATTAAGCTCCGTACATCTCTATCCTCCTCCTAGAAACCTTACCTTAGGCATAAGGCACATCAAGAAGTCCTATGGATCAATCCAAAGGGAGTTACCCAAATTAAAGTTAACAGGTTCTCTTAAATTGTTTTCTTTCATTTTACTTATCCAAGCCCTAAACTCTTTTTATTATTTTATTTAGTAAAAAAACCAATATCCTCAATATACTAGGATTTTTTTATAGGAATTATTATAACTAAACTTACAAAAACGTCCATCTAATGCATCAAAAACATAATGTTTCTGTGGATGGAAAACTAACACCTCACGAAATGATGATTGTTCAAATATCTCCAACCACCTCTCATAGTGGCCATTATGACGGAACTGTATTTATATATGATATATATTATGTTATTGTTTTCTTTATGCTTCTGTATTTTTCATTTATATAATTCCTTTATGGTTTCCATTATGGGTAAACGCGATAATCTCATTAGAGGAAGTGCAGACTAGCACCCCCTCAAAGTGATATGACTCGTTCATACCATATGTGGTATGTATAAAGGATAGATTAAATGATTTAATATATGATACAATACTGGAATTATAATACTCCTATGTATCATTATGTTTTAATTCACTTAAATATGAAATAGAAATGGAAGTAGTGTTCATGCGTACGTTCGGCTTATCGTCTCCATGAACGGTGCATTTCATTTCTTACCTCTAAATGTTATGTACTATTTAAATACATATATATACTACATATATATGATATATATGATTTATAAATCCTGAATATCATTCTATATATAACGGACTATTGACCACATGAACAACATGTAATTATAAGAAGTCCATTTTTGACTCAAGTACCAAATATCGACAGAACGAATATTATTAAATTAAATGATTGAATAATGTTTATAAAATGTTAATAAGTGATATAAAAGGAATAATAAACTTGAAAAAGGTTCTTAAGAAAGTATAAATTAACTTTAGTTTATTATTCGGGAGATTAAAGAACGATCGAGTCAAGTCGGACACGAGGTAAGAGACTTCATCTCAATCACCATTCATTGAGGAATATTTTGTCTTAATACACAAATTTATTTTAAACGTTGTATATAAACTGTTGAATTTTAAAATGGAACCTTTTTCTACAAATAGTTTTACTAAAAAAAAGGAATGTTTCTTTTAATGTAAGCGGTGACACCGACCTTTCTACCACCGCGAGTATTATTTGATCTTTGGCTTCCTCAACAAGACGTAATATTTTTAAAAGAAAATAAATACCATATACTCTTTTATATATTTTGGTATTGAAAATGGTTTTGATGATGGATTTTTTATGTCAATATATTTATGTGATATATTGTTATTGAAATTTGGAAGTGTCTTCTTTCCATGAGAATTGTTTAATGTGTTATGATTTTATAATGGTACTTGGGCATTTGATTGGTGGTTATGTGATATACCAAATGACGGGTGGTGTCGAGAATACCAGGACTGGTGGTTACATTATAACCTCCAATTAATTGGGTATGAAAGTCAGCCGTATAGATTTTTCATTTAGTCATATGTGTGGAAGTTGACCGTATGGTAATTCCATTTAAGTATGTTTATGTCGCATGTTACCTTTATATGTTATGTGTTCTTTATATGGGTTTTATGGTAATATTTTGGTTACAAAAGGGTAAACAATGATCTTTTATTTAGTGAAGAGTGTTTTCTACTTCATAAAGGTGAAAAGTATTTCTTATGTTAAAGTATTCATGGGTTACTTGTTGTTTAGAAAAACTAACAGTTTTTCTTCTTTGTGTATCCCTTACTGAGCTTTTTATTCTCATACCATGTTTTTTGAAATGTTTTCACAAAACATATTATGGAATGGGGTCAAGGATGGGATCAAAGAAAAGTCATACTGTCTTAAATATGGAACTTGACATGACTCTTTTTTTAAGAGTTTTTATTTTGTAAAAAAATGGAAACTGAGTAGGATTGTCTACATTGTATTTATTTTTAGATGTAATGTAATAGTTATGGCCTAATTCTCTAAAAATTTAAACCTGAAAAGATCTCAATGTGAATTATTTGTTTCATTCAAGATTATGTAATTTTTATGTCTGAGTCCTTATATTTGGTATCAGAGGTCGGTTTTGATAACTTTAGAGGATAGGGTATTCTATAAGCATACGTGTCATTACCATAATAATTAGGATTTTAGAAAAAGTCATAGTGTTTTTTGATAACATGAATGAGTTTAAGAAAAAATGAATAATTATATCTTAGTATTTACCCTCCTCATACGATATTACATGCTGATTTTACTGATATGCCCACACTTACCTTTCTGGTTTTAGTCAATGGTTGGATATAGCAGGAATCAAAGAACCAATGGATGTTAGGAAAACTATGACAGTTTTTTAAATGATTAATTGAATGAAATGGGAGATACAATGAGAACTATTTTGGTTATTCTCAACCAACTATCTGGAGTCATGATTGACCACTGGAACCTTGGTGATTTTTATAAGGAATTGTATATGAGAAAAACAAATCCCCATGGAAGTTCAGGTAATAATCATAATCGTATGTATGTTCAAAACCCTATGTATCATGGATGTGGAAGGAAACACCTAGGAAAATGTTTCAATGGGATATGAAGATACTATAGATTTGTAAATTAAGGTCATAAAGCCAGAACATTCCATGGAAAAATGAAGCATCCTATTGAATATTGGAAAGGGAAAGAAGTTATTCCTGAGGGATCAATTGAATGTTTTAAATGTGGTGTGCAAGGTCATTATACAAACACATGTCCTACAAAGATGTTTCTCGAATGGGATCACTAGGATCGTACAAATATTTTTTTACCAATACCTAATTCCATTCCGACTGAGGATGAAGAAACTAAAAATGACCAATGAAAGGTTTGTATTATTTCTTAACATATGTTTTGACATTATTGAATATTAGGATATGAATTGTGATTTTGTTTCTAGAATGAAGTATTTCAGAATAATTTGGAAGGGAATGGTTAATGGATCATGAAGAATGTTGAATGAGTAAGAATTCAACATATATGGGATTGAAGTGTTATGGTAGATTTTAGGATTGTGAAATGATTAAAAGTATTAAGGATCTTTTGATGTTGGGAATTACATTAGAAGGCTTTTTATAGTATGTGTAACCCTGATGTTTTATATATGAAATATTTATTCAAGGAATAATTATCTTTTCTTTTGTGGATATAGTTATAATGAACCATTTGGGTTTTTATGATCCTTAAATTTGAGGAAATTATAGGTTAATACTTTTTTGGGATTCAAAATGAAAGTTATTAGATAACCTTATTGGTCAAAATATGTTAGGGTTATTTTGATTAATTTATCTCTTTTTGGGAATGTTATAAAATTACACTATTTTTGAAAAAAAGACAACACACGGACCGTGTGACAACCCGTCGCGTCGAAAAAAGATGCGAGAATCGAACCCACAACCAAAGAGAGACTGGTATTTATCGCCTACCACTGGACTACGTAAAGTCACTGGTTTGTATAACTAATTCATATTACTTAGAAGATTTTA
Organism: Viscum album; assembly: GCA_963277665.1. Taxonomy (NCBI): domain Eukaryota; kingdom Viridiplantae; phylum Streptophyta; class Magnoliopsida; order Santalales; family Viscaceae; genus Viscum; species Viscum album. Next base: position 487,388,247 of record OY728145.1, read on the forward strand.
TTAATCCAGAATAAGTCAATTTTGGGTTACTTATGGAAGTGATTTACCTACCATGGAGGATATGTGATTAGGTTAATTACTTTTCAATATGATACTTTAAGAGTAACTGATGTTATTTGTAGATAGATGTTAAGATTTATCTTGTAAGACTATGTGATTAAATCATTTTGAGATTTGGGTTTCAATATTAGTTTGGATTACATTGAATATATTTATGGCTAACTGTTTATTGAATGGTCTTTGTTGCACTTTGAGTTTTGTTTGACAAAATTTAGAGATTAAGAGTAGTTTTTCTTTTGGTAAAACATTATCCATTTTTGGGATTACCTGATCTGGTGCTAACCATTTTGATTTTGGTTAAGGTTTAAATACATAGGAAATATATAGTTCATCTTTTTTGTATTATGTGATTCTCTTGAAGTTTATTATAGAGCTCTTAATGTGAAAAAACAACTTATCCTTAATACTCATCGTTTGTAGAAAATATGAGTTTATGTTTGAAATCTTGTAAAATATGAATGTCTACATGAAAAGTAAGTATATTTCCTTATTTTTTTTAGTTAAGATCATAAATAAATTCCTCAATGAAAAGTAACTTAAAACAAAAACCTTGTCTGTTAACTTTTTTTACTGGGGAATTAAAGACTATTTAACCCATCAGAAGTTTGTGATTTTCTAGTCGTTAAATTTTTCTTAAACATATTTTCTATCACTCTCCATCTGAACATGATGGTTTGTTTTCTCCTACATATCCATGATTTCATGGAATCCTAGTATCTATTATCTCGGGTAACCTTTGTAATTCTCTTCCTTTATTTTAAAGTGATAGTTTTATTGACTCATTTTTTGATGTGGGGCATTCAATGAAGTTCCGGAGCCCAATTTTAAAATTGCGAGGATGTAATTTCCAAAAGGGGGGATGGATGTAACATCCAAGATAAATGAAGAATATGACATTTTCATACTTATTAATATTTATGAATTAAATATTAATTTTACTTGAAAAGTGTTGCTACGTTCGATATGGTACCCGATATGCAACAACGGGTTTCTTTGAAATCTTACGTTGCACACTAATTATATAATATTATTATTTTTAATGGTAGTTATCTCCTAGATGTTGTATTAGAGGGAATGGAAAAAAATAACTACAATATGATTATACATGATTGTTAAATGTATTTACATTTATCCAATAAAATGTTAGAGGCTTAAAATTGAATGAATCTAATTTTAAGCATAATTTACATTAAAAGGATGAATTATCAACTTTTAATGGAGAAACCTCTTTAAATATAGTTTTTGTAACTCTAATATAGTTTTATTTACCAAATAAAATCCTTATTTTAAATGGGGACATAATATTTTACTTTGGGTAATTGTTTTTGGTATTTTTATGATAAAGATAATTTTTTAATGAATAGTGAAAAATATTGTATTTTAATTCAAAAGTGCCTTTTAACCTAATTTATTTATATGGATATATTATCATTTTAATTAGTTTTAAAGTAAAATTAAATATATTTTTACCATTTAATCCAATATTTATTCATTGAAATTAATTTTACTTTGAAATTGGACATAAAAAAGTATCAATCTTTTGATTGTTATTGTTTCTTAAAAACACGCTATTTATTTTGATAACGGGAAATATATTTAAAATTAATTAAAGACACTTTTTTGTTTTGAATTTGGTAAAATTGGTATCATTTTTGAATTCGAAATAACAAATATATCTTAGGATGAATATTTGGTATTTTTTTGGAAAAACATCAATTTTTGATTAATAGTGAAACCACTTAGTAGTAGTTAAAAAACTGAATTTTTAATTTAAATGAAATTTAACCACTTCTGTGAACTGAATTTCAAAAATCTGACAAACATAGTTATTATTAGAAAGTAAAATTTGGTTCATTAAGATGAAAATATTTTTTTGGTGAATAATAACTTTTGACTTTTATTTATCGCGGTTAAAGGTAAATATGGTAATTCAAGGCTAAAAGAATATTATAATAATTTAAAATTTCCTTAACTCTTCTCCAAACCTTATTGGTTGAGTCATTTACAACCATGGGCATCTTTGGGCCAATTTTGGGACCCCATTGAGCCACATGGGAGTGATAATGACAATTTATATTAATTATCTTAAAGTAAAGGCAAAAATGAAAAAAGAAAATATCTTTTACTAAATTAATATTTATATGGTGTTATATATATTATATTTTCAACTATAAATATTAATTGGAAAGATAAAAATATTTCATACATCATCGTATTTTTTTATTTTTAGACATCAAATAATTTAAATTATTTATGACAGAATAATGATGTAGTGTTTACCTCATTAATAAATCATTTAAATAAATAAGATTTTAATGATTAAAATATTATCCAAAACCTGTCCAATTCATATTGTATTATTTTATTTCGACCATGAGTCATCTTATCTTTATCTACAATGGTTTTTGGACCATTATAAACTGAATATCATTATATAATAAAATAATGTTTTCACACTTTCCTAAAGAGCCCCTCCTCCCCCTTATAAAGGGAAACCATTACTAACCAAACTCCTCACAACTCTCAAGCCTTTTGGATCATCCAAACTGTTCCCAAAAAATCCTTCTATATCCCTCTCCTCCTCCTAGGAGCCTTATATTAGGTATAAGGCACTTTAAGAAATCCTTTGGTTCAAACCAAAGGGATTTACCCAAATTAAAGGTAACAGTTTCTCTTAAATTGTTTTCTTTTATTTTACTTCTTCAACCCCTAAACTCTTTTTATTCATTTATTTAGTAACAACAATAGTATCCTAAATATACTAGGGTTTTTTATTAGAAGGATTATAACTACATTTACACACACCTCCATCTAATGGATGAATAACATAATGTTTTTTTGGATGACAAACTAAAGCCTCACGAAACGATGATTGTTCAAATATCTCCAACCGCATCTCATGGTGGCCATTATGATGGAACTATATTTATATATGATATATATATTATGTTTATGTTTTCATTATTATTCAGTATTTTCTATTTATAGAATGCCTTTATGGTTTCCATTATGAGTAAAAGCAATAATTTCATTAGAGGAAGTGTGGACTACTGCCCCCTCAAAGTGATATGAATCATTCATACCATATGTTGTACATATAAAGGATAGATTTAAGGACATTATATATGGTACAATACTGGAATTATAATACTACTATGTATCATTATGGTTTAATTCCATTAAATATGAAATAGAAATGGAAGTAGCGTTCATGCGTACGTACGACTTACCGTCTCCATGAATGGTGCATTTCATTTCTTACCTCTAAATGTTATATACTATTATAAATACATGTATATACTGGATATATATGATATATATGATATCTAAATCCTGAATATTATTCTAGATATAATGGACTATTTACCACGTGAACAACATGTAATTATAAGAAGTCCATTTTTGACTCAAGTAAAAAATATCAACAAAATAAACATTATTAAATTAAATGATTATATAATGTTTATAACATGGTAATAAGTGATATAAATGGAATAATAAACTTGGAAAATGTTATTAGGAAAGTAAAAATTATATTTAGTTTATTATTCTGGAGATTAAAGAACGATCGAGTCAAGTCGGACACGAGGTAACAGACTTCGTCTCAATCTCCTTTCATTGATGCATATTTTGTTTTAATACACGAATTTATTTTATACACTATATAAAAACCCTTTAATTTTCAAAGGGAATATTTTTCTAAAAAGAGTTTTACTAAATTTAAAAAAGTATTGTTTCTTTTAATGCAAGTGGTGACAACAACCTTTCCACCACCGCGAGTATTATTTGATCTTTTGATTCCTCAACAAGTCCTAATGTTTTTAAAAGAAAATAAATACCGTATAATATTATATATATTTTGGTATTGAAAATTGTTTTGATAATGGATTTTTTATGTCAATATATTTAAGTGATATATTGTGATTGAAATGTGGAAATTTATTCTTTCCATTACAATTTTTTTATGTGTTAAGATTTTATAATGGCACTTGGACATTTGATGGGTGGTTATGTGATAAACCAAATGACGGGTGGTGCCGTTAATACCAGGATGTGTGGTTACATTATAACATCCAATGAATTGGGTATTGAAGTTGGCCATATGTCAATTCCATTTAGTGATATGTGTGGATGTCGAATGTATGGTTATTCCATTTAAGTATGTTTATGTCCCAAGTTACCTTTATTTGTTATGTGTTCTTTATCAGGGTTTTATGTTAATATTTTGGTTACAAAAGGGTAAGAAATGATCTTTTATTCAGTGATGAGTATTACTACTTCATAAAGGTTAAAAGTATTACTTATGTTAAAGTATTCAAGGTTTACTTGTGGTTTTGAAAAACTAACAGTTTTTATTCTTTGTGTATCCCTTGTAGAGCTTTTTATGCTCATCCCAAGTTTTTGGAAATGTTTTCTGAGGACATAATGTAGAATAGGGTCAAGGATGCGACCAAGGAAAAGTCATGCTGTCTTAAATATGGAACTAGTCATGACTCGTTTTTACGAGAGCATATGTTTTGTTAAAAAATGGAAACTGAGTAGAAGTGTCTACTTTGTATTTATTTTGAGAAGTAAAGTAATAGTTATTGCCTAATTCTCTAATACTGTAAACTAAAAAAGATCCTCAATGTGGATTATTCTATTATTTCAAGATTATGTAATGTTTAAGGTCAGGTCATTATATTATCCTTATCTAATGATTTTAATGATATCAAATTTTATACACATTAGGGGTAAAGAAAGTAATAATAAAATGAAAAGTGACAAATAAGTGAAAATTTATAGATATTATTGATCATATAATATTAAATTTAATAAATATAAGATTTATTTGAATTTAAAGTCATTTAATAAAATATTATCTAAAGTTAAATACCATAGAATAATCTTTTGAAATTATACACAGAATTTTAATTTAGAAAATTTTTGATAAATTAAGGTAATTAAAATATTAATGTTTTAAAAATTTATAATAAATTATATTTATATATAAAATTATTGGTACACTATATTTATACCACAAAATATTACTTTTAATGTTTTTAAAATCATTTATTTGATTTTTCTATAGCTTTTACTAGCACAATGTCCTAATTGTGTAAGTATTTAAGATAATTATTTCATCATGATTTTTTTTAAAGTAACATAACTAAAATATTTATTATTATTTAAAATAACCATCATAACCAAACATAACCTTTTATTATTCCTATGAAAATAATATTATATATTTAAAATCTACAAGAGTGACATTTTTATTTATTCTTTAATTAAAACAATATTAAGGTCATTATAATAGGAAAGTGGAATGAAATTTTCAAACTATAAAATATAAAATATTAATTTAAAAATTCATTTATTTTATTGGTTATTTCTAGTCCTTTCACATAGTTTTATCCGTATTTTACCCATTTTACTCTTACCATGGTGAAAAATATTTATCCCAATTAATATTCATAATGATGAATAAATGGAACTATTTACCAAATTTGAACATGCTCTTCAAAATTTAAAATACAATTTGCATGTTTGAATTTCTATATGTATAAGAAAACAATTTTTTATATAAATTTTGAAAACACAATGAAAAACTATTTATAGAAAAATGCTCTTTTAATCTAAAAAATGACTATTTACTAAATTTAGGATAATTTTCTTTACTACAAATGTTTTTAGAATATATAAAATTAAAGGATACTTATGTTAATATTATATAAAATTAAAAAAAAATATAATTTTAAAGTACTTATTTTAATGAAAAGAAATTACTGTTTTACAAATAAATTGTATTTTACCCAATTCATTGAAAAATAATTTTTTTAAGAAAAATCCCAAAAAATCACCCTAAGTAGAGAATGTTGTCTGTTGATTCTGTCGATAGATTAGTCTTTGACACTTGCGATCTCAAGGAGTGGGCTACGGTAGGCTTGATCGATAAAAAGAATATCATGATCCAATTTTCTTCAGAGGAGGATCTCATCCTCGCCTGGTCAAGGGCCCCCCAGAGCTGCAACGGCTGCCGCTTCTTCAGGTTCTACTGTTCGTTTGAATTCCACCTGAACCGCGACCCGCCATCTGCAGCGATTTGGGTTAGTTTTCTAAAGCTTCCGTTACCATTTCAAAGCCCCTCAATCATTAAGATGTTTGGTAACCTCATCCGAAAATACCTCTATTTGGATAGCCGAACGGAATCGGTTTTCCAGCCTGTTAATCCGAGAATTTTTGTTGAGATGGATGTGTCGAAGGTCCCCTTAAATTTTTTCTGGATTATGATTGGTGAGGAATATAGGTGTAAACAACGAGTTATCTATGAGGATTGGATGGACTTATTTTATTTATGCAGGAGTCTGGGGCATGTCTCGGTTAGGTGCCGACAGGGGTCTTCATCGATGGCGGGTAAGAGGGTTGGCCTCCAATCAAGGGAAGCTTGGCGCAAGGATGGGCAGGTCGAGAATCAGACCTCGGACAGTGGAAAGGGCAAGTAACTAGGGGTTTGTGATGTTACGAACTCCGAACATCAGACCATGACTCTGTCATGATGGCTTGTTGAGGGAGAACGACCTGCTAGAGAGGCAGTAGACTGCATTGTGGTGGCAGATGTGTTCAACAGATTGAGTGGGGGTATCTCGGGTCCTTCAATATGTAGGGTCCAGGATAAATATGGGAAAGCCCAACATGTGGAGGTTCAGGTGGAAGCCGAGGGGAATAACGGAACCCAGGTCTTGGATTGCTCGTCAGGCAGTGAGGTAGTGGATTGGCTAGCTTGGTTGTTGATAAGGCATGGAAGGGCAGTGCTGATGGCAGTAAGGGGAGGCAAGGGGATGATCGGGATACGCTTGTTACAACCAGAGGTGGGAAAAAGGGGAACTCTAGTTCATTTCAGATGATGGTTCCTTTGTGAAACAGGTTTGAAGGCCTAGAAGAGGCCGATTTGAGTTCTGATTACACCTTTACATGCGAGTATTTCAGGGTCAATGTGTTGGAGAACAGATTTCTTGAACATGCACACTCAGCAGATGAGAACTCATTTCAAAAATGTGATTGTAACTCCCAGAGAAGTAAGGGGAGGACGGTCTACTCCTCGCTACTTCCTCCTATGGAGACCCTCTCTACAAAGAAAATGAGCAACAAGAAGATATCCATGGAGGCTCTGAGACACCAGAAGTGTGAGGTACAAGATGGCCACCCCCTGGTCCTACTGTTATGTTCTAAAGTCCATGTAATAGAGAAGAATTTATTTCTCAATGCTACCGAGGAGGAGATAGCTAAAATGATGGGGTGGTATCTTGGGGTGACCCTCAATGAGGAGAAATATATATGGATTGACAAACATGATTCAATTTTGGATTGAAGATTTAATCAATTAAAGATCAGTGTCGAGGAGTACATTCAATCTTGGGACCATTTGGCTTTAGCGTTTGAGATGCTGATATTATAAGGAGCTAATTTTCCGTCAGCTTCCTTATCATGGGAATTAGTTAGAGAAACTGATTTGGGTAACATGAGGTTTAACTTTGAATCTTCTATTTAAGTATTTGGTCTCAAGTGGTTGACTCAGGGTAATGCTTGTGTGAGTGATGCAACTCTGGGTTCCCTTGTTTTTTGCTTTTGTTTTGAGTTTGTTCTCGTTTCTAGCAGTCTTCTTGGACCTTCTCCAGAAGAGGATCAGAGCATGAAGTCTTCATCGGTGCAGACCTTTTGGATTGGGATGTTGAGAGGGTATGGCATTTCCATCAGTTCTGTGCCCGTGCATCTCTGCATGGGACTTCTTGCTAAGGGGTCCTGTATCGCTGAAGGCTTCTCATCATGACACAAGTGCTAGGGTGGGGCAGGGTCGGTTGATTTTTCTTGGTGTTTTTTGGTCCAGTTAACTTTTGTGGTGTCTCACTTTTTCCTCAAAAGTGTTTTCATTATATTAAAAAAATAAATTTTAAGGAGATTATTACGTTCAAGTGAATGGATGTCCCAATATTGTGGATGATATTGATAATTTTGGAAGGACAACATTTATAACACCCTAATAAAATAATATGCTTTTGAAATTAGATAAATTCTTTTTTGATTATTGTTTTCATACAAAACACTAAAATAAAATGGACAATGATATACTATACAGTGAAATATAAATATTAATATATTATAAGAATAAAATGTGAAATGTCATTAAGTAAATTACAAAAGTGAAATCCCAATTAAAAAAAATGAGAAAAAATACATTATTTTATTTTATTATATATTATTATCAATTTGATTTATAATTTGTTGTTTTTAATTCTAATGAAATGAAATCATTTAATTTTTAGATGATAAATAATTAATTCATTGGGATATGAATAAAATTTTCCTCTACTGAAAATTATTATTTTTGATGAATTGTATATATATATATATTATGAATTTTTATCTTAATAAATTAAATTTAGCCCTTTTAAAGGATTTTTATAATTAAATTTCTCAATGTAATGACTAATATTTTAATACCTATTTTACTATTAATTGATATGAAATAAGATAAAGAACACTTGATGTTTTAAAATCATTTTCTTTTAAAAAATGGTAATTTATCATATTATATGTTTTCAATTGAAATATAAATTGTGATATTTAAGAAATTCTAATTTATAAAAAATACTCTAATTTTTGAAATAATCATATGAAAATTATTATAGAGATATTATTTTTTTAATTTCTCTAAACAAATGGATTATTTTTGTTAACAGTAGAAAATAAATATCTTTACAAATTACATAAATTTTATGACACCAACCTAATGTAATAAATAATTTAAATTTTATTAACCCTTTTTATGACATAGGATGAATTTAAGGAGAAATAAAATGCATTTTAAAATAATATATTTAATTTTTTAACCTATATTTGAAATTTTATGTCCTAAGTTCTATTTTTTTCTAATAAAATGTTTTATTGGTTTTTTAGGTATAAATACATTTTTAAAAAATTTAAATTTGTTTTGGATTATTTTTAAATTAAAAAACTCTGATTTATTTAATATGTACTACTAAATTTTAAATAACCATTAATTTTTAAATTTATTTTCTATAAATACTATAATAATAAATTTTTTAATCCAAAAAATAATCCAATAATAAAGTATAAATACCCCCACTCACTTCCATTGGAAAATAATTTTCAATAATTTTCTTAATGACCTATTAATGCCCATTTACAAGACTATATGACTTCTAGTGCGCTTTGGTATGTTTTTTAATTACTAAAATCCAAGACTTTAAGGATTTGATAATCAATAAGATATTCCCCAAAAAAGAAATCTCATTGTTTTCCTTATCTTATTATAAATAATCTCCCAATAAATTTACTTATTATTTTATTCATAAAACATTCAAGATATCAGTTAATAAATTATTAATATTATTTTGATATTGGTATAACTATTTAGTTATCTTATATTATATACTCATTCTCTCGTGTCTTTTGACACATCCAAATAATCATTCACTTAAAAAGACTATATAATCCATAACTCAAATATCCAATAGCTAATTTTTAATTTATTACATTATAATTGGATATAAATGAATAGATATAAAATTTTCAATTACTTTAGTATAATTGGAAAAGTATATAGTGACACGTGTTATCTATTACATCATAAAATAAAAAATTCCTATGAAAATAATTCTTAAATACATAGAAATTTATTAGAACTCCTTTATTCATATATAGGGGACAGGAAAAAAAAGAAAGGGTTGTGTTAGATTAATACTAAGAGAAATGTATAATTTAAGATATCATGAATAAATAAGGAATAATCAATATGGAGTTTCTTGATGCTTTTAATGTGGAAACTGGTGTTAGTAAAATCAACACCACAACTCTTAATTCATTATGGTTGTTGGGAATTCCATGATTGTATCTCTTTATTGTACTATTTACATTTTTCCTTAATAAATTTTATGAACTGGATTGCCCAATCCCAAGCCTTTTAAAACAAATATAGAAGGCTTAATAATAAAAACACATGCCAATTAGTTAATAACATGAGTTAAAAATATATCAATGTCTGATATCAACATTGGAATCACATTTATAATAGTGACAAAAATATTAATGAAGTAAATTAATAATGTTATATTTATTGATCTCACCATCAATTCCTTGTGTTAGGATATCATTAACTGTAAAGTCAAGGCCTTAGTCCTGGATATATTACTTATCATCAATTAATTGTACCAAGACATTATTATTTTACAGTCTTGAATACATAGAGAAATACCAATTTCTTGTTGTCTTGTGAGACCTATTGATTAACCAAGGGGATATCTATAACTGGGCCCAACCCATCTCTTATATATGTTTAGTGAATTACTCATATATCAAATAAAGAATATTATTCATCAACTATATATCATATCAATAAAAAATATCTATATTGAATGAAGAATAAGGCATATCAGTATTTCCCCAACAAATGAAATAACGTTCATAAAAATATTTTTTCAACTAAAACTCGATATTTTTTTAAGGTTGGGGCCAAAGCCTCATTTTTATTATAAAATCAAAAAAAAAGTCCTCTTTTAACAGGGTAGAGGGAAACCCATAACATAGACCAAAGGCCCAGTGGGCTTGTAGCCCATTACATAGCCCATAGGCCCAAATTCAAAGGCCAATTCACATTCTGTGAATAGTAACCTGCTGCTACAATACCACACAGTATCACCGCCGCTATAGTGCCCTGCCGCCGCTACAGTGTCCTGCCACCGCTACAGTACCCGCTGATGAACAGTGCCGCTGCTGCTACAGTGCAGCAACAGTATTGCTACAGTACCTGCGCCCCATGGGTTTTGAACCCCCATTTTTCATGTAGTATTACGAGGTGCTTACCACTAAGCCAAACCCCAACTACAACTAAATCTTGATATTGTAGTGGTATATAGTTTATAAAATATAAAATTGGTATAAATAGAATTTAATCTTTCATTGATATTGAAAATATGGAAATAAATGAGAAAAATAATATCTAATGAACAATAGAGAGTGATAGAGAACCTGATCACTAGAAAGTGAATGATCTAAAAATAGGGGACAATCCATAAATTTTTAATGGATGAGATAAGAAAAAAAAATTCATCACAAATTTATTTTTTAAATAATGGAATTAATTTTTCATAAATAGATAGTAAATTAGAATAAAAACAGTAAAAAACATTTGTTCATGATTTTTTAAATTTTTTCTAAAATGTTGATTTCATTAATGACATGAAAAATATTTTCATATAGCTTTAAAAACAATTTAAAAATATTATTTACAAAAAAATATAATTTTTAATAGAAACTAATGTTATAATGTAAATTCATAATATAAGATAAAATACCATTAAGTAATAAAAAATCACTTTTTAACAATTTAATAAAATAATGATAATTTATTTTGATATCAGAGCTAATAATTCACATAACAATGGAAAAAATATTTTATTTGAAAACAAAGGAAATATTTTATAAGAATAAAAATACTTTATAATGATCAGGGATAAAGTAATATACATTCACACTATATTCAATAAAATGAACATTTTTCAAACTTTTGTAGAACATAAAAAAACTTTCTCAGAAATATTAAAAAGTATTCCTTTAGAGTATTTTTAAATAAAATAAAAAATACTCAAAAATAACTTTTTCAATAATTTTAAATTTTAAAAAATCGCTAATAAAACAATTTTAAGAATTTATAAATACAATTAAATTTTTTTTGAACATAATAAGAGAGATAAGGTTTATTTTTCTTAAAAACGTTTTTTTGGTATTTAGAGTACCAAATATAAGGAAAATTTCATTAAAACAAGGAAAAACTAGAAATTACTAAATGAGAATAAAATATATGGGATTTTAGAAATAAATAGTATATAATTATCCCAATATAAATTTAAATTTGAACAAACGTGAATATGAGTGAGATTGTAATATAAACCCATATGCCTTTAGTCACCTTTGAATCAAAACCCCTTAAAAGAAAAAAAATAAAAACATTAAATACCAATTATAAAGATTTATTAATAATATAATTTTTCAATTTATCCCCATATAAATAATATAAACGAAATTATGTGTGTAATATCAAATATATCATAATAGAGTGGAATTGAGAAGAAAACCCCATTACATGGATGTTTTTTTCATAGATAGAACCTTTATATCCTACAAAGTAATAAATTAAAAATTAATAAATACATTATTAGGAATATTTTTCATTTATGTTTCCATTTTAATGTACTTTAAAATTAATTTCCAACCATTCACTATATAGTTCATTACTACATTGACTACATAATGTTGTTTGGTTTATTTCCATAAATTAAATTCCATAAATTAAACATGGTTAATGATGCAATGAAATAGTTACATAATTTTTAATATTTTAAAATTTTCAAGAATATCAGTTTTATTAATTTATTAAAATTTTAAAACCAAATATGAAAGGTGATAATAGATCAATTAAATATGGATTTCATTGAATTAGTAGTCTCCACATAAACATTAGGATGTTTTAATTTTTCAAATAGTTTGAATGAAAAGAAATTATATGATAATTAAACATTTTTAAATCCAAATTTATATATTTAATATCATATTTATTTATTAAATTTATCCTTTTGTTCGTACATGTAAATAAAAAATAAAAAATGAATCATATCACTTTATAGAGGTGGTTGTCCGCATATACACATGAGTGATGTTATCATTTTTAAATAGATAAACGGATGATAATGTACATCATATAATATATTTATATAATAATAATTATATATTAAATATCATATATATTAATTAAATCTATCTTCATAACCATTCAATTGAGGTGGTGATGAAAAATGGATTACACCAGTATGTGGATATAGATAATATGTACGTATGCACGAGCGACATTTTTATTTTCATATGTTGGAAAATATTTATAAAATGGATGAATAATTAAAATAAAAAACATCTTAGTATTTTAATTATATAATTATAATTATTTTAAGATGGTTTTCGAAGTTTTTTACAATGTTTACGAATAAAGTAACGTTTAATATCTTGGTAATAACATACACCTCTTCCTTTTAAAATATCCTTTGGCTTACAACCTATGGATTCATAAAGTGGTATATTTGTCAAATAAATATATATTAGTAAATTATATAAACTTTGACACATATTTTGGTCGGTATTTTTCAAGATAAGTGGCTCAAACATTGTGGAAAATATAAGAGATGTGGTTCCCTTTTATAAGTTTGTTCAGAAATAAACATGTAAATAATTGAAATTTAATTATATTATATATGTATTACTCAATTCAAGTTGCAATACATTTTTATATTTTCAAATATAATATGGTTAATATCAATATATATATATATAATTTAATCATGTTTTTTGGGTTATGTGAAGCCTTATCAATTTATTTTAACAAATATTATCTTTAACCGTTGTAACAAATTTTTAATAGGATTTTTATTATTTTTATTAAAAATGAAATTGAAATCATTAAAAAAATAAAATATAATAATAATAAAAATTGAATAACTTTTCTAATATTAAATTTCTTAATATAGTAAGAATTATTTATAATATATTTTCACAAAATTCCACAAAACCTGTTTTAAGAAAGATTTCCTTCTTAAGAATGAAAATTATTTTACACCAAAATCAATTATATATTTTATTATGATGGAATTAATTAAATTTTTTTCAATAAAAGGATACATATTTTAATTTCAAATAAATATAAAAAAATAAAGGAAACCTGTTAAAAAATGTATGAAAATAAAAGAACCAAAATTTTTTTTAATTGAAAAAAATCATTTAGACTTAAAGAATGATAAAAAATTATTTATAATTAGTAAATTATATTTTTAAATTAATTATATTAAGTATCAAATACAAATTTAAACTAGTTTTTTCATAAACCAAAAATCCATTATTAAGTCTAGATAGTGTTATAGAAGTAACGGTATTTGAAAAATCAGTATTTTTAAATATTCAACCAATAACTACTATTTCTGGAAAGTCCCAAAATTTCACAAGATGATATTGTTGATACAATAAAATTAAAAATTAAAATAATTTTTTTAAATAAAATTTATAAAGTGGCATAAAAAGTATAATACCCACACTTGAAATCCTGAAATTGATTTTTAGAAAAAAATGTATTTTCAAATCATTAAAGTAATTTATTCTCATTCTTTATCTCAAAAAACCCTAACATTATTGATAATTTATTTGATTGAATATAATTTCCTAATATATGACCAAAATAATAAATAACTATTGGTAAATTTAATTTTCTTTGATAAATATACATTGAATAGAAAAATTAGTTTTCTGAAAAATTTGTTGTTTAATCATATATGATTTTATTTAAATTTGAGTGAAATTTCATAGTCATTAACCTACATATTTTTATTAAGGAAAAATATTCTAAAAAGATTTAATAATTTTATTTCTCATTTTCATACTCTCTAATCGAATGTTTATGTTGTGACAATAACATTTAAATAATATTGTTGTAATAGTATATTGCATTTAATTTTAAGATCGATTTTGTTTGTATCATCAGTTATTATAAATAGTATTATAATCTTTAATATTTGATCGTTACATTCTAAACTATAGAAAAAAATTCTTTGCTTAAAATTTTTATTCATTTTGGGAATATCATATCCTATTAATAGATTTTATCATGAATTATAGTTTCTAGATTAGGATTGTGAAACTTATTATATCAAAAATAAACAATATGTATTCATTAATAAGACTTGAACTTGTGCATGTGTTTCAAGAAGAGTATCATAATAATTAAATAATACTTTCCATAAAAATTATGTTATTTTTATATTTAATCTATTGATTTATAGGAACAATATAAAAATATACTTACTGGATTTCATTCAACACCATAAGTGTTAATTCATGCCTTAGTGTTTTTCAATCCTTTTCTACCTCATATTCTTCTCATTTGAATAATTATGAATGAAAACATTGAATTTTTCATCCCTAAAGTACTAATTTAAAATTTTAAATGATTGTAAAAACTATTAAATGATATTGTTCTTCATTATTTCAAATACCTTTAGTCAACTGATTCCTCACATTTCAATCAATTTACTAAAACCAATCAATTGTAATCATAAGTACAAAATAGTACATAATAATGTAAAAAAATTAAATTAAAGAGTATTATCTAAAAAACTCTATAATAACACAAATTTCAAAAATTAATTATAAAAATATTAGACTACATTAAATATGATATACCAAATTTGAATAGCTCATAATCATATTTTCTCACATTTTTTTATAATTACCCTTACATGAAACAAAAAACTAACTTTACAGGTTATATACAATGATTAGGGTCTTATATCTCTTAGAGAAAAAATATTCCACCATTAGATACCACATTTATAATAAAAGAATAATTTTTAAACCAGAATTCACACATACTAAATTTCCCATATAACTTCTTTCCTATGATAGTTTAAGGAATGATTCTCATTATATTTATCCCTTTTATAGTATTCCAAGATACCATCTATAAATACTGTAATGGTATTATAAAATAATCCATGATTCATGGTAAATTTATTCATATAGATCTCAATCCTTTTATAGATCAATCACTGAAATTTGGTGGATTCATTATTTCATTTACATTCTCGAACTTTATATCATTTTTCTTTATACTTGAAAAAAAACTCCAATACCATTTAAATATTCCCCCTAATTTGTATTTCCATAAATTGAATATGTTGGAAGTTCGACTCATCCCCTCATCATCTTAATTGTATATTTTTTTTAACGGTTCTTAGTCATCCTCTATTTTTCTAAATTTCATTTGAAAATATATGAACTAGAGAATTATTTTTATATCATAATTTCACTTTATACCATATCATAAAATGATAAAAAAAATATTATGAAAATAATAGTCATTAAAAGGATTGAAAAAATCCCATTAAATAAATGACCAATCTTAAATTTCATATTATGTTGGTAGACTATAAATGACTTGATAATATTGGAGAGTTATCCTGATGCACAACAATACTTTCATATTTATTCATAATTAAATTGAAAATTTTCTTTTCTATATCCACCTTTTTTTCTGGAGTAAAATATTTCCCAATTAATACATCATTAGAAGTTCTATATTACATAAATTCTAACTCCTACTCCTCATTATAATTCTTATTTAATAACCATCATTGACCTGTATATTAATTTAGAAAAAATATAATTCAAAAAATAACCTCTCAATTTTCATTACTTACTAAATCCAAAAGAATATTATTAAAGGGCTTGACCCACTTATCAACTACCAATGGATTTGTTGTTCCATTATAATATGGATAGAATTATTGTATAAACAGTTCCAATGTCATTTCACTATAATGATAAGAAATATATTATTCTATATGGGAGAAGTTACTGGTTACAACATGTGATAACTCCACCAATATTGTCAAAACCTATTTAAATACAACAATATCCATATTTAATTGATATAGTGGGTAATATCTACATTGAAAGCATGTGTTGATATGATTTTCCTAATATAATGAGTCATCTATAATCAATTCCAGGCACATATTAAGCTCATTATCCTCATGAATATTAAACCATGGAATAAAATTTTACATAAATGTAAACATTCTCAAACATTCTAATGGATTTATCATAATTATTTTAATAGCAATGCTTTCCAGAAATATAGTTCATAGGAGTCCTCATAAATTTATTCATATATAAACTATAGAAAACATAACTCTCTTAGACCAAATACTTTGATTACTTTATTTCATTGGTATAATATGTTGTGCATCACACCACCAAGAATTTATTAGTTCAAAACTGTTGGAAAACTAGATATATAAATGAATTCCTTGTTGCATCATATAATTAAAACATAGAATGAAAAAAATTCATACAACCTTTTAAACAAATCAAAGACCCCTTCATTACATTCTGGGGAAAGGAGAAAATAAATTTTGAGATTGAATGATCAGTATGGTTACCGTACAACTTGAGATAAAAATACATCCATGTATAATATCAACAAATAAATAACATGGATAATAATAACTAAAATCATAATGATGTAAATGCATAATTTTATATGTAATTATAATATTTTCATGGCCATATTCCATGAAAAAATAAACCATATAGAAATGGTCTTTTCTTAGGGAATCTTACGTACCATTAATGCATTATTCCAAAATATTGTTATTATATAGATTAGAATAAAACATGAAATTTTCATTACTGATGGGATGATGAAACATATCAATGCTTTTAGGGGATATCTATAATTTTGCCCCACCTATAACTAAAATATACCTAATTCATTCTTTACATATTGAATCAATAATATAATAAATAATCAATATTTCATATCAATAAAAAATCATTTGTGAAAAATCATGATTAAAAAATATCAATATATCTGAATTAAATGAATTAATTTTCTAAATAATAATCCTTTGTCAAAAACCATATATAAAACTAGAATACTGTTAAAAAAATATTGCTGTTTTAGAAATGATACTGAATATATCCCTGATACTGAAAATATGGACATGAAGGAGAAAAATAGCATCCCGTGAATAAGGACGAGTGATAGAAGCCTTGATCACAAGAAAGTGACTGGTTATAGAATAATGCGCAATACATAAATTAGTAAAGGTTGATAGAATACCTTTAATTGATCATATATGGTGTTCTGAAATAATGTAATTTCTTTCTATATTTTGAGTTTAAAATGGAAGTGGGATTTTAAAAATAATTTTCCTTAAATTGTTTGTATCTTTGTTGCAAAAATGAAGTTATAAAAATTTAAAAACACTTTCATGATGTTTTAAAGATAATTTAAAAATATTATTATAAAAAATATAGTATTGAAATGATTCTATTATTATAAAATAATTTTATATTTGATGATTAAATATATTTATGTAATAAAAAATATCTTTTCAATCCGTTTAAAAAAATAATAAAGTTTTAATTTAATATAAAAAACTGAAAAATTACTAAATAGTGAGTAATGATTTTTCGTTGTGAAAAATATAAATTCCTATAGTAATATATACATATAGGTACTAAAATCTATTCACACCACATTTGTTAAATAGTACATTCTTTCCATAATTTGGTCAATATAGAAAAATTATTTGTTCAGAAAAAATTAAAACTATTTTTAAAAAAACTTTCAAAAATGGAAAAGGTAATAGAAAAGTTTCATTAAAATTCCTTTAAAATTATATAAAAAATTACATAATTATTTTTTATAATATTGATGATGAAGAGAAACATTATCAACCAAAATAATATAAATAATGTAGGCTTTTATTAAAAAAATTATTTACATATTTTGGAGTAACATAGAGATATAAAGTTAGATGAAAAAAATAAAATAATAAATTAACTAAGGAGAATAAAAATAGTTTTTTTAAGTAATAAATATAAAATAATTATACAAATTTAAATTTAAACATGAATAATCTTGAATAAGAATGGGATTGTAAAATTAACCCTTTAGGTTATAATAACTGTTGAATCAAAACCCCATAAAAGGAAATACTTGAATTAAAATATTAAATAATATTAATAATGAATAATTCATGATATATTTTATTATATGGGAAATATAAATACCATATAAAATAAATTAGGGGAATAATATTAAATATGTCTCAATGAAGAGAAATTGAGATGAAAAACTCTTACCTTGGATTCCAATGTGGTCAGATGCATTATATCCTCTAGAATAATCAATTGAAATTTATTTTATACTTTATTGAGAACAATTTTAATTAATATTTTATTATTTATCATATACTTCTAATCAAATTACACCTATTCACTGTATAGATCTTGTTTATATTGACAATATAAGGTTGTTAGGTCAATTTCAAAAAAATTAATTTTTCTTATTGACCATGGTTAAAAGTGTTATAAAATGGTTTCATCGCCTCAATAATTTTAAAAATTTAATGAATATACTTATTATTAATTATTTATTATTTTATATCTAATCGTGAAAGGTGATAATAGAAAAACAAAATACATCATTTATATAGGCAATATTCCACACTTATGCATGATTCTATTTTCATTTTCATAATGGCTTGAAAGGTAAGAATGTATATAATAATTACACTTATTAGAATCATATTTATGTCCTAAATATCATAAATATTTAATAAATATATACTTATTATCATCCATATAAATATAAAATGAAAAAAATAACATTGTTTCATGGACGTTGTAGTCCACATGCACACATTAGTGATGCTATCATTTTTATTTGAATGAAAGGGTAAATAGGTATATGATATAAATTCATCATATTAATATTTTTCACTATAAATGTGATTTGGTGATGAAAAAGTAAATACAGTAATATGTTGAGATGGGGTTTTTTGTATACACACGAGTGGTAATTTCATTATCCATGAGATAGAGAAAATATAGAAACTGGAGGTAACATTGACATAAAAAATATCACTATAATAAATATATTTACTTATTATTTCAATAATAATATTTAATATTTTGTGTAGGATTAAGAAGAAAGGAAGTTGGAAAATATTAGTAATGGAATATACCACTTCCTTTTGATAATAGTCTTTTTTATACATAATATGCCTTCTTTAAGTGTTATTTTGGTGAGAATATGATCTATAAGTAGTAGAAAATAAACATGTGAATAGATTTATGAAGTTATTTTATGATATAATTATTTTAGGAATTATGGGAATAAATTAGATGATATTCCCTTTATAAGTGTGATTAGAGGTAGACTTGTGAATACATCAGGATTTATAAATTTATATTTGTTTTACTTATATCTAGTGGATATAAATATTCAAGGTTTCTAACATAATAATCTTAAGGTTTAAATACAGAAAAAAAATTAACATTGAAGCATGTTATTTTTGTTCTCTTCAAGCATAATCCCTTTATTTAACCCTATTAAATCATTTTACCATTAAGATATGTGGTGAGTATTTACCATGGTACTATTTATTTTGAATAAAAATAACATTTAAATCATTAAAAATTAAAATATCATGATAAAAAATTTGTAATCAAATTTTTGAGATTAAATTCCCATAATTTGAAAAAATTACTTTTAATATAGTTGTTCAAAGTGCTAAAGTCTCTATTTTTTGAATAATTCCCATTGAGTCATAAAAGTAATTTTATGACAAAATCAAGTAGAGTTTTGATTACTATGGAATTAATTGGATTATGTTAAATAAAAGTATAATTTTTTGAAATTAAATAAATACCAAAATATAATGTAACCCTTTTAATACTTGAATAAAATATAATAATTATCAAAAGTATTTATTTGAATAAAATAATTATTTAGATTTTCAGAATTTCAAACATAGATTTATTAGTTCTAAGTATAATTTTAAACGAATTAAATTTATACTGAAATATATTTATAAATTTTAAAAAAATCCATATACTTTAAATTCATTTTTATATCTGTTTAATGTCATAAAATGATAGTATTTGTAAAATTATTATTTTCTACAATTCACCCGAAAATCAACTATTTCTGAATAATCCAACAAAATCACTCAAAGATAGTTTTTATATATTTAGATAAAAAATGTTGTTTTTTATCAAGTAAAATTTATATAAATAGTATAAAATGATTTTAATATTATTATACAAATGCGTAAATACCATTTTTAGAAATAAATATAATTTTGAGGCATAAAATAAATTTATTCTCATTACTTAACTAGTAAAAACAATTATATAATTGTCAATTTTTTAATTGAATATATTAAAAGTAAATTTCATCAAAATAACTAATAAATAGTGATTAAAATTTTTACTTTGATAGATACACATTTCCCATGTAAAAAATTTTTCTGTAAAACAATAGCATTAATCTTAAATTGTTTTATTCTAAATTGAGGTATTATTTATTTCTAATTAATCAATAAGTTTTATTAAAAAAAATGGTACACTAATATTTCATAATTAAATTTAAAATTTTTATAACCTCCATTCCAATTTCTAGTCTATAATTGTTATATTCAAAAAATAATATTTTAATAGTATATCCAAGTTTGTTTTAATCACTTTATTGCATGTATTATAAGTTAATATAAATGGTTTTAATAAACTATCATATTGGGGTGTTATAAAGTCGTTTTCAATATTTTACTTATCATTGCATATATATATGGTTATTGAAGATTATGTAATACTTTTTTAGGTATTCTCATATTTTGTATATAACTGTACAAAATAATAAATTTCAAATAATCAAAATCATTAAATCAAAACAGAATTAGATAATTCGAAAAGAAAATTGTATTGAATTATTTATTTCATTGAAATAAATAAAAATAAATAAGTTAGAATTATTTTAAATAATAAATAATTCAAAATTAATATAATTCACTTCAAAATTCATCTTTTAATAAACACAATTTTTTTATATATGAGGTGAAAACATGAATAAATAAAACAAAAAATATGGTTAAGGTTATTTGTAAAATTTTCAATGACTTGATACATGTTGTATATTGTGAAAAATGTATTATTTTATATTGTGTAATTAAATCACTATTTTCTTAATTTATAATAAAACAATGTTACTTAATTATATTTGAAAGTATATATCAAGATCTCATATTATTGTTCTTTTAATTAAAATAATACAAAAGTCTTAATGGTTTCGCATCACAAAATTTCTTTCTTTGGGACATGTTTTATATTATTTAACTATTTTGTTTTATATATTTTATATACTAAATGAAATTTTATATCATGAATCCCTTTATTAATGGAATTTAATGTTGTAATTTAAGTTCTCACATTCATGGGCCTGTGATTTAATGTTTTCTAATGCTATAATGGAATTATCGACTTAATTTTCTTTTCATTAGGTCATAACTATTATTCCTAGAATATTACCTTATATGTTTAATTTATTATGATATATGTCTATAATATATGTAATTTTATTTTTATCTCCATGGAAATTTCATCTTTACATCCAAATATTCTTCATTGATGAATTTAATTTTCTATAATAATATGATGTTTCTAAGAATAATACTTATTCTTTATAATGGTTATTTTTCTTCCATTTATTCATTATATTTAGTGATTAAAACATTTTCTTCTATATACTTAAATGAGTTTTTGTGTTCATTTTACAATAGATTTGTAATTATTTAAAAAGTATTAAAATCATTCTTTAGACCATTTTAAACACATTCCATTTTTTATTTTGTTTACAAAAATGTGAAAATTGTCTCATTTTAAACACTTACCACATGTGAAACATTTTCATATTTTATAACCATCACTATTTAGGAAGCATTTTTTCTAATTTTCCTTGTTTTCCAAAAAATTTTCTATTCGAATTTCATTGCAATTTCTTATTTTAAAAATAAAGGAAGGTGTTTTAGAAGAAACAATAATGCGATTTCATTCCACTAATGTATATTTTTATCTTCCATGCCAAATTTATTATATTTAAATTTATTTGATTTCCATTTTTAGATAATTTGAATTATTTT
Organism: Viscum album; assembly: GCA_963277665.1. Lineage (NCBI taxonomy): Eukaryota > Viridiplantae > Streptophyta > Magnoliopsida > Santalales > Viscaceae > Viscum > Viscum album. The sequence continues at coordinate 487,410,890 of OY728145.1, forward strand.
AAAATTATGTTTTATATGTACTATTTTTTTAAATTGAAATATATAACTGAAGTGGGATAAATTTATTATATTTTCTCCATATTACAAAAAACATTATAATGACTCATTTTATAATATAGATTTTATTTTCCTCTAAAACTAAAAAATATATATCCCATTTAGAGTTATGTATATTGTATTTATTTCCAAATTTTATGACTAATTTATGTTTCATACCTCACCTTGTTCATGATTTTTATGTTCTCTATCATTCTTCATTTATCTCGTGACATTATTTTTATCATTTAAGTCTATATTATTTAATTTCATGGATATATTCTATATCAAAAACACTAAATCTATATTTTTGTTATAGTATTGAACTTATAATATTCCCATTACTATATATATTGTGTTTTTAAAGGTTTTTTACTATGATATTTACTCCGTTTATTTATTGGGGAAATATTAATATTCAAAATAAATTTAATTTCAATATGAATTTTCATTGACTAATTTGACTAGTTGGTTGTGTATTAAATTTTTAATTTATCCTTTAATATAATGAGTTCATTTTAATTAATTGATGAACTATGGGGCCTAAAAAACTATTCAATGAATTATTTGTTCTCACAAGACAAACTTACTTGTTTATTTTATGTAATCCTTACTCATTTATGTATGATGTCTTGGAATAATACCACGAAAGTATTCATATAATTTTTCATATTATGAATTCCATCCTTACTAAATAAATTATTATTTTCCATGTGATTATTATGTTACCCATATATATATAATATTATTATGTTATCGGCTATATAAATTAAATATTTTTTATTACTACAATATTATATATGCCTTACTTATTCCATGATATCTTCTGTTGTATGCTACCCATTAATGGAAATTTGATCTCACTCTTAGTATTTTTACATTAACATATATTATGAAGTAGTTTTCTTTGTAGTTTTTTCTAAAGGGGTATCTTTTATAAAGATTTTCTGTTGGAGATTTTGAATACATATTGTAATATATGGAATTATTATTTTTGTGGGAAAGAAGTCCATTTAGTTGAAAAAGATATGAGTTTTTTAGAATAAGGTTTTTTTGTAATTCTATTAAATTCTAAATATTACACCCCAATATTTTATGATATATGTAACTTTATTAAATTTCATTTTTTTCAATAGATTTTTCTTCCTACAAAACCCCGTTAAAATAAACCCTGATAAACTATTGAATTATTTTTATTTAATATTGTAGTTATCTTATAGCCATTGGATTCTTGAGTATGAATAGAACAAACTGAATTATAAAAAAAAATTATTTAAATAAATGTAAATTAAATTTAGATAGTCATAGATTAATAATAAATTAAAATAAATTCATTTGATGGAAAAAATATATGTATTTATTAAAACCATCTTTTATGCCTACAATGTGGTTTTATTTTAGTAAATTAAATTAATCCATATTTATGAATTAATTTAATAAAATTTATATATTTTTTATTCAATTAAATATTTTCATATTAATTTTATAGATTTTAATAGAAAAATAATGAATATAAATTTAGTATTATGCATAGAAAACATTTTTCTAAAAATGGGTGTTTGTTGCCTTTACACACATATTTTAAAATTAAATTCTACCACTTATACAAAATGTATTTTCAAAAAATGGTTTTTATATTTGGGTAATAATGTTAAAATTTTATGATGATTCAAATTTTTTTATCATAAAAAGTATAAAAAATGATAGAAATGTGTTAACACGGTTAAGGTTAAAATGGGCTTACCTGGGGTTAAACTTAGAGATAAAAGTAACATTTCCACATAAACATATCTAATAATTATTTTGTTGATATTTTTAGACCCCATACTATTCTAAATATTAATTTTGGTAAATTTAGAATCAATTTAATTGAGTAATACATTTACATATAAAAATTCTTATGAAAAAGTCCATTTCTGTCATCTCCCTCCCTTATAAAAATACACCACTTCTCTTATCATACCCACACATAAGGATAAAATTATTTATATAAATAAATTCAATAATCATTTCCTAAAATCCAACTCCTTGTAGTAGATGTCATGGTTTGAACATAATTACATCATTTCAAGGCTTCAGGTGTAATCCAATGGAGGTTTCTCAATGATGAGTTAGAAATCTTAACCAGGTACATGAAATAATATTTATTATTCCACATTATATAAAAATATTATATTAAAAATAGAATGATTCATAAATTTTAATAAATAGACTATGTCATTATTCAGACGATGGAGCAACCGTTTTCCACCAATTTTCTATTAAATTCGAAATGAAAGTATTGGTTGTGCGTATGTGTAGACTACCACCACCTCATAACGATATTATTCATTTTCCATCACCATCATGAAATGTTGATTATTATGATGTATTAAATGTTTAATTATGATAATTTTAACATAACTATGATTCTATAAATATAATATAAATCATACTTTCTTACCTTTCGATATATTCAAAAATAATAAGGAGGTTATTAATACGCATGGACAACCACCTCCATAAAGTGATGTGATTTTTTTCAATTCAAATTTAGATAGATGGTAATAAGTGTATATTTAATGAGTATATGTTATATTTATGACATAATAATTAAAATTTAAGGTTTAATTATTATTTATATTTCGTTCGTTCCAGCAAATTAAAATTGGAAACCTTACTCATCAATACTTATGGACTACTATTACCACAGAGTGATGTAATTAATTTTTCATCACCCCTTTATATTAATAATTATAAAAATGAGAATTATGAGTAAATATTGTGCTTATTTAATGATTATTAATCTATATTTAATGAAAACATTACCAATTATTTATTACCGGAACTAATGAATTGATACATGGAGGGAAAACCGACCAGTTTTCACCCAAAGGTCTAAATTAAGAATGAGTTATTAGTACGAGGAAAATTAGAAATTATAAAAGAGTTATATATATTAAAATATGAATTAATATTGTTATAAAATATATTTATAATAAATATATATTTATTATACATTTAATTTTAATGTTTTTGATGAATTATTAGACATCATGTAAGGGTTTATGTTACAGTCTCATTTCGTTTAAGATTGTTTATTCTAAATTTTAGTTGAGGGAAATCATATGAATCCTATCATTGAAAACCATATATTTTATTATCAATATGTTATTCTTAAAATTTTTAGGTATTTGTTAATTTTTGCTCTCATTTCCACATAAAATGATTGATGGAATGTTTTTTAATGAAAACCCAACTTTATTTTATTTTTTTCGATTAGAATTTCTTCTTTGTACATGATACTAAAAAATTATTTATAGATGTTTTTACATATAAATTAAATTTAGTAAAAAGGAAAATTTTATTAAATTTTTAGATATTTACAACGGTATAAAAGAAATATTTTTAAATATTTTTTTAATAATTCACTTTTTACATTTTTCAAAACTGTAAAATTAATGTTTTTTTGGTGTCTTCGGTATAAATGGTTTAGTCTAGTTACATGAATATAAATTTATTTGAATATTCCCTTAAAATCATCCCTGGTTATTTTTAGAAAAAAACAATTTTCTCAACATTCGTGGAATTTTCATAGAAAATATTATAAATTTTTCAACTTGATTTCATGTAATGAAGTTTTTTTTCTTTAGGTATCTATTGGTTGGTCCCAACATTCACATGCAAGGTGGATAACTGATGGTTAGTGCTGATTTATTAGATGTTATAACTCATACGATTAGAGTGATTTTGAATGATTTATTGGAGTCTACCCATAATGAAAGGATGATCTAAGATGATGTTTGAACTCTTAACCCTAAAATCATTCCATGTATTGATAGTTTCCTTTAGTCCCTTTATAGGGTCTCTTGGGACCTGATTAAAGAAGATAAGGGGTTGGAAGTTCATGACTTCTTTATGGGTGGAAACCTCCCCCAATTTTCTTATTACACTATGTTTGTGATGTTGCAAAAGGTTAGGGATCCTCATTCCCTTCAATAATATAGACCACTATATATGTGTAATTTCCCCTACAATATACACGATTCCATCCTCAAAAAATGTTTTCTGGTTCATTTTCCAGGCTGAATCCACAAAAAGAAATAAGGATTTATTAATGTGAGATCAATATAGGGGGAGTTTGGCTGACTCAATAGGTTCTCGGTTATATCAATCAAAATTATTTTGGATCCAATATTGAAATTAAGATCAATATGAACAAACCATGTGATCATATGGACTGGAATTGCGTTATCAAATTACTTTTCAGCCTGATACTATCAATATGGAAAATTGAACTATTATTATAGTGTTTCATCTCTTACTAGATATCTACATTTTTTATTAGGTAAATGTTTTTTTTCTTAACTATATATAGGGTCTAAGGTTAGGAGACTCTGTCCCCCACCTTATTAATTATAAATCAAGGCTCTAAACCGACATATTGACAAAATCACTATTTTGGGAAGTATCCTCCCTTATCGTTCTTTGAATAATTATTGTGGTATACATCACCTTTTATATTCAAATGACAGAACTATGTTTTGGAATGGTAATAGTACAAATATCAGGGAATTCAATGGGGTCCTAGAGGGATAATACCAATAAATATTCCTATTGATTAATAGGGACAATATAAACATCTACTTCTAGTGAAGGTGTTTAGATATAAGGGATTTATCCTTGGACATAATATTGTGCATGCATATAGGAGCCTCCCCTAAGGACTATTTGGGTTCCCTAGCCTCACCAAGAATGATATGGATCCACCACATTGATAACGTGGTTGAAAAAAATAATATGAAGAGTCTTGAGTTAGAAAAATTATTATTATTTAGTTTGGAGGAATAATAACATTGATCAACAATGTTCTGTCTTTAATACCAATGCATTCACTCTCATAGATATAGGTATAAAAGGGGGGAATTTATTAAATGGATAATATCATGGATTCTTTCTTATGGGATTCATAATTATAAGGGAATCATCACTAGGTGGCATGGGATAGGGTGTGTAAAACAATTTTCTATGCTGTGATAAAGATCAAATGTGTCTTAACAACAATGTATGGTTTCCATGTTAATCTACCCTATGAGTTTCTTGATGGGAAGTCTCCCTGCGAAATGCTCAATAAGGACAAGTATGATTTTGAAATTGATTGAAAAAAGAGGTGTCCCTTATACTACATGTCTAATGATCAATCCATATTTGATGCAAACTCAACGGATCATGGGAATAAGGGAAAATAATATTAGGAAGCATAACTGGGCTAGATTAATGCTCGAATTTCCTAGGTGTCATGTCCAAAACATCACCTCCAGACATTCCAGTTCCATCCAAAGATTCATCCATGACTTTTTTGAAAGGTAATATTTGATATTCTTTGATAACATAAGGATTAAATCCACACCATATATATGTGTATTCATGGGATCCTACTCATGTATATTTATAAATAAAGGCTTCCAAAGAATACAAATAGAGAACCATAATCGTGATGAATGGGGTGAAGTGATATGATAGAGAGGTATCCCAATCAAGTTCAATTTATAGGTGTGAAATATTTGGATAAAGTCTCTTACCACTAAGAATAATATTAAGAGTTTATATGTGAATATATCCTCTAAATTGAACTATTGTAGGGATCTACATACTGAGATAATTGATAACCTATTTTTTATAGTGACTAGGTAACTGTGATCTTCCATGAATTATAATGATTCATTGGTATGGTCACCCAAGAGTCATAGAGTATGAATTTTATTGATTAGTGGTTTAAGGGGTGGGGAGTCATGGTCCTGATAAAATAGCACAAGCTCTCATTATTACAGTAGGTTATTAGGGTATATAGAAGGATCAGAATGAAGTCTAACACAGTGGAGTTCCAGATACAAGAATGAGTAACATCTTCTATCCTATTAATGTTTTGTCTGATTTTATTTTCCTACATAAATTCCTTGAGGACTCCACCTCTATCAGTTCTCTTCTTACTAGAGCCCCAGCTTACAAAAATTCTCACAACAACATTCTAAGGATATGGGTCTACTCTATCCCCCATTAAATAGGCCTCAATATAAACAGTAAATGTACATGGATCATGGTCTTTTTCCAGGGATGTGGGGTTATACAGGACAAAAGTGTTTTGTTAGTTTTGGCCTTTTTTTCTTCCTTTAAAAGAGGTGATTATCTTCCAAAGAAGGCCCATGAAATGATCACTTGGTTACTAATGTGTAGTCTGAGTAATTTGCAACATGCGGCTGATGAAATAAATTCTCTTATAGTATAAAAATATTTGTGCCTCCTTGGCTCTATCTCTTGGAAAATTGAATATAACATTTGGATGTGTAAGGGGTTTTTGAATAATATCATCGATGTTTTTCATACATGTAATGAACGAATTTTTTTAATTATTTTCTCACTTCTAAGGAAATCAAAGGTGTACATATTTCCTTGTTTCAGATCTTGGTTCCTTTCCCTAGTGGGAGTCAACATTATTTGATCAGATTCCCTTGATATTAACTAATTTAGAGCCCCTAGATCCTAGATCTGTTTATATTTACCAATGGCTCTATGGAATAATTGTACTCTCATTTATTAAAATAAATAAAAGTGTTCGATTGACATAAAAACCCCATTTCATATCCACAGTTTGTGCTCTAATAAAATGATTAATTTTTTATAAAATTTTGTTTACATTCCCTGGGTTATGATTTGAAGATTTGAATCATTAGTAGTCTTTTAGACCACATATTTATAGTTTTCATGATGAGATTGGTGGGCATGGAAATATGTATCCCTCCAATGAATTGGATAAATTTGGATATCTCATGATATTATAAAAACCTGAATGGGGAGTGAACCGAGTGTAGTAAGGGACTCTATCCACTATGATAATATTTAGAGTGAACATTAAATGTGGAAATTATGGAGTAGAATGTGGACTATATCCTCAAGGATATTATTGGAATATATATTTGACTACGGAAATGATTATAGATACTTCTTTATAAGGTATATACTTATGTATAATGCTTATTATATGTCAATATAGATTTTGATTTCTTATTGACGATTACAAATACTTATATGTTATGTATTTTGTTAGAAAAAATCATTATTTCATGATTTATGATTTATGATATTTGACATATTTTTTATGATTTTAATAATTTATATTTATTATCTCTTACCGTAGGATTATATTATTCTCACTAATGATTATTTTTTGATATCTCTTATGTTTGACCTTTTAAAGAATCTTAGATCACCCTTTTTTATGTTTTATTTTCTCAAGGTTATGAAGAAAGGTCTTATGTATGGTATTTCTAAAAATTGTAATATGTGAGATGATATTTATGGGATATTTTTAAGACATTTCATTAAATAATATAATTTGATATCTATTCTCAAATGAAACTAAACTACTACAGTTATCAGGAATGTATTATTATGATATGTATGGAGAATTAATCTTTAATGATGTAATATATATATATATATATTAATTCTATTATTTCCTTAGTTGATATTAGTGTGAAGATTACTTATTTATTTTGAGATTAATATTACAGAACTTTTTAAAAAATACTAGAAATATGTTTAAGTATAGGATAACATCCTAAATATTTGGGGAAGTAGATATTATGTGGTTTTCTATGAAAATTAAACCCCTTAATGATATTAAATTTTGGAGGCCGTTGTTGAACAAATGCACCAAGGTGTAACCCCTATAGAAGTAGAAGATTTAGTAATAAATTTATTTTCACTAGTGAAGTATCAATGAGATAAGACTGAAGAACTAATTAGATAGTCCTAGGGGAAATACATGGGATGAAATGTGTTTTCACTAGGAAACAATATAAAGTATTTCAATAAATGATGGCCATGAATGACCACATCTAAATCTAAGGATTTATATATGGAAAATAATATGTCATCATTTAAATATACTATCAATGATTTTTTCATGATCTCATTATAAATCACTATGATTATTGTTTCTCACACTATGATTTTCGATCTTATTCAATGGTTGGACCGATATGAAATCGTGTTAACATATAATTTCATGGGTAATTAAATTACCATTATCATGAATAGTCAAATGAAATTGCATATGAAATTTGAAATCTTGTTCTTATGATTGTAATGATCTAAGATTTTCATACATAGATATTACATATTAATATATGAATATTAATTTCCATTTTATATAAAAATACATGATGATTATAATCATATAATGTCTTTGGTAACATTGATACGTAATCAATTGGTTTATAAGTTAAATGAAACCTCTTCCATTATGTTCTTATTAATTTACACCTCTCTTAGACATTTAAAAAATAATACCATTATTCAAAACATAGGGAAATGAAACATAATAATGGGTGATATCAGATGACGATTAAGGGTAAACAAGGGATATATATACAACAATTTAGAATAAGGGTATTAGAACATGATAATAGAATTTAAAAATCAAACCATTCATATTGTAGATCAAAATACTGAGTCATGAAATAAATATTTGCAGTTCATGAGACATGAATCCTAAGGGAATCAAAGAGAATTATCCATGGATAAACAAAATTATCATAATATGAAGAATTATGGCATACAAATAAGCATAGAAAATAATTTCCTTAATATTTAAGGCATATTTCCATGACTATCACAGTGGATTAGGTTCACTCCCAAAACCATCATAAATGCCAAGGTTCAATACCAATACTATCACAATGGATTGGAATTACTCTCGAAACCATGATTGTAGTCATGGTCAAATCCCATAACTATCATAGTGGATAAAGTCTATTTATAGACTGTGTTCACTCCACATTATAGTCATTTTTACCGCATAAGATATCAATCCTCATGCAATAAAATTAAGGGAATTATAGGCCCCACATATTAAATAATTGAAATCAGACATATGTTTTTCGAAATATAATAAAACATTCATCATATTAGAACCCATGAAATGAAATTTGTTTCATAAAAATTTTATCATATCATAACCAGTGGGAAAACTGGTTTCATTAAACAATAATTCATAATATAACTCACGGAAAAGGAATTGTCTTCATAAACATATCATCATTTCCGCAATGCATAACCTATATAAAAGGAATGAATTTCATAAAAATCTTGTAATCATAAATATAAACCGTCTAAATAGAGAATAATTAATGGTATCATTTGATCATATCCCTATTAAATCTTAAGTAACAACAAAATACATCATTTTATATAGAAAATGATTTTGAAATATTACTTTGAAAATTTATTTTCCACTTGAAAAATTTTATTTTGAATATAAATATATTCCAAATATTAAAAAATATACTTCCATTTAATATTATCTTAAAAACATTCAAAGGAATATTGAAATCATTGAGTGGTAATGATTGTGGAAAACACCAGTAATGCCATACATGTAAAAAAGGTTCAATTAACATTATCAATAAAAATTAGACAATATAACATTTTGAAAATCAAAATAGGATTTATTTTATAACATCTAAAAAAAACAAACATTTTTTAAAAAAATTATTACATCTTCAGATAATAGAAAAAATAATAATAATTTTTTTTCTAAATATTGACATGGAATAAAATGTTGTTTTTGAAAGAATAGTGAAATAATGTCAATTTCCCATAAAAACATATTTTTTATATCGTGATTACATAAATAGAGAAAAATAAAAGAAAAAAATTATTCTCAAGAAATTACTAAATGATAAAAATATTCATGGGATTTAATGATATATCATTATATTTTATCATTAGAACAAAATCATAAACAACTGTGATAAACAAATAGGTGGTAACAAAATACTCTTTGCCTTTTAAAAACTATTGAATCATAATACCATTGAAAAACATTATATATATATACCATATTTTCATGAGATAAATAATAAAATAAATTCGTATTTTTTATATAAAAATCTTGAAATAAACAAGTTGTGTTTAAGGCATATGACCATATAAATAAAAGTTAGATAAAAATATCTTGCCTTAGGTTTCAAACACCTTAGAACATGTTTGATCCTTCAATATAATAAATTTATATTTATTATATATCTATTAAATAACATTAATCTTATGTATCATACCATATATGTTTTAATTATAATTTTTTATCACCTATTTATTAAAAATTCATTATTAAAATCAGTATTTTATGTGATAATAGATTCAATTTTCATGCATGTTTTAGAATGATAATTTTTGTTATTGTACATTGATGTTGGTTACATTATCATCATAATTTTAACCATGATATAAATAGCATATATATTCATATTGTTATAAGGTCCTGGATAGGTGATTGAAATAGAATAGAGGAGAGTGAATTATATTTCTAAAAAATTTTAATAATAGTTTAAATATTAAGAGTAGAATGTAATTTGTAAAAATATTAAAATATTTAACCACACCTATAAAAGAATTAGGATAAAAATAAAATGTATAATGTAAAAGTGGAACAGAATATATTTTTATACTAGTTTCGAGATAAATTATTCTATATGTAATCATCGCACAATAACCCGGTGCATGGATCCCACTATAGTAAATTAATTTTAAAAAGATTGATAACACTTTACAAATTCCTCTTCACAAATGGAGGCTCCAGCCAATTCCCTTTTATTTTATAGGTTCATACAAAAACCATGATTTTATAGGATTAGACATGACCTAAAATTTTACAAGATCAATCATAACCTATTTTTTAAGATTATATAGAGCAAAGTCTTTTATTGGGGGAAATGAACCCATTATTTTATATGTACAGACCCATTATATATATTTATAGGCTGAGTCCTCGCCTATTCTATGTTATAGGTCATGATGAACTCATTCTTCTATAGGGATAGAATAAAACTAGTCTAATGAAGGGTCAAACCAAATCCAGATATAATTATTGGCAGGGTAGTATAACCCTATTCAAGACACACTAAGTGAGACAATAAAATACAGACAGTTACCATGTACTGAAAGAGTGAAATAGTTTAACTTAGTGAGTGATTGTCGATAAAGATGATGGATAATGAATTAGGTAGATCTCAAGACCATAAAGGCATTGAAATAGTTAACATTTGGAAACCAAGAGATTACATTAACAAGAAGTTGAATGAAAAATCTCTATGAATCAATTTTCAACTATGGAACATGAATGAGTAGAATCTGATTCTGGCATATTATTTCTTTACTGTTTACAAAAGTCTTTTTATACACAAAGATTCAATAAGTATATTATCTACTTCAAATTACATGAATATCATTCATAAATTCTAATGGTAAAATCATTATTTGGAGTTAGATTTTAATATTATTCCATGTACTATAAAATGAATAACACATTGTACACAAAAATTTATTTGATGAATAAACCAACAATTAATTGATTAGTGAATATAACCATAATGTTTAATAAAAATTAAATTTGAATAATCCCATAATTTATGTTATACCATCTATTTATTTTACATAAATAATTCTAATATAAATTTTCCCTTTTTTGGAGTTCTCTCGTTATATTCTACAAAACACACTCTTTATTGAAAGAAACAAGTTTAGAAAAAATAATGCAATTTTTAATAATAAATATTAATATCTTTCAAAAAACCACTAAAAAAATCATGCACACTCATTATATTCAAAATGATTTGAATTTCAATATCTCAGGATCCAGAATTTTCAGAATGAACAGAAATACAAAATTTGTCCCATAGGAAACCCATTTAATTATTTATCAGAAATTGTAAACCCAATCTACATGAATTCTATATCATTGATGACTAATTTGACAAAAAATAAAACACTAAACTGTTAATAAAATACTTTCCAAAAAATTATATGTCAAATACCATATTAAATGGAGAATATTTTATAGTTTATAGAAAAACATATAGAAATTTATAGAACCACATAAGAAAATACATGTAATATTTTCATATATATGATTTTAATTAGTAAACTCATGTATCCATTTTACAGAAGTGAATAATCATAGCTAAATTAATATATCTGATTCACATATACTTTTTCTTCATAAGGGAATTCACTTAAACAATTTATGTAAGGAATTACACATAGGCGTTTTGCATAAGAAAATTCAAATAACTATTTTTCATGATGTAGTTAATTTATTCACATATGTAATACTTCTCACATAGCCAGATATACATGTATCCATTTCCAATGTATGATAATTTTCTCACATAAGAAAATTACTCATGTAAGATTGTTTTATCCTAGAGGAAAATTACTTATACATCCATGTTCACATAAGGTATTCAAGAAATTCCAAAAATTTGAATTATCCATGTTAATACCTAATAAAAACCATCAATATTTTAGAATAAGATTTATATCCAGTATAATTATATTTATAAAATCTCATTATCATTCAATGAAATCATTAATCATGTTAATAAGAGTTATATATATCATGTTATTATCAAAATAAAATATCAATACTACTCTAAAAAATTGTATATTTTGAACTACAAACATTCAACATATTATAAGTACTTGATAAAGATCGATTTAGAGTTTTATGTATCCCAATAATATATTGGAATGTTTATTATAAATACAAATAATCAATATTCACTGAACTTGGAATTGTTTGGTCAATTTTTCCACCAAATATATAAGGTTACTGAAACTGGGAAATCTACTATGTGAATTCAAAATTGGTTACAGGAATTTTGAATTGGCTATGTGGATCACAGATGGTCTATATGGTGAAAAATATTTTTTTCTAAATGGTAATAGTAAAAAACATGTCTGTAAGATATTTAAGTTTCCATATTTGTGTTTTTATCTGAGTATGTAAAGGCCTGGAAATTCCATGGATTTGTTTTAAATACCTGGGATTTTTATGAGTCTGCAAAAATTTATGGTGCTTGATTCCGAGGCCCGGTGTGCCTGGAATCAATTTTTTATGTTTTGACCGGGTACTTTCAGTAAACATACAAGCGGGATTTTATGAATTTTGAACTGGTGCTCTAAATTGAAATCTGAAGGCATCTTTGAACTCACAGCATCGGTATTCGCTTAAGAAGACTTTCACCTCGACAGCAGTTGGTCAAGGATGAAAGTTAGTTTTTGAGTTTTTATGATTATTTTAAATAAAAATAAAGTTTAATTTTTTTTGTTCTTGGTGGATTAAACCTCCAAGAGGAGGTCAGGGGTGGGGGACACCACACCATAACCTCCCATGAGTGGTTATGGTGGTAGGGCCCACCCGAACGTAACCACCCTTGGGAGGATAATTTTTGGTGGGGACCACCCAGGCTTGTAACCCCTTGGAACCCCCCATTTTAGGTGAAGAAACTCTTAAATCCCCCTTATTTATTATGCCAAATCAACCTCTTTTATTATTGAGCCCACTCCACCCCATTAATTAAATGAGTTGTCACAGTGAATTAAACACCACAATTTGAATTGTTGTGCCAAAAAATAGTAGACAATGCTTTCATCTAATATTTTTACCTGGGCATTTTGGTGGGGCTTGGGAGAAGGGAGAGCTCTCTCTAACGAAGACCGCTCTTCAATGAAGACTAATCTTCTGGTGAAGAACACTCTCCTGAAGATGAATGCTGATGACGCACTCCTTCGACTACGAAGAATGACCTCCTCCAAACTTCTTCCTCGGAATCCTTTGACATGTGAGGTGTTCATCTACCACGGATCAATGACCATCTTTCTGCGACGTCAATGAACGACAACCAGCGAATCTAAGGTTGGGGGTTCACTTTGAGTAATATCCTTTTTCTTTTTCTCACCTTCTATTGGAATGGAAACAATGAAGATATTTAAAAAACAATTCAAAATCATCTTCTTACTTATTGATGAGCCGATTGTTACGAACATAAACACGAAAGGGTGCGGCCAAACAAACATGACCCTATCTATTTGTCGATCCTATTTATGATGAACCTCGGCATGGCGATGAGGCGACAATGATGAAGGCGGAAATGACGAAGGCTGTTCTACCCGTGTCCTTCGCGAATCGCGCCGCACCCCCACGGCACACCGATGCTTCTAGCTGAACACTGCTGGCCCGAGCAGAGCGCAGACCGCCTCCCGTAGCCTCCCGGAACATGGACCGCCTACCTGAGGACCTCCTTTTCCCTTCCAGGCACACCTGCGCCCTGCCCGCATGGCCCCGCGGCTTGACCGACCGTTGCCGCACCCATCTCGGCGCCCTGTTGGTGCCCCCGCCGCCCGCCCGGCATCCAGCCAGCCTGCCCGACCTCCCGGGACGAGTCACCTGAGCTATTCCCCTCGTGGTACTGGCCAAACCGGCCCCGACTTTCAGGCCGAGCAGCCTACAAGGCAACATCCGGGCCGAACTTCCCTTGCAGTCCGCTGTGTCGGGCCAAGTGGACCGGGCGGATCATAACGGGCTAACCCTCACAACAGGATGGGCCAGACCCAACGGGTCGGCCCAGACTGGGTTGAGCGAAGTCGGTTCGACCAGGTCGGACTGGGCCCAGGCACATTATTGACCCATTACCTTCTTGGGCCATATCTTTGGCACTAGATGTCCATTTGACGAACCATCTGTGGTGCCAGTATTATTGGAGCGAAACCAACCCTTTGAAAATACCCCATGGGAGTTCATGGTATATTTGTGTTATAGTCAGGTTGGATCGTACACGAATCCAACCGGGCCCCGGGACTAAAAGACTAATAACTCACAGATTGGGCATCCTATCGACGTGCCGTCTATTACGTTGAGACCCCTATGACGTGGCGGACCATTGAGTTACTTACTCGTGGAACTTCATGACAGTTGGAGTATCTACCAGTATCTCATGGAGCTGATCCTTCCAGAGGTGAGCGGACATTATACTGAGACCTAGTAGCTGGCTAAGACCTGATGACTACTTGACTGATTCGACTCAAAGTGACATGACTAGCCCAGTGTGGAGCGCCGCTTTGTGAGCACGGCAGAACCACGGTGGGGAGCATCTCTGTGTGAGCGTAGCAGACCCACAGTACCCGATAGGAGGAGTACCTCTGCAGGCTATGAGGGGGAGTGCCTCTATGTGAGCGCAGCAGACCCATGGCGGGGACCGCCTATGTGTGAGTACAGCTGACCCACATTACTCGACAAGAGGAGTACCTCAGCAGTCCGAGGTTAGTGGGAAGCGTCTCTGTGTGATGCGGCAGGCCCACGGTACTCGATAGAGGATAAGTACGCCACCAGCCGTGGTTTCGATAATAAAAAACCTGGTTTGAGCCGAGTCAATGACTTTTCTGTTTTCATCATGATTGATATGGGTTACTAGATAACTTAGGTATATGTATTGGCATATACCTAAGTAATGGTTATTCGTTGATTTCAAACTTTGTTGTTATCCTTGTATGATTTTGTGAGACCTTGAGGGTCTCAGGGCCCCTACTAAGTATCGTAATACTCACCCCTACAAGAGATATGCACACTCCTTGTTGTGTTGGTTGCAGACGACGGATAGCACTGACTGAGGCAGAGAGTAGTAGGACTGAATGGTACCCAGAGGTGGACCACTTGGTATGACGGTACATGAAGGAGACAGACGAAAGGGGTGTTGAGGAGGCCATCTGTAAATACCCATTAGTTTGGACCCCCAGAGGTTGAACCCGTAGATTTTTTACATTCCTTCGGTTTTACTTTCTATTAGTTGTACTTGTACATTCCTATTGAGCTTGTATTTCCTACCCCTTCTACTTTCCAGCACTTCTTTGGTATTCAGTTTTACCAAGTGTTTTGATTCTAATTGTGTACTCTGATGTGTTTGTTTTCAGTTAAAAAGGGAATTCCTTCCCAGTTTAGGGATTTATGATTTTGGTGCTAGTCGCCTGCCCCTGGCCTATGGAAGGTGGGCTTGGGGTAGTCACGATACGGGCCCCAGGGGACGGGTGTGAAAAATTGGTATCAGAGTAGTCAGTTTTACCGCAGAACATAGAACTCTGATCTTTCCTTTCATTGAAGAAATAGTGTTAAGGGTACTATTTGTGGTTTTCAGTTCAGGGAGTCCAGTGTTGATACGAGCGGCCGGCGTATCCATACATGAGGACCATGAATTTTGATTTCTGACTCAGTGCATGAAAACACTGATTGCGTGCGAGTTTCCAAAAGTTTTATTTAAGTTAGCTCAACCAGGTCAGCTCACCAAGTATAATCTATTGACTGTGTCGGATCTGTTTCTTTTAGGATGCCTCCCCACGGACGACCAGTTAGATCCCCAAGAGTTGTACATACTGACAGCTCACCGATCGACAAGGCCTCAGTGCAGGGCCCTTTACTAGTGGAGGCACAAAAGGTACTACTTACCATTAGGCCACCGATCCGACCAGCCCTAGTAGAAGAGGTTGAATGCTTCTTGAGCATGTTGCACGAGTTCCAGTTCTAGAGGCCACCCAGGTTCAGGGGAGAGATGGACCCACAGGCACTTGAGGATTGGCTGGAGGCTGTAGTGAGTGTCTTCAGGCTAGTAGGGACACCAGTAGACTTCATAGTGATCATTATCGCGAGTCTCTTTTAGGCATCAGTAGGAAGATGGTGGATCCCGATGCTCCATGTTAATGATGAGGTGACGCTACTTTGGGCAGACATTGAGAGCCTTTTTCGGGCGAAGTTTGTCCCAGACTCTCTCTGCGTAGTGCGAATGCAGGAGCTACTGCATCTACACCAGGGTAGCATGACAGTGGAATAGTATTCAGCGAGGTTCAAAAACCACTCTCACTACTCCAAAGATATGGTGTGTGGCCCATTCTTCAAGGCCCGGACCTTCGATCAGGGGCTCAAGCATGAGATCAGATCTCTGAGGATCTCACATAGCATCCAGACGCATGCGGGGGTGTTAGAGAGAGCTCTCATATGGGAGATTTTCCTTGCTGAGCAGTCACCAGCAGCGAGACCCACTTCTGACTGACACATAATGTAGTCTTCTGCACCTGGCAGTAGAAAGATGTCGCAGAGGTCCAAGAGGACCATACCTATAGGTGGTCGACCACATGATTCAGGATTAGTTGTGTGGGCCAAACGAAGTAGAGAAATATATACTAATAGCAGGCAGTGTTACTCATGCGGCAGGTAGGGACACATTGCTCGTGACTATCCGACCCGCCGGTCAGATGATGACCAGATAGTTGAGGGACCTCCCAAGCAGAAGAAGAGGTTCGAATGAGGCGGTCCACAGGGAGCAGACAGATGTGGCAGAGGAGCTGGTCGAGTAGCTGGCGGTGGGAAACGTTTTGAGGTGTTACCGCCACCACCACCAGGAAGTCCACCCCAACCACAGGGAGTAGGTGGATAGGGGAGAGCTCAGATTCAGGAAGCTAAGGCCTATGATAACAGTGCTCCAGATATGATACGAGGTACGATCTGTGTATACTCCACCTTAGCTACAGTTCTTATAGACATAGGTTCCAGTCACTCCTTCATTTCCACTTCCCTCATTCGGAGCTCAGAGATTTCAATGGATTCGTTGGCTCGATCTATACGGCTATAGACCCCAACGGGAGTAGACTTGAAGATTACGCACTAATGCCGGCAGTGTGAGATTACTCTAGGAGGTGAGAGCTTCGGCTGGGAACTCTTAGTAGTGGTGTCGAGGCCTTACGACTTCATATTGGGGATGGACTAGTTGTCTATATTCAATGCTCAGATTGAATGTATTAGGAGAAAATTTCGGTGTGTCTGCACCGATGTGACTAGGTTTAGATTCACCGGTGAGAAGGGAGCCTTTGTAGTTCAGGACAGACTTACTCGGAGGAGGGTGCAGTCGATCACTCATCAGTTTCCCAACCTTACCCTTGGAGTAGTAGATGTGGAGAGTCTGAGATATCTTGTAGTGGTGGACCAATACGTAGATGTTTTCCCTGATTATTCTCTAGGACATCCTCCTCGCATAGAGGTGGACTTCTACATTAACCTGTACCCCGAGATGAAACTGATATCTACACCAGAATATTTTATGGCTACAACTGAGATTTGTGAGCTGGGGTACAGCTGGATGAATTGTTGGGGAAGGGATTCATATGGCCCAATGTTTCTCCCACGGTAGGCCTGATTCTATTCTCCAAGAAAGAGGATAGGAGCTTAAGGCTTTGTGTTGACTACCGTCGCCTAAACCAGGTGACCGTGAAGAAAATGTACCCACACTTGAGTATTTTTTACCTCTTTGATCAGTTTAAGGGAGCACGATCATTCTCGAAGACATTCCTCAGATTAGGTTATCACTAGCTCAGAGTTTGAGATGAGGATGTGCAGAAGACGACCTTCAGGCATCGTTATGGACACTACGAGTTATTTGTTATGCTGGTCAGCATAACCAACGATCCAACGGAGTTCTTGGGACTAATGAACAGGATCTTCCAGCCACACCTCGATCACTTTGTCGTAGTCTTCATTGAAGAAATACCGATCTACTCGAATATAGAGGCAGAGCATGCCTACCAATTTTGGGTAGCACTGGACACACTCCGAGAGCACCAGCTTTATGGTAAGCTCTCGAAGTTTCAGTTCTGGATTCGAGATGTTCAGTGTTGTAGCACCACTATCAGGCTTGAAGAAGAATGGGAAACCCTTCGCGTGGTTGGAGAGATTCCATAAGAGCTTCCAGAAGTTAAGGAATAGGCTATATAGTGCCCCCATCTTGAGGCTTCTAGTGGAAGGCATTGGGTATGTAGTTTACTACGACGCATCAGGGACCGGACTCGGGTGTGTCCCGATGCAGGAACAAGTAGTGATCGCGTATGGTTCTCAGTAGCTGAGACAACATGAGCAGAACTAGGCTACTCATGACCTAGAGTTAGCAGTAGTGGTCTTCACCTTGATGATGTGGTGACACTATCGGATGGGCTAGAATTTTACCTTGTACTCTGATCACAAGACACTCAGGTATATCTTTTCTCAGAAGGACATGAACCTGAGACATCGACGTTGGCTTGAGTTCCTATAGGACTATGACTTTGAGATATTCTATACTCTTGGTAAGGGGAATGTTGTAGCAGATGCACTCAGCAAGAGGACTGGTATACAACTTCTAGGAGAGGTGACATAGTAGTTAGATGCTTTATAGATATCCTTTATGGATAGAGATAGAGAAACCTTTCTCTAGTCTCTTACGATCACGCCCCCACTTCCTTAGCAATTCAGGGAGGCACAACATGGGGATGATGATTGCAAGACTCGACGGGCTCAGATATCCATAGGGAAGGCACCTGATGGATTTTATAATGGTGGGGATCACATCATCCTCTTCAGAGGATGTACTATTGTATCAGTGCCACTTTAGAAGGAATTTTTGAGGGAGTTCCACACATCCCCTTTAGTGGTACATCTAGGAGTGGAAAATATGTATCAGGACCTTAGATGACATCACTCGTGGCTATGTATGAAGAAGGCGGTAGTAGAGTTTGTCTCACGATGCCTCACCTGTCATCAATTGAAGGAAGAGTACTTTGTACCAGCAGGCTTGGTCCAGCATTTAGATGTCCCAGAGAGGAAGTGGGATGGGATATCCATGGACTTCACGACGGGTCTTCCATGTACATCCATGGGTCATGACTCAATTTGGGTGATCATTGAACAACTCACCAAGTCGGCCCACTTCTTACCTATCATAAAGAAGGGTTTAGTTGAGAGATTGGGATGCCTCTATGTGTAGGAGATTGTGATACTACATGGAGTAACATCTTCTATTATCTCAGACCATGACACGTGGTTTACTTCCCATAAATGGAAGGGGTTGCAGGAGGCTTTTGAGACAAAAATTCTCTTGAGCACCGCCTTACATCCTCAAACAAATGGTCAGACTGAGCGGACCATTCAGACCCTTGAGGACATGTTACATGCATGTTTCCTCGACTTCGGTCGCAGTTGGGAGGATCACTTTACTTTGGTGGAATTTTCCGACAACAACACCTATCACTCCACCATAGGGATGGCACCTTTTGAGGTCTTGTACGGGCAACCTTGCAGATCACCCTTGTGTTGGACAGACCGTCGGGAGTCAGCACTAGTGGGACTAGAGAATGTATGAGCTACTACATAGAACGTGAAGATCATCCATGAGTTGATGAAGACTGCAAAAAGTAGGCAGAAGTTGTATGCTGACAGGAGACAGAGTCCTTTGGAGTTCGAGGATGGAGACCATGTCTTTTTATTGGTCTCACCTCGATGAGGACTATAGAGATTTGGATGAGGCGTAAAGTTATCTACATGGTTCATCGGATTTTTCCAGGTCCTCAGCAGTGTAGGAGAGATGCCTCACCACCTGCCTCTTCCACCTCAGTTGCACCGAGTGCATGACGTCTTCCACGTATCCCATCTGAGGAGATATGTGCATGAACCTTCACACATCATCTACTATGGAGAGCTGGACATCGATGATGGGGTGACTTTTATGGAGGTTCCAGTGGAGATTGAGGATTGATAGGAGGGGGTCCTACGTTGACGGTCGATACCTCTGGTGCACGTTTGCTGGCAGCAAAAAAACCATTAGGAGAGAAAATGGGAGCAGGAGGCTCAGATGCATTTTCAATACCCACATTTGTTCCCATAGTTTGAGTTGTAGTTTATGAGGATGTAAAGAACTATAGTGGGTAGAACGTAAAGACTTGGAAATCCCGTGGATTTTTTTAAATACATGGGATTTTTACGAGTCTGCCAAAATTTATGGCGCTTGCTTCCGAGGCCTGGTGTGCCCGAAATCAATTTCCGATGTTTTGTTCTGGTACATTGAGTAAACATACGATCTAGATTTTATAACATTTGAATCGTTGCTCTGAATTGAAATATGAGGGCACCGTTGAACTCACAATGCCGATATTTTCTTAATAAGACTTTCACTTTGACAGCTATTGGTCGAGGATGAATGTTAGTTTTTGAGTTTTTAAGATCATTTTAAATAAAAATAAAGTGTGAATTTATTTTTATTCTTGGTTTTTAAAGCCTTCTGGAAGAGGTTAGTGGTGGGGGCCACCACACTATAACCTCCCATGAGAGGTTATGGTGGTGGGGCCTACAAAACATAACCTCCCATGGGAGGATAAATTTTGGTGGGGACCACCCAGGCTTGTAACCCCTTGGAACCACCCATTTAAGGTGGAGAAACTCTACAATCCCCCTTATTTATTATGACAATTCCACCTCTTTTATTGTTGAGCCAACTCCATCCCATTAATTAAATGTGTTGTCTCATTTAATTAAACACCAAAATTTGAATTGTTGTGCCAAAAAATTATAGATAATGCTTTCTTCTATTATTTTTTACATGGAATTTTTGTGGAGCTTAGGATAAGAGAGAGCTCTATCTAACGAAGAACACTCTTCAATGAAGACCACTCTTCAACGAAGACCGCTCTTCTAGCAAAGAATCTTTTCTTGAGGAGGAACGCTGACGAGGGGCACCATCGACTACGAAGAACGACCCCCTCCGAACTTTTTCCTTGGACTCCTTCGATGTGGGATGTGTTCGTCTACTACGAATTGAAGACCATCTTTCCACACCATCAATGAACGATGACCGACCAATATATGGTAGGGGCTTTACATAGAGGAATATCCTTTTTCTTTTTCTCACAATCTGTTGGTATGGAAACATTGCAGAGATTGAAAATCACAATTGAAAATCATCTTCTTACTTCTGGAAGATCCGATCGTTACCAACCTAAACGTGGAGGGTGTGGGCCAAACCAACATGGCCCAACCACTATGCTGATCCTGTTGATGATGAACCTCGGCATGGCGATGCGGTGACGAAGAGGAAAGAAGAAATGATGAAGGTCGTGCTACCCGCTGCCTCTGCGAATCGCGCCGCACCCCCCCCCCCCCCCTCGGGTCGCACTGATGCTTCCTACCAAACACCACCGGCCCGAGCGATACACGACCCACCTTTCCGCGGCCTCCTAGTGCCTGCCAGGCATGCGGCCCGACTACCCTCAGCCCTTAGGCACCCTTCCACGCCATGCATGGTGCCCCCGTGCCCTGCTCGATGCCCTGTCGGTGCCCCCGCGGCCTGCCCGATGCCCTGCCGGCGCCACCGCGGCCTGCCCGGCGGCCTACCCGCGCTCCGCATGGTCAGCCCGTTGGCATCCAAACCTGTCCGACCTCCGCGGCCGAGTCGCCCGAGCCACTCCCCTCTCAACGCTGGCCGAACCGGCCCCAGCCTTCGCGCCGAGCGGCCCACATGGAGACCTTCTGGCCGAACCGCCCTCGCAGTCCACTGGGTCATGCCCAGCGGGGTGGGCCGAACATAATGGGCTGACCCGCCCAACGGGGTGGGCCAGACCCAATGGGTTGGCCCAGATTGGGTTAGGCCGAGTCTGTCTGACCAGGTGGGACTGGGCCCAGGCCCATTACTAACCCATTACCTTCTTGGGTCATATCTTTGTCACCAGACGTCTGTTTGACGAACCGTCAGTGGTGCAGAAATTCAAGGAGCGAAGACGTCCCTTTGAGAATAACCCACTGGAGTTTTGGGTATATTTGAGTTACGGTCAGGTTGGATCGTATACGAATCTAACTGAGCCCCTGAGACTAAAAGGCTAATAACTCACAGACCGGGTGTAATATCGACGCGCTGTCTATTGCGTTAAGACCCCTATGACATGGCAGAACTTTGATTTACATCGTCGTGGCACTTCGTGAAAGTTGGAGTATCGAACAATAGATCATTGAGAGGATCCTTCCAGAGGTGAGCATACATAGTACGGAGACCTAGCAGCTGGCTGAAAAATGATGCTTGCTTGACCGATTCGACTCAGATTGACTCTACTAGCCCAGTGGGGAGAACCTATGTGTGGCGGAGGTAGACCCACTCTACTCGACAGGAGGAGTAATTCTGCATGCTACGAGGGGGAGTGCCTCTGTGTGATTATAAAAAACCCATGGTGGGGGCGCCTCTATGTGAGCATAATAGACCCACTGTACTCGACGAGAGGAGTACCACAGTAGTCCAAGGTTAGTAGGAAGCACCTCTGTGTGACGTGGCAGAACCGCTATACTCGTTAGAGGAGGAGTGCACCACCAGCCGTGGTTTCAATAATAAAAATTCTAGTTTGAGATGATTCAATTACTTTTGTGTTTTCCTCATGATTTAGATGGGTTATTAGATAACTTAGGTATATATATGGGCATATACCTTAGTAATGGTTATCCTTTTATTTAATAAATTGTGGTTATCCTTGTTGGATTTTGTGAGAGCTTGAGGGTCTTGGGTCCCCTATTGAGTATCGTTATACTCACCCATGCACAGGCTATGCCCGCATCTCGTTGTGTTGGTTGCAGAAAACAGACAGCCCTGACTGAGGCATGGAGTAGTAGGACTGGATGGTACCCGGATATGGACCACTCGTTGTGATGGTACACGGAGGAGACTGATGGACGAGAGTGCTGAGGAGGCCATCTATACCTACCCTTCAGGTAGGAACCCCAGAGGATGACCCATTAGCTATTTTACATTTCTTCAGTTGTAAGTTTTTTCAGTTGTACTTGTACTTTCCTGTCGGGATTGTATTTCCAGCCCCTTTTACATTCCAGCACTTCTTTTGTATAAGGTTTTACATAGTGTTTTGCATCAAGGTGGGTACTCTGATGTGTTTTTTTACAGTTATAATGGCAATGCCTTACCAGATTAGGGATTTATTCCTTTGGTGCTAGTCTCCAGCCCCTAGCCTATGGAAGGCGGGCTTGGGGAAGTCACGATATGGGCCCCGGGGGACGGGTCGTGACATAGTAACTCAATATAAAAGTTTTAAACAAGATATAATTAATCAAAACATGAAATAAAATTATATTAAAAAAAATAATATGATATAATCCAATTTAATCATCCTGTAAAAAAAACATAAGATAACATACAAAATGAATATAAATTAAATATTTATCAATGTAAAGTCTAAGTAAAGAATACATTGGTCAATATATAAGATAAAAACCTAATGTAACACTTAATTTAGACTTATGTTAAAGAGTATATTATAGATAGATTTATAGAAATTATAATTAATTAAGTTATGATATTGTGTAATTATCAAAATATTTAGGGTTTCAAGGAGCCAATCAATATTCTCCCTAGTTTTGATAACTATTTTTTTAATTTCATAACCACTCCCATTTTATAAATTATAAAAAAGATAAAGATTCAAGTGGAAAATTATCTCATTGAGAATCATTCTAAAAAATTATTTCACATTAAAAATAACATATAATATTAAAATACATTGTATTTCGTAGAATTCATAAACATCCAAATTGTAAAACATATATCATGAAGACTTGATAAAAACTTTTATCATTAGAACCTAAATTGTATCCAGTGATAATAATTTTAAAATATTTTTATAATAAATAATGATAAATCCTTCATAAAAATTTATATTATAAAATATAACTATTTAAAAATCCTGAAAACATAATCTAGTAAGTATTAAAAATATTAAAAAAATATAATAAGAAATTAAATAGCGAAATAAAGCAATAAAAATGAGAAACCATTTTCAAATGTTACTAATTTCAATAAAATATAAAAGTTCATGCACATTCAAACTCCATATAGTTCTAAATGTTTTTTCACATACACCACTATATATCCCACAATTGTTTTTCATTAAATATCATTTTATATGAGTGTAATATAATATATTGTTTTTTCATGTTTAGTATATACAATATTGGTTCTAACATACTCAAAGAAGACATAATTTTAACATACATTTGTTAAAAAATCATAATTGAAATAAATTTTACTCCCCCTTAATTGATGAATTCTATATATCAATCGAAATAACATAAGTTTAAAATCAAAAATTCCACATTAAATTCATCTTTGATCAGAATTGAAATATAATGGTTGTACATCTTGGAATTTCAAAAAAAGTTTTTACAATATAAATAACATCATAATTAAACTAAATTTGTTTGAAAAAGAAAAATGAAAATATGTAAAATAAATATTTAAACAACTCAAAAGTGGGGAATAAATTTAAGAATAATAAATAGGTATTAATTCTCTATTAATATTAATTTCCCATCTATTTTATCAGAAGAAAAAACATGCTCTACTATGTTATGAAAATTAAAAACTAAAATAACTAGATTTATATTTTTTGAAAACTACCCAAATTAAAAAATTTATAACATGGTCCAATAACTGAAATATAAAAGATGAATTTAGAGTATGGGACAATATTAAGTCCCCCTGAATTTATTATTTCATTTCAAAATGAAAATATCAAAATAGAATAAGTAGAATTTTAATTTTAGAAGTGAAAACTTATCCAAAAATATACTTTAATGTCACAAGGAACCACGAAATATGTTATAGGTCATTTAAAGAACCTTTTAAAGTAATCAAATGATAATATAATATAATTCAACCACAATTTACAACTAATATATCATATTTACAAGCCATATAATTATATTAATCATAATAAAGTGGAGAACAGGATTAAAAATATGCTAGCATCAAAAATCATATAACATTTTCTTGATGATAATTATTATGTAGAAATGATACGAATAAAAATATAAAGACATGTATGTTGATCATAAGAATCATAAGTTACATATTATATGGGTATAGAGAACAGATTAATTATTCATGAAGTAGAATAAATAAATTTTACTACCCAATAAGTATATGGTTCTTATAGTTTGTCCTTGAAATTATATTTTGAAATGAAATTACATTTTTGACCAAATTATTGAGTGAAATTCAAAGAAAAACACACATATAATGACTATAAAATCCATATTTAAAAAAATTATGCAAAGTCTTTACATTATAATTCTGTTTCATTGAAACAAAATTTAAACATAATAGGAAAAAATGAATTCCCACCAAGACCATTCCTTTTATAATTAAAATTTATAAAATAATAAGCCTTTCCAAAATTAACATTTAAATAACATAGATTATAAATTAAAATTTTCAAATACATGTTTTCATTCGTTTTGTTTTCTACGTCATTTTTAATCCATTCATTTTCTTTGGGCGAAAACTCCAAATCATCATAAACCATTTCCTATTTGGAAGATAATTTTCCTATAATATTTTCATTTTAACTTTTAAACTTCTTACATTAATCATACAATTTAGACATATTAATCAACAATAAATTAATTCTATTTTCTTGATCTTCATTATCCATCCAAAAAATAATTAATATTATAATATTTATCTTTAATATTAAACATTTTAGATTTATAATTCATGTTTCTAAAAGTTTTAATTTTAAAAAATCATTTTTATCTTCTAAAGAGTTCATAAATTTAGAAGAAAATATCCTTTTATTTTCTCAAAACCTTTTATATTTATCTGTGAATGATATATTCATAGAAGTAATTTTTTTGAACTTCATATGAAATACACTTTTTTCTTCAAATCATTAATACTCAACTAAAAATTTATAGAATTAATAGAATCATAAGAATCCTAACTAAATTCCATATCTTTTGTTATACTTATGAAACATATATGTTCATACATCCAAGCATATGAACCAATATCACTTGAAAAATAATGTTGTGGTGAAAATTTTTAATTAGAATATTTTAAAATAAATGAAACATTACTAGTTTCAATTAGAATTGTATTCATATTATATGATCATTCAGAATCAACCCTTGTAATAATTGATCTGTTTTCTTTCTTCCTGACATTGTTTGGATTTTTGATCTTCGAACAATTGGGTTTAAAATACCTTACCATCCTACATCCATAACAAATAATATTTGAACAATATAAATTCAGACCTGATTTACATTGAATGATACCTCTGACAAGAAAATGATATTTTTATTTTTATAATGAATGGAATATAATTTTATATATATCCATACATTCTATAATTTGAGAGAATAGACTTCATGGAATGTCCCTCTTCAAAATATTATATCACTAGTTATTTCCAAATCTTATAAGTATTTATAAAATTATAATTTTTTTTAAAATAGTTCCCGCAAAGGAAAAATATTGAATATTTATGACTTATAATAAAGATAGTATAATATTTTATCTATTCAAATCAATAAGATCATATTTTGGTAAATAATAAGATTTGATCATGAATTCCCAAAAATAAAAAATTAACATTCTTTTGATAAGCATACATTCTGATATTCAATGGAGCATACATACTAATATTGATATTTGGGGAAAGTTTCATATTTAAACCACTGTTATTCATCAAATCACCCATTAATATAAAATCTCATTCCCTAAATCTTTTTCAGGACTGGGATAAAACTTTATAACTATTATTAAAAATATTAAAATGAAACATAATATATCCTCAAGAGAACCAAAATATAAAACTAATTGTGTGATATCAAAAACAGTGAATAACTAACTTATCCTTGAAAATATTCCTCCTAAAAAACCAAATGATTGGTATTAGGAATAAAAACTCTCTAAACTTATATTTATAAGAGCCTCCCTCTAATACCAAATGTAATGTCCCATAAAAATGATAATAATGAAAAAAATAAGGGGTGGATTGTAATCCAATAAAAAAATAAATTCAATTTCAATGATTAGGAGTAGGATGTGATCTATAAAAATATTAAAAAATTCAACCATGATGATATAATAAATGATAGAGGTGGAATTTAAAAGTTATATAGACAAAATTTTTATTGTAGGTTGAATATAAATGATCATACAACTACTCGTAACACACAAACCAAGTATAGGGAACCCACTATGGTATATAACTTTTTAAGGAGAGTGAATCCTATTAACATTCACCTTTCGTACACATGGAGGATTAATCCAATTTTCTATCCTTTTTAGGATCAAATAAAAACCCAAAATGTTTCCACAAATGACCAAACCTATACTTTTATACGAAAAATCCTATCCTATTCCAATTTTCTAGTTTATAAAGGACCCAATATTTTATGGGGAAAACTAACCCATTTTTATACATGTTCAGAACAAACCGAGAATTACATAGACTCAATCCTGACATCTTCTATGTGACAAGTCATGAGGAACCCATTCATTAAAGGCGAATGACTAAACCTAGTCTCTTATTGGAGATATAATTTAATTTACAATATTATGAGTTAATATGAACAAGATATTTTAAGTAGATAGAATATAAATAGTTTTCTAAGGGGATATTGAAACCCCCTAATATTAAAAAAAACCTGTTTTCAATAGCTTACATTTCACATAACACCGAGCTAAAATAAACTCTGAAATATTATTATTCTAACCCGATAATTATAAACTAGATATAAATTTTTTTGGATTAATTATTTTTAACCACATTATGAAATATATTTATTTTATCATCTCATTTTCAAAATATTAATTTATATTTAGTAAATAATTACATAATTTTCAGTGAAGTTGTTTTGTTCTTCAAATATATGTTTTCCTCAAAAGTGTTTTCTATTTCTTTTCAGGTGAACATAAATGTCACTAAATTTTGAAACAATTATAAATTATATATTATGAAATTAAAATAATTTTTGGATTAATTTGGTAAAAATTATCTTAGGATGAAAATTTTAGAATCTTATGGAATATTTAATTTTTTAGTGAATAATGAAAAATATTGATTTCTTAAAATGTTGTCCTTTTATTTCAATAAATTTAGAAATAAAAAATAAAAAATATGTTTTATATATGGTTTGAAGTAAAATATGGATTGTTTTGAAATATTTGATCCACTAAAAATATTTTAAAAAAAATTATATTGAATTTTAGAATATGTTTATTTTTTGGCTTTAT
Source organism: Viscum album (assembly GCA_963277665.1). Taxonomy (NCBI): domain Eukaryota; kingdom Viridiplantae; phylum Streptophyta; class Magnoliopsida; order Santalales; family Viscaceae; genus Viscum; species Viscum album. The sequence goes on from OY728145.1 coordinate 487,439,665, forward strand.
AAACATCATTTTTATGAAAATGTTTTAAAGTACATATTGTTTCTTATTAAAAAATAATAAAAATAATCACTAATAGATATTTTTTTAAATTAATTTTAAAATTTATATATCATTGATTATGATTCTAGTTTCATAAAATTATAATTATTAGTCATAAAGTAAATATAAAATCATATTTTCAGGGAAACTACACCTTTTGAAAACATTCTTTTCATCGTGTCTATTTGTTTTGTTTTGAATATAATTTTTCAAATCAGATGAATTTAATTTTATAAAATAGATTCTATATTTGGAATCATAATTTTTAAATTATATATTATGTTTATTTCATTTCTATGCATGAAAAAATATCATGGTAAAAAAAATTATTTACCATAGTATAGTTAAAGTAATGTAACGTGTTAAAGATAAAAGGTAAAAGCATTAAATTCATAAAATATAAGTCCTTAAATGATTGTTTGATTTGTTTATTTAACATAGCCATATTTAAAAAAAAATTAAACTAATTAAATGTAATTAATTCTACCCAAATGTAGTTTGGTTTATATATAAAAAAATCATTATTTATTCACATAAAACCAACCATGCTCATCTATAAATACCACTCCCAACCACAACCTTTCTTCTCAAAATCCTTAAAGGTAATAAAATATCTTTCCAAACTTATCCTGCATATTCTCCCCAATTTCATTTGCTGATGTTCTAACCAAAATATTTGTTCCAAGGTCTTTAATGGATCTTTCAAGGATAAGATATTCAAGAGGTAATTTCCTCAAACCACATCTCTTATTTTATTTTATTCTTATACCTTCTACTCACCTCTTTCATTCATCAAGGAATAATGACTCTAGAATCATGTCATTAATTTAATTTGATTTTAATAATGGAATATCACATATCAATCCCTTTATTACCTCCTCTTACTCAATGAAATGAAACCATTGTCTAAATTATGGTGGTTAACATTCTAGGTGAATAATGATTTTTTATTTTCCATTACTGCCATAAAGGATTGTTATAATATAATTATTATAATTAAATATGATTTTAAAATATTTATTTTAACCTATTTAATATTCTATAACTAATAAATAGACATAATATTAAATAAAATTAAACTAGTTCCTGATGGTTTGAAAATGACAAAATAAACTAAACATTTTTCATTAATATTTTATCAAATGAATCATCCTCATGTGAAAAATAAATATGATATATAGTACCTTTTAAACATATGGAAGTGTATCAATACGATTTTGTTTCACTTATTGAATTTATTTAAATTTGATAAGAAAATCCATAATTATACACAAATTAACCAATCATGAAACCATGAAATTATTATACCCAAAACAATGAAAATTGTGAAATTTCATAAATGAATGGCTGGTAATTTATTTTAAATGTATCACATAAGGTATTATAAATATTATAATTGTTCGAAATAATTAATAATATTCTTTAAAACTTTATATATGTGGTTAATTTATGAAAAACTAAAGGGAAGTATAAGATAAGGGTTTCCATCCTACTTTTACATTTGTGAGATATATGACTTATTCCCCACATATTTCAAATGTTTTGTGTATATATACTTCCATTTAATGTATCATATCATGAATATAATTATATTCAAGATAATAAATGTTTCATTTCATAATTATTACATTTATGCGGAATATGATTTGACTGATTAAAATGTGGTAAGTAATTTCTTATCTCTATTTCCATTCATTGGGTTAAACTTCTACTTTTATGGTTTTTTATATGATAATATTATGTCTCAAATGAATTTTAATTGACTTATGTTTTATTTATACTTGTTTTATTTGGTTCTACAGTATGTTAGAATAATTTACTGATTCTACTAATGATCACTTTAATGATATGATATTTTTAAGAGACTGACTGTTGAAAACAATCATTTTAATGTCTCCCTTAAAAATCAATTTTCTTCCTTGTTCATGCTTTATGAAACTGTTTCCATTTTTTTGAGTATGATCTTATAGTTTTTTTATGTAATATTCAATCATCTCAGACTTTTAATAAATATCACTAGAAATGTATATTTTGGTGTTTTATTAACATGGTTCTTTTAGAGTTTTCTGAAGAAAAAAAACAGAAGGAATGTTTTTTTTAAACTTGTATGACCATATCATCTATTCCCACTATAATGAATCCGTATTGATTTAAATAATCCATTTATATTTTAAATGGTTATTTTTAATGAAACTTTTTTCTTTTATAATTGAAATTTGTTTTAAAGATATTTTTATTTTTAAACTGAAAAAGGGTATTTTACTCAAATATTTTTAAAAGATCCCATTTCAATTATTCTTATCTATGTCAACCTCATTTTTTGAATATTATGATTTATTGAGGTTGATACCTTATGAAACCATATTCCATGTCTTATTAAATGGTTTTTGATTGGTTTGACTGGGGATGTACTATTTTGTTACCATTCACCATACTACTCTATATTGTGTATGATTGTGTTCATTTGATTGGGTTAAGTATTAACAATTCTTCTGATACATATTAATGTCAATTTTATATTGATTTTTTTTCACCCTTTCATATATGGAATGATTTAGAAGTGTAATACATGGGTTGTTGTAGTTATATATATCCCCTCAATGTATCAATAGGTCTAATGAGTAAAATTAATTGGCTAAGCCTAATTAGTGTGTAATCAATAGTTTCTAACATTCATACAAACTATATTGATAATAGACATTAGAATGGGAGAAATAGATCAGTTAATATGAAGTAGTTTTTAATTTTCTTGTGAAAGGTTATGATTGTATAGGTACTATGATTCCTTAGTTCATGGCTTCCAATAATTAAGAATTTCATTCTTTAAGATTGGATTTATTGTTATCCACAAGAGTTTTACTATGATATTATTTATGGATTCATTTCATTTTTTGTTATTGATTAAATGGAATGTGATTATAGTTATTTATATTATTTAATAAATTATTCTAGTTGATACATAATGGATTATAATTTCATTTATCAATATAGAGCATTTGACATCACCCCACTCTTATTTTTTATTTTCACCAGGATAACCAGAAGTGTTTTATTATTTATTATGAAGGGGTTTTCTAAAGTAAAAATAGTTTCCTCAAATAAAATAATTTTTGAATTTTATTTTTGAAATTAAATTTACATTTCATGTATGTATCTAGTTATACAAGACTTTTAAATTACTAGTACCTTTGGGATGATATTCCTTGTATTTTATGCCAATATAATGAAGTAACCAATGACAAAGTGAAAATGGAGTTGGGGTCAGTACATTAAAACCAAACCCAGATGTAACTTTTTTTAGTTTATTATAACATCATGGAAGATGCACTAAGTGAAAAAAATAGTATATACTTTTACAGTGCCATGAAATAATGAATTATTTTAACTAGTTGAATGATTTTCCATAAAGATTCCAAAGAATGAATCATTTAAAGATCAATCCCATCGATATTTTAAGATAGTGATGATCATGAAATCAATAGTTTACATAAGTAAATATTTAAATGATGAAGCTCCATGAGTGAGTTTCAAAATATGTAGGATAAACGGATAAAAGCATAGTCATGTCTATTATTTATTTACTATATGCCTCAGTATTTTTATACACCAAAATGAAATGACTATTTTATCAATATAAATGAAATTATTCTCCTTGATAAATTCCAATCATAAAGTCTTCATGTTGATATACCTTTTAATATTATTCTAAATACTATAAATTGAAAAAAAGTCATTTCCAAAAATTTATTATGAGAAAAAATAAAAAATTAATATATGAGTATATCTGTAAATTTTTATAAAATATATGTTTAAATACTCAGATAATTTATGTGATACTATCTCTTTATTTTCCAAAACAATTATAATATAAACCTTTTACTTATTTTTTATTTTACTCTCAATATTATATAAAAAACAAGTAGTTAATAATGAAAGAAGTGTAGAACCATTTATAAAGTAGTAAATAATCAATAATAATACCTATTAAAAACTACATAAAATATTTGAGACACACTCATCACGTTTTAAAAGAATTGAATTCGAATATATCATGTTCCCAAACATTCAAAATGAATATAAATACATGATTAATCTCATGTGACACAAATTTTATTATTCATAAAAAATTAAAACCTATTCCCATTGATTCTTGATATTTAATGACTAATTTTTGAACAAATTAAGAACTACAAATGTTAATAATAAACATTCCACAGAGTAATATATGAAACATTATGTTAAAAAGATCATTTTTCAATTTATATAATGGGTATTAGAAACTTATAGAACCACATATGAAAATACATATAACAATTTAATAAAGATGATTCTCATAAAGAAATTCTTTTAGTAATTTTACATAAGTGAATCAAAATAGTATAATATACATAGACGATTCACATATCCTTTTTCATTAAAGAGAACTCAAATAGATGATTTATATAAGGAATTTTATGTAGCTCTTTCACATAAGATAATTCACATAACTTTTTTTTCACTAAGTATCCAATTTAATCACATAGAAAATACTACAAAAATATCCAAATATCCATGTATTAATTTCTCACATAAGTTAATTTTACCACGTAGGAAAAATAATCATGTATGCAAATTCATGTAAGGGATTATATAAATTAAAAAAACAGAATGAATTATCCACATTCATACCTAATACAAACCATAAAATGGAAGAATTGTCTTTAGTTCTATCTAACTATATTTACAAAATTTCATTATCTTTCTAATTGATCAAGTATAATGTTAATTGAAATAATTTTTCCCAATTTTTCCTAAACATACAGCTGAAAAAGTTTTCTAAAAAACTAAAAAAAATCATACAGAAAAAATTCTATAGAATATAAACAAATTTAGAACCTGATTGAAATCAATTCATATTTTAATGTCTTATAATTAAATGTAAGAAATTTTTTATATTTATAATGCTTCAATAATAACTCAATTTGGATTATATTATCCTAATTTATATCTAGAATAGAGAAGGTAACTAAAACCAGAAAATAAAATTCTTGAATTTGAAATCAGCTCTGTGAATTTTGAATTGGTCACATGGATTAAAATAGATACACATGGTGAACATTATGTTTTCTAAATTATAAGAGTAAAAACATGTTTAAATTATATTTTAAGGTCCTTAATGATATTTTTCTCCTTTAAGATCAATATGAAACTTATTGTACATGATATAAAAAATCAAAACATGAAATAAAATGATATTAAAATAATAATAATAAGATATACTAAAAGATAAACATACATTAATAAAAACATAATATAAAAAACTAAATTCAAACAAAATTAAATAATTATCAACATAAATTCTACCTTAATTATTATATAATAAAACAACTTAAAGTAAAAATTAATTAAGACTTATGTAAAGGATAATAAAACAAGTAAAGTTAAACAATTATAATTAATCTAGATATGATGTTTTTTAATTATAAAAATAAGAATTGGTTCAAGCATAAAATAAAATTTTATATTTATATAGATTAATAAATAAATTTTGTAGACGGATACTGAATTATACCATTCTGGGAGATGGTAGGACATACATGCAAAAAAATATTATTTCCATTTTCCCGACATATTGAAAAATATAAAGGTACTTAACATATCATTCTTCCATAATGAAATATTTTCCATATATATCATATATATTTAGTAAATCTTCCTTTATTCACATCGATGAAAAAATAAAACGAAAAATTTATCACATCAATTCATGGAGTTTGTAGTCCACACATATGTATAAGATACATTATCATTTTAAACAAAATGGAAGGTGAGAATGTAGATATGATATTATAATTACTAAAGTTTAATTATTTAATTAATATTATATTTATGTATATATATATATATTTAATCCATCATTATATCCACCTATGAGAGGCGGTGATGGAAAAAACATTACATCGGTTCGCAATGGGGTCTGTCGTATATATAATCAATGGTTTTATTTACCATTTGATGGAAGAGGACATGGATGTAGATAATGAAATTATAATAATAACCTCTAAATATATGGTACATATCAATGTTATTATGTCATCATAGTTGAATACTATTTTTAGGATATGGAATAAGAAACAAAAATAAACATTCTAGGTTATGAATGATATCTCTACTTTGAACAACACCCTTGTGTTAGCACCAAAATCATTCTTATGAGGGTTCCATATCAAAATAAGGCCTATAGGATGTTATTATGGAATTAAGAAAATGATTTGGTCATGTATTGTAAGACAAAAAGGATTTTGTAAGTGTAAAGGGAATATGAGTGTGGGTTCCCCATTATAATTGAGGGATAGGCTACATGTGGAATTTTTTAAAATAAAATGTTGTACCAAAAATTAAATATGAAAAAATGGTCCAAATGGATCATTATCAAACATTATATGAGAAAAGTTATAAATATTTCCTCAAAATGGGATTTAGAGATGTTTTTAGGTCATTTTACCCCTTATATGTTTAGTTTGTCCCCTGATAAACCTAATTTAACATTAACCACTTTAATTATGTTTTTCTTGTTTATACTATTAATTTTGAATAAATTTTTTTTTTAAATAATTATATAAAAATAATTAATAAAATTATAAATAAGGAATCCTTTTTCCAAATTCCGTTGATATAATTGTAAAAAATTTATTTATAAATAAACCCACATACCCAATGAAAAAGTGGTTTTCTAAGGATAACTCTTTAATAAGTATATAATGTTTTAATATAAAAAGTCAATAGGAATATTATTCTAATAAATTACATTAGTTAATTAATTATATAATGTAACCAAATATACTTTTAACAAAATTTTAAACAATATTTTACTTTTAAAATTCTTTAAATGAAAAGGTAATTTTTAATAAAAATTATTTTTCACTATTCCCAGAAAAAATAATCTTTTTAGAAAATTATCAAAACATTACCATAATATGATTTTTGAATATTGATTCCAAAAATGAATTTAATTTATTCAAATAAAATATATAAAATATTCAAAATTTATTTTATTATTTTTTCACAAAAAGAAAAAACATTTTTTTGAGAATGATGTCTTTTCAAAGCATAAAAATACTTTACTAAAAATCTAGTACTTATTTATAAATATATCATATATATATTAAAAATTTATAATTACTTTAATATATATATGGTTATTACTGTTCATATATCTATTTTTAATAGATATTTTATAATGGTCATATTTAAATTATAATAATAATAGTATTTCAGATTTTGTTAAAACTCGGTGTTACATGTAGAATAATCTATTGAATAAATTATATTTCATTGAAATAAATATTATAAAATCATGGATTTTTACTATTATATCCCTTCTCTATCAATATATTAACATAGAGAATAATCTTTCATAACTTTTAAATATTCAAAGGAATAAAAAACTCATTATTTATAGTTTTATGTGGAAACTTACACATTTCTTCAATGGTGCTTCATATCTAATATTTCTAGGAAATATATCAACAAAATTGAAAATGGTTATTTTTTTATAATTCCTGGATAATGATATTTTAATTTTATAATATATCGTTTGGGATGTAAATATGATCAGTGGAGGAATCTTATCAAGAATATGAGATAAGAGGTTGAAATTGACTAAATATCATTGGAAGAGTTTAGGAAAATAATTTTCCATAATAATTTTCCCTAAACATGTCTCGTGAAAATAAAAAGGTAATTACTAGAACTGAAATAGATGGGGAAATTATTCAATTAATACATATTAGTCAAATTTCACAAAACATTCAAGGTGTACTTATGGTTTTATCATTGACACTAAAAAATTAATAAATTATTTATTATTTTACAACCATGTATAAAAAAGAAATTTTCTATATGGTATTTTGATAGCTAAGAATAAATTGTTTGATGTTTTCTAAATATGAAAATTTAAATTTGAGACTCTTAGTTTTCTCATGTTTTTTGGTATAAAAATAGAAATATTTCATTTTGAGGGAATAATAATATTAAAATTAATATAGGAAAGAGAAGTAATAATTTATGATGATAATTTCATTTTTTATTTTATTAAATGAATGGTGGGTGAACAAACTTCCCCTAATACAAGCACTCATGGTGGATGAAATTGATGAAGCCTAAGCACGTCCCCATGAACAAAACGGTTTCATTCTTTTGGAAGCAACCTCAAATTATAAAAGACCAAAAGGGGTTCCTCAGGACAACCCCCTCTAGACAAAGCGTCTTCCACGGCGTTCTCCTCTCTATGAATATGCCGAATTGAACTTCCTCAAGCGATCTCCGAGGCTCAACTGCTTATAAGGTACGCCACGTTACATGGTGGCATAGCTTTCCCCTACAGGGCCCTAATCAACCCTTCGGAGTCATATTTCTCGTTCGATAACCCCACTGATAACCTTTTTCATAACATTAAACCCATGTGTATGGCTCTTACTTCCGCACCCACCGAACTCCCCGGCCCATGGATGCTACTGAAAGTAATTAAAAATAGACCATTCTTGTCCCAGACCAGACCTCCACCATGCATTTTCCCCCCATCAAAGAGCAGCCAACATTGATTTTAAAGCCATTCAATGGTGGGTTCCATCAAACCAAATATCCTTTGGGTGTTGGCCGGGCAACTTGGTTGTTCGTGGTATTACCAAACAGAATACAACGCTGAATCCCCTTCACCAAGGACACCAGTTCATATAGCAAAAAATTAAACCGCACCTGGAGAAACAAGACTGTGAGGCATGCCTCTGTCCTGGACTTGTTCTGGGACTCCCACAGTGTCCAGAAGACAGTAGTAACCATGGTGATCCTGCTCTTGTTTTCCATGCCCTACTACTCCACTCCCCTAAACCAGTCTGCAAGATACCCCTGCATGGACGAGCAGTCTCCATCATAACTCCACCATCTATCAATACTTGACCATAAACAGGAATTTCATTCACTCCCATGAAAAAGATGTACCACTGTCTACACCTGAGTGTTAGAGCAATAGTAGCATTGGGATGCTAGTTGTATTCCATTATTCTGTATGTTATCCTCTGTTGGAATTTCTTGGTGATGATCCCTCCATACGAGAAAGAACATCTTCATGTGGACCTCCTTGCACCATATATGTGCCCACCATTCATCCCTCTCCCCTTCCTGATGTATCAGGCCCCAATAATTAGACCTAGTAAAATACCCTGAGTTCGACTTTGTGAAAAAACATCTATCCTCCTCCTTAGAAAACACAGGTTCTTTAAAAATTTACATCTGTTCTGGGCTCAGAATAGCTTCCAAAGACATTGGGTAGTGGCTAGCCTCCCTAACCAACAAGTCTTCTCAAGGAAACAACTGAAAAAATAGCTTCTGCCCAGTCGAGTTTTCACTCCATAAATTAATCTTACCTCATCCCACAAGCCATCGAGAAGACTCATGAAGAATTTCCAAATGATAAACAATTATTTTCCCCAATCTCTACAGCTTTCTGCAGTCCCAATCACCCCAATTCCATCCATATTACAAAGCAGGAATTCTGGACCACATTGATTTCCCAGCCATAATGTCCCATGCCAATCAGGCTTGCAAGGTCTACAAGGCAACAACCATGTCCCTGATATCGACCCCTCCCTCCTCCAATGGTTTGCCCACCCGGTGCCATGAAGCCCATTTAACCCTACCCGATGAATTGGAGTCACATAAAAACTTGTCCATCAACTGTTCCATAGAAGAAATTATCCATTTAGGAGGAGTGATAACATATATAACATGCATTGGGATAGAAGAAACCACACTATTAATCAATTCCACTCGGCCACCAAATGAGAGAAACCTAGTTTTCCAGTTCATAATCCTTCCAAGCATTTTGTTTATGATGTCCTCAAAGAAGTATTTATTCACCCGACCAGAAGAAATTGGCACCCTAAGATAAACTATTGGCATCTATTTCCGCTGCATTGTGAGAATGTCTTGTATTACCCTACACCTCCTTCAAGAATATCTATTGGCTACAAAGATGTTTCTCATCCTAGAATTGAACTTTTGACCACTGATCTCACTATAAAACCTCATTAAGTGCATGAAATTAACCAGGGAAGATCTCCTACCATTCATAAAAATGAGGATATCGTCCACAAACATGATATGTGAGAAGGATCCATCTGAGCCTTTGGCATGATAAGGCAGCATCCCCTGATCCCTCATGTTTCATTGAAGATTTTTTGAGAGAGCTTCCGGGGAAATAATAAACATCATTGGGGACAAAGGATCCCCCTGGCGCTCCCCCCACACATTCTTGAAAAAACCAAAGATCCTCCCCAAAATAGAAATAGTGATCCATGACGAGGAGTAACAACAGTAGCACAGATCACACACCCATTGCTGAAAACCAAGATTCCTCATTGCCCTGATTATGATGCTCCATTCCAGTTTATCATATGCCTTATCTATGTCCACCTAGATTATCACATTTGACCCGACCACCTTCTTATTTAAGTCCATCATCATTTCTTGTGTGACTCCAACCGCCCCTGGATACCCCTACCCTGGACGAATCTGTGCTACTCCTATGGGATGACTCTTGGGACAAAACTACCGAGTCTCCAAGCCAAAACACTTTCTAAAATCTTGTATGATATGTTACATAGACACATCGGCCTATAGTGATTAATGGAGGAAGGGTCTTTAAATTTGGGTAACAGAACTACCCTGGAGGAACATGGACTTCTGTCAATGGCACCTGCCCGAAAGAAGTCCTATACCACATCAATGACCCTAGCCCCCACAAAATCCTTCAATGACACATAAAACGAATCCGAAAAATGATCTGGGCTGGGAGCGCTCTCCCTCGACGTGCTGCGAAGAAACTCCCACACCTCATCGTCAGATGGTACACAACGCAAAGAGTCATTATCATTATTATCAACCCTTCTGGAAATACAACCCATGAAGAATTCCCGCTCATGTTCTAAGTTCGGCTCCCCCGAATGACCTTGATGAACCCCTGTAAGCAATGATTGAAAGTGTTCCAAAGCCATCTTACCTTCAACCTCGATATCAGAAGAGAATGAACCTTCCTCAAGTTTAAAATTGATCTTCATGTTTTGACGCTCCTTTATGAATGCTTGGAAAAACCACTATTTTAGTCACCTTCCTTCGGCCACCAGACCCTGGAGCTTTGTCTGAAGTCCCTCTCCACCACCAAAAAATGTTTTCATAGAAACGAAAATTTGTTGCATAATAGGATGAAGGAGGAGGAGTCCCAGCTATTTTGAAGCCTCTCTTCCAACCTTCCAATTTCCTCTTGAAGAACCTCTAGAGACCCTGATGCAGCTATTTTATTCGCAACCCACTTGCTAATGTCACCCTTGATCAATTTGAGCCGCCTGGATAAACCAACCCAGACTCTACCATCCATCTCTTGCACCCATGAGTTCTATATCATCTACATGAACCCATCCATAAAGATAAAATTGGTCGAATATGAGAAATCCTTACTATTCGAACTCCCATGCTTCAGCTCCACCAACAATGGTGCGTGATATGAGGGAGCTCGAGACAAGTTTGTAACTGTGGTCATTGAGAAGGACACAAGACCCTAAATGTTAGTAATGAATCTATCTAGCCTACTCCAGATGCGATTACCACCTCTCCTAGTATTACACTAGGTAAAATTTCTTCCACTAAAACCCAAATCTAGAAGTCCTTTACTAGAAATGAACTCATTAAAATCCATCATACTATTATTTCAAGCAATTGTACCACCTTTCTTCTCTGAAACATCCAAAACTGCATTGAAATCCCCTCCGACAAACCATGGTAAACTAGATTCTTTGAAATTGCCGAGACACTCCCATAGATTACTTCATTCCCCAACATCATTACTGGCATAGATGAAGGAGAACAAGACTTCAATACTGCTGAACCCGTGCTTTGTTGTTATACACTGCTCTTACACCTATACCATCTCCACCTGCAGAGGATTCTTCTTAAAAAACCCATATATTCTTGTTTATCGGATGCCCATGCAGACTGAAACTAAACCCCATTTTCCTTGAAACACCCCTGATCATTCCATGGTCTTGCTTCGGATCCAGAATGACCACCAAAGATGATCTACATCACCTTGACATAGCAGGCAAGAAATCACTTTTTTCCTGCACCCACAACCACGCAAATTCCATATGATCAGAGAAGAAATTAATGAATGAGACTTCCAGCACATCGGGCATTTCTACCTATTCTCAGAATGAATAACTCCCGACCAAACTCCTCTCTGGCCATCGAGCGTGTCACTGGTATGGAAGAGCCCTCCAAAAAACACCTATTTTTTGGCACTAGAACCCTCTTTTTTCATGGGATTGTCGCAATCATCCAACAATGATAACCTATTCCCCGATGAGACCGACAGAGATGATGGGGTTGTCTCTTCCTAAAATGCAGCCAACTCTAACTGGGGTGGAGATTTCCGAGCCGCCGCGATCCCCCTCACCACCCCATCCTGGAATGCCAACTTCATGGAGCTCGATTGTGAATTATTATCGAGTCCCAACAAACCCAATAGACAAAACTTTAACACTTCCAAAGACATTCTTGAAGAGATACGTACCTCTGAAACTGAGGGTGGTAAGTCTCTTGGAATACCTTTGATCAACTTAGCAGTGAGCTAGCCTTTCCCCATGCATAGCATCGAATACGATGCCAACACCCCCCATGTAGATGAGCAACCCTCCGCCTTTGCCAAAGTGTTCCTCCTAGACACCAATGGTAACCTTGCTGATTGATCGTCAACCCATGCCAAAAAGTTGGCCTCCTGCACCTTTTATGAAAAGGAAATTACCTTTACCACCTTGTGTTTAGAAACATTTTAGAATCCCGAGGATTCTGTCAAATCCTTGATTTTACCCACAACCGAGTGAGACGTCGGAGTAAAAACCCTTGTCGTCGCCGGCACACCAAAAAAATGTTGCACCCCAGCAGAGTCCCATGTACTGATCATAAAATTTGATCCTTGAGATGCCCTGCTAGGGCCCTGTATGACAGTGGACCCTCTACACCAAGCTTGACCCTTACCTTTTCTACAGAAATCCACTGCATGCCCTTGGAACCCACATGAAGAACAAAACCTCAGAGGATCTTGGTACACCAAACGTTGCCACCACCGGAATCCCTCTATCGACTGAAAAAGGATTCATGATGTAAACTTCACTGAGAGATCCATCTGAATGCAAACATGGGGATTGGCATCATCTAGTAGCCCCTTCGTGCTCTCATCTACACACAAAAATCCCCCTAATGAATCACCCATCACCTCCAGAATCGAAGGATTATGATAGGGTAAAAGAAGCCCTAGAAGCTCAATCCATACCACACCCATACAAGATTCCTTGCCATAATGGAAATCCCATGACCAATGGGAAAGAGTAAAATGATGAGAACCACACCATCTAACATCCCTCGCCCAAGCATACACAAATTCTTCCCTGATATCAAAATGGATGAAAAAAGGCAAACCTTGATAGCTCCGACACCGCCACTGAGTGAAGAAGACACCAACAGCCCACTAACTCCTTAAACTCGACCAAAGAAGGCTTCACAGCACCAGTCCTAGCCACCAGTGTCAGTTTGTGAAGAATGAATCCATGGGTTAATTACCACAATCATCATCATCAGCCTATAAATCTAAGAGAAAAAAATGTAAATCTCATGCGATCATGATTACTAAAGTGGGTAATGAGAACGTTGTGGAGAAATATATACGTAACATCCACACTACAATTTAGTATATTTAGTATTTTCAATTTCTACCCACATTTCAATTTTTTTAGAAATTTACTAATGGTGTCACATTTCCATTTCAATGATTATATGTTGATTTACCATTTAAATCTCTTAATGGTAAAATGATCTTGTATCATGTCTATGAATCCTCTTAGATAAATATTTATGTAAATTTTATTCATAAAAATAATTTGACTCCCCATATAGTTTAGTTTTGTGTCATTTTCGGAATCGATGACATCTATCAATATATATCCCATATAAATTGTACAGGAATGGAAGTCAAATTCAATATTATGAATCAATCACTATTCATATTTTGATGTGAGGATGAAAATAAACTTCTAATAAAATTTACTTGAATTTTATGGGTCTTATTATCTATTCAAGAGGTATATTTATCAAAAACATTTGGGAAGAAGATCTATATTATATATATAACAGTTTTTTGGAATTATATTTAGTAATTTCTTGAAGAATTTCCTAGTCCCCCTAGAATCATGATGTGAATTTTTTTATTAGAAATAAAGTAGGGTGTAACCCTTATTTCAAAGAATATTTATAGAATGGACCAAAATAAGTTATAGTAATTGATGAAGTAACTTTTGGATAATATTAATAATGGAATAATATTCCCTATTTCATCACCATGGGGTTCCCCTATCATTATTTATAAAGAAACATGGGCCATCGTGTCATTCCATTCATTATAAATAACATTACCAGATCATTAACAAGAAAAAGATTCTTATACCCCATATTTATAGTTTTTGTATCAACTGAGTGGAGATAAATACCTTTTAAAGTGTTAACATCAGTACATTAATTTTTAATTAAGGGTCACGTATGATGATATATATGATACATCCTTTCATTCAAGGTATGGTCATTATAAATTTGGAGTGGTTCCATTTGGACTTAACAATTCCACCACTATCTTTATGGGTTTAATGAATAAATTATTTATAGATTATATTGATACATTTATGGTAGTATTTACTAATGAAATTCTTATATATTCTGAGATTAAGGAAGAGAATGAAGATAATTTTAATATTGTGTTAATGACCCTGATTAAAGATATGTTTTATTCAAAATTCATCCTATGAGAATTCTTATTATAGTTTGTTTTGTTAGTTGGTAACATAATCTCATGGTTATATGATTGGGTCCTTTAATGAAAAATGTTATTGTGAAATATCCTAGAACAAACGTGATATATGATATCTAGAGTTTTCTTGGTATGGAGGGATACAACTGGCTCTTTTTGATTTATTTTCAATAGATATAGAATCCAATAATCCAATTCAATCAGAATGGGTCCATGCTTCTTTACAAAAATTATTGTGATGATAATTTTAAGGTGTTAATAATAAGTTTGGATAGAACATCGGTGCTTACACTTATTTATAGTAAAGAAGGGTTTGTGATCTATAATGATACAAAAAATATGAGACTATTTTTAATCCTCATGTAATGTGATATAGTGATATATTATTCCATGTACCAATTGAAAATTCAAGGGAGAAATCACCCAAATAATCTTTTAGAGTTGGAAACAGTGATTTTTTCATTACAAATATGGATTCATTAACTTCATTGTGAAAGATATGATCAATATAATAATAATAACGTCTTGAATTATATATTCATATATAAATAGTTTAATATTCACCAAATGATATTGTTGAAATTGTTTAAAGGCTATGAAAGCTCTATATATTACCACAATAGAAAGGAAAACAAGGTGGTTGATGCTCTTAGTCAGAAAGAACATGCTATTTATATCATGATGATAATTTAAAGATTTAAAATACTTATTAATTATGAAAATATAGTTCTTGAAATCATTTGGAAAGAGGATATATCATATCTTTCTATGATTAATGTTTATATATTCATCAATATGAGGATTAAAGAGGCATGAGAGGAGGATGTGGAAATACAAAGAAAGTGAACAATTTTCCAGAGTTCAACCTTCATTATGATGGAATGATAACATTTAGTAACTAATTAAGTATATCATAAATACCAAATTCGGAGGAGTTCTTTATTGAATCAAATATATTATCATTACTTATGAATACAAGAAGTACATATATCTATAAAGAACTAAAAGTTTATTTTCTGTGGGAGAATATGAAATGGTATATTATAGAGGTTGTATATCAATGAAAAATATATCAGTATGTTATGATTTCTGACAAGTTGTTCTTATGAATTTATCCTTGGAATAAGGTAATTATATTGGTAAATAAGGTAAATTAGATAAATATATATATCATTGTTTCCAAAAATATCGAGGCATAAGGCCCCTTATATAACAAAATGAAAAAAGTTAAAATTGGGAGGATAAGAATAGTAGATGTCCAAAAGAAAAGCCAAACAAAAGATGAGAAAATTCATGAGCATGACATCGGGTGCTCATGTTGTGGTGCGAGGAATGCCCACCCCTACCAAGAGGATGTATCCTTCTTCACCATGTTATCACTTGAACCCATGGTCCTCCTCCATCATCCGGGAGTCCAGAATCAACAACATCATTCATTTCTTCATCGTCAAATGTATGGTTGTATTCTTGTGCATCCTACTCACTACTTCTAATTGAAAGAATAGAAAAATCATTTTTCATGCTTACCTTGGTATTAATTTTTCACATAGCCAATTTTGAGGTATCAGGAGACATAATAGATCTAACAAGTTCATTTATTGATCCCCTATACTTAGGATACTGCAATACCAAATTGGAAGATTGTTGTAGCAATCTTGCATTAGTAGTTTGAAACCCTCTTAAGTCATGGGTAGAATGAATTGGTTGTTTATAGGATACCATCATACCACTCTTACCAGAGTCATCCTCTTTCATAGGAGGTAACTTAGAGGTAAAATCAATTATCTTACCATCAGTAGGTGAAAGAAGAGGTTCCTTACCCTAAAATTGATCTGTAACCAAGGGAAGCCTTTGTTTTCTAATAGAGGGAAGTGCCAAATATTAGTACACTGCCTGATTAAAGAGTGTTTGAGAGCCCACTGATGAATCCATAGGGATCAAATAACTGCTATGTTCAGTTTTACCCTTCCCAGCATGTAACTTGGAGGTTTCCAGTTACATAAGTTTATCATTATTAATACCAACATCCATGTATCTTTTCTCTAGTGAAGGGATGAATTTTCTTGATTTCCCTTGTACAGAGGTACCCTTTTGAATTTGGATTTCAATGAAATAGTAGAGACCATTCTTTCCTTACACTTTTAACCCTTTGAGGCTCTTAATTTTTGTTGTGGTGACATTTTTAGATCAACATCAGCTTCAATAGACAATTCTTTAGAACCCTGACTATCATCTATTTCATTATTTGTCTATTCATCCTCTGAACTAGAATGAGACGCTTCTTTCTAAGACATGGAGAGGTGTGACTCACTTATAAGGTCATCCCAAGACATTTTTTAACCTTTAGAAACCCTACATTTATAGGTGGAAATGGAGAAGCCTAAGACAACTCACCACCCCCATTAGGCCTAATAGGAACTTCATCCCCATCCCTCACCTAAATTGGTGGCTCTTCTAAACCAGAAAAACACTGAATAGTATTAGTATGCATAATCACTTTTTCTATAGAGTGTTTAACAGTTGTTCTTTCAGGCTCTATAATCATTGTAATGGGATGAGTTTCTAAAGTTTTCATCCTTCCTCATTAGTTGGAGTCATTCCCCTTTAATTGAAAATTTTAGGAGACAATATTACTTCTACAATTAGAAATTAGGGGACATATAATAGCTCAAATATTACAGAAGGGAGGAGATCTTTCATATTCAATTCTAAAACAAACCTTATCTTTTGGGGTTGATATAATTACACAGTCCAATAGAACATCTCTTAGATCAATATCTATAAGCACTCTTGAAATTTAACCCAATGTTATTATTTCTATTACATTATTCATACCGATCGGTATAGCTATTGTTGAGGTTATGTCATATAGAATTTTTGGGTTCCATAGTACCCAGCATAGTCCATGCACTTTTACCCAGACCTGAGAACAATTCTCCTTAAACTCATTGAGGATAAAATTTAGATTACATTCATGAATTATAAGAACACTCAGTTGTAGCTTAATAGACCCAACACCCCACGAAATCCCTTTGAACTCAGTATATGTGAAGAGGATGTGGAAGAATTCATGACCTAAGGACACATATCTGAAGTAATAAGAACCCCAAATAATAGCTAATCATGAAACCAGATCAGATTCCCTCCACGGATTCATACCCTTCGACCTTTATATATCATTCTCAATTAGATTATTGATCATATATTTATGGTTTCTTATAGTGTGGGGCTTTAGATTAATTTCTATCATGGTCATGTTTTGTTCCAGGTATTTATTATAAGAGAGTAAATGATGGATCCTCCACATGTATTGAACTCAAAATTCATACCACTAGATCATTATATCTGTTATAAAGAATAACTGATGTATATTCTATATTGAGTAGATAATATGATGTCAAAATATACCACTCTCCTGTTTAAAGTTTTGTTGTAAACCCAAAAATTTTATAGATGCTTTGTGGGAACATGATGTCAGGTTGAGGCTGATGTATCCTCTATTATTAGTATCGAGGTGAAAATTGTTTTTTGGGTCAAACTCTAATAATGGGATAAGTATTTTACACCTATATATTTTATGATATATTACTCTTTAACAAAAATATAGTTTTTGGTAGATTTCCTTACACACAACACTGAGTT
The DNA here is from genome assembly GCA_963277665.1 of Viscum album. Taxonomy (NCBI): domain Eukaryota; kingdom Viridiplantae; phylum Streptophyta; class Magnoliopsida; order Santalales; family Viscaceae; genus Viscum; species Viscum album. Next base: position 487,458,233 of record OY728145.1, read on the forward strand.
TAAATGAACCATTATATACTATAGAATTATTATTATCAAATGTGTAAGTTATCACATTACTATTTGATTTTTAGATAGCAATAAGGCTAAATAAATTATAAGAAATTATTATCTCTATATTTATAAATTAATATCATTATATATTAATTGATTTTTATTAAAGTAAAATCATTAGAACGTAAAAATGATATTTTTTACTAAAAAAATGTTTTTTTGGGTACTATTTGTTTTTATTTTAATTATATAAGTTAACATATATTGATGAATTATTTAAATTAAATTTATATATTATATATTTAATAAAATATTTTAACATTGTTTGACAGATTTTACTATGAATAGAATTAATGTAAATTTAGTTTTATGGATTAAAATCCAATTTTCTAAAAAAGTATTTCTTTCCTTTTAATGAACATTTTTTGAATTAAAATTTTCAAATTGAAGAAATTAAATTATTATGCAATGGATTCCATATATGGTTTCAAAATTTAAAAATTTCTAATTTATTCCAGTTTCAATTTTTCTAATAATGAAGTATAAAAATAGGGAAAATTTGTTACCACAGTTAGGGTTATGATGGGTTTATATGGGTTTATACCAAAATTAAAGGTAAATATTTCCTCATAAACATGTATAATTATTATTTTATAGAAATATTTTGACCCTATATTATTTCAACAATATTTTAGATATTATCTTCACCTCCTTTTTATCAAATGGAAAATCAAAGCATCGCTTATTTGTACATGTGGAATACCACCTCCATATTGAATGAAGATTAATTTTCAATCACTATACATTTTGGATGGTTATTATGAAAAATTTAATGTTTATATATTTTATTTATGAAATAAATTATCATATGGAACTCTATCATCTTTTCTACATTATTACCTTTACTACCACTTCTATGAGGCGAGAAGACTCATGTTTTTATTTGACATTACATATATTGTAACAAGGATATGTTTAATGAATATATATGATATTTGTAACACCCCAAGCTTCTATGGTACGTTTTCCTTCGAATAATGCGATAGCGTGTGTTGTACGCAACCTCGAGTTCTAACACACACCACAACTAATTAAACTAGTCGTTGTGAATAGTTATACCTACTTTTTGAAATCATATATATTTTATATTTCAAAATGGACTTCATTTTTGGATTCAGAATATCGAAATTATCCTAGGGTGAAATTTTGGTACTTTTCGGATAACTTTTATATTTTGATGAATAGTGAAAATTACTAAATTTTAATTAAAAACAAATTTTTTAATCAAAATAATTAATAGTGATAAATTATGAATTTGAGTGGTTTTAAAGTATATTTAGAATATATTTTTACCATTTAATATAATGTTGGTCATTGGACATAATTTTACAATTAAACTGAACATAAACAAGTGTCAATCTTTTGATAGTTATTACCTCTTAAAAACACGCTTTTTGTTTTGACAGCGGGAATTAATTTTAAATTAATTTCTGCCACTTCTGTGTTTTGAATTTAGAAAAATGGATTCCATATTTGGAATCAGGATGTTCAAATTGTGTAAATAGGTAACTTTTATTTTTAGACACTTTGAATAATTACTGCGGTAAATATTTTATTTACCATGGTTAAGGGTAAATACGGTAAATAAGGGTTAAAAAATAATATTATAATAATACTAAATTACCCTAAATCGTGTCTTAACCCTATTGGTTGATACATAGTCGACCATGGGAATCTTTGGGTCTATTTTGGGACCCCATGGATCCACTTGAAAGTGATAATGACACTTTATTTTAATTAAGTCAAAATGAATACAAAAATAACACAAGCATATATCTTTTAGAACAACAATTGTTACATAGGGTTATATAAGTTGGATTTTAGATTATAAATATTCATTAGAAAGCTAAAACGATTTCCTACATAATTATAGTTTATTTATAATTTTTAGACATTAAATAATTTATTTTATTTATGACACAATGATGATGCAGTAATTACTATAATAGTGAAAAATTAAAATAATTTATATTATAAATACCCAAATAAATATAATATGAAACTTTTAATGAATTAAACTAATTTTCTAGGATAATATGATATATTAGGATTTATATAATTGACTTTTTTGAAGTAATCAATCTGTTATGAGTTTCACAAAAATCAACTATTGAATAGTGTCAAAATTGACATAAAAGAGTTCTTAAAACAAATATTATATTATTAATTGATATTAAATTCCTAAAAATCTAAGGTTCGGCCAAGAGACTTATATTATGATAGGTTAATCATTAATGGACCACTTGGGGGTCTCTTGGATGTATATAGTAAGTTTATTAACCATATTATATAAAAATACAAAGAGACATTGTAAAAGTGAAACTAATTAACTTAGAGTTAATACTTAAAGATAAAGTTAATATAAGTACCCAAACCTGTCTAAATTCTATTGGATGAGTTGTTTTCGACCTATCCCCACCTCATCCTTTGAATAGTCAACTTTTGAGACTTTAGAAACCGAATATGAATTTATTATAAATTAATATTTCTAGCTTTTCCAAAGGTGCCCCTCACCCCTCTTATAAAAGGGCACTCCTCCTTATCATTTCTTCACACCTTCAAAGCCTTTTGGTTCGGCCAAACACTGCCCAAATAATCTCCCAACATCCCCCACTACAACCTAGAGGCCTTAGTTTGATCAGAAAGCCAACCTAAGGAGCCCTTTTGATCAAATCAAAAGGAAGAACCCGAAGAAGAGGTAATGATTTCACCACCCTTTTCTAAGTTCATTTCTTCTTCCACTTCTTCTTCCTTTGTTCTTACCATTCTAAAATAATAACTCCAGTATCTCACATATACTGTGATGTTATTATAAGTATGGTACAACCATATTCAATATTCTATCCACCCTTTTAATAACATGTCACCATACATGCGTACGTACGGCTTACCGTCTCCACGTCGTGGTGTAATTGTTATTCAATATAATATTATTTGGATGGGTATAATAATGATGTGTAACTCATGTAAATAATAAATATAACATGTTAATGATTCTGTATATATGATATACCATTCATTTATATATTATTTTAATATCAAAAGAATGATATTGTCGCTCGTGCGTACGTACGGACTACCGTCTCCACGAACGCGATAAGATTCATTCTCCATCGTAACCATTCAAGTATAATTATCATTTGATGATTTAAAAATGATGTTTATGGACTATATATCATTCTGGATATGAATAAGATACAACAACCATGGCTTATGTAACAAAACATATAAAGAAAATGAGTAAGTTAACACCCGAAACGACGATAATTCTAAGATATTATTAACAAATCAATGTTAAAAGATCATATATGATATCATATTAATATATATGATTCTTGTATAATTTAATAACAATTATTTCACCATTATACAGGAGGTTAACCTACCCCAACCAAAGAAAAGTACAAGGTAAGGGTTTATTTCACAATCTCTTCATTATCCGAGGTTGTTTATACGTAATAATCTACTGGGATATCTTTATCATCCACATCCATGTTTCTCAAAAATGTATTTCAAAACATTTTTAATATTTACAAGAATATGGGTTAAAGTCATTTATACCCTTGTTTGACTTTTTATAAGAGGTTTATAAAGGAATCTTTCCATCGTTTTCAAAACAAGGTCCTTTTTAACCTTTTCGACAGAATTGAGGTAAGAATGTTTTTTTTAACTTATACGGCGGGTGCGGTTATTTTACGCCGTTATAAAATCTTCAAAGCTTTCCTTACAAGCTTATAAGAATATTTTCAAAGAAAATGTTTTATTTTATATGGATCTTAAATGATTTCAAAATAAAAGGAGATATTTCTTTAAAAAGAATTTTGATTTCATCTATGTCAACATCCTTTGACGGATTTTAAGATTATTTGAAGTTGATTTATTATGATACAAAACTTCTATATTGTATTGAAGGTTTTGTGATATGTTTGACTATGGATGTGCTATTTTTATACCATTCATAGTTTATGGTGAAATTATTGACATTTCGTATTCTAGTTTTAATACGAATGTTTATGTTATGTTTAAACCTTTTCATATGGGAATGCATTGGACTTAATAAGTGACGGGTGGAGCCCGCTATAGCTCCTCGATGCATCGGTAGGTCTCATGAGACAAACTAGTGTCTTGGCACAAGGCCTTGACAAAATCTTATTTGTAGTCTTGGCACGAGGCCTTGGCTATGTGGTTATGATAGTCTGGCATTATGCATTCCAACATTATGAAAGTGGTTATTGATTTTTACATGTGATTATTCGATTAGTAGAATATCCATGTGAACAAGTAAATGGCATTATTTCATTTTACTTTTGCCATACTATGTTGAAGTTCAATTTTAAAAGGCTTTTGTTTTAGTAATTCATTGCCTTAAATGTTTATGCTTATTTTGAATGTTCTGCTATATTGTTATCCTTACTGGGCATTTGAGCTCACCCCTTTTCTATGTTTTATTTTTCCCAGGTAGTGAAGAAGTAAATTATGAATGACTTGCAGGGATATTATGAGGGGTTAATAGTGTGGATATGAAGACTTTGTTGTTGTAGTAGTTTTTCACTTTGAAATGTAATGTAAAACTTTATGATTATATCTAGTGTTTCCAAGGATACTAAACCAATCGGTCTTTCGAGATTTGATCTTCTTGTGATCATGCCAATGTTACGAAGTAATGCACCGACTCTGGGTAGCTGGGGTCGGGGCGTTACAGTTGGTATCAGAGGAAGTTTAGTACAAACCTTGTAAGCTAGATATAGATAAACTCTGATTAGAGCACGTAGACCTAAGATGAACTTTGAGGATTAGTATAGAAGAACTTACTAGAATTTTGGTATTGTAGAGATTTTGTGAGTTTTCCGAGCAATACATCCCTGTCTGGATACGAGCAGGTAGAGGTGGCTCTGGCACAGATGTACCTAGGGGTAAAACCCGAAAACACCGCTTTGAGCTAGACTCGAACGGAAACTGGTGCACGACAACGGGCCTTGCTGCACTCTTGGTTACGACACTCCCGGGGGATATGCTTAGGATAACTCTCATTTTCTTTACAAATCATTATGAAGGGTTTATGGGTATATACTTCCTCAAAGAAAACATTTTTATGATTATGGATTATATCCATAAATAGTTCAATTTATGTTAAGTGTTTTATAAGTATGGGATTATGTATTTTGATTCATAAACTGATCTAGTTTATGCCATTGTTTAGAAATGGCGCCTAGTGGAAGAAATGGAAACCGTATCAATGCACGCACTCCATGTAGGGATTGCCCTCCTGCTCAAGATAATTATAGTGGGGCTGGTGATGCAACTGGTGCTGATCAACTAATCACCGTACTGGGACAACTTACTCAGGTTATGAATAATAACCTTACCCGTATGGAGCACCCTGATCCGCAGCGTGGAGGATCAATGTTAGATCGATTCATGAGACAACAACCACCAACGTTCAATGGGAGTACAAATCCCTTAGTAGCTGAGCAATGGATATTTTCCCTAGAGAAAATATTTCAGGCTTTGGGGAGTAGTGAAAGGGAAAAAGTTACCATGGCAGTTTACCGCCTCACTGGAGATGTTGATCAATGGTGGTCATTGATTCAAAACATAAAGGAAGATGATGAAGTATCAAACATGGAATGGAGGGAGTTAAAAGATCTGTTTTTAGAAAAATACTTTCCTCGCGACCATCGAGCAGATATGGAAAGGCAATTTCTGAGTCTGAGACAAAAGGAGGATGAGAATGTCACAAAGTATGAGGCTAACTTTACAAGGTTAGCGAGGTATGCTGGAGATTATATTCGCAACCCAAGAAGTAAGATTGATCGTTTCTTTGATGGGTCAAAACCATTTCTCCGTCGAGCATTAGTCTCACAATCCTTTTCGTCGTACGAAGACATTGTCTCATGTGCTATCAAGACCGAAAAGGAATTCTCTAAGTCTTATGACTTTAAAGCAAAGCAAGAGAAGAAGAGACCTGCTGATCAATCTGGGAATGGAAATAAGGGGAAGAAAGGAAATGTTGAATATCCATCTTGTGGTAAATGCGGGAAGAAACATCCTGGTACTTGCTTGAAGGGAATGGGAGTCTGTTACAAGTGTGGTGAAAAAGGCCACCAAGCTCATGATTGCAAGGGGAAGAAGGAATCTACCAACGTTCAGTGCTACAATTGCAGGGAGATCGGGCATTATGCAAATGCATGTCCAAAGCGTCAGGATAACTTACCTCCGAAAAGGCCAAGGGATCAAGGCCAGGCTTATGCTATCACTACTGCTGAGGTAGAAACTCCGAAAGACGTGGTGGCAGGTAATTTAATGGTTTCCTCAAGTTTAGCAAATGCATTATTTGATTCTGGATCATCGCATTGTTTCATATCTTCCCAGTTTGCTAAGAAAATTAGATATTTCCAATTTGATTTAATAAGGGAGTTGTCAGTTAAAACTCCTAAGGGAAGTATCGTTGCAACAAAGTTTTGTGAATCAGTCCCCATTAGAGCACATAAATTTTCTTTATCTGCTGATTTCATCGTCATACCTATGATTGAGTTTGATATAATCCTCGGTATGGACTGGCTTTCGGACTATGATGCGAAGATTTATTGTAAGAAGAAAGAGGTTACGATTCTTGATGATAATGATAAGGAACACCTTATTTTTAGAGCAGAATCGTCACCACCTAATTCTTATTTAGACCCACCCACAGTAGCTCAACTTAATTCAATTATTGGGGAGGAAGAGAATGAAGTAACTATCGGTGAGGAAAGGAATGTTCAAATAGAGGATGTACCTGTTGTGAAAGAATTTGTAGATGTATTTCCGGAAGATTTACCTGGACATCCTCCAGAACGAGAAGTTGAGTTTTCCATTGATTTGATTCCTGGATCAAGGCCTATATCGAAGACCCCTTATAGAATGGCCACTGTAGAGCTAGTCGAACTAAAGAAACAACTAAAGGAATTGAGTAATAAGGGATTTATTCGCCCTAGTGTTTCTCCATGGGGAGCCCCTGTTCTTTTTGTTAAAAAGAAATATGGATCTATGAGGTTATGTATCGACTACAGGGAGATCAATGCTATAACGATAAAGAACAAGTATCCCCTACCTCGTATTGATGATTTATTTGACCAACTGCATGGAGCTCAATACTTTTCAAAGATTGACCTTCGATCTGGATACCATCAGTTGTGTGTAAAGAAGGAAGACATTCCGAAGACAGCATTTCGAACCAGGTACGGGCATTACGAGTTTACTGTAATGCCGTTTGGATTGACTAATTCACCCTCTGTATTCATGGATCTAATGAATAGAGTTTTCAAGGAGTATCTCGATGAATTGGTGGTGGTATTTATTGATGATATCTTGGTATACTCCAAAACCTACGAAGATCATGAAAATCACTTGCGCATTATCTTGAAGACTCTGAGGAGGCATGAATTATATGGGAAGTTTAGAAAGTGTGAATTCTGGCTTCAGGAGATTTCTTTTCTTGGCCATATTGTCTCTAAAGATGGAATCTCTATTGATCCTTCTAAGACCAAGGCAATCCAAGAATGGCCAGCACCTACGAGTATAACTGAGGTACGTAGTTTTATTGGTTTGGCATGTTATTATCGACGTTTTGTCCAGAATTTTGCCCGATTGGCTAACCCATTAACGAAGCTCACACGTAAAGGGGTTAAATTTGTTTGGACAAAAGAGTGTGAAGAATGTTTTGAAGAACTGAAGAGAAGATTAGTCAATGCTCCTATATTGACTCTACCATCGGGGAATGATGGGTTCGTTATTTATAGTGATGCATCAAAGAAAGGACTTGGCTGTGTCCTTATGCAGAATGATAGAGTTATTGCCTATGCATCACGACAGTTGAAAATTCATGAACAAAACTATCCTACTCATGATCTTGAGTTAGCAGCTGTGATCTTTGCTTTGAAGATATGGAGGCACTACCTCTATGGTGAAAAATGTGAGATGTATACTGATCACAAGAGTTTGAAATATATTTTCTCACAAAAAGAACTCAACATGAGGCAAAGGAGATGGCTTGAATTACTCAAGGATTATGATTGCACGATACACTACCACTCAGGGAAAGCAAACAAAGTAGCAGATGCTTTGAGCAGAAAAGACCATGGAGTTCTGAACATGATGAGAATTGAAAGGGATCCAATTTTCATGGATCTAGAGAAGATGGACATGGGAATAACCAGGGAAGGTGAAACATCAATGCTTTTTCAAATGGTTGCCAAACCATCTTTACTAGTAAAGATTAAGAGTTCTCAGACCGATGATGAAGAATTTCAGAAGAAGATTAAAGCTGTGAATGAAGGGAGATTGAGAGACTTTGTGTATGAAGATGGAATTTTGAAATTCGGGAAGAGACTTTGTGTTCCCAATATACCTGATCTAAAAAGGGAATTGCTGGATGACGCTCATAGTTCCAATTTCTCTATACACCCTGGGAGCACCAAAATTTATAGAGATTTGAAGGAACATTTTTGGTGGGACAACATGAAGAGGGAGATTTCTGATTTTGTGTCAAGATGTATGGTTTGTCAACAAGTGAAAGCTGGAAGGCAACAGCCTGGAGGAGTCATGCAACCTCTTCCCATACCGGAGTGGAAATGGGACAATATTACAATGGACTTTGTCATGGGGCTACCAAAGACTCCTAGAAGGAACGATGCAATATGGGTTATTGTTGATCGTCTTACCAAGTCAGCACATTTTCTTGCTATAAGAGAAGATCTACCCCTGGAACGTCTAGCAAGACTATACATTAATGAAGTTGTGAGACTTCATGGAGTACCCCTATCGATTGTTTCTGCTCGTGATCCCCGTTTTACTTCAAGATTTTGGAAAAGTCTTCAGAAATCCCTGGATACTGAACTTCATTTGAGCACTTCTTACCACCCTCAGACAGACGGACAATCAGAACGGACTATTCAGACCTTAGAATACATGTTGAGGTCTTGCTCACTTGATTTTCAGGGTATGTGGGATCAATATTTACCACTAGTAGAATTTTCCTATAACAATAGCTTCCGTTCGAGTATTCAGATGGCACCATATGAAGCGTTATATGGAAAGAGATGTCGTACACCAACCTGTTGGGATGACGTTGGTGAAAGAAAACTTGTAGGCCCAGAACTGGTGGAGGAAACGGTGGAAAAGGTGAAGGTAATCCAAAATCGCATTAAAGCAGCTCAAAGTAGGCAGAAGAGCTATGCCGATAATCGAAGGAAGGATTTGGAATTTCAAGTCAGTGATCATGTTTTCCTGAAGGTATCTCCATGGAAGGGAGTCATACGTTTTGGTAAGAAAGGTAAATTGAGTCCCAGGTACATCGGACCTTTCGAAATTCTAGAACGAATTGGGGCTGTAGCTTACCGATTGGCAATGCCGCCAAGTCTCTCCAAAGTTCACGATGTGTTCCACGTATCTCTGTTGAGAAAATACATGCCTGGCCCAACGCATGTACTCACCTATGAGGAATTAGAACTGGAACCCGATCTTTCCTATTGTGAAGAGCCCGTCAGGATTCTTGATACAAGAGAACAAGAACTGAGAAACCGGACGACGCATCTGGTAAAAGTTTTGTGGAGAAAGCATAAGATGGAAGAGGCAACGTGGGAACCCGAGGAACTTATGATGAAGAACCACCCGAGTCTTTTTATGCAGTAATACCCTAGAAATTGCGAGGAAGCAATTATTTTAAGGAGGGGAGAATGTAACACCCCAAGCTTCTATGGTACGTTTTCCTTCGAATAATGCGATAGCGTGTGTTGTACGCAACCTCGAGTTCTAACACACACCACAACTAATTAAACTAGCCGTTGTGAATAGTTATACCTACTTTTTGAAATCATATATATTTTATATTTCAAAATGGACTTCATTTTTGGATTCAGAATATCGAAATTATCCTAGGGTGAAATTTTGGTACTTTTCGGATAACTTTTATATTTTGATGAATAGTGAAAATTACTAAATTTTAATTAAAAACAACTTTTTTAATAAAAATAATTAATAGTGATAAATTGTGAATTTGAGTGGTTTTAAAGTATATTTAGAATATATTTTTACCATTTAATATATTGTTGGTCATTGGACATAATTTTACAATTAAACTGAACATAAACAAGTGTCAATCTTTTGATAGTTATTACCTCTTAAAAACACGCTTTTTGTTTTGACAGCGGGAATTAATTTTAAATTAATTTCTGCCACTTCTGTGTTTTGAATTTAGAAAAATGGATTCCATATTTGGAATCAGGATGTTCAAATTGTATAAATAGGTAACTTTTATTTTTAGACATTTTGAATAATTACTGCGGTAAATATTTTATTTACCATGGTTAAGGGTAAATACGGTAAATAAGGGTTAAAAAATAATATTATAATAATACTAAATTACCCTAAAACGTGTCTTAACCCTATTGGTTGATACATAGTCGACCATGGGCATCTTTGGGTCTATTTTGGGACCCCATGGATCCACTTGTAAGTGATAATGACACTTTATTTTAATTAAGTCAAAATGAATACAAAAATAACACAAGCATATATCTTTTAGAAAAACAATTGTTACATAGGGTTATATAAGTTGGATTTTAGATTATAAATATTCATTAGAAAGCCAAAACGATTTCCTACATAATGATATTTTATTTATAATTTTTAGACATTAAATAATTTATTTTATTTATGACACAATGATGATGCAGTAATTACTATAATAGTGAAACATTAAAATAATTTATATTATAAATACCCAAATAAATATAATATGAAACTTTTAATGAATTAAACTAATTTTCTAGGATAATATGATATATTAGGATTGATGTAATTGACTTTTTCGAAGTAATCAATCTGTTATGAGTTTCACAAAAATCAACTATTGAATAGTGTCAAAATTGACATAAAAGAGTTCTTAAAAAAAATATTATATTATTAATTGATATTAAATTCCTAAAAATCTAAGGTTCGGCCAAGAGACTTATGTTATGATAGGTTAATCATTACTGGACCACTTGGGGGTCTCTTGGATGTATATAGTAAGTTTATTAACCATATTATATAAACATACAAAGAGACATTGTAAAAGTGAAACTAATTAACTTAGAGTTAATACTTAAAGATAAGGTTAATATAAGTACCCAAACCTGTCTAAATTCTATTGGATGAGTTGTTTTCGACCTATCCCCACCTCATCCTTTGAATAGTCAACTTTGGAGCCTTTAGAAACCGAATATGAATTTATTATAAATTAATATTTCTAGCTTTTCCAAAGGTGCCCCTCACCCCTCTTATAAAAGGGCACTCCTCCTTCTTATTTCTTCACACCTTCAATGCCTTTTGGTTCGGCCAAACTCTGCCCAAATAATCTCCCAACATCCCTCACTACAACCTAGAGGCCTTAGTTTGATCAGAAAGCCAACCTAAGGAGCCCTTTCGATCAAATCAAAAGGAAGAACCCGAAGAAGAGGTAATGATTTCACCACCCTTTTCTAAGTTCATTTCTTCTTCCACTTCTTCTTCCTTTGTTCTTACCATTCTAAAATAATAACTCCAGTATCTCACATATACTGTGATGTTATTATAAGTATGGTACAACCATATTCAGTATTCTATCCACCCTTTGAATAACATGTCACCATACGTGCGTACGTACGGCTTACCGTCTCCACGTCGTGGTGTAATTGTTATTCAATATAATATTATTTGGATGGGTATAATAATGATGTGTAACTCATGTAAATAATAAATATAACATGTTAATGATTCTGTATATATGATATACCATTCATTTATATATTATTTTAATATCAAAAGAATGATATTGTCGCTCGTGCGTACGTACGGACTACCGTCTCCACGAACGCGATAAGATTCATTCTCCATCGTAACCATTCAAGTATAATTATCATTTGATGATTTAAAAATGATGTTTAAGGACTAGATATCATTCTGGATATGAATAAGATACAACAACCATGGCTTATGTAACAAAACATATAAAGAAAATGAGTAAGTTAACACCCGAAACGACGATAATTCTAAGATATTATTAACAAATCAATGTTAAAAGATCATATATGATATCATATTAATATATATGATTCTTGTATAATTTAATAACAATTATTTCACCATTATACAGGAGGTTAACCTACCCCAACCAAGGAAAAGTACAAGGTAAGGGTTTATTTCACAATCTCTTCATTATCCGAGGTTGTTTATACGTAATAATCTACTGGGATATCTTTATCATCCACATCCATGTTTCTCAAAAATGTATTTCAAAACATTTTTAATATTTACAAGAATATGGGTTAAAGTCATTTATACCCTTGTTTGACTTTTTATAAGAGGTTTATAAAGTAATCTTTCCGTCGTTTTCAAAACAAGGCCCTTTTTAACCTTTTCGACAGAATTGAGGTAATAATGTTTTTTTAACTTATACGGCGGGTGCGGTTATTTTACGCCGTTATAAAATCTTCAAAGCTTTCCTTACAAGCTTATAAGAATATTTTCAAAGAAAATGTTTTATTTTATATGGATCTTAAATGATTTCAAAATAAAAGGAGATATTTCTTTAAAAAGAATTTTGATTTCATCTATGTCAACATCCTTTGACGGATTTTAAGATTATTTGAAGTTGATTTATTATGATACAAAACTTCTATATTGTATTGAAGGTTTTGTGATATGTTTGACTATGGATGTGCTATTTTTATACCATTCATAGTTTATGGTGAAATTATTGACATTTCGTATGCTAGTTTTAATACGAATGTTTATGTTATGTTTAAACCTTTTCATATGGGAATGCATTGGACTTAATAAGTGACGGGTGGAGCCCGCTATAGCTCCTCGATGCATCGGTAGGTCTCATGAGACAAACTAGTGTCTTGGCACAAGGCCTTGACAAAATCGTATTTGTAGTCTTGGCACGAGGCCTTGGCTATGTGGTTATGATAGTCTGGCATTATGCATTCCAACATTATGAAAGTGGTTATTGATTTTTGCATGTGATTATTTGATTAGTAGAATATCCATGTGAACAAGTAAATGGAATTATTTCATTTTACTTTTGCCATACTATGTTGAAGTTCAATTTTAAAAGGCTTTTGTTTTAGTAATTCATTGCCTTAAATGTTTATGCTTATTTTGAATGTTCCGCTATATTGTTATCCTTACTGGGCATTTGAGCTCACCCCTTTTCTATGTTTTATTTTTCCCAGGTAGTGAAGAAGTAAATTATGAATGACTTGCAGGGATATTATGAGGGGTTAATAGTGTGGATATGAAGACTTTGTTGTTGTTGTAGTTTTTCACTTTGAAATGTAATGTAAAACTTTATGATTATATCTAGTGTTTCCAAGGCTACTAAACCAATCGGTCTTTCGAGATTTGATCTTCTTGTGATCATGCCAATGTTACGAAGTAATGCACCGACTCTGGGTAGCTGGGGTCGGGGCGTTACAATATTTAAGGTATAATAATTATTTATTAAACGTGATTTAATATTTACCATTCTTTTATTACATGCAAAAAAAATTGAACCATCACACATGCGCACACAAAACTATCATCTTCACAAAGTGATGTAATTCATTTTTCATAACCACATAATATGAAAAATTATAAAACTATATATAATTTATAAATATTATTTTCGTTTCATGATTAATTGAATAGATATAATGAAACAAAAAACATTGTATAATTTTTAAATCCATCTAACAGAAATAAGAATGAAAAAATAGATCAATTTTCAACTGAATGTTCATTTTATAAAAGAATATTAAATAAAAGGATAATTGGAAATTATAGATGGAATAAAAATTATATTTTATTTATTAATATGGTCTTATAATATATTTATAATAAATATATATTTATTTCATATGATATTGTATGATGTAAAAATAATGCGGACACTTGGGGTAATAGTGTTTGGTATAATATCATTTAAGTACAGGATTGCCTATGATAAGTTTCTATTAAGGGTATTTATTTTATCCTTTAAACCCCATATATTTCGTTATATTATAGTTATTCCTATAAAAATTATGTATTAGTACCATTTTCCTCTCATTGGTAGTTAAAATGATCAATAAATATTTTTTTAATAAATATATGGCCTTATTTTCTCTTTGGTCGATGAATTTTTTATTCCAGGATATTTCCCGTCAAAAACATTCCATAGAAGTTTTTACCTATACATGATTTTTTTTAAAATTAATCTTCATTAACTTTTACATTATTTATATATGTTTAAAATGATCCTTTTTAGTGAAATTTTTTTCAAAACAAGTCATTTTTTACTTTTCTTTGTTAAAATTTAAAAATAATGTTCAATTTTAATTTATAGAGTATGAAAAAGTTTTTCTACCATAATGATTGTTTTTATATTTAAATATTCTATAAAAAATATCCATGATAAATTGAAAATATATCCTCTTCTCAATAAAATGTGATTTTTCATTTAAAATATTATCATAAGGGAATAATATTTTTAACTTGTTTTTAATAAGACATTCAAATGTTATTTCAATGTTATTTTTCTATATATCAACATTCTTTAAGGATAGTTACTATTCATAGAGTATATGATTTTATAATAAAATTATTTTTATTTATTTGGAAGTCTTATAAATATAATGATTTATGGATGAATCGATTACACATGTTTCTTTCCAATGGTTTAAATATTTTTTGATAAAAACATTATAAAAAAATTTATTTTCCCTAAGTTTTGGTATGATGAATTTATGAATTAATTATGATACTAATATTCTTTATAATATTTATGATATGAGGATATAATGATATGATTAATATATTATGATATTTTTGAAAGAATATGTATTGTTTTCAATATTTTATGGATGGGACCATAATTATAATTAGGTCAAATGAATTATTTATATATGGATATATCATGTGATAATAAGGAATATAATAAAGATTAAATGATGTTATATAAGTGTCTCTTTCCTCTATTATGTCTCTGTAGTGAACATTATATAATGAAATGTTTTAATTGGGAGTGAACCCAACCCATTGTAATAGTCTAGGTTGTGACCCTCGACTATGGAAATGATTTTAAATACAAATGTGTACGACACAAACTTATGTATTATGTTTATGATATGTTCTCATGGATCTTGACTTTTTATTTATTATTCAGACCACAATGACTTATACATATATTTTTATGAAAATTCATTATTTCATGATTTGTGATTAATGGTATTCGAAAGATTAGGTATGATTATTAATATTTACGAACTAGTTCCTTTACCCTTGTTATTATCATATGCTCACTTATAACCATTTATTAATATCTATTTTGTTTACCCTTACTATGATTGTGAGATTTCAATTTCTTATGTTTCCTTTATCTATGTTAGGAAGAAAGTATGCTAATAGGGCATGTATAAGTATTCTACTATAGGAGAATATATTTCTAGGCGATGTCAATGATATTTCAAAAAATAAGATGATTGTGTATATAGAGTCTAAATTTACTAAAAATTTACATTTATTGGTCATGTATTTTTATGATATGTATTACACATTCATATATAAATATTTAATATATATATATATATATATCAAATTTTAATGTAACTTTAATAAAAAAAAAGGTATTGGGTTTTAACTGATATAATATTTGTTATTTATATTGAAATTATTAATATTTATGTTAGGTCCACTAGAGTTTGTATAAATATAGTTCAAAATGAATATGTTTTTATCACCAATTCCAATAGTGAGGGTTTGGGGTGGCTCAGTTAGCATCAATATGGATTTAGATTTCTTTATAGGTAAAAATGTTATTAGATTAGAATATTTTAATAGTTATAGATCTAATCATGGGTTAATGAGTAAATTTTTGATCATATGTTCAAAAGAATAGATATTCATTTAATGACTTATTTTATTTTATTAAAAGGTGGTGATTTATTGGGGTTTAAAAAAAATACAAGATTCAGATATAGAAAACCGTTTGGGTTGATATGTTATTTGATGTTGAGATAATTATGGATAAATTGGAAAAAGGTTTAGTAGATTATGTTAATATATGTTTATCAGTATAGATATTGTTAGGGCTAAATAATTATTTGGTGATAATCAAAATTATAATATATTTGGAGAAATTTAATATCATTTTGGGAGTATATATGATTAAGGTATATATTAATAAATTTTTTATTTTATGTTTTTTTGGGAATTAAAGGAATGTTGTTTTTTCAGATCAAAATTTTGTATGAGTTTTGAGTTTGTAATGTAGTAAGTATGGTCTTGGTGAAATTATATTTAATTATTATGGGGAATTAGAACTAGACTATATTATTGGAAACCCTAAGGAACAATCTAAGTATTGGGAAATATACTAAATATATAGAAAAGTAATGAGTTTTTATTTACTCATATTGAAATATAAATTAGGATAATTAAAGTGGGTATAGGCTCTTACTCAGATGTACCATAGGATAATCACCATAAAAATGCTTGATTGGGTATTAAATCTATCTTCACTTGGTGTATGACGAGAGGTCCTAACTCAATAACTAGATAAAATGCCTTGAGGGATATGAATTATTTATTTCACATGATTAATATAATCCATTATTAAGGATTTTCATATAATTTTGTATCATTTGTAATGATTATATTAGGAATGTATTCATCTTTTTTATCACAATGAGAAAATAAAATTTTGAAGATGAAATTTATTTATGTGGGAAGAATGTAACACCAATAGATATTAATATGTCTTTTACTTTAAATAAATTTCAGGTAGAATAGATTTAATGAGAAAAAATTAAAAATAAAATAAACCATGATTTATTTTTAAATTAAAGATAAACATAAATACATGATGGGAATTAAATTTGGAATGTCATAAAGAAAATAATAATAAAATTAAAACCTATTACAAATAAAAAACAGTTAAAATTTATTATTTAAATTCTATACATATTATTATTATCTATTGAAAAATTAATATGTTGAAATAACAAGTAATAAATGAATTTTAATAGTTAAAAGGTAAATAATTATATCAAATGGAATGTGATTAAAATATTTAGTGTTAATAACGATTATATATAAATGATTTTTAATCTTCTATATATTTTTTTATTACTATATTACTAATTAAATTAAAAGAATTCAATGTGTTATTATAATTAAATGTTTAAATTTATAATCTATTATATTCAAATTAATTTATTTATTAGTTGATATCAAATAATAATGAGAATAATTATTGATTCAAAAGTAAATTTAATTAATAAATAATTCATTATATTATTGGATTTTTATTAAGATATAAATTCATAAATATTAGAATATTTATTTTATAAATTTTTTATGAATCATCATTTTAAAAATACCAAGAATAGATTTTTTTGGGATATTTTTGGGAATGTTTATTTTTAGACGAATATGAAAAAAATATATTTTTACCAATATGATAACTTCTATGATATCAAATAGATGTAATAATTAATTAATATTCAGTGAAACATTTTTACCAAGAAAAGAGTTATTTTAAAAAATGAAATAATTAATATAAATTAATAAATTGGGTTGAGAAACCTATATTTGACTTTCTAGAAACTATGTTATATTTTATTCTAATAAAAATGTATTTTGTATCAATATGTTTAAATAATTATTTCCAGAATTCAAGTTTGATTTTGATAGGACTTAATGTGAAATAACCCTTATCTATTTAATTATAAATGAATTAAATTTATTACAATCAATAATTATCAAAACAAATTTTCCCTAAATGATAAAATAATCCAAATTTTAAATTGAAATACCCCTCACCACTCTCTAAAAAATCACTTCCCATACACTTATAAAAGTTGATGATTTACCATTTTAACCTTTCCAAAGAATCCTAGTATAGTTAGGTATTTTCTTTAGTTACCCAACCCTAAGCCTTGAAATCATTATAAAAGGACATTATCTCCCACAAAAAGTTGACCCCTATTCTATTTAATTGTTTTCTCTCTCTTATTATTTCTACTCTCCCAATAAATTTCATTTTTTTTTTCATCCCTAAAATATTTATATAAAATATTAATTTTTTACGAAATGATTATAGTGATTTAAATCTATTTAGGGGTTATAATCTCCTCACCCACTTTTGACATATATTGATAAAGCACAGTCTAATCCCCCAAGAAAGACGTTGTATATAGAAACCCAAGTTAAAAATAAGTTTTTTTAAATATTTTACCAGATTTTAAATATTAATTATCATAAATAATTATAAACTATGAATTGATACATTTAGTGTCTTTGGTGACTAGCTACAAGATAATATTATTTTACAAAACTCACAATAATGTCTATTTAAATGAACCATACGAGACCATCGTAAATAAATCTCATTTATAAGACTCTTCTTGGAAACTTGGGGAATAAAAGATAATAAATGGTTCAGTTAAAATTTCAGTAAGGGTTGAATAAAATTTTCAATATGGATTTTTTTATAAGAATCTGTAAAAATCATGACCATTAGGGAAATATTATATCATAATTAGTGATAATTTTAAGACATATGAGATCTTCAAAGTATATGGTATAAGAAATAAATGCCAAAAATATCAATAAGTAAAATAATATTCATTAAATTGATAACAAATTTAACAATAACATTTAATCATTAGATAATATGATCATAATTAATAACATTCATTAATTTTTTTAAACCATTAGCATATGGAAACCTATTTACATGACCCAAACCATGAGTACCCTTGCTTATAAGAAACTAATGGGTACTCTTGAATACTTATCTCGACAGATATATACTACCCACAAATTTAATTGAGTGATATATAAGAAATCACATATCATTCATCCCAACTTATGTTTGTTTCGAAAAAATACACTCACTTTTCACATCATAAGACATCCATTGAAATTAATTTGGTTTCATAAAACTTTTAAATGAAAATAATTAAATTTTAATAAAGAAATCCTTGAAATAAAATATTATTAAAAACATACAAATGGAAATAATTAACTTTTCATAAAGAATCTATAGAAATAAAATAAGTTTTCTAAAACATCCAAAGAGTATAAAATAACATCATGAACTAAATCATTTGAAATCTAAAACAAATTCACCCAAAAAAATCACATAATAAAAGACAAATATATAGTGAAAGATGAAAATTAACTCCATTGGAGGTACATTTTTTAATATATAGAGTAAAATGTAAACTAAATCATGGGAAGATATTTCTTGAAAAACATTTACATTCACCAATGTAAAATCTAGAGGAACGAGTCACTTTTTTAAAATTATCCTTTGATTTTTTAAATAAGAGAAATGAACACCGTTCATGCAATTTATTTGGAAAAATTTAGTTTCTATATAAATAAAGTGGAGAAAATAATTCAATATGGAATGTCTTGGAATAATTAAGTTCAATAAATAATTATATAACTCAAAAAATGAGTTTGAGATACCTAGTCACACAAATTTACCATTGATTTACCCAAAATTTATTTATCCTCCTATTTTATAAATAAAAATATATTAATTAACAAATAAATAAACTTGTTAAAATAAATTCCCAATTATTCCCATAATTAATTACAATTAGAAACTTGCATTATTTTTTTATAATATCTTGTTGACATTGGGTGTTAATAATCTGGATTTTTTTGAACTTGGTTAAAAAAATCAATGTTCATCATCCTTATTATTCATAATTTTATCATTTAAAACCCATTAAATGTAATGTAATTTATGTCTTAAAAATAAATATTATGTTATAATTCAATTAGATGGTATTTTTAATCATTTTTTATAAATATAAAATCAATATTGAACTAGTTTTGGTATATTTATCAATATTGATGGATTACCTTATAACAATCGTTAATTTATGTGTTATGTATAAAGAACCATATTAATGATATATATTTAAATATATAGTATATATAATTATAAAATATAATATAAATCCATGCTTTAAATAGGTATTGGAAAATGGAATGCACCATTCAATACAGGTAATAACCACATGTATGCATGGATGTATATTTCATTATTTAAATGGAGGAATAGAAAAGTAACATGGTTTATAATTTTAGGAACATAAATATGATATTTTTATCATATATATTTATTTAATTACTCTTTTGAAGTATTCATTTTATCTGGTGAAGGAAAATCAAATATGTTTCTTTTTGGAGGTGGTAGTTCACACAGCGCATAGTTATAAGTTTTTCTATTAATTGATTTGGGATAAAGGTTGTAAATGAATATTCTATCATTATATTGACATAAAAATATAATAATTATAAAAAATTTATCAATATGTTATGGTGTAATGAATTTTTTTGGAATAATAATTTCACCTAAATAAATGGATATGAGAAAGGAGTGGTTATAAATTCATACATCACTTCTAAAATTATCTCCATAGAAAAGGGAGTGAAACCATTGAGGGATGAGTTTATAAGAAGGATAAAAACTAATTATGGTTGATTTTTGTTTTTATTGGAGGATTGGTTAGATTTTTAGATGAATTAAATTTGTTGTGGTGTGAAGGGGAGTGAGTATATGAGTGTCCCTTTTATAATTGAAAAGGGATGAAATTTATTTTAATACCAAAAATGTTTAAAAAATGGGAAGTGAATCTCAAAGAAATTACATAAAAAAGTGAAAAGTATTAGATAATAGAGTTTATATAGTTAATAAAGGTCATGACTAAACATTTACACACTTTTCATGAACATTTTTGTGGTTATTTACTAATATATGTTTTACATTTACTATTTTAGATTTTACCACGGTAACTGGTTTATACATAAAATACTTATTCATTATGATTTAAAAAATATAGTTATCTTTATTATATAATTTGGACCAGATGAGTAAGATTTTTAAATCAAATTTATTATATTAATTCTCTAGAATTAATAAAAACAAATTTTAATATACTAAATGGATAATATATTCAATACAATTTTTTGAAAAATATATGTTATGTTTCAAAATTTTCATATACAAATTTATAAATTAAAACCCATAATTTTTAAAGTAAAATTAAATTGTAAAACAAATATATGAACATTAAAAAAGGTTTCATAATTAATAATTTATAATTTTATACTAGTAATTTATCAAAATTCATATCATTTGTGAAAAATTATTTTTCATTATTCACCAAAGAATTAACCCTTTTAAAAAAAATGTCAATTTTTATAAGGTAACATATTTCTAATAATTAACATTTTAAATTGATTTCTTTAAATTACTATTTTAAAATTTATAAATTTAATATTAAAATAAAATCATAAAATATTGTGAAAAAATATTTTTATAGGAAATCATTATTTTATATTAACTATTCATATAAAATTAGTGAAAAATAATAAATATATAAATATTGAAAAATTTCCAGTTTATAAAATACATTTTAGGAATTAAAATTATTATACTACTTGATTATTCGTAGTTATTGAGACATAATAAAAATAGAATATATTTCATTAGTTAATTATAAAAAATTATGACATCTTATTAAATTGATAGAATATATTGATATATATTAATTTTAATAAAAACTTTTTTGTCCTATTAGGGATTAGAGTGGTGTGGAGAGAAATCTGGGATAACCTGGATTTTTTAAAACCCATCCCATAAATTTTTATTTCTCGGTGGAGTTGATGAGGATTATGGAAGTTTTCTAGAGGATATAGAGATGTTTTAGATGTGAAGAGGGTCACTACACCATGGTGTGGGCATGGTGTTGGCCTTTTTCCGTTAGTTTCTCAGAGAATGGATTTAGGGTAGTCTGTGTGTTGCTAGGATGTGACATGATGAGTGAAACCACCTATTTTTGCATATTGATAGTGGTGGAACGAGTTTATCATCCAATGTAACATAATAAGCTATAAATTACCAAAAATGGAATGGTTGTGGGCGTAGAATTTTAGGGGACCAAATATGTACAATGAGGAGCTAAAACACACTACACTATGGTTTTTGGTGTAATAAAGAGAAACTATTCATGCCCTTTATGCTATACCAAAGTGGTTGGTCATTGAAGATGTTAGAGAAGACAACATGACAAGAACTATGTTATGTAATTTCCTTAAGGATTGTCAAATTGGACATTAAAACCTATATAAATATAGGTAAACTATATCAGAAAATGTGAATATTCATTAATCCTGGGCGACCAAGCCATAGTTTGCTATATCCACATAATGGTGTGGCCATTCAAGATTCCTCTATAAATAGACAATACTACCTCCCTTATTTTTATATCATTTTTTCTCCCACAAATTTTGGATAAATTAAAACCCTATTGGGACACTTTGATCATCTCTTTTTATGGTTCAAAATTATTGGGTTGTGGATAATCGGGTGCCCTTGATTAATGGTATTCCCCCCATTATCTTTCATTATTAACTTTTTGTTTGGATTAACCTTGTATAAAATGAAAATTTTTTAGGATAATATTTAATCACGGTTTGGGAGTGTATTTTTTGGGAAGGTTCTAGCAGTTTCCATTCGAGCATAGTAGAATTTGATCCCTTGATTTTCTTAATTGCAATCATGGTTCTAATTGAAATGAAAATTTATATAAGGGATTTGTTACTTATTGTTTTTTTTTGTAAAATTTTGTACTCATCATTATATAACTCATTAGATAATGGTGGAAATGACCTTTATAAATTTTAAAAAATAATTAACAAATGAATTTTGGTTTTGGGTTTTTGAAATCACCTTTTCTTACCCCATGTTGTTGGATTGCCCATATATTTTATAGATAATGTGACCTATTATAATATAATTTTTAATTATCAAGTATTTATTTTTTAAAATAGATACATAATATTAATTTGGTAAATATTAAAGACTAAATAATGAAGAGTAATGATAATTATTATCATTATTCCTCATAATTGATTAGAATAGAAGATATTCTTGAAGCTTGTTTAAAAAATTTATAATTATTGATAGTTAATACCTTTGGCTTTTTGAGGATGTAAACTGTGTTAAATTAATCTATTAATTCAATAATATAACTAATATATTGTTTTTAAATGATAATTTTTGGGGGATAAGTTATCTCATTTTCCATATAAAGGTTGGATGCCTTAGTTCTAGGGCATAGATCCCTATGTAACTTATTTTTTCTAGTTGACTTGTATGATTTATATATATAGATATCCATGTTATGTGAAAATATGTTATCCAATGATTGATTATGGTTTGGAGAAAAATAGGTATGGGTGTCTGGTGTTGTGGTAGTTGTAAACATCAGTGACAACAGGATGAAAAATGATGTGCATGGTAGTGTGTAGGATAGGTTCTGAGTAGTTTGAGTGGGTTGATGTTGGTATTTCTTACTTTCGGATAAACATAAATATTTTATATTTTCTTATTAATGTTATATTACTTTTATGGTTGTAAGATTAGGTTCATTTATTTTTCTATTAATTTCCCCATTGGTTAACATAGCTTATTGTGTTTGGTATATACATCTTTTATGAAAGAATTGGTATAGTTAAAGACTACCTGGAATTATGTAATGATAATCAATATTAAATTATTTAACCCATATGGTAGGAAGTTCAATGGATGACTCCAACTAATTGGTCGCTAATTTTTTAATATGAAATTTGTAATCATAATTGTTAATTGTTTTGTATGTGTGCCAATAAATTATCTAATCCTTAGCGGTGGTAGCTAGGTGTTTCAGAGATGATGGATAAAATTTAGTCTAAGTCAATATAGTATTCATTAGTGTGAATTTTGAGCTATATATATATATATATATTATTTATTTTTTTTATTTCATACACAACCCCCACTACTGTTGAATGTGCACCAAACACCTAGAAAACTATAGGGGTGTTTTCCCCAACATCCAGGTTGGATATGACATATGACTGACAAACCCCTCACCTATGATTTCATCCCTATGGGTATAATTATGTATTGGTATACACAAGGGTAACCATCATATATATCAGTGTATAGGGATTTAATGGATTTTGGTTACTTAACATGCATTTATCTTTAAATATAATATCTTAAAAATTATTTTAGGTATACTATGTATTGAATGTTATTGTTTAAAGTGTAGTACATGGTGTATAGGTTATGGTGGATACTATAAAAAACATAGTTACTATCTAGATATACGGATTTTGATAATGAGATTATTTGATTCAGGTGATATTGGTTATTATTTTGCTTGCTTTGAAATATGTTGATTAATTTAGAAAGATGGCTTGAGATATGTGATGTTGGGGAGAGATTAGAAAACTAGTGGGGAATTTGTACCTGGATAACTTTACAATTATACTTATGTTGAAGGTAATATTATTACTTTTTTTATTCTTGTTGAGATATCCATAGTGGGGTTAGAAACCTAGAAAATATTATTTGTGATGATTTAGTTTCATTGGTTAATGACATAGTTTTAGTATGATTTCTCCACTTACACATGATAGGTTTCAAGGAAGATCCTATTTAGTATACATGTTATACTCATCCATATATGTATAAACTAATTTTTAGTTCCATATGATCTAGATAGTGATCAAGATGACAATTATATTCATATACATGTTTTCAATAGTTTTTTAGAATTGGAGGTCACTACCGAAGTTTTCATTGGTACTTGTAGTTTTCCTTTTATTGTTTTTATATTTTTATTAAATTACATGAATTTATTGAAATCTTTTTTTACTGTGAGAAAGAGTTTTTTAGTGGCATCATCTTATCTCTCATTCCTCATAATATTTAGAGGTTAATTCCACCCATTTGTGTTTGTGATATTCCTTTGGTTCTATTAACCGAACCACGACATATAAGAGGCGGTATTCCGACATCATCATCCAAATTCTCTCATTAAAGTCCTAAAAGTGTTACCTAGGGGGGATGGGTTAATGAAATTGTTTGATAAAAGTCTAGGGTTAGGGATTTGATTGATCATAGATGTATAAACTAGTGAGAAAATCATTGTTTGATAGATAAATGGTGTAGCAGAACCTAATATTCAATATAAATATGGGGAAGTTATGAAATGGGTATTTAAGAACCCAAGTGATCTATTGAATGAAAATTCCAGTTTACCAATAATTCGAAGAGAAGTAATACATGTTATAATTTATAATCCTAGGATGAGATTATACATCATTATTGTTTATGCCTATGTTTGAAATTGGTATATGTCGGGGTCATATTTAATTATAATTAATTAATATTGAATATTATATATTCATTTTTTAGGATTAACTAATAGTTTTTTCTTTTGTAGGTATGAATCTAGGTTGATTTACCCATCAGTTTCATGGTGAAGATGTATATCTTGAAATGCTAGTATATTAGCATCGGGTTGAGGTTGATTATGATGAACCTTGGATAATGGAACATTGAGAGTTCTAACACTCGAGTTTACAAAATTATGAAGGATTAATTTGAGATTCAATGATATAGGAAGGGTTATAGGAAGTGGAGAGAGTATTTAGTTGGATTTATGCTTATATGGGAAACAGGTTTTCATTGTGGTGACAATATTGTTTTGGTCAGCTAGGATGTAGTGGTTCTTATTTCTCATGGATCGTATGGATCTAGGTGTGTAATAGGGGAATTTATGGGATCAAATCAATGATGATTTACTTTCCTTTACCATGTATATGGCCATTCATCATGATATTATCACCATTTAATATGTATATTTGAGTATATCATAGTTTTAATTTATTTTAGATTCCTTCTATAAAATGCTCCGAACATACTTCTTGATGATGAGTCCATATGTCGGAATTTTTAGTAAACATTATATCCATATATCTAGAACCATGTTACAACATTTTTTTAAAACAATATCTTATGAAACTTGAACAACAAGAGTTTTTTGAAAGGATTCTTGTCTGGACTTTATCATCCTGAGATGGGAGTTGTCTGGATTCTCCACATGGAAGAGTTGTTCTCTATGGTTCATATTTATTTGAGTGAAAGGGTTTTCAGATAGTCAAGTGTAGATACTTGATCTCTCTATCTCATTTCACTTGGTTAGAATCACTCAATCCCCTTACAAGATACCATGAATTTATTTTTATTCTGGATTCCATGGTCATTAGTGACTATAGTTCCTAGCCTTCTTGATAAGACATCGTGCAGCTAGTGGTACACTTCAGGCTCTCTCATTGAA
Source organism: Viscum album (assembly GCA_963277665.1). Lineage (NCBI taxonomy): Eukaryota > Viridiplantae > Streptophyta > Magnoliopsida > Santalales > Viscaceae > Viscum > Viscum album. The sequence goes on from OY728145.1 coordinate 487,484,506, forward strand.
TCATTATTAGACGAGTCTACTATGAAAGGTTTATCTATCATGTGAAGAATATAGGGGTGATGTGGTAACTAGAGGATAGATTTGTGATGATACTATTCCATAAAGAGCATATCATATATATAGAGGTTGTCATCATCAAGGTTAGAGAGGTTGTAGGGAAGGTTGAGGCCAAATGCATGTTCTAGAGTAACCATTTCTAGGACAACTATATTTTTTTTGAGGTACTAATTTCTCTTTTTCTCTCTAGGTTTATGAGATTTTTAATTTAGGGGATACAAAATTAATCATTTCACATTCCATTATCAGTTCTTCGGGACTTGAGGTGGTGATACTTTCACTTTGCTTTGTATTAATCCTGGTAGTTAGATGTTGAGATAGTTTTTATGAATTATGTGGAGACTATGATCTTGTTTTAGGATATTATTACTCTTGGGGAGAAATCATATTTTTTTATATACTCTCATATGACATCATCCTCAACATGGACTATATATATTTGGTAGAAGATATTAGTTATTGTTTTAGGTGAATGTTTGTGTTCTATGATAATAATGGATAACATACTATGTTCATTTGTGTGAGACACACTCATATGGTTTAGAGACGGTCCCATTACTTGTATTCCCTGATGATCGAGTTGATATTCGGATCAGCATTGGTTCATATACAAGTGATTCTCAAGAATTAAGAGGATTACACTCATGAATTCCTTGATGAGTCTATAGTTCTACCACCTCTAGGGGATATTGAGTTTTGAATAGATATAAAATATATAAATTATTTTATTTTTATATCTTTATATATTATAGAGACTACATAGTTATGGGTGATGAAAATATAGATATATATCTTTTGAAATATGGGTTTATTTGGACAAGCATGTAACATATGGTGCTTCAGTTTTAATCACAAGGAAGGATAATGGAAATATGGGTCTATATATCAATTATCATCACTTGAATTAGGAGATAGTAAAGTATCACTACCCTCTTATAGGGAATGATGATTTATTTTATCATATAAATAGATAATGTTTTTTTATCAAGGATTTATATGCTACCAATAAATCATTAGATACGGGTTAAGGTAATAATATTTATGAAGACAACTCTCCTATATCATTATAGGCATTATGAATTCATTGGGGTATCATTAAATGTGATAAAAACTCTCTACATATTCATTGTACTAATTATTTTAGTGTTCTGAGAGTATAGGAATCAGTGTTTGGTTTTGTTTATTAGTGAAATCCTCATGTACTGAATATAGAAGGATGTGAAAATAGATCCTTTATAAGAAGTTTTGGGATTTAATCATCCTTAGTGGGTATTCATGAATTATTTTATGTGTGATTTCTAGGATCATGTAGTTCATTTATGTGTCATTTCAGGACCTGGATTTGATTATACATGGGTAACTCAAATATAAAGGTATTAATTTCCTTGGAATCACCTTGGAATGATGTAGATGTGAGAAGTATACTTGGCCTTGAAGGAAATTGTTGGTGTCTTGTAAATTACTTCTCTTGAACTATGTTAGCTCTGATGGCCTGGAAGAGAATGAGTTATCTATTCATATGGATTGACCAATGCTTGTATAAATTAAATAATATGAAGGATAAAATTTTCAATTCCTATGTTAATCATTTTTTTGAATAGTGTATTTAGTTTAATGTTTTTTATGATTCATTATTCCATGGTTTTTACAGTTTCATAATACAGTAGAGGGGGTTGTTTGTTACATGTCTCAATAGTTATGAAACCATGTGTGTATCAATTACACCAATGATATTTAGTTATCATAAGTTTTGTTTCATTTATGTTTTGATGAAATTATTTTATCGGAGAAAACTTTTTGGTTTTTAACAGTCAAAAAAATGGTAAATATCCCCCCTATGTGTCTTGAACGTTCAATAATGAAGGTGGGTGGATTTATTTAAAGATTATGACATAAATATTTATTATAAACTAGTAAATGGTAATTTAATTGAGGATTTTATTTGATGAAATTCAGGAAATGGTGATTTATCAACCTTCGATTTTCATACATAAATATTACATCTTTTAGATGAATATTCAATGAATATAAAAAATATACACTTATAGACCGTAAATGTTTAGAATCTTTAGAGAATCATTACAGAATATTAGTTTTTCATGAAATATCTTTAACATATCCCATAATGATCTTCCAATTTATTATTGTTCATATATATACCCTAGTTAGAGATTTCTTCATAAGCCGAGATAGGAAACATAATAAAAGGTGAGCTCAAATACTTATGAAGGGTAAACATGGAAGATATTATTCAATGATAATATTAAATCATATGATAATAATAAGGGTTTGACAAATATGAATATAAATTCAAATCTTCATAACCAATATATCATGTATTTTAAAAATGATCCTTATAGTAAAAAATTGTCACTTCCATTAAATATATCATAAGAGTGAGAAATCATCATAAATAAATCATGAACCATAATTTCATGTCATATAAATGTGGAACAGTCACATGTTTATAAATGTATTAATATGTCATGGTTAACTTTTGATAATATCAAATCATAGTGGATAAGAAATTCCTAAATGTTTACCATAACAAAACAGAACAAGAATAATTAATAATTTCTCATATTGGATCAAGAATTTTGACTTGTTTCTAATAGTTTATCAGGAGCATCGGCTTGTTTCCCATAGTATATTAAGAATATGAACTTGTTTCTCACATTTATCTCATATGAAATAAATCATTACCCAATTAATTGGATTGATATATAGGTCCCACCCATCACATAATCTATACATTTTTGTGCCATAACATCTTAAAACATTTATTATATCATCATATCAAAACCCATCCACGAAATTGGGTTACATAAAAATTTCATAAATCCATAATAATATAATAAATATATGATGAAATGGGTTTCATAATAATCTCATCAATATATCCAAGAAAAGAATTCAAGAAAATAATAATGGTTTAACAATTGGAACATATCATCATAAAAACATAAGTAACATAAAAGGTTTTTTTTTAATTTATGAATATAAATTCCATAAAACCATCATTAAAACATCATAAAGGAAAACATACTTTCTATTTGAAATCATGTTACTAAAATCTAAACATTTCCTAAATATGAAGGAAATAATTCATTAAAATTTACATTCAAAATTTGTAATGTATGATTCAAATAAATTATTAGTAATGTTGGTGGAATTTTTTTTCATTCTATATATGTTAAAACAATTATTCATTTCCTATTTTTGGTATAAAGTGAAAACAAAATCCTTTTGAAAATGTCAGGAAGATTCATTTGAAATAATTTTTAGAAAAGTAAAAAATGGGTCAAAAATTTTATTTAAACCCCATTATATAATAGTAAAAAATTAATTTTATTATAAAATAATAGTTATAAAGAAAACATAAATTTGACCGAAGAAAGAAATAAAGTCCATTTATATTAAAAATATTATTTTGTACTCATGAGTTAATAAATAGAGTAAAATTAATGTAAAATATATATTATCAATAACTAACAATATTATAATAAAATTCATATGTTTCTTAAGAGTTATATCATAATATCACATTATTGGAATAATATTCGTAGACAATCACAATAGACATTGAGATTGCATCATCAGACCCATCCCCCTAAGGTACCTTTTGAATCATAATTCATAAATAATAAATAACCCTATATAGACTTGTAAATTACTATAAATTTAATAATAATCATACTAAAATAAATTCATGTTTTCTATATATACCACAAAATATGTTTTTGAATATGGAATGTTCCCATTTAATTAAAATTGTGATAGAAGTCCCTTACATGCTTTGGTAACATTTGAATCCTATGGCCCTTTAAAAAATTAAATTATATAAAAGTATAAATAGAAGGGTAATAAAAAAATTAAAGATATAAAATTTCATATGTTTTTTATATACACCTCATAATATAACATGGGATTATAAAAAAATATAAGTCCCAAAGAAAACAATTTGAGAATGAAACCCCCTACACGCTTTAGTAACTTTTGAATCATTAGACACATGAAACAATAATTTAGATGATATATTAAATATATTTATTATAAATAAATTCCTTTTATAACATGTGAAAGAGTATTTATATACACCTCATAAATATATATAAGTTCATAACATAACATAGGTCACAAATAATACAATTTGAGACAGAGATCCCTTAACTTAAGTAACAAATTCCATCGTATATGTTCGAACATCCTAAAGAATAAATATTGGTTTATTATACAGATATTACATAAAAATAATCATATATATCATAACATTTAGTATATAATTATATCCTTTTATTACCCATTTATTACTAATTCTATGTTAAAATCATGTATTGGGAAATAAATGCTATGCTTTTATGAATGTTTGGGTTCAGTATTTTTTATTGTTATTTATTGATCGTGGTTCCATCATCTCCAAAATTTTTATAGTGATATAAATTTCATATAAATTAATTATTTACATATTTTTAGTCATCCATAGAAGCTATATGTAGAAAAAAATTACATCATTCCTGGAGATGGTAAGTCTTATATACACATGAATGTTATTTTCATTTTTTGACAGGTGAAATGAATGAAATGAATGAAATGTAAATGTTGATTATCATTCGCAGAATAATTTTTTTAGTATATATATAATATTTATTAATTTAATTTAATGTTTTTATCTTCTCTGTAAATACTAAATTAAAAATGTATCCCTTCACTTCATAGAAGAGGTAGTCCACACGTATGCATGAGTGACATTATCATTTTCTAATAGATTGAAATATAATAATGTATATTTAATATTATAATTAATATATACTAATTATTTCCCAAATATCAAATAAACGTTTTTAATAAATCATTATATCTATGTGTGGAAGGTGTTTATGGAAAAATAATTACATCGGTTTGCTAAGTTGTAGTCTACCATACACATGACTAACTGTTGTTTCCCATTCGATTGTAGAGGATATGAATATAGGTAATAAAATTATAATAATAAAATATAATTATATGGGAGATAATTTTTTTGTTATATAATAATGTTTTAATTATAATTTATCCATTCTTATGAATAAATAAAATGATAATGCATGATTTAGAGCTATACCTCTTATTCTGATACACCCAGTAGGTTTATACCTAAAGCCTTCATTAGAGGGTTTCATAATTAAACTAAGGACTCTAGGATGTTTTTAGGGATGTTAGAAAAGGATTCTATTAGAAATTTTCCAAACCAAATATCATAGGGAATGTGAAGAGGATATGAGAGGGGGTTTCCATTTGTATGTGGGAAAGTGGACCCACATGGAAACAACATTGAAATTTCGTAAAAGAATCCATAATGATAAATAATTCCAAAGAAAAATGATTTATAATGACTATAGATTCTAATTTTGGATAGGATATAATTTAAATATATACATAAATTTGGATTTAGACAAGTTTTATTGGAAAACATACCCTTATGTTTTGGTTTAACCCCCAGGTAAACCAATTTTAACCATATATGCGGTATATAATTTGTACTATTTTAACTATTCAATATGACAATAAATTAAGTTGACCATATTATATAATTTTATTTATATTTATTCAAAATATGGAATCAATCATTCTAAATTCAATTCATATAATTGGAATAATTTAATTTAAAATAAAACTTACAAACATGATGAAAAAGAGGTTTTCCAATGAAAAATGTCATATATATAAAACGTTTTTATAACAAAAATGAAGATAAAATTCTTTCCATTTACCTAAATCGGATTAGTAATAACATAATAAACTAATATTACTATTACAATATATTAAAATAATATAAACCTTTTTAAATTATTTAATCAATAAATTAGATTTATATAAAAATATATCTTTTTTTGTATTCATTATGAATTTTAAATATTTTAGATAAATCCAAAAATTTACCCTAATATAATTTTTAAATGTTTATTTGAAAAATGAAATCAAAATTTCTAAATTAATTTTATAAAAGTTTCAAAAATAAAATTTATTATTTATTCAAAAAAAAGTAATAAAAATCATATTTTTGAGAAAAATTTATTTTCAATGAATATAAGGAAATTAATAAAAAATTATATAATTTATTATAAATATATTTTATTTATCTATAATTTTATTCTTAATTCAATATATATGGTTATTCCTATTCATACATCTAATATTAATGGGTAGGTTATAGTGATCCTGTCAAAATAATAATACTAATAATATTTCGTTTTCGGTTAAACTTTATTGTTGCATGTAACAAAAACCATCAACGAAATTCAATTTAATTAAAAAAATATATTTTATAAAAAATCAATCTATTTCATTGTTCCCCATTAAAATGAATTTAAATCTTTAAATTTTTCACTTCAATACAAATAAATGAGAATACTTGTAACAACCAAATCATTTATTAATGAAAATTAATCTTGATCTAATTAAATGTATTATTATGTAAAATAGTTTTTTATAACATATTCACCTCTTCAGTTTTATGATTTTAGATTGTAAAATATCATTATGAATCGTTGTCATTTCTAATATATCTGTTGAATAGTGATCACATGATTAGTATAAACATACGGCTTCAAAAAATCCAATTTACTAAGACAAAAGAAGCGATGTCCTCATCCAGTAAGATTTCTCTATACGAAGCCCATTTTTCATATCTCATAAAGGAGGTGGCATCAATGGGCTTCTCTATTGACCACTCCCAAGATGATCTTCAACACGTTAAGCTTGAATGGAATCGCCAATAAGAGAATTGGAAGTCAATAGAGATTATCATTCGAGCGATGTTATCTCATCCACCCTAAGAGTCTTTCACCATCACATGCCTTACCCTTAGGTATTATGAGGGTGTTATAAGGGGTTATGTAAAAAGACCCAAGAACTATGATTATGTGCTTTATTTTTGTGTAAAAATTTTACATTCATTTTATTATTGTTTCTTTATAAATGGATTTTAAAGAAAAAATAGTATTTTTATTTAATATTCAATTAAAAAAATCTATTTTGAAGAAGTAAGGTATTTTTGAATTAAATAATATTTTGTTAAAATATTATTACAAAATTTACTTTTTATTAAATTTTAATGATCTTAAATTTTTTATAAATACAACTGTAATTTTTATTAGGGTTTGAAAGATGTTTTTCAAAACCCAGGAATTTTTTATAAATGTTGGTTTTTTAAAAGAAAAAAATCACGTAATTTAGAAATTATTTAAATAAAATGAATACTATTTTTGGAACCAGTGTGTCAAAATTATCCAACGGTGAATTTTTCATCATTTTCTGAGTCAAACGAATTTTTGGGTAAAACTTAAATAATGTTTATATATATAATTTGATTTATGACATAATTATGACCCACTAGTGATTTAATAAAATAATATGAAAAGTATATTCGTCTGATATATATTTCACCATTAACATAATTTTATTATAGATTCTTTTGATCTATTTTACAAGCCTTAGTTGACCCTCCAGGACTTATAAAACATTTTATCATTTTAAAATTATTTCCCTGATAGTGTGACTCACCTCAACATAAGAAAGCATTATATTTTAAAATGTTCTACCAGTGGAATTATAAAATATTTCTTTCTACTCCACTTTGGAAAAAATAATGGATAAATCCATGGGATAGTTTTGTTTTTTGATTAGTTTAATGTATATTTTCCAAAACCTAAATAATAAAGCATTCCTCTACTTTTCTGATATAAACCCACCAATCCTCCAACTTCCCTTCAATAAAAAATCTTAGATCACATCGCAAATCATCCCAACACTCTCTATAATCCTCATAATGCACTCCAAGCTCCCAATAATCCTCTCTCAAGTCTATCCTAAGCCATTGGAATCACATATTCAAATAAGGGATCCACACATTCCTTCCTTATTTATGTCCATGATTCCATAAATTTTTATGCCCTCTAATTTTCAATAACAAATTTTAGGGAATGATTTTTATCAAACCTTATACATTCCCCTTTATGTTTGAATGATTATACCCCTTTCTCTCTCAATAATGCCTCCCTTGTACAATTGTTAGCAAGAAAAAATTTTGTAAGGGATTTATTCATTTATCATTTTTCCTAAATTTATTTATATTATTATACAAAATTAATTTAAATTAAAAAAGTTTGGTTATGATTACAAACCCCCCCATACTTGCAATATTATGTTTGAATGATGAGATACCCCTCGTGATGTCGTTGTTGTGGGAATAGAACAACTACCGACTCTTGTTTCCAGTGAGTTTGCTCAATCCCGATCTGAAGTATGGTTTTTGATTCACTCAAATGCAGGTCTGCCAATGTTGATGTCCCTTGGTCCATGCTCGTGTTGTTCTTGCTCCTACTCCTACGGTCGTGGTCTTCTCATGAATGCTGGTTGTCTCTTTGGGTTTTCTCCCAGCTGAGATTTCACTGTATTTTTGCTCAGGGAGACGCTTCTATGTTTGATCGGTCATGGCCCCCTCTCAAGTGATGCTTCGTAGGTTGATTGTTGGTTCATCCAGCCCTAAGTGGTGGGGAGTCAACTTCTTGTCCCATGGGGTGTATACCTCAGACGTGGTTGGTATGTAGATGCGTTGAAAGAATGAGATAGTGTAGTCTATCAGTATAGGGGATATTCATAATAGTGGGCCTTGTCTCTAGTAGTATTGGTTGATATACGAGGTTGGGCTGGTGAGACATGGTTAATGTGGTCGACGAGGAGGATATTTTTTCATTGCTGGCGATCATTAAGATAATGTTGGTTTGGTCTTTGGGACTCAGGATATGAAGTTACAGTCATTTTATTCTTCTTGTCAGGGTCAATTTCTGTAGGCTTCTTCTCATTAGGCGTTCTGGACTGATTTTCTTTGGATGATTTTTGTTGTTTTGCTCGGTGGTTGGATAGTTTTCCCATGATGTGAATTTGGTTTTGGCCTTTTTTCCACTACTCAAGGGATTTTGCATCCAATTATCAATAAGAATATTTTTCAGATGAGATGTAGTGAAATGGTTTTTCAATGTTTCATGGCTATTTAGAATTAGTTGTTTGAGAGGGTATGGCTTCGGCCATCGGTCCCAGGCCCATGCACTTTTTCACGGGACGACTTGTAGTTCATATTTGAGATAGTGGAAAGTGGATTTAATGTTTTTTGTTGTTGGGTGGAGCATATCTCTTGTAGTGATGGTTGCTTTTGGTCTAAAGATTTTTGTCTGTTGGGGTTGTTTTTTTGTCTAAGTTGATGATGTCGTGGGTTCCCCTCACTTCTTAAAAGGGGTTCTATTTCAATAATAAAAATTTAATTGTTAGGATCATTTAATTTCTAGAAATTATTTTATATTATGCATCTAACATAAATTAAATATGTTTGGATATTATTTTCAAGGACCCTAATACCATCCATTTCATGTATAAATGATGAGAGATCCCTTTCACTCTCATCAACACATTTTAAGATTTCTACTTTAAATATTTATGATACTGAAGCTACACCAAACATTCCATGAAAAAATCATCATGTAAGTGAATACCAAAACCATTTAACTATCAAGGGTATTCATCTTTATGAACATGTACTTGTTTATTGAGGAATTAAATTTATGTATTCCAAATCTATTATTCGTGGAATAAATTATGATGTTTAAAGAATCAGTGTTTTATGATCTATGTGGAACAAATATGCATGAAATTAAATGATTAAGAAGGGTGCACCCTAATAGAACTCCAATTAATTGGTTAAAGAATAGTATCATGATACACCATGTGCAATGAGGGTTTAATCATGCTAATTCATGTTCAATGAGGGTTTACTCATGCTAATTCAAGTGCAATAAGGTTTTATTCACGCTACATGTGCAATGAGCCTTGGAGAATGATAATATCATGTTAAATGTTGTTTCCACATCTACTTGATATTATAATCATGCTATATCAAGAATTTTTGTTCACATTTCTTTTATTCTCCATTGATACGCCTATTACCTACCATGTATTGTATTCTTTATGTTATTCATTGTTTACTCCCTCAATATGCTTTATAACTTACCATTTTATTACGTATGTCTTCTAGTTATCGCATTCAGTAGTATGTACAAAGGAATGTTATGGTTATGTTAAAGAAGATTTCAATAAAGATGGTGTATTTTATGTTTTATATTGTAATGTAATTTTCTTAATTTCCCAATACACTAGAACTCATGATAATCAGAGTTGTGTTAAGTTCATGTTTATGTAATAAATCTTGTTTAAGTGTGTAATAAAGAGTAGGGTTGTTATAGTTTGTATCGAATGATAGGTTTAGTTTATTTGGGATTTGGATTAGAAAACCCTTGTAAAAGCCTTAGGAATAAGACTAAGTATAATAAAAACACTAAATTTTATTCAGTATAGAGTAAGTGGTTTATCAAGGAAATACATCCCTGTATGGATACATAAAAGTAGAGGTGGCTCTAGCATAGATGTATCTTGGGGAAATACCTGAAACCACCTTTTTGAGCTAGACTCGAACGAGAACCAGTGCACAACAACGAGCCTTACTGCACTATTGGTTATGAAATTCACGGGGGAAATTATTTGGTTAATTAATAAGTCTAGTTGGAACCATTATTAAGGGAATATAAAAGGACACTAAGAATATATATTTGGAAGTAGATCATGGATAACATAGATTAATGCCTATATATTCATACATTATAGAAAAAAATTTAATGTATAAGTTATATATTTTATATATTTGGATTCCCCTTAATGTGTTACCCATAACACTCCTTTTATTCTTGAAAATTCCATGTAATAGGAGGAATCAAGAGAAAAAATGATGTGAAGATAAATGTGATGACTATTCTAATGAGATACCCAATCTGATGGGGGCACGAATCACAGATTTTGTCATGATACTCTCTCAATTAACTAATTTTTTTGAAAATAATCATCTGTAAAGAGGATTGTACAACCCCCCCCCCCCCCCAAGAAATTAAAAACCAAAATCGGAATCATTATGAGACAAATGACTACTACTTTTAATGGATCATATAATCCATCAATCACTGGACAATAGATCAACTCTATTGATAAGAACTTCTCCATCCGTCAATGTTATGAACAATATAAGGTTATTTTGGCTACTTATAATATAGAGGGTGATTCTGATCAATGGTACACATTGATCAAAAATATGAAGCCAAATGAAGATATTGAAAAATCGTAATGGATGGATTTCTGGAAAATGTTTTTCGATAAATATTTTTCTCACACCCTCGGACATAATATGGTAAGGGACTTCCTTGCGGATAAGGAAAAAGAAGATGAATCCATCGGAGCATAGGAAGAAAACATCCAAAGGCATAAATGGTATGCCTCTGGATTTTTAGTTACCCTTAAATGAAAGGTTGACCGATTAATTGGTGGCCTAAAACCTATCCTACAGAAATCCCCAGTGATCTGTGTCTTCGATAGCTATGAAGAAGTTGTCTGATGTTCCCTCAATGTCGAAATATATATTGGAAAATATCATGGGTTTCATGGGGATAAGAAGTGGAAATATGAATTTAATTTTGGCAGTCTGATGGATAAATCCAATGGTTCTATGAAATTTCTACACTCCACTTTCCAAATGTGTGTACAGAAGCACCCCAGAAATATCCTCAAGGGGACGAGGAAACACATTAGGTGTGGAAGAGAAGTGCACATAGCAATTAACTACTAACAAGAAAAATCAACTGCTACGACAGAGGAGAGGAACACTCCATTCAAACACCAAATCATTTTTCATTACTTCAAATTCAAAGAACTAGGGAAATTTTCAATCCAGTTCCATCAGCCAAGGGTTTTCTATGGAAACCAACAACCTCTAAGGTGGCAGGGGAAATTTTTTTCCATCATTACCATAAAATAGAATCCCAACAACGAAGTGGTGATATGTATGATAGTTATTCATTCAAGAATAGTGAATGTGTTTTTTTATTCTAGTTTAATGGATTCTTTTATATCAGAAATCTTTAGTAGAAATATCCCAATACCACCACAAATCATGAGAGTAGAGATGTCGGTGCTAATGGAAAATGGGGAAATCATTACATACCATGAATATAACTCCTCCACTTTCACAATTTGTTGGTTTAACTTCTTGGAGAACCTCATCATACCCCATGGTGTAATTTTATTCAATTCTTGGCATGGATTGGATTTTTCTATATAAATACGACATAAATTTATATGAGAGGGAAATCACTCTCAATATGGTGAATTGCCTCCGATTCTGAACAAGTGAAAGGTAGAAGATGAATCTTCATTAGTTTCATTATCTCAAGAATGGATTTTACTTCCCTATGAGAATGTGTACCCTTATCAAATTAATGTGTCTAATAAAGAAACCATCCTTGAAGACTTTCCTCTTCTGAGGGAATTCACTGAAGTGTTTCCTACGGAATCTTCGGATCTTCCTCCTAGAAGAGATGTTCAATTATGGATTCATCTTATACCTAGGGTGTTTCCAATATCTATGAATATATATATAATGGTTTTTTTAAAGTATAGTGAGCTAAAGAAACAACTTCAGGAGAATCTACATAAAGGATTAATACGCCGAAGTGCTTCACCATGGGGTGAACCTGTTCTCTTCGTCAAGAAGAAGGATGGGTCAATGCGCCTTTTCATTAATTATTGTGCACTCTAAAAAATCACGATAATGAACAACTATCAACTACCATGAATTTATGACTTGTTCAATCAACTATGTGGCACAAAATACTTATCCAAGGTGATCTATGATCGGGATATTACCTAGTATATGTGATAAAGGAGGATATCCCAAAGACTACTTTTTGTAAAAGGTACGAGCACTATGAATTCATAGTAATTCCTTTTGAACTCACTAATGGTCTTGCAATCTTCTTGGACAAGATGAATAATGTCTTGAGATATCACTAAGAAAAATTATTGGGAATCTTCATAGATGATATTCTGATATACTCAAAAACCAAAGAGGTGAATGAGGAGCATCTAAGCACTGTAATAGAGACCTGAAAAAAGGATAAGCTCTTTGAAAAGTACAGAAACTGTGAGTTCCGGTTGAAGGAAGTATCATTCTTTGGTCATATCAAAACAAGAAATGGGATATTTTTGAATCCATCCAATACCATATAAATTTAATGATGGATGAGGCCAACACTGGTGATGTGTATCTATCGCTTCATCAGGTTAGCTGGATGTTATCTCTGATTTGTGAGATATTTCTCACGATTGTGAAAACCACTTACCAAGCTAACTCAGAATAGGGTAATGTTTTATTAGAGTGATGAAAAAATATAGATTCAAGGAGTTGAAAAAGAGTTTTATCACTACACCCATTCTCACGCTACCCAAAAGTGGATATATTTTTATGGTATTCGATGACTATTCGAAGAAGGGCCTGGTCTGTGTGTTGAAAAGAAATGAAAAATCCATTGCCTAAGCTTCAAGGTAATTAAAATTTCTTAAGAAAAACTATCCAACACCTGATCTAGAGATGGATGTAGGAATTATCAATTTAAAAATTTGCGACATCCAATCTTGTGGGTAGAACATTGAAATATATATGGATCACAAAAACCTCAAGTATATATTCACAAAAAAGAGCTAAATATGTGCCAATGAAGATGGTTAGAGATGGTAAAATACTATGAATTCTCAATTCACTACCAACCTAGAAAATAAAATAATGTGACATATTCACTAATTAGAAAGGAACTAGTGATTATATCACTGATGATAATTTAAAATGATATAATCTTCTTAGATTTGATGAAGATGGACATGGGAATCATAAATAATGGAACATCATCAATCCTTTCAAAAATTATTTCTCAACTGTCTATTTTGGAATGGTTAAAGGATGCTTAAAAGGATGATATGGGAACTCAGAAGAAGTTGGAGACTCTCAGAAAAGGGAAATCATCAGATTTCAATATTAATGAATAATGAATTGTGAGATTTGTGTGAAGACTATGTGTTCCATCACGCCCGAACATAAATAAATAACTTTTTGATGATGCACAAAGTTCAAATTTCTCCATTCACCCAGGAAACACAAATAATTATTGCAATCTGAGAGAGCACTATTGGTGGGATAACATGAATAAAGAGATCGCTAAATATACATCATAGTTCCTAGTATGTCAGCAGGTGAAGTCTGAGTGGAATAAGTCTAAGTGGATGATGCAACCATTACCCATACCAAAATGGAAATAGGAAAACATCACCATGTATTTTTCCCTGGACTTACGAAAACATCAGAAGGAAAAAAATAATATCTGGGTTCTTGGGGATCGTCTTACAAGAACTGCAGACTTCCTTACAATTTTTGGAGGATTTCTCATTGGATCAACCAGCACAGACATACATCATAGAAGTGGTAAGGCTGTATGGAGTTCCACTTTGGATTGTGTCCGATCGAGATCCAAGATTCACCATTATGTTATGAAATATTCTCCAACATGCTCTGAAAACTGAGCTGAACTTTAAAATATATTATCATCATCAAATTGATGGACAATTTGATTGGACTATCCAAAAACATGGGTATATGTTGAGGGAATTCTCAATGGACTTCTAAGGTGGATGTGAAAAAAATATTTTTCTAGTTGACTTCTCTAAAAATAATGTTTTCCACTCAAGAATACAAATGGATTTTTATGATTCCTTTTATGAGAAGAGTTGCAGAACACTGACATGTTGGGATGAGGTTGGGGAGAGAAAACTCCTAGGTCTAAAAATGGTTGGTGAGATGGTGGATAAGGTTAAGAGAATTCTATTGTACATTAAAGCTACTCAGTGTCGAAAAAGTACTATGCTGATAATCATCAACAAGGAACAGATTTTGTTGTTTGAGACTTGGTATTCCTCTACATATCACTATGGAAGATGTTTATGAGATTTGGGAAGAAAGGGAAGCTTAATCTAAGTTACACCAGCCCATTTAAAAAACATGATCACATTGGAGCAGTGGGAATCAACTAGTACTACCACAAGACCTACATAAAGTACATGATGTATTCATTATATCACTCTTGAGGAAGTACATACCTGACCCATTTCATGTACTTAATCTAGAGACGGTACCATTATATAATTACCTATCCAATGAAGAGAATCGGTAAAGAACATAGATCATAGGGAAATGGTTCTACAAAATAAGAGAATGTCCCTCATCAAGGAGTTGTGGGGAAACCACAAGTTTTAAAAAAAATATGGGAATTGGAAGATGTGATGAAGCAGAGTTACCCTCATCTTTTTTAGTGTGGGATAAGAAAATTTTGAGGGTGAAAATTATTAAGGGGACAAGGTTGTAACAACTCAAACTTTTATTAATGAAAATTCCTCTTGATTTAAATAAATGTCTTATTATGTAATATTATTATATAAAACATATAAAATTACTTTGTTTTATGTTTTTTGATATCAAAATACAGTTAAGAATTATTACCACTGATAATATATCCATTGAACAATGATCACATGATTAGTATAAATATAGAGCTTTAACAAATCCAATTTACTCAGAAAAAGGATTTAATGACCTAATGTAGTATAATTGATCCATACAAAGCACATTTTTCAGAGAACTAAAAGGAGGTGGTGTCACTAGGCTTCACTCTTTACCATGCCCATGTAGTGATTCAACACGTTAAGCTTGAACTAAATTTCCTATAGGAGAAGTAGAAATTAATTGAGATTAACACTCGAGCGATGTTATCTGTGCTGCCCCAAGAGTCTATCACCATCGCATACCTTACCCTTAGGTCTTATGCGGGTGTTATAAGGGGTTAAGTAACAAGACCCTAGCACTATGATTATGTTCTTTAATTTTTGTTTAAAGAATATACATTCATTTTATTATTGTTTCTTTGTAAATGGTTCTTAAGGAACAAATATTATTATTTATTACATTAAATTAAGAAATCTATCTGGATGAATTAATTGATTTTTCAATTAAACAATATTTTAATAATACATTATTACTAAATTATGTTTTATTAAATATAAATGATCATATAATTTTTATGAATATAATAGTAATTTTTATTAAAGTTTGATTGTTGTTTATGTCAAAACCCATTAATTTTCGATAAATATCATTTTTTTATTTTACATGTAAAAAATTGACATATTTATAAAAATACTTCGATAAAATGAGTATTATTTTTGGAATCAGGATGTTTGAAATCATCCAATGGTTCATTTTTTATAATTTTTTGAGAAAGTCCAATTTTTGGGTAAAAATTAAGTACCAGTTAAATATATAATTTGTTTTTTGACATCATAATGACCCAACAATGATGTAATAAAATACTATAAAAGGATTATTCGTTCAATATATGTTTTATGGTTAAAATAATTGTATATTAGATTAGTTTGATTTTTTACAATTCCTTAGTGGACCAACCACATCTTTTTAAACATTTTACCATTTTAAAACGATTTTCTTGAGAGTGTGACTCACCTCCACATGAGAAAGACAAATATATTTATAATTTCATCCATTGGCCTTATAAAATAATTTTTTCCTCTTTACAATTAAAAAATGGGAGAACCCATGGGTTGTTTTATAGATTTAATCATTTTAATGTGTAGTGTCCAAAACCTAAATAATAAAGAATTCCCTCTATTTTACTATATAAACACACCCATAATCCCACTTATATTCACTCAAAACCATTGGAGAACGTCCATACTAAGTCCTAATCTATATAGCTGCTTCCAACATCACCCAAAAATCCCAACGAGCCTCTCCCAAGCCTTTATGATCACACTTCCATGTAAGGGATCCTCACTTTCCTTCCTTTCTTATTTATATCCATGATTCCTTACATTTTTATAAACTTTTATTTTCAATTAAAAATGTTGGGGTATGATTTTGAAACTGCCCTATACTTACCTCCTTAAGATTGAGTTATTACAAATCCCATTCATTCTCATTAATTCGACTCATGTACAACCTTTACAATACCAAAATTCCATAAGGGATTTCATCCTTCCTCATTTTGTCCAAATTTTCCAATGTTATTATACCCATTTATTTTCAGTTAAAAATGATGGGATATGATTTAACACCTTCCCAGTACTACCCTACTCATTTTTTGATGATGATATACCCCTCTATCTATTTCTCATTAATTCCTCCTTGTACACCTGTTACCATGCCGAAATTCTATAATGAATTTCCCTTTTCTCATTTAGATTCGATAAAATATTTTATATTATGAATCTAATGTTCATTAAATATCTTGGGATATTATGTTCAATGACCCAATTAATGAATGTTTAATGTATAAATAATTAGATACCAATTTCTCTCTCAGAAACCCATTTTATGATTTCTATGTGACATTGTTATGCTACCAAGGTTACATCAAAATTTCCATTCCAAAATCAACGTGTAAGTAAATATCATACCCAAATGTCTATCAAGGGTATTAAAATTTATTCACATGTAATTATTGATTAAAGAATTAAAATTATGTATTACATATCAATTATATGTGGAATAAATTATGATGCTTAATGAATCCTTGTTGTATGATCTATGTGGCACACTTATGCATGAAATGAAATGATTATGAAAGGAGTGCCTTGATTGTACTGCAATGCATTGTGTAAAGAATAGTATCATTATTCTCCATGTGAAATGAGGGTTTAATCATGCTAATTCAAGTTCAATGAGGGGTTACTCATACTAATTCATTTTAAATGAGGGTTTACTCATGCTCCATGTGAAATAAGCCTTGGCTCATGCTAATATCATGTTAAATGTTGTTTCCACATCTCCATGTTAGGAGAATCATGCTATATAATGCCTTTTTTGTTCATGTTTCTATTATGTTCCATTGATATACATATTTCCTAAAATGTATTTTATTATTCATTTTATGCATTTTTTACTCCCTTACTAGACTTTATAGATTACCTTTTTATGTATGTCCTTAGGTTATCCCATTCATTTTTAAGTATGAAGGATTTTTGTGGTCATGTAAAATAAGTTTTCAATAAAGATGTTGATTTTTATGAATTATGTTTTTATGTAATGTACAGAACATCCCAAGACACTAGAAATATATATTCTTATAGTTTTAATAAGTTAAAGTATATGTAATAAATCATGATTATGTGTGGAATAAATAGTAGGGTTGTTATAATAATTTTTTCCTCACCATATCCTCACGTTACCATGTAGGTTTCTCAAGTTGGTGGTTTCTCTACAAAAAAAATGATAATGTTAGTGGTATTATTTCATAGAACTTTCTCTCTATAATAAAAAATATCCATAGGTTTACCTTCGTAATATTTATCATTTTCCATAGGTATAACCTATTAGTAAAGCATTAGTGAAGGATCTGGTGTGCGCTACCTCAAGAAAGAAACATAGAACTCATAATGGACTTGAGATAGATTCTATGGAAGCTCCAAGTGATAAGATACTATCCCTAATCAATCAGGAATCTAAAATGAGAAAAAATATCAAGCGCTAAATATTTCTTTTTTTGGATCTCATAACCTTCTTCCATTGAGTAATTCACAGAAACACCTTCTCACCAACTTTAAATTCTAGATCACATCCACAATTATCAGTACAACCTTTAAATTGAATTTTTTCTTCCCATATGTAATGTTTATTGGGAATATATTTCTCTTATATATCTCCCTTTAACAATGCTCTCAATATATTTATTTCTCCAACTTTATCTATGAGGGTTGGAAATCTACAGCTCTTTATATGGAAGGATTCATAAGGATAAATATTAATTTTTCAGTGAAAATTATTGTTGAAAGAAAAATATACTAGAGAAATATATTTATAAAATTCACATTCAAAATCTAAATAATAGGATCTTACCATATCATATAGGGTATGAATTTCTCTTTTGGACTGACCATCTATCCATGGATGATACACAGTGATAAAACAAATATATGTATCAAGAGTTTTTTGAAGGCTTCGCCAGAACATCAAGGTGAACCTCAAGTACCATTATAATACAACAGAATGTGGTACTCGATGAAACCTACGAAATTACTTAATATATATCCTGGAAATTTATTCTTGATAGATTTATTATTTGATATAAATAAAATGTTATGAATTTATATGATGGTGGAATAAATCCCATATATCATTTTCCTTTAACATGTTTTATGGAGTATGAGGACAAAATCCATTATAATGTATTATCATTTCCATTTTGGTATGGGCAATGGTTGTAACACCCCCTTAGACATTTGTATCTTAGCCATAACATTCTGACATAACTAGTACAAGGATACGAACTCTACAATATCTCTCTTCATTCCATCCCATTATAAATACTCTTTAAATAATTATAATACATTTTACATCAAGGATGAATAAAGAATGAGGAACTATGAGCTTCCCCATATATCGCTTTATTAAAATTAGGTATATATTGAGCATATATATGTTTCATGAAACTTATCATTCCATCATGATCAAGGATAAGCATAGTATAATTATTTGGGGTTTCTATATCTCTATTTCTTCCTTCAATTCCTCTATAATCCTCACATGTATGGATGGTTGAACACTTATTTTAGAAAGATATGAATTCTAAACTTCATTCAATATTTCATGATCATTCCATTAAAAACCATAAATATTGGATCTTTTAGGATCATAATTTTATATAAGCAAGAATTTCCCTTGAAAATAAATGAACCAACTACCTCATTCACTTTACAAGGTTGGTAATTTATTTACTAGTCATAATATTTAATCATATACAAAGATATATATTGGAATATATTCAACTCCTCCTATGTGAATATATATTTTAAAATTTTACAATCAGAATAAATTTCACACCACACTTCGTAAATATAGTTACCCAATATATTTAATGAAAACATTACCATAGGTAACTTCAAACTTGGTGTTGGGTAATTTTACTCATGGACCCTCAATTACCATTACACATAAGATATCACGGTATCATTTTACATAAGAACACATTTAATTCACTTATTTAATGAATCAATACAGATTAAAGACCCTTATATATTTTATTTTATTTTAACAACAATGCACTGATTAAGCCTCCATTTAGTTACATGATTTTTTCTTAACATTCATCTGCCCAAAGGAACTTGCATACATTCCAAGTTAGCATGGAATGTGGATTAGAAATATATGAGAAAATTTCCAGAAATAATTGATAACATCCATCCAAACCAAGAAAACATAAATTATCAGTCACATTAGTTGTTATAGGTGAACGTTCAATAGCCTCCATCATTAATAGATCCATTTATATACTCTCTTTTAATATTATATGATTTAAAATTAATCCTTTTCTAAACCAAATCCACAATTTTTAGTTAAATTTAAATTTTATTATTACATAGGGTCTTCTCTAAAATTCATAGGTCATATTAATGCTCTTACTTTCACTTTTAATAGGTAATAATATCATCTATAATGACTACCACAAATTGATTAATGTAAAATCTAAATTCTTATTCATTAGGGATGTGAAGATAATAGGGCATGGGAATGAAAAAATATTATTACTATAAATTAATAGTCTCCACACCTTGTATGGAATGTTTCATTGGGTATGTCCAAATTAATTGACCAAAATTTATGATATCAAGATTTAAAATTAATCATGGGAAAGAACTGAGTTCCACATAGTTGATCAATCATGTCATAAATATGGGGTAGGAGATAATTCTTATTTATTTTTATCTTGTTTTTTTTTCAATAGTCAATCTATAATCTCATTAATATATGTTTTTCATAAAAAAAATATGTTCATCCTAAGGTGAAACTATGAGGTCTAAAAGTGGTCTAGATACCCTGAGAGATGGGGGTCAAGGTATGAATATTATTTTCAAAATTATTCCTTCCCCATGGGATATTGACTTCTTTATTATAAGGTTTTTTTGTTTACACTTTTTTTTTCTAGTGTTATCCTTTACTCTTTTATCTGATTTTGATGCTTTTAATGTAATACATGAAAGCTAGAATAATGACATAGTGATTTTTACTTGGTTCACCCTCACTAGGCAAAATCCAAGGACCATACTAATGTGATGTTGTGATTGTACCAAATTCACTAAGGCTCACTTCCAATAATGATGGTTTGGTATAGATCATGTATATATCCACTTTCACTACCATTACATGGTTTAGCATATTCTCACTAAGTTCATTGGGGCCACTCCCTAAGTCTCTTTCACTAGATCACTACTGGGGGAAATGATCATATTTTTCCTCTTTCTTCACTCACTTCTCTTATAAGGGATCCACCCAATGTTTATGGACTTGTATTTACTATCATTATCATTAATTAATGAATCATCCACTATATGTAGATGCTCTATTGATTTCCCACTTTCATCCTATGATTAATACTTCTTTACCACAATTGTATTATCTATATTTAAAAATTTCATGCAATCTTAGATTGACTTGAATGAATCTTTATTCATGGAATGAAAGTGTTTCATTTTTCATAAAAAACCTACTTGAACACTACTAAATACTTGAGTGAAACACCCTTTTTACTCCAAACCCACAACTGATGTGAAACTACTTTATGGTTCATAAATTCTACTCAACTCTCTATTTGTGAGCCACTTTCTAGAGCATGGGTCACTAGAGCTATAATTTTTTCTATGTGTTATTCTTATACAGAATGAGGGGGTAGCTTCTTATTTATAGTCATATTAGAGACCATGAGTGTAAGGTGCACAAATTCTCCCAAAACGCACAAGTCTCACATTTGTGCAACATCACCACGCATGAAAAATACAAAACTTTTGAACCATTCTTTCTTTTTTCATATTTTGATGTATTGATATTGAAAAATGAATGGTTTTCAACATTAAAAACATCTTTAACAATTGTGTGCAACATTATTTTCTAAATAAACTTTTCCCCACATTCCAATTTTTAATCCAAAATATTTATCAAACACTAGGAATTTGCTCCACCTTTTATACATTATTTTTGTACTTCCTCTAGACCATCCATTCCTTTGTCTTCCTTCTTTGTCAACATATATTGTATAAAAATCTATAAAACTTGAAAAAATATCATGGAAACCCTCATTTCCAAAGAACACGATCAACCCAAAAATTCTTCAATATTACATTTAGAGATGTATTCCAAATAGAAATACATTGTGTAATGAATCCACTATGAACATTATCTTAGATATATGCCATCAATTCCTAAATAAATTGTGTCCATTCTAGAGGGAGTATTTTAAATATTTTTAGCCCAATTTAATAGTTCAATTGATAAATAAAATTTGTGATTCGTTGTATGATTAGTAAACTCTTTGGAAAAGACATTAAAAACACCCTTATAAAGGGAAAATCATTGATGTTGAGTTTATCCCCAACCATTAGAGATAAATAACCCTTTTGAGAAAGAATAATTAATCATACATTGTGTGCAGTTTCCATATGGAGTTCGTATTTATCTTTAAATTAAAGATAAATTATAGATTGTTTTGGAATATCAATCATGATTAATGTTCGTTGGAAATTGTTATAGTATTTATATATAGAAATAAAATTCATTCCTAATATAAATTCAAATTAAAATAGAAGGAGAATAAAAATATTTTTAAAATGTACATTTCCAAAAACATCAATCGGGGAAGAATCATAGATGTGATATGTGATCATTACACCATTAGTGGGTTTCACTTCTAATTCAACATATTATCATTGGAGTGGAATTTTGATACCCATGTAAAATTAGTCAGATATAAAACAATTGGTAGATCCAAATTCAAATAAGTAATTATATTTTCTAGAGTGGATGCTTAATATACCTTTCACATTGTATTTATCATAATCCTCATTTAAAATAATGATCACATGATATTTAAATTTTTCTATCAACAAAAGAGGTTGTAGACATCAATCATCATCATTAACCTTTGACTTTTACCATTAGTTAAAATAATTCCCATACTATTTTCTATTGAATCATTAGAGTATGGGTTGTACATTGGTTGGAACATTTTTCACTTATATTGTGTTAACTATACCATTAACATATATATAACATTAAAAGGATTCATAAACCACCTTTATACAATTAAATCACCACCATGTTTCATTCATGTTTTTCTCATGTTGTTTTATCCAACATTTCTAGCATTCATATAGATGGAATTTACTTCCACCATGGTTTATTTAAGGTTTATTAAGGGTTGGTCTTCCATTTACTACCAAAACCGTAGAAATGGTGGGACTGTCAAATTTCAATAACTACCATATGTGCACATCATATTATATCTTCATAGCTGTTAATGACTCAAATAAAAAAGGTCTTTTAGAGACTAGGTTTTATGCCACTAAAGAATCAATCAACCTTACTTTTAAGATGGATGATAATTTTATCTCATAAGTCTTTTAAAATATTCATCATAGGTACTAATGTAATCATCATCTTTCTTCTTAATCTTAAATAATTCATTCTCTGTTTTTTTTAAAATAATGTAACGAAATTACTTATTGAAAAAAAAATATCTTAAACTAATCTCACTCAATAGAGTTAATTTGTTCCTATTACCTCTTATGCTTCATAGGATTCCAAAATTTATATACTTCACTTTCCAAATGAAAAACAATAAAAATTAACATTTCATGCATTGAACAACTGGCATTGTAAAATATCAATTCATTGGTGCTGATATATTTCTTAGAAAATAACTGGTCAGTTGAACCACTAAAAGGTGTATGTTACCTTATAAAGGACTAAATAGAACATTTATACCTCCATTTATAATTTTTATGTTAATTGAGTTTCATATATTGATAATTTTTGTGATCATAACAATGGGATTTTAAATTCTATCTCCATTAACATTTTGTTTCTCATGAAGACAAATCCTTCATTTTTTGTGGCATTCAACATTCACACAGTTTTTTGGGATCAATCCACTGACTAAAACCAAAATACACAGTGTAAATAATAATAATCATAGTGGGGAACCTCATAATCCTTAAACATCACATATAGGATATATAAATAATGACCCATTATTTTGAATATATGACACCTTTGTCTTAACCTATGTCATCCATGATCATTATTGAAATCATTCATGATAGTTTGTAAATACTTTTTTAATTTCCAAAACATATACCTAAATAGTTTCAAACATGGTCTAGATTAGGGCATGTTATTGTGCACCTAGTGTTGATCAATTCATGTTCAATTTTCCATTTTCGTAGTTTTTACTCATAAGAAAAACTATTATGGATCCTCATGAACATATAGTGTCTAGATAGGGATGTACATTTTTGGAAACCACTCACTATATCCATCACCAAAATTATAGGATACCTTCATATACATAATATTATCCTTAGAATTATCCTTAAACATTTCTATAGGGGTCTCAGTATAGATTTATTATCCATGTTTCCAAAGGTTAAATAAATCATTTTCTGATACCAATAATAACAACTAAGTATTTAAAAACAAATTCATTATATATTTTATATGAATATTCTATACATATCACAAATATATTCCCATCAAGAAAACAATTAGTGTCTTTAGAGACTACTTACAAAATATACTTATTTCATGAATGATCTTCAACATATCACATAATGATATCCTCATTTAATTATCATTATATGAATTCCCTATGTAAAACATTCTTCGTAATAAAGGGAAAAGAAACATAAGAATGGGTGATCTCATATGCTTCGTAATGGTAAACAAAGAAGATATAAATCTAGGATAATATGAAATTATTTGATTCAAATATTTGTATGATATTTATAAATATTACTAAAATGTTCTTTCCCAATCCATCATGTATCATTTACATGAGTGATAGAAAAAAAAATTATAATTTCCATGTCATGAATCATAATAGTGATAAATCATCATAAATCAATCACGAACCTTAATATCATATCATATAAGCATGGAACCATCTTAAGTATGGAGTGTTATATATATATCATGTTTAACAAATAATATTATAAAATCATTTCAGATCAAGAATCCCTACCTATTTCCTATTACAAAATAGATAAGGAATCATCACCTTTTTCCAATAGTGAATCAAGCGCAATGGCTTTTCTCCAATACCAAATCAAGCACATTATCCTATATCCTATAAGATTCTAATCACATTAGATTGTTTCCAATAATTTTCTCATGGGATATAAATATTTAACCAACTAATTGGATGTAGATATAGTTCCCACTCATCACATAATCTATAAATTTTTATTCCACAAGATGAAAATACATTCATCAAACCATCATATCATAACCCATGTAATTAAATACGGTTTCCTAAACATTTCATCAATCGATCATAGCACAACCCATGGGAAAAATATATAGGCTTCATAATCATCTCATAATCATAATAATATATATATTCCATCTTGATAAATAGTAAGGATAATAAAATTCGATCACATCCCTAGTAAAATCTAAGTATCAACCATTCTTGTTTTCATTAATGAATATAAATTCCAAAAACATTTCGTTAAAATGTTAATTAAGAAAACATAATTTCCATTTGAAATCACTTCTTTAAAATTAAAATATTTTATATAATTTATGGAAAAAAGTATCAGTGATAATTACCATGAAAAGATGTAAATTTATCTTCAAATTTTTTAGTAGTCAAGATTGTCTGAAATTCTGTTCATTCCATACAAGTTAAAATAAATATTACATTAATATTTTTGATAAAATTTAAATAGTGCCTCATTCAAAAAAATTATATGAAGATTCTTTTTAAAACATATTTAAAATAATAAACATGGGTAAAAATTCCTTGGAAAAATAATTTTATAATCATACATCTTTAATTACAAAATTTTAAAAAACATTACATATAATAAAATGGATTTTTAACCATAAAGAATATAATTTTTATTTTATTAAAAAATAATTTTGTCTCTTGCATACATAAAGAGAGTTAAATTTAATTAAAATGTATGTTATCAATAAATAACTATATGAAAATAAAATTATCTTATTTTATTAGAGTTATATCATAATATCTCACCATTGGAAGCATAATCGTAAAAAATCCCGATAAGAAATGATAATGTAATATCAAACCCTTACCACTTGTGTAACTTTGGAATCATAAAATATAGGGAATAAATAAAATTATAAGTAAATTTAAATCCATATAAATTTCATAATAATTATCCAAAAATAAATTCATGGTTATTATCTGCACCAACCAAAATAAACAGGTCATGAATATGGAATTTTTCTCATAGAAATAAAAGTGAGACAAAAAATCCCTTAAATACATTAATAACTATTGAACCATATTTACCATGAAAATATATCATTAAATAATAATTTAAATTTAATTATAATAAATAAATTCATGGTATAATATTTAAAATGGGTTTTATAAACACCTAATAAATTAAGATAAGTACATAACATAGAATATGTCAAAAATAAGAAAATATAAGACAAAAATCTCATACATGGTTTGATAATGTTGAATTGTGATCCCCATGACATAATTATATTAAATGAAACATAAAATATAATTATAATTAATATATATATGAAATATAATGTAAATGTTTCTTTATATACACCTCATAAAACAAGATAGGCGCATAACATTACATATATCTCAAAGAAGACAATTGGAGATAAAAATCCCTTAAATTTAGTCTCGTCAAACACATTTGAAATTACTATAAAAAATACAAGTTTTTTATACATATATTCTAGTAAAATAACCATATATATCAGACCATATATTGTTTACTTAGGACCTTTTATTACTTTTTTATTATCAATTCCATGTTAATATTACATTTAAGGTGATAACTTCTACATTTTTATGTATGTTTTGGTTCAGTAGTTTTTAGACTTGGAAATTGTTCATGGTTCCATAATATACATAGTTATAATCATTATATAAATTTAATTGAAATTAATTATTTACATATTTATATTAATCCATTATATATTATGATAGAAAATGACTTGCACCATTCTTGGAGATGACTAGTCATAAATTTTCATGAATACTGATTTCAATTTATTGACGGATGGAGTAAAATAAAATTAAATGTTAATTGACATATGTTGACTGTTTTTTATATGATATATATAATATATATTCATTTAATATATCTATATTACCATACATGTCAAAATAAAATAAAAACATATAACATCGCTTCATGGAGGAGGTAGTCCATAGGTAAGAACGATAGACATTATCATATTCCAAAGGATTAGAAAGTAAGAAGGTATATGTGATATTATAATTAAATAAGTATAATAATTTTATAAATACAATATAAATATTTTGAATCATTCATCATATCAATCAGTGAGAGGCATTGATGGAAAACGAATTACATAGGTTCATAAGGATGTAGTTTATTGTTCAAATGATCGAAGATTTCATTTCCAATTTGATGGAAAGGGATATGGATACTGGTCATCCCATTAATATAATAAAATATAATTATATTTATTAAACATACTTTATTATATCATCTTGTTTGAATAAGATTTTATGCATGTTGAATAATAAATAAAATGCCAATGCATGGTTAAGAGCTTTACCTCTTATTCAGAGAGACTCTTTAGGTTTATCAATAATGCCTTATTAAGATGTTTTACTTATAAAAATAAGGCCTATATGAGGTTTTAAAAGCATTATGGAAGATATTGTGGTGGGTATTTTCTGAATCAAAATTATTTGATAGTCTGAAGAGGAGTGGATAGTGGATGCACTTTTATAAGTGTCGAAAGGAACCCACATGGAAACTACCAGACAATTTCCCAAAACAATTCCAAAATGATAAATTCATTACAAATTAATCCTTTATAATTAAAATATTTTATATTTTATAATATTATAATGTTTATATATGGCCATACCAATGTATTTAGAAATGTTTTATTAGAAAATCATCCCTTATCATTTGGATTAACCCTCCCTATAAAACTGTTTTAACTATAAAAGTGATAATTTAATTTTACGTTTTCATTATTCATTATGAAAAAAGGTTAAGTTGAAATTATTATATAATATTAATTATTATTATTATCATTAAAAATATGGAATCAATTTTTCAAAATAAAATTCATATAAGTGGTATAATTTAATTTAAAATAAAACATGCATATGTGACAAAGAAACAATTTTCTAAAGAGGAAATTTTTTCATTATTAAATGTTTTTTATTCCAAAATATATATTAAATTGAATAAAATTAATTAAATTGGATTAATTATAAAATAATTAAAATAATAATACTTTTAAATCATTTTAAACAGAAATACAATTGTGAAAATTATTTAAATAAAAAATTTATTTTCTATAAAAATCTGTATTTTTTACTATTCATTAAAAAAATTAATCCTTTGCAAATAATAAAATGAATTCAAAGTAAGAGAATTTTGAAATGATTATTACAAAAAATATTTTCATTTCATCAAATCATTTACCTAAAATTATCAATAATTAATTTTATTATTTGTTCTAAAAAATGAAAAATCATTTTTTGAGAAACATGTATTTTTGAAGCTTATAAAGACTTTAATAGATATTTTTTACGTAATATTAAATATAGTTTGATTATCTAAAATATTTTTAGTTAATTTGAAAAATACATTTATTATTTTTAATACCACCATGTTTAATTTCTTAGTTATAATATTCGTGTATAAAGAATAATATTAATAGTATTTCCCGATCCATTAAAACTCGGTGTTGTGTATAACACAATCTATCAAAAAAATTAAATTATTTTGAAATATACATTATATAAATTCTGGGTTTTATAGTTTCTATTAATGAATTTGGGTATTATTGGATACTACTTTAAACTGTCTATGATTCATCTTAAAATGGGGGTGATTGGTGGAAAAGGATACCTTTATCAAATGATTGTGTAATTGTCTTCAGTGCAATAGATGGAGTAGTCCATATTGGGGGATTCTCAGGTGGTGGTATATAGAGAAACAATTTTTTGTTTTGATTCAAATAATTGGGGGTTTTATGATAATGAACACTTTTTTTCTTCATGGTAGGTTCTTAATTCCATCTGTGATATATGAGGAAGTTCTCTGGGAGTTCAATAACTCACCCTTAGATTTACATCTTGGAATGGAAAAATAAGTACCATGATTTGGGAGGTTATTTTTATTATATTGGGCTGAATTATTCTTTTTTGAGTTCTTTTCCCAATATTTATCCTTCCCAATGAGAAATCTAATCACTATTCTCCCAAAGGTTTGATGTAGTCGTTAGATAATCCTCAGTACATGTAGGAGGAAATTTTAATGTAATTATTCTCCAGCCTATATTGAGATTAGGGAGGTTATAATACTATATGGGTAATAATATATATTTTGGTATAACCATATCACTAATAAAAAATAATGTATTTTGGATCAAGGAGTGTTTTATTTAGTTTTTAGAGGGTATGGGAGGCTTCATGGAGTACTGGAGATGATCACCCTTGGTCATAATCCCCATTTCACATCTCTTGTATGGAGGGAACTTCAACATGATTTTTTATCTCATTACTTCATCATAACCAAATTTCATTCAATGATGGGGGTCAAATATATTATACTACATAGACTCTTTAATACATGTTTCACACTTGTTTCTTGGATATCATAGGTTCGTTGGTGAGGAACCCATCTTTGGTCGAGTTTATGGAAAAAATAGATTTAACTCCATCAATTGTATATAAACATTTGGTTCATTTTATGGATGACCTTATTATTCTCAATAATTCTATAATGGGGTCATAGAGTTAGAAATTATTGGTTCATAAATAGTGTAGAGTTGGATAGAAATGGTGAAAGTGATTTGAGAGTGGATTAATGTAGTAATCGATCCCTAAAATTCCAATTTTGGCCATTAATGGAGGCCGATTGAGTTCAATGTTATAGATAATATATTTTTTAAGGTGACTCCTAATCATTATTTGTGAACTTATGTTCATTGTAAAAGTATTTCTCCCTAGTTTGTTTTGAATTTCATGGTTTTTTTCATTTTGGAGTAGTCGCATGACCACTAGAACTTCTCCCATTATTGATATCAATTGAAGAAGTACTTATTGTTTCATAGATTATATTTTATATTAAATATGAATACCACATCATCAATTTTTTATAGATTTATATTTATTATGATGATTCCTTAAACAAGTTTCCCATTGAGATCTATAACCTCCAGGATATGGTGTTTTATGGGCATGTTCTTTCCGTAGTTCATGTCATAAAGAAACATGATGTTGTTATGGAAAACAACTGGGATCCTAATTAAAATATGTGCACTCAGTACCCCATGTTGTTTGTTTCTTGGTTTACCCTTTTTTAATATTGTTTACCTTTATATAAATTATGATATATTTATCACTTCCATGACTTCGTACATATAGTATTTATCATTTTCGAGAGGTATCACCACCAGTAGAGTGTTTGTGAGATAGTTAATATTGTTTCATAGTTTTTACATTATCCATCTAATTTATATGTTTTAGAACCAATGATAGTGAAATCATTGAGTGGTATCTCATGAGGTGGTAATTCATAAGATCATTTTCATCCCTCCATATGGGTTTTTTAAATTCATCAAGTTGAATACTTATGGATATTTATATGATGTCGGGAACTGATTTCTTAAAATTCCACCACATCATTTATTTTCACGAATCAATGGCATCAACATGTATCTTTCATGTTATATAGAATATTGTTCTATTTTTTTCATATTTAAATTTTCAGCAAACCATTATTTTGGGACTGGGGTTGGAATTTTTTGCATTGGGTTCTCAAAGATTTGTTATGGGGACTCGTGGTACTAACATGATCCACAGTGTTCAAAATTGAATTGTTATCCATTTTTTACGGATGGAACATGGTGGATCACCCAATGTAACAAATGGAACATGGAAATTCCCACTAAAGGTAATGTGTTGGGAATGGTGTTTTTTGGAACCACCTATATAAAATAGGGACATATTGCTCACTCCTCCATGGTTCTACGCATGATGAGGAGAAATCATCCAATCCCTTTAGTGATATGCCATATTGGTCGATAATAGAGGTAATCATAGTAGAAAATATGGCTTGTAATATTTCAAGAACAAGGGCTTGGTAACTATAAAATCAATTTTTAAAATCCATAGAAAAGTTGAAATAATTTTTAGGAGGTTTGAATCACCTTTTACCAATGGAATCCATAATTTACTAGGAGGTATCAATTTTCTAGTGACTATATTCAAGATGTATCTATAAATAGATTTCATGACCTCCCTTGTATCTATTTACTTTATTCTACAAACGTTTTGGATGACTTAATTCCCCCTTATATCGCTTTAATTATCTCTTTTTAGAGCTCTAACCTCTTAGATTTTTGACAATCATGTTCCCTAGATTCTGGATACATTATAATATACTACTTCTCTTTATTCTATCCATTTTTATGGATAATAATTTTGGAAACCCCATATGTTTTCGGTTATGTTTTGAGCTTGTTTTGTTGATGAATTTCTACGGGTATGTTTTAGTGGGTTTCTTATTCATACACAATGAGGTTTGATCCCTTGATTATTCTACTATGATAATGGTTTTTTTAAAGAGACAAATTATTTAAGGGATTTTTACTTTTCATTTTCATGAAACTATAAATTCTTTCATTATTTAACTCATTAGGTAATGGGTAAATTTAACATTGTGAAGATTAAACAAAAATAAAATAATGGATATTGGTTTTGGGATATATCAATCAAATCTATTTACATCATATTGATAGTTGCCTCTTTATTTTTTAGATAATGTTACTCATATTCTTGGTGATTCGATTTATAATGTTGTTATTCATTGAAATTGGATAATGAAAATACATATTTTAATCCTTAATGACTAGATAATAAATAGGAATATTTAATTTTTATCATTATTCTTTATAACTGATGTGAATTTATGTTATTCTTGATGAATGATTAAATAATTGGTATTTTTTAATAAAAGATACATTAGATTATCCATGTTTGTAACCAATGTTAAATGAATTGGTTAATACATTAAGGTAAAAAATTTATTATTTTCTAAAGGTAATTTTTGGGGGCTGATTGAACTTGTTTTCCTTATAAATGCTAGATGCCTCAGTTATAGGTCTTAGATACCATGATTACTAATATTTTTATTTCTACAATGTGTGATTTCTATAGATGTGGACCCTTTATAAGTGATATAATTTTATCCTAGAATGGGTGATGGTTTGGCATGAAATGGGTCGTGGTTCTTAGGGTTTATACAATAGTGGATTCCAATGTTAATGGGATTGATGATGAAATGTATGGTGGTGGTAGGGATGATACATGGATATATATAAAGGGTTGATGTAGGTATTTAACAATGTTTGATGAACTGAAAGGTGGATTTCATTCTTTTTACAAAGATATTTATTTGATGGTTGAATTAAAGGATAATTCATTCCTAACTTCCTTTCTCAACTTCTTAACACATCTTTTTTTTTCTTGGTCTGGTCATCTTTTATGGTTGATTAGGATGAATTATGTAGTTCCAAAAATTAAAAAATAAAAATTAATATTGAATATAACCCATGGGGTTTGGATTTAGATAAATGAATAAAAAAAATTTAATAGAAATTATATTATATGAAAGGATCAACAAAAAAATTAAATGATTTTTGTATTTCTATAAGTCATACAGACTGATGCGGTGGCATTTTGGTATTTGAGAGATTATAACTTTAATTGACTATAAGAATTGGTAGTTTCACTTAGTGTAGTTTGTGAGTTATCACTATATATATATATATATTATATTATTTGTTTTTCTATTTCATACTCTACCCCCACAAATTTTAGATGGGCGACCAATACCCAGTAGACTCTGGTGGTGTTTTCCATAGAATCAATGCTGGAGAGGATGGAGTGGTGACTACCCCATCTCCACAATATTTTCTCCATGTGTAGTGTTACATTATAGAATTCATATGGTTCTTCTTACTACATATTTGTTTAAAGGTTTGTAATCACTTGTGGATATTTCAAATAGAATTACTTCAAATTATAGTATCATAATTATTACTATAGCTATTCTATGTATAGGATATGATGGATTGAGGTATAGTACAAAATGTAATGGATATGATGGATTCTATAAATCTACTATGTTATATCTAGAGATGATGATACTGATGATGATATTTTATTATACATATGGTATAGGTTATTATACAGTTTCCTTTGATGCCTGGGGAATATTTGATAGAAATGGATCTGGACGTTCGATATTGTGGAGAGGGTATAAAACTAGTGGGGATGTGGTAGTAGGGTAACCTCAATATTATAATTCTGTTGTATATTATACTATTAATTTTTTGTGATACATGGTGAGGGATACAAGTTCAGGGAAGGAACTAAGCATAACATAATGTTGATGATTTAGTTTCATTGGTTATTCCATGGTATTTATTATGATTTCTTCAATCTCTCACAATGTTTTTAGGGAGGATATTGTTGACTATATTTTTTAGTATCACATGTATGCATATTAACTATTTTAATGTCCATAAAATAAGTCTAAGGATTGGGTTGGACATTACTTTTTTGTCGAGTTATTCATGAGTGGTCTGGGCTTTGAGGTCACTTCCAATGTCTTATTTGGTACTTTTAGTTTTCCATGGATAATTTTAAATTTTTATATTATTACATACATTTATTGGGATGAATTATTTACTATATGATAAATTTTATTGGTGGTATCTTCTTATCTCATGTTCCCCATAATCTATAGAGGGTAAGGCCTCTAATTTTTTTTCTATGATGTCCCCTCAGTTCTAGCAGCCAACCAGTGGACAATAGGAGGGAGTCTTCAGGCATCATCATCTCTCTTCTTTCATTTTTG
Organism: Viscum album; assembly: GCA_963277665.1. Lineage (NCBI taxonomy): Eukaryota > Viridiplantae > Streptophyta > Magnoliopsida > Santalales > Viscaceae > Viscum > Viscum album. The sequence goes on from OY728145.1 coordinate 487,518,499, forward strand.
GACAAGGAGGAGTACCTTTGGTCATAGGGGGTCATGAAACAATATATCAAACATAGTATTTATTTATGGATGAACATTTTATTAAAACATGAGTAATTCCTTTTTCGATACATTTGTTATCACTACATACATGAATAATTTGTTTCAGTTGTTTGATATAAATTTACTACTATGTATTCCGATGTAAGGTTAATAATTAAAAAAACATAAATTATAAATAATAAAAATCACAAACGTTAAAAATAAGATAATTTAAATATAAATATATCGTCAAGACATTCTATCTACAGAGAAACCATAAATAAATAAATTAAAATGATTATAAATGATATCTAATTAAAAAATTAATATAATTAAAAACAATATTAATTTTTTAATAAACATAATTTTTTTATGCATGAGGTGAAAACATTAATAAATAAAGTGAGACATAAGATATGGGTTATTTGTATTTATTTCAATTCGTTGAGACATGTTTCATATTATGAGCCATGTTTAATTTTATAAGGTTTAATTACTAAAATTTTTTCTTAATTTATTAAAAAAATAATTTTATGAGATTTGAAATTCCATATCTTTATCTCCCTTTCATGTAATTTTGATTTATAGAATACGAATGTTTTTATGGATTCTCATCTCGAAATTTCCTTCTTTGGAATTTTTTTTTTGAATTATGAAAATTTTTTCATATATATTTTAATTACTATCTATTGACATATTAAATTATAATTTTATCTTTATTTATGGTTTTAAATTTTTTAATTCAATTCATATCTTTCAATTAGTTTGGATTCAGAGGATAAAAATGTTGTCAGGATTTTGTCAACATAATTTCCTTTTCATTTGGTTCTAAGAATTCTTCATTAATTATTCTCATATGAGTTTCTTTTTTTCATTAATTTATTTATTAAATATAGATTATTATTTTTCTCTCTAGTTAAATATCATTACATCAAAATATTATTCTTTGATGGATTTAATTCGTTACAAAATATAATGTTGTTAAGTAGATTTCTCAACATTTCTATTGATTCTTTTACTTCCATGTCCACATTAATTATAATGTTTCAAAATTGTTCTTATTTATACTTAAATGATTAATTATGTTCATTATAATTATTATATTCATTCATGGTTTTCGAAAGTAATTTAATTCCTATTTATTTTGGAACTTTTTATTTTAAAAATAAAGTATAATATTTTTGAAAAATAAAAAATTATATTTCACTGTACATATGTATACTTTTATCACCCACTACATATTTCTTATCATTAAATATCTTTATTTTAAAGGATAATTTTTTTTGAATTATTTTAAATTTATTTTTTCATTTTCCCTCCATTAATCACATTGAAAATAATTTTTATGTGGCATATATTTTTTTTATTCAACTATGATACAAATGAATTTGAGAAATTATTTTTATATATTTTCCAAAATTTTCCTCTCAAAATCATAAAGATATATCTCATTTGGAGATATGTTTATTTTAGTTCTACAATATTATCTTTTAAATTTATGATTAATACCTAAACATTTTAATAAGGGTTGTGTTCTTTGTCACTCTTTATCTCTCCCTTGACTTATTTTTTTCCTCCTTGAAAATATTATTATATTTTATGGATATATTATATAATTTATACAGTAATTTTATATATTTTTTCAATATTTAATTAACCATATCCCCATTATTATATATGGGGTTAGTTTGAAGGGTTTTTACCAAGAAATTTATTCAATTTACTGATGGTGGAATATTGAAACTTCATATTTCAATATGGATGTTTATTGATTACTAAGATATTATAATCATTTATTATATGATTTATTCATTCCATTATATGATGAATGAATTAGAATTAATTATTGATAGGTGAGACCTAGAATTATATAACTCCATGATGCATCACTAGGTCTTTTGAGAAAAACTAAATATAGTATTTAGTACAATCCATACCCATTTATGAATAATGTCTCAATATGAAACCTTGATAATATATTTATCATGTTCAATATTACTCATTACATAAATATAAAATTAGTTATTATTATTCATGTAGTAGAACAAATCATTTAATCCCACTCATTTTCATATTTGTGAGGGATGAGGTGATTGGGAAAATCCAAGAGTAGGCATGGTTGAGTTTGGGGGTTGGAACCAAGAAACAAGAATAATTCATAGAATAAATTGTTATTAATGATGTGATAGAGAAATTTGAGACCCAAGTAGTGATTCATGGAATATATAAGTTTAGTTCATAGGGTGAAATCTATTATGTGAACCATAGAGTAACGGAATGAATGGATTATGAGTTAGATTTGATGAATCTATCTCTGAAAAGTCGTGATATGAACATGAAGTTTATTTCATGAATTAATAATAGTTTATTTGATCTATGGGAATCTTTTTTAGGGGGTCTTAAAACACATGACATTTATGATGTGATATACACATTCAAATTATGAATGTGTGTTTATATGTGTGCCTATAAATCCAATTGAACACCCAAATTTTCCTAAAGCCTCTATTTTTTCTAGACCCCCAGGTGGCTAGAGGTTACCTTTTAGGATGTTCTCAATCCCTTTATATTGGGATTGATCCTTTTCTTCTAGAGTTGGATCTATGGGAATTATAAGGGAGTCCTCCACATTTAATTTTAATGTATTATCTATTTTTTCATTTTCACATGTTCTAACTTCCAATGTAATTTCATTTTACATTCATAAATCATATCGATTTTTTATATTCTTTGGAATTATTGTGTCGTTGCTTCCTTGGAGGGTTGTAGGTTCATTTTGGGAGAGGTTATTGAAGGTATATGTTGTTTTCCTATTATCACTAAAAAATGATGGAAGCCTTAAGGTATAGGATTATTTTATTCACCTATTTATGTGAAATAAAAAATTTAACATTATTTATCTCATTGGTTAATTTTAGAATTTATCTTATTGATGTTTAAATAGAATTAAATAAAAACAGTTGTATCCATTATATGTCATTCCACTATTATAATAGTTTGGAACATTATTTGAAATATAGTGGGTTATATTTTCTTATTATATTTTTTATAAAGTTTTTTTATGTTTTAAATATGATAAATAATATATAACTAGTAATACATGTAGAAAAAGTAAAAAATAATCATTCTTAATTAAAAATTATCATTATTTGAAACTAATGGAAGTCATAGTGATTGTTGATACTTGTTTAATTGAATTTGTTTCTGCATTATTATTTTTTTATAAATGGAATTTATTATTTAATGTTTTTCAAAAACCATGTAATTGTTTGTAGATGACGGATTATGTAACAGTCACGCTACTCAATATCTCGCACATTAGGATTTGATTTTCTTCAGAGATTAATTTTATCAATGTATGGTCCAAATCCCCCCATGTCTGCAACAGATCTCATTTCATTACTTTTCATTTCCCCTATAATTTACACATTATACATGATTCTCTAATAACATTGTTTTAGATTATCCTTCCAAAACATCCACCTTCTTTTGATAACACTTCAAGAATTGGAATATTAGGGAATATAATACGCATATTTCTATGTTTGGATAGTAAAACTAGTGTTTGTTTTAAATTTGTTTCCCCTTTTATTTTTTTTAAAGATAGTGTTTCTATAATTGAAGTTTCTTTAGTTTAGATTCCTGTTTGTGATGATTTTTTTTATTAAAAAAGTATTCTTTTAAATGTGGGTGTATTTTTTCATCATATATAAGGGACTGCGTCACCTGATCCCAGTGTGTTATTGATGAATTAATTCAATCCTAAAATTAAGGATTTTTTTTAGTCAAGTCTTGGGGATATGGTTTTTTTCATCTAGGATTGATTTTATGGAGGAACATAATTAGTTTTTTGGTTCCTATGACTAAATCACTTTCAATTTTTAGTCTTATAATTTTTTAGAGGCAATTGGAACGTTGGTTTTAGATGGAGAAATAAAAGAGTCTCTACCCTAGAAAAAGGAATTCCCTTTGATCCATGATATTATGATATTGGATGCCTATGGTAGATTGTGAAATGATTTGGTTTAGTGAAATTTAGATGTGAATGTCCCATCTGATTCATGTGGAAATCAAGGTGTACATTCCACATGAATGTTTGATCAAAACAATAATATACCCAAGGAATCATAATATGTGGAGGAAGTGCAATCAATAAATGGAATTAGTATAAGGGATGGGTATAGGATACATGTATATTGTGATATTGTCAAGAACCTATTAATGTAGTGGTGTCTCATGGATAAATGAAGGGAGGTCCAACATGCTTTATGGTTGGGAAGATTCTGGTCACATGGCATGGGGTGTCTAACATGTTCATCTCGAGAAGTTATTTTCCTAGTATTAATAATGGAAATCTCATTTATGGTTTTTGGTGTTATGAGATGTTTAATGAATATGAATCATCTCAGGAAGACTACAACATTGAAGTTTAGGTATTTCTCAAGGTAGATTCTTGATATTATACTTCTTGACAATTTTTAAGAGAAAGTGTAAAAGAATTTCAAGGTATAGGGATACATATTTTGATTAGGATAAAGGCTCTGGGAGGAAACTGGTATTTGGGGAGAATTAACCTCATTAAAATAAAAAACGAAAAGGAGAAAGGATTATTCTTACTTACTGATGTTATTAATATTTTAATGACTTATTATATACTCCCTTTACTGATTTTATAAGAAATGTGTGTAATTTGTGTAAAATATTACTGTTTTAATATTAAGTATATTTTTTAGCATTTTTAGAAGTAGTCCAATTGAATTAGTTTACTGTTTTAATAATAAGTATCCCTATATTGATCCAAATTGTGTGGTTCCTGTTTTTTAGGATTCTAATTTAAATATGCAACATTTCATTAGAAGGTACCATGAGCCAATGCTTCCATTTGAAGGGTCATATGGTCCTCACAAACAAGAGCAAAGAATCTGTGAAGAAACTGGGAAATTCATGAAGATTGATTTACTGGGCTATATTAAGAAGTCCAAATTATATTTTTTTCCATCATAGTTCGGGGTAAAACTCAAGGAGTCTTGTATAAAAATTTCAAGGCGCAAATATAAGAACAAGGGGTCCAAATGAAGCTTTAAAATCCAGCCCACCATTCTGGACGAGAATTAAAATCAGTATAGTATGCATGACATGTCTCATGATGTAAGCATCTAATCGAGCTGAGATTTCTCAGTGTGAAATAGGAGATATAGGCGGCCGACATTGTTGAATAAATCATTTGGATTTGAAGGCATATTCCATTTCAAAAACCCTTTCACATGTTGGACATTAAAAATACTGGATTGAAATGGATAGTTTAACTTTGTTTAATCAACTGGCCATAACGTTTTATCCCAAAGTCCTAATGACTCCAAATATTGGTAGTAGTTGGACAACTTTATTATCTACAACTTTAAATAAGGAGATTGCTCGAGATTCGGCTGTCTAAATAGCTAACTTGGCGATGAAAGTGGAGGGACATATTGGGAATGCAAATGGTCCACTCCTTGGGCTATAAATACTCTCCCCTTCTCTCCTTGAGAGGGGATGGCATTTCAGAAGAGAGGAGAACATATTGGCACGACCAAAGCCTTTCCAATGTATTGGGAGGATTTTTCATACTCATGTTTTCACTTGAGATACCTTTCCTCCTCTCTTTGTTTTCACTTACTTTCATGTTCTTTGTTTTTGTAATTTTGTAATTCCTTTCTTTTGTAATTATATTTTAACGAATGTTTCTTCTTCAATATCTCTTATTATCATCCACCTTCTGTAGTTTAATATTTATGTTCCTAAAATAGTTTAAATTCAGTTGAATCCCCTTCCCTTCTTTTGCTTCCTCATTCAATCGAAAATCTGTTTTTAATTATAATCATCGTTCGTGTGTGTGTGTTCGACACAAAAATCTTTTCTCATCCCTTTCTTTATCGTATCTTCTTAATTTATCATCATAATAATTATAAAAATATTAGTAATCATTTTAATGGATTGGTAAATCATTAATTGGGGTGAGTTATAATTTAGGTATGTTAAGTGATTGAGAGCTTATGCTCGACGAATGTTCTTTAAATTAATATTGGGTATGTTGAACATTATATGTCATGGATTAATCACATGTTTTGTTTAATATTTATATTCCATGGACTATTGGAACCAAAAATACACTACCATAAACATTTAATGGTAATTATTAGAATCCTAAGTTATGTTACAGCTTGGATTAAAGCTTTAACACTTGGGAATTCCGATCAAAATCATCTTGTCACATGGGTGTCAATTAAATGCAATATAAAGAAAAGCTCACAGATATCACAAGCTTAACTACCTAATGATGAACTCACCCCAATATTTATAAAATTGTTAAAATAAATATCATCCATTAAACATTTCAATTAATCTCTGCAACCCCCCCCCCAATCAAATTACAATCAACTAAAAACAATCGACTATTACGATGTATCATCGCCGAGGATTCGACCCGAGTGATGCTATACACTTTAACAGATCACCGGAACTTTGATCGTTCGATAGGTGACAATAAGCCATGCATTTCAAATGGCACCGTTTCTGGGGATGGTTCTTTATTTAGTCATTAGTTTCTGGTTATTGTAAAAAAAAATCCAAAAAAAATAAAAAAAATTGAAAAAAAAAACACAAAGAAAAACATGTCTTCCTCTTAAAAATCATAAACTGAAAAAATACAAAGAAAAACCCATCTTCCTATTTCTTCCAAAATCTTTCTGAATTCCCCGTAGCCTTCCAAACAATCCCTCGAATTTGTTTGATCCTGAAATTGAGCGAACACTATGCCAACTTAGGAGGAACATAAGAGATAATCAATTAATTCAAGAACCAGTCCTTGTCCAACCAGTTGAATTAGATATGGCCAATCCTAGGGAACAAACACTTAAAGAACTCGCTACCCCTAATATGAATTACCAACCTCTTGGTATTCAATATCCAAACATAGAGTATGACTTCGAACTCAAATCGAGTTTGATTCATCTTATTCCTCATTTCCACGGGATAGCCAGTGAGGATCCACATCTTCACCTTAAATAGTTCCATGTAGTGTGCTCTACCATGAAGCCTCAATGGGTTTTTAAAGATAAAATCAAACTCCAAGAATTACCTTTCTCCCTAGCTGACACTGTTATGTCATGGATCTACTACCTTACACCTGTTTCCATAACCACATGGAATGACCTGAAGCGACTCTTTTTAGAGAAATTCTTTCTTGCTTCTCGTACTGATTCTATCCGAAAGGAATTAAGTGGTATCCCTCAGTTCCCAAGTGAATCACTCCATGAGTACTGGGAGAGGTTCAAAAATCTTGTTGCAACCTGCCCACATCACCAAATTCATAACCATATCTTGATCCAATACTTCTATGAGGGGTTATTGGCTATGGAGAGAACTCTCATAGATGCCGCAAGTGGAGGTGCTCTTGTTGATAAAACTCCTACAGCTGCAAGAGATATCATAAGTAACATGGCTGAAAACACACAACAACTCCATACTTGAGCACATGCTCAAGTCAAACAGGCCCATGATAATCAATCAATTGATCCAGACAAGATGACCGAGTGGATGAGTGAACTTACATGTCTTGTGTGGCAGCTAGCTGTGGCTACCAAATCCCCAACCTCATATTCTCCGCAATCAATGTTTCTTGGACCTATCAAAAACTGTGGAATCTGCCAATCTCCATCTCATACAACTAACACATGTCCACAAAATCAAGAGGATCAATCAGATTCATCTAGACCAATGGAGCTCAATACAATATATGCTCAGCGTAACACCAATCCTCAACTATCAGGTAAGTTTGTTAGAAACTTCAACCATTCTCACTCTCAGTCCTTATCCTCTAACTTTAACCAAGGATTTAGGTATGGTAACCCCATGTCTCACCCCCCTAAATTACCTGCTCAAAACCCAAACCAATTCAAATATGGTCAAGGTGGTGGTAACTTCCATCAGCCTTATCCCTTTGTTCCTCAACCTCAAAGGAACAATCCTCCTCCTAGATTCCATTATCATAGGGAGCCTTCCCAATTCCAAAACCAATACAATCGATTTACCGAGAACCAACATCAAGGAAATCCCAACCAGGGACAAGCATTTTCTTCCAAGAAACCATGGGAATGTGTAGTGGATGATCTTTCCTCATTCACCCGTTCTGGCCTTAAAAACATTGAAACTCAAATAGGTCAACTTGCATCCCACCTGAGCCAGCAACAACAGTAAAATTCTTCCCAACTCCCAGCTCAACCATTACCCAACCCCAAGGGTAATGTAAGTGTAATTTCACTTAGATAAGGAACGCGAAATGCTATTCCTCAAGATAAATCCTCAAACCCTACTTTGAATGTTGACATAGAAAAAGAAAATAAAAAGAAACATGAAAAGGAACCTGAATCCATTCCCTCGCCTCCTTCCATTCCACTTAGGAATCCAATTCCTTTTCCTCAAGCTGTTTCTAAACCAAGGAAGTCCTTTGAACCTGATCCTGAAATGCTCGACATGTTTAGACGTGTTGAAATCAACATTCCCCTCTTAGATTCCATAAAACAAATTCATAAGTATGCCAAGTTTGACAAGGAGTTGTGTACCCACAAGAGGCAACTTATGAGCTTTGAAAATGTTTCGTCCTAGCAGTCTATTCCCATAAAGTGCAAAGATCCAGGGACCTTTACCGTTCCATGCCAAATTGGATGTTCGAACATTGTTGATGCACTCACAGACCTAGGAGTATCAATTAATGTAATGCCCAAATCCATATTCTCCAACCTTGGTCTAGGTCCTTTACAACCAACGAGTGTTGTCATCCAGTTATCCAACTGAAGCACAGCTAGTCCCGAGGGAATAATTGAGGATGTCCTTGTCTGAGTTAATGATCTTATCTTCCCCACTGATTTTTATGTCCTTTACATAGAAGGTGAGACGACCACTTCTCAATCTCCCCTAATTCTAGGAAGACCATTCCTCATGACTATGAGAACCAAGATTGATGTCCATTCGGGCATCTTATCCATGGAATTCGGTGACCAACTGGTCAAGTTTGACATTTTCCAAGCCATGTGATACCCACCCTAGGACCACACTGCATTCTCAATTCATGCTTCTGAGGACACTTCTAAGAGTCAATCGAACACCAATCCACCGTGTTCTTTGTGTTCTAATGACAAAGGATCTTATGAAATCTGCATTATGATTAACCAAGTCATAAATGGTGTTTTTGATGTGGACCTCTCATTCATAGAGTCCATCAATATAGAGGAACTTGAAAACTCTTTTGAATTACACATCAATTCTGATCTCTACTCCTCCACCTTGGACAGTATTAAGGAAAATGAACTTGAAGTAACTGAAGTCCCTTCTTCCATTCCTGAGTTGTTGTGCCCAAAAGTGAAAGATGAGACTGATCTGAAACCTCTTCCTGCACACCTGAAATATGCATTCCTCTTCCATGATCACTCATATCCTGTCATTATCTCTACCACACTTAATGAAACCGAGAGGTCCAAACTTGTTCAAGTGTTAGAGGAAAATAAAAAGGCCTTAGGTTGGACCCTATATGACATACCAGGAATCAACCCTGCCCTTTCCATGCATCACATCCATCTTGAGGAGTCATCCAAACCAATTAGACAACCACAAAGAAGACTCAATCAACTCATCCATGAGGTAGTTAGGGAAGAGATCACCAAGCTTCTTCAAGCTGGTATTATCTACCCAATTTCTGATTGTGAATGGGTTAGTCCAATTCAAGTTGTACCTAAGAAGGGTGGGATAACTATTGTCACAAATGAAGATGGAGAGGTAGTCACAACTCGAGTGAAAAACAAATGGTGTGTGTGCATCGACTATAGAAAATTGAATGCTCAAGCACGAAAATATCAATACCCTCTTCCATTCCTTAATCAAATGCTAGAATGATTAGCCGAAAAGTCACACTATTGTTTTCTTGATGGATACACCGGCTATTTTCAAAACCCAATATCACCTCAGGACCAAGAAATGACTACTTTCACATGCCCCTTTGGAACATGTGCATATAGAAGAATGGATTTTGGCCTTTTTAATGCTCCTGCAAAATTCTAGAGGTGTATGATGAGTATCGTTTCAGAATTCATTGAAAACTGCACGGATGTCTTCATGGATGACTTCACCATTTCTGGTGAGTCATTTGAATCTTGTTTGAATTCACTCTCTCTAGTCCCTCAAAAGTGTGTAAAGTGTAATCATGTGTTAAATTTTGAAAAAAGTCACTTCATGGTTGCAAATGGGATTGTTCTAGGGACCATAGTTTCAAAAGATGGTATAGAAGTCGATCCTTCCAAATTTGAAGTGATCCAATCACTTCCTAAACCCAACTCTATTCGAGACATCCATTCATTTCTTGGTCATACTGGTTTTTATCGGCGATTCATCCATAACATCAGTAAAATTTCCCTCCCACTCACTCGTTTGCTCCAAAATGATGTCAGTTTCCATTTTTATGAAGTTTGCAAGAGAGACTTCCTTGAATTCAAAACTTCTCTTACATCTTCCCCGATAATCCAACCCCCAGATTGGTCATTACCCTTTGAGTTGATGTGTAATGCTTCTAATAGAGCTGTTGGGGCTATTCTTGGTCAAAGAAGAGAAATAATTACTCATGTCATCTATTATGCCTCAAAAACGTTGGAGTAAACTCAATATTACTATACTGTCACTGAAAAATAACTTTTAACAGTGGTTTTTGCCTTAGATAAATTCCGGCCCTATCTCTTAGTTGCCAAAATCATAATCTTCACAGACCATTTTGCTATAAAGTTCGTACTCAAGAAAAGTGATTCCAAACCGCTAATGAGATGGATCCTAATTCTCCATGAGTTTGACATTAAAATCAATGATAGACCAGGAAAAGAAAACCATGTTTCTGATCACTTGAGTAGAATTTCTTATTCTTCTCAATCTGAAATCATCGATCCTGATTTCTCAACTGAGCACCTTTCATCACTCACTCCACAAATACCATGGAATGCCCCAATTGTAAATTACTTGGTTTCTGGGGTTATCCTGAAATGTTTTCAAAAGAACAAAAAATAATGTTGAAAAGTGATTCAAAATACTATTTTTGGGAAGAAAATAAACTTTGGAAAACTGGGTCTAACATGGTAATAAGGAGATGTGTCGATGAAAATGGACATTCTTCCATATTAGAATTATTTCACTCACTTCCCAGAGGTGGCCACATTGGACCAAAAAGGACCTTCCAAAAGGTCCTAGACTCTGGATTCTTCTGGACTTCACTCTTCAAGGACTCACATGAGTTCTATCAATCATGTCCTACTTTCCAAAAGTTTGGCACAATTTCCAAGAGAAATAAAATTCCCCAAAAGCCTTTAATTTTCTGTGAGATCTTCGATGTTTGGGGCATCAATTTTATGGGACCATGTCCCCATTCCAATGGATTCTCATACATTATTCTTGTGGCCAATTATGTTTCAAGGTGGGTTGAGGCCAAACCCACTAGAAAGGATGATTCTCATATTGTTAGTGAGTTCCTAATGACCAACATCTTCCAATGATTTAGCACACCACGTGCCTTGATCAGTGACTTAGGAACTCATTTTTGTAATAAAACCATGGAAGCTCTTCTGAAAAAAATGGGGTTGTACATAAAACTTCAACTGCATATCACCCTCAAACAAATGACATGGATGAACTCTCTAATAGAGAAGTGGAAAGGGTACTTGAGGGAATTGTTTAGCCCGCCAGAAAAGACTGGCCTGAGAGACTTGGTGAAGCCCTTTGGGCTGATCGAACTGCCTATTAAACACCCATTGGGATGTCTCCTTTTAGGATAGTTTTTGGTAAAGTGTGTCACTTACCAGTTGAAATCCAACATAAGTCTTTTTGGGCTTTCAATACCTGTATTTTGATTTTCAAAAATCTGGTGAAGAAAGATTTTTGTAGTTGGCTGAACTGGAGGAGCTTCGACTTGAATCCTACGAGAATTCCAATATGTTCAAAGAGATGGCTAAGGTACTCCATGACATACACATCTCGAGAAAGGTATTTCATGATGGTGAAAAGGTAATAGTCTTCAATTCTCGATTCCAACTTCACCTAGGTAAGCTTAATTCTCGTTGGGAAGGTTCTTTTGTTATTACTAATGTTTACCCATTTGGTGTAGTGCAAGTCCAAGACCCCGCTTCCAAAAGGACATTCACAGTTAATGGACATCGGTTAAAGAATCACTATGAGAGGACACACAATCTTGGATCATCATCTACATCAATTGGATACCCAACTTCTCCAGTCAACCCACCACCAGATGGAGATGGCGACCCACCAAATCTAAACCAGGGGGAACCTCTTTCCCTTTAACTCTCTCTATCTCTTCCTATATCTACCTATTTTTTGTTTTTCCTCTCTCTTTAATTATTTTTACCAATTTCTTTATCAAAACCTTTCTTTTTCACATTCTCTTTTGTGTGGGTGTATCTTTAAAAAAACAAAAAAAATATAAAAACCTAAAAAACTAAAAAATACCAAGAAAACAATCACTTAAAAATAATAAAAAAATATTAAAGAGTCATGCTTACTCACCATCGAGTATTGAAATTTTGGCCAAACCTTTTGGTGAGTTAACAGACATGTTTTCATCTTAAAAATTTTGTATTTTCATCATGACTTTTGATAACTAATTTTGTGTCAAAATTAACAAATTTTGAATGCTCAATTTTTTATTTGGAAAATGATTTTCCTGAACTGTGAGGAACAACATTTTTTTTCATTCCAAGGACACCTATTTCCATCTTTTCAAAATGTGTGTTTTCACCCCCATTTGTGAGTCTTGAGTGTGTGGACCTTCGAGCTGAATTTCTTGCCTTAGTGTGCATTAATGTGATAGAGGCATTTTCTGAACCACATGAGAATCACAATAGCCAAATAGCCTCCCATTTCCCTTAAATTATTCCTCCTTTGGAAAGCCCCTTCGAGCCTATGAAAATCTTTTCACTGATAGCCACATTACAAGCCCAGTAATTTTTCCCACCCAATATCAACATGGATTTTCATTTCACATTTTTTTAAAATTTAAGGGTGGGGGGAATGGATTTCATTGTTTGGGTACCCTATTATTGATTTTCAACGAGTTATCACCTGCTTGAGGGAAAGCATCCATTACAGTGTGGGGGAGGGGTTGTCATTCAGTGTGTTTTGGGGAATGTAATGTACCTCCATTTATGTAATTTTGTAAATTTTTGTGACAAGTGTTCAAAAAAACATCAAAAATGATGAAAAAAATTGCAAAAATGGGTTGTGTCTTGGGTAGGACAAAAATCACTCTTTCTCAACCTTTGATCTTGTTATAACTATTAAAATTAGTGTTGTGAGGAGATCAAACATGGGTTGGTATATGAGTGTGAGATCTAATTCAAGGTCAACTTTCAAAAAAATAAAGAAAAAAAGAAAAAATAAGAACACTTACATTATATTTTTATATCATTGGGAAATGTTTTGTGGTTTGTAAATATTTAATCTTCTCATCCCCTTCATATTTTCTTCTTCTATTGTGTCTTTATTCACACAATCATTCCCTTGTAAATATGTGTTTTCATTTCCATCCATGTTTTATTTAAAAAAATGTGCATTTCCTTTTCTATGTTGGTGTTTTACCCCACTTCTTCTCTCTTGGACATTATATTCCTTCCATCCCATAGCCACAGAAAGAACTGCTTAAAAGACCTCTTGATTCTATTTCACATTAGATAGGGATTGGAATCTGAGATCTCTTTTCAAACTCTAAGATTTTCACCTTTGGATAGTGAAAGAGTGAACCTCCACAAATGAATTTTATCATCTTGAGAGGTGTGAGTTTTGAGTGTCCACATTTTCAATTTCTAAATTTGAGCATGAAAAAATGAATTAGTTTTAGAACATTGTTTTTGTAACAACTTTTGGTGGAATTCAAAATGGATGAGTGAAATAGTCTAAACCTCCCCTGATTGGAGAAAACAAAATTTTAATATTTGTTGGTAAGTGAAAATGATTTTGTTATGTTTTTATATTTGTTACACATGAGGACATGCACAAAACTAAGTGTGCGGGAGTTGATGTTATTAATATTTTTATGACTTATTATATACTCCCTTTAATGATTTTATATGAAATGTGCATAATTTTTGTGAAATATTAATGTTTTAATATTAAGTATAATTTTTGAGAATTTTTAGAAGTAGTCCAATTGAGTTAGTTTACTGTTTTAGTAATAAAAATCACTATACGTATCTAAATTGTGTGATTCTTGTTTTGTAGGATTTCAAATTAAATATAAAACACTTCATTAGGAGGTACCATGAGCCAATTCGGCCATTTTAAGGGTCATATGGTCCTCACAAACAAGACGAATGAATCTGTGATGAAACTGGACTATTCACGAGGATTGATTTACTGGGCTACATGAAGAAGTCCATATTCTATTACATTCCACCATAGTTCGGGGGACAATTCAGGGAGTCTTGTATAAAAATTTCATGGCCCAAATCTAAGAACAAGGGGCCCAAATGAAGCATTAAAATCCAGCCCACCATTCAGGACGAGAATTACAATCAGTATTGTATCCATGACATATCTCATGATGTAAGCATCCAATCGAGCTGAGATTGTTCAGTGTGAAATATGAGATATAGGCGGCCGACTTTTTTGAATAAATAATTAGGATTTGAAGGCATATTCCTATTAAAAAAGCCTTTCACATTTTGGACTTTAAAAAGACTGGATTGAAATGGACATTTAAACATTGTTTAATAAACCGGACATAAACATTTATCCTTAAGTCCAAATTCCTCCACAATTTGAGAGTAGTCGTCCAACCTTATTATCTACAACTTTGAAGGAGGAGATTGCATGCGATTCGGCTATCTGTATAGCCAACTGGGTGATGTAAGTGGAGGGACAGATTGGGAATGCAAATAGTCCACTCCTTGGGCTATAAATAATCTCCCCTTATCTACTTGAGAGGGGTTGGCATTTCAGAAGAGAGGAGAACATATTGGCACGACCAAATCCTTTCCAAAGGCTTGGGAGGATCTTCCATACTCATGTTTTCACTTGATAGACCTTTAATCATCCCATTGTTTTCACTTACTTTCGTGATCTTCATTTTTGTAATTTTGTAAGTCCTTTCTTTTGTAATTCTGTTTTAATGCAAGTTTCTTCTTCAATATCTCTTATTGTAATCCACATTATGTAGATTAATATTTATTTTCATAAAATAGTTTCAATTTAGTTGAATCCCCTTCCCTTCTTTTGCTTTCGCATTCAATCAAAAATCCATTTTTAATTATCATCATTGTTCGTGTGTGTGTGTGTGTGTTCGACGCAAAAATCTTTTCTTATCCCTTTATTTATCTTATCTTCTTAATTTATCATCATAATAATTATAAACAGATTAGTAATAATTTTAATGGCTGGGTAAATTTTTAATTGGGGTGAGTTATAATTTAGGTATGTTAAGTGATTGAGAGCTTTTCCTCGACAAATGTTCTTTAAATTAATATTGTGTATGTTGAACATTATATGTCATGGATTAATGACATGTTTTATTTAATATGTGGATTCCATGGATTATTGAAACCAAAAATACACTACCATAAAAAAGTAATGGTAATTATTAGAAACCAAAGTTAAGTTATAGATTGGATTAAAGCTTTAACACTTGGTAATTCCAATCAATATCATCTTCTGACATGGGTGTTAATTTAATGCAATATAATGCAAAGCTCAAGGATATCACATGATTAACTACCTAATGATGAAATCAACCCAATATTTATGAACTTGTTAAATTAAAAATCATCTATTAAACATTTCAATTAATCTCTTCTAACAAACCCCCCCCCCCAATCAAAATACAATCAACTAAAGACAATCGACTATTACGAAGTACCATCGCCGAGGATTCAACCCGAGTGCTGCTATACACTTTAGCAGAGCACCAGAAATTTGACCAGTCGATAGGTGAAAATCGGCCATCCGTTTCACTTACCCAAACTAATAGTGACAAGATCCACTAAAAAGAAAAATACCCTAGAAATGGTCTATGATTCCAATGTTAATGAATGTAATTTGACTATTAGTGGTTATTCTAATGATAAGGATAAGGATATAGGTATGATAGAGTCATTAAAATAGATTGTGGAAGTATCAGAGGTCGTGGACCAATCACCCAATGTGGTCATCACTAATAGGACTGATAATGAAATTTTTAGAAAAATATGTGTACTTTTCATTCTAATTGTGGAAGAAATATTAGAGGATTCACTCCTGATTAACTCCTCTCAAGAGGATACTAATAATATTTATGAGAGATTATTACATTTGGAAACTAATAATAAGTAATTAGAGTGGTTCAACAAGAAACATTGTATTTCGGTAAGAGAATTAAATGAATGGAATATAAATATGGAGGATCACATTCAAACGTGGGACAATATGGGTTATTGTTGTGAAGAAATCATCAAGGATGATCTGGATATAGAGGTAAATGGACTTTATTGGAAATTATATATAAAGAATGATTATAGAAAGATTAAACTAGGTTTCAATGATTCTATTATACCTTATGGGTTTTTATTCTCGGTATTTTGTACTCATTTTGGTTATCACTTTTCCAGAAATGAATATGTTAAAATAAACCTAAGATTTTGTAGTTATATTTATACCTTTTTTATTGATGTGAATATGATTTTTGTGATGGGACATGATGTAATCTTAGGATTGTTAATGGTTTGGTGATAAATGGGCGGGGTGTCCCAGGTTTTTGGTAGTAGTTGAAGCATGTGACAATAGGATTCATGGTGATATGTAAGATGGTGTTTGGAATAGAACCAACACAGTGGAGAAGGTTAAAGAAAGGATTGAATTTTTTTTGTTGAAATGTTTAATGATTTATTGATATTTAATTTTATTAAGCAGTTAGATGTTTTCATTTTATTTTTACTTCAACCCTTACTACATTGTTTTATATAGATGGTTGTGCTTGGTGGATGCACCATTTATGGTTTGTTAGGACGATGCCAAGAGTACCTATAAATATAGATTGATGATGAATGATGAATAATGTTAACCCATGGGGTTAGTGGTAGAATGGAATTTTTAATGATGAAAACTCTTTAGGAACCATGGGAATAGTTTGATAGTGCCAAGAGGGTAGAAAAATGAGAGTTTAATTTATGTATTTGTCAAATTTTAGAGTAAATAATTAATAAATTTTTTATTAACATGATTATTGTGTGATTATAAGATATCTAGTCCTTATTGGTTGATTATGAGTTTCTATGTGATAACTACTTCATTTGAGGTTATGGTTCGGTTGTTTCCCAAAGTGCGTTTCGTGAGCTATATATCTATGTATGTTCCATGATTTAATATGCCACCCCACCCATGTTGGTAGGGAAAATCACTACAATAGACACTGGATGGTGGTTTCTACAAAATACATTTTAGCAATGAATGAATGGATTATTGTGCCCAATTTCCCATATTTCTTCTCATGTTATTATTATAAGATATAATGAAAAGTTTTTATCTTTCCCATATATATGTGTCTGAAGGGTATTTATAAATTATGGTTATTTCACACCCATTTATCTTTTGATATAGTATCCAAAGGATTATTATATGAATTTTTTTATTGGTTGTGATGTATTGAGTTATAATACATGATGTATGAGGTGTTATGGATCCTAAGAACTACTCAGTTACTATATATAGATTTGGATGATGATGATGGGATGATATGATGAATATGGTGCATGATATGTTTTGATTATGAGATAATATTATGAATGGGGAGAATGATATGTTACAGATTACAAGGTTTTTTAGGTAGGCTTATCTTTATATAGAGAGAGATAGATCACGATGTGTGTTTTTTCTTCAAAGTAGAAAACCCATGGGGAAGTGGTAGTGAGGCACCTTAGTTAGAAGATATATTTTATATTTTATTATTACTTATATGTGATACATGGGGACAGAGCCATGGTGTGGTTGGGAACACATAATACTTGTTTAGGTGATGAGTTTTCATCACTTGTTTATTCACATAGATATAGTATGATATATTCTTCTTTCCAGAGAGAGGATTTAGGGGGGATCCTATAGAGTATACTATTTATACTAAACATAGATATATGTAAATTTATTTTCCAGTCTATATGATCTAGTTAGTGATTGAGCGACACAATACTAGCTTGTGGGTTTTTTCATGAGTCATCTAGGCTTCATGCTCACTGTAAAGGATTTTCTTTTCTAAGCTTGTATTTTCTTTTGTAACTATTCAGTTTGTATTAAATTATATGCATGTTTTGGGATTTCTTTTATCTATTTTTATAAGGTGTTTTTTTGGTTTATCTCATCCCCCATTCCTCATGTTCTCTTATAGTGTAATGCCTCACATTTACATGTAAGGTATACCCTTGCTGATTTTCTCCAACCCATATCCTATTGGGGGTGGAATTTGGGTGACATTATCTCCCTTCTTACATTTATATATTAGGTGTGATACCTTTGGTCATGAAGGTGTGGTATTAAAGGATCGGTTTAAGGTATTACTTTGTGGTTGTAGTTAGGTACTTGTGAGGACTATATGGGTTGGTAGGTGAATATTGTCTACTAGGTTTAGTATGTGATGTTAACATAGTAGACTAGCTAAGACATTGGTATTTAAGGAGCCCTTCGATATGATGAGAGGATATTTAAGTTTACCAATCATACTATTTGAGTTGATGATAGTTTCAGTGTTGTGTCCTAGGAAAGGATTATGCATCATTATTTTGGCGTCTATATTTTAATTTGTAGACCTAAAGATCAGGTTGAATATTAATTAAATAAATAGTATAAAATATTCTACATTTCATTTTTAGGAATCCATAACTATTTTTTGGCAAGGTTCTAGGTCAAAATCCTTTTTCAGTTCTTATTGGAGATTCTTAGAAGGATATTCCATCATATCACCATATGTTAGAGGTTAACAGTGATGAAACATTGAGGAGAACACTCTAAGAGTTTCAGAAAAATATTTCATATAATTATGAGGTCTCTACATCAAAATCAATGATAGTGGATTGGTTATAGGGGTTGTGATATGCTTTCCATCAATATAATCTTAAAAGGAGCACAAGGTTTCATTGGAAAGGATGGTGATATATGGGGTAGACAGCCAGTGGTGGTTTTTATTCATTTGGGATCTTGAGGAGTGTGATATCTCATGGGATAAGTTCAGAGATTAGTTTTTATTAGAGTTTATTTTTCCTACTATTATGGTGGGAAATCAGAAGGAACTATTTAACCATCGATAGAGGAGATACAGAATGCATGAGTTATGATCTATTTAATAAATAGTATCTGATATTATTTAGTCCAGTTTCTAAATTGGGAAGTTATGAATGTGTTTTCCAAGGAGGCTTTATATTCAGATATCTAGCGCAAGGTTATCCTATTTAAATTTTTCATGTATCTCAAGGTACTTGAGTGATAATTGGTTATTTAGATGATACTATAAATAAAAATATCTTCTTGAGAGTATAGTCATTAGGATTCTCTATGTAGCAGATATATGGTATGGGGTTCCCATTTTCCTAGGAAAGATATTTTTGGAATAACATTAGGCATGTTCTAGTCTTCATTATCTTATTTCTATGAGGGTGGTGGATCTTGGATCCCTACCAAGGAATAAATAGTTTTCTTATTATGGAGGTCATGTTCATCAGTGGAAATAGTTATTGATATTTTTGATCCGAAAGAATATGCTTACTGTTCCACTTATAAATCCACCATTATTGTAGTTTTAATTGAGTTAGAAGAAGAAGGGTTCTCAATATTTTATTTAGAAGAGTGGAGATGGGGACAGAATATAGTAATCCCATGGTTCTTATTATATTATAAGATCAGTTCACGGTTGAGTAGGTTGTTATAATCAAGGTTAGATAAGTCATGGATTAGGTCAAGGCCAACTACATACTCCATAGTTTCTAGTGTCAGGTGAGCAATAAATAATTTGTCATACACTATTCTTGTTTTATACTATGGTGTATTCTTTATTGGATTCAAGAGATATGAACTCTTCATTTCACCTTCACTAATTAATTCTTTGGGACTAGTGGTGGAGAGACTTCTAGATCCCTTGGTGTTGACCATACTAGTTAGATTTTGAGCTTATCAGTATGTTGTATATAAAGACTATGAGATAGTTATGTAGAAGATTAACGCATGGGGAGAAATCTTATGTTTATATATACATCCATAAGACATAATCATCGACATGGACTAATTTTATTTATTATAGGCTATTATCTATTATTTTAGCAGGAATTTTGTGTTCTATAATTTTGACTGGGATTCTTCTATGTACATTTGCGAATGATACCTTCGGGTGGCTTAGAGGTGTGTTTCATCCTTATCTTACTTGATGGATTAGTTGATCATGAGTTCTTCATAGGTTCAACTGATGGTGTTTCATAGGGTTTTGTAATTTAACCCTAATGTATTTCTAGAAGAGATTATATTATTACCACCCCGAAGAGATATAATGTTTTGGATAGATCTATATCTATGTGCTTCTGTGATACTGATGTCTTTGTATTGGATTCCACCATCAAAGTTGAGAGAGTTATCGAACTAGACGAGTAATCTCTTATAGTGAGGTTTTTTAGCGGAGGGTGTCACCTTGGGGTGCACCAATTTTATAAGAAAATAAGATTGATGTAATTATTTGATTATTTATCAATTACCATCACTTGAATTAAGCGACTTTGACGAATTTATATCATCTTTTTCATTATAATGATTTATTCTATTAGCTAAAAGTATCATCTTAGTTCTTGAATAATGATCTACAATTAGGATATTGTCATATTTTGGTTTCAGATGAGGGTATTTTGTAGACTACTTTAGGATGTCATTCTGATAATTATGAGTTCATTGTGATGTCATTATTTGTGAAGAACACTTCAACTATGTTCATTGAATTGATGAATCTAGTGTTTTTAGTGTTCCTGAATTAGTTCTTATCGGTTTTCATCAATGTCATCCTTGTGTACATCATGGCAGAGGAGGATTATGTAGATAATCTATGGGTAATTTTTGGATTCATTTATCCTGAAAAATTTTCAGTTTGTTTTATAAGTTTGAGTAATTGGTTAATGAAATCTATTTATTCCGTCATTTAATGCTCCATCATAGTGTATCCTTAGATCACCCAAATATCGAAGAGGTTTTGTCTTGGGAATCACCCATGAATGTTGGGTATTTGAACATTTTAATCAGTATTTTAGGATACTATAGAAGTTTCATACAATACATAGATTAGATTATAACTCCTTTGAAAGCCTTAACTTGTAAGGATAAATTTTTTTTTCAAACAATCAATGGTAGGATTCATTTGAGTACCTAAACAGGATGTTATTCCGTAATCCAGTTCCTCTTCTTTAAAATGATGGGGTTCAGATTGACATTTTATGGGACACTTCACATATTTTCTAGGGTAGTGCCCTAATTCTTAAGGGTTTGTTTTCTTATGGCTTTCAAAAGATACATATTGATGAGTGTAACTATTCCATAAATGATATCAATTTTGCAGTGGTTGTTTTTTCCTTAATGTTTCATTTATACTACCTAATTTATGATAATTTTTGGGTTTTCATCAATTATAAAACTATGAGATATGTCTTATCCCAGTGAGATCTGAACTTGTGAAAATGATGTTGGATAAAAATCTTGAAATTATATGTCGTTGATATGTATTATACCCTGGGAAAGGGTAATATTGTAGACAACACACTGAACTAATAACCACACCGTAAGGATGGGAATGAATCTGAATATTCTTAGATAGTGGTGGAAGATACTATCATGATGAATCTTAATATTGGATATTTTGCTGGGAGTGGATGCTCTTTTTTGATATATTTGTACTCGTATTTCATGTAGAATGGATGGTTTGGTATTATTGAGTTATTTTAGGAAATTCCCTAGGTGCTCAGTATAAGGATGATCACAATTGGGCATTGTTCCAAGGGAGGATTTTTGTTCCATCAGGGATGCACGATGAGGTTCTCCATGAGTTCTAATGATCACACTTATTAGTATATCTGAGTATAAAAATGATGCACTATTCTTTGAGATGTTAGTTTTTATATATTTATCTAAAGTTTATAGTTGATGATTTTGTCGCTTAATGCCTTGTATTCCATAAGGTGAGGGATAATCGTTGTGTTCCTTAGGAATTTATCTATCAATTATATATTCCTCGATGGAAGTGGGAGGAAATTTTGATGGACGTAGTTCCTAGATTAACTTATAATTTGAGAGGATACGAATCTCTATAGGGGATAATGGGCCATTTAAATTTTTTTGTTCATTTCTTAGAGGTCAAGGAGTCAAGCCCATTTGATGTTTTATTGAGGAAGTATTAGGAAGAAGAGTTGTGGATTCATGAAGTCTTGAAGATTATTATATTTGATCATAATCCTTCTTTCACCTCCAGGCCATATAATATTCATCATTATGATTTCGGATCTCATTTGTATCATATCATTGACTTTCATCCAAAGATAGATGAACAGGCTCAGCAGACCATCCACAATCATGAATATAGGTTGTGTTCTTATGTCATGGATTTTAGAGGATTGTGGATAGGGCACATACCTTGGTTAATTTTTTTTCTAAAATAATATTTTCAGTCCACCATTGGTATATAACCATTTAATGATACACATGTTTGATTATTACATTCTTTATTTTCCTAGATTGGGGTTTAGATAGTCAAATATTCTTAGGTTGAAACAAGTGAAAAGTTTGATATAGATACTTTAGGAGATTATTGAGAGGTTGAAGGCAGTTCAAGATCATTATAAGTCCTATGTAGATCCTAAGTGGAGGCCCATGGTGTTCAAAATTTGATATCATGTTTTCTTAAAGGTGTAACTCCATCATTGGTAGTTAAGAGTTGGTTAGGGGATTCATATTTCTTTATATTTTATTTGGTCATTTATGGTTTTAAAACATGTCAGATTCATGGTGTATTATATAGAACTTCTCTTGGATATAATCCAGGTTCATGATATATTTCATATGTCACGATTCACTACTATCTTTATTATAAATCTCTCATTATATATTGGGGAGTTATTGATATTTAGGATGATACAAACTTTAAATATTTTCTTGGGGGTATCAAATGATACTAAGTGAAGGTGTTACATGGGTTTGTTATTCCCATAGTTGATTTCATATGCTAATATGGTTATGTGGAGGATATCACCATGGAATGTGAGTCGACAATACTTGTTTGTAATCTCAATATATTTAAATCTTAACTATTGTTTTGTATTAATGTTTTTTGATGTTTGTATTTATCAATATTACGAGATGGTTTTATCTTTTTTTTCCTTATTTGTGGGCATGATCCTATTTGAGAGATATCATCCCTTTGATAGTTGTGTTCCTTGTTTCTATTAGGGAGGTGCTTTTTATCTCATGATGGTGATATGATTCTGAGGAATATCAGGCGGTGGTTGTTCAAACATCCCATTTGTCATTTCCTTCTCTTTGGGGTTGGTTTTAAATTTTGATGGGGAAGAATTGTTTAAGATCTATCTAAATTAAGGGATCAGATCATTATAGATGGTTCCTTTACATGTTTCCAAATTCATAGTTTATCAAGGAAAACTATAGTATCGATGGTGTAGTTTATGATTTTAAATATAAAATCATGAGTAATTAAAGGTGTGATATTTTGTTCCTAATATGAGAGAGTATTTCTCAAATTGAGTGGTGAATTTTCACATGAGTGAGGGTGGTTGTCATGGTGAAATTCATGATGGAACCATTGATTCATGATGTGAATGGCGAGGAGTCGGATTTTAGGGATCTATCTTCTAATACTAATGACATGAACATGAATTTCATGGTGTAAATTAATCTTGGTTTATTGGATCTTGGTGGTGCATTTTTTGGTGGGTATTAATACTCAATCCATTATGGTGTGAAAGGAACATTCATGTACAAACTGTGTGTCTGGTAATTTTATGATAAATCCAATTGCACCGTTATATTTTTGGAAAATCCTATGATTTCCCCCATATCATTGGAAAAAGGGAATCTCTTTCAGGGTGTCTCTAATATCTTTTAATTAGGATTTATCCCCTTATTTTTGATTAGAGCCACAATGATCCAAGATGATTATTCTTCGGTATCTTATGGTTTGTTCTCCATTTGATTTCAATTTCTTGCATTATAACTTGACATGTTATTAATTTTTATCTCCTATGAACTTGGGGAGTTATTTTTATTTTATTTCATGATTATGGTGTTGTTCTCTTAGAGGGATATAGATTCCTTGATTTAAAGGTTATTATTGATATGCATTGTGGTTTCTTTCTCATTCAAAGAACATTGGAACCCCTGAGGTATGGGATTCATTTCTTATATAATTTTATGTGCATAAAGATTTTATAATTTATCTCTTTGGGTAATAGTTTAATTTTCATTAATATTTATTAAACTATATTAAGGAAAATAATTTCTTTTGGTTGTAGTGATCTCATGTGTTTCCACCGTGATAATGTTTTGCCTCTTGATTTAATAGATAGTGTTCTATATTTTTATATGTTATGGTTTAACATGTTTTTTATATTATAGGTTAGATAAATAACATAAATTTGTTAATGATTATTGTCTAAATAAAAATATGTGTGTTTAATTGAAACCATTAGTCATTATAATTTTATAAAAATCAATGTGATACTTGAGGATTTTATAATTTAATTTGTTCTTTATCATTGTTTTATGGATAAGTATGTTCTTCAGGAAATAATGTTTAAATACATTATAATTTTTTATATAAGATGTATTTGGTTTCTACAACATGAAATATATGATAAATGAATAGGATAATTCAATATAGTAATCAATCAGTTGTTTGAGAAAAACGATTTTTCGGGGTCGAGTGAGCTAGCCTAGCAGTAATGGTCGGATTCCTCTATTTTACATACTAGGATACCTATTGAATTTTTTTGTTTTTCTATTGAATTTTATGATTTTTCAAGATGTGAGACTTGAAAAGTGATGTGGTGTCACCATGGGATGGATGATGGTTTGGAAATAACTGGGAGGGGAGGTCCAATATTATGGATGTTGTTGACGCGTGTGAGGTATGGATGGATTGTGATCAACAAGGTGGAATCAAGGATGAAATATGGAATGATTATGTGGATTTAAGCTAGTATTTTCAATTGTTAGCTTTTCTAAAATATTGTATTCTTTCTTGATAATGAATATGAATTATAGTCAAGATATATATGTTTCTTATTTTAGTATTAATTTCCACATTACTTGATGGAACTGGTTATGCTTGGTTTTTGAATCATTTATAGTGGATTAGGATAACTCCTAGAGTAATTTATATTATTTAAGGATAAATGGTGATGAATAAATTTATCCCATGGGGTTTGTACTTCAATGGAATGATGAATTCTGATAACTCTTAAGTATTCATGAGATCGGTTTGGTTATACCTATAAGATATAAGAATGAGATAATAATTATTATATTTATTAACTTTTAAAAAAATTAATTACTTGAAAATATTTTCTACATAATGATTGTGTGTTTATATGATATATAGTCCTTAGTAGTGGAAATTGGGTGTAATGACCCGAAATTTTGAATAAATTCTATTTCCTGATATTGTGGGTTATTTTATTTTATACTCAATAAAACTATTTCTTTTAATAAAATGAGTATAATTAAATTCAGACTATTGGGTTTCAACTGTTATATGATTGTGGTTCAATATGACCGTTGGAAACTAAATGTTGTGATACAAGTGATCTTGATTAATTAATATAGAAAGCAGATTCGATGGCCCCATCCAGTAGTCTCGGGCCTATCGAAGCCCTTCTGACGGAACTCGGGAAGGAGGTAGCACCTTTGGGCTTTGCTCTGGACCAATCCCAAGCCGAACTTCATCATGTGAAGCTGGAATGGAATCGCCTTCACGAGAAGTTCATACTGATAGAAATCACTACTCAGGCAATGTTGGCTGAGCCTCCCCAAGATTCTATCACCCTAGCACACCATACTCTTAGGTCCTATGCTGGTGTTATAAGGGGTTATGTATCGAGATCGTAACTGCCTTGTGTAATCCTTTGATTTAAATAAAAAATTGTGATTTCTTCTTATGGTGATGTTTGTGAATTTTCAAATGACTAGATAAATATAGTATGCATATTATTCATGAATTTTAGAAAAAGGATATGTTAAAAATAATTATGTAAACCTTAAATTATTAATAATGTGTAATGATTTTAAAAAAATTATCTTATACAGTTATTTTTAGTAAGAAATTTGTAGTCTAATAAGATCAACATAATTTTTGATAAATAGTAAATTACGAATAGTGATTTTACGCTTATGATTAGTAATGCGATCAAAAGGGTTAAGGAACCTCACTTAAGAAAGTATAAATATAATCTAGGCACCTTGATTAAGTAATGGGATTCAATAAAATGGGGAAATAGCTGTTCCAAAAAGTACTAGAAAAGTATTAGTTTTTTCGGTTGAATAGTGTTTTTTATTTTAAATATTAAATTAAAAATATTTAGACAATTATTTTCATAAAATGGAGTTCATTTTTGAAATCAGAGGATCAATATTTGGTTAAGGTGAATTTTTGGGATTTTTATGAAATAGTAGAATTTTCAGTGAATAGTGTTTTTATTTAAAAATTAAAGTAAAAATAATTAGAAAATTATTTTCAAAAAATGGAGTTCATATTTGAAATCAAATCATTGATATTTCATTAAGGTGAAATTTTTGGAGTTTTCTGAGAAAGTTGAATTTTGGGTGAATAGTGAAAATACAGTTTTTGAGTTTCAGGTGTTTAATGACATCATTAAGAATTTAATAATTATGTAATAAATCTGGTCGACTTATGAATAGTAAGATAAGGTATTAGGTGTCCCATGTGTCCAATACCATGGGAAAATACCATGGGAAAGCCCATGGTTTTTCCAATACCACCAATGAGGTGTCCTTTGGCCATTAATGCCTTGTCCCCTCACTACCCCTGTAAATACCAAGCCATTCTCTCATCCTTTCGATTCCAGAATCCTTCTCAACAAATGTCGGGTCTCCTAACCTCCCAAGGAGTCCTCCGAAGGTTCCCTCAAGCCTTCCAAGGTCCCAAACTTCAAGATTTCGAAGTTACTATTCAAGGTAAGGGATCATACCACTCTCTTTATTTTTAAGTACTCTCTTTTATTGTATTTATTTTAAGCCCCATTTCTTATGTTGGGTGTGTTATTATATATTAATTTTAAATTCCTTTTCATGTTCATATTATGAGAGACCCTCTCTTTCTCTCATCATTTCATTTTATGATTGTTTACGTGGTGTCGTTAGGTTGCCAAATTTTTGTAAGGGATCATACCACTCTCTTTCTTTTTAAGTACTCTATTTGATGTCATTTATTTTATGACCCATGTTCATATTTTTGGGGAGTTCTATTATATTCATATTAATTTCCTTTTTATGTTCATATTATTAGTGACCCCATTTTTCTCTCATCATTTCATTTTATGAATGTTTAAGTGGCGCCGTTAGGCTGATGTTTTTTTGTAAGGGATCCTACCTCTCTCTTTATTTTTAAGTACTCTCCTTTATTTCATTTATCTTAAGAAACATTTTATTATGTTGGGGGTGTTATTTTATATTCATATTAGTATCCTTTTCATGTTCATATTATGAGATACCCCTTATTTCTCTCATCATTTCATTTTATGAATGTTTAAGTGGCACTGTTGGGCTGCAGAATTTTTGTAAGGGATCCTACCTGTCACTTTCTTTTCAAGTACTATCATTTATGTCATGTATTTTAAGCTCCATGTTCTTATGTTGGGGGTGTTATTCTATATTAATATTAATTTTCTTTTCATGTTCATATGATGAGAGACCCCCTCTTGCTCTCATCATTTCATTTTATGAATGTTTAAGTAGCGTCGTTAGGCTGCCGAATTTTTGTAAGGGATTCTTTCACTCTTCCCATTTTCAAAGTCCTATTTTCATATCAAGTCTCTGAAGATCCTTTTTCACATGTTGGGGTATTATCTCTATATTCATCGTACTTTCCTTTTATGTTCACATGATGATTGACCCTATTTAATCTAATCAATTTATTTTTTGATGATTTAAGTAACGCTATTAGGCTGCCAAATTTTCATAGGAGAAATCTTATTTTTGTCTTCCTTTCAAGTTCTTCATTTCATATGTTATATCTATCATATTATTTCTCGATACTATTTTATGGATCAATTATGAGTGGGTGACCCAATTCCCCTCTCATTTCAATGTTTTCTAAAACCCTGTAACATAGCCGTTATGCTGCAGAATTTTCGTCTCAAAATGTCTTTATCTTTTTCTCAAATTATTTTATTTTATTAAGTGAATACACATATATCTTTCTTCTATAGCGTATTCAAATATATATCTAAATGTTCTATTTTAATTCAGGGATTTACATACATGAAACCCAATTTCCTTTTTCGTGGTTTAAAGTGACATAATGATTAAGTCTTTAAAGCAGTTTTTAAAACATTATGATTATAGAATGAAACCCATTTCTTTATGATATATGGGTTATTTATGATATTTTTGATGATGATATATGTGGCCCACATGATAATAATTTCAAATTAAGTGTTCACACTAATAACTCTCCAATGCATTGGGTAAAGACATAATCTCTAGAGATGACCATTTTTACGATACCTTGGTGAATAACATTGATAATATTTTAATGACACCTTGGGGATGGTCCTTAGTGAAACAGAAATGATTGTCTAAGTTAAATGTTGTAGACACATATTCAAGTAATGAAACACGTTATTATAATATTCCTCATGATCTCTTTCTCATGCCTTAAAGTTATTTATCATGACTTTATTGATATATCTCAAGATCACAAGTAAAATGTTTCTCTTGTTTGCCTTATAGGGCCTTCTTCTCACCCTTTCCTTGGATGTGTGCACCCAGGTTATGAGATGTTGTAATGAACATAGGATGAACATTGGAGAAGCCTTTAAAGTGATTATGAAGAAATTTGTATGTCATCATGTATTAAGTTCCTGGTTTCTAAGACACTTGACTTCAAAGATACTCTGTTTGTAAAATGTAATGAAAAGTAATGTGTTAAAAATGTGGGATGCTATAGTTCATATCAAAGAATAGTTTAGTTATTTATGAAAATTAGGATATGAAAACTTTAGGAATAACCCTATAGGAATGTTTAAATATATGAAATCTTCCTGGTATTTTTATGAGTATTGAGTAAGTGGTTTATCAAGAAAATACATCCATGTCAGGATACAAGCATGTAGAGGTGGCTCTGGCACAGATGTACATAGGGGTAAAACCCGAAGACACCACATTGAGATAGACTCAAACGGGAACTAGTACATGACAAAGGGCCTTGCTACACTCTTGGATACGGCTCTCCCAGTGGATAGGTTTGGATAATCACATGCTTTTTATGAATCATTATGAAGGAATTATAGAAAAATGTAATTGTCTAAGAATGACGTTTTAAGACATTAAATAATTTTTAATTAAATGATTTATAAATGAAATAAGTTTCTCATGAAGGATTTATTATTTTGGAAAATATCCCCATCGTCTAAGAATACATTAACATATTGCCTGAGGAGTCACCCAGACCTCCCCCAGAAAGAGAGGTAGAGTTCTCCATTGAACGTGTACGAGGATCTCATCTGATGTCAAAGACCCCCTATAAGAAGGAAAATGTGGAGCTAGAGGAACTAAAGAAACAACTCCAAGATCTTTTAGAGAATGGGTTTATTCGACCAAATGTGTCTCCTTGGGGAGCACCAGTTCTCCTTGTGATGAAGAACGATGGATCGATGCAGTATTGCATTGATTATAGAGAACTGAATGGGATCACAGTAAAGAAAAAATAATATCTTCCAAGAATTGATGACTTATTTCACCAACTTCATGGGACTCAATTCTTCTCTAAGATTGACCTTCATTCTCGCTATCATCAATTGAGGTTGAAGAATGATGATATTCCAAAAACTACCTTCCAATCAAGATATGGGAATTATGAGTTTGTTGTTATTCCCTTTGGACTGACTAATGCACCTACTTTTTTTATGGATCACGAATAAGGTGATTTTGGAAACTTATGTTATATCAAATAGATATCCATTGTATAGGAAAATTATTTGGTGATTAAATGATAAAGGTTATTTTGGAAGATGTTTTCTATTTTGGAGTACTATTTTCCTAAGGTAAATAAAATACTACAGGATTAAAATTGAGGAGGAATGGTTGATTTTATTTTGTAAGAATTTACGTATTTATTGTGGGCATATGGTGATGTGGGTTATTTCTGGAAAATGATTATCCTAGCATAGAGAATGTGTGAATAGGTTGATTACACTTTAGTATGAGACTTTAACAGTAGTTGATGTTATTTGGAGATAAATGGTAAGATTCATTGGGGAAGACTATGGGAATAAATCCTTCTGAGTTTGGGGTTCCAATCATAGTTTGGATTATTCTGAAGAATCATAAGGATTATTATGTATTGAATGGTCTTTTGGAACTTTGGGTACTTTTTGTTGAATTTTGGAGATTTATAGTCATATTTCTTTTTATAAATGATTATCCTTTTGGGGATTATACGATCTCATACTATCCTTTTTTGTTTTATTTAATGACTAAAGACAAGGGAAAAATATAGTTATTCTTTTGTGGATTATGGGATTCTCTAGAAGATGAATCTTGTGCTTTTGATGAGACCAAGTATTTTTGAATGCTCTTTCATTGGAGAAAAGATTAGTCAGGGTGGAAACTTATTAAAGGATGAAACTCTACTTGAAGGTAAGTATATATCCTTATGTTTTTATTCTATGTAGTAAAAGAATTCCTCAAAATTATAAAAAGTAACGTAAAACAAAAATATTGTTGGTTTAAGTTTCCTTCTGGGTAATCAAAGACCGTTTAACACATCTTAATTTTGTGATCTTCTTATTGTTACTTTTCTCTTAATCATGTTTTCAATCACTAACCATTAGAACTTGACCGTTTGGTTTCTCTTCCATATCCATGTTTTCTTACATCGAATCCTAGTATGGGTTAACTTGGGTTACCTTTGTACTTCCCTTTATTTCTTTTAATGTAATAGTTTTAATGACTCTTTTCCCAATGTGGGACATTCAATAAAATTTCCAAGCCCAATTTTAAAATTGTGAGTATGCAATTTCATATGGGGTGAAGATTGTACCGACCCAAAATTTTGAATAAATTTTGTTTCCTAACTTTGTGTGTTATTTTATTTTATACTCTTCAAAACTATTTAATTTAATAAAATGAGTATAATAAAAATAAGACCATTGGGTTTTGACTGTTATATGACTATTGGTCAATATGACCATTGGAAACTAAATGTTACGATACAAGTGATCTTGATTAGTTAATATAGAAAGAAGATTCGATGGCCACATCCAGTAGTCTTGGGCCGATCGAATCCCATATGACGGAACTTGGGAAGGATGTTGCACCTTTAGGCTTTACTCTAGACCAAACCCAAGCCGAACATCATCATGTGAATCTTGAATGGAATCACCATTGCGAGAAGTTCTAGCTGATAGAAATCACTACTCGGGCAATGTTGGCCAACCCGCCCCAAGATTCTATCACCCTAGCACACCTTACTCTTAGGTCCTATGCTGTTGTTATAAGGGTTTATGTAATGAGACTGTAACTACCTTGTGTAATCCTTTGATTTTAATAAAAAATTTTGATTTCTTCTTATGGTGAAGTTTTTGAATTTTCAAATGTATGGATAAATATTTTATGCATATTATTGATGAGTTTTAGAAAAAGGATATTTTAAAAATATTTATGGAAACCTTAATTAATTAATAATGTGTAATTATTTTTAAAAAATGGTCTTCTACAGCTATGTTCAGTAAGAAATTTAGAGTCTAATAAGATCAACATAATTTTTGATGAATAGTAAATTATGAATACTGATTTTACTCTTATGATTAGTAATTTGATCAAATAGATTATGTAACCTCACTTAAGAAGGTATTAATATAATCTAGGCACCTTGATTAAGTAATGTGATTCAAATAAATAGGTAAATAACTATTCCAAAAAGTACTGGTTAAGTATTAGTTTTTTCAGGTGAATAGTGTTTTTTATTTTAAAATTAAAATTAAAATTATTTAGAAAATTATTTTCATAAAATGGAGTTCATTTTTGAAATAATAGCATCAATATTTGGTTAAGGTGAGTTATTGGGATTTTTCTGAAACAGTTGAATTTTCAGTGAATAGTGTTTTTATTTAAAAATTAAATTAAAAATATTTATCAAAATATTTTCATAAAATGGAGTTCATTTTTGAAATAAAAGCACTAATATTTGGTTAAGGTGAAATCTTTGGATTTTTCTGATAAAGTTGAATTTTCAGTGAATAGTGAAAATACAGTTTTTGAGTTTTGGGTGTTTAATGACATCATTAATGGTTTAATAATTATATAATAATTATGGTAGAATTATGAATAGATATATATGGTATTAGGTTTCCCAAGTGGCTAATACCATGGGCAAATACCATGGTCAAGCCCATGGGTTTTCCAATACCACCAATGAGGGGTCCCTTGGCCATTAACGGCTTGTCCCTACACTTCCCCTATATATACCATGTCATTCTCTAATCCTTTGCATTAAAAAATCATCCTAAACGAATTTTTGGTCTTCATACCTCCCAAGTAGTCCCCCCAAGGTTCCCTTAAGCCTCCCAAAGGTCCCAAACATCATCATTTAGAAGTTACTCTTCAAGGTAAGGGATCCTACCTCTCTCTTTTTTTTAAGTACTCTCTTTTATGTCATTTATTTTAAGACCCATGATATTATGTTGAAGGTGTTATTTTATATCTATATTACTTTACTTTTCATTTTCACATGCTCTTCTTCTCATCATTTAATTTTATGGATTTTTAAGTGGTGTCGTTAGGCTGCCGAATTTTTGTAAGGGATCCTACCACTCTCTTTCTTTTTAAGTACTCTCTTATTTGTCATTTCTTTTAAGACCCATGTTCTTATGTCTAGGGTGTTATTTTATATTCATATTAATTTAATTTTCATTTTCATATGATTATATACCCCCTCTATCTCTCGTCATTTCATTTTATGAATGTTTAAGTGGCGTCGTTAGGCTGCCGAATTTTTGTAAGGGATCCTACCACTCTCGTTCTTTTTAAGTACTCATTTTTATGTCATTTTTTATGCACCATGTTCTTATGTTTTTTGTGTTATTTTATATTCATATTAAATTACTTTTCATTTTCATATGATGAGATACCCACCCTTTCTCTCATCATTTCATTTTATGAATGTTTCAGTGGCGTCGTTAGGCTACCGAATGTTTGTAAGGGATCCTACCTATCACTTTCTTTTCCAGTTCTCTCGTTTATGTCATTTCCTTTAATAAAAATGTTCTTATGTTGGGGGTGTTGTTTTATATTCATATTAATTTCCTTTTCAGGTTCATATAATTTGAGACCCCCTCTTTCTCTCATCATTTCATTTTATGAATGTTTAAGTGGCGTCGTTAGGCTGCAAATTTTTGTAAGGGATTATTTCAATCTTCCCATTTTCAAAGTTCTATTTTCATGTAAAGTATCTAAAGTTACTTTTTCCCATGTTGGGGTATGATATATATATTCATCATACTATCCTTTTATGTTCACATGATGAGAGACCCTATTTAATATTATCAATTCATTTTTTGATGTTTTAAGTAACGCCGTTAGGCCGCCGAAATTTCATAAGAGAAATATTGTTTTTGTCTTTCTTTCATGTTATTCATTTCATATGGTATATCTTTAATATTTTGTCCCCATAAAGTTTTATGGATAATTTATGAGTGGGTGACCCATGTCCCCTCTCTTTTCAATGTTTTCTAAAACCCTGTAACATAGCCGTTATGCTGCAGAATTTTCGTCTCAAAATGTATTTCTCTTTTTCTCAAATTATTTTATTTTGTTAAGTGAATACTCAAATATATTTTATCTACAGGATTATTAACATAAATACCAAAATGTTATATTTTAATTCTGTGATTTACATACATGAAACCCACTTTCCTTTTTCGTGGGTTTAAAGTGACATAAAGATCATGTCTTTAAAGCAGTTTTTAAACCGTTATGATTATGAAATGAAACCCATTTCTTTTATGTTACATGGGTTATTTATGAAATGTTTTATGATGATATATGTGTCTAAAATGGTAATAAAGACAAATTAAGGGTGCGCCCTGATATCTCTTCAATGCATTGGGTAAAGACTTAATATCTAGAGATGAACATTTTATTGATATCTTGGTAAATAACCCTGGTAATTTTTTAATGACACCTTGGGGATGGACCATGGTGAAACGGAAATTATTGTCTAAGTTAAATGTTGTAGCCATATCTTCATGCAATGAAACATGTTATTATTATATGACTCATTATCCCTTTTTCATGCCTTAGAGTTATTTATCATGACATTATTGATGTATCTCAAGTTCACATGAAAAATGTTTCTCTTGTTTCCCTTACTGGGCCTTCTGCTCACCCTTTTCTCGGATGTGTGCTCCCAGGTTATGAGATGTTGTAATTAACATAGGATGAACAATTTAAAAGCCTTTAAATTGTTTAAGAATAATTTTTTATGTCTTCATCTATT
This sequence comes from Viscum album, assembly GCA_963277665.1. Taxonomy (NCBI): domain Eukaryota; kingdom Viridiplantae; phylum Streptophyta; class Magnoliopsida; order Santalales; family Viscaceae; genus Viscum; species Viscum album. Next base: position 487,553,324 of record OY728145.1, read on the forward strand.
AAGTTCCTGGTTTCCAAGACACTAGACATTAAAGATCCTTTGTTTGTAAAATGTAATGAAATGTTATGTGTTAAAAAGGAGGGATTCTATATTGGGTGTCTCAGCAAAGATATCGATAATTATGTTTTCTGGTAGGTAATTATCCATACTGTGGTTATACATATATATATATATATATATTTAATTTTTGTTATTTAATACACATCCCCACCAATATCGATATGGAGAAAAACACTAGTGAACTCTAGATAGTGTCTTCCCTAACATCCATGTTGGTGATGAATGGACGACTTACTACCCAATTTTCCCTACTCACTTCTCAGGTTGTTATTATATATCAAATTCATTATGATCATCTTTCTATATATATGGGTGTAGTGGGCTATAATGGCTTGTAATTATTTCACACAAAAGTGTCTCTAGATATAGTATCCTAAGTATTATTATAGGTATGTCATTTATGGGTTGTGAGTGATTTAAGTATAATACATGATGTGTAGGCTACAGTGGCTCCCAAAAAATACATATTTAATATCTATATATGTGGATGATACTGATGATATGATGTGATCAAAGGGGTGCATGATTTGTGGTGATAATTATATGATGTGATTGATGGGTCATATGATATGTTACAGTTTACTATTTAATTTTGAGAAGGTTTATCATTACATGAAGAGAGATATCATAGGATGTGAGACAATGTGGAAGAGTGGAAAACTAGATCGGGAAGTGGTAGTGGGGTACCATAATTTTATATAGTGTTGTATATTTTATTATTAATGTATTTGATACTTGTTGAGAGCGTCAGGGTGAGAAAAAATAGCATCTCTAGAATGCATCTTTTGGTGAAAAAATAGCTTTACTTGTTTACTCATTAGGATTTAGTATTCATTCTTTATCAATTTTTATGAGAGGATATGAGAAGTTTATAATTGATTTTACCTATTATTCTCAACCTATGTTTATTTATACAATTTTTTATGTCCATATGAGTTGGTTGGTTATTGAGATGGATATTTTTAATTCCTGGGTTTGTTTGGGAACTATTTTGACATCGACGTCACTACAGAGGACTTATTTTTTGTTACTTGTAGTCAATATTCAAGTCTTTTGGTTTATTGAAATTACATATATATTTTTTTATATCATTTATCATATTTTATGACTATAATTTTATTGGTGTTTTATCTTATCCCATGTTCCCGATATTCCCTTAGAATAAAATGTCTCCTATTTATGTGTAAGATATAACATTGGTGTTTTTCTCCAACTCATGGCCTATTGGAGGTGGGATTTGGGTGTCATTATATCTGTAATCTCATTTCTGGCCTGTAGTTCCCCAATAATACACAATATTTTTCATTAAAAATAAAAATATATTTTTTATAGGTATGCTTCATTCCCAAAATTTATCTTACACTACACACAACACTAAATTAGCATACATTACATGATAGATCAAGTATTACCACCTTTTAATGACAAACCTATATTAAATGAATATTTTTACACTTTTATATAAGTTATTTTAAAAAATAAAGTTATTCTTTGACTTTAGAATATCAAAATTATCTTAGGGTGTGTTTTTGGTATTTTTCTGAGCAGTGTCATTTTTTATGAATATTGAAAAATACTTCATTGTAGATAAAAACAATAATTTCATTTAAGTAATTATTAAGGTCTAATTATATTATGAATTTGTTTTTAAAAGTCAATATAAATAAATTATGCATTTATTAATCTAATTAGGGTGATTTTAATCTTTTTATATTGAAATTGAATAAAAAACTTATTTAAGTTTTAAAAAATTTAGTTTTGAAAATTAACTTTTTTTACCATCAAACACATTTGAGTGTAAGGTGAGAAACCACAAGATACTACATTAAAATAAAATAAAACCATTAATAAGGAAAACCCATATCAATACTACATGATCTTACCCTCCCTAGCGATTACACCTTGGTGACAAGCCACCACCATCGCAAGACCACTCGACTAACTGTCACGTGTAGAGTGGCAAGGGCCCAGTACCGTTGGCAGGGCCATACCCTCTCAAACATCCAAATCAAAATGGCATGGGTATGTGAAATCTTCTTTCTCTAAACCTCTTATGGAGAAAAAACCATGTATAATACTGGTGTAAACACATCATGATATCACAAAAAATTATAACATAAACATCCACAAACATAGTCTTCAAACCAACAGCAAACCAACAAAAAATCCTCAAAGAGGTATCAAATTTATCCAACACACTGTAGAAACTCTATTGTAATGTTTGGGAATCACACATGTGAAAATATGATAACATGGTGTTTACAAAATAACAACATCCAATCCTGATCAACATGAAATGAATCTGATCCTCAGAGCGAATCTCACATCAACCAATCTTCACTGCTTCACCATCGCACAATAACTACAATTCTCAGAGAAAAACACCATTCACGAAAAACTAAATCCCAATATGAATCACCAATATTCCGAACTAAATCCTCATCCCATGGATCTAGCAGAATCCCAGATAGACAAACTGGTCACCTAATTTGACCACAAAACCTCATCAAGACCATGAACCCGTAAATCATTCCATCCCATGAACACAAATGTACCCGAAGAAAAAAATGACAAATGAAAAAAAAGGAAAAAAGACAAAACATCACCAACACAGTGAAGGAGACGTGCCAAAAACTAAATCCCAACATTTCCATCCCATTCACATGTATAGACCATGCTGAACCACCCGTTGCACACGGCAGATATGAGGCAATACCATCATGCCGCTGAAGCTGGACACAACCACTGACCAGCACCTTGCCACATTGAGACCTTATCCAAAATTATAAGACATTTATGCCACTTGGATAAAAATATGAGAATTATAATATATTATTTAAACACAACAGAATGATGCCATACTCATTTTTTAATAACTATTCCATTTTAATTATAGGGTAATAAAAAAGATAAATTCCACTATAAATATTCATTTGAAGGATAAAATGTATATATACATCATGATAATTGTTTTATAAATTTTTATGACAAAATAATAAAATTAAAAGGGGACACAATGATGATGCAATAATTGTTTAAATATTGGAAGAATAAAATAAACGAAATTAAAATATTGATATAAATATAATTTTATTGAGTTAATGTCATAAACAATTTCTATTGATTAGTTGGAGATATTAATAATGTTTTTGAAGTCTAGGTTTTAATTTATCTTATTTTTTTATTTTTGTATGTGATAAAATATTGAATAGTTTCATAATTGACATTAAAGATATTTTAAAATAAATAATATTTTATTAAATGATATCAAATATTTAAAAACCTAAAATTTATAAAAATAATGTTAATAAGTATTAGAATGACATCAATGAATATTTTATGAATCGTTTGGTATTTTATATTATTTATATTAACCCATAAATTATAAATTGCATGATATCATGATAAGAGTTAAAGGGATTAAATAATGGTTAAAAGAAAATATTAAGTATTATAAACATACTAGAAACTTGTATTAAAATTATTCAACAAAGGATGTTCGACACTTATAACATTATTATATATTAGGAGTTGTTTAATGTACACATGTTTATGAAAATAAATTATATATTATCTAAATCAATGATAGTAATGAAATATCAATATCTTTGTTTTTAATATATTTTATGTGTTCGTATAAGTAAAAAAAGAATATATGAAGGAATGTAAATATCTATTTTCATACAAAGGAATTTAGTTTCACTAAAAATTGTTTTTAATTTTTAGAAATTATATAATGTCCTTAAAAGCATCTTCAATAATAAAAATTTATTTATTTAATCACCATAAAAATAAAATAAGGTAATTTTATAATATTATATTTTATATATTTGTGATGAGTTGATGTGTCTAGTTAATTCTAAAATCCTATATTATCTAATAGATTTGTTCATTAAACAATATATTTGAATTCTTACATATCTTAGAGTATTTAAATTCCAATTAAATGAATATTATCAAATTTTAAAATAATGGTATCTTATTTAATTAATTTATTTTTAAATAATTTAAAACTTAAAAATGATCAATAATCATAAGGGTATGTGATATGGTCAAAAATTTCTTCTAATATTCATTTAGGGTAAATGTTCAAGTATTTAAATCAAGAATAGACTTATTATATTTGAATATTTTAAGGATTTCCAAAAGTTTCTCTCACCTTAATAATAAAAGGAAACATCCTCCCTCACTTTCTAAAACCACGTTTAGTATTCTTTCTTGAACAAACCCTGACCATTTATCTTATAAACTTTCCTAGACACATCCTTGAGGTTTTGGGATTCAAAAAATAACAACCGTATTGTCTCTAAGTGGAGATCTGACGTACTAAAAATTAAAATTTCTATTTTCGAAACACTTTTGAGGAAAAAGTGAGAAACCAACAAAAACATTAAAGGATAAGTGAAAACCCATACATGGATTCAAAATGTACATCATTAAAACACCATGAACACAAAATTGACTAAACCAAAAGCATCATCTACATATCCAAATAACCATACCATTAACCACATCCATCATATGGATCCACCTCCGTAGTGGCAGATTCCTACTCTATAGTTGAGTTGTACTACAACAAGATATCGGTATACTACTTATGTGAGTTATTTTTCTCCAATGAAAGAACTTATTGGTATGGCTGATTGACCACCTGATCATTTTTAAGAGTGAGGACAACCCCTCATTCCATATTAGAAGAACATGAGGTCTTCATCTGCATCGGCAGGCATCAATAATCCATCCTCATCCTTCTACTTGTAGAAGTAAGAATAATTACATCACATTTTGGATTCTTATTTTTTTTTTGAATAATATAAATCTTGTAATTTATGGAAATACCACCATAGAAAAGGTAATTGTTTTACATAATCATTTATTCTTTTTTTATTCTACTTCAAATTGCAATGTAGTTTCCATAGTAAATTAATAACTATAGTGAAATAAATATTCGTATATGTTACTATGATTTTATAATAACTATATTCCTCCTCTTAATCATCCAATGAAAAAAATATCACCATTCATTTGTACATACAACATACCATCTCCGCATTGTGATGTAATTTGTTTTCATATCCACTTCATTTAGATGGGTATAATGATGAATTTAACAGATATAAGTAATAAATATGACATGAAATGGATTCATTATAATTAATACACCATATAATTTCATACCACTTTATGATTAGGGAAATAATACTATCACCAAGGCATATGTATGACCGAACATCTCCAAAATGCGATGAGATTCATTCTCCATGTAAACCATTCATGAATGATTATAAAAATATATATGATGAGTGAATATAATATTTATGAAGGGAATATTATTCTAAATATGTAGAAAGTATATCATATTAATATGAAATAGGACTTACTAAAAAAACAAACATAATAAAATAAAGTAGTTAACACCCAAAACAATGACAATAATATAGCATTGCTAAAAAAACGATTTAGGATGATCATATATGATATCATAAATATGGATATAGTTCATCTAAAATTTAATAACATACCTTAACTATCATATATGAGGTTAATGTACCCTTAACTAAAATAAATTACAATGTAAGGCTTAATTTTGGAATATCATTATTTTCCGAGATTGTTTATATGTAAGTATTTAATAGGACATATTTAGCTTCGATGTCCATGTTTATTAAAAATATTTTCAAAATGAGTATTTTTAAGCTTTTATCTAATAGAATATTTAACTAGAACAACATTTTAATGTTTTCTAAGATTTATTCTTCTATATATTTTTCATTCATGTCTAGATTTTCAAAATGGGTTTTTTGGATTTATTTATAAGTATATTAATATTTAAAATGTTAATTTTTTAATTTCTCTCACATGTTTCGAAGCTGTATATGCCACATTGATTAAAAAAATATATTTTTTAAAAACATATTCTTTTATATATGTCAGTATTTTATAGAAATAATTTCAATGTAAAAAATGTTATTTTCTTATGATATTTTTAATGAATTTGTTAGATTATTTTCTTCTATGTCGACATCTTCTTTTGGATGTTATGTTTGATTGAGGTTTCTCTTTTATGATTCCATTTACCATATTTCATTGAAGGGTTTATTATATGTTTGATTTTGGATATTCTATTTTGAAACCATTCAGGGTTCATGGTTAGTGTATTTTCATTTCATATTCTATTTTTAATACAAATTTTTATGTTGGTTTTATTTAACCCTTTTTATACAAGGAATTCATTGGATTTATTAAGATTTATGTGGGACCAACTATACCCCATCAATGCATCAGTAGGTCTAATGAGACAATCTAGACTGGGTTATAACCCATTATTATATGGTCTCCTGGCCGAAGCCATGGAGGTATATTTCAGATGCCCCATATTATGATTTCCCTAATTATATTATTATTTATTGATATTCCATGTGATTATTTTACTAGTAGGACATCCATGGTTATGTTTTCTAACTCGTGTGAATATTTTATATGGTATTATTTTTTCTTTCTATAATATGCTTAAGAATAAATTTAAATGTCTTGGATTTCAGTTATTCATCTTTCTATAGTGTTTATGATTATTTATAATAGCATCAGATGTTTAATCAGCCTTAAAGAGAATCTAAGATCACCCATTTCTTATGTTTTATTTTTTACAGTATTCCATGATGTGTATTATGGATGATATGTAGGCTTAATCTTGGAGAATAATTGAAATCACAATAGATTCCCAATGTCGTATTATATGTTTTTATGGTTCATGTATGTAATTTGGTTTTCCAAAACTACATAACCGATCGGTCCATTTGAATTTTTTTTCTTGTAAACATGTCAATGTAATAAATAATGTACCATGTGTGAGATTCTAGGGTCGTGGAATTACAATTAGTATCAGAAGAAGTTCAGAAATAACATTGGAAACTAGATTAGGAAATCAATGATTAGAAAACATAAACCTATGGATGAATTTGATGATAACTCTATGTATAGGAAGTCATCCATTAGATTTGGTAATGGATAACCTAGGTTAATCCTATGGACTCATTGATTGAGAAGAAGATTCAATCATTTATAGATATTATAAATGAACCTTCATGCTTGTAAAATTGTGATTAGTATTTCTCACATTGTGTTTTGAGTTTTGTTCAATGGTTATAATCTGTATGGTTACACAATTAATGGTCATAATTATAATGATGAATAAAATTCAAAAAGAAAATGAACTGAATGAGGTATTAAATAATAAGATGAATAAGAGTGTTTAATAGTGTAAGAATGAAGTATAATGATTAAATTTCATGAGTATTTTGATTCAAGAATTGATTCATTAGTGGTGCTCTGGTTATAAGAATCATGTGATATATATGGATTTTACTATAGTACATCTTTATCAAGGATTTGTAAGAATGAATGATTTCATTAAGGTTTTCAAGTTGATAAATTTTATGTGATAATAAGAGAGAAAATTTTTTGTTTAGAGAATTTAATTTATTTTTAAAATTTAGCATCCTTTTAGGACTGCAAATTTGGAAACATTTATTTTGGATGAGTCTTAAGGATAGAATGGATTAATTTGAACATTGGATATTATTGTTTCTGGTTTAGCAATAATTTATTGGATACTTTGTACTATCCTCCATGGTTTTAATAAAAGGATTCAAGAATTACTTATGGACATTATGACTTGTTGACAAAAATTTGGGCATAAAAATTCATCATTAATATGAATCTGCAGGTGTATGAAATGAAGTGAAAATAGATTTATGCACATCCAAAGGATAATATTATGATTACTACACTGAAATAAATCAACTAAGTCTATTTTATAATGTTATTATCTAAATCCAAAAAGAATTTCTCAATATCATGAATAGAATTTTGGAACATAAATTTTATCCTAGAACATTCTTTTCTGAAAAATAAAATTGTTCATTAGATCATCACAGGTTTATGGATTTTTTAATGTTAACTTACCACTGATAATGTTCTCTATCACTCTCCATTAGAACTAGATTGTTGGATTTCTCCTCTATGTTCATGTTTTCCTATAAAGAACCCTAGTATCTATTATCTCTATTGACCTTCTTACTTACATTTCATTAATTTAAAGTTGAATTTTATCTACCCTTAGTCCAATGCAGGATTAGAAAAAAGGATGTTTTAACAACCAAACCTTATTTATAAAACCCTAATTCGAAAATTGTGAGGGCACATTTTATTAAAGTAGGTGAGAATGTAGCACCCCAAGATATTACAATATTTTCATTCAAGAATATATTTAGTTTTCCTATCAGAATTATTTATACAGAAATTAAATCTTCTATTATACAGAACACCGAGTTAGCTTGTGTTACATACAAGATTAATTTTTACCACATTTTAATGAGAATCCTATTTTAAATCTAAAATTTTACACCCAAATAAATTTTATTTAAAAAATAAACATTTTATATGAATTTAAAATATCAAAAAAAGGTGGTGATTTTTTGGTATTTTTCAGAGAAGTTTCATTTTTTGATTAATAATGAAAAATAAAACATTATATTTAAAAATTGCCTTATTATTTTAATAATTATAAATTTAAAATTAAATCTAAACATTATTTTGAATTTCTCAATAAATAAATTATACATATATTATTATATTTTTGATCATTGGAATCATTTTATAAAGAACATGGATGTAAAAATTTATTGTACTTATGTTCATTTTTATAACACCCCAAGCTTCCACGATACGTTTCTCTTTGAATAATACAATAGCTTGCACTGTACACAACTTCGAGTTCAAGCACAACATGAGGAATCAAATTTTTCATTATAAATTTTAATACCCACATTTTGAAAATTTATAAATTTCATTTTTCAAAATGGACTTCATTTTTGGATTCAGAATATCAAAATTATCATTGTGTAAAATTTCGGGTATTTTGTGAGAACCTTTAATTTTTGATGAATAGTAAAAAACACTGTGTTATTATTTAAAACTAAATTTTATTTAAATAATAAAAATTATTATTGAAATTTATTTTAAATTAAAAATGGATACATAATACCTATATTAGTTCAATGTATTTCACTAGAGTCACATTATAATAAGATTAGATGTGTAATATTTTTTTGAATTTTTTATCATATATTACACAACTTCTTAGACACATTGGAAAATTTGCATAAAACATAATTTTACCACTTCTATGAATTGAATTTCAAAAATCCTAGAGACACGGTTGACATCCGTAAGTTACTTGTTGTTCAATAGGATGAAAATAATTTTTTAAATAGTAAATTTTGATTTTTATTTACCACAGTTTAAACTAAATAAGGTAATTGAAGGTTAAAATGATATTATAGTTACACTAACACATGTACTAATTCAATTGGATATGCGTATTTCAACGAAAATCAACCTTAGAAATAAAATATGATTCTTTTGGTCCACTTTCATTACATTAGGAAATTTATTATTATTTTATTTAAAGAAGAGTTAAAAGTGTCAAATTCAAATTTTAATAAAAACCCCATTTTTAATATAAGGTTATAAAAAAAGATAAATTCGACTAAAAATATTCATTACAAAGCTAAAAGTATTTCCTACATCATGGTATTTTATTTATAATATTTATACATTAAATAATTAAATTTATTTATGACACAATGATGATGTAGTGATTACCTTATTAATGAAAGATTAAAAAAATTGATATTATTGATATTAAAATAATTTTTAAATTGAGACTTTTGATGTATTCCATGAATTTTCTAAGTTAATATGTCATTTTAGTGGGGATTAAATAAATTTTTTTTGATGTGATAAAGTTTTTATGACTTATAAAAACCATATACAAAATAGTGTCAAAATTGAGATAAATGAGTATGTAAAAAAATACTATATTATTAAATCATATAATATTCCTAAAATATAAGGATTGACTAATGGACTTAGATAAGTTTAGTGATGTCAATAATGACCCAATTGGAGTTCTCTTCGATTTTTATAATATGTTTATTAACTATTTATGATAATAATAATACATGAATACGTTGTAAAAGTTAAACTATTTAACTAAGAGTTAAATCTAAATGATAAGGTTAATATGGTGACCTAACCTGTATAAAACCTATTAGTTGAGAGTTTTGCGAACCATCCCAACCTTAGCCTCAAAAAATCCTTTTGGAGCCATTATAAACCAAATACGATTGTATAATAAATTAATATTTGAAGATTTTCCTAAAGTTACCCTCACCTATCTTATAAAAAGATAATTCCCCTTCCCTATTATGTGTGAATTTTGTTTCACTATTGAAGAAAGTGTTTTTTTTAAGATCATAGTTTTTTTCGTTCATCCTAGAAGTAATAAGATGTACAAAGATCTTCAGAAGTATTACTAGTGGGACGAAATGGAAAGTGATATTGCTGACTTTACCCTGAGATTTTTGATTTGTCAACTGGTTAAAGTAGAGAGGAAGTTACTGAAAGGGATATTCCATCCTTTTAATGTGCCAGAGTAGAAATGGGAAAATATATCTATGAATTCTATAGTTGTATTACCATAGATTTATCAAGGTAACAATTTGATTTTGATTATTCATGACAGATTGACTAAATCATTTCATTTTCTTCCTTTTCAAGATACTTTTTCTTTAGATCAAATTCCTCGATTATATATTAAATAGATAGTTAACTTAATTGGAGTTCCCCTCTTCATTTTATCCTATTGTGATCCCAGGTTCACTTATAACTTTTTTAAAGGCCTTCAGAATTCATTGGTAACTGAATTAAATTTCAATACACCTTTTCATCCTCAATAATATGGGCATTCATGACAATTAATTCAGACCATGGAGCATATTACATGTGCTTTTTCAATGGATTACTAGGTAATTTGGTATCAAAATCATCCTTTGGTAGTGTTTTCTTATAATAAAAGTTTTCATTCCAGTATATAGATTTAGTCATTTGAATTGTTAAATGGAAAGAGGCGTCGAACTCCATCTTTTTTGTATGAAGTCGGTGAAAGGAAGTTTATGGGACAAGAATTTGAGGATGAGATGGAAAAAACGTTCAGTTGATTCTCATGCACATGAGGACATATTAGTGTAGGTAGAAAATTTATTTGGATAACCAAATGACGGATCTTTCTTTCGAGGTAGGTGATCATACATTTCTCAATTTTTCTACATGAAAAAGTATGATGTGTTTTGGTAAGAAGGGAAAGAATAGTTCATGGTGAATTGGACACTAGGAAATCCTAGAGAAAGTTGGATTAGATGCCTAAAAAGAATATTTTTCTCTGATTTTATCATCATTACACATTTTTTTTCATGATTCAATGTTGATAATGTATATGCCAGATCCATCTCAAGTTTTGAGTCCTGAGGTAGTTCAGTTGGAAGAGAATATTTCTTGTGAGTAACAATCAGTATAGATTCATTATTAAAGAGAGAAACTGTTACGAAATTAGGTGATTAATCATGTAAATGTTTTTAAAAACCCATATGGATGAATAGGCCATGTGCGAATATGAAAATGCTATAAGGGAGAAATACACCCACTTATTTGATAAGTAAATAAAATTGTGGGGACTCAATTTCAAAAGGGGGGGAAAGAAGTAATGTCCCATATATATATAATAAAACATTTTCATATATATTAATATTTATGAATAATATATTAATTTTAATATAGGGCTATACTTTTCATGATAGCATAATCGACATGCAACAATGGGTTTCTCCAAAATCTTACATTGCACTCGACATTGAGTTATACTAGAAAGTAATACAACCTTATTATTGTTATTTTAAATGGTAGTTAATGTCTAGAAATTATATTGTAATTAATGAGAAGAACTAACTAAAATATTATCACACAAGTTATTTAAATTTTTTTACATTTATCTTATAAATTATAGAGGCATAAAATTTGAACGAATCCAATTTTACGCATAAAATACTCAAATAGTTTTAAAAGGTCATTTTACTACATTTTGACAGAGAATCCATATTAAATTTTGTTTTTTTCACTTTTATATTTTATATTTAACAAATTATTCATCTGATTTATAATCATGACATCAAAATTTAAATCGTTTTGTTTTTGTTATTTTTATTACAAAATTCATTTTTTAATGAATAGGGAAAATCATTCTTTTTAAATAAAAACAGAGTAATGAAAAAATGAACACAACACATTTAAACAAGAGGTTCAGTCTTAAGTCAAGACCTGGTCCTCTCCACTTGGTGATCACCTACAACCAACCGGTTATATTAAAAAGTGATACACAACCTGTATCGGTCTTTACAATAGCTTTCAAAAACGGCCGAGGTTTTGCAACCTCTACCACAGTTCTTCGTGGGAAACAAATAAACTACAAAGCCACACCAGGCTTCTTCCACAGTTATACATGGGAAACAAATTTAAGAATAGATTGGTATGATGAATTTCAGTATCCCTTATTTCAAGAACAAGATTTAGTGTGTGTAACACATACACACTGCTCAAAAATGTAAAGTATTTAAACATAGTAGAGCTAAAGATAGTAGGGATAAGTTTGGAATGCTCTATTATGTTGGAAGATCAGCTCTGGAATCATTGGAATGAATGAAATTAAGCTTTGGTCCTCATCTGCAAGTTACCCCCAAAACTGAGTGTCGCAACTTCCAGGTTTTGACTTCCAGATGTAGAGATAACTAGTTTCTAGGATTCAAAAACTCTTTGCAGCACACTACTACTGATTGTAGAGGGTTCTTATCAATAGATCTTCATTAAGATCTTGTTCTTTTGGATTAGTGCTTGAGATTTCCCTTTTTCTATCCAGTAAGTTCGCGGTCTCTCACTTCCTTGTGTCTCTCTTCTGTGTCTTTTATATAGTCTCTTGTTTTTGTGTTTTGTTGTCCAGTAGGGTCTGACAAGAGAAATGTTTCAACCACATGTGGTCTTCCTCGTACATCGTACTGTCTCCAGATATCCCTGTAAATAACATTAAATAATGTCAGGTGCATTAATTTGTCCAGAAATGACCGTTATAACAGTATTAAAAAATAGGTAAAGAAAATAATAGAATATCATTAGATTGGTAGCAGATGCATGTCACACGGTAGACTTCAATCTCTACAACTATGGACTTCATCGGTAGACTATTCAGCTAGGGGCATCAACTATGGTCTTTCCAACTGTGAACTGTAGTCTTTCTAACAATGGAGTTCAACTGTAGTCTTTTAATGGTAGCTGTTTATTCTTTGTAACGGTGGATCCTCATCAGTGAACTCCATCAGTAGGCTCAACAGTAGACCTTTAACAGTGAGTTTCTAATTGGTAGTTTCGTAACATCGGACTACTTAAATAGTAACCTTTCCAACTGCAGACTTGAACAGAGAATTTCTCAATATAAGACTTCAGAAAGAGTCTGACAGTGGACTTCTAGCAGAAACCCTTTTACAGTAGTGACCTTATGACTGTAACGCTTTGTCTGTGAGCTTTGATAGGTAGATCATCAGTAGGTTTGTGACAGTAACCGTGTACCGGTAGCTTCCAACAGTGACTGTAAATCTTCAATAGTGATCTTATAGCAATATTGACTTAAGGTGATAGTAAGCTATAACAGTGACTTTGAACAGAAGTCTCTTACCACTATCCATTAACAGTGAGCTTATATTTAGATAAATATGGACTATAAGTTGATGCAGCAAAGTCATGAGTCTTAAGAATATACATTTTTGAGAATAAGATGATTTTATATGTAGATTAAAAAGATTAAAGACCGACGTATTATATTATGATCAATATTTAAATATGATTTGTGATTATTAAAACAGGTGAGTCCAAAAATCTCTCCCCTTTTGATAATCACAAATTATGTCAGTATGTATTAAAATTTGTCAAGTATCAGAGATTAATAAGCATAGTATTTCAAGAGTTATCACAGTATTTTCAAATTAGTTTCACAATTAGCACAGAATGCACAATATTTCTCCCCCATTTTGATTAGAAAAAAGAAATAAAAATGAAAGAAAAACTAAGAAGGCTTATATTAATAACACAATACATTTCATGACCAAAAATAATATAGAGTCCCTATCAACAGATATAAACAAACACAATCCACAGCATGTGTAGGTAAGGGGTCTTTCCCTTTGGAAGAAGAAGATGGAGAAAGAGCTTGTGGATCTTCAGATTTAGGAATGGCTGTAGGAATGACCGGAGGGGCAGAAATAGAAGCTCCTGTGGGTCTGTAGTGGGTAGATTCTTGAGGGATCAGTGGAGTAAGGCTTTTTATAGCCTCATTAGGAGACATTATGGAAGAAGAACCACTGGGTTGAGATGTAGGTAAGGTGGGAGGGATAATGACATGGGTGCAGTCCACATGGAGAAAGGGGAGAAAAAGGTATCTGAAATACATAATAATGCTTCCTCCTATTTCCATACAATATAGGAAATCATCTTTATTCTCCAAAAACTTATCCAAAGCAGGAGCCAATTCTCTCAGCTTGCTGACCTACTCCTTGAATGCCTGAGTCACTGGAGGAAGCTTCATATTCTCTATCAATATATTGAAGTGGTTGGTCATTTTATGATTGGTATAGACCTTCTCAAAGTAAGAATCCACCTTATTCTTAATGGCCTCTTGAGAAGGAGTAGCTGCCCGTAGGTGATCACGAACAAAAATGCTGACTTCCCTAGTGGTAGAAAGTATCTAAGTATCAGAGGTGCCACTGGTACTGGCCTTAGCAAACTCTTCCTAGATCACAGTTCTGATTTGGTCAATGTTCACAGTGGATCTGGAAGAGGGAATGGGTTTTACCGAGAAACCTACTGTCTCTTTGAAAGACTGTGTCAAATTACTAACCACCTTCTGAACAAGTGCATCTTGACTGCTCAAATGTTCTTTTACTAATGTCTTAAAAGCCTCAAATACTTCCACAAACTGCTTGAATACTTCTTTGATATATCTAATATCAGCATTCACTTGGGTTTGATAACTGTTCATGGTAGTTAATGAAGCAATCTATTGTCTTAGAGCAACCACAGCTCCTGTCCAACTCTCATTTTGATTATGGAATTCTTTAACATCATCCATAATTTCCTTCACTAGACTAGACACAGCACACCCCAGAGATAGCTCAAGGGATTTCTCCACACTCCTCATTTCATCAACTAGGCTTTTCTTCAAATCTACCACTAATTCTCTCAGTGCTTCTTCCATTTCATCCTTTAAGGACTCATGGTCCTCCTTAGTTACCAAATTTTCATCCACAACAGGTAGGATAACTGAATCCCTTTGGGGCTAGTATTCCTCATCAGAATCTCCATAATTGAGTCCAAGTACTATATATCCTAGATCTGATGACCAACCTTCGATGTCATACAACACAGAAACTGAACCAAGATGCTCCCCCTCACATAGAGCATTCTCCTGAGGAATCTCCTCTAACTGTTATGCTCAAGGAAACTCCGCAACCTCCCCTGTAACTTCAGCAGATGCAACAACCATTTTCTATGATATTTCATCATTAGGGTTAGTCCTATCCTTTTCTAAGTCATCAATGACTCTCTCATCAATGGTAGTAGATGCCACTTCTGCTTCCGGATCAGGAAATATCTTTTCTGTATTATCAATCAGAGGGCTCAAACAGAGCTCTTCTTCTTTATTTTCCTCATCATCTTCTTTAGCAGTAACCTCCTTTTGTTCATGAAAAAATGATCTTACTCGATTGCCTCATCCTCTTCAGAGGTGTCCTTGAGAACATTCTTATATGATTCTTCTTATTCTTCTTTAGTGGTCTCAGTATCACTGTCCTTCAAAACAGTCTCTCTCCTTAGTAGTTCTTTTGGAGGGCTAGCTCCACAAAAAGCTACAGTCCTTACAGGACTCTGAGGTAAATCGGGATCACTCCCATCATTAATGGGGGTGTTCTCTCTTTGAGGGTCCACAACTCCTTCAGCCTCCTCCTCATCAGAATAAACCGGTTCTGGCTCATCAGGCTTCAGGCCTGGATATTTTTTATCTTTTGGCCTAGTTGGATGAGTATTAGGGTCAAACCTTTCATACACCTTTCCTTCATCATTCACCCATGTCCTCTTCCAGGGATTCTAGCTAATTTTCATGAACTTGCAAATTACCTTGGAGATATAGACCATATTCTTGGCTACTATCATTTCTTCTTGATTTATAGCCACACCCTTTACCTTTAGTATAATTGAAATAAGCTTGGCATGGAATAAGGAATTGGACTTCGAGCTTGCCTTGGTCATATCCTCTAATTGTACCATCAGTCACCTACATAGGTTAATCTTCTTTCCATGCTCTAGTAAGTACATCAGGAATATGTCCTGGTACTTCAGTTCAACAAAGTCTCATCTCCTCTGACTAATTACCTGCTGAATGAATTTGAATAGGAGCATATCTTCTCCATTCATCTCAGCTGCAATGATCCTTCTTGATTTTTCATCTCCTGTCAGTTCTTCCAGAGATTTTTCATACTCAAAAATAGCACTATATGGAGAATCCACTCCAGAGTAGTAATCAAATATTCCTTCATGAGGAACCCTCAAACATGTAGCCCACTCAGCATATGAGAAACTAACTTCATTTCCATTGACTCTAGACATTAGATTATTCACATCCTCTTCCTCTTCGAACATCAGATATTCATAGAATTATTTCAACAGTTTTGGGTAGTAAGGTCCATTGTTGTTGGCAAAGCATTCGATTCATCCTTGGGAATCTACTACTTACAGCACTATTGACTTGCTCGACATCAGCCATTCTTCACTTATATCCGTTTCAGCAAATATTTGTCTCTTGTTCATATAAGGGTTTACAGGTCCCGAAGGGGTGTTACTGGTGCTAATGGATTCAGCTCGAGTTCTATTAGGCCTTTGCGCATCCTCATTGACAGTTGGGGGTCGCTTGGTTCTGTCCATAGTGATTGATAGAGGTTCTACAACTCAGGTGAAGGGTTAGGGTTTATGAATTTCGAGAGCAAGGTTCAAGATTGGGAGAGGAAGGTTGATTGAAATGTGTTTGTTGCCTTTGATTTTATCATTTAGGGATAAAAACAAAATAAAATAGAAATAATAAAAAGAAATCAAACGGTTCGAATTCCCGCAAAAATAAAACCAAACAGCGAGGTATCCAATAGTTAGATGTATCAGTGAGGTACACTGGTGAGGTGCAACAGTGAGGTATAACAGTAAGGTCCAACTGTGAGGTCCAAATGTGAGAGTCAACTATGAGGGTCAACTATGAGGGTCAACTGTGAGATCTGACTGTGAGATCCAACTATGAGATTCAACTGTAAGGTCTAATAGTGAGGTTCGACTGTGAGGTCTAACAGTGAGGTTCGACTGTGAGGTCTAACAGTGATGTTCGACTGTGTGGTCTAACTGTGAGGTTTGACAGTGAGGTCTCATATGCTGAAATTAATCATACCTAACACATGTTTGATGTAATTTAACCTCTCAGAATTCAAAGGCTTTGTGAATATATCAGCCAATTTTTGTTCAGTGTCAATGAATTCAAGAGTGATATCACCCTTTTTATAATGATCCCTCAAAAAGTGATGTCTCACATCAATATTCTTTTTCCTAGCATGAGATACTAGATTTTTGGAAATTTTAATAGTGCTTGTATTGTCACACTTTATAAAGACGTGTTTGAATTGAAATCCATAGTCCTGTAAAGTATGTTTCATCCACAGAATTTGAGCACAACAACTACCAGCAGCTATGTACTCAGCTTCGGCAATAGATAATGCAACAAAATTCTACTTCTTACTACACCACGATACTAGTGAATTTCCTAAAATGTGACATGTCCTAGAGGTGATTTTTATATCTAACTTGCAACCGGTAAAATCAGCATCAGAATAACTCAACAAATCAAATGATTATCCTTTTGGATAGAATAATCCTAAGTTGGGAGTATGTTTGAGATATTTAAAAATTCTTTTAACAATAGTTAAATGAGACTCTTTTGGATTGTCTTAAAAGCGAGCACACATGCATACACTAAAGATGATGTCAGGTCTACTAGATGTAAGATAGAGTAGACTTCTTATTATACCTCTCTAGTTGGTTTGATCCACTGTTTCTCCAGCTTCATCTGTTTCCAACATACATGTG
This sequence comes from Viscum album, assembly GCA_963277665.1. Lineage (NCBI taxonomy): Eukaryota > Viridiplantae > Streptophyta > Magnoliopsida > Santalales > Viscaceae > Viscum > Viscum album. Next base: position 487,571,501 of record OY728145.1, read on the forward strand.
GTACTCATAGGTGTGTAACTACCTTTACTACCATCCAAAGAAAATCTTTTTAAAATATCCTTAATATATTTTCTTTGATTCAAAACAATTCCATTTTTATTTTGAATGATCTGAAATCCAAGAAAAAAATTGAGTTCTCCCATTAAACTCATTTCAAACTCATTTTGCATCATTTTTGAAAAATCAACACATAAATAACTTTTAAAAGATCCAAAAATAATATCATCCACATAAATTTTTACTACCAAAACATATTTATAAATCCATTTAATGAAAAGAGTGGGATCATCTATCCCTTTGATAAAACCTTTTGAAATAAGAAAAGAGTTGAGCCTATCATAACCTGCTCTTGGAGCTTGTTTTCAGCCATACAAAGCTTTAGATAGTTTGAAAACATGATTGGAAGAATGGGGATTCGTAAAACCAGGAGGGTGTTCAACAAACACATCCTCAACTATGTACCCATTTAGAAAATAACTTTTAACATCCATTTGATAAAGTTTGAAATTCAGATGAGCTGCATATGCAAGTAGTATCCTAATTGCTTCTAGTCTAGCTACATGTACAAAGGTATCCTCATAGTCTTTTCCTTCTTCTTGGCTATATCCTTGTGCAACTGGAATAGCTTTATTTCTAACTATATTCCCATACTCATCTACTTTCCCTACTGGAAACATTATCTTTCCCAACACTTCTATACCAACGGTTTGTAAAAACCGTTGGTATAGCTACCATTTCCCAACGTTTCACCAAAACTGTTGGGAAAGGGCCTCAAAACACACCCTTTCCCAATGGTTTTGGTGAACCGTTGGGAAAGAGTGACCTTTCCCAATGGTTCACCAAAACTGTTGGGAAAGGGTGTGTTTTGAGGCCCTTTCCCAACGGTTTTGGTGAACCGTTGGGAAAAATCACCAAACAAATCCAGCATTCCACAAACAAAAATACACCCAACCAGAACCTATCCCAACAGTTTTGAAAACCGTTGGGATAGGGCTATTCCAACGGTTTTCAAAACCGTTGGGATAGGTTCTTTAATTTTTTTCCAGATCTACTAACCGAGAACATTATATAAATCAAAATTTTAAATAATTATGATAATACATATATATATTTATGAAATTATATTTACAAAAGTGATGTTAGCTTAGTGGTTAAGTCGTTCGATTATAAACGAGGGGTCCTGGGATCAAATCCCAGCGGTTTTTTTATTTTTGGAATTTATATACCAACGGTTCCTTACCGTTGGTATAGATTTCATATTACCTATACCAACAGTTTCCAAAACCGTTGGTATAGGTCTATACCAACGGTTTTCAGAAAACCGTTGGTATAGACCTGTCCCAACAGCTTACTTGGCTACGATTCTCCAAACCATTGGTATAGGCTATACCAATGTTTTGGAGGCCTATACCAACGGTTCCAAACCGTTGGTAAAGGTTAGTTTTTCAGTAGTGTTTGTTTCTAAACACCCATTTACTGCCTATGGTTAAGGTGTCCTTAGGTCTTTCCACTAATTCCCAAACTTTGTTTCATTCGAACTGATTTAGTTCTTCTTGCATAGCCATTACCCAAAATTCATCATTGATTTCATCATCAGTATTTTTGGGTTCATGCTATGAAAGAAAAGCTTGATGTTCAACCTGGTTTCTTAGAGAAGCTCTAGTTTGTGTTCCTCTATTTAAATTGCCTACAAGAGCATCTAGAGGATGATTGTTGAGAGTCTTAATACCTCTAGGAAGAGTTGAACTAGATTCTTCATAGTTGTCTGTTGGTTCAAAATCAGTAGGTGAAGATTTTGGAAAATTTCCAGAACTGGATACTTTTACAGGGGGTTCACTATTTTTATCATTAAGGTTCAAATTTGATAAATCTTCGTCATGATTTTCAAAAGAAGTTTTATGTTCATGTGGATCAGTCTCATAGAATTTCATATGAACTGATTCTTCCACACATTTGGTTTTCTTATTGAACACTCTATAGGATTTACTTGAAATATAATAACCCAGGAAAATTCCTTCATCACTTTTGGTAGCAAACATGTCATGATTGTCTTTAGTATTAAGAATAAAGACTTTGCAACCAAAAACTATAAAGTAATTAACCTTAGACTTCCTATTATTCTAAAGTTCATAAGGGGTCCTTTTTAGAATAGGTCTAATTAGGACTCTATTAAAAATGTAACAAGCTGTATTTGTTGCTTCTGCCAAAAAATAAATAGGTAATTCATACTCATTAAGAATATTCCTTGCAATTTATTAAAGGGTCCTATTTCTTATTTCTATAACTCCATTTTGTTGGGGTGTCCTAGGGGCAGAAAAGTTGTGACTATAGCCATTATGCGAGTAGTAGGATTCAAACTCATTATTCTCAAACTCACGGCCATGATCAATTCTTAAGGTTTTAATCAGAAGTCGACTAAGGTTTTCTACAGACATAGAATATTTGACAAAGTAGGAACATGCTTCACTTTTGTGAGCTATAAAGTATACCCATGTATACCTAGAAAAGTCATCTACAAGAATATAAACACAATTCTTCCCATTTAAACATCAAACTCTTGATAGTCCAAACAAATCCATGTGAACCAACTCATTTGGTTGAGAAGTTGAAACATCTTTCTTTGGTTTGAAAGAAACTTTGTGTTGTTTCCCTTTTGACTGGGATTACACACTTTATCATTTGGGAATTCCAATTTAGGTAGGTCTCTAACTAAAAATTTCTTAGATAGCTTTCTAAGTTAGTGCACATTACAGTGTCCTAATATTCTATGACACAGCCATGATTCTTTATGAAAAGCATTTAAACAAGAATCATTTTGTTTGGCTACAGAGTTTATATCAACAGCATATACATTCTCATTTCTACATGCAGTGAAAAATTATTCATTCTTTGAATTAAAAACATTTCATGAATCATTTTCAAATTTAACATTAAGTCCATCATCACATAACTGAGATATGCATAGTAAATTATACTTTAATCCATCAACAAAAAGTACTTTAGAAATTAATATTGTATCAGGGTTACCAATCTGGCCTAATCTGATGATTTCTTCTCTTGCATTGTCACCAAAGGTGACATGCCCACCATTAACTTTAATTAGACTCTTAAAGAATGAATAGTCTCCTGTCATATGTCTTGAACATCCACTGTCCAAATACCATAGAGTGTTACATGAACTCTTTAAACAACATCCCTGCAAAACAGATTAAACATGGGATAATTTTGGTACCCAGATATTGTTGGGTCCAGAATGGTTAGCCAATAAATCTTTTGGAACCAATATTTATTATATAGAATTTATGAAATCAGCAAACAAATTTTGAGACATAAATACATTTTTAGGTCCTTTAGAAAATTGTTTCTCAAAAGATTGTGCAGAATTAGCAGTGAACTATTCAGATTTTGGAACAAATTTGGTTTTGATAATGTGTCTATGTCCAGGCTGATATCCTAGACCAGTTGTAAATTATGGAGCAATATGGCTTCCTAGAAACTATGTCAAGGTATCTCTACTAGCAATGAACGTCTCTATATCCTTTCTTAATTTTTCATTAGATAATTTGAGCTGAGTATTCTCTTTCAACAATTTCGCATTCTTTTATTTTTCTACACTTAGATTTGTTTTAATATAACTAGTCAAGGCATGTTTTTTCTTCAATGATTTGTATTTATATTTTAGTTCATTGCAGGTATCTTCCAATACATTGAAATATTCAAACAGTTCATCCTTAGACATATTTTCATCATTATCTGAGTCACTGTTATTTTCAGAATAATAATCATTTAGAATAGGGAAAATAGGTACCTTAGATATGTTAGTAATGAAGCTCATGGTGGAATGATTCTTTTCAGAGTCATTAGCTTCTGATTCACTTGTGCTATCTTTCGAAGCACTCCAGGTTGCTTTCATGGAATTCTTGTACTTCTTTTCCTTATAATCATATTTCTTTTTGAATTTTAACTTCGGACATTCAGCCTTGATGTGTCCTTTTCTCATGCATTCATAGTAGACTATATCATCTTCCTTATCAAATTTCTTCCAATACTTCTTCCACTTACCTTTTTGATCATATTTACCCTTGTAGTTTGGCTTTCTGGAAAAATTTCTTCCTATAGAACATCTTAAATACCCTAGTTATTTGAGCCATTTCTTAATCATTGTATGAATCTAAATCATCACTAGTTGAACTTACAGTAGGTACATGTATTTTCTCCTTGTCTTTACTCTTATAGGTAGTAGACTTAAATGCTACATATTTTCTTTTGGGTTCATCATCTTCTTCTTTGTTCACCTTCAGTTTCTCTTCATAAATCATTTGTTTACCAATAAATTCCTTAACTGGTAGCTTACTGATGTCACATGACTCTTGGATAGAGACAGAAGTGCCTCCCCATCTGTCAGGAAAACATCTCAATATTCTCATGATCTGCTCCTTTTCTAGAACAGCTTTTCCTAGTGAACTCATTGTGTTGACAATCTCATTGAACCTAAGATACATATCAGAAATGGGTTCATCAGGTCTCATTTTAAAATTATCATATTTAATTGTATAAGTATTTAATCTCATTTCCTCCTCATTGGTTGTTCCTTCATGATAAACAGCCAAGGTGTCCCAGATTTCATGAGCTGTTTTACATGCGGAAATTTGGATAAATTCCTCATCTCCAAAAGAGTAGTAAAAAGAATTCATAGCTTTACAGTTATTGTTATAGTCAAACTTTATAGCATCATACCAGGTAGATCTAGCAGTTTTGGGAATTTCATATTCTTATTGTATAGTAGACCAAATATCAAAACCAATACTTTCCAAATTAATTTTAATTTTAATTTTCCATTAAGAATAATTCACACCATTAATGAAAGGTGGCATGTTAGTAGCAGCACCTTCTAGTCTATTGTCCATAACTAGATTTTAGAAAATATTTTAAAGAGAGAAAATTTAGATCTAACAGAAATTTACGATCTTTAAGTAAAACTAAAATCACAGTTTGAAAACAGAGTGTTTAAAAACATTTTATTTCTAAATAATAATGAATCCTCTCATAAAAAATGTCGGTCAGGGTGGATACTCAAGAGGGGGGGTGAATTGAGTTCCAATTAAAATGTTTGTTAAAAACCTTTTAGGATTAAAATCCCCCAAATTAGAATAGCCCAGTCAATTAAGGCAGTAGAGATATAAGTGTGTTATTGTTCAACAGGTTTCTCAAAGGTTGATTACTCCTCAGTTGAATCAATATGAGAACTAATTTTACTTTTGAAACAAGTTTACTAAACAAATCAGATATACACACTAACCAGAACTAACTATCAAAGTGAATGTAAAAACAATTTCTTTCTTTGAAAATATAAGCACATCGGATAGATGTTAAACAGAGTAAAGAAAAATTGAACAAAACACATTTAAACAAGAGGTTCAGTCTTAAGTCAAGACCTAGTCCTCTTAACTTAGTGACCACCTGCCACCAAGCAGTTATATTAAAAGGTGATACACAGCCTGTATCGGGCATTACAACAGCTTTCACAAACTGTCAAAGTTTTGCAACCTCTACCATAGTTCTTCGTGGGAAACAAATAAACTACCGAGCCACACTAGGCTTCTTCCACAGTTATACGTGGGAAAAAAATGTAAGAATTGTTTGGTATGGGGATTTTCAGTATCCCTAAGTTCAAGAAAAAGAGTCAGTGTGTGTAACACATAAACACTGCTCACAAATGTAAAGTATTTAAACACAGTATAGGTAAAGATAGCAAGGATATGTTTGGAATGCTCTATTGTGTTGGAAGTTCAGCTCTGGACTCATTGGAATGAATGAAATGAATCTTTGGTCATTCTCTACAAGTTGCCTCCAAAACAGAGTGTCGCAACTTCCAGGTTGTGACTTCTAGATATAGAGATGACCAGATTCTAGGATTCAAAAACTCTTTGCAGCACACTACTACCGATTGTAGAAGGTTCTTTTCAATAGATCTTTGTGAAGCTCTTGTTCTTTTGTATTAGTGCATGAGAGTTCCCTTCTTCTATCCAGTATGTTCGGGGTCTCACACTTCTTTGTGTCTCTCTTCTGTGTCTTTTATATTGTCTATTTTTTTGTGTTTTATTGTCCAGTAGGGGCTGACAAGAGAAATGTTTCAACCACGTGTGGTATTCCTCGTACATCGTACTGTCTCCTGATATCCCTACAAATTACATTAAATAATGTCAGGTGCATTAATTTGTCCAGACATGACCGTTATTATAGTATTAAAAAAATAGGTAAAGAAAAGAATATAATATCATTAGACTGGTAGCAGATGCATGTCACACGGTAGGCCTTAATCTCTACAACTGTGGACTTCATCGGTAGACTATTCAGCTGAGGGCTTCAACTGTGGTCTTTCCAACTGTGAACTGTAGTCTTTCCAACTGTAGACTTCAACTGTAGTCTTTTAACGGTAGCTGTTTATTCTTTGTAACAGTGGATCCTCATCAGTGAACTCCATCTGTAGGCTCAAATTTATACCTTTAACAGTGAGCTTCTAATTGGTAGTTCTGGAACATCATACTACATCAACAGTAACGTTTCCAACTGCATAATTGAACAGAGAATTTCTCAACAGAACACTTGAGAAAGATTCTGGTAGTGGACTTCTAGTAGAAGCCTTGTTAAAGCAGTGACCTTATGATAGTAACTCGTTGTCTGTGAGCTTTGATAGGTAGATCATCAGAAGGTTTGTGACTGTAACCGTGTACCGATAGCTTCCAATAGTGACTGTAAATCTTCAACAGTGATCTTCTAGCAACAGTGACTTAAGATGATAGTAATCTATAATGGAAAATTTGAAAAAAAGGCTCTTACCAGTAGCCTTTAACAGTGAGCTTATATTTAGATAATTATGTACTGTAAGTTGATTCAGCAAAGTCATTAATCTTATGAATATACATTGTTGAGAATAAGATGATTGTATATGTAGATTAAAAATATTAAAGAATGACTTAATATATTATGATCAATATTTGAACATGATTTGTGATTATTAAAATATGTGAGTCCAACACAGTACAATTTCATCATTTTAAATTTAAAAAAATGGATTCTATTTTGTGAATCATAAGGACCAAAATTTGTAAATAGCTTCCTTTTTTAGACATTGTGAACAGTAACTTCATAATTTTTTTAATTTACCACGGTTAATGGGTAAATTCGGTAAATAAGGGTAAATATAATATTATTATAATATTAAACTACCATAAACATGTCCTAATATTATTGGATGAGTCATGGGAAACCAAAAAAATTATTAGGCAAAACGTTTGGCATTTGGGAACCACTTGGGTATGATAATGACTTGTTATAATAATTCTATCAATGTAAATAGAAATATAACATAAACATGCATATTTTTAATAAAACATTTTTATGGTTTGAATACATAATTGATATCCTTGAATATAAATATTAATTAGAAATCTAAAAATATTTCCTACATCAAGGGATTTTATTTATATTTTTTACATTAAAGAAATAAAATTATTTATTACACAATGATGATGCAGTGATTTAGAGATTATAAATATTATAAATATTAAAGTAAAAGTAATTTGAGAATTTTGATGTCATGCATTAATTTTATGGATTATTATGACAAGTTATATTTTATTTAATTTAATGTTTTCAAATTATTCATGTTTTTATGACTTTAACAAAAATTAGTTAACAAATACAATCAAAATTGATAAAATGGTTTTTTAAAAGAAATAGTATTTTTTAAAATGATATAATAGTCATAAATAAAAATAATCTGGTCAACTAACTAAGATAGTTTCAAAATTTTAATTAAGGATCCACTTGATGTTCTCTTGTAATTTATAGTAATTATATAAACCATAGAGTGTAAAAATACTAGAAGACATTGTTAGAGATAATTTATTTAACTTTGGGTTTAAGCCAAAGGATAAAGTTAGATTTGTGACACAAACTTTTCAAAAATCTATTGGTTGGGAGAATTTCAACCCATACCCATCTTATACTCTAAATATATCCCTTTTTAGCTATTATAATTTGAAAATAAATTTATAATAGAATAATATTGGAAGACTTTCTTAAAGTGGCCCTCCTCCCTCTTAAAAAAGGCCACCACCTCTACACACTTACTCACATATCTCAAGACCCTTGTCTCAACCAAATTCTGCTCACATAAGCTACCAGAATACCTTCCTTCCTTCCTACTGTAAACCTTACCTTGGGAATAAAGAAACTTAAGGAAGCCTTTTTGACCCAAATCAATCGGAATTTCCTGATTTAGAGATTACATCTTCTCTCAGGCTCCTTCCATTTATTTTCCTTATCGAACCCCCTAAACATTATTTAATAAATTATGTTATAAAAACACGAGTGTCCTTAGTTTAAGAGGATTTTTCTACGCTAAAGGATCAAAATCCACTAACAAACACCTCAATCTAATGGATATAGAACATACTATTACTGTGTGTGGAGAACTACTGCCTCACGAAACGATGGTTGTTCAATTTTCTCCTTCTACTGATCATTGTGGCCATTATAATGGCACTATAACAATAATTGATATATATTATATTTATATTTCCTCCAATAATTTTCAAATTTTTATTTTCAATAATACTTAATGCTTTCCATATTCTGTAAATACAATAATTTCATTTGAGGAAGTGTGGACTACATCCCTATCAAAATGAAATAAATCATTCATGCCATACATGGAACATATAAAGGATGGATTTAATGAAATTATGTGATAAATATAAAATATATATTATACTATAATTATAATATTCCTATGTATCATTTAGTTTTCATTTCTATAATATGAAAAATAAATGAAAGTAGCGTTCATTTGTGTGTACGACCTACCATCTCCGTGAATGGTGCATTTGATTTTTTATCTCTAAATGTTATAGACTATTATAAATAAATATATATTGGATATATATGATATTTAAATCCTGAATATCATTCTATAGATAATGTAATAATGACCACATGGAAAATTTTCAACAAAACAATATCATTTTTAGTAAAGTACAAAACATCGTCAAAACAAATGAAAAGAACTAAATTGTTTAAATAATTGTTATAACATTGTAATGAGTGATATAAAAAGAATTATAAAACTGAAAAACGTTATGATGAAATTATAAATTTACCTAAGATTATTATTCATTAAATTAAATAATGAACAAGTCAAGTCGGCCTCATAGTAATGAAAATCTTAACTCAATCTGAATTCATTGATTTAAATATCCATATTATTGGTTTTTTTCAAAGAAAATGTGTCAAGTGACTATGATTGTTGTACACTTAATATCGTCTTATATTGTGTGTATTTATTTATTCCACTCATAAATATGTCATTGATTTATCCTTAATCTAATGATAGGATCATTGTAAGGGACATCGTCTCAATCTACTATAGTTGAGGCATATATAGATAATATACTCCACATTATTTTATATATTGTATAATTTTCCCCTTTTAATTTTAATATCATTCAATTGGAATAATTTTACTACAAATCATTCTATTAAATGAAAAAAAAATTGTTTTTAACATATGCAACGACAATGACTTTTTCACTACCGTAACAGTTATTTGATATTTGGATTACTCTATAATCATTATTGTTTTTTTAAATAAAAAAGAAACCCCTTATTCACTTTTTGGGTTGTTTAGTATGGAAATTGGTTTTCAAAGAAGATTGACTATTTAAATATCATGAATTGTTTTCTTGTGATAGTAAATGATATTTTATAAGTGAAATGATCATAATTGAAATATTTTATGTGTTAGGATTATATAATGGTACTTGGACATTTGTCTGATGGTTACGTGAAAAACCAAATATGGCTTGTTATGTGACGAACCAAAGATGGGTGGTTTGGTGATAATCAAAAGATGACTTGTTATGTTATAACCTCTAATTCATTCGGTATAGAATTTGGTTGTATGGAAATTCAATTTATGATAATGATTTATGGAAGTCAGTCGTATGGTTATTCCATTTAAGTATGATTATGTCCTAATTTACCTTTTATATGTTATGTGTGATTCCTATGTGTTTTATGGAAATATTTTTGATAAAAATTTGTAATAAATGAGCTTATATTCATTGAGGTGTATTTACTACTTTAAAAAGTTGAAAAGTATTACATTATGATAACATATTCATGGTAGGCAACTTTTAGCATGGCTAACAGTTTTCCTTCTTTGTTTATCCCTTACTGTGCTTTCTTATTCTCATCCCTTATTTAAAATGTTTTTCATAGGATTTTAGAGGATAATAAAGTCATGGAAAGGATCATGGAAAAGTTGTGAAACCATGTATCTTTTTTTAAAAAATTTGTTTAATGAAAAAATAGATAGTGAGTAGAAGTGTCTAAATTGTAATAATGAAGTTGTTATGTATAACTAATGACCTAATTCTCTAAATATATAATAATAAAAAGATCCTAAATGTGTAATAAATACAAATTATTGACTTAACTCAAGATTAATTTATGTTTATACACAGGTCCTTATATATGTTATTTTTATTTTCTTAAATTTTAGAAGGTAAATTCTATACACAATCAATAAAACAACTTTATGGGGTATGTTACTATTCTAGTAGACATATTATTATTCTAATAATCGGTTTACAATTCTTATTATCCATATTACTATTCCAATGGGCATATAGGTTTTATACCTCCTATAAACACCTCAAGTTACATTCATTCATCATTCAAATCAATTCCTCTCAAGGTTTTATATTCTTCATTTTCGAAATATTGATTATATTACCAGTGTTTTGTTTCTTTTTTGTAGATTTGATCATTGTTTTGATAATTCACGGAGTTAAAAATGACCTAAAATTTTCTGTTATACTTATCAAATTTTTAATTTTGTTTATTTTATATCCCATTGAATTATTTTATATTTAATAGGGTATATTTATTCTAGACATTTAATGTTCAAAATTAATAGAATATATTATTTCCTGTTTTTATTATGATTTTCAAGTGTTTTATATAATACAATATTTATAAATATGATACACATGTTTTTTAATAATAAAAAGCATATATATAAAAGACTAGTTCATTGTAATGTTTTTTAAAATTAGAGGGGGATTTTCATAAAGAACCTATCCCATCCACATTAAACCATTTTACTTTTCATAAATAAGGCATACGATCCATAGAAATAAATATTGAAATGGTTAATTAGTAAATCTATCTTCTATTGAGAGTTTGTTAGTCCCCACCATTTCATGTGTATATTAAGAAAATATGTCATGAAAAAAATATAATCATATCAAACTGTTATATACGGTGAATTAAAGAAACAATTACATCATAATCACCAATGATTTAATGTAATATTTGTTTCTAGAGATTTATCATTCAGGTGCATTACTATATTTTAATCCGTACATATTTACATTTCTAGATCAAAAATTTAAGCCACCACCACACTACACCAAAAAAAATTAGTAGGTGTTTAAAACACTGATAATTATTTTATAAATGATTTTATGAAACTGATGGGAGATATGGACAGTAATCAGAAATATTCTTATTTTCTGATATTTGAACCTCATATCGCTCAGTTATTCTACAAATACATTATCACTCCTAAAATTTCTTCATGTGGGAACTAAACTAACATTAATATACTTATATATATACAGAAAAGAAATATAAATACATATTTAGACATATATTTATGTATAATATATTATTTATTATTACTAATATTTTGAATTAATTATTTATTATTTATTATTTATTATTTACTACATAATACATAGTATTTAATTATTATTTATTATTTATTATTTATTATTTATTATTATTGTTATTTATTATGTTTAAAAATATATAATAGAAAATAAATGGTAAGAATATGGTGTCAGCACTCTGGAGCTCTCCCCAAAAAAGTTTATATGTCAATTAAGGATTTTAGGCTTCGATCATGGGGTTTTTGAAGGGAGAGCCAATTGATATGGGTAAAATTCTTACCAGACATTGTGATTTCATCATTAAGGTTAAAGGTCTAGAAGATAATGAAGAAAAAAATCATTCTCAGCACTTTAATGAAGGTAACATCCAAAATCAATGGTTATTTTCTATAATTTAGGATTTCAAATTTGGTAGATTTTCTAAATGGGTCAACATTGTGCTTGTATTTGCTATAAATGAAGTCATTTTAGATCATATGGAGTATTTTAGGAACTCTTTTATTGATAAAAAGAATCCTTTCATAGAAAGATCATTTTTTGGAAAAAACCAGATTTGGTTTGAAAGCTTTCATTGATACATGATTGTTTCTGATTTTAAGTACATCTAGATTAGTAAGGGTTCCTTAAATGTTTATGCTTATTTATGAATGTTTTCAAGATATTGTTATCCTTACTGAGCATCTGAGCACACCCATTTCTATGTTTTAATTTTCTCAGGATTATAAGAAGTGTATTATTATTTATATGAAGGGTTAAGAAAGGGTATTAATGGAATTCTAAAAAGATCATTTATGTTGTGTTTTATTTTTTAATATGTAATGTAATGTTCATGTATTTAATCTATTTTCCAAGACTACTAAACTGATCGGTCATCCGGGACTTGTTCCTTGTAATCATTCCAATATTATGTAATAATGCACTGACTCTGGGTAACTAGGGTCGGGGCATTACAAAAAGGTTTGTAGATCATTGTTTATTGACTGAAACTATTTCTCATTCACTGTGAACATTTTTCATAGAGGATTAGGTTATGACACAAGGTTATAGTGAAGTGGGCCTATCAAATCATTTGTTGCTTCAAATGGCTGGGGGATACCATCAAAAGATGTAACATGTTGGTTTTACTTAAGGGAACTAAATCAATCTCAATGCCAGTGAAGATAGGAATCATAGATGTTAAGGGGTAATTTTTTAACAGTTTCCTTGATTCATATTGACAATTCCATTCTTGTTTGACTGTGGATTGGTTTTTGTGTTTCTTTCCACATCATATGAGCATATACATGTCCCTTAGAACCATTAACACTACATAAACTATGGAAACTCAATAATCCCATTGTGTTGTAGATTATTCATCCCAAAAAATCCATGTGGAAAATTCTAAATGATCATATATATAAAGAAAAATGGTTAAAGGAAGTATTATAGAGCTATAATAGACACCACTGATGATCCTATATAGGAAAAAATACCTTCACCAAACACCAAACTATTAAAATCTCATTCTAAAATATCTTAGAGGGTTATGATCATAAAAAAAGATAAAAATTAAAATAAAAAAAATCCTGGTTGATGGATAATAATTGTTATAAAAAACATTTTTCATTGAGAAATGATGTTTTTTCTATGACTAGATGAAAAATTATAATGATTCATAACTTCGGAAAGAAAAAATGTTTTAAATGGAGAACACTATCATAACTCCTTCCAAAATTATTAATCCAAATAATCTATAGGAACATTAAATAATGTAATTTCTAGTATAACACCTTTATCTATGAGTTAAATATAATTATTTTTCACTGGATATGTTTCCCTTGATCGTTGATCTATAGTAAAGCCACACCTCAAAAATGTGAATAAGCATTAGCCGAGTGATTATTCATACTAATATAGAACCCACAACCATATCATTAAGGGAGTACCAACATCAAAATAGGGGGGACCCGCAACACAATCAATAGGAGGGTACTTACTTTTACTTGTATAAATCCCACACACCATTCTTCAAGGGAGTACCAAATTCACTAATTGATGATTTTCCCCTTTTTATAAAGGGATTACCAACTCCACTAATGGGTGACACACTCCCCTATCATTGAGGGGTTGCTAAAATAAATCCAACAAAAAGGTACCCAAACCTTTTTTATTTCACAATGGGAAATGGTATAAAAACCCCTATCAAATATATGGGGGAAATACGGCTTATCAATGACATATAAATAATGAAATATCTAACCCAATACTATATTTAAAACTAATGGATATGTGGATTAAAATCCCTTGTGATAAGGTTTACATAGGATATTCCATAGCTGGTGGTAACCAAAAATATCGTGAAAACTAACACTATAAAACATTCACTAAATAGAGTAGATAATATTTTATTCTATCTATATAATTCCATTACTATGATATTAATTAATTTTCTTCAATTAGAAGGAGTATATCCTCTTTATATATTTATAAAAAATTATTTTCCTATCACATAATTTACATTTTAATGAACTGACCTCTATAACATTTATTAACCCACAAAACCATACACCTTGGTATACTGGTAGAGGTTGAATAAAAAATCACTCTTTTTTGATACATATGTCACCTTCTAGAATGCGTCATTTAACACCTATGAAATAAAGAAAACTTCAGAACTCATAAATACCTATAATGAAATGTATGAGAACCTTATATAGATGAATAGAATATTCTTTCTATGGAGACTATTCAATATGAAAATGTGAAAATGTAAGTCATCTACCAATCATATTAACAACTTCAATGTTATTTAAAATAAATTCCAATTATTAAGGGTAATAATTATTGACGTCGTATTGATTCTATTATTAATCTTATCAATCTGTGAATCTTGGTATGTTATAGTAACCACTATTAATAATTATTCAAAATGGTTCAATTAATTTTCATATATATTAGAGACTAGATATTGAAAAGGGATATTCTATAGAAGTGTATCTATGTATCTTTAGACAATGAGAAAAACATGGAAGCAAGAGTATGTAACACTAGATGGAATATTTACTATAATGGTAAATGGATGTTGATATCTTGTAAGAGTCACTCGATAGATCAGTACCCATATTCTATAATTATATGAGTAGTATACCTAAAAAGGGAATACAGTGAATGGGGGGATAATTCTATAATGTATGTTTCAAGAAGAGGGTATTTGAGCTATCATTCAAAATATAAGACATTCTTACACCTAAGTGCCACTAGTTTATTAGGATATTGGGTGATATATTCTCTAGATACATTTTATTCAATATTTAAGATAAAATTATGGAAAATTTATAATTATATAAGATAGGGAAAGTTATATATTAAATATTAAAAGTCGCTTTGTATTGAGGGTAAATGATATGTTTGGATCTAGATAAGGAATGAAATGATGTTTGTGTTGAAGGACGAGCAACAAATAATGGGTTATATATAAAATTGTTCTTGTTGGACTAACTAGATTATAAGGTGTTATGCATAATTTTCATGGATGGTGTTTTTAAAAATTATAAACAGATCAATAGTCAATATAATAATAATGAAGGACAATAAGTTATGCCTCATAGGGGCACCATAAAGAGAATTACATTCTAGATAGATAACTTCTACAAAAAAAAATCATGATCATCTGGGGAAACTCAATGTAGAAGGGATGATACTACTCATTAGAAATGTATATAGAAGTTTGAAAACATACAGTTTATAATATGTAAATACTCTATGAATCTTCCGAAACCTATATGATATTTTGAGTTTTTGAATCATTTTATTAAGAACATAACTCACTTCCACATCCCCAAGGTTATATTTTATATAGTTTGGACCCTGCACTTAGAAAATAATAAACTCCCCTATTATTTACTATATAAAACCACCAAATATCTAACTCTTATTCACTCAAAAACCATGGATAGCATACATAGTCTACCATAACCACTCTAGAGTTCGGTCAAGGGGCCCCCAAGCTCACTAGAAGCTCCCCCCAATCTTTTGGAATCACCCTCTCATGGTAATGGCTCCTCCCCTACTCCCCTTTATTCAACAATCATCATTATATTATTCGTTTTGTCTACAATTACTAATGTTTGGAAACTTTCTTCCATATACTAATTTTTACCATTATGATTTATAAATTGTGAGAGACCACATTAACTCTCATTAATCTATCACATGAACATTTATGTTCCCACATTTTTCTGCTAAAATCTCACTATGATTTTCCATTCCAATCAATTATGTATAGAATAACCATTCTAATTTCCTATCAAGGGTGTTCACCTTTATGCACTTATTTATTTTATATGGGAAATTTTATCTATTTAACACACACTCCATTATAATAGGATTAAATATGATGAAATATGTTTTTATATATATGATCTTTGTGGAATACATATGCATGTACATGATATGATTATGATGGGTGAACCATGATAATGCTCCATTGCAATGGTAATGTTTTAGTCTCATGCGATTCAACATATGGTGTGTGGGAAGTAATCCTATGAACATTATTTTATTTTTTCATTGGTGCATAAACTTGACTTATTATTATTAATTCATTTAACAATTTTTTTCCATATTCCAATATTTCTTTTATGTTTTCATGTTATATAATTCCTCTTTATTCATGTTTAGAATTAATACCCTTTTTATGTCTTATAAATATTCCAATTTTATAAGATTTAATACCTTCTTCATGTTATTATTTTTTTATTCCCTTACATGGATTTATTGCTTACCTCTTTCTTTTGAAGGTCCCATGTTTTTCTCGTGCGGTTTTAATTATGATGAAATATTATGGGCATGTTAAGGAAGTTTTTAATAGTATCAATGTACCCCTAGTTTAAGATTGTTATGTAATGTACCTAATTACCCAAATACACTAGAATTATTATTATTATGGGTTGTATTATTTTTATTCTTATGCAATAAATATTTAATTTTTGTGTAACAAAGATAGTGGTTGTTATACCCCTTCCCTATAGATTTAATTATGTCTATTTCAATATCATTTTTAAGACTCTTTTAATAGTCCACCTCTAAAAACAAGAGCATACTGATTTCATAATTTATACGTATTTAAGAATATCTCATAAATCCCCATAATTGATATGAATATTCAAGGAAAAACCAAACAGTAACATAATAATTAAGGATCAAACACATCTAAACTCAAAATGATACCACCTTAATACTGACCAAAACAAACCATCATTATTAAATATCTAAATATCAACCAATACCAAAGAATCATCCCCAAAAAACCATCATAAATAAAGAGGAAAAATGAAAATAAAAAGGGTGTATGAAATTAACTCCAATAAATGGATTTCTATCCTAAAAACCCATTGGTTTTGAATCCTTAAGAAAAATGGCTTGTGAGAACTGAGAGGGCCTAGGTATGGATATGTTTTGAGGAGACAAAATAAAAGCTAAAATATGGGACAGTTGACCATTATTTATATATAACACTGAACATGCCATAATAGTGGTTTATAGGAATTAAAAATTTTCAAAATATCCATGTTCAATAAAACATTCGTGATTTCAATAGTTTTAAATGGCTATCTCTCACAAAAATGATCTCCTTCCAAAATTGTTTTAGTAAAACTTGACCGATAACACAAAATTCACTATATAATGAAATATTCCATTTCAACCCCATTACCCGCTATTTACACAATATGTTCTAACCATGACAAGGAGGAAGTTTCCTCACTATTTCATCCCACCATACCCAATACTATGAAACAGTCAAATCATGATCATTGTTTCCATCCTCTATGGCATAACATGACTCTTCCTCATCTCTATGCCACTATACCTATCAACTCAGAAATTTTAGGTTCCCCCATTTACCATTGTTAAACTATTAAATCACTCTAATACTCTATGATTTTATAAATTAATTTTTTTAAATTAAATATTATTTCATTAATATCTTTCACAACACACAACACTATGTTTTAAGGATCCACATGATACTATTAATATTATTATTTAAACATGAAAATTATAACCCATTGGATAAAATATGATGGACGAAAATGAATAATAATATTTTTAAATTTAATATAAAAGTAAAATATAATTAAAATAAATTAAAAAAGAATTACTTACTTTTTAGTAAAGTCATTATAAGCTTTGGAAATATACTTTTTCAAAAATAAATTTTATTCATTTGTATGAGAAAATAATAAAATTTAATTTTTCCAATTTTATTAAATTTATTTTAATAAATTAACATTATGATTGAAATTAAAATTTCAAAATTATCCCAGGGTGATTTTTTTGGGATAAATCTGAAAATTTCAATTGTTTAATGAATTGAGAAAAATACAAAATTTTTTAAAAACTATATTTTTATATCATTTAAAAAGATATATATTGTTTAAAAAGAAATTTAAAATTAATTCTATTTATATTATATTATATTTATTCAGATATAGGTTGTTATAATCAATTTAATGTGGACTTTTGATATAAAAATTTTAAACTTATGGAACATTTCTCTTTGGAAAATCACATTTTTATCGCGTTTATGTGCTTAATATTAATTTAAATTCACCAAATTATTGGAACTGGGTTTTGAAAATTTAGATAATTATTTGGAATAATAAAATAAATATTATATAATATGTTCAAACTAATACTTGGTCTAAATGAATGGTAAAAATTGAAAAAATTAATTATCACAATTTAGGTTAAAATGGGTTAAACTGGTGTCAATATAAAACCATTGTGGTTAAAAAGTCCTAAGAACATATCAAATTATTATTTTATAAAAATAGGTATACCATATCTCTTATAAGGTTTTATAATTATCTATTTTGGATCATTATTTATTTTTAAAAACATGTGTACACCTTTTTGTTTTTAAAACATTAAAATGTATCCTCTCTCCCATATATAAAAGGGAACCCCTCTCCCCTCAGCTTCACATTTAAAAATACATTTTTATCAAAAACTAAATAACAAAATACCATAATTAAATACCTCCTCATATCCTATATTCCTTATTTTTAATATGAAACCCTACTATAAAGTATTTTTGTGCTAATATATGATGTTTTTCAGAATAAGAGAAATCGTTCTTAACTAAGTATTTTAATTTTATTTATTCTTAAACCTCCTTAATATATTAGTGAAATATTATTTTATAAAAAAATAATTATATCCAATATAATGGTATTTTATTTTTTAAATTTAATAACCTACACCCAGCTCCTCTATCATCATATGGGAAACAGAAATGTTTAGGGTGTTTACAATGTGCTACAACTTCACAAACATATGTATTTGGTATTCCCCCACTGTCACTCACGGATGAATGTAATAATGGATTTAGAATATTTATATTATATTTATGAAATAATTATACTGCAAAAATTATAATTTAAAATATAAAATCTTACCCTCTAACATATTGGAAAGCAATAATGTCGCTCGTGTGTATGTCGGGCTAGCGCCTCGTGAACCAATGTGGGGTGTTTTTAAATTCCATTTTACATGAATAGTAAATAGGATTGATTTAATAAATATATATTATATATATTTCATAAAAATTATTCTATTAATGTGATATATTATTTACCTTTAGTTCATTCAATCCATCGAGAAAATGGAAACATTTTTCATTCGTACATACAACCAATTGTCTCCAAGAACGGTGTGATTCATTTTCTATATCTAAAATTTATGGATTAAAATAAATTAATATATAATGAATATATATGATATTTATATCAATTTTAACATTATTTATATGATTTAACCATGTTCAATATAAAATTACTGAAAATACCAAATCAAAACATACATTAATGACTAAGTAGTTTTTACCCGAAAAATGAATTTAACAAGGAGTTATTAATAAAAAGTTACTAAAATGACATAAGTAAAACAGAAATGGTATAATATATATTAACATTTTTATGGAATAGATTCAGAATAAACTGATAGTTATTATACATAAGTTTTGTACATGTATGATGAAATTCATGACTTGAGGTAAGGGAATTCCGTCTCACTTTTATTTGTAAGACACATGAATTATACACCTCTTGTTTATTTACTGAGGTGTATATATATTACAGATGACTAGATTTTTGTATTATTAAAATTAAAATAATGTGATATAAATATCCATTTAACGTTATTTCATTCATGGGGATTCCTATTCAAAAGTTACCAAAAGTATCAAAACTCTTATGTTTCAATCTCATTGTATATCGAGATTGTCTATAATTATGTTTCTGATGATGAAATATTATGAACAACCTCTCAAGAAACTCATGAACTATATTCTCTAATATTTATTTCAACAGAATAATTTATTTGCTTTCATTTTCCACTCTTTTATAAGTAAATATATTAATTAATTTTTTTTTTGAAAAAAATGTCTATCTCTATTTAGTCTAAAATCAATTTTCTTCTATGTTGATATTTTCTATAAAAATTAAATAAATTTTCACCATTATACAATGATTTTTGAATTAATTTTTATGCATGTGTGCCTTTTTGAAAACATATTTTAAAATGTATCTTCTTGTAATTTAATGAACTGTTCACTTTTAATTGTATAGAACATGTAAAAGAAATCTTGGTTTTAACATGTACAACATGAACAATATTTCATGTTTTCATTCCCGAAAAATGATTTAATGATAATATTGAATGTTTTAAATATTAATTTAAAATAAAATGATTTCATTAATGTTTTTTAAATAATCATATTTTTAATAAGAGATTTCAATCTTGAAATGATATTTTCCTCAAGAAATGTTCCAAGTGATATTTCCAAATAATTTTGCATCTAAGATGACATCATTTTATATTATTTAATTTTTACTAGGGGTATGATCCAATGATACCCTAATTATTATTTTTATATAAGGGTTATGTTTAAGATGATAATATATTTTGAAACACATTTCTTTTCCATTGGTTATTATATGATGAAATGATGGAATATTAATTGAAACCATTTATTTACCATATGTTATGCTATGATGGAATAATTATAAAGACCATTTATTTTCATGGGTTATGAGATGATGAATTTTTTATGATCTTATGGAACAAAAATTTATTGATTATGTGATGGGTGGGACCAATATATCCCTATAATTCATAGGGTATATATTGATATCTCATGATATGAATTGGAGTGGAATGGGGATTGAAACCAATTCATTAATGGAATTTAACCACTGTGATAGTTATGAGAGTGAACCATCACCACTATAATAATTTGGGGAGGGAAACCAAACCACTATGATAGTCTTAGGATTGAACATTGACTACTACAATGGTTAAGGGAGTGAACACATTATACTATGATAGTCTTATAAATTTGCCTTAACTGCTAAGGAAATGAATTTATATGCTTATTAGTATCCCCACAAGACCATGTTTTATGATAATTTTTTCTATCATGGATTATCTTATTTTATTCCCTTATGATTAATGTCTTCTGATCTTCTCTTATTTCCTCAATTTCTCAATATTATTCTCTTTTATAGGCAGGGTATGGTTTTCAAATGTTAATATCATGTTCTCGTACTCATATTCTCAATTTATGCTTATCTAGTCCTTGATAACCCCCTCTCTTACCCTTACTTTGAATCTCACGTCACACTTTTTGATTGTTTTAATTCCCAAAATTATGAAGAAATGTATTATTAATTATGTTTCTAATAAGTTTTCTAGTTGTGATGAACATCATGGGAGATAATGTAGTTCAATTATTATGATTTTTATTATACATATCTATTTTTGAATACATTAAACCTTAATGGTCCTCATGTGTGTTTACGAAAAATGAAATGAATATTCATATATTAAGATGTAATATCTAAGTCTGAAATCAATATGTAATTACAGTTTGTATCATATGATATGTTTATTTGATATTTTGGAACTAGGATAAGAAAGAATAAGTGTAATCCATAGGGATACGTATGAGGATAAGTCTACGGATAATTCAAAAGTGTATGAAAATGTCATGGGATTTGTATCAATGATAGAGTGAGTGGATTCCAAGAAATCACATCAATATTTAGATATTAATATGGATGTGGCTCTATAATATATATACCTATGTGTAATAAATCTGAAAAAGGATTGTAGGGCTTTGTCTTGATCATCACATTGTACATGATAATTGGCCTTTCTAAACACCTAGTTTGACAATCATTGGGTATATTTTTTGGGAATTTGCCAACTATTTAAAAACAATAATGAGATATTTTAGTATATAATGAATATTATTTTCATAGTTTATACCTATGGTTTCATTTATTTAAAATAATTTTTCATTTTCTAGACATCCTATAAATGGTTTTTCATGATTATGTGATTCCCCATTATGATTATTATTGCTCGAACAATGATTTTTTGTTTTTGTAAATTGGTTAAAACTAAAGAAATAATGTTAATACTGAATGTGGTGTACAATGAAATTATTTTCCTCTTTAGAAAAAAAACATTTTGTGTTTTGGAATGAAATATATCATTTCTTTTCCCGCTCATCATTCTGAGACTGTGAATCGTAAAGAACTTATATGAGATAAAAGGAGGGAATAATGATCAGTTGATCCATTCATAGGAAAAAATACAATCTCTTTTTGTTATTTATCTAATCTACTTTTTATTGATAAATAGATCAATGAAATTGGAAAGATATTATTCATTCAATATTGTTTTAATCATGAAAAAGTAATTCTAATAGTTTATCATTTAGAAGGTGAAGATGATAAATGGTTTAATATTATTAATAATATAAAGAAATAAGATTAAATAGATTCCATTTAGTTGGCTGAGTTTAAGAAAATTCTTATTTAATAATTACTCTTCTGACATTCATCATATGAAAAATGAGAAGTGATTCCTTGACCTAAAGTATAAGTATGTTTATTGGTACCTATGAGGAAAATATTATGCGAATTGTGAGGAGCGCTTATGGTATTATCATACAACATGAATATAAAGTTGATCAATTATTCAATGTATTAAAACCATGTCTTTAAAGGATGTTAGGTATAATGAATTTAGTAGCTATGAATAAATGATTCTATGTGCAATCAAGGTGGAAATGGATATTGGGGTTACCTAGTAATCTCAATGTTTTGATAAGAAAATAATATTTAAAATCAAAGTAAATTTTGAAAACCCTATAGTGTATAATATGGACCATCCTTTATGATTAATGTGTGGATGGAATCATAGTAGATATTGTATTAATGGGGATGATAAATTGTTATCGAGTAAAAAATAATCTCACTAAGAAATTGAATGCTGGCGTGAGGGTAAGAAGATAACTAATTATGCTAATAATGAAAAAAATATATATAATTCAACCCCCAAACTCTAGTTTTAAAAATTTAAGGAGAATTGGAATTATGATAACTAGTTTCTAAATATTATGTTTTATGGTGATGACCAATTTCAGAAAACCTTTATGCCCAAATAAAAGTAGAAATATCATGTGATCACTATTTCTGATGAGGTGTATGACAGTGAAAAGTACACATGTCATCCACTATAAAATTGATAATGTCTTATTTTATTATATATCTACCCACTTATTTATATCTGAAAATTTTGATAAGGGTATAAAAATTCCACCTTAATGATTATATTTTCAATTTTTAGTGAAATCCCACACTAGAATGATTATTGCAAATCCAGTTTGTTATTAATCTCCTATTTTATTTTATAATAATGTGCATCATAAAGATATTTTTATTCTCCCAATAGTTTAATTTTATGTAATATTAATAGTGGATTGGATTTCACTATATAAATCCATATCATTTACTAAGATATGGAAATCACATTTTATATTCCAAAGTAAGCAAATTTTAATCAAAACATCATAAAATTTAGGTGTATTCATTTCCATTTAAAGTTCTTTTAGTCTCATATGGATGGGGATAAACTCAAAATCGATGATATGCCTATTTTATCAGAGTTAATTTATGATTTTTTGGAATACATTCTTAGTCTTCTAATGAAATGTAATGTTGAGTTTTTAAAATAACTCATACCTAGTGCTACACATATTTCGAAGAATCCATATAGTATAACCTCAATAGAGTTTTAGTAATTGAAGAATATTCTCTAGGATAATCATTAAATGGGATTTATTTTTATAAGTTTTTTACCTTTGAGTTCAATTATTTATTTTAATACTAAATGTGTATTTGTATGACTTTGCCTCGGTTATTCAGAGATAAACAAGATCAAAATCGATAAAAGTTTCCTCTACTTCAAAATAATGATTTATTTGATCAACTATGTTGAGAAAAATACATTTCCAAGATTCATATTTATTATGTATAACATCAATTGAGGGTCAAGAAGGGTGATATACCCAAGACAACATTACACACAATGTATCAAAACTGTAAAAATATAATGATCCCATTTGGCCCAACAAATTCCTCTACTATCATTATGGATTTCATGAATAGATACTTCAGTGATTATATTTATTAGTTTGAAGTATCATTTATATATGATATTATTATATATATAATGTTAAATTAAGATCATGAAGATCATGTGAGAATTGTTCTAAAAACCCTAAGTGATGATATTATATATATAATTTTATAAAGTGTGAATTTTTTCAATATAAACAATAATTTTTGGGTTCTCTAATCTCAAGAGAAGAAATATAAATGGATACATCAATGATGGATTCTATTAAAAATTAACCTATATCATAAATTGTTACTGAGATCTATAGTTATCTTGGTTTGGCTAGATATTTTCGATGATGTGGGGGAAATTTCTCATGGATTTCCACTCCACTCACCAAGCTAACTCAGAAGGGAGATATGTTTCTATGGATAGATTAATTGGTGAGAAATTTAAGGTAACTGATGAGAATGTTAGTTAATGCACTTGTTCTTTTTTTACCCAAAAGTGGATAAGGGTTTGTAATATATAGTGATGATTGGAATAAGGTATTGGGAAGCATTCTCATGCAGAATCACAATGGTTGTGCATATGGCTCCCCAAAAATGAATAATCATTAGAATAATAGCCAAATTATTATTTTGAGTTAGATAATATATTTTTTTCATTAAAGATACAGATGAATTATATTTATGTATAATGGTGTGATATATATATAGATCAAAAAAATTAAAGTATATATTCCCACGGAAAGAGTTGAATATGCACTGAAGAAGATGGTTGGAGATGCTTAAAGATTAAAACTGTTCGTTATATTACAAACCCTATAAATTTAAATGAGGTGGCTTAGTCTTTGAGACCAAATGATCATGATATCATATCTATGATAAGGATCATAAAAGATCCAGTATATCCAGATTTTAAAATTAGGAATCTTGAAATCTTGAAGAATGTAGAGAATTTTTATATTTCTTATATAACAGTTTAACCACCCAACCATGTGATGATTAAATAGGTATATATGAAATATATAGTTTAATAGAATATAGTTAATAATTCTATGTAGTTCAACATTATTCATGATGGAATAATACGGTTTAGGAACCTTTTGTGTGTTTTTAACATGCCATAATTGTAGAAGGAACTCTTAGAGGAGTCTCATAGTTCCTCAATCTCTATTCATCTAGGATGTGAAGATATATATAAAGATCTAAAGGATTATTTTTTGATGTATGGAATGAAGAGATTTATTGAAAATTTTATATCTCGAGGCATAGTATGTTAGAAAGGTAATATTGAACGACAAAATTTCATGGAGATGTCCCAAACATTACCCATACCAAAATATAAATGGAAAAACAAAGCCATGTATTTTTTCATTGGACTCCACCGAACATCTGAAGGGAATAATTTTGTTTTTTTTATAGTAAATCACTATAAAAATTCATCACACTTCATCATTATAAAAAAATATTAGATCTAGATCATATTTATTCAATACACATTATGGAAGTGGTATGGTTTCATGGAGTACCACATTCTATTGTATATGATAGAGACCCAAGGTTTACCTCAAAGTTATGATGATGTCTTTTGCAAGATATTGATAAAAAGTTGAGTTCCATCACTTCATATAATCCTCATATAGATGGTCCACTAGATATAAAAATTCAAAGTATATAGGATATTTTGAGATCTGTTTCTATGGATCTAAAAGGTGTTTTGGATAAACACCTTCCTCAAGTTAATTTTTTTACAACAATATATTTCACTTGAGAATTCATATGGTTACTTATGAATCCCAATACAGAAGGAAGTTTAGAAATCCAAAATGGTGGGATGATGTTGTGGAATGAAATTTATTATTACCTAATATATCTGATGAAATGGTAGAGAATGTTATATCCATTTAGAAACATATAAGGTAATCACAAAGTTGACATAATGGTTTTGCTGATAATTATTGGAATGATCTGGAATTTCAAGTTGGTGAGAAGGTTTTTCAGAAAATTTATACATGGAATAATGTTATGATATTAAATAAGAGAGATATATTGATCCCTAGTTATATTTCACCTTCATGATTCTTGATCAATTTGTTATGGTTTCTTATAATCTAGAACTTAAACTAAACCTCAATTAAGTCCATGTTGTTTTCCATGTATCTCACCTAAGGAAGTACATAAACTATATTTCTCATGTACTAAACTCATAGGTCATACCATTGGATCATGATCATTCTATTGTGGAAAAATTATTCGATATTTGGGACCATAGGGAAAAAGATATATGAAATAATACCACTCCTTTGTCATGGTTTTATAGAGAAACTACCAACTTGAAGAACCTACATGGAATACTAAGGAAAAGATGAGGTAGAAGTATCCTCAACTATTTATATTAGAGAGATATAATTTTTAAGTAGAAATTAATTTTAAATTGAATATAATTTACACCCCTTATATAGTTTGAAATATTTTTTTCAAATAAATATAATTTGTTTGACAGTTTGCATAACATGCGACAACGAGTTTTAATAATCCAAAATAAAATATTATAGTATAATTTAAAAATTATTGTTGTAACCTAGACATTAAACATGTCTATTTGAATAAGAATACCAATATTTTCAAAATTATTTATAAAGTTTCAAGATACAATAAAAATTTATAAATAATTTCTTCATTTTTAATACAGTTTTTATATGCTTCAAAAGTTCTCTTTTTAAAAAAAACATGTTTTTTATTTATTTTTTGAATATATAATAAAATTAATTTGTTCCCCACTTAGAAAATTTAGTTTTAAAAAAATTAACATCATTTTTGGAATCAAAATTTAAATAATATATTATGGTAAATTCTTAGGTTTTTTCTGAAAAGTTTATTCTTTTAATGAATGGTTAAAATATAAATTTTTATTGAATATTATTTTTTATTTAAATCATTTACAGAGTTTTACTTATTTTTAATATATTTAAATTTTATAATTAATATAATTACATTACAATTAATCCAATTTATTTCATTATAATCAATTTAATGTTAAATTTCAATATTTAATATTGTTATACTTATAAAACTTTCTCTTTTGAAAACCTCTTTTTCATCACATGTGTTGGTTCAATATTAAATATAATTATATAAATTCTATGAATTGAATTTCAAAAAATGTATTCCATATTTTTAATCATCATACTAAATATTATATAATAATAATGAATTTATTTTGGGTCATCATTAATAGTAAAAATTAATTATTATTGGAAAGGTTAAAATGGGTTTACTAGGGGTTAATAAAAACATATAGCTGGTAAAATAACCAAATAACCTATTAAATTACTATTTTATGGATACATTTAAACCTTATATTGTATAAGTTTCTAAAAATAAGAAATTTTGGTGTCTTTTCCTAGTTTAAAACATGGGCACACCTTTTTCTTTTCAATAATTCCAAGTGTGTCCCCTCCCCCACTTATAAAAGGAAACCCAATATCTTATCCTATTAACGAATAAAAAGCCTTATGTTTCTTCAAAAAACATACAAAATTTCCTTAGATACTTCCCTCAAAAATCCTATAGGTCTTATTTTTATTTGGAAACCCAACAAATAAGGATTTTGGTACCAACCTAAGGAGCTTGTTTGAAGAATGTGTATCATTCTTAACCGATCATTTTTATTTTATTTCATCTAAAACCTATGTAAAATATTATTAAAATATTATAATATAATAAAAAATATATGTATAATATACTGATATTCTATTATTTTAATTTAATGAGCTACACTCATCTCTACAACCACTAATTGAGAAACGAAGAAATTGACCATGTGTACGGCAGACAACCACCTTACAATTCGATGTAATTTGTTTTCCATCACTACATTTAACAGATGGATATAATGATGAATTTAAAATAATTATATTAAATTTATGATATAATAATAATTTTGGAATTATAATATAAAATATAACTTCATTCCTTCCTACCTATTGTAAAACAATAATGTCACTCATGTGTACGACGAATTACCTCCTCACGAACTGATGGGAACTGTTTTTTTACTTTTATTTTACTTTCATGGTAATAAGGTTTTATTTAATTAATATATATTATATATTTATGAATTAAAAATTATTTCCTAATGTTTTTACATTTTGTTAACTTTCCTTATTTCAATCCGTCGGGAGAATTGAAATAGCATTCTTGCGTACATATGACCTACCATATCCATAAACAGTGTAATCCATTTTCAATCTCTAGATTTTGTGGATTAAAAAAATAAATATATTATAAATATATATTATACTTATATTATAGTTACAATTATGGAGAATATTTAACTAATATCATTTTAAAATGACAAAAAATATCAAAACACAACATACTTGAATGACAAAGCAAGTATTTGCTAAAACATGATTTTAACGAGGAATTGTTATCATATGGGTAATAAATGTCATGATTAAATAATATAAGGTATGATATATAATTTTAGTGTTATATTTTATATTTATAATAAATTATTATTTACTATATAAGAGTTTCAAACATTTATGAATAATGTTGATACTTGAGGTCAGGGAATTTCAGCTCGCTTTTATTTATATGGGACACATGCCTTATAAACAACTTTTTTATTTTGTGTAGTTTATATATATTTCATATGAATATATTTTATCAATATTATCATGAAAATAATTTGATATGAAAATCCATTTATGGTTATTTCCTTCGTGTGGCCTACGATTCAAAATTTACCAAAGTTACAATATCATTATTTATTGGGGTTGTTTATGATTAAGATTATAATGATGAAATCTAATGAATACCTATAATTAAAATAATTTATTTTATTATCCTCTTGATATTTATATATAATAAAATTTTCCTTTCATTTTTCTCTCATTGATAACTAAATATACTAAAAGTATTTATTTCTCTCATTGGTTTAAAATCATTTTTCTTCCATGTCCATGTTTTTTAATAATTCTTTAAAGGATGTTTTTTTATTCTCCCATTATCTCTTAAAGACATTTTTAACCATGTTCTACTTTTAAAACAATGTTTTAAAATTAATCATTGTATCATTTTCTGAACATACACCTTTTTTATTTTAACAAAAATGTGAATGGAATATTTTTTTTTAATGTGTATGAAATGAATTATTTTTAACTTCAACATAAACCCTCAATAATTTATAGATTCCATAGAAATTTTCCAAGTTTATTATAAATGAAAATGTTTTCATTAATATAAGAGAAATATTTATATTTTAAATAAGTGTTTTCAAATTTAAATGGATGTTTTTTTTTTCAAAACTTTTCTAAGTGATCTTTCAAAATAGTTTTCCATATAAGATTCCATCCTTTGATGTTACATAAGATTTTATGGATATATGATCCAATGCTACTATCCTTATTATTTCATTAGATGGTTTCGGTTTATGATAAATATATTATTATGAAACCAATTCCTTTTCCACGGTTTATGCTATGATGAAATGATGAAATGATTATTGAACCCATTTATTTTATATATGTTATGCTAGTAATAAATTTTATGAATATGATTTCATTTCATTGGTTCTGATATTATTACTGTTTTTTGATACTATAGAACATAAATTTATGTATTATGTTATTTTTGTAGCCTATATCTAACTACAATTCATTGGGTAAATATTTATATCTCATGAGATAAGTTGTAATAGAATTAGGAGTGAACCTAGTTCAGTAAGGGAATTTTCCCACCACGACTGTCATGGGAGGGAACCATGACTACTCTAATAGTTTAGGAAGTTAACCCAATCTAAAATGATAGTATTATGAAGGAACATTTACTACTATGATAGTATGGGTATTGAACTCATTCCACTATAATAGTCTAGGAAATGAGCCTTTACAACTATGGAAATGATTTTTTAGGCTTAAATTTATGGCACAATTTCCATGATTTATAATAATTTTAGATTATCGTGAATAATGTTATTTGATTAATCTATGATTCATTTCTTATGAAATTCCATTATTTATTAAATTTCTCAATACAATACTTTTTATTATTTATGTACTAGTTCTCAAATGTTAATATCATGTTATCATACACGTATGCTCATGTTATGCATATGTGATCACTCATATATCTCTTATTTACCCTTACTAAGAATATAAGATCACCTTTCTTATGTTTCCAAGCCCCAAGTTATGAATAATGGTATTATGTATGATATGATTGAGAAGTTATTTTTTTATGTTGCGTATAGTGGGAGATGATTTAGTTCACTTGTGAATCTATTGATTATGTAATTATGTATCCGAAGACACAAAACCATTATAGTCCCCATGAATGACAATATGAAATGAAATGATTATTCATCTATTAATATAAAATATATATGTATAAAAATCATGGATCATTAAAATAAATTATACTACCCTGATGGTTACCCCCATGATGTGTAGTCCTCCATCCATCTCAACCAAATAACATGGAGACCCTCCAAGACTTCCAACAATATTTTATCCTTTATAATGTAAATGGAGGCCTTAACTATTTTTCTTAGAGAATGATTCATGAATCATACCCACTATAATGGTAGTTCCGAACCTCATGGTTCACTATTAAATAAAATGGATGAAATATATGTACAAAGCTCCACATTTCTAGTCATTATGACCAAAACTCTGAAACATGCTTCAGCATATCCACCACCATGCCTTTGGCCATGGTCATAATGAAACTTCAAGTATACAAAATATACTATTGAATACCATAATACCTCTAAGACTCCCTATTTAATCCTCTAATCTCATATTAAATAAAAAGTTCGATTCAATAAACTAGGACCATACATTTATAACCACTCAAACTATTACCGTCATCAATAATTAAACCAAAACATAAGAATGAAAGAAAAATTGTTGAAAACAAACACCTCCTGAGATACCTATTGGGGATATCAACATAATAAGGAAACAAACAAAAAATCATATACAAAAGAATCAAAAACCCAAAACATTTAAATAGATTCCATAAACAAAAAAATTCATACATATTATCTTAATAAAATCAACCATCAAACAACTCAGTACATTGAGCACACAGTTGCGACTGACATTCCTGTGTACACTCTACCAAACCACTATGGCACCACATGCCACAAACCAAAGGAATTTCATACCCATAAACATACTTTTTTAATGGTATTGAATCCTTAAATGACTCTCCTTGATGGACACATTATTTCAATAGCTGGCTCCCATCAATTGAAGACATAAGAATCATCATGTAAGTATTGATGAAGCTGTGATACATGGAATAAATTTTGAAATTGGTATACTTTTAATGAATCCACTAACGGATACATCGTAATGTCCGAAACTGAGAGCCACTAAACAGTACCCCTAGCCAATGGGTCACACTGTCTCATGTGTGAAGCATTGTATACTAGAGGATATTGAATAGCTGTGAGGGTACATATTGGTATTGTTCGGAGACTACACCAACATGATCAATGTAATTTGATGATATATCAAGTGAATACATAAGCATATGCATGATATACATCACTAGGAGTAGGAAATAAAGATCCATACAAAATGAGAAATAAACAAATTAAAATTTAATATCATATATAGGATGAGAATGTCATGTATCTATAAAAAATGGAAGTCAATAAATAGAAATAGGCATCAAGTGTAGTACATGTATCAAAAGTACAAAAATCCTAAAAGGAAACTCTCTCTAGATAGAATCCCAAGTATAGACCGATCCTTTTATACCCTACTCCAAAACAAAGATCATTTAAGTATCATAAATTGAGTAATTACCCAGGTCCCTAAATGTATCTATGAAGTCTGTATGGGTACCAAATGGAGGCCCGAACATGGTGTGATATAACACTCAGTAGGCCACAACTAATAGTTTCTATAAAATTTCATGTCTATGTATATAATATAATGCAGTGTGAAATATAAAATAGTAATATAAATGAATAAGTAGGTGTGATACAATTGAATGTGATACAGTCCATCCTACTAAAGTTTTCTATAAACATGAAATCCTAAATGATGTCCATATATAAAATGTTATAAAACATCCACTAAAACATATACTGAGCAATTTATTGTGAGGCCGATAATGGACAGATACAAGGAGTATAAATGTCCAAGGATTTTACATTATCTTATATCATGCAACCATGTTTCAAGACAATGTAAGAAAGATCCAAGGTATAAAATTACCAAGGAATCCTCATCGATTCCACAGATCACATTCATAGAAAACTAAGAAATGAATTTGGTGGAGCATAAGGATAATGTCCATAGAGTGTCTCCATGGAAGTCCATGTTTGTTGGATCCTCAGAGTATAAATTCCATGTGCCTATAAAGTAATCTAGATATATGGATTACAAATTTTTAGGGAATATAAGAAATTATGATCCATGGAGTATAAATTTTTAGAGAATCTATTTCATAGTTCATATCCTACTGATAAATATTTTTATTAAAAAGAAACTTTTATGTAGAAAGTGTGAAACCAAATATAACACCATAGCCCGTAGACACTATAGCACATAATAATATTATTAAACACCAGCTTGAACCCATTTGACTTGACTTCCATGAAAAATTTCTAGGAATGATTTGTTACGTTTTTTTCAGGGTCGTTTTTGATAATGTATTCGAAATGAGAAGCCAACATAATCCACCCTCACAGGAAATCCTCTTCAACTATCTTCTTGTTGTTGAAAACTATGAATATGATTAGGTGTTGTTTGATGATCCACTCGCTTTTCTATTTATTCATGTCAAAATGAATCAATATTTCTTGCAACCTTTCTACAACCACAACAGAAGTGCTTATGGATACCACATTCACTGCCATCTCTTCCTCGGATTGTAACAACAACTCCCATGGATCTTCCCTGATCACCCCTTCTCCTTCTGGTTCCCCAGGCATCCCCCATGCTCCCACCTTAGCAGTTGAGACAAGTTACCTCTCATGTAATTTAATAATTCATATCATTTATCAACTTCATTCAAAAATTTTCATTCAAACCATTTAACCATTATAATGCATTTGTTAACATTTAAAAGGAGGAACAATCCATATTTTATCTACTCATAAAATTCAACAAGGATCCTAGTAAATATGGTGACCTAACACCCCAAATATGGGGTGGTATATCATGTGGAAGATATATAGACACACTTTAATGGTGGTTTGATTTGATGTTGAAAATTTCCAAAAGAAAAATAGTGATAAGTGTGAAACCTATTCAGGTTCCAACAATTTAGTCATGGAATTTTATTAAATTTTTCACAAAGGACATAAATTATGGCTTAATGGATAACGAAAATAGGATAAAAATAAATTATACACTGAATGAAAATTCATATACCACTTAAATTATAATATTGGTTGAACCCTTGTTCGGTATGAGCTTCTATATCATCCCAGATTGTAAGAAAATGGAAGAATGGATGAATTCCCTAAAAATAATGAATATGATCCTGAAATAAAATAACCTCATTTATTGAATCTCAAATAGAAAAAGGTGAAAGTAAAATATTGAAATTACCTATGTCTATCCCAAAATATGGAAAAACTAAATTCAGATTTATGAGGGAGTAACTAAATTAAATCATGGGTTAATGGCTTAAGGAAGTCAATATGAGACAAAGTGTGTGGTGACTTCTGGAGAAACAGAAGTGGGGGTGAGGGTTAAAACATAAAGAAAGTAAGGTAAAATTTACATTTCCTCTAAAAATACAAGTTCATGTGTTTTGGATTCAGGGTAAGATAAAAGTTTCCCCAGACATGCTCTATTAATCGTGTAAGGAGGAACCATGCATGGTTCATGCACATGATTTTCTATACCATGTAAAAACTCTATTATCATCCTATGATAAAAATTATAGATGTCTCTAAAGAGAATGTTTTCCTATAAATATTGTTTTATATAATAATTAATCCCTTGAAATATACATGGACCACAACTAGAAATTATGAGAAACCATGCAGCCTGGGGTGCATGATTTCTTATAACAATGAGACCCTATTTCCTCTTCCAAAAACAAATCCTTTGGGCTCGGAAGGGGCCCCAAGAACCCCTAAAAATCAGGTAAACTTATTATTCATTATCATTAGTTCAAAACCAATGAATTAAATAGAAATTAATATGATCTTTACCTCATTGAAAATGACATGATCTTACAATCCCACCACTCAAGACAACTCATCCATGAGAATCTCTTTTAAATGTGGTAAACCATATAAATAGTGATTTGGGCATTGAGAATGTATGTAAAACTACCTCTAACAAGTCTTTTACTATACACTTATTTTTTTCAAATCACTAATACTAATGGGATAGACAAAACATAGTGAGACTTCATGCTTCAATAAATGATATTTATTGGATGCTACTCAATGGACACATCTTTCTATAGTTAAACCTCATCCAAGTGAAGATTGTGTGATGGAATAAGTGATAATTTTGTAGTTGGGATACGTTTAATACTTCATTCATGACTTGGTACCTCTAAGTTAACTATAACCGATAAAATACCATCCCAACTCTCTACAGAAACTCAAAATGTCCAATATATCACAGAGAAAGTTTACCCTATCTATGAATTCATGTGTACCCCATCCTCGATGAGATATTTAGAAATACCTAATACCCAATCTCAAGATCTAGAGGTAATCCTTGGAAATTGGATTAGTTTTCTATCTAGATTATTTATAATCCAACTTATTTTGGATCAACATGACCTTATCCCAAGTATCATTCATGAGACATGGTCCAAGTAGTCAACACATCCTATCTATAACCATCATAGAAGTGATTTTCACTACCTACCATATAAATCCTCATAAGGTCCCATATCTAAAGTATCCTAATATATATATATATATATATATATATATTCCTAATTCAATTAGCTATATATGCCTCTCCCAATAGCCCCTAAAATCAAATACACAATCTCTAAAAATGACCTTTGGAATGTGTATTGCATGATCTGATTGGCCAACAATTCTAGGGTGGAATATCATACTCAAAATAACATGTATACCTAACTCCCATTGTACGTGTTTCTAGAATAAAGATGTAAATTCGGATTACCTATCTAATACTACAATTTGAGAAACACATGAAGGCACACAATATCATTGATATAAATTCTTTCAAGATCTTCTACTAAAAAGGTCTCCCTAATCGGCAGGAATTGAGATACCTTTGTCATCATGTTCACAACGACCCATATATCATCAATAACTCAGGATGACCTTGGATACATGGTCATGAAATCCATCAAAAATTATTTTAATTTCCACTCAGGAAAGGTAAATTATTTTAATATCCATGCTGATCATTGTTGAACTATCTTCACCTGCAAACAGGTGAAGCCCTAGTGAAAAGCATTTTATTTACCATTTCATCCATGTACACTAATATTGATAGAAAATGTCAAAATAAATCTTATAAAACACAGGATTTACTACCCATGATGTGTTATGAAATTCATAAATATTCTCTTCTCATATGTTTGTTGGAACTCAAACACACCCATACATAAAAAAATCTCATCCTCTCCAACGACCAAACATTGAGGTGGGTCATCACCTTCCCTGCTCTCCCTTAGGACTAAGACCTAGTATTCTGAAAACTATCTCATCCTAATCCTATATAGAAGAGTTTAAGTCACTACCATAGATAATAAATAATACTTTTTTAAAAAATTATGTTCTTCCATGTTCATCTGAAAGAACAATGTCATCAATCTCCATTCATTTCTATCCGCATGAACTACATGTTTTTGAGTATTTTGGTTCAGATAATCTATTACAATATTCCCTTTACCAGTTGTATTGGCTATATAAAAAATCAAATAACTGGATATGATAAACCAGCATTGTATTCTAATGTTTCAATTCACATGGTGATTATATGTACTTGATACTTTTTGGTTCTACGAACACAAAAATACACTCTCCCAGCAAATATTTTCTCCAATAACACCGGTCAAGGACTACTAAAACTGACTCAAGATTTTGTGTTGGTTAATTCTAATAACGAGGTATTAACTATTGAGAACCCTTTACCATGAATATAACCCCATGCATTAGGAAAACTCCTATATGGTTTCCTGATGCATCCCAGTAAACCATATAACTCCTAATCTCTTGAAGATTCAGGATTGGTGTTGAAGTCAACCTAACCATAAGCTGTTAAAATGCCTTTTCACATGCATCAGACCATAAAATTTTTCATCCCCTTCTTGGTCAATCTTGTAAGAGGTGTTTTTAGATTAGAGGAGTCATGGATCTAGAACCTATAACAACTATAACATCCCAATAAATTATAAATATAAAATATGTTCTTAGCTTTCTCCTAAGAGACCACAATACTCACCATATTAGAGTCCAAAGATACTCCTTCATCTGAGAAGATTTGACCCAATAAGTGAACTTTACCTCTCTAGAACTAACATTTTGTGATCTTGACGTGCAACCTATGTCTCTCAATGTATTTATAATGATTTCAAGGTGATTCAAATGATCATGATGATTCTGTGAATAAACCAAATTTCAACCACAAATACCACCATGATGGAGTTATAATATGGGTAGAAAACACGTTACAAAAAATTAATAGAAAATATTGGCACCTTATTGAGATCAAATGCGATAAAAAAGTACTCATAAAGGACATACATTCTATGAAATTATGTATGAGGTGTATTCAACATACTAAAATATACTTGGGGATAACATGACATCAAATATATATTCAGAAAAACCTAAGATCCTTAGAGGTGGTCAAAGAGGTCACTGATATATGGAAAATGATACAAATTTGTAACTATAAAATGGTTCAATTTTGAGTAATCTAAAGATATCATGAGGGTTTCATTAACCTTCAGGGAAAAAGAACCACCAAACCCCATGGATAAGTACTATGTCACATAAACCCCTTTGATTCTAAGTCCACTAGCAATCTCTTGAGTTCATGCATCTCAATAGTGTCCATCCTATAATGAGGAATATATATTGATGAAAATAATGTAACTAGCTCAATATAGAACTCCACCTCTCAATCAGATGGTAAACTAGAAATTTCTTTTATAAAGATATTCCTGAAATGACCTACTATTAAAGGTAATTTTTTATGTCACATTCCTGGATTGTGCAGTTGATAGTTAGTAATATGGGATATCAAGCTAGACATCCCACAATGCTTTGGTCCTGCTCTACTTTCCTGGACATTGAACTATATATTGTGGATATAGGTACTTCTATCAATTTATGTAAAGGTTACCCTTTAAAAATAGAAATCAGTGTGTGCGTGATAGGGAAACAACCAGTCCATTTTGAGTATGACATTGAATCCCATCATCCCGAGAATTAAGAGATTCCCGAAGAAGTTATACCAACCCATCTAAAATGGGATCTCCTTAAAGGGGAATATATTCTCTGATATAATCCTCAAAGAAGTATCAAAGGTCATAATTTGATCATGAAATTTCCCATCTAGACCATAGATCTCTACAACTGGTATAGACAATGAAGAATGTGAAACACCTATATCAAAAAAGGCAGATATAAGCATAGAAGCTATTATGTTTATCCTTCTCTCTGTAGACAACGAAACAATCTAACGCTCAGGTATAAGATGAATGGAATATATGTGGCCTAAATTAAGGAATTGTGAAATTGCCTTACTACCCAAAGTTGTCTCACTA
Source organism: Viscum album (assembly GCA_963277665.1). NCBI lineage: Eukaryota > Viridiplantae > Streptophyta > Magnoliopsida > Santalales > Viscaceae > Viscum > Viscum album. The sequence continues at coordinate 487,609,449 of OY728145.1, forward strand.
TACTATCTTGTTTCAATTAGTGTCTAGATCCCTCTCCCAAAACAACCTCTATGTCCAGATTGACTGGTAGTAATCCAACTCTAACATTTATGTGGAGATGTGAATCATTATCTTCAACATAGAGTTGTTGTCAACCCCCTCTTACTGACTGTTGGAGGGAAGAACCTAAAAAAACTATACATGGAACATTCGGTCACAAGCATGGCACTCAACTGGGTCTCTATCAAACTTGATCATCATATGTCCTTATCTCCCACATGGTTGACTTAATCTATAACTTCCATAACTCATACAATGGGTGGAATTCCCCTCACTAGAAGTCTAAAAATTCATCTTTCGTCAAGCTGACTCTACACCACTGGGTTATTAAGCTTCACTAACCATATATGTGCCCCCGTATTCCATGAAATTTCATTCAATAATCAGTTCCGAATTTACTATCTCATATACAGTATTCAAAAACACACATTCACCTATGATCAAATGTAATTATTCATGCCTTAATCTAAGCATCTCTCCCTAGGTTGAGAATCAGCAAGATACACAAGTGAAAATCATTCAAGAACTATAAATAAAGTTGAATGTCCCATAACAGACATTGTACCCTACTCCAGATGCATAAACTCATTGGGCTATTGATCAATCAGATTCTTAAGAAAGAAGTAATCAAAAAAGCAATATTGGAAATCTCACTAAACCATATCTTGAAACCTATCAACATTGTTTAGAACATGCCTCCAGTTCATAGTGTCTCCGAAATATTATATGTCACAGTCTTGAATCTTCACTATGGAGGAGTTTTTAAATTCATAAAGACCAAAAAGGGAGTCTCAAGTTATTGTTTAGTAGAATGTAGACTATTATCCCCCAAAACCACTTGTGGATGATGTTTCTTGAACACACATGTCAACATCTCCATAGTTGAGGTAGGATGTGGGTATTTTAGAATAGTTTGTATAATGTTTCGAAAACGCTCTTAAAACTATTCATCAACACCCATGTTAGGAAAAAATGGATTATGCCTCAATTATTACAATGGGGGTTCTATTGGTGGCTCAAGGCCCACCACCTTTAGAGCATGGCCATCTCTACCCTCCAGGTGTAAGAATGGAGGATTTCATGGTGAGATATCCCTACAAATTCAGAACATATACATCAGGAAAGATTTGATAATAGCCAAATAACATATATAAGCATAGGATAAGTACAATCCTTCCTATAAACAAGCCACACCCCTCGAATTTCTCTTAAATTATGGATTGCGTAATAGGAGTTATCATAATGAACACCAAAAATACTTCCTACAGCCCACTACTAGTGTTGTGTCTAGGAAAATATCTTTGTTTCACAGCATGGTACATGGTATATGAATATAAATTTGATTTATAGAGAAAAAAGTCTTAATTTAGAATTGGAAACACCATTTAATGGAGACCATCCAATTTTATAAGGCAAATTAAATTAATTTCATTCTCATTTATTTAACAATTAACTTATATGGTTTAATATATCACTACATAAAATTTTATAATGGCCCATACACCTTGTAAATTTAACTATGTCATCGATTTAATACCAACCATAACGAATTCTAGTTCATTTGACCAATGGTTGATGACTCAATGTTCCATAATTGACTACTCAAAGGGGTATTCTATAGATTATGTAGGAAACCATTATTAAGTAATGGAAATAACTTTAAATACAAATTATGTTTCCCAATATCATGCAAGATACATATGTTGATAATAATTAAATAACACAAGGAACACATAATAAATGTCATGTTGTCCGGAAATTATCCTACATGGAATAGAAAATGCATGGAATGTGAATCCTATAATGTTCCAAAAGTGATGCATGACCCATGACTCTTTTCTATATTAGGACAATAATAAAATATTATTCCCAAATCATAGTAATAATAACATCACATGTCATATGCATCACCAAAAAGTGATATCAGATCAACATTAATAGGAAAAAATAGATCAAAAATTCCTTATTCCAAGAAACATGGTAATTACCTGGAATGTGGGTTAGAAACTTCTTGGAATGACTTATAACAAAGTTCCAATTAGTTCGAAATATCCCATATATTTTCTTGAAATATTATGTTAGAAAAATAAAATAAATGAAAAACCCACTCTCATACCACTTTGTAACATCTCGACCTTGGAGCCACTAAATGGTTCCACAATATGGTGGACCACAATGAAAAATGTGTTCCTCCCAATATTTCATAGGCTTCCAACTATTAGTAAGGGTTATTAATAATGTGGTGGTAAGACTACAGAACTATGGTCAGAGTAACACAATTTTATCTCATGTGAATAAATAAGTGGAATCATAAAATAAATTAGTAGAAGAGAGAAATAAACATCAAAAAACATGAGAAATAAACAATGATAAGGTTAATATAATATACCAGAGTAATATGTCATGTATATATACAAGATGTTAGTCAATAAATGGAAACATGCATCCACCACAACGCATGTATCAAAATTACAAAAAATACAAAAAGGAAATTGTCTTCAAATAGCATCATGGTAATGGCTTGGTCCAATGACCCATTCTCCTAAGCAACGATCAATTAAGCATCCTAAAGTGGATGCTTTACCTTATTACTACATACATCAATGTGGTCATTCTGGGTACCCAATAGTGGCATGAACAGGGTGTGAGATAACACTTAGTAGACCTCCACCAACAGTGTCTACAATAAGTCTAGTATTTGAATATAAGATGTAGCAATGTGCAAAATATAATAATTATATAAATGAATAAGACAGGGTAATACCTGTGAATGTGATTTTTTCTATTATACCAAGTCTCATTGTAAAAATTCAATCACAAACAAGGTAGATTTGTAAAAAAGGATAAAACATCCACAGTGGACTTTGCGGAGTAATCCAATGTCATACCTACAAAGTCCGGATCCAATGTGTAAAAATGTATAAGGATTCCTCAATTTCCTATGTTCTTTAATCATATGTCACTCTTATATAGACCAGATCAATGTTATAAAATGTCCATGGCATCCTAATCAAGTACATAGAGCATCTCCATAAAAAACACGATAAAGACATGGGTGAATCCTAAGGATCGGGTCCACATAGCATTTATAAAACTGTGAATGTAAGGTGAATCCCATGAGATGAAATGACCAAAGAATCCAAAGAAATCTGGATCCATACAGTGGAAATTTCCATGGAATATATGAAATTAGGATCCATATATCATAGATTTCCAAGGCATCCAAGTCATAAATAATATCATTTAACCAATTCATTACCCATATCATATTGAAATCATTTAACAATTTTAATGCATTTCATAACATGTCACATAAGGAAATATCCATATCCTACACATTCATTTAATTTAACAAGGATCCCACTAAATATGGTGTTCACCCACACACCCACTGAGTTGAAGTATAATGGGGCTGATAAATAAACACACCTTAAATATGGTGGAAGTTAAGGTCGACAACCTCCAAACACAAGATGGTGTTAGGTGGGATAGCTATTCTGGTTCCAAAAATTTAAGGAACTCATTTTATTATATTATGAAAAACAACTATAATTTATATAATTGCTCAGCCCTACCCACGAACAAGATATTGTCCGCATTGGGCCTAGCCCGCACAGATTTATTTTCCTTGGGCTCTGCCCATCAGGAACCCCCTAGGAAAAGGCATCGTTATGGGAGAGGTATCCACAACACCTTATAAAGGGGTGCTTCGTTCTTCTCTTCCATCGATGTGGGACATCTATATCCCACCCCCCTAGAAGGTCCCACCATCCTTGCTGGCACATAAAATGGACACCGGCTCTGATACCATTTGTAATGGCCCAGTCTAGCTGACGATCCTAATATTATCAGCTTTGGGCCTAGCATGCGCGGTTTTTTTTCCTAGGCTCTATCCCTCAGCCACCCTCCAAGAAAAGGCCTCATGATGGGAGAGGTATCCACACCCACTTATAAAGGTGTTCTTTGTGCTCCTCCTCCTTCGATGGGGGATTTCCGTAACCCCCCTCCCCCAGAAGGGCCTAGGGTCCTTGTTGGCACTTCAAATGGACACCAGCTCAGATACCATTTATAATGGTCTCATCTAACCCATGATCATGAAATTTTCCGCTTTGGCCTTAGCCGTACAGTTTAGTTTTTCTTGGGCTCTGGCCATCAGGCACCCCATAGGGAAAGGCCTCATTATGGGAGAAGTATCCAGACCACCTTATAAAGGGGTGATTTGTGATCCTCAGTGAGGACGATGGGCCCTCCTAGGGGGGGGTATGCAAATCCCACATCAAAGGAGGAGGAGCATGAAGCACCCCTTTATAAGGTTGTGTGGATACCTATCCCATCATGAGGCCTATTCATGGGGTTTTCCTCGTTGGCAGAGCCCAGGGAAAACAAGTCCGTGTGGGATAGGCGCAAAGAGGACAATATCATTATCATGGGCTGGACTGGGCCATTACAAATGGTATTAGAGCCGGTGACCATTTGAAGTGCCAGCGAGGACATTGAGCCCTTCTATGGGGGGGGGGGTTATGGAAATCCCACATCGAAGGAGGAGGAGAATGAAGCACCCCTTTACAAGGTGGTGTGGATACCTCTCCCATCATGAGGCTTTTTCCTGGGTGTTTCTTGATGGGCAGAGCCCTGGGAAAACAAATTCTTGTGGGCTAGGCCCAAAGCAGACAATATTATGATCATGGGCTGGACTGTGCCATTAAAAATGGTATCAGATCTAGTGTCCATTTGATGTTCCAGTGAGGATATTGGGCCCTTAGGGAGTGGGGGGGTATGTAAATACCACATTGAAGGAGGGGGAGCATGAAGCACCACTTTATATGCTGGTGTGGATAAATCTCCCATCATGAGGCATTTTCCTGGGGGTTTCCGATTGGGAAGAGCCTAGGGAAAACAAAAATGAGAGGGCTAGGCCCCAAGAGGAAACTATCATGATTGTGGTCTGGACTGGGCCATTACAAATGGTATCAGAGCTGGTGACCATTTGATGTTCCAGCATGGACGTTGGGCCCTTCTGGGGGTGGGTTATGGCAATCCCACATCGAAGGAGGAGGAGCACAACGAACCCCTTTATAAGGTGGTGTGGATTCCTCTCCCATCATGAGGCCTTTCCTAGGGGGTATCTGAGGACCAAAACCCAAGTAACAAAAATATCGTGCGGTCTAGGCCCAAAGAGGACAATATCATAATCGTGGGATGGATCGGGCCGTTACAAAAGGTATCAGAGCCGGTGTCTATTTGATGTGCCAGCGAGGACGCTAGGCCCTTCCATAGGGGGTGGGTTATAGAAATCCCACATCGAATGAGGAGGAGCATGAATCACCCATTTATAACGTTGTGTGGATACCTCTCCCATCATGAGGCCTTTTCCTGGGGGTGCCTGAGGGCCAGAGCTGGTGGAATAGAAAATCATGCATGCTAGGCCCAAAGCGGACAATATCATGATCATGGGCTGGATAGGGCCGTTACAAATTCCATCATTTGGCATAATTGAAATAGGATATAAATTATCTAATGTTTAATTTTAAATGTATCTTCCACCTACCTTTTATATGTGGTAGAAAAATCTTCCAATATTGGCTCCAAGCTTGACCCTGATTTAAGGAAAATGAAGGAATAGTAAAACTCAAAAAAATGGGAATAAGTTCATGCACTAAAATAATGTCCCTAATAATATGGAAAATTTTGAAAAGTGAAATCGGAATATAGAACATACTAGTGGATATCCAATGTAAAAAACAATACTCTATTTGGATGTCGAACGGAGTAACTAGATCAAATTCTAGGTTGAAGGCTTAAGGTACCCCATGTGTGAAGAAGAGAGTGTCCATGAGTAGAGAAAAATAAATGGGGAGGTTGATTTAAACATAAATGAATTATGTTAAAATTATTATTTTTCCCGCTAAATATTGGGTTTCATGATTTTTCTATAAAGATAACCAAATCGTGCACTAATTATGTGCCCTTCCAAATCAAAGGTGGAACCTCACATTATTTGTGTGCATGGTTTGTGAAATTGTGTGCAAACCATGCTCATCCTCTGTTACAATGGAAGATAACATTAATGTGTTTGGGACCCTATATACATGGTTCCATAAAACCATATATCTCTGGATATATCCCTAGACCACCACATAAAGTTATGAGAAATTGCGTGTCCTAGATGGCGTTGTTTATACAAACCATGAATCCCACCTGACATTTCTAAAAATCGAGCCTCCAGGATTTGAACAAACCTCAAACATCCCCTGAAACTCATGTGACCTCATTAGGAATTCACATTTGGTAAAAACCAATGAATTAAAAAATAATTTAAAATTTCTACACCTCATTGAAAAATTATATATCTTACAAATGACCCAACACCATTATACTCTAAAACCTAAAATATATCGTCAAACTAGGTAGAGATGTTACTCTCTTAACTAAACCTTCACTATAAATGATGATTGGAAACCTTTAACAACACATGATCCCAATATTGAACATTATAGGTCTCAATATCTAATCAAAAGATGAATTCTAATGATCTTACACTGTCTTTGAATTCTCTAAAATCATCTATATTTTTCCATAATACTACGCATCACATCTAGACCATAGAAATAAATAATTTCAACCCTAATCTAGCATAACAATCACCAAAAAGGTCACCTATGTAGCTCCTCTAACGGAGACATTCAAACAGAATAACGATGGTTATTGTTATTTCTCAAACTCATCAAAAGTAAAATGACTCAACGAAGGTCCTATAAAATATAAAACTAAAGACCAGAATATATCCTCTAACATCTAAAAGTCCTACTCAATCTTACAGTCCATCTGATGATAAAAGTATGTAAAATATGAAGTTGATATATAAAATAATTTTTTAGACCTCCCCTAAATTATGGGGTGAAATGAGGTTCCCGATTAAAAATTATGTTCGTCGGTACCCTAGGAAGCTTGACCACCTCATCCATATACTTCCTTGATAAATACTCTATAACACTCAAGTCCATGATCACTATGAAGTGGGATAATTTCATTGAACAATACATAATATCCCAAATAGAATCAATTAATACATGAGATCCTCGATGACTAAATTAATTAATATCTCCTCCCATTTTCGCTCAAGTATATCCAAGGGATGTATTTCCCCACAAAGAACAAGATTCTCCCCCTTCACCTATTGATTGAACAAGAATTGGGAAATAAACGCTAATACTTTTCTCCTCGTCAAGGTCCACAAAAGATGACCCCACAAGGCACGATACATCTTAGATACACTAGGGTAACTTTTTAATACTAAATTATAGAACTCATGGAGAACCTCCCAACACATAACCACTTAAATAATCAAAACATCTCTAAAACAACATACTTTTAATGTAATTCTACTATTATCCCTCTGGAGAAACACTATGAAAGACATGGTGAAATATGAATGTTTCCTCCTAGAATCCATATTGATATTCTATACCCAATATGTCAAGGATGATTTACCTTCCATTTCCATAACTAAATCAATATTCCTCACCATAAACTCCTCCATACCTCTCAAATTATCTCTTGGGCCCCAAAAAATATCTCCTCTCAAATTTATTCTCATCACATCAATAACTACACTCCACTTCCTAGGGGTGTATAATATATCTAAATAATAATTAGGTAATAACTCCATCCAGTATCACATTCAAACATTTATATCCTACTGAGAGAGTATATACCTCAATATATTATGATATGTGAAGACCACATAGCACTCACCATTGATGAAATGTGTATATACCTTTGGATAAAGTACTACTCCCACAAACTAAGGATCATGGATGGCATGGACACAATAATTGGGATGTTAATTACTTGACCCATATGATATCACTTCTCTTTGTTGTATTAATATGAAACCTGAACTAAGATGGAATGTTTATTTTAAGACCTCAAACATCACCCCTCCTCTAGAAATTGATGGATGAGAGAGAAAATCAACATCTCCTTCCACCATTCAAGATACATAAAAAAGATTAGTCTAATTAAATACGCACCCCTTAATAGTCAGTTTTGTTAATAGATCCATGTTCATTATGAATTCAAACACAAAAAATTATAGTATCCAGAAAGACAAAAAAATCTACAAACTTCTACAACAATCTTGGGGGATTATCAATAAAAAATTGTCTCAAACTTTGAAAAATTAACTGCCAATCCTAAATGGGACAACATATTCTGAAGTAAATGCACATATCACATCTAAAAAATGCATGTAAACAACATCCCATAAATAATATTATTCTTAAATAATTTTAAAACAACCCTACGATGCTCGGCATGATAATACTTTAATGGTGAATATATGTGTATGTTTTTTTGAACACTATAAGAAAGTAATTTATAAAATCATGGAAAAAATAATTATTGAGACCCATAGAAACAACTAGGGTATTCAAGATACAAACTGATGTGACTTCATAATTGATGTTCCCATAGTGACATTTGAAGGAAATCCTCAGGATATCCTCTTCTGTATCCATTATCTATGATAACTAGACTCCAAGTCAATCTTTAAAACCAAATTGTCGATTAAATCATTTATACATGGGAGAGAGTAATGGTTCTTGGTCATTACCTAATTCATCATCTCTTATTCTCTACATAACCTTTGATCATTGTTCACCTTCTCTGATAACAACAATAGATCACCCCACAGTGACACATTAATCAATATGACACCCTCTTATGATATATTTTCAATCTCAATCAAACACTCCCATAGCTCAAAAGGTATCATCCTATAGGAAGACATCAATGTTAGTGGAACAACTGGTTGTAACTCTATAATAAATTCAATATCGTGTTGAGGGGGTAGGGACATAATCTTGTAAAGAAAGACTTTTGGAAACTTCTCAACAACCTGGGGAAACTCCAATATCTATTCCAATACGAAATACATGGAAAACACTGGTAGTTGAGATAATAATGATTCCAAACTCCAAATACATGTCATATGATCTCACTCACTATGAAAAACTAAAAGTTGGACCTCCAAATCATTGAACATAACTATCCTTCAAAATCAATCAATTATCACACTTACAGAATACAACCAGTCAATAATATGAATGATATCATATGGCTATATAACTACCATAGGCATTACTTTTCAATGAAATACCAATTATTAGTATTAGTAAAAAAGAAAAAATAAAGGGGGTACCTTTATTAGAACTAAAAAAAATGCTGATAAAATGTACTTTTAAAAATTCTAAAAAAACCACTGTTAAAAGTAACCCTCTATCAATGCTTTTTCTTAGAACTATTAAAGCGGACCTCATTAATAATGTTTTTTAATAGCAATGATAATGTTTATATTTTAAAAAATAATTAATAATAATATATGAATATATTTATATTGATATAAATATAAAACATTTTTTAAATATGGTTTAGATATAAATAAATAAAAATTTAAAATTAAAATATAAGATATTTCGTAAATAAGGCTTATGAAATAAAAAATATATTTTTAATTAAATATTTTGTAATTTTACTGAGTAATAGTAATTTAAAATAATTTTAATATATAAAAACTAAAAAACTAATAAAAGATCTAAAAAAATTTAAAAATATAACTCAAACATCAAACGACCATAAATTTTGATATGGGTGTCTACATCATCTCTAGCACATATCAAATCGAATTATGTGATGATCTCTACATCCTAATATTATGGTGAAAACCCTTTTCATAGTTTTCGAGGCCCAAAAAGGACTAGAATGCCTCAAAAATTGATTTTTAATTAGGGTACACCAATGTTTTAATTTTTGATGGAATATCAGCCACATTTCGTGGGGTCTCTTTTCCCTTTTTCAGTGGATGATGAATTTTTTTCTAGGTATTACATTCATATTGATAATATGGATTTGAATTTTTATCATGTTTCACAATATAGTGTCATTTATAATCAAATATATAACAATATGTGTATATTTTCTATATATTCACACATAAAAATTTTATTTTATAAATAAATATTTAAACTATTTATATATATATTATATATTTCTCAATATATTAATCTTATCTAAATAAAAATATAATATCAATTTTATTTAAAATACATACGTATGTATATATATATCTATGTAATGTGTTTCTATGTGATATATATTGTAAATATATTCCAACATATGTATATGCATATTAATATATAATATATTTAAATATATATAAATATTTATAATTATGCTTACAGATACATATAATATATAAGTGTGTGACTGTGTTTCGTATATATATATTTATGTATGTATTTATTTATTTATAAAAACACAAAAAACATATTTTATAAACGTATTTGTAACTAATATTATAAATATATATTAATATAACTATATATTAATATTAATATATATTAATATATGAATAAATATATCAATATTTATACATATATCATTAAAGGATGAAAAAAACAAAATGATTGAGTGATAAAGGTGTAGACACACAAATGAAAGGTTTTGGTTTCGAATCCAAGCAAAGGTAGGGGTGAGAAGGCAAGTGAAATGGGTTCTAATTCTATTAAAGTGGTGTGGGGGTAGGTTTAGGGGGGTGAATACTCTTAAATGGGTGTCAAGGTTAGATAAAAAGCGGAGTAGTCTGCCATCTGATTTACAAAAACAAGAAGTTTATCAGCACATAAAAAAATCACTAATAAAGGCCCCTTTATCCATGATTTTTTAGTGCTGATAAGAGAAACCTTCTATTAACGCTTTTTTTAGCCCTGATATAAGGGGGCTTTATTAGGGAATTTTTAGAACTAATAAAAGGGCCCCCTTTTAGAATTACTTCAATTATCATCATTGTTTAGCACTTATAAATGTTTTTTAGTGCAGATAAAACACTGTTTTGTAGTAGTGTATTTTCTATATAAATAATTTACCAAATTATTTTTGTTTCCCCATAATCATCTCACAAACTGAAAACACATCAAGAAGAATCATTTGAACTCTACCTCTAGTATTCAACTCCAAGGGCACTAGAAGGCTTTACACATTGAGCCCTAATGAACATTCTAGGGAGGGTTTAATGAATGATTGAGGTGCACTAGAATCAAATAAAGAATAAGAAAAGGATAAAGATAAATTGGTGGTACCATGAATAATATATATCCCATTTAGTATCATAACATCTATAGAATGAAACTTTCCATGTTTGAACCCTCTAGACCATTTTCGGTGATATCCTGCAAGATTATGATCATATATAAAACTCTAATGTAGGGGAAGTCATGAGGATTCCCTATACAAACTCAAACTCTTATTGGTGGAATAAAATTGTGTTTTCCCTCCTACTGATACAACCGCTAAGGAAACTATTTCTTCAGATGGAATGGAAACTGACCACCCACACTATGATGATCCTTGAGGATGGTCTAGTGTTGGAATCATCTGTGACCATAACTCCCAAAAATAAATTACCCTAGCCTAAATCCCCTGGTTGAGGTATGGGAACTTCTATTCATAGAGAAAAGATAAGGAAATGTCTAAGTAAAACACTCTTATGGCATAAACCATGAAAGAAACAATACTTGAGATCCTCCGCTAACAACTCTTCTCCTTAGGTATCATGAAGGACCCACCTTTTGAGATGATCATAGCTATTTATGTATCATCTCAATTGACTCAAACATTTTATACACCATTAAATATGTATACATTACAAATTTTATGACAACATATTTATTAATTGGGTATAGCACCACTTTGGACTCATCATCTATAAAAATATATATAGAGAATCAAAGAAGGTTCTTAAATAAGATCCTCAACTCCCGTAACCAAATGATCACTTATTAAAGGGAGAGAAGATCCTACCTATTCACTACCCTCATCATTGAGGATTTAAAATCTATAGGAAACTACCACTAGAAATCATCCTAAGAAACATCATACCCCTTACAATCCCCATGAAAAAATATCCACCACTGCTACATTGCCCCTAACATCTAACTAACGGCCAAAAAACTCGATACTCTACCCTGGAATGATTCATACTAAAGGAGATTTCATGATTATAATACTAATACTTTTTCTTCAAATTAGAGTTCCTCCAATCATACTTATCCAATCAACGATGAAATAAGTCACACAATTTCATCCTCCACTGCTCAACCTCCTTGATCTGTTGGACCCTTTTATGGTTAACTCGTCTATCCTGATAAACCTTACTAACATAATCCAGTTGCAGAAGAAGACTAGTCGTCATATTTCTAAATAGGGAATCAAATTACAAATCCAAATAACATGGAATTATTTTAAATTTCATTTAATTAAATTCATTTAATTTTCACAATATCACCCCATTCAACCATATGTGAAATCAAGATTGATTTTGGAACCTTCCTTGGACTCTACTCTGCAAAAGTAACACTTAACTGATCACATTTGTAAAGCCTATATTCCTTTAATTAGATCACTGGGGGAGGAAAAAATCATTTTTCTTAGTCAATTTCACATTCATTCATCATGGACCGAGCATAGTGGACATGGTTTCCTTGCCATCCCATGAATCTCTAACCAGTTCCTAACTTCAATCTTCATCCCATCTCTCATACAGAGCATAGTTACCACTCAATCATGACCTTCCCCCACTGAGAACATATCATGTCCCAGTAATTAATATGATAGTGATCGTTAAATATCATCTTCAATATTCCATGGGGTAGCAATTAGCACCGAGGGTATGATCCCACTACTGGGAGGAACTATAATAATAAATCCCAGGAATAAAAAATAACTAGTGATAAAAAATATAATATAAAATAAAAAAACATCCCATGAATGCATTTAATGGAACAATAAAAAAATCCCAAGATAAAAAATAACAAATAAAAGTCTTAAGTAGTAACTCTATAGCTAATCCCCTGATTTTAGCTAGTGTTCTCCAGTTTAGTCATCAAACACTCCCAGGAAATATTAAAAATATATTTTAATATGTATTGGGTTGAGAATAACATTTTTACTCAATAGGATCATTACCCAGAACTATCATGAAAATTTGGAATAATCATATTAATTCTACATTGAATAAACTTTAGAATCAATGTGCACCTACATAAGGTAAACTATCCCCCATCCTCACTAAGGCTCTCTCACCTAATCACACATCCTTCATTCCTTCAATGTAAATTTTTTTATCATGAAAAACCAAAAAAACATGGGGGTGAGAATGATTAAGATGAATATATTCCCCCAATATAACAAACATAACATTATTGGGGAGAGACCCATTACAAATATAATTAATAAGACTCTCAGATGGATTTCCATTCCTATTGAGATTGTCAGATATAAAATTACATTCCTTCCAAATATTCCAAACCACTATTACTTTCCCATTTATCCTCTTTCATTTTATAATGTAGTAGAAAATATCTCATAGTGTACTCTGATTGTCTCTCACATAACAAATGATAATCTCGAAGATGGGTTCCACCATCGAGAAACTGATATTGTAATGTCTGCACAAAATGATCCCACTATGAAGGGATTTGATATTGACAATAATAGAGTTTCCCATATCAAAGAAGGAATTAAACTGCAAAATTATCGACCCCCTTCAATCTTAAACCATACCTCATCCTTTCATTTGATCATTTTTATAGTACCCATCAATAGTTTGTTTAAAATTGATACTTTGGGGACTCCACTTGATCCATCAATCCAGGGAAGCCATGAATCCCCCCTCATTCAAAAAATAGCAAGTAATCCTTTTATGAAGACCATATTCCTCACACCCAACAAGAGAGAGAATATTTTTTACATCTAGGCATTCACCTAAACCTGAATACTGAGATGAGAATAACAACAACCCTCTCTCACTTTATTTCTTACCTCCCACAATACCTATCAAACCACATCCACCACTGTAACATCCCCGGTAAATAAAGAATATGAAATTTTCATATTTATTAATATTTTTGATTCAAATATCAATTTTACTTAAAAGGGGTTTCTATGCATGATGGCATACTCAACACGCAACTACATATTTCCCTGAAATCTTATGTTGCACCCATCAATGAGTTATACTGAAAAATAATACCATATTATTATTATTATTTCAAATGGTAGTTAGCACCTAGACAATGGAATGAAGTGAATAAATAAGATTCAACGTAATTTTGAAATATGGTTTATAGGAGTTTAAATAATGATTCATTGTTTTCCTAATTTATTAGAAATTGAAATAAAAACCATTTGAATATTATGGTTGTGTTTTTACGAAAACATATTTCAAAGAGAATAATTGTGTTTTCATATCAATATTTGGATTTTTATTTAAGATAAAATATATCATAATTATTCAATGTAATGTTTAAAATTAATCTTAAGTTTTTTCTACAATTTATATAAGAACACATTAATTTTTTTCAGATAAAAATTGTTATTTTCAAAAAATACAGTTTTAGCACCTTTTGATGGAGAACTCTTTTTAAAAATAGTTTTTGATTAATTTATATATTTTATTTGATAAAATGTACTTCTTCATTATATTCAATACAAAAAATTTGTATTTGGATGAAATTTTTTTATTTTTTCCTAAAGTTCAGTTGTTAATGAATAGTGAAAAATACTGCATTTTAATTCAAAATTGCCTTTTAATATAATATATTTATATAGTCAGATTGTACATTTAACTGGTTTTAAAGTTTAATTGGATTATATATTAATACTGTATTTCAATTTTAATCATTGGAAGTAATTTCACTTTGAAATTGGACATAAACACTTGTTAATCTTTTGGTAGTTTTTACTTCATAAAACAGACTTATTGGTTTTGATAACGGGAATTAATTTTAACTTAATTTCTGAAAAATATATGTTTTTTATTTTTAATAATGGATTCCATATTATGAATCTGGATGACCAAATTTTTTAAATAGTTATATTTTAATTTTAGACATTATGAATAGTAACAATATAAACTATTTTAATTACCATGGTTAAATGTAAATCCCATAAATAAGGGTAAAAAAATAATATTATAATAATATTGAATTAGCCTGTCACATGTACTATACCTATTTTATCAGATATTTCTGAAAATTGGAATCCTTGGGTTGAATTTAGGACCCCATGGTGCCACTTGTGTGTGAAAATGACTTTTAATTACTTTTAATTTAATGTTAAGGAAAATATAACATAAACACAAATCTTTTACTAAAAAAAAATTTATATGTGGTTATCTAAGTGATATATTCAATTATAAATGATAATTATGAAGATAAAAATATTTACTACAACATGGTATTTTATTTATAATCGTTAGACAATATATAAATAAACTTAGTTATGACACAATGATGATATAGTGATTACCTTATTAATGAATGTTTTAAATAAATAGGATTTTAAAAATTCAAATAAATTTATTTTTGAAACTTTTTATGCCATCCACTAATTTTTTTTATAATTAAGACTTTTTATACTTGAATTAATTATATATTTTCGAAATATTCATGTTGTTATGGATTTTTTAAAAGTCATGATATGAATAGTATATAAATTGACAAAAAAAAGTTTTTGAAAAAAATACAATTTTATTAATTGATATAATAGTCCTAAAATTATATGATTCATCCAAATTACTTATATAAAGTCGAAAATGTAATTAATTAACCAATTAATAATCTGTTTTTATTTTATAGTAACTATATTAACTATATTGTTTGAATATACAAGAAGACATGGTTAGAGTCAAATAAGATAAGTAATGGTTAATGCTAAATGATAAGGATAAATTTGAAACAAAAACATTTATAAAAACTATTGTTTGAGATTATTGAGCACAATAATCATCTTATCTTTGAATTAAATGAGTTTTGGACCTTTTGAAAATCGAAATTCAGTTTATAATAAAATAATCTTTGAAACATTTTTAAAGTACCATCCTCCATCTTATAAATGGCCACCACCTCTATCCCTTACAGACACATATCAAGCCCCCTTGGTTCATCCTTTATCTTCCCAAATAATCTCCCAACATCCCTCTATTATTCAAAAAAAATTAACTTGGTTATAATGAAATTCAAGAAATCCTTTCAGCTTAAATCAAAATGAGTTACCCGATTTAAGGTAAAGTCTCCTCTCAAGATTCTTCCATTTATTTTCCTTCTCTTACCCCCTAAAATCACTTTAATCCATTATTTTATAAAAACGAGTATATTAAATATATTAGGATGTTTTAATTAGAATTATTCAAACAAAACATACACACACATCCATCCAATGCATATGATCATATTGTTTCTATGTATGGAGAAATATTGCCTCACGAAACGTTGATTGTTCGATTTTCCCCTACCACCTCTCATGGTGGACATTATGTAGGAACTATATTTATATATGATTTATACTATCTCTATGATTCTTTTTCTCTATTTAAATAATACCTTTTTTATTCCAATAATGTGTAAACATGATAATTTAATTTGATGAAGTGTGGACTACCTCCCCCTCAAAGTGATATGTCTAGTTCATTCTATACGTGGAATGTATAAAGGAAGGAGTTAATGAACATAGGTAATTTATATAAAATATGATATTATACTTTACATATAATACACTTATGTGTCATTAGTTTTCATTCATTATATATATAAAATACATGATAGTAGCATTCAAGTGTATGTATGGCATATCGTCTCCATGAATAGGGAATTTCATTTACTATCTCCAAATGTTATGTACTACTATATATATATAATGGATATATATGATATACATGATATCTAAATAATTAATATCATTCTGGAGATAATGGGATTTTGACCACAAGACAATTTGTAATTATAATAAGTTCATTTTTGACTCAGGTGCCAAATATCAACAAAATAACCAATAATAACATAAATGGTTATGTGATGTTTTTAACTTTATAATAAGTGATATAAAAGGAATAAAAACACGAAAATGTATTTGATGAAATTTCAAATTAACGTATGTTTATTATTTAGTTAGAACAAGGTACATACGTGAAATGTCGGACTCAAGGTAAGGAAACCTTTCACCATCCTAATTTTTTTATAAGGATGGTGCCTTGGCCAGAAAACCAAGCCACACATATTATAAATTAAAGAGACTAAAAAAGTATAAAAGAAGAAAAAAATATTACAATCCTTATTATAAAGGGATAGTAAATCAACATGAAGATCTTCTAGGTAAATGTTATTTTGATTGATCCCCTTATTGGAAAGGCCATAAGCAACCATGTTGGCTTCATGATAAATATGAGTGATGATGAAGTTGATGTCGAGAAGTGAGCGAGTTTAGTCCATCTAATGTGTGGTGATCAGACTTGCAAGGTGTATCAGACTATTCCATATCGCCTGCATGATGGTGGTTGAGTTTCTCTTGTTCTTGAGGTTGTTCTAATAATGATACATGGAAAAAGAAACAGAATGAATCAAACTCATCATCTCTACCTCCAACGAAGAAGCGAAGAAAATCTACCATAAAAAAATTTGAGGATCTGACCAAGAAGGTTCCTGATGATGGAACCACTGCCTGTAAGGCTCAGATGGCCTTTGGATGCACCATCCACTTTGACTTTAATCCATCCATGTAAAGGAGTGTTCTAGAAAAAATAAAAGGTACATCAGGGTTAGAAGAAGTTTCCATCAAAATGAAGACATCACAGAATGATAAAATCATTCACTGTGCTATTGCAGAGTCCATTTTGGATTGAACCTACATCACGTATGGCAATGAGGATACGCATTCGACCTGTATTATGGATAAATGAAAAATTGTTATGAATAATCTCATTTCTATCATACCAGATCAAATAAAGAAGCTCAATAATAGTTTAAAGAAAATGGTTCTTAATCTGCTGAGAGATATCCATAACCTCACATCTAATTAGTTGAGATTTGACTGAGTCATAATTCCACCATCTACAGTCAATGATATTAAACCATAGTTGCAAATAGAAGAAGCAGTGGAACACCAAATAAAGAGGTTATTAGAATATTCTCTATGTTTATTAGAAAGGCTATAATTAAAGCATAGTTGAATGCCAAGTAATTAAAGGTGATCATGCGTGGGGATCCAATTGTGTTCCAGACACCAAATAAGAGTATGTCTGGAAGTTTTGATCCAGGTATTATCATTGTTTTTAGCCAAGAAAAATCACTTTCTGAGTTACAAATAGAGTGGTAGAAAAAGTTTCTAGAATTTAGTATACCATTCTTATAAGGTTCCCAAATTAATAAATTATCATTATTAGAGAATGTGTTGTTGTCAATGGAAATCCTAATGGTGCCTGGGAGATGATCATTTTGGTAATTAAGAACATCTCTTATAGAAAGGGTGGCATTCACTGGTCCTTCGTCAGGAGGGACCATGGAGATTAAAGGGGAAGAAGTCCAATTATCCATCTAGAAGTTCATAGGAGAGTCTGTAGAGACCATCCATCTACCATTGTTCATAATAGAGGAAAATGATTTCTCTATGGATGGCCAAAAAGATTAGGTGAGAAAATTTGAGTTTCATTTTTTAATTTTTTCAGGGAATATGTTTTTAAGAAATGAAATGGAGTCAGATTTATTGCAGAGAATATCCCAAGGGAGAATCGCTTGAAGAAAATCATTGACGTACATAATATTTTTGATTCCTATACCACCTTTTTCGATGGTTTTGCAACAGGTCAACCAGGGGACAATTATAAGTTTCCATTACATAGTGCTGCGAGTCCAAACGAAATTTTTGATTGAGATATTAATATTTTTTAATACACATACATGCCATTTGTATACCATCATTGAGTAATCCAATTTTAAAACAATAGTATATTTTACAAGGCATTTTATCCCTATCATGGATAGATATTTTCCATTCCAAGAGGTTAACTAGCTAAGAACTTGGTCAATAATAGTAGATAAATGATTGGATCTAGGTTTCCCCCAATTGATTGGGATACCTAGGTATATAGAAGGGATATATACATTATTAATACCTAGTTCATTTGAAATATTTCACTTCCTATTTGTGGGAAATGTTTTTTTACAATGAAGACAGAAGATTTGTCCCAACTAATGGCTTTCCAAGAAATCTCCTCATAGTGCGTCAGAGCATTTTTTAGGTTTCTAATTTTTATTCTATTACCTTAAAAATGAATAATTTCATCAGCATTAAAAAGGAAAGAAGGTGAATTAACATTTCTAGAGACATGAATGGTATTGATATTGTTTTGATCAACAATACAAGTGAGAAAGAAGAAGAGATATACCTCTACAATGGAGAAAAGGAAAGCAGAGAGGGGGTCACCTTGTCTAACACCTATGGTGCCTTGGAAGTATCCCCTAGGAGAGTTGTTGATCAGAATGGAAATGGATGTAGAGTTGAACAATGTTCTGAAAGTAGTGATAAATGTTTCATTAAAAACAAAATAATGAAGAACCATGAAAATACAACTCCAATCCATGGTATCAAAATATATTTTTTATGGCCAATTTAATGGAAATATTATCACCTATGGTAACTTTGGTTAAAGTGTTAATAAACACTGAAGCAAGAACAATTATATTTTGAATGGATCAACACTTAGTAAACCCAAATTTATTCGAGGAGTCAATTTTTTCAATGGTAGGTGAAATTCTATTAGAAATGATTTTTGTGATAATTTTATAAAATGTGTTAATGAGAAAAATGGGCCTAAAAGTGAATTTTTGAATCATTGTCAACTTTAGAAACTAAAGAGAGAAATTGGGAATTTATACCATCAGAGAGAACACCATTATAGAAAAAAGATTTTACATGTTTGGAAACATCAAATGGGATAATTTCCTAGTACTGTCGAAATTATCCATGGTTGAATCCATCAGGACCAGGAGAACTATCCGGATTAAGACTAAAGATGGTTTTCTTAATTTCATGATCAAGATAAATGTTAATAAGAAAGGTGTAGTCATCGTTTTTGACCACCCTGGGTATGATCTCAGGTAATAGGTCCTTATTATTATCAAGTCCATTAAAGATAGATGAAAAATAATTGACAATATGATTAAAAAATATCATCATTATGGTCTAAATTTCTATCTCCATTCTATATAGAGGCTATAGGTTTATAGAAATTTATAGATCTTTGAATAGATTTATAGAATTTCTTGTTTCTATCACCATTGGATAACCATTTATATTTGAAGTCTTGTTTCTTCATATTCTCCTAAGAACGTGAGTAAATAATTGAGAATAACTGAGATATTGACTATATGGTACATGTCTATGCTGAAGTTAGATCTGGAATTAATGTTTTGAATACGATTATGCTCATTCTCATGAATAAGGGTTTCACTGTTAATTTTTCTATCATGAGAGCTACACCATGTTCTGAGAATCTTCTTAGGAGATTTTAATTTGGCAGTAAAAGAAAAGTAATCATTGTATTGTGTCATGGAATTCCAAAAATTTTTGATGATGTTATTGCATTCAGTGTTAGAGAAAAAGGAATTATTAAACCTGATTATAAGAGATAGTTTCACAGTTTTGGTGGAGACGTTAACCAAAATATAATGATCGTCATACTGAAGCTTGTAGATGATGGTGCTAGAGATAGTATCCCATTTATCTAAGCTGATACGTTCATGAAGGCTCTATCCAATTTAGAATAAACTAACCTATTGATATGTTTTCTATAAAAAGTGTATTTGGAAATCAAGAGATTTATTTCATTAAGGTGGTTGTCTTCAATCGAGTTTTTAATTTCATTCAAATGGAATAGAATGTTTTTAATATATGGGGTAACAATGACCTTTCTGAATATGAAATAAATATTTGATATTTACCTTCCATAATAAGTTGTAATGTTTTTAGATGGAAAATAAATAATATATACCCTTTTTACGTATTATGGTATTGAAAATGGTATTGAGAAAGAGTTGATTATTTCAATATCTTGAAATGATATATTGTGATTGCAATGTGGAAATGTTATCTTTCATCTATTCTTGTTTTATATGTTATGAATATGTTTTGGTTCTAGGGAATTGTTTACATATATTGTTGGTTCAATGATATAGCTAGGGTGGGTGATCTAGAGATAGCTCTCCAATGCATTGGGTAATGTGACAGAGGTAAGCATTAATATATCTCCTATGAAATTTAGGGAATATATTTTGATGGGTATTACAAACGTAACTCCCTATATAGCTATAAAGGATAAAATGTAAGTATGTTGGGGGTTCTTCATATTACCTCTATGATTTATGGTTTCAATGTGTTATTCATAAGTCTTATTATTTCATGAGGTATATTAAAGAGAAATTCTTTATGATTGAGAAGTATGACTTCTTGATTTATATGTATTTATGGAATAATATTTTCCTCCCTTATTTTATATCCCTTACTGGTCTTTTTATGCTCATACCAACTTATTTAATTGTTTTTCACAGGGTATAAGAAAGGTAAGAGAAAGGAAGAATCTCTGACGATTTATATCAAGAAAAATATTCTTGCTTTGTTTAATGAGTTTTATTTTGGTGAAACATTTGGAATGAGTAGAACAATATACTTTGTAATATTTTCAGAAGTAATGAAATATTTATGGCCAAATTCTCTAAAAATCTAAACATGAAATGATCTTCAATGTGATTTATTGAAGTAACTCAATATTATGTAATGATTAAGGATGGGGCCTTAAAAACTCCATGCCATCAGATTTAGTATAATTTCAATGAAACTCATCCCCTTTGTAACTAAGCATTTAGAAAATCTCCAACAGAACCTCCATAAACAGTTATCCCCATTCGCTGGATAACATGATCCCAAATAACAATCGCCCATTATCTCTTTATGAAGAGGTTACAATATGATTTTTTTCACAGGTTCTTTCAACACTAGCATTGTGAAGCCGAGATGATAATACTCATTAAAAAATTCTAATCATTAGGGATGGATCTCTATTTCACCTTAAAAACTAAAGAATTTATTTTGGATGGAATATCCATTTCCCATAGTTTCCTAGAAGAAAAATTGATATCATGTTAATTGTGAACCAATGAATAGTAAAATTTATCACTAAATAAAGCAGATTCCATCTATATGAACACACATTTATTAGGCTCATCAACTTTAATGGTATTATCATAAATTATCTTATGTGCTTTGTAGAACATCATGAGGTATAAAATCAGGTTTATGCTCACCTGTCCAAAGGAGATATCATAGATCGGGCATCCTAGAAAAAAGAGACCCTCCAACCCAATTATCCTTCCAGAAACCGACTTCACCAGATCCTACCACCAAATAAGCTATATCTTTAAAAATATCATGGTTTTCAAACTTAAATATGTCAAGACTAGATGATGTCCTAGCATTTTTATCCCATCCTCTTTGATAATCCTTATATTGATCCTTCGTGAACCTCACCCCAAGAGAGTTTAATTCAGTATTATCCCATGAAAGACTAACCATCATGATCTAAAAGGTGTATGTGATGTTGCGTAAATTAATATCTCCCTCTTGAATTACTTTTTTATCCTGCTCTATGCCTCGCTATAGAATTTAGTTCTGTGATTCGAATTACAAACAAAAAAATCATCAAATTTTAAAGTGTTTTAACGGTTCCTTTTGGCACTCTGATAATAGAGATATTATACATAAGAATTAATGAATGAATGTTTTTCACCTGAGTTATTATCCCATCAAATTAAAGAAATGTATTATTTTGGATAGAAATTTGGATAATTATATGATTTTTTACTCCTTCATAGAACACCATCCTAATTTGTTCATATGATATGGGAGCACTATAGTAATCTATTAAAAACCACCATTTTTGAATTCCCAATTTATCTTGAATATGGTTTCATTAAATTTGATCATATAAAATTAAGATATAAACACCCCTTTACCCCTTATTAATATGATTCCAACTTCAACCGATATAAGCCTCCATAAATATATTGAAGATATTTATATATTTTTGTTTTCCTTTGATAAATAATAACATGTCATCTATAAAATGATATGGTAAATAATACATGACTTGGATCTATACTTATATGGAACAATCCTACCATTTGCTAAATCCCCATGGATGCTTCTAGTATGATACTCCTGAGTAATGATAAATAGGTTGGTAAAAATTGGTTCACCCTGCCTTAGACCCTATACTATATTAATGAAACCAAAGATCCTCCCCATAATATAGATAGAGATCCAAGGAGAGGCATAACTCTTAAATAATAAGTCACATGCCCTTTACTTGAAACCAATCACCCCAAGACCATACCAATGAAACTCTAATTCATCTGATCATGCACTTGATACAAATAAAGCTTAATCCTGATGTTGGATCCTGGAGTCTTGTTATTGATTTCATCAGTCTTCTCCTTATAAATAACAATATCCCTTTATAGGCATCTTCCATTTTTGTTACCATGCTTTTAACCAGAAATAATTTTTGGTAGGACCAATCCAAGACTTCTATTCAGAACAAATGTAATAATATTATTAGTAAAACTACATATGAATATAGGAATTTAATGGTTAATTGAAATGGGGTCCTTATCCTTCAGAATCAACACCACATTATAATAATGATATGATCTTATAATGGAACCGCCTTTGAATTAATCTTGTTTAGCTTCATCAACTTACTTCCTAATAATATTCCACGTGTCCTTATAAAAGGATCTAGAAAAAACACCTGGATCAGGTGTACATATCAAATTCATATCAAAGATAACATTGTTTATTTCACATTAACATGAAATTCACTCTTAATGATCATTATACATATCTGACACCATCCTTGTAGTGTTGGGTAAAAATGATCCTCAGATCTGTTCGCACACCTTGACTGCCATTCCTCATCTATACTGACAATACCAGAAATACGAAATTTAAATTGATCCTAAGAAATTCCCATAAGAACCACCACATCATTAGTGTTTGTTCTATCCTCCTGAAGAATACTAGTTCTTCTGACCACATTATTATTCATTAAATAAGATTGAAAGAATGTAGTATTTTTCAATCCAACATGAATCTAGATATCCCTTGATATTTCCCTTGAATGACTTTCTATTTCCAACAAATTATTAAACAAAGTACCTTTCTTAACACCCATGTGAGTGAAAAGATCATCATATCGGGCCATCTAAATACAAAACACTATCCTTTTAATGTCCATTTTAATCTCCTCAAGGATAAACTCACGAATCTTCCTCTTTGACCCCCACTATTTCATATCCTTGAAGAGATGCATGAGATGACTATTTAATCCCATACATCATCCACCCTACACTGAATTTTTCTAAGAACTCCTCATAATATTCATGAAGCATTCAAGTAACACCCAATTAGAAGATTAGAAAAATTGTTGGTCATTCTTCCTGATCACACCATTATGATAAACCATTATAATCCAATGATCTGAAAATGACCAAGTGAGATGATGAAACTCAACCTAAGGATAATAATAAATTACCATTAGATTAAAAAGTGGTGATCCAACTTGGTCCATATCCTACTCATACCCATCGGGTTATTAAACCCAGTGGAATCCCCCCTCCCCAAAGACATTTACATGATCCCCTTGTTCATCATAAAATTTCTAAAACCATGCATGGTATTGTTGGAATAAACAACTCCCTTCTTCTCGGAACAGTCCACTAACATGTTAAAATCACCCCTAAAAAACAATGATAAGACACCATGTTGAAGATCAAAAAGGTGATCCAAAGAAACACCCTCTACAAAGGATCTCGTTTTGAATAAACGAAGTTATGGATGAAACTTCAATTCCCATCACCCACTTTAACATAGATACTTTGAGTCATAATGTCAAACCACTCCAAAAATGTTTTGTTCTTCTAGAAAACCAAAATGTGATTAGGAAGAGGTCCACCATGCATGAACATCGACAAGACCAATCTGATAACATAATTCAGAATCTTCTTCCCATCCATCTTAGGTTCCAACATCGCCAAAATAGAAATTTCATTCTAACAAACGTACGAAAAAAGATAAGCATACTTTTCCTATGCCAAAGACCCTTAAAATTCCAAATGATAAAAAATCATTGAAGGAAAGTGGAATCAGCATTGATTCTAATGAATCTAGAGAAAGTGGCAGATCAAGAGTCATTCTACACTTTTATCATTATAGAATGAGTAAGCCTTCCACTATCTATAGTAGAATTTTCCTTCTGAAGATCTCCTACCTTGGAACCAAAAGAAAAAACTGAGTACTCTTTGACCCCTGAAGCTTATAAATCCCTAAAAACAATCTTTACAACCCACTCCATGACTGAATAAGATGGATGTTTATTAGTATAATAAACATCTCCAATCATAACATCGAAGAAAAAATATCTCTCTACCATGAGGGATGATGAATGAGAAACCACCACCTTTCAGACCACCATCCCTTATGAGAACCTAAAAAAAATAGAAACAGACCCTTGCACATCCAAAGAAGATGAAGGACACACACCTAGAATATTTGAAATTGGGATAAATGAAAAAGGAACCATTGTAAGATAATAATAATGGAGATTGTTTACCAATGAAGGAGAGGAACAACCCCTAGAAGAAGGCGACCTGTGTAGCTGAGGAAAGATTGAGGAAGAAGAATGTGGTGGAGAGAACCTGTTAACCAAAAGATAAACTGAAGAGGAAATAGTGTATGGATAAATTAATACTAGGAACTAAAACATGGGGAACAATAACTCGAGATGAATCAATAGGAATAGAGGAAATGGAATCTTACATAACAACCACGCTCGTAACTACTGAAGATGATTCTCCAAGGATACCTTCATCTGAAGATCATGCTGAAACTCTCTCTGAGTAATTGAGTCTGCACAAATTCAAGTAATTTCTCTAAAGATGATATGAAACATAGAATTTATTTGGTGAACAGTACAACACATGAAGCCCCCATGAAAAATCATCACCAGAAGAGATAATAACGCATGGGGGAACGAGTGTTGAGGGATCCATTTACACACAAATACACACCAAATAAAAAATACAAAAACCCTTGTTTTTCTCATCCTAACACAAAAGAACCCAATTCATCCCTAACAATCCAAAGGATCAAAGGATTTAACAGTAGTAGGGTAACTTTGGAAGCCTCACCCATACCACCATTGATCTCAAATCCTCCCTATAGTAGGAATCCAAAGACCCGCTGTATAAGAAAAACCATCAAGAGCCACACACTAGAAACTCTATAAACCATGATTTCATGAAATCTACCTGAGAAGATAGATGAATTCAAAAATTGAACCTAGAAATACTATACATAACCATCAGAATCCCTATCCCCCATATGGCCACAAAGTTCATCATGAAAGTGAGTGACGTACACTCACACATAAACTTCACCACTGGAGATCAATGGTGGTAATAAGAATTGGCTCTAAGCTTATCTAGTGAGGGATCCACTATAATGAAATCATCCACCCAATAAGAGTTGTGAGGATTAAGAGAAATACTAGTTATATATGGTAGATAGAATAATGAATTTTATGGAAGAGAACCCAAGAGAACCTCTTTAAAAGAGCATACCTCCACATTATCTCATCGATTAGAAGGCGAAAACACCGCCAGTAAACCCTAGAAACACCAATAATGAAGGAGACGTTGCCTCCACATCAGTCTGAAACCACACAAAAAATGAAGCATTGTTCAAAAATATTTAAATTAGATAAGGTATGTTGAGTGTTTCCTTTTAACGAAGAATTGAGAGATCCATATCATTAAGGTTCAATTACACATCACTACTACAAATGTGGTCTTTCACAGTGCACAAAATTGGTTTTAAAATTTTTTAAAAAGCATTGTTAGTTGCACTGTGAATAAAGGGGATCCCCATTATCAGTGATATTTTTAGTGTTGATAAAGGGCTAGCCACCTGTAATGTGAAGTATATATAACAGCACACCCAAAACGGAACTTGTAATTTTTACATGACACTTGCAATACATTTAAACAGCACACACACACAAACAAAAAACATTCAATATATATTTAATTGACATCGTTAATAAAAAAATGTCCTTCCATGATATATACAAAAACACAATTCGATTTACATATCAAACAATATTTTATATATAATTACATTTACAGTAGTCTAAAAAACATTCCAATACATAAATATTTCATATTTTGATGCTCGAGACCCCTCTCAAAAAAATTCACTAATGGTATCAGCTTACAA
The DNA here is from genome assembly GCA_963277665.1 of Viscum album. NCBI lineage: Eukaryota > Viridiplantae > Streptophyta > Magnoliopsida > Santalales > Viscaceae > Viscum > Viscum album. Next base: position 487,636,707 of record OY728145.1, read on the forward strand.
AAAATTCATCTCAACCAGAGAAAAGTATTCCACCTATATACAAATCAAAGATTCTGTTAGTAATACTATAGATAAATAAAATAAACATTAATATGAAAAAAGCACATTAATAAAATGTGAAAATTAAAAAAAACATTTTGAGTTAGATCAGTCACACTATGAAGCCTATTGAGGTGTGGAAAACTCTTACATTCCCCAAATGGCTCGTGGATCATTGTCATAAAATATCAAAAGAATTCAAACTCATTTTCTCAGTTCTAGGTATGTCACCAGTATTTTTTACATAAATTGATGTCAATTTTAATTCAAAATAGACTCTTTGAGTTATACCATCCACACCTTGCATTTTATTAAGGTAAGGATGATTACTACACATAAAAACTTCCATATAGATCATTTTCCAAGATTATCAAAATTATAAGAATATTTTGGTTCAATTTTCAGTGTGTCATTTGTGTTTTTTTAATTATATTTCAAACATGAAACACCCATTATGAGTTATACTAGTGGAATCATGCATTGATTTTATGTGATACTGCTTCATACACATCACAAATTACTTATAAAATGTTGTACTAAATTATCAATGAAAACATAGTAAGATTACTAGGTTTTCTATGAGTGACACATTTTGAACTAAATTGTTAATTTTCAACTGATAACGGACACTTCCAGACATACCGGTCACACCATGGATTGTATTGAGGTTTTATTGAATTATAAACGTCAAAAATATCTCATGATTCACTTTCAAAAAGTATCAAAACAATTTGAATTCATTTTCTCAGTTTTCAGTGTGTCACTTGTTTTTACTTAAATTAATGTCAATTTTAAATAAAAGTTCCACATTGAGTTATACTGGCCATACCACGTTTTTTATTATGTTAATTATTATATCTACAAGTCACAAATCACTAATATATTTTTTTACAAAAATATCCAAATAAACCGAATGTGTTTTCATTTTTTCAGTATGTCAGAAGTTTTTTTCACTTAAATTAATGCCAATTTTAAATAAAAAAACACTTTTAATAATACCGGTCACACCATGCTTCATATTGAGGTGTGGATGACTCTTAAATGTCAATAATGACTCATGGATCATTTTTGTAATGTTTAAAAAACTATCTAAATGTGTTTTCAGTGTTTCCAATATTTCACTTGTTTTTATATAAATTATTGTATATTTGAAATAAAAAGGGACACTTTGAGTTATTCTAGAAAAATTGTGAATCGTATTCATGTTTGGATAATCCCTATATGTCACAAATCAATAATATATCATTATTATAAAATATCAAAACTATCCAAATGTGTTTTCTTGGTTTTCAGTATGTCACTTGTTTTTTTCACTTAAATTAGACTCAATTTTAAAAAAAGAGAGACACTTTTAGTCATACTGGTCACACCATGCTTCTGATTGAGGTGAGGTTTACTATTAAATATAACAAATGACTCATGGATCCTCTTCCTAATGTATGAAAATAAGATGAATTAATTTTCTTGGTTTTCAATATGTCACTTGTTGTTCTTACTTAAATTCATGTCAATTTTGAATAAAAAGAGACAATTTATGTTATACTAGTCACACCATATCTCATATTGAGATGAGGTTGAGTACCAAATTTAAAAAATGAATCATTGATCATTATCCTAAATTATCTAAACAATATGAATGAAATTTCTAGGATTTCACTATGTCACTTTCTGTTTTTACTTAAATTATTGTTAATTTTGAATAAAAAGAGACACTTTTAGTCATATCGGTCACACCATACCTCATATTGTGGTTTTTTTGACTCCTAAAAATCAAAAATGATTCATGAACAGTTTTACTAAAGTATAAAAGAAATATGACTTCGTTTTCACGGTTTTCAATATGTCACATATTTTTAAATAAATTAATGACCATTTGAAATAAAAAGAGATGCTTTGAGTTATACTAGCCACACTGGGGGTAATATTATGGTAATTTTGATCCCTACATTTCAAAAATCACTAATATATCATTTTCTTAAAATATCAAAATAATTCAAATGTGTTTTCTCGTTTTTCAGTATGTCAGTGGTTGTTTTTACTAAAATTAATGTCAATTTAAAATAAAGAGTGAAACTTTTAGTCATACCGATCACATTGTGTGCTATATTGATGTGAGGTTGACTCCTATAAACAAACAATTACTCATGGATAATTTTACAAAATTATCAAAATAATCAAAAATCAATTTATCAGTTTTCAGTATGTCACTTGTTGTTTTTACATAAATTCATGATTATTTTAAATAAAATGTGACACTTTGAGTTATAACGGTCACATCATGAATCTTATTAAAGTGATGATAAGTCCTAAAAATCAAAAATTGCTCATGAATCATTTTCATAATGTTTAAATACCATCCAAATATGTTTTCTCAGTTTTCAATATTTAACTTGTTGTTTTTACATAATTTAATGTCAATTTTAAAATAAATATGAGACACTTTCAGTCATACCGGTCACACTGTGCATCAGATTGAGGTGCGACTAAATTTTACATATCATAAAGGAAACATGTATCTTTTTAAAAATGTTTCATGGAAATATAACAATGTTTGATAAGTTTTCAACATGCCACATGTTTTTACTGAAATTAATATCAATTTTAAATTAAAAGAGACAGTTTGAGTTATACAAGACACACCGTGCATATTATTGAGGTGTAGCTGATCCCTAAACCTCAAAAATTATTATTAGTTAATTTTAAAAAAATTTGAAAACAATCCAAATTTCGATGATCGGTTTTTAGTATTTCACTTTCTTTTTACCTAAATTGATGTCATTTTAAATAAAAAGAGACACTTTTAATCATATTGGTCACAACATGCATCATATACAGTTTTGGTTGACTCCAATACGTTAAAAATGACACATGGATCATTTTCAAAATGTATCAATAAATTCTGAATTTGTTTGTTCTGTTTTTACTATTTCACTTGGTGTTTTTATGTAAATTCATGCCAAATTTAAATAAAAAGAGATAATTTGATTTTTACTGGTCACACTATGTGTGTTATTGAGATGAAGTTGAGTTCAACAGGAAAAAATGTACTCACAGATACCTTCCATAAAGTATAAAAACAATCATAACGAGTTAGCTCAATTTTCAGTCTGTCACTTGTCATTTTTACTTAAATGAATATAAATTTTATATAAAAAGATACTTTTAGTCATAACAGTCACACCGTGCCTTAGATTGAAGTAATTTTGAATAGTAAACCCAAAAAATGACTAATTGATCATTTTTATAAAATATCAAACAATCGAAATGCGTTTTCCCAGTTCTCTATATGTCAGTTGTTGGTTTTACATAAATTGATGTTAATTTTAAATAATAATTGGCAGTTTGAGTTATACCACCAACACCATGCATAATATGGATGTGGGACTAATTTATATGAAACCTAAATAAGTTATATATCATTTTATTATAGTTTAAAAACAATCTAATTATTTTTTGTAAGTTTTCAGCATGTCGGTTTTGGTTTTTAAAATAAAATGACATTTCATACTGAAAACATGCATTATGAGTTGTACTGATCGTATTGTTCCCTAGTTTCATGTAACACACCTTCTTACACACAAAAAAATGTCTTATGAATTTCTATCCTAAATTATGAAGAGAATTTCCATGTTTTTTCTTTTTATTTTTTGAGTGAGATGTTTTGAACTAAAATTTCAATTTTAAACTTATAATCAACACTTTTAGTCATACATGTCACAACATGCATCAGATTGAGGTGTGGTTGATTCTGAAAAATCAAAAATGACTCATGGATCTTTATAATAAATTATCAAAATAATCTGAATGAGTTTTCATGATTTTCACTATGTGATTTGTTCTTTTTGCTCAATTTAATACCAATTTAATATAAAAATACACACTTAAATGTCATACGGTCCCCACCATGGATCAGATTGAGGTTCAGTTGATTTGTAAATGTCACAAATGACTAATGGATCATTTTATTATAATATCACAACAATATGAATGTTTTTTCATAGTTTGTAGGGTTTCACTTATTCTATTTACTAAAAGTGATGTCAATTTAAAATAAAAAGACACTTTTAGTGATACTGATCACTTATTATGTTTGCTCAATTTTGAGTAGGTCATTTTCTCTCATACCAACTATATTGACCTAGAAATTTCATACCTAGATATCACATATTAGTATATTAATATTCCTTACATAACATAATGATCAATGCCAGAATAGTTTAGGTCTAGTGATTTTGGAAATATGATAACATGAAGAACTAGTTCATAAGAGTCCCTAATTATGTTATTAATTACTGGAAAACATCTTAGATATATAATTTCTAAAACCCTTCTTAATAACCTAAGTATACGAAACATAATCAAGGGTGATCATAAATGCTCAATAAGTGTAAACAAGGGTGAAATCAATGATCATATACGGATAACCTGAGTATAAAGATGTAAGAATGTGATATTAACATCATAAATTCATACCCTATAAATCATATATTAGAATCATGATTCATGGATCAAAGCATGGTAGTTCATAAGAGATGAATCTTAAAATATGAAATAATATTATCATCTAAACACATACACTTCGAGTCATACTGAGAACACTGTGTATCAGATTGAGGTGCAGATAATTGATATGTGACTTATTAGTACATTGGTTTGGAAAATATCCATGACATATATTTTTGGATTTCTTAATTTACATTCATCTACTATGAATTAATACATTTAATTCTACACTTTCTCTATTTTCTAGCTTGTTGCAGATTGTTGAAAGGAAAATATGACCTCCCAAATGATCTGTAAAAAATAATTATTAGGTAAAAATGATAAGGCAATTACCCTAAATACGGTATATTTAATGTTGAAAAATTAACTAATTTAATATGTAGTGGGAATTCATGTTTATAAAATCTTGACCCATTTCCTTGTTTTTATTATATCAGTTGTAGCTCTAATGCCCAGTCACTCAATAGCCTGAGCGTCTTTGAACAAACTTCCCCAAATATAAATAAGGAAACCACCTATATAAAAAAATAATTCACAAGTTAGTAAAAATAAAAAGAATAAATTAAACATAAATATGAAACAATCCACTACTTCTATAGAAGTGGCATCTTCATTCTATTTGTGTACATTCTTTCATAAGGAATTCTACCCATTCTTTTCAGAGCACATCTATATCATCTTATGAATATGAGTCTTTCAAATGTCATAGTTGTATAGGAAAAATATAAATACACCAAGGATTACTAAATATTTTAATGGAGATAGTAATTATATTAAATATCACATCTTCTGGGATGCTATTTTTTTCATTGAATATGATCTCCATCAAAAATTGAAATACATGATAACTGAAATCTTCTCCACTGGCTTGTTTTGAACACTACAGAAACATTCAGGAGAAAAAGTAATTTGTTTTGATATGTGTTTGGATAGTTAAGTCTTATTATATATTCCCTAATACGTATCCAATCATAATACTTATCTTCATCCTTATCCTTAGCCCCTAGCCTTATTCCTTTTTTCAGATGATAGTGATGCACCTTCCTATCATAACAGAATCCTCATTGAAAGATAATATAAATTATATATCTTGTTGTTTGATTTTAAAACATTATATTTGGGGTATTAAAAAATGATGAACACTATCATGTGTGGATAGTTTTTTGGATATCCAGGCATTGAATCTAGGAAATAAATATTTATATTATCCAAATTTACTAAAATTAGCATCCAATTCTGCATAAAAACAAAAAAAATAATCAATTAAATAAATGAAAATAAATTTAATATGATTAAATTATAGAATCTTACCCCTTCATCATTGGAATTAAATATAGTCCCCATCAGAAATTTTTCTTTCAAATGATTTGATCAAATCAACAAATTTTTCATCCTTTTATGGGTTCTATTTTCTCTTATTTTGTAGAGGTAATGTGAGGAATAACAATTCAAAACTCTTTCTCATGGGAAAATCACTTCTTTTTTTTCATATATACGCCAACCAAAAAATTGAATATATTTTTTCATAATTAACACAGTATATCAGCTTTTGGAAAACTAATTCAAGAAAACATAACTCATGTATATATTTACAACTGAGCTGCCTAGATATTCATACCTGAGGATTTCAGTTGCACTCACAACACCATTGATGTCTTGATATTTCTATCCGTACATATTTTCTTCAAATTCAACCATGTGGTCATGACCATCAGTTAACATTGTATCCACAAGATCATTCAATGATAGTAAATGTGGATATAGAAAAAGTGGGGTAATTGTACTTTGGATATATATTTTTAATCCGTTGGTCGATCCTTTTGATGGTTTTGAGGTGTTTTTTTATTTCATCCCCTTCTCTTTGTCTCTCTATAATAACATTCATCAGTTCAAACATTTTTTTAAAAAATTATTAAATGTTAATATTGAAAAGTAAAATGGAAATAAATACCACTTTATCATTATGATTTTTTATACGATATGATAAACATGTGATGAATGTTCCAAATGATTTTTCAACCATATTAATATCATCCTCATGAATTGTAATAGGTTTCCCTACACTCTTCTCATGGTCTACATAGATCGACACTAACACATGTCTTATTTGAAGTGGTCTGTTTTTTAGCATGTTCTTTTAGATATTGATCACTCTAGCCTTCACCACATGTCGATGGTTGGGTTTTTCGATATATAATTCATAGTCAATATCACCCTATATAATTTCAATACATTAAAAGAATCATTGTTTGTTTTATTCAAATTTCATGTAAACATTTATCAAAACCTTGATTACCTAATCTAAGACATCTCTTTGAGGGGAATGGACAACCTCGTAGCTATTGTAGGGTGAGGCAGGATCTCCATGAAATGGTTGTTATTGAGTTTCTTATTCTCTTTTCCTCTGCCTCATTAATGTTTCCGTCATATCTCTCTGTCAATGGAATTTTCCTTTAAGGTTATATATTCTTTCTCTCATCTGTTTTATTAATTCACTTTGATCTTCCTATTGTTTTTTTCTCAAAATATGTTCGGGGTGTCACCCCAAAACCCACACCTCTATCATAGCCATACTACTTTGACCACATCAACGCCACTGCTGGTTTTTATTCATCCAGAACAGGTGTTTCTGATTCCTGTGAATAAGTCGGATAAAAAATATAGGAAAATAAGTGAACATTGTTATGTAATATTGATTCAAATAAAAACAACATTTATATTATGTAATACTTACAAATGTTTCCCATAATTTTTTATGTGTTTTCCTTAATAAGAATAATATATTTTTATACATGTTCCTCCTTCTATAGAACATGGTGTATAATGGATGCGGGTTTGTATTTGGAGTCATCAATATGAATTTAAATAGAGGAATATAATTATGGGGTTGTTTCTTATCATATAAAATTATTATAGTGGATTTAAAATATGTACAAATTATTTTACAAGTGAATAATACCCTATTCGTTCTTTACAGTATGGGTATTCTAGTTTTTATGCTCGATTCGTAATCGAAGCACTCAGTTGCTATTTCATAAAAACATTGTCAATAAATTTAACAAATACATGTATCATCAAACAATGTATTACTCACCACAATGTAATTAAAAAGACACATCACCACAATGTCTTGTAAATGGATCCCACTCTTCTTGGGTTATTAGGTGTTCCTAGATAATATGTGGGTGTGGGTTTATTTTCCCTTTAGCATCATAAAGATGATTTCTTGTTAGGATTGTGTGAAATATGATGTGAATTCTTTCAACCATCATTAATACATTCTTCTTTTGGGATTCATCTGATACAAAATAACTCTTCAATAGATGATTAAGTGTATGTTAATGTTTCATTATTTTTATTTTTAGTAAAATATTGAAATGATATCATAATGTTACCATAATATCATCCCACATAAGTATCTTCAACCGGATACCAACATGGTTCCACAAATCGATATCAATCGGTGTGTGTTGACAATTGAAGATTCCAATATAGATAATGAATATGGGATTATTTTGTTTATCATGCTAACCTCATACATTCCATCCCTCCTCATATTTGATGCATGTAACATTTTTCTTAACAATTTTTCCTAACACCGCCAAACTACAATGCTCTGGTAGTTTCTGCAATGTTGGTCCTTTGTTGCCTAACATTTCCCAACAATCAAAATCATCAATATGTTCCTATGTAGTATTAGAATTGTCTTGTTTATATGTTCATTTTACCTCTATACTGGCAGAATAACTAGGTTGAGAAACCGATTTTTCGTTATGAATGCGAGCACCCACATGTGTCGAAGCTTATTCCTCTACACTATGGGTAACAGAAGATTGAAAGACCTATCGTTCCACATGATTGGGAGCGCCAGAATTTGCAGAAGTCATTATCTACAGAATTGGTTTAACATTTTAGTTAGAGTATATAAATGTAGAAGAAAATGGATTGTAACATGAGCCAACATGATGTATATTACAAAAAATGTAACCTAATTGTTGAAATCTTTTTTCCTTTTGTAAAAGATAAAGGGATTTGACCCCTCTATCAATAACCTAAATCCCTCCATTGTTGTCTCCTATGAAATAAGAAATTCCATCCAAATTGGGACCACTACAAAATTATTATGACATCCCAATGAAAGGGTCATCCTCAGTTGATTTTGTATATGTCCATTAGGGGGTTTTGGTCGATAACAGAATAATTGACTACTTTTGGTTTGTAGAATCAAGAACATAAAATACTTGAAAATCCTAGGATGCCATTATAAATGGGTTTTATTTATAACCCTCCTTACTAAAATCAACTTTCATGAATCCAAATTCATCTACATTAACAACACTTCTATTATCATATCACATTCATTGAAAAATATGTAGTCAGTATGTTTTATAATCCAAATCCCATATTTTTTTATGACTCTGATGTATTACATATTAATGTAAATTATATTTCTATACATACTACCAGAAACATGCATCGCTTCAGCCATGAGTGTAACTCAAATATTTTTTAGGGTATTATGTTCTTTATTATCATTTATAGAGCACGTATAACAACTAATTACTTGACCATTATGACATAGTACATACATAATGGGTCCTCCAATTAGACATCAAAGTCATTTTGAAATTGAATCCATATTTTCAACTAACTCCTTTAAAATATGGTCTAGAAACCATACTATAAACTTTTTAATATATGTTTTTGATATCCATATTTCAACTCCAAATTGATTCATATGCATATGAATTTATTTGTATGTTTCAAATATGGGGAAATATCCAAACTATTTTGAAAAATATAATGGTGGGACTACTACCAGTCTGTAATATTTATTGGGAAAAAATATCTTCTAGAAATTCATTCACCTGAAAGCTTCCCAGTGTTATTATATTTTAGTAGACCAATGCTTTCCCCACCGTATAGGTATTCGGTACATAATTCATTGGCTTTCTCAACAATATATCACTCAAAAATACAACCCTCTAGTCGACTTCGATTTTTGACATACCCTTTCAAAATCATCATATACCATTTAGTGGGGTACATCCAACTATAGATTATAGAACCACATAGTTGAATCTATATCACCAAGTGAACCGTAAAATGAACAATCATATCAAAAAAAAATTTCTTGAAGAACATTTCCAATTCACATAATATGACGGAAATTTCTATTTCCCTAGTCTGTAATTTCGTTGGGACTATAAAATTGTTGTATATTTCTTTAAAGAAGAAAAAAAACTAAGTTAATATATAATGGAAATTGTAGAAAAATTGAAATGTAAAGATATAGGCGTTAAATCATATATCAAAACATGGTAGCTATGTGATTTTAGATGCTTTAACATTAAATAGATCATTAAAATGATGTTTATGATAGTTGATGAATACCCCTCTGGAACCTTTATGTCACTAAAGAAGTTACAAAACTGATATCCCTCCTTCCTGGAAAGAATGTAAGCAACTAGAGGAAGAAATTTTCATTTTTCACCATTCACTGGTGCCAACTCTTCTCGTATTCTCATGTCAACCATGTCCAACCTATCCTTAATTCCATCATTTATTTTTTTAGCTGAATTTAGAAATGTTTCGATGACACAATTACATTCATATTTTACAATATACATAACATAAATAAAACTTCTAACGTACAAACAATTCTAGTATAGTAATTCATAAAAAACTGTTGTCTTTTTTAATTCAGTTTCCATACAATTTATCTAAAATGGATTACCAAAACCAGTGTCCACATATTTTACATTACCAAAAAGTAGATCAATTTTTTGTGGAGATGGTATTTTATGTCCTTATGGACTTTTATTTAATTATTTCATCTAAGATCAATACTTATTTCTTCAAGGCATAAATCTACAATATCCCAGAAACACAGTTTTTGATGAAATTTTCAGCATAATTGATGTGTAATTTGTTCACAGATGGGACGCATTTTCATTCCTTTAATTCTATATCCTAAAATATATTCATAAGAGATAAATCCATTTATAATCTCATACAATGTGGATCTCAACATGAAATATTCATTTCTATAAGAATCATACAAAATAACACCAAAATCCCATAATTATTTCAAATCCCCAATCAATGGAGCCAAATAAACCTCAATATCATTACGTAGTTATTATTGTCATGATATAAGAATATATAACATGATGTATTTTTTTTCATACATAACCATAGTGGAATGTTATTATTTACCAACAAAACTGACCATTTACTTTGAGTGCTTCTCTGAAAACCAAAAGGATTCAATCCATATGTATATAGTGAAATATGAAGGATTCTCATATCGTTTTCAAATTCAGGATACTTTTGATCAATTATCTTCTACTAAAGAGAGTGTTTCAGGTTATATAGTTTCCCATATTTATTTGTTCTATCTCCATTCCATATCTATTTACATACACTCTCCTCACTTCTATATAAGTGACTAAACCATGGAATGATTGGAAAGTACTATACACCTTTCATAGGACCAAATTCATCTTTATTGTATCAAGAAGCACAAAACATTTGGATTTATATATTTGACTTGTGGCCCTTTCCAAATATTATACAATATTTTGAGAAGGAATTTATTCTTTCAGATATCATACCCATCGAGCATAACATTCCTTTGGAGCCATATGTTCATCTCGAGAGCTCATTATCTTTTAAGAGCATGTCATTCAAGAGAACATGTATTTTTTTAAAACTAGGGTCACTCCATCTATTGCCTAATTTCAAATTATACATCTTTAGCAAGGCTTAAAATATTTTATATTTAGTGTAAACACCAAACAATGGGGTATTTTCAAAACACATTATCTTCTCTAACAATTTAGGTAAATTAGAAAGTTCATATTCAGTTGTGTTTATCATTTCATCAATAAGAGATTCATCATCATTCACATATGTTATGACATTCTTGATATAGTCTTCTTCATTATCCACATTTTTAGTAATATATTATGATCCATAAAATGAAGTGTTATCCCACCCATAAGCTGCATTCTCTTTTCCCCATGTTTATTCCAACATATATAACATTGGTCTATTTCGTGACATATCAATTTTTCTTTCAGCTCCTCTGGACTAATTTCACTTCCATAAAAATAGCTTAAACATTTTCAAATAATTTTAGAAGGTTCATATGCACAATCTTTTGCAATCATGATGAACTCATTCAATCCAAAATCATAATCTTTTATCAAATGATTGGAATTCATACATTCTTTATTCATATCCATCCTATTTCATTTGGTAATATTAGTATTCAACAAAATAAATACACACTACATAGATATAAAAACTAAACAAGGCTAATGAAATTTATAGTCTTTAAGACTCATTTGAAAAATATTTATAAAATCGTAGTATAAATCCAATTAAAAACTTATTTACACTAATTCCTATTTAAAATAACATGCCCATTATAAAATTAACCAATCAGTTCTAAATACCCTTTATAAAAACCGCAATTATTTTATAAAGCATTCATGGAATGTGTTTAAATAATATAAAATTTATTTAAAATGAAAATAGGGTATGTTAAAAACATATAATTTTTTAAGAAACATTTTAAGAGAGTAGAAACATTTTAAAGGAGCCACTTAATAATTTTCGCAAAGTATTAAATCATGATAATTACACAATATAAAGGATACCTAATAAAAAATAGCCGAAATTTTAAAAAACAAATAATGTTATAAAAGGTATATCATGTATCGTGAATAAATAGTATGAATCCTTTTGTTTAACCATGTAATACTACTGAGGAGTGAATAAGTGATATATAAAAACATAAGCATCACTCAGCCATGATACTTTTGAACATAATGTCACATATCTTCAATGTGGGAAACCATAATCCACTTGATTCTTGAATCTTGTACTACATAATATTGATCCATCAAATATGGTACATCATTAAAAATGTCCCCCTTCTTGAGGGTAAGAAATAGCTCAACGTTAAAGGACTATAGTTACTCCATCCTTCTCTGCTATCAATGGTTAATTTCACTTTGGGATCAAATATATTTCCATTATTTTCTTTGTATTCCAAAAATATTTCACCCTAAAGATAATATCAAAAAAACCTCATGAAATGAACCACTATTTCAAAATCTTGGAAAGGATTTTTGAAGTTTCATTTATGTTCATTAATATTCTGGACCCATAAGAAAACAAATGACCATCATGGACTAGAACTTTTCAAATATGGACTTCTGATAAATCACAATATAATTCACACTCCTTACCCAGCTCATTTATGGTTAATATTGGTGTTTCCATCAATCTCCCATTAAGATCTTATAAGGGTATCTCATGAACATCTATGAAAAGGAACCATACCACAATCTTTTTTAAGGCCTTCTTAGCACTTCCAAATTGGAAGAATCCAGGTTGACCCTCTAGTAATAAAAGTGAACCCCTAACAAAATCAACATTAGAAAATTAATATCTCATATTCCAAAAATTCTTGTAAAATACTTTTCCTTCTCAATTATTTTTCCGAAAATACCCCTATCACATGTTTTCATAATAATTATGCCATATTATGACACTCTATTAGTATCATCAGTTATAATTTTCTATAGTGGTTAGCATTAGTACAATACCTATGAAATTTTGGTTATGGCCCTTTATCCCCCATACACCAAAGCAGGGGTGTGTTTCCCCTAGAACCTTAAGAGACCTCACCATAGAGGATGAACCATGAGTGTTGTGGCTAGGTATGCAGTATGTTCTGCAAGTATTAAACCAAAGTTCATTTTTATGACCCATCACTACCAATCCAAAAATTATGGGTTGATTTTAATACTTCTGTAATTCTCTGTCGGATGTATGAATTTGGAAACTTCATATGGAAGATACCTCATGAAAAAATATTGTAAAAGTTACAGAAGAAATTGGGAGGAATGAGGGTACTCATGATGATATGTAAGAGTCACTCCAAGATACTGAAGAATATATAAGATTATATATGAATTTACACTAGATACATAAGGGTATATTATACCTCTCAGACTAGAAATTTACAATGTCTTCATTCGCATTATGATACATCAGTTTATTGATCAATAAATAAATGGTATCATAGTTTTCCAAGGTATTAATAAAGGTAATCTATGGATATAATTAAATTTTACAAAGTACATGTGCCACAATGATATGTAAGAGTTGGTTTCTTGATACATAAGATTCATACAAATTCATTAAAGTCAATATATATGGGAACTCATAATAAAATTTGTAAGGGTACTCAGAAGGCAATGAGTTAGTGACCTCAAAACATAAGCATTTTTTAAAAAATACCCAATCATTGCATGAAGGTAGAGGAGAGATTTGTGATGGCTTGGAAAAGGAGGGCTCACACTATGGTAGAGCAGGGCATAACGATAGTAGAAGAGGATGGATTTTCAACTGTAGAGGAGGTAGAGTAGTTGGAGACAATAGAGTAAGAGGAGGATTATGATTCGTAGTGGATGCAGAGGAGGATGTGGAGTCAAAATTAGCGGAAGAGGAGGAGGAGGATGTGGAGGAGTTGGAGGAAGGTTATGGATTCCATGAGAGCTTAAGGTGTGAGAGAATGGGTTGGGATAGTTAGGGTACATTTAAAAAATTGGGGGATGAATTTTTCTATGCTAGCTAGAAAACACTGATAAAGTTTCGTTTTTTTAGAAATAAATTAGAATGAACTGATAAAACATGCCTCTATCATTGATTTTTTGTGTCGATAAATATAGGCATTTAACAATGATGAAATTTTAGTACCAATAGAGACACATTTTATCCTCACGTTTTTAGAATTAATAATGGCCTATCTTTATCAGCACTTAAAATGTTTTGATAAAACTATAATTATAATAAATTAGTTATATTTTTATATATATTTATAAAATTTTATGAATAATAACTATATACTTATTTATTTAAAATAATAACAGTACATAAATATATATTTTTTTGATAATATACATTAATAAAAAAAATATTTATTATATTTATAATTATACATATGAGGTAGGTCTATCCAGAAGCCTAGGATCCAGAATGATTATTAAAATATAAAGAATAGTAAAAAGAAACCATGAAAGAGATGAGGTAAACAAACAAGACAAACCCTAACACAATTTGAAAAGGTACATATCAAGAGAATAAATGTCACCATGACCATAGTCAGAGGTTGAACCATCATCAGCCAACTCCAACTCAGATTGTGACTATTTTTGATTAAGGAGGGCAGTATACATCTCCCTGACCATTAACTACTATGGAGTAAATTTATCCTTTATAGGCCTGGTCGACTACCCCCATGATTGATCATCACTCACATGCTCTCGACCATGACCTTTGGAATGCCTTCCTAGTCTCCATGTCTTTTCATTAAAAGCTCTCTCCTTCCACATTGTCCTCCAATGATCCAGAATCCAAAATAAGAGTATTGTCCTCTACAAGGTGAATAGACAAATAAACACATGTTTTATGGGAAGGAATTATTTGGACACAATCCCCATCCATGATAACTCTATTTCAAGTATTCAAAATAGAATCAACATCCTTCTTTTTCTTACCTTTGCTGGTACTGGAGGCAATATCCTTCTTATCCATGAACTATTGACCATCCCCTGTTTCAATTTATCTTCATTCATCTCCACTACCTAGTCTAATTCTGTGATTGTAACACCATCTTTATCGACATTATCCTCATCTTTAAAAATTTTATCCAATAATTTTTCATTTTTCTGCTTTCCCTGAGTCCCAGGATGTGATTCCAACACAATCAAAAAAGGTTTAGCACCTACATGAAAACTGGGATGAATATTTACTTATCCTCCAATGTGAAAAGAAGCCAGAGAACCATAGCTTGCCTACATGGTTATCTAAACCATCAGCTGGGGGGAATCCATAGCCTCACCTACTCCAAACAATCTAGTCGATTTACCCACCTTATTCATTTTAAAGAATGAGATTTCTCATGTCCTTTACCATAAAAATATGACAACAAAAAATAGCGTATACTCATTGAAGCCTCATAACCAATCGTCTAGAAAAAAGAACAGAAATTGGTCATGTTCACATACTCAATGCACAAAATAAATTCATCACCATTGGTTTATAGATAAACTCTATCGATAGGTTTAGAGAAAAGGTAAAATTCTACCACAAAGTGAGAAAAGTGATCAAACCTTGCCAATTTAACCTCTTTGTCCATCCTAATAGGAATTACAATAATATATGGAATGTCATATAAAATTATGGGATGCGAAAAAAAATCAATTCATGGACCTTGACCCATATTTGGACACAGGAACTGCTAACTTCCAATGGGTTGAATCTCTATATTCATTCACTAAAGTGAATAACACTCGGTTTGAGTGAAATCAAGCCCATGCCCCATGTTCTATTCTTCATTTCATCTGATGGGAACAACATATGAGGAAACCCACATCCCAAAGAGATTCACTTATAGTTAGTAATACCCAATATTATTAACATATGTTCGACCAGATCCTGAATTTACAATGGTTTGGAGCCTTTGGAAAAAATCCATCATGGAATTAAGGAAAAAATTCTAATTTCAAATAATTCTGAGATAGTATCTATATTTTCATTGAGATATGCACTGTTACCCTTTTGGAATAAACCACTATCAACAGATCCCTTGAAAATAAAAAATGAATGTGATGATTCAACATTCACCACCTTCGATGCATCAATAATTTTCAACCTCCGTGAATTAATGGAAGAAGGATCACTCAGCACAGCAGTGTTATGAAGCGTTTTTATTGGATCTAGAGTATCCAAACATGAACCCGTACCCGAAAAAGCATTGAATCTGTCACTTTGAATTAGTCAATTGTAACATAATTGGGAGCGAGGATACTCCCAACACTATGGAGAAACACCAGATTTTTGGGTATGGTAAGAACCATAGAAACCTCTGCAATCCATGATGTTAAACCATAGATGACCAAATTAGTGATAAAGTTCTTAAAAGAGTCAAAAAAGGAAAGAGAGAAGAAAATCAGTGCCATTAGAAGAGAAACCACCGTCAATGCAAATATGGAACATCATCACTATCAGATTTGGACCATTGTCTGAAGGCCGATGCACACTATATTTGAATGTACACTATCAGAAAGGCCACATCTGGAAGGACCATCCATGATTCACGCCTTCGAGAAATGGACCACCGTAAAGATCAGGATCTGGATAACTATAGTCATCCGCTGTAGTCGCCATAATTCACGCAACACTAGCATGAATAGAAAACACGGCCTCCATCAGAGGGGAATCAAGTGCTCCTACAAACCCATTATTATCTATAATTATACATAATTAATATCATTTCTATAATTTATAATTACTTAAATATATAAATATTTATATATAATTATAATTTTAAAATTTTGTAGATATTTATTATATTTTTATAATTATTTAATGACTATAAATTTATATATATTAATGTATAGTAATTATAAATATATATTTAATTATATATATATTTATTTATTTACAGTTATAATCATAAATATATATTTGTTACATATATATTTAAATTATAGTAATAAATATTAACAAATTTTAATATATACATTTAAATAAAAATGAAATTAAAATTAATATATTAATTATGTATAATATTAAATATAAATATATATATATATAAATATATATATATTTGAGTACTAATGAAATTAAAGAAAATATATTAATAATTTTTTTATTTCATAATTATTTAAATATATATATATTTACATTTAAATAATTATAAAATTATAATAAATATATCTATAATAACTATATTTATAATAAATAGATTTAGTATATTTATAATTATAATTATAAATAAATACATATTTATTGACAGTCAAAAATATATAAATATATATATATATATATATATATATATATATTTAAATATATATATATATATATATATATATATACATTTAAATATATATATATGTTTAAATACATTTTTCTTGATTATCTAAATAAACACCTATTTTAGTTTCACAAGTATATATATATATATTTATTTATTTATAATTATAAGCAAAGATGTATCTACTTATAATTATATTTATAAACATAATAAATATATTTATTAATATATATATACCATATATTTTTTATTATTTAAATATAAATATATTTTTATTTTTATTAAAATTAAATTATAAAAATTATATATATTTAATGTATTTATTTCTATTTCATTAGTATTTTAATATATATATATATATATATGACTATATATAATTATTATACTTATTTTAATTTCATTAGTTTTTATATATATATATTCCATTATATTTATGACTGTAATTATAAATATTTGTTTATTTATAATTATAATTATAATAAATATATTTATTAAAATTTTATAATTATTTTTTTAGAATCCAAGGCCATTAGCTATTTATTAAAAAATAAATAAAAATAACAAACAAGTAAGAGAGAGATGGGGTCAACAAAAAAATCCCTTGGCAAATGGAAAAGATACATATCAAAAGGATCAATGCCATCACCCTGACAATATCCAGGGGTAGAATCATCATCGAAAGTCTCCAACTTGGATTGAAATTTTATTTGAATAATGAGCACAGAATACATCTCCCTAAGCCATTGCTGCTCCGGTGTAAAATTATCTCTGGAAGAATTCTTTGTAGACCTTAAATCATCACGCCAACACAAATGATCATGACCATTGGAATTCCCCCCTCTTCTCCATGTTTTTTGGATGATATTCTCTCTACTCACCATCTAGATTGTCCATTAAGGATCTAAAATCTAGAGGAACACTATTTCTCTCTACAAGAGGAACAGATTTAGAAATAGGTGTTTGGTCATATAATAAGACATCAGAAGTCACATTCCTAACTTATTTTCATTGAGAAGAGACCATTTGGAATCCATCAACATCCACAAGATATTTCTTTTGGGGCCTCTCAGGGAAAGAAACATCCATTTTCTTGCATTTATGGTGAATTGAGTTAATCTGCAGCTCAGCCATGAAACGTTGATCATCCACCCTTTGAATTTCATCTCCATTTACTTGTGACACTTCTTGATCCTTCCCTTTGACAGTAACATCAGCATTATCCACAATTACCTCATCCTTAAATATTTATGGAAAATAGTTTTCATTACTCAACTTACCCTGAGTTTCCATCCGAATAGAGTAATATAAAGCTGTTATATCAGGATCTACACCATTCCCACTAGACATTGATCTAATTCCATAAAAATGAGAATCCTTTCAACAAGTGTGATGAGATATATGAGAACCATGACATATTTTCACAGTTTCCCAAACCACATACTGGGAGGAAACTACGACCCAACTTGTTCCATCCAGTCCCACCAAATTCCATAACTTATTCTTTTTAAAACATGATCATTCCTCATATCCTCTACCAGAGAAATAAGAACACAATAAATGGATTCTATAATATGATGCCTCGTGGACAATACTCTTGTAGATAGAACAAAATTTTGGCATATTCGCATACTCAATGCGCATATTGAATTCATCCTAATATGTTAAAAGATAGGCTCGATCGATATGAGTGGAGCATAGATCCACTTCCACCATGCAGTGAGCTAAATCGACGTACCTTTCCTGTTCAGTTTCTTTTTCAAACCTAATGGGTAGGAAAATCACAGAGGTAATGTCATATAAAATTCTGGGATGCAATTAAATCCATTTTAGGTCATGGACCTTAACCCACAATTTGAAAAATGAGATGCTAATATCTTATAGGTTAAAGCATTGGTCTCATTCATATAAGTGAATAACACTCGGTTTGAGTGAAATTAAATCCATACCCCATGATCTCATCTTCTGATCATCTGAATGGAACAACATATAAAAAAACTCATTTCCTAAAGAGACACACTTCCAATCAGTAAAACTCCAGATGCACGACAAACGGTTGATAGGTTCTTCATTTTTCAATGGTTTGTATATATGTAAAAATAATTTTATATATTTATTAATATATTTCTATAATTATTTATATATACAAATATATATAGATATAAATATATTTATAATTAAATAAATTTATTTATAAATAAATTTATTTATAATTATATATATATATATTATAAATATATTTATTAAATTTTTCTAATTATTTATATATATATTTATTTTTAATTATAATTATAAATAAATTTATTTATAAATATTTGTATATAATTATAAATATATATATATATATATATTTGTAAATTAATATATATATATTAATTATAATAAATGAATTCAATGAAATTTTATAAAGTGATTATATATATTTATAAACATAATAAATATATTTATCATTTAAAATAATTCAATAAATATATGACTTTAGTGAATATATATATATATATATATATTCATTAAAGGCATATATTTATTTAAATATATATAAATATATAATTATAATTAAAAATAAATATATTTAAAATGTACTTATATATAATTATAAATATAATAAATATATTTATCAGTTAAAACATTATTTTAATTTTTCTATTATTTAAATATATATATAATTATAATTATATAAATATATTTTAAAAAGTGTTTATATATATCTAAATATTTATAATTATAAATATAAAAAATATATATTATTATTTAAATATATTTATCGTAATTTAAAATATTTATTAGAACATAATAGTTTCTTGGGAACATGAATGAATCATATAAACATAGAAAAGAATATATCATAAATGAGTCATCAAATATATGGAAAACACAAGTAGTAATGAGGGTGTATTGTAAAAATAAACATTCCTAATAAATACATGACATTTGAACATCAATTATATTCATGCATCAATTGAAAAAAAAATTCGAGAAAAATATATTTATTTATATACATATATTAATATAGAGACATTTAAATATATAAATATATAAATATATAAGTAAGTAAATATGTAAATATTTAAATATATAAATATATTTATTAGTTAATGAAAATTTATTATATATATTTGATTTATTAACAAATATATATTAATTATAAACATGTTTTTTTTATTTAATTTATAAAAATAAACATTATTATTGAATATAAATATAATAATTTTATTTAAATTATTCATATTTATCATTATGAGCTTCTATCTATGTCAAAAATAGCACTGATAAGGCCCCCTTTAATCAGTGCTTTCTACATAGCGCTAATAAAACCCAGGGCATCCCTAGCCTGGATATGTGGTTGTGAATCAAAGGTTGTAACATTATATCAAATATATATTAAGAAGTCTTCCAACAACCACTTCCCTATGGGTTTTATCTCTCAGACCCCAACATCAAATATCTAGTTCTTCCAATACCATCCAAATTAATGCCATATATTATAGAGACATCATTATCCTCAAAACCAATCCTATAATGTTTAATAATTCAATAATAACACCCCATTTAAAATCAACACAATTCTAATACATTCTATAAAAAATTGCTTCCACACACCATAATTCTAAACCACTATCAAAACCACCAAGAGATGTCCATATCCCATGAAAATATATTAAAATTATCATCCAAAATTAAAAACATAATTATATCATCCCACCCATTCTAGATTTAATATTTATCAGCTAATTTACATTCGTTATGAAATTTAATTCCATATTTAATAACTAACCATTCTTAAAAATTACTATGTAATTTCCATCAATTACACTCCCAATTAATTTTTCAATATTTTATTCAAAAACCATACCCATTAAATAGGTTATCTTTGTCAATCACATTCCACTACTGCTGAGAAAATACCAAATGACCCCACACCCATCACAAAATGACATCCATCAAATCCATTATAATTTCATCCTTTCTTGATAACAAATGCAAGGAAGTTGTGGCCCTTCTTTATAATCCACATAAATAATCCATAACCACCAATATATATTACCAAAAAACATTCCAAAAATAACTAGACAAACATATCCAAAACAACAATCATTTCAATATCACACAAACTTTTTTTCATCATAAAAGACATGTATAATTAAAATATATTTCCTTATTAATTAATTCCTTAACAAAATCATATCATTAACATCATTTGACCATTTTCCTATTATGAAGGATGATCCCAAAAATAAGTCACAACATCAACACACACACATAGATATATATGTGTGTGTGTGTGTATATATATATATATATTCCCACAACAAAGGATTATAGCAAAAACATTATTGAACCAATAATCAGCCAAGAAAAATCATTAAACCATGTAAAAAAAGGGATTCCCCCCTTCCATTTTAATTTCATTTAGTCAATTTCATTAAATTTATTAAGATCATTCTAAATGATCACATAAGTAAAATAATGGTATGCTAATTCCACATTTTCTATATAAATAAGGAGTGTTCTAAAATCCCTAACATTGATATTAAGTAACAAGGAGACACCGAACAAGAATATAAGAATCATGGATCAATCACCACCAAACCTAAAATCGGACGCTTTAATCCTATTCAAGATCAACCATCATCAAGAAATACCAAAATATCATACAAAAAATAAATTCATCCCAATAGAATCTTATAAAAAGAAGATGGAAAAGGGAAAATAAGAAGTGTAGAGGATATTATTTGGTATCCAAGGAGTTTAATCTTGATAAACCAAGTGGCTAGAATCATTAATAAAATATTTGGAGTGCACTGAGTGGGAATAGGGTTGGTTATATATATATATATGAGAAACCATACATGCCATCACCATGGAATAAGTCTATTAAACATGACTATAATATAAAATACTAGTAAATGTGAGCTCTGTGTTTTTGTCCATTTGAAATAAGTATCTCACCAAAACCTTTTGATCATTCCAAAACTATTTTAAATAAACTTTAATATCACCAAAACATTCCCTATAGTGTGGAAGATAAAATTTTAACCCCTCAAACAACCCCCATGGATTCTGACCATAGTGTAGAAGAAATTCCCCCATTATTTCAGCTCATCGCGCCCAACACTATGGTGGGGCCATAATATGATTGTCGTATCCATCCTCCTTCACACTGCTCAACTATGCATAGACTCTACACTACCACACCACTGAACAATGTTGATTCAAGTATACTTGTATCCCCTAAAGAAACTCTCCATACACTATAACCATAACCATAACTAAAAGTATAACACCACATCCACCGTCCATCTCAACCAAAGAACATCAATAACCCCACAAAACATCTATTATGATCACACCCATCACCGTGAGCTTGAATCTCTTCCTCATTTTACACAAGGAAACACTTCAGACACTATGCCCTCACCTATATGAATTTTAGGCATCATGGTGCACTAAGCACAAAAACACACCTTTCTAAAACCATCAATTTTCCTTCCACCATGGGCATGGTAAAAATCAAAATAGGAAAAAACCACTCTTCACATCCAAAACACCTCCAAACACCCCCTTGGAACCTCCTAAAACCAAAAATGAAAAGGTAGGGGTTTGGAAAATTAGTTACATACATTCTAAATATGTATTTTATGAATTTCTCTTACCTTTGATGCTAAAAAATTAGTGATTGAGAATATTCTTCTTGTATTTATTTTAAAAAAACAAAAATGGAATAAAATGATTATAAATATTTCCAAAAATCTCAATTCATCAGTCTATGGTATTTGATGGGAAAATTTTTTCATAATTTTTCTTATCACATTTTTTATCACTGGGTAAATAAATTTGAATTTTTATATATTTTTTTCTTATATCATAAAATTTTAAATATTCACTAGATGGTCCAATTTGAAATTAGTTCAGTATTTCTATCATAATATTCACTACACAAATCCAAATTAGAAAATTTATTTTTTATAGGATTCTCATGTCATTGGTATGAAATTAATCTGGTAGAAAATATTATTAGATCCAAACATTTGAGGCCAAATATTTCATGGAATATAAATAAATTTGGGATCGGTAGAATTTAATCACATGTTGTGTTTTGGGAATGACATTGGTAAAATGATATAAGTGATATTATTAAAATGGATATACATATATAAATTTATGTGCAACAAAACCATATAAATTTCATGTCAATATTCATCAATTAATTCATTCGATAATGTCGTAAAATAAGAAGACTGGTTAAATACGAATGGTCACCTACCCCATATAGAAACCTTATATTTATTCCATTAAAATTCAAATAAATTCAGTAAAAAGTCTCCCAATGAATCATTCATTTGGGTTAAACATCTAGTAGAGAAATAGAGTCTAATAGAGATCCTTTTAATATTCGTTTGGTTCCTTATATTCTATATTTTTTTAAACATGTAATCCTTAGTATGATAGTTGAATTTATAGGTTTTTAGTTAATATTTATTCATTTATAACATTTTTATATTTATACTATTATTTACACTTGACAAACAGTGGTTCATGAATCCCTAGTTTTTCATGCATAATTTGGATTGTTTGATGATTTGAATAGGTTTTCCTTACATAAAAACTATTAAATATCTGAAGTGTTATTAAGAACTATATCGGTTGATAAAATATAATATTAATAACACTTGAAAATTTATTTTATTTTTAAATGAAAAGTAAAAATTTAAATACAATTATGGTCCTCGTATCACTTTTTGTGATTCCTCTTTGAGTTCAATCCTTACATCGAACATGATATTCATAAAATTCAGTGGTCACCAAATAAAAATATAATTTTATTGAAAAAATACAATGTGTTAACCTAGTAGGAACTAATATAAAAAATTAGTTTTAATCGGAATATATCATGGAATCAATGATATATCTAGCATCAAATGAGAGTGATTGTGGTTAAGCATCAAGGGACACATACTATGAGTTGATTAGGAATTATATAACAAGATCCATGCATAATATTTGTTTTAATTATTATTTAAAAATCATAAAACCCTCTCATTTTTTATTATTTTCTTAATTTCATTGGATATAATCAATTATAATTGATTATCGCATACATAGTAAATGACGTAGATTATTCCCTACTAAAAAAATTAGTAAACTAAAAATCATTTTTAAATTGGTTGAAAACATGGTCAGTATCGTACCTCCCCATACCACTACAAACTCCTTCAATATTGAATATATGAAAGAGAAATGTTCACATAGAAAATCCTATTTTGAACCCACTTTTGAATCTTAATAGAAGTTGTAACCCACCACATGTGGGTTTTTACAATAATAGATAAAGATAAGATGTAGATTCAGATGGTGCCTTTAAAAATAAGAGAAATATAGAAAAAAAATATTTATTTTCCTTTACTTTAACCATTATTAAACTATTACTAGCCTGGTGGAAATAAACAAGGATAAATGTTGGATTTTATGAA
Organism: Viscum album; assembly: GCA_963277665.1. Classification (NCBI taxonomy): domain Eukaryota; kingdom Viridiplantae; phylum Streptophyta; class Magnoliopsida; order Santalales; family Viscaceae; genus Viscum; species Viscum album. The sequence continues at coordinate 487,661,616 of OY728145.1, forward strand.
ACATAGTTTAAGATAATTTTCATTTGAGTTTACTTGCATGAAACAACTAGGAAATCAAGAAGACAAAAGGATTTTATACCATATCCACATTAAAAAACATGCTACATGGTAAATTGATGATTAATCAAGACATGGATCAAATATGGGGGAAAATTAAGATTGATAGGGATAAAGAGTGGATTCCAATTCCTGATACAAACTAAAAAATGTGTTAGAATCTTATTTAATTTGATTTAAGGGGTTGTTATTTTACATGTCAAAAGAAAATTTTCCCAAAAATTTAAAATGAATATTAGAAGACATTATTACACTAGGGGGTTACTATGAGACTTTCACGTGCCATAAAATCATTATCAGCCTCACATAGGTTTCCTACCGTGACCCTGATGCTTTATTCTTCACCTTTCCCAATAGTTCTTCCTCCACCTTCCACCTCTTTCACCCATTAAATTAAACTCAAGATCTATTTAATATTTTAATTTAAATATTTAATAGTTTAATGTTGTGAAATTTAAACAACTAACTAAGATATATGATGCAGATCTTTAGAAATATAAATTATTTTATATATTTGAGACAGACTCTTATGGGTTATCATTACGGGAGTAGTCTCCATATCACTTTATAAGCCCCTTGATACTTATTTATAACCTCTAGTATATGGGTATATGTGTTTTTGGTCATGTATCCATATGACTCAAGAAGCTTTTGGGTGCATCTGGCCAGGGACGTTACACTACCCATTGTCCCACAAACATAGTGATCATTTGAATAACATATTAACTCCTCAGTAATCCTTTAATTTCAAAATAATGAATATGCGAAATTCATGATAAGAATATGGTAAGAATTCAAGTGTACATGAATTAATTATATATTTGTTAATTATTTTTATGTGATGAGAATAAATATTTTTTTTAAATTATTCAAGTATTAGAGAAATTTTATTTAAAAATTTTAATTTTAAAGGATTCATGGTATTTTAAGTGAAAGAACTAAATGAATTTGAAACATGTAAATTTATTAATTTGATTAAAGGGTGAATACTTGTGTCCTTTTAAAGTAATATTACACGATATTTTAAAATTTTATCTATGATGGATTTGATATAAATGGATTTCAATAACCTTTTTTCAAATATTTAGTTAATTTTTAATTTTTAAATTTTATTATTTTTAGGTATTGAAATGATTTTATTGAATTTGAATTTTTTTATTTATTTGATTATAAGTAAATTTTATTATAATATTTTTTGTTAATATTACTATTAGGTGGCATTATTAAAATTTTTATTTTAATTATACAAATTAACGATATTTTTTTTAATTTTTTATCAATGTATATTAAAATGAGATAATTGTTATTATTATATATAACAATTCTATTATATGTAGCTCCCTGAAGAGTATAACCACCCCACCACCCATCTCTCTAAACAAACCTATATACCCAACAAAAAATAACCTATATTCCATGTAACATGCTAATATTTTATATGTATTTACTTTGATATAAACTTGAATTATTTTATAGGTTTCTTTACATGCTACCCCGGGTCTAAATGAATTAGTGATTTAGTATAACCATATAAATTAATCATTGGATAGGCAGAAATTAATAGGATTAACTATGTTATGAAATATATATAGAAATTGGTCCATAAATTCAAATTAATAGATTAATTAATAAGACAAAATCATTAGAATTTTAATGAAATTATTTAATGATTAAAAGAACTATTTTCAATAAAAAAATTTCAGCATGATATTTATTTTTATATAAAAAGAATATTGGTCACTACTAAAAAATCATTTCAATGAAATATATTGATAATTAATATGAATAAGTTAATAGTTATTCATAAATTAGTTTTCTAGTGTTTAGGAATGAAGACCTAATCTTTTTAAGGTGGAAAAGGTTATTTTTCCTAAAATTGATTTTATGTGTGCAATGTGTTTTTTATCATAATAAAATAAATAAATCATTATTGATTCATTGTTTCAATTAAATTTAAAGATTACATATTCACTAAAATATTTTATAGCACCCACGGTTTGAAGTATGTAGCCTTTTTATTCCTTTTATGTGCTTAAAGTGCATGGGATGAGTTGAGAAGAGGTTGGGAGAGTTTGGAATGGTTTTGGATAAGATTGGAGGATTTTGTTAGGGAGCACTGTTTGGGCACAGTTAGGGGAAACCGAGTGGGTTATCTAGAAAACTATGCATTGAGAGACAGTAGGCTCTGCACGGCCTGCACACAGTTTGTCAAACCATGTGAGGAAACCGTGTGGACACCTCCTCTCGAGGCAGTAGCGTGCACACGGTTAGCACAAGGTTTGTAAAATCGTGTGGTCTAACGGTGCAGCCACTTAATGTAAGGATTTTAAAATCAGGGCTCCCACGGGCATGACCTAAAACACTCCAAACTTCCTCCTACTCAAGCCTCACTCATGATTTTGGGTTCTTAGGGGTTGAGGGTTCCCTCCCACTCATTTTTGAAGAGTTTTTAAGAGGTTTATTGGAGGATTGAAGGTGGTTTCTCATGGGTAAGTCTCTACTCTTGGGTTCATTGTATTATACTCTTGATCTACATCTCCATATATATTGGTTTTCAAGATCTACACCCATTGTGTGTAGAAATAGCGTTTTGGTTTCCTTGGATGTTGATTTTATAGCTTATGGATCTTAGGGATGGAGATCGATAGAGGCTTCAGTGGTGTGTTTTCCAGTTTTGTGGAGTAGTTTCTTGTGGGTCAATTTCACTAGAAACCTAAATGTAGGTGGCTTTTCTCTCAACTCCACTTGGTTAGAGCTAATAGTTTTGGGTTACAATAAATTTGTATGGCTTGAAATTAATTTTTTTTGATGTGAGAAATTGGTTAGAAATACCAAGGTTGATGTTCTGGGGATTTTTGGGAAAAAGTGGGTTTTGTGGTGAAGTGTTTCTTGTTGTGGATTTTAAAATAAAGATTTTAAAATGGGTTTATGTGAATGATTTTTGAAAATGTTTGATGAAAATGGTTTTCAATAAAGATGTTGTTTTATTGAAAGGTGTAATTTCATGGAAAATATTTAAGGGTGGTTTCAATAAATGGGTGATTTATTGATGTGGTTGACATTTAATGGAAATGGTTAACTGCATGTTGTTATGGCCTTGGTGCGCAATGCTTGGTTATGTCTTGATTGGAATGTTGAGTGGAAGTGGGAAGAAAGTACCACTATAAAAATGGGGATGGATGGTAGACGGAAGGGCCACCATAAAAGGATAAGTGGTCGGGATGTACCGCTAGCTGTGAATGGATGAATGGGTTGGACGGAAGCTCCTCCGTTATGGTTTATTATTGTGAATTTCATTGCATAGATGGATTATTTTGTGGAAATGTGAAATGTTTGAACTAGTTTACTACTGTGGCATGGTTGATTTGGGCTTCCTTGTGTGTCATGTTTAGCCCATCGCATGATTTTTTTGGCTTTACCTTGGTTTACTTGGTTTGGGAAAAATGGCTTAGTAAGGGTGTGTTTGGGTTATAGTAATGGTTGCACCTGTGATTCTATTATATAAACTATTTTATATAATGTGATAATAGTTTTATCCTAGTGGTGTGTGTAGGGATGTCATTTGGGGAAATCCTACTGAGTAGTTTTACTCACCCCCTGCTTTGGCACATTGGTGTCTTTGCAGATGTTGTGTATCATGACATGGGAAAAGGTAAGGCATCACCCTCCTTTAGTAGTTCATCATGATGTCTGGGTGGAGCTTGTAGCATGGATCTTGGTGTTGAGTGATGGAGTGTGTGTTGGCTTATTTTGGGTCTTTTGTGGAGTCATCCGCATAGTACTATGATATGGTTTCGGTTGTATTTTGGAACAACATGGTTGTCCTTTTGGAATACATGCTTGAATGTTTTGATTGACATGCATCATATAGTGGTACATAGTGGATGCTTTGGTTGGTTTTTTCTTAAGGGAAAATCGTTCCCCAATTTATTCTCGAAGCCCTCGGCATTTATTTCTAGCCTTTGGTGCCTTGGGAATGTCTCTTAAGGCCATGTAACCCACACCTACTCTTCATGCTAATGATGTAGGGGCGGGGTGTTACAAGTGGTATTAGCTCATTTGATCCTTTGGAGTTGATTCTTTGATTTGGAATTGACATTCATTGTGGTATATTCCTTGAGTAGAGATGGTAGTAAGGTGTAGGAGTGTCAGAACATGGAATTTATAGCATAAAAGGATGTAGCTAACCCTTTTATGTTGAACTTCGTGTTACCAGGGAGTTGGGTACATAAGTGGTTGGAGACACATATAGGTATTTGATATCTCATTGTCATGGGTGTAGCCAATGAGATGAGAATGGCATGCATGGTAGAAATGACTTCCCTCTAGGATGCATATTTCATTGGGGAACAATGATTTATGTCATTATATGATTGTATGCATTTTGAAAAATCTAAATTTGGTTTCATAACGGAAGGATTTGAAACATGGAATCTAGTGGTATTTTGAAAATGGTTTTATTTTCAAAAATGGTGAAACATGGAAAATGCGAAAAAGGTGGAAAGCCTCATTGTGATAGTGTTGTGTAATGCAATTTGAAATGGAAATTATTGATGTCTCTGGAATTGAGACACATGTTTTTTTGTTTTCTATTTATAGAAATGGAACCGGGTAGGCGTCGTAGAGACCAACAGGAAGTGGCCGATGAGAAATTGGTTGCACCTGAGCCCCATGTGAACCAGTAGTTAGTCTAGAGCATAGTGCAAGCATTCAAAGATGTGGGAAGTTTTATTAGAGCAGAATAGACAAAAGATGTTGATTATGTGGCTCAGTTTCAAAGGTAGGATCCACCCATCTTTAGGGGTGATTCAGACCCGGAAAGGGAAGAGGTGTGGCTGTCTATAATGAAGAGAATTCTTGAATTCTTGGGGATGTCAGTAGAGGTGAAAGTAAATCTAGAAATGTATAAGCCAGAGGATCTTGCTCTTCAATGGTTGGAGTTGGTAGTCCAATCAGGGAGGGACCAGGGTATGATGTGGGAAGGCTTTGAAGAACTGTTTAATAAACAATTCCACCCACATATGTTCCGAATTCAGCACACAACTGATTTATTTAGTTTGAAGACAAGAGCATAAGTCTATGACGGAGTATGCAGCTATGTTAATGAGTTTAGTGTGGTTTTCACCTGAGTTTGTGGGTAGCACGTCGTTGAAGGTAAGGATATTCAAAGCGGGGTTAAGGAAACATATCCATTCTAAAATAGAAGTGCTGCATATTGGTAATTACACAGAGATGGTGAATCAAGAATCGGTGGCTGAGCGGGATCTGTTGGGAGCTCCGGGTAGAGGAAGCATGGTGGTACCCATGGGGAATAGTGAGAACTCTCATGTTGGGTTCAAGCGGAGGAGGGACACTTATTCCCCGGGAGGGGGTATGGCACATAATCTGATGGTAGGATCGGTGAATATTACTCTGAAGTCCCAGAGAAAACCAGGAATTTTTCATTGTGGCTCTACGGCACACATCAAGCAGGAATGTATGACACAAACTCGGGCATGTCACAATTGTAAGAAGATGGGGCATCTGCATTGTTATTGACGGAATGTTCCGTGTTCGGGTGTGTGTGAAACTCCTTAGGGATCACAGACATCGTATCCATCGACTCAATGAGGACAACAACATACCCCTCGTCAGCAGAGAAAAGTCAGTTAGGGGGATTCTCGGAACACTACAACTCCTCATCAGGGAAATAAAGAGTAGAGTGTGGCAACCAAGTCACTTTTCATAGCTGAGCAGGTTGTGGTGGATTATCAGTCAAAACATTCTATGGTGCAAGGTACTATTCTTTTAAAATCTACCTTCATGAAAGTGATGTTTGATAGGGGTGCCTCACAATCTTTTATTGTTGCACGTGTGGTTGAATTACTGGGTTTAAGGGTGGAAATGATGCCTTCAGTTTTGGAACTTCAAATGTCTCTAGGATGGAGTGAGTGTCGAGCCTTCTTGTGTAGAGCATGTTGTGTTATTGTGGGTGAGGTTGAGCTAATGTTGAATTTCTCAGTGCTTGAGATGGATGGGTATGATGAAATCCTGGGAATGGATTGTCTCATGGATTTTAAGTTCCACATCGACTGCAATGCGCGGACAGTGGGTTTTACGATGCATGATGGCATTAGAAATCTCTTTAGAGGAGAGAGGCATAAAAGGCATGGTGCAACGGGTTTGTTGGCACGAGCAGCGGGCACATTATCACATCAGTTGGTGGTGTTGTCATCAGAATAAGTAGATAGTGTTGAGAAGAGTGGTCTTCTGGAAATGGTGGATCAATTCATGGATGTTTTTCTCTTAGAATTATCTGGGTTACCTCTGGTAATAGAACTGGAGTTTACGATTGATCTCCTTATTGGGACCAATCCTATCTTACTTCCATCTTACTGGATGGAACCTACTGAATTGCTGGAATTTAAAGTCCAGTTGGAAGAGCTAGAAAAAAAAGGTTTTATCCGACCTAGAACGTTTCCATGGGTAGTACTGGTGTTGTTTGTGAAAAAGTAAGATAGAAATTTGAGGCTCTCTATTGATTATCTTCGACTTAAAAAAGTTACGATAAAGAAAAGATATCCCCTTCCATGAATTGATGATTTGTTTGGCCAGTTGAGGGGATCCCAACGGTTCTCTAAGATCGTCCTGATGTTGGGATATCATCAATTACGGGTGAGGAAGGACGATATTCCTAAAATAGCTTTCAGAAGTATATATGGTCGTTATGAATATGTGGTTATGACCTTTGGTTTAACGAATGATCCAGCGGTATTCATGGAATTGATGAACCAGATATTTTAGAGATATCTAGATTCAATGTTGGTGGTGTTTTTAGATGATATTCTGGTGTATTCAAAGACAAGCATGGAGCATGAGCAGCACTTGGCGAAAGTGTTGGGGATCTTGAGGGATCATCAGTTGTATGTCAAATTGTAAAATTGGGACTTTTTGATATAGGATGTCCATTTTCTTGGCCATGTAATTTATAAAAGGGGCTTATCAATGGATCTGGAAAAGATAGAGGTTGTTATCTCATGTAAATTTCCAAAGAATGTGTTTGAGGTATGATGTTTCCTCGGCCTAAATGGGTATTATTGGAATTTGGTTTGTGATTTTTCACGTTTGAAATCCCCGATGACAGCTTTGACAAGAAAGAATGTTCTATTCCAGGGGAATGAACAGTGTCGACAGTGTTTCGAAGAGCTAATGGGTCTCCTTACATCTGAAACAATCTTGGTTTTTCCAGAACCAGGAAAAGGGTACATGGTGTATTGTGATGCATCGGGATCCGGGTTGGGGTGTGGTCTCATGCAAGGGAATCTTTTGGTTGTGTATGGCTCACGGCAGTTGAGGGTGCATGAGAAAAAGTACCGAACTCATGATTTGGTATTGGCAGCAGTGGTCTATTCTTTGAAAGTGTGGTGTTATTATATCATAGGTGATAAATTCATGTTATATACACATCATAACATCTTTATGAACATTTTATCACAAAGGGATTAGAACATGAGGCAAATCAGATGGATGGAATATCTCCAGATGTTTGATTTTGACTTGATTTACACACTGGGTAAGGGAAATTCGATGGTAGATGCATTAAGTAGAAAATAATATGCTCATGTGGTGAAACATGCATCAGACCAGTGGCAGTTGGTGTCGGTTATAGTTGACATGTGGTTGGAATTTGAGGACCAGGACGATAGAGTGGTCTTCTTTCCATTCTAGTTGATACCTGACTTGGTGGAACTAGTTAAAGAGGCACAGATATCTGATTCCGAGTGTGTGACCATGAGGTCGAAACTCAATTGTGGGGAGACCATTGAGGGTTGGAAACTAAATATAGATTCAGTTTTGTTTTTTTGGAATTAGATGGTTGTTCCAGTTACATTTCAGGAGTATCTACTCAAGGAGTATCATCATTCCAGGTGGGTTGTTCATCCTAGAATTTAGAAATTGTATAAAGCATTGAAAGCGCAGTTCTGGTGGGCAGGTAAGAAAAGAAGTGTGGTGGAGTTTGTTTCGAGATGCTTGACTTGCCCGCAGGTCAAGGAAAAGCATCAAAGGCTAGTGGGAATCTTGCGGTCTTTACCAATCCCTATTAGGAAGTGGGAGAAAATAGCAATGGATTTTGTTACAGGTACACCAAGAATGGTCAGGAAGCACGATGCCATTTGGGTGACAGTGTATCAGCTAACGAAGTCTCCCCATTTCATCACCATTCATGAATCTTATTCGGTGGAGGATCTGTCCAAAATCTATATCTCAAAGGTGGTAAAGAGGCATGGATTTCCAGTTTCTACTGTATCAGATAGAGATCTGAGGTTTACATCTCTTTTTTGGAAATCCTTGAAGTAAGCCCTTGGGACACAGTTGACTATGAGCACGGTGTATCACCCTTAGACTAATGGTCAATCCAAAAGGATGATACAAACATTGGAGGATATGTTGTGATCTTGTGTCATTTATTTTGGTGGCTCGTGGGAGAACCACTTGTCATTGGTTGAGTTCTCATACAATAATAGTTAATAGGCATCCATACATATGGGTTCGTTCGAAGAATTGTTTGGGCGGTCATGTCATTCTCCACTATATTGGGTGGAAATGGGCGAGTCCTTGATGGTTGGACCGATCCTTGTCTTGGAGACTATAGAGAAGATCATGTCTATCAGAAATAGAATAGAGATGGCTTAGAGTCGTTAGAAATTGTATGCAGATCATCATCAACATTTGTTGTCATTTAAGGTGAGTGATGATGTATTCTTGAGGATCTCTCCTAGGTTGGGATATCATCAGTTTGGGAAGTAGGTAGAGTTATCTCCTAGGTATATTGAACCTTTTAATATTCTTGAGTAGGTTGGTAAGGTGTCATATCGTTTGGCTTTTCCACCTAGGTTCAATGCGGTGCACAATGTGTTTCATGTGTCGCAGTTGAAAAATTATAATTCGGATCTGAGCCATTTATTCGATGGGATTATGTTGAGATAGGGATGGATACTTTGATTGTGGACGTGCCAGTGTGGGTTGTGGATAAAAAAGAGAAAGAATTTCGGGGTAAAAGAATCAGTCTGGTTCATGTTTTGTGGTAGAAAGGCCACATCCAAAAGGATACATGGGAGCGGGAAAAAGAGATGGTTGAGCAATGGCCCAAGCTATATCGGCAAAAAGTGGGTTCACTACTTTGTGAGGACAGAAAGTACAATGGTGGGGAGAATGTATCCCCCCCCCGGTTTGAGTTATGTAGCCTTTTTAAACCTTTTTATGTGTTTAATGTGCCTGGGATGAGTTGAGATGATGTTGGGATAGTTTGTAATGTTTTCAGATAAGTTTGGAAGATTTTATTAGGGAGCACGGTTTGAGCACGGTTAGGGGAAACCGTGTGGGTTCTCCAAAAAAATGTGAAGGGGGAGACAGTAGGCTTCACACGGCCTACGCACGGTTTGTCAAAATATGAGAGGCAACCATGCAAACCCCTCCTCTCAACGCAATAGTGTGTGCATGGTTAGCGCACGGATTCTCAAACCGTGTGGCCACTTAAATTAAGAGGTTTTAAATCCCGACTCCCTTAGGCTTAACCTAAAACACTCCAAACTTCCTACCACTTGAGCCTCACTCGGGATTTCAGGTTGTATTGGGTTGAGGGTGCTCTCCCACTCAATTTAAGAGTATTTTGAAGAGGTTTCTTGGTGGATTGAAGGTGGTTTCTCCCTGGTAAGTCTCTCCTCTTGGGTTCATTGTGTTTTCCTATATATCTACATCTCCCTATCTCTCAGTTTTCTAGATCTACCCATGTTGTGTGTAAATATAGGGATTGGTTGCCTTTGATATTGATTTTAAGGCATATGGATGTTAGGGAAGGTGATCTAGATAGGCTTCAGTGGTATGTTCGCCTATTTTGAGGAGTAGATTCGTCGGAACCCTAACGGTTGGTGGATTATCTCTCGACTCCACATAGTTAGAGATAATGGTTTTGGGTTAAAATTAATTTTTTTGGCTTCAAATTAATTGTGTTTTGATGTGAAAAATTGGTCAGAAATTCCTTGAGTGATGTGTTGGGGATTGTTTGAAAAAATTGGGTTTTGTGGTGAAGTGTTTCTTATTGTGGATTTTAAAATGATGATTTTAAAATTGGTTTTTGTGAATGATTTGTAAAAATGGATGATGAAAATGGTTTTCAATAAAGATGTATTTTATTGAAAGGTGTAATTGCATGGAAAATTATTTAAGGGTGGTTTCAATAAATGGGTGATTTATTGAAGTGGTTGACATGTAATGGAAATGGATGATTGCATGTTGTTGTGGCCTTGGTGTGAAATTCTTGGTTATGTCTTGATTGGAATTTTGTATGGAAGTGGGCAGGAAGTACCACTATAAAAATGGGATGGATAGTGGACGGAAGGGTCACTATCAAATGATTAGTGGTCGTGAAGTACCACTCGATGTGAATGGGTGAATGGGTTGGAAGAAAGCTCCACCATTATGGTTTCTTGTTTTGTATTTATTTTCATAGATGGAATTTTTTGTGGAAATGTGAAATGGTTAAATTGGTTTCCTTTCTTGGTATGGATGATTTGGGATTCCTTGTGTGGCATGTTTGGATTGTGGCATGATTGTATGGCTTTACCTGGTTTTACTTGGTCTAGGAAATATGGCTTGGTAAGTGTGTGGTTGGCTTATGGTAATGGTTTCACTTGTGATTCTTTTATATAAACTGTTTTATATAATTTTCTAACAGTTTTATTTTAGTGGTGTGTGTAGGGAGGTCATTTGGTGAAATCCTACAGATTAGTTGTACTCACCCCATGCTTTAGCACGTTGGTGTCATTGTAGATGTTGTGTATCGTGATGTGGGAAAAGGTAAGTCATCATCCCCCTTTAGCGATGAATCATGATGTCTTGGTGGAGATTGTAGAATGGAGCTTGGTGTGGATCCATGGAGTGTGCCTTGTCTTATTTTGTGTCTTTTGTTGACCCTTTCGCATAGTACTCTGATATGGTGTTGGTTGTATTGGTTTTGGGTTGAAGTGTGGAATAACATGGTTGTCCTTTGGGAATAAATTCTTGAATGTTTTTATTGACATGCGTCATATAGTTTTTGATAGAGGATAGATTGGTTGGTTTTGTCTTAAGGGAAAATCATTCCCCAATTTGTTCTTAAAGCCCTCACCATTTATTACTAGCCTTTGGCGCCTTGGGAATGTCACTTAAGGAAAGGTTACCCTCACTTCCTATACAATAAAATGAGGTAGGGGCGGGTTATTACATTTTTTATCATTCATATAATAGTTTTTAGAACTCATGGAATGAAAGTAAACTCAGTTTTTATGATAATATTTATATATCTAAGAACATGTTTGAATTGGGTTTAATGCGCTAATTTTAAACTTAATTTCATTAAATTATAGAAATTTAATTTGAAAAAAATTATTACATGTTATTAATCATTATTTAAAATTTTTAAATTAGTACACTTTCATTTTCTTAATACTAAATAGTATTAATAGTAAGAATTTGTTACCATGATTGATGTTAAAATGGGTTTTCAGGGAGGGTTAATCCAAGATATAGGGGTATATTTCCACTTACAATTATCTAACTATTATTTTTTAGACAAATATATACACTACAGTATCCTAAATTTTATATATTTTCTATTTGGATCCACTTTTCACAAGAAAGTGACATTATATATTTTTAATCTTTTATGTAATTAAATGTGTGGCCACTCCCTCACTTATAAAAGAGAACTAACTCTCCACCCTTATTCAAAAATCATTTATCCATACATAGTAGAAGAGAAATTAAATAATTCCTTTCTATATTGATTTAATTCTTTTTTATCCAATTTTATTCTCCTCGGACTCATAATTCTAGTCTTAAGGTGTAAGCCAATGTAGGTCTTTCAAAACGGGGTATAAATCTTAACTAAGCTATTTCAATTATATTTATGGTTCCACCTTATCTAAAACAATTTTATAAAACATTGAATAACATATATAGGATAAAAAATATAATAATATTTTATTATTATGATTGAATAACAATTTTCCACCTCATTTCCATCAAATGGTAAATGAATGTATCACTTGTGTATACGTATTGACCTCCTCCTCCACATAAAGATATGATTCATTTCCCATCTAAAAATAAAATTAATAATTAGGATGATTGATTTAATGTATATTAAAGATATTTATTATGTAAATATTATTATTTAAGTATAAAATAATATTTATCTTTCTTTTATTCTTTTGATATATAATTTAAACATCATTCATGCATGCATACAGACTAACATCTCCATGAATGGTATGATACATTTTTCTGTCTCTACCTTTTATATATGATTGAAAATATCTATATATATTTAATATATATGATATTTATACAACTATTAAAATTATAGATATTATTTTAACATGATAAAAGTTTATGTAATGTATCTTCTGAATCGAAACATCCATGAAAAACAAAATAGTCAAAACCCTGAAATGATGATTATAAAAAAATGAATCATAAATGGGTGTTGAAATTTTATAATTGTATCATATATAATAATATTATAATTAGTCTTCTTATTTTATATAATTATATTAAATTTCAATTTATTATATTGGAGGTTAGATCACTTATAAGGAAAGTCAAACTTGATGTAAGGGTTTTAAGTTACAATCCCATTTTTACCAAGATTATTTATTCTTAAATTTATAATGATCAAATTTTGTTATATATCTCTACCAATTTTTTTTATTCTCATGTTTTTATTATACTTATTTAATTTGTCCTATAATTTTCTTCTCATTGTGGACTAAATAGAGTGAAATATGGGTTTTAAGGAAAATCAACATTGTTTTTATATTCAGTTTGGAATATTTTTCTTCAATATCCATATTTTATTCAAAATATTTTTGATATTAATTTTAAGATTATAATTTTAAAATTTATTATCATTTTACCATTTATTTCATTATATAAAAATTCATGACAGGAAAAAAATCGTTTTCCAAAGAATGTATTATTTATCGAAGGTGTGAACAAAATATTTTTTTAACATATACCGTATGAATGGATTTGTATCACATCATAACCAATCACTATTTTTAAGATTAATTGATTAGTTTACAAGTTCATATTAAATTAGAGTTCTTCATTAATATTTTATAAATTTTTATATTGAAATAAGTGATTTCTAAATAAAAATCATATTTTCCTCAAAAAATATTCCAAAATTCTTTTAAAGTAATTTTTTATATTTGATGACATCCTTAATTTTACTTATGATTCATTAGGGATATGAATATATGATACCATCCTTATTATTTATTTTTATTTTTCATTATTATAATTGTGAAATGATGATGATACCATTCTTCTTTTACATGACTTAATATATGATTAAATAATAAATGTTTTTAGTATATTTGGGTATAAAAATGAATAGATTATGATTAGGTGACGAGTGGGTATGTTATTTAACTCCAAGTAATTGTGTGGATATTAATGTTTTATTATACCAAATGGTACAAGACCTGTTAAACCAATCGCAAAATATGGTACATAGAAGGTTATCACATGCCCAAAAGAGGGTACACGAGAGTTTATCCCAATCCCAATGATGGAATGTGGGTGTTTATCCCAAGACTAAGACGTCATGGATATCTTAATGGGTCGAATTTGTATAATATTTTATTGATTATGATTATGGAACACTCTATGAAACCATTTTTTACATTATCTTATGAAAAATTTATGCTTTCATGGATTATGTTCATTTATTATTTTATGATTCACGTCTTATGAGTTACCAAGATTTATTACATGACTCATGATTATGATATATGAGTTGCTATGATATATTTTCAGATGATAAGATCATATTTTCATACCAATATGGCCATGTTTTTCTTCATTAATCACTGATATATTCCTTTTTTACCCTTACTGATCATCTGAGATCACCCTTTGTTATCTTTCTGTTTTCCATGATATGAATAATGGTTTTAAGCATGATATTTTAAAGAAGGATCCTAGTTGTGAAGAACATAGTAGGAGATGATTTATTTCATTTATGTATCAATTATTTATGTATCCATATTGACAAAGATAGAAAAAATTTATGATTATGGTTTTATTCATAATTATATGTAATGAATATTCATCTAATAAGATGTAATATTTATGTATGAATTTTTTGGATTGCCTCAATAAATCATTTTCACCAACATCACTAACCGACTAGTCAGTGAATGAAAAGAACTATATCAACCTAAGGATGTTAACCCCCTCAATCCCTATAACTAAAAGACTCCTTGCATTATCATAGTAGTGTGTCATAATGACACCAATTCCTTGCATCTCTATCTAACTATGCAACACTTTTTCACACCTATTATTAAAGAAATTCAAAACCAAACCTTTTGTGTAATAGATGATATTAGATGAATTGTTGGCATCTACCCTTTATCTTATCCAATGGGGTGGGAAGATTTTTTGGAGATGGAGGTTAAACGCCACAAAAATGTCTAATATACTAGGGGTTACGGATAAAGTAGAATATATATAGAGACTCTATCAAACTTAGTTCCTTCTCACCACTAGAATCCAACATCTACCAATCATAATTCAAAAGTTTATAGGTTTTTTGAGGTATATTCTCTATTATTAATGTAATAGAAATTAAAATGTTATTTTCTTTATAATAATTAGAGTTTTTGTGCCCATATTTTGATATAGTGGGATCCTCCTAGTTTCTCAGGGGTTATTAACACTTTTCATTAGGGGGTTATCCATATTATATAAAATTTTAATATCTTATTTATTTTTTACACATTATTTTATCTTTATAATATAATTTCACTACTGGGTCAATAACTTTTTAAACCCATAAAGTGGTATCCCAGAATGTTTCTGACACTTTTTTGTTCCGTTTTCCTGGTATTAATAATTCTCATAAAATGAGTATACACTATTAATTTGAATCTATTTCATCATTCATATCATAATTTTTCAATATTATTCAATATCCATTTTGAAATAGAGGAGTTTCTTGATTGAGGACATGTCTAGATTAAGGATAAATTATGTATTAAAAAACTACATTGGGATATTAAATTATACACTCTTAGAATAGTATATTCATCATTCTAGATGGAGTACATAAAGACCTTGAAAACTATATTTGTTAAGATCATTATGTTGGGATATAAAATTGGGGATAATGAACATATAGATACCCTAAATTAATGTTTTATATATTAATATTATTTTATAAACATCAAAATCACTATAAATATCCTGATATATATAATTCTCTTTAATGGAATTATAGCTTCACATCTCAAAAATGAAATTTTTTTCAATATCAAAGAGGAAAAAAATACAACTACACACCAAGAGAAGTATTTTTCAATAGATAGAGAAATTGAGGTGGACTGTGGTTCTAGTGGATGCCAAAATAATGTAAGGTATAAATTTATGTTTAAGAATAATAATTTTGAAGGTTTAAATCATATAAATAAGTGGAACATCATGAAGGACGATTGGAAAAAGAATATTATTGGAAATGAATCTCATGGAAATGTGGTCAGTACTTCTGGAAATATATACATATGAGTTATTTAAGATTATATGTATCCTATAGGTAGAATGTATTGTAATGATTCTTGGGTAATTGACTCAGGGGAAACAAGGCACATGATTTCTTTATGAAAATTCTTGGATCAATATGAACTTATTCGAGAGGGGCTTGTGTATATGTTGAAGAATCAGACATTAAATATCATTGGAGTAATTAGAATCCAACTAATGATTCAAGATAGTGTATATCAAACCATATAAGGAGTATCCCATGTGAAATGCTTAATTGAAACCAAAATTCAATTTGAATAATTTGATAAAAATAGTTCAAGTGTCACACAATGAAAGGGGTGATGAAAATTTTGAATTGTTATTTTCTGTTGATGAAGGTGGATACGATCTCAAAAAACCTATAAATTCTTTTTGGTGAAACATACAAAAAAATGGAAATATTTATTACATGAACTAAAACAATATATTCAATGAAAGAAATTATCATATCAATAGAATGATCCTATATTCAAATGAGGATTTAATATTATAACTAATAAGAATTTATTTCTTGATCTTATAAGGGTATGCTTACCATTTTCTGACCATTTTAGTTTGATAAGATAATATAAGCTAATATTCAGGTTAACAAAGGTGAGGATCAAGGACATCTTAGAGTTGATAAATTCCATTTTTTATAAATAACTATTAATATCCATTGGAGGAGAGTGGTACTTTGGATCATTCATTGATGAATATTCCAAGAGATGTTGGTTGTACCCAATCAAGTGGAAGTTAAGTGTTTTTGATGTACTGAAATCATTAAAAGAATATAAGGATCATGAATCCATATTGATGATCATATTTTAGGGACTGATAATGGTATATGATATAAAAGAAATGGGTTTGATATATTTTTCTATTAGTAATTTATCAGGATACAATTTATTGTTTCATACACACCATAGTAATATATAGTTTCAAATAATATTATGTAATACCTATTGGAAATAAAATGGATATATTAAAAACAAATGAGTTTCCAAGAAATTATGACAAAAAGTGATGAAGACCACCCATTATGTGATCAATCAATCAATTTTTGTGATGATTGATCTAAAGAAAAAACTATAGATGTGGACTTTTAAACCCACTAAATGTTATCAATTTCATGATTTTATATATAATTTTATAAAATTCTTATTGACTAGTAATGATATAAATTATATTCAATTTCTATGAAATTTATCTTCTTTTAAGACACTGATAGTGTGAAGAGGTGTCATTTATGAGATCCCAATTACAAAAAACCTATCATCATAAGGGATTAACTTTTTAAAGAAGAAATTATAAAATTTAAAATTGGTATAGACATCAATAAAGAGAATATATAAACAATAATAGTTGGGGTGGAGGATGAATCAAATGAAGATCATGTTTCTTCTTAGGAATTACACAATCACGATGATCAATTACTAGTTGATTCTGGACCATGATGGTAAAATAAGAATAAAAGAGCACCAATGTGTCACTCAAATTATTTCAAAGGAATTAATATTTTGTATCATTTATTGATAGAGGATAGAGATCCGTATTCATTTTTAGAGGTGAATTCAAGCTTATATGTATCCTCATAGATGGAATTGATTCAAGAGGAACATTAAGTCATGAATAAAAAAATTATTTAAATCTTCTTCCAATAACTCACATGATTAATTATATCATCAAAAAGTGGTTCTCTATGATTAATCAGGATTTAAATGATTACGTGTAATGATATCATGCCAGATTAGGGGTCATATGACTTTCTTAGTAGTAATGTGTTCATTTTAATGAAACAGTTTATCATTTTTTTATTGATGCCAATTTGAGTTGTTTTGGAAATGTGTAAAAAGTAAATTTACATCTAGATCATCTATATTTGGATTAAAAAAATATCTAGATGGTGGTATTCATGAAAACCTTTATGTGATCTAACTAGATGATTTTCTAGAAGAAATAAGAAGAACTAGATTTGGAAGAAAATATATTATTTATATATTTTCAAGAAATCCAAGAGTTATGGGTACAAGATTCTTGATTCATATATCATCAACCATAGAAATGATATACATTATTAATACACTTTTGTATATTTCATAGGATTAAATGGTAATTATTTCAGCATTATTTTATTGTATATGGAAGAAAGTTTTATTATAGTCCCAAACAATGATTAGATATTGGAGATAAATAACATATGCATAGGAATTTTCATATAATGTACTTGGGACCAAAAAATATGGTTCTTGGGATGAATATTTTACAACTTAAAAACAATGGAATGATTTGGTTATCATAGAAAAATTACATAGGGAATATCATAGAATGATTCTACATATAAGACTATAAAAGAATCTATACCCCTCCTCTTATTAATTTAAAATTTTCATCTATGATTAGTCTATAAAATGAATAAGAGAATATATATATGTATTTTGTTCCCTAATAATTATTTTAATGGATTTGGATGTTCATTATGATTTTTAAAAGAATGTACATTTCACATTTTGTGGGATTACTTAGTACATGGCGAATCTAGGATGGAGGAATTATAATTTCGTAAAGGGGGTCCTAATAAATGTACAAGAGTCCTTGGATGATTAATTATTAAATTATAGTTACTCAATACTTTAACACATATTGTTACATGATTATTAAATATAAATTTTAATTAATTAAAACCTAGGGATTGTAAAGTACTATTATTTTTATAATTCTATATAAATAATGAATATAAGGAAACTAAATCTTGGTATCCATATTTTATTTTACATCTTAAAATTATTTATCCATTCAATATCCTAAAATTCCATGGAATAACCAAGGTAATACATAAATGATAGAGATTAGCTAAAAACCCAATATGAGAGTAATCATAATAAGGAAAAAAACATGTGATTTGTATATATAACATGATATCATAAAATATAAGGAACATGAGTAATCACATGGAATTATAACATAAAGAACAAGGAATAATAAGATCATTGTAGAATATAAAATTTGACAAAAACATATAACTTGACATTTATATGAGTCAAGTCTAATTACCTAGACAATATCACATGGTGGACGAACACCCATAATGTATTAGTTTTACACCTTATTCTCATACCTAATGTATCATGAGACAATAAAATTACAAAATTTAGTAGTGCTCAATCTGGGCACACTCATTATAATATTTTCCTGATCTATATGATCCAAATAAAAGATATAAACCATAAACCATAACATAAAAATTTCACATGGAAAGAAAAGGGGTTTTATTAACTTTATTCATATCATAATAAAAGGAAATTTCATAATGAAGGAATTTTTGAAATGATCATAAATTATGTTTTAATATATCCAAGGAAGGGTGAATAAAAAATATATATATTTATATGTGAGAGAGATAGAGATATGTATATAATATAAAGTAAATCGATAATATCAAATGTTTTTGTTATTAATGAGAATTAATTTAAAAATATTAAACAAATATACATGAGGAAAATAACCTTTTCACATTAAGTAAATTCAGCAGATTCCATCTTAAATGGAAATTGATTTTGAAAGATCACTTTGGCAATTTCTTGGAGAAGATATACTTCGAATTTTGAAAAAGATTATTTAAAATCATAAACATCCAAAAACATGAAACAAAATATTTTTTTGAAAAATAACCTTTTATCCTAAAAGGAATTCTAAAACATTGATTACCCATGATAGTGGAAAAGTACTATTCGCGCCTAATACATTAAAAAATAAACATTACTTACACATTTTTTAATGAAAAGTCAAAATGTACCTTGTTTGGAATATGAAAAGAATATTCCCTTTAATATTTTTTAAAATAAATGGTAAAAAATCATTTAAATAATCATTGTAAAACATTATTGAAAACACTTTTAAAAAATATTGATCCGAAATAAAAAATGAACAGATAGAGAAATAAAGATGGACTTTCTTTAAACATTATCAATAATTTTAAGTAAGAAATAGAAAAAATATTAATACTACATAAAAACATCATTAATAAAAAGGAAAACTAAAATGAAATGGTTTCATGAGATACTGAAAAAATAATTCCCTTTAATTAAAATTCAAGAATAAGAAATCCTAATTAAAATGAGATTAAAATATTAACCTTTATCACTTTAGTAACATTTGAATCAAAACATACCATAAATGAAGTATATTATTTGAAACCTAAAATATCATGGAATTGGAGTGGTTCATGATACATCATGTAAAGGCTTATTATGTACACAATTTAATATAAAAAAGGTGCATAAGAGAACATGTCTCTCAAAGAAGGATGCTTGAGGTGAAACCCTTGCAATGTTCATATCATTAAGTTGAGATATAATCGATGAAGTCAGTACGTGTAAAAATGTATATCCACATAATTTCAACTATATTTACAATATAATGAAATAAAATATCATTTCAAAAAAAATTGTCATAACATAATCAATGATGTAGACGTATAACACCATGAATGGAAACTGAGTTAAGAAACCCCTTACCTCACATATCCATCAAGTAAATATCCATTTAACCACTTTTTTTAGGTTTTAAAAATGTTAATAACTTATACCATAACAATATTAGTATCTATAATTTCATATATGATCATTTTATAACATCTTATTATCCATTTATTAATAATAATTCATTATCACTATTATTTTAGGTGTTGATTGCCTTGTTTTCTCATGCATGTTTTATCATGAAAGTTAATGTTAGTGAAAATATAATATATTCACATCATCTACAAAAATATATTAATGTTATAAATATATTATATTTATTGGAAATATATTTATAATAAATATTTTATTTTTAATATGTTGAATAAATCACATCACTTTGCGGAGACTGTAGGTCATAAATATGTACGAGCAACAATAAAATTTTCCTAATAAATAAAAGTGTAAGAAATTGGATTGTATATTAATTTTATTGAATAAATATAATGTAATATTTAACACATATATTCATTTAATTTATGATTTTATACCTTCTATGTAAATCATTAGTGAAAAATGAATCACATCGCTTCGTGAGGTTGTAGTCCATCATACACACATGTGATGTTGTTGTATTTCCTAATAATTGAAAATTATGAATTTATATGTGATATTATAATTTAAATAGTATAATTATATAATAAATATCATATATAATAACTTTATATATAATTATATATAGCCTTTAAAAGTGGTGATGGTAAATGAATTATTTTCGTTCATGAGGCGGTAGTTCATCATACATACAATCAATGATTTTTCTTCCCATTTTAGGGAGGATAAGAAGGTTTTAACTCCTGAACATAGCATGAAAACAAATGAGTTTGTAAAATATATTGAGGTTATTATAACATCATAGTTTAATAATATTTTAAGGTGGTGGAGGAATAAATAAAATAAAATGATCGGTTAGGGATGTTACATCTTATTTAGAATATTTCTTTTGGTTTGATCAAAAATGCTTCTTTGTAACACCGTGAGATTTTGTGACTTATTATTTTTTGAATTAATTTACACTTTTGGATATTTTTCAATTCTCGTAACACTAAAAATGGTTATTTTATATATATTATAGCCTACTTTTTGGTTTCATTTTATACAATTCCATGTTTATTATACACTAAAAGAAATATAATGGTCATCTTACTCTATACAGAACACAGACATTAGCTTATGTTACACGTAAGACTGACTTTTCTTGATGATCAGCATAACAAACATGACTGAGTTTTAACAAACAATAATATATTATTACAATATTATTATTTAATACAATAATATTTAACATATCTATTAAGTTATTAGTAATGAATATTAATAACAAACTTATGAAAACATATGGTTTACATCTGTATAAAATGAATTCACTAGTTACAAATAATATATAAACCCATTGAATATAAATAGAATATTTTTATTGAATTTGTTTCCTAATAAATAATATTAATTACAATTTGTATGTGAGATTAATTTAATATATATATATATATATTATTAACTCAAATATTTTTTATTTTCATCTAATATATTTTATATTTATAATATTAAAATAAACCAAATTTTACACATTAAAACATATATTTTTATTAAGTCGCTTTTATCATATTTTGTTGCAGACCCTATTTTAAATCTATGATTTAGAAAATTTAAAAATTTTGTATGTCAACATAAAATTATTTTTTGAAATAGAAATAGAAAAATTAGGTTAGGATTAATTTCTTCTATTTTGGGTGAAGTTTTATTTTTTAATGAATATTGTTAAATACTGAAATTTAACTCAAAATTCATTTTTCATATAATTTATTTATAATGAAAAATAATATTTTTAATATATTTGAAAAGTTAAATTAGATAAAAAATTTAGACCACTATCCAATGTAGTTCATATTAATCAACATCACAATGAAAATGGTTATAAAAATAGAACACTTTTTTAACATTCTAACTTTTAAAATCCTCTGTCGTTCTCACCGCGGTATTAAATTTATATTAATTTCTTCCACTTATGTTTTCGTAATTTGAAAAAATGGATTCCATATTTACAGTCAGAATAAATTATAATTTATAATAATTTCAACTTAATTTTTTACCAAAAGTATTAGTGAATGTAATTAAAATTAATTTCAATGATTAAGGTTAAATTAATCTTAATAAGGGACTAAACCATAACCATAAGTCCCAAAAAACTATACACTTGTCCAAAATACAATTTATGTCTTTATTTAGACCCTATAGTCTCTTGGATCTAATTTGGACTATTATTTTATCAACTTTCAATGAAAAAATGTGGTTGGGGTTCTCCTTTCCAAAATATTACAAGAGTTCCACACTCCTCCACTATAAAAGGTATATTCTCCTCTCACTTCCTCAAAACTATCAAGATACTTATGTTAAACAATGATCTTCCCAATTCATGTCCCAACATCCCTCTCTTCCTTCTGGAAGCCTCCATTTTGGAATAAATTAATCCACGGAGGACCTTTGGTGCAAACCAAAAGGAGTTACCAAAAGAAGAAGAGCTAACATCCTCCCTCGAACTCCTTTATCTTATTTTCATTCTCCATCCGCTCCAATCTACTTATTTCATACTTATATAGAAACACCAATATCATCAATATAATAATATGTTGTTTTTATAATATTTATACCCTCACATACACACACTTTCGTCTAATGGGTAACGAACATTATGTTTATAGGTACAATGAACTACTGCCTTGCAAAATGATGATTGTTCATTCTTCATTTACCACCACAAATGGTGGAAATTATGATAGAAATCCTATTTTTTTATAATTTTTATGATATTTATAATGTATTTAATATTTATTTTATTTATTTACAGTACATTTCCTTATTCTTCCCATCTTGTGTAAATACGATAATTTTGTGTGAGGAAGTGTGGAATATCATCCCCTCAAAGCAATGTGATTCATTCAAATAGTACATGGAATGTAGTAAGGATATGTTTAGTGAACATATATGTTATATATGATATAATAATGATACTAGAATAATTATATATATACGCATATGTAATGTCCCAGTTCTGGAAGCCACCCAGAGGCGCCCTGTACCAGGTTGGCCACATGGCCTCAAGTGCATTTTCCCAAACACCAGAGGCTGCTAACTAGCAGCGAGGGCCTTGGGTGTGATAGTGGGGAAACTATTCCCTCATTGGTATAGCACATCGTGGAAGTAAATAAACATGAAATAGCAGAAGCAGTAAATATCCAACAATAATAAATAGAAAAAGACAAAATAAGCAAACAAGTGGAGAACATATGTATATATATGAAGTGATTCATGATACATATCTAGGAAAGTATCCAAACAAGTCACAATGATGAAAAATACAATAGTACCAAAACAAGTACAAAAGAAAGAAAACAGCTCCTCAGCATCGCAAGGCAAAGCTTGGTCCCATGCTCTCCTGCTCCAAGCAATCAAGTACCAGATATCGAAGGGCGCTTACCCTTTTCCATAACTACAACAACCTAGTCTGTTTGGGCCCAAAAGCATGACCCAAACAAAGTGTGAGACTAAATCCTAGTAGGAAACCACCCGAAGATCTGTGCCTAATAGTCAGTGAGTATATGGAAGGTAATAGTACAATAAGCTGTAAACAGTAGTAGAAACCACAGGAAATAATCAGTAAGTAGTAAACAGAATGATATACAACAATGATCAAATCCACATAACAACAAGAAGCAATGAAGCAACAACAAACACAAACAGGAAACTCTCTGGGAAGTACTCACAGCCATCCCCTCTGGTCCCTACAAGAAGTACCACAACCCTCTAGGCAGTGCACTCAGCCTAACCCCTCTGGTTTGGTCATACGAATTTATAAGACTCTCTGGGGAAGCTCACACGGTCAATTCCCTGTATAGTCTAGGCTAGTCAGGGACTCTCTGAGAGAGATCACCCAATCTAACCCTCTTGGCCCCAATGTCTAGAGACTCTCTGAGGAATCTCACTCATTCAATCCTCCTATAGCCTCAGTTATACCATAGACTCTTTGAGGAAGCTCACTCGGTCAATTCCTCCTATAGCCTGGGAATGTTTTAAAGATATTAAAACAAGATGAAGACTCTCTGAGTAAGCTCACTCGGTCTACCATCCAGTAGTCTATAATAACTAAGAATCGCTTGGAATCTCACTCTGCCTATCCCATGTAGTCTATAGTGTCCAATACTCTCTGAGGAATCTCACTTAGTCTATCCCTGTATAGTCTATAATATCGAAGACTCTCTGGGAAGCTCACTCGGTCTATCCCTTGTAGTCTATAGCACCGGGTTCTCACGGTCACATGCCAGTCTGTGTATAATAATGATATAAGGCCAGAGTACACCTATAGAGCTACTTGTCTAACCAAAGTACACCTATAGAGAAACTTGGATAAACAGACTACTGAGAAATAATCATGTCATCAACATAATTCCATCCTACGATCACAAGGACTGGAAACAGGAATAACGACTATATTCTAACAAGATCCAAAGGACGTAATAAGAACAAAGCATGGGAAAAAATCCAATCCCGGCAATTATCCACAAACATGATCAATTTACCTCTACAGAAGCATGCAAGAAAGGAAGGAATAACCACAAGGGGAAAAAGGTAAACACGCAATATCCCGTTCACGGGTATTGGTGTAATTTGCACATAAACTTTAAAGACATCAAGAGTTAAGGAACAAAACACCTACCTCGATCCTAGGAGATCGATATACTTGAACCATGAGGCTTTATTCTCTTCAGAATGGCGTATATCTACGAAAATGCACAAACGTTCAACCCACGATAACTTGAGAAAAATGAGGAATTGAAAACAGGGCTCCAAGAGAAGGAAGGACTCACCGTTGCGGTTCCAACGCAATCGAAGACGCTCGATTCATAGAATGGATGGAGTATTGGGGATTCTGAGAAGTTCTACGGCCGTACGGAATCTCTCGGTCGAAAGGGACCTAGTAGAAGACGATTCTGTCGATTAGGTGTGACCCCTGTCCGTTTAATGAAAAAAAAAAATAAACGGCATGTACTCCACTTTTCCATACTTTGCTTTAAGAGGCCTCCACTTCACCCCTACACAACGTGTGTGTGTCCTAGACATGGCCTTCACATGGCCTGGCGTGGAAAGGGAGTACACGGCATGTACTCAGAAAGTACATGGCGTGTACTTCAAAATTTTCCAAAATTCCCCATTTCTCAAAAACTCCAGGAAAAAAGTACATGGCGTGTACTTCAAAATTTTCCAAAATTCCCCATTTCTCAAAAACTCCAGGAAAAGGAAGAACATACCTGAAATGAAGATCCAGGTTCTTACAAACTTCCCCCCTTAAAGAAATTCATCCCCTAATTTCCCTAGCGAGGTGGAGAAGAAGAAACCCCAAACTTCTTCGGACACAACGATCGTACATCGGACTCCCTCTCCCAAGTCTCGTCATGCACTCGCTTGTGCTGCCATAGCACCCGTACTAGAGGAACAGACCATCCATGGAGAACCTTTGGACTGCGATCGACAATCCGGATGGGATGATCCTCAAATAATGAATCTTCTTCAATATCAACCTCTTTGGGTTGAAAGACATGAGAGGGGTCCAAAAAGTAATGTCGGAGCTGAGAAACGTAGAAGACGTCGTGCATAGCCTGGTACCTCTGAGGTAACTGCAACCAATAGGCAACCGGCCCAACTCTCTCCAACACATAAAATGGTCGGACGTACCATGGTGAAAGCTTACCCTGTCTCTAAATCCAATTGTGTCCCAACCTCGGTGCGACACTCATGAAAACCTGATCCCCGTCCTCAAAATCGAGAGGTCATCTCCACTGATCAGCATAAGGATTCCGCCGAGACTGTGTTGTATCTATCCTCTCCAGAATCAACTATATCTTATCTGAGGTCTCTTGAACAAGGTGAGGTCCTAGAAAAGCTGCCTCTCCTACCTCCATCTAGCATAAGGGTGATCGGCATGGTCTACCGTACAATGCTTCATAAGGTTCCATATAAATAGTCACCTGGAAACTGTTGTTATAGGAAAACTCCACCAGAGTAATATGCTTCTCCCAAGAACCTCCAAAGTCTAGAATGCATGGTTGGAGCATATCCTCAAGCACCTGGATCGTACGCTTAGATAGGCCATCGGTATGGGGGTAATATGTTGTACTCAAAAAAAACATGTGTACCCAAAGCCTTATGAAGTCCTTTCCAGAACTGAGAAGTAAAGCGCGCATCCCTATCTGAAATAACGTAGTGTGGAACTCCATGTAGACGTAAAATCTCTCGGATGTACAACTGTCCCAACTCATCAACACTGAAGGTCTCCTTGATCAGCAAGAAGTGAGCAACCTTCGTAAGCCTGTCGACGACAACCCAAATAGCATCACTCCCTTGAGGTGACCTTGGTAACCCAGTCATGAAGTCCATCGTGACATCGTTCTACTTCCACTCAAGAATGGGTATCATCTGCGACAACCCTTCTAGTCACTAATGCTCTGCTTTCACCTTCTGAAAAGTAGAACATCTCATGTCAAAACCAGAAACATCTCTCTTCATACATGGCCACTAGTACTGGCGATGTAGATCACGATACGTCTTGGTGACGCCATGATGAACTACCCAATCCGAGTAATGGAAATACCATATCAGCTCCTCGCGTATGTCTACAGTAACCCATACATGTCACCGGAATCACAAGATCTCATCCTCTCCCACTATCCATCCCAGAAGACGGTCCTCTCCTGACACACTCTCCCCCAGGACTAAGCCTCCAGAGTCTGATAGTTTCCTCCTCCATACCCGATCAAGAAGAGAAGAAGTAACAACTACAGAAGATATGAAAGTATGTCCATCTCTATTGTGCACCTCCAAGTGTATCTCAGAGAACAGATCCATAAGCTTCCACTCACAGCTGGCCTCCTCAACTTCCTGGATCTGAGTTCTCCTACACAACACATCAGCCCCTGTATTTCCCTTTCCCAGCATATAGGTGAGCTTGAAGTCGAAAGACTAAATATTCTCATCCCACCTACGCTGTCTCAGATTCATATCATGCTGAGTGAAGATATACTTGAGACTCTTGTGGTCGGTGAAAACCACAAAGTGATCTCTTGGAAGGTAGTGTCTCCAATAACGTAAGGCGTGAACAATATCTGCCAAATCCAGATCATGCGTCGGGTAGTTCCTCTCGTGTGGCCTCAACTGCCGAGATCCGTAAGCAACGACTCCATGTCCCTACCTAAGAAAAGATCCCCACCCAAAACATGAAGCATCACAGTACACAGTATAGCTATTTCCTGACTCTGGAAAGACCAGTATTAGTGCTGATGTAATCCTCCCCTTCATCTCCTGAAATGCTGACTCACAAGAATCTGACCACAAAAACATTGCCCCCTTCTTGGTCAGACATATCAGTGGTGCTTCTAGGAACACTACTGGAAAACTAACCTTTACCAACGGTTTGGAACCGTTGGTATAGGCCTCCAAACCATTGGTATAGCCTATACCAACGGTTAGGAGAACCGTAGCCAAGTAAGCCGTTGGGATAGGTCTATACCAACGGTTTTTCAAAATCCTTTGGTATAGACCTATACCAATGGTTTTGGAAACTGTTGGTATAGGTAATATGAAATCTATACCAATGGTAATGGAACCGTTGGTATATAAATTCCAAAAATAAAACAACCGCTGGGATTTGATCCCAGGACCCCTCTTTATAATCGAACGACTTAACCACTAAGCTAACATCACTTTTGTAAACATAATTTCATAAATATATATATGTATAATCATAATTATTTAAAATTTTGATTTATACAATGTTCTCGGTTAGTAGGGCTGGAAAAAATTTAAATAACCTATCCCAACGGTTTTGAAAACCGTTGGGATAGCCCTATCCCAACGGTTTTCAAAACAGTTGGGATAGGTTAGGGGTGGGTTGAGTCATTTAGGTCGAAGGTAGGTTTTTTGGTTGTTTTTTCCCAATGGTTCACCAAAACCATTGGGAAAGGTCACTCTTTCCCAACGGTTCACCAAAACCGTTAGGAAAGAGGCTCAAAACACACCCTTTCCCAACAGTTTTGGTGAACTGTTGGGAAAGGTCACTCTTTCCCAACGGTTTTGGTGAACTGTTGGGAAAGAGGCTCAAAACACACCCTTTCCCAACGGTTCACCAAAACCATTGGGAAAGGTGGGGAAATCTAAGGCTTTCCCAATGGTTTTGGTGAACTGTTGGGAAATGGTAGTTATACCAATGGTTTTTACAAACCGTTGGTATAGAAGTGTTGGGAAAGATCATCTTTCCAGTAGTGGCATGAGAATTCTGGTATAAAATAGCTGTAGTATCCATCCATCCATAGAAAACTCCGCACCTAAAAGAAATTATTCGGTTTCCCCCAGGAAACTACAGCTCTAACTTTCTCTGGGTCCACTGATACTCCCATCTCTGAGATAACATGACCCAAAAAGTAAATCTGATCCATCCAAAAGTGGCATTTCACGAGCTTAACATATAACTGATGCTCTCTCAGTGTACTCAGAACGATCTCAAGATGTGTGGCATAGTTGTGTCGAGTGTGAGAGTACACCAAGATGTCATCCATGAATACCACCACAATGGAATCCAAGTAAGGATGGAAAACTCGGTTCATCAGTTCCATAAAAACTGCTGGCGCGTTCATGAGACTGAATGACATGACTGTATACTTGTATAGACCAAAAATACTCTTGAAGGCTGTAAGAGGTATATATGATGGTATAACGAGCAACTGATGATAACTGGACCTCAAATCGATCTTTGAGAACACCCGAGCTCCTGGAAGCTGATCAAAGAGGTCATAAATTCTTAGCAAGGGATACCTGTTCTTGATGTCAACTGGTTCAGCTTTCGATAATCCACACAAAGTCAAATGTTTCCATCATCCTTTTTGGAAAATAAGACATGCAAACCCCAAGGAGAAGTGTTGGGTCGGAAGAATCCTATTTCCTATAACTCCTTCCACTACTTCTTGATTTCCTGAAACTCAAGTGTAGCCATCCTATAAAAAGGAATGGACACCGATGTCGCTCCTAGTACGAGCTCAATCGAGAAGTCTACCTCACGCTCCGGAGGCAAACATGAAAAGTCCGCTGGAAAGACATCCCTGAAATGATCCACCACTAGAGGAAAGTCTAAATGTGAAATCCCCTGGTCAACTAGATAAAGACTGAAAATCTGGGATGTAACTCCTCCTAGCCCATGATGCTTTGGTCTCTCCCTTCTCGCCTGGACATCCTACTCACCTCTATGAAGAAAAGATCCACCCTATGGCGATACTAAATTTACCCTGCGGCGATAGAAATCAACGACAGCCTGGAAGGGAACCAACTGTCACATCCTGAGAATGAAGTCATATCTCGTCATCTCTAGGACATAGAGGTCACATAAGAAAAGACACCTTTTAAGCTAAAGAGGTCACTCTCTGCACTGACGTACTCTAGATTTCCTCGTTCCCAACAGCGTGTCAAAAGTCGACAAGTCGGTAGATGAAAAGATACAGAGCTCAAGGCTCTACACAACAGCAACAGAGATAAAACTATGTGAAGAAGCCATATCGAAAAGGGCTGAAGATAAAACTAAGGCTACTAAGATCGTACTTCGAACTGTAGAAGGGCCGGGATCCTGATCCTAGTGGGTCTGATCCACGGTGAAGGTCTGGCCAATACCACAGCCCTGTGCCCCTGGCTGACCACTCTAAGCTGACCCACTCTACTGTCGCTGGTAACTTGGTTACTGAACACCACGGCCACAACCTCCACCTAAGCCCAAATGACCAGAAGAACTCCAGTTCCCAAATTGGTGGGAAACTGGCGAAGCATCTCCAGAATGTTGGGTCATAGAAGAACCCCTTCCACCAGCTGAAAGTGAGAAAATCTGACAAAAGCACTGAATATGGACCATCTTGCCGCAAGATCGGCACTCCATCGGGTCCCTCTAGCACTGAGGCCTAGTATGACCACTCCTACCGCACTGGTAGAAAACGAATTGGATACCCGAAGATACATCCCACCTACACTGATCTCCTCTAGAAGTCTCTCTGCGGCGCTTCCTACTATCCATAGGAGGTACACCAGCTCTGGATGTCGAACTGCCCTGGCTCACAGCTCCAGAATCCCTTAGGTTACGTTCAGTGATCTGTGCCTGGTTAACAATAGAGGATATCAAAGTCAACATGATGATATTAAACTGGGAACAGATCTCCTGCCTGAGACCATTCTCAAACATCCTAGCTAGAAACAACTCATCACCTGCTGGGATCGGCGTGAAGTGTTGCATCTCGGTAAAGCGGGATGAGTACTCCATAACAGAAAGAGTACCCTTCTTTAGACTCATAAACTCCTGGGCTCGGTCAGCCCTCAAGGTCTCTGGGTACAATTAGTTGTAGATGGTCCGGTAAAACTCATCCCAAGACATACTCTATAGGCACCCCGACTGAGAGATCATCTCCCACCACCTCTTGGCAGTGTCTAGGAGCATATAAGTAGACAGTTTTAACCTTTTCTCTGAGGGTTTCTCAAGATGCTCAATGATCATCAGCATGGCCTCTAACCATGACTTTGCATCCTGGGGTCCTCCATCCCCTGAGAAAGTAGTAGGATATTGCAGCTAAAATTCTTGCGTCAATTCAGCCATCAACGAGGTAGGAGGCAGCACTCCATGAAAATTATGCATCATTCTCAGTAAATCCTCCTTGAACTGTGCATCGGCACTTGTGATGGGTATAACTGATGGTGCGAAGGCTGGAATAGCAGAAGGATATTCAGGAGGTCCCTGATCAACCGTATCCGGTGTCTGATCATCGTCTGGTAGCTGACATACAACCGGAGGACATCTCGGAGGCATAGTTCTGAAATATCAGAAGCACGCCACAGATCAGGATTATCAAAGAATGAGAACACAAGAGTACAAAACAGGAGTAGGAGAAGGAAACATTCAAATTTACAAAACAAGACTACACGGTGTGTATAACAACTACATGGCGTGTTCACTTAAACCAAAGGAATGGGGGTGTAGTCTTGCCGCCTCTGGTCGTGTAACACCAAAAACAACATTGAGTGTTGTTCCCACACACGATGTGTACCTGAATTCTATTCCCCTGCCTGAGTGTCTTTACATGGATAACCCACATGGTCTTCTTATGCTGAGACAACACAGTGTGTTCTCTATGGACACGACATGTAGTAGACATGGTTTTGGAAACCGTGTAGTTAGCTACATGGATGACTACATTACTGACACTTACACGGTGTGTTCTGAACAAACACAGCTTGTATAGTAGAAGATATCATTAACCCGTGTTGTTCGTGACACGACCGGGTAATTATAACAAGGCTACATGGTGTGTCCTTTACCAACACGGCATGTTCTACTCGAACTTCCCTGACCCATGTTGTTAGTGACACGGCCGGGCACACTGCTCTATACTATACATCGTGTTCCTAAATAAATTTCCTCAACACCGTGTTCCTGCTCACACATTTAGTGACACGGTCTGAAACTACATGTCATGTAGTCCTAAAGTACACAACGTGTACTCTGGGTTTTTCCGGGCAGTAGCTCAAAAACTGAACTGAAACCCAGAAACACAGAAAAACAAAGCATGAAGGTACCAAATTCTGATTCGTGAGGGCCCATACTCCCCACAAATCAACTCTTGGCATCCAATACAGTCATATATAAGGAAACAGTTCAATGATTCACCAATTTCCAATTCAAGAGGGCCCATAACACCTCAATAACCAAAAATTGTCATTCATTTAAACCAGGTACAATACAAACAGTCCTCTATCAAACATCAGAGATTCTATCAAAGCATCTATCCCAACAGCATTCATAATCTACACAAAGTCTATCACAACAACAATAAATTGCTAATTCACCCTAGATGGCATGAAAAGAATGCATGACATGTGATTTCTAATATGTGCCTATATGATGCATGAGATGACATACCCTCATCTCATCGGGTTGTAAAAGAAATAGAACCATAATAGTAACAATAATAACAACACAAGTCATGTGAATCAATCTAGGTGAAATCATATCAACCGTAAAATCTCAAAACTATAAAACATAAATAAACATGGTAGTATGGATATTCCCTATACATAGGTTAGCTACTCCTGGGCACAACATATTACCAAGTACCAAATCCATTATATCCATGGATAAAATCTCCAAACAGTAAATCAAGAGAAAAAAATCCCTCTGATACCACTTTGTAACGTCCCGGTTCCGGAATCCACCCAGAGACGCCCCGTACCCGGTTGGACACATGGCTTCAAGTGCATTTCCCCAAACGCCATAGGATGCCGACTAGCAATGAGCGCCTTGGGTCTGATAGTGGGGAAATTATGCCCTAATTGGTAGAGAACTCAGTGGAAGTAAATAAAAATGCAATATCAGAAGCAGTAAATATCGAACAATAAAAATCAACGGAATACTAAATTAGAAAACAACTGGAGAACATATGTATATATATGAAATGATGCATGGTAAATATCTAGGAAAGCAACCAAACAAGTCACAATACTGAAAAATACAATAGTACAAAAACAAGTGAAAATGAAAGTAAACAACTCCTCAGCATCGCAAGACAAATCTTTGTCCCATGCTCTCCTACTCCAAGAAATCAAGTACTATAAGTAGAAGGGCGCTTTCCATTGTCTATACACGCAATAACATAGTCTGTTTGGTCCCAAAAGCATGACACAAATAGGATGTGAGACTAAATCCCAGTAGGCAACTACCAGAAGATCTGTTCCTAATAGTCAGTGAGTATATGGAAATTAATAGTACAATAAGCAGTAAATAGTAGCAGTAATAGCAGGCAATAATAAGTATGCTGTAAACAGAATGACATAGAATAGTGATAAAATCCACAGAACAACAACCAGCAATGAAGAAACAGCTAACAAAAACAAGAAACCCTCTAGGAAGTACTCGCAGCCATCCCCTCAGGTCCTCTGCAAGAAGTACCAGAACCCTCTGGGCAGTGCACTCAGCATAACCCCTCTGGTTTGGTCATACGAATTTATAAGAATCTCTAGGGAAGCTCACTCGGTCAATTCCCCTTATAGTTTAGGGTAGTCAGGGAATCTCTGAGGGAGATCACGCGGTATATCCCTCTTGGCCCCATGGTCTAGAGACTCTCTGCGGAAGCCCACTCGGTCAATTCCTCCTATAGCCTGGGAAGGTTTTATAGATACTCAAACAAGATGAAGACTCTCTGAGGAATCTCACTCGGTCTACCCTCCTGTAGTCTATAATAACTAAGACTCTCTGGGAAGCTCACTTGGTGTATCCAGTGTAGTCAATAATGTCCAAGACTCTCTGAGGAAGCTCACTCAGTCTATCCCCGTAAAGTCTATAATATCGAAGACTCTCTTGGAAGCTCACTCGGTCTATCCCTTGTAGTCTATAGAACCTAGTTCTCATGGTCACGTGCCAGTTAGTGAACAATAATGCTATAAGGCCATAGTACACCTATAGAGCTACTTGGCTTACCAAAGTACACATATAGTAATACTTGGCTAAATAGTGTACTTAAAAATAAGTATGTGAACAACATCATTCCGTCCTACCATCACAAGACATGGAAACAGGCACAATGGCCAAAGGCTAACAAGACCCAAAGGTCGTAGAAACAACAAAGAATGGGTAAAACATCGAAGAACAACAATTATCCACAAACATTATCAATTTACCTCTACACAAGCATTAATGCAAGGCAGAAATAACCACAAGGGAAAAAAGGTAAACACGCAATACCCCATTCACGGGTATTGGTGAAATTTTCAAATAAAACTCAAAGACATCAAAAGTTAAGGCACAAACAACCTACCTCGATCCTAGGAGATGGATATACTTGAACCACAAGGCTTGATTCTCCTCAAAACTGTGTAGATCTATGAAAACACACAAAACGTTCAACCCTTGGTAAATTGAGAAAAGGGAGGAATTGGAAAACATGGCTCCAGGAGTAGGAAAGACTCTCCGCTGCGGTTCCAACCCAATTGACAGCAGTCGATTCGGAGAATGGACAGAGGCTCAGGGATTTAGATAAATTCCACGGTCTTACGATGTCTCTCGGTCGAACATGACCTAGAAGAAGATGATTCTGTCGATTAGGTGCGAACCCAGTCTGTTTAATGAAAAAAAAATACACGACGTGTACTCCACTTTTCCGTACTCTAGTTTAAGTGGCCTCCACTTCTCCCCTACACACCATGTGTGTGTCCCGGACATAGCCAGCACACGGCCTGATGTGGCAAGGGAGTACACGGCGTGTACTTAGAAAGTACACAACGTTTACATCAAAATTTCCATAAATTCCCCTTTTCTCAAAAACTCCAGGAAAAGGAAGAACATACCTGAAACAAAGATCTGGGTTCTTACAACATATACTTATACTTCATTTACTCCCTTTCTTCCAATATGAAAATAAAACAAAAACAACATTCTTATAAATGTTCAACCTGTCATTTCCATAAACAATGTATTCCATTTCATAATTCTATATCCTAATGATTATTATAATACACATATAATTAATATAAATGATATTTATATGACTTTTTACATAATTATAATCCTGATATTAGTATATGGACTATAGATATAAAAAATTAAGAAACATGCAAAAAACAAAGCGAATATTACCCGAAGTGAAACCATAACATTGAATTGTAAACAAGAGGGGAAATATATGGTCATAACAAAACCATGTATGATATTAGATATTATAATAATATTATGTAAAATATGTGTAATAAATTAAAATTTATTATACAGGAAGCTTGTATGAGTACGAATATAGTCTAGACCCAAGGAAATAGAATTTCATCTCACTTTTTAATCTGTAAGATACATGCCTCATTAACCACTAACATCTTTTGTGAGGGATATATACTCGCCATTAATGTATTCAGTGAGTATTAATGTTAAATACATTGATATTTTCATAACCATTTTATGGACTTTCTATCATGTGGTTTATTGTTCAAATGTTAGTAAATTTTTAAAGTAATTTTCTCTCACCTTTTCCCCCTTTGAGACACATTCTATGTTATACAACTTTATTTTTATATAAGGTGTATAAAAAACCTTTGACTTGTTATAACATGAATATCATTATTTTCATGCTATTTTAAAGCCTTATGTAATTTCATTTTCATGCATGAAGAGTATGATTTAATGTTGCCTTGTGGTAAGAGTATATTGAAACAGTAACTTTTTTATCAAGATTGTCTATGATCATGTTTTCATTAATGAAATATTATGATCCATGTTTTAAGAACACTAATTAGTTTAATACAACGATGTTTATTATTTATATCTTCTGTTATTTGATCAATTTTTTCACTCTTTAGAACACAAGATAATTAAGAAGATATATTTGTGGAAACATGACCTTACATCTCTCTTCAATCAAAAATATGTGTTCATTCAAAACCATGGATTAAAAAAAGGGATTAGTAGAATATTAAAATAATATCCTATTTTCATTCAAATAAATTTTCATCCTATATTCCTTTTACTAATGTTTTCAAATGAATCTTCTTATTACTTTCCTAACAAGGAATTTTAAAGACATTTTTTCCATGTAATTGAAATGTTATTTTTAAGTTATACAAAATATAAGGATTTACTCACCATAAATTATTTAAAGTCTTATTATAAATTTTAAAATGTTAGTTTTTTCAGAAAAATGGTTTAAAATTGATTTTCAAGGAAATGGTTTTCAGAAGGTTTTCAAGCATCTTTTATTAGTTTTCATGGAAAACAATTTTCAAATGGTTTTCAAAATCCTCTAAATGTTTCAAAAGGAAAAAAGGATATAAAAATGTTTTCAATGACTATATTATAATTTTTAATGTTTATTTCAATGAAAATAGTTTTAAAAGTTTCACGTTTTATGAAGAATTATTCCAAGGAGAAAGGTTAATTTCCTCATGGTTTTTTTAAATTATCCTTTAATATTATTTCCAATCTAAAATAACATTTGTTGATGTTACTAATGGAATTGTGGAAAACCGATACAATGGTTCCATTTATATTTTATCTTGAATGGTTTATGATTTATGGAATGATTTGTATGAAATTCTTTCTCTTTCATGGAATACATGATTATGAAACCTAATTCTTTTCATAGGTTCTGTTTTGTTGAAATGATTATATGACCTATCTCGTTTCCATAATTTACAATATTATTGCTTTTTTATGATACCTAATTTATTTATTGGGTTATGATGTGATTGTTTATGATTTTGTATCACAAGTATGTATGATTTTATTATGATATTCATTTGAACGATATATCCCTCTAATGAATTGGGAAATGATAAATGTTATATGAGATCAAATGGTACAAGGGATGGCATCCCAAGCCCGAAACAAGAGGTTACACAAGATCACATTGCATACCAGAAACAAGAGGGTATATGGGAGGGGATCCCAATCCTAAAACAAGTGGGTACATGGGAATACATCACAAGACTAAAACAAGAGGGTATATGGTAGGTCATCTCAAGCCTGAAGAAGGTACATTGTTAATTATTATAATCCTAACATGGTACCATGTTCATGTTTGGAAGAATTTATATAGGGTTTCTATATGCTTATGTGTCTTCCACAATTCCTAGTCTTATTCTTATATTAGTGTTTCATGGATCATGGTCTTTTTATCCTTTGTATTCATGTCTTATAAAAATTAAAGCATTATTCTACAATTTAGGTTTATGATATTCGATATACAGGGTATGATCTTAAAATGTTTTGATCACCTTATCATTATCTTTTGTTCGTGAATATGCTAACATGTCTCCACTGTTTACCTTTACTGAGCATCTAAGATCACCCCTTTTTTATGTTTCGCTCTCAATGATATGAATATATTTATTTAGTATGGCCTATATAAAAAGGATGATAGTTAATAAGAACCTTGTGGGGGGAAATATAACATACGTATCTACCATTTTTTATGTTTTCATGATTCCAAAGGCACTAGAATAATATTGTGTGTGGGCATCTATTTTTTGTAATATTTTAATATTTCTATAAAAGTGATGTAATGTCTATGTATGTTTAGAAAATGTTGTTATAATTGGTATCAAAGAAAATTATTAGTATAATTTTAGAAAATAAGATAAGAAACCATTATTTATTTACACAGGTATATTTCTATGGAAATGTCTAGGTATTTCTCTAAAGATATGTATAAGGATGGGTTAACATTTAGGAAAATTTCCTAGAATTTTTGGAAATGATTGAGTAAGTGGTTTCCTAGAAATACATCTCTCTTTGGATAATACAGGTGTATGTGGATCTGGAATAGATATTCCTAGGGGTAACTACTTTGGAAAGATTTTTTGGTCAATAATCTAGGTAGTCTAGTACATGACAATGGATCTTACTACACATCTAGTTTTTCACACTTGGGGGATATTCGTGGGAAATTAAAAAACTCCCCATGAACCATCATAAATAATTTAAATAGAAATTGAATATGAATAAAAAAGGATAAAATTGGATTAATTTATTAAATAAGTAGCTTTCATGATTTATACATCCTATAAGTAATTCTTTTTCCTGATTATGTGGTCTTCCTCTACGATTTGTGTTTCACACCCTGTGTTTTCATGTTCAGGACAATAGGGAGAAATAGAAGAATCATGGTTAACATTGACTGTTTCACATTAGTAATGTATTAGAATTATGAAAATATATTCCCCATTTTGAAATCTAATAAATAGATTCAATAAGGTGGTATTATTATTTTTATACTCTTGAACATAAAGTGACAACAAATGGCACGTGAATGGTAGGTGACATTCTTCTAGTATTATTTAAATTAATCATAAAAAGGATGATTAAATTGATTTTTAAGAACATTAAGACATGATTCATATTTAATAATATAGGAAATAAATATTATGGGATATTGTTATAAATCATTAGTAGTGGTTTATGAATAAAATTTGATGAATAAAGTACTTATGTTTTGGAATTCAAAGATTATGTTAAATGAATTATAAAATATATATGTATTTATAGTATAATTTATCATTATGTATTGAAATGTAAAATTTTAATTTTGATGAATACTTAGAAAATTAATATTTTTATTAAGGTAAGGTATCCCTTAATGTGATCAAGATGTTGAGAAAATTATTTTTTTCTAGGATATAGAGCTGATTGATTAGGATAAAGTAAATTAGATAACACTGATTACTCTTGATCTGATTATTTATTTGTTGAAAAGTGTTCTATGTAATCATGGATGACGTTTACAACTTCATGGTTTTAAGGAATATATCTAATAAACATTGTAATAAGAAATAATGCTTGTTATCAAATATTATTTAGTGTATTTCATATTATTACCACGTTTTAGAAGAATATATGATGAGGGAGTTCAAATGTTTAGAATGTGAAGACAAAGATCTACTTTGTGATATATGGGGGATTAATGTTAAGATGATCTTGTGAATTTCATTCTAATGTTTTGGATTTTCAAATTTTGGAAGTGTTATAAGGTGAACGATTTATGAAATGTTTAACTTAGTATTCAAATAAATTTGATAAAATAAATGTATTATCCCACCACCTGGGGATTTCTACATATTGGATAATGTGTGTTACCCTTTTTATGAAAATATATAAATATTGAACTATAATTATATTTATGGATCTCATGGTCTGTTAATTCTTCAGAAATGATAAATCCACCTTCATTTCCTGGAATAAGAGATGAAGTGGAGGTTGATCAAGGCATAAAAAATGATGATATTGTATTGAATCAAGTAAGTATATCTTCTCATGAAATCTCTGCAAACCTAGTGAAATGATATTGAGACCAAAAATTTTATCCTAGTATAATCTTTTAAAATGTATAAAATGGTTCCTTAGTTCATCGTTGATTTTTGGCTTTGTGATTATTAACTTTATCCTGGCCATTTCTCTATCACTCTCCTCTAGAACTTGATAGTTAAATTTCTCTTCCATGTCCATGTTTTCACTTTCCAATTATGTTCTCCTACATGTAAACCAATCTATGTGATGCTATGGGTAACCATTATGGTTCCAATTGTTTTTTAAATGTTGTTTTAGTGTTTATTATTACTAATATGTGGGTTTCTATTAAATTAACATAAATGTATTAAAAACTTGATAACCTAGAATATTTTAGAAGGGGAGTTCAATTTTAAGGTGTGTAGAATGTAACACCTGAGAATTTCTGAATTATTATTTTTAGAATTAATTTACTCTTTTTGATATTTTCATTTCCCGTAAGAATAAAAATAGTTATTTTATATATATTAAAGCACTAATATTGTCTTGATAATTATGCAATTCCATGTTAATAATGATCTAAATGCAATATAAAGATTTTATTTCTCTATACAGAATATCGAGGATTACATACATTACATGCAATACTGATTTTCCTCGACGGCCTGCATAACACACAAGACCATGTTTTACTAAAAAATAATATATAAATAAATTATTATTATTTAATACATTAATTATTAACCTAGATATTAAATTAGATGTTATGAATAATATTGACAAACTTATGAAAACCTATTATTTACACATTTATAAAATGAATTCAGTAGTTATAATGAATACAAGAACCAATTAAATATGAAGGGAATATTTCTATAGAAAAATATTTTCCTATGAAATTAAACCAATTAAAATTAGTAAGTGATATTACTAATATATATATATATATATATATTATAATAAATAAATTTTTTATATTCATCAAATATATCCAATATAAATATGATAAGATCAAACCAAAATTTACACATTAAAAAATATATTTTTATTAAAGTGCTTTTAACTCTTTTTTCTAGAGAACCTAGTTTTAATCTAAATTTTAGCACTTTTAATAAATTTATATGTTATAATAAAATTCATTTTTTAAATAGAAGAATAAAAATTATGTTATGATGAATTTTTGGTATTTTTCTATGAAGTTTCAGTTTTTGTTGAATAGTGAGAAATGTTGAAAATTAACACAAAATTTATTTTTCATCCAATTTAATTATGAGGATAAATAATATTATTAATTTATTTTAATGTATAATTAAATTATATTTTTTATGAATTTTTAAAATTTTTTAATTGGAATCTATTTCACGTTGAAATTGGTTATAAAACCCAAGGAAAAGTTTGAACATTTTTACTTTAAAACCCCACTTTAGCATCCCGTGTGCAGGATTATAGTTAAATTAATATATGATAATTTTATGTTTGTAATTTGGAAAATTGTATTCCATATTTGGAATCATAATAATTTATAATTTTAAATAATTAAAACATAACTTTTTACCAAAAATATTAGTGAAAGTATTTGAAATCAATTACAATGATTAAGGATAAATTAAACTTAATAAGGGACTAAACCATAACCCTAAGGCATAAAACAACCTATAAACGTTTCTGAAATACATTTCATAGAAATATTTCGATCCTATTATCCTTTGGATATAAATTTTAACAATATTGGATTCACGTTATATAAAAAATAGTTGGGGTATCCCTATTCCCAAATATTACAGGAGTGCCACTCCTCCCTCCCACATCTTCACACCTCTCAAGCCACATAATATTGTCCACTATTTACCCGATTTATATTCCAAAATCCATACCTTAACCCTTGTATCCTCCCTATGGGAATAAATTCATCCAAGGAATCCCTTTGCTGAAAACCAAAAGGAGTTATCCAAAGAACATGTAATATCCTCCCTCAATATCCTTTATCTTATATGTAATGTCCTCCCTTCAATATCCTTTATCTTATTTTTATTCTCCATACCCTCCACTCTCCAAATTAAATTATTATAAAACAAAATCAGTATCCACAATATATTGAGATGTGTTTTGGTAATATTTAGACATACACATACACACACTTCTTTCTAATGGATAACCAATATACTGTTTATGTATATCGCAGACTACCTCCCCACAAAACGATGATTGTTCATTTTTCCTTTACAGCCTCTGATGGTGGACATTATAATGAACATGATATTTTTATATAATATTAATGATATTTTTAATTTCCATAAGATTCTTCACATATTTTAAAACACATATCTTTATACTTTTGATCTTGTTTAAATATGCTAATTTTCTTAAAGGTATTGTGGAATACCACCCCCATCAAAGCGATGTGATTCATACACACACTACAAGGAATTTATTAAGGATGTGTTTAGAGAACATATATGATATATATGATATAATAATGATACTAAAATAATGATCTATATAAATATATATTATTACCTGTCATTTACTCACTTTCTTCCAAAATAATAATAAAATGGAAACATCGTTCATGAGTCGTATTACCTACTGTATACATGAACTGTGTATTCCATTTCATAATTCTATATACTATATATTATTATAATAAAAATATAATGTATATAAATGATATTTATATCATTTCCTACATTATGTACATTATTATATAAGTATAATGACCAAATATATAATAAATTAAAAGGCATGTGAAGATCAAAGCAGATACTACCCAAAGTGAAACCATAACATAGAATTTGTATGAAGAGGCTAATATAAGGTCATAAAAAACCCCATATGGTATTATATTGACTAATATTCTTCTATAAAAGATTTATAATAAAACATAATTTATTATACATAAAGATTTTATAAATACAAAAACATTCAAGACACAAGGTAATGGAATATAATCTCACTTTTTTCTGTGAGATACATACATTATCCACTCCTCACTTCTTTTGTGTAGTGTCTCTAATTCCCATTAATGTATTTTATGTCTACCCTATTTAAATATATGGGAATTTACATAACCATTTTTATGACCTTTATGTCATGGGGTTTAAGTATCAAATGTTACCTAATCAGCAAAGTAAGTTTGTCTCATTTTTTCTTGCTTTGAGGCACATGGCATGTTATACACTTTTATTTTTATATGAGATGTATAAAATACATTTTAAATGCTATGAAATGAATGTACTTATTTTCATGATATTTAAAATCTCTATGTAATTTAGTATTCTTATATATGGAATATGATTCAATATTACTATGTTGTAGGTGTTTATTGAAATAATATCCCCATTTATTGAGATTATTTATGATCATGTATTCATAAATGAAATATTATGATCCATATTTCAAGAAAGATCATGAATTTTCTTATCTGGTTATCAGTATTGATGTCTAAATGTATTGTTATCATATTTCCACTCTTTGATACTTATGAAATTTAATAAAATATTACTATAAAATGCTTTCCTTACCTCTCTCATCGTTTGTAAATAATCATTCATTCAGAACCATGATTTTAAAAAAGGGACTCCAAGAATATTATAAAAATATCCAATTATCATTAAAATAAAATTTTAACCTGTTTGTATTTGACCAATTGTTTCAAAGGATAATTCTTGTCACTTTTTTAATGAATCATTTTTCTAACCTTTTTACCATACAAAATGAATGTTATTTTTAACTCATATGACCTATACAGATTTACCCATCTTCAAAAATATTAAGACTTATTTTCATGTTTAAAGGGAATTTTTTTTAGAATTTTTTTTTTAAAATAAATTTTTAATGATTTGTTTAAAATGTTTTCAATATTATTATTTTTGTTATCATGGATGATGGTTTTCAAAAAGGTTTTCAAGATCCACTAAAAGATTTGAAAGGAAAAAAAGGATTTCGAAATTTTTTCAATGCTTTCTTTATAAGATTTCTAGTTTATTTTCAGGAAAATGTTTTTCAAATGGTTATACATTTTAAGGATCATTTTTCCTAAAATAAAGGATAATTCCTTTTTGAATTTGTTTTAAAATATCTACCAAAAAAATTTATTATCTAGCATATAATTTTTTGGTGTTACTCATACCTTTTGGGGGAAATGATATAATATTTCCATTCATATTATTTCTTTTAATTTTTTATATCTTATGGCATGATGTTTACTATTTTTTTTTCTTTCAAGAGTTATATTTTTATGAATCCTATTTCATTTCACTGGTTATGATATAATGTATTGATTATGAATCCTTTCTCATTTCCATAGGTTATGATTTGATTACATGTTTA
The DNA here is from genome assembly GCA_963277665.1 of Viscum album. Taxonomy (NCBI): domain Eukaryota; kingdom Viridiplantae; phylum Streptophyta; class Magnoliopsida; order Santalales; family Viscaceae; genus Viscum; species Viscum album. The sequence continues at coordinate 487,704,939 of OY728145.1, forward strand.
TGAAACTCGTTTCATTTCATGGGTTATGATATTATTGCTTATGATTTTATGGAATATGTATGTATGATTTCATTAGGATATGAGGGGGACCAGTATCACCCTCTAATGTATTGGGTAATGATAAATGATCTATGAGATCCAAGTGTACACAAGAGGACATCGGAAGCCCAAAACAAAAACAAAAACAATAAGAAATCCCAAGCCCAAAACAAGAGGGTACACAGGAGGACCTCCCCATCCCGAAACAAGAGGGTATAAAGGAGGACATTCCAATCTCTAAACAAGAGGGTACACGAAAGGGAATCCCAATGCCAAAGAAAGTACACATGTGATTAAAGAAGGACTAACATGTTCTAAAGTTCATATAAGGTATCCTTGATATATGGTTTTTTATATGATTATGTTTTCGTCCCAATTCCAAGTCTTATTATTATATTATTCTTTAATGGATCGTGGTATCTATTCCCTCATGATTAATGTCTTATGAAATGTTAATATTTATGAGCTGATTAGTGTTTATGATATTTGATATGTAGGTTATAATCTTCAAATGTTTTGATCACGTTATCATACTCTTATTCTCATGTTTATGCTTTAATTTCACCCTTGTTTACCCTTACTTGGCATCTGATTTCACACTTTTTTATGTTTCATTAACCATGTTATGAAGATATGTATTAATTATAACTGGCTTCCAATGGCTCCTGGATTTTCTGGTTATGTATTAATTATGACCATTCTAAGAAGGGTGGTGGTCAAGAAGAACCTAGTGGGACATAATATATCCCAATTAAATAACAGTGTTCTAGTTTCCATGTTTTCAAATACACTATTCTAATATGGTCTCCCGTAGTTGTTTTTTGTAACGTTTTACATATCCTGCAAATGTAATGTATTGTATATGTACATTAAGACCGATTTATTATAATGTTAGGTTAGATTTATGATGAAATCAAGGATTCTAGGAGGAGGGGATGAAATTTGGTGAGTGATTTGGTTTTTTATTTTCTAAACTAATGAGTTTTGGATGATTTTGAAGGATATGATATTGGGGACCTTTTGTAAGTGGGGGAGAGGAAACACTTAGAATTTTTGATACGAAATAATTACCCCCATTTTTTCATTCCTCATGCGCTGAAATGGAATATTTTGAGACTTATAACTGATATGGTCTAAATAAGACATAAAAAAATAATTGTTTCTATTCATTTTTATCCATTATCATTTAATTCTAACCATCTCTAAACTTGTTTTTACCATAACCATAGTAAATTTTTTTTTTCAATATTAATTAGGGGACAAATTAATTTAACCTTTTTAGATAATATATATTACTACTATTTCTGATATTGATTCCATTTTTTCAGATAAAACTATGATAAGTGATATAATTTAATTTCAAATTATACATAATGTTATGTCAAAAAGATGGTTTTTCATTAAATTCATTTTTATGGAAAAGATGGTATCGTATTAACTATATGAAAAGTAATCATAAATAGATGAGTATAAAATAATTTTCATAGATATATAATCTATATATTTCATTTAATTAATTCTACATTGGGTTTTATTTTTATTTTTTAAAATCATTAAACATTATACACTTTAAAACTATTTTCTGAAAAAAAGATGTTTTCAAGCATAAAAGTAAAATTATACAAAAATATTGTATAAATATTATTTAATTTTAAATAATTACTTTTAATATAAAAAACAATAATTATGTTATTTTTAAATCGAATTAAAATAATAATGGCACTCAATTTATGAAAAATAAATTGAAATATTATAAAAATCAGTATTTTCACAATTCACTGAAAAATTAATATATTCTTAAAAATATAAAAATTTCACCCTTAATTAATATCGATATGATGATTTTTAAATTGATGATGATTTTTACATTTGTTTTTTTCTATAATTTAAAAAAAATTATATAATGTTGACAAAGCATAACTAAGTCACCTTTTAGAAAAAATCATTTATTTAAAAAAAATTCTCTTTATTTAAAATTGTTATTGTTATATTTATAACCAGTAGATAATAATTGAATTTATTTTAAGAATGTTTAAATCGTATAATATTCATAATTTAGTTATTTCTATTCATACCCACTAACTTAGTTGCTAGGATATTATGATCCTGTTTAAATAATAATATTTTAATGGAGTATCGTATTTTGTTTAAACTAGGTGTGGTGCACATCGTACACAATTGTATAGTTTTTTTAAAAAAAATATATTGTAATGTATAAGGATGTTATATTTTCTTATAATTGTTTTGTCGTATTTCATACATGATATTGAACAAGATGTTCCTCTTTTCAAATCATGGTGTGTTATATTCTACCTCAATTAAATTAATTACATCCTTGAAATTTAATCATGATCACTGTAATAAAGGGTTTTACATTTTAAAATACATTTTTTAGACCCGAATCATAAAAAGAGTTAATAAAACTACCTCTTGAAAAGTGAGAAATGGATGTATGGAGTTCATCTAGAATAACACGAACTATGCTTCCAAATAGAAAAACATTGGTGGATAGTGAACATATGGACATGGAGGAAAAGTGTCAATAATTATAGATAGTGATATAGATTGTGGATCAGAAGAGATTGAATGATAATGAGAATTTTTACAATAAAAACCCATGAGTATTTTATGAATCAAAATATCATTGGATCCTTTTTTATGAAGGTAATAGGATAACTTAGTTATTTCAGGATCATTTCCCAGTATTTTAGGGATTCTAAAGAACACAAAACAAATATACACTACGGGAAAAAGGACTTTTTTCAATGGACTTTTAGCAACCGGGGTAATGACCCATCGCAAATAACCAATTATTTGCGACGAGATTTTGTCTCCCTTAAAATAAGGTTTGGTGCGGGAAGACAAACCGCACGAAGGGTATTTGTGACGGTGGGATCCCACCATCGTAAATAGTGAAGTATTTGCGACGGGGCCCATTGCAAATACCCAACGGTGGTTATTAGCTTTTTGTGACGGGATGTCGTCCCGTCACAAAAGGTGTGTCGGTAGGGACTATTTTCGATGGGACCAGTCACAAATAACTTTTTAACAACCGACAATAATAAATGCTTGCGTTGGTATTTGCGACAGGTCCCATTACTAAAGATACTACTTTTAACGGGTATCCAATCGCAAATAGTCCTGTCAGAAATAATCTAAGCTATATATACCCCCATCTGTTTTTCCTCTCATTCCTTTCAATTCTTAGATCATGTTTCTCTCTGAACTCTGATTTTAGAGGGAAAAGTTTTCTAATTTAATTTTTTTGTTAACGAAGAAGTTGTGAAGCCATCTACATCAATAGAAAATCAAGATTAAAGGTATTTATGTTTTATTTAATTAATAATTTATTTCATTTTCTTATTTTATATTTAATTATTGTTGATTAGTTGTAATTAAATTAAATTTAAATTGTTTAGTCATAATTTATTATTTGTACTAATAAATTGACATATTTATTAATAATATTTAATAATTAGTTGTAATTAATAATTATTAATGATAATTAGAAATGTATATAATTAATTTTTAGTAATTAATTATAATTGGTAATAAATAATAATAAATATGAATAATTATTAATAATTATTTATAATTATTAATAAATAGCAATAAATAGTAATAATGAGTAATAAATTGTAATAATTAGTAATAATTAATAATAAAATGTAATAAATAGTAATAAAATGTAATAATTAGTAATAAATTGTAGTAATTAGTAATAAATGGAAATAATGAGTAATAAATAGTTATAAATTGTATTAATTAGTAATAAATTGTAATAATCAGTAATAAATTGTATTAATTAGTAATAAATTGTAATAATCTGTAATAAATTATAATAATCAGTAAACAATAGGAATAATTAGTAATAAATAGGAATAATTAGTAATAAATTGTAATATTTAGCAATAAATTGTAATAATTACTACTAAATTGTAACAATTACTAATAATTAATAAAACAATTGTAATAATTATTAATAAATTGTAATAATTAGTAATAAAGTGTAATAATTAGTAATAAACTGTTATAATTAGAAATAAACTATAATAATTTATAAGAAATTTTAATAATTAGTAATAATTAGTAATATTTATTAATAAATACTAACAATTTTTAATAATTTGTAATAATTAGTAATAATTTGTAATAATTATTAATAAATACAACTAATTAGTAATAATTATTAATAATTATTAATAATTAATAATAATTAGTAATAAATACAGATATTTAGTAATAATTAGTAATAATTAGTAATAATTAGTAATAAATACAAATAATTAGTAATAAATACATATAATGAGTAATAATTAGTGATAATTAGTAATAAATAGTAATAAATACCGATAATAAGTAATAATTAGTAATAATTAGAAATAATTAGTAGTAAGTTGTAATAATTATTAATAAATTTTAATAATTAGTAATATATTGTAATAATTAGTAATAAATTATAATAATTAGTAATTGTCACGAACCAAGCCGGGTCACCATCCGACCCGGCGCCCAACCCGGTCCGCAACAAGCCCCGAAGGGCATTCCCGATCCCCACAGGCTGGCACAAGTTCCTGGGTATCAAAATGAAATTTGGGAATGATTTACCAGAAATAATAAACATAAAACAACTAATTTATTTAACAGATATAAAATGATTTTTTTATAAAACCAACCCGAACCTTAGCACATTTCAAATTCAAAGTTTACAATTCAACTAAATAAAAGACAACAACCGAAACTACAATAAAGAACCAAACTAAAACTCTAACCGAAATCTCCCGGCAAAAAGAGAGGCCGCATCAACACTAACATGTAATGAGAAGACCAACTTCAACCTAAAACAAAGAGACAATAGAGTTTGCATGCACCAAAAGGTTTTTGCTGGGTGTGATCAAAAGGCCTAGTAGGATACCACCAAATAAAATATTATATGCCACCACATCCAAAAAATAATCTAACATGCTTATTTAAAACCATACTTTTAAAACCCTTTGTTTTCAAGAAAAACATTTTTTTATGTTAAAACTAAAGGAAAAGACAACACTATGAAAATCCATTTCACAAACATTCATTTTAAAGCGGGATAGAAAATTTATAAGAACACACACACGAACACCCACTCACATGTATACACACAAGTGGTCCTCCGTATGCCGACGGAAGGCACCACATCATGGGTAGTAGAGCACTATGGGTAAATACTCTAAGGTTTATCTAGCTTAAGTAGGACCCTATAACCTCGTATCTCGGTGGAAGTAACCATAAAAATATTTGTTCTCATGCACACGAGCCACTAGTAGGGAATATACCTATAACCTAGTGGTCCCCCAACATCATCAGCATCATCATTTTTTAGTTAGTGTTGTCATCGTCAAACTTGCTACGTGAAACAGGGGCCAAACCCCAAAGAATCACTAGCATACAAGTTCTAGTCCGCCCACCTAGATACACGGGGTTTCCCTTGTGCTCAAACAAGTTTCACAGTCACATGGTATATCACTTTAACATATCACTAACCACATGAGACACCATACACAAAAACCACCATTTACATACCGAAAACACCACTTTAGAAACACCCACACTCCAAAATACATTTCCAAAATACATTGGTTGTCACTTAATCATTAAACAAATCCTCATCGGCAACACTCAAATAAAAATATAATCAATTCGCACAACTCAGAAAACATCATTAAATAACACCACAAGGGCCTACGTAATTAACATGTTCAATTATTTCCAAGTACTACTTTCAAACCATATAAATAAATTGATAAAACATTTAAAAATTTTATTAATTCATCTCATGAAAATCTGGGAAGGCCTTACACAAAAATACACCCAAAATAACCTTTTTAAATTAATTTCACACTCAAACACCATTCAAAATAAAATTTTCACCTCTGATGAAATTTAGCATTTTATTTAAAAAGTTTGCGAAATAATATCTGAAATCACTGCGAAGCTTTACACTCAAAGACATACTAAAAATCCCCCATTATAGACCAATCACACACTAAAATCATTTCGCATCAAATATCACAACACCTGCATGACTCCCTAAATTATTTAAACAATTAACAAAACATTTCTAATTGGCACATTAAAGGTTTTACATGGAAGACTCTTAATTTCCACAACATAACATTACCTAAAATTTAACACATGTTGAACCCTGTCAAATACCACATCCGTACATCGCATTTAATTAAATAAATTCAATTACATTGTTTATAAAACATTTAAATTTATCACACGACGGTTTGAATGAAAAACACACTTGGTCACATAAAAAACAACACTTTAAAACTGAACGCACAACACAAATGTACCAAAACATGTTTCTTTTTTTTTGTTACTCAAAATATTTACAATTTAAATAAAAAGGTGCAGAATAAGTTCAACATGCCAAAAATATTTCCAAAAACATTTCACACCTACCAGTCAACCCCAAAAATGCATCAAACAATGTTTTTTATCCCAAACACCACTTAAATAAACAATTTATCAATTCATACAACATAACACATGCGTACCACAAGGCCTTACTCCAAAACACACAAATTTTACATGCAAGAGCCATTTTAGAATCAATTGCACAACCAAACTCTTCTAAAACCACATTCACACCATAGAAATAATTAATTGGACACTTTTTGAATTTACCATAATAAGGAAGAAATAAAAAAACATGACTATTTCTAAAGAAAGTGAAATTTTCACCACGCACGCATGTCAAACAATTTTAAAAACTCATTTCGCACAACCTATAAAGAAAAAAAATCATATATACAACAACATACATATAAACAACAAGAATATCCTATTTAGAAAATCCAATTTCATTAAATGATCATGCCAACTAATTCAAAACATAGATCACATCAATCAATTAAATAATAGAACTTATTAAATTAACTAAACAACCTAATTAAATTATCTAAAAGATATCAAGGCATGGAACCACCTACCTCGGTAGAAGGAATTCCTGAAAATCTAGTGCGCGACTCCAATTGATCGCCAAACACAGCACAACAAAATCAAAATAGACCCTAAAACAACAATTTGGACAAAAAAATGAAAATCGACCCCAAACACAATAAAACCTAACTAAAAACTCTAAGGAGGGGAAATGAGGGATACCCGGGTGGTCCGCACTTGCGGCGAAGGGAGCGGGAAGCTGCTGTGATGGTTCGGGAGACAGGCCGGGTGAAAAAAAAATGGGAACGAGATGTCGGACCACATCGCGGCCAATAGGGGAAAGTGTGGTGTGAGCAGCTGTCGCCGGACAGAAGGCTGGTCAGGGGGGTTGTAGCGCGGCGCAGACTGGACATGGCAGGGGCGCGAGACGGCGGTCCGGTGGAGGAGGGAGCAGTGCGTAGTGGGTTGTCCAGGGGAGGGTACCGCGCACAGAACCAGAGGAGAATAAGGGGGCGACATGATTTCGAGGGGGAAGGGGGTGTGACGGAAATAGGGGAAAGAGGGTCTGAACCCTAAGCAAGAAAAGAGAGAAAAATAAAAATAAAATAAATAGAATAATAGAAATAAAAAAACTTAATAACATCACATAATATTAACAATATATTTATTCTCATAATATTAGTAACAATTTAATAATTTTATATCCTTAACACTATTAATAATAATAATATTATTATTATTCTCAAACGTTAATCTTATTATTATCATTAAAACGATTTCTTAAAGTTTATTAAACTTCATATTATCATTTTATTTATATTTCATTATTAATTATTATTAATTAATTCTATTTAATTATTTGACCAAAGGGCAGGTCACACGAAGGCCCTGAAGAGGTCGCACGGCTTCGCAATCATGCTTCGCTCATGCGTCGCATGTTGTCAAGCCTCGAAGACTAATTTATCACAAAACTCAAAATTCAACCAGGACTCATCTTCCACCTTGACAGAATAATTTAAAGTCAAATAAATATTAAGGTGATAGTAACGTAATATAATATTAACAATAATATTAATTATTATAATATTAATAACAACTTAATAAAATTTATTTAATTAACGTCTTCAATAATAATAATAATAATAATAATAATATCCTCAAAAAAATATTATTATCATTGAAATAGCCCTATAATTTAAATTGTTTATTACACTTCTCATTTTTATTATCATTAAAATAATTCTTTAGACTTCGTTTAATTATTTTTATTGTTAAAGAGTCGGGCAACCGTGCGGTGAACCGGGCGAGGTCGCACGGCGACCCAGGTGAGGCCACACGGCTTCAATCACGGTGCACTGGATACAGTCAATGTCAAAACATGAATTCTTTAAATAAGAACCCAATAATTAAGTCGGGTCATAACCCAGACTACCCGATGCTCAGAAAATTAATAAAATAAATAATTTTTTAAAACGACGAGTGGGACAATTCTCCCCACTATAACACTTTCCGTCCTCGGAAAGATACAACTCAGTCTGAAGAGAGGCATCCCCCCCCAAAGGACAAAGAGTTAGGACACCACCAGTTGACTGATCAAGGAATGGAACTCTTTTACAAACATAAACCACATTTACAAACGAAAACAATACTGGGGAAACAGAGATGAGACGGGGAAACTTCCACGGGGCGACCAACATGGGGAGGCCTGAGCGGACTTCCCACCTTGGAAACAGGGCAGCATCGACTCACTCCAAAGGGATTTCAACGAGACTCACAGTGGGTCTCCTTTCCAAAATAATTTTCATAAGATACACAAACTTTGAAAATCACGTCATTTCAATGAAAAAAATCAAATTTTTATAAACTCTCAAATAGTGGTTTTCAAAAAGATTTTCCCAAACCCAAAGGGTCACAAGAAAAAGAAAAGGGGAAATTAGTGTCAGTAGGTGACATGGAAACATGGTTGGTGGCCATACTCTTGTCATTCCACCATCACGGAGAGCGTACTTGGGTAATGTCATCAACTCCACATGGTTTGCCAGACCCTGCGAGATCGATGTGACCTTTGACCCTAACTCCCTTTTGATTTCCCTCAAACAAGACTAACCATGAGGACCAAGGACTTAGGAAAACCTCGACTTACCCTGGTAACTCGTGTCCTTCCATGAGGTGTGCTAGACAGGCACCTTACTCGAAGCCAGAACATTGAGTTCCGAAAACCTTAACTCCGGTCTACCGTTACTCTTCCTAAAGAAACACGACCCAAGAGAGTAGACCAACCTCTCTCTGATACCATTTTGTCATGAACCAAGCTGGGTCACCATCCGACCCGGTGCCCGACCCGGTCCACGGCATGACCCAAAGGGCGTTCCCGATCCCCACGGCCTGCCACAAGTGCCCGAGTATCAAAGTGAAATGTGGGAACGATTTACCCGAAATAATAAACATAAACCAACTAATTTCTTTAACAGAAATAAAATGATATTTTATACAACCAAACCAAACCTTAGCATATTCCAAATTCAAAGTTTACAATTCAACTAAATAAAAGACATCAACCCAAACTAAAATAAAGAAACCAAACTAAAACTCTAACTGAAATCTCTCGGCAACAAGAGAGGCCACATCAACACCAACCTGTAATGAGAATACCAACTTCAACCTGAAAAAAAGAGACAATAGAGTCTACATGCACCCAAAGGTGTATGCAGGGTGTGAGCCAAAGGCCCAGTAGGATACCACCAAATAAAAGATTCCATGCCACAACATCGAAGAGATAATCTAACATGATTATTTAAAACCATACTTTTAAAACCCTTTTATTTTCAAGGAAAATATTTTTTAAAGTTAAAACTAAAGGAAAATAAAACACTACAAAAATCCATTTCACAAACATTCATTTTAAAGTGGGAAAGAAAATTTATAAGAACATACAAACGAACACCCACTCACACGCATACACACAAGTGTCCCTCCAAATGCCGATGGAAGGCACCACGTCATGGGTAGTATAAAACTATGGGTAAATCCCCTATGGTTTATCTAGCTTGAGTGGGACCCTAGAACCTCGTTTCTTGGTTGAAGTAACCATACAAATATCCATTCTCAAGAACACAAGCCACTAGTAGGTAACATACCCATAACCTAGTGGTACCCCAACAACATCATCATCATCATTGTTTAGTTAGTGTTGTCATCGTCAAACTTGATACGTGAAACGGGGGCCAAACCCCACGAAATCACTAGCATACTAGTTCTGGTCCGCCCACCAAGAAACCTAGGGTTTCCCTTGTGCTCAAACAAGTTTCCCAACCACATAGTATATCACTATGACATATCAATAACCACATGGGACACCATACACAAAAACCACCATTTACATACCCAAAACACCACTTTAGAAACACTCACACAACAAAGTACATTTCATAAATACATTTGCCATCACTTAATCATTTCACAAATCCTCATTGGCAACACTCAAATAAGAATATAATCAATTCCCACAACTCAGAAAACATCATTAAATAACACCAAAAGGGCCTACGTAATTAACACGTTCAATTATTTCCAAGTACAACATTCGAACCATATAAATAAATTGATAAAACATTTAAACATTGTATTAATTCAGCTTAAGAAAATCTGAGAAGGCCTTGAACCAAAATACACCCAAAATACACTTTTTAAATCAGATGCACACCCAAACACATTTCAAAATAAAATTCGCACCTCTGATGAAATTTAGCATTTTATTTAAAAAGTTTCCAAAATAATTTCTGAAAGCACTGCCAAGCTTTACACTCAAAGACATATTCAAAATCCCCCCCCCCTTTAGACCAAACACACACTAAAACCGTTTCACATCAAATATCACAACACATGCATGACTCCCTAAATTATTTAACCAATTAATAAAAAGTTTCTAATTGGCACATTAAAGGTTTTTACATAGAAGACTACTAATTTCCACACCATAACATTACCGAAAATTTCACACATGTTCAACGCTGTCAAATACCACATCTGCACATCGCATTTAATTAAATAAATTAAATTACACAGTTTATAAAACATTTAAAATTATCACACGACGGTTTTCATGAAAAACAAACTTGGTCTCATGAAAGACAACACATTAAAACCGAACGCACAACACCAATGTACCAAAACATGTTTCCTTTTTTTGTTACTCAAAGTATTTACAATTTAAATAAAAAGGTGCAGAATAAGTTCAACACACCAAAAATATTTCCATATACACTTCGCACCTACCAATAAACCCCAAAAACCCATCCAACCATGTTTTGCATCCCAAACACCACTTAAATAAACAATTTCTCAATTCATACAACATAACACATGCGTACCACATGGCCTTACTCCAAAACACACAAGTTTTACATGAAAGATCCATTTTAAATTCAATTGCACAACCAAACCCTTCTAAAACCTCATTCGCACCATACAAATAATTAATTGGACACTTTTAGAATTACAATAACAAGGTCAAAATAAAAAAACATGACCATTTCTAAAGAAAGTGAAATTTTCACCATGCACGCATGTCAAATAATTTTTAAAACTCATTTCGCACAACCTATAAAGCACAAAAAATCATATATGCAATAACACACATATAAACAACAAGAATATCCTATTTCGAAAATCCAATTTCATCAAACAAGGATGCCAACACATTCTAAACAGAGATCACATCAAGCAATTAAATCATAGAACTTATTAAATTAACAAAACAACCAAATTAAATTATCTAAAAGATGTCAAGGCATGGAACCACCTACATTGGTTGAAGGAATTCCAGAAAATCCAGTGCGTGACTCCAATTGTTCTCCAAACGCACCACAAAAAAATACAAATATACACTAAAATACGAATTTGGACAAAAACAATGAAAATTGAACCCCAAACACAATAAAACCTAACTGAAAACCCTAAGGAGAGGAAAGGAGGGATACCCGGGTGGTCTGAACTTGCGGCGAAGGGAGAGGTAAGCTGCTGCGAGGGATCGGGAGGCAGGCCGGGTGAAAAAAATGGGAAAGAGATGCTGGACCACACCGCGGCTAGCAGGGGAAAGTGCGGAACGAGCTGCTATCGCCGGACGGAAGGCTAGTCGGGGTGGTTGCAGCATGACACAGATTGGCTAAGGCAGGGGCGCGAGACGGCGATCCGGCAGAGGAGGGAGCAGTGCACAGGGGGTCGGCTGGGGGAGGGTGCAGCGCGAAGAACCAGAGAAAGGGGGGGGTCGTGACAGGATTTCCAGGGGAAGGGGGTGCGATGGAAATGGGAGAAAAAGGGTCTGAACCCTAAGCAAGAAAAGAGAGAAAAATAAAAATGAAATAAATGAATAAAATAAATAAAATAATAGCAATAAAAAATGTAATGACTTCACATAATAATAACAATATATTTATTCTCACAATATTAGTAACAATTTAATAAATTTTATATCCTTAACACTACTAATAATATTATTATTATTATTCTCAAATGTTATTCTTATTATTATCATTAAAACGATATATTAAAGTTTATTAAACTTCATATTCTAATTATATTTATATTTCATTATTCATTACTATCATTTAATTCTACTTAATTATTTGAACAAAGGGCAGGTCACAAGACGGTCCTGACGAGGTCGCACAGCTTCGCAATCATGCTTCGCTCGTTCATCGCATGCTGTCAAGCCTCGAAGACTAATTTATCGACAAAACTCAAAATTCAACCAGGAATCATCTTCCACCTTGACAGAATATTTTAAAGTTAAATAAATATTAAGGTGATAGTAACTTAATATTATATTAACAATAATATTAATTATTATAATATTAATAATAACTTGATAAAATTTATTTAATTAGCGTCGTTGATAATAATAATAATAATATCCTCAAAAAAAAATTAATATCATGAAAATAGCCCTTTAATTTAATATTTTTTCTTACACTTCTCATTTTTATTATCATTAAAATAATTCTTTAGACTTCATTTAATTATTTTTATTGTTAAAGAGTCGGGCAACCGTGCGGTGAAACGGGCGAGGTCGCACGGCGACCCTGGTGAGGCCGCGCGGCTTCGACCGTGGTGCGCTAGATACAGTCAAGGCCAAAACATGAATTCTTTAAATAAGAACTCAATAATTAAGTTGGGTCGTAACCCAGAATACCCGATGCTCAGAAAATTAATAAAATAAATAATTTTCTAAAACAACGGGTGTGACAATTCTCCCCACTATAACAGTTTCCATCTTCGGAAAGGCACAACTCAGTCTGAAGAGAGGAATATCCCCCCTAATGACAAAGAGTTAGGACACCTCCAGTTGATTGATCAAGGAATGGAACTCTTGTACCCTCATAAACCAAATTTACAAACCGAAACAAGACTGGGAAACCGAGATAAGATGGGGAAACTGCCATGGGGCGACCAACATGGGGAGGCCCGAGAAGACTTCCCACTATGGAAATATGCCAGCGTCGACTCACTCCAAAGGGATTTCAACGAGACTCATAGTGGTTCTCCTTTCCATAAGAATTAATAGAAGATACACAAACTTTTAAAATCACCTCATTTCAACTAAAAAACATTAAAAATTTTATAAACTCTCAAACAGTGGTTTTAAAAAAGATTTTCCCAAACCCAAAGGGATACAATACAAGGAAAAGGGGAAATTAGTGTCAGTGGGTGACATAGAAACATGGTTGGCAGCCATACTCCAGTCATTCCACCATCACGAAGAGCGTACTAGGGTAATGTCATCAACTCCACATGGTTTTCCAAATCCTGCGAGATTGATGTGACCATTGACCCTAACTCCCTTTTCATTTCCCTTAAACAAGACTAACTAAAAGGACCAATGACTTAGGAAAACCTCAACTTACCCTGGTAACTCTTGTCCCGCCACGAGGTGTGCTGGCCAGGCACCTTACTTGTAGCCAGAACATTGAGTTCTGACAACCTTAAGTCCGGTCTACCGTGACACTTCCTAAAGAAACACGACCCAAGAGAGTAGAACAACCTCCCTCTGAAACCATTTTGTCACGAACCAAGCCGGGTCGCCATCCGACCCGGCGCCCGACCCGGTCCGCGATAAGACCCGAAGGGCATTCCCGATCCCCACTGGCTGGCACAAGTGCCCAGGTATCAAAATGAAATGTGGGAACAATTTACCCAAAATGATAAACATAATCCAACTAATTTCTTTAAAAGAAATAAAATGATTTTTTATACAACCAAACCGAACCTTACCACATTTCAAATTCAAATTTTATAACTCAACTATATAAAAGACAACAATCGAAACTACAATAAAGAAACCAAACTAAAACTCTAACCGAAATCTCCCGGCAACAAGAGAGGCCACATCACCACCAACCTGTAATGAGAAGACCAACTTTATCCTGAAACAAAGAGACAATAGAGTCTACATGCACCCAAAGGTGTATGCATGGTGTGAGCCAAAGGCCCAGTAGGATAACAACAAATAAAATATTCCATGCCACAACATCCAAGAGATAATCTATCATGCTTATTTAAAACCATACTTTTAAAACCCTTTGTTTTAAAGGAAAATATTTTTTTTATTTTAAAACTAAAGGAAAAGACAACACTATGAAAATCCATTTCACAAACATTCATTTTAAAGCGGGAAAGAAAATTTATAAGAACTCACACATGAACACACACTCACACGCATACACACAAGTGGTCCTCCGTATGCCGACGGAAGGCACCACGTCGTTGGTAGTAATGCACTATGGGTAAATCCCCTAAGGTTTATCTATCTTGAGTGGGACCCTAGAACCACGTATCTCGGTGGAAGTAACTATACAAATATCTGTTCTCATGCACACGATCCAGTAGTAGGGAAGATACCCATAACCTAGTGGTCCCCCAACAACATCATCATCATCATCCTTTAGTTAGTGTTGTTATCGTCAAACTTGCTACGTAAAATAGGGGCCAAACCCCAGGGAATCACTAGAAAACTAGTTCTAGTCTGCCCACTTAGATACCCAGGGTTTCCCTTCTGCTCAAACAAGTTTCACAGTCACATGGTATATCACTTTCACATATCACTACCCACATTAGACACCATACAAAAAACCCACCATTTACATACCCAAAACACCACTTTATAAACACGCACACAACAAAATAAATTTCCAAAATACATTTGTTTTCACTTAATCATTTCAAAAAATCCTTATCGACAACACTAAAATAAGAATATAATCAATTCACACAACTCAAAAAACATCATTAAATAACACCACAAGGGCCTACGTAATTAACATGTTCAATTATTTCCAAGTACTACTATCGAACCATGTAAATAAATTGATAAAACATTTAAACATTTTATTAATTCAGCTCAAGAAAATCTGAGAAGGCCTTGCACCAAAATACACCCAAAATACCCTTTTTAAATCAAATGCACACCCAAACACCTTTCAAAATAAAATTCGCACCTCTGATGAAATTTACCATTTTATTTAAAAAGTTTCCGAAATAATTTCCAAAAGTAGTGCAAAGCTTTACACTCGAAGACATACACAAAATCCCCCTTTTATACCAAACACACACTAAAACTGTTTCGCATCAAATATCACAACACATGCATGACTCCATAAATTATTTAAACAATTAATAAAAAAAATTAATTGGCACATTAAAGGTTTTTACAAGGAAGACTCCTAATTTCCACACCATAACATTACCTAAAATTTAACACATTTTCATCCCTGTCAAATACCACATCTGCACATCGCATTTAATTAAATAAATTCAATTACACAGTTTATAAAACATTTCAAATTATCACATGACGGTTTTCATGAAAAACACACTTGGTCTCATGTAAAACAACACTTTAAAACCGAATGCACACACAAATGTACCAAAACCAGTTTCCTTTTTTTGTTACTCACAATATTTACAATTTAAATAAAAAAGGTGCAAAATAAGTTCAACACACCAAAAATATTTCCAAAAACATTTCTCACTTACCAATCAACCCCAAAAACCCATCCAACCATGTTTTTCATCCCAAACACCACTTAAATAAACAGTTTCTCAATTCATACAACATAACACATGCGTACCACAAGGCCTTACTCCAAAACACACAAATTTTACATGCAAGAGCCAGTTTAATATCAATTGTACAATCAAACCCTTCTAAAACCTCATTCTCACTTTACAAATAATTAATTGGACACTTTTAGAATTTACCATAACAAGGTCGAAATAAAAAAACATGACCATTTCTAATGAAAGTGCTATTTTCACCATGTACGCATGTCAAACAATTTTTAAAACTCATTTCGCACAACCTATAAAGCACAACAAATCACATATACAACAACACACATATAAACAACAAGAATATCCTATTTCGAAAATCCAATTTCATCAAAGGAGCATGACAACACATTCTAAACATAGATCACATCAAGAAATTATTTCATAGAACTTACTAAATTAACTAAATAACCAAATTAAATTATCTAAAAGATATCAAGGCATGGAACAACCTACCTCGGTTGAAGGAGTTCCAGAAAATCCAGTGCGCGACTCCAATTGATCGCCAAACGCACCACAACAAAATCAAAATAGACCCTAAAATATGAATTTGGACAAAAACAATGAAAATCGAACCCCAAACACAATAAACCCAAACTAAAAACCCAAAGGAGGGGAAAGGAGGGATACTCGGGTGGTCCGCACTTGCAGCGAAGGGAGCGAGAAGCTATTACGAGGGTTCGGGAGGCATGCCGGGTGAAAAAATAATGGGAAGGAGAGGTCGGACCACACTGCGGCCAGCAGGGGAAAGTGCGGTGTGAGCTGCTATCGCCGGATGTAAGGCTCGTCGGGGGGGTTGCAGCGCCGCGCGGACAGGCCAAGGCAGGGGCGTGAGACGGCGGTCCGACGGAGGAGGGAGCAGCGCGCAGGGGTTCAGTGGGGTGAGGGTGCAGTGCGCAGAACCAGAGGAGAAGGGGGGGGGGGTCACGACGGGATTTCTAGGGGGAAGGGGGGGTGACAGAAACAGGGGAAAAAAGGGTCTGAACCCTAAGCAAGAAATGAGAGAAAAATAAAAATAAAATAAATGAATAAAATAAATAAAATAATAGCAATAAAAAAATGTAAAAACATCAGAAAATAATAAAAATATATTTATTCTCACAATATTAGTAACAATTAAATAAATTTAATATCTTTAACACTATTAATATTATTATTATTATTATTATTCTCAAACGTTAGTCTTATTATTATCATTAAAATGATTTCTTAAAGTTTATTAAACATCATATTTTCATTTTATTTATATTTCATTATTCATTATTATTAATTAATTATATTAAAACATTTGAACAAAGGGCAGGTCACACGATGACCCTGATGAGGTCGCATGGCTTCGCAATCATGCTTCACTCGTGTGTCGCATGCTGTCAAGCCTCGAAGGCTAATTTATCGATAAAACTCAAAATTCAACCAGGGCTCATCTTCCACCTTGACAGAATATTTTAAAATCAAATAAATATTAAGGTTATAATAACATAATTTAATATTAACAATAATATTAATTATTATAATATTAATTACAACTTAATAAAATTTATTTAATTAACATCGTCGATAATAATAATAATAATAATAATAATAATAATATACTCAAAAAAATATTATTATCATTGAAATAGAACTTTAATTTAATTTTTTTATTACTCTTATCATTTTTATTATCATTAAAATAATTCTTTAGACTTCGTTTAATTATTTTTATTGTTAAAGAGTCCGGCAACCGTGCAGTGAATTTGGTGAGGTCACACGACAACCTAGGTGAGGCCTCGCGGCTTCGACCTCGGTGCGCTGGATATAGTCAAGGCCAAAACATGCATTATTTAAATAAGAACACAATAATTAAGTCAGGTCCTAACCCAGACTACCCGATGCTCAAAAAATTAATAAAATAAATAATTTTCTAAAACGACGGGTGTGATAGTAATAAATTGTAATAATTAGTAATAAATTGTAATAATTACTAATAATTTGTAATAATTACTAATAAATTGTAATAATTAGTAATAAATTGTAATAATTAGCAATAAATACTAATAATTAGTTGTAATTATTAATAATTAGAAATAATTACTAATACTTAGCAATAATTACTAATAATTAGCAATAATTAGCAATAATTAGCAATAATTAGCAATATTTAGGAATAATTAGAAATAATTTGGAATAATTAGCAATAAATAGTAATAATTAGGAATAAATAACAATAATTTGTAATAAATTAATAATAAATTTGTAATAATTAGTAATAATTAGTAATAAATTGTAATAATTAATAATTAATTGTAATAATTAATAATATATTTTAATAATTTGTAATAAATACTAAAAATTTGTAATAAATACTTATAATTTGAAATAAATAAAAATAATTGGTAATAAATAGCAATAAATTGGAATAAATTAGTAATAAATTAGTAATAATTAGTAATAATTAGCAATAAATTGTAATAATGACTAATAAATTATAATAATTGCTAATAAATTTTTAAAATTTGTAATAAATACTAATAATTAGCAATAAATAACAATAAATACCAATAATTAGCAATAATTAGTAATAATTACCAATAAATACCAATAATTAGTAATAAATAGCAATAAATATTAATAAATTGGAATAATTAATAATAAATTAGAAATAATTTGTAATAATTTTAAATAAATTGTAATAATTATTAATAAATTGTAATAATTAGTAATAAATTGTAATTATTAGTAATAAATTGTTATAATAGGTAATAAATTGTAATAATTAACAATAATTAGTAATAAATTATAATAATTAGTTATAAATTGTAATAATTAGCAATAAATACTAATAATTAGCAATAAGTAATAATAATTAGCAACTATTACTAATAATTAGAAATAATTACTAATAATTAGCAATAATTAGCAATAATTAGGAGAAATTAGCTATAATTAGTAATAATTTGCAATAATTAGCAATAATTAAGAATAAATTGCAATAAATAGTAATAAATAAGAATAATTAGAAATAAATATGAATAATTAGTAATAGTTAGGAATAATTTAGAATAATTTGGAATAATTAGAAATAAATAGGAATAAATTGTAATAACTAGTAATATTTAGGAATAATTAGTAATAAATTGAATTAATTAGAAATAAATGCTAATAATTAGCAATAATTAGTAATAATTAGCAATAATTAGGAATAATTAGCAATAATTAGTAATAAATAGAAATAAATATTAATAAATACAAATAATTAGTAATAAATATGAATAATTAGTAAGAAATATGAATAATTAGGAATAATTAGTAATAGTTACGAATAATTAGGAATAATTAGTAATAAATAAGAATAATTAAAAATAATTAGCAATAAATTGTAATAATTAGTAATAAATTGTAATAATTAGTAATAATTATTAATAAATATTAAAAAAAATCAATAATTAGCAATAATTAAGAATAATTAGAAATAATTAGCAATAATTAGCAATAATTATTAATCATTAGCAATAATTAGTAATAAATAACAATAAATAGTAATAAATAGGAGTAATTAGGAAAAATTAGGAAAAATTAGCTATAATTAGGAATAATTAGTAATAAATATGAATAATTAGGAATAATTAGTTATAAGTAGGAATAATTAGTAATAATTAGTAATAATTAGTAATAATTAGTAGTAATTAGTAATAATTATTTATAATTATTAGTAATTTGTAATAAATAGGAATAAATAGGAATAAATTTTAAGAACTTGGCACAATTTTCTATGGATTGATGACACTCCTTTCTCTCGATGACTCTTCTCATTTCAACTCTCACCAACTAAAAAAATTATGAAAAATGTGATGCTATATAGGCATATTTGATCTCGTATGCACGAGATTGGTTATGAATTCATAGGATCATATTTTTATAATGTTTTCAGGCGGTGACAGTTTGAAAAAGACGATTCATCGACGAAAAGGGGGAACTTTTGTCCGATGCCTCATTTACTTGCATCATTGTCACACTGAAATCACAATGAACACTCTGGTCGGAGTTACGCATCTTCATTCTCGTGTATACGAGAATGAACATGCGTACCTCCAAACAGATTCTTCATTGTGATTTTAGTGTGAAAAAGATGCAACTAAATGAACCGTCGGACAAAATAGTAGCCATCAATCCACTGTAAATTGTTTCAATCTTAATTAATGGTAATTATTATGAGTTAGTAGTAATAATTTAACTTCTTTTTTTAGATAGTTTTTTTCTAATTTCAAATTTTTTTAAAAAAGTGATGATTTTATATTTTATTGAAAAATATAGATCAAGGAAGTCGACATCTGTCATTATTAGATGACCGCTCATGGATAAATCAGCACAAAAATCCAAATGGTACTGGTTTAAATCCTGTATATATTGAGGGTCTTGAAGCTTTCTTAACATTTGCATCATCAAAACCAGAATATGTTTCAGAAGGCATAATTAAGTGTCCTTGTAAAAAATGGGTTCTCAAAACGTTTGACACATTTGACAAGGTTGGGGGACATCTCTTGCGTTTTGGTTTTCAACCAGATTATGTTTTTTGGTATCAACACGATGAACACAGATCCAGAGAAGATACTAATAACTTGATTAAAGATCCATCCTAGTTTCAAAATTTTGTACAAGATGTTGCAGATCAATCTATTCAACAAACTCAAACTAATGATGATATTGATTTAACTCCTGAGTCGGCACCATTAGAATTTTATGATTTGTTGAGGTCTATTGAGGATACATTATAACCTGGTTGAAAGATAAGAAAATTAGAAGCGGTTGAAAAATATATGGCTATTAAACCAAATAATGAAAAGTCAAACAACAGTTTTAATCAGATATTTTCTTCGGTTAAAACACTGTTACCAGAATGACATGTGTTTCCTGCAAATTACTATGGGAGCAAGAGGTTGGTTTGTAATCTAGGACATAGTTATCAGAAGATTCATGCATTTAAAAATGATTGCATCTTATATTCTGGTAAAAATGAGTTGTTGGATAGTTGTCCCACATGTGGGAAATAAAAGTATAAAGATGATCAACCAGGAATGTATAGATCGATTCCAGTATAATAGTTGAGATGTTTTCCCCTTACACGCAGGAAACAACATTTATTTATGTCTCATAACACATCGTCAATTAAGTCATGGCACAAAACCAATATTTCAACTGGTAAAATCGTGAATCATCCATCTGATGGTGATTCATGGAAACATTTTGATCTTCTGCATCCATCTTTTGCATAAGAAGCCCAAAATGTGTGATTGGGTCTTTCTACTAACGGTTTCTATCCGTTTGGTTCTTATGTTAGTCAGTATTCATGTTGGCATGTCTCTATAACTCCGTACAATCTACCTCCATGGAAGTTGATGAAGGATCCCTATATCTTTTTGACATTAATAATCCCAGGACATCTGATAAAAGAATAATGATGTTTATTTGAATCCATTGATTGATGAGTTAAATGCATTGTGGATTAATGGTGTTAGTACATATGATGTTGTTGCGAAACAAAATTTCACATTAAAAGCTGCATTGATCTGGATGATTAGTGACATTCTAGAATATGGCTTGTTATCTGGCTGGAGTACTCAAGGTCCGAAATCATGTCCTTTCTATATGAAAAACAACAAAGCTTTTATGCTCCCCAATGGACAAAACCCTTTCTATTTTGACAGTCATCCAGGATTTCTTCCAACTGATCATCATTTTCGAAGGAAAAAGTCTCATTTCGGAAAACACACAATTGAAAGGGATGAACCTCCAAAAATGATCTTAGGTACAGAATCAAAATTAGTTGTATTTTCGTTACCTCTCATCATATTTGGGCCAACAGTAAACCAATAGAAAATTCATTGCTTTGGAAAAAACATAATGGGATAAAATGAAGCATTTTTTGGGATATCCCATATTATTCTGATTTGTTGGTCCGCCACATGTTGTATGTCAGGAATATTGAGAAAAATATTTTGAAAATTTATTTCATACAGTTTGGATACACTAGGTAAGTCCAAAGATACTGTAAAAGCACGATTAGATCATGCCCAAATTTACAGGTGACCAGAACTTGAACTATTTGAAAATGTCAGATCATAGTGGTTAATGAAGCCAAAATCAGTTTATACACTATCCAAAGAGAGTCTCTTATTATATTGTCAGTGGATTGCAGATTTGGGACTTTCATATGGCTATGCTTCCAATTTGGGAATATTTGTTAAGAATGGTCATATTACCAGATAAAAAATTCTTGATTTTCATTTTATAATTGAAATACATTTGCTAATTAGATTAAGTGTTTTCTTGAATTCTATTATTAGGGATTTGGTAAAAGACCTATCATATTTTTTTCAAGACATTTGTGTCATGAAAATAGACTACGATGCGCCAAGAAAACTGGAAGAAGATGTTGTTGTAATTATATATAAACTGGAAAAAATCCTTCCACCTACTTTATTTGACTTAATGGAACATTTGATATTACATTTTCCAAATGAATCTAAATGTGGAGGTCCAGTACAATTTCTATAGATGTACCCATTTGAGAGATGCATGCAGAAATTGAAGAAAAAAGTACTTAACAAAGAATCAGTTGAAGGCTCAATTGATGAATTTTATTTGCAAGAGGAAATTACTTTTTTTTCTCTCACTATTTTGAATCTGAATATCCCTCAAACAAAACAACATGGGAAGGAATGATGGAAATGTTAATGATGAAATGCAAAATCAATTATATGTTTTTAATCATCCAAACCATTTCTTCGGTGGAGTTCAAGAACAATGGATTTCAGGCAATGAACATCACAGAGCTCATACATATGTTCTGCTAAATAGTGAAAAAATGACATCATTTGTACTGTGAGTGCTTCTATCACTTATTATATACTTTCTGTTATAGTATAGAAACATATTTTATTTTTAGGTTATATAATAATCATATCAGGAAACAACTTCCGTAAATTACAGCAGCTGCTCTTCAAAAACACAGACAAAAACAATTTCTCAATGGTTTAAAAAACTTGTAACATAAATTATTGATGGTTTAATATCAATTCAGTTTACTATTTATTATATTGATAATTGTTTTACAAATTTTCAAATGTCTCATCATGTTGATAAAATTGATAAGCAACTATGTATATTGAGTAATATACCATCCAAAATGGTTAAATATTATAATACATATGTGGTGAATGGTTTTAGATTTCATACATGTGCATATGGGGAATCAAAAAACAATGAACATTGGAGTTTTTCTGAGAGGATCGAATCATGGAGGAACTGAAGTTGACTTTTAAGGCATTCTGGATAAAATTATTGAGCTATGTTATCTTGCACATAATTACATAAATATGGTTAAATTTCGATGGTTGGATACTAAGAGAAGCTTTCTTGTTCATCCGACTCCTGGAATCGTCGATAATAAATATAAAATTCTTCGTGAAGTAAATGAACCATTTTTACTGGCTCAACAGGCCCATCAAATTTATTACGCAATGAATTGTGCTACTTCAAGAGATGTGAGTGATTGGTGGAGAATAATAAAAATTAAATCTCAGGAAAATCAATTTACTCAAACTGAATGTGGTTCCGCTGAAGAGGAAGGAATTTAAATTTTTCAAGAGACTACTCAAAATCCATTTTTCCCAAAAAAACGTGAATATTGATTATGACACCCCATAATTAAGGGTCGACGGTGACGAAGATGTTAATGATGTTAAAAATCAATTTGAAATGAAAATGGATGGTGAAATTGAAACTCATATGGATAGTGATGATGTCGAGGAGGAATATGAAGACATAGACATCGTCATATATGAAGATAATTATGAAGGTGAACATTGACATAGATAAATGATGGTTATTATCATAACTAATATATATCTATATATAATAGTTATTTTGAACAATCTGCTAACAAAAATCATTTTGTGTTTCATAAGGAATCTGATCTATTTCGCGAGTTAGAGGAGGTTGAGCTACCTTTGGATGATGGGAATGTGGGGTCATCTGACCCTCAGCCTACTGGTGGTTCAGGAGGTACGCAAAGTGGGTGCGGTCTTGCACGAATTATGATTCCTGACCCAATCCCCGAGCGATGTCCACATCATGGATTCAATCCACGCCCACAGAGGTATGGTAACCTGTATATTTTAGCTATATTTCATCAATTTATTTACATATATACTAATTATTTGATTATTTATTATTTTTTCATAGTTTTGCACATGTAGTTGTTGGACAGGGGAGCGCTATCTTGTGCAGTTATTTTTCTCAACCATGGATCATAGGGGAACAGATTCCCGTTGATGGGAATCTCGGTATGTACAATCATTGGAAGATACGTAAATAAATAATATTTATTTTGAAATTTATTTTATTAATAACTTGATATTATAAATTATTTGTTAGTTTTTATGGTATCCCATTGATGATAGCATGTGTGATGCTATCCATGCATCATGGTAGGTGGCAACGCATGAGTGTTTGCATCAGTTTTTTCAAAATTTGAGAAAGACAACCATGAAGAGTGCAGGAGCGAAAATATTTGATGAGTCATGTAGAGCCCACCGACTAGATTACATTTCATCTCAAGTTTGGGATGGATTATGTGAACACTGGTTGGGTGGTGGATTTTAGAGGAGGTTTTTATTGGGTTTGCAGAACCTGCGGAGACTGGAGGTGACACATCAAGCTCGTAGTCGTACATTCATTACGCTTAGAGAGAATCTGGTATGTATTTTTTAAAAGAAATTTATATAACTTCAAATATAAAGAGTTTATTTTATATTAATATATGCAGTCAAGCATCCTGATATTACAGAGTATGATGTTTATCGGAGGATGTACAGTGATCCAGCCACCGGAGAGATTAGAGGTGATCGTCAGCGTCAGATTCTGGTCAGTCTTATTCTTTTTTCAGTTTGATAATTAAATCCATATAATATATTTACAATTTTAATTTCAAATTAGAATTGGAGTCATATGAGGCTGTGACCTCTAAAAAACAGGCTGAGGGTCAGGAAAAAGGGACTGATCAGACCAGTACCCACCATTTCGACGAGGCGGCATTGATGCAGGCGACTTAGTATGGATTTGAGAAGGGATAAGTAGTTGGTATCGGCTCTCATGTGACTCCTGATACTAATTATGGTTCTTCTTCGATGTCGGTGTCCAGCTCGAGAGGAGCTTTTGGAGAGAAATCATCTTCTACCTCACAGTATTAGGAGATGTTTCGAGCTTAGAAAGACGTTATAGAGAGTTTTTAAAAGAAGCAAGAAGAGATGCGTCAGCAGCAGCAATAGTAGAAGCAGCAACACGAGGAGGAGATGTGTCTATGGTAGCAGTATCATCACGAGGAGATGAAGTACATGTGCCGCCTGACTCATAGTTTAGGTATGAAGTTTACTCCACCATCTTCTTCCACTCCTCCACCTCCTCCAGAAGACGACCACCCCCAGTGATTTTTTTAGGTTACAAACATTTCAATTTAAAATTTTTTATAACATGAAAAATGTACAGTTTCTCTCTTTTATATTGGTGCAAATATTACATAATCTAATTTCTAATATATATGATTTTTTTGTGAATATTGAGAATTTTAATAATTTTTATTTTTTTATTATTTTGATAATACTAATATTATTGTTTAAATAATCATAATTTTATTAAATATATTTTTTCAGTGTTATATTTTTTAATTTTTTTTATTTTTCTAATGATAATAATATTAATAATAATATTTTATGATATTATATATTTTTTTGTGAATATTGAGAACTTTAATATTTTTTTATTTTTTTATTATTTTAATAATATTAAAATTAATTTTTCAGTAATCAAAATTTTATTAATTTTTATTATATATATTTACTATTTCTGATGGGATCTGTTTCGATGGGTTCCCTTCATAAATAGCCTAAATAAGTTTTTTAAAGTATTTGTGATGGGATTATGGTCTTGTTACAAAATTTATTTGCAATGGGCCCATCACAAATATTCTAAATATATATTTTCAAAAAAAGTATTTGCAATGGGATTACGGGCATGTCGCAATAAGTATTTGTGACGGGCCCATCGCAAAAACGTTTTTATATATAAAGTATATTTTTGGACACTTATTTGCTATGGTGAAGTTGCCCATCACAAAAAATATTATCTGTGATGGTCCCATCACAAATAATATTTTTTTCGACACTGTTTTCTACAACGGGATATTTGTGATGGGACCCCATCGTTAGAGCTTATTTGCGACTGGATCTCATCGCAAATAACCCGTCGAAAATATTTAGAATTCTCGTAGGGATACTTACTTGATATTTTTTTTTATTTCTAGAATACAATTTCATTCATTGGTATTTATTTGATCACTTTACACTTCACCTCTTACTTTAATGAATTTGTATCCAATATGTACATTGTATAACTGAAGCACTAAAAGTAACTTTTGACAGACCATTAGATCCTTAAAATATTAAAGGATTATTCCTTATGAAACTATTATAACCAAAATGGTTATCAAAAAGTAAGATAATATGTAAAATGAATATGAATCTATTAATTTCCAAAATTTGAAGGTGAAACCAAAGGGTTAACACTGATCATTCCTTAAATAAATGTCTATATATCCAAAATATCCTAAATAACCTCACCATGAATGATGTTTTTAACCACAGATGTTATATCATGCCCTTTCATTTTATATCTAAAAAACATAATATAATTCTTATAAAAAATTGGGTCAGATAATGAAAAATGTTATATATACCTAATACCAATAAAATTTCTACAAAAATATCATTAGTCTCCCCTAAAATAAAATTAATTAATCCCATAAGATGTTTCCCAAAATCACCATAATACATAACCTTCAAACAATCTTTGTAAAAACAATGAAATACTGACTAATACATCACATAGTAAAGTAGTATGTGTTTTACCCTTATCACCATTCGATTTTGGCATCAAATCATATGACCATTCTATATGTAATCTGTTTTTATCTTGCTTATGGGTTGTCTTTTATCTAAACCATTGTAATTATAACTTCTATAACATTCTGAAAAATAATATGAACATCCCCAAAATAGAAATAATAATAAAATAACTTTTTAACCTCTATGGTTTTTAATATAGATTAGATGTTCCCAAAAATACTAATTTACTATTAAAATACCTTTCTATGTAATTATTACCATTCTAAATATTCATGAAAATCCTTAAAGAAAATCTAATACATAACAGTCCTTCGAAGATTCATGATTCTTATGATCAAAATATAGTTGATAAAAATAATTATATATAAAAATTATAGTATCCTCAAACTCAAATACTTCACATAAAATATTGGTATGACATACATTCTTCCTTGGTCTGTGGGATAACCCTTAGTATTAAGTCATTGAAGTGGATGATTCCTAAGTTCCCCACATATAAGACATTTAATTTTGTGGAAATTTATTGCTCTATGAACTCCATTTTCATTTTGAAAATATCTTCCCCTCCATTTTAGATATTCTTCTATGTTATTCTTTCCACCTTCTGTACATGTATAAAGATGCAAATTCTTTCATCTATGTTCATTAAAACATGAAATTTCATAAAATTACCTCCTACTCATATTATACATATTTGTAATCTCATGGAAGTTCATGCTCTAAATCATATGTCGTGATAGATGATTAGAAATAATCATAATATTATTCTCTTCAATCATCATCCAATTTGGTTTCTCATAACCAAAAACATGTCAATCACATTTGGTGATAGTATTATACCTCCTAGTTCTATTAATTGACTAGAACAGTAAATCATAGTATGAGAATTTATAATCACAATGGGAAACCACCTAACTATGAAAATAATTTATAAGATATCTAAATCCTCACACATTATTTTTATTCTATGAACCCTTAATATTAAACTAGGTCATATGTTATCATCGTCTAATCCAATCCTTTCCAATGGTTTATAATGAATTTTAAATTTCCATAGAATATCCCCTTGGAGTGTTAAAATAAATACATAGTAAGTACTATAGTAATGTACGAGGTAATGCTTGATTCAAGATCGATTGACCTTTTTCAGATTTATTACCCTTGGACACATCAATTTGAGAACCACATCTAATTTTATTATCGAGATTAGGATGTAGTTTATGAAAAACCACATGCTGTATTTTTCACAAAAAAATAATGGATATTTTTGTATACATATGCTAATGCATAAATGTATAATTGGACTTATTCTAAGTTTTCTCACTAATGTTTTCTTATCGTAGTTTTATAAGATTAATTAAACATGTTATCTAATAACAACTATAGAAACCCAATCCTTTTACTCATATTATTAAATGATCATAAACATTAATATCCAATAATTAAAACCCAAAATTTGTAAAGGCCTACTGTCTTTGGATGATAAAGTTCATAATATATAGAAAAAAACTAAAACATTGAATACTTATTTTATTTTCCATTGTGAGCTCCCAAAAAAATTAATCCTATTAAATATTTAGTGGATAACCTGAGGAATACATGAAATAATGAGGTGAGATAGATATACCAAAAATTGAATAAACATGGTAAGGAAACCTAACAAGTGAGTCATAGATATAAAATGATGTCATAAAAGATATTTTCCATTATTAATAACATATAAGAATAACAAAAATAACATGGTATCATAAGATCATGATATCATAGAAAATGTAGCATCAATATATTAAATGAGATAAAAATAAGTCAAGTATAACTTTCTAGATAATATCACATAGAATACAAAGTCCCATAATGGATTAGGATTACTCCCTAATCCTATATATGAAGTCTCATGATAATATAAATATAACTAACAAATTTGAGTGCTATCTAGGAAAACCCATCAGAACATGTTTGTGATCTATGTATTCCACATAATGGAAATAAATCAAAAGGAATTAAATAATAATTACTCATATAAAGAAAATTGGTTTCCTAATCTTGTTTGATATCATTATCAAAGGAAATTGGTTTAATGAATGCATTTATGAAATGATCATAAAGAATCAATTACCTCATCAATGAAATGAATAAAAAACTAGGTATATATATCTATGAGTCATATGTTCACAATTTTGAATCATTCCATGAAATCCAATGTTTATTTCTTCAAATAAAATACATTTAGAAAGATTAAAAAATTATTTTCATGAATTTAAAATTTTTCACTTTTAGTAACATCAAAGGATTTCATATTAGATGAAAAATGAATCTTAAAGATCACATTGACCATTTCTTTAGAAAAATAAACTTCCAATTTTAAAAAAAAACATATTTTTTATCCAAAACAATCTCAAACATAAAAGACTTATTTTTCAAAAATAACCATTGAATCTTAAAAAATATGATTTAATAATTTAGTTGAAACTATGGTGGAAAAGTTCTATTCGTGATGAATACCCTACAAAATAATGATACACCTAATTGAAAAATATCATATAAAAATGGTTTTGAACCATTGGTATAGGTCCTCAAACCATTGGTATGACTTATACCAAACGTTTGGAGGGACATTGGTTGATTTTAATTTGGATTGGCCTATCCCAATGGTTTTCCCCAAACTGTTTGGATAGGGAATATAAAATAAAATTCACAGCGGAGGTTTGAATCCATGAGTTGGATGTTATATATCAAAGACATTACCAGTATCATACAATTATATTGGTGTATATTTTTTGGATAAATATTGGTATATATATGTGTGTAATTTATATATTTATTTTTATTATATTGGAAAAAATAATTCATAAACAGTAAGGGTACTTATCCCAATGGTACTCAAAATTGTTTGGATAGGTACTCTTTTAAAATTTATCTATCCCAATGGTTTTGGAAAATCACTAGGATAAGCTAACCCTATCCAAATGGTTTTACAGAACCATTGAGATAGGTGTGGTAAAAATAGTGTATCTGAAATTTTTTAAAAACCCATTGGGATAGCCTTACCATATCCCAACAGTTTTACAAAATATTTGGGATATGTGTTATAAGAAATGGTATATCCCAATAGTTTTCAGAAAACCATTGGGATTGCCTTACCATATCTTAATAGTTTTCACATAACCATTGGGATAGGGAAAATTTATGGGATATATCCAAATGATTTTATAAGATGATTTGGATCACCTATCCAAATGGTTTTCACAAACTGTTTGTATAGGGGCATTAGTATATGTAGTATTTCTAGTAGTTTCATTTCACATTTTTTTAATAAAAGTCATAAAATTCCTTTTTCAAAAAATAAAAGGGATATTCCTTTTAAATTATTTTCAAAAAATATAATTAAGGGTATAAATGAATTTAATCATTCATAGTAAAATATTTATGAATAAATTTTTAGAAAACATTTATTTGGATGAAACACTATTTTTGACCAAAAAGAGAATGAGGTTGGATTTTCTTAAAAATGTTTTATAATTAATTTTGTGTGTAAATGGTATAAAATGGTACTATTACTTTTAAACCTCCTAAATTACCATAGGGGAATAAAATTAAAATGTTTTGTTATAAAATGATCAAATAATTTGCATCAATGGGAATTCAATCTTAAGCAATCCTGAATAAAATATGATTGAAACATAAACCCTTACATCTTACGTAAAATGTTAATCATAACACCCCATAGATAAAGTACATAAATCATAATGTAAAATATCATAAGGTAGGAATGATTCATGATCATGTTTGTAATTTGGGAGAATATACACTATTTAAAATAAATTAGTTGTATATTTAAACATGTGTCTCAAAGAATAAAGTTTGAGGCAAAACCCTTACAATGTTTTTATCATTGAGTTAAGTGTTTATCACTGTTGTTGTCATGTAAGAAAAATTTAAATCCAAACATGGGAAATTTGTAAAAAAATATAAAGTAATAAAATGTAATTTCACACATAATCTTGGTATAATATAATCAATGGTTTATATATATAACCCAATAAATAGAAAATAAAATTAAGAAACTATTTTCTCACACTGAACATTAGTTGACTACTATTTAGCATCATTTATAATGGTTTTAAACATGTTATTAACATATACCACAACCATTTTGTAATAGATGGGCCTCGTAGAAAACATAAACACAATTCTTTAACATGATCATTTGGAACAAGTGTACCATATAAGGAAGATTGAGATGAAACCCTTAAAAATTTTGTATCATTGAGTTGAGAGTTGATCATTTTAGTGATTGTTTGTAAAAAATTAATATCCACACACATAAAAGTGGAAAAACAATATAATGGAATAAAATTTCATCAAATGTATAATCATGGCATAATATAATCAATTATGTATACGTATAACCCAATGAATGAAAATTGAGTTTAGAAACTTATTACCTCACAATTCCTTTTAGTTGAGAACTCTTTAGCGTTATGTATAGTGGTTTTTAACATGATATTAACATACATTAAAATAATATTTGTAATAGTTGGGACCCACCGAAATCATAAACACCCCACCCTAACTTGGTCACTGGGTACTAGCCCACTAGGTGCCACTAGTTTCCCCATAGAAATGTTGTCCCCTACTTAGGGCCCACCAATGTTCTCAAACATGTCATCAAACAATTGATTTTTTTCTTATGAAAACACATGTTCTTTCCAATTTGTTTTTAATCACTCGTACACACCATGGGTAACTTCTGAGTAGTTCACCCATCATCTTCACTAATCCAGTCCAAGAATGATTAACTATGGAGTTTTAATCATGTTGGATCCCAAAAAGAAATGTGAACCTTATTGACATGAGTCATATCATTTATCCATCTAACCCTTTAACATTATTGGGTGTTACATTCACCCACGCCCCACATTAGAGAATAATTTTCTCTTTTTGAACCCTAAATATCAATCGGGGAAGTTTCATCGCAGTAAAGGATTGGTTCCTCCTATGATATTGATGTAATAATTAGGCCACACTGAAAACACAACACCCCTCTTTAACAAGGACATCAGGTCCTCTCCCACTAGGTACCACTAGTTTCCCCATAGACACATGGTCCCCACCATGGGACCCATCCAAATGACTAAACGAGTAATTATAATAATGATTATCCCCACATTCGAACAAATCTTATTTCCGATCTTCTTTTTCCTCGCCCACACACACCATAGTTAACTTCCCAAAATGTCAAACACCCTGATTACTAATACTGACCAATCATGCTTAGTAGTGGAGTTATAATCAAGTAGGCCTTAAAAATAAAGGTGAAACAGGTTGAAATTAGTCACATAATTTATCCTTTCAACCCTTTAAAATTATAGGGTGCTAAAATATTAATTTTTATAATATAATATATGATAATTTTATAATATCATATTACTTATTTGTTAATAATGTTTCACTATCACTATTGTTTCTGGTGTTAATTACCATGTTTTCTCGTGCATGTTTTTCAGAAATATATGATATAGCTATAAAATATAAAAAATTATATTAACATTAAAAATATAATTTTTTATTATATTCATCTTAATAATCATTATTAAATTTTGAACATAGAGAATGAATCAGAATGCTTCCTCGAGATTGTAGGTCATATGTATGCACATGTGAAATTATCATTTATTTAATAAGTGAAAGGGTAAAGAGTTAGATTTTATATTAATTTTATATGATGAATATCATGTAAAATAAATAACAAATATTAATAAAAGATATCCTTTATTATCTTCCATGTAAAGCATTATTGAAAAATGAATCACATCGCTTTGTGAGGAGGTAATCCTCCATTCACATGTGCGACATTATAATATTATCTATGGAATGAAAATTTTGATGTTAAATATGATATTATCACTAAATAAGTATAATTATACCATTAATTTAATATATAATCATTATTTACATTATTATATCTTGATATGAGAAGTAGTTGTGGAAAATTAATTCCATCGGGTTAGGAGGTGCCAGTTCACCGTACACATGATCAACTGTTTTGTTTCCTATTTGAGGGAGGAGGATATGGTTTTAGTTCATTTCCTTAACATAAAAATACATAAGTATGTAAAATCTAATTATTTTATTATATTATAATGTATTAATAATTTTATAAAGAGGTGTAGGATAAAAAGAATAAAATGCTCAGTTAATGATGTTATTTTTTATTAAAAAAATTATTTAGCTTTGCCCAAAAGTCCCACCTAAGTTGGATTTATGATAAAAAACAATAATAGGACTATGGTATGGAATTATTGTGGTTATTTAGGTAGGTATTTTATGATAAGATTTTTATTTTAAATGTGTAATGGATAGGAGTGGGGTGGCTTTTATAAGTGGTGGAGAGGACTCACTTGGAATGTTTGAAAAGAAAGAATTCCATCCATGTTTTCCTCGTGAAAAAATATCTACAATGGACCAATTTTGAACCTTATAAGTGAGAATGTAGAACAATGACCATAAAATAGGAATTATATGTGTTTTTGATCATTTTTATCAATTATCTTATTAATTTAACACCTAGTAAACCCGTTTTGACCTTTACCGCAGTAAATAATTCTTTCTATTTTCATTTTTAATTATGGTCAAAAATTTAGATAACATTATTAGATAATATATATTATTAGTATTCCAAATATGGAATCTATTTTCCATAATTAAACTTAAAAAATATATAGAATTTAATTTCAAATTAAACCCACACACATGTCAAAAAAAAGATTTTCAATAAATGAATATATAATGAAAATACAATCTCATATAAACTACATGAATAGTAAACATAATTAGATGAATTTATATTCATATATATATATTACCGAAATATCATTTTAATAATTCCTTATTGGAATTAATTTTATTTATTTAGAATCGATAAACATTATACACTTGAAAACAATTTTATGAAAAAAGGTGTTTTAAAATATTAAAAAAATATAGAATAAAATATATTATAATGTTTATTTAAATGTAAATAATTGAATTAAATATAACTAAATAATAATTATTTTTATGTTAAATCAAATTAAGATAATAGTTTGACAGAATTTATAAAAAATAAATCATAATTATAAAAAATGTTATTTTTTACTATTCAGTCGTAATTAATATTTTCTAAAAAATAAAATCATTTTAATATAATTTAATATCAATATTTGGATATCAAAAATTATTTTAATTTTTAAAAATAAATTTTCTAAAATTGTAAAATAATATTTTTAAATTATTTTCACAATGAATGACTAGACATAATTATATAAAAAATCATTTTCTCCGAAAACATTACTTTTTGTTTCAAATAGTTTATATTTTATTTATAATCTGTTTCTAACAAATGAATTTATTTTATAGATATGTAAATCATATAATTTTGATAATTTATTTATCCCTATTCATACCCTCTAACTTATTCATTAGTTTTTAATGGTCATGTTTGAATACTAATATTTTAATAGAGAATCATGTTTCATTTAAAACTGATGTTGTGTGTGTCACATGCCATTGAATATATTTAATTTAATTAAAAATATATATATCATAATCTATATGGGTGTTATATTCACTTCTAATATTTTTTCTTCAAGTCATACGTTTAATGAAACATGATGTTCCTCTTTTTAAATCCTAGGATATTCCAATAAAAGAGGATTAGATTTCACTATCACAAGATATATTGATTCAAATTTTATAGGTGATTATATCATATGGAAATCTACTACTTGTTATGTGTTAACTCTTTTATAATGAGTTGTGATCTTGTTTTCAAAGTTCCAATTTGTTTTTAATTTATCCATATCCTTGGAGACGTCCATAAAAGCAATATAGGATTGAAAAGAAGTGATTTTGATAAGAATGTTGTTCGTGGAGCTTTGGAAAAAACAAGAGAAGATACCATTGTTTTTTGATTTCCAGACTACAATATAAATTTAATGGATTTGTCTATCTATTAAATGGTAAATCAAATTAGTTTATAGGTTTATTTTTTTAGAGATATAGTGAAGGAAGTAATTTGGAACATGATGAAAATTAATAGTTAAGGAAATCAATCAGATTTACTAGTAATGTTTTTATATATAATAAATTCAGATAGTGTAGATAGTTGAGTGTCCTCATAAATAAACGATCTTTATATTGGGAAGATGTGAATGATGTATGTGGATATGATAAATTATTTATCATATCATTAAGTGGTAGATATGTCAAAAGCACCCCCTTTTATTGTAAAAGGGGGAATGTATAGTTTTTATGGGGTAGAAAAACCATAGAAAAAATCTGATTGAAGTATAGAATAGAATAATGAGGAATTTTATAAAAGTATTATCTCCTCAAATCATTTTCAGATTACAATTTTGTGTTTGTGTTTTATATGGGATTTATGTTATTAATTATTCATGAGACTGAAATTATAAGGGTATTTTCATTATAATTGTGGGATATTGTGCACCGAAATTTTAATATAGTGAGATCCAACTCTATTCCCATGGTTTTTAACCCCTTTTCAATTTCATAAATTTTCCCACATTATATCAGGTGTACATATTTGTTATATTTTTTCACTTTATTTAATCTCAATATTATCCCTGCACTAGTGAGTAAATAATTTTTTAATCCCGACATATATATACCCCCTCCTCCTAGTCAAGACCCATTGAGCCTCGCATATCCCTCACCACATGATTGAATCAACTTCATAATTCCATCCATATTTCCTACATACATCACTAACCACCACATCACCCACTTCAAATGCCACAAATACCACATCACACATTGAAATGTACTCTACATTCATTGAAATCAATGATTTATTTTCATGGTAATGAATGTTTACTATAATGATTAGTGACTGATATGCATTGATGATGTCTATGATTGTTTTTATATAAGAATTCATCTGAACACAAATTGTTTTATTCAAGGATGGAACTGAAGGGGGATAGAAATATTGGCAGGGTGGGTGTCTATTACCCAATAAACCCATAGTCTTGAAATTAATTTGGAATAAACATTTGTCTAAAGAGTTTCATTTAAAATTAAAATATCTCTTCTTTTAAAACTATTTGATTCATACAAAACTTATCTTGTTTATTCAAATGTGTGTATATTTTAGAACTACTATTTATATATTCGAAAGAGAAATATATGAGTGTTTTCTCCTTTTAATAGTCACATAGTGACTGTTCCCACATTTTTATATTGTGAGTTTCTTCTATTTTCCCATGGATTTTAACCCTTGTTCATTTGGTGGGTTTTTAATGTTATATCTTTTGTGGTTTATCCCCCGCAAATTTTTCAGTTTATTTTTTTATCTGTATAATGAAGACACCAGAGGATCAATAATTTCTAATCAAAACTAGTTGTATAATAGTATGGTTCAGGGATGATGTTTTAAAAAAAAATTGGTTTTAATAATTTTTTTAAATATGGGTATGTTCTGTGATTGTCAATTTGTTGGATCATTCAGCTAAAAACATTATTGAGTTTATTAATGTCACAACTAGAGACACCCTGAACGGGGGGAGAATCTGGTTATGCTTAAATTAAACATTTCTTTAACAAATTTATCGTTTCATTAGGGTATTATTTCCATGTTGCTAAAAAATATGTTAAATATCTATTACTTTATAGCACAATCACCAAAACAATCATAGATTTTTAGGGATGTAAATCATAAACAATAAAAAAATATTACCTTTTTAACTGTAATAGGGTATGTATAAGGATTACATACTAATGATGTTTTGATGTTCTAGGTCCCAATAATATTCACTAGTACTATGGATTTAATTTATCTTCCGTGGTCACTTCCTATCAGGTCAATTACCTATTCAATATTTAAGGTTTCCCCAATTCACACCCAAGGTGGAATGCTTCTTCTTCACATCCCTGAAACACATATAACAAGGTTCTTCCATAGTTAATAGGATTGTACATCTCTTCAACACATAATAAACATCATTGTATATATTTTTTTTCATCAGACTCTACTTGTCTTTTTACCTCTATTTATATTTTATGTTATCATCTTCTTCGTTGGTCTCCCTTTTCATCATATCTAGATGTGGATGACTCCTTATGGTAATATCATTGTTATTCCTTCCATATAAAACTCCTGCTCATTTAATCCTCTTGGGTGTGGATAACATGGTTTCTTTATGATCAATATCAGTTGTATAACATGTCTTCTTGAGATAAGGATAATTCCAATATGTAATTTTCTTTTAGATCTCTTCTTCTTCCAACAAGATGTGGAAATGAAATACTCTCATATATTCTTTTTTAGAATATATATATGACAACAATATTCTTTAGTTGATCTCTTGGATGGACTATATAAACACCATAGAATCAAACCAATTTTTTCTAAAAGATTTTATCATTAGAGAACACCTCGTGTGCATAACCCATGGGTGTGTACCCCATATATGAGAAACATGTGTGTGAAACTCTATACATAGAATTGATGGAATATAATTTTTGGACATGCATCTTCTAGGGTAAGATCATGAAAAAGTACCCATTTGTGAGAACATCATGTAAATAAATCTAGTTTCAAAACTTGGATAGAGACATCCTAGAGTGCATGACTCCACCTTCTAAATATGATCATGAATCTATAATCTTGTGGCTCGAGAACATAACTCCAAATCTTGAACTGCTAACATGATTCCCATTTAAATTCATCCTTGTGCTCTTCACATATACACCTCTAACCATTTATCCTAATGTGTGACTCAAATCATGTGGCCACTATTAATTCTCCCTAATCTTATGCTCTATATAAAATCTAAAAAACAAGATTAACTACTTTAAAATGAAATGAATAGTGGGTATTTAAAGAATATGTCAACTAACTTAGTTTCTAAAAGTATTTCTCTATCGTTCATTCCATGAGACACAATACTCAAGTGCATCATCAATATTTAATCTCATGAATTACCGATTATACATGGGTCATGTGACTCTATTCAGGTAAACCAATCACATAACCCCTTCTTCATGTAACTCAGCTAAGATCGACATCTCATGGTCACATGGAATCACTTTTATTGATAGTGTATCTTCTTATATGGATTTAATTCACACAGTTCACATGATTCTTTCATCCATATGTAGTTTTCCTAATTTTTTTAGTATATATGATTTTTGAGATCAATCACATAACTCACTTCAACATACACCATTCCAATTGGACATCAGATTACCAAAAAGGGTTTATGAGATCACATGTACCCTTTATGATATCTTAATCATGCATCCTAATCACACCATTTTTGTTTCTAATCACATTATCTTTTTATGCTTATGGGATCATGTGACTAGATCACACTATTTCAATAATCTTATAAAATAGATAAATCATTGGAATCTTTTATTTCATCCAAAAAATATTCTATTTTATATGATTTCTTCTAAATTAAATGTTTCAATTTTCTCACCCTAATTAATTTCACATCTTCTATCACATTATTTATTCAATCATGAATAAAATATATAACCATGTGTTAATTATCTTTTAACAATCGACCCATATTTCATGCTACAAAGATTAAAAAAATCAAAGAACAAACATTGGTTTGGTTCTATCATTCCCCATATTTTTATTTTGTTGTATATACTATCATAAATCAATCCTTCTATAGATATAAAATGTATGTCCAATGTTCCATGGCTATTTATTCATGATTCCTTATTTTCATCCCCTTTGACATCAAAATATAATTTCACTTATAATACACTCTCTCCCCCTAAGGGTGTCACCATATCTACTTTCTATTTTAAATCCCCTATTCTCGTAAAATTCCATAGGAAATTCCTTAATCTATGGCTCTACTCCACCTTAATCAATAATCTACAAGCATCATAATTTCAATGGTCTCTAAAAATAAATGGGGGCATACATTTCTCATAAAATATCTAAAATCCAAATACGAATGGATTCTCCTCCTTTTAGGATCTCTCTTCATTATTTAGATCCATCCATCAATATTAGATTGATAATTTGCTTTTCATATAAACTTTCTCTATCATATCCATATTCATATTTAGAGCTGGACAATACAGATAACGTTTCAGTAAGGGAAATTTCCACCTACAATTGAATCATTGATAAATCCTAAAAGCCTATTTAGACAAGAATTATTATTGGACATAATATTTTGATACAATATTGAATGACCCAAGGATTTTAATAAATTATTCTTTATAAATAAGTCAATGAGTTCAATATCCTTCTCCACACACAACACCAAAATAAAAATAAATTGTGATATATTTAGATAAAATAAAAATTTAATGTATAAATATTAAAACCTAGTCATTTAATTAAGGGAAATTAATAGGAATATAAACTTTATGAAATATATGCATAAATAAGATAAAATCTACTTATAATTTGATTAATATTCAATTAGTTTGCATAAAATGACTAATAAGTACATTTTTTATTTATAAAAGTGTTTTTACAATGATACTTGTTTTATGAGATATAGAATAATATTTCATGAAATGTATGATTAATAATAATAAATAAAATATGATTTTAATAAATAGTCATCAAAAATTTAGTGGTAAAATTATATGAAATAATGAAAATAGAATTTTGTTTTTCAAAATATCACATTCCAATAAAAATAGGTTTTCATTATACATTATGATTTTATTTAACAATTTTATTTATTAATTCCATAATTTTTTTAAAAAAAACTAACATCTGTTTTTGTATTTATTTTAAAATACTAACTTATGATAATTTCCCTTATTTTTCTAAAATATTTGGTTTTTAGGTGAATCGAAAAAAATAAAATGATTTAGTTAAAAACTATCTGTTTTATTCCATTATCATTATAAAAAATGACATAACTGTGTATGATCGAATTATAGATGTTTATGCTCAAATACAAGAGGGGGTAAATTATTGATTTAAATATTTCATTTTTAACCTTTAGAAAATATATGTTTAACCAAGTTAAACAAGGTGAATCCATAAACTATATTCAGTTCTTAAACAGAGGTATAATTGGAAGGGCCTTGGCCCAATTATAAATATCCTAAACATAAAAATGTTAAATTAAGGAAACATGAGCAGGTTTATCATATTGAATGATTCTACCTTCAAGTGTATAGAATTTTATTTATCAGAGTACAATAAAGTATAAGAATGTTATAATTTCATTCATTAACAACATTTAGTGAAATTAAAACTTGTTACAAGAACAAGTAAAAAAGTAAGATATTTTTTAACCCAAATATAATGGTATCCAAAAACCTTGGATAAAGGTACCTTAACTTATATATTCAATATATTTCATATTACTCACACCTGTGTAATCCATTGATAAGAATATAAAAATATATCTTACTATCCCTACAAGACCTTTAAAAATAAGGTATTAGGTGCCTATATCTTCCTATCCCTAGAAGTCCTTGAAATTTTATGTTAGTCGAAACCTCTGTCCTCCTATCCCCAAAAGGCCTCAATTGTACATAGCAACAATCGGAGTCGCACTAGGCTGAACAAGATTTACATAGATCGCACAAAGAATGAGAGTCTCTCTCTTTAGAAATCACTTCACATAATTTCTCAACTTATTAATGAATTGTTTTAATTCTTCAAATGTCTTGGGTATTTATAGGAAAAATCACAAAGGTCATATCCTCCTTCAATGATCATATTTTTCCTTGAATTTTGGAGTGACCTGTACATGTTCCACTCAACCAACAGTTAGTTAAAAATAGATTTTATGATATCATTTCATATAATAAAACTTGGAAAAAATTATCATGTGTAAGAAACATAAATTTTCTTAAGAAAAAATGACATGCTTATGATCTGATAAAATGAAATGTTACATTAATTAAAAGTGGTAGCTATAAGAAAATAATTTAATCAGATTCTTATGGAATTGAGAATCGGAGTCCAGAAAATAAACAAATAGATTTTGAAATAATAGACATTCAGAATAAAAATTCTGAGGAATTTGTAATTTGAATTCTAATGAGTTTGGAGTTTTAATTTCAGAGAATATGCAGTCTAAATTTTAGGGAATTCAGAGTCTGAATTTCTTCAATTTTGGAGTCTAAATTTCAGTGAATTTGAAGTCTAAATTCCCTAAAATTCAGAGTCTAATGTTCAATGAATTTGGTGTCCTAATTTTTGGGAATTTGGTTTTTGGATTTCAGAGAATTTAGAGTCTGAGTTTTTGAGAATTCAGAGTTTGAATTTCAAAGAGTTCAGAGTCTGAATTTCAGAAAATTTAGAGTCTGAATTTTAGAGAGTTATAGACTAGATATGAGATAATTCAGAGTCTAAAATTTTGTGAATTTGGATTCTAAATTTAAGTGAATTCGGTGTCTGAATATCAAATAATTAGGAGTTTTAATTTTAGATAATTAAGAGTTGGAATTTCATAGAATTTGGAGTCTGAATTTATGAGAATTCAGCTCCTGAATTTCTGAAAATTCAGATTCTGAATTTGAGATAATTTGGGGTCTATATTTTAGAGAATTAGGAGTCTTAATTTCTATGAATTTGGTGCCTGAATTTCAAAGAATTCAATGTCTGAATTTCATTGAATTTAGAGTCTAAATTTTAGAGAGTTTGGAGTCTGAATTTCATAGAATTCAGAGTATGAATTTCAATGAATTCAGAGTCTGAATTCTGATGAATTTAGAGTCACAATTCTATGGAAAAATGAGTATAAGAAACAGTAAGGCTTTATGATAGGTAAGGATCCGAATTTTAGGATTAATAAAAAATGTTAGACTTGGTTTGTGAATACATTAATTAAGAAATTCAAAACCAAGGGTAAGCATAAAATGTTTCTTAGAGAAAACAAATTTCCATAAGAAATTAATTCTTAGAGAAGGTAAATTTTTCTTAAAAATGTGTTTTTTATTTTCAAAACATAAAAGAATGGAAGAGTCATAAGGATACTTATTGACTTAAAAAATGTTCTTGAAACCTTTTTATGGAATATATATATATATATATATATATATTTATATTTATAAACAAAAAATCATTTTATATTTTTTTTAATAAAACCAATGTATATCATTTTAGAAACATAAATAATATTTTATTCTAATAAACTATTTTTATTCACTTATATTAAAAAATAATTTCAATAACATATAGAAACTAGATATACCTAAATAGATTTAATATTTTATATAAATATAAAAATATTAATTAATATGAAAAAATTAAATTTTGGGAATGAAATTATAATTACTATTATTTAAATTAATGGACGTGATAGTCGTAAAATTGTAATTTTAATAGAATTATTTTATATATATTATGAATTTTTAATCTAATAAATTAAATTAATCTTTTATAAAATATTAAAATAATATTATATATATTAACACTCATTTAATTGGAAACTACGTATGATTAATAACATATAATGGTTAAATCACCATATTTCAATGAAAAAACAGTTTTCCAATATATACACTATTTTAATTTAGAAGATAATTTTATATTATTTAGAAATTAAATTATATTAAATGGAGATTAAATATTTGTTCAAAAAACAAAATTTAATATATTTTTCTTTACACATTTTTTAGAACATAAATTACTTAGTAAAAAACAAGTTCCCTTGTTAAAAAAAGTGAAAGTAAAATAAAATCTAACTAAATATGACTTATAAAATAATTAAAAACTCATATTAAAATACTAAATTGAGGTATAATTGATCAAATATCAACCCAAACACCATTATTTGTAACTTTTATAGTCTTTCATCCTTTAATAGTATAATTATATCATTGAAAGTTAAAGGGTGTTCACAAAAGTGCCCTTTTCTTCACTTATAAAAGGGGACACTTCCACCCCTTCATTCCATACCCATTTCATAGAAATACATCTTGAAACTCTATAATATCTATCTTATCATATTCCTCTATCAATTTTGTATTCCTAAACACTATCTTATCCATACTTGCCCATATAGATATAGTGTGATCATGTTTGGGTTGGTTGAACCCCTTACCTAGATAATGCTATTAAACTCTATTATGGATGATTTTGAGAACATAAATATTAATATTATTGTTAGTTAGTAAGAAATTAAATATTAATTTTATTTCTATAACTATTATATAGATTATTTAACTTAATATTAAAATATCATCTACAATCATTAAAATTACAAAAATTATCTGACAAGAATTCAATTTGCATGAAAACATAATAAAAAATGTATACTAAATATATAAAATATGATAATAAATGGTAAATTTAAATTAAATATATAATAATATGGTTTAGAAGAATTTATATATATAATATAATATTATTATTCAATAATTTAGGTGCATGAACAGAATGAACCCATATTAAGGTAAGGGTTTTCATATCAAATTCCACACTTTGAGACATGTATGGTATTATGAGCATAATTTTTTTAGGTGGTGTGTATACTGCCTATTTGAGATATCATATCATGTATTATTTTTAAATAATTTTTTTATGAATCACCAAAACTTACAATGGATTTTTATTGAATAATTTCTCAAGTTACTAGGGTTTTTTTTCTCAAACTTAAATTCCTTGAATATGTTTATATAATTAATAATTATTTACTATGAATGGTATATTCACTTCCCATATATGTTTAGTTATCATAAATATTTTTTATTAATATTAAATACTTGTCAAAATAATTTCATTTTCATCAACTGGATTTTACTTTATTATTACCCCAGTTGTTAAGATTTTGGGTAAATCAATTTTCATTCGTTGAGTTTTGGTCTCCCTCTAGGAAACAAATATTGGGCACATTCTACCAATTGATTATACTATGTGGTATTTTATTTTTTGTATGAATTTACATTTCAATCACATAATAAACTTTTCTGAATCATTTATTACTTCAAATAGAATGTTTCTCAAAAGAGATATCGATAACTCAAGTCTCCTTTCCTTGAATTTTATTGTTCCATAACAATCATCTTTTTTCATTCATGGTTTCTCCCATAAAAATATTTTACTATATTTTATTCTATAATACTATAATAAAAAAATTCTTTTTAAAACAAATAATTTTTTATTATTCTTTTTACAATTTAGGTTTTCAAACAAGGTAATTTCAATGTATTAAAAAGGTTCCTTTCATAATCAATTGTTATATATTTGGATCCACATTTACTA
Organism: Viscum album; assembly: GCA_963277665.1. Taxonomy (NCBI): domain Eukaryota; kingdom Viridiplantae; phylum Streptophyta; class Magnoliopsida; order Santalales; family Viscaceae; genus Viscum; species Viscum album. The sequence continues at coordinate 487,749,162 of OY728145.1, forward strand.
TAGATAAATTTTAGTCATTTTCAGAGATCAATTATTTCATATTATTTTTAAATTAGAAGATTTCCAAAATCATCCACTTCACCTTTTAAAAAAATTAGTTTTCCAAGGGACATGAAATAATTTATTTTATATAAATTATAAAAATCTATTCCCAATAATGTTTTATGTTTTCACCACTATTTTCCTTTAATATTAAAAATTATTTACACACATGTTATTTTTGTGATAAAATTTATTATCTAATAAACATATATATATTATAAATTGGGGGATTGAACTTATTGAATCAATCAATTTGATTCTGGACCAAATCTTATGTGATATTGTTCGAAGCATTCTTTTTAAAGGATGTTTTTCATCGACTTTGATATCCTTATGACTTTAATTTATTGCACTATGGTTATGTGAATTAGCATCCACTCTCCTTATTCACCTGGATTTATTATTATATTATTATTCCATTAATAACATAACCATTTAACCCTACTCAATAAGGATATATCTTGATAGGTGATTACATAGAAATCCATTCCATTTACTGATTTGGGAAGTATTCAAATCCATATATCTGTTATTGTGATATGGATATGAATTTATTACTCAATCAAATTAACTATGTAATGTTAAATCTTCCACCATATCCCTTAGGATGGGTTATGTTCATGTTATCCCATTTTTTAACATATATTAAAGTATTGTCCTTTAAAATATTGTTATTATAGTGTGGATGATTATTGGAAATTTGACTATATATTGCATGATTTTCCATGTTTTTCTCCAAATGGAATATGATCGTGTTATCCCTTTTCTAAACATGGTGAAAATTATTTTTTCCCTTATGATATTACTATAATAATGATGATTATTGGTATAGGTGACTATGTATTTTTTTCATTTTCTTATATGATGATTTCATTTTACTGAAACATGTATTGATTAAGGGATAAAATTCTATATCCACTTGATACGTCGACAAGACTCATGAGACAAAACCTCTTTGGTTTTGGAGTATACCTCAACCCATATCAGTATAGTGTTGTGGAACATGGCCTCGATATTATGTAATGATGTATGGCATTACAAATTCCATCAATAGTAGCTCAAAAATTATTTTTATCCATGTTTTCATTTTTTATAATGGATATAGAATTATATCAGTTTATATTTATTGTGGAACTATGAAAATTACTTACTCTTGTCATAATATTTATATCTTCTCTATTCCATGATTAAGTCAGCTGTACTTTTTCCCTTACTAAGAATTTTATATCACCTATTTCTTATGTTTACATTTTCTAGGTTATAATGAAAATTAATACAAATGAAATGTTACAAGGATAGAACATGTGGGTGAATTTTGGGTAGAGGTTTAAGACTCAATATGTATTATGTATTTATCTTTATAATGGGAAAAATTATAATTTGATAAAATGAACATGGGAATTTTTAGTAATTTTTACTTCTAATTTTCTAAATTTATAAACCAAAAAGGTATTTTTAATGTGTGAAATGAACTACTTTCTATAATTGATGTAATTATGGGATATTTATATACAGAAATAAATAATTTATATCAATTCCAATACATAAATTATGTGTTTATAGAACTAGATCCTTGAGTGTGGCAACAAGGCGTCATAGTTGGTATCAGAGTAGGGTTCAGATAATCTTTGAGATTTTGATTTCTATTGAGGCTAAGTTAATGGTCGGTAAGTTATGTTTGATTTTTGTTTCAAAATTATAAATAACACATTATTATAGTTAAATTAATATTTAATATTTTATGTTTTTCGATAGGAAAACTTTATTGGAAATCCTATGGATATGTCTAAGAAATAATTCTAGGTATAGTATAACATCCTCAAGTTTTGGTAAAGAACATATTGTGTGATTCTCCTTGTAATTACATCACTTACTATATATTAAAAGTGGATTCTATATTTGGAATAGATGGACCTAGGGGAAATAACCATGAAATATTTTGAATGTGTATTAACTCGACCATCACTACGTGCATGAAAAAGAGGACTAACTACACACCATGTTTGAAACTTCTAGGGGATATGATTTGGTTAATCACATTCTATTTATGAATAATTATGAAAGATTTATGTTTTGAGTTATCTAATTAGGTTATTTAACATTATTTGAAAATAAAATTGGTTAACTTAAGATTGATAAAAGAGAGTAATAGGTTGAACTAAAAGTACCATATATTAAAAACAAATGTGACATAGGGGAAGAAATCTTTGAATTGAATTTTTCATATTCATATTTGGGAAGTTATAATGAATTTTTTGGATTTAGTATTCGGTTAAAAAATGATTATTAAAAAGAATCTGAGAAAGGTATGTTTCTAGAAACCACTATTTCTTACAAATGAATAATATATAAAACATAATATTTTTTATAATGTTAGTATATTTCTACTATAATGGAAAAATTTAGTATCATCGTCTTACCTAAGGTAGTGAGGTTGATATAATAATATAAAATAAATCATTATATTCTTTGATATTTTCATTTGTGGGTAATATTTATCAAACGTAGTTGGTTACATTATAAATTTTATAAGGATTATATGGAATATCTAAAAATTTTACTTTAATAGTTCTACTCTAAATTTGTGGAAATATATATTAAATGGAGTTAAAAACTTGAAATTATATTTTTTACAAGGATTTTTTAGGATAACTTTTTAAGGACCCATGATTAAGGTATAGATAACTATTATATTTTAATATTTTTTTTAGGCTGAGTTATTAATGGTTTTATCTATTTCAAGAATGGAGAGTTTGATATTATTTATAGCATTGTAATTGATGATTAAATTAATTAGAAAGTGATCCATGATATTTTGGGGGATGTTTATCTCATTTAAAAAGTTCTGATATATCTTCACTAGTTTATAAATTAATGAACTAGTTATTAATATACTTTATTCTTATAAAGGGAGTTACTATTTATAAGAATATATAATCTTGTGGTTGTTTAATGTATTGAAAATTCAGCTGGTCTTGGAAAAATTATGTTATAAAGAAAATATAATTAAGAGATATACATAAATTGGTAAATGATTGTATGAATAAATAATATTTTCTGAGTAAGGATAAGTAAAATGGTATTTTCTAATAGATTAAGGTATACTTCATATTATAAGTAATATATTGAAGTGTGAATATGTTATTAATACCCTCAACTACTTTCATTTGTAAGTATTATCTAAAATTTCAAGGAAAATTTTTATTTAATGGTGAGAATATAAAACCTTAAGATTTAAATATATTATTACCTTTAAATAATTAATTGTGTTCAATAGGTTTATCCACACGAAACACCAAACATAAATGAACCATGACATATATAATGGTCCGGACCATTTCAGCCATTCATTTTTTCTTTACCGAGGTTTGGAGATGTTGTCGGGAGGTTAGTGGCGATCTAGATACCTGAGGTGGTGTTTTGGAATGTTTGTGTTCATTATATCCTATAACAAGACTTTTATTGTATTTATGGTGTCTATGTTGTTTTAGGTGTGGTCCTATGTAGTATGAGCTATGTGACCACGACCTAGAAAAGGTGTCATGTTATTCATGATAGTATGGTTCTCTGAATGTGTTTTTTGCATAGATGAACCATTCTTAGGGTGGGAGTGTCACAAGGTATGGTACCTTATTGGACATCCTATCAGAAACAGGGATGATATACTTTTCATGTTGTGTCCGTGGGTATGAAGAGGAAAAAATAGTCATGTCCTGGGTCCTAGATCATGTTGTCCTTCATGGAATAATTTGGGAGAACAACAATAGCCTGGAAGACTCTTTGATATAAGACATGGTGACAATGAATTCCCATTTTTTAACAAACTATAAATGATGATAATACATGTGGGTTTCAAACAATGTATTTGTCAAGGTCATTACGGCATGTTAGGGGTATCGACAATACATGGTGAGGGTTTTTAGGTGATTATAAATAATATGTTCATTTTACATGGATTATAATTCCTAGTATTCCCTCAAACCAAAGTTGATTTATTCTTATTATTACCTTTCCCAATTACCTCCCCTTGTGTTTATTATCCCTTGATTCATCTTAGATAATTCATATCATAGTTTTTTGGATTTATGTAAGCCTCAACTACCATATCCTATCTTTTCTATCATTATAATCAATTATATAGATTTTTTGTGGTGGGATTTGTTCTCTATTTTGGATGGGTCTAGATGGGGGATTACATTACATAAGATTCTGGTGGATTTCCCTTTGATATTGGAAATTCTTGATCTCTTGTTTCTCCCTTTGGGAGTAGTTTTTCTAATGGAATCATTAATCGTGGGGTGTGATCCTTTATATCTCCTTATTAGTTGTATTTGTGGGGATATCATGCTATTTTTTTTAAAATGGTTTCTACCATCTAAATTAATATAATTAAGAAGATTTTTTAAAAAAATTGACGGGGAAGGGATAAAACATAAATGTTTTACTTGTTCTTATCAGTTATTCGTACAAGCTTGAGAATACTATAATTTTTCAAGCATGAATAGTGATGTGATTAGTGTTTTTTATTTATTGATTAAAATCACCCCCATTAAACTTTCTATGAATATACATTTGGATAATGAAATTGCTTACCCATGGAATCTTGGATTTTTGTGTGAATGGCCTTGAAATTAATTAAGAAATAGTAATGAAATCCCTAGTTGAAACTAAATTAAATATGAAGTGGTTGTGATTTGTGGTTGTGGCAATTTTTGTTGGTTGTTATGTATAGAGGATTAGGTGTGTAGTGGTTGTGGTTTGTGGTTATTGAGTTGGGTGGTTTTTTTGATGTGTGGTGGTTTTGATGTGGTGTGGTTATGAAATCGTGCATCTTGGTATTAGATGGATGGGTTGTGTTGTGTTGTGTTGTGTAGTCGGATGAGGGACATAGAATATTAATAAACATTTTGATGGATAATGAATTTGAATTTGTTTTAACGATTAATTAATTTGGGTTGAAATCATTTTTTGGTAAATAAATTATTGTATGTAGTGGATAACAAATGAATAAAATTAATTATGAAATGAAAATTAGAGTAAAATTAAAAGGGTTTTTGATTGTAAAATCAGGAAATGTAAGTTTTGAAAGCAAGATTGAATGTGTCTTGTGTTCTTGTAGACTTATTATATGGTTCATTTATAGGTGAAAATAAATTTGGAATAGGTTGTGATATCTTTTTCTGATGTGATGTAAGAGAAGTACTCTTTTTTTGAACCCTATGTTAGGATTTTGTTTTATTATCTACAATGTAATTTTATGTGATTTCAATATTCAACCAACTTGATTTCTTGTATACACTAATGTCCAATGTTTTTGGGTTCTGGGTGTTGTTTTCAAAGACCCTCGATGGTGAGGATGGATATCTAGCTACACACTATTCCCCTGTATATTTTCCAGGAGAACATTACGCATGAGTTATGACGAATAGAAGTCAAAATTGCACAAATAGTGGTATTTTATGTGATGATAGTATGGCCCATAGTGTGGTCATTCATGGTAGGATGAGGTCATGAGGTTTACTTCCTTCATGTTCAATATACCTCTTATTTTAGCCATATATCAGTTTTCTAGTATGATTTATCTCCATGTTTCTTTAGACTGGTTATGGATGTAGTTTCCTAGGTGTCTTCGAGAAGGATGTGATATGGTTGCCTAGGTGTCTTCATAAATGATTACTGTGGATGAGATGGGAGTACAATGATATTTAAAATTAGGGTATGAGAGTAGAAAATCGATGGGAATTTATTTTGGGATACCCTTTTATCGATATTCTTATTTTTTATTAATATATTTGATGCATTATTTATTGATTGTGTCATGGTTAGGATGGGATTGGTTAGCTGACCTGACAGGTGTGAGTTGGTTCTTTTGTTATCATACAAGAGAATTATTATAATATTTTCACATCTGAATTAGAGACCTTTGATGTGATCCTACTAAGTATACATGTTATTCTCACCCTATGTATATGGAAAATATCACTCAGGTTTCTAAAAATATTGTGGGGATCGTGTGGGATAGTACTAGCCAATATTTTGGAGTTGTTGTTGAGTCATTTACTTAGGATTTCCTTTTTCTTCTTGGAGACTTTTATTGTAGTTTTTTTACTATATACATGTGTCACAATATGTTTTTGGTTTTCCTTTTTCATTTATTACAGGGGGTTACATTGTGGTTTTAATCTTATCTCTCTCCTTATTTGAAAATTGAGGGAAATTCATTCAATATGTGAGATTTTATCATTCTCAGTTTTAGTCACAAACTTTTTCCCTACTGAAGGAAAGACTCATGGGTTGGGATGAGTGATAGGGAAGGTTTCAGTCTAAAAGGGGTGCCTATAGAGGGAAGGTTTCATTATAGAGTGGCATCAATGGGTTGGGATGAGTGATAGGTTGATGTTTGGAGTTAGGGGCTACGGTCATTTTGTGGGTTGATATGGAAATAGTTCTGGTCAATATTGGGGCATGACATAGGTTAGGGATGACCTGATCGGACATGGTATTTTAGGATCACGCATAATTCGATGAAAGGACCCCAAGTCAACAAAACGATCATGTATCATGGTGTCGATTATAGGTTGGGGACCTAGGAGTGGTGCACGGGTCATGATTGATTTTCTTCATATTTCAATTGGGTGATCATTAGAAATTAAGGAATTAATTTAAAAAATATTAATAATCTTACATGTTATCAAGATTAGGGAATCCTCGTTTTATTTAAATTTATGTATCTTAAACAACATTTCTATTTGGTTTGGCTTGTGTGGTTTAGTTAGACAACCTGATTAATCTCTAGAGGGAAGATTCAGATTATAAGGAGGATCAGTGGAAAAGTACATTGAATGCATTTCAGTGGAAATGCTTGGAAAAGTATATGGGAAGTGTCTCTAATCTAATGACAGAGTGGAAATTAAAGTAGATTTATATTTCCTTTGGTTGTATTTGGTCCTGGTTGTAGCACTGGGTTTATATATCGATGAGTAATATGGGGGTGAATTGTGTCAATGTGGGATGTTGTATCCTTTTGAGTGGATAGAGGTTGACACTTCTCTAGAATAATTTTAGAAGGAGTTATATGAAGAGTTATTGTTATCAATCATGAAGGTAAAAATGAATCAAGAACTGATTTTTCTATAAAAGTAGAGTATGTTTATGTGAGATCATGGGATCAATTTTTAATATATCTTACATTTCACCCCTACTATTTTTATTTATGAGGAGTCTCATTCATGGTGTATTAAAGAGGCAATATTACCATCCATCCAATATATAGTTTCTTTATTTACATTGAAGACATATTTAGATGTGAAAAAGAAAGATGCGGGGTCAAATTATACACTCACAAGGGGTTCTATAATGAGATAGGATCATTGAAGGATCCGCGAGGAATAGAGTTGTTAGAAGTGGCTCTCTTATTACAGGGCCTTTAAGGATTTGACCAGTGGGGAGTCACTCATCATCATCTACTTTATTTTTTGGGTGCTCTTGATTGTGTAAAATCTTATTAAGTATTTTAATTTGATTTATTTAAATTTGGGGGTTTTATCACTATAAAACTCTATGCTTGAATACTTATAAGGGATTTTTTAGTTTTGGGGGTCATACCCATCCACACAAACAATAGAAGTAACTGCCACTTGTTTAGTATCCGAATGGAGATGGACCTAGTAGCAGTCATCCACATCATGGCACTCCCCCTTTGGTACCTAAGACATATTATGGCCATGGATGTGTTATTAAATAGAGAGGAAAATGATTTTGGTTTAGATAGTTGTTTCTTATGTAGGTTTCAATGAAAGAGGATAAAATATTATCAGATGTAGGATTACAATGTTATCTTCCCTTGTTTCTATATTGTTCGATTAAGTATCCTCACACTCCATTTTTATCCTAATTTTTTCATGATTTGAGACTTGATGTGGGGAGGTTTCTCATACCCATGGTGTTGACTAAACCAATTGACTTTGTTTTTTATGTGTGCCTAGGGATTATACTAATGATGGGGAATCATTAAGCGTGTTGGGATATTTTCTTAGTAAATATATATTTGTATAATATCACAATGTTTATTTAAAAGTTTTATTTTGTATTTTAGGTTATCAATTTCTTCTATAGATAGTTCACATTCTCACATGTGGATGGATGACATTTTATTTTTACTTGAAAACAATGTTTTCATATATCTTGTATGAATGTGGAGCATGTTATTTCTCTTATGATGTATTATTCAGTAAATTTGGTGGAAATTGGGATATTGGAGGTTCCACAATTTATTGAGGATTTTATGGATGTATTCTCTGAGAAGGATGTGACACTACCCCCCCCCCCCAATGTGAAATTGAGTTCATGATAGATATTCTGTAAGATGATTCACTAATTTCAATACATACTTATCAAATATAACCCTCAAACTTGATAGAGTTAACTATTATGATTGAAAACCTAATTAACAAAAGTTTTATCTATCCCATCATGTCATTATGGGGTGTTATAGTTTTCGCCACCAATAAGACTTATTGAATTTTGAAGTTGTGTATAGACAACCATTTCCTAAAAATGGTGATGATAAATAATTATTACCATCTTCTGAGTATCGATTATAATTTTATCAAGTCTAGGGGATACATATGGCTTCAAAAACCGATCTATTATCAATATATCACAAGTTGAGGATAAAAAACGAAGACTTCATTTAGGTGTCGATATGGGAACATTGATATTAGGGTCATTATATTTGGTTTCTTTAATATTCTATCTGTGTTCATGGGTATTATAAATTCACTGTTATATGAATTATGTTTTCCATTTAAGGGTTGTCTTCATTGATGACATATTAATCAACTCAAAATCTTGGGCGGATCATGTTGATCACCTTCGAGCTATATTTAAGGTACATAGATGTCACTATCTCCATATAATGTTATCCAAGTGAATGACTAAAATGAAGTAAGTTCATTTAAATAAATATTTTGACTCCCAATTGGGCGTGTCCATAGACCCAAAAAATAGTGAGCGGTTGTATCTTGGGTAGTACCCAAGAATTTCTCATGTGATCATAGTTTCATTGGTCTTATAAGATATTACTGGTGGATCATGTATAATTTCTCATGTATTATGTCTCTATTAATAGCCCTGAATATGAAAGACTATGATTTTATCTATAATGATCAGCTTCAAGAGGCTTTGGACTATGTAAAGGGTATATTGATCAGTTCTCTAGTGCTTTTGTTCTTGAGGAATGTTGAAATGTTTAAGGATTTTTGTGATAATTTATGTTTGGGTATGAAATGTGCCTTTATGCATTAGAAAGTTGTGATATCTTATGTATCATGGTAGTTACATATCCATAAGTATAACTATTTTCCCCTTGATTTGGAATTAGTGTTGGATGTATCTGCATTTATTTTTGGTCGACAATACCTCATATGAGAATGATTTTTTCTTTAACATTCAAATGTACTTGAGGTATATTATCTCTCAGTTATACCAAAATTATAGAAAAATAGGAGGATCGAGTCTCTTATAGACTATCAATATTATATATCCTACACATTATGGAAGGGGGATTTTAGGGATGATGCCTTATTTATGAAGGCATGGAGGGTTTTTTGAGATTTTAGGGATGCTTAGAGGGAGATAGAGGAGTTGAAAATCATTTACATAGATGCATGAGTGGTTGATGGAATAGGATTACTGCTTTATATAATATTGTATTAATATCTGATGTAGAGGGTGGAGGATTATCATTTTGGGAACTCAAAGGTAGAGGTGATCCACAACAATGTTTTCCATAGTGATTCCATTGACGGGTACATGGTGGATGCTCTGAACCAGATTGTGTTGTGGGGTAGGTTATTCACCATGGTGATGATATATGAATGATTCCTATATGAGATTCACAGATCCCTTTTAAGAGTAAAAACCTATGTGTTTAATAAGTATCATTGTTTTATGTAACAATTTTAGGGGCCCGTGATAAAATTAAAATTGTTAGAGTTTGTGGATCAATATATCATTTTCCATTATTTGATGGTAGAACAACATTTTCCTAGTAAATTTTTATATCCCAAGGATATAATAGAGTAGAAATGGGATTAAATATCCCTGGAATTCCTCACATGATTATCCAAATATCTAGGAGGATATGATTCTATCTGGGTAATCATGGATCAGTTGAGTATGATTGTTCACTTCCTGCAAATCATAGAGTCATGCACCATGGATGTTTTGGATAAACGGTATGTGTATAAGGTAATGTGGCTTCATAGAGCTCCAAATCACATTGTCATATATCAGGAATCTCATTTTACCTCAAGTATCTATAGAGGATTAAAAAAATATTTTGGAACTTAGTTAAGCCTCATCATTGATTACAACCCATGTAAATATTGAGTAGAGCATCTAGATGTTGGAGGATATGTTGCGAGCTAAAATCCTAGATTTTGGGGAATCCTAGGAAAATAAATTTCATTTTCATGGGTTTTCATATTATAATATCTAAAATCAAACATCATAATTTTTCAATTTGAGGTCATATATGGGAGGTTGTGTTGATCCCCACTGTACTAAACCAAAGTTAGAGTGACATATGGTCTCATTCCTGATGTAGTTTATAGTGTGATAGAGTCGGTTTAGGTAATTCATGAAAGAATGGAAGAAGTGTAAGAAAAAAATAAATCTTATGAAAATTATATTAGGTGACCCATTTTTATAGTGTTTTAGGACAACATGTTCTTAGAGTCTTACCCTTGTTGGGGGAGGTGAACGTTTCCCATGTGGAGTAATCTTTATCCCTAGTTCGTAGGGTATTTTGAGGTGTTAGGGAATATTGTAAAGGGGGGTTATTTTTTGTCACTCCCACCAATTCTGGAAAGGATCCATGGAATCTTCAACATGTCCTAGATTTTTTGATATCTTCATGATGACTCAAATTTCAAACTGGTCGAAGTTAGATATCAATGATGAAGCAATGTGAATGGAGTGACTAATAAAGATCAAGGATCATAGATAAAGGGTGTTTCATTGAGAGACCAACCCTTTGGTTCATGTAATATGGAGGAATTAGGTCTTGTAAGAGAGTATATGGGATCTTGATATGAAAATGTGTGCCGATTAAATTTAGTTTTTTTCAATTTTATTTTGATTTATTTTTTCCTAATGTTGTAATTCTCGAATATTACAAATTTATGATATGTTAATTTTTTCTTAATGATGGTGTGTGATATGATTTTCAACATATAGAATAGGGAAAAGACCTTCCTAATCAATAGGAATTATGATGTTGAAACATTTTACGATTATGTTGGTGATTCATTTCTTCCCAAACCAAACAATATCTAGATATGGTGAGTGGTTTTCCTTGATTTTTAATCTTAGGGTAGTGTTCTTTGATATTTGTCCTGATCATTGTCTTAGGCATGTTATGGTTGGAATGGTGATGTGAATGGTCATATAGAATATAGGTTTCATTAGGATAGTGTGAGATGGTAGTAGTGTTTCAATTAAAATTGGATCCTTGAGATGTGTCTAGTGGGATGGCTGTTTAGACCCTCCTTTAATTTCTATGTTTTGAGATTTGTTTTGGTTCTCAAGGATGAGAATTTTTTATAGGTATCTGATGAAACTGATCAAGCTCATTTTCAATTTTCTTTTTCCACTCCAAAGGCTCAAATATGTTATAGGGGAGTGTGGTGGTGATTTTTAAAACTTGAAAATATTTTTCTCTACTAGGAGGAGCACCACTGCATGTAATATAGGTTATCTAGGTGTGGTAGTTGTTTTGTTGTCTTGGGTCTCATCCTATGTAACGCAAGATTTGTGATTGTGGACTATGGAAGGTGTGGTGTTGGGTTTGTTTATCTAGAGGTCTTTCTATACACTATAGGGAGAGGAACCACATCCAAGGTGGGAATGGACTAGTTCTCATATCTTGGAGGACCTCTTATCCGAAATGGAGAAGAGAGTCTCACTAAATCATATACTTGGTCATGGTGAGGGAAAACAACCATGTCATGGGTTTTAGTCTATACTGTCATCCCAGGGAAGAAGATAGAAGAACCAACATGGCTATGACCCCCACTCTGTTTTAGGGTATGGTATTGGTCAATTAATATTTTAATAATTGGTTGAAATGAAGATCTAGAATGCGAGTTTCACTCTGTGTGTCAAATAATGGTAACTATATCATATTGTGGGTAATAATAAGACATGGTGAAGGTTTTGGACTATGATTATAAATATAAGATAGGCTACCCCTTGTTTATAATTTATATCCTTCCTCTAAACCTTGTTCAACCACTTTTTATTCTCTCCTTCCCCAACCACCTACCTTTGTATTTTATAACCATTGATTCACCATTTATTTTTCAGATCAATGTTATTTGGATCAAGGTAAGCCTCATTATTTCATCTATTTTCTCTTAGTATCATTTTTTAAGTGTTCACTGTTGTGGTATTTATTCACTTTTTTCAGTGTATCATAATGACATAGTATTTTACATAGTAATCTTGTAGTGTTTCATTTAGGATTAGAAAGTATGGGTCTCTTATTTATTCCATTACGAGTAGTAGTTCTACATGAAGAATCAATCGAGGTAAGGGATACATCATATCTTCTTATTAGTTATATCAGTTAGGATATAATGCTTATGTTTTCTTTTGGTTAAATTGTATATGTCATCTAAATAAAGATAATTACCTATTTTTTAAAAAAAATTATTGGGAAGGGAGATATCACATTAGTTTTACTTGTTCTTTTCATTCAGTATTACTTTGTTTAGAATATTATTGTTTTTTCAAATAAGAATTTTTTTGAGAATGTTTTCTTATTGTGATTTCATGATTAAACTCACACCGTATGAAAAAGAATAAGAATATAAATCCATATAAGGAAATTAGTTTCCCACAAAATATCATATTTATGTGAGAATACCATAGAAAGTAGTAATACAAATACAATGAAATCCCCTATTGAAAATAAATGCGATGTATTCTGGTTGGGATGTGTGGCGGTAATGATGTGTGTTAGTTGTGATGTTTCATGGATGAGGTGTGTGGGGGTATAGGTGTGTAGTATCTATTTTTTTTTGGTTATGAGTTGTGATGGGTTAGATATGGGGTGGTTTTGAAATAGGTATTGTTGGCATGAGATAGATGGGTTGTGATGTGTTGTTTTGTTGATAAGTTGAAATCATAGATATATATATATATATATAGATGTCCTTTTATTATGTTTAACTAGTTTTTTAACGTGATAATTCACTGAGTATGTGTTTTTTATTATAAGAAATAGTTTTTCTGTTTCAAAGTAAAATATTGAGAAACTGACCAAAAATAATAATTACACTTCGTGAAACACCATTAAAAGATGTGTAGTAAACTTTAACATCATAGGAAAATCCTTAAAGAAGTCATGAATAATTTCAAGTCATAAATAAATTACACAATGTGATTCCCCAATGAAAATCATATAATAATAAAAGTTAATTCCCTCTTTCAAGATAGAGACAGAAATAAGTTTCATGTCGTGAATACATGTTACACATAAAAAAGGAGTTTATTTCCAAATCTAGAATATTATAGATAATATTAGCATGATATTGTCACATATTAAAAATGTGAGGTGGAAAAATTGGAATATTATTACATGATGTGATTACCTAATATAGATCATGTAATATCATGATTATTTACATATAGTAGGAAGACCACATACATAAGGAAAGATATCTATTGAATTTCCCTCATTTCTCTCGTTCTTCTCTGTCATGTATTTCCATCAGTTCTTCCAAAACTCATTTCTCATAGATTATATTGATTATTTTATTTTTAATCAAGTATACTGGACTGATTTGAGAAGCATTATACATCCTTTTTGCATCACCATCGCAATACTATATGCTTTCTTCATACTAATCATCAATCTATGATAAAAGCTTCATGTTTTCATTACACTTCTTGTTTTATGTAATTAAGTGATTGAAATTTCTATTTTTTAGAACTAAATTTACTATTTTTTATTGTGTATTTTTTAATTGATTAATCTCAATCCTTTCAGGTTTTATTATTGTTTAATATCAATTTGTTCTAGAATGTTATTTTTGTTTGTAATTCTTTGTCTATTTTTAATCAATTCTAATGCGTGAATCTAAATTTTATAGGGTAGGGATCGAGAGTATGGGTGTATGAATTTAATTAATCATTATTTTTAAAATTGGTAACCCTAAGGATAGTAATTTGGTTAAACAAATTTATATTATCTCATTCGTTTGGGAAACCCTACCCAAGGGATGTTCAAATGAACAACCCTAACTAGATTGGAGTGGAAGTGGTTAGGACAAATAACATATGACACTTTCTACCATAGAATCTAATCTTAATGCATCTAGGGAAAACTATATCTAGAACAAGGAATATCTATTAATTGGGTAGATATTTTTTTTGTGATAGTAGACAAATAATAAACTTTGATTACTTCACATCCTAGACCTTAGGACCATATCAAGTTAGAATTGAGGTCATCCATCAATCTAAACCCTAAAATTTATCTCGATCCCATATTATTCTCAGATCTTATAAAAAATATCTTTTCATTAGTAATCTTCCCATACTAATCCCCTTGTGGGATATAATACCCCAAGGGTTCTAAGACATAGTTCCATCCAGTCAGCCTAAATCATTAGGGGAACGTCCCCACACTACCATTATACTACACCCTAGTATCAAGTGTAGTTTGGGAAAAATAAATCTAATATTAATGCAAACCCCAAGAATTAAAACACCGTGTGAAGGAGCATCAAATTTTAGCATTATTTTTGAGGAATCAAAAGGGTTTTTATTTTCATGGAAACCTATTATAGGAATCAACGATTACCTCACCTATCTCCCAATTATCTTTTCTTTTTCAATATTCTTAACTCTTGGATTTCCCTGTATCCTTCTGTGACTTTCATCATAGTGTATAAATCAGGAACCCTTGACTCATTCAACGATCCTTCATGCCCAAGAAGAACTTTCCTTCTGACATAAAATCAATAGGTACATCCCTACATGCTTCCATTTAAAAATAGTGTACTATATCTATCATGAAGATCTAAACCATCCTAACCCACTGAACATTCCACCCGCAATACATGGAGAGAAACCAGTGAATCAAGACTACTCCATCATGGATTATAGATTTCCATCAATCAATAGTTTTGTTTCAGGTATCGTATGACCTATTATATAGGTATTTAAATTTTAAATTAAACCTATAGACATTGTTTTGATCAAGAATATGGGGAAATTAAGAGGTCATCAATGTGAAGATCCCCATGAACATATTTCATACTTCTGGGAAGTTTGTGATAATTTTCATAATCCATGATCATCATATGATGCCATAAGACTCAGTGTCTTTCCCTTCTCCATGTGAGAAAAAATTTGGGGATTGGATCAAAATTCAAACTCCTGAGTTCATCCTGAATTTGGATGATTTAGATAAGACATTCTTCAATAATTACTTCGCACCAATTTGAACTTGTAAATTGTGGAATGAAAACCCAAATTTCACAAAAGAATATGGAGAGTTAGCATGAGAATAATTTAATTATTTTAAGTGAATTACCCAAATGTTCCCACATCATGGACTCAATATGTGTATAAAACTCCAAACATTTTATCGAGGGCTCCAAATATATGCTCTCACTATCATTGATGCAACCACTAATAGAGGGTTTATGTTTAAATCACTTGAGGTATTTTAAGAAATTTTAGACAAATTCTCTCATAATTTCAGTATTTGGATAAGTTATCATGGGCCACCCCAGTATGGGATCCACTATGTCGAAGAGTATACTCATCCGACTTCAAAAGTTGAGGCTTTGACAAGAAAGATGGAATTATTTAAAATACCAGTTGCATCACCTCCACTTATAACTCCGGTCATGGAATTCAAGCCACGTGAAATGTATAGTGGCCCAACCCTTTATCAAGAATTCACAAGAAGTTTTGAAAAAAACTATGTAAATATTGTAATTATGTTAATTATAATCATCAAAGTCTAAAATTTCAACATCCTAAAAAATACTTCCAGTAAAGACCAGTCCAACAAAAACCAAAAATGAATCAAGGATACTACAAATAAAAAAGTGGTAAGGATCCATTAAGAAATTATGGACCACTAGGATATTATCAAATGAAACATGTTCCTAGACCACCATATACATCATAAAAACAATAAACCTTCCCTCCTAGAGCACAATAACAATTTCAACCAGCCCCACTAAGACCTCCACAATCATCCATCCCTCATTAAAAAATATGGAAAATACACTTTCATCCTATGTTCAAAAGTTAACCTGATGATGACCACCCATGAAACTGAAATGTTGAATCAAAGAAAAAATCTTCGTAACCTCACGCATCAAACGGGTAAGATCCCAATGACCTTTTTAGATATATTACCATGTACTCAACCTAGTAATATAGATACAAGCCTAGGGGAAGAATCAAAGGAATTGGTTTTGAGAAGTATAATAGTTATATTATTTTACAAACCATGTAGAGGAGAAGGAATAATAGTTGTGGAAGCCAAAAAGAATACACCAATCATAAAAAAAGAAAATGATGAAGAAACAGCTGAAACTACTTAAGATAAACCTCAAGAATCATTGAAAATTCTATAATTCAAGAACAACCCAATGTAAAAGTCTATATTCATCCACCACTATATAAGACATTTCATCCTTTTCCAAAAATATCACGAGAAGGACTAATTAAAGAGAAATTTAAGAAATTTGTGGAGATGATAAAACAACTTCACATCAACGTTCCATTTGAGGAGGAAGTCACTAAAATGTCTAAATATGAATTTTTTTAAGGAACTACTTTATATCCAAAGGAAAATGAATGATATAAGAGTAATCTTACTAAATAAAGAATTCTCTGATGTTGTTAAGAAAAAAATCCACAAAAATTGATGGATCCTAGAATTTTCTTAATTCAATGAACAATAAGAGAATGTGACTGCAGCAGAGACTTGGGAGATTTAGGATCAAACATCATCCTCATTATGATGAGTGTATTCTATAGTATGGGACTCAAATAACATAAACTAACATGAGTAGCACTATAATTGACCAACCTATCAGTAAATTATCCCCAAGTACTCCTTGAAGTTGTCTTAATCCAAGACGGAAAGTTTATTTTTCTATAAGACTTCCTCATTCTTGAAGTGGAAGAGGAGGGAGATGTTCTAATCATCTTAGGCCAATAATTTCTAGACATTTGGAATTCAATGAGTGATTCATATCATGTAATAATTGTATTATGAGTAGGTGAAGAATTATTTTTGTTCTACCTAGAAAAGGAAGCACAAAAACTAGATTATTAATTTGACTGTCAAGCTATATTTCTCAAAGATGAAATAGATTGATATGTGAACATTGAAGAAAAGAGTGGTGAAATTCCCCACATGAGGAGGAAGATCATTAATTTTAAGAATTAAACAATATAGAACCTCTTATAAGGGATATCATTCCACCTTTCATGCACTCAGACATTCAGCTAACAAAGATGAAAGTAAAACCCCTACCTAGTACACTCAAGTATTCATTTCTAGATATTTTTGTTGCACTACCAGTCATCATAAAATCAAAACAAACACAGTCACAAGAGGAAAAATTAATTTATTTCGTAAAAAGATATAAATACAAAATTGTATGGGGGTGGATGACAATAAAGGAATCAATCCATCTTTATGCAATGATAAAATTTTATTTTAAGATAGTGAAAAACAAAAAGGGTAAACACATAGGTGACTCACCCACCAATGATGAAAGGTATAAAGAAAATTACTAAAACATATAGATACTAGAACAATCTTTTCAATAAATAATAGTGATTAGGGTGAGCCCACAGTAGGTCCTACCCAAAAAATGTTGTCTAAAAGTTCAAAAACAAATTGAAGATGGATTTTTCTCAACTCACAACATTACTAAATAGAGACTATCTGTAGACTATTAAAATTTTAATGTGGAAACCCAAAAATACCATTTTATGTTTACCTTCATGTATCAAATGCTAGAAATACTCATAGGGAAAAATTCTACTATTAATGGGATGGATATTCAGGTTAAAATCAGATTGCAGTCAACCTAAAAGATTACTCTAAAACAATATTCCCATGTCCATTTGGTTATATAACCTGTAAGCGTATGTTTTTTGGTTTGTTTAATTCTCTTGTAAAATTTCTAAGGTTCTGAACCCATATATTTCATCATATGTTCGAGGAATTATTATAAATTTTCATGGATGATTTTTCAGTTTATGGACGATCATTTAAGGTCAGCGAAAACAATCTTGAGTTATTCCTTCAACATTGTAAAGTGAAGTGTGCGGATTTAAATTGGAAAAAATGTCATTTTATGGTACAAGAGGAATCCTTTTTAGGAAACAAATTAGAAGGATGTAATGGAAGTGGATCCCTATGAAATAAAATTTATCAAATATTTACCTAATCTCTAAACACTCAAAGGCATAAAGAGTTTTCTAGGACATGACATATTCTATCTATGATTTATGAATGATTTTATGAATGTTTGTGACCCTATAACACATCTTTTATCATAGGAAACTACATTTTAAATCACTCATGAGTGTTGGTGGGAATTTAATACATTAAATAAAATCCATGTAGGTAATCCAGTAGTAATTTCACAAGATTGAGAAAATGAATTTGAATGAATGTGCGATTCTAGAAATTTTTTTGTTGGTGATCTTTTTTGACAATTATTAAGTCACATATTCTACCCATTTACTATTCCAGTCACACACTAAATTAATCTTAGGTAAAGTACACAACCATAAATATTGATCTCTTAGCAGTAGTTTTTTCTTTCGATAGATTTTTCTCTTATATGGTTTTGTCCAAAATCATTATGTGCACTAACAATTCCAAACTGTGATATTTGATAAATAAAAATGATTTCGAGAAAAAACTTATTTTTTGATCCTCTTAGTTAAAGATTTTGAAATCACAATCAAGGATAGAAATAGAATATAAAATATTTTCATTAACCATTTATCCTGACATTCACAGTAACTAATAAAGGAATATAACCATAAAGACATCAAGTTCAATTTCCCCGATGAAACCCTATTCAAAATAATAGAAAAAAATGTTTTATATATTTAAAACAACTTCACCATGTTATTTTTACACCTATAAATTTCCAACCAGAAAATAATAATACTTTTAGTTGAAACATTACACTTCTACTTGGATGAAAAACTCCTTTTTATCTGTCATGCTAATGGATAATTGTGACATTGCATCCTAGAGGATATAATATCATGTCTGTTAGACATGTGTCATACATCACTAATAGGATGTAATCATTTAATTGAATTTTATGTTGTGAAAATTCAATAGAGTGGAATTTTTTTCCCAACACTCTACTCAAATTCATGATGTTAATTTCAAATATGTATTAGTTCTAATGAACTCAAACCATTGAGAAGGAGAATGAAATTCCCCAAAACTCAATCCTTGAAGTAGAAATATTCATTTTTTGTGGAATAGATGTCATAGGGAAATTTCACAATTCATTTGGAAAGACCGACATCCTTGTTGGCATTGACAAGGTTTCTAAATTGGTAGAAGATGAAGCTGTAGCTCATTACACTATAAAGGCGGTCATGAATTTCATAAATAAAAAAGTGTTTACAAGATTTGTATTTCATAGATTACTCATTAGTGATCATAGAACACAGTTCATTAATCAATATTTTAAAGGACTTCTTGAGAAATATAGAAACTGGTATAACATAAGCACTCTCAACCACCCGCAAACAAGTGGTAAAACTGAATTATAAAACAGTAAAATCAAAAAAATCATGGAAAATACCATGAAAATAATCTTAAAGGATTACTATATGAAATTAGATGATGCACTGTAGTCATACCTCACTATGTATAAAACACCCACTACAACCACACCTTTCATATTTATATATAGAAAACCTTGTCATTTTCTAGTATTACTTCTGCATTACTCATATTGGGAAAATAAAAATCGCAGTTAGGATTTTAATAAATATGTGGAATCAAGGATTCTATAATTGGATGAGATGGAATAAATAAAAAATCTTTTGAAAATTACAAGACATATACAGAAAACACCACAAAATTACATGATCAATATATTGTGAAATGCTTTTTTACCCCATAATTTTTTTTATTCAACTCGTATTTTAAATTGTTCCCTGGGAAGCTCAAATCTAGATGGTCAAGACCATTTGTGGTCTTCTGTGTATTTATTTATGGGATGATCGAGATTCACAAATAAGAAAGACTCCCATTCAAAGTTGATAGTAAAAAGTTAAAAATATTTCCTGAACCCTTCTCAGAAGGGTGATTCATCAATTGGAAATTTATTTGAGAATCAAAGTGTCAAGATCTCAATATTAATTGAAGTTATTACTAGGAGGAAATGCATGTTTGGTCACCCAAGTCTAGAACATTTTATAGAAAACCTTATGATAGCTTAGGGTATTCCATTAGAAAAGGATTAAGGACTGATCCAAATCTAAGAAAAATAACTAATTAAACTTCATGTAAACAAGACTCATGACATCTATTTTCATGTTCTAATATTTAATAATGTTTATAATTACATAATGTGAAACCCCATTTCATGCATGTGCCATAATCTTCCCTTGGTTGATGCATGAATCAATATCTAGAAAATATCAAACGCCAGCTTCAAGAGTTATCACTTAAGATATGTTTTTAGTATCCACCACCATGAGCAATGATACCTTTCCTCTCACATCTAATCCATGCATTGTATGCTCCCTAAGTGTTCAATCCTGCCAATATATGACAAGAGGTAGAGGTCACTACCCTGAGTAGCAGGTGAAAGCAGAGGAGAGCTGAGCCGATGGACAATACTAACTGATACTTTTTTCCATCCATCTAGATTCAGACATCATTATTAGCTCTTCATAGGAGGAAACCCATGATTCATCAATTTCATCATTTTTATATTTATTATTTTAACATATTTTTCCTTTTACTTATTTATAATGTTACTCATTAGTGACTTTGAGCCTTATAATATACACAAAAATTTATTTATATCAACTATATTTAATTAGTATACACTATGTGCACCTACAATTATACTTCTTACAAAATTCTTGAACATTTTGTTCAATTGTTTTATTTATTATAGGAATTGTATTTCTCACAAATTTTGTATGTGTCCCAATTAAAAATTCATGAACAATCATGTTTCCCCATGGAATGCCACTCATTACAAGGAGCTCTCGATTATTTAGTATTTCATTTCCCAATTTCCATTTCAATCATCTAATATTTATCTGCAATAATCCTCCCACTATACCTACATGGACAATGCAGACATTAGTCTCATTCTATGTGTGGGGGAATTTTTTCATGAGTTTCAATTTCTATACACTTGATTTTTTGTAATTTTTATTTATATTGGAGACATTTTTCATTCGTAAGAATTCTTTAATCCTAAAAGTCATTTCACACATTTACATAAAAGAAACATTTAAGATTGAAATTTTTGGAATTTCATTTTTTTTTCTCACGTTTAGATTTTAAAATGATTAGTATGTTTAGTAAATTAATTAAAATTAAATATTTTATAAATTACTTTTAATTGACTTGTTTCTTGATTTTATACTCTTAGTAATTTCCATTTTTCTATATTTACTCCCATTCCCAAGAGGATTTGGAACCAATTATTGAATATTTATTTCTAATAGTATTTATATATTTACACATGGGACTTGTAAACCTATCAGAACATGGATTGAGATCTTATTGAGGCTATGAATAAACAAATAAAATTTTAATATAAGTGAGGTAATCTTTGTTGTGTTACTTTTTCTTGATACCCATCTTGCACATTTCTTTAATTGATCCCATAGTTTCCATGAAATACTATAGTAGGATGTAGTTATTCCAAGATTATTATCCCTTCTTGTGATTCTCATTGTATATTTTTTGAAATTATTTTAAGCAAGTGTTAGAGAAGTTTTTCATCCAATGGATATGGGATGATTTTAAAAAGGATATGTATTGTGGTTCTCACAAAACTATTTAATTAAAATCCTTGTATATTTCCTCATATTCAACATCATCACGTTCCTTTAAAAAATAAAAAAATAAAAGTAAATTTTGATGGGGTTGTTCATTAAGAAGGTCAAAAATCAACATTTCCAATATGATGAATTCCTTAAAAGATCATATGTGGTTAGAGGATGGATATGAGGTCGGGCCCTAACATTACATTTAAAATAATAATAATAATAATAATAAGAAAAGAAATGAACATGATACATTCTACACCCACTTGTTATATTCATGGATACAACTTGATTTATTGGTAGTATAGAATTCATTAGTTTTGGAGGAGTTATTCCATTACATTGTTCATGATATTCATTCATTATTCTTCAGATCATACCCTCATTTTGAGCCTGTTTATTTAACTTGTTACCCACATCCCTCAGCTTCAGCGTCATTTGAACCAAATTGTTCAGTCCCTCATGATTAATTTTGTATTTTTCCTCAAAAAGTGGAGATGATAGAACCAGTTAAAGACAATGTTTAGGAACATGTACTCAGGGTAAGAGCATAGATCCTATTTCATTTCACCCTACATGATGAGAGAAAATTTATTGTGAGGTAAATTGAAAATGAATATTGAATTTAAGGAACAATTTAAAAACTTTAACTAAAAGATTAAGAATTTTTTTAATGAACTGATATTTCAGGAATGACTAGTTTTCTATGAAAATTTGATTTTGGAGATTTACTTTTTCTATATACAAATAGTTTTGTTTACTTAGTTATAAGGAATTTTTCTATTTTAAAATTTTCGGACCTTTCAAAATCCCTATTTGAGATCAATTTGTTTATTGATAAGAAATTGTTCAAGTGTGGGGAAATTTGATAATCTAACATAATATATACATATATATATATATATATATTGGTGTCATCTTATGATGTTTTATTCATGTTTTTACATAATAATGCACCGGGTATGTGTTGTTTATTGTATGGAATAGATTTTATGATTACAAAGTACAAGCTATGTATACATTCAAAAAATGACCATTACACATCTTAAAACTCCATTACATGATGTGTAGTCATCTTTCATAGCATATGACCAATTATGAAGCAAGTCGTGAATAATTTGAAGACATAAAGAAATTATATCACCTAATTCCCCAACACACATTGTGTAACATTAGAACACAGTTCCCATATTCAAGATAAATACTGAAGAGTGTTTCATGTTGTGAATATATGTTACACATCATTAAAAGGATTGAATTTCCAATTATTGAATATTTCTAGTGAAATTCACATGAGATTCATGAACAATTTAGATTTTTTAGAGAAAAACATTGATTGGAATTACACAATGTCAATACCAATTAAAATTTATGTATTAGCCATATTATTTACCTATTGTTGGGGTACTGTGGACAAAAGGATATATCTCTCTTGAATTTGTCTCGTTTTTCTAATTCTTCTCTCTTAATTTTATTCCACCATTTCTCCCTAAACTCATTTTTTGTCAAATATATTCATTTTCTATGCCTATTAAAGTGTTTTGGATAATTTTAGAAGCGTTATTAATCCTTTTTACATATCTATCACAATACTATTTGTGTTCTTCATCATAATCATCAGTATATGATAAATCATTTCTATTTTCCTTCATGTTCTTATTTTATGTAATTTATTGAAATTGTGATTGTTTTGAGGATTAAATTTCATCTTTTTTATTGTGTGTTCATTGAATTATAAATCTCAATCCTTGACTGTTTGATAATTGTTTAATATCGATTTGTGTTGTAAATTTAATTATGTTTAGAATTATTTATCTATTTTTAATTGATTCTACCATGATAAGCTATACTGCTAAGGTTGTGGATTGATAGTAGGGGTGTTATAATTTAATTAATCTTTATGTCTAATCTAGGTAGCCCTAAGGATAATAATTTGGTTAGAAAAAAACTTTTTGCTCATTTATTTGAGAAACTCTAACCATGGGAAGTTCGAATGAATGACCCCAACTTGGTTGGAGTAGAATAGTTTATGACCAATATCCTAGGAAACATTCTACCTTAGAAAATAGGATTATTGAATCTAGGTCGCAGCTATCTCCAAACCAACTAATAATTGTCTATTAGGTAGATATAGTTTTATTGAACATAACCATGTAGCGATTTTTTTCTTTCTTTACTTCCTTGACATTAAGACGATATGAAGTTACAATTAATATAATCCTCTTTCATTAACCCTAAAATTGATCTTGGTCCCTTTTTTTATCACTGACCTTATGACCATATAATGTTAAAAATAATTTTCATCACTTTTATAAATTATGTATATAAAAATTAAAATAATATTTATTTTCAGAATTATAATATTTTCTAAAAATATAATTTGAATTTTTGGGAAAAAAATTATGATTTAAATTATTTAATTTAATGATAATGATAATTGTAAAACTATTATTTTAAAAGAAATGTTTTATTCATAATATTCTTTTTTACAACTACTGAATTGGATTAATACATATTAATGATGAACATAATCTTATTTTTAAACCTGTATATAATTATATTTACTTGAATTTATATATAATCTAATTTTAAATAATATTAAAAACATAAAACTGTTAAAACAATGATTTTTCTACAAAAATAAATTTTCTTTATATTATTTTTTTAATATAAAAGTAAAAATTATCTTATTTAGAAATTAAATAATATTAAATAAAAATTAAATTAAGGTTTATCACTCCCAAATTTAGTAAGGGATTATTTTATATTTTTTTAAACATAAATAACATAATTAAAAACTAGTTACCATGGTAAAAATAGAAAAATTTAAATCTGGAAAACATAATAACAAATGACTTCAACCTTGTTAAAACATGTGTGTAAATAACTTGTTAAGTATTTATTGACAAACTATTTCCCCAATCTAAATTAATTATATTGATTTTATTCCATGGCCCTTGAATAGTATGATTGTATCATTTAAAACTAAATATTGTTCTCAAAAGTTCCATTTTCTTCACTTATAAAACGGAATACTCCCACCCCTTTCATGTCATAACCATTACTTTGTATTACATCATAAAACAATTAAATTTTTATCCTACAATAATAATATCAACATTTAATAATACTAAGGTCTCAATTATTTATCCTAATCCCTTCATTTACAAGGAGCCTTTCAAGATAAAGTTCAAATTCCTAATGTGAGTATTATATAATCATTAACATTTTATTATTAGTATTTATATTCCCAACCTATCTATACCATAGTAATATGATAACCTCAGTTAAATTATTTTAATTAAGTATTATTATATTAATGTGAAAGTCTTTATTTTTTTCTTTTCCATACACTTATAAAAGAGAATTATTTTAATTGTGAGTTGTATGGACTATCGTCTCCATCGAGTAACATTTTTTATTTTCCATATTGGTTTTTTTAAACCCACTTCAAATATGATTCACCAACAAAAAAATATAATAATAATATCATTATTCTTCTTTTATAATTTTGTTATAAACCTCTTAACCATACTCAACCATAGATATATAGATTGTTCATCTTTGGGTTGGTTTAAATATCTACATTAATAGTTATATTATATATTTAAATTATTATTATTAAAATTTTATAATCGATCAATAAAATTAATAAAAGAACCCTACACTGGTTATATTTTAATCAATATATAAGAAAAAAATATAACGAATTGATTTCATATGATAATAAATGGTTTGTATAAAATTTAAACTAGAAGAATAAGGTTCCTTATATTGTATATGATAAACATAATTGATTATACATGAAGTTAGGTGCATGTGTAGAATGAATTTGGATGAAAATTGATGTTTTCATATCAAATTTCTCTATTTGATATTTTATTTCTATTATGACGATAATTTAATTTATGTTGTCTACATAAATTTAATTTGAGATATAATATCATGAATTATATTTTAATAATATTATTAGAAGTTCTACACAAGACCATTCTTCAATGGGGTTTTGATTAAAATATTACTCAATCCACAAGGGTTCTTTGTCTCCAACTCTAATTCCGCGAAACATTATTATGTTATAAACTAGGATTTCATTTTAATGTTTTTCTATTTTCCCATGGATATATATTTATCATATAATTATTATTTTTATAGTACATACAAATCCAAATAAATTCTTTTTCATCAAATGGATTTTACTCAATCATTACCTCTATTGTAATGCTTTTTGGAAAATCAATTTTCATTCGTTGAGTTATTTTCTCCTTCTTGGACTTAAAAGTTTAATACATCATTCCAATTTATTATATTATGTGATACGGTATTTATTTATTAATTTAAATTTATATTATATAATAATCCTTATTGAAGTATTTCTAACTTCAATGTGTGTATTTGTTATTAGGGATATTGACAACTAAAGTCTCAATTCCTTGAGTTATATTTTTTCATCATGATATTATTTTTTCTAGGATTGGGTTACCCAACCAAAATATTTTATTATATGTTATTTTATAATATTATTTACAGAAATAATTTTCAGTAAAAATATTTTTTTTATTCCTCATTTTACAATGTGTCTTTTCCAAAAAGGTAGTTTCAAATCCATAAAAAGGTTCCCTGATAATGAACTGTTTTATATTTCGATCCACATTTATTATAGATAAATTTATTTAATTTAAAATGATACATTATTTTAAATTGTTTTTAAAATTAAAATATTTAAAAATATTTAACTTACCCTTTAAGATGTTACTTTTAAATGTGACATGAATTTTTGTATTTTATATCAATGTTAAAAATGTATTCTTGAAGATCTCTTAAGTTTTTACCTCCATTTTCATTTTCATATTAAAAAGGATTTAAACTCATGTGATTATTTGTTATATGATTCATTCTCTAATATATATATATATATATATATATATATATATATATATATTAAAATTTGTGGGATTGAACTTATGGTATAAAAAACTAGATTTGTGATCCCCTCTTGTTTGATGTCATTCAAATAATTATTTTCTAATGAAGTTTTTCATCTATGTCATCAATATTTTATGTTTCATTTATTACACTAGGGTTACATTAAATATCAACCATCCACCTCCTTCCTCTATATGAATCATGATCATGTATTCTAGCAATGACTTAATCATATTTCTATAATCCATATGGTTTTAGATTAAGGTATTATAACTTAAAAATATATTCCATGTACTTATTGGGAAACTATTGAAAATATTTATATTGGTTATTATGATATGGATTTATTTGATAACCTAGAAAATTTTATAATTCATTGTTTAACCATCAACCATCTTCCACTAGATGGGTTATAACCATGATATCCCTTTTATTGACATGTGGAAAATTATTGTTGTTTCATATGTTGTTATCCCGATACAGATGAATATTTGAGAGTTTAATATATATTTTTTTACCATCCACATTCATTCTATAGATGGGTTATGATCATGTTATCCCATTTATTAACATAGGTAAAGGTATTGTGGTTCTGTATGTTATTATTCTAATATTTCTAATTATTATAAAATATGATTATTTAATTTTTATTCAATTTCCCATATGATAGATTCAGTGTACTTAAACTAGTAATGGGAGGGGACTGATATTATATATTACCTTGATACAAAAACACATATCATGAGACAAAAAAAACTGAGTTTTTTGTATACCTCTACCAATATTTGTATTGTGTCTCAAAAAATGTCATGATGGCATGTTTTAATGTCATGTTTTATGCATTCCCTCAGTATGAGATAATAAATTATTATTATCCACGTTTTCATTTGTTATCATGTATATAAAATGATCTTGGTAATATTTTATTATGGAATTATAATGATTACATTCTCATTCCATAATATATATGAAATGTTTATTCCTTGATTTCCTTGGTTTTATGGTTTCCCTTACTGAGAATTTGAGCCCCCCCCCCATTCATAAGGTTTTATTCCCTAGGTTATGAGTAAATTAGTTCATGTGACTTATTTAGTGAGGTAAAGCATGTTGATTAGTTTTTTTGAGATTTTGAAGACTCATTATAGAGTAACTAGTTTTTTATATAATGGGAAAATTCTATTTAATACAAAGAATATGGTCTTTGTTAGTTATTTTTTCTTAATTATCAAAATCACAAAAAATAAAAGGAATTTAGAATGTGTGTAATGAAATATTTTATTTAATTAATGTAATTATGGGATATTTGCATATCAGAATAGATAGTGTTATCAATGATAGTTTTTAAATTAGGTGTTTATGACACTAGATCCAGGAATGTGGGTCTGGGGTTCCAAAAATAAACACCAACATTGTCCATGTTACTCACCTAATTATATAGATTCATGTAACATAATTGTTTTTTATTTTTTTAGAAAAACTATTTATTTCCATAATATTTACAACAAAAAATCAATTACAACGATATTAAGAACAAGTTTGTGAGACATACCACATGTTAAGTTAAATAACCCTACTTGTCAAAGATAACCTCATTGTACCACTTGGTATTCATGATCATCAATTTGCAATTGTAATCCTTTTTTGGATAACGATAATTAGCCTGGAGTTCTTGTCCTTAACTATCCCTAAATATCTCCAACATTGAATTTGTGATGTTTATTTATAAAAAGTGTTAAGAAGATACCAAATTTTGAATAACTCTTCAGAAAGTGGAGAAAACCTTCTATAAGTCATACTTATTTACTGACAGTATCTTAGTATCCTAAAAATAATTGGAAGATAACAAATTATAATAAAAAATAGAAAAACATGATATAAATTAATGTTTATTCTTCTCCACCAATTTTTTATCTCATTATAGTATAATGACACTTGAAATAAGTCCTAATACTGGTGGTTGAATATTCCATTTGACTTTTAACCACCAAATTTATCAAATTTATCTTTTATATTTATTCATATTCAAATAAGGATCTTCTTCATTTGTTCCTCCTTTCTTTCAACATGTGACTTCCTGGATCAAATTTGAAGGTCAGAGTGGTCACTTGACACCACATTATTGAATCTGACACCATATGTGAATTTCATGAATTTAAACCCTTCATTTCATATAAGTCTCATTTAAACTTATGAATTTTTTCCCTTTCATCCCACACACCCCATGGACCATATAACCCCATTAGGCATAAACTATTTCCCATATATATTATAAATAATTAAATGTGTGGGGACATGGGTGCCGCCATAATCCTCAAATAAAGGATTGTGGTTGGTGTCACACCCTGACCCGACACTATTTTATTTTAATTATTTTATCCATTCACGGTCTTATTTTATTTTTTGTTTGAGAGGGTTGAGACCGAGTTTTATTTTTTATGGGTTTCTATTTAAAAATTAATATTTGGGGCTTAGTAGTAGCTGGTGCATGGTCAGGGCACGATTCGGGAACCCTGCAGCTTCACCCCAAGTAATTGTGCAGTCGGCTTATGTTTTAAATAAAATAGAATTCAAATAATTATTTAAATAATAATAATATTATTTTTATTGTTTTTATTGATTATATTATTATTATTTTTAGTTTTAGAATATTATTATTGTTACTAATATATTTATTATTATAAATATTATTTTTATTATTTTGGTTGATATTTTAATTTGGTTATTAATGTTAAATTATCGTCATAATAATAAAATTATCAACTGATTATTATTTTTATTAAATTCCTTTTTTTAGAATGGCTTATGTTTTCATTTTTATTTTTGTTCTTATTTTTTTTGTTTTTTCTTTTCATTTTATTTTCTTTCTTATTTCATCTCTCTTTTTTTCTTCTCTTCTTATTTCTCCCCTTTTCCCCTCACATCGTGCCTCTCCCCTCCCCCTTTCCTCCTTTATCACGCCACCACCCCTCCCTTTTCCCGCTCTTCCTCCCACGGCCTCCTTCCACCGAGCCACCACCGGTGCCCCGCTCTCCCTCCCCCGCCTCTCGGGCTATGCGCCCCCTCCTCTTGAGTCGACCTCCTTGCTCGCTGACTGAACAACCGCACCAACGACCTTCTCCCCTGGGCTTCCACTGTCGTCATCGCCAACCCTGGAGTAGGTCGTCACCCACATCACTGGTGACTCCCCTCCATCCTTCTCCTTCTTCATTTGGACAAATTTTCCTTCTCCCCATCGATTTATGAAATTTAGCCAAACTTATGGTTAGGTTCTAACCTGGATTTCTGTTTTTCTTTATGTTCTAGGTTGGTGCAAGAGGCCTCTTGGGACTTATTGGTACGTGTTCCGGAAATTGCCACTGAAGGTGAGGCAGTTCGTTGTGTTTCAATCTCTTTTCTTTGTTATGAGGTAATGTTTTCTTTTGTTGTTTGGTTTTTCACCGGCTGAATTAGGGTATTTTTGTGTTTTAAAGTTCATAAAGATTATCTTGAAGTGCGAAATCTGTTTTTTAATAGAATTGATGAAGGAGTCGACTTTTAAAGTAGTGTTTTTACCTGATTTGGAGTGTCTTTATTTTGCAACTCATGTTGTGTTATTTGAGGTCATTTTATAGTACATGCAATTGGTTTATTAAATTTTGCAAGTGATTCATTTGTTTTTGTTTGGATATTTTTTCAGTGTGCTTTTGGTCGTAGAATAGTTTTTTGGGTGTGTTGTTGTTTTATGTTGTGTAATGGATTTTTATAATGCTTTATAAGTGCTGTAAATGGTTTATTTAATTTTTATAAATAATGTGAATCATGTTTTTCCATGGATACAATGTACAGATGATTTTGAAGAGGCATTTTTATATAATTTGGGTGAGTTTCATTAGTTTAAAATTTCTGGTCCAAATTTTGAAGTATGGCATAAATTGTTCTATTAATTTATTAAATGATTTGTGTAGTGCGTTGGACCTCGCTACGATAGTTTTGGGCCGCGGGTGTCGAGGTATCCTACATGCACATGCATAGTGTAAGGAATATATATATATATGTATTCCCTTATTGCACATATTCCCTCATGGCTCGGGGAACATATGAAATGATACTAGGGGTGTGTATATATATATGTATAAATCCATGTGTGTGTATGCGCCAAGTGTCAGTTCGAGTGGTTGTTGATGAATACCGACATGTTTGAGGTAGGTCTCCTATTCCATAATCTTTAATTAGAATTTCCATAATTGCTTAGTGTTTTGTTAAAAGTTCATCTTCTTCTTCTTCATAAAATAATTATGCTATATATCTATATATATGTAAATGGTTTTGGTTTGTGAAAAGTGATTCCCTTAGTATTTAGAACATAATGCAAGTATTTCCAAAGACACATGGTCTTTCGGCCAATTTTTTTGTAAAAGTGAAATGACACATTTCTTCCAAAGAAGTTCCAAATTGATCTCAAAAAATGGGTTTTGGGTGAACATGTATTCTAAAGTAAAATCATTCTTGTGGAGTAATGAGGCCCGTTTGGCACTTTGAAAATGGTTTACAAAATTAGAAAAACCATTGATGAAGCTTCCCCCCTAAATTTGATAAATGTAATGAAAATGTTAAAATGTGATTTGAGATATGTGATCAGTGTTGATGCTTATGCATTGTGTGGCATGAAAGATGGGGAATGCGCTTAATAAGGGAGAACAGTAGTGAGAGGTTCAATGAGTTTTGGATAAATAAAGTGTTATGTATATATATGTTTTCTTGATAAAATCTTACCACAACTTGAAACAGAGCACAATGGGAAACCTGGGTGACTAGGTGGGTGAAACTAGGACTTATTGTCTACTGGTCCAGAGGTGACTTGACCCGGTTTCACTGTAGGTTTGACAATTGCAACACTAACTAAACATACGAATGACTTAGGGTCGTCGTATTCTCAGCCACGTTTTCTGAGGGTCGTGGTTTATAAGCCATGTTTCACTAAGACACAAAGATCCTAGGTCCCCAACTAACACTATCATCTTAGGGACTTCCCATGGTTCTTATGATACAATTTTCAATTCAGTTGTTTCATGCTTGTTTTCACTTTTGTGAAAACAATATTTTTAAATCTAAATTTGTCTTCTTTAATTTTAAAATGTAAATGCATGCTCAAAACCTATTTTGAAGAGGGAATAGAAATGTTTCCTTGGAAATGAAAGCTTGTTATTTGAATTTGAAAGGATAAAAAAACATTATTTTATTATGCCTCATTTTCAAACTAGCATAATTTGGATTTCTTATAAAAGTTAGTGGCATAGGGAATTGTTGTATTTTGGATTTCCTATTGAGCATCTCGGTGCTCATTCCAAATTTATCTTTATAATTTCAGGTTTTAGATTTGGATCACTTGATCTTGGTTTTATGTTTGGTGGTGACCCATGGGGTCAAATGGAGGTATGTCTAGTTGGCTACCTTTATTTTATTTTCCATTGTTAGTGTTTAACCATTTGTTTAGTTTATTTATATTTATCGGTCTTTTATTTTCAAGGATAAATCATTCGAAACAGGTTTTTTTGATGCCTAACACTATTTCCCAGTCCATGGGGATCGGGAAAGCCCTACGGGCCATGCCATGGACTGACTCGGGTGACCGGTTCATGGTCAACCCAGGCCGGTTCGTGACAAAATGGTATTAGAGGGAGGTTTAGCCCATGTATTTTGGGGATGTATGATAGTTTGGAGTTAGGGTTTTCAGAATCTAAGTGTTTAATTGTTGGTAGTTTCCTGATCACCACCTATTCAGAATGACCCTTGATTTTCCAGGGGGTCCACGATGGACATGCCTCAATGTCCGCATCTGGCTCCCGATCGTTTTCAGGCGCCTTAGTCCTATTTGCGTGTTTTTGTTATTTTTGAGTTTTGGTGGTCATTCTGGAGTGGTGCATGGATGTTGATCACGGCCTGGAAAGTCGTGCATTGACCATGAAATTGCCTCTGATGACTCCCTATGTGCTAACTCGGTTGGTTCACGGTCAGCCAAACCATGTGACCAAATGGTGTGTTGTAGTTGTTTATTTTAGATTTTGTAATCTTGATTCATTTAGTGAATTGGTTGATCTGGAATGTTCTTGGTGTGAGTTTTAGATGGTTTTGGGGTTTTCTCTTAGGGTGAAAATTGATTATTTGTCCTTTGAAATTGGATTTCCAAAATGAAAATCCTGGTTTGTCAAAAAATGCAATCAGTTGTATTGGAAATGGATGTTCTTTTGGTTACTATTTTGGGATCTTTTAAAGATTATGTAAAGTGTAAATTGAAAGTGGATTTGGAAAATGTTTTTCGGTCTTTTGAAATTTTTGTGAAGTATGAAACTAATGTCTCTTGTAAAAATAAATTTGTAAATGATCTGTTGACATTTGGTATTTCTATGGATTCCCCCATGTATGGATAAAAATAATTGGATGTTAATGGTTGATGGTATGCATGTATTGGTGGTTGAGATGACACAAGAATGTACACACATAAGGATTCATGGAATATGAATGGTGGGTGCTCAATTTTCAAGGATTTTTTTGTTTTCCAAAGGCTTTTTTTGATTAGTGATGTTCTGGGACAAATTTTGTTTATAAAATTTGAAAAAGGAAAGTGGGTTTTAAAAAGGGTTTTTTATCATTCAGATGGTTTGAAATGGAATGGTTTTGAAAATGGCCAATAGTGGAAGTGGGGTTTACGCGTGGTTAGTGAGGCTACGTTGGTATTATTTCAGTTGATATTTTATTTGGTTGTGGTTTGGTTTTGGGATGTATTAGCCTATGGGATGAGGCTTTCTTCCGTGCTGGTGTTTCATGGTTGAAATGATGTTTTGAGTTTGAGTTAATGATTTATGGTTAAATGTGAAGGCTCGTTTTGTGATGTGCTTCAGGTTGGTTTTGTGATTCTTGTTTAAAGTATGCCGCCTAGAAATTTCCAGAGGTCCCCGAGGGGTCATTTACAGTCGTTAGTTTTACCTAGACTCCCAGTGGAGTGGTGGGGTTATTTTCTTTTCCTTATTTCTTATTTTCTATGTGGTGACCCTAGTTCGAATGAGGTTGCGGTGTTACCTGAGGAAGTTGAGTGTTTCTTTGGGTCTTTAGGAACTCCAGATGTTGTGAAGGGTAAGTCGTCCTGGTTTGGTTTCAAGGGTCATATTCGGCCAAGAGAAGGGTGATTTCTATCTTCTGCTTCCATGTTGGGGTCGAAGATTGGTAAAATTGACAATCTTGTTTTACAAGTATCTCATGAAGGGTTCCCCATCCGGTGTAGAGAGTGATTTGAAGGAACATGTTCTTGGCATGGGTCATTCATCAGTTCTTTTCTCTCATTTCTAAGACCACACAATCATTTCATTCCAATGTGGTTGATTTGGGCACTCAAAGTTGTTCGTCACAATATTCTGAAGGCTTGTCAACCGCGTGGCTATAAGGACCCAGCCTTAAACCTTACTTAATCATGAATTAAATGAATAATTCACATAGAGGATCTTTTCAGTTTTATAGTTTTAGTGAATTAGGACATAACTATTACATCTCAAAAGTTTACAAAGTATACACTTCTACTAAGTTGCCGTAAAAAAATAAAAACTCTTAAAAAGAAAGATGTCTAGTTCCATGATTTAGATAGCATGACTTTTCCTTGATCCCATCCTTGACCCTATTCCACATTAAGTCCTGTGAGAAACATTTCAAAAAAATGGGGTGAGCAAAAAAAGCTTAGTAAGGGATACAAAAATAAGGAAAACTGTTATTTTTTCAAAACAACAAGAAAACCATGAATACTTTATCAAAGTAATACTTTTCACCTTTATGAAGTAGTAAAAAATCTTCACTGAATAAAAGATAATTATTTACCATTTTGTAACCAAAATATTACCATAAAACCCATATAAATAACACATAACATATAATGTTAACTTGGGACATAAACATACATAAATGGAATAACCATACAGTCGATTTCCAAACATATCACTTAATGGAATAGCCATATGGCCGACTTCCATACCCAATGCATTGGAGGTTATAACATAACCACCTGTCCTGATATTCACGGCACCACACATCATATGGTTTATCACGTAACCACTTGTCAAATTTCAATGTACCATTATGAAATCATAACACATAAAACAATTATAAAGGAAAGAAAACATCTCCAGATTTAAAGCAGAATATATCACTTAAATATATTGACATAAAAAATCTATTTTCAAAACCATTTTCAATACAAAAATACATAAAAGATTATATGGTATTTATTTACATTTATAAATATAATGGCTTTTTGAGGAATCCAATGATCAAATAATATTCGCAGCGGCAGAAAGGTCATTGTCACCACATACATTAAAAAGAAACATACTTTTTGTCATTTAGTAAAACGCTTCGTATAGAAATAATTCCTTCTGAATAAAAGTATAAGTCAAAGGGTGTTATACACCATATAAAAGAAAGTTGTGTTTAAAACAAAATATTCCTCAATGAAAGGAGATTGAGATGAAGTCCCTTACAAAGTCGTTATCCTTAGATTAAGGATAAAACAATTACATAATTATGTGTGAAAAATATAAATACAACCAATATAAGAGGATATTAAGTGTAAAACAATCAGAGTCCATCCACACATATTCATTGTATGACATAATCAAGAAGTATAGGTTTAACCCAATGAATTGAAATTGGGTTAAGATGTTCTCTTACAGAAATTCGACAGCCTAACGGCGTCACTTTAAAATTCATAAAATGAGTCGATGAGAGATAAAAAGGGTATCTAATCACATGGAAATATCATTTACAGCAATAAGGATATATAATAACATATCCCAACATAAGAATATGTAAATTAAAAGACCTAACAAAAAGAAGTCTTTTAAAAAGATAAGGTTGAAAGGTCCCCTTACCGATTTGGGTAACTTTCGAAACATACACCCCATTGAAGAAGGGTCATAAAATGAATATGTAAATACCCATAAATGAAATTATATTACAAAAAGAGTATAATAATGGACAGTGCATACACCACTCAAAGTAAATGGTGGAAAATGTATCATAAATCTCACAGGAATAAAAGTGAGATGAAAAATCCATTACGAAGACTCGGCAGCCTAACAACGCCACTTAAAACATCCAAAAATGGATTGATTAGATCAAATAGGGTTTCTCATCGTATTAAAATAAAATGTAAAGAAATAGGAATATAAAAAATCATCCCCCAACATAACAATGAGGAGCTTAAAAGAAGTGGCATAAAGGAGAGTACTTAAAAAGAAAGAGAGAGGTTGGATCTCTTACGAAACTTCGGTAGCATAACGGCGCCACTCAAAACTTCCAAAATGAATTGATGAGAGAAAATAGGGTCCCTCATCATATGAACATAAAACTTACAGTAATAGTAATATAAAATAACATCCCAATCATTATAAATATGAGCTTAAAAGGAATTACATAAAAGAGTGTACTTAAAAGAGAGGGGTAGGATCCCTTAGCACAGGTCCGACTTGTCTTGTTCGATTCTTTATATTCCTGAATAATATACATTGGTCAATTTATAATCTCCTAAGGACCTCCTTTAAAGATTATTATTCAGTTCATATAACATATTATAATGTTACAATAATTGTTTAATAATGTTAGTTCATATCAGACATTTTGGACGATGTTTGGTAAATGAGTCAAAAATGAACTTGTTTGAAAATGATTGCCCATGTAGTTATAAGTATATCATTTCCAAAATAGTATTAATGATTAAAATATCATATATATATCCATTAAATATTCATTTTATACTATTCCATAAAATTTGGAGATAAAAAATGAAAAGCACCGTTCATGGAGACGGTAGGTCGTACGTACGCATGAACGCTACTTTCATTTTTTGTCATATTAATGGAATTAAAAATAAATGAGATATATATATTATAATTCCTGTATAATATATATGTTATATAGGTCACATATGTTCATTAATTTCATTCTTTATACATTCCTTATATTTCATGAACGAGTCACATCACTTGAGGGGTGGTAGTCCACACTTCCTCATATGAAATTATCGCATTTGCACAACATGCAAAGAAAAAAGGTATGTTTTTAAATATAAAATATAGTATCATATATAAAACATAAATACCATATATATCATATATAAAATATGGTGACATCATAATGGCCACCTTTATAGATGTAAAAAGAATATTGAACAATCATCATTTTGTGAGGCAGTAATTCGCCGTCCACAGAAACAGTATGTTCTTTAACACCTAGACGGATGTGTGTGTAAGTGTAGATCAAATACATCTTATAAAAACATACAAGTATATTGAAGATACTGGTGTTGTTTAAAAATAAAGTAATAAAAAACTTTATGGGGTTGGAGAAGCAAAATAAAACAAAAGAATACTAGAGAAGACTTTACCTTTAAATCGGGTAACTCTTTTTGATTTGTGCTAAAATGATTCCTTGGAAAGGATTATGCCTAAAGTGAGGCTTCTAGGAGTAGGAGAGGGATGTGTAGAGACAAAATGGGCAGGGTTTGGCTGAGTCAATGTCTTGAGAGGTGTGGGTAAGGTGTTAGAGGTGGGGTCCTTTTATAAGAGGAAAGGAGGGGCACTCTTGGAAAGTCTTGAAAAGTAACATTATTATAAAATGATTTTCGGATTTTAACGGTACCACAATTATATATTTTGAGGATACGGTGATAATAGTTCTAAATCCACACATCCAAGATATTTTTTACAAGTTTAGGTCTTAGATTTTACATTTTCTATTCATTTTATTTAAATCGTTAAATAATGAGGTTATCGCTGCATCATCATGGTGTCATAAATAATTAAATTTATTTAATGTCTGAAAATTTTAAAAAAAACTATCATGATGTAGAAAATTTGTTTATATTTCTAATGAATATTTATAGACATAAATATGACTTGTATAACCCCATGTAAAAATTGTTTTATTAAAACAACACATGTTTGTGACATTTTAATTTTAACTTTAAATAAAAAGGTATTAATGTCATTTTCCCACCAAAGTGGCTTCATGGGGTCCCCAAGCTGACCCATGGATTTTCTTGGTCGGACATGACACATCCAATAAGGTTATGACATGTCTCAAGGTCATTTCATATTATTAAAACATTATTTTTACTTTAAATTACACTAATTACCTATAATCGTGATTAAAACTTAAAAGTTACTATTCACGAAAAAATTATTTTAATCCCATTGAATCAAATTTTACATCCTAATGACAACCATTTATTTTAGATTTTTTAAATTCAAATCACAGAAGTGGTAAAGTTTCATTTAATCAAAAAATCAGTTTTTAAACTACCACATGGTGGTTTCACTATTCATCAAAAAATTGATGTTTTTCAGAAAAATACCAAAAATTCACACTAAGCTATATTTGATATTCTGAATTAAAAAAATGATGTCTAGTTTACAAAATTCAAAAATATAAGTTGCATTAATTAATTTAATAATTAATTCCCGCTGTCAAAACAAATAGCGTGTTTTTAAGAAATAATTTCTATTAAAAGATTGACACTAGTTTAAGTCAAATTTCAAAGTAAAATTAATTCCAATGACCACCATTGGATTAAATGGTAAAAATATAATCTAATTTCACATTAAAACAAATTCAATAGATAATATATTCATATAAATAAATTATGTTAAAAGGAGTTTTTGAATTAAAATACAGCATTTTACAATATTCATTAAAAAAATGAACTTTATCAGAAAAATACCAAAAATTTATACAAAGTAAATTTTGATGTCCTGATTCTAAAAAGAATTTTATTTTGTCAAATATAACATATAAAATTTTCAAAAAAATGTATTTAAAAGGGGTTCTCCATCAAAAGGCGGTTAATCAACCTTTTAAAGAATATTAGAAGATTTATGCTTAAAATTGGACTCATTCGCATTTTAAGCCCCTACCATTTATTGGAAAAAAGTAAAGAAATTTTCAAACATATATAATCATTTTTTAGTTAGTTCTGTTCATTCCCGCCATTTCAAAGGCTAGGAGTTAACTACCATTTAAAATAATATTATTTTATTATTAGAGTGCAATGTAAGATTTCAAAGAAACTCGTTGTTGCGTATTGGGTACGCCATCGAGCATAGAATTCACATTAAATTAATATTAACATTTTTATTCACAACATTGGATAAATATGAAAAAATTAATATTCTATATTTACCAGGGATGTTACAGTGGCTGTTTGGGTCACCTGGGGATGTTTGTAAGCGGTCCTTCCAGAAGATGAAGGCTCAATTGGAAGTTGTTGGTTCCTGACTACAGTGCATCAAATGCTTCAATACATCATAGCTCCAGCCATAGGTCTCAGAGTGAAGCTTTTCACATAGTCAGGCAGTTTCCAGGTGCAAGGGATGGGCTTCCAACCTGTCATCTTTAATGCTAGAGAGGAGACTGGTTATGTTTTTACTTCATGTCTTTTTGGGAGGGGGGCTTGATTTGGAGGACATGGTGGCCTCATCCACAAACTTTTTGTGGTTTTGTCTAGTGGAGTATAAACTCT
The DNA here is from genome assembly GCA_963277665.1 of Viscum album. Taxonomy (NCBI): domain Eukaryota; kingdom Viridiplantae; phylum Streptophyta; class Magnoliopsida; order Santalales; family Viscaceae; genus Viscum; species Viscum album. The sequence continues at coordinate 487,788,772 of OY728145.1, forward strand.
CTAATGGATAGTATTCCCATTAAGGAGTTTGGGGTTTTGGGTATTACCTATTATAGATGCCCGTGTCCTAGGGAAGTGGTGAGTTCGGAGTTAAATTTCATTTCGGGTTCCTCCGTGTTGGACCCCCCCTAATATGTATGAACTTTCCCCGTGTCAGTGGGTTCACGATGAGGAATTCACGCTGTAGTGTTGAAACTAAATTGAGAGATCCCATGTTAGTGTTATCATATTACTCAGTTTTTAATATAGAGGGGAGACCCACCATGGGTCTCACCAATGTCTTCGCTCAAGCTGGTCAGGTGCGAATCATAATGTTAAGGGGTCACATTAGTGTTAGGGATTTTGTTAGGATTTCTAAATTTTCTCGATTTGGGAAATTCAGTACTCAGCTTGAGTCCTAAAATGGTAGGGAGACCAACATATGACAAATTCACGGAGAACATAATCTTCAAGGTTTTTTTGTCGGGAAAAATATTTTCCTCTGCTACGGCCTACCCGATCAATGTAGATGATGGGTTATATAGAAACTTTTCACTATGGATCCCAAGAAGAATATAGTGATTTCTATCTTTGGGGTTGGGGTGTTCCAGGTTTTGGTTCTGTTTGGGAATGTGAGTCTTGTGTCTTAGGTTCTTTTTCATGGTAGTCCGGGTCTCGCTGTTTCAGCTCTTTGGTGGAAGATGAGTGTTAGATCCTCAAGTGGTTGGTGTCTCATTTTAAGAATTTTTGCATCCTTGTTTTGAGCGTTGAACAGATGAGTCTTTTGGGACTTTCTGGGGGTGAAAGTGTCATGGTGGTGTGAATTGTCACACCCCGACCTGACACTATTTTATTTTAATTATTTTATTCATCATTAGTCATATTTTATTTTGTGTTTGAGTGGGTTGAGACCCAGTTTGATTTTTTATGGGTTTCTATTTAGAAATGAGCATTTTGGGCTTGGCAGTAACTGGCAGGTGGTTCGGGCCCGATTTGGGAACCCTGTAACATCACCCCCAAGTAATTGTGCAGTCTTCTTATGTTTTAAACAAAATATAGTTTAAATAATTGTTTAAATAATAATATTATTATTGTTATTAGTGTTGAGAAAATTATTATTATTATTAGTGTTTGAAATTATTACTATTACTAATCTTATTATTATTAATATTATTTTTATTATTTTGGTTGATATTTTAATTTGGTTATTAATGTTAAAGTATAGTTATAATTATAAAATTTTCAACTAATTATTATTTTTATTAAATTCCATTTTTTAGAATGGATTATGTTTTAATTTTTATTTTTATTTTATTTTTATTCTGTTTTTTATTTTATTTTTATTTTATTTTTATTTTATTTCTTATATCTTCTCTCTTTTTTACATCTCTCTTTTTTTCTCTTCTTTTTTCTCCGCTTCTCCCCTCACGTCCTGCCTCTCCCCTCACCATTTCCTCCTACATCGTGCCGACACCCCTCCCTGTTATCACTCTTCCTCCCTTGGCCTCCTTCCGACGAGCCACCATTGGCACCCCACTATCCCCCCCTCAACTCTCCCGCCGCATCCCCCCCTCAAATCGAGTTATCCTCCTCGCTCGCTGACCGAACAACCGCGCCGACGACATTCTCCCTAGATTCGCCGCTATCGTCGTTGCCATCCTGGACGTGGGTCGTCGCTTCCATCGCCGGTGACCCCCTCCCTCCTTCTACTTCTTCATTTGGAAAATTTTTCTCTTTCCTCCTCAGCTTACAAAATTTGGCCAAACCTAGGGTTAGGTTCTAACCTGAATTTCTGGTTTTCATCATGTTCTCGGTTGGTGTAGGAGGCCTCTAAAATCTTTCGGTATGTGTTCTGGCAACCGATGCCGAAGGCGAGGCAGTTCATTATGTTTTGATCCACCGGCTTTGTTCTGAGGTAATGTTTTCTTGAGTTGTTTGGTTTTTCACCTGCCGAATTTAGGTATTTATGTGTTTTAAATTTCATAGTGATCATTTTGAAGTTCTAATTCCTTTTTTGACAGGATTGATAAAGCATTAGACTTTTGATGTAGTGTTCTTACCTAAATTTGAGTGTATTTATTTTGCAAATCATTTTGTGTTAATTGAGGTCATTTTATAGTACATGTAATTGGTTTATTAAATGATGCAAGGGGTTCATTTTTTTGGATATTGTTTCAGTGTGCTTTTGGACATAGAAGGTGTTTATGGGTGTGTTGTTGTTTTATGTCATGTTATGCTTTATTAGAATGTTTTATAAGTGGTGTAAATGGTTTATTTAATTTGTATAAATGATTTTCATCATTTTTTTCTATGGTTACGATGTGCGGATAAATTTGAAGTGGCGTTTTGATATAATTTGGGAGTGTTTCTTTTGTATAAATTTTTAGGTTCTAATTTTGAAGTGTGGCATAAATTGTTCTGTTAATTTCTTAAATGATTTTTGTAGTGTGCTGGACCTCAATACGATAGTTTGGGGCTGTGGGTGTTGAGGTATCCTACATGCACATGCATAGGGTAAGGCATATATATATATATATATATATATATATATATATCCCCTATTTGCACATACTCCCTCATGGATCGGGGAACATGTGCAATGCAGCTTGGGGTGTATATATATATATGTATAAATTCATGTGTGTGTATGCGCCAAGTTTCGGTTTGAGTGGTCGTCAACCAATAACGACATGTTTATGGTAGGTCTCCTATTCCCTGATCTTTAATTAGAATTTCCATAATTCCTTAGTGTTTTGTTAAAAGTACATCTTCTTCTTCTACATTAAATACATATGCTATATATATATATATGTAAATGTTTTTGGTTCGTGAAAAGTGATTCCCTTAGTGTTTCGAACATAAAGCGAGGATTTCCAAAGGCGCGTGGTATTTCATCCAATTTTTGTTGTAAAAGTGAAATGACACGTTTTTTTCCAAAGATGTTCCCAAATTATCTCAAAAAAAGGGTTTTGGGTGAACATTTATTCTAAAGTAAAATCATTCTTGTGTAGTAATGAGTCCCGTTTGGCACTTTGAAAATGTTTTACAAAATTGTAAAAACCCTTGTTGAGGCATTCCCCCTAGTTTGAGAAATGTAATGAAAATGTTAAAATGTGATTTGTGATATGTGATTAGTGTTGATGCTTATGCTTTTTGTGTTGTGAAAGAGGGGGAATGCGCTTAAGGAGGGAGAATAGTAGTGAGAGGTTGAATGAGTTTTGGATAACTGAAGTGTTGTGTACATATATGTATCCTTGATAAAAACTCACCTCCACTTGAAACAGAGATTAATGGGAAACATGGGTGTCTTGGTGGGGGAAACAAGGACTTCTAGGCTTGTAGTCCGGAGGTGACTTGACCCAGATTCACTGTATGTTTATCAATTTACACATTAACTAAACATATGAATCACTGAGGTATGTGGCCTTCTAAACCACGTTTTCTGAGGGTCGTGGCCTTATAATCCATCTTTTATGAGGGTCGTGGCCTTCTAAGCCATGTTTTATGAGGGTCGGGGTTTCTAAGACATGTTTCACTGAGACAAAAAGATCTTAGGTCCCCAACTAACACTAAATGCTTAGGGACATCCCATGGTGCTATTGATATGATTTTCAATTTAGTTGTTTCATTTATGTTCCCTCTTTTGTGAAAACCATATTTCTAAATCTAAATTGGTCTCCTTTAATTTTGAAATTTTAATGCATGCTCAAAACCTATTTAGAAAAGGGAACATAAATTTTTTCCTTTGAAATGAAAGGTGGTTATTTGAATTTGAAATGAGGGAAAACATTATTCTATTATGCCTTATTTTCAAAATAGAGTGATTTGGATTTCTCATTAAAGGAATTGGCATAGGGAATTATGGTATTTTGGATTTCCTACTTAGCATCTCGGTGCTCACACATACTTAATATTTACAGTTTCTGGATTATTTTTGGATCTCTTGAGCTTGGTTTTATGTTGGGTGGTGACCCATGGGGTCACATGGAGGTATGTCTAGTTTGTTACCTTCATTTTATTTTCCTCTTTTAGTGTTTACATGTTTGTTCAGTTTATTTATATTTATCTGTTTTTTATTTTCTGGGATAAATCATTCCAAACTGCTTGTTTTGTAGCCTACAACTAGTTGCCAGCCTGTGGGGATCCGGAACACACTATGGGCCATTCCGCGGTCTGACTCGGGTGACTGGTTCATGGTCGACCCGGGCCAGTTCGTGAAAGTTGGTCATGAGGGACCAAACCTTTGAAAATTATTCTCTTCTACAAATTTATAACAGTTCTTCTTTCTAAGGAATATATTTATTTTCTTTATTAGTATTATTGGAAATTAACCTTTCTTGGATTAGGATTCTTCACACTTAAATGTAAAGATCATTCATTCTTATGTGATTTTTCCAACTTCCTATACAACTCCAACTAATCTAGAAATATAGTAACGAAATATTCCCCCACATTATCAGTATTCTTTCTGTGCATAGATTTTATGGGATTTATATTATTCATGATTCTTGTATTAGACCCATAAGATCAAATTTTCTTCATTAATACACCACATGTAATTTTCCCATGATTCCACATCCACTATTTTTCCCTTTTTATTCCCTTCACATATAGCCTCATGGTATGACAACTGAAACAAAAAAGGATTACTTGAAGTCTCTCCCTTTTATTTCCATAAAATCTACCTCAACCGTTTCCTACCATGGTAAGGTTTCTCATCATGTGAAAATCCTTCTTACTCAAAAATTAGAAAATATTATCCCTTTCTCTACTATTTTTTTTATTATTTCCGGGAGGGATATTATGATTGTAACTGAGTTGGTTCTTGTAAAACCTTTCATTTAGAAATTTGTTTTCAATCCATTAATGTAAAACTCTTTCTAACATAAGAGGTTGTCTTCTATTATATAGTATCATTTCATATTCTATAGGAGTCAAGGACATCCTTATGGATTATTTTTTCCTTCCCCATTTTCCTTTAGCTACAACATCTCAAAAAATCACATGAATTCACACAATAAATATCTATCATTAAAAACAATCCTCAAGTAATCATTTCTATATTTAGATGATGGTTCATAGGGGTTCTTCATCTTGTTCTAAAACCGGCCCCATAGGATTCTACAAAAATACCCATGGTTTTCCCTAGTCTTCTACAATAGTATAAGTTCATGGATGATTTCTTCTGAGAGTCATTGCATTCATATTTTTAAAATATATTCTACTTATTTTCAAATTTATAATTTTTATTCCTATAATTTTTGGATTTCATATTCATGACCTTGAGTACATGACTTGTAGATTATTATCTAGATGTAAAATCCACCCTATAATTTCCATTAGAAATACTAATCTTTACCTTGATCCCCCTAATATTATGTTCATTATCTATTTTATGAGTCTTGAGTGGGAGGATGATTTCATTAACCACCTTCTCTAAACCATCTACATTCTAATATATTGGGATATTTATAAAAGAAGGTAACTTTGTTCTTTCTTGTTAGAATACATTTTATTTATATCTAAATTCATCAACTCCTATACACTTTTTAGGTACGTATTCACTATGTATATCTCTTTGATAATTCTATAGTCCACTTCATGTATAATATCCCATTTATCCACCTTCTCTTATAAGATATGGACCTTTTCTTGATCTCCATAGACACTATTTCATAATTCATGACCATACATCACAGCCAATTCTTCCTTATCAAAGTTATCATCATACACAGGTGGTACATCATCATCAATAAAGCCCCTAGTAAAAAAATTATACTCAAACACATCAATTTTAAAGTAAAACATTAAATTATTTACTTTCATCTATTTAATCCTCTAGAGACACAATTGTTTTATTTCGTTCTTCATCATAAACCATAAAATTTCAAACAACTTGGATTGATCTTTAGTTTTATGATTTGTATCTATGTTTTGTTGAGTTAACCTGAATAATAGATTGATCTATTAACTTTTTCTTCAGCCATTCAATATCTTCTTCCAACTCAATTATATTTTCTGATTATTAATTTACCAAACCACAATTATTTTGAAATTTTTATCTTTGAATATATAATTTTCAAATAGAAACATATAACTCTACCTAAAAATCAATAGCGCCCTTGAAAATCTTATTATTATTATTTTTCTTCTTCTTTCCATTTGTTAAAAGGCAATTTTCACCAACCTTATTTAGAAGTTTTTCATCTTAAAAAATGTTACAACCTTATTTTTCTCTACTTATTTCCCATAAACATCATTTATTGTCTTCATATTTTTAATGAATTAGAGCAATTATTAGTTTTCTTATAAGCATCATTGGATAAATATAGATTTAGAATTTTCTCTATTAGAGAATTACCAAACACTCACTATTCTTTATTAAGTAAATATCTATATGAATGTATTCTAAAATATCTTTACAATATAATTTTAGTAATATAAAAATTTATTTTTGAAATATATCAATGTTAATTCCATCAAAAAATGGAGGCTTCATCATAGAATCTATGTGTGAAAATACAAACACTACTTTAGAGGTTGATTGTAAAACTTTACCCTTAGATACAACTTATTTCAATAAGATACATCCTTATAGGGGGTGGATCTAGGTGATGGTACAATTAAAATTTTTAACCTATTTAATCATTCTTTATGATCATGTTCCCATAGTTGTTAGAATAGTTTTCAAGCAGTATTAATTGATCACAGAATATCTAAAATATATATATATATATATGAATGTAAAGCATGCATAGAACAAAAATATTTTAGTTGGTTCACCACAAAGAGATATATTCAAGTAGGAAAAGCTAATTATGTATCATTGTGATAAATTCAACTAATATTAACTAGTATTTTTATGTAAATTGTCAATCATGGTAACCCTATGTTTGGCGCAATTACATTCTAATGTTTAGGGTTTGGTCACTCCTCTCCAAAGGTTCACCACCACGTATTTACATCCATACACTACTTTATTTAAGGTTCTTCAATATTTCATTGACTTTTTGGTCTCTTAAACATAAAATAAGCCTAATAGAGTGTCTATATTTAGAACAGGACTCATTTTTTATTTATGAATCAAGATTGATGCTCTGTTTTGATCCTCCATGAAACTATACCTTCACTTTAAGTCCAATGGAGGATACCTTCTTATGGGAATGTTAGTATTATTATTTTTTCAATTTTTGGATGTGTAATACTCTGGAGTAATAAAAAATCAATATCTTATGAGATCAATCTCAACATGAACACTTATATTATTCATATAAATATAATTCCAATATGTAATTATCTTATAGATTAATTCTCATTTAACTTGGATATAACTCTAAAAACTACATCCTTATTCTTCATCTGAATCCAAATATAATCATGGTAATATTTTTTTGATCTCTTTAGAAGCTTCTATAAACACCATATATTCTAAAAATCATATAAGAACTATTCACTAGAAAACACCAAATGTGAATAACCTTTGGGCATGTAACCTTAGTGCTAGAGACCTGTGCACATAACTCCATGAAAAACAGATACTGGTGCATAGCTCCGGAGTGAATATATCCATGCACATGTTCAAGAAGAAAACTATTTGATTAGAATGGTTTGTTTGTAACTTGGATCTTGAGACCCCTAAGCAATTGACTCCACCTACTGAAAGCAATCCTTAATCTCTAATCGTATGGAATGAGAACATAACTCTTTATTGTGAACTGATTACATGGTACCCATTTGTTATCCTCCTTTCATGCTCCACACATGTGACACTGATCTTGTATCCCATTGTGCGACTTGGATCTCTTGACCTCTAGTCATTATCCGTGAACTTCTTCTTTAGATCATGTTTGTTATGTATTGCTAAAAAAATTTAAATTCCATGAACAGTGGGTATTTATATATTATTTTCACTATCTTAGTCTATGAAAAGTATTATTATTCAACAATTCAACAAACCTCAATATTCATGCACATTTAATTCCTTCTTTCACACGAATCACAAGTTATATACCTTCTATTTGACTCCATTCACGTAAACTAGTCACATAACTCCTTCATCACAAAACTCGGTTGAGTTCAACATCACATGGTTTAATGAAATATGATTCATTAATAAGGTATCCTTCATTATGTGTTCAATTCACATGGCATTCATGATTCCTTCATCCATATATGAATCTCCTAATTCTTTAAATATATATAAAGTTTCCAGCCTCCATCTCAAAATTTTATTGAACATAGGTGATTATACTCTACTACATTATCAATCGTTATCAGAATCTTATCACAAATGATGTCTATTATTTGCAGTTTATATATCTTTAGGCACTTTTGATGACTACATTTACAAAATCCTACTAACAAACTCATTCATCAATCAATCACGTGAAGTATTCATTATTTCTAGTATAACTCTCCTCATGTGATTGTGTAACCAAGTATCCTTATGTATTCAAACAAACTTGGTTCCCCTTCAACGCATAAGCTAACATCGTATGAATCATAAGGGGTTATGTAATTACATGTTTCTTACAGAATCATGTGATCATGTTCCCCTAACCGGTAATTTTTTTGATGTCTAATGAATAGGTAATTTTCATTTTTCTGAAATTTCATGTACCTTTAGATTGTATTTGAAAACATTCTCAATCTATATTTAAAATCCAAATATATGGACTACAATAGAAAGTGATTCCTATATAAATTTCTATATTTGGACATAAGTAATATTATATCATCTATATCCAATATAATGTAAATAAGTGTAATCTTATCTATCTTCCAAAAATAATTCTATTTTGGTCCTTATTATACCTAAAATGTTATATCCTACTTAGCCTCATGGATTATACATATTCCATCAAATTCTGCAACCATCCATGCCAAAATCTTCCATCTATGTTTTATAATCTTCCAATACACTGTCATATTTCATGTTAATATTATTGACAATCAATCCAACACCAAACATAGGTATAGTTATAATAATTAAATACACTATTATGAACAAGAGTAGGTAATAGATTGAATATGTATCAGTATGGTGGTAAAATTCAAGATTAAAATCTTCAGTAGTAATAGTTCTTCATTATGGAAAATAAAGATGCAATAGGTGAGGTGGAAGAATAATTCTATAGAAATAATTTCCGAAAACTCATGGGTGTGACTAGTGGAAACTATATTTAAATTTAAGTTAATGATTTGGATAATGGGGTCTTATGAATAATTGCATAAAAAGGGAAATGGGTATTTTGGAAACTCTGGTGAAGTTGTAAGAGGCTAGGTCCCTATAAAAAAATCTTAAATAAAAAGTTATGTAGTCTTTGAATGGTGGATTCATTATATATTACCATCCACATACTAATTTTTGAATAACATGTACTCTTAGCTCAAGGGGTTGGTTTTCATAATAGAGCATATTGAATGTGTAGATATTCTACTCTAAATGTTTCGATATTCATTTGATCAAATCATAATCAAACACACCAAAAATATCATAATAGATATGTTTTACAAAAATTATGTTTTATCTATACTTATTGAAGAATAAATTCCTTATATGATTAAGGAATATAGATAGATATTTTCACAAAAAGAGGACGCTATGTTAATAAAAAGTAGAAAGATAATGGATCATGGTTCCAATGGGATCCAAAATCATATCAGGTCAAAAGCAAGGATAAAGAAGAATATATCACAATGTATAATTTAGTAAAGTAGGGTAATGTCAAGAATTAATTTTGAAACAAGAATTGTGGTGGAAAAACTATTAAGAAAATGTGTTCATTATATTTAACAATAAATAAATAATAATTACTGAAGCAGTGACATCTATTGGAGGTTGAAAACATATCACCAATGCATGGATAATTGACTCAAGGGGGAAAATATGAACATGATATCATTAATGTAATTTCGATCTATTGAACATATCCCAGAAGGACAGGTTCCCATGGGGAATGATCATACCTTAATGATTATTGGATCTGGTACCATTAAACCGAAGATGAATGATGGTTATACGAACCATATAGGGAGTACACCATATGAAGGGTTTGAGGAAGAGTATATTCCCTTTTCAATATATTTATGAGATATTGTGTAGGATGAACACCATAAAGGGAGATATGAATATTTTAAATGGTGAAATAATGTTAATTAAGGTGGAGAACATCTCAATGAACTTGTATGTTCTTATTGGTTAATCAAAAAATAAATAAAATATGGTTACCTCATCAAATAAATCAATTAAATCATTTATGAAATAATGGAATTGGATATTATTCGATCTACATAGATAATTATTGAATATTATTATTGATTATAATTTTATATCTGGTCATGTAAAAAAATTATACCACTTTTTCATTATTTTTTGAGAAAGCAACACATGATAAACTGAAAAACACTAATGATGATGAGCATTGAGATCATAATGTCATCCCATTACAGTGTTTGAAAATAACTACATATATTAGAATGAGTATGAAGGTATATTGTATTGCTAATTTATGATTATTCTATTCAAACTTGGGTGTACCAATGAAGAAATAATAGGATGTTTTATAATTATTTATAATATTCAAATATTGGAAGCTTCTAGAAAATGGAATTAAGATCACATATTTGAGGAATGACAATGGTTGGTATAATACAAATGATTAGTTTGATACTTTTTTAAATATGAATCCATAAATAGATAATTTACTATGGTGTACACTCATGAGTAGAATAAAGTGGTCAAAATGATTAACATAACCCTTTTAGATATAAAAATAGAGATAATAAAAACTGTAAGAGTTTATATGACATTCTAGGAAGAATTAGTGAAGACCACCTATTATGTGATCAAATTTTCTCCTTCGATGGAGATTGATCTATGGAGACCATAATATATGTGAACTAGGAGACTCATATACAATTCTTGGTTACATAATTTTATAATTCCTTTATATATACTACTTAATTAATAGAAAATTATCATAGTCAGATTTGAGATTTAAGAAATTTATGTTGTTGGGATATGTTCATGTTATGAGGGGTATTATTTAATGGATCACACATCCAAGAAAATTATCATGAGTAGAAACATTATTTTTGTAAAAGACAAGGTGAATGTAAAAATTAATAAAGATTGGTGGAATTCAAATAGAGAAACTATAATATTCAAGGTGGTGGATGAATAGATATAAGAACCCAATTCCTCTAAAGAATTATTGGATCAGGATGGTAAATAAAGAGTTAAATTTGGACCATGCCAGTGAAATTTATGGAAATAAACATGTATGATACATATATTTTATCATTGAGAGAAATATTACATAATAATTATTGATGGAGTGTTGAGATCCGTTTTATTTTTAAATAGGTTATAAAAAGTCCAGATGTATCTTCATTGATGATGACGATGTTGTAGAAACTTAATGCATTGCAAAAATATATATTTTAGGTCTTATTCCATTACATAGTTGAAGGAATTCATATATGAAAAATTGTACCTTATTATCAATCAGGATAATATGGACCATATTGAAAGATATCATGAAATAATTCTAGTATAAAGAAATACTTAGAAGGAAGGAAAAGATTTCAAGGAAATAATTATATTATTTTTATACTACCAATTATTTGGGTAATTATGGAAATGTTTTCCACGTATAGTATATATCTTGAGAATCTAGATGTTAATATATCATTTCTATATGATGATATTATTAAAGAAATCTATATTCTTCGATTATAATGTTTTGAAGAAGGAAAATGAACTTCGTTTAGTGGATGAAATAATCATTGAATGTTATAAAATTTGTGATATGGTTTTGGTACAAGATATTTTATTTATATATGATTATTCATTGATACATAATACATTAATTAGAACCTTGTGCAAATTTCATAGGGTTTTTTGTAATGATGTACCCTTATTTTATTATATGTTAAGGTCAGAGTAGTTACATGGACAAATAATTATCTTGTCTAGAAAAAGAATGAAAGGTTGGTAAAGGTGTTATATTTGAAGGAATTGAGACCCAGAACTGATATTCATTGGTTAAAAATTTAATTAGATAGGTATAGCAATCAGATTTGTCCCAAAAATATAAATACTTCAAGAAAGTCATGAAACATTTCAATACAAAAGTATATTATCCAATCATGACCCCTTATCCAATTAATTTCATGTTATCTTATATGATGAATCATAGTTGTGAATTAAAGAGCATGGATATGTATTAAGTACCATATGAATTAGTAGTGAGGAGTGTGATGTTCACTATTGATTATAATATGCTAAAAATTTAACATTCCATGGTAGAATATATTTAGAACAAGGTGAATCTAAAATGGGATCATTAGAACATATTGTAGAGGATACTAAGATACATCAAGGATACCTTAGATATTATATTACGTTATAGAGGATTATATTTTAGTATCATATGATGTATTGATTATGATTTCTTAGGTAATTATAACTAGAGTATATCCAATACTTTCTAAGTGTGTTCTCTTGTATAAGGAGTAGAAAAATGGATTTTCAATTTGTAATTATTTTTGGATAAATTCCTCATATATATAAATTACATGTAAATTACTCAGATTATCAAAGAATGAATTTGGATTATGAGATTATTGAACGAGATCAAACATAAAAAAATAATATTAATTTATTTTTTTTATTGATTTAGCAAAATTCATGATACAAGTAATCCATATTTTCAATCCATTAATAATCATATTGGAGTGAAATATTACTTTTTCTGAGATGTGATAGAGAAATGAAGTGAGTACATGCAAGAGAGTCACACTATGTAAAATATAATAGATTTCATGAAAACATAGATTGAATCTGATATGTACAGATTATGTTGTCCTCAAGTGGACTAGAACTAATGTAAGCAGTGGGTTCTGGTATATATAAAGGATGTGTGGTAAATTCATTGGTTTTCAATAAAATAATTCAGTGAGAGATATATTTTAATATTTTTATTAGACCAAAACACATCCCTAATTGTTTATCTAGGGAAATTTCCACTAATCATAATATTTCAAAGCAGGTAGGGAAAACAGATTTGGTTGGAATCCAAATCCCACCAAACCCAACATTGAGAGATAAGTAATTATGAAAATGGTTGAAAGTGTTTCTTATAAAATTAGGCTCTCCCATAATTTTAAAATCATTAGCTTAATTTTTAATTTCTCTTGGTTATTTATTTGACTTTATTTAAAAGGTTTTCTCTTCATTTTTTCAAGACATATTTTCACGGTTGTTTTATACTTGTATTAGTGAGGGAGTGTTTTTAAAAAAACATAGTGACACTCTTTCATTTTCAATTGGTTTTTAACCCCTATTAATTTGAGTATTTTTTCATATTATATCTGGTGTAATTTATTTAATACATTTATTTCATATTATTTTTATCTTTATATTATTACTAAAAAAATTATGAATCATTTATGATCAAAAAATTAATAGGTATTGATGGAATTTTTATTTTATTTTCTGGTCAGAAACATAGTTTTTTTCATGGTGTTATCATTGATGGATTATCAAATTAGAGTTTTCTGTAACATTCACATGGTGATAAAAATACATTATTTTGTTCTTTATTCTTTCAATATGATATTCATGTTTTTTAAATTATGTAGTGTTAGAGTTTTAGTTTTCTAAATAGTTATTGTATTTCTATTTTTTATGAACCATATTTGATTGGATATTGAATATTTATTCATCTGATTATATATTTATTTTATATGTTTTTATCTGATATTTTTATAAATGATCTCACTTCCAATTACATGATTACCAATAAGTAATCAATGTTTTGACAACATCAGAGAATTTATTTATTTTGTATTCAATTGTATGTGTGCAAAAACATAACCATTTTAATTAGTTGTGATTATGAGAATAATTATTTAAATATTGGGAGTATTTATTTACTTATTAATGCACCTAAATATGACTCTAAACTAACGTTATTTTATTGATTCTCCTTTTTTAGAAATAGTTATTATTTTCTTATTTAATTTGAAAATATTTAGTTTTCATCACTAAAAAATTCAGGTATCAAATATTTATTGAAAAATTGTTCTACAAGTAACTGCACACATAATTCAAGTGTAATCAACCCTTCCACGGATTCAATTGTAGTTAGTAGAAAAAAATGTTTTAAACATTTCGCATTTTGGAAATGTGGACTATCCCATTTCATAATCTTCATAAATAATCTACCGACCATTTCATGAAAATTTGATCTTGTATAACATTTAATACTTTAAATATACATTATTTTTTGTATTTAAATATACAACCCCTATTAAATATTCATTTGATTATTTTATTCAACATAAAAAAACTCTCATGGAATTTATTTTGTTTAATTTTGAGCAATTGAAATTAAAAATTCCAATTATGGTGAATTTATCAAAAAATCGTCAATAATAAATTTTCATATATGAATTTTAAGAAAATGAATTACTTTAAAGGGTTATGTTTAAAATTAATTATTACAAATATGCCTTCTACAGGGAACCCCTGGGGTTTTAATAGAACCATTATTTATCTCTATAGGGCATGGAAATCAGTTGGAATTATCCAATTAGTTATTCTATTTATTCAATAATATTCAACCAAGATATTCTAGATAAGTTATCTTCCTCTTGTGGCTATTTATTTTTGGTAGCTAGTTTGCATGTCCTCAACTCCATTTTTTCTGTTTTTTCAATATCTTTGTTAAGGTTTGTTTCGTCTTTTGTTCTTTTATATATTAGTTTGGTTGTGTTTTTTTCTTCTAGTTAGTGTTTTCTGTTCATTTTAAGGTCTGGTTTGGGTGTTCAGTGTGTCTATTGATGTTTCAGACACTTCTAGAGGTGAATATTTTAGTTCCATTGAATATGTAGAAGGTGGAATTCATTGATTAAGGAAATTATTAGTTTTAAATGGAGTAAAATCTTTATCATTACTTATTATTACATCTATTGTTTCAGTCAATCCTAGTTAGATCTGTTGGGTTTAGTTTTAAAAATCTATATATTTGGGTCGATCTTATAGGTTGAGAGATTATTCCCATATTGTAATCTGTAGTTTCAAATGTAATAAATTTTTAGAAATGTTATCAATTTATTATATTTGTTTGAAGTGGGATAGTTTTTCTCCCTTAGTTATAGTTGTTTTTCATCTATTTATAAATTTATCAATGGTTATTTATTAGAAAAATATTTATTTTTATTTACTACAATATTCTGAAATGATTCAAAAAAACACTAAAGTTTTTGAAATTTTTATTAAAATTTGATTATAAATTATTAAAAAAATAACTATGAATGTATTATTCCCAATAATTTAATTTATATATAAATTACATTAATAATAAATCATTTTTACTTTAAAACAAACCGTGTTTCTTTTTATTTCAATAACATGCCAATTTTTATTATTATAATATATTTTTAATAAATTATTTCTAACACATTAAAAAAACATATTTTATTTATATTTTTAAAAAATAATATATTTTTATATTATATTAAAATTTATAATTAAACGAAACAATATAATTTTAAAAAAATATTATGAAAAATATATCTAAAAAAAGTTACATATGTTAAATTCTTTTGAAAATATAACAGAAATCCCCCAATGTAGTAGCATTAATTTAAGTAAAAAAACCCTTCATTTATGAATTTTGAGTATATAATTTTTTTGGGTGAAGTTTGGGAGGGCTTGAAAAACTTTTGGAATGTTTTTGGGTCTTTTTATATAGGTGCACAGTTTGATCACGGTTTTTGTACATCGTGAACCTCTTGTAGGAAATCATTCATAGTGACGTGAGGGCTGATGGGAAGGAACACAGGTGGGCACACAGTTGTCCAAACAATATGACCACCTAATAGAAATCTTTCAAAGTGGGATAGTGGTGATTTTCATGGATGGTGAAAAAATTTTCTAACATTAAAGTTCAACCATGTGAGCTCCTCCTTGAGACAGAGTTTGGTGCATGGTTAGAACATTGTTTTTCTTAACCATGTGACTAATTGTGCATCATTTAAAAACAGGATCCTAAAAAACTAGATTTTTGTTGGGATTGAGTTTTATCCCTTAATTTTTATACAAATCGACCCTAACATGATATTCCTCCATTTTAAATGCTGTATAGGATTCCCACATTGAATAAGATGCAATTCAAATTTGTTTTTCGGTGAGTTGAAACTGGATTCCCATGGAAAGTCATCATTTAAGGTAAATTTTCCTGGGTTTTTCTTAGAACTCATTTCCTCTCTCTATCAGTTTCATATATCTACTCTAATGTGAATTTATCTAAGGTTTTATGATGCTAATATTGGATATATTTGGCATTATTGATGATAATAGAATATATCTAAGGTATGTTCATAGAGATTCAACCCGGTTTTGTGGGCATCTTCGTGTCATTCTTCATTTTCACCATAATTCTAGAGGTATGTGGCTTCACAATAAAGTCCACATTCTATAAATAAAAGTATTAAATTTAAATTGATTATTTTCTATAAATTGTATTATGAAATTTTAGTGATCATTATAGAAACCCTCTTTAGTGATAGTAATTGTAGACTTAGTGAAATAATGTAATTGTTGAAAGTGGTTGTGCAATGTGTTTTGTTTTGTAAATTTTAAAATGTTGATTTTCAAATATGGTTGTTCTTGATTTTCAGTGAATGGTTTAGTTTATTTGATTTAAATAAACGGATAATTTTTTTAAATGATTTGAAATGATTTATTTAATAGTGTTTCAAAAAAACGAATTTATTGAAATTTCTTTGAATGGTTGATTAAAAATAGTTTTGACATACGTGGGTTTTGTGAGTTCACACTTTCAAACTAACCCTATATATGGGGTTTGTACCATTGGGGTACGAAGAGATGTGACCATAGGTAAGGGACATGTGTCATTGGAGTATTAGAAGATTATACACATTATGGTGACTTAGTAGATGGACAAGAAACCACTCATGATTACGGAACTGTTAGAGAAGAATGCATGTGTGGGTGTGTGTGATAATCATGGAACCGGTATGCCAAAAAGGAATGGGAAATTTTTTAAAGTATTTTTTGGATTATATTCCTTTTAATATATTTTAATATGTAAAAAAATTTTAGTATTAAACATCTTGTCTTTGATATAACTATTTTAAATTGTTTTGTTTAACGTGTTTTATATAAATATGCTAACATGTTCTATCCTAGTGGTGTGAGTAGGGAAGTCATTTGGGAAAACCTACTAAGTTTTATTAATCACCCATACTTTTTTTGTTGGGTGGTTTTATAGATATTTTATATCAGTACATGGGAAAATGTGATATATCACACTTCTCTAGTGGTGCATAATGATACTTAGGCAATATTTTGGAGTTGGATCATGGAAAATGTTTGGATCTATGGAGTGATTTGTCAGAGTCCTTGGGTGTTATTAGTATTTTCATTAACTTCATACTTTGATATTTGTTGGATTGCACTATGGTATAGTATTGTAGTTGGTTTTGATATCAATAGTATTACAATGACTTTTTTTTCATTGTTATCATGATTCATGTAGTGTTTATTTGGTTATGGAATTTTTTGTTAGGTTGTTTAATTTTATATGGTAAAATTATCCCTCATTCATTAATGAACACATTCAAATTTATTTCTAGCCTTTGGAATCATGGTAATGTCTCATAAGGTCAAGAAATAATTCTGACTAATCTCAATACAATAAGGAGTGGAAAGATGTTAAAAGTTGTATCATCTTGTTCAGATCATGACATGAAAGTGGTATTAGTCTTGGATAGTCTTTGACTCAGTTTCCTTTTATCAGTCTTAGAGTTGAAATTCATTTTGTTTTATTCCTTATGTAATGTGGGTTGAAAGTCATAGAATTTTTAGGACATGAAATGTATAGCATAAAAAGACACAGAAACCCCTTTTATGATAAACATCTAGTTACTAGGGAGTTGGATGCCAATTTTTTTGGATACACTTATAGGATTTGGAATGATATTTTCATGGGTTAATCCAATGATATGATCATGGTATGGATTTTAGAAATGACTTACCACAACAATTTCATATTTCATTTTAAGTAATGATTTATAATCTGAAATGAATTTGTTTATTTTCCAAAATTGTTAATGTTTTTTGAAATGTGATATTTTGAAAAAGCATAAAATGGTTATTTTGAAAATTGTTATTTTGAATGTTGGTTAATTTTCCAAAAAATGGTAGAATTTTTAAAAATCTGTGAACATTGAAATGTTGATTTTTGGAAATCAATGTTGCGATATGTGTGATGTGATAGAATTTGAAATTATTAAGCATTGAGTTACTATAAAGTTAGACTTATTTCATTTCATATCTATATAGAAAATAGAACTTGGTAGGTCTCATAGAAACCAAATAGAGGATATGGTTGATTACGTGTTTGCACTTGAGACATAGGTGAAACAATAGCTGGTTCAGAGTAAATTCCAAGCATTCCAAGGTATGGTTCGAGGGAAGATGAGAGATGAACCAAGGAAATTTGATCATTCCATCCTATTACAGAAGTAGAATCTACAAATATTTTGGGGTGATTGAAAACCAGAGAAGGTAGTGTTGTGACTGAAAATGATTAATAGAATCATAAATTTCCTTGTCACACAAGTAGAGTTGAATGTAAATCTAGATATGTATATGTTTGAGGATCATTCTTGCCAATTGTGAGATTTATAAAATCAGTATAAATTATAGAAAATCATTACATATGATGTTTTAAAAAAAATAACAATCAATTATATCCTAATATATTCAAGATCACTTGAATGATGGAATTATTCTGCTTGAAATATGAGATTCTCATAGTGACTGATTACGTGGGTAAAATCAGCAAAAATAAACATCTTTGAACATGAAGTTACTGTTATTTAATCCTTCAATGCACACATTCTTGAATCTGGGATAAGGTTGGAGACTCTCATTAGTATTTTCCTTCTCTTTATAATATATTTTACAAAGATAGTCAATGGAGAAATGGTAGCATAAAGAGATATATTTGTAGTTATAGATAGAGGGAGCCTTTTGATACATATGGGAAAAGGTGGAAACTCTAATACTGGGAGTAAGTGGAAGAGGGACACCTATTTCCAAGGTATGGGGATATCTCAGAATCAGAATGTTGGATCTATGAATCTTCCCCTAAGACCCAAGATAAAATATGGATGATTCCCATGTGGTTTATATGACCACATGAAGTGGGAGTGTGTGGAACCACCTAGATCATGCCACAATTGCCACCAAATGGGGAATCTTCAATGCTATTGTCACAGTTCACTATGGTCAGGTGTTTGAGACACTTATTATGTGTCACATAGGTCATATGCTTTGACCAAACGAGGGAATAATACCAACCCTCATTTGAATAAAAGATATTTCTATGTTTATTCTCAGAATACCATGACTATTTATCAATATTAGTCTCAATATGTCAATAAAAAACGATGTTCTTTGAGAAAGTAATTATATGGAGCTGATCAGTTTATTTTGGATGATCAATCAAGACCAATGGCAGTGAGAGGTGAAATTATTTTGAATACTACCCTTATGTATTCTTTGTTTGATAAGGGTTAATATTATTCTTTTATTTATTCTTATGATATTAATTTTTTTAGTTTAAATGTTGAGATGATTCATTATGTTTTGATACTAAAAACTCCTCTTGGTCAGGGAGAATGTCGAGCCTTTATATGTAGAGAATGTTCTGTAACGGTTGGTGGAGCTGATATGATATGGTATTTCACTATGCTTATGATTAATTTCTATGATATAATCCTGGTAATCGATTGGTGGAAAACCTTTGAGGCTCACATCTGTTTTTATACCCAAAGGGTGAGTTTATAACTATTTATGGGATCAAGTATCTCTTTAAATGATATCATAATGTAAAGGTAGGTGAAATAGGATTTATGGAACTAGTAATTGGAATGTTCTTATACTATTTGGTATTATTGATGTTGGAATCGTTGGATGATATTTAGAATACTATTTTTCCAGAATTTGTTGATCATTTTATAGATTCTTGTTCAAAAGCATTTTATGGTTTACACCTATGAAGGGACTTTAATTTACAATTTTTCTACTTTATAGACTAAACCAATTTCTCTTCCACTTTATTGGATAGAAGAAATAAAATTAATGGAATTGAATGTGTATTTAAAGGAGATGGAAATAGAAGGTTTCATTTGGCCTAGAACATCTCTGTAGGTAGCACCAGTCTTATTTAGGAAAAAGGAGGATGGAACTCTTCAGCCTTCCATGGGTAATTATAATCTTAACAAAGTTATGATAAAGAATTGATACCCACATCAACTCATTAATTATATGTTTGATCAATTTAGGGGATCTCAGTGGTTATTTAAGATTTAATTGTGATCACAATATCAGTAATTGAATTTTTGGTAGGAGGATATTCCAAATACAGGTATGAGTAAGATATATAGACATTATAATTTTGTGTTTAGGCCTTTAGGTATTGTGAATTATCAATAATTATTTATGGAATTAATGAATTGTATAATTCATAGTTATATGGAATCTTTTTAGTGGTTTTTGTGGATGATATGTTAGTGTATTTATGTATAAGAGCTTAGCTTGAGAAACACATAGCGACAATGTTGGGAATCCTATAGGATCATAGTTTTAATGAAAAAGTATCAAAGTGTGATTTTTTTATACAATTTGTACGTTTCCGTTTCCATGTAATATCTAAAATAGGTGTTTCTATGGATCCAAAAAAGATAGGGTTTTTTATCTCATGGAAACCTCCAATAAGTGTTTTTGAGATGAGGAGTTTTCTTTTTCTAGCTAGTTAGTACTGACGTTTTTTTGTAAATTATCAGGACTAGCTTTTCCTATGAAATATTTTACAAAAAAAAATTCCATTCCTATTGCATGAGTAATTTCATAATTCCTTTCAATAGATTATGTTTCTCCTTACATTAACAAAAAACTTTATTTTTTCGAAATTGAGACAAGGTTTTTTGGTATATAATGATGATTTATAATCTAGGATGGGATGTGTTCTCATGAAAGTGGACTATTTGTTTCTTATGTCTCAAGGTAGATAAGGTTTCATTAGAAGAACTACCAAACACATGATTTGGAGTTATCTGTTATAGTCCATGATTTGAATACTTGGTACTATTACCTCTTCAATGATAAATTCAATGTGTTTATAGATCAAAAGAGAATGAAACATATTTTCTAAAACATGAATTTGAACATTAGGTAAAGAGGATGGTTGGATTATCACCATCTATTTTACTTTGACTTGATGAATACATAGGGTAAAGGAAATATAGTGGAAGATGTATTAAGAATAACTTCTTATGGTCATTTATAAAATGAAGTTTTAGAATAATTCTAGATCATGTCAATGATAGAGAAAATGCACTTGGAGTGTGAATACTGAGGTGAAGTTTTGGTTTTTTCCTAATTGTTTTTCCTCTTTTTATGAAGATTATTGAAGAGACACATATGTCCAATTATGAATGTGTTGCTATGAGGAAAAAACTCAATGGTGGGGAGATCATTAAGAGATGGAGACAGAATGGGAGTTCAGTTGGGTGGGTTTGAAATAGGATGGTTGTATCTATGAATTTTTAGGAACAACTTCTTCATGATTACCACCATTCTAGATGAGTTGTTCATCCAAGAATAAGTAAAATGTATAAGGTATTAAAATAATAGTTTTGGTGGGAGGGTATGAAAAGGAATGTGGTTGATTTTGTTTCAAGATGGTTAACATGTCAACAAGGTATGTATGAATATAAACAATAATCTAGTATGTTATAGTCTTTACCAATTACTTTTTAGAAATGGGAGCAGATAGATATAGACTTTGTAACAGGTCTCCCAACAATAATTTGGAACACAATTCTATATGGGTGATAGTGGATCATCTAATAAAGTTGTCCCATTTTATCCCTATTCATTAATCTCATACGGTGGAGGAATTGTCAAAAATCTATATCTGATAATTTGTAAAGAGGCATTGTGTACCTGCTTTGATAGTATCATATAGAGATCCAAGTATTACATCTTGTTTTTGGAAACACCTATAGAAATCCCTTATTACTCAGTTGAACATGAGTACGGCGTATCATCTTGAGACGGATGGGAAAACTGAATGTATGATAAAAACATTGGAAGACATCTTGTAGTCTTGTGTAATGAATTTTAGTGGCTCGTGGGAAGAGCATTTACCAATGGTAGAGTTATCATACAACAACAGTTACTAGGACTCGATATAAATGGATACTTATAAAGAATGTTAGGGGTGTACTTATCATTCACTCATTTTTTGGGTTGGAATAGGTGAGACTTCACTAGTTGGTCTGACCCTTATCCAAGACGCAACAAAAAATATTCTGTTGATTAGATAACAAAAGAACATGGCTCAGAGTCATCAGAAATCATATGCATAACATTGTAGATGACCATTATCATTTGAGTTGAGTGATAATGTGTTTTGGATAATCTCTAAAAGGCATGGATATCATCATTTAGTGAAGAATGAAAATTTATTTCTTCCGTACAAAGGCCTTTTTGAGATACTTGAATGGGTTGGTGAGCTATAATATCTGTTGTTATTGACACAATGGTTCAGTGCATTTCATAATGTGTTTCATGTATCTTATTTGAAAATGTGTCATCCTGATCCTGACCATGTGATTTTTTGTGATCATATTGAACTATTTTTCGATGATTCATTAGTGCTTATGCCAGTGTGAATCACAGATAGTCAAGAGAAAGTATTTTGTTGAAAAAGCATCAGTCATGTACGGGTTTGGTGGAAACATGGTCAAATTTAGGAAGAGGATTGGGAACAGGAAAAGGAAATGATAGATAAATATACCTCACTCTTTTGGGACACCATTGGTTTTCTACTTTTTGGGGATAGAAATCCCAATGATGGGGAGAATTTAACACCCTTTATTTTAAGTAAGTAACCCTTAAATTATGTATTTTATGTATATAAAGTGTTTGATTGATGTTTGGGAGGTCTTGGAAACATTTTTGAATTTTTATGGGGCTTTTCAATAAGTTTAGGGTTTGATCATTGTTTTTTGATATCATGTAACTCATAATGGAAGTTTTTCATGGTGTTTCAGGGGCTAAGGGGAAGGTGAATAGGTAGGCACATTGATTTTCAAAACCGTGAAACCACCAATGAGAAACTACAAAAAGTTGGATAGTAGTATTTTTCTCGGGTTGTGCATGGTTTTTCTAAACGTGTGGTCCAACCATGCAATCCAACCATGCGAGGTTCACCTTGATGCAAATCCTGGCGCATGATTAGAGTGTGATTTTTGAAAATCATGTGACTATTTGTTCATGGATTAAAAAATTATACTAAAATAGTGGATCTTGTTTGAGATTAACTTTTAAGCCCTCATTTCTTACTCCAAATCAACCCAAAATAAATATTCCTTTCTCCAAATGTCAGTAGATGTGTCCCCCATTGAATTGAAAGTGATCTGGAGGAATTTTATTGTGTATTGAAGCCTGATTCCCATGTAAAGTCATCATCTATAGTATTTTTTCAGGGTTTTTCATATATATTCAGTCTTCCCTCTATCAACATCTTATATCTAGTCCACTTCAGATAGATATATGGCTTTATATGCCAATCATGGTCAGATTTGGTCTTATTGATGATATGGGAAGTGATCTAAGATGTTTTTTTGGAGATTCAACCAAATGTTTTGGGCGTTTTCATGTCATTCTTCTTTTTAACCATAATTCCCAAGGTATGTGGCTTCGCTATTGACTTATATTGGTAGAAATAGATGGATAAATTTGAAATTTATTGTTTTGTGGGAAATTTGTTTTGAAATTGTTATGCAGAGCATGGTAGAAACCCTCTTTAGTTACAGTTTATGGATTTTTGGTGAAATTTTGGAATTATGGAAAGTGGTTTTGAAATGTAATTTGTTTTTTTGATTTCAAAATGTAGATTTTCAAATTAGGATTTTATGGATTTAATGTAAAGGATTTAGTTTATAATTTTTCAATAAAATATTGGTTTATTATTGTGAATTAAAATGGTTTGTTTGAAAGGTTAGTTCATGCTTTCAATATGACCTTTCATAAGGGGCGTGTGCCATTGGTGTATAAAAAGAAGTGACCTTGGATAAGGGGTTTTTTATTTATGACATAAGAAGATTGGAAACATAGTGATGACTTATAGGATGGATGAAAAATATCTCATGAGTATGGAACTGTAATAGAATCATGAATGTGTAGGTTTGTGTGTGTGTGTGTGAATCATGGAATGGGTATGCAAAAAAGGAATGTGAAATGGTTTAAAGAATTGTTTAGTTTTTTATCCTTAGAAACTGTTTTAGTATGGAAATTGTTTTAGTATTAAACTCATTGTATTTTATATAAATGTTTTCAATTATTTTATATAAATTGTATATATAAATAATCTAACTTGGTATATCCTAATGGAATTAGTAGGTAAGTAATTTAGAGAGAACCTATTCAGTTTCATTACTCAATCTTACATTGGAACTTTGGTGCTTTTGAGGATATCATTTACCAAGACATGGGATGGTTAATGTATCACACTTCTCTAATGGTGCATTGTGGAACATGTCATATATTGGGGAGCTGGAGCATGGATCATGTTTGGAGCTATGGAGTTCTTTCATTAGATTCCTTTGGTTTTATTTCTTTTTTCATCCACTTTTTACTTTATTATTATTTTACTTCATCTAGGGTACTTTTTTTAGATGGTTTTTATATCAATGGTATTAATTTTATTTGTTTCACATTAATATCATACATCATGTAGTGGTTATTTGGTTATGGAATGTTTGGTTAATATGTTTTATTTTCGAAGCGAAAATCATCCCCCATATGTTAATGAAGCCATTGGAATTTATTGCCAAAATTTTTCATCTTGGGGATTTCACTTTAAGGAAAAGTATAAATTCCATCACAACTCAAGCCGTTGAGGAGGGGGTGGATGTGACACACACTATGGGATACCTTTTATAAAGAAAGGATTATCAACATCCTTTAACTATATATGATGTGAGATTAAACTTCAATATTTCAAGTATTTGAATAATAATATATAAATAAAAAATTTAATTAGTTAAGAATATATGGTTAAATATATAATTATTAAATATAATTACAATTGATATAATAAATAACCTATAATATAAATAAAAATTATTATAATTACAAATTTATGAAGATATTTATTAACTAATAATATAATAAATAATTATTTTTTGTAATTAATAATTAGTAAAATAATTAGTAATCAATAGTAAAATTAATAATATAATTAACTATTAATAGTATTTAATCAATAATAATTAATAATCTATAATATAAGCAATAATTAATAATTTGAATGATAATAAGTTATTGATATTTAATAGTTTATAATTAACCCTTAATGATTAAAAATTGATATGTAATGAACATACTGGAGATACTCTATCCTAATACCCAATCTGGTTAACCACAAGAGACATAGAATTTTCTTGATCAGTATGGTCTGATTAAAAGTGTCAATGCATCAAGAATACTATATTGGGAAAACTTTCACCTTATAAACTGTAATTTAAATAATTTATTTAAACACATTAACCCAAAATGAACTTCACATATGATGGGGAGTCATACATATAAATGAATATTAAAAAACAAACATGTTTATAACCTTTTTGTTTGAACTATTAATGATACATTTAAAGTATCCCAAGATATAGCATAGTTGATAAACTTGTGGTTGATCTTAATGATGTAATCTTGTTTATCCTTGTGGTTTTTCTAAATATTTTTTTTATTTTTGTCTATTTTGAAATGAGTAAAATAAATATAAAGACACAATAGCATTAAACACATATGAAAATTGATGGAATGAGAATGGAAAATAAAGGAACAGTAACCATGAAATGGGGAACGAATTTAGTTAAAATTAAAGACAGATATAGGTTGTTACAATCTTCAAATACCTATAATGGATTCACTAAATGATAGAACATCAATTCATAACCTCACTCAGTTCATGGTTGATTCCTTGAGACTCACACCTCTCTTTCCCAATGTATTGATCAGTCATGCATGGAATGAATTCTTTTACCTGAGAAATCTCCCTATAGTGAAGGAAGAACTTAATCAAACCACCTTAGATAATAATATCTTCCAAAAAAAGTGATCTTCATGATAACATTAACCATGAAATATCAACTATAAATTCATTCAAGTGAACTAAAAAAAGTGTAAAATTATTAGGGATGAAAGAAGTATTAAACACTTCCAATGAGTGAATAAGTGGGTCAATAATCCACTTCACCATAAATGATGATCAATAATAAAGTAGATATTGAAAATCAACATGATATACCATTTTAAATTAGGCTTCATAATTCACTCTATAGATCAGGACTTGTGTATTAGGTTTCCATTACTGAAGGTTCAAGTTCACCAAACCCAATAATAAGAACGAACTACATTTGTATTCATAATCATAATTTTTAATAAAAAAGAATTGATAAAACATGACAAAATAAGATTCATAGTTAGTTCTAATCGATCAATAATGGGGGAAATGGGTTTTAACCCCCACTAATAATTCACAAAAGAAATATAAAATCATTAAAGTCAAAATGATTTTGATTGGAGGCATCGTCCACATGGGAATAACTCGTGTTCTCTTCATCAGTTTCATTATAGATCCCAAGTGACAACAGTTGAACTACTATAATTGAGTATTCTCAACCCAAGATATCTCTTCTTAGGTATAAATAATCATGAATTAGGAAATAATACCAATTATCAATCACATGAATCGTTGAGAAACTCCATGCTACCATCTTCATCGATATAAAAATCGGCATCTCTTTAATTTGAGTATTTTGGAACCCTATGTGATTTTTAATTAACTTGTGTGTACCTTTCCATAGCCTTTATCCAGATTGGGTTTCCCTGATGTGTTTTATTTTCTAACTTTACATTATTTTTGGCACTTTGAACTAACCTTACACAGAACCTACTTTCTACAGACTTCAAAAAACTGAAAGTGTCCTTTACATAGGCCTTATTGATGTGACTGAGTACATTTAAATGAGATGTGGTGAAGAACTTATAATATTTATGATTTTAATTTCCAACTGATGGTTCCCTAGCATGAACTAACTAAAAAAATCATTATAGTACAATTTAAGTACCTATTAAGAATTTCCAATATAACTTTTTTGTTGTAACCATTGATAATTTTGAGATGTACATAATTAATAACGTCATGAACACCAATATTAAATTAAAGAGTAATTTATGGAATCATAAAAACCATGAAGATAGTATATTTTCATATATAGTTTAAAATTAATCAATTTAAATAAATATTTATCTTTCATCGAATTATTTCTTCATTTTCGATGATCAGATCAAGACAGCTTATCATACCATCATTTCCTCTGAGCAATAAAGGGTATAAACCCTCTAGTGGAGATGAAAAATTATTCATATAAACCTATGATCATCAATATATAATCCTTATGGGATTACTGTGGATGGTTATGAAACTTTCAAAAATCATTGTTGACCACAATAAAATCACTCAAGGTGAGAAAGAACTATTCTGGTGGAGGAGGATAATTGCTCTGTATAATTGAAATTATTATTGGGGAGGAACTCTCTTTGGCTAGAGAAAATCCATTCTAAAACTCATTATGAACAATGATTTGATTATGTCTAGAGTTTCTAAAAATTTCATAACCAGGATTAAATAGAGATTATGTTAAAAAAGATAATTTCACATTGTCCATTGTTATTTTTTATATCCATAGAGAACTATAGCTCTAAATACTAATAGAATAATTATAACGACCCATACTTTACATACATTATTATTACTTCAGAATTGAAGCACACTTATTAAAACATATAACAAAACCAGGAATGGACCGTATAGGTATAGAGTCTTTAGGAACTGGGAAACATAAACAACTGGTTCATAAAGCATCTGCATTATCTCCCATTTATTTCATCATATCTAGAGTTTCTTTTGGTATATCCTACTTAATAACCCTCTTCCTGGTCTGAGGAAAGAAAACATACCAAAGGGTGATCTCAAATTCTCAGTAATGGTAAACAAAAGAAATATCAATCATATCATATTCATAAGAACATAAAATTTTGGAAATCTTAACCTCCAAAAGAGATCATAATTTCATAACATGGGATAAATCATAGTAGTGAAATGTAATCGAAATAATCATAACATAAAACATAAAACTTTATGGAATACACAAATAATCATAGAAAATCATTTCTTAGTAGTCAAGACTCATTTCCAAGACTATATTAGTGGACAATGTCCACTTCTAAACCGAGTTCACTCCTCGTTTTTGTCCTGTTTCACTAAACCGGTTTAACCTGCCGTTCCAGCCTTGTCTATCTCATGAGATATAAATCTTTATCCAATGCATTGGAGGGAGATATAGGTCCCACCCATCTCATAATGATACCATTCTTATGTGTGCCACAAAATCATAAACCATACATCATAGCCTAACCCATGTAATAAAAAATGGGAATCTTAAACAACATGTCATCATAACATAATCCATATAAGATAAAAGGACATCATAAAAATAATTCCATTATAACATAATCAAATCAATTTAAATAAATAGGGATAGAAATATAACCCTATATTATCATAGATGGAAAATAATTTTGATAAAACACTTGAACTCCATTCTTGAGGAAAATATCATTTCTACTTCAATTTTTTTTTTCCTTTCTTACATGTCATGCAGTTTTAAACTAAAAGAAGTTGATTAAAAATAAACATGAAAACATGTGAAGTAAGATTTATGGAAATAATGTTCTAAAATTCCATTCAGGCTGTATAAGTTAATAAAACAATCTTCTCGTACTTTGGCCGAAAAAGTCCAAAAGTACCTCGTACTAAAAACGACAAAAGATTCCTTTCATATCATTTACTAAAAACTCACCAATGGGTAAAATTGGATTTAAAAAAAAAATTGTAGGTGGATGGAAATAATATTACATATTGAGGAAACATGGATGTGGACAATAAATATTCGCCAGTAAATTCTGAAGTATAAACAATCTCGGATAAAAATGAGATTGTGAGATTTTCCCTTACCTTAGGTCCGATTTTCTTCGTAAGTGTTCGAACCTCATTACCTCTTCTTTGAAGTGCCTCTTTGAGACCTCCTCTTAGGGAACTAAAATTGGTCTTTTAAGAAGACCAAGACCTCTAGGATGTTTCTAGGGAAGTGGAGAAGAGAATTTGGCATGGGTTGGCTGAGCTTGAAGGCTCAAATTGGTGTGAGGAAGAGAGGGAGGAGGTTCCCTTTTATAAGGGAGGAGAGGGCACCATTGGAAAAACGAAAAATATTATTATATTATAAATTCATATTCAGTTTTTAATAGCTCCAAATTGATTTATTTTGAAGATAGGTTTTGTATGGGTTGAAATCCTCTCATCCAATAGAATTTAGACAAGTTTAGGTATCTATTTAAACCTTATCATTTAGATTTAACTTTAAGTTAGATAATTTAACTTTTACCGTGTCTTCTTGTTTTCTTACACTATAAGGTTAATAAACGTACTATAACAAGCCAAACGAACCCCAAGTTTTTTATTTTTAATATATATAACCTTATCTAAGTCATTTGGCTGAGCCATATATTTTTAGGAATAAAATAACAATTAATAATATAATATTTGTTTTAAAAACTATTTTATGTCAATTTTGACACTATTTGGTAATTGATTTTTGTGAAAATCATAAAAGAACGATTAGTTCGCAAAAAGTTAATTAAATCAATACTAACATGTCAGATTAACATAAACAATTATTGGAATTAATAAAAAGGCTTAAATTACATTTATTTGGGTATTTATAACATCAATTATGTCAATATATCATTAATAATATAATTACTGCATCATCATTGTGTCATAATTAAATTAAATTATTTAATGTCGAAAAATTACAATTGAAATACCATTATGTATGAAATCTTTTTATATTTCTAATGAATATTTATAGTCGAATTTATCTTATGTATAAACCTATATTAAAAATGATTTAGTTATTAAACTTTGATTTTAACTATTTTAACCCCTCTTTAAATAAATTAATAATAAATGTACTAATCTAATAAAAGTGGGCCTAAATGGTCATATGTTATTCCTAAAGTTGTTTTTGGTATAATTACACTTATCCAGTAGAATTAGGACATGTGTTAGTGTAGTAATAATATCATTTTTTCCCTTAATTACCCTATTTTCTTTTAACCGTGGTAAAAAAAAGTAAAATGTTACTATTAATCAAAAATTATTTTCATCTCATTAAACCACATTAATGTCCTTGATATTAACCATGTCTCTTGGATTTTAAAAATTACACTCACAGAAGTGGTAAAATTATGTTTTATGTGAATTTGGAAATTCTCCTAGGAGGTGGGTAAAAGACGGTGAAAAGTTCAATAAAATTTTTATATATCTAAAATTATTATAAAATGACTCCAATGAATTTCATTGAACTTATATAGGTATTATGTATCAAATTTAACCTAAAATAAATTTAAATAAAATAAATAATTATTTAAATAAAAAGTCAGTTTTTAAATAGTAACCCCGTGTTTTCACTATTCATCAAAAATTGAATGTTTTCAGAAAAAATACCAAAATTTCACCCTAGGCTAATTTCGATATTCCGAATCCAAAAATGAAGTCCATTTTGAATGTTGAAATTTACAAAACTTCAAAAGGTAGTTATTACTATTCATAATGGCTAGTTTTAATAATATCGTTGTTTAGTGAAACTCGATATTGCGTACGACGCAGACTATCGAGGAAGGTCATTGTTGCATGTAAATCAAGACAAGTTAGTGTTGTGTGTAGTGAATGATTCATTTAATGATTTATATGACCTAAAAACAAAATATTTCTCATAAAAGTCTCGGGTGTTACATTCTACCCCCCTTAAAATGAATTTTTCCCTTGAAATTTGTTACTTTGTAACAAACAGATGTGGATACCTCTCCCTCGTCATATCCTCAAGATCCCATGTAGCTTATTATAATTGGTGGTTCCTCTATAAAACATTCACCAAGTGAGTGGTCTTGTTTCGTAGGAATTTTTCGCTATGATCCAGAATCTCTATCGGCTGTTCTTCATAAGAAAGATCTTGCTCCAGCCGTACAACATCTGAGCTGAGTACATGTGAAGGATCATGTATGTACTTTCTCAGGAGAGATACATGGAACACATCATGAACTTGAGAGAGATTCAGTGGAAGTGCCAATCAATAAGCAACCTTCCCAACATGATCCAGTATTTCGAAAGGACCGATATACCTAGGGCTCAGCTTTCCCTTCTTTCCAAATCTCATTACTCTCTTCCAAGGAGATATTCGTAAGAACACTTTATCACCGACTTCAAACTCTAGGTCTTTTCTTCAGTTATCGACATAACTTTTTTGTCGACTCTGAGATGCTCTTATGTGTTGTTGAATAGATCTGACCTTTTCTTCCATCTCATCAACAAGATCAGGTCCAAATAGCTTTATTTTCTTAACTTCATCCCAGCAAGTTGGAGTCCTGCATTTCTTTCCATAGAGAGCTTCATAAGGAGACATATGAATACTGGAGTGAAAGATTTTATTATAAGAAAATTCCACCAAAGGTAGGTGTTGATCCCAACCACCTTTGAAATCCATAGAGCAAGCTCTCAACATATCTTCTAGAGTTTGAATTGTCCTCTCAGACTGACCGTATGTCTGAGGATGATAAGCAGGGCTGAAACTCAACTCTATATCCAGAGTATGTTGAAGACTTCTCCAGAACTTCGAGGTAAATCTCGGACCCCGATCAGATATAATAGAAAGTGGTACTCCATGAAATCTTACCACTTCCTTCACATATATCTTGGCAAGATGATCCAGATAGAAATCTTCTCTAATAGCGATGAAGTGTGCTGAATTTGTAAGACGGTCAACTATGAACCAGATAGCATTATTTCCTTTGGATGTTTTAGTAAGTCCAATGACAAAGTCCATAGTGATGTTTTCCCATTTCCATTCTGGTATGAGTAATGATTGAAACATCCCCTTATACTTCTGTCTCTCAGCTTTAACTTGTTGAAATACCAAGCATCGAGAGACATATTCAGCAACATCTCTTTTCATGTCATCCCACCAGAAGTACTCTTTCAGGTCCCTATACATCATCGTGATTCTAGGATGAATAGAGAATGAAGAACTATAAGCCTCATCCAGCAACTCCTTCTTTAATTCTGGGATGGGAGGAACACAAACCCAATTCCTGAACCTTATTATTCCATCACAATCAAGGTTGAATTCAGGAACATTTCTCACCTTTTTTTAACTCTACATCTTCTTTCATTGCCTCTTTAATCTTCACATGTATAGATGGTTGAACATTCATTTGAGAAAGATACGATTTTCCCCCTTACATTATAATTTCAAGATCCATCCTTTGTAAATCCATAAATATTGGACCTTTTGTGATCCTCATCATGGATAAGCTATCATGGTCTTGTTGGCTTAATGCATCTGCCACCTTGTTTTCTTTCCCATGGTGGTAATGAATTGAGCAGTCGTAATCCTTAATCAGCTCCAACCATCTTCTTTAGCGCATATTCAGCTCCTTTTGTGTGAAAATATACTTCAAACTTTTATGATCAGTATAAATATCACACCTTTCTCCATAAAGATAATGCCTCCAAATCTTTAATGCAAAGATTACCGCAGATAGCTCTGAATCATGAGTAGGGTAATTTTGCTCATGGATATTCAACTGTCGTGAGGCATAATCTATCACTATATAATTTTGCATTATAACACACCCTCAATCCCTTCTTGGATGTGTCACTATAGATCAAAAACCTTTCTCTACTACAATGTAGTGTGAGAAAAGGTGCACTGGATAACCTTCTTTTCAACTCCTTGAAATTCTCTTCACATTCTTCTGTCCATACGAACATAACCCCTTTTCAAGTCAACTTGGTGAGTGGATTAGATAATCATGAAAAATCTTTCACAAATCGTCAATAATATCCATACAAACCAAGAAAACTTCGGATCTCAGTTACTGTTGTTGTTCTCGACCATCTTTCGATAACCCCTGTTTTTGCCAGATCCAAAGATATCCCCTATTTTGAGATTATGTGACCCAAAAATGCAACTTTTTGAAGCCAAAATTCACACTTGGTAAATTTGGCATAAAACTTCTCCTTTCTCAGGGTCTTTAATAAAATTATCATGTAATATTCATGTTCTTCCATGATCTTTGAATAGACAAGAATATCGTCTATAAAGACTACCACAAACTGATCAAGATAGTCTCTAAAGACTCTATTCATCATATCCATGAAAATAGCAGGGGAATTAGTAAGACCAAATGGAATCACTATAAATTCATAGTGTCCATACCTTTTACAGAAATCCGTCTTTGGTATATCATCCCTTTTGACCTTTAATTGATAATACCGTGAACAAAGATCAATCATGGAAAAGTATTGAGCTCCGCGTAGTGGGTCAAATAAGTCATCAATGCACGAGAGAGGATATTTCTTCTTGATAGTGATCTTGTTATGTTCTTGATAATCAATGCAGAGTCTCATTGATCCATCTATCTTCTTAATAAACAGAACAGGTGCTCCCCAAGGTGACGCACTAAGGCGTATGAATCTCTTATCAAGATTCTCTTGGAGTTGCTTCTTCAATTCTTGCAACTCAATTAGGGCCATTCTATAAGGTGTCTTTGAAATAAGCAAAGAACCCAGTACGAGTTCTATTGAATACTCGACTTCACGGTTTGGTGGAAGACCTGGTAATTCCTCTGGAAAGACATAATCAAACTCTCGTACAATGGGAATATTCTTAATCGTGAGTTTCTCTCCAACCATTTGAGATAAATAACCCTCATTTAATGGAATCAAGACCCATAAGATGGAAGAAATTTCCACTGGAATTTATGTTCATCCTTGCATCGATAGACCATCATAGATTGATCTAGAATATGAAATGTGACTTCTCTTCTTTGGAAATTGATATGAGATCCATATAGAGAAATCAAATCCATGCCAAGAATCACATAAAATTCCACTATAGGAAGGATCACAAGATATGTAGGAAGCACTTTCCCATAAACTTCATTCAGAGAAGAATTATAAACTTTTGATGTGACTGTTGTTCCATTAGGGGTTGTCACAGCTAACTCAACATCTAATTGTTGAGGTAATATGGTGATACCCTTAGCAAATTATTCAGAAATAAAAGAGTGGGTGGATCCAGAATCAAATAAAACATTTGCTACTTTAGAGTGGATGTTAAGTGTACCTTTCACGACTTCGTTATCATACTCCACATCGCTGATAGAAATTGCATGTGACTTTCCTTTGTCTTTAGCCTTAAGTGTTTATTGACGTCGATCATCATCGACAAGCCTTGGATTAGGTCATTGATTAGCATAATGCCCCATTTCCTTGCACTTGTAACATTGAAGTGTAAGAGGTGCACTCTATGTAGCCTTTTCTTTGTTCGCATCAATAGACATCTTCTTCCCATCATTGCAGCATTAAAATGCTCGATGACCTTCCTTTCCACATTTGAAACATTTACTTGTCCCTTTAAGACAACTCCCTGCAAGTTTCTTTACACACTTTGAGCATAAGGGAAAAGTCATGTTCTTTTTAGTGTGCTCTTTAGATTTTCCTTTGAATTCCATTTTCCTCTTCATATCAAACCCATATGACTGATGGGTTACTCCAATATCCATATCATCTAGAGAGCACATCGAATGATTTCCTCGTAGCTATTGAAGTACCCTATGGATAACGACCTTCGAAGACTTGTTTTTAAGCCACTAAAGAATCGATCGATCTTACTCTTAGGTTGGATAATAATACCAGAAGCGTACCTAGCAAGTCTTGTAAAATTTTCTTCATAGGTACGAACAGATTCATCATCCTTTTGCATCAGTTCAAGAAACACCTTCTCCATCTTTTTTCGAAGAATACGAGGGAAGTACTTATTGAAAAATAAGTTCTTGAACTCGTCCCATTCCATGGACTCAATTTCATCCCTTTACATCATATTCTTAACAATATTCCACCATTGATCAGAATCTCCTTCCAAACGATACACTGCTAAGATTAATTTATCATGTTCAGAACATTGAAGAACTGAAAATATCTTTTCAGTGGTACTAATCCATTGTTCAGCCACTAATGGATCAGTAGACCCACTGAATGATGGTGGACGCTTCCTCACGAAAGATTCAACAGAATGTTGCTCCTTCCTTTGCTCGTTTGGAAGTCTTACATGATTCATAGCTTAAGAAAGTTGTGTGAGCATGGTTACAAGATTTTTAATTCTAGCTCCCATAACGTTTGGTTGCTCAAGAGGACAATCGTTGCACTTCTCGTCACATTCTGCATTAACACGGTTACTTCGGGTTCCATCCATTGACTAAAACCAAGAAGAATAGTGTGAGAAACACTAATTATAATAGGAAAACCACATAATCAAGAATAAAATTTCACACTTAAGGTCTTATCATAGGTTGTTCATGGCCATTTTTAAGTCACTAAGATTGTTTTCTATGCTTATACTTATCCTTAGAGTTCTTACTAAGGCTTTCACATCCTAGTTTCCAAAGGTTGACTATACCTTTCCTCTGATACCAACTATAACGACCCATACTTTAAATACATTGTTATTACTTCATAATTGAAGAACACTTATTACAACATATAACAAAACCAGGAAAGGACTATATAGGTATAGAGTCTTTAGAAACTGGGAAACCTAAATAACTGGTTCATAAAGCATGTATATTGTCTCCCATTTATTTCATCATATCTGGAGTCCCTTTTGGAATAACCTACTTAATAACCTTCTTCCTGGCCAAGGGAAAGAAAACATACAAAAGGGTGAGCTCAAATGCTCAGTAAGGGTAAAAAAATAAATATAAATCACATCATATTCATAAGAACATAACATTTTGGAAATCTTAACCTATAAAAAAGATCATAATTTCCTAACATGGGATAAATCATAGTAGTGAAATGTAATCCCAATAATCATAACTTAAAACATGAAACTTTGAGGCATACACACATAATCATAGAAAATAATTTCTTAGTAGTCAAGACTCATTGCCAAGACTATCCTAGTGGACAATATCCATTTTTGAACTGAGTTCACTCCTTGTTTCAGTCCTGTTTCACTGAACCGTTTTAACCTGCCGTTCCATCCATGTCTTTCTCATGAGATATAAACTTTACCCAATGCATTGGAGGGAGATATAGGTCGCACCCATCTCATAATGATACCATTATTATTTTTTCCACAAAATCATAAACCATACATCATAGCATAACCCATGTAATAAAAATGGAAATCTTAAACATCATGCCATCAAAATATAATCCATATAAGATAAAAGGACATCATAAAAATAATTCCATCATAACATAATCAAATAAATCTAAAAAAATGGGGATAGAAAAAAATCCCTATATTATCTTAGATGTAAAAAAATTTTGATAAAACACTTGAACTCCATTCTTGAGGAAAATATCCTTTCTACTTCAAAAACACTTTTCCTTTCTTAAATGTCATACAGTTTTAAACTAAAAGAAGTTGATTAAAAATAAACTTGAAAACTTGTAAAGGAAGATTTATGGAAATAATTTTCTAAAAGTCTATTCAGGCCGTAAAAGTTAGAAAAATAATATTCTTTTACTTTGACCAGAAATGTAAAAAATTACCTCGTACTAAAAATGACAAAAGACTCCTTCCATATCTTTTACTAAAAACTCACCAATGGGTAAAATTGGATAAAAAAAATTTAGGTGCATGGAAATAATATTAAATATTGGGGAAACATGTATGTGGATGATAAATATTCCCCAGTAAATTATAAAGTATAAACAATCTTGGATAAAAATGGTATTGTGAGATTTTCCCTTACCTTAGATC
Organism: Viscum album; assembly: GCA_963277665.1. Classification (NCBI taxonomy): domain Eukaryota; kingdom Viridiplantae; phylum Streptophyta; class Magnoliopsida; order Santalales; family Viscaceae; genus Viscum; species Viscum album. The sequence continues at coordinate 487,825,822 of OY728145.1, forward strand.
CGATTTTCTTTGTAAGTGTCTGAACCTCATTATATCATCTTTGAAGCGCCTCTTTGAGACCTCCTCTTAGGGCACTAAAATTGGTCTTTGAAGACGACTAGGACCTCTAGGATGTTTATAGGGAAGTGGAGAAGAGAATTCGGCAGGGGTTGGCCGAGCTTGAAGGCTCAAAGTGGTGTGAGGAAGAGAGGGAGGAGGTGCCTTTTATAAGGGAGGAGAGGGGCACCTTTGGAAAAACTAAAAATATTAAATTATTATAAAGTCATATTAGGTTTTTAATAGCTCCAAATTAATTTATTTATAAGCTATGGTGGGTATGGGTCGCAATCCTCTCATCCAATAGAATTTAGAAAATTTTAGGTATCTATTTTAACCATATCATTTATATTTAACTTTAAGTTAGATAATTTAACTTTTACCGTGTCTTCTTGTTTTCTTACACTATAAGGTTATTAAACATACTATAACAAGCCAAAAAAACCCCAAGTTGTTTATTATTAACATGTATAACCTTATATAAGTCATTTGGCTGAACTGTATATTTTTAGGAATAAATTAACAATTAATAATATAATATTTGTTTTACAATCTATTTTATGTAAATTTTGACACTATTTGGTAATTGATTTTTGTGAAAATCATAACAGAATGTTTAGTTTTCAAAAATTTAATTAAATCAATAAAAATATGTCATATTAACATAGAAAATTATTCTAATTTTTAAAATGTCTCAAATTACATTTATTTGGGTATTTATAACATCAATTATGTCAATATTTCATTAATAATATAATTACTGCATCATTATTGTCTCATAAATAATTTAAATTATTTAATGTCTAAAAATGACAAGTAAAATACCATTATGTAAGAAATATCTTTATCTTTATAATGAATATTTATAGTCGAATTTATCTTATGTATAACCCTATATTAAAAATGATGTAGTTATTAAACATTGATTTTAACTATTTTAACCCTTCTTTAAATAAATTAATAATAAATGTCCTAATCTAATCCAAGTGGGACTAAATGGTCATATTTTATTCCTAAGGTTGTTTATGGTAGAATTACACTTATACAATAGAATTAGGACATGTGTTAGGGTAATAATAATATCATTTTTACCATTAATTACCCTATTTACTATTAACCGTGGAAAAATAAAGTAAAAAGTTACTATTCATCAAAAATTATTTTCATCTCATTGATTTACATTTTAGTAATTGATATTAACCATGTCTCTTGGATTTTCTAAATTCCACTCATAGAAGTGGTAAAATTAAGTTTTATGTGAATTTAGAAATTCTTCTAGGAGGTGGGTAAAAGAGGGTGAAAAGTTCAATAAAATTTTTATATATCTAAAATTATTATAAAATGGCTCCAATGAATTGCATTGAACTTATATAGTTATTATGTATCAATTTTGACCTAAAATAAATTTTGATAATTTAAATAAATATTTAAATAAAAAGTCGGTTTTTAAATAGTAACCTAGTGTTTTCACTATTCATCAAAAATTGAATGTTTTCAGAAAAATACCAAAATTTCACCCTAGGATAATTTGGATATTCCGAATCCAAAAATGAAGTCCATTTTGAATGATGAAATTTAAAAAATTTCAAAAAGTGGTTATTACTATTCCTAATGGCTAGTTTTAATAATATCGTTGTTTAGTGAAACTCTGTATTGCGTACGATGCAAGCTATCGAGGAAGGTCGCGGTTGCATTTAAAGCAAGCCAAGTTAGTGTTGTGTGTAATGAAAGATTAATTTGATGGTTTATATAACATAAAAACAAAATATTTCTCATAAAAGTCTCTTGTGTTACAATAATTATTATTTTATTTAAATTAATTAAAATAAAAAATAAATTAAATAATATATTCTTGAATAATAAAAATAATATTTATTCAAATAATATTTCTTCAAATAATATTTAATATGAATATTCTCACCCAACCAATTGACATGGTTCTTTAATCCTCCTAAAAAATTATCAGAGATTGAACAGATACTATTTTTAATTGAGATAAATATCACATCATTATTCACCAATAAATAAATAAATAATATACATTTACAAAAACAGTGAATAAATATTTATTAAATAATCACATAACTAAAAAAATATATGTTTTTAAATTTTCAGAAAAACGCAAATAAAAAATATATTATATATTCGCATAATTAAATTAATAATTAAATGATTAATAATTAATTATTAAATATTAAACTAAAAATTATATTCTTGTGAATAATGGATGATTAAAAATATTTTATCAAAATAACATGAATAATTTTTAAATCATGTATGGGAGTAATATTTATCAAAAAAATTAAATTTAAAGTGTTTTTAATTAAGGTTTTGAATACACTTGGTGTTTGACACTCTAGGCCCCTTTCTTAGTGCTGGTAGGTAACAAAACCTTTTTGCAAGGATAGTATCTAGAAACACACCACAGATTATATAAAGAATGAAGTTAATGTCACAATAAAATACAATCTCATAGAAATATACACTATGTAATATAGTCCCTTTACCTTGATATCTCTACTCGAGAAAGTTTCATACCGGTGGCATTAACCTATGTGATCAATGTATCTTTCATGGAATTTTTGAAATTAACTTTCTAATATAAGTCTAGGGCTATAAACATAGTATGGAAATTTAATTTCCCTCAAAAGAATTGAGAGATTAACTTTCACAAAACTATGAAGGGAAAAATCCTTTCTCATAATATCCATTAAAGAGAAATTACTCATGATACACACAATTTATCATACATCATCATGAGTATATTTCATCAAGGTTATCCTCAATACGTCAAATTATGTGACTTATAGTAAGAAATATTTTTATTATTAAATTATAATAATTTTTATAAATACATTAAGAGATGATTATCCAATGACACATATAAATATGGATTTCCTACTAGCGGGTCATGTTCTCATAATCTCGTACTCTAAAGATTTCTGATGGTGTACACCATCAGAGATTTTATCAATGTTTTATGAGTCACCACACCTAGTAGAATATATAATTTTTTCTTATAAAATTATATCATCTTAAAATATAAAATATATTTAGTAATTTTAAAATATCACTTATTAGATCCCATCATAGTCGGAAACTTCTATAACATTCCAATGTGATTGTTAACATTAGAAAATTATCACATAAAATTTCATAAAAAGGAAGAATCATGCTGTGATAATAACAGTATTAATATTAAAAAAATATTGGTAATAATTAATTATATAGAAGTTGATTCTAGGTTACTAAGTCAAGTAGAATCCCACATTCTATAGATCCAACTACAAACAACATTTAGTCCACTAGTTCTCCCATGATATTCATTCTTCTGTTGAGATATGAAATTTTTCAATGGGTCCACTATGTTGTCCACTATGACAAATACAATCATCATGAACACATCCATCTATGAAAAATCCCAAATTAAGTGATACTTATAGTGATTTGATTCATCAATTGATGTCACCTTGGATCTTTTGTGAGAGACACCATTACAGTTTTATTACAATACAATGTGATGGAATATTTATATATATGAACCACTTAAAGTTATTTTATGATATTTAGAATATAAACCACATATTTGGATACACCATAAGTCTCAATATACCTAGATTATAATATAGAATCAGAGACAAATGGCTATTTAATGTCTTCCATATCATAGATCCTACTTTAATGCTGGAGACCTATCTTAATCAAGACATTAGATCTTCCTAATCTATTTGAAAAAAAGAATTTTTATATAATATAATGACTAGATTCTCATATATTACATGGGCCTAAACAATATCTCTATAATAGATTAAATACTTAAGGGTAACATAAATAGTATACTAATGTTATTGTCCATTATGATATTGATATCTATATACCATTCTCAAATAATAGTAAAAATAAATTCGAGTACATAACATACCATACGAAATTTTTCCAATCATTGAATACTATGAAATATTACTCATTACCTATCTTCACTAATATTTATAATGGAACATTTTTTTAGAAATATGAATACCATATGAAATCGGTGCCAATACCCTCTTAAATTATTCCATACTAAATATTTGTAGTATCTTGTTAATATATATACCTTTATGTAGTCCATGTACCTCTCAGATCTATCATAAATAATCTTTATTCCTAGAACATAGGATAAATCACTTAAATACTTCATGGAAAATCACTTTTTTGACTAGTACATAACTAACTTTATGTATTGTATTTCATTTCCAATATGTAATATTTCATCAACATACACTACTATAAATATGCCCACACACCCAATAAACTGCTTTTAAAAACAATTCTCACAATATTCCTCTCTAAAAACTAAATATTTTAAGGATATATCATACAAAATGTTCCATGTAATAGATACTTTATTAAATCCATAAATGTAAATATGATACTTGAAAATATTATTAGTATTTATTGGAGTCAAAAACCATTCATTTTGTATCATATAGACATCTTCCTTGAGGATCCCATCATATAATGATGTTTTGAAATCTATTTCCTAATATTATCATCATGGAAATATATTATGGAATATAGAATCATGATTAATTTATACTTGAAAACATGAGAAAAGGATGCATCGCTGTCAATGCCTTAACACTATCTAAAACCATTATCCACTAAACATTATTTATAGGTATACTTTACCTTCCATGTCCTTTATATTGAATATAAATAATTTTAAAAAAGGTTTTATATATATTGGAGGATTTATTGGAACCGAGAATTATTTTTGATATATGGAATCCTTCTATGAATTTATAGATTCATTTTATCTTGTAACTTATGATCCCTATATTGCCTCATTATAAAGAAAGATCATTACTATTAACCAATAATGATTATTCATCTTCACTTACTATGATCCATATCATTATGATTCTCTAACCTCACTGGTTATCTTGTGAAAATATATTGTTTTATAAGAATCATTTTCCCCATGGACCTATGAAATCTGACTGTTCACCTACCCTTCTATATCTTGAGCATCAACTTCATTGAATTCAATATTTCTCCTTTTATCCATCTTTAGTATGTATTCCCTCTCAGAAAATAATTTTTTTATTAACATAATAATATTCTTCTCTAATGGGTTTTATAGGTAATATCCCCTTATTTCCTTAGGATATCCTATAAATATTCACTCTATTCCATGGGGTTATAGTTTTTTTCATATGATATCCAAAAAAACACATCACAACCCCGTGAATGACTATATGGAAACATGGTTTTCATTCCAAGAATTTATCCTTACGGTATTCTATTTCCCACCTTATTTGGAACTCAATTTAAAATGTGTTCAATGGTATATAATTCACATCAAAATATTATAATAGAGGAACTGTATGATTTATTATCAATTTATCCATGTCAAGAAAATCACAATTCCTCATTTCACTTACAACATCCCACCAGGGTGTATATGGTGGAGTGAGTTGAGATATAACCCCATACCCCTATATAAATTTGATAAAATATCGTTTAATACACTCACCACCTTGATCTAATCAATGTTTATTTATATTCTTACCTGGTTGATTATCTACTTCATTATTGAATTCATCAAATTTCATGAAGGATTCAAACTCATACCTCATTTAGTAGACAAACAAATATCTACTCAGGTCATAAATACTAGTTAGGAAGTATGAATACAAACCTATATATTCTTCTATAAATATTCCACAAAAATTAGTGTGTTCCATTTCTAGAAGCTATAAATCCCTTTCACCTTATACAAAAAATGGTGTCTTCATAATTTTTTTGTTTTACAAAGTCATGAAATCATTCAAGTGTTTTTATCTTAGAATAGTCTGTGTAACCATTTTTATAGAGATTTCTCAAATGATTTCTCATCTACATCGAAAATATTGTTATTTCACAATAGGGTGTGAAATGACTCACCTAATTTTTTTTATCAATTTCCAGTACTTGGTGTTCATAATTTAACACATAAAGTCTATTGTTTAAATTTGAAGTACCATAACATATGTTGTATTTATAAAATATATTAATCTTATTTGAAAATGTGAAAATAAAACCATCATTATCTACAAAATATGAAATAAACTATTTTCTTGGTAATAGTTGGTATCTAATAACAAAATTTTAAAACCAAAATCATCTTAGTTTCTAGTATAATATGGTATCCTCATATTCTCAATGTATTAACTTTTTCACTATTTTCTAGTTGTAGATCAACCTCTCCTCAAGAAAAATTTCAGAATCTACTTAATTATTATATTTAGATAAACATTTGAGAACCACATGATATATATAATTTGTATTCTATATATATATAAATATTTCACTCAATAACAAATCCATCTGAAGCTTCCCCTTGTTTATTTAACTCTGTATAACCTTCAGTCTGTGGCCCATATTTCCACATCAAAACGGATTACAAAATTTCTTTTTTCGGTCTTTGTATATTCCTTTTCAAAGAGGGATAGTTCATGGGACCCTTAGACTTGGAATGACTCTTAGGCCACTTTTCATTGTTATTCCCATAAATATTATCCATAAGAACTATAGAATTTCCATTCCTCATGCCTTTATCCAATTAGATAATTAAAGTATGGGGTTTGGAAAGTTCCTTCTCACTAATTATTATGATATAATTCACAATGAAAATGGATAAATTCTTAGGTTGTGCAGATAAAATGAGATCATTTCACATCTCATCTAGGGTCTTATAGCCCAACAAATCTAAGTCCGTGTTATAGCCAATCATCTTGACAACATGAGGCTCATATTATGCCAACTATAAAAAATTTCACTTGAATATTAAATTAAATATATCATCTATTTTTTCACTCCTTCTCTTAATAAAGATCATGTAGGTGTGAAATGATTATATACGCATCCATAGCTTCACATTGATTTAGAATCTCATTGCACATGGACAACAGCATAATCCATTTCATATTTTTAGCATCATCCAAATATTTCATATAAACTGAGACTATATACTAACTATTCTATTTTCCAAGTTCCCCAATAATTGGTTTTTATAAGATAGATAATTTAAAATCATGGTAGACTATAATGTAGAAGTACATATACCATTCTTGGAAATTCAAGTTTGTGAGAAGGTTATACATCTTTAATATTGATCACAATGATATAATTGAAGCCCTATGGCATTACATTTTCATAAAAAAAAAGATAAATGTTTTAATACATTATATTAATTAGTAAATTAGATAATAACTAATCAATTTATGAATTTCCCACTTTTTTCTTGAAACTAAATCATTATCACCATTTGCTTTAGTGTATCCTATTTAATAGATATTCTGATGGAAAGGATATATATGTCCATTCTCAACAATGAAAAATAAATTTGTCAAGATATTAAAATGTGTTTAGGTAGGTGTAACTTTTTCACTGCATTAACTCACATCTCTTTGGTCTATTTAGTGGACTCCCCAATCCTGAAATCTTATATTGGGTTTTACGAACAATTTTCCAACTAGATCTACTGTGTCTCGTAGTGTTAATCAACCCTTAATGTGAAAACGTTTATGTCAAACCAAACTCAAGATAGATATTCCTTGATAATTTAATGATACCCAATGTATGTCAATCAATAACGTTAAACAATATTTTGATTTTTATTCAATTAACTGATGGTTATACTGATAAAATATTTTATTTTAGGGATTTTTTATATTTATATGTAAACAGCCCATTTAATATTATTACATGCCAATTAATATTAAGTGAATTTTATTTAAATGATTAATCATTTATATATAATGCTTCAATATATTTGTTTTAAAAAAAATTCATCATGCTTGCTTGTTAATAAATTATTTAATGATTTCAACATCCATAAATAAAAAAAATACAACAGAAATGATTAAAATAAATATAATGGGTTGAATATAATCTTTTATAATAGTTTTTTTATCAATACGATGATAAATAAACCCTTAAAATTATGGAATAAAATCATGTAACCCTTCTCGGTTTATGATTTAGTATTCCACTAATGTAGTTGTGTTCCTATGGGATTGGTTTCCCCTCATATTTGAACTTGAGTTGCCTCCACTATCTTGGGAACTCCATCCATTACATTATAGTTTACTCACACATTGGTCTGGAGGACCAAAGGATTATTTAATGGGACTTACTTAGAAGAAACCACATGCACACCTGACCTTGCATAATTACTTTAGAATGACATTATATCAATTATTTAAAGTAATAAATTATTATAAAAACAAAAAATAATAATAAATTAAATCCAACAATCACATACATAGATCGGTCTAAGAATATGGTCATCCACATAAATTAAATGAATAAAAAAATTGCACTCATGATCATTCACTTAAATTAATTATTTAATAATAAGATAAAGGAACTAGAATTAATTCAATTGATTAATTTAATAATTAATTATTTTGTCTTAATAATTACCAGAAGAGTTTTAGAGATAACCATAACCCGATGCATCAAGGAAAACAAAAATATTTATCAGTATTTACATATAATTATTTGAAACTACTTGATTATTTAATAAATCTAATAACCTTGTTACATAGTCAAAAATGCTATCTATCAACAATGTAATTAGGTTTTTAATTGTGAAGTTAATTATTCTTCATGTAATTTAACATCCATTATTATTGGGTGGATACATAATGTGTACTAATAATATACACATTTTGTTCATAGACTATCACATATCTACGATAAATGAATAGGGACACATCATGCTTTCAGGTCATGATACATATCGTGTACTAATGATCAACACATTGTGTGTCGCTCTTATCATGTGTCTGTGTAACTTTACTATTAACTTAGCACATTCTTCAAATATAATTATTAATTATCCACTAAATCTATACACCATATACACATTTTATATATCATTTAATGAATAGCATGACTTATTATGTGTTGTATTCCTCATATTTAACCAAATATTATAATTTATTTCATTTCTAAATGGCGTGAACAACACAACATGTATGCTAGCTGCACTCTATGTGGTATGATGGGACATCTTCCAGGCTATCAACACATGGTGTTCATTAAATGTGTTACATGTCAATTGTTTCTTGGCACATCATGTATCCCATGAAACATCCATGTGCAGTGAACCTTCATATAAGTCATTTATTTTCTATCAAACGTTGGGAATTAATACCTACCAACTAGAATCATTAGAACATCTCAATGGAATCTTAGATTATTCTTCCATTGTTATTAACTTTTTTCAAACAATATGAAACATTAATGAATCATATTAATATGTAAAAATTTTGTTAATTAATATCTAGAATAAAAAATTAAACTAGAAGATAATAACAAACAAAAATTGTGTATAATAAATAAATTCATAAAAAAATAATTTTAAATTATTATGTGACAACTCTCATACTACTTTTTTGGATTTAGGTACAGCGGAAGTGCCAACTAGATATTATAATCTTAACATTTTTTTCATAATAACTGAAAACTGTGAGATTTACATAATGAACAATGTCGTGGACATTGTAGTTAAATTGATGATTAATTCAAAAAAATCACCATAACAAAAAAAAAATAACTTTTCACATATAATTTACAATTAGTTTAATTGAAAAATCAATTTCCTTTCATTGAAATCATTCCTCATTATTGATGATTAGGGCGTGACTAGTTTTCATATTGTTGTGGTGTTAAAGTAATCGAGGGTAGATTCCCTCTATTGGTGATCCACATATGTTCCATGAACCTCTGAACATCAACGTATAATATTATGGGTGTTAGTCGATGGTCCTAGTGTTGGTAAAAAATACTATTGATCATAGAATAATCCTTCAATGAGGTATGAAATCATTTTGGTGGAGGAGGATAATTTCTTTTCATTCTTGAGTGTTTTCTCTAGGAAGGCCTCTCTAGGGCTTGAGAGAATCCTTTATAAAAACTCATTATGAAAATTGATTAAAATGTTGCTTAAATTTTAGAAATTATTATTTGTAGGTTTAAATAGAGATGGGTTAATAAATAGTAATAGCATAAGGACCCTTATTATTTTCTTAATCCCCTACAAAACCCATGTCTCAGTAGTAACTGAATTATTATTATTTACATGAATTTCTTTAAAATATTTTATAAAGAATATTATTTTCTTTAATATATAAATTATTATTGATTCAAATAATATTTAATATGGAATTTCTCATCACTAGTCCTTGAATAAGGATTATTTATTAAATTAATCAAATATCAGTGCATTATTAACCAATAAATAAATAAATATTATATATTCAAAAAACCGATGAATAAATATTTATTAAATATTTTTCTAACCAAATAAATAAATATTTCTTAACGTGCGAGTAAATATGAATAAATAAATATTATATATTCATGTAATTAAATAAACAATTACTAGGTGAATAAATAATTATTAAAGATTCAAATCACATATATATTCTCTTGAATAACGTGTCACTGAATATTTGTGTTCAAACTAACATGAATAACTATAAAACTACATTTGGAAATAATATTTATCCAACATGTTAAATTCATATAGAATTTAACTGGGATTCTAAATACACTTAATGGGGGGCCCTCTAGGACCCTTTCAAAGTGGAATAATTATTCTACCTCACCTAAAGTCCAAGGGAATTATCTATAAACATGTCAAGGATCCCATAGAGAAAGACATTAATATCACAGTTACAAACAACCTCATATGAACATTCATAGTGATATATAATATTTTTATCTCAAAATCTATAATCAAGATAGTAGCTTATTGGTGTCATCAATGTATGTTCTTGATATCTCTTTCATTGTCTTTTCAAAAATGACATTTCCAATAGAATGTCACGACCATAAAAATAAAAAGGAAGATTTATTTCAATCAAAGGGATATATATTTCAACTTCCACTAAAATGGGAAGAAAAATCCCCTTTATCAAAACAAACATTAATTTAATATTACTTGTGACACACCCAACGTATCTTACATTGCCGCAAAAAACATTCATCATGGTTTTCATCAATACATAAAAGTACATGGCTCATAGTATGTATTAATAATAATATTAAAATTTAATGATCATTACAAAAATTTGTAGATAGGAAAATCCAATGGAACTTATAAATATGAATTTCTTACTGGTGGGTTGTGTTCTCATAATATACTACTCTAACAATGACATGGGGAATACACCATGAGAGAATGCCTTAAAGTATTTTGAGTGTCCACCCATAATAACATGTATCATTTTTTCCAATAAAATTATATCTTCTAGTAATCAAACATATATTTAAGAGTTATATTTTCCTAGTTCAAGGATCGTATTATAGAGGCCAGCTACTATGACCTTTTAATGAAATAATTACCCAGAGGACATTATCACATATAACGTCACAAATAAAAAAATTATAATTGGATAATAAAATTATTAATATTAAAAATGATGAATAATAGTAATAATAAATTACATAGAAGTTGGTTCTTGGGAAACAACTCAAATTAAATACTTTCTAAAATAAATATTTAATGATTAATCAATTGAAAATATGAGAAACAATTAATAGAAAAATATAATGATGAAATAAATATTTTAGAATGAGAATTAAAATATGTTTCAACATTTAGTATTCAAAATAAATAGGGAAATTTAAGGAATTAATTATAAAAACATTAAAATTATATTTTAAATGAATAATCCCTCAAAAATTGAAAAGGTTTTGCACTTAAAATATATACAAAATAAAATGTACATCAATTGAAAATTTAAACACCAATAACAAATATTTAGATAAAAAAATTCAATGAATTTAGTTTATATCACACATTAACTAATACTCAGTAATACATTATTTAAAACATCGTTTGAGAATAAAACATTCCAAAAAAATCCAAAATAAATATGTAAAATTGTATTAAACAAAGTGAACATCACAAGTCATAACATGAAATAGTAATTCAATATTAATTTTACATAATAGGATTAAAATGAAAATAAACCATGAATAATATAAGTATTAAACATACAAAGAATAAATATAAAAAAGAAAAGTACGAATATAAATAAGAGAAGAATGGTATTGGAAGCTGATATTACTGAGTATATAATTGTCACAAAAATACATATCTGATATATAAAAATTTAAAATTCATTTCCCATAACCAAGGGAAAAGTTATCTCTTGAAACATTCCACCTTTTTAAAACCTAATTAAAAATTACAATAGAACTCCTACCTCATATCTATGTTTCCATTTAACTACATCAGATAATAAAAAAATCTCGATACAGATGAAGTGAACGTGTATGGTGTAGGATAAAAAGCCCTGAGAATTTCAACACATGTAATATATAAAAGTAGTATATATTAGTGGTGGCATAAATATATCATATTATACCTCAAGAATTTTTTTTTGGTGAACCTAACTTGTGAACCACCCTAAAGGTCCGTTCTGGGGCATATGAACAAGTTGTGTGAAACATTTAGTGAGTGAGTTCAAATACAGAGTTCTTTTCCCAATATATTTTTACACCAAATAAGACATATAATCCCACATATACTCATAAGGGTTATGTAATGACTACAGACCATGTGCATAATAAATCTATGGTGCATGAAATATAGAAGGGTTGCATGAAATAATTTCATTCATCATTACATTTGCACACACAAAACAATATAAGGCCTGATTTTTTCATGGATAAGACCAATGTAAAATAGAAAGTTAATAATAAAACTCAACTCCATTCCCAAGGAGTTTTTTTCCAATATCTGAGGATTTTGGATATAAATAGAATATTACCTTCACCCTTGAGGAGACTCTTTGGAAGATGATGTGATACTCTATTGTGCTCAACTACATCTCCTATGTGACTTTACAAAACACTAGTATTCCTGGTCCCCAAATCTAACGCTCTGACCCCAGAAGCCCAGAGTCAGTGCATTATTACGTATCATTGGCATGATCATAAAAGATCAAGTCTCAAAAGACTGATTAGTTTAGTAGCCTTGGATGCACTAGATACATTAATAAGGTTTACATTACATCATAAAATGGAAAACTAAAACAACATTGTTTTCCACAGGAAACACTGAGATCCCATAGACTATCTATGCAGGTCAATCATAATATACATATTTGCATCCTGGGAAAAATAAAACATAATAAGGGGTGAGCTCAGATTCTCAGTAAAGATTAAATTATAGCAGAAACATTCATAAATAAGAATAAACATTTAAGGCAGTGTATAAGACTAAAACAAAATCATTTAAACTTGAAATTCAGCATAATATGGCAAATATAAAATCAAATAATTCCATATACTTATTCACATGGATATTATACTAGTCTAATAATCACATGAAATATCAATAGAAACTTGTATAATGATGGAATGCATAATGTAACATCCCTAGTAAATATAGAATATTACTTTTTCATATTTATCCATTTTTGTGTTATTTTAAAGGTAATGATATGCTTTATGGCGTACCCAATACGCAATAACGAGATTCTTTGAAATCTTGTGTTGCACTCTAATAATAAAATAATATTATTTTAAATGGTAGTTAACGCCTAGCCGTTGTAATGGCAGGAATGAACAGAACTAACTACAAAATGATTATATATGTTTGAAAAATATTTTTACTTTTTTCCAATAAATGTTAGAGGCTTAAAATGCAAATGAATCATATTTTAAGCATAAATTTTCTAATATTCTTTAAAAGGTTGATTAACCGCCTTTTGATGGAGAAACCCTCTTAAATCCATTTTTTTTACAATTTTATATGTTATATTTGACAAAATAATTTTTTTTTAGAATCGGGACATCAAAATTTACTCTGAATAAATTATTGGTATTTTTTCGATAAAGTTCATTTTTTAATGAATAGTGTAAAATGTTGTATTTTAATTCAAAACCTCATTTTAATATAATTTATTTTTATGAATAGATTATCATTTTAATTTTTTTAATGTGAAATTAGATTATATTTTTACCATTTAATCCAATGGTGGTCATTGGAATTAATTTCACTTTGAAATTTGACTTAAACTACTGTCAATCTTTTAATAGATATTGTTTCTTAAAAACACTCTATTTGTTTTGTCAGAGAGAATTAATTATTAAATTAATTAATGCAACTTATATGTTTTTTATTTTGTAAAATAGACATCATTTTTGAATTCGTGATATCAAATATATCTTAGGGTGATTTTTTGGTATATTTCTGAAAAACTTCAATTTTTGATGAATAGTGAAACCACTAAGAGGTAGTTTAAAAACTGATTTTTCGTTTAAATGAAACATTACCACTTATGTGATTTTAATTTCAAAAATCCAACATAAATTGTTGTCATTAGGATTTAAAATGTGGTTCAGTGGGATTAAAATAAATTTTTTGGTGAATAGTAACTTTTAAGTTTTAATCGCAATTTGAGGTAATTAGTGTAATTTAAGGTAAAAATAATGTTTGAATAATATGAAATTACCTTCACACATGTACTAACCTTATTGGATGTGTCATGGAAGACCACTAAAATCCATGGGTCATCTTGGGGATCCCATGGAGCCACTTTGGTGGGAAAATGACATTAATACATTTTTATTTAAAGTTAAAATTAAAATGTCACAAACATGTGTTGTTTTACTAAAAGAATTTTTACATGGGGTTATACAAGTCATATTTTTTACTATAAATATTAATTAGAAAGATAAAAAGATTTCATACATCATGATATTTGTTTTATGATTTTTAGACATTAAATAAATTTAATTATTTATGACACCATGATGATGCAGCAATTACCTCATTATTTAACAATTTAAATAAAATGAAACGATAATGTAAAATATAAGGCCTAGACATGTAAAAAACCTATTGTATGTGTGGATTTCAAACTATTATCATTTCATCCTCTAAATATATAATTTTGTGACCTTTAAAATCCGAAAATCATTTTATAATAATGTTACTTTTCAAGACTTTCCAAGAGTGCCCCTCCTCTCCTCTTATAAAAGGCACCCACCTCTACCACCTTACCCACACCTCTAAAGCCTTTGTCTCGGACAACCCCTCCCCATTTTGTCTCTCCACATCACTTTATTACTCCTAGAATCCTCAATTTGGGCATAATCTTTTCCAAGTAATCCCTTGAGCCCAAATCAAAAAGAGCTACATGATTTAAAGGTAAAGTCTTCCCTAGTGTTATTTTGTTTTATTTTGCTTATCCAACCCCATAAACTATTTTATTCCATTATTTTGTAACAACACCAGTATCTTAAATATACTTGGATGTTGTTATAAGAAGTATTTGAGCTACACTTACACACACATCCGTCAAATGGTTAATGAACATACTGTTTCTGTGGATGGTGAATTACTGCCTCACGAAATGATGATTGTTCAATATTCTTTTAACGCCATTAAAGGTGGCCATTATGATGTAACTGTATTTTATATATGATATATATGGTATATATGTTTTCTATATGCTTCTATATTTTATTTTAAAAACATACCTTTATTCATTGCATGTTGTGAAAATGCGATAATTTCATATGAGGAAGTGTGGACTACCGCCCCTCAAGTGATGTGACTCATTAATGCAATACATGGAATGTATAAAGAATGAAATTAATGAACATATGTAACCTATATAACATATATATTATACTTGAATTATAATATATATATATATATATCTCTCTCATTTATTTTTAATTCCATTAATATGAAAAAAAATGAATGTAGCGTTCATGCGTATGTACGGCCTACCATCTCCATGAACGGTGCTTTTCATTTTTTATCTCCAAATGTTATGGAATAGTATAAAATGAATATTTAGTGGATATATATGATATTTTAATCATTAATACTATTCTGGAAATTATTAACTTATAACTACATGGGAAATCATTTTCAAACAAGTTCATTTTTTTACTCATGTACCAAGCATCGGCAAAAACGTCGGATATGAACTAACATTATTAAACAATTATAATAACATTATAATATGTGATATTAACTGAATAATAATCTTTAAAGGATTTCCTCAGGCAATTATAAATTGAACAAAGTTTATTATACAGTAATATAAATAAACGAACAAGACAAGTCGGACCTGAGGTAAGGGATCCTACCCCTCTCTTTCTTTTTAAGTACACTCTTTTATGTCATTCCTTTTAAGCTCATATTTCTTATGATTGGGGTGTTCTTTTATATTACTCTTACTATAATTTTTATGTTCATATGATGAGAGACCCTATTTTCTCTCATCAATCCATTTTAGAAGTTTTGAGTGGCGTCGTTATGCTGCCGAATTTTCGTAAGAGATCCAACCTCTCTATTTCTTTTTATGTACTCTACTTTATGTAACTTATTTTAAGATCTTCATTGTTATGTTGGGGAATGTTTTTTTATATTCATCTTTCTGTACATTTTATTTTGATATGTTGAGAAACCCTATTTGATCTCATCAATCCATTTTTGGAAGTTTTAAGTGGCGTCGTTAGGCTGCCAAGTCTTCGTAAGGGATTTTTCATCTCACTTTTATTCCCATGCGATTTATGCTACATTTTCCACCATTTCCTTTGAGTGGTGTATGTACTACCCATTATTATACTATTTGTGTAATATAATTTCATTTATGTGTATTTACATATTCATTTTATGACCCTTATTCAATGGGGTGTACGTTTCGAAAGTTACCCAAATCGGTAAGGGGACCTTTCAACCTTCTATTTTTAAAAGACTTATTTTTGTTAGGTCTTTTAATTTACATATTCTTATTTGGGATATTTTATTATATTTCCTTATTGATGTAAAAGATATTTCCAAGTGATGAGATACCCTTTTTATCTCGCATTGACTCATTTTATGAATTTTAAAGTGACGTCGTTAGGGTGTCGAATTTCTGTAAGAGAACTTCTTAACCCAATTTCAATTCATTGGGTTAAACATATAATTATTGATTATGTCATACTATGAATATGTTTGGATGGAATATGATTGTTTTACACTTAATATCCTCTTATATTGGGTGTATTTATATTTTTCACACATAATTATGTAATTGTTTTATCCTTAATCTAAGGATAACGACTTTGTAAGGGACTTCATCTCAATATCCTTTCATTGAGGCATATTTTGTTTTATACACAACTTTCATTTATATGTTTTATAAACCCCTTTTACTTCTACTTTTATTCAGAAGGAATCTTTTCTATACGAAGCGTTTTACTAAATGAAAAAAAATTATGTATCTTTTTAACGTACACGGTGACAACGACCTTTCCGCCGCCGTGAGTATTATTTGATCTTTGGCTTCCTCAACAAGCCGTTATATTTTTAAAAGAAAATAAATACCATATACTCTTTTATGTATTTTGGTATTGAAAATGGTTTTGATAATGGATTTGTTATGTCAACATATTTAAGTGATATATTGTGCTTGAAATGTGGAAATGTTTTCTTTCCTTATAATTGTTTTATGTGATAAACAATATGACGGGTGGTGCCGTGAATACTAGGATGGGTGGTTAAGTTATAACCTCCAATGCATTGGGTATGGAATTCGTCCGTATGGATATTCCATTAAGTGATAGGTGTGGAAGTAGACCGTATGGTTATTCCATTTAAGTATATTTATGTCCCAAGTTACCGTTATATGTTATGTGTTCTTTATATGGGTTTTAGGGTAATCATTTTGTTATAAAAGGTTAAGTAATGATCTTTTATTCAGTGATGAGTTTTTACTAATTCATAAAGGTGAAAAATATTACTTTGATAAAGTATTCATGGTTTACTTGTTGTTTTGAAAAACTAATAGTTTTCCTTATTAGTGTATCCCTATCTGAGCTTTTTATTCTCACCCCATGTTTTTTTTGAAATGTTTTTCAGAAGACTTAATGTGGAATAAGGTCAGGAATGGGATCAAGGAATATTCATGCTATCTAAAACATGGAACCATATATGTTTCTTTTTAATAGTTTCTATTTTTTTATGGAAACTTAGTAGAAGTGTATACTTTGTAATCTTTTAAGATGTAATAGTTATGTCCTAATTATCTAAAACTCTAAACCTGAAAAGATACTCTATGTGAATTATTAATTTAATTCATTATTAAGTAAGGTTTAAGGCTGGGTCCTTATAGTTGGTATCAGAGGTCAGTTTAGATAACTTTAAAGGTTATAGTGTTGCTTAAGAATAAGTGACAAGTTGTGTATAACCACAATGGGTAGTATATTAGATGGATTCATTGTTTTCTTTGAAAGTTATAATTAGTTTGAGATAACTTGGATAAATATACCTTAGTGTATATCTTCCTCATTATTATATGATGATATTACTGATATGCTCACACTGACCATTTTGGTTTTAGTAAATGACTGGATCTAGCAGGAACCAATGTAACAGTGGATGTGAAGGAAACTATGACAGTTTTATGAGAGAGAAACTGAATGATATGGGAACTGCAATGAGAAATCTTGTGTTTATCCTCAACCAACTATCTGGAGTCATGATTGACCACCTAAACCTTGGTGATTTTTATAAGGCATAATATATGCGAGAAAAAAATCCCTACGGAACATCAGGTAATAATCATAAAGGTAAGTGTGTTCAAAAACCTATGTGTTAAAGATGTGGAAAGAAACACCTAGGAAAATGTTTCAAAGGGACATAAATATGCTATAGATGTGGAAATGAAGGTCATAAAGCCAGAACCTATCATGGAAAAAGGAAGCATCTAGTTGACTCGAGGAAAGGGAAAGAAGTTCTTTCTTAGGGTTCAATTGAATGTTTTAAATGTGGTGTGCATGGTCATTATGAAAACACATGTCCTATGAAGATGTTTCAGGAATGGGATCATCAAGATCGTACAAATATTCATTTACCAATACCTAATTCTATCCCGATTAAGGATAAAGAAACTGACAATGACCAATCAAAGGTATGGATTATTTCTTAACATTTTTTTCCTATTTTGGAATCTTAGGATATGATTCATGATTTTGTTTGTAGGAAATAAGTATTTCAGAATAAGTTGGAAAGGAATGGTTAATGTATCATGAAGAATGTTGAATGAGTAAGAAGTCAACATATAAGGGCTTCAAGAGTTATGGTGAAATTCTTAAAACTATTATATCTCATTTGATGATGGGGTCACATTAGAAGACTTTTTATAGTATGTGTGACCATGATGTTTGATATATGAAAGTTTTATTCAAGGAATAGTTATCTGTTCTTTTGTGGACATAGTTATAAATAACCATTTGGGTTTATATGATCCTTAATTTTGAGGTAATTATGGGTTACTATATGATGGAAGATGAAAGGCATGAGATAAACTTGAGGTTAAAATATGTTTTTATTATTAATTATGATTTTATCTCTTTTTGGGGAACGTTTTGAGAATTATATAGTTTGGAAAAATGAAAACAAGTAGACCATGTGACAACCCATCACGTCGGACAAAGCAGCAGGAATCGAACCCATAACTAAAGTGCGACTGGTATTTATCATCCACCACTGGACTATGTGAAGTCCCTGGTTAGTATGAATTATTCTTTTTAGTTAGATGATTTTACGAATTAATAGTAAGTTGATTTTGGGTTATCTATGTAAATTATTAACCTATCACGGAGGATATGTGATTATGTTAATTACTTTTCAATATGAGACTTTAAGAGCAGTTGATGTTATTTGGAGATAAGTGTTAATTTGTACCTTGGAAGCCTATGTGATTAAATCCTTCAAATATTTGGGTTTCAATATTAGTTTGGTTTACTTTGAAGAATTTTATGGACAAATTGTTTATCGAATGGTCTTCATTGAACATTGGGTTTTGTTGGACAAATTTTGGAGATTAAGAATAGAGTCTCTTTTTATAAAGGTTTATCCTTTTCTGGATTATTTGATCGTGTTCTAAAAATTTTGGATTTGGTAAGTGTATAAAGATGTGGGAAATATATAGTTCACTTTTTTGGATTAGGTTATTCTCTAGAAGTTTATTATAGTACTCTTAATGTGAACAAGTCATCCTAAATACTCATCTTTTGCAGAAAATACGAGTGTGTGTGAGAAATCTAGTAGGAGATGTGAGTCTACATGACAAGTAAGTATGTTTCCTTATGATTTAGTTAAGATAATAAATAAATTCCTCAATGATAAATAACTTAAAAACAAAAATTTTATCTGTTAAATTTTCCTACTAGGGAATCAAATACCGTTTAACCCATCACCAGTTTGAGATTTTGTGGTGGATAAATTTCTATTAAACATGTTTTCTATCACTCTCCCTCGTAACATAACCCGTTGTTTTCTCCCCCATATCCATGTTTTCATGGAATCCTAGTATGGGTTAACTCGGGTGACCTTTGTGCTTCTCGTTCTTTATTTTAAAGTGATAGTTTTACTAACTCTTGTTCCGATGTGGGACTTTCAATGAAGTTTTCGAGCCCAATTTTAAAATTGCGAGGTCGCAATTCCCAAAAGGGGGGAAGGATGTAACATCCCTGGTAAATATAGAATATTACTTTTTCATATTTATCCATTTTTTTGTTAATTTAAAAGGAATTCTATGCTCTATGGCGTACCCAATACACAACAACGAGTTTCTTTGAAATCTTACGTTGCACTTTAATAATTAAATAATATTCTTTTAAATGGTTGTTAATTACTAGTCGTTGTAATGGCAGGAATGAACAGAACTAACTACAAAATTATTATATATGTTTGACAAATATTTTTACTTTTTTCCAATAAATGTTAGAGGCTTAAAATGCGAATGAATCCAATTTTAAGCATAAATGTTCTAATATTCTTTGAAAGGCCGATTAACCGCCTTTTGATGGAGAACCCCTCTTAAATCCATTTTTTGACAATTTTATATGTTATATTTGACAAAATAAAATTCTTTTTAGAATCGGGACATCAAAATTTACTTTGTACAAATATTTGGTATTTTTTCGATAAAGTTCATTTTTTAATGAATAGTGTAAAATGTTGTATTTTAATTCAAAACCTCCATTTAATATAATTTATTTATATTAATATATTATCTTTTGAATTTGATTTAATGTGAAATTAGATTATATTTTTACCATTTAATCTAATGGTGGTCATTGGAATTAATTTCACTTTGAAATTTGACTTAAACTAGTGTTAATCTATTAATAGATATTGTTTCTTAAAAACACGCTATTTGTTTTGACAGAGGGAATTAATTATTAAATTAATTAATGAAACTTATATGTTTTCAATTTTTTAAAATATAAATAATTTCTGAATTCATAATATCAAATATTAAATAGGGTGAGTTTTTGGTATTTTTCTGAAAAACTTCAATTTTGATGAATAGTGAAACCACTATGTGGTAGTTTAAAAACTGATTTTTCATTTAAATGAAACATTACCACTTATTTGATTTGAATTTCAAAAATCCAACATACATGGTTGTCATTAGGATGTATGGTGTGGTTTAATGGGATTAAAATAATATTTTGGTAATAGTAACTTTTATGTTTTAATCGCGATTAGAGGTAATTAGTGTAATTTAAGGTAAAAATAATGTTTTTATAATATGAAATGACATTGACACATGTCCTACCCTTACTGGATGTGTCATGGAAGACCAAGAAAATTCATGGGTCAACATGGGGACCCCATGGTGCCACTTTGGTAGGAAAATGACATCAATACCTTTTTATTTAAAGTTAAAATTAAAATGTCACAAACATGTGTTGTTTTACTAAAACAATTTTTACATGGGGTTATACAAGTTATATTTTTGACTATAAATATTCATTAGAAATATAAACATATTTCATACATCTTGATAATTTTTTTATAATTTTTAGACATTAAATGAATTTAATTATTTATGACACCATGATGATGCAGCGATTACCTCATTATTTAACGATTTAAAAAAAATGAAACAATAATGTAAAATCTAAGACCTACACTTGTCAAAAACCTATTTTATGTGTTTATTTCGAACTATTATCACCTTATTATCGAAATATATAATTTTGGGACCTTTAAAATACTAAAATAATTTTATAATAATGTTAATTTTCATGACTTTCCAAGAGTGCCCCTCCTCTCCTCTTATAAAAGGCCCCCAAATCTACCACCTTACCCACACCTCTCAAGCCTTTGGATTGGCCAAACCCTGCCCATTTTGTATCTACACATCCCTCTATTACTCTTAGAAGCCTAACATTGGGAAGATTCCTTTCCAATGAAGCCTTTGAGCATAAATCAAAAAGAGTTACCCGATTTAAAGGTAAAGTCTTCCCTGATGTTCTTTTGTTTTATTTTTCATCCCCACCACCCTAAAAAAATTTTATTCCTTTCTTCTGTAACAAAAAAAGTATCTTAAATATACTTGGATGTTGTTATAAGAAGGATTTGAGCTACACTTACATACACATCCGTCTAATGGTTAAATAATATATTGTTTCTGTGGATGGCGAATTACTGCCTCACGAAACAATGATTTCTCAATATTCTTTAAACACCATTAAAGGTGGCCATTATGATGTCACTGTATTTTAAATGTGATATATATGGTATTTATTTTTTCTATATTCTTCTGTATTTTATATTAAAAACATACCTTTATTCTTTGCATGTTGTGCAAATGCGATAATTTCATATGTGGAAGTGTGGACTATCGCCCCCTCAAGTGATGTGACTCGTTCATGCAATACATGGAATGTATAAAGAATGAAATTAATGAGAATATGTGACCAATATAACATATATATTATACTAGAATTATAATATATATATATATATATATATCATTTATTTTTAATTCCATTAATATGAAAAAAAATGAAAGTAGCATTCATGCGTACGTACGACCTACCGTCTCCATGAACGGTGCTTTTCATTTTTTATCTCCAAATGTTATGGAATAGTATAAAATGAATATGTACTGGATATATATGATATTTTAATTATTAATACTTTTCTGTAAATGATTTACTTATAACTACATGGGTAATCATTTTCCAATAAGTTTATTTTTGTCTCATGTACCAAACATCGGCAAAAACGTCTGATATGAAGTAACATTATTAAAAAATTATTATAACATTATAATATGTGATATGAACTGAATAATAATCTTTAAATTAGGTCCTTGGGAAATAATAAATTGACCAAATCATATTATTCATGAATATAAAGAAACTAACAAGACAAGTCAGACTTGAGGTAAGGGATCCTACCCCTCTTTTTTTAAGTACACTCTTTTATGTCATTAATTTTAAACTCATATTTCATATGATTGGGATGTTCTTTTATATTAAAATTACTGTAACTTTTATGTTCACATGATTAGAGACCCTATTTTCTCTCATTAATCCATTTTGGAAGTTTTGAGTGGCGCCGTTATGCTGCCGAATTTTCATAAGAGATCCAACCTCTCTCTTTCTTTTTAAGCAGTCTCCTTTATGTCACTTCTTTTAAGATACTATTTGTTATGTTGGGGGATGTTCTTTTATATTCCTCTTTCTATAAATTTTATTTTAATATGATTAGGAACCCTATTTTATCTCATCAATCCATTTTTGGAAGTTTTAAGTGGCGTCGTTAGGCTGTTGAGTCTTCGTAAGGGATTTTTCATCTCACTTTTATTCCCTGAGATTTATGCTACATTTGACAACATTTCCTTTGATTGGTGTATTTACATCCCATTATTATACTCTTTGTGTAATATTATTTCATTTATGGTTATTTAAATATTCATTGTATGACCCTTCTTCAATGGGGTGTACGTTTCAAAAGTTACCCAAATTGGTAAGGGGACCTTTCAATCTTCTCTTTTTAAAAGACTTCTTTTTGTTAGGTATTCTAATTTACATCTTATTATGTTGGGATATGTTATTATATATCCTTATTGTTGTAAATGATATGTCCAAGTGACGAGATACCCTTTTTATCTCTCATCGACTCATTTTATGAATTTTAAAGTGACACCATTTGGCTATCGAATTTCTGTAAGAGAACTTCTTAACCCAATTTCAATTGATTGGGTTAAACCTATAATTATTGATTATGTCATAATATGAATATATGTGGATGGCCTCTCATTATTTTACACTTAATAACCTCTTATATTGGGTTTATTTATATTTTTCACACATAATTATGTAATTGTTTTATCCTTAATCTAAGGATAACGACTTTGTAAAGGACTTCATCTCAATCTCCTTTCATTGAGGCATATTTTGTTTTATACACAACATTCTTTTATATGGTGTATAAACCCCTTTTGTCTTATACTTTTATTCTGAAGGAATCTTTTCTATATGAAGTGTTTTACAAAATGAAAAAAGTATGTTTCTTTTTAACGTACGCGGTGACAACGACCTTTCCGCCGCCACCAGTGTTATTTGATCTTTGGCTTCCTCAACAAGCCGTTATATTTTTAAAAGTAAATAAATACCATATACTCTTTTATGTATTTGGTATTGAAAATGGTTTTGATAATGGATTTGTTATGTCAATATATTTAAGTGATATATTGTGCTTGAAATGTGGAAATGTTATCTCTTAGGACCAATAGGGGCCTATATACCCTGAGAGGGGGGGTGAATCAGGGTATGGATATTCTTTTTCAAAGTTCTTTCTGCCCCACTAGATCTTGAACTCTTTGTTACAAGGGTCACTTTGTTTGCACTTGTGTGGTTACTGTGATCACTTGTCTCTTTTACCTGATGATGATGCTTTGAATGCAATGCAGGGAAATAAGCAGGCAGACAGAAAGATTTTTACTTGGTTCAACACTAAGGGCTACGTCCAAGGAGCATACCGAAAAGTTTCCGGTTCGTACCAAATTCCACTAGACTTCACTAGCTGTGGATTACAATGTTCGGGCTAGATCACTTCTATGCCCATGCTCACTGCCTTTACAAGTTTAGGGTCAGCTCACTGCTTTCCCAAGGGTCACTCCTTGTTTCTCTCTCTCTGGCTCACTGCTGGTGGAGAGGATCACCTTCTTCCTCTTCCTAAGCTCACTGCTCTTAGAAGGAATCCACTCACAGTTTATAGACCTGTAGGTCTCTTCATTTGCATGAATGAATGCATATTCCTCTATGTGTAGATGCTCTGTTGAAGTAAAACTTTCACCCGTAGATTAATATCTCTTTTCACCGAAGGTATCGGGCAATCTTCCAGCTTCCACGCAGCCCGAAAAACACTGCTGGAACAAACCTTACTTGGCGCGCAAGTCAACCTTGGCGCGCAAGTATCGGCGCGCAAGTCACAACGGGCGCACAAGTCCTCCTCAGACACTTGCGCGACACAAGCTTCCTCAACTCCAAACTTGTGTGACTCTCTTCCTTTTACGCCCAAACCAATATTGGCGCCCAACTGCCAACTGGAGCGCAACTTCTAACACCGGCGCACAACTTCAACCTCTGGCGCGCAAGTCCCACCTGCGCGACCACACACACCACTTGCGCGACCACCACACCTGCGCGACGGGAGCTCTGAGTTGAACTCCGGTGAAGAATGAGGAGGGGTGGTCCAGTATTTATAGGCAATCTGACCACCCTGCGTGACAGCGCGCACGTCACCTGCGCGACCCAGTTTTGGCGCGCAAGTCTTCTTTCCTTTTGGATACTTGCGCGACCAAATCCCAAACTTGCGCGAACCTACTTCCTTTTCCATATTTTGATCTTCTGATCTTGAAAAACATATGGCGCGCAAGTTTCCTATTCTCCAAGTTCACGGCGTGCAAGTCTCCTTTGCCAAAAACACTTTTATCCATTTTCCGATTTTCAGGCCCAAAAATTTGGAAAACACTGGAAAACGGCGCCACCTTGTATCTGATCTTTTGTACCGCCTCCAGATCATCCATTCCTTTTATCGACGTTCTTGAATCAAACATGGATCGTTGGCCTCAGCTCTTGAACTCGACATTCCGCCATGAAATCCTCTTTGTCAACAAATTTGTATGTCATTGTTTTGCTTTGTCAACAATCACTACTCAGATGTCTACTTTGTCAACAAACACAATCACCTCAAAAAAGCTTCAATGATACCTTGAGGGATTTTTGCCCAACAATCTCCCCCTTTGGGTTTGTTGACAACTCTTCCCAAACAAAGATACGTTGTTGATTCATAAGCCTCCATTCGCCTCATTGCGATTCTGATAGCGATCAAGGATTTACTCAACACATACTCTAAGCCCACAAGAGCAATGCTCGGCGTGAGAAACAAGAGTAAATGAAAAGTTCATCAATGAATCACTTCATCTCTCACATCCACTTTTGACACCAAACTAATACCAATTTGTACTAAACTGATACCAATTGTTGATGGACTTGTTGAAAGACCAATGTTTGGTTTGGAAATATTCTTACCACTGTCCAACACCACTCTTCTACTTTTATCACGATCCTCAGCTGTCGTGATATCTATTCTTTGATCGATCACTACTAGCATCGTCAGATTTAATACGCTCCCCCTTTCTTCTCACAGCTTCAACACCACTTTAGCCATAGTTCCTGTGTTGTCCAAGCTAAGCTCTGGCTAAGAACGTTCAACTAGCTTCAACTCCCCCTATCTAGTTGCTCCACCTGCCAGCTTCTCCCCATATCATTCATGATTTACCAAATATCCACATTGTCTCCCCCTTGAACAATCACTATTTTCTCCCCCTTTGTCAACGAACCCAAAGGCAGTCCTTTGCAGTCTATAACAGAGTAGAGAACAAATCAGCATATTAGGGAAAAACACATCATACCTCGGGGAGAGGGGGTGTCCCACATCCACACTATTTCAAGTGCGGAGAATCGACTGAACTCCCAGAGCCAGTCGATGCCGCTCAAAAGCTTCCTTGGGTAAGGCCTTGGTCAGAATGTCTTCAACCTATAGCTCTGTAGGCACGTACTCCAACTTCACAAGTCTCTGATCAACTTTATCCTTGATAAAATGATACTTAATCTCAATGTGCTTTATCCTTTATTGATGGATGAGATTTTTGCTAAGATTTATAGCACTTGAGTTATCACACTGGATTCAGATCGGAGACTTCACTTTAACTCCCATATCTTCAAGCTGCTGCTTCATCCACAATAATTGTGTGCATACTTGAGTGGCCGCAATATACTCAGCTTCTACAGTGCTCAATGAAATGCAATCTTGCTTCTTTCTTAGCCAAGAAATACATAGTCCACCAAGATATAATGCACCTCCTAACGTTGATTTTCTGTCATCTGCTGATCCGGCCCAGTCTACATCAGTATATCCCAATAACTCTGTCTGAGATTTTTCATTATATGTCAAACCGAAATCCATTGTTCCCCTGATATACTGAAGTATTATTTTCACTAAAATCATGTGTCTTTCTTTGGGATTACTCTTATATCTCTCTGCTTGGTATGTGGCGAAAACAATATCAGGCTTTGGTGCGGTCATGTACAGTAAACTGCTGATAATCTGCCTATTTTCAGTGAGATTAACTGCCCTGCCACTATCATCTTTTGATGATTTCATCCAGGTAGAAATCAGAGTCTTCATCTCCATGGAATTTTCATTCCAGCTCATTCCAAAGCATCCTTGGCATATTTGGATTGTGAAATGAATGTGCCATTCCTACCTTGTGTAACGCTGAAAACCAATCTTCTTAAAATACCGATATATCCTTCAGTACAATGTTCTTGGTGCTTGTTTCAGCCCATATAACGCCTTCTTCAGCCTGCAAACTTTGTTCTCATCCTCATGAATGATAAAACCATCTGGCTGCTCAATATACACCTCTTCTTCCACAAAACCATTTAGAAATGCAGTCTTTATATCCATCAGGAACTCTTTGATGTTTTTTTGCCCTGTAATGGCTAGGAATAATCTGATTGTCTCCTACCTTACAATCGGTGCAAATCTCTCATCACCATCTATTCCCTCTATATGGGAGTCTCCTTTGCACATCAGTCATGATTTGTTCTGAATCACTATTCCATATTCATTCATCTTGTCTTAATAGACCCATTTAGTCCTGATGACATTATTGTCTAATGGACTCAAAACAATCTCCCAGATCTGGTTCTTCTCAATCTGATCAAGGTCTTCATTCATAGCTTGAACCCAATTTTCATTTCCAACTGCATCAGAAAAGCATTTCAGCTCAACCTGGGATATAAAAGATGTTTTCTGCAGTGATTCCATTCTCCTTGTCTGAGCTAGAGCTGACAAATCACCAATGATATTCTGCATGTCAATTTCAGCTCATCTTTCTGACTATTGTGAAGATGAGGATTTTTATTTTCTAAATCAGCATTAGTCACTTATGCTCCCCCTTTGTTGCTTTCCTCCTCATCACGTTTATCAGAAAATTTCTCACTGTTTCATTGTTCAGTGGAATCATTCCTTTAAACTACTTCTCACAGCTTCTTGGTATCCTTAAAATAGTCAGTTGATACCATAATGTTAGATCAAAATAAATAATCATAAAATGCTTGATCATTACTACTTCTCCCATAGTACGTATTATCTCAATAGACAACACCGGAGCTGGGACATCCAATTATTTCCTTGAAGGATCTGGAATCTGATTTTGTTATTAAATGCTCACCCTATGTTACACAACACTTCTATCTGGTAGGCCCAACGGTAGAGACCCATAACCATTATTCTCCACATGCACCATTTATTCTCATGTTCCAATCAGAATTGAGCCATCAACAAAATCTCTAAGCCTACTGAGTTGGCACTCGGTGTAGGAAACAAGAGACAATGTCAATAACACAATCACTTCATGTTGTGCTATGTTGCTTCTTTTCATCATCAACTTTGATGCCTGATTTGAGTCAATCAAAACACTGAAGCATATCACATCTCCACTTTGCATCTTTAGATGACACTTCCCCATGGATCGTATCTCCCTAAAACCTGAAACACATGAATCATCAGTTAATAGAATTTATATACATAGGGAGAGGGTTGTTTTCTTCTAGACTCCTCATGATGAGAATTTCAGATGATCCTGATGGGTCAACCCTTTGATTCTTTCATGGAGGTCATCACACTCCTTTCTTGCTTCCTCCAACCACCTATCCAACTTCAACTGTTCATTCCATATGACTAGGCATTCATTCCCTACATTCTGAGTCTTTTTCTGATACGTAGATTTGGTAGGCTCGGCCTTTCTCACCGCTTGGGGTATAAACCCACTAGTACACATTTCCTTTTTTGAGGTTCTACCAAAATTCCATTTTCTTTGATTATTTCTCTGAGAAGGAACCTCTCTATTTGGAATCTTCCCTTTCTTATTCTCCCAACTTAGGGGTCTTCCTCTATCCTTCACTTCTCCCTGAGAAAAACGACATGTCGATTTCTCATTCTTTGTTCATCTTTCTTTTATCAGATGACTGAGTCACCACACTCTTTTTCATTAGTGTTGGGTCCTCCACTGAATTTACTTTCTCCTTACTCACAGCTGTAGTGTTTCCTCTCTTTTTCTTCCAGATATGGTCATGTTCTTTCTTATAGAGCAGTTGTGAGTGTGAAAGAGATGGTGACTGATACACCTTTCGTTCAACTCCATGTGATTCCCCTGAGGCTCTAAACCTGTTCTCCAACTTTCCACTTTGTCTCCTAGTGTACGATTTCTCATTATACACCACTGGTGTCGGGAATCTCTTTTCATGTTCCTTTCCCTTTCCTGCTTTCTTCTTGTAGCAATGTCTTGCCAAATACCCATAATCAGAACATATAAAACATTTCCCATTAAAGGTATACCTCATTTCATCACTTCTCTGTCGAGATGTTGATGCACCTTGAGATCCTCTTCTGATATTGGGCTCCTGTGCATCCTGACACATACTCATTGTGTGTCCCTTTCTTCCACAGAAATAGCATCTGATGAATGTTTTCCTCGGAGAGACTCTCTTCTCTGATTTCTCATGACACTTCTTCTTCTCATATCTAGTAATGTTTCTATTTTCACAGCCTGAGATGTATTCTTGTGCCTCTAGACAGAATCTTGACGTGTGGCCCTAAATCCCGCAGAAATAGAACATGTCATCACTTCTTCTTGTAGCTATCCTCTTAGGCCTATCTCTCGCACCAACATGATTTTCTCTATTTCTGGAGTTGTTCACGACTCTCTTCTTATCATGCATGGGAGGTGATTCATTGAATCCAATACCAGCTTTTCCGAAACTTGTTGGTCTTTGGGCTGAGAAAATATTCTGTTGTCTCTCTTCAGAAATAGCATACCTATTTTTCATTTTATCATCACTTGTCGAAGGATGATCAAATAGCAAGTGTAAGGTATCCTTCATTTTTGGCATTCCTTTAGCATTGGATTTCTCCACATCCTTCTTTACTGATTCTAGCTCTTCTTCTAACTTTTGAATATCTGTCTCCCTTGATTCAAGTTGGACATCAAGTTCTCTCTTGAGAAGCTTCCCTCTTCTCATCTCATCTTCCAATTCACGTGTCATCTTTTCCACCATTGTACTTTGTTTCACTACTTTCAATTTTTCCTCAGAAACAGATTTAGAGACAGATTCATTCGCTTGTTATAGGATTTGATTCTTCTGAACTTCTTCAGAAAATTGTGCTACTAGATCATCATTTCTAGCTTTCAGATTATGAACATTATCTGACTTTTGATTCTCTTCATAATCATCATCCTTTTGTTTTCCTTTCATTTTATCCATCTTTTGTAGTTCTTCGACATGGGAGTCATTCTTCTCTATTAGGTCAGTAACTATATCAATAAGCCTTCGATTTAAGCCTTTTATCTTGTTGACCTCAATCTCTAATGTCTTGATCTGGATATCTTTAGATTTGGCTTCTTCAGTGTTTCCAACGTCACTTGGAATATTAGGTCCTTCGATGCTATTGAATTGATCTTTCACTTTTCTATTCAAGCCATCGATCTCCCTTTTCTGTTCTTCAATCTTAAGCTTATACTCACTAACTGATTTTGAGTTCTCTGGTGCTGATAACTTGAGTTTCTCAATTTTATTTATCAAATCAGACTTCCCTTCTTCCTGCTGCTGCATATAGAGTTTGGTATAGCGAACAAATTTGTTAGCATTCTTGGTTTTGGCTCTCCAAACATCTATCTCTTCAAGAGAAGCCTCTAACTCAGCTCGCATATCTATTCTTCCTTCAATTTCTTCTTCTGTTTCAGTATCACGCTGATGTTTATGTACTTTACTCATTCCAACATCATGATTGAGTGAATCAATCTTTTCCCTTTCTGATTCATCCAAGCCTTCCTTCAGCAAGCTGTTAGATTCCTTTAGTTGAATCACACATTTTCCATATACACTTCCACACTGAGGAGTACCACCTGACTTCTTCTTATTCTTGGATGTTTTTCCCTTTGCCATGGCAGATTGAGATAAGAGCAGACTGATTCTTTATCCACACAGATTGACTATACCAAGTTGGAGCAAAAAAATCTGATAACAGCAACCTTCCCTATGATACCAATTGTTAGGACCAATAGGGGCCTATATACCCAGAGAGGGGGGGTGAATCAGGGTATGGATATTATTTTTCAAATTTCTTTCTGCCCCACTAGTTCTTGACCTCTTTGTTACAAGGGTCACTTTGTTTGCACTTGTGTGGTTACTGTGATCACTTGTCTCTTTTACCTGATGATGATGCTTTGAATGCAATGCGGGGAAATAAGAAGGCAGACACAAAGATTTTTACTTGGTTCACCACTAAGGGCTACGTCCAAGGAGCATACGCCGACAAGTTACGGGTTTGTACCAAATTCCACTAGACTTTACTAGCTTTGGATTACAATGTTCGGGCTAGATCACTTCTATGCCCATGCTCACTGCCTTTACAAGTTTAGGGTCAGCTCACCGCTTTCCCAAGGGTCACTCCCCGTTTCTCTCTCTCTGGCTCACTGCCGGTGGAGAGGATCACCTTCTTCCTCTTCCTAAGCTCACTGCTCTTGGAAGGAATCCACTCACAGTTTATAGACCTGTAGGTCTCTTCATTTTCATGAATGAATGCATCTTCCTCTGTGTGTAGATGCTCTGTTGAAGTACAACTTTCACCCGTAGATGAATATCTCTTTGCACCGAAGGTATTGGGCAAACTTCCAGCTTCCACACAGCCCGAAAAACACTACTAGAACAAACCTTACTTGGCGCTCAAGTCAACCTCGGTGCGCAAGTATCGGCGCGCAAGGCACAACGGGCGCGCAAGTCCTCCTCAGACACTTGCGCGACTCAAGCTTCCTCAACTCCAAACTTGCACGACTCTCTTCCATTTACGCCCAAACCAATATTGGCGTCCAACTCCCAACCGGCACGCAACTTCTAACACCGGCGCACAACTTCAACCTCTGGCGCGCAGGTCCCACCTGCGCGACCACACACACCACTTGCGCGACCACCACACCTGTGCGACGGGAGCTTTGAGTTGAACTCCGGTGAAGAATGAGGAGGGGTGGTCCAGTATTTATAGGCAATCTGACCACCCTGCGCGACGGCACGCAAGTCACCTGCGCAACCCAGTTTTGGCGCGCAGGTCTTCTTTCGTTTTGGATACTTGCGCGACCAAATCCCAAACATGCGTGAACCTACTTCCTTTTCCATATTTTGATCTTCTGATCTTGAAAAACATATGGCGCGCAAGTTTCCTATTCTCAAAGTTCACGGCGTGCAAGTCTCCTTTGCCAAAAACACTTTTCTTCATTTTCCGATTTTCAGGCCAAAAAATTTGGCAAACACTGGAAAACGGTGCCACCTTGTATCTGATCTTTTGTACCGCCTCCAGATCATCTATTCCTTTTATCGATGTTCTTGAATCAAACATGGATCATTGGCCTCAGCTCTTGAACTCGACATTCCACCATGAAATACTCTTTGTCAAGAAATTTTTATGTCATTATTTTTCTTTGTCAACAATCACTACTCAGATGTCTACTTTGTCAACAAACACAATCACCTCAAAAATGCTTCAATGATACCTTGAGGGATTTTTGCCCAACATTTTCTTTCCTTTATAATTGTTTTATGTGTTATGATTTTATAATGGTACTTAGACATTTGATGGGTGGTTACGTGATAAACCATATGACGGGTGGTGCCGTGAATACAAGGACGGGTGGTTACGTTATAACCTCCAATGAATTGGGTATGTAAGTCGACCGTATGGCTATTCCATTAAGTGATATGTGTGTAAGTCGACCGTATGGTTATTCCATATAAGTATGTTTATGTCCCAAGTTACCTTTATATGTTATGTGTTCTTTATATGGGTTTATGGTAATATTTTGGTTACAAAAGGGTAATTAATGATCTTTTATTCTGTGAAAATTTTTTACTACGTCATAAAGGTGAAAAATATTACTTTGATAAAGTATTCATGGTTTACTTGTTGTTTTGAAAAACTAACAGTTTTCCTTATTTGTGTATCCCTTAATGAGCTTTTTATGCTAACCCCATGGTTTTTTTTGAAATGTTATTCACAGGACTTAATGTGGAATAGGGTCAAGGATGGGATCAAGGAAAATTCATGCTATCTAAAATATGGAACTAGACATGTTTCTTTTTAAGAGTTTTTATTTTTTTATGGAAACTTAGTAGAAGTGTATACTTTGTAATATTTTGAGATGTAATAGTTATGTCCTAATTCACTAAAACTCTAAACCTGAAAAGATCTGCTATGTGAGTTATTCATTTAATTCATGATTAAGTAAGGTTTAAGGATGGGTCATATACATAATGACGGACTTTAATAACCACATAGTTAAGGCATTGTGCCAAGACTACAAATTAGATTATGTCAAGGCCTTGTGCCAAGTCACTTGTTTGTCTCATGAGACCTACCAATTCATAGAGGAGCTATAGCAGGCTCTACCCATCACTTAATAAGTCGAATTCATTCCTCATATGAAAATTTGAAACATAATATAAACATTCATATCAAAACTAGAATACCAAATGTCAATACTTTATCCACAAACCATGAATCATATACAAAGAGCACATCCACACTCAAAAATAACTCATTAAATACAATATGGAAGATTGTATTATAACATATTAAACTCAATCTAGAATATGAAGAATATTAAAATAGATGAAAATAATCCTCAAAACTGTTTGAGAGAAATATCCCCCTTTTTCTTGAAAACATTTAAAAGTCTCACTATTTATCCAGAAGCAATTTAAAATAGATTTTTTAATCAAAGTGTCCCACACCACTTTGAAATTTTTAAAAGGAATTTAAATTTTAAAACATTAATGTCTATATAAATAAAACATTAAAAACATTTTTAAAATATTGACATTAATGAGAATGATTTAGAAGAATAAATTTTTAAATCATTAAAAATGGTATTTTAGTAAGATTTCCTAAACAAATGAGATATGTTTGAATACAAATAATTGAGGTAATCAAAACATTATAATATCATGAGAATAAAGGGATTCATGATATACTATATTGATGTACAATATATACACCAAACAAAAGTGAACTGGCATATAACAACAAAGATGTCTCCGTAGAATGTAAATTAAGATGAAATCTCTTTTAAAGACCGTATCCTTAGGTTAAAGATAAATCAATGACATAATTATGTGTGAAAAAAAATACACTCAATATTATTGGAAACTCATTGTAAATCAATCAGAGTACATTAACATGTATTATTTTAAAAACAACACCACTAAATTGGTTGTTTAACTCAATAAATGGAGATTGAGTTAAAATTACTCTTATCATGTTCATATCGATGACATGAGAATTTATCAATGGAGTGATTATGTGTATAAAATTTATATAAATATAAAGGGGAGTGGAAATTAATACACAAATAATAAATAGTGATTCCACACATTATCATGGCTTAAAATAATCAATGAAGTATGCCAAAAGTCAAATAAGAGGAAATTGAAATTTGAAATTCCCTTACCAGTTTGGTAACATATAAAAAATACATCCCGTTAATGTTGGATCATAAAATGAAGATGTAATTACTAATAAATTAACATATATTACACTAAGAATACAATCATTGGGCAGTACATACACAACACAAAAGGAAATAGTGGCAGTATGGCATCAATCTCACGGAAATAGGAAGTTAGATGAAAACCCTTACTTCGTTGTAATCAATCGAGTTATATGGACAAAAGTTAATAACAAAAAAATGAATCATATAATACCATGAATATATAGATAATCGTGATAATATGTATATATATATATATCAAATTATAGAACACAATACACCACATTTAATAAATAAGTGGAGAACAAAGGAAATCTCACGGAATTAAAAGTGAGATAAAGAACCCCCTTACATTGTACCTTTTCCTTCGTCGAGGGTAGGTTAACCTCTTGTATAATGGTGAAATAAATTTCATTAAATTATAAAATAATCATATTCATTAAAATTATGTCATATATGATCTTTTAACATTTCTTTGTTAATAATATCTTAGTATTATCGTTGTTTTAGGTGTTAACGGATTCTTTTTCCATTATATTCTTTGTTATGTGAGTCATATTTGTTATGGATGGGATGTATGTTATTCATATCTAGAATTATATCATGTATATAAAAATTATTTTTAACCAGAAAATGAAATTTATTCTTGAATGGATACGATGGGGAATGAATCTCATCGCGTTCATAGAGATGGTAATCCGTACATACGCACGAGCGATAATATCATTATTTTGATATTAAAATAATATATAATTGGATGGTATATCATATATGAAGAATCATTATAATTTTATATATATTATTTACATCAATTACACGTCATTGTTATACCCATAAAAATAAAAATGTATTGAATAACAATTACACCACGACGTGCAGATTGTAAGCCGTACATACGCACGTATGGTGACATGTCATTAAAAGGATGAATAGAATAATGAATATGGTTGTACCACATTAGTAATAACATCACATTATATAGACTATACTGGATTTGTTATTTTATAATGGGAACAACAATTAATGATGAGTTGAAAGAAGAAAGGAACTTGAAAGATGTGATGAGATATTTACCTCTTCTTCGGGTTCTTCCTTTTGATTTGATAAAAAGGGCTCCTTAGGTTGGATTTTCTGACTAAAGGAGTTCCTCTAGTATTAAGGGAGGACAGTTTAGAGGGTGTTTGGGTAGAGTTTTTCTGATCCAAAAGGCTTTGAGGGTGTGAGTTTGGGGGAGGGGGAGTTCCCTTTTATAAGAGGGGTGAGGGGAAACTTAAGAAAAACTAGAAATATTATTTTATAATAAAATAAATTTCTGTTTATAATGACTCAAAAATGGATTCATTAAATTATAAGGTGGGGATGGGTCGAAAACCACTCAACCAATTGGTTTTAGATAGGTTTGGGTTACTATATTTACCTTATCATTTAGATTTAACTCTTATTTAAAGAGTATGACATTTACCATGTCTCTTTATATTTTTATATTATATGGCTAATAAACATACTATATACTTCCTAGAGAACCCAAAGTGGTTAATTAATGATACATATATCATTATATAAGACTTTTGGCTGAACTATATATTTTTATGAATAGAATATCAATTAATAATATAATATATGTTTTAAAAACTCTTTTATGTCAATTTTGACACTATTGGGTATTTTGTTTGTTCTAAATTTATAACAACATTATTACTTCGAACAAAATTTATCTAACTAACCCTAATTTTTCTTATTAACCTAAAAAATTAGGGGAATTCATAAAAAGTCTCTAATTACATTTATTTGGATATTTATAGTATCAATTAGTTTAATATTTTTTTAATTATGTAATTACTGCATCATCATTGTGTCATTAATAATAAATATTATTTAATGTGTAATAAATATAAATAAAATACCATTATTTATGAAATATGTTTATCATTCTAATTAATATTTATAGTCGAATTTATATTAAGTGTAACTCTATATTAAAAATGTTTTAGTTATTAAACTTTGATTTTAAATCTTTTAACTCTTCTTTGAATTAAATAATAATAAATGTCCTAATCTAATCCAAGTGGACCAAAGAGGTTAATATTTTATTCCTAAGGTTGTTTTGGTCGAATTATACTTATCCAATAGAATTAGAACATGTGTTAGGGTAATAATAATATCATTTTTACCATTAATTACCCTATTTACTTTTAAACGTGGTACATAAATGTAAAAAGTTACTATTCACAAGAAATTATTTTCATCTTATTGAACCACATTTTTCTTACTTATATCACCGATGTCAGTCAGATTTTTGAAATTCCACTCACAGAAGATGTAAAATTATGTTTTATATGAATTTGAAAATTCTCTTAGGATGTGGGTAAAAGACGGTGAAAAGTTCAATAAAACTCTTATATATCTAAAATTATTATAAAATGACTCCAATTAATTACATTGAACTTATATAGGTATTATGTATGTATTTTGACCTAAAATAAATTTAAATAAAATAAATAAATATTTAAATAAATATTTTGTTTTAAACTATAACTCAGTGTTTTTAACTATTCATCAAAAAAATAAATTTTTTTGAAACATGCCAAAAATTCACCCTAAGAAAATTTTGATATTCTTGAATTCAAAAATAAAGTCTATTTTAACAAATTAAAAACATATATATTGAATTTATTAGTTTAAAATCAATTCCCATTGTCAAAACCAAATGGCGTATTTTTAATAAATAATTACTACCAAAAGATTAACATTTGTTTATGTCCAATTTCAAAGTTAAATTACTTTCAATGACCAACATTGGATTAAATGGAAAAAATATAATCTAATTATACATCCAAACCATTCATATGTATATTTTAACACTATAAATTATTTTGATTAAAAAATTTGTTTTCACTTAAAATATATTATTTTTCACTATTCACCCAAATATGAAAGTTTTCATAAAAACCCAAAAAAAATTTGTTGAAACTAAATTATTATTTCCTTATCCCAAAGAAGAAGTTTATTTTGTCAAGTTTAATATATAAAAGTTTCAATTATTGGATTTAAAAAGTGTTCTCCATTAAAAGGCGGTAAAATTGCATTTTATGAAAAATACTTGTTTTATTTAAGAAAAATAATTTTATCCTTACATTATGTCTAAGAAACTAATAATATATATTCTATAGTTATAAGGGTTATATAATGTTCAAAATTCAGTTAATACTATTCATAACCGCTTTTGAACAGCTAGTTTGGTAAGTCGTGGTGTGCTTGAACTCGATGTTGCATGTAGTTTAAGTGATTGAATTACATTAAATAAATAACGTACTATGAAATCTTGGGGTGTTACATTATTCCCTAATTCAATAAATTTAATACTAGAAATTTTTAAAATTGGGTTTTAGAATATAATGGGAAGTCCCATTTCGGAAAAAGAGTCAATAAAACTATCACTTTAAAAGAAAGAAAGAGAATTAAAAAGGTATGCCAATATAACCCATACTAGGATTCCATGTATGAAATCATGGATATATAAGATAAAATAAGTGTTATGTTCTGATAGAGAGGGATAGAAAACATGATCATTATAAGTTAACAACAAAGAAAACCACAAACTTGTGATAGGACAAACGGTAATTAGTTTCCTAGTAGGAAAAGTAAACAGTCAACATTTTTTTGTTTTAAGTTAAATTTCATAAAGATGAGGAATATATTTATGATATTTACTAAGAAGATAAATACATATACTTACTTTTTAAGTAGAGTTTCATTCCTTAATAAATTTCTACCACTAACTCATTTTCTTAAACGATGAGTATTCAGGAAGACTTGGTCACACCGAAAGATCTAGAATAAACTTCTAGAGAATCACATGATCAAAAAATGATAAACTATATATTTACCTTGTCATTAGAGATTAATCAAAACTAAAATGGACAGTACAAGATCTAATGATCCCCCAAAAGGATATTCCTTTAGAGAAAGAAACACTAATCTTAATTTCTAAAATTAAACCATCAATACCCCAATGTTAAATAAATATCATTCAATAAATAATTGTCCTTAAAACACTATAATATAATCCTAAATAATATTGAAACCCAAAACATAGAAGAATTTGGTTTTGTAGTCTTCAACGTTAAATTGTATCTCCAAATGACATCAACTACTCTTAAAGTCAGATACGTAAATGTAATTAAACTAATAAAATATTCTCTATTATAGGTTAATCATTTCCATAAATAACCCAAAACACTATAAATCCACAATAAAAACATAGATAAAAATCCACCATTACTCCTCAAATGAAATCCCATAGTATTCAATTTTCCTTGGCCATATAATGTTCCCCACAAAGCAAATATCTTCCAAAATAACCTTTATCACTTAATCACCAAATCATTTTCCTATAATAAGGGTATTTCTTTGATAAGACATAAGATCCCAAATCAACTTGTTATTGATCAATAAAATCATATAACTAAAAATAATTAGTCAAACTAACCAGGGACTTCACATAGTTCAGTGGTAGGCGATAAATCACAATCGCACTCTGGTTGTTGGTTCGATTCCCACAGCTTTTTCCGACGCGATAGTTTGTCACACGGTCTACGTGTTGTCATTTTTCAAAAACCATATTTTATAACATTACCAAAATGAGATAAATTCCTGAAAATAAACATAACATAATTTAACCACAAATGTTATCGCATACCTTGCATTTTCATCCCTAAATATAATTACTTGTAATTTCCTCAAACCCAATGATCATATAAATACAAATGGTTATTTATAACTATATCCACAAGAGAAAATATAATTCCTCCTAAAATATAATTTTCACCTGACAAAATGCATGGTTACAAATACAAGAGAAAATTATTCCAATGTAATATCATCAAAACGGAGCACTAATACTTTTAAACATTTATCCAACAATTTATTTCCACATAGATTCTTCTTTGACCAAGAAAATAAACTATAGAATAGGGCATTCTGTCAGTTATTGGACAGGTCCCCTACATTTATGGAAATTGACTATAAATGGATTCTTGGGGGCATTTTTATTTTATTCTATAGTACTCTTAATTTTTCCTCAGAAATTCTTCACTTTATGTCCTTCTTTCCCACACGTAAATCATTTCTTTGTTCCATTGAGACACTTTCTTGGGTGTCTCCTTCCACATTTCCTGCATGATGGAAATTGAGGATTCTTTTCTCTATGGTCTCCACTATTGGAGCTCTTATCATTCATCACCTTTATCTTCTTTGTTGAGTCCGGGAGTTGGTTAATATATATCTTGTTGATCAGATTTTTGGTAAACAGATTTTTCATGAACAAGATATATTTTATGCCTATCAACATTATATATTTTTTCTCATTTCCCCCACCGATCCCACCTTGTACATCATTCTCAATGTTACCAAAAAGCATTGTGTGAGTAACAATATTAATAAAATCATTTAGAGAATATCATGACACCATATTTTAAATTTGAAACGCCACAGGAATAACCAAGGTCATTTATTATCATCTTATATTAAAATACATCAAATCATTTTTTAAAGAAAATTTAAATTATCCTAAGAATATGCCCCAGTAGTGTCGTAACCAAGAGTGCATCAAGGATAGTGGTGGTGCACCAGTTCTCGTTCGAGTCTAGCTCAATGCGGTGTGTTTGGGTTTTACCCCTAGGTACATCTATGCTAGATCCGCCTCTACCAGCTCATATCCAAATAGGGATGTATTTCTTGGAAAACTCACAAAATCTCTACAGTACCAAAATTTTACGAAGATCATCTATACTAATCTTCAAAGTCTATCTTAGGGAAATGTGCTCTAATCAGAGTTTATCTAAATCTAGTTTCCAAGGTTTATACTAAACTTCATCTCATACGAAATTTAATGCCCCAACCCCATAAGCTCATAATCGGTGCATTATTACGTATCATTGGCATGATCCTAAAAGATCATGTCTCGAAAGATCGATTAGTTTAGTATCCTTGTAAGTACTAGATACATTCATAAGGTTTAAATTAAATCATAAAATGGAAAACTACAACAACATTCTTTCCATATAAAACACTGAGATCCCATATAATACCCCTGTAGGTCAGTCATAATATACTTATTCTCATCCTAGGATAAATAAAATATAAAAAGGGGTGAGCTCATATGCTCAGTAAGAATAACATTACAGCAGAAACTTTCATAAATAAGAATAAGCTTTTAAGGCAGTATATAAGACTAAAACAAAAGCCTTTAAACTTGAAATTAAGCATAATATGGAAAAGATAAAATCAAATAATTCCATTTACTAATTCACATGGATATTCTACATGTAGAATAATCACATTCAATATCAATAGCCACTTTCATAATGATGGAATAAAAAATTCCATACTTTCATAACCACATAGTCAAGGCCTTGCACCAAGACTACAAATAAGATTTTGTCAAGCCCTTGTGCGAAGACACTAGTTTGCCTCATGAGACCTACCGATGGATCGAGGGGCTATAGCAGGCTCCACCTTTCACTTACTAAGTCC
This sequence comes from Viscum album, assembly GCA_963277665.1. Lineage (NCBI taxonomy): Eukaryota > Viridiplantae > Streptophyta > Magnoliopsida > Santalales > Viscaceae > Viscum > Viscum album. The sequence continues at coordinate 487,867,365 of OY728145.1, forward strand.
AATGTATTCCTCATATAGAAAGTTTGAAATATAACATAAACATTTATATTAAAACAAGAATATGAAATGTCAATACTTTATCCACAAACCATGAATGGTATAAAAATAGAATATCCACATTCAAACATAACTCATTCAATATAATATGGAAGATTGTAATGTAACATATTAATCACAATCTAGAATATGAAGGATGTTGAAATAGATGAAAAAAATCATCAAAAATATTTGAGAGAATAACCACTATTTCTTGAAAACATTTAAAAGTCTCACTATTTATCAAGAGGCCATTTAAAATAGATTTTTGAATCAAAATGACTCATACCACTTGGAAACATTTAAAAGTAATTTTAGTTTTAAAACATTATTTTCCATATAAATAAAACTTTAAAACCATTTTTAAAAATCGACATTAATGAGAAATATTTAGAAGAATAAATTTTTAAAACATTAAAAATGGTATTTTAGGTAGAGTTCCTAAACAAATGAGAGACGTTTGAATACAAATAATTGAGGTAATCATAACTTTATAATATCATGAGAATAAATGGATTCATGATATACTATGTCAGTGTATTGTATATACACCAAACAAATGTGAATTGGCGTATAACAACAAATAAGTCTCAATAGAATGTAAATTGAGATGAAATATCTTATAAATACCAAATCCTTAGGTTAAGGATAAATCAACGACATAATTATGTGTGAGAAATATAAATACACTCAATATTATTGGATATTTAATGTAAATAAATCACAGGACATTCACACATATTCTTGTAAAAACAACCCCACTGAATTGGATGATTAACTCAATAAATGAAGATTGAGTTAAAATTACTCTTATCAAGTTCATATCGATGACATGAGAATTTATCAATGGAGTGATTATGTGTATAAAATGTATATCCACAGAAAGGGGAGTGGAAATTAATATACAAATAATAAATAGTTATTCCACACATAATCATGGAGAAAAATAATCAATGAAGTATGTGTAATGCTGAATGACTGGAAATTGAAATTGGAAATTCCCTTACCAATTTGGAAACTTACGAAACATAAATCCCATAAAAGATGGATCATAAAATAAAGATGTAATTACTCATAAATTAATGTATATTACACAATGGATACAATCATTGGGCAGTACATACACCACACAAAAGGAAATAGTGGCAATATGGCATGAATCTCACGAAAATAAGAAGTGAGATGAAAACCCGTACTTTGTTGTAATCAGTTGATTATTATGGACAAAATTTAATAAAAACCAAATTAATCATAGAATAAAATTAATATAAATATAATCATGATAATATATATATCAAATGACAGTACACAATACACCACATTTAATAAATAAGTGGAGAATAATGGAAATCTCACGGAATTAAAAGTGTGATAAGAAACCCCTTACATTGTACTTTTTCCTTGGCATAGGGTAGGTTAACCTTCTGTATCATAGTGAAATAATTGTTATTATATTATACAACAATCATATACATTAATATGATATCATATATGATATTTTAACATTGCATTGATTATAATATCTTAGTATTATTGTCGTTTCGGGTGTTAACGGATTTGTTTTCCTTTATATTCTTTGTTATGTGAGACATATTTATTATGTATGGGATGTATATTATTCATATACAGAATGATATCATTTCTATATACATTATTTATAATCATCAAATGAAATTTCATCTTGAATGGATACGATGGGGAATGAATCTCATCGCGTTCGTGGAGACGGTAATCCGTACGTACACACGAGTGAAAATATCATTCTTTTGATATTAAAATAATATATAATTGGATGTTATATCATATATGAAGAATAATTATCATGTTAAATTTATTATTTACATCAATTAATCATCATTATTAGACCCATATAAATAATAATGTACTGAATAACAATTAGACCACGACGTGGAGACGGTAAGCCGTACGTACACACGTATGGTGGCATGACATTCAAAGGATAGATATACTAATTAATATGGATGTAAAATATTCATAATAACATCAAAATAAATATAATATACTAGAGATATTATTTTATAATGGAAACATTAAAGAAAGAGGAAGTGGAAGAAGAAAATAACTTGAAAGAGGTGAGGAGATATTTCTCTCTTCTTCGGGTTCTTCCTTTTTATTTGATCTAAAGGGATACTTAGGTTGGATTTTCTGACTAAAGGAGGGCCTATAAGATTAATTTCATATATTTTAGACGGTAGTTGGCCAGTTTTTGGCCGAGAAAAAAGGCTTTGAAAGAGTTAATTTGGGGGAAGGGGGAGTTCTCTTTTATAAGAGGGGTGAGGGGCACCTTAGAAAAAACTAGAAATATTATTTTATAATAAAATCAATATCAGTTTATAATGGCTCCAAAATTGATTATAATAAGTCTAATGTGGGTATGGGTCTAAAACCACTCATCTAATAGGTTTTAGAGAGGTTTGGGTTACTATACTAACCTTATCTTTTAGATTTAACTCTTAGTTAAATAGTTTGACATTTATCATGTCTCTTCATTTTATTTATTTGATATGGCTAATAAAGATAATATATAATTCAAAACAAACCCCAAGTGGTTCATTAATGATACACCTATCATTATATAAGTCTTGAGGCCTAACCTTAGGTTTTTAGAAATATAATATCTATTAATAATATAATATTTTTTTTAAAAACTCTTTTATGTCCATTTTGACACTATTTGGTATTTTGTTTTTTCTAAATTCACAAAAGCGTTATTACATCGAAAAAAATTCATCAATCCAAGCCTAATATGTCATATTAACTTATAAAATTAGTTTATTTTATAAAAAGTCTCTAATTACAATTTTTTGGATATTTATAGTATCAATCGGTTTAAACGTTCATTAATTTGGTAATTACAGCATCATCATTATGTCATTAATAAATTAACTTATTTAATGTCTAAAAAATATAAATATAATACCATAATGTTGGAAATCTTTTTATCTTTCTAATGAATATTTATAGTTGAATTTATCTTATGTGTAACATTATATTAAAAATGTTTTAATTATTAAACATTGATTTAAACTTTTTTAACTCTTCTTTGAATTAAATAATGTTAAATATCCTAATCTAATCCAAGTGGACCAAATAGTTTCATATTTTACTCTTAAAGTTTTTATGGTCGAATAATACTTATACAATAGAATTAGGACATGTGTTAGGGTAATAATAATAATATCATTTTTACCCTTTATTACCCTATTTACTTTTAACCATGGAAAATAAAATTAAAAAGTTACTATTCACCAAAAAATATATTCATTTTATTGAACCACATTTTACGTACCAATATAAACCATGTCTCTCAGATTTTTGAAATTCCCCTCACAGAAGAGGTAAAAATAATTTTTATGTGAATTTGCAAATTTCCCTAGGAGGTGGGTGAAAGACGGTGAAAAGTTCAATAAACATTATATATATCTAAAATTATTATAAACTTAATTTAATGAATTAAATTTAAATTATATAGGTATTATGTATCTATTTTTACCTAAAATAAATTTAAATAAAATAAATAATTATTTTATAAAAATTTGGTTTTAAACTATAACTCAATGTTTTTCACTATTAATCAAAAATTAAAAGTTTTTAGAAACATACCAAAAATTCACCCAAAGAAAATATTGATATTATGAATTAAAAAATGAAGTCTATTTTACAAAATTCAAAACATATAAATTTCATTTATTAGTTTAAATTTAATTCCCATTCTCGAAACCATAAAGCGTATTTTTAAGAAATAATAACTACAAAAAGATTAACATTTGTTTATGTCCAATTTCAAAGCCAAATTACTTCCAATGACCAACAATGGATTAAATGGTAAAAAAATAATCTAATTATACATCCAAACCATTCATATTTATAGTTGAACACTATAAATTATTTTGATTAAAAATTTTGTTTTTAGTTAAAATATATTATTTTTCACTATTCACCAAAATATGAAATTTATTAGAGAAACACCAAACATTTATTGAAACTAAATTCTTATGTCCCAATCCCAAAGAATAAGTTTATTTACTCAAATTAAATATATTAATGTTTCAAATATTGGATATAAAAATGGTTCTCCATTAAAAGAGGGTAAAATTGCATTTTTTGAAAAATACTTCTTTTATCTAAAAAATGAATTTATCCTTACATTATGTCTAAGAAACTCATAATATAGATTCTAACATTATAAGGGTTGTATAAATTTCAAAATTCTGTTAATACAATTCATAACCACTTTTGAAAGGCTAGTTTGGTAAGTTGTGGTGTGCTTGAACTCGGTGTTGCGTGTACTGTAAGTTATTGAGTTACATTGAAGAACTAACGAACTATGAAATATTGGGGTGTTACATTCTTCCCTCCTTCAATAAATTGCATCCTCGCAATTTTTAAAATTGGGCTTGGGAATATAATGGAAATTCCCACATCGAAATAAGAGTCAATAAAACTATCACTTTAAAAGAAAGAAAGAGAAGTACAAATGTCCCCCAAGGTAACCCATACTTGGATTCCATGTAGGAAAAAATGGATACGAAAGATAAACTAAGTGTCAAGTTTTGATGGAGAGGGATAGAAAACATGATAAGGAGAAATTTAGCAATAAGAAAACCACAAACTTCTGATGGGACAAATGGTCATTTTTTCTAGTAGGAAAAGTTAACGGGTAACTTTCTTTTAAGATGCACATCATAAAGATGAGGAATTTATTTATGAGATTGACTATGAACATAAAGAGATATACATACTTTTTAAGTAGAGTTTCATTCTTTAATAAATTTCAACCACTAACTCATTTTTTAAACGATGAGTATTCAAGAAGAGTTGGTCACACCGGAAGAGCTAGAATAAACTTTTAGAGAATCCCATGATCCACAAAGGATAAAATATATATTTAACTTGTCTTTAGAGATTAATCAAAACCAAAATGGTTAGTACAAGATATGATGATCCCCCAGTAGGATATTCCTTTATAGAAATAATCACTAATCCTAATTTCTAAAATTAAACCAACAATACCCCAAAGTTAAATAAATACCATTCAATAAAAAATTGTCTTTAAAATCCTTCAATATAATCCAAACTAACATTGACACCCAAAACATAGAAGAATTTGGTTATTTAGTCTTCCACATTAAATTGTATCATTAAATGACATCAACTACTATTAAAGTCACATACTTAAAAGTAATTAACTTAATCATAAATTCCCTATTATAGGTTAATCATTTCCATTAATAAACCAAATTGCTATAAATCCACAATAAAAACATAGATTAAAATCAATCATTACTCCTCAAATGAAATCCCATAGTATTCTATTTTCCTTTGGCATATAGTGTTCCCAATAAAGTGAACGTCTTCAAAAATAACATTTATCACTTAATCACAAAATAATGTTCCTATATTAAGGGTATTCATCTGTTAATACATAAGATCCCAAATCAACTTATTATTGATCAATAAAATCATTTAACTAAAAATAATTATTCACACTAACCAGGGAATTCACGTAGTCCAATGGTAGGCGATAAATCCAAATCACACTCCGGTTGTTAGTTCGATTCCCACAGCTTTTTCCTACGTGGTTGTCACACAGTCTTCATGTTGTCCTTTTTCAAAAACCATATTTTATAACATTTCCAAAATAAGATAAATTCCGCAAAATAAACATAACATAATTTAACCACAAATTTTATCTCATACCTGGAATTTTCCTCCCAAAATATAATAACATGTAATTTCCTCAAACACAATGATCATATATAACCAAATGGTATTTTCTAACTATATCCACAAGAGAAAATATAATTCTACCTCAAATATCATTTTCACATGAAAAACTACAGGGTTAAAAATACAAGAGAAAATTATTCCAATGTAATCCCATCAACAAGGACTACTAATACTTATAAACACTTCACCAACCATTTATTTCCAAATAGATTCTTCCTTGACCACAAAAATATCTTATAGAATAGGGAATTCACTCGGGTAATTGCCAGGTCCCCTACATTTATGGAAAATGAATGTAAATATATTCTTGGAAACATTTTTATTTTCTTCCATAGTACTCTTCATTTTTCCTCAGCAATTCTTCACATTATGTCCTTATTTCCCACACGTATAGCATTTCATTATTCCATTGAGACACTTTCCTGGGTGTCTCCTTCCACATTTCTTGCATGATGAAAATTTGGGATTCTTTTCTCCATGGTCTCTAGTGCTGGAGCTCTTATCATTCATCACCTTTCCCTTCTTTGATGAGTCCAGGAGTTGGTTAATATATATGTTGTTGATCAGATTTTTGGAAAACTGATTAGGCATGAACACGCTATCTTTTAATCCTATTAACATTCCATTTGGTTTCTCATTTCCACCACCATTCCCACCTTGTACATCATTCTCAAAGTTTCCAGAAAGCATTGTGTGAGTAACAGTAGTCATAAAATCATTTAGAGAATATCATGACACTATATTTTCAATTCAAAACACCTTAGGATTATCTATGGCCATTTATTCTCATATCATATTAAAATACATAAAATCGGTTTGTAAAAAAATATAAATTATCCTCAGTATGTCCCCTGGGAGTGTCATAACCAAGAGTGAAGTAAGGCCCGTTGTCGTGCACCGGTTCCCGTTCGAGTCTAGCTCAAACTGGTGCTTTCGGGTTTTACCCTAGGTACATCTGTTCCAGAGCCACCTTTACCTTCTCGTATCCATATAGGCATGTATTTTTTGGAAATCTCACAAAATCTCTACAATACCAAAATTTTAGGAAGTTCTTCTATACTAATCCTAAATGTCTATCTTAAGGCTATATGATCTAATCAGAGTTTATTTAAATCTAGTTTCCAAGTTTTGTACTAAACTTTCACTGATACCAACTGTAACACCCCGACCCCAGAAGCCCAGAGTCACTGCATTATTACGTATCATTGGCATGATCATAAAATATCAAGTCTTGAAAGACCAATTAGTTTTTATCATTGGAAGTACTAGTTACATTAATAAGATTTACATTACCACATAAAATGGAAAACTACAACAAAATTGATTCCATAGACAACAATGATATCCCATAGACTATCTATGTAGTTGAGTCATAATATACATCTTCTCATCCAGAGAAAAAATAATGCATAAAAAGGTGTGATCTCAGATTCTCAGTAAGAATAACATTATTGCGGAAACTTTCATAAATAAGCATATACATTTATGGAAGTGTATAAGACTAAAACAAAAGCCTTTAAACATGAACTATAGAATAATAAGGAAAATATAAAATCAAATAATGCCATTTAATTATTCAGATGGATATTCTACTAGTCGAATAATCACATGCAACATCAATAGCCACTTTTATAATGATGGAATGCATAAAACCAGACTTTCATAACCACATAGTCAAGGCCTTGTTCCAATACAAAAAATATGATTTTTAAGGCCTTGTGGAAAGACTCTAGTTTGTCCCATGAGACCTTCTAATGCATCGAGGAGCTATAACGGGCTCTACCCATCACTTACTATGTCTAATGCATTCCTCATATGAAAAGATTGAAACATAACATAAACATTTTTATTAGAAATAGCATATGAAATGTCAATACTTTATCCACAAACCATGAATGGTATAAAAATACCACATCCACAGTCAAACATAACTCATTCAATACAATATGGAAGATTTTATTGTAATAGATTAACCTCAATCGATAATATGAAGGATATTGAAATAGATGAAAATAATCATCAAAACAATTTGAGAGAAATATCCACCTTTTTCTTGAAAACATTTCAAAGTCTCAATATTTATCAACAGGCAATTTAAAACAGATTTTTGAAACAAAGTGTCCCATACGAATTTGAAACTTTTAAAAGGAATTTTAATTTTAAGGTATTATTGTTAGTATAAATAAAACCTTAAAACCATTTTTAAATCATGGACTTTAATGTGAACGATTTAGAAAAATAAATTTTTTAAACATTAAAAATGGTATTTTAGTTAGAGTTACTAAACAAATGAGAGAAGTTTGAATACAAATAATTGAGGTAATGAGAACATTATAATATCATGAGAATAAATGGATTCATGATACACTATGTCAATGTATAGTATATACACCAAAAAAAGTGAATTGGCGTATAACAATAATGAAGCCTCAATAGAATGTAAATTGAGATGAAATCTCTTATAAGGACTGTCTCCTTTGGTTAAGGATAAATCAACGACATAATTATGTGTGAAAAATATAAATACACACAATATTATTTTATATTAAGTGTAAATCAATCATTAGGACATTCACACATATTCTTGTAAAAACAACACCACTGAATTGGATGTTTAACTCAATAAATGGAGATTGAGTTAAAATTACTCTTTTCAAGTTCTTATCAATGACTTGAGAATTTATCAATGGAGGGATTATTTGTATCAAATGTATATCCATAAAAAGGGGAGTGGAAATTAATACACAAATAATAAATAGTTGTTCCACACCTAATCATGGAGTAAAATAATCAATGAAGTATGCGTAAAGATGAATGAGTAGAAATTGAATTTGAAATTCCCGTACGAATTTGGTAACATACGAAACATACATCCCATGACTGTTTGATAAAAAATGAAGATGTAATTACTCACAAATTAATTTATATTACAAAAAGAATACAATCATGGGACAGTACATACACCACGCAAATGGAAATAGTGGTAGTATGGCATGAATCTCAAAGAAATATAAAGTGAGATGAAAACCCTTACATCGTTGTAATCAATCGAGTCGTATGGAAAAAAGTTAATAAAAACCAAATTAATCACAAAATATCAAGAATATAAATAGAATCATGATAATATATATATATATATATATATATCAAATTACAGTACACAATACACCACATTTAATAAATTAGTGAAGAACAATGTAAATCTCACGGAATTAAAAGTGAGATAAGAAACCCCTTACATTTTACATTTTCCTTGGTCAAGGGTAGGTTAAACTCCGGTATAATTGTGAAACAATTGTTATTAAATTATTATAGAATCATATACATTAATATTATATCATATATGATCTTTTAACATTACATTGTTAATAATATCTTAGTATTATCGTCGTTTCGGGTGTTAACAGATTCCTTTTCCTTTACATTATTTGTTATGTGAGTCATATTTGTTATGGATGGGCTGTATGTTATTCATATCCAGAATGATATCATGTCTCTAAACATTATTTTTAATCATCAAATGAAATTTATTCTTGAATGGATACGATGGGGAATGAATCCTATCACGTTCGTGGAGACGGAAATCTGTTCCTACGCACGAGCAACAATATCCTTCTTTTGATATTAAAATAATATATAATTGGATGGTATATCATATATGAAGAATCATTATCTTTTTATATTTATTATTTACATAAATTACACGTCATTTTTATGCTCATCCAAATAATAATGTATTTAATAACAATTACACCATGACGTGGAGACGGTAAGTCGTACATACGCACATATGGTGACATGTCATTCAAAGGATGGGTAGAATAATGAATATGGATGTACCATATTCATAATAACATCAAATTATATAGAAGATACTCAGGTCATTATTTTTGAATGGAAACAACAAAGAAAGAGGAAGTGGAAGAAGAAATGAACTTGGAATAGGTGATGAGATATATACCTCTTCTTCGGGTTCTTCCTTTTGATTTGATCAAAAGGGCTCTTTAGGTTTTATTTTCTGACTAAAGTAGGGCCTCTATGATTAAGGGAAGAAATTTGAGAGTGTATTTGAGCAGAGTTTAGCCGAACCAAAAGACTTTGAAGGTGTGAATTGAGGGGAAGGGTGAGTTCCCTTTATAAGAGGGGTGAGGGGAAGCTCAGGAAAAACTAGAAATATTATTTTATAATAAAATCAATTTCGGTTTCTAATTTCTCAAAAATTGATTATTTAAATTCTATGGTGGTTATGGGTATAAAAACACTCATACAATAGGTTTTAGACAGGTTTGGGTTAATATATTAACCTTATCTTTTAGATTTAACTCTCAGTTAAATAGTTTGACATTTACCATGTCTCTTTCTATTTTTATATTATATGGCTAATAAACATACTATATACTTCCAAGAAAACCCCAAGTGGTTCATTAATGATACACCTATAAATATATAAGTCATTTTGCTGAACCTTATATTTATATGAATATAATATCAATTAATAATATAATATTTTTTTTAAAAAACTCTCTTATGTCAATTTTGACACTATTTGGTATTTTGTTTTTTCTAAATTCATAACAGCATTATTACTTCGACAAAAATTTATTTAAAAAACCCTAATATTTCGTATTAACCTATAAAATTAGTCTAATTCATAAAACGTCACGAATTACATTTATTTGGATATTTATAGTATCAATTAGTTTAACATTTCATTAATTAGGTAATTACTGAATCATCATTGTGTCATTAATAAATTAAATTATTTAATGATCAAAAAATATTAATAAAATACCACTATGTAGGAAATATTTTTCTCTTTCTTGTGAATATTTATAGTTTAATTTATCTGATGTGTAACCCTATATTCAAAATGTTTTAGTTGCTAAACTCTGAATTTAACTCTTTTAACTCTTCTTTGAATTAAATAATAATAAATATCCTAATCTAATCCAAGTGGACCAAAGAGGGTTAATATTTTATTCCTAATGTTTTTTTGTTATAATTATATTTATCCAATAGAATTTGGACATGTGTTATGGTAATAATAATATCATTTTTACCCTTAATTACCCTATTTACTTGTAACCGTTGTAAATAAAAGTAAAACGTTACTATTCACCAAAAAAATATTTTCATCATATTGAACCAAATTTTTCTTACTGATATCAACCGTGTCTCTTGTATTTTTAAATTTCCACTCACATAAGTGGTAAAATTATGTTTTATGCGAATTTGAAAATTCTCCTAGGATGTGGGTAAAAGACCATGAAAATTTCAATAAAAGTTATATATATATATAATTATTAAAAATTGAATCTAATGAATTACATTGAACTTATATTGGTATTATGTATCTATTTTGACATAAAATAAATTTAAATAAAATAAATAATTATTTAAATATAAATTTGGTTTTATACTATAACTTAGTGTTTTTCACTATTCATTAAAAATTAAAAGTTTTCAGAAACATAACAAAAATTCACTATAAGATAACTTTGATCTTCTGAATTAAAAAATGAATTCTATTTTACCAAATTCAAAATATATAAATTGCATTTATTAGCTTAAAATTAATTCCCGTAGTCAAACCCAAAAAGTGTATTTTTAAGAAATAATAACTACCAAAAGATTGACATTTGTTTATGTCCTATTTCAAAGTGAAATTACTTCCAATGACCATAATTGGATTAAATGGTAAAAATATTATCTAATTATACATCCAAACCATTTATATGTATAGTTTAACACTGTAAATTATTTTGATTAAAAAAAATTTCAAATAAAATATATTATTATTCACTATTCACCCAAATATGGAAGTTATCAGAAAAACACCAAACATTTATTGAAACTAAATAACTATGTCATGATCCCAAAGAAGAAATTTATTTTGAAAAATTGAATATATAAAAGTTTCAAATATTGGATTTAAAAAGGGTTCTCCATTAAAAGGCGATAAAATTGAATTTTTTGAAAAATACTTCTTTTATCTGAAAAAATGAATTTATCCTTATATTATGTCTAAGAAACTCATAATATGGATTATAAAATTACAAGGGTTATGTAAAGTTCAAAATTCTGTTAATACTATTCATAGCCGCTTTTGAATGGCTAGTTTGCTAATTCGTGGTGCGCTTGAACTCGATGTTGCATGTAGTGTAAGTTATTGAATTACTTTGAAGAACTAATGTACTATGAAATCTTGGGGTATTTCACCAAAAGGTGGATATTTTCTATGATAGACCTTTGATGGGAAAATCATGACTTCTAATAGGGTGGAGTGATCCTTGCGCAACTACTTTTAAGGCTGGTCGGGATCATGAAAATAGTATCTTCCTTCACGGAACCCAGAAATGTGTTAAACTTTAATTATTGTATAAAATTGTGCCTCTTGGATCCATAAGTTTCCCTCGTTCTATATCCCACTACTTTCAAGACATAGAAATGATGTGGGTAACAACATCTTGGCTTCCTACTAGATGTCCCCAATGCCTCTAGTATATACATTACCTTACTTGTTTCTCTGCTAATCATAGGTACCCATATGCTCATTTCCCCTAAGAATATAGTCCCTAAAATCAAACTTTATGATTTCCACTCTTCCATGGATGTTCCAACACAAATTCATACCTATAGGTGAATGAGTGTCGGTCATGTATGTCATAGGGGTGGAATCATTAATGGAATTTTTTACCTATCTCTATGGGGATTAATTATTAAGATTATTACTCTATCATTGAAATGGCCCCCCTTGATGAGTGACCCAGTCCAAATCCAAGTTTCATGACATAAAAATCTTTAGCTCTGTATCATAGTCATATGATGTTAAAATTAATGAAAACAACCTTAATACATGACATAAAATAATGGCCTTACCATGTGTGATGAGAAAAGGACGCCCCGTGTATGTTGGAAATGAGATGACCCCACACCACCTACATTGTGGAACAAAAATAGGATTCCCTATGTATGAATTTCATTGGTTGAAATTGTAAGAACTCAAATCTTTGTTCAAGTATGTTTTCCCTTTTTCTGGAGTTTTTATGGAAAATAAATTTTCTGGAAATTTCAGAAGTACACGCTGTGTACTTTTTGAGTACACGTCGTGTACTCTGTTTCGGCTTGAATCCGTGTTCTGGCCGTGTCCGGGCCACACACACGGTGTGTAAGGCTGAGGTGGAGGCCGGTTAATTCGGAGTACGGAGAAATTGAAGTACACGCCGTGTACTTTCATTTTTTTTCATTAAACGGACCAGGGTCGCGCCTAACCCCTATTTCCATCTTCTTCTCCAGTTTTCGACCATCCGAGAGCGACCGTACTACCGGATCTTCGACAGAGTCCAGACTCGCCATCCGTTCTCCGATTTGAGCATGATCAGTTGCGTTGGAATCGCAGTGGTGAGTTCTTCCTTCTACTTTAGCCTTGTTTCTTGATTCCTCATCGTTTCCAAGTTATTGTGGGATGAATGTTTTGTGTGTTTTCTCAGATCTAAGTTGTTCTAAGAGGATTTTGTCATCGTGGTTCCTGTATATTGATCTCCCAGGATCGAGAGCTATGCCTCTGAGACGTCCTCCAGTCGTACGTCTGTCGTCAGGCAGTGATCAGACGCCAGACAGGGCTGATCAGGGACTTCCTGTCGATCCCCCAGCTGAGCCAGCCTTGGAACCGGTTGTTGTACCAGTCGTGGGCGCTGATGCGCAGTTCAGGGAAGGTTTCATGAGGATGATACAGGCCTTTCATGGAGCACCGCCTCCTGCCTCATCTATGGAAGACTTGGCTCAGGTATTTCAGCAGCAGCATCCTCCCACGTTCTCGGGGGAGGGAGCACCTCAGGCTGCAGAGTCATGGCTGGAAGCCATGTTGACTATCTTCGAGCATCTGGAGACGCCTCCAGAGAGGCGGGTCAATCTTGCCACCTACATGCTCCGAGACTCCACCAAGAGGTGGTGGTACGTGATCCCACACATGGGTCAGCAGCAGGCTATGGCGTGGGAGGAGTTCCAGCGCGTTTTCTACGACTACTTCTACCAGGAGACCCTGAGGGTCGATCGAGCCTGGGAGTTCATGAGCTTAGAGTAGGGTACTCTATCTCTCATGGAGTATTCCTCTCGTTTCACTGAGTTTTAGCGTTTTACACCCCTTTGAGATGGGAGTGGGGTGGTCTTGGTGAGGAAGTTTGAGTATGGACTCAGGCGTGAGATCCGCTCGCAGGTAAACATCTTCCAGCTGACATCCATTACTTCCAACATCAACAAGGCATTTATTGCAAAGTGAAATCTGAGAGACTTTGGAGCTGCAAGTCAGGGCAGTTCTACTTCCAGAGCTAGCTTCCATTCAGATGACAGCAAGAAGCACCATCGGGAGCCTACGCGCGGTGATGCGAGGAAGCGAGATGCATCATCAGGCAGCCAGGTGACTTGCTACCAGTGTGGCCGGACACAGCACATGAGGCTGCAGTGCCAGATAGACCCTGTGGAGTGCTGATCATATGGCAAGATGGGTCACCTTCCACATTTTTGCCAGGTTTTCTCACCAGCAGCAGGTGACCAGGGTTCTTCCATGACTCCTCGTTCAGGAGCAGCCCCACCAATCTCTCACCAGTCAGGGAACTAGAGTTCTTTAGGCCGTTCGGGCAGAGGTGGAGGTCAATGCCGTGGCAGTCAGCCACCAGTTCCTCAGCACCAATAGGGAGGTTCAGCTTAGAGTGGTCAGTCAGGGGCGCAGGGCCGCGGTGCAGGCCAGTCTTTCGCCGTGGAGTAGACTTATCATGAGCAGGATCCCTACCCTTCTACTATTAGAGGTATGATTTTAGTATCCTCAGTTTAATCTTCAGCCCTTTTCGATACTGTTGCTACGCATAGTATTATCTCTTTTTCTGTTGTGGAGAGCCTTGGACTCTGCATCTTTTCTTCTACCGACTCATTGAAACTAGACACACCTTTTGGAATGAGGGCATCTAGTGTACATTAGTGTAGAGAGTGCCCTCTCGAGATTGCAAGGTATCACTTCTTATGGGATCTCTATGTCCTAGAGATGACATGATATGATGTCATACATGGCATGGACTGGTTGATTCCCTTTCAGGCATTCGTTGACTGCTATCACCGCAGAGTCAGTTTCATTTCACCATAAGGTGAATCTTTCCTTCATAGAGGCGAATGGGACGTTCAGGAAAGTCGGGCAGGACTCGAGCATCTTGGGCTAGGAGGAGTGATGGCCCAGATTGCTAGTCTTTATCTGGATGATCAGGGGACTCCACAGTTGGACTTTCGTCCAGTGGTGGATCGCTTCAGGGATGTTTTTCCAGAGGAATTTTCGGGTTTTCCTCCGGAGCGTGAGGAAGACTTCTCTGTTGAGCTCATGCCAAGAGTGGCACCGATGTCCATTACTCCATATAGGATGGCCACACCTGAGTTGCAGGAGATCCAGAAGCAGTTGGACGAGTTACAAGCTAAGGGTTCCATCTGAACCAGTACTTCCCCTTGGGGTTCGCATGTTCTGTTTGTAAAGTAGGTAGATGGTACCCTTCGGCTATGTGTGGATTATCAGAAGCTGAACCAGTTGACGGTCAAGAACCGATATCCTTTTACGAGGATTGATGACCTTTTCGATCAGGTTCGAGGAGCCCGCGTGTTCTCGAAGATCGACTTGAGTTCCGGTTATCATTAGTTGTGCATTAGACCATCAGATATACCTATGATAGCCTTCAGGATCAGGTACGGTCTTTATGAGTATACAGTCATGCCGTTCGGTCTCACGAACGCCCCTGCAGTTTTCATGGAACTGATGAACTGAGTGTTTCATCCTTACATGGATTCCTTCTTCGTGGTCTTCGTGGATGATATCTTGGTGTACTCTCACACTTGACACGACCATGCCAAACATCCTGAGATCGTTCTGAGTACACTGATAGAGCATCGGCTTTATGCTAAACTCTCAAAGTGCCACTTCTGGAGCGATCAGATTCACTTCTTGGGTCACGTCATCTCAGAGACAAGAGTATCTGTGGACCTAGAGAAAGAGATATTTGTAGTTTCCTGGGATCATCCGAAGAATTTTTTTGAGGTACGGAGCTTCCTAGGGCTGGCTGGATACTACAGATGCTTCATTCGGGACTTTACTCATCTAGAAGCACCTTTGACATATCTTACCAAGAAGGGGGCGAAGTTCTTATGGTCAGATTCTTGTGAGTCAGCCTTTTAGGAGCTGAAAGGGAGGTTGACGTCAGCACCAATACTAGTCTTTCCAGATCCAGGGAAGAGCTACAATGTTTACTATAATGCTTCGGATATTGGGCTTGGATCTATGCTTATGTAGGGAGATGGAGTCGTTGGATAAGGGTCTCGGCAGCTGAGGCCACATGAGAGGAACTACCCAACGCACGATCTGGAGTTGGCATCTTTTGTTCATGCCTTGTGCTATTGGAGACACTATATTCTGGGAAATCAATTTGTGGTCTTCACATACCACAAGTGTCTCAAGTATATCTTCACACAGCGTGATCTGAATCTGAGGTAGCACTAGTGCATTGACTATCTACAGCCTTTTGACTTCAAGATTGCCTATACGCCGGGAAAGGGAAACGCCGTAGAAGATTCATTAAGTAGGAGAACTCAGATTCAGGCAGTTTAGGAGGCCAGTAGTCAGTGGCATCTGATGGATCTATTCTCTGAGATGCATCTGGAGTTGAACGACGGATGGGGACATACCTTTCTATCTTCGGTAGCTGTTACCTCCACGCTACTTGATCGGGTACGGATGAGGCAGCTATCAGACTCATAAGGATTAGTCCTGTGGGAGAGTGTGTTAGGAGGGGACCCTCTTCCTGGATGGACAGTGGGCGAGGATTAGATCTTGTGTTTCCAAGGACGCGTATGGGTGCCAACAGACATACGCGAGGAGGTGATGCGGGATTTCCATTCCTTGGTTTGGGCAGTTCATCCTGGCATCACCATGATGTATCAGTATCATCATCGCCAGTACTAGTGTCCAGGTATGAAGAGGGATGTTGCTAGTTTTTTCAAAGATGTTATACTTGTCAGCAGGTGAAAGCACAGCATCAGCGACCAGCAGGACTTTTACATCAGTTACCCATTCCAGAGTGGAAGTGGAATGGTGTTGCGATGGACTTGGTGACCGGGTTGTTGAGATCACCTCAAGGGAACGATGATATTTGGGTTGTCGTCGACAGGATTACGAAGGTTTCTCACTTATTGCTGATCAAGGATACCTTCAGTGTCGATTATCTGGGATGACTTTACATCAGAGAGATCGTTCGTCTGCATGGAGTTCCATGCTCTATTGTTTCAGACAGAGATATGTGCTTTACCTCTCGGTTCTGGTAGGGACTTCAGAAGGCCTTCGGTACACAAGTACTTTTGAGTACAGCTTACCATCCCCAGACTGATGGCCAGTCTGAGCGCACGATCCAGGTGCTTGAGGATATGCTCCGAGCTTGCATCCTTGACTTTGGCGGTTCTTGGGAGAAGCATATTCTTCTGGTGGAGTTCGCCTACAAAAATAGTTTCCAGGAGAATATTCAGATGGCACCATACGAGGATTTGAACGGTAGTCCATGCTGATCACCCTTATGCTGGCTGGAGGCAGGAGAGGAAGAATTGTTGGGACCTCGTCTTGTATAGGAGACTTCAGAGCAGATAGAGCTGATTCAGAAGAGGATGGCTACAGCATAGTTTCGGCAGAAGTCATATGCTGATCAGCGGAGATGACCTCTGGAGTTTGAGTTCGGTGATTGGGTTTTCCTACGTGTCGCACCTAGGTTGGGGCACAAAAGGATTCAGAGACAGGGTAAGCTTTCGCCACAGTACATCAGGCCATTTGAGGTTTTGGAGAGAGTGGGGCTGGTCGCCAATCGGTTGCAGCTACCTCAGATGTATCGGGCCATGCATGACGTCTTCCACGTCTCTTAGCTCCGACGTTACTTTTCAGACCTGTCTCATGTCTTTCAGCCTGAGGAAGTCGAGCTTGAAGCGGATGCGTCGTTCGAGGAGAATCCTATCCGGATTGTCTATCATAGTAGGAAGGTTCTCCGAGGGCCGTCTGTTCCTCTGGTACGAGTGTTATGGCAGCACAGGTGAGTACAGGATGAGACTTGGGAGAGGGAGGCCGATGTACGATCGCAGTGGCCGGAGCTCTTTGTGGATTCTTCTTCTCCACCACATTAGGGAAATTCGGGGATGTATCTTTTTAAGGGGGGGGGGGGAGTTTGTAGGAACCCGGGTCTTTTTTTAGGTATGTTTTCCCTTTTTTAGGAGTTTTTAAGGAAAATAAATTTTCTGTAAATTTCAGAAGTACACGTCGTATACTTTTTGAGTACACGCCGTGTACTTTTTGAGTACACGCAGTGTACTTTTTGAGTACACGCAGTGTACTTTTTGAGTACACACCGTGTACTTTTTGAGTACACATCGTGTACTCTGTTCCGGCTCGAGGGCATGTGATGGCTGTGTCCGGGACACACACACAGTGTGTAAGGATGAGGTGGAGGCTGGTTAATTCGGAGTACGGAAAAAATTGAAGTACATGTCGTGTACTCAAGAAGTACATGCCGTGTACTTTCTTTTTATTCATTAAACGGACCGGGGTCACGGATAACCCCTATTTCCATCTTCTTCTCCAGTTTTTGACCGTCCGAGATGACTGTATGGCCGGATCTTCGACGGAGTCCTGACTCGCCGTCCGTTCTCTGATTCGAGCATGGTCAGTTGCTTTGGAATTGTAGCAGTGAGTTCTTCCTTCTGCTTTAGCCTTGTTTCTTGATTCCTCCTCGTTTCCAAGTTATCATGGGATGAATGTTTTGTGCGTTTTCTCAAATCTAAGTTGTTCTAAGAGGATTTTGTCATCGTGGTTCCCGTATATCGATATCCTAGGATCGAGGTAGGTGTTTTGTGCCTTTCCGTAGAATGTTTATGAATATTTCGTGCAATTTCCACCAATACCCTTGATCGGGGTATTGCGTGTTTTCTATTTTTCCCTTGTTACTTGCCTGATTTTCTTGATTTCTTTAGTAGAGGTTATTTCTTGTGATTAGAGTAATTTGTTTGTGCTCAGATTGCTTTTCCATGCTTGTTCTGCCTGTTTGGCGTTTTTCCAGTTGCCATGCCTAGTCGTAGGATAGTGGAACAGTTGTTTTATTATTGTTGGTGAGCCTTAGTTGATAGCCAAGTAGTTATTGAGGTTTACTTGGATGATATACACGTGCTGAGCATGTTTAGTTATACTCAGGACTATGAGAACCTAGAGTAGTAGACCAAAGGGAGAATTGACGGAAGGGCTTCTCTAGAGTGTCTTTTAATCACGATGCCAGACCAAGGAGAGAATTGACAGAAGGGATTCTCTAGAGTATCTTTTAATTACGACATGGGCTATAGGGGGAATTGACATTGAGTTCTTCCCCAGAGATCCTTTAGCACGATATGAGACTATAGGGGGAATTGACGGTGAGTGCTTCCCCAGAGAGTCAGCTTACTTACGTAGCTAAACCCGAGGGGTGAGACTGTGTGTGCCTCCAATAGGGTTGCTAGTACTTAGAGGTTTAACCTTAGGGGTTAGACTATGAGAGCTACCCAGAGGGTTGCCTATTTTCTTCTTGTTGCTGACTGCTCACTTGTGTGATTTACTTGTTAGAACTGTGGATTGTAGCTGCTTGTGATTTTCTGTTACTGCTTCTTGTTTATTTACTGCCATGTATTCATTGACAGTTAGGCACAATGCTTTCGGTGATTGCATACTGGGATTATATCTCATACCCTGTTTGGGCCATGCTTTTGGGTCCAAGCAGACTATGTTGCTGCAGGTATAGATAAGGGCAAGTTCCCTTCTACTTTATGATTTTGACTACATCAGGAGCTGGGGAGCATGTGACTGAGTCGTGGCTCACGACGATGAGGAGTTTATTTTGTTTTTCTTTTGCACTTGGTTTCAGTTTTATTTCAGCATGTTGTTGTGTTTTCTGTTTTCCTTAGATACTTGTACCTTCTGCATCATTTTCATCATAGTTATGTATATACATTGCTTCTGTTGTTTGGTTTCTGTTATTATTCATGTCGTTTACTGCTTCTGCTGTTTATTGTTGTTTTCTTACCTTGTATACCTTACCGAATGAGGGCATAGTTTCCCCACAGACTCACCAAGGCCCTCGCTACTAGTCAGCATCCTCTGGCATTTGGGGAAACGCGCTTGAGGTCATGTGGAAAACCGGGTACGGGTCACAAGTGGAGGGGCTACGGACTCGGGACGTTACAAAAATCTTATTCCCATCACATGAAGAACTTCTTCCTCTGGGATCTTCCATGAATAAACCCTACACTGACTTTCTCAACTATTGGATACAACACCCACCTTGGGAAGCTTCTACGTGTACGACCCACACCATTCTTCCAAGAGCGGTCCTCTTATGAAGGGAATCCTCCATGTGTAATCCCCACACCAACCCTCTTTGATGCTCCTTCTGTGACACAAGCAACCTTTCCATGTGAAGATAAAATGCATAGATTAGTCATGTCACGTGACCTTAAACTATGAAATTGACCTCTTTTGGATTTTATCCCAACATCTAAACATGTTATATAGGATGCCTCTTTGAGGTTTAATCCCTACAAAGGTAAACCCGGGTGTGATGTCTTCCAACTTACGGATGCACCTCTCAAAACCACCTCCATGGGGTGTCCATGTCCATTAATAAATCTAGGTGTGACATATTCACTCCTTGGGACACACCTCTTATATCTTCCTCAATAGGGAATTCTAGTTCATTGGTAATCCCAGGTGTGAGATATTTCCTCCTAGGGATACACCTCTAAGATAAATCAGAAGAGGGAATCCTGATCCACTAACCTATCTCCACAAGAAGTTCTACCCATTCCACGATCTGTCTCAACATTATGTTCTGGACTACTCTGCAGGATTTAGAACATGTGAATAGAACGAGAACACCTACCTCATGTAATAAAAATGTTATCTATGAGGTAAAATCCTTGGAATTATTCCCCTATAATTAATTTCCTTTTGATTTATATGGGATTCCTTGTGTTTCACGCCTAAGATGCCTCATATGAGATTCCCTCTAAAGATAATGATTTACTAGTGACCAATATATCCAATATCCATACATTCCTAAATTATCCAAAAAAAACTATTATCCTAAACAAAGGATGCTACCCTATCTTGACACACACAGTATAATTAACCTACTTCCATATTGATATGGAACTGAGAATGAGATCCATGAACATGAATTAGTCTTTGAGGGAGACCCATAGTAGGAAATGATCTATAAGGATGAATCCATGGAAGGGGGGACTTACATCCCATCTTCTTATTTCAATCATAGAAAAAATCACTGATGGTAGTGATGAAATATTCATACATTGGTAAAGTGTTAAAAATTGTTCACTAGAAGTTGTTCACAATGATGCATTTGTGCCCCGATGAAATATATAGACATAGAAATGGTAAAACAAATGTGTAACTATTCACTGGAAACTAAGGGACTAGTAATATCTTGGTAATTAGTGGATTAGAATTTCACTGGATTCAAAAATTTGGCACTAGTTCCCCCCATGAAAACAATGAACCCAATATAAAAATCATTTGCACAATGGGGAAATTAGCATTGGTCAACCTCATTCTACGACATTGTTATCATAAATCCTTTTCTTCTATAGAAGATTTGATGATGTTGGGGAATATATCAATGTTTTTCTTGTACCTTTACTGAAAACTAAATCCACATTTCCTACATGATTCAAACAATAGGAAATGAAAAACCTAACTCTTATAGGAAGTTGGGTAAGAGATACATTGATGCAGAAATCCCACACAACTTGACCCCCACCAAAACATATTCCATTACATTGGATACTATGAACCCATTCCTCATCTCATCCTATGATATCATCCATACAGGGGTGATCGATACCCTCATATTCCTATATAAATATGAGGGGTCATTTCCACTTGGACATAACGCTCAAGGACCTGGACGAATTGGTGCCTCATTAACACCACCACCAAAGAGGGTTGCACAGCGGAAAACCACCCCCAGTTCAAATGAAAAAACACTTTATGAGTCTATCCCTAGAGTTCATTGATGACTCATTCCCTGACTATAAGGAGGTAGGGTATGTTCAAGTCGTGCCAGCCATGACTACCACCTAGGAGCCTCTATGGAGGGATCCCACCAGGGCTCATCAACACCATCACCGACTATAACTATATGATAAGAATCAAGTATACATCACCCTTGATCCATTGGCCATGGCCCTAAGCACTTTATGCCAAAACCAGGGGAAATCCCACGATGCTCTCTAATAGGGGCCACCTACCAAGGATCTATTTTCCCCCGCCACCACTGGTGTATCTTGGAAGATCCCTAAAATATGAGAACATGGTTCCTTCTTTACCCAACTGGGATTGAGACCCCATCTGACTCAAAGGCAGGTTAAGATGCCTTTCTCCATCATTGGAACCAATGACATACCTTATGGTCCAACCATTAATAAGCATACTCAGAATAGAGGTCCTCACTGCACCATCACCAACCATAGTGGAGGCCCTCCCTGCACTCTCAATAACTAGAGTGGAGTCTCTCCCTTCTCTTTCAATAAAAATAGGTTAGGTCCTTACTACCCTTTCAACCATCAGTATGGAGGTCCTACCCCATGCATCTAATGGCCAAATCTGAAGTCTTCCACACTACATCAACTATTAGAATAGAGGCCCTCCCAATACTCTTACTAATTAGAGAGGTGGTCCTCCCTACACCTTTAGAGGCCTTCCCCATGATCCTACCAATCAGAGCGAATGTACTCGCCACTCCATTAACAATGAATACAGATTCCCTTCTTATGTTATCATCAATAATAGTAGGTGTTCTACTTTTCCCATAAATAGTTAGTATAGATTCCCTCCATATACTCTTACTTCTCAACATAGAGGACTTAACATGGAGGAATTAACATGTAGTCACTAATTAGCATGTTGGTCCTCCCCATGCTCTCCTAAACCATAGTGGAGGTTCTCCCCAGGATACAACAATGTAGCACAGAGGTACTCCCCATGAAAAATACATACCCTACTTTGAAGAACCATTCTGGGGTACAAGGTCGAATGCTCGACATCGAATTCAAAACCCATGGAAGTGCCATGTCATCATTGACCTTGTTGTCCCCTTAGAATCCAAGGGGAGAAGAGACTCAATGGAAATTCAACCCAAATTTCTAATTTATAGGGAAGGAGGACAACAACTAAGATTCTCAATCCTGTAAGCGAAGGTCCATAGGATCCCTAGATCCTCTGCATGTACCTGCAATTGAAGGATGTTTTGGGGCCCTTAAAGGGGCTCGTAGTGCATATTCCTTTGCATCACCGGATTCACTCCTCCCCATATCCACATGAGAAGTTAGATACCTTTTAGAGTCAAGGTTCATTCCTTCTAGTGGTGATCATACTACCGAGCAACATAAGGACACTTCTTCCCTTGCAGATAAGGTTGTGGTGAACACCCCCATCCTATAGATATTTGATGATAAGGTTAAAACGTTCCCCTAGAAAACTCCCAACATGTAGAGAATGTTTTATTTGTGCGGTGAATCCTCCCCATGTTAACCAGTAGTAGAGATAGTCTATATTATTACTTCCACTTATATATTATCAACTGTTGATTGAGGTTTGGTCCAACCAAGAGAAGGAACCTTCTTATGAGAAACCTGGTATGTGGGAGGCTCAAACCACCAAAAAGTAGTCAGTGGTATTTTGTCCACATAATAATTCAAACATAGACATATTGGAGTACCTTACCAAGGTCCTAGCTATGTGTTTCCTCCAGATTATATAAAAAATGATTCACCACCTCATCAATTTTTATTTGTCTTACCTATGGAATCATGAGCACCTTGATTCCATTGACTAGCAATGTTAAATGGTTGAGATTTTGGAACTCCCAGTGGATTAGTGACCTGAGTCGCATGGATACTTCCAAACCCTTCAAAAAGGATGTGTCAAGAGTGTCAAAGTGATCCACTAAATAATCGAAGAAGTGTCTCCTCACATGTATATTAGAGGTTAGGGACAGTATAATACTCTTCATTTCTTCCATGTCAGTCATGATCCTTGCCTATCAACCAATGATTAGAGTTCCTCTTTGACCACTACCATAGTTAATATGGTTTTCTACAACCTATCATGGGATTAAAAGAATAGGGGGCCGATGTAGGTCATGACAGAAAATATCCACATCAAGGGGTGGAGTAGAAAATGACCAACCCTTCGTTATGCATCCTCACTAACCAGAAAAGGTTGATACTTGGCCTCAACAGCCCCTCTATTAATGCATTATTACATACCCATCAGAATGTTGATAAGGAAAATGGGCTTATTAAACCCTATGATCCATTCATAGTTGCACTGAAAGTAGAGACAGATCCCATGGTAAGTGACTTGATCTAGAATATTACGTAGTACAAGCATTTTATCACTTATCTCATTATTGAGAACCAACTATATTATGGTAATACCCTATAGGACCAAATCTCTCCCCCACTAGGGAAACCATTCATGAAATGGTAAGTACCTACTCTTAATCTTGGTGGCCTTGTGGATCCATCCAGAGATGAACCAAGGGTATGTGGTAAGTGACCAATGTTGGAGTTGTTGAAAAAACTCAATTTTCATAATTATACTCCTCGAGATCGAGGCTGTGATTGTCCTTAGATCGATCAGCACTCTCCCCAATTTGATGATCCTATAAAGTTATTGGTTCCCAATGACCCTCTATAAGATAGGTACCCTAACCAATATGAATTGATATATTCTCTCACTACACACCTTGAGGCCTTGGAGATATGATATGTAGAAATACCACATTATGGAAATTCGTACACATCAGGGGTGGACAACTTTCACACACCCCCGTAGTTTGTAAATATAGGCTTACCCACTTTCAATGGGATGGATGGACCATTACAACACCTAAACCACTTTATTTCATGTTGTGGTCCTATGTTCGGGACCCCAGAATATTAGGCCACAAAGCTTTGATGCATAGTGAAAACACTGGAAGGACCCATGTTCATCAGGTATAGCTATCATCCCATGGGTCCATTGTAGGTTGGGATGAACTTTGAAGATATTTACTCAATAATTTCAGCTCCATAATGAAATATAAAAGTAGTATTGACCTCTTCAAGAGAAATTAGAGGCCTCATGAGTGAGTTGCGGACTTTTCTTCAAGGGAAAGGGCATTACATATTCACTTGATATGTCATTGTCATAAGAGAAGCTGCAACTGATATGAGTGGGGAATTTCAAGGGTCAGCTTGTCACTAACCTCATCAATCAAAAATATTTAGATGGATTCTTGGAGTTTTATGATAATTCCAAGTGTTTAGAAGAAGACTTATAGTAGGTCATACTTCATTCAAACTAATTACCTCTTCCATCTCTAATGAGGATACCTAAAGAATAAACTAATGTTTCTATGAATATAGAGGCCCCTGATCTGATATAGTTTTAATCTCAAATATCAAAATAGAATCACTGATTGTATCTTTATCAAGGTCATACATGGATTGCAGAACCTGATTGGGCCCTTCCTCACTAAATGGATTTGACTAGATAAGAAAATGTGGCTCTATCCCCTCATCAAGGCTAGGATCGTAGGGTTTCATTTATAAAAAGAAGAATCCAGACCTATTCTATCAAGGATTTATTGGTCCTTGGATATTTATTCTATGTCTTGGAGAAGGTAATTTTAAAACTTCCAGAGTTGATGAATCCACTGAAAATTGGGCTTAGTCACCATCATGATCATTTCCCATACCATTGGATCCTTGGAAACACCATCGAGGAATTATATGTGTTCATACATTGGATAGAAGACGAAGTGGATTGTGGATTCATCAAGTTTGGTGATATTCCGACACAGTTAGCACATATATCTTTCAACCTAAGAAGGGAAAGTGAAGGATATAGTAAATAGAAGAAGGATTTTAGTTGTGAGATGCAGAAATATGATGATTGTTTACCTTTAATGGCAGTCACCCATGCCCAAGGTGTCCTCGGTACTCACTTATAAAGGCCATAACCACTTATTATTGTTTTTCCTTCCATGTTCATTGCCTTTTCATCCATGTCCAATCCATAAATGTCCTAAAATAGTAGGAATAGTTAGTGTAAGAGAAAAAGGAGTCCTTTTATAGTGCTGAATCTATCTCACACCCTCAATGATTTCAGGCCCCCAAAATTGGGAAATATGATCGGGTCTAACTGTCACTGGTAGACCTCACTAGTAATGAGAAGGAGTATTCACCCACGAATTCTGTTTAGATGGTTGACTGCTACATGACACCTAATAGTGTGTAATTCCATGAAAACTCTCTAGGAGCCGATGTCTGACACCATTAGAGGAATGTATGAGGGCATGTGACCCATCATAATTCTCAATACAATGCCTCAAACCAAGAAGCACCTGATAATGAGAACAAAATGTAGGTTTCATGAAAATATCAAAATGATCTTTCCATGCTGTCATCTTTATAATTTACCCCTTTTTAGTCAAATGTGTTAGTTGACCAAGTAGCTCAGTTGCAACAATTTTGTGATCAACAATGTCCATCTAGAGCCATGCCTCAAGAAACTGACAGTCATCTGGTAGACAAATCTATACTTCAGGAAATATAATGTCACCAGGACGATAAATCCACACACCATCCAACCAAAAGTCAATCAATAGTGTTGTAGAGTGGGTTATCCATTATGTTGTAGAATATTTAAAACACCAACCAAAACCCACTAGTTCAGCTAGTAGTTTCTGTTGTGCCCCATTCCAAGGAAAGACCCTTTGTGGGAAAAACATATTCCTTGTGAATGGAATTAATAACTATTTAAGAACCTCACAGGCACACCTTCATGAATTTTGATCCTTAATTCCCTATACATATCGAAGGAAATGTGTGAGACCCGCACATAAGATTTCAAAACCCACCTCTAGATTGAAGTGGGTTTGGATGTAATAGAGTCCTACTATGTAGAGGAGTCAATACATGGAGAGTGATAATCCATTATAATTTTAAACAGGGAAGATGAGGGGGTCCTCATGTAGGGGAACATATTCCCTTTATACATTAAAGGTTATTTCAATGGTGTGGAGATCCACCTTTATATGGTGGACAATTGTTCAAGAATTACTCTAATTTTGAACTACATGCTCTATAAGATGGTTCTGATAGAAGAAAATCTAACTCCCTCCAACATAAACATTTAGGGTTATGATAAGAGAAATCAGAACCCATGTAGAACGGTTTATCTAAATGCCCAGTTTGGTGGATGGACATCAAGGGCCGAATTTATGTTAGTCTCGAAGGATACCACCTATAATGTGCTGCTGGGTAGGCCATGGATTCAGTTACATACAACAGTCCCCTAATCGTATCGTCAGTGCATCAAATACTTACTCATTGGTTTATTAGTGGTTATTTAGGGTGATTTGTCCCCTTTTTAATCTTGTAAATCCAACAACTTCTCTTCCAACTACTATAAGGGAGAGAGGAATCAGGTTCTAACTGATGATTTTGAGCGCATCAATTTTATCAATGATCTGCTTTTATCTAAAGTCCATTCTAGGGTATACTTGAATGAATTTTTCAATCTCTTGATTCATTGGTTGGATACCAAAATTTGGGACATAGTATGTTTCATTGTTGTATCCAATAAAAATGGGTTTTTAATCCCTACGAAAATGGATCGACCACCTATTACCTCAGACTATTACGTTGGGCTAACCCAGGTGATACCAAACGCTCCTACTCTTACGATGTATAAAGAAGTTTTCCCTATGGACACAATTTCATAGCATTCCTACATGTTTCATAAAGAATTTATGAATTTATGGAAGCTAAATTACAAATCATTATTTAATATCATTAATGGACCTCCTGGTCAGAGGATAGATGTAATTGGAATTCTAGCTTTTATAGCCATAGTTTTAGTTAAGCGGAAACCCCATTGTGATGATTTTTTATCCACCCATGCAGACACCAGTGCCTCCCCTTAAAGGAATGGCCTGGAATAGAAGCCTCCTCCCACTTAATCCCTTGTATCAGATGAAAAATAGGACTTTCTAGATTACACTCCCATTTTTTAAAAAGATGTATCCCCCATTGTTGATGAGATAACTCATGTGAACCTTGTTACTGAGAAAGAAAAGACGTCGACACTAATCAAGGAAGCCATGTCTCTAGAAGATTAGTGGGAGTATATGAATTTCCCAAAGCAACACAATGACATATTTTCTAGGATATTAGACTAGATTCTAGTACAAGACCATCATGCCACCATTCACTATCTCAGCCTCTAAGTGAGGTATTGTGGGTTCAAGAATCCTCCTAAAAAGATGAACCCCTCTCATGGTTATATGGTTGAGGATGAAGTTGACAAGATTATCAAATCCAAATTTATCATGGAATTAAAGTACCCTAGATAGATATCCAAAATCATACTGGTTAGGAAGAAGAATGGGAAGATCAATGTCTATATCAACTTTTGGGACCTCAACAACCATTTTATGATGGAAGATATTCTCCTTCCTATGATAGAGCTACTGATCAATTCAATAATAGGGTTATCATGGAATACTTCTGGTACAATTAGATCTGTATATCCCCTGAGAATGATGATTCAACCAACTTCAAGGATCTAGAAGGTACTTTTTTCTATAAATTGATTCCCTCCATCTAAAAAATGGAAAACCCACTTATCAGCAGACCATGCACAACATCTTCAAACCAACTCTATGGAAGCTAGTGGAATTATACATGGATGAATTACAGGTAAAATCTCACCATCATTAGGACCATCTCAAGGACCTTGAGAAACTATTTGGATTCCTATTCTCTCAACACTTGAAGATAAACCCCTTGAAGTGGGAATTTGAGGTTAACTTTGTTAATTTTATCTGATGTGTTGTAAGATATAGAGATATTGATATTGACTAGGAGAAGATCAAGGACATCATCCATATGCCTCCACCAAGCAACCTCTTTTAGTTGTGAGTCCCCGAAGGTCATAGTCTATATATTCTAATTTATTTCAAATCTGGATGAAAAGTATAATCCCTTATAGAATATCTTTAGGAAAGGTACCATTTACTAGTGGGATGAGGAGTTCTAGACTACCTTTGAGGACATCATGTAGTATCTACCATAATATCTAGATCTGATGCCACCTAATTTAGGTAGGCCTTTATTCATTTACATGAATTACATAAATTTTTTTATTGGTGTCCTCATTGCACATAAAAATAATTGCGCATAAAAATAATGAGGTTAAAGAAAACTATATTTACTATCTCTTCTTTATACTACTCGACACATATACTATAAACTCCCCTATTGAGAAGATCATCCTCACATTTGTTTTTTTCAGTTTAGAAGTTAGATATTTATTTGAAACATCATGAGATATAGTTGGTATCCCATGTAAACCTTCCAAATTATATTCTCAATTTCCCCATGCTAATAGGGTAGTTGGATTACTGGATAGTTATCCTCTCGAATTTTGACATCTAGTTTTTTCCCTAGAAGGCCATCAAAATTTATATGTTGGTGGATTTCATGGACACACATCATACCCCCAAAAGAACCTCTCATGGATGTTTATTTCTAAGAAGAGGATATCTTATCAATGGATCAAGTCATTTAATTTTGGGATAGGCATTTTTATGGTCCCTTATATTGCCTGACTATTATAAGGTTCCATAATCCCAAGATCAATAGATTGGGCTTGGGGATCATCTTCATCACCCTAGAATAGTTCATTATACAATATTCATTCTTATTTTTAGAAGGTCGGACCAACAATAGTTATGAGTTTTAGGCTCCCATCCCTGGTCTTTAATTGGCCCTCATTATTGATTTCACCAGCTCTCATGTGAGGGTATGAACCAAGTTAGCCATCAAACAGAATAATTGTGACTACAACTTCAGAAATAAAGTACTTGTTCCCTACTGTAACACACCAATTATTTGATGGCCCAATTTACTATTCCGGTTTAAGTGAATCATGTACCTAGGTTGCATAATAGTAAAGAAGACTCCCTTTACATTTTAGCTACACCCCTCATAGATCCTAGCCTGGATAACCTAATAATATATGTTACTCAACATAAGAAATTCGTCCCTCCATTTTAGATGATGATGTAAAGAGATAGTTAAACAAGATTTCTAGAATAGATTTTTTTAGCAAGGCCCTTATGCTCCCCTATAGTAGAGGAAATTCACAATTGAAAAATACCTATGTTGAGTACATATATCATGGATTTTCTCCCACCAGGCCAAGCCAAGAGTGAGTGAATCCACTAGGGAACATTGCAGTTCACATTCCAGAGTTGTCCTAACCAAGATCAGACTCTCTAGAGACATCATTTTGATTGAATTATCATCCATTTCAACCAAAGATCCAATATTTACTAGGTTATATAGGGAGTACATGTTGACTGTTATGGAGCTCATCAAGAGGGACTAAAAGACTCCCACTAAATACAACGATTGGGGTAATTCTAACCTACCATGGTCCAAGAATGAATCATGCTCTCTAAGATGCGTCCCTTGAGTTAGATCCATTCAAACTTTTTCAATTAAAATCCAGAGATTATTCACACCAAAATGTATTCTATTCCTTTTTCAATATGGGGACTTGATATCATGAGGTTATACCCTCTAGCAACATCTCACTAGTGTGGGTTTATTCAGACCATAATGGATTTCTTCTCCATGTGGGTGGAAGTTATTCCCCTCATGGTATTTTAATCCTAACCCATTATCATGTTCATGAGATTCTAAATCATGCATAAATTTTTACATCCTCATGTTATTCTTACAAACAGTGACAACATCCTCTAGAATGTTGAGATAAATAAATTTTATTCAAATTACAACATCTGGTCCAACCATACATCTCACTACCTTGCACAGTAAAATGGGAATATTGGTGCATTCAACAAGAACCTCTCTAAAATACTCTATAATATGGTGTTCAAGAACAAAAAGAGATTGATGGAAAGGATCCCTAATGCCATATATGTTTTTCAGATGATGACACATAATTCCACAATGTTGAAAACATACTCTCTAGTGTATGGAACAAAGGTATCCTTTTCCATTTAGTTTCAATTTTCATCACTTAAAATAGTTATTTATGATTAGAAGACACCATAAAATATGTTTTAATTCCATCTAGATGAGCTAGAATCCCTTGAATTGAACAGGATCCAAGCCTTGAAAAAACTAGAGAGGTACCATAATATGATAGAGAGATCATTCAACTAAAATATTTTCCTTTACTTCTTCCTCTGAGGTGACATGGTGTTGGATCTCAAAATGCTAACAATACCTAGAAAAATCCAGTAAATATTGATCCCAAATGGGAAGTAACTTAAATCATTCAAAATGTCTATTCTAATGGTTCATACTCTATGATCACCATACATGGAGAGTGTATCACACCTCCCAAAAATTTCTGGTTTCTCAAGAAGTACTTCACTTGAGGATATTATGTCTAAACATCATGTCTTTAAAATGTGTTTTGGTCCCCTGGGAATGTGTTTCGTGGCATTGGGCATCCTTTTCCCCTAATTCAGGTCATGTTTTCCACATACCTCACTACATGTATCTGTTTGAGATATTCATCCTTCTAGTCCAATGTCAAAAATCATAAACTAAAATTCATTTCCATGTATCACAACCTTTAACTACATTCAATCTATCCATTAATTATGACCATAAAATATTTTCATCCCCTATAGTCTTATCTTTTTTAATTTAAATTAATAGCATCCATATTCTTTATTTATTGACATTAAACAAAAATTCCTGATATACTCACCTCATGATGTTAAAATGTGATCTAACCCCACATAAAACTGGTATTCCTATTAATGATAGATAATTTACCCCATATAAAATCAGGATTCCGCATATAAAAAGGTGGGGTGATCAAAAAATCCTATAACATAAAAAATCAGGATACATCATACAACAAGTATGGTATAGTAAAAAAAATATACCCCATTTATAGTCAGGATACCTCATATGATATGAGACAAAGCAAAAAAACATCCTCATCACATGACATTAAACTGTAGATCTACCCCATGTGCTGGACATGGGATTACCCATGATAAGTGTGGGACGCCTCAATTCCCTTCCTAGAGTGGATTTCTCCTACCAGTGTCAATATTGTACCACAACTCTTCCTGGAACTATGTGCGGATTCATTCCCAGCCTAATGTGATATGTAGAGATTCCCATACATCCTTTATTCAGGCCAAGTCTTAAATTTACCGACTCTTTGGACCCTTGGTCCATTTACAGTCAAAGAATTATGACAATAAACTATGTGACATTTTTTTCCTAGTACTTGATTAGTATGTGTAAATATTCCCTTCTTTCACATTAGTTTTTACCTCTTACATGCCAAAAAACCCCCCAAAATAAACATACTCCAAGAATAATGACTTTTTATTTTTCTCTAGATTCCAAGCATCCTAACATTAAATTATTTACCATGGTCTATGCTGCATGACCTTATACTATGTGGTGTAGTCTTCAAGCACAATAAATGACACTGGACCACCCTAAGAGGGGGGAGAATCTCAGTGTCTACATTTTCTCTTCATTTCTAGATCTTCTTCCCATGTTTGGTAGAAACATGTTTAAATGTGTATGAAGGATATGTGAAGTAATTAAATCATTTACATGCAGAAGAACATCAAAACACTTTTACTTGGTTCACCACTAAGGGATAAATCTAATGAGAATATGCCGAATGGTTGTTTGTCATACCTAATTCCACTAATCATCACGATTTGAGGATTAAAAAGGTTCTATAATAGTCACTAAGTCCCAAGAACACTACCAAAACTCTTAGGAATAGCTCACTACCTCCATCAGATCACTTCCGTCGACTTCCCATGTCTCACTAGTTTGGGAGAGGTCTCACACAGTTTATCGACATGAAGGTCTCCTCACCAGATAGGCATGGAAGTCTTTATGTATTATTCAGTATAAGAATTTTCTTTCATCAAAATCCAAAATTTATTCCCCTTTATATTCGTTCTTCAACTTTAGTGAAATAACTAAATGCATTGAACACTAATTTTTCTTCTTAGGAAAAATCATAAGTACCTATGTGATTATTCAAGAAATGAAGTTCAGTTCACTGGACCTCAACATAATCAATTTGTCTTAATTATTTTCACATATGAGTGAGATCATGCATGTGGAATTCAAGTGAAATTTTTATCCTCTCTCTCCTCTTCTCTTCTTCATGGTGCAGTTAATCATTTTTTGTCTTCTTCTATATTTCCCTTTGCATGAAATATTTTTTGAACACAATCTATCTAATTCCAATTTTCTTATTCAAAAACCCTAATGCGTATAATACGTTGGACACATCATACCTTCTCTTCTTCTCACTTATGAGTTAATGTGTTCATGCACTATCCCTTTCCTCATGAGTCTTCATCATCTCACAACCATACCAAGTCTAAACTTCTTCAAATCAGGCACCTACATGAAGATATGAACAACCCATCTTCATTCCTTCTTCATCAATGTAAAACCCTTGTAAAATAGAATAGATGTGTCTTGAAAAACTAATGGAGTTCTCCTTCTCGTCATAAAACCTAGAGGCTCATGGGACTTCCACTTCATGTATGAGGTTCACAAGTCTTCTTTTCATAGTATGTGCAATTCTTCTTCACAGAACTAGTGATGTTTGTGGTTCTCTCTTCACAAGGCATAAAAAGGGTGTGAGTGCACTAATTTTGTACCCATGAGATCCCCTTCACAAAACACAAAGAGGGTTTGGAAAACCTATCTCGTGATCATGGTTCCTTCTTCACACAGAGGTGTGGTTATCATTATTTTGTGAGAAACTTAAAGAGTGCATAGGAATTGTTTAGAGAATGTGCTGTATAGATTTATCCTTCACATCGAACGTCATTCCAGGGAGTTCTATGTTTTAATAGAGGAAGCACTCGGGTATGCAAGAGGCAGTGCCTTCTTCGTCTCAGGGCTTCTCTATTTATAGGCATAGATGATATCCTTTTCTCATTCAAATGTCATTCGAACGGCCCTCCAAATCTATTTTTCCAATAGCTGATATCCTCTTTACATTTAATACCTACAAACCTATAAAAAGATATTACTTGAAACTTTTGTGTTTCATTTCCAAATTAGTGCCTCATCTACAACAAATGAATCATGTTCATGTGATAAAAATATCTTATAATCTTAATTTAAATCCAAACATGAATCCACATGGCTTCAGAATTTCTTTTTCCTCGGATTTATTTTAACTTCACCATATCATTGCATGAATGAAAATGAAATTGTATTAATGAAATTGTTTTGATCCAGGAACCAACATGATTCTCATATGATGTCGAGTCATCTTCCATGGTGATAGGTTTATAAACTCCAGTGAGTAACAGCACTGCTGGTGTGCGGTGGCAGAGGAAGAATACGACGCAGTTTAAACTAGAAACCATGGGAAAAAGATGTTCCTCATTCATATGTGCAGGACATGGGATGGATGTGTGGACACGATTATATCCATCTGTCATGGGTGATTGGATGGTCGATTGAATCACTAGATTATATGGATAACTAAGATCATATCTCATTTTTTTAAAATCGTCCCACATTTAATCGGAAATGCGTGTTGAGAGTAGTTTAATTATCTAGCTGCTCTACTCCATCACTAGATTACTTATCCTTCCTCCATGATACCTCCCCATACCATGTTCTACGAGTGTGCTCTATTCCCACCCTCTATGAGTTATGAACAAAAATAATCCATGGGATTTGGCCTGTGTGCTCCTCCAGGTCCTTCGCATAGCCCTTCCACTCTCGGGCTGGCCATGTCTAGCTTCCCTAGGCTACGGTTGACCCCTTTTCTCCTGTATGGGGCTCGAGTGGAGGCTGGCTAGCTATCTCTTGGATTGGTCCAATTTTTAAGTAAGGCCACACAAAAAAGTGTTAAAAATAAAACATAATATGGGCCTCCATTTCTTTCCAAACACATGCATGACCACCCTAGAATTCCAAGCCTCTTTCACACCCTCTTCGTCTCCTTTTTTTACTCCTTCTGAATAAAAATTACAAAGTACACATCATCCATCCTTCATTTTTGTAGAAAATGTATCCCCTTGATACATGTATTTGGAACATAAGATCAGTGCATCAATAATCTGAATTTTCATTCTCCATTTCACTTAGGAGAGTTCCATTCTTCATGTTGATCGTCACTGACATCCATTGATACACATTGACAATAAATACAATCCAATACACAAAGTGGTCAAAAAATATCTCCCTTTTTATTTTTTTAAATACTTTGGAGTTCTTCAAATAAATTCTTCAATATCAAAATGAGAATTTTCTATCCCCCCCCCCCTTTACATCTTTCACTCCATATAAAACATTCATTTCACTTTATCTCCCCCATATTGATAAGAAATACAATGTTCATGAAGAGAGGGTTTCATTTCATACATAAGAAATGTGTTTTCAATCATTTAAATCCAAGTCAACTTGAGATATGATTGGTGTAGAAAACAGGTGGATTTGATTTAGACAAAAAAAGTAGTCCATTATCCACTTATCATGATACAACATGAGATGATAACTCATACACTTGCCTTAAAAGGTTTTCCACTTTCATTCCAAGATGTGAGATGAATCTTTCTAGGAATAATCAACTGGAAACTCATACACTAACTTCTACAAATGAATCAAGAACATTCAACTGTAATTGGTAGAAAATGTGACCTTGGTGCACTTCTACTCTTCTAATGTCACTGATTAGTTATGTTACTCCCCCTTTGTAGAATGATATTTATTTTGAGTAAAAAAAGTTGACAGATAAACAAATGAAATACCTTTTCCATTGAAATGTTCCTTAAACAATCATTAGATTAATTTAATTTGATACCAACTGATGTTGATACTAATTTATCTTATTACTATGAAAGATTCTTCATATGTATCCCCCTCAAGGGAATACTTCTAAGGATTTCCACTTGAGATATTTTTTCTCCTTCAATTCTCTATATTATTGGAAAATATAAAAACACTAATATTCAAGGAAATATGGTAGATCCAACCTTCTTTATCAATGTGAAAAAATATATTGAGAAGGTTTTCTCCACCATGATGCTCCATTTGATCCACTATTCACACTTGCACATTTGATCTTCAATTCTATTTGTTCTTGTGTGGTTTTGACTACTTCTTCCTTTTCCCTCATTCTTTCCAAATCCTCAGGCCAGATAACCAATATGTCATTAGGGATTGAGGCAGTAAGTTTGGATTTTCCACATGACTTCTTCTACGTGTCATATTTCTTGGTAGTAATTTTGGATGAACCATCCTTCTACTTATTGAATTCGGAATCCACGGAATTATAACCTTTCCTTTTTGGAATATTCTTTGATAGATTTGTTTTTACAAAATTCTTCCAATTTCATGCCAAGGAATCATCTTCATTAATAGCTTGATTTTTTGTCCTTCTATTATTATCAGTCTTGAATTCAGGTTGAGATGAGCATCTTCCAACCTTGTGACCACTTCCATTAATTTTTTCTATCATTCCAAATATATTTGTAGTATACTGATGCTTCTAGACCTATGGATGTTGCTTCTTCCTATTTGGATTACTCCCCCTTGAAATATTCTTATTTTGTGTTTCAAATTTGTAGGATTATACCACTTATTTAATGTGTAATTCCCAAAAATTTTGTTTCACCATCATTGTCCCACAAATCTTGAATTTTTGATATCTTCTAGATACATTTGTTGATCCTTATTCTTGATTTTTTGTGCTCTATCTTTGGAACCCCCTTCAAAATTATTTTTCCTATCCACCCTAGACAAGGTGGTAGGTATATCATCACTATTCCTCATCAATACTTGTTTATAATATTTATTACAACCTTCTCTATTTGTAGAAAAAAATATAATCATTAATACAAGGTGGTATGGATGGTACCTTTTCATTATCATCTGATTGTGATAGATCATTGAGTGAATTCATGATATTATTATTTAATGTTAAGGTATTTTGATAATTAAATTATCCCTTGAACATTGAATACCAGAAACATCTATTTCCTTCTTTGGTAACAACTTAATATATGTCTTCTCAATATTGGTCAACTAGGCATCCAATTTTAGAAATTCCATATTTAAGATGATATTATGATCATCAATCATGATCATATTCTCATAAAAAGTTATTTTCAATATTTCTACCTTGTTTTCATGGATTTTAATTTTTTTTTTCAGACAATGATTCAAGTTCCTTGATCCTTTTGTATGTTTCTTCCAAATACAACCCCTGACTTTGTTGCCCTTCTTCAACTCATCTTCAAGTGCAAGGATCTTTTCATCTAGATTTTTATTGTCTACTAATTTATTTTTTATGTCTTCAATCTATCATTATATCTTTGAACATTCACTAATTTTTTATTCTATTCCCTTTTCCATATTATCAGCTTCTCTTTCCAACTGGGTGGTCTTAGCCTACAAATATTGAAAAATTCTACAAACAAAGGAAGTACTTTCCTCAAGAATATCATGCAGATAATTTCTTAATTTCTCAATTGAAATATCATGTGATGTTAATTTTTATCAACATCACCAATTTTTCTGGGATTCTTGTTTTTGGTGGAAGCTTTATTCACATGTTCTTTACTTTTCAACCCTGGTATTTCTTCATTTTCGGAAAGGAATGGAAAACCAAATACTACCGCTTCTTTAGATAATACGTACATCTGCAACCACTTCTTCTATTTCATTTTCATATTTGTAATTGTCTTTCTAGATATAGAAATCTGATTATAGGGAATTTAATCTACAACAAAACTACACTTCTTTGTTGACATATGAATAAAAACTCAAATCCCCCACTGAATAAAATTATTGTAGTGTATCCAACATACCACAAACTTTTTCCTATGATATCAATTTAATCACCCTAGACCACCCTAAGAGGGGGGTGAATCAGGGTGTCAATGTTTTCTCTTATTTACTGGATCTTGTTCCCACATTGGTAAGAACTTGTTTAAAATTATATGATGTATATGTGTAGAAATTAAAACATTAACATGCAGTTGAACATCATTACACTTCTACATGGTTCACCATTGAGGGCTATGTCCAAGTAACAAACACTGAAAAGTTTTTGGTCATACCTGATTCCCCCAATCTCCACTATCTGTGGATTATAAAGGTTTAGGCATAGTCACTCATTCCCAAGAATAGTTCCAAATGATTCAGGGATAGCTCCCTCTTTCCCTCATATCACTTCCATCGACTCCCATTGGATCACTTTCTTGGGAGAGGTCTTACTCAGTTTATCAAATTCATGTTCTATTAAAAAATATTCATAAAATCCATTGTATCATTTTTTTCATGAGAATTTTCTTGCATCAAACTCACAAAATGATTGTCATTTATATTCAATAGTCATCTTTAGGAAAATAACTAAATGCACAAAACACTTCTTATTCTTCCCATCCAGAATACCAAGTACCTATGTGATTCTGGTAATCATGGTCAGTTCAGTAAGCATCATCAGAAAACATTATACTTACCTATTGTCATATATGCATTAGATCATTCCTATGGCATTGAAGTGAAATTTTCCCCGTATTTCTCTCCTCTTCTCTTCTTCTTGGTGCTGTTAATCATTATTGGTATTCTAATCACTTTCCCCTTTCATTCAATTGATATTAAACACAATCTATCCACTTCCTCTTTTCTTGTGCACAATCCCTAATGGGTATATGTATTTGGACACATACTGCCTTCTCTTATTCTCACTTATGAGTGAATGTGTTCATTCACTATCCCTTTCTTCATGAGTCTTCTTCTTCTCACAACCACACTAAGTCTTGGATTCTTCAAATCATGAAAATGAATTTATATACTTATACCCATATTCATTCCCTCTTAATGAAAAGAAAATCCATGTAAAAAAGAGTATTTGTATCCTGAAAACCTGATGGAGTTCTAATTCTCATTGTGAAACCATGAGGATCATGGTTCTTCCTCTTAATAAAAGAGGTTCACAAGACTTATTCGCATAGTATGTGCAGTTCTACTTCATAGAAATAGGAAGGTATGTGGATTTTTCTTCTCAAGGAACAATAAGGGTGTGAGTGAATCTGTTGTGTTCCTATGGGTTCCACTTCCCAAAACATAGTGAGGGTTTGAAAAAACTATTGTATTGTCGTGGTTCCTTCTTTACACGGATTTTTAGTTCTCCTTCTTTGTGAGACACTTCAAGAGTGCATAAAACTTTTTCAAGGCCTATGGTGGATGGATTTCTCTTTCGCATAAAATTCAAACTAGAGAGTGTAATATTTTCACAGAGGAATCACTCGGGTATGTGGGAGGTAATCACTTCTTCCGATCAGGGATTGTCTATTTATAAGCATATATGAGAACTTTTCCCCATAAAATATCATTCAAACTACCCTCAAAATATATTCTCCAAATAGCCGAGATCCTCTATGCATTTAAGATATTCAAACCCATTAAAATATATCTTATGTAACTCAGGTGTTTCTGTTTCTAATGAGAACCTCATCTACGATTAATGAATCATGTTCATATGATAAGGATCACATGTAATCTTCATTTAAACCCATGCATTAATCCATTAGGCCTCAGCAACATCATTTGAATTAGATTTCTTCTAAATTCACCATATAATTTCATGCATAAAAATGAAATTTCATGCTTGATATCATTTTGATTCATTTACTAATATGATTCTCATATGTTTCCAATGGTCATCCATGGAGATCGGGTCTTATAATCTGGTGAGTAATAGTAGTGCTAGTGTGCAGTGGCGGTGGAAGAAGACGACACAGTTGAAAACAAAATTCATGGGAGATTAGACAGTCCTCATCCATACATGTACAACGCAGGATGGATGAGTGTCCAAGATTAGAAGAATCTGTCGTGTGTGATAGGATGGTCAAGTGATATGTGAGATTAGATTGATGGTTGAGATCATGTTGGAGTTTTTTAAAACGTTCCCCACATCGAATCAGAAATGTGGGTTGAGTTCGGTTTATGTATCAAGATGCTCCACTACATTTCTAGATTACCCCTCCTCCCTCCATAGTACAACCATGTACAGTGTTCTGTGGGCATGCTCTATACCTAGCCTTTGTGAGCTACAAGACAAAATAATGTGCAGGCTTGGGATCGTGCACTCCTCTGGGCCATTCGCATGGCCATGCCACTTTCAAACATGCCTTTTTTAGATTCCCTAGGTCGTTGTTGACCCTTTTTTCACACATTTGTCTTGGTTGGAGGCTGGATGGCTAGCTAGTGTGTTGGTCCAATTTTTATGTAAGTCCAAACAAAAAAATGTTGAACACAAAACATATCTATGTCCACCCTTTTTCCCAAATCACATGCATGGACACCCAAGAAATAAAATCATCTTTTACATCCCCTTATTCTCCTTTTATTTTACTCTTTTTGGAATAATAATTCCAAAGTACACATCAACCATCTTTCATTGTTGTAGACAATGTATCACCCCTGATACATAACTTTGTAACTTAGGATCAGTGCATCAATCATCTAAATTTCTATTCTCCATTTCACTTAGGAGAGTTCCTTTCTTCATGTTGATCATTATTGACATCCATTTTCACCCATTGACAACATATACTATCTCATACACAAATTGGTACTAACACACGCTTCATGTGGCATGATACCTCATTGGATCTTTCAAGTTGAGTTTTAAATCTTATGAACTTCACAAATATCATCTAATCCCCATCCTATGGTCAAATCATTTTGAGCATAACTATTTATCCTTGTAAAATGTTGATATTAGTGAGCACCCCTTAGTTTGAGATTTATGACCTTAAATAAGGAGTCTCAGTCCAAACATCACGACTCTGAAATATTTGAAAGTATCCTAGAGAATGTGTTTTGTAGCATTGGGAATCTTTGGCCCTCAATTCACTTTGGGTTTGTTTCTCCTCTATAAAACATATATCCATTAGAGACACACAGATCATGGTCTAAGAATCATGACCTTAAAATATATGAGAGTTTCTTGGGGACATTTTGTGTGGAAATAGTTGGCCTCATAGTCCCCTCCTTTCATGTCGGGTGACCTTCCTTTGATTTGGTGCATGTTCTTTATGGAAAAGATACCATGTAGTCCAATCACTACGACCTTAAACTACATTCCATGTCCTTTTTTACATGTTTTTCAATGTGGCCTTTTTGTCCCTATATTCATGTTGGGATGTCAGAAAACCATGCTACACATATCCCTTAGAGGTATTAATTTCTATGGTCAAATCCTAATGACCATAAACTATGTGCATCTTATCCCTCTATTCAAGTTGGGATACTACTCCTTCATGCCACGATAAAAAACATAGGGTTCCCCTTTTCCAAACTCTTTTACTGTAAACTAAGATCCCAATTACAAACATCATTACATTAAATTTTATTCCCATACACATGGGAATTTTTTTGACATTGAGCCTTCTTAATGATCCCTCCATTATGTGTTGTTAATATTACATGCTACACATTTCGTCTTAGGATTCTCTTCCTACCTTCTAAGCTCTACGACCGTAAACTAAGAGTCATATTCTAAGAATCATGACTTTAAAATGTGTACATACAAAATTTATCTAAGATATCTTCTATGTCAGCTAGATTCCAATTCCCCACCATCCATTTCATGTTACCTCTCCCCTATGCCACACATATCCCTTATGAGACAACCTTTTGATCTAATTCTTCATGAACTTAATCTATTTGAAACTCTCCTTAGGTTATTCTTATTAGTGCAGGGACTTCTATGATTTAATTTCCTTATAGGCCTTTATAGGGAGTACACGAACATACTACCCTACCACAGCCTCCTCCACAATGACGGGGTGGGTTCAATCAATGTCAGTTCTCTAACATTTTTTCTCATGATGCTAAACTATAACCCTACTTCATGTAATTGACATTGGATAACCTATTGACCTAACATGTGGCCAAATGATTAGAGAATTAATGCATAAGAAACATACACTATGTCCTAATCACATGATCATAAATTGTGTGATACGATATCCTCACCATAAGATGTTAAACTATGTGTTTACCTTCCTCATTGCATGACGTAATGAGGCAGATCATCTTTGGACCTCACCCGAATATTGTTTTCATCTGGTGTCAGTCACCTACCACATCTTTCATATAAATTAATTATGGCTTGGAATATGAGATAATTCTCCCCCTAGAAGATGAATAATACCTTCGTTCAGTCCAATATTCCCACTTAATGTTCTCAATGTCATGGTGTTATAATTCAGGGAATGTTGTCCTCTATTCGAACATTCTGACACTTCATATCCATTCTTCTCGTGAACCTTTATTTAGATCCTCATCCTTCTCTGTGTCTGAACAGACCCCTAATAGAATGGTTCTATGACACATTAGATCACCTAACGTCCTAGTAACATGGCCCGAAAGACATTGGAAACCATTCTAAGGAAACTATTTTATTTCAAATGTGGTTAGTGGTTAGCCTCAATTGTTTGTCCCCATCCTCA
Source organism: Viscum album (assembly GCA_963277665.1). Classification (NCBI taxonomy): domain Eukaryota; kingdom Viridiplantae; phylum Streptophyta; class Magnoliopsida; order Santalales; family Viscaceae; genus Viscum; species Viscum album. Next base: position 487,909,832 of record OY728145.1, read on the forward strand.
GATAAACAATATGTATGCTATCTTTCAAACATGTTCAGTTATTATCTTATACTTTTTTTTGACTCCCATTATGTTATATATATCATGTTTCATTGTTTAAACTCTTCATGCCACTTTGTTTGAGTAGAATTAAACACCCATGGTATTATCGAATTCATTCACTAGTGCACATATGGAATGAAAATTGGTTGTTTATAAAGCCCTATTCTCAATCCATAACCCCTCTTGTCCCAACACTCTTAATTTTCATTCAAAAAATTTTAAACCCATGTGCTCAATGTTTTTATAACACTCTCATATAAATGAGAAATCACATGGTCAGCCATAGTTTATCACACTGATCATGACTTACAGGGACATAGGGATTATTAATTATTTGTTTCATGAATATTATTTTTGTGTGATAAAATAAATGACAAAAAATATGCCCATGCACTAATAAAGATTTAAAATAAATGAACATTAGGATTTGGTGAGGGTCATCCACATACTGGGGCCCCTATTAAGTCATGGAAAATATTCTCTATGGGTCCACCCTAGCCATTGAGTGATCCATCCTCTCCAAACTCTCAAGCATGGACTTAAAATCATACTTTAGGATCTCAAGAAATAATTATTCCTACCCATCACATTAAAAATGTCATCAACCCAGATTCTCAATAGATCATGTTCATCTAAGTACTCTTCTACTTGATACGTAGCCTCATTCGCCTAATCATTAACCATAACCAGCTAATCCCTCAATTGGAAAAATATCATCTTCTAACGAATTAATAAAGGCTAAAATATCAGTCACCTTATTATCTTGATGTGATATTTCTTTATTGGCCTCCATGATCATCTAGGTTCTATTCGAATTATCCTTATGAAAAGATATGTCCTAATGATCGAGTTATACATGCACTTAGTCGGTGAGTTTTTTGCAGACAAGGACATGGAGAGCATGAGAATCCACCCCTCTGGTGCTTAGGTTCTATAACCAGTGGGGAAGGTACCCCATCCAACTCACCAGGTATGGCACCCAATTCAAGGTGATGAAATGTTTCATGATCTTAAATTCCATGTGCTAGAAAATTTTGTTCTCTTTGTAAATGTAAGACTCATATTCCTCTAGATCATCAGTTGGTACGAGTTTAGACTTGGGAAAAGAAACAATGACCATAGTAGTAGGGTCCTCCTCTAGGATCCCCTCGGCCAGGTTGGGATCCATGAAAAAAGGTCAGTCATCTTCATCTGACCCTTCCTCAGTAGCACCATATCTTCCATACTTAAGCTCCATCCCACCAGTGGTGTCACATGTGACCATAACCAGCTTTCCTTCCATGACCAAGGCCATGTCATCTTGGATAATTGTCTCCTCAAGGGATGGTACAACCATCAGGGAAGGGGACCCAGATACTCCAGACACAACCACCTGTTGGGAATGCACCATTTAGAGCACTACATGAAACTAGAGCATGTCATTAATTTTGATCAACAATTAAAGTGTTGGAAAACATGGCTTGTGTGGGAGATAAATACATAAAAGGAATGAGTTTTTAGTCAAGGGTTGGTCCTAGAATTTTGATACAGAGTTCCACCATAATAGAACCTTATACTCTAGTTAGTACCTTGACAATTGGCTCCAAGCCCCCTAGAGTTAGTTGAGTGGGACTTGTATAGGTATAAGAAAGCACATTGATGAAAAGGATGTATGAAAAATTTGAAAAGGACTCACTATACTGAAATTAATACTTTCCTTGAGGCAAGGAGATCTCAATAATGAGTCATCAAGTGTAACCATATTTTCTAGTAGAGGACATTGTCATTGTGATTTTAGGGTGTAGTCCCCCATAGATGATTGAGAAGACCAGAATCTCTGAAATTCACACTTAAACATCCTTCATGGTCCCACTAGTTGTGAAGACCTCAAGCATGATCCCCGGAGCATTCTTGTCACTCATTGGAGCACCTCCATACCCTCTAGTAGGTACCCCTTTCAAAATTTCATCTTTATCCTATATATGAAAAAAATAGAGATTCTGAGAAAAAAGTAGGGAATGACTGAAATAGACAGGTAAGTTAGCATGCTTAAAATAAGTAAGTTGATAAATTAAAATTCATCTCAAAGAGTGATCTCTCTTCTCTCCCAAGGAACCCCCTAATCATTTTCTGAACCCCAATATTCTCCATTATTGGAGCCTTCTGATTCATCACATGTCGATATCTCTACCTTTGAGTAATTATCAGGTGGAATCATTTCATTTTCTACATCACCACCGAACATCACCTGCACCAGACTGGGAGAAAGCCCATGAATATCACGCTAAAAAGATAAGGAATCCATGTATTCCATCTATTTGAGTCACTTTGTAAATGATAGTGGGGCAGTGATTTGGGAATTCCAAAACTCTTTTATCCCAATATCTTCATAGTTTAACATATTCCATAGCTTCTCTACATATATTTGCATCCTTATCATACCCTAGGATACCCAAAGTGTGGGAAATTCAACGTCAGTAGTTTGTTGTAATAAATACCAAAACTCCTTTCATAGGACCTCCCTGGCTATGATACTTCAAAATGGAGATCCCTATTCTTTCTCCCATGACATATTTTGATCAAGGCCCTTACCTATAAAAGGTGGGGGAATAACCGCACCTTGTGCCACCTCTATTGAAGCTCTATATTGAGCCACTCCTGGAACTTGGCTCTCCCATTAGAGGGAAGTATTCCTACCACCATTTGGATATGATTACTTACTCACTAATATGATCACCCTTATGTTTCATGTAATATCATTCATATATAATATTCCACCCAGTTATTAGCATAATCTTGAGATAGTCCATCATTCACCTGGGTTGGGGGAAGCATGATAGTTCCCTCTAAGCACCTTTCAACATCTACCAAAACTAATGAAGGATAAATGGTTTCTGCTCTTCATGGACAACCATGTAGACTCACCTTGTCGGCTGAGGGATGCATTGGAACTGCTATGTGAACTGATGTGGAGTGTATGGATCATAGTAGGTGTTTCTATCAATCCTTGTCACCAGAACTCAACCTAGAAATGACTATAGTTTTACCCACTACTCCAATTTCCCCTGGAGGTTATCCACCATTGTAGAGACCCAGATCTTGACGTACATGGAAATTACATTAATTTTGCGGAATACTTAATACATAACAAAAATAGACACACTTAATACATAACAAAAATAGATACACAAGTACTGTAAGAGTTTAGTGTCTTTGGAATCTCGGAATATAAACATCTAATCATGTTGAAAGATCTTCAAAATATCCCATAACGATCTTCCCCTTTTCATTTCCTTACCTAAAACCTTTCTTTATTTCCTGGGGAAAATAAAACATAAAAAGGGTGAGCTCAAATGATCAGTAAGGGAAAACATAGAGAACATAAAACAATCCATAAACATTTGAAATAAAAAACATGAACATGAAATCTAAACCTTAAAACCTCGAGCAAAGACATAAATACTGGACGTAAGTAAGGCATTTATCATAAAGGAACATCAATCATGATAAAATATAATTGGAATAAAACATGTAATTGTTGCAACCATTCAGCACTTGTTATGATTTCCATAGTAGCCAAGACATTGCTGCCAAGACCATCTTAGTGGACAAAGTCCCTTTCTGAATCGAGTTCACTCCTCGATCCAGTCCTGTATCACTAAACCGGATTAACTTACCGTTTCAGACATGTCTATATAATGAGATATATAATCACTACCCAATGCATTGTAGGGAGATATAGGTCCCTCCCATCTCATAATGAAATCATTCTTACTTGTGCCACAAAATAAACACACATCATTCATAATAACCCAATGAATAAAATGGGTTTCATAAACATCATCTCATCATCACATAATCCATATAAAAGAAATGGATATAATTTCATAATAAGAAAAGTGAAACCATGTAAATCATAGTGAATTTATACTTGAAACATACACATATGAAATAATTTCATCTTATATGGAAAATGGTTTTGATAAAACACTTGAATTGAATTATTGAGGAAAATGTCCTTTCTTCTTCAAAATCAATTTATTTTCACAAAACATCATGCAATTTTAAAAGAAAAGGATTTTGTTGATAATAGTCAAGAAATATTTTGGAGGAATCTTCATGAAAATAAGGCTTTATAAAACCGTAAAAATCCTTTCATTCCGTATAAGTTAAAAACGTTCTTCTCGTACCTTTGTCGGAAAAGTCAAAAAGTACCTTGTAGGGTAAATAAAAGAAAGATTCCTTCCATACCATAGGGTAAAAGTAAAAATGGGTAAAAAGGACTTTAAAAATACATCAATATACTTTTATAAAACATGGACATGGATGATAGCAATAACCCCTGTAAATACATACGAATAAACAATCTCAGATAAAAATGAGATTGGAAAATTTTTACCTTACCTTAGGTCTGATATGCTTCGTACGTATCCGAAACTCCTGTATAATTATTTACATAATGTCATTGACTTATTACATAATCATATTAATTGTTATGATATCATATATGTTTCACTTATGACTTTATATTACCCTTTTATTCTAAATTCCATGTTAAAGAAGTGTTTTGGGTAAAATCATTTCATTTATCGTATGTGTTTCGACTTGTCGTTCTTGATATTATTACATATATCCTGATTTACATAATTCCAGAATGTAAAAAATGATTTATATATAATATATATTCATCATATAAATATATATTATAAATCGATAAAACGAATGAAATACACTGTTCATGGAGACGGTAGGCCGTGCGTACGCATGAACGCTGTTTTCGTTTCCCTTTTGAATTGAATGGAATTAAGTAAATGACATACATATATATATATAGACATAAATCCAGTATCATTATTATGTCATATATTTCAATATTATTCATTATATATACTTTATAATCATCCATGAATGGTTAACATGGAGAATGAATCTCATCGCATCGTGGAGACGGTAGTCCGTACGTATGCACGAGCGATGATATCATTCCCATAATTATTGAATAGAATCGGAGTGGATGGTATAATATATCATAATCAGTATGATGTTATAATAACCATGTATATTTTTTCTTTACACCATTATACCCATCCATGTAAGGTGATGGTGGAAAAACATATTACACCACGGCATGGAGACGGTATTCTGTACGTACGCATGCGTGGTGATTCCGTTTTCCGTAGGATGGATAGAAAGTGAATTGGGTTTGTTTCATACTTATAATAACATATCAGTATATTAGTGATACTGATGTTATTACATAATAATGAAACAACTAATGAAGAAGAATTGGAAGAAGAAATAAAGTTGAAAGAATCGATAATGGACATTACCTCTTCTTTGAAGCGCCTCTTTGAGACCTCCTCTTAGGGAAATAAAATTGGTCTTTGAAGAAGACCAGGACCTCTAGGATGTTTCTAGGGAAGTGGGGAAATGAAATGGGTAGTGTTTGGCCGATCTTCAAGGCTCAAAATGGTGTGAGTAAGAGAGGGAGGAGGTGCCCTTTTATAAGGGAGGAGAGGGGCACCTTTGGAAATCTTAAAAATATTAATTTATAATAAATCTAACCCCACTTAAAAACCTCCAAAAATGACTCATATTTGAATATTATATGATATAGGGTTGTAATATAATCAACCGATAAAATTTAGACACGTTATGAAATTATTTTAAACATTATCAACTTGATTTATCCTTACTTAATCAATTTTATTTTATTTGTGGTAATAACATTCTAAATTTTAAATTATAAAAAATAATTACTAATTTGTTTTGAATTGTCCATAATTGGATAATTTAAAACATTTTAGAACATATAAATTTAAATTTATAATTTGTATATATTTGTTTTATTTTTAAACAATTCTATAATATGTTATTTTTATAAAATAACAATAGTGTCAATTTTGACACTATTCATTTATTTGAATTTAAATAAAATATATACAGAAGATATGTTTGAACTAAAAGCATTAATGGATTCATAAAAGGTCATATGTATCTAGAAAAGTAGTGTAGAATAGTAAATAGTTCATATAATATTTATTTTATTATTTTTAAAACCATTTATTTCTTTTATCTCTTAATAAAATAATTACTACAACATTTTTGAATAATTATTTAATATACTTATTTGTTGCATAAAAATTAAAAATAAAATCCTATGATGAATATAAATCTATTAACTTTCAAAATAATACTTTTACTCGAATTTATCATCTTAAAATCACAATATTTAAATTGTTATATTTATTAAAATATGAAGGTGACAACTTTGGCATCATTTAAAATAAAATAATATATGTTTCATAATCACTTTTATAAGACTCCAAACGGTTATATATTAGGTACTTGGATGATTATGGTGTATATATACACAAATAATAAGTTTTGTTCAGGTTTTTGGGTCTTTCAAGGGGTATTATTATTTCAATAAAAACTATATTACTAATTTTTCACTTAATAAATAATTTCTACATCATTAATGTATCACAATTAATGACAATTATTTAATCCCTAAAAATTCGAAATAAATTATCCTGATGTATATAATATTATTATATTTCTCTAGACTATTCATGTTCGAAGATTTATGATGTTTATCACTAAATTAAAATTATTATACTTATAAGATTTAAGAGAGTGACATGTTGTCACTTTCTTTGGTTTTAATAATAATTAAATTATTTTCATGGTCAAAAGTCCATAAAATGAATCTAATATAACCCTTAGGTGATATGGGTATACTTTTATTCATAGAATAGAATTTTGTCTTGTGTTAGAGTAATTTTATAATATTATATTTACCCTTAATTACCTGATTTACCTTTAACTATGGAAAATAAAATTTACCATAGTTACTATTCATAATTCCCAAAAATAAAAAAGTATCCTATTAACATAATTTGGACCCAGTGATTCCAAATATGGAATCCATTTTTTCAAATTCAATACACAGAAGTTTCAAAAATTAAATTAAAATTAATCTCGTTGTCGAATGAAAACGGGTTTTTGTTTAAAACATTGCAAAAGATTGAATTGATTTAACCTACGAATTCAATGTAAAATCATTTCTAATGACATAAATTATATTAAATGGTAAAAATATATTCTATTTATACTTTAAAACCATTCAATATTATAATTTAACAATATAAATTATTACGATGAAAAAAGTTGTTTTTAATTAAAATATAGTGTGTTTTTACTATTCATTAAAATATGAAAGTTATCAGAAAAATATCAAAACATTATCCAATGTAAATTTTTATATCCTGATTCAAAAGAAGAATTTTATTTTATCAAATTGAACTTATAAACATGTCAACAACTAGATTTAAATTGGGTGCACCATCAAAAGGAGGCAAAACTGCATTTTTTGACAAATACATATTTTACCTGCAAATTTAATTTTGTTCTTATACCATGTTCTAGAAAATGTGTAAGATGAATAATAATGTTATAAAATTAAAATTTTAGTTAATATTATTCATAACAGCTAGTTCATAATAATATTATAATAATATATCGTTGTTTAGTAAAACCCGGTATTGCGTACAACACATGTTATCGAGGAAGGTCGTGATTGCGTGTAATGCAAGCCAAGTTAGGGTTGCGTGTTGTGAAAGACTCCTTTGTTATTTCATATAACAGAATCCAATCATTTTTCATTTATACATTGAATATATATATATATATACACTCAATGTTGCGTAGAATGACTATTATAAAACGAACATTAAATTGCGTGTAACACAATCTAAGAATAGTGTTGCGTATACTGCAAGCTAATACGGTGTTGTGTATAACACAAGATAGTCTTTTTGTAGCTTAAAACACAAGACATCAATGAAATTAAAAGAATATTTTTCATAAAATCTCGGGGTGTTACACTCTACCCCCCTTAAAATGAATTTCACCCTCGAAATTCGTCGGGGTTATAAATGGTTTACTACGCGAAAGTTTGTTTAATAGAAACCCACATCGTAAAAAGGAATACAAAAAATTGAATTTAAAAACTAATGTATGAAATGTAACGGTTATCCAAATTAACTAATCACTGGGTTTCCACATAGGAGAACATAAGTGAAAATATGGATATGGAAGAGAAATATAACAATCATGTTCTGATGGAGAGTGGTAGAGAACATGGCTATGAAAAATCCAAAAATCACAAAGCCATATATTTGTGATGATCTAAGGTACCATCTAATTTATCGGATATAAGGGCACTAGGACAATATTTTTGGTTTTCAAGATCATTTCCCTAAAGTGGAAGAATTAAAAGAAATACTTACATGAATTTGGTACAATCTCACGATTGTTCGTGAATTGAACAACTTCCACTTCATCTATTAAAGAAATAAGTTGAATTTGTTATTCATGAAGCGTTAGCAGATCATGTGATAGAATGATGGGTCATTCCATCTATTTCAAACAAAAGGTTAGCATGTGTTATCAAATATACATAAGTCCATCTATGGTGAGGTTAATCATATACGATTCCAAAAATGAACTTATACTTCATATATCATACCGCTTAATAAAATAAAACTAGTTTCTACTAACCAGGGACTTCCTGTAGGCTAGTGGTAGGCGATAAAGGCCAGTCGCACTTCGGTTGTGGGTTCGATTCCCACAGCCTTGTCCGACGCGATGGGATGTCGCCCGTACTGCAGGTTTTCCTTTTTCTAAAACTACATTACTATAACATCCCATCAATAATATCGAAAAAATTTCTATCATTAAACAATAATAACTCATGTCCAACATAATCCATTCCAATCTTTAGGCTTATCTAAAGTACTTCGGTCCATGCTCATAGTATAAAGAAAATGATTACATGAAATGTCATCAACCAAGCATGTGAATACCATCATTTATCCCCCATATATCTTGTTGGTCACATTCCAATCATTTGAATACCTTAATCAAGTATTCTCTTGAAAAATGAATACCCATTAAACCTTAGTGAAAACATGAATGCTATCAAAATTTAACTCTTTCCACATGCCAAAATCCAAAAATTCTATATACTCAAACCATGATATAACATTCTCCTTATATCACTCATGAGCTCATGAATACTATCAAACATTTAATTTTCTCCTTATCCCTTAATTATGTGCATATCATCTACTTTCCAAAAATATATGAATAAACTTTCATGGTTTCTGGTACCATTCATCATACACTTTCAAAACGTAAGGAAAGAAAATAGTGTAGCAATCCTTGTATGACTCTTTATTCCATAGTACCATGAGATTACTTATACAACATTGCACTTGATAAACGTGTAATCATTCCACTACCTTCTTTAACCATTGATCGAGCTTAAACAATTCTTTCATCCCACATATCATTTGTAGCCTCTTTATCATCATCAACATAAATACTACCCATATGACTATACTGATTCTCTTCATGAGACATTTCCTTAGGGAATTGGTTTGCATAATGCCCGTAAATTCCACATTTAAAACATTTAACCATTGTTGATGTCGTAGCAATACCATTATCCTCAGCCATGGCGTTAACTGAACCTTTTCCTTTGCACTTACTGGCTTCGTGTCCTTATTTTCCACACCCGAAGCATCTTCCAGTTCCTTTGAAACATTCTCCTTGATTCCTCTTCTGACATGATTTACATAGGGGAAATTGAACTTTCTTTCCTCTATGATCAGCATGAAACTCCATCTTTCTCTTATTTGGAGAGTCAGGAATCTTACCAAATTTGAGTTTATTGATCATATTATGAGATTGTTGATTCAGCATAATAATGATGTTTGGACTTCCAAATTCCATTTCATTTGGTTGCTCATGAAGAATATCATTCCATTGTCCATCATATCCTCCATTATCGTGAATCATCTTGTTTCCATCGATTTTCTAAAACCCAAAAGAATAATGTAAGAGGAAAAAATCATACTAGGTAAAACAACATAATAAAGGGGGAGTACCGTCAATATCTAACATCTTAGGTTAAATTCTAAGATCGTTACCGTAGTTCTAAGACTATATAATATACGTATACTTATCCTTAGGGACATCCTTAGACATACCTTAGAAATATCGGGATCTCACTAACGTTTTCACATCCTAGTTTCTAATGGTTGACTAAACCATTCCTCTGATACCAACTGTAGAGACCCGGAGCTTGACGTACATGGACATTACATTACTTTTGTAGAATACTTAATACATAACAAAAACAGACACACAAGGACCTTAATAGTTTAGTGTCTTTGGAAACTCAGAATATAAAGATGTAATCATGTTGAAATATCTTCAACATCTCCAATAACAATCTTCCCCTTTTCATTTCCTTACCTAAAACCTTTCTTTATTTACTGGGGAAAATAAAACATAAAAAGGGTGAGCTCAAATGAACAGTAAGGGAAAACATAGAGAACATAAAACAATCCATAAAAATTTGAAAGAAAAAACATGAACATGAAATCTAAACCTTAAAACCTCGAGAAAAGAAATAAATATAGGACGTAAGTAAGGAATTTATCGTAAAGGAGCATCAATCAGGATAAAATAGCGTTGGAATAAAACATGTAATTGTGGAAACCATTCATTACTTGTTATGATTTCCATAGTAGCCAAGGCATTACTTCCAAGACCATCTTAGTGGACAAAGTCCCTTTCTGAATCGAGTTCACTCCTCGATCCAGTCCTGTATCACTGAACTAGATTAATTTACCATTTCAGACAAGTATATCTCATGAGATATATAATCTATACCCAATGCATTGGAGGGAGATATAGGTCCCGACCATCTCATAATGAAATCATTCTTACTTGTGCCACAAAATAAACATACATCATTCATAATAACCCAACGAATAAAATGGGTTTCATAAACATCATCCCATCATCACATAATCCATATAAAAGAAATGGATATCATTTCATAATAAGAAAAGTGAAACCATGTAAATCATAGAGACTTTATACTTGAAACATACACATATGAAATAATGTCATCTTAGATGGAAAATGGTTTTGATAAAACACTTGAATTGAATTCTTGAGGAAAATATCTTTTCTTCTTTAAAATAAATTTATTTTCTTAAAAAATCATGCATTTTTAAAAGAAAAAGATTATTTTGAAAATAGTCATGAAATAATTTGGAGGAATCTTCATGAAAATAAGTCTTTATAAAACCGTAAAAATCCTTTCATGCCGTATAAGCTAAAAAACATTCTTCTCGTACCTTTTTCGGAAAAGTCAAAAAGTACCTTGTAGGGTAAATAAAAGAAATATTCCTTCCATAAAATGGGGTAAAAGTAAAAATGGGTAAAAAGGACATTAAACATACATGAATATACTTTTATAAAACATGGACATGGATGATATCAATAACCCCAGTAAATACTTACGAATAAACCATCTCAGATAAAAACGAGATTGGAAATGTTATCACTTACCTTAGGTCATATAAGCTTCGTACGTATCTGAACCTCCTATATAATGATTTAAATAAAGTCATTGACTTATTACATAATCATACTCATTGTTATGATATCATATATGTTTCACTTATGACTTTATATTACCCTCTTTTTTTTAAATTCCATGTTAAAGCAGTGTTTTGGGTAAAATCATTTCATTTATCGTATGTGTTTTGACTTCTCGTTCTTGATATTATTACTTATATCCTGATTTACATAATTCCAGAATGTAAAACATGATTTATATATAATATATATTCATCATATACATATATATTATAAATCTATTAAAGGAATTAAATACAACGTTCACGGAGACGGTAGGCCGTATGTACGCATGAATGCAGTTTTCATTTCCCTTTTGAATTGAATGGAATTAAGTAAATGACATACATATATATATATACATAAATACAGTATCATTATTATGTCATATATTTCATTATTATTCATTATATATACTTTATAATCATTAATGAATGGTTAACATGGATAATGAATCTCATCGCGTCGTGGAGACGGTAGTCCGTACGTACGCACGAGTGATGATATCATTCCCATAATTATTGAATAGAATTGAAGTGGATGGTATAATATATCAGAATCAGTATGATGTTATAATAACCATATATAGTTATTTTATACACCATTATACCCATCCATGTAAGGTGTTGGTGGAAAAACAGATTACACCACGGCGTGGAGACGGTATTCCGTACATACGCACACGCGGTGATTTCGTTTTCCGTAGGATGGATAGAAGGTGAAATGGATTTGTTTCATATTTATAATAACATGTCATTATATTAGTGATACTGATGTTATTACTTCATAATGAAACAACTAAATAAGAATATGTGGAATAAGAAATAAAGTTGAAAGAATCGGTAAGGGACATTACCTCTTCTTTGAAGCGCCTCTTTGATACCTCCTCTTAGGGAAATAAAATTGGTCTTTGAAGAATACCAAGACCTCTAGGATGTTTCTAGGGAAGTGGGGAAGTGAAATGGGTAGAGTTTGGCCTAGATTCAAGGATCAAAATTTTGTTAGGAAGAGAGGGAGGAGGTGCCCTTTTATAAGGGAGGAGAGGGGCACCTTTGGAAATCTTAAAAATATTAATTTATAATAAATCTAACCCCACTTAAGAACCTCCACCAATGACTCATATTCGAATATTAGATGTGATATGGTTTTAATATCATCAACCAATAAAATTTAGACATGTTAGGAAATTATTTTAAACATTATCAACTTGATTTATCCTTACTTAATCAATTTTATTTTATTTGTGGTAATAACATTATAAACATTAAATTATAACAAATAATTTCTTATTTGTTGTGAATTGTCCATAATTGGATAATTTATAACATTTTTTACCATATAAATTTAAATTTATAATTTTTATATATTTTGTGATTTTTAAGCAATTCTATAATATGTTATTTTTATAAAATAACAATACTGTCAATTTTGACACTATTCATTTATTTGAATTTAAATAAAATATATACAGACTATATGTTCAAAATAAAAGCTTTAATAGATTTATAGAAGGTCATAGGTATCTATAAAATTGGTGGAGAACATTAAATAGTTCATATAAAATTTATTTAATTATTTTTAAAACCATTTATTTGGTTTATCTCTTAATAAAATAATTACTACAACATTTTTGTATAATTATTTAATATACTTAATTTTTGCATAAAATTTAAAAATAAAATCCTATGATGAATATAAATATATTCCCTTTCACAATAATCCTTTTACTCGAATTTATCATCTTAAAGTCACAATATTTAAATTGTTATATTTATTAAAATATCAAGGTGACAACTTTGGCATAATTTAAAATAAAATAATATAAGTGTCATAATCACTTTTATAAGACTCAAAAAGGTTATATATTAGGTGATTGGATGCTTATGGTGTATATATACACTAAAAATAATTTTTTTAAATTTTTTTGGGTCTTTAAATGGGTATTTGTATTTCAATAAAAACTGTATTACTGGTTTTTCACTTAATAAATAATTTCTGCATCATTAATGTATCACAATTAATGACAATTATTTAATCCCTAAAAATTCTAAATAAATTATCATGATGTAGAAAATTTTATTAGATTTATGTAGACTATTCATGTTCGAAGTGTTATGATGTTTATCACTAAATTAAAATTATTATACTTATATGATTTAAGAGAGTGACATGTTGTCACTTTCTTTAGTTTTAATAATAATTAAATTATTTTCATGGTCAAAAGCCCATAAATTGAATCTAATCCGACCCTTAGGTGATATGGGTATACTTTTAGCCATACAATAGAATTTTGTCTTGTGTTAGGTTAATTTTATAATATTATATTTACCCTTAATTACCCGATTTACCTTTAACTATGGTAAATAAAATTTACTATAGTTATTATTCATAATTACCAAAAATAAAAAAAGAATACTATTAACATAATTTGTAACCACTGATTAAAAATATGGAATACATTTTTACAAATTCAATACACAGAAGTTGCAGAAATTAAATTAATATTAATCCCGTTGTCGAATAAAAACGGGTTTTTGTTTAAAACATTGCAAAAGATTGAATTGATTTAACCTACGAATTCAATGTAAAATTATTGCTAATGACTTACATTATATTAAATGGTAAAATATATTATATTTATACTTTAAAACCATTCAATATTATAATTTGACCATATAAATTATTATGATGAAAAAAGTTTTTTTTAATTAAAATATAGCGTGTTTTTACTATTCATTAAAATATGACAGTTATCAGAAAAATATCAAAACATTATCCAATGTAAATTTTTATATCCTGATTCAAAAGAAGAATTTTATTTTGTAAAATTGAACTTATAAACATGTCAACAACTATATTTAAAGTGGGTGCACTATCAAAAGGCGGAAAAACTGCATTTTTTGAAAAATACATATTTTACCTAAAAAATTTATTTTGTTCTTATACCATGTTCTAGAAAATGTGTAAGATGAATAATAATGTTATTAAATTCAAAATGTAGTTAATACTATTCATAACAGCTAGTTTATAATAATATTATTATAATATATTGTTGTTTTGTAAACCCCGGTATTGCATACAACACACGCTATCGAGGAAGGTCGCGATTGCGTGTAATGAAAGCCATGTTAGGGTTGCGTGTTGTGAAAGACTCCTTTGTTGTTTCATATAACATAATCCAACCATTTTTCATTTATACATTGAATATATATATATATATATACACACACTCAATGTTGCGTATAATGACTATTATCAAACGAACATGAAATTGTGTGTAACACAATCTAAGAATAGTGTTGCGTGTACTGCAAGCTAATATGGTGTTGTGTATAGCACCAGATAATCTTGTTGTAGCTTAAAACACAATACATCAATGAAATTAAAATAATATTTTTCATAAAATCTCAGGGTGTTACAACCATCATTCCAAAAGGGGTTGAGAAAGGGTGTAAGTTGAAGTTAACATGGATTTTAATCACAATCATGACCCCTATATCACTGAATTTCATTGTATGGACCCCTATGACGTTATGCATGGAGGTCCATAGAAAAACGTTCAGCGGGATGAGGGAATTCAAAAACATGAATCCAATTAAATGCACCGAAATCCATCAATGAAAGAATTGGAATGAGAAACATATCCTCCAAGGCATGTATCTCTTCAACACATTCCCATATTATTGTAGAGAAAAGACAACATAGGTTCCCACAAATTCAACCTATTACAATCTACCATGATTTCCACCATCACCTACATCCCCAGTCATAGGTACATGTGAGCATCTATGACTGGGAGTAGCCAGCAACTGAGGAATCTGGTAAAGAATGTGGTGTAGAGAACTTTTGGCCACCAGTATTCCAACATGTTGTATCTCCACTTCTTCTTCAAAAACTTTCACAGTCATTCCATTAATGAATTTTCCTTATGGAAAGAATACCATTATCAAACATCACTATCAATGCATCTAGAAGGTGTTATGTTGGGATAGGGTTCTAATGCCTATATTCCGAAAAATGGAATTGTAAGAAACTAATTTTAATATAACCCATTATGTGGGATTCCACCAATGAAATTCATATCCAATAGGTTTATTCCCACCTCCACATTCTGAATGTTGAAGGTTTTGGTGTCTGGAAACCAACAAAAAAAGAGATCTTGAAACTACACATGTTGGTGGTACATATGAAATTAGGACATCCACACTACCTCATATAATTCATTATAGAACATGTTGACCCCATGTAATAAGAGTTTGAAGAATACCTAGTATTATCATTCCCACTCATCAGTGAAATATACTCTAGTTCAATGATCTCATACATTATTCCATCCCTTATTGTTGCCTTGGATACCACTAAGTAAGATGTTGTCATAATCGGATGGTAACTCTTCAACATTAGGATTCTCCTTGATAAATATTCTCATTCATCCACTATTCATGTAGATGGGGATGTTCCCATAATCCCAGATAAAGTGATCTTTAATGGCTATGTTCCCCTGGTTGAGCTTATCCTTACAAGTGTACCAAGAACGCGGCATGTTGACTATAATGAATAAGATTTTTACCTCATCTATCAACCAAAAATTATATAATTGGATTTGGTTTCTCTAAAACTAATTCCTCTGGTATTCAATCATCATTTAAATTATCACCTGGTTGTTTTAAATTAGCATCCATTACATGAATAATTTATGATCCTGTTGCTATTTTGAAACTCAAGGTAGTGATAGTGGATTCAATCTTAACTTAGTTTAGCTAGTTTTCCATTTTAGAAAGTTTGAAAATTAATAAGAAAGGAAGAAAAAAATGCCGGGTCATGGAATGAAAAGTGAGAGGCCACCTGAATATTTGGATTTTTTTCATGTAAAATTCCCCCTTGGAAGAGGATGTGGTTGCGTGAAAAATGGAAATTGCGTGAAAGATACAGCCCAAGGCTTAGGTTTTCACATGAAGGAGAGTTCTACAAATGAGATCTAAGAATTATCACATGAATAGTAAAACTATAATAAAAGTTGTAACCCTAATATTTATAGACTCTTTTCATCAGTTTCATGCAATGTAAAATATAGTTTCACAACCCGGGCCAAAGTTGTGTGAACACACAGAAACAAGCCACTCTCTTTGGCATTTTCCTAGTAACTCGACCTATCAGTCCCCAATCAGCTCAAATTCCAAGGGTGATATTATTTTCACTAAAATCACATCTCAAACCTAAAATTTATTGGTTTGGGAGAACTAAACAGGATCCCTACCCCAAAATACCATTATAAGGATGATAAAAATGTTTCCTGTAAGATTCAGTGAGTGGACGCAATGATAGAGAACTGCATGCAATATATTTTCATGCCAAAGATGATGTATAATTATTAAAATTCTATTAAGGATGATGTAATGTATAAGTCCACTATTCAAAATAAAACCAGTTTGTTCATAAGAAGTATGTTTTACAAGCAACACTATGATGCAAAGTTCCATTTTATTAACTAAAAACAATATTGAACCAAAATTACATTGCAGTCGAGCCCCAGATGCAAAGCACAATGAATCATTCAACTTAGTTTTGTGCCCAAGGATTTATATGCTAATAAACTGATGATTTAGGATATAAATATACTATTTCCATGTACCCTTTATAAGGCTCTCTAAAAGACAAAGTGACGCTCTGCTACGCGCAGGTCTGTAATTTCTGTGAAAGCATGAAATACCAGTGATCAAGCACCCAAAAGGTAGATAAATTGTGTGGTAGACCTCCTTTAGTCCCAAAAAGGATATTTTCTATAGTAAAGTGATCCTCACACAAATAATCATAATTCTGGATGGGGTTACACAAAGAGTAGCAGCCTTCTTGCAACATTAATCTGAATGAAACACAAAATATTACATGAAACTATGCCTCTTGAATCCATAAGTTTCCCTTGTTATAAATCCACATACTCTCAGAACTCTTTTCCACCATAGAAACAATATTTTTCAAAAAAAAATATTGGTCCCCTTCCTAATGTCCCATATGTCTCTTGTGCAGCCATTACCTTACCAATTTCACCTAAGCATAGGAACTCAAATTCCCATTTTCCCTAGGCATAATGACACTATCGTTGGACATCTTGATTCAAAATCCACAAAAAAAGTTCCAATTCTGTGTCCCTCTTAGAAGAACAGGATTAATGGTCATGTATGTCCTATAGGTGGAATTTTCTATGGAAATTGTGAACCGGTATTGAAGGGGATTCCTTACGAAAAATCTTACTCCCACCATGAAATGCCCCCTTGAGGAGTGATCCCTTACACATCCAAGATTTATGATGTAAAACATCCTAGCTCCACATTCTTGTCATATGATGTTAAACAACATGACCACATCCTTAACATGTGATGTAAAAATGTGTCCTTACCATACGTGATAAACACATGATGCCCCATGTATGATTTACAAGGGATGACCCACTCCTCCTACCCTATGAAGAATACCTAGTGGTCCCCATCTACAACACAAATGGAATTAAATCTCTTTCCCCTTCATGGGATAAAATTCATTCTTTAGAACCTTCCATTTGTAAGACCAACACCAAATTTCCTAACTGTCAGATGTGACACCCACATCTGGAAGCTTCCCCGTGTAAGCCAAAAACCAATAACCCAGGATCATTCCTCTTATGAAGGTAATCTTATAATCATAATCCTTAAACCATCCATCATTGATTATCCTTTGATAACATGATCATAATTACTATATTTCATTAAATTACAAGGATTGGTCAGGTCACACAACCTTAAACTATGTGAATTATGATCCATTTCTCAAAAAAGGGTACGTAGGATGACTCCCTAAGTATCAATATTGAAAATGGTAAAACCAAGTGTAACATATTCCCTCTTAAGGATTCTCCTTATGGAACTTCCTCTATATGTAATTATAATCTAGTGATAAACCCATGTGTGGAATCATCCCTCCAAGGGATGCACCCCCACATCTACCTCAATTGGGTGTTCTTATCCATCGGTAAACCCAGGTGTGACATATAACCACCTATGGATGTACCTTCCAAATATACTTCAAGAGGGTTTTCATTTCTTCCAAACCATCTCCACAATATTTTAAACTTTTTCCCTAATCCATCTCAACCATACATTATTATTTGTCTCCATAAAATTTAGAAATTGTGGAATAAATATGAAAAACTACCCCATGAAATAAACACATAATTCCTGAGGTAAAAATACTTGGAAGACTTACACCCCTGGTATCAATTAATTCATGATCAGAACTGTATACCTTGGCTTCTATTCCTAAAATACATCATGTAATATTCCCATTCAAAAGGAATATTTATAGGTGACCAATGTACCCAATGACTAGACATTTCCAGAGATACCAAACATGACTACTCTCATAATTGAATCTTGTCGGCCTATCAAGACAGATGCAATGTAATTAACCATCATCAAAATTAATATAGAACTAATAATGAGTTCCATGAACATGACATAATCTTTGATGGAGACCCAGACTAGGAAAAAAAGCACCAAAGAGGAATACAAGGAAGGAAGAACTAACATCTCATCATCCTATTTTAATAAAGAAGCATACATATCTGGTGAAAGTGATGAATGTTACCTACCTTTGGAGAGTAGGAATGCGGGGAAATAGAAACATTGTGTAATGACACACTGGTTCCCTGAATAAATCATCATAAATAAAAATTAAAATAAACTATGCATGTGAAGTATCAAAGGAAAACTATGAAAAAATTTCAATTAAGAATCAGAAGAGAGTACCTATGTGACTTAGGCAGTGGGAACATAGCATCCTTTTTCTAATAAAATAAAAAACCATGTTGATAATCCAACTCCAAGTATACTACTTTTGAATTAAAGGTGTGTCTATGTTTAATTTTCCATATTTTTTATTTCTTTAATTTATCATGTAATCAAAAGATATTTAAATTTACATTTTATTATTATGAATTTTTTTTATTTTGGATCGTATGGTGTTACCCTTACACATTTTTTGTTTGTTATTCTTACTAGAGACCCTGTAAACCTTTAAATTTTTTCGGTTTACTCTTACATGAGTCACCCACTACCATTACATGGTTTCTAACTTACACTTTAAATGGTTCCCCCGTTACAATTATCTAGTTTTTTTGTTAAACCTCATGTGTGTGTCACATGACCTTTACATAATGCATCCGTATAAATGATGTATTTTTGGTTTCATTTATATTTAAGGGGGTCTATGGCATGATATCATTAGTGGGGAATTATTTTAGCCAATAGTGTTTTTAGGGAAACTGTTCACCCCCTAAGGCCAAATCTTGACCAATAAATTAATTTGATCTGGATCTCTCCACTCTCTAGATTTCGTTAGATATCTTTTGGTGAAACCCTATCTCTCCCCACCGATATCTTCTTCATATGAGATCATTTTTGGACATTCATCTTCCTTGTATACTTCTCATACATCATTCATGATGGAGTGCAGACAACATACCTTTATGAATAATAACTTTGGGAGTTAATTTGATTGAGGATCTTCGGGAGAAGTTTGAACCATTAGATCAAGAGGGGCTCTGGCATCATGAAGTTATCATTATTATTGGAGATCTATCCAATCCATATTTTTTGTACTCTATTTCTTCTATTTAGTTATTAAAAAAATAAACCTTTATCATTCCTATGTTGTTATTTTTTATAAATGATGTTTATTATAGGTGTAGTTTTATTTTATCTTAATAAAATTACTGGGGTTGGTGTTATTATAATGAATATAGGCATTGAAGTGAACAAATCAAGTTAAATCTTGTGTTCTTATTTATTTTCTTTTTTCTGAATTTATTTCATTTCAATAAAATGCTAATTCTAGTTCAAATTTAGTATCTTTGTTGATCAAATATTTTTACGATATTCAAGTTCGATTTCTTTATTGAATCTAGTTTCTATGATAATTCTTGAATAAATTGGTTCTTTTTTATTCTGGTTTTTTTCATTTTCTTAAAATTTTGAAATTATCGAAAATAATTTTTTTAAATTATAATTAATAAAAATATTTAATTTCAATTTCATAAACATAAGATATAATCATTATATATATGAAGATATTGGATATTTATTAGGGGTTTATGCTCAACATTTTACCCAACAAACTTGTATCAGTTTTCTTATATAATTAATGGAATCTTCTATGTTGGAATTCGAAAATTTTGATGGAGATAATGATTTCAATTTTTGGATAATTAAGATTGAGATAATGTTAGTCTAGTAGGGCCTCATAGATACTGTGGATGGACTAAAGTAAAATATTGTATCCTTGTTGATGATGGCTAAATTTCTAATACATGTCAAGGTGTCCCTCTTGAAATTATTATTAGGGTCCAGAGTCCTATATTGATGTCTCTTGGTGACAATTTCATTTGAGAAGATTCATTTGAATCCATAATTACTAGTATATGGATTAATATAGAAAACTTTTCTATGATAACCTATTTAGTTGGAATGATTTATAAGAAACATAACATGTTCACCATTAAATTTTTTTTGTATTTATATTAAATCCCACTTGGATGATTTTAATAATATCTTTCTTGATTTGACCAACATTAATGTTACTATTGATGATGTTAATTGGGAACTGATCCAATTGATTTAACTATAAATTTTATATATGATGTAAATAGAAACTATAATGTATGGTCATTAATCTCTTACCCTTGAAGAGATAAAATATAACCTAATTTCAAAGGAGATACTTTCTAAACCCAAAATTAATGGTGAGGATGAGATTATATTTACCTGAGCATGGTCATTGTACAAGGGTAAAAATAAAGAAAAATGTAAATATAAAGTGAAGAGTAATAACCACCCCAAACCTAGTTCAATGTCTAAGGATAGGATATTTGTGTGATATAATTGTGGAAATACTATGAAATTAATACCAGAGTGTAGAATACCGAAAAAAATAGTTCTAAAAAACCAATTGACCAATACCTATATTCACACTCTGTTTATGAATATTCTGAATTTTTTAATGTATCTATACATGAAGTCACTGAAGAGTTGGTTCTGTATTCAAGATCCTCTTTTCACATGTGTCCTTCTAAAGAATACTTCCTTTTTTTTATTTTTGAGAGTATATGGAGATGTAATATTAGGAAATGGTAGGTTATGTAAGATTCAAGTAAGTGGTTCATTTGTAATAGAATTTGTTGACCATTCTTTCAACTCCATATAAGTTGTTAGTCAGATACATAACCTTCACATAAACCTAAATTTCCTGGGTATTCTAGACCAAAAAGGGAAAGCATTAGGACTGAATTTGGATTCCTTAAGTTCTTCAAGGTCTTCATTACTATAAAAAAGGTATTCCTAGTTAATAGAATTTACATGTTTAATTTGAATACCCATTAATGGTATTTAGGTAGTGTGTATGTGAGTAATTCTAAAATCACTTTTTTGGAATAGGATATTGGGGCATGTAATCTCCAAGGGCCTAGATGAATTTTTTTATAAAAATATTTTTAAAAATGTTTCACCATAAAATATTCCATTTTTGGAAGATTTAATCATGGGTAAGCCTAAGAGGGAGTCGTAGCCCAACCCATCAAGTCCCACATAGTTATTGGTAAGCCAAATGTGAAAACTTGAATCCCACCTCCAATAGTTTTGGGGTTGGATACAAGCCCTGAGAAGGCATGAAATGTTGTGGAAGGCCCTATCTTAAAGTACCCATATTCATGCACACAACCATATCCATCCAAATTATAGCGAAATAATAAAATTCCCAAACTTATAGAGTATAACTGTTCTTGTAATAATGACTAGGGAATACATCATAGTGTGGAAATATAAAACCAAAGCATAAATGATAAAATAAAATCCCAACCATAAATTACATCCCAACTATAAAAATCCCCAAAAAATGTGATAAATATTCCACACTCATGATCTCCAGGTCTAACCACTGTACAAGGTTAATACACCTAAGGTTACACTATTTTCTTCTGATGTCATCGTTTATCTTCATGTCATCCTAATAAGACGTGAAATGTACAGGAAAAGAACATATAGGGGTGAGTATATATATACCCAATAAGAAACCCTGAAAACCACAAAGGGGAAAATAAAAAAATACAACATTAGTTAGCTCGACCCATAAATTCTTGTCAATCAGAACATGAGAAAAAACCATAATAACCTAGATATGCTCAACATGAATCCAAAATGAGTGATAAAGGTGATATATATCTCCACAACCTAACAATGAATTATAATTTATCCTATAACTCCAAGGGTTTATCTCAAATTCCCATCATCATGGGAAAATGTGCAAGTATATAGGTAGATGGACCACACCTCGCCACTGTTCTTTATATACAAGGGGGTGATATCTCTAGTGGTGGCCCATTTTAACCACATAACATATAGATAGGTTGGATTGCTCTTAAACATTGTATATCCCATACAAGGGATAACTATTTATAGTCCATGTATCTCGCATACAAATATCATAAATTAATGTGTAGAGTCCCGCTTCTAACTATCTCGTTCCACACCTGAGGGAGCACTCTCCCTCGTAGAGGACCTACTCCCCATTAGATTTCGGTGATGGGGGAGTATCAATCCTTAGGTAGCGGACCTGGACCCTATGGACTGTAGGGGAGTAACACCTCAACCTATGTATATAGAATAGGGTACCCATGCCCTAGTTTGAAAGGGGGTATTCAATCTGGTAGATAGAGGACTAACATCATATTGTGTGAGGGGTACCACTAGGTAGACAAAGGACCTATTACCTAGTGATTTAGGAGGGGTACCACTTGGTAGATAGATTACATGCACCCAATTTCATCAGGGGTTACCAATCAACCTAGGTAGAGAGTATAGGGTACTTGCACCCTAGTGTGACCATTGGGTTTCCAATCCCGATATCCCTCTGTAGATCCTTCATAATCATTGTTATCATTCACGCATTTCCTGAAGAATTTTCAAGACTCAAAAACCTCATATCAAATCTAAAAATCCACTATCAAAATTTTTATCTAATTCTACGTGGAAAGATACTTAGGATTGGTTACTCATAGAAAAAATCAAAGTTCTGAAGAGAGATATAACCATGTTATAAAAAACTAAGGGATGTAAAATTCATATACATATGGTCCCATATCATGTACCCTCACCTTGCTACCAAAATGTGTCATTTCATGAATGTTTCTTCTCTAGTCATTTTTAACTACATGGTGTATACCCATGAAACAAGGTTTATCTTGGCCACCTCAATCCCCACCTGTGAAGCTCATCCTATCTCGTGCACATATGATATGATCGTGTACTTCAGGTTAAGAACATGTACTAGGGTTGTGTCTAATTATTAGGTTTTTCAGCGTACTCCAATTCAAGAACATGATTAAGGACATGTTTGTTCCCATTTAATCCTAGAGTGCCCTTCCTGCCACCAATATGGTGTCACATAGATTGTATGGTTTAGATATGATATGTGATACTTATATTTCCAAAAACCCTCATTGTTGCAGCCTGGGGACTACACAACATGTGTTCATTGACTCAAACCATGATGTTGGGTTTTCAAAAAAACCAAGGAATCCTTCATGAATCTTACCACACCACCATCATCAATGTTTCTGCTTCAATTCTCATCCGATATCACATGTTTAGGGCTGACCATGCTCGACATTCATTAGTGTATGGATTATAGCTACCCAAACACATGGGATTCATCCCATCACACTGAATATCTTCCACTGCTACAACAGATCCAAAATCCATGAATAATTTACCTATATCTCATATCTAACCTAGATATTCTTGGAAAAAAATCAATAGGAACATTTTTTTTATGAAAACACCAAGAATATGAGGGTTCAATCATGCTTCAACCCACCCGACCAATGTCGATCCATCACCATATAGTCCAACAGTGAAGCGTATGAATATTGGTGGGGTAAAATCACAATAATGAGGGAATGTGTCATTGGCTATAGTGATCATAGCCAAAGATTAATATAAAAGTAATAATGAAGCATGTAATAAAAAATATAAACTGATTTAAGAAATTAGATATGTTAAATGGTCTAAAGTGAAGATGGGTAATCCTAGATCAATAAAAGATAGATACAAATCCATTATTATCAAATATTTGGTCTTAAATCCCTATATAGTTAACCCAAACATGATTAAGGATTGATCATTGGTAAGCAATGTATTTTTCAGTGATAAAGATGGTTTCCTGCATTCACTACCTACCTCTTGATCCACCTCAATTGGATCATCTTCATTCTGCAATACCAATCTTCCAATGAAGAATTACTCCCTCTTCTTATCTAATATCCCTTGGTTCTATGTTTAACCGTATATATTCTTCATATTAAAATAATTCTATAGAGGTAATTACGTTATTTATTTTAATTATAATAAATAAATAAATTTATTTCTAATATTAAACATACCTTCTAATGGACACCTCCCACATAACATCAAATGTCAAACAAACTTAGGTTATGCCTAGGGTAAAACCCATGTTTTGAAATCAAGCACGGTCTCATATTTTTCAACAGAGGACCCAAACAAAAGGAAACCCATTTTTTATGAAAAATGCTTGTGCAAGATATGACACATTCAACATTTTTATTATATCAATATAGAGCCTCCACAATCCCTAAGCTCTCACATTGAGTTAGTGCCTGGATTTGAAAATATTCCTTAAAATATTCCGATGTATTATAGGTTTTTTTTTCATATTCACCACCTTCAAGGATTTTCATTCCAAAAATCGAATGCATACTTACATGTGTGGATACTGATATATCACTCCAGTAAGACCTTCTAAAGGTTCTTCTCTTTACAATAAACCTGTACCCAAGTGAAACACTTTCCAATAAAGGGACTTCTATTGATGGTTCCCGGACACCACCAGGATGCTCAAACCCATCGAAGAGGTAAATCCACCCCCAAAAACCATCTCATCCTAATCAACATAATGTAATGAGTTTTGTATATATCTCCACAGTTGCTGAATTTGGTGTAATACTTTATGTCCGTAGCCTAACTATGGTCAAAAGAACAAGTGGTATGACACGTCACTAACCCATTATTGTAACTGGAAAAAGGATCTTTGATCAATATAGATATCCAACCCTCCCAACTAAATACCCATGATCCTCAATGAGGTGAGATCTATCAGAGCACATGATCTCCTCATAAAACCTCAAAGGATGCCATCATGAGACCGAAAAGGACTCCTGATAGCTCTGAGAAATCATCATACATCCCTTGACAAACTTCTCCATTCATACCATCCCTAGCTCCAATTCTAGTACCAAAAGTACTATCTCCCACTAGCTCCAACCAGTACAGTGACAGATTATTGGATGTCCCATACATGGTCTCAAATTGTACTATACTAATGGTCGAGTGGTACCAATTATAATATTAAAAAACCATAAATGGTAGATTATCCTCCAAGCTATATCCCAAAAAACCATTCCATCATAAAGAATACCCTCCAAAACAAGAGTGGTCTGCTAAAATTTTCCATCTTCCTACGGTAGAAACAGTGTTATAAACCACAACCATGAATCATGTCCTTTGTCATCCTCTTCATAAACATGAAATAAATGGTGCATCGTAGATTAAAATTTTCGTTTATTAAAAACCATTAATCCAGAATACCTCTATAACACACAAGCATACTAAACTCTCCACAAATATCTTCTCTCGGATGGTTAGAAAGTTCCTCATCATGGTGAGTCATTCTATGATCAATCAGATAGCTTCAACTTCTCTCTATACTCATGGAAGCTCTATCAAGAAAAATTATAATATACCCTCCCATCTCCACTTCCATCTAGGTACCTCATTGTCCACCATTAGATAGGTGATACATCAAGATATAAACTCCTCAATGCACTAAAATATCCACAACATCCCAAACAGAACACATTGGATCTTACTAAATTATCACTCCACTGGGAAATACATCCAAGGGAAAATAACCTCCTTAGAACCTACTCTAACAACACAAATTTTTTAATCATCTATCCTCAAATAAGGATGATGTTCTCTATAATATCACCAAATCCATCTAGGAGACATCCAATGGATATCTTTTCATGCAAGATATCATATTGATTATCTCCAAGATGATCCTCCCTAACATTTTGTACAAGTGTTGTGGTAAAAATAATTGACTGGATGCATGTTTCACCTTCCTTGACTTTAAGTTTAATCTATAAATAGGTCTACTAATCCATCACCATGATCAATAAAATTCAATAGAAAACGTTGTTGTGATAAATTGCTATCAAGACTACACTTTTGGGCTTCCCTCAAGATAGTATAGCCTCAACTTTTTTGAGTTACACTTTCACCGCCAATTTATTATAAGACATGTCATAGGGAAGTGGAAATCTTGAATCTATAATTTTCTCCATGGGAGATCCCCAAAAAGATATTAATTTCAGCACATGTTATGAAACTTACTCAAGTTTATCGCATGTGCCACCACTGATTCCAAATACACAAGGGTATCACCATAGAAGACTACCTTAAACAGTTCCAAGAAGGGTTAAGGATATAGTACATATGTTACAAAAATTTTGATAGGGATTCCAACATACTGAAGGGAATCAAAAATAACTAATAGATATCATAGTGTATCTAGGAATCCATACAAATTACACCTCCTATCAAACCTATATTGGGTTTAAACCTATCCTCATGTCAAAATCTAAGAACCACCTCTCCCCAATCCACTGGTAGAAGAAGTCATAAATTCTTAGGGTTGGATACTCCTCACTAACAATCACCTAGATTAGGTGACGTAAATCCACACCTAACCTCAAGCTATGATCCACCTCCATGGAAAAAAATCTTTGGGATACCCAGGGAAACACACTGAGTCTACCAATCCCATTCTCCAGAGATTCATCCAACCACACCTCTATCTCTCATAGTAGTATAGGGTCATCTGACTTGCTAGCACAGATATCAAACCATCCCTAATGAAATTCCATTCAAAAAAAAACTCTTGATGGGGAGGTAAACATGGGAAATCATTATGGAATACCTCTTCATATATCCCCCTTTTCATAGGAATGAAAAGAACGTATAATTTTCCACACCAAGGGTTATACCATTCAACTTATAATTAATTGATCGTATCCTTCTTTGTATGAGCTCATCCTTCTCTACATGGGATTACTTCTCATCAGAGAATGAAAATAATGTACCACCACCTCTGGTAAACCATAACCATCACTAATGAAATTCATATAGGAATTTATATAAGGAAAACATTCCATATAATGCAAAACAACATAGGGACTCACCATCATAAATGAAAAGATTCCACGTGAGACTCTCTCTCCACCCAAAGTCAAGACTCGTTGTTGATACAAGGGTGATCACTGATACTCCTCTATAGGATCATCCAAGAATAAGGGTTGATATAAAAAAGATATTATGGTATCTCTAGTTATTTAACAAGGTCTATGTCAATGGAAATGTGAACTATTACCACATACCAAAACTTCAACTAGAGCATAGAAACTATAGTTCATGCCTTAATCATTCCTAGAGACTTAGGGTCATAAGACTCTACTATTTGACTCCATCATTCCCCTTACACATCTATCCTCCTTAACCATGGACATCTCAAATGCCTTATCACATCTTAATGGCCTCAAATATAAAATTTAAATGAACTCATCCTCACACCTCAAAACTATCGGCTTTGGTTGGCACTAAATCATACACACAATTTTATATTATTTCACAAGAACACATATCGGTGGAGGAAGTGTCCCTCTTCCTTGAATGTCTGAAGCCACATCATGCATCACCAAGACAGGACTATACTAACACCCTAAAATCACGCTATATAAGTTTCACCACTATGAAAACCCCCAATAGTGTCCCTATCTAAGCGATACAACTACACCACAATATCTATTCAGTCCACTGTCACATGATAGGGAGGTTTGTATCACCAAAAAACCAAATATTTCTTTATCTCCAAAGCTTATGATTCCTAATTAATCTAGGTGTTCCATATTCTAGTACAACCAAAACCAAGTGTTTCTCTTTGAAAGAGAATGTTTTTGAGTGTAACCATCTAATTAGTCAGGATCTGTACAAGCTGGAAAACCTAGACCACTTCCTTAAGCTAATCCTCCACTGCTAAAGGTTCTTAGTCATCACAAAAACAGTGAATGATCTATCACTAAAACCTATGTAATCTTAAATTCCCACATGAACAATCTTCTTATCCTACATGATCCACAAAATACTCAATATAAATATGATCATCTCCCTAGACAACTATAAATAGTTCCATGCACTGCTCAATTTGTGGTAGATCTGTTAGATGCCCTCCTAGAGAAAACACCTCAGGAATATGTTCTTGAACCATGACCCCGTCACTCAACGGGTCATCTTTATGAAACTGTATTAAAATACCTACCAAATTTCATCAAGGAGGAACCTTGATAATTATCAAGAAGTTCCCTGGTAAAAGCTCATGTCTAGGGAGATGACATAAAAAGTAATGTAAGAAAGACTCAACCCTCTATGATTCGTGTACCATTTCTTCCCTGAAAATGAATTCCTAGTATGATGAATTTAAAAGTATGTATTTATAGTCCTATTTAATGGATATGGACGTCATTTCCCCAACACTGGGTTCATTGGCCTAAAAGTCGCACCAAAAACTCTACAACACTATTCCACAATGTTCCAAACCAATCCTCTCCAAGGGACCAACTCTAGCACCAACATAAGGATGAACCACCTCTAATACAACCCTGTCACTGCCTGACCCATCGAGGCCCGCAAGTCGGCAGAAAGTGGGGTATGACAACTCCAAGACCACCTCCAATAGGCTAGGGGCTATAAACAAGCTTCTATTAGGAATAAATTATAATGGGAGGCCTTAGCCTAAAGTTCATGTATGAAAACACACAACCATATCCTTGCGAAGTACAGAGGAATAATATAATAATGAAACATCTAGAGTATTACCAAAAATGTCATAAACTCTAGGAAAACATAAGCGTATACCTATATAAAACAAATGAATTAATATAAAAATATACATGCAGTTAGAAATATTGCCTCAAATAAATGACAACTAGAAAAGGTGTAAATGAGAGAGCTCGAAACAAGATCTCCAAGTCCATCCATTGTACGTGGTCAGTGCACCCAAGGTTTCTCTATCCTACACTAATTTCATCATTGATCTATTTTTCATCATCATAAGACAAAACATGTGTAGGAAAATCCCATGTAGGTGCGAGTATATACATACCTATTAGAACACCTCAAAACCCATAATGTGAGTAATATAATGATACAATATCATTTATCTTAACATACGATGTCCTTTCAATCTAGACAAGACACAAAACCATAACAACCAAGATATGCTCAATAATAATCGCAAACAATAAATAAAGAGTATATCTATCTATACATCCTAGATAAGAATGTTGAGATAGCCTATATCTATAATATTACATCTATAATTCCCAACATCGTGCAAAAAAGTCCAAATATTTATGTGGAGATCCCAAACATCACCACTACTCTCAGTAGACGAGGGGGAGTTGTCTCTAGTGGTGGTTATACGTAACCACATAAGATATAGAGTTAAGGGACCATTCCTCACCAATGTGAATCCTAAATGATGTAGAACTATTTCCTATCCATGCATCTCATGTAGAATCATAAGAATTAAAGTGGAGGGGGCCACTCATCACTATTATGCTCTATACCTGAGGGATAACTCTCTCTCATGTAGGACATGCTCCCCACCAGATCTTGGTGATGGGAAAGTAACACTTCATAGATATAGAAAATGCACCCTACGATTTATAGGGGAATACCAAACCTAAATATGTAGATATCATGGAGGACCCATTCCCTAGTGCAATAGGGGAGTTTTAAACCCCAGTAAATAGAGGGAATCCAACCTACTACGTAATGGGGCTACCACTTTGTAGATAGTGGACCTACACCCTAATGAGGTAAGGGGTGCCACTAGGTGGATAGAGTACATATACCCTTGTGTTTCATTGAGGGTTCCACTCAGTAGATAGAGGACCTGCAACCTAGTGAATAAAGTGGGTACCTCTCAACCTGGGTAGAGAGTGTTGGAACCATGGCTGTTCTATATAGGAATTGGTGTTTGGTTTGTGTTTGTTGTCAGTCCTCAGTGGATGTTCCGAATTTCTACCAGCAAAGTGATCATACAGTTCAAGAAAACAACAGTATTGAAGGTGGCACTGTTTCCCAGAGTTTGCAAAATTTTTGGGCCTCAAAATAGGAAAATGAAGACATTGATTGTCTGAAAAATTAGGTGTGCACCAAGAGGAAGTGGTGTGTGGAAAATAAGAGCTATGCACGGAATAATTGAGCTGGGTGTGAAAAATAGCGTGGTGCACGAAATAGCAGAGCGAAGGTTTTCGCGCAAATAGTGTTTCGGAATCAAAACGTCAAAAAATGGCAAAGGCATGGGCTGCGTGAAATATCTGGAGAGGTGCGTGGAAAATGATACCTGCACAAAATATTACGCGCCGGATGAGAGGTTTTCACACCGAAGGGGATTTTTTGCACAGGGGTCTCTGAAGCCTATAAATATGAGGTGACCCCCTTCATTTTGTACGGTTGAAGACTTAGAGAAGAACCGATGTCTGGTGTGTGAAAAAGGGTCGCGTAAAGCGACTTGTGCGAAATATTCTGATTTGCGTGGAAAATTTCGGGATGCGCGGAAACTGTAGAGTTGCACGTAAAAATTGGGTTCGCGCATAAAAGGTTCAGTTGCACGAAAAAGGGGAGGTTTTGCGTTAAATGTTTTTCCACGCGAAAACTAATGTTTGCGCGCAATATGAAGGTTTTGCACGCAATGGGTTGGTGTTGCGCGCAATTGTCAGTGAATTTTGTCTGCACGTTCTGGTTATCCGGTTCAGTGGTTCTGTGCATTCTAGTGTATCTATTCCAGAGTTCGATGCAAGCAGAGTCTCATGAGGAGCCGAGGCAAATACTTCAATGCAAATATATTGAAGAGACCTTCACGTCTATAAACTGAGTGTGACTTCAGCAGGGCAGTGAGCCAGGGGGAGTCAGCAGGAGTGACCCAAGGGACGCAGTGAGCAATCCCTGAACAATTTTAAAGGCAGTGAGCCTGGGACAGAGTGACTGTGCCCGAACCATTGTAATCCACAACTAGTGAAGATTAGTGGAATTTGGTATGACCAAAAACCTGTCGGCGTATGCTCCTTGGACGTAGTCCTTAGTGGTGAACCAAGTAAAAAGTGTTGTGTCCTCTCTCTGCATGTGAATGTCTGCTTTCTAATCTTATAAATCATACAGGTTTTAAAATTTCCTACCAACGTGGGAACAATATCCTATACATTAAAAGAAAAATTTGTCACCCTGATTCACCCCTCCCCTCTTAGGGTGTCCCGGGGTCCTACAGAGAGTATTGGGGATCCAAACCCTAGATCAGTAGGGGGTTTAAAACACTGAAATATTTATAATGATCCTTTTTTTCACTTCTATTTGTCAAGAATCACCCGAATAAGCATCACAATCATAACATATCATGTCATATATGAAAATACAATATAAAGGATTATATCATGTTATACATGGAAAACTACTCTGGATAGGCTAAATGTGGTCAATATTCAGGATATGATTAATGAGATACATAAGATAGATGAAACTGAGAAAGGTACAATATGTTTACCCTCACCTTTAGACTTAGCTATGACCTTTCCAACACTGGGTAGGGTTAGACATGTGTATATAAATGGAATTTAAACTTGATACACAACATGCATTGGCCACCCAAGACCCCTCTCATGCAACTCAACCTATGGCCATGCTCATCGGGTTGTTCCCATGTTTTGGGGTCATGTCTGAGTATCACGCTGTGCCTGTGTACTCATAGTTATCAACATCTTCCTAGACATGTCCATACCCATGTACTCTTTGAGTACCTCCTAAGCCTCTAGCACCAAATCATATGACTTGTGATACTTAACTTCCTTGAATCCCTAGGTGTCATAGTTATGGGACTACACAACTTGTCTTCCTAGATTAAATGCAATATAGTCACAATTTTTGTATAAATCTTGGGAATCATTCATAAGTATTTTCACAATATCTCTTCTTACATTTCTTCTAAAAAACTCATCATGTAGTGTGAATCTAGGTCTAACCATTCTTGGTCCATCAACGGTGGGTGGATTCCATCCACCTAAAACCATACAGATCATCCCACTGCCCTACACACCTCTTATTTACACTTTGGATCCCAAATCCATGAATCTCTCACCCACATCTTGTATCATCCCTAATCCTCTAGAAAAAAATGTTAGTTCGTTATTTTTTTGTTCAACCACTACAAATTTTTGGGATTCAATTATGCGTGAACCTACCCCTATAATGTCGAACTGAGACCCTACACATCAATAGAGAAGAATTAGAATAATAGTTGGTTGAAATCACAGTAATGATTTGAATCCATAATTGACCAATGCTATCATGGAAAAAGATTAATAAAAATTTAGTGTTTAAGCATGGAGTAACAAATAAAACTGATTTAAATAGTTCAATTTACTGAATAGGATCATGTGAAGGATTGGTAATCACATATCAACAAAAAGAAGGTATAAAAATCCATGATTATCCAATAGAAATGGTTAAAATCCATAAATAATATGACATTACTCAATTGAACATCGATAATTAGTGAAGAACTTGTTTGATAGTGATGACGAAGGACTATAGTGTTTATTTCCTACCTCTCAATCCACCATTATCCTATCATTATTGTTCTTAAATCCTAATACACCATAAAAGAATGACTCCCTCATACTCTTTATTCATAGTGGGTGATGCGGATAACCGGGGAGATTTTTCTTAATGAGGTATTTATAGAGATGGAATCTTGTTAAGTTCTTTAATTAAAATAATTAAAATAAATTATGTATTTTATTAACATACTCACTATTGACACCTTCCACAGATCTTCGCACCCAAATATTATTTAGTTTTAAGAGAGGTGGCATGTAGATCATGTTCCATTATCAAATCCCCATGTTATGGTCTTGCCTCTTCTGCCTTGAAATGCTCATGAACATGAAAATAATGGACATTATTTCGAGCCTCCCATTTTACTTGTTCCATCTTCTGAGAAGGCTCCACACCGATTCTTGATGAACCGGTATTAACATGATCATTTCCCCAACCAATAGTTTTTTCAATAGAAATCACATTATATTGTACTATCAGAGTCCTCCATTTCTTCCATAAAAAATTATTAGTATTTTTAATGAAAAAATTAAAAAACCATATTCATAACACAGTTATCCTTAACATGACCAATAATTTGAAAATTTGAACAGAAGTCAGGAAGTCCTTCATATTCCACTTCAGATATATGTCATCATCCAATTCTAGAAAAACAATTTTATAAATCAAGTAAGTTCTTAGGTAAACATCCACTAGGATCCATGGAAATTGTCCAAATTTGGTAATATCAATTGTCCTGTACATTTTAATTAGAATTCCCATAGGAAAGGCTATATCAAATAAAATATTAGGATGCCATAAGATCTAGTTATGATG
Organism: Viscum album; assembly: GCA_963277665.1. Classification (NCBI taxonomy): domain Eukaryota; kingdom Viridiplantae; phylum Streptophyta; class Magnoliopsida; order Santalales; family Viscaceae; genus Viscum; species Viscum album. The sequence goes on from OY728145.1 coordinate 487,944,004, forward strand.
AATAATTATGAACCAAACACTATCCCGGGTATTTTTAATCAAAATTGGGTATAACCTAAAATCCCATTCTTGAAATCAAACCATACCTAGAATATATGTGTATGCATGATATGTGTATTCATATATGTGTATGAATTATATCATGTGTGTGCGTTTTGCGTATGTGTATATATAGATATTTTACTTGTACAAATGTATGTATGTGTATATATATATATATGTTCATGTGTACATGATATGTACATATATATATATATAACAAGTGTGTACATGGGTATCTATATGGAAAGTACTTAGTTAATTATAAATTATAAATATATATATTTTTAAAAAAAAAATATTTTTAAAATTATATATATATATATATATATAATTATAAAATTATAACCAATATATATAGTAAATTTATAATTATATATATATCTATATTAATATATATATATATATATATGATTATATATATTGAGTATATAGAGGTATAATTATGTTGAAATAGACAATCGAAAAACACTCACAAGTCGAAAAGGTAGGTCATAGACCTAACAAGGGATTACCCATCCATATAATGACCTACATGCCCATTATAAATAATTGGACAATGAAGGCCCATGGATTGTTGAGACATAGGCCTAATCCTCAAGGCACCTACACACATCCACATAGAATTGGTTTTCAACGATAGTAACATCATACACCCTCTATTTTATTGTGTCCCCTACACCGTTTTGAGAGGAATTGTCACTAGAAATGGGCCTCCACATCAAAAAAGAACGATGGAATGCTCTCACCATACGCCAATTTCATGTGAACCCCAGGACAATGACCCTAGCACCAAACCAGCCAATGTCTCCTTAGATACTGTCATAAGGATCCCCAATCAACACCTATGATATGCCCCCCCCCCCCACACTCACACACGGGAGGCCATCCGGAGCATCCAACCATAACCTTTTTCGGACCACCACCCCTACTGTTGAGCAGGGGCTCACCAACTTGGTGTTGCTGTATAACTCAATTGCATCACTTTTTCATATCATCGTAAGTGGGATCATCGACTCATGCTGCTAGTGAATGTTACCCCCTATTACCACCCCAAATTTAATCACCCTAACATGTTGATCATCACTACAACACCATCATCATGCCATGTAGTATAGTCGTTGTCACCATAATTGTGCTCCCCAATGTCGCAGTTTCTAGACCATCACCACTGTGGAGGCACAACCAACATAAATCACTCATGATTTTTCCCTTTTTATCAATTTTGGCGGCGTAGGATGCGCTGCCAAACCATATAACCATCAATATTGTTTCCACATATGCCCTCAACAGAGATTCCTCATGCACCTCATCACCATATATTATTGGGTCGATGCCCCCTACCAATTTATCTGTGTCACACTACCTATCAAGGTTCGTTACCCCCCCCCATTGTGATGGAATCATTTCCTTTTTGGCATCCCATCAACCACAAGCTCTCAATAATATATAATATGCCTTTAAAAGTGATAAAACAAGCCTTTATAAAATCTAAATAGTCATTGACTACCACATTAAGGTTAAAATACATGGTATTTTATCAGTTCTAGAAAATATTTGATAAATGGGTGCATTATCAGTGTAAAAAAACTAATAAACTACACCATTTATCAGCACATTTATTTTTCACTAGTAAATGGACACTTTATTGCTTCTTTTACTTTCCCTTATAATTTCATCCTTTATCATCTCTATTAATTGTGCTGATAAAGGAATCCATTATCACTTTTACTATATGTGATGATAAAGTTACTCTTTACCAACACTTGTAGAAGTGCTGATAAAATTTACCTTTATTAATACTTCTACAAGCACTTATAATATAACTCCCCAAGCTTCCAGGGTATGCCTCTCTTTGAATAATTCAATAGCTTAATTTTTATGCAACTTCGAGTTCTAGCAAACCATGAACAATTAAACTATTCGTTATAAATAGTAATACCCAGCATTTGAAATTTTATAAATTTTATATTTTAAAATTGGCTTCATTTTTGGATTTTCAATTTCAAAATTATCTTAGGGTTAATTTCTGGTATTTTTATAAAAATCTGCAATTTTTGATGAATAGTGAAAAATAATGTGTTATTGTTTAAAATTGGATTTTTATTTAAATAATAATAATTATTTTTTTAAATTTATTTATTTCAATATAGATACATAATTACTATATATGTTAAATGTAATTTATTGGATTCATTTTATAATAATTTTATATATATAAAATTTTGTTGAACTATTTAACGCCATTTACCCACCTTCTAGGAACATCTTTAAATTTACATAAAACCTAATTTTACTGCTTTTGTGAATAGAATTTAAAAAATCCTAGAGACATTATTGACACTAGTAAGTAAAATATGGTTCAATGGGATGAATATAATTTATGGTGAATAGTATCATTTGAATTTTATTTACAACGGTTAAAAGTAAATCAGGTAATTAATGGTAAAAATGATATTATAATTACACTAACAAATGTCCAAATTCTATTGGATAAGTTTATTTCAACCAAAATCAACCTTATGAAAAAAAATTATGATCATTTTTTATCCACTTGGATTAGATTAGAACATTTATTATGTTTTATTTAAAGAAGAGTGAAAAGTGTGAAATTCAAAGTATAATAACTAAAACATTGTTGCTATAGGGTTACACATAAGATAAATTAAACTATAAATAATAATTATAAATATCAAAATATTTCCTACATCATTGTATTTTATTTATTATTTTTTGAAATTAAATAATTAAATTCATTTATGTCACAAAGATGATGCAGTAATTACATTATTAATGAATGATTAAAATAATTGATGTTATAAATATTTAAAAAAAAATATAAATTGATACATTTTATGAATTAAACTGATTTTATATATAAATATAAATTGTTATTGTTGACTCAATATTTTGTTTTCGATGTAATAAAGTTGTTATGACTTTCATAAAAACCAAATAAAAATAGTGTCAATATTGGCATAAATGAGTTTTTAAAACAAATACTATTTAATTAAATTATATAATAGTCCTAAAAATCTATGGTTTTTTCAAAAGATTTATATAGTTATAGATATTTCATTAATGAACCACTTTAGGTTATCTCATCATTTTATAGTTTGTTTTTTAACCATGTATTATAATAATACAAAAAGACATGGTAAAAGTTAAACTAATTAACTAAGAGTTAAATCTTAAAGATAAGGTTAATATAGTGACCTAATCTTGTAGAAAACCTATTTTCTGAGATTTTTTCTACCCATCCCCTCCTTAGTATATAAACAAATCCATTTGAAGCTATTATAAACCTAAAATTAATTTTTAATAAAATAATATTTCAAGCTTTTCCTAAAGTGACCCTCTCCTCTCTAATAAAAGGGTACTTTCCTTTTTCATAATTTCTCACCGCCAAATCCATTTAGCCCAGACAACCCCTTCTCTAATGTCCTCAAAACTACACTAAAATCAAGAAAGTGGCCTTACATGGATCATAAATCCAACCTAAGGAGCTCTTTTGTTCAAATCAAAAGGAAGAAGTCGAAGAAGAGATAATTACTTCATCGCCTCCTTTAATGTTATTTAGTTCTTCCACTTCCTATTTCTTTGTTGTTTCCATAATAAAATATTAACTCAAGCACCTTATACATAATTAGGTTTTATTATAAATATGATACAGACATATTCACTTTCTTATCCATCCTATTATTGAAAATGCCACCATCTGTGTGTATGTACATATTACCGTCTCCACATCGTGGTGTGGTTTGTTATTCAATACTTTATTATTTGGATGGTAATAACAATGAGTATACCTTTTGTAAATAAGAAATATAAAATGTTAATTATTATTTATATATAATATACCATCCAATTACAAAATATTTCACCACTAGTAGAATGATATTGTCACTCATGCATACATACGACTTACCGTCTCCACGACGAGATAGGATTTCATTTCCCATTGAAACCATTCATGAATAATATTCATTTGATGATTACAAATAATGATTAATAAATTAATATCATTATGGATATGAATAAAATAAATCCACTCCATAAAAAATAAGTCTTACTTAACAAAACTTATAAAGGATAATGAATCAATTAACACCCTAAACAATGATAAAACTAAAATATCACTTACTAAGCGATATTTGAAGATCATATATGATATCATATTTATGTATGTGGTTATTTAAAAATTTAATAACAATTATTTCACCATTATAAAAGAGGTTAACCTACCATTTACTAAGTAAAATTAGAAGGTAAGGGTTAATTTTACAATCTCTTTATTATCAGAGGTTGTTTATAAGTATCTACTCAGACCTCCTTATCATCCACATACATTATTCCTAAAATTTATCTCAAAAACATTTTTAATATTTACTATACTATAGGTTAAAGTAATTTATACCATTGTTTTACTTTTTATAAAATTATTTGAAAGGAATTATTCCATCACTTTCCAAATAATTTATTTTATGACCTTTCCGAAAAATTAAGGAAAGAATGTTTTTTTATCTTATACGGTGGGTGCAGCTACTTTACACCATTATATCACCTTCCAATCTTCCCTTACAAGATTATAATAATATTTTTAAAATAAATGTTTTCATTACTTATTATTTCAAAATATAAATAGATACTTCACCCATATAGTTTTTTGGATTGATTTCCTCTATGTCAACATCCTTCATTGGATTTTACGTTTGTTTGATGTTGAATTATTATGATACAATATTCCTTATTGTATTGAAGGTTTTGTGATAAATGTGACTATGGATGTGCTATTTTTATACCATTCATGGTTTATGGTTAATGTATTAACATTTTTATTCTATTTTTAATACAAAATGTTTATATTATGTTTCAACCATTTCGTATGAGGAAAGCATTGGATGTAGTAAGTGACGTGTTGGGCCCGCTATAGCCCAGCAATGCATCGGTAGGTCTCATGAGACAAAATTGTGTCTTGGAACCAGGCTCGGACAAAATCTTTATTTGTATTCTTGGCATGAGGCCTTTACTATGTGGTTATGAGGTCTGGCATTATGCATTTCCATCATTATTAAATTAGCTATTGATATTACGTGTGATTATTCGACTAGGAGAATATTTATGTGAATAAGTAAATTGAATTATTTGATTTATATTTTACCTATTATGATGAATTTTATGTTTAAAAGCATTGTGTTTTAGTTTTATAAATTTCCTTAAATGTTTATGCTTATTTATGATAGTTTCTATTATACTGTTATCCTAACTGTGCATATGATCTCACCCCTTTATTATGTTATATTTTCACCAGGATGTGAAGAAATATATTAAGATTAACCTACAGGAATACGCTAAGGGATATGAGTGTGTTCAAAGGGGAAACAATATTGTTGTTTTTACATTTCATAGTGTAATGGAAAATATATGTATACATCTAGTACCTCCAATGCTACTATAATAATTGGCCTTTCGAGACATAAGATCTTATGATCATGCCACTGTTTTGTAATAATGCACCAACTCTAGGTTACTAGGGTTGGGGTGTTACAGTTGGTATTAGAGGGTGTTTAGTACAAACCATGGAAACTAAATTTAGAGAAACTATGATTAGATAACAATACCCTAATATAGACTTTGACGATTAGTATAGAATAACATCCTAGAATTTTGGTAATGTAGGGATTTTTTTAATTTTCAAAGCAATACATCCATGTCTAGATACAAGTAGGTTAAGGTGGCTCAGGCACAGATGTATCTAGGGGTAAAACCCGGAAACACATCTTTGAGCTAGACTCTGACAGGAATGGGTGCACAACAATGGGTCTTGCTTCACTCTTGGTTACGACACTCCCAGGGGATATTCTTAGGATAATTCAAATTTTCATTAAAAGACATTATGAAGGATTTATGAGTAAACACTTCCTCAAATAGAACATTTTTTTTATGATTACGGATTATATACCTAAATTGGTCCATTTATGTTATGTATTTTACTAGGTTGGAATAATGTATTGTGATTCATCAACTAGTCTAGTGTGTTCCGTTGTTTAGAAACGACACCTAGTGGCAGGAATGGAAACCATATCAATGCACGTAATCCATATAGGGATTTCCCTTCTACTCAAGACAATTATAGTGGAGCTGGTGATGCAACTAGTGCTAAATAGCTTATAACCATACTTGGACAACTCACTCTGGTTATGAATAATAACTTTAATTGTATGGAGAACCCTAATAAAAAACACATAAGATCAATGTTAAACAACTTCATGAGAAAAAACCACCAAAATTTAATGGGACTAAAAGTCCATTTGTAGCTGATCAATGGATGAGTTCTTTAGATAAAATATTCCATGCATTGTGGTTGCGAAATGGAAAAAGTTTTCATGGAAGTTTATCGCCTTACATGCGATACAGAAAAATGGTTTTCATTAATTCAAAACACAAAGGAGGATGAAAAGGTATCAAATAAGGAATAGAGGGATTTTATATATTTTTTCTTAGAGAAATAATTTCCTTGTGAACATTGAGCGGATATAGAAATGAAATTTCTATGTTTGAGGAAAAATGAGGGTGAGAATGTCGCAAAGTATGAGGATAACTTTACAATGATATAAATGCATGATTCATATTATATAAATAACCCAAGAAGTAATACTGATTGATTATTTGATGGTTTTAACCATATCTACATTTAGCATTAGTCTCACAATCCTTCTCATCGTACGAAGATATTGTCTCATTTGCAATCATGACAGAAAAGAAATTATCAATGTCTTACAACTTTAAAGAAAAGAAAGAGAATATGAGATCTTCCAAACACACTAGAAATTGAAATAAGGGGAAGAAGGAAAGGGTTTAATTTCCAACCTACAATAAATGTGGGAAGAAACACCCTGGTAAATTCATGAAGGGAATGGGAGTCTGTTACAAGTGTGGAGAAAACGTCCACCAAACTCGTGATTGAAAAGGGAAGAAAGAGGCTATCAGTGTTAAATTATATATTTTTAAAGAAATGGGTAATTACGCAAATGAATGTCTTAAGAATCAAGTAAAAATATGTCAAAAATTGCCATGGGAGAAAGGTAAAATGTATGCTATAACAACAACAGTGGTTAAAGTTCCTAATGATGTGTTGTTAGGTACATTAATCATTTCATCAAATTTAGCCAATGCATTATTTGATTCTGGATCATCGCATTCTTTGATAACTTCCTAGTTTTCTATGAGAATTAGATTATTCCAATTTGATTTAACAAAGGAGTTTCCAGTCAAAAATCATAAGGGAAGTATCATTGCATCAATGTTTTGTGAACTAGTTACCATTATGGAATATAAACCTTCTTTATCTGTTGATCTCATCATCATAACCATGATTGAATTTGATATAATCCTTGGTTTAATCCTAAACGCTTTTCTCACCATGGCCATCCGGCGATTTCTTTCTCTGCAAATGAGGTAAACATTCTTGCTGCTGACTTTTGATTTGTGCTTGTTGGTAGATTTCTATCCCGTAGACCGTCTCTGAAATACTAGCGAAATGCTCTTGAATATATTGGATTTATGGGTTTTCATCTTGGTCTTCTGAACTCTTCGAATATCTTTTTTCATCTTTCCTATGAGATCTATTATTATCGTCTTTGGGAGAGAAAAACATGATCATTTGAGGGATGTTCTATGAGAGTTCTCAAGTGGACCCTCGATTTCAATCCCTTTTATGAACCCCCAATTGTTCCGATTTGGATTGGAATCCCCTTTCTTCTGCTTCACCTATTTAAGAAAGAAGCACTGTTTCTGATCTCCATGCTTATTGGAACTCCTTTGAAGAAGGTTTCGGAAAAGATACATCTTACAAGACCATCAGTTGCTCGAATCTATGTTGAAACAGATGTCTCCAAGAATCTTCCTTCCCATATTTGGATTCAGAATGGTGAGTCAGGTTTCTTCCAGGATGTTGTCTATGAAAATATACTTGATTACTGCCATTCATGCCTTAGTCTTGGGCATGAACAGAAGGAATGTGTCTGCAAAACCACATGTACTAAGGCCAATAAGGTCACTTGGGTCAAAAAAAGAAATCTAAATATAGGAATTGATGAGAGAAATTTACGTCAGGAAGATATTGTTGGCCCTTCGGCTAATAATGAGCATAATTCAGATGTTCTTAAGGTTCGTATGTCCTCCAATGCTAAGGATTCTCATCCATCATGCCACTCTATGGATATGTCAGGATTCATAGATGCTCTTCCTAAAGGCGCAAGTGTCAGATATGTTCCCTCTGACCGGGGGAAAGAGCAGGAGCATCATCTTGCTTCACATGACCTAGGAGACAAGGAGCAAGGAGCTCTCTCTAATTCAGGTGAATCCTTGATTGAGGTTGATGATCAACCTAATCATCTTGAGGAATATTTCCTCAAATCGAGTGCTAGAAAAGGTAAAAATCCAATGGTTGATGCTGATGGTTTCATTACCCAAAACCCAAAAAAATCACGAAGTGAAGGGATTTTTCTCAACATGAAAGAACAATTTTCACTAGATCTCTAGTAGTCACTAGGAAGGACACCCCATCAATCTCTCCTATGGATGATCAACTGAGTGAAACCTCTGGTTTAGATGAGGAAGATGACATTTATAGTTCAGATGAGGAAGATGACGTAAGGAAACAACATCTTGTTTACAGAGATGCCTATGTCAATGAGGAACCAGTGGGTGAAGCAGAAAATTCTTGGATGGATGAACAAGACACTATCACATTCAAAAAATATCTAGAGGGTAGCATTACTGGGGAAAAATACCTTGAAATTAAAAAGTGCATGTTCATTATGATGTTAGATGAGCATAAAAGAAATCCTGATTTTGACTTCAAGGTTATACCTTGGGAGTGATTTTTCTCTGAAGTCCTGCTTGTATTTGTGTTGATGCTACTTGTTTGGTAGCTGTTGTGTGACGCTTTTTTGCTCAGTTTTTTTGTGGTTTTTTTCCTTCTGTGGGAAGCCGAAGATTTCAGCCTGGTCATGTTTCTTCCTATTTGCTTCTTGTTGCTTGGAGATGTTGTTTCTACTTGATGGTGAGCATTGAGGGCCTTTCTGAGTTTCACATCGAAGTGGATTGATGCTATTTTGAAGTCCATGTGTTGCACATGCTTGATAAAGGTTCATGCACCCTCAGATGCTCGTTTTTTACTAGAGTTTTATATCCCCCTTTAATCCATGCTGGTGTAAATTATTTACACCTCTTGTTTGATCTGTCTTCATGCTTTTAATAAAATTCCTTGGTGCATTAATTGGGCGACCAATTCATGTCACAATTTTGTTAAAAAAACCAAGGCATCCTCCAGAATGAGAAATTGAGTTTTCCATTGACTTAATTCCGGGTTCAATGCCTATATCTAAGACCCCTTATAGAATGGACATAGTGGAATTAGTGGAACAAAAGAAACAACTAGATTAATTGAGTAATAATCGATTTACTCTCCCTAGTGTTTCTCTATGGGGATCCACTCTTCTTTTTTTAAGAAGAAAGATGGATATATGAGGTTGTGAATTGACTACAGGGAGATCAATGTTATAACAATAAAGAACATGTATCTCCTAACTCGCTTTGATAATTTATTTCATCAAATTCATGGAGCTCAATATTTTTAAAGATTCACCTTAGATCTAGATACCATTAATTGTGCATGAAAAAGGAAGACATTCCAAGGATATCATTTAGAACCAGGTATGAGCATTATGAGTTTATAGAAATTCCTTTTGAACTGACTAATGCAACCTCTGTTTTCATGGATCTAATAAATAGAGTTTTCAATAAATATCTTGATGAATTTTTAGTGGTATTTATTTATGATATCTTGTTAAATTCCAAAACATATAAAGATCATGAAATTAAATTGTGAACTATTATAAAAACTCTTTGAAGAAATGAATTATATGGGAAGTTTAGAATGTGTGAATTCTAGTTTCAATATATTTATTTTCATTGCCATATTTTTTCTATGGATGGAATCTCTGTTGATATTTCTAAGAGAAGATAAATACATGAATGGCTAGCACTAACGAGTATAAATATAATACACAATTTTATAGGATTAATAGGTTATTATGGGCATTTAATCAAGAATTTTTCCTAATTGGATAACCCATTAACCAAGATCACATGTAAAGGGGTTAAATTTGTTTGGAAAAAAGAGTGTGAAGAATGTTTTTAAGAACAGAAGAGAATATTAGTCAATTCTCATATCTTGACTCTACCATCAGTGAATCATGCATAAGTTATTTATAATGTTGTTTCAAGGAAAGGAATTAGTTGTATCCTTATGAAAAATGATAGATTTATTTCCTATCCATCACGAAATCTAATAATTCATGAAAAAAACTATCATGCCCATGATCTTGAGCAAGTAGTTGTAATCATTTCTTTGATGATTTGGATACACAATATCTATGGTAAAAAATGTGAGATATATACCGATCACAAGAGTTTGAAGTATATTTTCTCACATAAAGAACTCAATATGAGGAAAATATTATGACTTGAACTACTCATGGATTATGATTTCACTATACACTACCACCTGGGGAAGGAAAATAAGGTTAAAGATACTTTGAGCAGAAAGGATCATGGAGTTATGGAAAAGATGAGAGTGGAAAGGGATCCTATGTTCATGGATCTTGTAAATATAGATATGATAATAATCATGGAAGGTGAAACATTGATACTTTCTCAAATGGTTTCCAATCAATCTTTACTAGAAAGGATAAAAATTCTGAGACTGATGATGATGAGTTTCAAAAGAAAATTAAAGTTGTGAACGATGTTAAATTGATTGAAATTTTATATGAAGATGGAATTTTTAAATTTGGGAGGAGGATTTGTGTTACTGATATACCTAATCAAAAAAGGTAATTATTGGATGATGCTCATAGCTCCTCATTCTCTATACACCCTTGTAGCACTAAGATGTATAGAAATTTGAAGCAACATTTTTGTTGGGACAACATGAAGAGGTAGACTGTTGATTATGTGTCAAGATGTATGGTTTTTCAATAGGTGAATGTTGGAAGATAACATCCTAGAGGATTCATGAAACCTCTTCCCAAACCTGAGTAGAAATGAGATGATATTACAATGGACTTTTTCATGGGGATACCAAAGACTCCTAGAAGGAATGATGCAATACGGGTCATTGTTGATCATCTTACCAAGTCAGTAGATTTTATTTCTAAAATAGAATATTTACCACTTGAACATTTAGTAAGACTATATATTAATGAAGTTGTTAGAATTCATGGTGTACCCCTATCGATTGTTTTAGACCATTATCGCCATTTTACATCAAGATTCTAGAAACGTCTATAGAAAACCCCAGATACTGAACTTCATTTAAGAACGATCAACCACACTCAAAATGATGGACAATCAGAATGGAATATTCAAACCTTATAATACATATTGAGATCTTTATCACTTGACTTTAATGGTGTATGAGACCAGTATTTACCTCAATTAGTATTTTCCTACAATAATAGCTTCCATTCAAGTATTCAGATGGCACCATATTAAGCGTTATATTCCATCCAATGGCCCGATGGCCTTCAATTTTTTTTATTTTATTGAAAACATCACCCCCTTTTAAAATAATAGGGGGAACTGAAAGACATCATTGACTTAAAACATATCACAACTCGAAGGTCAAGAAAAACAAACCAAACTAACAACACGAAGAAACCCCTCCCTAGAAAATGGTCGTGGAAAGTTCTTCACCGAAGCAAGGCTGAACATCAAGCAAGTGTACTATGTTAAATCATAGGGCTGATTCGATGGCTTACGCCATACCCTCTAAAACGTCCAAATCCGTAAAGTGTTATAATGATGAATAGAAGCTCTGGAACCTCGTCTGGAGTTAGATCTGTGTGGTCGAGTCCGGGTGCATCACCATACCAACAGAGTTCACAAACATTCCACCATCAACAAAACCATAGAAACCAGACCAACTCCACATTCCTCCATCAACAAAACCAATACCTCCAACAAAGACCATCATAGACCAAATCCACCATCCTTCTCAAGACACTCTCACCACTGCATCCACAGAAGTCCAAAAGGAAGTTAAAAAAATAGGAGATCAAGTCAGCGTCACCTTGGAATGGCTGACCCAACCCCGTGTAAAGAGAAACGACCCCAGTGAGGGTATCAAGGTCTTTCTGAAACAGAAATGCCTCTCTGGGCATGGATCTACTCCAATCAAAACCACGATGCTCCCCAATAGGTTCTAGCACAGCCTCACGGTGACAATGAGTGCGCCGAGAAGAACCATTGCAGTTGATACAGGACATTCCAAAAACATGATCCAACCAGAGGGTAAACACAACATCACCAAATTAAAATCATATCAGACCTTGCAAAACCTGAAATAGAGGATCCTCCCCCTCCGAAGCACTGCAGAACTGGATAGAGCCGCACCAGAAACCTCTGATTGTCCATCGAGGAGTAGTGGCACCAACCTCATCGAGGCTCAATGATGGAAAGCCTCGTCGAGCCGAAACCACCGAGACACACTACACCGCTGCTGCAAGCAATCCCGATCCGAGCGACACCCATGCCAAGATGCCCACAGTCGCCGTGTGAGATCTCTGCCCAAGCAAAGACCCACCGCCTTCACGAGATATCTCGGCCCGAACACGCCGAGTCAACCCGCCGCTGCGTGAGATCATTTCCCAAGCGAAGACACACCGCCGACGCGAGAGATATCGGCCCGAATGAAGACGCCGAGTCAACTCGCCGCTGTCGCGAGAGAAATCACGAATCCCCATGCCGAGATAAGCCCCCTGCCATCACGAGAGATCCCGGCCCGATCGAAGACGCCAAGACAAACTCGCTGCCACCATGAGAGAAACTGTGAAGCCACACGCTGATATGAACCCCCCCCCCCCCACTACAAGACGAATCCACCACCACCCTGATCAGATTTCAGACCAAAGGGGGAAGGAAGAAAATGCTGGAAGAAACCCTAGCTTCCACAGAAAGGAGAGGGAGAGGCCGCTCTGAGGCTTCAACCGTATTTCATATGAAGCGTTATATGAAAAAAAGATGTTGCACACCAACCTTTTGGGATGATGTGGGTAAAAGAAAACTTGTAGGCCCAAAACATTCCATGGAAACAATGGAGAATGTGAAGATTATCCAAACCCACATCAGAGCAGCTCAATGTTGGAAAAAGAGCTATGCTTATAACTCAAGGAAAGATTTGAAATTTCAAGTAAGAGATCATGTTTTAATGAAGGTATCTCTATGTAAAGGTGTTGTATGGTTTGGTAAGAAAGGTAAATTGAGTCCTAAGTAGATCGTATATTTCGAAATTCTAGAACGAATTTGAGTTGTAGCATATTGTTTTGAAATGCTGCAAAGTATCTCCAAATTTTATGATGTGTTCCATATATCACTGTTGATAAAATACATTCCCATACCAATGCATATAATCACCTCTAATGAAATAGAAATGTAATCATATCTATATTATTGTTAAGATCCTATCAAGATTCTTGATACAAAAGAATAAGTTTCGTGTAACCAGACGACTCGTCTGGTAAATGTTCATTGGAGAAACCATAAAATGGAAGATGCAATGTGGGAACCTGAGGAACCTATGATGATGAACCACCTGAATCATTTTATGGAGCAGTATTCTAGAAATTTTGAGGATGAAATTATTTGAAGGAGATAATAATGTAACACCCCAAGCTTCCACATTACACCTCTCTTTGAATAATGTAACAGCTTGTGTTGTACGCAGCTTCGAGTTCAAGCACACCATGACCAATCAAACTAACAGTCATGAATATTAATACCCAGTTATTGAAATTTTCTAAATTTTATTTTTTAAAATGGACTTCAGTTTTGGATTCGGAATATCAATATTATCTTAGAGTGAATTTTTTGTATTTTTCAAAAGACATTCAATTTTTTATAAATAGTGAAAAACACTACGTTATTGTTTAAAACTGTCATTTTATTTAAATAATTACTTATTTTATTTAAATTTATTCTAATTCGAAATTGATACATAATTCCTATATATGTTCAATATAATAATAATTGGAGTCATTTTAAAATAATACTGGATATATAAAATTTTATTGAACTATTTAACACCTTTTACCCATGTTCTATGCACATTTGAAAATATTCAAAAAATGTAATTTTACTACTTCGAGGATTTAAATTTTAAAAATTCAAGAGACATAGTTGACATTAGTAAGTAATATTTGGTTCAATAGAAGGAAAATAATTTTTGTGAATAGTAACTTCTGAATTTTATTTACCTTGGTTAAAAGTAAATAGGGAAATTAACAATAAAAATGATATTATAATTACCCTAAAACATGTACTAATTCAATTTTATAATTTTATTTCGAAAAAATTAACCTTATCAAGAAATATAATCCTTTTGTATCCACTTTTATTAGATTATGACATTTATTATGTTTTATTTAAAGAAGAGTTTAAAGTGTAAATTAAAAGTATAATTATTGAAACATTTTTAATATAGGGTTACACATAAGATAAATTAGACTATAAATATTCTTTAGAAAGATAAAATTTTTTCCTAAACCATGGTATTTTATTTATAATTTTTAGACATTAAATAATTAAATTTATTTATGACCCAATGATGATGCAATGATTACCTTATTAATGAAAGATAAAAATAATTGATGTTATAAATATTAAAATAAATGTGAATTGAATCTTTTGATGAATTCCATGAAATTTATAGGTAAATATGAAATTATAGGGTTGATTAATTATATTTTGTTCTAAGTAATAAATTTTTTATGACTGTCACAAAAACCAAATACAAAACAGTGTCAAAATTGGCATAAATGAGTTTTTAAAACAAATATTATTTTCGTAAATTATATAATAGTCCTAAAATATATGGTTTGTAAAAATGACTTATATAATTATATATATGTCATTAATGAACCAATTTAGGTTCTCTTTGAATTTTATAGTATGTTTATCAACCTTGTATTATAATAATACAAAAAGATATAGAAAAAGTTAAACTATTTAACTAAAAGTTAAATATCATAGATAAGGCTAATATGGTGAGCTAAACTTGTCTAAAACATATTGGTTGAGTATTTTTCGACCAATACCCACATTACTATCTAAATAAATCTATTTGGAGCTATTATAAACCCAAAATGATTTTATAATAAAATAATATTTCAAGCTTTTCCTAAAGTGATTGTCACCTCTCTTATAAATGGGTACTCTCCTTTCTCTTAATTTCACACCTAAATTCCATTTAGATCGGCCAAAAACAGATCCAATATCCTCCCAACTAATCTCACTTAAATCTAGAGTCATTAACGTTAATATAAATCTATCCTAAGGATCCCTTTCGTCAAAATAAAAAAGAAGAACCTGAAGAAGAGGTAATTACTTCATCACATCATTCAATGTTCTATTATTATTCCACTTCCACTTTCTTTTTTGTTTCCATACTAAAATAATAACTCATGTACCTTATTTATAATGATATTTTATTATAAATATGGTAAAACTATATTCATTATTTTATCCATCCAATGAATGACAATGTTACCATACTTGCGTATGTACGGCTTACCGTCTCCACGTCGTGATGTAGTTTGTTATTCAACACTTAACTAATTGGATGGGTATAATACTGCATATAAATGGTGTAAATAATTAATATAACATGTTAATTATTTTTATATATAATATACCATCCATTTACATATGATTTCACCACTAATAGAATGATATTGTCGCTCGTGCATACGTATGGCTTACGTTCTCCACGACGTTATGAGATTTTGATTCCTATCGTAACCATTCAAGAATCATTTTCGTTTGATGATTAAAAATAATTTTTATGAACTTAATATAATTATGGATATGAATAAAGTACATTATATACATAAACAGATGACTTACATAACAAAACATGTAGAGGAAAATGAATCAGTAAACACCCAAGACAGTTATAATACTGATATATCATTAACAAAGAAATATTAGAAGATCATATATGATATCATATTTTTGTATGTGGATCTTGAATAATTTAATAAAAATGATTTCACCATTATACAGGAAGTTAAACTACCCTTAATTAAGGAAAATTACAAGGTAATGGTTAATTTTAAAATCTCTTTATTATTTGAGGTAGTTCATACATAAGTATCTATTGGGACCTCCTTATCATCCACATTCGTGTTTCTTGAAAATGTATCTAAAACATTTTTACTATTTACTAGACTATGGGTTAAAGTCAGTTATACCCGCATTTTAGTTTTTATAAAATGTTTTGAAAGGAATAATTACATCTCTATCCAAAAAAGGTAAGTTATGACATTTTCGACAAATTAAGGAATGAATGTTTTTTAACTTATAAGGCGTGTGAAGCTATTTTCCGCCATTATAACACCTTCTAAGCATCCCTTATAATCTAATAATAATATTTTTAAAATAAATGTTTTCTTTACTTATTGTTTCAAAATAGAAAGATATATTTCACTCAAATAGTTTTTTGGCTTGATTTCATCAATGTCAACATCCTTCATTGGATTTTACATTTGTTTGAAGTTGATTTATTATGATACAATATTACATATTGTATTGAAGGTTTTGTGATATGTTTGACTATGGATGTTCTATATTTATACCATTCATGTTTTATGGGTAAATTATTTACCTTTTGTATTCTATTTTTAATATGAATGTTTATATTATGTTTCAATATTTTCATATGAGGAATGAATTATATAGTCAGGGGTTGGCTTAGTGTAAGCGGTAGATAATAATACATGAAAAATGGGGGGTTAAAAACCCATTGGCCATAGTTAATATAGAGTACTGTAGCAGTGGTGATACTATAGCAGTGTCGGTACTGTAGCGGCGACATTCCACTATAGCAGCAGCATGGCACTGTAGTAGTGGCAAGAACTATGTGAATATTGTAGCAGGAAGGTACTATTGCATTACCTTTCAAGAATGGTCCTTAGTCCTACAAGCTATGTAATGGGCTACATGCCCACTGGTCCTTTAGGATATATAATGGGTCTCCCTCTACCTAGTTAAAAGATGTTGTTTCTATGAATTAATAATAAAATGAGGCTTCGGTCCCAACCATTAAAAAAATATGAGGAATACATTAGACATAGTAAGTGATGGATGGGGCCCGCTACATCCCCTTGATGCATCGGTAAGTCTCATGACTCAAACTAGTGTCTTGGCATAAGGCTTTGACAAAATCATTGTTAGTAGTCTTGGAACGAGGCCTTGACTATGTGGTTATGATGTCCAAAATTATGCACTCTATCATTATGAAATTATCTATTTATCTTATATGTGATTATTCATCTAGAAGAATATCCATGTGAATAAGTCAATGGAATTTTTTAATTTAAAGTTTCCATATTATGTTGAATTTTATGTTTAAAAGGCTTGTATATTAGTCTTATACATTGCCTTAAATGTTTATTGTTATTTATGATAGTTTCTTCTACATTTTTATCCTTACTAAGCATATGAGCTCACCCCCTTCTTATGTTTTATTTGTTCCCAGATGTGAAGAAATATATTGTGATTAACCTGTGTAAATATGAAAAGGTATATGAGTGTGTTCAAAGGGAACACAATGTTGTTGTTGTTCTATTTCATAATGTAATGTAAAACATGTGTATGTATCTATTACCTTCAAGGCTACTAAACTACTTGGTCTTTCGAGACTTGATCACTTTTGATCATGACAATGTTATGTATTAATGCACCAACTCTAGGTAACTAAGGTCAGGGAGTTACAAATAAAGGATGGCTTGATTAGTATATTTATTATCACTGATAATGGGGAATGATGCAGTGGGATGTTATAGCACACTATTGCACCATAAATAGGGCATGCAGTGTGCTGTAACAGCACACTCCCCCACAAGAAACTACCCAAAAAATAGCACCATAAATTAAAGAAATCAAATGCAAATACAAAATTTAAATGAAATAAATATTCCCACATAAACGCAATAAAAACACTATTAAAGAGTAAAATAATTCACCTATATGAATGAATAATCCACCCTTTCTTGAGAAAAAGAAGGAACCTATATAAAAAAATTATTATTATGTTATAAATAATATAAAGAAATAATTTAAACAGAAAGTGTTAATTTTAAATTAAACTTTTCATCATACTAGGAAAATTTTGTATCATTTTGTGTTATCGTTCATTTTTTCATGTCACATGCCATTTATTTTCCATCTTCAAGCATTATCTCTTTTAAAATTAACTAAATAAGTTTAAGATAAAAATGATAAGAAAATTAATGAAGTAATAGAAAATAAAATGTTGAGAAAATATTCTAGGATCATTTTCTCATTTTTTGTGATTTGATGTTTTTTTCAAATAAAATGACACTTATATATTGAAAATATGAACTTGGAGTACGCCCCTTATATTGTTTACTAAAATTTCAATTTAAATAAAAAACACGCACTTTGAGTCATACAGGTCACATCATGTATGGGTTCAAAGAGTGGGTAATTCCTAAACATCACAAATGAATTATAAATAATTTTCCTAAATCATCAAGACAATATTAGTGTTTTTTCATAATTTTTATTGTGTTGCACTTTTTTTCATTAAAATGTCAACTTTAAACTGACAACAGATACTTTGAGTCGTACTGGGCACATCATGTATCAGATTGAGGTTCGGATGATGCTCACATGCCACAAATAACTTATGTATCATTTTCTAAAAATACCAAACCAATCCAAATGCATTTAATTAATTTTTTGTATTTCAGTTGTGCTTTTAACTAAAATTAATGTCAATTTGAATAAAAAGATACACTTGGAATCATATCAGTCACAACATGCATAACTTTGAGGTGTGGTTGATTTACACATGACCTAAATTACATATTAATTGTTTTATAATTCATAAAAACAATCCTAATGTGTTTCTTTGGTTTTGAGTATTCTACTCCTTTTTAAAAAATGTCATTTTAAACTAGAAACAAGAACTTTGAGTCATATAGGTCGCATCGTGTGTGGGTTTGACATGAGACTGATTCCTACACATCAAAATTGAATTATGAATCATTTTCCTACATTATCCAGAGAATCCATAAACTTTTTCCTCATTTTTACCGAGTGACACTTTTTGTATTAAAATGTGAATTTCAAACTGATAACTGATAGTTTGAGTCATTCTGAGAACATCATGTATTAGATTTAGGTGAGTCTTATTCCAAAAAATCAAAAATTACTTATGTATCCTCTTCCTATAATATTAAAACAATTCGAATGTGTTTTCTTGGTTTTGAGAAAGTCATTTGTCCTTTTTACTAAAATTAATATCAATTTTGAATAAAATGATGCACTTCGAGTCTTATTGGTCACATCATGTATCATATTGAGATGCTTCTGATTCCTATATGTCTCAAATGACTTATGTATAGTTTTAAAAATGTATAAAAGCAATGTATATGTGTTTCCTTAGATTTGATTATTCCACATGTGTTGTTTACAAAAAAAGTTATTTTAAAATTAAAACACACACTTTGAGTCATATAGGTCTCATTTTGTGTGAGTTTGAAGTGATATTTATTCATATAGGTCTAAAAAATTATGAACAATTTTGTTAAATTATCATGACAATCCATGTTCATTTTCATGGTTTTCAGTAACACTTTTTTGTATCAAAATGTAAATTTTAAACTAATAACAGACACTTTGAGTCATGTCGGGAACATCATGTATCATATTTAGGTACATCTAATTCCTATACATCAAAAATGACTTATTGATCATTTTCCTAAAGTACAGAAACAATAAGAATGTAATATTTTCTAGATTTTGAGTCAGTCATTTTTCTTTTTCACTAAAATTAATGTCAATTTTGAACAATAATATGTAATTTGATCATAATTATCACACTGTGCATCAGATTGATGTGTTTCGGATTCAAAAATGTCTCAAATGACTTATGGGTCATTTTTCTAAAGTATCAAAATGATCATAAACTGTTTCCTCAGTTTTAGTATGCCACTTGTGTTTTTTGATAAAATGTGATTTTAATCTATAAACATGCACTTTGAGTTATACAGGTCGCATCATGTGAGGATTTGATGTGAGAATAATTCATACATGTTAAAAATTAAATTATTAATCATTTTCCTAAATTATCAAGATAATATTAGTATTTTTTCATGGTTTTCAGTGTGTGGAACTTTAATAATTATAACCAAATAACGATCACGTTGATTCATACTAGGCACATCATGGATCAGAGTGTGGTATGAATGATTCATATATGTGAAAAATTAATTATTTACCATTTTATTAAACTACCAAAAACATATAAATTTGTATTCTATGTTTTGAATATATTAGTTGTATTTTGTTCTAAAATTAATGTCAATTTTGAATAAAAAGACGCACCTAGAGTCATACCGGTCACACCCTGAGTTAGATTGAGGTTTGGATTATTCCTACACATCCGAAATAAATTATGGATCCATTTACAAATGTATCATAACAATTAGATTGAATTTCCTTGGTTTGCAAAATGTCACTTGTGATTATTACTAAATTTTCATTTTAAACATGAAACACGCACTTTGCGTCATATAGGTTGTGTCATGTGTGAGTCTGAAATGAGACTAATTCCTACATGTCCCAAAGGAATTATGAATAATTTTAAAAAATTATTAAGATATTCAAAGCATGCTTCTTGGTTTTTAGTGAGTGAAACATTTTTACATTTAAATGCCAATTTTTAACAAATAATAGATACTTTGATTCATACTGGGAACATTTTGTATTTGATTGAGTTGAGGATGATTCCAATATGTCACGACTGACTTATGGGTATGTTTTATTAATTAAAAAAAGAATCCAAATTTGTTTTCGTGGTTTTGAGTTTGTTATTTATCTTTTTTACTAAAATTAATGTCAAATTTTAATTAAAAGATGAACTTGGATTCATACTGGTCACACCATGCATCATATTGGGGTTAATATGATTCCTACACATCCAAAATGACTTATGAAAACTTGTACTAATGTATAAGAACAATAATAATGCATTTACTAATCTTTTAGTAGGCCACATGAGTTTTTTGCTAAAATGTCATTTTAATCATGAAACATTCACTTTGGGTCTTATTGGTCGCGTCATGTGTTTTTTTAATATAAGACTGATTCCTACACATAAAAATTAATTACGAATCATTTTCCAAACTTATCGAGACTATCCATGTTTTTTTGGATTCTATTGAGTGAAATGTTTTCGTATTAAAATATCAATTTTAAACTGATAAAGGTCACTTTGAGTCATATTGGGCACATCATGTTTCAGATTGAAGTGAATATGATTATTACATGTCACAAATTACATATGTATCATTTTACAAAGGTACCAAAACAATACGAATATTTTTTGTTAGTTTTGATTATGTCATTTGTCTTCTTTAATAAAATTATTGACAATTTTGAATAAAAAGGAACCGTTGGAGTCATATCGGTCACACCATGTGTCATATTGAGGTAGGTATGATTCGTACACTTCTCAAATTACTTATGGGTTGATTTAATAAAGTATCAAAATAGTATTAATCTATTCCATTTTTTTGAGTATTCCACTTGTATTTTTTACAAAAAAAAAGTCATTTTAAATTGTAAACACACACTTTGACTCCTTCAGGTCGCATCATGTGTAGGTTTAATGCAAGACTAATTCCTACATGTCACAAAAGAATTATGAATCATTTTCCTAAATTATCAAGAAAATAAGATCGTTTTTTCTTGGGTTTTAGTGAGCGACACATTTTTGTATTGAAATGTCAATTTTAAACTGATAACAGAAACATTGAGTCACACCGGGCACATCGTGTATTAGATTGAGGTGATGTTGATACCTACACATCCAAAATGACTTATGGATCATTTTCCTAAAGTTCCAAAATAATATAAATGCATTTTCTTTATTTGGATAATGTCAGTTGTCATTTTTACAAAAAACAAATTACAATTTTGACAAAATAGACACACTTAAAGTCATACCGGTCACCCCATGAATTGTATTGAGGTGAGGATATTTCCTAAATGACTCAAATTACATATAGATCATTTTAATAATTTATAAGAAAAATATGTATTTGTTCCCTTGGTTTTGAGTATGCCACGTTTTTTTACTAAAATGTCATTTTAAACTAGAAACACACACTTTGACTCATCTAGGTCACATTGTGTGTGGGTTTGATATCAAACTAATTCCCACATGTCACAACTGAATAATGAATTATTATCCAAAATTGGAATATCCCTACACTCATGTATTTTTTTTATAGATAATGATGAAGAGATTTTAATTAATTATCTTTTAAAAAGGGTCATTTTACATAATTAATGTTCACTTTCTCAATGAATGTTACTTATATATATCAAACAAGAATTTTGTAAATTATATCATACATCTAATTGATGATTTAATTGCACAAGTAATTCTTCCTCCTAGAAAAGTTAAATAATATCCTATGATAAATTGTTTTTGGAAAAATAATTGGTGTTTTTTTTTCTGAAAAATTCCTCCACTTAAATTCCATTATAAAAACACTTGAAAAAGTGTTGAATTTATTTTCTATAAGCCACCTGAAACACTTTCATAGTGGATCTCATATTATGAGACAAGTATTGTGTGGATTTTTAAATAATTTTTCACAAATGAAATCTTGATATAATCATTATTATACTTTGTTTCCCAAAAATTTATTGTTTGCAAGATAATACTTCATATCCTCCTCTGCATCGATCTCTGCCTCAATCTCCTCATCCACCTCAATCTCTAAATACACCTCTGACTCTACCACTACCTCAACCTTATCCATTTCCCAAAAAATTTATTATTTATAGGTCATTGCTTCTAAACAAATTGATTTCTTCCACTATTCTTCTCATTGAAAAATTGATCAAAAATAATATATGAGCATTATGACACTAATTTTTCACACCCCATTTTTATTTCTACGGTCAGAACCCATACACTATCAAAAATGTATCAAGTAATCACAAAATTTGTTGTCTTCATTCATTTGGACAAGATGTACGCTTCCCACTCATCTCTAAATAATTATTTTCCTCCTTTGGAGTATTATGGTTGTCATGAATCATGATAGCACTATAAAAATATAGACAAAAAAATGATTATGAAATATATTAAATAAAATTTTAGTTATCTTTAGAAATTACATCTTAGGTTACGATAGTCTTTTCATGTTTTTTGATCTCTCTCATAAATCATCAATCATAATATCCACAATCATTGTCATTATCTTGTTTTGGAAACAATAGAATCACTTACCAAAATAATTAAATTGTTTTGAAATGTTTTATAGTTATATATTTCTATATATACCCTAATTTGTTTCTATCTGTATCAATCCATACTCTTTATCTCTTTAGACACCCACATCATGCCATGATTTAGCCTATATTTACCGACCACCCTATCTTGAAACAAAATCTTGTTCAAACACATACTAAAACATATAATTAATTATTTAACTATAAAATGTTGATTTAGGTGTATTAAATATTTAAAATACACATCATTTGCAGCTAGATGGTTGGATTTACATGAATTATATCCAAAACAATATTTAGGGTATTGATATTGACTACGATCATCCTCTAGTGCTACATAAAAAATAAAATCAAATACGTAATTCAAAAATTAAAAATATATTGTATTGTATTATAATGTAGAGTTTTAATTTTGTATTATAGGCATCAATAATACACTCCTTTATGGGGTTTTTTGATCAAACACTTTGATTAAATCATCATATTTATTCTTAGTTTATTTTTTATCCAATGTAAGTTTCACCATACAAATGATACAGGGATTCATGAATCCAAATCATGCTTCACACAATATAATATTTATATAGTTTTAATATAAATGAATGTTCAAAATATTAATATTTATTGGCATTAATAAACATATTGTCATAGTATTTTGATAGACTTGTTATGGACGTTTACCTTATGTTTGTATTCATAATTGAGATGCCCAACCATTCTTGCTTCATAATATCATTTAGAGTCTCAAGAAAAATTCCATATATCATGGAATATATATATATCTCTTCTTCATATTTAATGTAAGACATAGTTTTACCTTTAAATTTGTTCCTTACATGACTTTTTTATGATAATAACTGTTTCTCTGAAATTGGAGGGGATAAGGTACTCTCCAAATGTTGATTTATTTTCTTTGTGGATTCACTAAATTTTCTTGATCCTGCCTTTTGTTTCCCCACCACTTTATCCATATATTATATCATAACTCGCTTTAGATCATTTATAATCAACCATTTTATGTTTTTCATATAAAATAATTTGATAAATATATACCTCATTTATCTTTATTAGATTATATGACCATGATATGAAATCTCCACTAGCATCATTGACCGTTGTAATATCTGGACCATCAAGTGGAATAGGAAACTCATTAGTTGGATCATGAGATACCTTAATCCCCTCTA
The DNA here is from genome assembly GCA_963277665.1 of Viscum album. Taxonomy (NCBI): domain Eukaryota; kingdom Viridiplantae; phylum Streptophyta; class Magnoliopsida; order Santalales; family Viscaceae; genus Viscum; species Viscum album. The sequence goes on from OY728145.1 coordinate 487,968,630, forward strand.
TCATGTGAGCTTTTGATTGGTCTTGATGGTTTATATTGTCTCCTCGGATATTATACCTTTTACCCATTACTACACGGTGGTGTGTTGGTGTTGATAGATACAAATAATATACAAATGTACCCTACATAATTTTAGTAATATAAAGTTATTGTAAGTCATTTGATTCCCATTTTAGAGAAATATTAATGAAAAAATTGATTACCTCAATTGAGGTATGTTGTCCGGAGAATGACTAGACACAAATCTAGTGGGATCATTTGGTTCATGTGTAGATATTTTCTCCACCACCAGATCACTTTGATATTTTCTCATATATTGGTTAGCCAAACCCGACCGAAAAAAATATCTTGTAGTGTGTCTATCTGTACCTGTAATCATATCACCATATTTTATGTATCTTCATGATGTTTTATCTTCACAAAATTAATTTGGGAAGACTACAAAACATAAACCTCTAACATGACCAAATCATTCTGGCTGCTTCAAAGCTACTGAATGTAGCTCTTCTTATGGGATGGTCACTATCGATTCAGGTGCCTAAACCATATAATAAATATGAATATAAATTGATATTTTCATGTAATAATTTTATAAAAAATAATGATTTAAAATTATGTCATACTTATACATTTTTCTAATACATTTTTTGTGATATCATCAAATAGTTTACCCTCCTTATTTACACGAGTCTCCTTCCATTGCACATGACGTGGGATAGAAGTGGCTTCAGATTTTGATTCATCAATCTTAAAATAAAAAAAAACATATTTTTCTTCGTAACACATAATTAAAATTTTATTGTTGAATTAAAATACAAAAAAAAATTATTATCTAATGAAGATTAGCTCATCCTTTCATTGTGATAGGGGTACATTTCTTTTAATGCACGTTCTTTATTTTTAGAACTCTTTTGTTGTTCCATAAATTAACAGTTTTGAATCAAGTGAGATAAAATAAATAATTTAAAATAATAAATTATCAACTTTAATGAACCTGAAATGATTTCTCATTGTGATGATTAATGAAATCATTCCATGTTTCCTAAATTATAATGTGTGCATACCTAACTAGTGGGTGAGGCTTTACTTTCCCATCAACATCCCTAAGATGATAATTCTTAAGAAGAGTTTGAAAACATCTATTTTCTATTCTAGCATCCATTAAGATAAATTTATAATGGAAATATTCTAAAATAAACAAAATCATCAACAAATAATTATAATTAAATCAACGTTTTGTTATATAATTTTTTGGTAATACAGGGGAAGTATATTGTAACATTATTGTTAGATCATTCTGAAATATTTCTTTTGTTAGAGGTTGTACATGGTGTCATGATTCAATATCAATCAAAACATTCATAATCAATATGACCCTAAAATAAATAATTAACTTTGACATATTGGGGTAAATAGGTAGCTCATGTTGATTCCTACCAACCACAAATTATATACCCTGAATTCTTTCCTTGAAAATTTTATTCAACACATTCATATAGTGATGTTCTTGAATTTTTCATCAACATGTTCTTGATTCCCCTTATTATTATGTAGTTTCATCATCAGTAATATTTTCTTCCTCATTATTGGTAACTACATCATATGAAAAATACATTATCTTTATGAGTAGTCAAGAATTAAATTTTTCTTGAATGAAAATAATGTAAACATGAAGAAAGGATTTGAGAAGGGTCGTGTGCATGCTCTATTGAAAACCTAATGAACTCTTTAACTACATATTCATACTAATTTGATAAATTATTAGCATTCATCAATATTTAACAAAATACTTAATTGAATTTTTTTAGAGAATTACCCTCACTATGGTAGGTGTTATCCTCTGAATTCATCCAAAGGTGAAAGTTATAGACAACTATCATCTGCATCAACTTCATCTACTGAATAGTTATTATTGAATTTTGTTGATTGATACTCATCCACCATCACTTGTGGATATACACCTATGTTTCTTGAAATAATTTAACCAAAATTTATCCCATACTAGGTACTTGTAATCATTTAGGATGACTATTGTTCATAATAGTTGGAACAATATAGAAGAGATGGGAGACGAGTCTGAAGAAAAAAGTAAAATAATAACTATTCTAGAGATGTAGCTGGTGATGATGATACTTTTATATTTTTAAATTTTTCAATTACCATATCAAAATTTCAAATTTCAAATATCTTTTCAAAATGCTAAAAGTTCTATGACACTACCATGAGAACATCAGCACATCCCCACTGAGTTGCACCGACACTAGTCTATATTAATTATCCTTTTCCCTCACCTGTATCTAAAATATAAGATCTCTATATACACTGAGTATTATGTGTATAGTGCAAGTATAAAAAAGTTGAATACTAATAGGGAACCTGAAGTATACAACACATATATTTGAGTATATGTTCAAAGTAGATACACTCAAAATACACTTGTTAGTCAAGTCATTATGTCCTAACCAGGACACCATTATAATCAAATATACAAACTTCATTTCATACCAATGAATTATAATAATTACACCACTAGTTTAAACCAAGGTTATTCCTTAACATTAAAATCATTTCACCATTTGGTTTTTTTAGGAAAAACCACATAATGGGTGCCACAATTCATTGGTTAAACATAACTTATGAAAACACATAATATAGAACAAATAACAACACAAATGACACATCACCCTCACCCTATCCCTCAATGAATAACAAATATTCCTATAGTAACTCACAAAATAACATACCTTACCTATCCCCCACATAAAACCTAGTACTTATTATTTTTTAAAACAATGTTTAATCCATGTATACTCAAAAACCACTCATATAAAAAAGTAAACTAAATGCAACATGAATTATGTATTCTAAAATATTACATATCATAAATGAAGGAATGAATATTCAAATCCAAATTGAAATAAATTTTGAATACCTTAATCTATAAAATTTAATATTACCTAATCAATTTATTTTTCTAAATAACTATTTTTTATCCTGAAACATTGCCTAAACTCTTTCTTCTATTTGCCTTTACTGCAACCATGTTCACTGCAATTGGCCTCTTTGGTGCGAAATAATTCTAACGAAAATGTATTAAGATTTGTTTTTTTTCCAAAGAAACCAATTATAGGGAAGATTAAAATAAATTAGGACTAAAAGACTTTGTTCATTATATGAAGAATACCTTCGAGTGTTATATTGTCACATTTTTTAATTTATCTAGTTTTAAGGGGAAGAGAATCAAAAAGTGTGTTTGGAAATTTTTTCCCACAAAAAATTTTCCACATGATTATTTTTAGGATTTCACCCATCATAGTAGTATTGTCATCTAATTATTCCAAACTGTGGATTTCTAATAGGATCCAATTTGACTACAGCTAAATTAAAAGTTATTTTTATGATACTCTTTCAAAATTAACCGAGTGAGTTGCATAAGAAAATGAATATTAATAAGTGGAAAAAATAATTCATTTTTTTATTTTTCGGCTTTCATCGGTGCTGTTCTCATGAAGTAGTAAATGAGGAGGTTAAAGTATGATATAAAAGAAGAATGGGTTGGGAGATACGGTATTCAATGTTGTGGCATCGACTTTGATGGATATTAATGATTATAAACTGAGTTGAAGGAATGTTATCAAGGAAATTTGGAACCACACTGATGGGAGGAAGGATAGTTTAAAATAGGAAATCTAATCCATCCATAAGAGATGGAAGACAATCAAGTGTTTGAGGATGGATTAAATAAAGTTTGTGAAGGTTTTTTGTACTGAAGTATTAAATTATTAACAATGATTTGGAATTTTTAATCTGTAATCATAATCAAATAACAATATTAAATAATAAATCATACATAATCACTTTGAAAATGATGTATGACCTCCATAAAAATTATAATTCTTTTTGCATCACAGTAAACCACCAGCCATAATGTAATCCCAAGAAACAGTTTTTTATTTATCAGTCTTGAATTTATCAATTCATTTATGGTAAAAATTAGAACAATCATAAATATAATATAATAGTGCTAAGAATAACTAAATTTTCTATCATTTTTACAAGATTAACATAACCCCATTAGTAATTCAAACATGTGGTATATCATCATATCGTTATTCAATAACATATTCAGTATGGGAAATTATATTCAGATTTATTTTCAAATTGTGCATGAAGAAATAAATAATCAAATGAAATAAAATATCTACGAACCCCATAAAATAATATAATTTTATGATATAGAAACAAAGATCATTTTTTCATTCTATTTCATCACCTATGCAACAATAGTCATCCAATATTAATTATGTGAAAATATACACATATCATTCTATGAAATTTTATAAAGATGAATTTCTCAATATATAAACAATATTCATGATTCTTTTTATTTACTTAAGGTTTTTTAATCATCATGTGCATGACATAGAGTATAAATAATAATCAAACAATGATAAGCCATGCCATTTAAATGGTAACACTACTGGAAAGATGATCTTTCCCAACACTTCTATACCAACGGTTTGTAAAAACCGTTGGTATAGCTACCCTTTCCCAACGGTTCACCTAAACCATTGGGAAATGGTCTGTTTTGAGCCTCTTTCCCAATGGTTCACCAAAACCGTTGGGAAATAGTGACCTTTCCCAACGGTTTTGGTGAACCGTTGGGAAAGGGTGTGGAAATTGAGACCTTTCCCAACGGTTCACCAAAACCGTTGGGAAAGGGTGTGAGAATTGAGCCTCTTTCCCAATGGTTTTGGTGAACCGTTGGGAAAGGTCACTCTTTCCCAACGGTTCACCAAAACCGTTGGGAAAGGTCCCCCACAAATCCAACCTCCGGGCTAAATGAATTCAACCCACTCTAACCTTTCCCAACGGTTTTGAAAACCATTGGGAAAGGGATATCCCAATGGTTTTGAAAACCGTTGGGAAAAACCACCCACAAATTAAAGGGCTATCCCAACGGTTTTCAAAACCATTGGGATAGGTTCTTTAATTTTTTCCAGATCTACTAACCGAGAACATTATATAAATAAAAATTTTAAATAATTATGATAATACTTATATATATTTATGAAATTATGTTTACAAAAGTGATGTTAGCCTAGTGGTTAAGTCGTTCGATTATAAACGAGGGGTCCTGGGATCAAATTCCAGTGGATGTTTTATTTTTGGAATTTATATACCAACGGTTCCATTACCGTTGGTATAGATTTCTTATTACCTATACCAATGGTTTTGGAAACCGTTGGTATAGGCTATACCAATGGTTTGGAGGCCTATACCAACGGTTCCAAACCGTTGGTAAAGGTTAGTTTTCCAGTAGTGTAACAAGAAAAAATAATGGAAACATCAATTAAATCACCATCTGTTGTAATAGTAGATGGAGATATAGTTCTTTGTAGTCTCATATAAAGTCATAATGAGTTACACATTAAGGGTGGTGTTGTGTAGTAAGTCTGATAGGGAGAGAGATTAAATGTAGGGTTCTTCATGATTAATAATTTTAAAAAAATGGAAACTGTGGAACCCAAAAAATCAAACAATGGGAGTGGAAAATAAGAAAATCACATACCTTGAAATGTAGCCTCAATTCATCTTCTAGAACATAGATGGGTATCACCAACCAAGGTGGAGTTCTGCGAGATCTTGAGAATCTCAACATAATGAGTCGGGGTTACGGTTCTTTGAAATAGACCAGTGACAATTTTAGCAGTGTTTTTAGTGCTGATAAAGCTTGATCTTTGTTAATGCAAAACAAGGTCAGATAAAAATAAATAATTATAAATAATAATATACTTAGTTATAATTTTAAGTAAATTTATTTCTTTATATATATATTAAAATAATTATATATTTATATATGATAAAAATATATATAAATATAGTTAATAAATTCCTTATTTGAATATATTTATTATAATTTAATAATTATAAATAAATTTATATTTATATCATCAAATATATTTATATAATTATATATATATATATTTTTAATATATATATAATTATATCCATTATTTAAATATATTTGTTATAATTTTATAATTATTTATTTAAATAATGATTTTTTTATAAATATATGAATTATAATTTTAGAAAACTAATATTTGTTTATTTATATAATTATATATATATATATAACCCCTAGTTTTCAACTCAGTGGTAGCTTCCCCTGTGGGTCTCAACGAGGTCTTGAGTTCGAGTCTCGCCAAATACATTTCTATATTTTATGTTTCTTGCATTTCTTTGTAATGTAGACATTTTCCTTAAATAAGTTGAGGATTTTACCATAGCTTATATATATAGTGAGTTGTTTATTAAAATATTTTTTTATAATTATATAAATATTTAAATATAAATATATATTTATTTATACAAATATATTTTTGACATTATTTATAAATATATAATATTAAAAACATGCAATTTAAAAATAAGTGAAATTGAATAGTTAAAAATGACTATAACTGAAAAATATTGAAAAATTGAAAATGTTTTATTAAATAAATATAAACTATTAAAATATTATGTATATATATATATTGAAGTAAATATTGGTATAAATTGAAAATACAAAAACATGGAAAATAAATATATAAAAAATTATAGAGAATGGTTAAATTTAAAAATAAAAAAATAAAAAAGCAAAAAATATTAAAAATGAATAAATAATTCCCAACCATAATAATAATAAAAATAAATACATAAAATTAACTTATTAAAAACATAATATATTAAACGCATCATTTCATATTGAAATTATAAAATATACTAAAATTTGACTAAATTACATAAATATTAGGTGTATGTGTTTCAATATAAGATTTCATTAATTGCATAAATATTTGTGTGTGTGAATTGTATATAAAAATTCATTAATTATTTATATGTATGAGAAATCCATGTAACACATTTTTTATATATGTTAAATAAAAAAATGAAACAACATTTAAATTGAAAAGAGCATTGATATGTTTTTAATTATTACATTATTCATATTTTATATATTTATATTTAATATATATTATTAATTACTATATATAATTAAAATATATATTTGACTTCTGGATTTTTATTAATAATTGTTTAAATAAAAAATTATTTAATAAATTTGTAACTTATTCTTTTTAAATTTTTTGTTTAATTATTATAATTTTTCCATTTTATATATCTATGTTTAATATATTATTTTTATTAATATTTATAATCTATATATATGTAAATTAAATTTATTCATTTTACATATCAAAATATTTAATATATACTATTTATTAATTTTTATAATATATATATATATATATATTCAATTTATAATTTTTTATCAATAATTATTTATTTAATAAATTTTTTAAAATTTTAAAAAAAGTTATGTGTTTAATTATTTACTTATATTTTGGACCTTTTTCAGTGAAAAAAGTGTGATTAAAGTGCACCCTTTATCAACGCTAAAAATAATATACTGATAAAGGTTAAAGTTTATCAACACTATATAAAAGTTCTAATAAAGGATAACATTTATCAGCACTAAAAACAAAGCACTGATAAATGATATGTTTTATCAGTGCATTATTTTGCCCTGATAATAGTAACCCTTTAATCATCACTCTTTATAGTTCAGGTAAAGGTCACCTTTATTAGTGATTTTTTTAGTGATGCTAAATACATTTTTTGTAGTAGTATCATTTCCTCGAACCCTAACTAATGCAGAGCAAATAGCCAATTGATTCAAAATTTTTTGGGTTTTCCTAGTTCTATACCCGGCAATAATTATATATATTTTTATTTATTTATGTATTTATTTGTAAAATCATATTAAATATATTTAAATAATAAATATATTTTTTATATAAATATAAATAAATATGTATAACTATATAATATATATAATTAAATAAATATATTCATAATTATATAAAACCAATTATAAATATATTTGCTTATAATTATAATTATAAAAAAATACATTTATATTTCAATAATTGTAAAATTATAGTAAATATATTTAAATAAAAATGTATTTATTATATTTGTAATTATATATACTTATATATTAATAGATGTATATAATTATATAAAAATATATATTTTTAAATAAATATATATACAAAAAAGGTCTAGCCAAATGTTGAAGATCCTGACCATTAATTAAAATTTAATGAAAAATAAATAAAACACAATAAAAGAATGATGGGGTTAAACACAGAGAGAATCCATGATCCGTATAAATAAACAATATGTTAAAAGTCGCCATAATCATTTTTGGAATCCTAACCAGAATTTCTAACATCATCAGCAGACTCCAACTCTAACTAGGAGTTCCTTTGATTGAACAGTGCAATATACTTCTCCTTGATATTCTCTTGATCAAAGGTGAGTAGAGTCCTAGAAGACATATATCGGCCACGCCCTCGTGTTGCAACCCAGTCATTCTGGTCATGTCCTCAACCACGATTTTTTGGATGATGACTCTGCTTTCGTTTCTTAGATGGTTGACAAACCCCTTTTGTCTCTTCGTTCCCCAACTCAGAAATTCCTTTCTCCAAGACAATCTTCCCATTTACGTTAAGAGTCTACATGTCCATAGAGAGGACATAAAATTCATTGCATCTTTAATAAATATGAACTAACTGCTCCGAATCTAGAACATAAAAAGTATTTGATGTGGTAACCAGCCCCATAACCCTACTCTGTGGAGGGGATTATCCAGGATCCGAGGTAGTGTTACTCACAACAATATACTTATAAGGAATAGAGGACAAATTATCTTTACCCTTCATGTTAGAGGAAGTCAATGCTTATTCTTGGATCAATTCGTTGTCCACTTCATCTTGGATATCATTTTCAAGATGCTCCAAAACACAGTAATCATTAATATTATCATCATGATTTGTATATTACTCTTATGTGGCATCCTTTGAATGATATATAACACAATCTCCCTCTTTCTCAGAATATAAATGCACATTAGGCTGTTATGTTAGAACCTCCTCCATGCCAATTTAATCCCATGATTTCATCCACATGGAGGAAGGGGGTCCTTTACAAAATTTCCCATATACAAATAAAAAATCTACCCTTGTCAAAACTTGAATACCATTCATGCAAAGTGGTATCTTGATGAAAACATCCTTTATGTGGTTAAGCTAAATGAGTAGAATTTCATACATCCCCTCTAATGAAATATCTTCTTCATTCGGCTTCAAAGAAGATTCTTTAGGTCAAGACTTTTATTGAAATTACATTCAACATGTCGGTGACATGAACATAATTAATAAATGATATATCTTCTACATTTCAAAGATTCGTATCCAATTATCTTTCATATTAAGCAGAATTTTGGTAATCTATCATATTCAATTTTAAGCTCGATCTCATAAGATTCAATGGAGAGTTAAATTTTGTCAACCATGTAAGTCCCTCGATCAACCTCAACTAGAAATATTTAATAGTTACCAATGTGAGAACACTCAGTTTCATTATCATGTTTGATGGGAACCCCAATCACATGAATAAGATCATACAATATCTTCGGGTTCCACAACATCCAGTTAATGCAAAAAACTTTGAATCACAATTGTGAATATGACTTACTTACCTCTAATGGGTTGAAGCATATGTCACATTCATTGAAGTTTAAAAATACAAGGCTTTGCATAGATGGTCCCAAATCCGAATGTTGGAAACTTCAAATACTCTGAGGGAAAAATAATGTGGAAGAACCCTCTTCCCTATGAGACACATATTCATTTTTCAAATCCCCATATCGATGTTATTCACATGACTAAATCAAAAAATATAATGGTTTTGATACCCTAGGTAAAATAAATCTTGAAATAATCAAATGGTCACCTAACTTCAAGCATTTGGAGATCACTCTATCATCATCTCTCATATGAATGATGTTCCCCTTCCAATGGATTGACCTACCAGTAGACACTTTGTATATTAAAAAGGTGATTTTTTCCTCAATATCCAAAACAGAGATAGTCTACTTGATATAATTACTAGTGGATTTTCATTATTCATATCTAATAATTCCATACATATGGGATTTGAAAAATAACTATCCCAAAGTGGATTTATAAAGGGAATATGCCATCTACCAAAAAACAATGGCATCATGGCGGGATTACCTTGACACTCTGGCGACCTAAAATTGGGGGACATCTTATGGAGGCACATATCGGTGTGGCATGAATTCGGTAGATGGATCCTCTTTAGGTTATGGAGTCATGAGGTGCATCATGAATTATTATCTGGTCTTGTGGTGGGCGAGGAAGTTGATTTCTGTCAGGGATGGATGTTTAAGAAGTACAATATGATTGGACAAACCATAATCACCATCTTTGGGAGATAAATGATCATGATTCCTAAATTCGATCCTTTTAATATTATATATATAAATATATTTCCAAATTGCATGAACCATGTGTTATAACCCATGGTATTCTAAATGTATTAAAAATAAAGATATAATAAGTTATAGGATGATAATTATGGAATTTAACTACCACCAAAATCAAATAAAACATCAACTCATGAAGTAAATAAAAAATAACATATGGGATCAACCACCTCCCATACCTCTAAGCTGACAGCCTCTACAATAGGTTTTGGGTTGTTACCAAGACCCATCATCCTCAAGGAGAGTAGTAGTGTCATCTGATGGGTTGGGACCCTTCAGGGTTCAAGGAATCTGTTCTCCAGATGAATATGAGTCCTTAAGTGAAGTATTTAAATAAGCACTCTCAGTACCTAGGGCTTGGTTATCAGCTCAGATAACTCCATGAGCGATGTTGAATACCTCATGGAAGACTTAATTGTTGCATTATATGTTTAAGATGTAAAGAAAATTGGGACATTATATATTAGATTCCATTTGATTAAATCACTACCATGATTAGTATTTGCAGCCCCTTTCACTATAGAGACCCCAAACTTCATGTACATGGACATTACATTACATTTTCAGAATACCTAATACATAACAAAAACAGACACCAATTGACCATAATAGTTTAGTGTCTATGGAAACTCAGAATATAATCTTCTAATCTTGGTGAAACATCTTCAACATCTCCCATACAGATCTTCCTTTTTTTCTTACATAAAAACATTATTTATATCCTAGAAAAAAGAAAACCTATAAAGGGTGAGCTAAAATGATTAGTAAGGGTAAGCATTGAGAATATAAAAAACCCATATACATTTGAACTTCAAAACATGAAGATAAAGTTTACACATCGAAATTTTGAGTTGTGAAATAAATCTTGGCAGTACGTAAGGCATAGGTCATTAAAGGAACATCAATCATGATAAAGTAGCATGGGAAGAAAACATTTAATTGTGGAAAACCATTAATCACATGATACGATTTCTATAGTAGCCAAGTCATTGCTGCCAAGACTATCTTAGTGGACAAAGTTTCTTTCTGAATCGAGTTCACTCCTCATTCTAGTCATGTATCACTAACCCAGATTAACTTACCATTCCATCCATGTCTATCTAATGAGATATAAATCTTTACCCAAGGAATTTGACGGAGATATATGTTCCACCCATCTCATAATGAAATAATTCTTACTTGGCCCACAACAAAAACATAAATAATTCATCATAACCCAGAGAATAAAATGGGTTTCATAAACATCATCCCATCATAACATAATCCATATAAAACAAATGGATATCATTTCATAATAAGAGAAGTTAAACCATGTAAATCATAGAGACATTATTCTTGAAACATAAACATTCTAAATAATGTAATCTTAGATGGAAAATAGTTTTGATAAAACACATGAAATGAATTCTTGAGGAAAATATCCTTTCTTCTTCAAAATCATTTTATTTTCTTAAAATTCAATGAAATTTTAAAAGAAAAGTATTTTTTTTGAAAATAATCATGAAATATTGTACAGGAATCTTTAGGAAAATAAGTTGTTATGAAACTGTAAAAATACATTCATGCCATATAAGTTAAAAAAACATTATTCTCGTACTTTTGTCGGAAAACTCAAAAAGTACCTCGTATGGTAAACAAAAGAAAGATTCCTTACATAACACAATGTAAAAGTCAAAGAGGGGTAAACATGAATTTAAACATACATGGAATAATATTAAACAATTTATGAAAAACATATTTATGGACATAGATGAAAAATATAACCCCAGTAAATACTTACGAATAAACAATCTCGGATAAAAATGAGATTGGAAAAGTTATCCCTTACCTTAGGTCTGATATGCTTCGTACGTATCTGAACCTCTTGTATAATGATATTAATAATGTCATTTACTTATTACATAATCATATTCATTATTATTATATCATATATGGTTCACTTATGACATTATATTACCCGTTCTTTTGTAAATTCCATGTTAAAGCGGCGTTTTGGGTAAAATGGTATTATTTATCGTACGTGTTTGGACTTGTTGTTATTGATATTATTATTTCTTATATCATGATTTAATTACATCAATAATGTAAATAATGATTTATATATCATATATATTCAGTATATATATATATATATAATAGATATATAAATGAAATGAAATACACCGTTCATGGAGACGGTAGGCCGTACGTACGCATGAACGATGTTTTCCTTTCCTTATTGACTTGAATGGAAGTAAGTAGATGAAATATATATATACATATATCCAGTATCTTTATTATGTCATATATTTCATTATTATTCATTATATATACTTTATAATCATTCTTGAATGGTTAACACAGAGAATGAATGTCATCGTGTCATGGAGACGGTAATCTGTATGTACGCACGAGCAAGGATATCGTTCCCTTAATTATTGAATTGAATTGGAGTGGATGATTTGAAATCTCAGAATCAGTATGATGTTATAATAACCATATATAGTTATTCATTACACCACTATATCTATCCAAGTAAGGTGGTGGTGGAAAAATAGGTTACACCATGACGTGGAGACGGTATTCTATACGTACGAACGCGCGGTGATTTCATTTTCCGTGGGATGAAATGAAGGTGAAATGGGTTTGTTTAAAATTTATAATAACATGTCAGTATATTATTGATACTTATGTAATTAATTTATATTGAAACAAATAAATAAGAAGAAGTGGAAGAAGAAAGAAACTTGAAAGAATCAGTAGAAGAGATTACCTCTTCTTCGACACACCTCCTTTAAGATTCCTCTTAAGGCACTATAGTTGGTCTTTTGAGGAGACCATAACCTCTATAATGTTTCTGTGGAAGTTGATAAGGGATATGGTCAGGGGTTTTACAAGCTTGAAAGCTCAAAATTGTGTAATGATAAGATGGAGGAGGTTCCCTTTTATAAGGGAGGAGAGGGGTACATTAGGAAAAAAACAAAAAATATTATTTTATAATAAAGTCATATTCGGTTAATAATGGCTCCAAAGTGACTTATTTAAAAGATAAATTTGTTATCGGTCTAAATCCTCTCAACCAATAGGTTTTAGACAATTCTAGGTTTCTATTTTAACCTTATCATTTAGATTTAACTCTAAGTTAAATAATTTAACTTTTACCATGTCTTCTTGTTTTCTTACACTATATTGTTAATAAAATCACTATAACAAACCAAACTAACCCCAAGTGGGTATTTATTAATATATATAACCTTATAAAAGTCATTGGGATGAACCTTATATTTTTAAGAATAGAATAACAATTAATAATATAATATTGGTTTAAAAAACTATTTTATGTCAATTTTCTCACTATTAGGTATTTGATTTTTGTAAAACTCATTACAGCATGAATAGTTATAAAAGAGTTGATTGAATTAATACTAAAATTCCATATTAACCTAAAAAATTAGTGTAATTTATAAAGAGTCTCAAATTACATTTATTTGGGTATTTATAACATCAATTATGTTAATATTTCATTAATAAGGTAATTACTTCCTCATCATTGTGTAATAAATAAATTAAATTATTTAATGTCTAAAAATTATAAATAAAATAATGTTTTCTAGGAAATCTTTTTATATTTATAATTAATATTTATAGTCGAATTTATCTTATGTATAACCCTATATTAGAAATGTTATAGTTATTAAACATTGAGTTTAACTATTTCAACTCTTCTTTAAATAAAATAATAATAAATGTCCTAATCTAATCCAAGTGGACATAAAGGGTGATATTTTATTCCAAAGGTTGTTTTTGGTTGAATCAAACATATAAAATAGAATTATGACATGTGTTAGGGTAATAATAATATCATTTTTACCCTTAATTGCCTTATTTACTTTTAATCGTGGTAAATAAAAGTAAAAAAGTTACTATTGACCAAAAATTATTTTTATCTTATTGAACCAAATTTTAATCCTTGATATTAACCATGTATCTCAGATTTTAGAAATTCCACTCATATAAGTGGTAAAATTAAGTTTTATGTAAATTTTCAAATTCTCCTAGGAGGTGGGTAAAAGACGGTGAAAAGTTCAATAAAATGTTTATTTATATATTATTATTATAAAATGACACCAATGAATTATATTGAACATTTATAGGCATTATGTATCAATTTTTACCGAAAATAAATTTAAATAAAATAAATAATTATTTAAATAAATAGTCTGGTTTTAAATAGTAACCTAGTGTTTTCACTATTCATCAAAATTGAAAGTTTTCAGAAAAATACCAAAAATTCTCCCTAGTCTAATTTTGATATTCTGAATACAAAAATGAAGTCCATTTTGAAATATAAAATTTATAAAATTTCAAAATGTGGGTATTAAAATTCCTAACGGCTAGTTCATAATAATATTATAATAATATCTCATTTAGTGAAACTCGGTACTGCATATAACACACGTTATTGAGGAAGGTTACTCTGGCGTGTAACACAAGCCTAGAATAGTTTTTGGGTATACAGTAAGCTAATATGGTGCCGTGTATAGTGCAAGATACTCTTGGTGTAGCGTACAACACAAGACATTAAAGTAATTAAAAATAATATTTCTCATAAAATCTCAGGGTGTTACATTCTACCCCCCTTAAAATGAATTTCTCCCTCAAAATTTATTGGTCTTATAAATGGTTTACTACTTGAAAGTTTCTTTCATAGAATCCCACATCATAAAATGTAATACTAAAACTTAATTTTAAAAAGGAAAGTTAGAATCATAACGGTCACCCTATGTAACTCAGTACTGGGTTTCCAAACAGGACAACATAAGTGAAAATATGGATACGAAATAGAAATCTAACCATAACGTTTAGATGAAGAGTGGTAGAGAACATGGCTATGAAAAAATCCAAAAATTATAAATCCATGAATTTTTGATGATCTAAGGTACCATCTGATTAATTGGATATGAGGGTACTAGGACAACGTTTTTTGGTTTTCAATATCATTTCCCTAATGTTGATGAATTAAAAGAAATACTTACTTGATTTTGGTATAATCTCCCCATTGTTCATGCCTTGAACAATTTCCACTTAATCTCTTAAATAAATGAAGATAAATTTTTATTCGTGAAGTGTTAGAAGATCATGCGATAGAATGATGGTTCATTCCATCTATCTCAAACAAAAGGTTAGAAAAAGTTATCAAATATACATAAGTCCATATATGGTGAGTTTAATCATATATGATTCAAAAAATGGACTTATACATTATCACTTAATGAAATAAAACTATTTTCTACTAACCAGGGACTTCCTGTAGGCCAGTGGTATGTGATTAAGGCATGTTGCACTTTGGTTGTGGGTTCGATTCCCACTGCCTTGTCTGATGCGACGTGTTGTCTCTCGTCCTAAGGGTTGTCCTTTTTCAAAAACTGTACTATTATAACATAACAAAAAGTTCTAGCCTTAAACAATACTATCTAATGTATAACTTAATCTATTCCATTCTTTAGGTTTATCCAAAATACTTCAGTCCAATCTCATAGTATAATTAAAATGATTACTAGAAAGGTCATCTACCAAGAATTGAATACAATCATTTATCACCCGTATATCATAAGATATATATATATATCTTTTTGGTCACTTTCTAAACATGTGAAATACTTAATCATGTATTCTCCTGAAACATGAGTACCCATTGAACCATAGTGAAAACATGAATGTTGTCAAAAGTTAACTCATTCCACATACAAAAATCCCAAAATTCTGTATACTCAAACCATGATATCACTTTGTCATTATACCAGTCATGAGCTCATTAATACTAGAAAACATCTCATTATCTCCTTATCCTTTAATTATTCACATATCATCTACCTTCCAAAAATATTTGAATATACTTTATGGTTACCGGTACCATTCATCATATACATTCAAAAACTCAAGGAAAAACAACAGTGAAATAATCCTTAAGTTTTTCATTATTCCATAGTACCATACATTATTCTTGATAAACATACAATCATTACACTACCTGCTTAGACCACAGACAGAGCTTCATCATTTCTTTCATCTCATATATCATTTATATTCTCTTCATCATCATCCACATAAATACTACCCATATGATGTTTATGATTTTCTTCATGAGATTTTCCCTTAGGGAATTGGTTGCATAATGCCCGTGCATTCCACATTTAAAATATTTAACTGTTTTTGATGTCTTAGTAATACCATTATCATTGTACATGGTGTTAACTTAACCTTTTCCTTTACAATTACTGGCTTTGTGTCCTTTTCCACTCCCAAATAATCTTCCAGTTCCTTTGAAACATTCTCCCTTATGCCTCTTCCCACATGATTTATATGAGGTAAATTGAACTTTCTTTCCACTATGATCATCATGAAACTCCATCTTTCTCTTATTAGATGAGTCTGGAAACATACCAAAGTTGATATTATTGATCATATTATGAGATTACGGATTAGGAATAATAACAATATGTGGACTTCCAGATCCAATTTCATTTGGTTTCTCATGAATAATATCATTCAATTGTCCATCATATCCTCCATTATCATGAATCTTCCTGTTTCATCCATTTTCTAAAACCCAAAAAGAATAGTGTGAGAGGCAGAAATCATAATCAAGGGAGATTACCTTCAATATATTACATATTAGGTTTAATTATAATATCGTTACTGTAACTATAGGACTATAACCTATACTTATACTTAACCTTAGGGACATCCCTATACATACCTTAGAAATATCTCTAGGGATTTCACTAAAGTTTTCGCATCCTCGTTTCCAAAGGTTAACTAATACTTTCCTCTGATACCAACTGTAGAGACCCCAAACATAACGTACATGGAAATTACATTACTTTTGAGGAATACCTAATACATAACAAAAAAAGACACCAAAGGACCTTAATAGTTTAGTGTCTTCGGAAACTCGGAATATAATCTTCGAATCATGGTGAAAGATCTTCAACATCTCCCATAATGATCTTCCCTTTTTTTCATACATAAAACCTTTCTTTGTATCCTTGGGAAAATAAAACATATAAAGGTTGAGATCAAATGCTCAGTAAGGGTAATCATGGAGAAAATAAAACAAACCATATACATTTGAACTTCAAAACATGAACATAAAGTCTACACATCAAAATCTAGAGTTGTGAAATAAATCTTGGTAGTGTGTAAGGAATAGGTCCTAAAGGAACATCAATCATGATAAATTAGAATGGGAATAAAACATTTAATTTTTTCAAACCATTAAGAACATGATATGATTTCAATAGTATTCAAGGCATTGCTTCCAAGACCATCTTAGTGGACAAAGTCCTTTTCTGAATCGAGTTCACTCCTCATTCCAGTAATGTATCACTGAACCATATTAGCTTACCGTTCCAGCCATGTCTATCTCATGAGATATAAATCATTACCCAATGAATTGGAGGGAGATATAGGTCCCACACATCTCATAATGAAGTCATTCTTACTTTTTCCACAACATAAACATAAATCATTCATCACAACCTAAAGAATAAAATGGGTTTCATAAACATCATCCCATCATAATACAATCCATATAAAACCAATGGATATCATTTCATCATAAGAGAACTGAAACCATAATATCATTGATACATTATACTTGAAACATAAACATGCTAAATAATGTCATTTTAGATGGAAAATAGTTTTGATAAAACACTTGAAATGAATTCTTGAGGAAAATATCATTTCTTCTTCAAAATCATTTTCTTTTCTCTAAAAGGAATAAAATTTTAAAATACAAGTATTTTGTTGAAAATAATCATGAAATATTTTATAGAAATATTCATGAAAATAAGGCATTATTATACCGTAAAAATCCATTCAGTCCATATATGTTAAAAAAATATTCTTCTCTTACTTTTCTCAAAAAAGTCAAAAAGTACATCGTATGGTAATCAAAAGAAAGATTCCTTACATAACACAATGGAAACGTCAAATAGGGGTAAACATGACTTTAAACATACATGTAAGAATATTAAAAACTTTATGGAAAACATTTTTATGCGCATGGATGAAAAATATAACCCCAGTAAATACATACGAATAAACAATCTCAGATAAAAATGTGATTGGAAAATTTATCCCTTTCCTTAGGTATGATATGTTTCGTACGTATCCAAACCTTCTATATAATGATATAAATAATGTAATTGGCTTCTTATAGAATCATATTTATTTTTATGATATCATATATGGTTCACTTATGACTTTATATTACCCATTATTTTGTAAATTCCATGTTAAAGCGGCGTTTTCGGTAAAATCATTTTATTTATCGTACATGTTTGGACTTTTTGTTATTGATATTATTATTACTTATATCATGATTTAATTACATACATAATGTCTATAATTATTTATATATCATATATATTCAGTATATATATATATATAGATAGATAAATGAAATGAAATACACTATTCATGGAGACGGTAGGTCGTACGTACGCATGAACATTGTTTTCCTTTACTTGTTGACTTGAATGGAAGTAATTAGACAATATATATATATATATATACATAAATCCAGTATATTTATTATTTCATATATTTCATTATTATTAATTATATATACTTTATAATCATTCTTTAATGGTTAACATTGAGAATGAATCTCATCACATCGTGGAGACGGTAATCCGTACGTACTCAAGAGCGAGGATATCGTTCCCATAATTATTGAATTGAATTTGAGTGGATGATATAATATCTCAGAATCAGTATGATGTTAGAATAACCATATATAGTTATTCTTTACACCATTATACCCATCCAAGTAAGGTGTTGGTGGAAAAACAGATTACACCACGGCGTGGAGACGGTATTCCGTACGTAAGCACGCGCGGTGATTTCGTTTTCCGTAGGATGGATAAGAGGTGAAATGGGGTTGTTTTATATTTTTAATAACATATCAGAATAATATTGATACTTATGTAATTACTTTATAATGAGACAACTAAAGAAGAAGAAGTTTAAGTTGAAATAATCTTGAAAGAATCGGTAGAAGATATTACCTCTTCTTCGACGCACCTCTTTTAAGCTTCCTCTTAAGGCACTAGAGTTGGTCTTTTGAGGAGACCAGAACCTCCATAATGTTTATATGGAAGTTCATAAGGGAAATGGCCAGTGTATTTCCAAGCTTGAAAGCTCAAAATTGTGTAAATAGAAGAGGGAGGAGGTGCCCATTTATAAGAGAGGAGAGGGGCACATTAGGAAAAAACATAAAATATTATTTTATAATAAAGTCATATTCGGTTAATAATGGCTCCAAAGTGTCTTATTTAGAAGATAAAGTGGGTATGGGTCGAAATAATCTCAAAAAATTGGTTTTAATAAGTTTAGGTTACTATTTTAACCTTATCAATTAGATTTAACTCTAAGTTAAATAATTTAACTTTTACTGTGTATTCTGGTTTTCTTACACTATATGGTTAATAAACATACTATAACAAGACAAACGAACCCCAAGTGGTTCATTATTCATATATATAACCTTATCTACATAATTTGGCAGAACCTTATATTTTTAGGAAAATATTAACAATTAATTATATAATATTTGTTTTAAAAACTATTTTATGTCAATTTTGACACTTTTTGGTAATTGATTTTTTTTGAAAATAATAACAGCATGATTAGTTCTAAAAGATTTAATTTAATCAATACTAACATGTAATATTAACCTAAAAATTATTTTAATTTATAGAAAGTCTCAAATTACATTTTTTGGGTATTTATAACATCAATTATGTTAATATTTCATTAATAAGGTAATTACTACATCATCATTGTGTCATAAATACATTAAATTATTTAATGTATTAAAATTATAAATTAAATACCATTATGTAGGAAATAGTATTATCTTTCTAATTAATATTTATAGTTCAATTTATCTTATGTATAACTCTATATTAAAAATGTTTTAGTTATTAAACTTTGATTTTAACTATTTTAACACTTCTTTAAATAAAATAATAATAAATGTCATAATCTAATCCAAGTGGACCTAAAGGGTAATATTTTATTCCCAAGGTTTTTTTGGTCGAATTACACTTATCTAATCGAATTAGAACATGTTTTAGGGTTATAATAATATCATTTTTACCCTTAATTTCCCTATTTACTTTTAACCGTGGTAAATAAAAGTAAAAAGTTACTATTCACCAAAAAATTTATCTTTTTGAACCTCATTTTACCCTTTGATATTAACCGCATCTCCCAGATTTCAAAATTCCACTCACAGAAGTGGTAAAATTATGTTTTATGTAAATTTTCAAATTCTCCTAGGAGGTGGGTAAAAGACGGTGAAAAGTTCAATAAAATTTTTATATATCTAATATTATAATAAAATTACTCCAATGAATTATATTTAACTTATATAGGTATTATATATCAATTTTTACCTAAAATAAATTTATATAAAATAAATAAGTATTTAAATAAAAAGTCAGTTTTTAAATTTTAACACAGTGTTTTCACTATTCATCAAAATTGAATGTTTTCAGAAAAATACCAAAAATTCACCCTTGGATAATTTCGATATTAAAAATCCAAAAATGAAGTCCATTTTGAAAGATAAAATTTATAAAATTTCAAAAATTGGGTATTACTATTCATAACGGCTAGTTCATAATAATATTATAATAATATCTCGTTTAGTGAAGCTTGGTATTGCGTACAACACATGCTATCGAGGAAGGTTGCTCTGACGTGCGACCCAAGCATAGAATATTGTTTCCTTATAATGTAAGATAATACAGTGTTGTGTATAGCGCATGCTAATCATGGTGTAGCGTACAACACAAGACATCAAGGTAATTAAAAATAATATTTCTCATAAAATCTCGGGGTGTTACATTCACCCACTCTAGATCGGGAAATGAAGTGGCATGTTTAACCACTTCATTAGAAGTTCTATTAGGAGTTGTGAGTATTTTCAAAGAAACAATTCTGTTGTAAGACTTCATTTCACACTTTGTTTGAAGAGTAGGTGAGACAGTCACTTTCTGGTTTCCCATTCCATAGACTAGATGCAAGCAAGTGCCTTTATAAAATTATATGGAAATAAACACAATCTAGAATATCCTTCAAAAAATATGGATGGTAGAGTGTGTACTCTCGTCACCCCTACAAACAAGAATCAACGTCATCAACCCAAAATATTAGGCTACCCATAAGTGTGAGGAGATATATTATGTATTTTATCCTGAGATAATTCCTCGTGAGACTTTATAACAAGGTCCTTTCTAGAGGGTTTCAGACTCCCCGGTTCCACAAATGTCCGGGGACCAAGACAACCACCATTAACAGGGCCCATGCATAGTCCATGCTTCAAGGTCATGGAATATGGTTGAATTCCATCAGCTATTTTCTCCTGCTTCTTTGGTGATGAATGTACAGATATATAATCCATTACAACATACTACATAGGTTCCTTTGATTCACTACCCCACCTCCTACATTCCTTTTCCATATCATCTCACAGGCCACATTTCATGCAAACAAATAGAATATGATAGTTTTCTTTTAGGTGTCCCATTGAATTACATTCCTCAAAAAAGATGAGGAAGCCTTCCATATTTGAATCTAATTTTAATATTATCATCACCATTTAATAGAACTACCTAGTCAATATGGGTTGATTTGTGGTCAATCTCCTCTAGAATCCTTGTACAGTTCCCAAATTGCACCATTAATGCCTCTATCATTATTAATAGGGACACCGGTATATGTGGAGATATCGTGAAGAATGTTTGGGTGCCAAAGAATCCAATTGAGACCATATACCTGAATCCAAACTTATGAAAATTTATTCATAAAATCTCCAAAGTTAAAGTACAGTGACCACTCATGGACCCAAAATAACTCTAGCTTCAAATATAGGGACCCAAGGCTCCATGCCTTTTGATTGAATGTCTCTGAAGAGAAGAGACAGTGCTCTAAACCACATCCTAATGAGACATAATACCAATTGGAAAACACCATATATCAGAAATCCTACTCAGTATGTATTCATGATGCCACATCTTTTATCATTTGGGAAGAATGAGTCTCCAAATTATAGAATTCTTTCACATTTCTATTCATTTAAAGACTACATTGGAGTTTTATTCCATATGGACCATCAAACCTTCCTGATGATATGCTTGATACATGAATCTCGGTAGGATGAAAAATGATGAGCACCCACATATGCTTCTTCCAGGTTCATGTCCGAATCTCCTTCCTTAACAGTATCACTAAGGAAAGATCGATTAATCCAACTTCCTCCATGGAGTAATTTCTTAATATTTATAAAAGGGTTGCATGGAAAATCCATCGAGCCTAATAAGGTTCAGTTGCTATTAGGATCACCATTCAGAGCTCCCATCCGAACTCATCCTCCTATCATAAATATATATATAATTATAAATATAAATATTTATAATTATAATTATAAATAAATATTTTTATTTAAATAATTATAATATTATAATAAATATTTTTAAAAAATAAATTTATTTACTATATTTATAATTATATATATATATTAATATATATATATATATATAATTATATATATATATATAATTATGCACTCATAATATGTATTTTATCACTACTGTTTATATTCCAAATAAAATTTACATGAGGGGCAATGGATTCTCTTTATCTTATATCAAACCTGAGTTCAAATACAGGTGGTTAAAGAATTTTCAAGGAACTATAGCAGTACTGTACCAATCACTACCAAATATCACATCTTACACATCAATGACTTTTATCAGTGTTAAACATAAAATCCCTGATTAAATTATTACATTTAGCAGTTGTTGCTAAAAGTTATGATATATATAACCTTTATCTATGCTAAATAGGTGTTGATAAAGGTGTACCCTTTATCATTTCTATTCTTAGTGTTGATGCATACTTTTGATAAAAATTAATAATAAAATATGTAAAATTATCATATTCAAGTTCAAAAAAAGAATGTTTATTTATATACATTAATTAAAAAATGTATAAATATATTTTATATAAATATGTTATATGAATATTAATTTTTTAATAATTCATATATATATAATGTATGAAAAAAGGTATTTATATATTTAAATATATATATATATATATAATTATGAAATTATAATAAATATATTTAAATAATAGATATATTAATATTTTTAAAATTATATATACCTATATATTATTAAATATATATAGATATATAATTATATATAATTATATAAATATATTTTTATTTATATATAAATA
This sequence comes from Viscum album, assembly GCA_963277665.1. Classification (NCBI taxonomy): domain Eukaryota; kingdom Viridiplantae; phylum Streptophyta; class Magnoliopsida; order Santalales; family Viscaceae; genus Viscum; species Viscum album. The sequence goes on from OY728145.1 coordinate 487,992,333, forward strand.
ATTATACATATACTTATTTATAATTATAATTATGATGAAAAGATCAAGGCATAAGTAAAGATACTGCCCATTTATTAAAATAAAGAATAATATAACAAGAAAAGCAAATGAGGTCAAATAAAAAGACTTTCCATCATCTAGACAACTGTTTTACTAATAATAATAAGAAGGGTCATTCCCATAGTCATAATTAGATAAATCAGTGGTTTCCCATTCTGACTTTGAGTTACCTTAGTTGATAATCATAAGGATTCCTGCCTTGGACCATTCCTACTCTAGGGTAAGCATGACCATTAGATACTTGGAAGAAGATACAGTAGACACATTCCTTGAATGATTGGAATAATCCATCCATGGCCTTCTTTTTAGAGGATCAGTCATTACTTTTCCAATTATAGCATCCTTAATAGAGACACCACATCCTAGAAAACTGAGCTGAGTAGTGTGTAATAAGATCAACCACTTTTCTTTATCATTACTATCATCTGAAATGTTACCCCACTTCCAAATTCCTGAGGAGTAGAAAACATTCTGAATCCCCTGATGATAATTAATATATTTCTAAAAATCTGATTTTCTAGACACATCGTCATGTGAAGAATGTATTAAGAACTCCATAGGAAGTGGTTACACCATACAACCTTTCCCTTAAGGCTGTGAAGGATCAACATTTAGTGTGGCATGTTGAACAAGATCCATGTTTGTAAACGCTTACAACACCACAATTGAATGTCCCTTAGTTTCTAGAGTGATGGTATATGGATCGTGATCCATTTTTATATCCCTATGTTTAGGGATTCACTTCTCCACCTAGACTTCCTCAAGAATATGAAAATCATGGACATTATTCTAAACCTCATGATTTACATGTGTCATCTTTAGAAAAGGCTTCTCACTTGTTCTTGAATAAACTAAATTAACCTACTCATTTACCCTATCAGTAGTTTTACCAAAATAAATCACATTATTATATACTACCTTCCACCTCAATTTCTTCCTACATGAGTTATTAGGATTCCCTTTTAAATAAAAAAATAAAAAACCAAATTCTTACAGAAGTTATCCTTGACATGACCAATAATTTGAAAATCTGAATAGATGTTAATAAGTCTTTCATATACCATATTTAGATATATTTCTTTATCCAGTGCTCAAAAATCTATGTTATTATTCAAGTAAGAGCATAGATCAGCTTCCACCATGCTCCTAGAAAAGTTTCCAAATTTTGAAATCTCAGCAGCCCTATCCATTTCAATTGTAATTCCGATAGAAAAGGCAATATCAAATAAATTCTTAGGATTCCATAAGATCTAATTTTGATAAATAATTTTGATCCAAACTTGAGCCCTATTGTTTTTAATCATAAATGGGTTGAACTTAAAATCACATTCTTGAAAGAACATTATACCTAGAATATATGTGTATTAAATATATTTGTATGTATATATGTGTTTACATTATGTTGTGTGTGTATTAGAGTGTTTTGTGTATGTGTACATATAGATTTTGTACATGTATAGATGTATGTTTGTGTATTTAAATATATGTCAATGTGTACATGATATGTAAAACTATATATATAACTTGTGTGTACATGTGTATATGGATGTAATGTACTTAGTTAACATAAAATTATAAAAAAATATAATATTTAAAAAAAAATACTTATAAAATTTTAAAATATATATATTTAAATAATTATAAATATATAATAAATTTATTTATTAAATTTATAATTATATATACTTATATATTTATATTTATATTTATATGTGATTATATATATTATGTTCTTAGGGGTACAATAACAATGAAACAGACATACCCATCACACTCACAATCCTAAAGGGTAGGTCATTTCCCCACCAAGGGATAACTCTTCTGAATAATGAACTGTAGGCCCAATAAAAAATATGTGAACATGAAATCCCTTTCATTATTGTCTTGCAGGCCTAATATTCAATGCACCCGCATGCATCCACATAGGCTCTCCCATCACTGATGTATCTTTCATTCACCCCCACCATTGTTGTGTCCCCATCACCACATTGAGGGGCATTATCACCAGTAATTGGACTCCCATGAAAACAACAATGATGGAAGGCCCTCATTGTGAACCGACATCATGTGATCCATGCACCAACATAGCCAGCTCTAAACCAACCAATGTCTCTTAAGACACCATCATAGAGATCCCCAATCACCACCTATGATTGGATACGCCCCACAAACTACAAGCCATTTTGGGAATCCCACCAAAACATCTGTTGAACCACTGCCCATGTCATTGTATGGGAGCTCACCAACCTGGTTTCACTACGTAACTTTGTTTTCACCTCCTATTATTATCATCACATGTTCTATCATCAAGTCGCACCACTGATGAATGTTACCCCCACCCCTATTACCATTCCAAATTTGATCGTCGTCGCCTGTCGATTAGCACTGCAACACCATCTCCATACCTAGTAGTGTAGTCACTATTTCCTCAAATGTAATCCCCTACATTGCAGGTGATGCACCAGCACCACCATGGAGGCACCAATAGCATCAATCACCTCTTCTTTTTCTCTTACCAACAATTCTGGAGGTGAAGGGAACGCCACCACACCATCTAACCATCCACGATGTTTAATAAATATATAATTATAAATTAATATATATATACACCAAAATGGAATGAACCATGTGTTATAACCCATGGTCTTAAATTTATTGAAACTAATGATAGCACAAGGTACACAAGGATAACAATGACATTTAACTACCACAAAACTCAAATAAGACATATACTATGGTAATAAAAAAAATATCACCTATGGGAACTACCACCACCCTTACCTTCTTTATTATGGAATCTCCTCCATGTATTGTCTATTTTTAGGTCCCATAATCTTCCTGAAGGTTATCAGTTTCATCTAATGGAATGGTATCCTTCTAGGGATGAGAAATGTATTCACCATACGGACATGATCCCTCCTTTAAAGCCTTTAAATTATCACTCTCAGTGCCTAGGGTTGGTCATCAACTTAGATAAGTCCATAAGCAATACCGAATTCCTCGTGTAATACTTCCTTGCTAAACGATCTATTTAATATGTCAAAAATATAACATTTATTACCAAAGTCTAGAGGATTAAAATAACTTCCCTCATTAGGAGTTAAATCTCATTTCACCCCCTCTATATCTAGAAAGGAAGTAGTGTGTTTAACTACTTCTTTAGAAGTTGGAGTATGAGTTCTGAGTGTTTTGGGTTAGGATATTTGAGTGTTGTTTCATTAGAACGTCGTATCTGATACTTCATTTCACTCTTGGTATGAAGAGTAGGTGAGTCATCCACATTTTGTTTCCCCTACCATAAAAAGGAGGAAAATAGGTTCTTCACTTATATTACATGAAAATAAATACCTTATTGAATATCCTTATAAAAATATATGTGGTTGAGGGTATCCTCTCTTAACCCATATAAACAAGCATCAATATCATAACCCCATTCTTTAGGCTTCCCCAGAGAGTGAAGAGAGATCCCATGCACCCCAACCTGTGGGAAGGACTCTTGAGAGTGTATAACAAGGTCTTTTCGAGAGGGTCCCTAGATCCTAGGTTCCACATATTTATGAGGAGTAATACAACTTCCATTAGCATAGCTCATGCCCAGTCCATGATTTAGGGTTGTGGTATATGAATCAATTCCATCAGTTATAGTCTCTTTCACCATTGAGACTAAATGAGAAGAGATATAATCTCTTCCAACATACTGCATAGGTTCCTTGGATGCACCACCAATCCTCATTTAGTTCTTTTCCAGACTCCCTCATTGCCCACACATCAGGCAAACAAATAGCCTATGATAGTTGTCTTTTAGGCGTCCCACTTAAATAGATTCCTGAAAAAGATAAGGAATATATTCATATGTGACTCTAATTTTAAAATCATCATCATTTATTGAGAAAACAACCTAGTTAATGTGGTTTTCATTGGGTTCAATCACAACTAGAATCATTTTATAATTTCCAAATTGCACCATCTTTGTATCATTTTCAAGTCAAATAGGGACACCAATATATACGACAATTCCGTGAAGTATTTTTTGGTGCCAAATAAATTAATTGATCCCATATAGCTGAATCTAAACTTGAAAAAATGTATTCTTGACATTTTCCATGTTAAATTTCTATGACCACTCAGGGACCCATTATATCCCTCACTTCAGATATAGGGATCCTAGGGTGCATGGTTTTTTTAAGTCTCAAAAAAGAAGACGTAGTAGTATAAACCACATCCTAATGAGACACAATATCAATTGGAAAAACCCCAAATTGAAAATATACTACTTAATATTTCAACATGTCTCCATGGATTTTTTTCCTCTAGGAAGAACAAGTTTCCAAACTATTGAATTCATGAACATTTCTAGTATTTTAGAGACTACATCAAAGTTTGATTATATGTAGATCATCAATCCCATCATGTTGATCCGCTCGATGAATAAATATTGGTATGATGCCAAAGGTTGAGAACCCACATATTCTTCTTCCCAGTTCAGGTCCAAATATCCTTCCTTGAGAGCGTTGCCATTGCAAGATTGATTAATCCAACTTTTTTGAGGGGGGTAATTTCTCAATATAAAGAAAATAGTTTTATGTAAAAGACATTGAGAGAAATAGGGTTCATTCACCATCAATATCGCGACTGGGAGTTCCCATCAGAACTCAACCTCTTATCATAAATATAAATAATTTTATATTTATATAAATTTATAATTATATACAAATATTTATAAATATATGTATTTATAATTATAATTATAAATATATATATATATAATAAATATGTTCAAATAATAAATATATTTATTATATATATAATTAGAGGTGTTTTGGGTACAATTATATTCAAAGATAAACACACACAACACCCGCAAGTGAGGATGGTTGGCCATAGCCCCCCCAAGGGATAACCAACCCATCCATCCTTTATTAATTATATATATATATATAAGATAAGTCCCTAAAGCTTATCCCTCGAGACAAGAAAATAATCCACCATCCACTGTAGTAGCCTTCAATCTACCACCCCTCAATGATTTCTCCACGCCGTTGCACAATATCTCAAACCATAGCAGCCTATGCCAACCTATCATCCTTTCACGCCACCATAGTAGCCATTCAGTTAACTGACCCTCCTAGGTTTCATCACATCATCACTTCCTCAATAGCCACCAATGCTAGTTGATGCTCTAATCCCTTGTGCATCACCACATCATGCCCCCTGATCAAACCCTATCTAGCCAGATATTTTAATATTTGAATCTAATTTTAATATCATCAATACACGTTGACATAAAAAACTAGTTAATATGAGTTTTGTTGAGGTAAATCTCTACTAAAATCATTTTATAATTCCCTAATCTCTCCGTCTCTTTCACTTTGTCAAGGAGAATATGGACACAAATATATATAGTCATATCGTGAAGAATTTTTGGGTGCTAGAGAATAAAATTGAGCCTATATAGCAGAATCCAAACATACACATATGTATTATTGATATTTTTCATATTAAATTACAATGACCACTCATGGACCCAAAACATCACTTTCTTTAGATATAGAAATCCAAGGCTCAAGTAATTCTATTTAAAATTCTTGGAAGAGAAGAGTTAGTGGTAGAAACCATGACCTAATGAGACAAAATATCAATTGGAAAACCCCCAAAAAGGAAAAAATCATACTTACTATGTCTTCCTTTCACCACAAATTTTTGCCTTTGGGAAGAATGAGTCACCCAAATATTGAATTCTTTCACATTACTAGTCTTTCATATACTACATCAGAGTTTACTTCCACATGGACCATTGATCCCTTCATAATGATCCACCCGATGCTTGAATCTTAGTAGGATGTAATAGTTTGAGCAGCCCCAGATTCTTTCACCCGTTTCATGTATAAGTCTCCTTCCCAAACATCATCACCATTGTGAGATCGATTAATCAAACTTCCTACATTGTGTAATTTCTCAAATATCAAGGAAAGAGTTGGGCAAAAAATAAATTGAGCAGAATAGGGATCAGTCACCATCAAGAATTCTACTAGGAGAATGAATCTATACTCATCCTCTTATCATAAAAAAATATATATAATTATATATATTTACTTATATATAATTATATACAAATATTTATAAATATTTTTATTTATACTTATAATTATAATTATATATATTTAAATAATTAAAAAATTATAATAAATATTGTTAAATAATAAATATATTTACTATATTTATGATTATAAATGTTCACGGTACTATTACATTCAAATATAAACACACACAACACGCGCATGTCAAGAAGTCAGGTTATAGCTCCCCCCCTAAAGGATAACCCACTCATCCAACCCTTATTTATTTTACACACACACACAGATATATATATATATATATATGTATGTATATATGTATCTATATATATGATAATCCCATGAATTCAATTGTTCATGCCAAGAACACTGACCACTATCCACTATAACAGGATTCATTAAACTACCCATCTAAAATTTCACCATGTCGCCACACTAGATCTCACGCCACAGCAGCCTCAGCCAACTAGTTGGCCTTTCACACCACCACATCATCCATTTAGTCAACTGTGCTTATTTTATTTTATCACATTTTCTCTTCTTTAACATTCACCAATGCTAGTAACTACTCCCATCCATGTCACATCATCACATAAAGACCCCCGGAACAAACCTCATTTGGCTAGACCTCTCTTCGTACCTACCACTAACGAGGCCCTGAACCAGAAAAGTCTCCATCAGAGACCCACTACATTCACCTCATATGAGGCCGGAACCACCTCCCAATCTCCATCGGATATCATACACATCATATGGAACCCACACGTGCCATAACTTCCTTAGACGAGGCCCACCACATCTTCCTCATTCAATGTCTCCATCAGAGACCCTCCACCTTAGACGAGGCCTGCTTGGACAAATTGGAAAACCAGCACTAGTTACTAGAAGGAAAATTACTACCACATCACTACATTCATCAATTGAAGGTCCACCCCTCATATTAGGGAGGGGTATCTATTATCATCCTGAGTTGAAGGAACCTTGGGAACTATATCCCCCCAAAGACACTTCTTTCTTGAGATCTACACAATAATATCAACTGACTATTGGGTTCCCATCACATCCACTTGCCCAAATATATTATCTTATTTTCCTTTATATTTAACAATATCATGTCCTGCATCGACATAGGACACAACCTCTAACTGCTGAGTCTTTCGAGTATCAAAAAACACCTGATTTTGTACTCCTTTTTTAATTAAAATCTTTATCATGAAATTGAATATGGAAAAACTCATAGCTCCAATTCAAAAGATTGTTCCCAAAAAAATAAAATTCCATGAAAAATTTAGAAATCCAATCATAATGAAATTTCAAATCAAAACCTTCTTCATCAGTATAAAAAATACACGATCAACCAGAGTTGAACCCAAATCAACCTCAACAAGAAAATTGAAAAATGTCAGAATCATGCAGTATCTATTTCCTCATCCATTTTAATGGGAAGTGGAATCAACATCACAATGTCCTAGGATTTTTGGATTCCATACAATCCAATATAGACCATATACCTTTACCCAAATTTGATCATATGAGTTTCCTACATCTGTTTCATTGTATATTTTTCCCCATTCTATAATATGAATAAATTCAGGCTTAAGAGATTATGAATCAAACCCCCATGTCTGTATCATCAATTCCTCAGAAGAGAAGAGGATATGATATAACCCACCTCCCAAAGAAACACTTTCCCAATGACTAAAGCCCCAAATCTCTGACAACTAGACAACCAAATCACTAAGCATCAATGAAAATTAACCCCTAGGAAATATAAGCTGAGTGATGATAGAGTGTCTACCAGTTTCAAGTCTCTCTAAAACCACATCCATATCTGCCTTATAATTGGTGATGCATCCATTACTATGAATGGAAAATGTAGAAGACACTTTTTAGAGGGATAAAGATTACTTACCAAAATCTTCAACACCCTCATGACCTCACTACTCGGCACCAGTCATACCTATGTCTTCAACCTTGAGAGGATCCTGATCACATTGCTTTGATCCATCATTGTTCATACCCAAAATGACCTCATACTCACAACTTCATTGATCTAGAACCACAATAATGAAAGCCATCAATGTTCCCTATGTAATATTATCCACCATCGAGATAGGCAGTTACGTCATGAAAACAATGGAATCATCATTTGGAGAGAGCTCTCGTCACTATGGAAACCCTAGGTGTGATCTATAAATATATTTATAATTATATATAGACACTTTTTAAAAATATATATTTATAATTATAATTAAAAATAAATATATATAATTAAATAATTATAAAATTATAACAATTATATTTATTATATTTATTTATATATATATATATATGTATAATTTTATAAATATATATAATTATATAAAAATATATTTTTAATTATATATTAATATTTTTAAAATATATTTAATTATAAGTATAATTATTAAAATATATATATATATATATATATTTAAATAATTAAAAATTATAGAAAATATATTTATTATTTATATATTATGCACCAGATGGATTTAGGAAGGCCGAGACTATTTAGGGAAAAATTCTGGTCGTATGAGTAAAAATCGCCAAACAGTCCTACTTCATGAAGAACCCTTTCTAGGATCTTCACCTCCTTGATCACCACGAATCCTATTGTTGTATGATCACACAATGATTCACTATTCAAATCCACCCTTACAATGCTGTTTTAAACTGGTTTTGTAATGAATATTCCAAATATAATAATAAATTTCACTTTATGTTTTAATCAATGAATTAATTTTAATCACTATTAAAATGTGCAATTTTAAATTTTTTTATAATTTCCATGTTGGAGGAGATGATTTGGGGGGACCTTGATGAAGTGGAAGAAAAATGGGCCAAAATTGCATGGATCCATGAAGACCTGTCCAATGTTGTTCCTGTTTAGAAAATTCTGTGCATCCCAACAGGATCATATTTTGTGACCTCGTCCCAAATTAAATATGATACATTTCATATTATGGAACTGAATCCTCATTTGTCTTCTTAGATGGCCATCTGAACTGATCTATCCAAAGAATCCAATCTACTCAAAGTCAGATGCGGTGTTCTGTATTGTATCCATATCTCGAGTTGTATGTGTCCAAAGGGTGCCAAAAATTCAATGGAGACATTCAAGATGTGTATCTACAACTTTTTTATTTTCTCCTAAGATATATAATGTTGTCTGGAGGCCAAAACATGTGGTACATGTGGGTTGAATAAATCCATGTGCCTTAAACAACCTTCCCACTATGCCTGTAAATTGGTACCTTGGGGACCCCATTTGGGAGTTCGAATCACAGGCAAGATGCTTCCATTTTGGAATCCCAATGAGGTCTTTTCATCATAACTATATGTTATGTAGGATATGGAATGTTCTATATCAATATCTTCTTCTTCCTACCCTCCCAAGGATTTCTAGACCCCATGTGATCACCTGGGAAGGAACGTGATGTAAATCCCAAGATTCATGTTTGTAATATTTGAATGATATTTTTAATTTCAGGTTGTTAAGTTGTTTTTCATCATCCTATATTCTTATTTTATTTAGTTATGTACTGTTATGTCATGCTCAACTCAAATGATCATGTTTGGGGGTACCCATTCATGTGATGTTTCACACACCGTTCACCACTTCCTTTCCCCCTTTCAATTGCATTGTTTGTGTGGTTCATATTGGTCAATTGAACTCACATAAACACTATCAAGATCATGTACATTTAGGTCATGGTATCACAATGAAATAACATACAAACATGGACATCACATCGAGTTCTTCGGGTGTTGCCTTGGGGAGTTTCAGTTATGATGTCCAACACAAATCACCCAATCATCGGTGGTGTCCGGTGAATCATTGTGTGTTTTTTACGGAACCCTAGGAGTTATCCTAGTATAATCTCAAAAACATTCTGGTTCTCAGTGTTACAAACTAGGTATTAAAATATCATAACCCTATATAACGAATCGATGAAGGATGAACATCAAGAGAGTACCCCGGGTTGATCACATTTAATCAATCTTGTTTACTTCTACATTGTTTTATCGCTTTTCATTTTCTATTTTCATATTTTTTTTATCAAACCAAAGTATTAATAAACCCCATGTACCTTTATACTTTCATAATCAAACCCCTCTTTTTAAATTACTGATCTAGGGATCTGTTGAGAGAAGACCTAGGGTTGTTGTTGTACTACAGAAATTCTAGTCAAAATTAATCAAATAATTTGATGCGCTTGACAACGCGATCAAATTTTTTCACTGTAGCTGGGTATTCAAGATCATTTATATCCATTATTTCATTTTATTTATTTATTTTACTTCTTAATTAGTACTCCTTTAAATACCTCACCCCCATTTGATTGTTTTTGTTTTGGGTTTTTGTCTTTATTTTTGGTTGTTTTTTGTGTGTTCTTTCTTTCTCTCTCTCTCCTCTTCTTATTCTCCATATCCCTCTCCATAATTCTGTATTATAAAATTATATTATTTTTTCACCCTTAATAATTTATTTTATCCATATTCAAAAAAAAAACAATCTTTACAACTTATTTGCATGACCCGATCAGAAAAAGAAAAACTGCTTGAATTTGACCCAGAAATTGAAAAGACACTTCACACTCAAATAAAGGCATCTATAGAAGGTCAATAAAATAACACTAAAGAACCCATTGTGGAACCTCAAGTGTTCATAAACCAATCAAAAATTGAACCCAATCTTATCCAATAAAACATCACTGCAAATAATAAAACCTTAAAAGAACTGACTACCCCAGATGTGGAGTACCAACCTGCGTACATCCAATATCCCGAGGAAATAGCCAACATCAAGTTGAGATCAGGCCTCATCCACATTCTTCCTAAATTTGATGGTCTTCCCGATGAGGACCCTCATAAACACATTAAAAAATTTCACATGGTGTGCTCCACCATGAAACCCCAAAATGTGTATGAGGACTTAATTAAGTTTAGGGCCTTCTCTTTCCTCGTTGATGGTGTAGCCATTGATTGGCCGTACTATTTTCCTACCACAATTGGGAGCTGGAATGACCTAAAAAGACTCTTTCTATAGAAGTGCTTCCCTGCCTCCGGAACTGCATCTATTAGGAAATATATCTATGGTATCAGGAATCGTAAGGAGAGACCCTTCATGAATTCTGGGAGAGATTCAAACGACTCTTCTCAAGCTACCCCCACCACCATATTAGTGAACAACTATTAATCCAATACTTCCATGGGGGACTTATCCCCATGGATCGTGGAATGATTGATGCAACAGCCTATGGTTACTTGGTTGATAAAACTCTTTCCGCAGCTCGGGACTTAATTGACTACATGTCTCAAAATGCACAACAATTTGGTACATGAGATATTGCACCAACTTGAAGAGTTCATGAGGTAAGTCATTCATATATAGAACAAAAGGAAGATAACAAGCATGATGAGATGCATACCCTTCTAAGGCAATTAGCTCAAGCACAAGGTAACTCACCATCTCATCCTATTCCATTACACTGTGGTATTTTTTCTGAAAATTATCATTTTTATGACCTGTTCCCACAACTTCAGGATTCACCCTAGTCTGGTGTTGTCGTGTTTCCAGGGCATCCATTCCCAAAAGCACCTCCCTTCAAGCAAGAACAATTCAGGCCAAATCCAAATCCAGGGTGGCAAGCGCAACCCTAGTACTGACAAGGAGGAAACTCATGCTACCCCAAGTAGAATTTGTATCAACAAGGCTAAGGTATGAAACCTTATTATCCTTCAACATATCAATACAATCATCCTCCTCCTCCCTAATTTGAACTAAGCCTCAAGGATATGGTGAGGAAAATGGCAACCTAGAACCTCTAGTTTCAATAAACCACACAATTGGTAATTAAAGACCTATGAACTCATGTAGGTAAATTGGAGAACACCATCGGTGAGCATAAGATGAAAGGTTCTGGAAAACTACCATCCCAACCCATTTCCAATCCGAAAGATAAAGGTAATTTATGTGCAGTTAGACTTCGTCGTGGTAAATTAGTTTCTCCTTCTACAGATTCTACGCAAACAGGTATGTCCCCCTCTTGAAAACAATATTTCTCTACAATTATAAGATTCCAATCATGAAAAAAGGGCAATCAAATTATCATTAAGGATTCCCATAAACAATCAATTCCTCTTCCTTTCCCTTAATGTCTCTCTAAATCTAATAAAAAAATGATAATGAGATTGACAATGAAATAATGTATACATTCAAAAACGTTCAAGTTAATATTCCATTGTTGGATGTAATCAAGAAAATTCCTCATTATGAAATGTTTCTTAAAGAACATTGCACCCATAGACAAAGGCTATAGGGGAATGGGAGACTAAACATGGGGATTAATGTATCGGCCTTGATTCAACCAGAAATAACAACAAACTGCAACGATCTGGGCACATTCACAATACAGTGTACCATAGGGGAGACTTTCTTTTATGATGTTATACTAGATTTAGGTTCTTCCATTAATGTAATGCCTCACCCCATGTACACCTCCCTTCAGGTTGGAGAGCTTCAACCAACATGAATTTTTGAACAGCATTCCAACAGAAGTATTACGCATCCAATAGGGGTGATTAAGGATGTCCTTGTAAGAGTGAAGAACATCATCTTACCGACTGATTTCTATATTCTTGAGATGGAAGATACCCAAACACAAGTAAATGATCCTCTAATACTTGGGAGGCCATTCCTCAAAACAGCAACAAAAATCATCAACGTCCACAATGGTACGTTGTCCATGGAATTCGGAGGAGAAATGGTCAGTTTTAACATTATTGAGGCTATGAAACACCCTGTTGAATAACACTCCACTCTTCATGTCTATTCGATGGAAGTGCTCTCAAACAATGCACACACACACAATTCTCTCCTCATCCCAAATTATGATTCTTTTTCATTTTCTTCACCCATGGATGATTTGAGTTTTGACTCATGATTTGATTGTTGTGTGGGTTCGAAAAAGTGTAAATGTTGTGCATTAATTGATGAGTGTGTTCATTCTGAGGTACCCATGACCGTCGACGATTCTGAAAATCTCATTTCAATAGATTCTCTATCTTTAGAGGATAAACATGAGTAGATAGACAGTTTAATGGACCTCACTCCCCCAAAATTCCCTCCCTCAATCCAGAAACCACCAGTTTTGGAACTTAAACAACTTCCTTCAAATTTAAAATATGCATATCTTGAGGGTATTGAACAATTTTCCATCATTATTTCTAATCACCTCTCTCCACAACAAAAATTGAAACTGCTCAAACTTTTTAGAGAGTGTTAAAAGGAAATAAGATAGACATTGGCTGATATTCCTTGGATTATCCCATCTATTTGTATGCACTATATACTTTTGGATGATGAGGCTAAGCCCATGGGACAATCTCAATGCCGGTTGAATCCAACTCTCCTTGAAGTGGTAAAATCAGAAGTCAGTAAATTACTTACTATGGGGATCATTTATCACATATCCGATAGAAAATGGGTTAGCCCATTGTAAATTGGGCCTAAAAAATAGGAATAATAGTTCTGTCAAATGAAAGGAATGAATTGGTTCCAACACGTGTGCAAAACAGTTGGCGAGTCTGTATTAACTACATTAGACTGAATGAATCCACACAGAAGGACCACTTTCTTTTTCATTTTATTGACCAAATGTTAGAAAGATTTACTGCTAAGTCCCATTATTGTTTCCCTGATGGCTATTTGGGTTATTTCCAAATTCATATAGCCCCCGATGATCATGAAAAGGTAACATTTACTTATCCATTCGGCACATTTTCATACAGAAGTATTCCACTCAGTCTATTTAATGCTCCTGGTACTTCTCAACAATGTATGTTGAGTATTTTTTTGAGTACCTTGAGAGTTGTATAGAAATATTTATGGTTGATTTCACGATATATGGTTCCTCTTTTGATTATTGTTTGGATCACCAAGGTTCTATCCTTCACCACTGCATTGAAAAAATCTTATTTTAAATTATGAGAAATGTCATTTCATGGTGGAGTCAGGGATACTTCTTGAGAATGTTATTTCAAATAAAAGAATTCAATTTGATAGATCTAAAATTGAATTAATTTTATCCCTTCCAAATCTAAAATGTGTTCGTGAGGTGCGATCTTTCTTGGATCATGCTAGTTTTTACCACCGATTCATTAAAGACATTAGTAATATTGCATTTCCATTGTCCCGTTTATTACAAAAATATTTTGACTTTGTGTTTGATAAAAATTGTGAGGATGCATTCAATTCACTTAAATGGAGTCTCACATAACCTCCCATAATCCAACATCCAAGGTGGGATCACCCCATCAAACTTATGTGTGATTCATCTAACATTGAATTTGGTGCAGTTTTATCACCAAGGGTTCAGAAGGCTCCTCATTTCATTGTGTATGCCTCACATTCTCTTGACCCTGCCTAGATAAACTACACGCCCACTAAAAAATAACTCCTTTCTACTGCGTTGGCCTTGGAAAAATATCATTCACATCTTCTTCGGTCAAAAGTGATTGTGTTTTTTGACCATGTTTCCCTTCGATTCATCTTAATGAAAACTAAAGCTAAATCCCGCATCATACGGTGGATGATCCTCCTCCAAGAGATTGACCTTAAGATTAGAGATTAGAGGGGAGTAGAAAATGTTGTTGCTGACCACATTAGTATCATTTCTCCACCATTGGACCATCATGTTAACCCATCCCTCCCCATTGGATAATTCATAACTAATGAGATCCTTTGTGATGCTGTGGACCATACCCCATGATATGCGGACATTTTTTATTTTCTAGCAACATCTAGGGTCCCCACGGATTTCAGAATTTCACAATCCCAGAGACTTATGCATGATTCTCGATGATACATTTGGAATGACCCATACTGGTGGAGAATCTTTTGTGACCAAGTAGTTCGTCGGTGTTTCCCTGACCATGATTTCACCTCTGTTTGGACCTTTTTCCACACCTTGGCCTGTGGGGGCCACTTTGTCTTTCAATGTAATGCTCGAAAGGTTCTTCACTCAGGACATTATTGGCCAACATTGTATAGGGATGCCCATAGATTTTGAAAGTCGTGTAGTAATTTTCAATTCATAGGGAATATCTCCAAGAGGAATGAAATTCCCCAAAAACAGATGTTATTCAATGAAATTTTTGATGTATGGGGCACTGACTTCATGGGGCCTTTTCCAAATTCATTTGGCTTTTTATACATTTTATTGGTTGCTGACTATGTATCTAAATGGGTGGAACCACAGGCCACTAGGACCAATGACTCTCATGCGGTGGTTGATTTTGTGAGGTCGCAGATTTTTAGTAGGTTTGGTTTACCGAGATTCATCATTAGTGATCAGGGTTCACATTTTTGCAATCTCAACATGAAAATTTTACTTCGTAAGTATGGGGCTGATCATAAAGTCTCCACTGCATATCACCCCCAATCAAACAGACAATCATAAATCTCAAATCGGTAAGTTAAACAAATCTTGTAAAAATGGTACAACCCAATAGGAAGGATTGGAGTTTGCGCTTGGATGATGCACTTTGGGCATACCATACAGCATAAAAAACCCCAATAAGAATGTCACCATAGAGGATTGTGTTTGGAAAGGATTTTCACCAACTGGTGGAGGTAGAACACCATGCATATTGGGCTGTTAAATAATGTAATATGAATCATTTAGATACAGGTGAGCATAAGAATCTACAGATTCAAGAGTTGGAAGAAATTATATATGATGAATATGAGAACTCCCAGTTCTATAAAGAGAAAAAAGGCCATCCATGATAGAAAAATTCATCATCGGAAGTTCCATATTGGTGATAAGGTCCCCATGTACAATTCCAGGTTAAATATCCACCCAAATAAGCTTTGTTCCAGATGATTCTGGCCTTATACTATTACTATTGTTTACACTTTTGGTGCAATACATTTTTTTCATGAGTATAGGGGATAAATTTTAACCGTCAATGGGCAGTGACTTAAACACTTCTATGAGGATTTTCCAAAGAATTTGGTAGAGGAAATCCACCTTCTAAATGCAACATACTAGTAAAACAAACTAGGTTTTATCCTTCCTTCTCACATTCTCAATTATTTCAGTGAGGACACTACCCCTTCTAAGTGTGGGGGTGGATACATTCCTAGGTTCATTAGGATTTCCATTTTCATTCTTTTTTCATCTCATTCTATCCTTCTTTATGGTATTTTCATTTTTCCCCATAAAAAATTTCAATGTTCCATAATATTGTGACCATAAGGTGGGAATGTAAATTTACTATAAGGAAGTCGAAAAAGACTATCAAGGAGTGATTTTTAGCGAATTGGATTTCTGTAAATGATATAAATGGTTGTATCTATGTGAAACCTTTGAGATGGTTGTTACCCCTTTTGTGGGAAGTTTTTAGAAAAACTATGTCATTAATATCACCACACATTTTTTCACCAAAACACAAAGTGTTAATATTAATACTTACTATAAGGTAAATATAAGTTAGGTTAATATTTATCATCTTAAAATGATATGTACATACGTTCGTTCCTTATCCGATCTATTTCATTTCTATACCAGATTTAATTATGCGTGTGTACCTGATATCTAACTATAGCACACCTTAAAAAAACAATTTTTGGTTGTGTATTAGGCAAGTCATAATCAACTCCTTCGCATCCTTTAATCTTGTTATAACTATTACAATTAGTGTCGTGAGGAGATCAAACAAGGGTTGAGTGATGATTGTGAGATTTGCTCCAAATGCAACTTCTGAAAAAAAACAAAAATAATATATTCAGGGAGTGATGAAATGTGAAACATATGGGTATATCTAGGTTAGGAGACAATGGTTTGACCTTCAGTAAAGCTTAATTGAGTGGGTCTTGAAATATGATTACAAAGGATGTAGGGAAGGTTTGATGGACAAAATCATTAAAGGTTAATAATGTTAAAATAACCTATATTTTTTGGATAGAAGTGAAAAGAATAGTATGGAATGGTTTTCACACACACGTGTAGAGTTTGTGGCATGGTTAACTCTTGGATTCCTTTCTTAATTTGGTATCATGAATCTTTTTAAATATCATTGTGATATGATTTATGAGAAATATTTTTACATTTTCACTAGGAAGAAATCCTTGTTCTGGTTTGTGAATTTATCACATTACTTTAATTTATACATGCATAATTTTTTTTATATGTGTTTTTTCCCAAGAGTGCAAATTTTTAGGTGTGGGTGTGTGATCACACATCGATTCACTATTCAAATCCAACCTTACAATGCTGTTTTAAACTGGTTTTGTAATAAATATTCAAAATATAATAATAAATTGAACTTTAGGATTTAATCAATGAATTAATGTTAATAACTATTAAAATGGTCAATTTTACTTGTTTTTATTATTTCAATGTAAGAGGAGATGATTTGGAGGGCCATTGATGAAGTGGAAGAAAAATGGACAGAAATTGCATGGATCCATGAAGACCTGTCCACTGTTGTTCTTGTTTAGAACATTTAGTGCATCCAAATGGGCTCATATTTTGTTCTCCGGTCCACAATTTAATGGGATAAATTTCATATTAAGGAACTAAAGCCTCATTCGGCCTCTACAATGCCCATCTAAACTGATTTGTCCGAGGAACCAAATCTTCACAAAGTTAGATGTGGTGTTCTATATTTTATCAATATCTCGAGTTGTATGTTTCCATAGGGTGCCAAACATTTTATTTAGATAGTCAAGGGTAGGTATACAACTTTTTTATTTTATCCAAATCGAGATAATGCTGTCTGGAAGCAGAAACATGTGGTATAAGTGGGTTGATGAAATTGGTGTGCCTTAAACCACCTTCTCTCTTTGCCTATAAATTGGCACCATGGGTACCCCATTTGGGAGTTCTAATCAGAGGAAAGGTGCTTCCGTTTGGAGTCCCAAATATGTATTTTCATCATCAATAAAACTTATAGAGGCTATGGGATATGATACTTCAACATCTTCTTCTTCCTCCCCTCCCATGGATTTCTAAACCCCTTGTGATCTCCCAGGGAGAAACGTGATGTAAATCCCAAGCTTCATGTTTTTAATATTTGAATGATCTTTTAAATTTCAGGTTTTTATGTTGTTTTTCATCATACGATATTTTTATTTTACTGAGTTATGTACTGGTATGTCATGCTCAACTCATATGATCGTGTTTGGGGGTACCCATTCATGTGATGTTTCACCCACCGTTGACCACTTCTTTTCCCCCTTTCAATTGTAGTGTTTGTGTGGTTCATATTTGTCAATTGAACTCGCATAAATATTGTCATGTTCATGTACATTTATGTCATGGTATCACAATTAAATAACATACAAACCTGGACAGTAGATCAAGTTCTTCGTGTGTTGCCTTGGTGAGTTGCGGTTATGATGTCCAACACAAATCACACAATCATTGGCGGTGTCTAGTGAATCATTGTGTGTTTTCGACTAAACCATAGGAGGTATCATAGTATAAAATAAATAACATTATGGTTATTGGTGTTATAAACTAGGGATTAAAAGATCATAACCCTATATCATGAAGCGATGAAGGACGAACATCATGAGAGTACCCTGGGTTGATCACATTTAATCAATCTTGTTTACTTCTACGTTGTTTTATCGCTTTCATTTTGTATTGTCATATTTTATCATCAAACCCAAGTATTAATAAACCCCATGTACATTTATACATTCATAATCAAAACCCTATTTTTAAATTAATGATCTGAGGCTCTATCTAGAGACGACCTAGGGTTGCTACTGTACTGCCAAAATTCTAGTCAAAATTAAACAACTAATTTGACGTGCTCGACAACTCGATAAAATTTTGGTGCTGTTTGTGGGGATTAAGGATCATTTATTTTATTTATTTAAATTTATTTATTTATTTTACTTCTTAATTATCACTCCTTTCAATACCCCATCCCCATTTGATTGTTTTTGTTTTGGATTTTTGTCTTTATTTTTGATTGTTTTATGTGTGTTCTCTCTCTCTCTCCTCTTCTTCTTCTCCATCTCCCTATCCATAATTCTGTATTATAAAATTCTATTATTTTTTTAACATTATTAATTTATTTTTTCCACATTAAAAAAATACTTCACATTTTATTTGCATGACCTAATCAGAAAAAGAAAAACTGCATGAATTTGACCTGAAAATTGAAAAGACACATCACACACAAATCAAGGAATCTAGAGAAGGTCAATCAAGTAACACTAAGGAACCCATTGTGGAAACTCAAGTGTTCATAAACCAATCAATAATTGAACCCAGTCTTGTCCAAGAAAACATGGCTACAAATAATAGATCCTTAAAAGAACTGACTAGCACAGATATGGAGTACCAACCTGCGTACATCCAATATCCCGATGAAGAATCCAACTTCAATATGAGATCAAGCCTCATCCACCTTCTTCCTAAATTCCATGGCCTTCTCAGTGAGGACCCTCATAAACACCTTAAGGAATTTCACATAGTGTGATCCTCCATGAAACCCCAAAATGTGTTTGTGGACTTAATTATGTTTAGGCCCTTCCCTCTCTCCCTTGATGGTGTTGCCAAAGATTGGACATACTATTTGCCTACCAAAATTGTGGGATAGAATGACCTAAAAAACACTATTTCTATAGAAGTTCTTCCCATCCTCTTGAACTGCATCTATTAGGAAATAAATCTATGTCATTAGGCAATCACAAGGAGAGACCCTTCATGAATACTGGGAGATATTCAAACGACTCTGGTAAAGCTACACCCACCACCAGATTAGTGAAAAACTATTAATCCAATACATATATGAGGGACTTGTCCACATGGATCATGGAATGTGTGATGTATCAGCTGGTGGTTCCTTGGTTGATAAAACTCCTTCTGTTGCTCGGGACTTAATATCCAACATGGATTAAAATAGTCAACAATTTGGTACATGATCTATTGCACCAACTCGAGGAGTTCATGAGGTAAAAAATTCATCTCTAGAACAAAGGGTGGACAATAAGCTTGATGAGATTAATACTCTTCTAAGGTAATTAGATCAAGCACAATGTAACTCACCATCTCCTCTTGCTCCATTACACTGTGGTATTTGTTCTGAAAATTCTCATTTTTCAGACCAATGCCCACAACTTCAGGATTCACCCGAGTCTCGTGCAGCTGTGTTTCCTGGGCATCCATTCCAACAAGCACCTACCTTCAAGCAAGAACAATTCATGCCAAATCCAAATCCATGGTGTAAATTGCAACCCCAGTACCAAAAAGGAGGAAACTCAAGCTACCCCAAGAAGAATTGGTATCAACAAGGCCAAGGTATGCAACCTTCTTATCCTTAAACTTCTCAAAACAATCATCCTCCTACTCCCAAATCTGAACAAAGCCTCAAGGATATAGTGAAGAAAATTGGAACCCAGAACCTCCAGTTACAACAAACCACACAATCGGAAATTCATGACCTATGAACACAAGTGGGGAAATTGGTGAACACCATCGGTGAGCTTAAGATGCACGGTTTTGGACAACTACCATCCCTACTCATTGAAAATACGAAGGATTAAGGTAATGTATCTGTAGTTACACTTCTTAGTGGAAAAGAAGTTTCTACTTCTACTGATTCTATGCAACAGGTATGTCCCCCTCTTCAAAACACTCTTTCTCCACCAATAAAAGATTCCAATGAAGATGAAAAATAAAAAGGGCACTAAAATTATCATTAAGGATTCCCTTGAACAATACATTCATCTTCCATTCCATCAAAGACTCTCTAAATCTAATAAAAATACTGATAATGAAATTGAAAATGAAATAATGGATACATTTAAAAAATTTCATGTTAATATTCCTTTGTTGGATGCAATCAAGAAAATTCACCATTATGCCAAATTTCTTAAAGAACATTGCACCCATTGACGAAAGATGAAGGGGAATGAGAGAGTCAACTTGGGAAGGAATGCCTCGGCCTTGATTCAACTAGCAATGCCAACCAAATTTAAGGATCTGGGAACATTCAAAATACTGTGTACCATAGTGGAGACATTCTTTTCTGATGCTATTCTAAATTTAGGTGCTTCCATTAACGTAATGCCTCACTCTGTGTACACTTCATTGTAGATTGGAGAGCTTCAACCAATGGGAATTGTCGTAAAACATGCTAACCGAAGTATTATTCATCCAACATGAGTGATTGAGTATGTCCTTGTAAGAGCTAAGAATACCATCTTCCATGTTGATTTCTACATTCTTGAGATGGAAGATACCTGAACCCAAGGATATGCTCCTCTCATACATGGGAGGCCATTCCTCAAAACCGCAAAGAAAATCATCAATGTTCACAATTGTACAATGTTTATGGAATTCGGAGGAGAAAGGTCCATTTTAACATCTTTGAGGCTATGAAACACCCAGTGGAAGATCACTCCACTCTCTCTATCTATTCAATGGAATTTCTCTCAAACGATGCACACACACACAATTATCTCCTCAACCCAAATTCTGATTCATTTTCTTTTTCATCACTATTTGATAATTTGAGTTTTGAGTTATGTTTTGAGTGTTGTGTGGGTTCTGAAAAGTGTAAATTTTGTGCTTTAATTGATGAGTGTGTTCATTCTGAGGTACCCATGACCGTCAATGATTCTATAAATCTCATTTCAATAGATTCTCTATCTTTAGAGAATAAACATGTGGAGATAGACAGTTTAAAGGACCTCACTCCCCCTAAATTCTATACCTCAATCAAAAAACCCCCAGTGTTGGAACAAAAACAAATTCCTTATAATTTAAAATATGCATATCTTTAGGGTATTGACCAATTTCCCGTCATTATTGCCAATAACCTCTCTCAACAACAAGAATCGAAACTGCTCAACCTTTTGAGAGAGTGTAAAAAAGGAAATTGGATGGACATTGGATGATATTCCCAGGATTAGCCCATCTATTTGTATTCACCATATACTTTTTCATGATGAGGATAATTCCATAAGACAATCTCAATAACAGTTGAATCCCACTCCCCTTGAAGTGGTAAAATTGGATGTTAGTAAATTACTTGTAGAGGGGATCATTTATCCTATATCTGATAGTAAATGGGTTAGCTCAGGGAAAAATGAGCCTAAAAAAAAGGAATAACAGTTCTGTCAAATGAAATGAATTAATTGGTTCTAAAACGTGTGAAAAATAGTTTGCGAGTCTGTATTGACTACTGTTGACTGAATCAATCCACACAGAAGGACCAATTTCTTTTACCTTTTATTGACCAAATGTACGAATGATTAGCTGGTAAGTCCCATTACTATTTCCTTGATGCCTATTAAGGTTATTTCTAAATCCATATAGCCCATGAGGATCCAGAAAAGACAACATTTACGTGTCCATTCGGAACATTTTCATACAGAAAGATGTCATTCGGTCTATGTAATGCTCTGGGTACTTTTAGGCAACGTATGTTGAGTATTGTTTCTGAGTACCTTGAGTGTTGTATAGAAGTATTTATGGATGATTTCACAGTATATGGTTCTTCTTTTGATGATTTTTTGGAACACCTAGGTTTTTTCCTCTTCCACTTCATTGAAAAAGAACTTGTTTTAAATTATGATAAATGATATTTCATGGTTGAGTGAGGGATAGTTATTGGGAATTTCATTTCAAATAAAGGAATTCAAGTTGATAAATCTAAAATTGAATCAACTTCATCCCTTCCAAATCCAAAATGTGTTCATGAGGTGCGATATTTCTTGGTTCAAGCTGGTTTTTACTGCCGATTCGTTAAAGACTTTAGTAACATCGCACTTCTATTGTCCCATTTATTACAAAAATATTCTGATTTTGTGTTTGATAAAAATTGTGAGAATTCATTAAATTCACTTAAAAGGAGTATCATATCACCTCCCATTATCCAAACACCAAGGTGGGATCTCCCCTTAAAACTTATGTGTGATTCCTCTAACATTGTTGTTGGGGCAGTTTTATCACAAAGGGTTTAGAAGGATCCTCATGTCATTATGTATGACTCACATACCCTTGACCATGCCAAAGTAAACTACACAACCATGGAAAAAGAACTCATTTATATTGTGTTTGCCTTGGAAAAATTTGGTTCATATCTTCTTGGGTCAAATGTGATGGTGTTTTCTGACCATGCTGCCCTTCTATTCCTCTTAAATAAACCTGAAGCTAAGCCCCACCTCATACGGTGGATACTCCCCCTCCAAGAGTTATTAATTGAGATTAGAGATAAGAGGGGAGTAAAAAATATTGTATCTAACCACATTATTAGGATTTCTCCCCCACTGGACCATAATGTTGACTCATCCCTCCCCATTGGAAAATTAATTTCTCATGAGAACCTTTGTGATGTTGGGGACCTTACCCCCTGGTATGCGGACATTGGGAATTTCCTAGAAACATCTAGGGTCCCCATGGATTTCCGCACTTCACAATCCTAGAGACTTAAGTATGATTCCCGATGGTACATTTGGGATGACCCATTCTTGTGGAGAATTTGTAGTGACCATGTAGTTTGTTGGTGTGTCCTGACCATGAGTTTACCTCTGTTTTTACCTTTTTCCACACCTTAGCCTGTGGGGGTCACTTTGGCACCCAACGTACTGCTCCAAAGGTTCTTGACTCAGGACTTTATTGGATAGAAATGTATATGTATGTCTATATATTATTCATTTCAAGTAGTTGTTGTCAATTCCCAGGGAATATATCCAAGAGGAATGAAACTCCCCAACAACCCATGCTTTTCTATGAAATTTTTGATGCATGGGGCATTGACTTCATGGGGAATTTTCCAAATTCATTTGGATTGTTATATATTTTATTGGTTGTTGACTATGTATCTAAAACGGTGGAAGAAAAGGCCACTAAGACCAGTGACTCTCGTTTGGTTGTTGATTTTGTGAGGTCTCATATTTTTAGTAGGTTTAGTTTTCTGAGATTCATCATTAGTGATCAGGGTTCACATTTTTGCAATCACAACATGAAAATTTTTCTTCGTAAGTATTGGGTTGATCATAAATTCTCCACTTAATATCACCCCCAAACTCATGGACAAGCAGAAATATCATATTGGTATGTTAAACTAATCATGGAAAAAATGGTTCAACCCAATAGGAAAGATTGGAGTTTTTTCTTAGATGATGCACTTTGGGTGTATCATACAGCTTTTAAAACCCCAATAGGAATGTCACCATACATGATTGTGTTTAGAAAGGATTTTCACCTACCAGTGGAGGTAAACATTGTGCATATTGGGATGTTAAAAAATTTAATATGAATCTTTCTGATGCAGGTGATCATAGAAAGCTGCAGATTCAAGAGTTGGAAGAAATTTGACGTGATGCATATGAGAACACCCGGATCTATGAAGAGAAAAAAGGCTATCCATGATAGAATAATTCATCATTGGAAGTTCCATATTGATGATAAGGTACTCATGTATAATTCCAGGCTAAAGCTCCACCCAGGTAAGCTTCTTTCCTGATGTCTCGGGCCTTATACTACAACTAATGTTTACTCTTTTGGTGAAACAAGGATTTTTCATGAGCAGAGTGGATAGAGTTTAACTATCAATGGGAAGAGACTTAAACAGTTCTATGAGGATTTTCCAAATAATCCGGTAGAGTAAATCTTCCTTTTAAAATCAAAATACCAGTAAAACAAACCAGTTTTTATCTATCATTCTCACATTCTCAGTTATTTAGTGAGGACACTGCACATTCTATGTGAGGGGGGGTGGATACATTCCTGGGTTCATTAGTATTTCCAATTTATTTCTTATTTCTTATCTTTCTCACCTTCTTTATGGTATTTTCATTTTTCCCCATCAAAAATTTCAATGTTCCATGATTTTTTGACCATAAGGGGTGAAAGTTAAAATACAATAAGAAAGGTGAAAATTACTTTCAAGGAGTGATTTTTAGTGAATTTCTTTTCTATTAAAGATATAAATGGTTTTATCTATTTGAAACTTTTGAGATGATTGATAACCCTTGTGTGGGTAGTTTTTTGAAAAACTGTGTCACTAATATCTCCACACATTTTAGCACCAAAGCCCAAAGTGTAAATATTTCTTACTTACTAAAAGGTAAATATAAGTTAGGTTAATATTTTTTAGCATAAAATGATATTTACATACGTTCGTTCCTTATATGGTCTGTTTCATTATTGTACTGGATTGACCTATGTGTGTGTACCTGATATCCGACTATTGCACGCCCTAAAAAACAATTTTGGGTTGTGTCATAGGAAGGTCAGAAATGAATCCTCATCAACCATTGATCTTCTTATAACTATTACAATTACTGTCGTGAGGAGATCAAACAAAGGTTGAAAGATGAGTGTGAGATTTTCTCCAAATGAAACTTTTGAAAAAAAATAAAATAATAAATGAGGTGAGTGATGAAATGTGAAACATATGGGGATATCTAGGCCAAGAGTTTATGGTTTGACTTTCGGGAATGCTTAAGTTCTTGGCTCTTGAAATATGATTATAATGGATGTAGGGCATGTTCGGTGGAAAAAAATCATTAAAGACGAATAATGTTAAAATAACCTATATTTATTGTATATAAGTGGAAAGAGTATCACGGAATTGTTTTCACACACACACGTGTAAAGTTAGTATCATGGTTTACTCTTGGATTCCTTTCTCAATTTGGTATCATGAATCTCTTTGAATTTTATTTTGATATGATTTAGAAGACATCTTTTTCCATTTTGAACTAGGAAGAACTCCATGGTCTGGTTTGTACATTGATCATATTACTTTAATTTATACATGCATCATTTTGTTTTTTTATATGTGTCTTTTCCCAGGAGTGCAAATGTTTAGGTGTGGGAGTGTGATCACACAGCGATTCACTTTTCAAATCCACCCTTACACTGCTGTATTAAAATGGTTTGGTATTGAATATTCCAAATATAATAATAAATTTTACTTTATGTTTAAATCAATTTATTAATGTTAATCACAATTAAAATGGTCATTGTTACTTGTTTTTATTATTTCTATGTAGGAGTAAATGATTTGAAGGGCCATTGATTAAGTGGAAGAAAAATGGGCCAAAATTGCATGGATCCATGAAGACCTATCCATTGTTTTCCTGTTTAGAAACTTATGTGCATCCAAATGGGATCCTATTTTGTGTTCTGGTCCAAAATTTTATGGGATACATTTAATATTAAGGATCTGAAGCCTCATTTGGCCTCTACGATGCCCATCTGAACTGATCTGTCCAAGGAATCAAATCTTCACAATGTCAGATGCGGTGTTATATATGTTATCAATATTGTGAGTTTTATGTGTCCAAAGGGTGCCAACGTTTGGTGGAGATAGTCAAGAGGTTGGTATACTACTTTTTTATTTTCTACAAAGCGAGATAATGTTGTATAGAGGCCGAAACAAGTGGTTCAATTGGGTTGAAGAAATTTGTGTGCCTTAAACCACCTTCCCACTTTGCCTATAAATTGGCACCTTGGGCACTCCATTTGGGAGTTCGAATCAGAGGCAAGGTGATTACATTTTGGAGTCACAAAGTTTTCTTTTCATCATCACTAGAAGTTATGGAGGCTATTGGAAGTGCTACTTCAACATCTTCTTCTTCCTCCCCTGTTATAGATTTCTAATACCCATATGATCTCCTGGGGAGGAATGTGATGTAAATCCCAAGCATCATGTTTGTAATTTTTGAATGATCTTTTAATTCCAGGTTTCTATATTGTTTTCCATCATCCTCTATTCTAATTTTATTGAGTTATGTACTGGTATGTCATGCTCAACTCATATGATCATGTTTGGGGGTACCAATTCATGTGATGTTTCACACACCGTTCACCACTTCCTTTCCCCCCTTTCAATTGCAGTATTTGCGTAGTGCATATTGGTCAATTGAACTCAAATAAACTTTGTCAAGGTTTTGTAAATTTATGTCATGGTATCATAATGAAATAACATACCAACCTATACTTCACATCGAGTTCTTCGTGTGTTTCCTTGGTAAGTTTCATTTATGATGTCGAATACAAATCACCCAATCGTCGGTGGTGTCTGGTGAATCATTTTGTGTTTTCGACTAAATCCTAGGATGTATCCTTGTATAAAATCAATAACATTATGTTTCTAGGTGTTACAAACTAGGTATTAAAATATTATAACCCTATATCATGAATCGATGAATGATGAACATCATGAGAGTTCCCTGGGTTGATTACGTTTAATCAATCTGGTTTACTTCTACTTTGTTTTATCGCTTCCATTTTCTATTATCATCTTTCATCATCATACCCCAAGTATTAATAACCCCCATGTACCTTTCTAATTTCATAATCAAAACCATCTTTTTAAATTAATGATCTAAGGCTCCGTCGAGAGATGACCAAGGGTTACTGTTGTACTGCATAAATTCTAGTCAAAATTAAACAAGAAATTTGACGCACTTGACAACGCGATAAATGGAAAACTCTATGATTCTGACAGCCTCCACAAATGAAAAAAAATATACTTGACTGAAATATAATAGTTTCTAATGCATATACCTCCATTAGTGAAGCTCGGTTTCTGTTGCGACGCACATTTGAGCATATTGATACCCTGTGATAATAAATATGTTTATCACACCCACATTGAATAATCACTACACAGACCATTCACCTTTTGAGCTCCCATTTCACAAAGCTTCATGTGATCCACAAACCAGTGAGAAAATGTATCACCCAAGATGTTTGAGTATGACAGAAAATTATTATATTTGTTCCTATTTACCTCCACATAATGTGTAGATTCCCTTCACAGGGTTTCATGACCATCATGAAGGTAAGAGTCCTTCTAAGGCACTAGGGACATCGTAGATCATTCAGCCTTTCTGTTGACCCCCCCCCCCCCAAATACATGGGTACCCCATTCCATTTCCATGCTTCCATGCTTCACAAAGACCCTCCCTTCGAGGAGACACTTTTACCAATGATTTTCAAAGAAACTCCCTTTATTATGCTCTTTTACATCACGAATCATAAAAGCTTTGTGAAGATCCTCTAAACGAGGCCTCCATCTTCACAAACCCCTTTCCCATATGTCCCTCTAGGCTTGTATGTAGTGATTTCCTAATTCCATGTGTGGTGACCCTTAACACATTGACCTACCACTTTATTTTTAGAATAGATATGTTATTTTATCTTTCCTTTTGGAATATCCATGAAAATGTGGAACCCCTGATTGACTATTACTCAACACCCCTTATATCTAGCATTTATGGTGTCTTGCCTTCACTAAGGGTTAATGGGTTCCAGTCATGTAAATATTAAGGGGTGAGGAGTGATTCCTCTTCGTTCGATCTACATGAAATTAAACTTCCAAGAACCATCATCCTCAACACGTGATGTTAAAATGTAGAGTCAACCCATTAAATGCATCTAGGGTTCCCTCCTTGGGAATTTGTCCCACCCACTTGTCTCCATGGGAGTGAGATCTCCCTCACATGGGATGATATCCTCCAAGCATGGAGAGGCATATTCTAATAGACAAGTTAAACCATTCTTTTGTAAGCCCCCATCCTTTCACATATGATGTATCACCCTTACTGCTCCTTTACCCAATCATCAAATTGTTGGGCCACTAACCATGCATATTCCTTACACCATTACTTGTTGATGCATCTATCATGATGCAACCGTCAGGTCTACTTCTACATCTTATTTCTCACACTGAGCACGACTCATGTGGGCTTGAGTAACAGTGACCATGAAATCCTCTTTGGATCACTAACCATGAATATTCCACAGAATTTTTTTGTTCATTGTACATGTTTACACCCTTATCCGACTCCCCGTACTCACTAAACTATGCGGACATTAATCATTGCCTTCAAAAAATGGTACATAGGAAGCCTCTATGAGGTTCAATCCCATCACTCCTCTTAATCCATTTTTTTTCTATTTCACATCGGTTCACTCTTCCTGCATGATGTTAAACTACATGATCTGAACTAAATGGGTTATTATCCCTTTCTGATATGTAGGAAGCCTATTTGAGGATCAATCTTATCCAATGGTAAACTCTATTACTCCCTCCAAGGGAAGTACCCTCATGATGTGACACCTTCCCTTTTTGGGACACATCTCCTAGATCCACCCCCTAAGGTGTTATGATCTATCAATCTAGGGTGATAACCATGGGTAATCCCCAAACATTTCTCATCCATACAACAAAGATTGATCCTCTTGAAAAGGACCACTAACTATGTGTAAGCCCCGGGAATGTCTTCGGGGTACTGTCCATGTGTACGTCCTGATTCTCTACCTCTATCCTGGACTACATAAAATTTGATCCCTAACTTCTTTATAGGGTATGTATGAATCCTATACGAGGTTCAATCCCATCATCCATTCTCACCCTGTTCAGTCCCTTAATAAATTGTATCTCAAGAGGATCATTCCCCACCCAGAGGTCACATATCCTAAGGGTCATCTTGGGAATCTAGCCATGCATAATCCCCAAACACATGTCACATTTTGACCTGGCCTCTACCCATTTTTAAAACCCAACTACCACATAATAACTAAATTGAATTTGATTACCAACGAGCTTGTTTACATAAGAAACCTCCATGAGCTTTAATCCCAACATTGTCATCTTCAAATCAGTTCCATCTCATTCACCCCATTCCATTTCAACACTTCCTTCATCATTAATATTGACCCTTTCTTGAGACTCCACATATTGGTGGGGTCACACCACTCATTGGGTCATCTCTATTTGTAATCCCCAGCCACCTACTCCACAACCTCACCCTTATCACAGTGAGGTCACACCATCCACCATGGGCCATATTAGTGTGTAATACCCACTCATCCCACTACTTCTCCTTGTGTCACTTGGGAATCTAACAATTCTTAAGCACCACAATATCCACATTCATCCAACTAAGATATATACTATTGTGATGGGCTACTAGCTATGTGTATGCACCAAATCACCCCTTCGAACTATAAGGGTTTTGATCCCTATATTTTAAACAGGGTATGTTGGAAGCCTCCCTAAGGTCCAATCCCAGACAATGGTAAACATTGATGTCCACCTTTCTGGGGTTCACATTTCCTCAACCTATCTTTTTGGAATTTAGATCTTCCTTCATGGTATAAAACCTTCTCTTTTTGAGATGCACCAGCTTAGGTTCACTCTTATCGGACATTCTGACCTACAAATTTGGTAAACCTTCTAGGTGATCCCTCCTAGGTATGTGCTTATCTGATCCACCATTAAAAGTGTTGTCATTAGTCTATTACATCTCTGTTGGAAATTAAAATCACATCAGACCCCATGTAAAATATGTGAAGCTGAGGAAAACCTCATAGACATGCCTCTGTCATAAGATACACCATGATCGATGTGGGAAGCCTCTAGTTTTTATGTCCTTCACAAGCCTTCTAACGAGGAAGAATAGTGGATTTACATTGTTTTAGCATCTAGACATACAATCGATGTCCAGCGTGACTACTCCATTATCCAAAGGATGATGGCCTGACATGAACCCTCAGAATGCCCTTATATAAGCAGCCTAATTAATCGTCATCCTCAAATAGATAGAACTAGGAATGGGTTTCACGAACAACATCTTAATCTATAAGGGAGACCCATACCAGGAGATGATTTCTTAGGAGGAAGCCATTACAGGAGAGACCCACATCCCAACATACTATTTTGACTAAGGAGACAACAAATCTTAAAAAATGGTGAATGTCTCTCTCTTTTGGAAATCTATAATGCGGGGTACAATGCACCATCAGTGAGCATCGACATGACGACCCAGGAGGTGTGCCCTGGTGGAAGTATTGGAAACAGAAATAGTGAACCAAATGTGAACTAGTTCTCCACCAACTATGAGGATTAGTAGAACTCAATACATTGAGAGATGACCGTGTTACAAGATCCAGCAATCTCGAGCTAGCTTCTACAAAGCAAATAGTGGTTTTGTGTGAACTGCACCAGAATTTAGGGAAATTAATCATTAGGAATTCTGATCCATGGCATTGTCTGTGTGGGTCTCTCTCTCCAACCATTAAAAACTAAATTATTCATGGGTATTGTCCATTTAATTTGTAATGTAAATATTGATAATTAAATCATCATGCTTTGTATGACCCAGGAAACATGAATCCAATATCCCACCAGCCATAGATGTAGGGGTGATAGTAATGGAAAAGCAGCATTCCCACATGGATACACCTCTCCCATGATTTCATACACTACCAAGACTACTGGGGAACGATTCCCTCTATCATGCTTAGAAATTGTCCATAGTAGGGTGATAGATTTTCTCGTTTGAAAATAAGAGTATGAAGGGGTCATTCCCAATTGGGATATAGCCCACTAGGACCTGGAGGCTTCTTCACCTAATCAACACCACTACCCCAAAGGCTATGTAGGGATCCACTACTCCCCACTCCAACATCCAACCATTTTGGAAGATTCTCCATGAAACACTAATATGAATCATTCCCCTAATACAACGAGATAAGGGAACTGTAGTCATCCTAGTGATGAATAAAACATAGGATTTTCCGAGGGGGGCTTCGACTATGCCTCATCAGCATCATCAGATACTTGTCCCTCAGGCCTAATAATAGGTTTCCTATGCCCCAGATTATCCACCATCGGTTTAGGTGACTTGACTCCAATGTCGGTCATAAGAATGGGATGATGCTTATTAGGGGGAATCATCTTGTATAGCATTAGTGGCCCACGCCACCACCAACACACACTACCAATTCCAAATTATTGTAGAGAAGAAATGATTTAAAGGCCAATAAAGATCAATACCTCACCCTCCCCCCCCCACCCTAGGGTAGGATAGGTTTACTCTTCCATTCATTGCAATGATCAGTAGATATCGTGGCCCGATCTGTGATGATGAGATCCAATACAAAGGTCCTCCTTGTACCACTACCAACCATAGTGGACATCCGCCCCATGTAACCACCATCGGTCCAAGTGAAGGTATTATCCACATTGTTGAAACCCAACATGGAGGTCCTCCACAATCCCATGATCTTTTATATAGAATCCCTCCCTGTAAATCGTGTCTTCAACACATATCCCCACTTTGCATCAGTCCCTACTTAAGCGGAGGTCCTCCCCACATCATCATTGTTCATAGAAGAGGTCATTCGTATGCTATTACCCAACATGGTGGCCCTCCCCATAGTCTCATCCACACAAGAATAGGTTCTTTCCACTCTAGTGACCATCTAAGTGGAGTTCCTCCCCTATTTATTGGAAATCATTACAAAGTTCCTCCTTGTGTCTAGTTCAATTAGTACAAAGTCCCTCCTTATGCTACCACTGTGAATCAACATGGAGGTCCTCCCCTTTACACTAGAATAATACCTGGAGGTCCTCCCCCATGTTCTAACAAAATTCAATGGAGTTCCTCCCCTCTCCATCATTCCCCACTATGGAGGTCATCACCACACATCCAGAAATCATCACGAAGGTTCCATTGTGTTCTATTGGGAATATGCTCAGGTGCTCCTCGCACCTCATCTCATCACAACAGAGGTT
Organism: Viscum album; assembly: GCA_963277665.1. NCBI lineage: Eukaryota > Viridiplantae > Streptophyta > Magnoliopsida > Santalales > Viscaceae > Viscum > Viscum album. The sequence continues at coordinate 488,025,062 of OY728145.1, forward strand.
CTCCCTACTCTGAAAAAAACTGATATGAAGTTCTTCCTCCTATCACAAATAGCTTAGGAGGAGTCCCTTCCTTCTCCAACTCCAACATATATTGTGGTTCTCCCTGTGTATAATATCTACCATGCCCTGAAGAATCACCCTATGGTAGAAGGGTGAACTATCTTCAATGAAATAAGAACTCTGAGAAGTTCAAGATTTTTATTAAACTAGTATATATTTCATATTCTAAAGAATAATTTGACTCGATGAAGGTTACTTCACCCTTATCCTCTACATTAGAGTCTAGGGTAGGAACCCTGAATGGGAGTTTCATCCTCCTGGAATGTGAGATGTTTTGGAACCAAGGCAGTTCATTGGTATAAATAGTGTAGAGACCCAATGACTGACATACATGGACATTACATTACTTTTTCCTAATACTTAATACATAACAAAAACCAACACTTAAGGATCGTAATAGTTTAGTGTCTTTGGAAACTCAGAACACAATCTTCAAATCATGGTGAAAGATCTTCAACATCTCCCAAAAAGATCTTCCCCTTTTTTCATACCTAAAACCTTTCTTTATATCCTGGGAAAAAGAAAACATAAAAATGGTGAGCTCAAATGCTCATTAATGGTAGACATAGAGAACATAAAACTATCCATAAACATTTGAATCTAAAAACATGAGCATAAAATCTAAACATCAAAATCTTGAGCAATGACATAAAACATTGCAGTACATAAGGCATAGATCATAAAAGAACGTTAATCATGATAAAATAGCATGGGAATAAAACTTTTAATTGTGGAAAAACATTAATCACATGATATGATTTCCATAGTATCCAAGGCATTTCTGCCAAGACTATCTTAGTGGACAAAGTCCCTAACTGAACCGGGTTTACTTGTCGTTCCAGCCCTGTATTACTGAACCGGATTTACTTGTCGTTCTATCCATGTCTATCTCATGAGATATAAATATTTACCCAATGAATTAGAAGTAGATATAGGTCTCACCTATCTCATAATGAAATCATTCTTATGTGTTCCACAACATAAACATAAATAATTCATCATAACCCAAATAATAAAATGAGTTTCATAAACATCATCACATCATAACATAATCCATATAAAACAAATGGATATAATTTCATCATAAGAAAAAATAAACCATGTAAATCATAGAGACATTGTACTTGAAACGTAATCCTACTAAATAATGTCATCTTATATGGAAAATAGTTTTGACAAAACACTTGAAATGAATTCTTGAAGAAAATATCCTTTATTCTTAAAAATCATTTTATTTTCACAAAATTCCATGCAATTTTAAAAGAAAAAGGATTTTGTTGAAAATAATCTTGAGATATTGTAGAGTAATAACCTTGAAAATAAAGCGTTATGATACCGTAAAAATCCGTTCATGTCGTATAAGTTAAAAAAACATTCTTCTAGTACTTTTTTCGGAAAAGTCAAAAAGTACCTTATATGGTAAAAAAAATAAAGAATCCATACCTAAATTGTAGTAAAAGTCAAAAATGGGTAAAAAGGACTTTAAACATACATGAAACCATTTTTAGAAAATAGGTACATGGATGATAAATATTACCCCAGTAAATACTTACGAATAAACAATCTCGGATAAGAATGAGATTGGAATAATTATCCCTTACCTTAGGTCTTTTATGCTTTGTACGTATCCGATCCTCCTGTATAATGATTTAAATAATATCATTGACTTATCAAAGAATTATATTCACTGTTATGAAATCATTTATGGTTCACTTATGATTTATATTACCCGTTCTTTTGTAAATTCCATGTTAAAGCAGTGTTTTGGTTAAAATTGTTTTATATATCGTACGTGTTTGGACTTGTTGTTCTTGATATTATTATTCCATAGATAATGATTTACTTACATCCAGAATGTAAATCTTGATTTACATAACATATATATTCAACATATAAATATATATGATAGATCTATAAATGGAATTAAATACACCGTTAATGGAGAGGGTAGGTCGTACGTACACATGAACGCTGTTTTAGTTTCCCTATTGAATTGAAGGGAATTAAGTAGATGACATACATATATATATATATATATAAATAAATCAAGTAGAATTATTATGTCATATATTTCATTATTATTCATTATATATACTTTATAATCATTCTTGAATGGTTAACATGGAGAATGAATCTCATCGCGTCGTGGAGACGGTAATCCGTACATACGCACGAGTGATGATATCATTCCAATAATTATTTAATTGAATTGGAGTGGATGATATAATATCTCAGTATAATTATGTTGTTATAATAACTATATATATTTATTCTTTACCCCATTATACCCATCCAAGTAAGGTGGTGGTGCAAACACAGATTACACCACGGCGGGGAGACGGTATTTCACGCTTACACATGCGCAGTGATTTCGTTTTCCGTAGGATGGATAGAAGGTGAAATGGGATTTTTTAATATTTATAATAACATATAAGTACATTATTGATACTGATGTTATAACTTTATAATGAAACAACTAAATAAGAATAAGTTGGAGAAGAAAGAAACTTGAAAGAATCGGCAGAAGAGATTACCTCTTTGTCAACGCACCCCCTTTAAGCATCCTCTTAAAGGACTAGAGATGGTATTTTGAGAAGACCAGAACCTCAAATATGTTTGTAGGGAAGTGGAGAAGATAAATGGTCAGCGTTTGTCCGATCTTGAAGACTCGATGTTGGGTAAAGAAGAGATGTAGGAGGTTCCCTTTTATAAGGGAGGAGAGGGGCACCTTAGAAAAAACTTAAAATATTATTTTATTATAATGTCATATTCGGTTTATAATAGCTCCAAATTGATTTATTCCGAAGCTAGTGTGGGGATGGGTCTAATTCCTCTCAACAAATAGGTTATAGACCAGTTTTAGTTACTAATTTAACCTTATAATTTATATTTAACTCTAAGTTAAATAATTTAACTTTTACCATGTCTTCTTGTTTTTTTACACTATATGGTCAATAAACATACAATAACAATCCAAACGAGCCCCATGTGGTCAATTATTTATATATATAACCTTATATAAGTCATTTTTTTGAACCTTAGATTTTTAGGAATAGAATAGGAATTAATAATATAATATTTGTTTTAAAAACTATTTTATGTCAATTTTGACACTATTTGGTAATTTATTTTTCTGAATATTTTTAGATTTATAATTAATATTTATTGTCTAATTTATCTAATGTATAACCCTATATTAAAAAAAATTTAGTTATTAAACTTTGATTTTAACTATTTTAACTCTTCTTTAAATAAAATAAAAATAAATGTCATAATCTAATACAAGTTGACCTAAAGGATAATATTTTATTCCTAAGGTTTTTTTGGTCGAATTAAAATTTTCCAATATAATTAGGACATGTGTTAGTGTAATAATAATATCCTTTTTATCCTTAATTATCCTATTTACTTTTAACCGTGGTAAATAAAAGTAAAAGTTATTAGTCACCAAAAATTATTTTTATCTTGTTGAACAACATTTTAATCTGTGATATTAACCGTGTCTCTCGGATTTTTGAAATTTCACTCAGAGAAGCTGTAAAATTATGTTTTATGTAAATTTTCAATTTCTCCTGTGAGGTGGGTAAAAGACAGTGAAAAGTTCAGTAAAATTTTTATACATCTAAAATTATTATAAAATGACTCCAATGAATTACATTGACCTAATATAGGTATTATGTATCAATTTTTACCTAAAATAAATTTAATTAAAATAAATAATTATTTAAATAAAAAGTCTGTTTTTAAATAGTAACCTAGTGTTTTCACTATTCATCAAAAATTGAAAGTTTTCATAAAAATACCAACAATTCATCATAGGCTAATTTCGATATTCCGAATCCAAAAACAAAGCCCATTTTTAAAGATAAAAATTATAAAATTTAAAAAATTTGGTATTACTATTCATAACGGCTAGTTTATATAATATTTTAATAGCATATCATTGTGTAGTGAAACCCAGTATTGCGTACTACACACGCTATCGAGGAAGGTCACAATTGCGTGTAATGAAAGATAAGTTAAGGTTTCTTATATTAAAAGCTCCCTTTGTTGTTGCGTATAACATAATCAAAACTTATTTCATTTATACATTAAACAAAAACTATACATAATGTTGCGTAGAATAATTTCTAGAAAATGAACTTGAAATTGTGTGTAACACTAGCCAACAATAGTGTTGTGTATACTGCAATCTAATATGGTGTTGCGTATAGAACAAGCTAATTTTTTTGTAGCATACAACCCAATACATCACTGAAATTAAAAATAATAATTCCCATAAAATCTCGGGTTGTTACATTCTACCCCCCTTAAAATGAATTTCTCCCTCGAAATTCGTTGGGATTATAAATGGTTTACTACTTGAAAGTTTATTTCATAAAAACCCACATTGTAAAAAGGAATACTAAAACTTAAATTTAAAAAGTAGAGTGTGAAACAAAACGGTTACCCAAATTAACTCATCCCTGGGTTTCCACATAAAATAACATAGGTGAAAATATGGATATGGAAGTGAAATCTATCCATCAAGGTCTGATGGAGAGTGGTGGAGAACATGGCTATGAAAAATCCAACAATCACAAAGCCATAAATTTGTGCTGATCTAAGGTACCATCTGATTCATCATATATGAGGATACTAGGACAAAATTTTTGGTTTTCAAGATCATTTCCCTAAAGTTGAAGAATTTTAATTAGAATAACTACTTACTTTATTTTGGTACAATCTCACAGTTGTTCGTGCCTTCAACAATTTCCACTTCATCTCATAGAGAAATGAAGTTGAATTTGTCATTCTTGAAGTGTTAGCAGGTCATGTGATAGAATGATGGGTCATTCCATCTATCTCAAACAAGAGGGCTAGCAAAAGTTATCAAATATACTTAAATCCATCTATAGTGATGTTAATCATATATGATTCCAAAAATGGACTTATACATCATCTATCATAATACTTAATAAAATAAAACTGGTCTCTACTAACCAGGGACTTCCTGTAGGCCAGTGGTAAGTGATAAAGTCTTGTCGCACTTCGGTTGAGGGTTCGATTCCCGCAACCTTGTCCGCCATGATGGGTTGTCGCCTATCCTACGGGTTGTCCTTTTTCTAATACTATACTATTATACCATAACAAAAAGTTCCAACCTTTTACAATACAATCTGATGTCTTAATTTATCGATTCCAATCTTTTGGTTTATCTAAAATAATTTGGTCCAATCTCATAGTATAAATAAAATGATTACTAGAAAGGTCATCTACCAAGCACTGAATACAATCATTTATCTCTTGTATATCATAAGATATATATATATCTTGGTGGTCACATTCCAAACATGTTAATTCCTTAATCATGTAATCTCTTGAAACATAAATTACCATATAACATTAGTGAAAACATGAATTCTGTCAAAAGTTAACTCTTTCCACATACCGAAATCCCAAAATTTCTATATACTCAAACCATGATATAACTTTGTCCTTATATCAGTCATGAGCTCATGAATACTGTCATACATTTTATTTTCTCCTTATCCCTTCATTATGCATATTTCAAATGCATCCCAAAAATATTTCAATCACTTTTCATGGTTACCAGTACCATAAAATTATTAAAAACCACAGTGATCCAATACATTGATATTCCAATATTCCACGATACTTTAAATTAGATTCGACAACATTATCTCGAAATCCTATTACATAAACACTTATTCATTCCACCACATCGTTTTCATACTCAACATCAGAAATAATGATCGCATGTGACTTACCTTTATCCTTTTCCTTAAGGGGTTTCTCACGTCGATCATCATTAACCCCTGGATTAGGGCATTGATTATCATAATTCCCCATTTCCTTTCAATTGAAGCATTGAAGTGTTGGTGGTGCGTTATCTGCAGTCTTTTATTTATTCACATCATTAGAAACCCTTTTTCCATTACTTAGACACTCAGCTACTCGATGAACTTCTTTTCCACACTTAAAACATATTCTAGTCCCTTTAATACAATATCCACCATGCTTCTTTCCACACTTTGAGCATAAAGACACATTCATCTTTTTTTCACCATTATTCTGAGATTTATCCTTGAACTCAATCTTTCGTTTCAAGTCAAAACCATTAGATGGATATGTAACACCAACTTCCATTTCTACCTTGATAGAACAACGCACAATTTCTTCATAGCTACTGAAGTATCTTATCGTTATTTCCCTTAAAGGACTTGGTTTTAAGCCATTGAAGAATTGATCCACTTTTCTTTCAGGTTGGATAATAAATCTAGATGCATACCTTGCATGCCATGTAAAATTTGCCTCGTATATACCAATAGATTCATCATCCTTTTGCTTAAGCTCGAGGATCTCCTTTTCCATCTTTGTTCGAAGAATACGAGGGAAGTACTTATTGAAAAAAAAGTTATTGAACTCATCTCATTCCATGGATTCAATTTCATATTGGGGCCTTCTATTCTTAATTAGAGTCAACCACTGGTATGCTTCACCTTCTAAATGGTAAACAACCAAAATGAATTTTTCATCTCTGAACAGCGAAGTATGGAAAATATAATTTCAATGGTACTGATCTATTGTTCAGAAACATGTGGATCAGAATACCCACTGAAAGAAGGTGGACATTGCCTCATGAAGGACTCAATAGAATATTGTTCTCTTCTCTGCTCATTCGGAAGTCCAGAATGATTCATAGCTTGTGTAAGTACAGCAATAAGATTTTACACTCCATATCCCATAACATTGGTTTTTTCATGAGGACAATAATTGCATTGTCCATTACATTGATCAACGAGGTTCCTTCGGGATCCAGCCATCGTCTAAAACCCAAAAAGAATAGTGTGAGGCAAAAATCAAGATAGGGAAAACAATATAATAAAGGGGGAGTACCTTTAATATATAACATATTATGTTTAATTCTAATATTGTTACCGTAATTCTAGTACTATTATCTATACGTATACTTAACCTTAGGGACATCCCTAGACATACCTTCGAAATATCTCTAGGGATCTCACTAAAATTTTCGCATCCTAGTTTCCAAAGGTTAACTAAACCTTTCCTCTGATACCAACTATAGAGACCCAAATCCTGGCATACTTGGACATTACATTACTTCTGTGGAATACTTAATAAATAACAAAAACCAACACTCAAGGATCGTAATAGTTTAGTGTCTTTGGAAACATAGAACACAATATTCTAATCATGGTGAATGATCTTCAATATCTCCTATAAAGATCTTCCCCTTTTGTTCTCTTACCTAAAACATTTCTATATATCATGGGGAAAAGAAAACATAAAAAGGGTTAGCTAAAATGCTCAGTAAGGGTAAACATAGAGAACATAAAACAATCCATAAACATATGAATGTAAAAACATGAGCATAAAATATAAACATCAAAATCTTGAGAAATGACATAAAACATTGCAGTACATAAGAAATAGATCATAAAAGAACATTAATCATGATGAAATAGCATGGTAATAAAACTTATAATTTTGGAAAAACATTAAGCACATCATATGATTTCCATAGTAGCCAGGTCATAGCTACCAAGACCATCTTAGTGGACAAAGTCCCTTACTGAACCAGGTTTACTTGCCGTTCCAGCCCTATATTATTGAACCATATTTACTTTCCATTCTAGCCATGTATATCTCATGAGATATAAATCTTTACCCAATGCATTGGAGGGAGATATAGGTCCCACCCATCTCATAATGAGATCATTCTTATGTGTTCCACAACATAAACATAAATCATTCATCAAAACCCAAAGAATAAAATGGGTTTCATAAACATCATCCCATCATAACATAATCCATATAAAAAAATTGATATCATTTCATCATAAGAAAAATTAAACCATGTAAATCATAGAGACATTATACTTGAAACTTAATCAAACTAAATAATGTCATCTTAGATGGAAAATAGTTTTGACAAAACACATGAAATGAATTCTTGAGGAAAATATCCTTTCTTCTAGAAAATTAGTTTCCTTTCACAAAATTCCATGAAATTTTAAATGAAAAAGATTTTGTTGAAAATAATCATGAAATATTGTAGAGTATTATTTATGAAACTGTAAAAATCCTTTCATGACATATAAGTTTAAAAAAACATTCTTCTCATACTTTTTCTAGAAAAGTCAAAAAGTACATTATATGGTAAACAAAATAAGGAATCTTTACATGCCATGTAATAAAAGTAAAAAATGGGTAAAAAGGACTTTAAACATACATGAAACAATTTTTAGAAAATAGGGACATGGATGATAAATATTACCCCAGTAAATACTTATGAATAAACAATCTCGGATAAGAATGAGATTGGAATAATTATTCTTTACCTTAGGTCTGATATGCTTCGTACGTATCCGAAACTCCTGTATAATGATTTAAATAATGTCATATACTTATTACAGAATCATATTCGTTGTTATGATATCATATATGGTTCACTTATGACTTCATATTACCCGTTCTTTTGTAAATTCCATGTTAAAGCAGCATTTTGTTTAAAATTGTTATATTTATCGTACGTGTTTGGACTTGTTGTTATTGATATTATTATTACTTTTATCATGATTTACTTACGTCCAGAATATAAATCATGATTTATATAACATATATATTCATCATATAAATATATATTATAGATCTATAAATGGAATTAAGTACACCGTTCATGGAGACGGTAGGTCGTACGTACGCATGAACGTTGTTTTCGTTTCCTTATGGAATTGAATGGAATTAAGTAGTTGACATACATATATATATATATACATAAATCTAGTAGAATTATTATGTCATATATTTCATTATTATTCTTTATATATAATTTATAATCATTATTGAATGTATAACATGGAGAATGAATCTTATCGCGTTGTGGAGACGGTAATCCGTACGTACGCACGAGCGATGATATCATTCCCATAATTTTTGAATTGAATTGTAGTGGATGATATAATATATCAGAATCTATATGATGTTATAATAACTATATATTGTTATTCTTTACACCATTATACCCATCCAAGTAAGGTGGTGGTGGAAAAACAGATTACACCACGGCGTTGGAGACGGTATTCTTTACGTACGCACGCGCGATGATTTCCTTTTCTGTAGGATGGATAGAAGGTGAAATGGGGTTGTTTCATATTTATAATAACATATCAGTATATTATTGATACTTATGTTATTACTTTATAATGAAACAACTAATGAAGAATAATTTGAAGAAGAAAGATACTTGAACGAATCAGTAGAAGAGATTACCTCTTCTTCGATGCACCTCCTTTTAGTTTCCTCTTAAGGGACCGAAGATGGTCTTTTGATAAGACAAGAACCTCCAATATGTTTCTATGGAAGTGGAGAAGAGAAATGGGAACAGTTTTTCTGAGCATGAAGGCTAAAATTTGTGTAAAGAAGAGAGGGAGGCGGTGCCCTTTTATAAGGGATGAGAGGGGCACCTTAGAAAAAATGTAAAATATTATTTTATAATTAAGTCATATTAGGTTTATAATAGCTCCAAATTGATTTATTTAGAAGCTAAAGTGTGTATGCGTCGAAATCCTCTAAACCAATAGGTTTTAGACAAGTTTAGGTTACTATTTTAACCTTATCATTTAGATTTATCTCTAAGTTAAATAATTTAACTTTTACCGTGTCTTCTTTTTTCTTACACTATATGGTTAGTAAACATACTATAACAAGAAAAACTAACCACAAGTGGTTCATTATTAATATATATAACCTTATCTAAGTCATTTGGCCAACATTATCTTTTTAGGAATAGAATAGAAATTAATAATATAATATTTTTTTAAAACTATTTTATGTCTATTTTGACACTATTTGGTAATTGATTTTTGCGAAAATTATAACAGCATGGTTAGTTAGAAAAAAGTTAATTGAATCAATAATAACATGTCATATTAACCTAAAAAAATAGAATAATTTTTAAAAAGTCTAAAATTACATTAATTTGGGTATTTATAACATCAATTATCTTAATATTTCATTAATAAGGTAATTACTGCATCATCATTGTGTCATAAAAAAATTACATTATTTAATATCTAAAAATTATAAATAAAATACCATTATTTCGGAAATATTTTTATATTTCTAATTAATATTTATTGTCTAATTTATCTAATGTATAACCCTATATTAAAAATATTTTATTTATTAAACTTTGATTTTAACTATTTCAACTCTTCTTTAAATAAAATAATAATAAAGGTCCTAATCTAATCCAAGTGGACCTAAAGGGTAATACTTTCATCCTAAGTGTTTTTTTTGTCTAATTAAACTTATCCAATAGAATTAGGACATGTGTTAAGGTAATAATAATATCATTTTTACCCTTAATTATTTTATATACTTTTAACCGTGGTAAATAAAAGTAAAAAGTTACTATTCACCAAAAATTATTTTTATCTTATTGAACCACATTTTACTCCTTGATATTAACCGTGTATCTTCGATTTTCAAAATTACACTCATATAAGCGGTAAAATTATGTTTTTTGTAAATTTTCAAATTCTCCTAGGAGGTGGGTAAAAGACGGTGAAAAGTTCAATAAAATTTTTATATATCTAAAATTATTATAAAATGACTCCAATGAATTACATTGAAATTATATAGGTATTATGTATCAATTTTTTACCGATAATAAATTTAAGTAAAATAAATAATTATTTAAATAAAAAGTCAGTTTTTAAATAGTAACCCAGTGTTTTCACTATTCATCAAAAATTGAAAGTTTTCAGAAAAATGCCAAAAAATACCCATTGGCTAATTTCAATATTCCAAATTCAAAAATGGAGTCCATTTAGAAATATATAATTTATAAAATTTCAAAAAGTGGGTATTACTGTTCATAACGGATAGTTTATATAATATTTTAATAGCATATCGTTGTTTAGTGAAACCTGGTATTGCGTATTACACACGCTATCGAGGAAGGTCGTGATTGCGTGTAATGCAAGACGAGTCAAGGTTGCATGTAGTGAAATCTCCCTTTGTTGTTGCGTATAACATAATCAAGACTTATATCATTTATACAATAAAAAATCTATACATAATTTTGCGTAGAATAATTTCTACAAAATGAACTTGAAATTGTGTATAACACGATCCAAGAATAGTGTTGCGTATACTGTAAGATAATACGGTGTTGCATATATCACAAGCTAATTTTGGTGTATCTTATAACATAATACATCAATGAAATTAAAAATAATGATTCTCATAAAATATCGGGCTGTTACAAATAGAGTATGGTTTTTGTTTGTTGTATTTCCTTATATGGAATATCATGGAGTTTTCAAGGAAAGGGGTATTACAGTTTGAGTTGAAAACAATATTCAAGGTGGCATCACATTCTACTGTTTTCCAAATTTTTGGGCATCAAATCATGAGTCTATCTTTTTTTGAAAGGGAATGTTTTATTCAAATTATTCCACAATCCATGGTTCGCGGATAGTGAAACATGCTTCATGGACCACTAAGGGAGGTATGCAAAATGGTTTTTTCTACATTAAAGAATGGTATGTGGACCGTGAATGGAAAATGGTTCATGGGATTGATATAGTTCATGGGAAGGTTTATAGTATGTATAAGGAAAATGGTTCATGGGATAACTCATCATTTGCAGAAAAAAGGTGGTGATTTGTGAATCTGAAAATGTTGATAGATGGTACGTGGAGTACATAGGGAAAACTTTTGGGGGAATGAACATGGTATGAGGTGGATATACCGCATCGAAGATTTCAATGACTTGATTTCGTAGGATTTTCGAATCTATTTTCGTATATTAATCTCACTAACACCTTCATTATAATAAGACACATTGATTAGAAATTTAAGAGGAGTTCAGTAAAGTCTCTAGTGGTTTACCAGAAGAAAATACAATAGAGGATAAGAGGTTAGCAAGGAGGACTTTTTAAAAGAGTAAGTATTTTATGGATACATTATGTGAAAGGGGTCTTGTGTGGAATTATATCTCGCAATGGAAAATGGTTCACGGAGAAAGAAGGGTTCATAGGAAGATGGTACACAAAGGCGGTAAGAGGAGGCAGTTCACCGAAGTGGTATGAAAAGATGGTATGCAAAGCACGCACACTACATGGAGAAGCATAGTTTGCGGAGGAAGTAGGAAAGTTCATAGAGGAATGGTTCACCAACTATCAATGTGTGGAAAATTGGATTACATATAAGGTTGAAAATGGTACATCAATAGAGAATCTATATACATTTGGTGATGTATAAATTCATGAAGAACAGGGGACCTAAAAGTTCATAAAATTTGAGTGGATTCCTCCCAAGTCGGTTAGTTAGGGGGAGTCGACGGAAGTGTTCTGAGGTACATAGTGAGATATACCTAAAATATTTTAAATGTTGTGTGCCTAACATAGAATGCCTGTTTCTAAATTTTTGTACTCCATAACTAGTGAATTTTAGTGGATTTAGGTATCACCAAAACACTATTTGCATATTCTACATGGACTATCCCTTACTAGTGAACCATGTAAAATCAATGTGTTGAATATTTTCATGTTATTGTTTGTTTACTTCTCATTCACATCAGACAGGTTTAACAGGTTCCTTCAAACCTGGGAAAAGATCCATCACTTTTAAAGAAAATGTTGACGCCCTAATTCACCCCTCCCCTATCAAGGTGTTCCAAGGTCCTTCAAGTGGTATCAGAGGGATGTTACTGGTGTTAAATCATTCCTTATTTACTGCTATGGAGAATAAATTTAATGTTAGGGGAGTTCTCAATTTCTAGGGAAGTAACATTCAGATAAGGAATAACATGATGAGATCTCATCTTGGATCTCTTGGAATGGAAGTTCTTTTTTCAACTGCATAAGGAATAATGGTCACTAATCAAACAAGGCTATCTAGGACTAATACAAACAGGAAAATGATTTATCCAGATGCTAAAGCATACAATTCCCTCACTATAGCACTTTATGGTCAAATTTATCTAAAGGTGATGAGTGGAACATTATAAAAGTATATGTGAAAAGAATTGGGGAATATTTATGGCGGTGAAAAAAAAGTGATGTTCGAAGAACTATTAGTCCTATACAATAGGATTGAGGATCTAAAGATGCATCTTAATGAAAATTTAGATACCTTTTTCAATCGAATTATTGAAGTGGTTTGAGAAATTCAAGGTCTTGGTGAAAAAATGATATACATTAAAGTTATGAAGAAAATTTTGATAATAAATACACATCTCTAAAATCCAAAAGTGTCAGCCCATGAAGAAAGGTATCTTTCTAAACCTTTTTTGGATGATACGCTAAGAATTATGGTGTCATATAAAATGATATCCAAACCTCAAGATGCAAAGAATCGACTAAGAAATGAAATAGATTTCAAATCCTTGTAGAACATGAGATGTTTTGAGATATAGTTGATGAATATTTTGAGGAAGATGAAATTATTTCTCTTCTTGTGACTAAAATCAAGACAGAAAAATGGGTTATTTGAAGGAAAGCTTTTGTGGGCATGTTTTCATTATGGTAGAGTTGGGTTCATTGCCTCACTGTGTTCAAGGATTCTTGGTGATGAATAAAGTGAGGTGGGAAATTCACAAAACCCTTAGAAAATGTTTTATCAAAAGGGAGACCTCAAACATGGACATAAAGTATAGTGGAATAGTATTGTATCTAAATAAGAAGATGAGCATAATGAATTCTCTGAGGAAGAAGAACCGGAGTTTAAATCTAAAACCCATGTGTCTCTGATGGCTACAATTGAAAAGTCAGAATCATCAAAATTTATATATGGATACAATCAATTTTTTATAGATAATGATCTCATGTTGAGACTTAAGGATTCTCTTTCAAATATTTTGAATAAAAATAACAGATGAAAAAAGTGGAGAGTATTTGTGGAAGAATCATTTGAATATGTTTATCATCATGAATCTCAAATTAAACGATGATAAGAAGATTTGAATGAATAGTCAACAACCAATGAAAGTAAAAAATATGTAGTGGAAATGAAGCTTGAAATTAAGAATATGAGAAGGTCATCAATGATCTTACATCCAACCAAAGGAGAAGTCTAAGACATTGGAGGGTCTTGAAGAAGAATCTATTACTCTTCGTAGTAAACATGAAATTGAATCAAACTCATTGGAAAAAAATAAGAAAATATAGTTTGGAAGATTCATAGATGCAGAGCTGATAGATATATCCATGCATGGTTCTGAAGGATTAGAGAAGCATTATATGACCAAATATCCACATTAATGGGAAAATATTGAATTGGTCATGATACTAAAACATCGATGGATAGAAACCAAATGAGCCAAAATAAATGGAAATAAAAAGTTTCACATATCGCAACTTCAACGGATGACCTAACAAGGAGAGCCTCAAATAAAACTAGAATTTCAAATTATTCTTAACCCCAAGTTTTTTGAAATGATATGTAGTTAATCTATTATATTAAGAAAGGATACATGGGGAGGAGGATATGTGAGAAAACATTTCCTCTTATGAAACATAAATTATGTGGATATTTTTTCTATACCATGTCTTACTATGAAGAGGCAAGGATCTATTTGAATGTGGAAGATCTTGGAAGTCTGAAAAGGTGAATGAATTCATATCCAACTTTCTAATGAAGAAATAATTTTTATGGGTATTTATTTAATTATTTTAACATTGTCCATAATGATTTTTTTTGTTGGAAAAGGAAACTCATTAACAATACATATAGAACTGAGAGACAATCCAATGCTCGTCAACTAGATGGTGTTGTTATTTCAAATAAGTTTTCAACTAGGGAAGAAGAGTATGGGTATGATGAACCAATTCATATGGAAAAGATAATTGAAAGGATATCTTTATACATTATTCAATATAATATTTCATGGAATGAAAAGAAGAAAATTGAAAAACCCCAATATTGGTGAAGTATCCCTCAAATCTACAAAGAATAGTAGTACCTAGATTCTTGATAGTGGATGCTCTTCACATATGACAATAAATGCAACCTATTAAATAACATCAAGAAAAGGGTTTATGGAATAGTGAGGTTCATTAATGATGAAACATTGAAGCTGAAATTCATTAGAAGTACTGAACTAGATAATTTAGAGATGAAGAAAACCAATGTTATCTATGTTGAAAGGTTAAATCACAATATCTTGAGTGTGATTCAACTATTTTCCTTAAGACTGATTTTCAATTTTAATCAAAATGGGTGGACTATCAATTGAAAGAAATGGATTTATCTTATGAAATGATATAGAATAGATAGAAATTTATATTAGGTCGATAGTAATGAGAACATCCTCTACATGATAGTTGAGGAAGAAATAACTTTAGTCACGGAAGATTGGTTCACATTAATAAACAAGACATGGAAAAGATATCTAAGCTGAATATAGTCATGGATATCCCCATCCTCAAGCGTGAATGGTAAAAGAATTATGATGCATTCATATGAGAAAAGTTGGCCTATTGTTCTTATCAGCCAAAGAAGAAAAGGGAATAAAATATTCTTCACCACATTCATATAGATGTATGTGGTTCGATAAATGTTTTTTGAACCTGTGGAGAAAGGTACTTTATTATTTTCATTGATGAGTATAGTAGTATGGATTTTGTGATTATTATACATAGGAAACAACAAGTTCATGATTGCTTGAAAATGTATCACCAAATAGTATATAATGTCATTGGATAGTCAATCAATGTTCTACGGGATGATAAAGAAGGGGAATAGAGATCAATTGAGTTTGAAACCTACTTAGGGAAACATGTAATACAACCTGAGGTGGATGCTTTGAGAACCCCCTAAAAAATGGAGTTGTTGAGCACATTTATTGATAGGGGAATAATATGGCCATAACTATGCTAATTGAGTGTTGTATCCCTCACTATTATTGAAATAGGTTGTTCAAGCTATAGTGTGTACTCAAATTTGAATAGGGATATATATCAAAGAAACCCAGACACCATACGAGGTTTTTCATGGAAGGAATCCCTCAATTATGTTTTTTCTTCTTTTTGGAAGTAAATGATTCATTAGAAACATGAAGGAAATCAAGGTAAGTATAGAGATGGTGTATATGAAAGAATATTCATCGGATATTCAATGAATTTCAATGCTTAAAAATGTTTCAATAGTCATCTTGGAAGAATTTTGGAAAGAACTGATCGTAAGATCGTTGAGGATAAGACCATAAATTACTTGAGTGGATCTTATAATGATTTGATTAAAGATATATAAGATAGTGGACATGGAAAAAATCCAAATACATGAGTATAAGGATTAAAAAACATTTAGAGGTCACAAAATGATGTTGATTCAAAGGGAGAATCAGAAGAGGAAAGCATTCTTGAATAATATTCATTTGAATCTCCTAGGAGAAATTGAAGAGTTGAAATTGACCAATCCAACATCTTTGGGGATAGGAAATCACCCACACATACAAGGAGAATGAGGAATAATACATAATCTACCTTCTTATTTGTTGTGGAACCATACCTTCAAATGATGAATCTTGAGTTAAATAAATGAATAATGAGTTGGAACATATCGATAAGAACCAAACATGGGATATATTAAAGACACCCAAAAATCACAATGTGATTGGTATGAAGTGTATTTTTAAAAATAAATTTTATGAGAAAGGAAAAGTGATCAATAATAAGGTGTGATTGGTGTGTAAATTCTACTCATAGATTAAATGTCTTGATATTGAAGAAAAATTGTCAATTGTGGCTATACTGAAGTCAATCAGACTTTTTCTTGACATGAAATTTCAAAGCGTATACAAAGTGTATCAAATGGATGTCAAAACATCTTTCCTAAAAACAAATCCTTAAATAATAAGTCAACATTTAACAACTACTTGCTTTTATTCTTAGTAATGATGAAATTAAAGTTTAGAGATTATATAAGGAACTCTATGGTTTGAAGCAGGCACTAATAGAATGGTACTCTCGACTGTATTCTTATCTAAAGAAACAAAAATTTAAAATAGGATGAGTGGATCACAATATATATTTGAATATTTCACATAAAGATTAGTTCATGGTATTAGTGTATATAGATGATATTATCTTTGGTGTAAGAAGTCATGGGTTAGTTGATGAATTTTCCAATCACATGAAATTAGAATTTGAAATGTCTACGATTGGTGAACTCAGATACTTTTTGGGACTATAGGTAATTAAGAGGAATGACTACACTTTTATTTCCTAGGAAATGTATGTTGTATATTTACTAAATAAATTCAATATGCATGACTCCAAACCGTTGTCGAATCCAATTTTAGTTGGAACTAAACATGGAAATCTTGAGGATAGGAATTATGTAGATCCAACCATTATAGGAGAATAATAAAAAGATTATTTTACTTAACTACAATAAGTCCATATATTGTCATTTCAATATTATTAGTGTCCCACATTCAAAGAAATACAATGGAAGATTATCTGGAGGTAGTTAAAATAATCATGAGGTACATCCAAGGGACTCACGATTATGGCTTGTACATTGCTGCGTAAAGAGATAATGAACTGTTGGCATTTTCTGATGTTGACTAGGCTATAGATGTGGTGGATTGAAATTCCACATGTGGTGGATCTTTATTTATTGGAAAGAAATGTGTGGGCTAGTTGAGTAAGAAATAAGAAATCACTTCTCACAGTACTGCTGAGGATGAGTATATATCTGATACAAAGGCTTGTACTCAATTACTCTGGATGAAACAAAAAATAACTAATATAGGTGATGAGGTGAAACATGAAATGGTGATTCACTGTGATAACAAGAGTGAAACTGATCTTACTAAGAATCCTATGAAAAAATCTCATATGAAACACATCGAAATCAGATATCACATTATCAAGTAAAAGGTTAAAAATGCATAATTAAAATGGATCATGTTGGAAGTGGTGATCAAGTGGCTGACATACAGACCAATCCATTTTCATCACATGTGTTTGAGAATCATCAGTTGAACCTCAATTTTGAACAATCTCCCAGTGCATGAGGAGGTCATGGGTGATCCCATCTCCACTTTTATGTTAACTGTTTTAATCTATTTGTGGATGTGATATAGGTTTATCTGGGAGATACAATCTAGGGGAGTGTATTTTAAGCTCTACAATGAATATATATTTGTTTTTTGGTAAATTTTAAGTGGTGTAGAATGGAGAAAATTCAATGAAATGAGGATACAGTATATTTGAGAAGAAATTTTTGAGAATTTATGTGGTTTAAATTAGTTGAATGATGAATTGATAATTGGAGAATGATAAATAGATAACTAATGGGGAAATTAAAATTTTATGAGAAATGGATTTTCAAGACTCATCCTTTCAAATACATGATAACCCAATTCATACTCATCTACATTGAGAATTTTTTCACTTAGTCTTATAATGTTGGATTATTTGTTTCTCACATATTAGGATTTTATTTCAGCTGGTGCTTCATTAAATTTATTTGTAGATTTCAAACAAATCCAAACGGGGAAATTGTTGGAACCAAGGAATTTTGTTGTTCTAAATGGAGTGTGGTTGGTGTCTATTATTAACACTTACATGGTAACTTATATTGTTTTCAAGGAAAGGGTTACCAATGTTTATTCTGATAATAGTATTGAAGGTGGCATCGTTTTTAATCATTTTCAATATTTTTGGGCCTCAAAATCATGACTTTATATTTTTGGAAAAGGAAGGTGTTATGAAAATAATTCCGCAAAACATGGTTTGAGAATAGTGGAACACAATTCATAGAGTTCTAAAAGAGGTACGTGGAATGGGTTTTCCACACAGAATCATGGTACATGTACCACGAATTGAAAATGGTTCATAGGGTGGATATGAATCATGGAATGGTTTGAAATATTTTGAAGGCAAATGGTTCATGAGATGGCTCATCATTTTTGGAAATGAGGTGGTCATTTGTGAAGTCGTGAAGTGATAGAGGTGGTACGCAGACCACAGAGGGAAAATCGTTTGTGGGAAGACCATTATACGTAGTGGTTATACCACAATGATGATTTGGATGATTTGGTTTAGAGGGATATTTTGATCAATTTTCCAATATAAGGTTCTTTAATCCCTTCATTATAATGTGACACATTGAAATTTGAAATGAATTCAGTGAATTACATATTTTTTCATGGGAAGACAACCATGTGAAGGAGAAGATGATTGCGAGGGGGACTCCATGAATGGATACAGTCTGTAAAAGGGGTTTTATGGGGGCATTGTAACCCACAATGAAAAACAGTTCACAAAGTAGGAATGGTTCACGAAAGAAGGTTCATAGAAGTTGGTTTATAGATGAGGTCAGAGGATGTGGTTTGTGGAGGTAGTAAGAGTATGTGGTTCGTGTAGTAAGTATGTAGAGGTGGTACACGAAGAACACACACTATGCGATGTAGTGTCGTTTGTAGAGAAATCAAGCCAAATCATGGAGGAACGGTTCATGAACTATTCAATCACAGAAAAGTGGATTACATATATGGGTGAAAATGAGACATCAACAGAGCATCCCTCTAAAGTTGAGTATGTGTACGTTAATGAAAATGGAGGGACCTACTAGTCCATAAACTATTAGTGGATTCTGTAGAGACCCAAAGCTTAACGTACATAGACATTACATTACTTTTATAGGCTAATTTCGATATTCCGAATCCAAAAACAAAGCCCATTTTGAAAGATAAAAATTATAAAATTTAAAAAATTGGGTATTACTATTCATAACGGCTAGTTTATATAATATTTTAATAGAATATCATTGTGTAGTGAAACCCGGTATTGCGTACTACACACGCTATCGAGGAAGGTCACAATTGCGTGTAATGAAAGATAAGTTAAGGTTTCTTATATTGAAAGCTCCCTTTGTTGTTGCGTATAACATAATCAAAACTTATTTCATTTATACATTAAACAAAAACTATACATAATGTTGCGTAGAATAATTTCTAGAAAATGAACTTGAAATTGTGTGTAACACTAGCCAACAATAGTGTTGTGTATACTGCAATCTAATATGGTGTTGCGTATAGAACAAGCTAATTTTTTTGTAGCATACAACCCAATACATCACTGAAATTAAAAATAATAATTCCCATAAAATCTCGGGTTGTTACATTCTACCCCCCTTAAAATGAATTTCTCCCTCGAAATTCGTTGGGATTATAAATGGTTTACTACTTGAAAGTTTATTTCATAGAAACCCACATTGTAAAAAGGAATACTAAAACTTAAATTTAAAAAGTAGAGTGTGAAACAAAACGGTTACCCAAATTAACTCATCCCTGGGTTTCCACATAAAATAACATAGGTGAAAATATGGATATGGAAGTGAAATCTATCCATCAAGGTCTGATGGAGAGTGGTGGAGAACATGGCTATGAAAAATCCAACAATCACAAAGCCATAAATTTGTGCTGATCTAAGGTACCATCTGATTCATCATATATGAGGATACTAGGACAAAATTTTTGGTTTTCAAGATCATTTCCCTAAAGTTGAAGAATTTTAATTATAATAACTACTTACTTTATTTTGGTACAATCTCACAGTTGTTCGTGCCTTCAACAATTTCCACTTCATCTCATAGAGAAATGAAGTTGAATTTGTCATTATTGAAGTGTTATCAGGTCATGTGATAGAATGATGGGTCATTCCATCTATCTCAAACAAGAGGGCTAGCAAAAGTTATCAAATATACTTAAATCCATCTATAGTGATGTTAATCATATATGATTCCAAAAATGGACTTATACATCATCTATCATAATACTTAATAAAATAAAACTGGTCTCTACTAACCAGGGACTTCCTGTAGGCCAGTGGTAAGTGATAAAGTCTTGTCGCACTTCGGTTGAGGGTTCGATTCCCGCAACCTTGTCTGCCATGACGGGTTGTCGCCTATCCTACGGGTTGTCCTTTTTCTAATACTATACTATTATACCATAACAAAAAGTTCCAACCTTTTACAATACAATCTGATGTCTAAATTTATCGATTCCAATCTTTTGGTTTATCTAAAATAATTAGGTCCAATCTCATAGTATAAATAAAATGATTACTAGAAAGGTCATCTACCAAGCACTGAATACAATCATTTATCTCTTGTATATCATAAGATATATATATATCTTGGTGGTCACATTCCAAACATGTTAATTCCTTAATCATGTAATCTCTTGAAACATAAATTACCATATAACATTAGTGAAAACATGAATTCTGTCAAAAGTTAACTCTTTCCACATACCAAAATCCCAAAATTTCTATATACTCAAACCATGATATAACTTTGTCCTTATATCAGTCATGAGCTCATGAATACTGTCATACATTTTATTTTCTCCTTATCCCTTCATTATGCATATTTCAAATGCATCCCAAAAATATTTCAATCACTTTTCATGGTTACTAGTACCATAAAATTATTAAAAACCACAATGATCCAATACATTGATATTCCAATATTCCACGATACTTTAAATGAGATTCGACAACATTATCTCGAAATCCTATTACATAAACACTTATTCATTCCACCACATCGTTTTCATACTCAACATCAGAAATAATGATCGCATGTGACTTCCCTTTATCCTTTTCCTTAAGGGTTTTCTCACGTCGATCATCATTAACCCCTGGATTAGGGCATTGATTATCATAATGCCCCATTTCCTTTCAATTGAAGCATTGAAGTGTTGGTGGTGAGTTATCTGCAGTCTTTTATTTATTCACATCATTAGAAACCCTTTTTCCATTACTTAGACACTCAGCTACTCGATGAACTTCTTTTCCACACTTAAAACATATTCTAGTCCCTTTAATACAATATCCACCATGCTTCTTTCCACACTTTGAGCATAAAGAAACATTCATCTTTTTTTCACCATTATTCTGAGATTTATCCTTGAACTCAA
The DNA here is from genome assembly GCA_963277665.1 of Viscum album. Taxonomy (NCBI): domain Eukaryota; kingdom Viridiplantae; phylum Streptophyta; class Magnoliopsida; order Santalales; family Viscaceae; genus Viscum; species Viscum album. The sequence goes on from OY728145.1 coordinate 488,047,092, forward strand.
TCTTTCGTTTCAAGTCAAAACCATTAGATGGATTTGTAACACCAACTTCCATTTCTACCTTGATAGAACAACGCACAATTTCTTCATAGCTACTGAAGTATCTTATCGTTATTTCCCTTAAAGGACTTGGTTTTAAGCCATTGAAGAATTGATCCACTTTTCTTTCAGGTTGGATGATAAATCTAGATGCATACCTTGCATGCCGTGTAAAATTTGCCTCGTATATACCAATAGATTCATCATCCTTTTGCTTAAGCTCGAGGATCTCCTTTTCCATCTTTGTTCGAAGAATATGAGGGAAGTACTTATTGAAAAAAAAAGTTATTGAACTCATCTCATTCCATGGATTCAATTTCATATTGGGGCCTTCTATTCTTAATTAGAGTCAACCACTGGTCTGCTTCACCTTCTAAATGGTAAACAACCAAAATGAATTTTTCATCTCTGAACAGCGAAGTATGGAAAATATAATTTCAATGGTACTGATCTATTGTTCAGAAACATGTGGATCAGAATACCCACTGAAAGAAGGTGGACGTTGCCTCATGAAGGACTCAATAGAATATTGTTCCATTCTCTGCTCATTCGGAAGTCCAGAATGATTCATAGCTTGTGTAAGTACAGCAATAAGATTTTACACTCCATATCCCATAACATTGGTTTTTTCATGAGGACAATAATTGCATTGTCCATTACATTGATCAACACGGTTCCTTCGGGATCCAGCCATCGTCTAAAACCCAAAAATAATAGTGTGAGGAAAAAATCAAGATAGGGAAAACAATATAATAAAGGGGGAGTACCTTTAATATATAACATATTATGTTTAATTCTAATATTGTTACCGTAATTCTAGTACTATTATCTATACGTATTCTTAACCATAGGGACATCCCTAGACATACCTTCGAAATATCTCTAGGGATCTCACTCAAATTTTCGCATCCTAGTTTCCAAAGGTTAACTAAACCTTTCCTCTGATACCAACTATAGAGACCCAAATCCTGGAATACTTGGACATTACATTACTTCTGTGGAATACTTAATAAATAACAAAAACCAACACTCACGGATCGTAATAGTTTAGTGTCTTTGGAAACTTAGAACACAATATTCTAATTAGGGTGAATGATCTTCAATATCTCCTATAAAGATCTTCCCCTTTTGTTTTCTTACCTAAAACATTTCTATATATCATGGGGAAAAGAAAACATAAAAAGGGTTAGCTAAAATGCTCAGTAAGGGTAAACATAGAGAACATAAAACAATCCATAAACATATGAATGTAAAAACATGAGCATAAAATATAAACATCAAAATCTTGAGCAATGACATAAAACATTGCAATACATAAGAAATAGATCATAAAAGAACATTAATCATGATGAAATAGCATGGTAATAAAACTTATAATTGTGGAAAAACATTAAGCACAACATATGATTTCCATAGTAGCCAGGTCATAGCTTCCAAGACCATCTTAGTGGACAAAGTCCCTTACTGAACCAGGTTTACTTGCCGTTCCAGCCCTATATTATTGAACCATATTTACTTGCCATTCCATCCATGTATATCTCATGAGATATAAATCTTTACCCAATGCATTGGAGGGAGATATAGGTCCCACCCATCTCATAATGAGATCATTCTTATGTGTTCCACAACATAAACATAAATCATTCATCAAAACCCAAAGAATAAAATGGGTTTCATAAACATCATCCCATCATAACATAATCCATATAAAAAAATTGATATCATTTCATCATAAGAAAAATTAAACCATGTAAATCATAGAGACATTATACTTGAAACTTAATCAAACTAAATAATGTCATCTTAGATGGAAAATAGTTTTGACAAAACACATGAAATGAATTCTTGAGGAAAATATCCTTTCTTCTTGAAAATTATTTTCCTTTCACAAAATTCCATGAAATTTTAAATGAAAAGGATTTTGTTGAAAATAATCATGAAATATTATAGAGTATTATTTATGAAACTGTAAAAATCCTTTCATGACATATAAGTTTAAAAAAACATTCTTCTCATACTTTTTCTAGAAAAGTCAAAAAGTACATTATATGGTAAACAAAATAAGGAATCTTTACATGCCATGTAATAAAAGTAAAAAATGGGTAAAAAGGACTTTAAACATAGATGAAACAATTTTTAGAAAATAGGGACATGGATGATAAATATTACCCCAGTAAATACTTATGAATAAACAATCTCGGATAAGAATGAGATTGGAATAATTATTCTTTACCTTAGGTCTGATATGCTTCGTACATATCCGAAACTCCTGTATTATGATTTAAATAATGTCATATACTTATTACAGAATCATATTCGTTGTTATGATATCATATATGGTTCACTTATGACTTCATATTACCCGTTCTTTTGTAAATTCCATGTTAAAGCAGCATTTTGTGTAAAATTGTTTTATTTATCGTACGTGTTTGGACTTGTTGTTATTGATATTATTATTACTTTTATCATGATTTACTTACGTCCAGAATATAAATCATGATTTATATAACATATATATTCATCATATAAATATATATTATAGATCTATAAATGGAATTAAGTACACCGTTCATGGAGACGGTAGGTCGTACGTACGCATGAACGCTGTTTTCGTTTCCTTATGGAATTGAATGGAATTAAGTAGTTGACATACATATATATATATACATAAATCTAGTAGAATTATTATGTCATATATTTCATTATTGTTCTTTATATATAATTTATAATCATTATTGAATGTATAACATGGTGAATGAATCTTATCGCGTTGTGGAGACGGTAATCCGTACGTACGCACGAGCGATGATATCGTTCCCATAATTTTTGAATTGAATTGTAGTGGATGATATAATATATCAGAATCTATATGATGTTATAATAACTATATATTGTTATTCTTTACACCATTATACCCATCCAAGTAAGGTGGTGGTGGAAAAACAGATTACACCACGGCGTTGAAGACGGTATTCTTTACGTACGCACGCGCGATGATTTCCTTTTCCGTAGGATGGATAGAAGGTGAAATGGGGTTGTTTCATATTTATAATAACATATCAGTATATTATGGATACTTATGTTATTTCTTTATAATGAAACAACTAATGAAGAATAATTTGAAGAAGAAAGATACTTGAACGAATCAGTAGAAGAGATTACCTCTTCTTCGATGCACCTCCTTTTAGTTTCCTCTTAAGGGACCGAAGTTGGTCTTTTGATAAGACAAGAACCTCCAATATGTTTCTATGGAAGTGTAGAAGAGAAATGGGAACAGTTTTTCGGAGCATGAAGGCTAAAATTTGTGTAAAGAAGAGAGGGAGGCGGTGCCCTTTTATAAGGGATGAGAGGGGTACCTTAGAAAAAACGTAAAATATTATTTTATAATTAAGTCATATTAGGTTTATAATAGCTCCAAATTGATTTATTTAGAAGCTAAAGTGTGTATGCGTCGAAATCCTCTAAACCAATAGGTTTTAGACAAGTTTAGGTTACTATTTTAACCTTATCATTTAGATTTATCTCTAAGTTAAATAATTTAACTTTTACCGTGTCTTCTTTTTTCTTACACTATATGGTTAGTAAACATACTATAACAAGAAAAACTAACCACAAGTGGTTCATTATTAATATATATAACCTTATCTAAGTCATTTGGCCAACATTATTTTTTTAGGAATAGAATAGAAATTAATAATATAATATTTTTTTAAAACTATTTTATGTCTATTTTGACACTATTTGGTAATTGATTTTTGTGAAAATTATAACAGCATGGTTAGTTAGACAAAAGTTAATTTAATCAATAATAACATGTCATATTAACCTAAAAAATTAGATTAATTTTTAAAAAGTCTAAAATTACATTAATTTGGGTATTTATAACATCAATTATCTTAATATTTCATTAATAAGGTAATTACTGCATCATCATTGTGTCATAAAAAAATTACATTATTTAATATCTAAAAATTATAAATAAAATACCATTACTTTGGAAATATTTTTATATTTCTAATTAATATTTATTGTCTAATTTATCTAATGTATAACCCTATATTAAAAATATTTTATTTATTAAGCTTTGATTTTAACTATTTCAACTCTTCTTTAAATAAAATAATAATAAAGGTCCTAATCTAATCCAAGTGGACCTAAAGGGTAATATTTTCATCCTAAGTGTTTTTTTGTCTAATTAAACTTATCCAATAGAATTAGGACATGTGTTAAGGTAATAATAATATCATTTTTACCCTTAATTATTTTATATACTTTTAACCGTGGTAAATAAAAGTAAAAAGTTACTATTCACCAAAAATTATTTTTATCTTATTGAACCACATTTTACTCCTTGATATTAACCGTGTATCTTGGAGTTTCAAAATTACACTCATAGAAGCGGTAAAATTAAGTTTTTTGTAAATTTTCAAATTCTCCTAGGAGGTGGGTAAAAGACGGTGAAAAGTTCAATAAAATTTTTATATATCTAAAATTATTATAAAATGACTCCAATGAATTACATTGAAATTATATAGGTATTATGTATCAATTTTTTACCGATAATAAATTTAAGTAAAATAAATAATTATTTAAATAAAAAGTCAGTTTTTAAATAGTAACCCAGTGTTTTCACTATTCATCAAAAATTGAAAGTTTTCAGAAAAATGCCAAAAAATCCCCATTGGCTAATTTCAATATTCCAAATTCAAAAATGGAGTCCATTTAGAAATATATAATTTATAAAATTTCAAAAAGTGGGTATTACTGTTCATAACGGATAGTTTATATAATATTTTAATAGCATATCGTTGTTTAGTGAAACCTGGTATTGCGTATTACACACGCTATCGAGGAAGGTCGTGATTGCGTGTAATGCAAGACGAGTCAAGGTTGCATGTAGTGAAATCTCCCTTTGTTGTTGCGTATAACATAATCAAGAATTATTTCATTTATACAATAAAAAAATCTATACATAATTTTGCGTAGAATAATTTCTACAAAACGAACTTGAAATTGTGTATAACACGATCCAAGAATAGTGTTGCGTATACTGCAAGATAATACGGTGTTGCGTATATCACAAGCTAATTTTGGTGTATCTTATAACATAATACATCAATGAAATTAAAAATAATGATTCTCATAAAATATCGGGCTGTTACAAATAGAGTATGGTTTTTGTTTGTTGTATTTCCTTATATGGAATATCATGGAGTTTTCAAGGAAAGGGGTATTACAGTTTGAGTTGAAAACAATATTCAAGGTGGCATCACATTCTACTGTTTTCCAAATTTTTGGGCATCAAATCATGAGTCTATCTTTTTTGAAAGGGAATGTTTTATTCAAATTATTCCACAATCCATGGTTCGCGGATAGTGAAACATACTTCATGGACCACTAAGGGAGGTACGCAAAATGGTTTTTTCTACATTAAAGAATGGTATGTGGACCGTGAATGGAAAATGGTTCATGGGATTGATATAGTTCATGGGAAGGTTTATAGTATGTATAAGGAAAATGGTTCATGGGATAACTCATCATTTGCAGAAAAAAGGTGGTGATTTGTGAATCTGAAAATGTTGATAGATGGTACGTGGAGTACATAGGGAAAAATTTTGGGGGAATGAACATGGTATGAGGTGGATATACCGCATCGAAGATTTCAATGACTTGATTTCGTAGGATTTTCGAATCTATTTTCGTATATTAATCTCACTAACACCTTCATTATAATAAGACACATTGATTAGAAATTTAAGAGGAGTTCAGTAAAGTCTCTAGTGGTTTACCAGAAGAAAATCCAATAGAGGATAAGAGGTTAGCAAGGAGGATTTTTTAAAAGAGTAAGTATTTTATGGATACATTATGTGAAAGGGGTCTTGTGTGGAATTATATCTCGCAATGGAAAATGGTTCACGGAGAAAGAAGGGTTCACAGGAAGATGGTACACAAAGGCGGTAAGAGGATGCAGTTCACCGAAGTGGTATGAAAAGATGGTATGCAAAGCACGCACACTACATGGAGAAGCATAGTTTGCGGAGGAAGTAGGAAAGTTCATATAGGAATGGTTCACCAACTATCAATGTGTGGAAAATTGGATTACATATAAGGTTGAAAATGGTACATCAATAGAGAATCTATATACATTTGGTGATGCATAAATTCATGAAGAACAAGGGACCTAAAAGTTCATAAAATGTGAGTGGATTCCTCCCAAGTCGGTTAGTTAGGGGGAGTCGACGGAAGTGTTCTGAGGTACATAGTGAGATATACCTAAAATATTGTAAATGTTGTGTGCCTAACATAGAATGCCTATTTCTAAATTTTTCTACTCCATAACTAGTGAATTTTAGTGGATTTAGGTATCACCAAAACACTATTTGCATATCCTACATGGACTATCCCATACTAGTGAACCATGTAAAATCAATGTGTTTAATATTTTCATGTTATTGTTTTTTTACTTCTCATTCACATCAGACAGGTTTAACAGGTTCCTTCAAACCTGGGAAAAGATCCATCACTTTTAAAGAAAATGTTGACGCCCTAATTCACCCCTCCCCTATCAAGGTGTTCCAAGGTCCTTCAAGTGGTATCAGAGGGATGTTACTGGTGTTAAATCATTCCTTCTTTACTCCTATGGAGAATAAATTTAATGTTAGGGGAGTTCTCAATTTCTAGGGAACTAACATTCAGATAAGGAATAACATGATGAGATCTCATCTTGGATCTCTTGGAATGGAAGTTCTTTTTTCCACTGCATAAGGAATAATGGTCACTAATCAAACAGGGCTATCTAGGACTAATACAAACAGGAAAATGATTTATCCAGATGCTAAAGCATACAATTCCCTCACTATAGCACTTTATGGTCAAATTTATCTAAAGGTGATGAGTGGAACATTATAAAAGTATATGTGAAAAGAATTGGGGAATATTTATGGCGGTGAAAAAAAAGTGATGTTCGAAGAACTATTAGTCCTATACAATAGGATTGAGGATCTAAAGATGCATCTTAATGAAAATTTAGATACCTTTTTCAATCGAATTACTGAAGTGGTTTGAGAAATTCAAGGTCTTGGTGAAAAAATGATATACATTAAAGTTATGAAGAAAATTTTGATAATACATACACATCTCTAAAATCCAAAAGTGTCAGCCCATGAAGAAAGGTATCTTTCTAAACCTTTTTTGGATGATACGCTAAGAATTATGGTGTCATATAAAATGATATCCAAACCTCAAGATGCAAAGACTCGACTAAGAAATAAATAGATTTCAAATCCTTGTAGAACATGAGATGTTTTGAGATATAGTTGATGAATATTTTGAGGAAGATGAAATTATTTCTCTTCTTGTGACTAAAATCAAGACAGAAAAATGAGGTATTTGAAGGAAAGCTTTTGTGGGCATGTTTTCATTATGGTAGAGTTGGGTTCATTGCCTCACTGTGTTCAAGGATTCTTGGTGATGAATAAAGTGAGGTGGGAAATTCACAAAACCCTTAGAAAATGTTTTATCAAAAGGGAGACCTCAAACATGGACATAAAGTATAGTGGAAGAGTATTGTATCTAAATAAGAAGATGAGAATAATGAATTCTCTGAGGAAGAAGAACCGGAGTTTAAATCTAAAACCCATGTGTCTCTGATGGCTACAATTGAAAAGTCAGAATCAGCAAAATTTATATATGGATACAATCAATTTTTTATAGATAATGATCTCATGTTGAGACTTAAGGATTCTCTTTGAAATATTTTGAATAAAAATAACAGATGAAAAAAGTGGAGAGTATTTGTGGAAGAATCATTTGAATATGTTTATCATCATGAATCTCAAATTAAACGATGATAAGAAGATTTGAATGAATAGTCCACAACCAATGAAAGTAAAAAATATGTAGTGGAAATGAAGCTTGAAATTGAAGAATATGGGAAGGTCATCAATGATCTTACATCCAACCAGAGGAGAAGTCTAAGACATTGGAGGGTCTTGAAGAATAATCTATTACTCTTAGTAATAAACATGAAATTGAATCAAACTCATTGGAAAAAAATAAGAAAATATAGTTTGGAAGATTCATAGATGCAGAGCTGATAGATATATCCATGCATGGTTCTAAAGGATTAGAGAAGCATTATATGACCAAATATCCACATTAATGGGAAAATGTTGAATTGGTCATGATACTAAAACATCGATGGATAGAAACCAAATGAGCCAAAATAAATGGAAATAAAAAGTTTCACATATCGCAAATTCAACGGATGACCTAACAAGGAGAGCCTCAAATAAAACTAGAATTTCAAATTATTCTTAACCCCAAGTTTTTTGAAATGATATGTAGTTAATCTATTATATTAAGCAAGGATACATGGGGAGGAGGATATGTGAGAAAACATTTCCTCTTATGAAACATAAATTATGTGGATATTTTTTCTATACCATGTCGTACTATGAAGAGGCAAGGATCTATTTGAATGTGGAAGATCTTGGAAGTCTGAAAAGGTGAATGAATTCATATCCAACTTTCTAATGAAGAAATAATTTTTATGGGTATTTATTTAATTATTTTAACATTGTCCATAATGATTTTTTTTGTTGGAAAAGGAAACTCATTAACAATACATATAGAACTGAGAAACAATCCAATGCTCGTCAACTAGATGGTGTTGTTATTTCAAATAAGTTTTCAACTAGGGAAGAAGAGTATGGGTATGATGAACCAATTCATATGGAAAAGATAATTGAAAGGATATCTTTATACATTATTCAATATAATATTTCATGGAATGAAAAGAAGAAAATTGAAAAACCCCAATATTGGTGAAGTATCCCTCAAATCTACAAAGAATAGTAGTACATAGATTCTTGATAGTGGATGCTCTTCACATATGACAATAAATGCAACCTATTAAATAACATCAAGAAAAGGGTTTATGGAATAGTGAGGTTCATTAATGATGAAACATTGAAGCTGAAATTCATTAGAAGTACTGAACTAGATAATTTAGAGATGAATAAAACCAATGTTATCTATGTTGAAAGGTTAAATCACAATATCTTGAGTGTGATTCAACTATTTTCCTTAAGACTGATTTTCAATTTTAATCAAAATGGGTGGACTATCAATTGAAATAAATGGATTTATCTTATGAAATGATATAGAATAGATAGAAATTTATATTAGGTTGATAGTAATGAGAACATCCTCTACATGATAGTTGAGGAAGAAATAACTTTAGTCACTGAAGATTGGTTCACATTAATAAACAAGACATGGAAAAGATATCTAAGCTGAATATAGTCATGGATATCCCCATCCTCAAGCGTGAATGGTAAAAGAATTATGATGCATTAATATGAGAAAAGTTGTCCTATTGTTCTTATCAGCCAAAGAAGAAAAGGGAATAAAATATTCTTCACCACATTCATATAGATGTATGTGGTTCGATAAATGTTTTTCGAACCTGTGGAGAAAGGTACTTTATTATTTTCATTGATGAGTATAGTAGTATGGATTTTGTGATTATTATACATAGGAAACAACAAGTTCATGATTGCTTGAAAATTTATCACCAAATAGTATATAATGTCATTGGATAGTCAATCAATGTTCTACGGGATGATAAAGAAGGGGAATAGAGATCAATTGAGTTTGAAACCTACTTAGGGAAACATGTAATACAACATGAGGTGGATGCTTTGAGAACCCCCTAAAAAATGGAGTTGTTGAGCACATGAATTGATAGGGGAATAATATGGCCATAACTATGCTAATTGAGTGTTGTATCCCTCACTATTATTGAAATAGGTTGTTCAAGCTATAGTGTGTACTCAAAATTGAATAGGGATATATATCAAAGAAACCCAGACACCATACGAGGTTTTTCATGGAAGGAATCCCTCAATTATGTTTTTTCTTCTTTTTGTAAGTAAATGATTCATTAGAAACATGAAGGAAATCAAGGTAAGTATAGAGATGGTGTATATGAAAGAATATTCATCAGATATTCAATGAATTTCAATGCTTAAAAATGTTTCAATAGTCATCTTGGAAGAATTTTAGAAAGAACTGATCGTAAGATCGTTGAGGATAAGACCATAAATTACTTGAGTGGATCTTATAATGATTTGATTAAAGATATATAAGATAGTGGACATGGAAAAAATCCAAATACAGGAGTAGAAGGATTAAAAAACATTTAGAGGTCACAAAATGATGTTGATTCAAAGGGAGAATCAGAAGAGGAAAGAATTCTTGAATAATATTCATTTGAATCTCCTAGGAGAAATTGAAGAGTTGAAATTGACCAATCCAACATCTTTGGGGATATGAAATCACCCACACATACAAAGAGAATGAGGAATAATACATAATCTACCTTCTAATTTGTTGTGGAACCATACCTTCAAATGATGAATCTTGAGTCAAAGAAATGAATAATGAGTTGGATCATATCGATAAGAACCAAACATGGGATATATTAAAGACACCCAAAAATCACAATGTGATTGGTATGAAGTGTATTTTTAAAAATAAATTTTATGAGAAAGGAAAAGTGATCAATAATAAGGTGTGATTGGTGTGTAAATTCTACTCATAGATTAAATGTCTTGATATTGAAGAAAAATTGTCAATTGTGGCTATACTGAAGTCAATCAGACTTTTTCTTGACATGAAATTTCAAAGCGTATACAAAGTGTAACAAATGGATGTCAAAACATCTTTCCTAAAAACAAATCCTTAAATAATAAGTCAACATTTAACAACTACTTGCTTTTATTCTTAGTAATGATGAAATTAAAGTTTAGAGATTATATAAGGAACTCTATGGTTTGAAGCAGGAACTAATAGAATGGTACTCTCGACTGTATTCTTATCTAAAGAAACAAAAATTTAAAATAGGATGAGTGGATCAAAATATCTATTTGAATATTTCACATAAAGATTAGTTCATGGTATTAGTGTATATAGATGATATTATCTTTGGTGTAAGAAGTCATGGGTTAGTTGATGAATTTTCCAATCACATGAAATTAGAATTTGAAATGTCTACGATTGGTGAACTCAGATACTTTTTGGGACTATAGGTAATTAAGAGGAATGACTACACTTTTATTTCTTAGGAAATGTATGTTGTATATTTACTAAATAAATTCAATATGCATGACTCCAAACCATTGTCGAATCCAATTTTAGTTGGAACTAAACATGGAAATCTTGAGGATAGGAATTATGTAGATCCAACCATTATAGGAGAATAATAAAAAGCTTATTTTACTTAACTAAAATAAGTCCATATATTTTCATTTCAATATTATTAGTGTCCCACATTCAAAGAAATAAAATGGAAGATTATATGGAGGTAGTTAAAAGAATCATGAGGTACATTCAAGGGACTCACAATTATGGCTTGTACATTGCTGCGTAAAGAGATAATGAACTGTTGGCATTTTCTGATGTTGACTAGGCTATAGATGTGGAGGATTGAAATTCCACATGTGGTGGATCTTTATTTATTGGAAAGAAATGTGCAGGCTAGTTGAGTAAGAAATAAGAAAGCACTTATCACAGTACTGCTGAGGATGAGTATATATCTAATACAAAGGCTTGTACTCAATTACTCTGGATGAAACAAAAAATAACTAATATAGGTGATGAGGTGAAACATGAAATGGTGATTCACTGTGATAACAAGAGTGAAACTGATCTTACTAAGAATCCTGTGAAAAAATCTCATATGAAACACATCGAAATCAGATATCACATTATCAAGTAAAAGGTTAAAAATGCATAATTAAAATGGATCATGTTGGAAGTGGTGATCAAGTGGCTGACATACAGAACAATCCATTTTCATCACATGTGTTTGAGAATCATCAGTTGAACCTCGATTTTGAACAATCTCCCAGTGCATGAGGAGGTCATGGGTGATCCCATCTCCACTTTTATGTTAACTGTTTTAATCTATTTGTGGATGTGATATAGGTTTATCTGGGAGATACAATCTAGGGGAGTGTATTTTAAGCTCTACAATGAATATATATTTGTTTTTTGGTAAATTTTAAGTGGTGTAGAATGGAGAAAATTCAATGAAATGAGGCTACAGTATATTTGAGAAGAAATTTTTGAGAATTTATGTGGTTTAAATTAGTTGAATGATGAATTGATAATTGGAGAATGATAAATAGAGAACTAATGGGGAAATTAAAATTTTATGAGAAATGGATTTTCAAGACTCATCCTTTCAAATACATGATAACCCAATTCATACTCATCTACATTGAGAATTTTTTCACTTATTCTTATAATGTTGGATTATTTGTTTCTCACATATTAGGATTTTATTTCAGCTGGTGCTTCATTAAATTTATTTGTAGATTTCAAACAAATCCAAACGGGGAAATTGTTGGAACCAAGGAATTTTGTTGTTCTAAATGGAGTATGGTTGGTGTCTATTATTAACACTTACATGGTAACTTATATTGTTTTCAAGGAAAGGGTTACCAATGTTTATTCTGATAATAGTATTGAAGGTGGCATCGTTTTTAATCATTTTCAATATTTTTGGGCCTCAAAATCATGACTTTATATTTTTGGAAAAGGAAGGTGTTATGAAAATAATTCCGCAAAACATGGTTTGAGAATAGTGAAACACAATTCATAGAGTTCTAAAAGAGGTACGTGGAATGGGTTTTCCACACAGAATCATGGTACATGTACCACGAATTGAAAATGGTTCATAGGGTAGATATGAATCATGGAATGGTTTGAAATATTTTGAAGGCAAATGGTTCATGAGATGGCTCATCATTTTTGGAAATGAGGTGGTCATTTGTGAAGTCGTGAAGTGATAGAGGTGGTACGCAGACCACAGAGGGAAAATCGTTTGTGGGAAGACCATTATACGCAGTGGTTATACCACAATGATGATTTGGATGATTTGGTTTAGAGGGATATTTTGATCAATTTGCCAATATAAGGTTCTTTAATCCCTTCATTATAATGTGACACATTGAAATTTGAAATGAATTCAGTGAATTACATAGTTTTTCATGGGAAGACAACCATGTGAAGGAGAAGATGATTGTGAGGGGGACTCCATGAATAGATACAGTCTGTAAAAGGGGTTTTATGGGGGCATTGTAACCCACAATGAAAAACAGTTCACAAAGTAGGAATGGTTCACGAAAGAAGGTTCATAGAAGTTGGTTTATAGAGGAGGTCAGAGGATGTGGTTTGTGGAGGTAGTAAGAGTATGTGGTTCGTGGAGTAAGTATGTAGAGGTGGTACACGAAGAACACACACTATGCGATGTAGTGTCGTTTGTAGAGAAATCAAGCCAAATCATGGAGGAACGGTTCATGAACTATTCAATCACAGAAAAGTGGATTACATATATGGGTGAAAATGAGACATCAACAGAGCATCCCTCTAAAGTTGAGTATGTGTACGTTAATGAAAATGGAGGGACCTACTAGTCCGTAAACTATTAGTGGATTCTGTAGAGACCCAAAGCTTAACGTACATAGACATTACATTACTTTTGTGGAATAGTTAGTACATAACAAAAACACACACACAAGGACCGTAATAGTTTAGTGTCTTTGGAAACTCGGAATATAATCTTCTAATCATGGTGAAAGATCTTCAACATCTCCCATAAAGATCTTCTTTTTTTAAACCTAAATCCTTTCTTTATATCCTGGGGAAAAGAAAACATAAAAGGGTGAGCTCAAATGCTCAGTAAGGGTAAACAAAAGAAATATCAATCACGTCATATTCATAAGAACATATCTTTTGGAAGTCTTAACCTGCAAAAGAGATCATAATTTCATAACATGGGATAAATCATAATAGTGAAATGAAATCCCAATAATAATAACTTAAAACATGAAACTTTGTGGAATACACACATAATCATAGAGAATCATTTCTTATTAGTCAAAACTCATTGAAAAGACTATCTTAGTGGACAAAGTCCCTTTCTGAACCGAGTTCACTCCTCGTTTCAGTCCTGTCTCACTGAACCGGTATAACCTACCGTTCCAGCCATGTCTATCTCATGAGATATAAAATCTTTACCCAATGCATTGGAGGGATATATAGGTCTCACCCATCTCATAATTATACCATTCTTATGTGTGCCACAAAATCATAAACCATACATCATAGCATAACCCATGCAATAAAAATGGGAATCTTAAACATCATGACATCATAAAACAATTCATATAAGATAGAGTAATTCATAAAAATATTTCCATCACAATATAATAAAATCAATGTAATAATAGGGATAGAAACGGAACCCTTTATTATCTTAGATGGAAAGTAATTTTGATAAAACACTTGAACTCCATTCTTGAGGAAAATATCCTTTCAACTTCAAAAACACTTTTCCTTTCTTAACATGTCATAAAATTCTAAACTAAAACAAGTTGATTAAAAATAAACTTGAAAACTTGTAAAGGAATATTCTTGGAAATAATTTTTTAAAAATCCATTCATTCTGTATAAGTTAAAAAACATTCTTCTCGTACTTTTGTCAGAAAAGTCAAAAAGTACCTCATACAAAAAACGAAAAAATATATTCCTTTCATAGCTTTTAAAAAAACTCACCGAAGGGTAAAATTGGATTTAAAAAATTGTAGGTGTATGGAAACAATATTACACATTGGGGAAACATGGATGTGGAAGATAAAATACACCCTAGTAAATACCAAAGTATAAACAATCTCGGATAAAAAGATATTGTGATATTTTCCCTTACCTTAGGTCCAATTTGCTTCATAAGTGTCCAAACCTCCTGTATAATGATTAAAATAATGTTATTGACTTATTCCAGAATCATACGTATTTTTATTATACCATATATGGTCATATTCTTAGCTTCTTATTGATAATATTTCATTATTACTTGTTATTCGGGTGTTTATTACTTTTTGTTCTTATGCGTGTTTTGTCAAATAAATTCTTATTTTTCTTTTTAGGTTATAGATACCTCATTTCCAGAATGGTATTAGGGTAATATATATCATATTAATTTATTCAATTCATTTATATAATCATTATGTAATGAAGATCTTGTAGAATGAGTCACATCACATCGTGGAGACGGTATTCTGTACGTACGCACGAGCGATGATATCGTTCCCATGATTGTGGAATTGTATTGGAGTATATATATATACTATTTCAGAATCAATATCACTTTACATTAATCATATATAGTTATTATTTACACCATTATACCCATCCAAGTAAGGTGGTGGTGGAAAATAGATTACACAACAGTGTGGAGACGGTATTCCGTACGTACGCACGCGCGGTGATTTCATTTTCCGTAGGATGAAAAGATGGTGAAATAGGGTTGTTTAATACTTATAATAAAATATTAGTATATGAGTGATACTGATGTTATTACTTCATAATTAAACAACCTAAGAAGAATAAGTGGAAGAAGAAATAAAGGTGAAAGAATCGGTAACGGACATTACCTCTTCTTTGAAGCGCCTCTTTGAGTCCTCCTCTTAGGGCACTAAAATTGGTCTCTAAAGAAGACCAGTACCTCTAGGATGTCTCTAGGGAAGTGGATAGAAGAAATTGGTAGGGTTTGGCCGAGCTTGATGGCTCAATGTGGTGTGAGGAAGAGAGGGAGGAAGTTCCCTTTTATAAGGGAGGAGAGGGGCACCTTTGGAATAACTAAAAATATTATTTTATTATAAAGTCAAATTCGGTTTTTAATAGCTCCAAATTGAGTTATTTAGAAGATAAGGGGTTATGAGTCAAAATCCTATCATCCAATAGAATTTATACAAGTTTAGGTATCAATTGTAACCTTATAATTTAGATTTAACTTTAAGTTAGATAATTTAACTTTTACCGTGTCTTCTTGTTTTCTTATACTATAAGGTTGATAAACTTACTTTAACAAGACAAACGAACCCCAAGTTGTTTATTATTAATATATATAACCTTATCTAAGTCATTTGGCCGAACCTTAGATTTTTAGGAATATAATAACAATTAATAATATAATATTTGTTTTAAAAACTATTTTATTTCAATTTTGATACTATTTGGTAATTGATTTTTGTAAAAATCATAACAGAATGATTAGTTCTCAAAAAGATAATTCCATCAACACTAACATGTCATATTAACATATAAAAGTTTTTTAATTAATAAAAAGTCTCAAATTACATTTATTTGGGTATTTATAACATCAATTATGTCAATATTTCATTAATAAGATATTTACTTCATCATCATTGTGTCATAAATAAATTAAATTATTTAAAGTTTAAAAATTACAAATAAAATATCTTTATGTAGGAAATCCCTTTATCTTTCTAATTAATATTTATAGTTGAATTTATCTTATGTATAACCCTATATTAAAAATGATTTACTTATTAAACTTTGATTTTAACTATTTTAACCCTTCTTTAAATAAATTAATAATGCATGTCCTAATCTAATTAAAGTGGGATTAAATGGTCATATTGTATTACTAAGGTTGTTTTTGGTCTAATTACACTTATCCAATAGAATTAGTACATGTGTTATGGTAATAATAATATCATTTTTACCCTTAAGTACCCTATTTACTTTTAACCGTGGTCAAAAAAAGTAAAAAGTTACTATTCACCAAAAATTATTTTCATCTCATTGAACCACATTTTAGTCCTTGATATTAACCGTGTCTCTCGTATTTTTGAAATTCCACTCACAGAAGCGGTAAAATTAATTTTTAGGAAAAATTCAGTTTTTTAACTACCACTTAGTGGTTTCACTATTCATCAAAAAATGAAAGTTTCCAGAAAAATACCAAAAATTAGTCCTAAGCTATATTTGATATTATGAATTCAAAAATGATATCTATTTTATCAAATTCAAAACATATCAGTTACATTAACTAAATTAATTCCCGTCGTCAAAACAAATAGTGTGTTTTTAAGAGATAATAACTATCAAAAGATTGACACTTGTTTATATCTCGTTTAAATGTGAAATTACATCCAATGACCAACATGGTATTAAATTGTAAAAATATATTATAAATATAATTTAAAACCACTCAAATTAATAATTTATCACTATTAATTATTTTGATTAAAAAGTTGTTTTTAATTAAAATTTAGTAATTTTCACTATTCATCAGAATATCAAAGTTATCCGAAACGTACCAAAATTTCACCCTAAGCTAATTTCGATATTCCGAATCCAAAAATGAAGTCCATTTTGAAAAATAAAATTTACAAAATTTCAAAAAGTGGTTATTACTATTCATAATGGCTAGTTTTAATAATATTTTAATAGCATATCATTGTTTAGTGAAACTCGGTATTACGTACGACACAAGCTATCGAGGAAGGCCGCGATTGCGTGTAATGCAAGGCAAGTCAAGGATGCGTGTTGTGCAAGATCCTTTTGGTGTAGCTTACAACACAAGACATTAATGAAATTAAAAAGAGTATTTTTCATAAAATCTCGGGGTGTTACATTCTACCCCCCTTAAAATGAATTTCGCCCTCAAAATTCGTCGGGGTTGTAAATGGTTTACTACTAGAAAGTTTCTTTAATAGAAACCCACATCGTAAAAAGGAATACCAAAACCAATCTTTAAAAACAAAAGTATGAAACGTAACGGTTACCCAAATAAACTAATCACTGGGTTTCCACATAGGTGAAAATATGGATATGGAAGAGAAATCTAACCCCCATGTTCTGATGGAGAGTGGTAGAGAACATGGCTATGGAAAAGCCAGAAATCACAAATCCATAAATTTGTGACGATCTATGGTACCATCCGATTCATCAGATATAAGAGTACTAGGATAACATTTTTGGTTTTCAAGATCATTTCCCTAAAGTTGATGATATTGGAATTAGAAGAAATACTTTGGTGATTTTGGTACAGTGTCACTGTTGGTCGTTCTTTGGACAATTTCCACTTCATCTCATAAAGTAATTAAGTTGGATTTTTCATTCATGAAGTGTTAGCTTATTATGTGATAGAATGATGGGTCATTCCATCTATCTCAACCAAAAGGTTACAAAAGTTATCAAAAATACATAAGACCATCTATGATGAGGTTAATCGTATATGATTCCAAAAATGAACTTATACTTCATATATCATACCACGTGATAAAATAAAACTAGTTTCTACTAACCAGGGACTTCCTGTAGGCCAGTGGTAGGCGATAAAGGCCAGTCGCACTTCGGTTTTGGGTTCGATTCTCACAGCCTTATCTGACGCGATGGGTTGTCACTCGTCCTGCAGGTTGTCCTTTTTCTAAAACTACATTACTATAACATCCCATCAATAATATCGGAAAAAAGTTCCATCCTTAAACAATACTAACTTATTTCCAACATAATCATTTCCAATCTTTAGACTTATCCAAAATACTGTTGTCCAATCTCATAGTATAGTGAAAACGATTACCAAAGAGTTCATAAAACAAGCATGTTAATACCATCGTTCATCCCCGTATATCATGAGATATGTCTTGTTGGTCAGATTCCAAACATTCGAAGGCCTTAATCATGAATACCCATTGAATCTTAGTGAAAACATGAGTGTTTTCAAAATTTAACTCTCTTCACATACCAAAACCTCAAACCATGATATAATTATTTCCTTATATCAGTCATGAGCTCATGAATACTGTCAAACATTTCATTTTCTCCTTATCCCTTCATTATGCACATATCATCTTTTTTCCAAAAATATCTCAATCACTTTCCATGGTTACCGGTACCATAAAATTATTTAAAACCACAATAGACCAATACATAAATATTTTAATATTCCACGATACTATATACAACATTATTTTAGAATCCGATTACATAAACACTTAATCATTCCACCACATCGTTTTCATATTCAACATCGCCAATAGTGATTGCATGTGACTTCCCTTTGTCCTTTTCCTTAAGTGGTTGCTCATGTTGATCATCACTAACCCTTGGATTAGGGAATTTATTAGCATAATGCCCCATTTCCTTGCACTTGAAGCATTGAAGTGTTGGTGGTGTGTTCGCTGCAGTCTTTTCTTTATTCACATCATTAGAAACCCTTTTTCCATTACTTTGACACTCAGTTGCTCGATGACCTTCTTTTCAACACTTAAAACATTTTCTAGTCCCTTTAAGACAATCTCCACCATGCTTCTTTCCATACTTTGAGCATAAGGAAACATTCATCTTCTTTTCACCATTATTCTGAGATTTCTCCTTGAACTCCATATTTTGTTTCTTGTCAAAACTACTAGATGGATAAGTAACACCAACTTCCATTTCTACCTTGATAGCACAACACACAATTTCTTCATAGCTACTAAAGTCTCTTATAGCTAATGACCTTCTAAGATTTGGTTTTAAGCCACTGAAGAATCGATCAACTTTACTTTCAGGTTGGATGATAAAGCCAGATGCATACCTTGTAAGACTTGTAAAATTCACTTCGTATACACCAACAGATTCATCATCCTTTTGCTTTAGTTCAAGAAACTCCTTCTCCATCTTTGTTTGAAGAATACTAGGGAAGTACTTATTGAAAAATAATTTCTTGAACTCGTCCCATTCCATGGACTCAATTTCATCTCTTGGCCTTGTATTCTTGATAAGATTCCACCATTGATCATCTTCACCTTCCAAACGATATACTGCTAAGATGACTTTATCATGTTATGAACATTGAAGAACTGAAAATATCTTTTCAGTGGTACTGATCCATTGTTCAGCAACAAGTGGATCAGAAGGCCCACTGAAATAAGGTTGGGGTTTCCTCATGAAGGACTCAATAGAATATTGTTCCCTTCTCTTCTCATTTGGAAGTCCAGAATGATTCATAGCTTGTGTAAGTATAGCAATAAGATTTTGCACTCCATCTCCCATAACATTTGTTTGTTCAGGAGGAAAATCATTTCATTGATCAATACGGTTCCTTCGGGTTCCATCCATCGTCTAAAACCCAAAAAGAATAGTGTGAGAGGCAAAAATCTTGCAAGGGAAAACAACATAATAAAGGGGGAGTACCTTCAATATCTAACATCTTAGATTTAATTCTATGATCGTTAGCGTAATTCTAGGACTATAACCTATACGTATACTTATCCTTAGGGACATCCCTAAACATACCTTAGAAATATCTCTAGGGATCTCACTAAAGTTCGTGCATCCTAGTTTCCAAAGGTTGACTAAACCTTTCCTCTAATACCAACTGTAGAGACTCGAAGCTTAACATAAATAGACATTACATTACTTTTGAGAAATGTTTAGTACATAACAAAAACAATCACACAAGGACCGTAACAGTTTAGTGTCTTTGGAAACTCGGAATATAATCTTCTAATCGTGGTGAAAGATCTTCAACATCTCCAATAAAGATCTTGTTTTTTTTAAACCTAAATCCTTTCTTTATATCCTGGGGAAAAGAAAACATAAAAGGGTGATCTCAAATGCTCAGTAAGGGTAAAAAAAATAAATATCAATCGCGTCATATTCATAAGAACATATCTTTTTGGAAATCTTAACCTGCAAAAGAGATCATAATTTCATAACATGGGATAAATCGTAGTAGTGAAATGTAATCCCCATAATCATAACTTAAAACATGAAACATTGTGGCATACACACATAATCATACGGAATCATTTCTTATTAGTCAAGACTCATTTCCAAGACTATCTTAGTGGACAAAGTCCCTTTCTGAACCGAGTTCACTCCTCGTTTCAATCCCATTTCACTGAACCAGTATAACCTATCGTTCCAGCCATGTCTATCTCCTGAGATATAAAATCTTTACCCAATGCATTGGAGGGATATATAGGTCCCACCCATCTCATAATGATACCATTCTTATGTTTGCCACAAAATCATAAACCATAAATCATAGCATAACCCATGCAATAAAAATGGGAATCTTAAACATCATGACATCATAAAACAATTCATATAAGATAAAGGAATTCATATAAATATTTCCATCACAACATAATCAAATCAATGTAATAATAGGGATAGAAATAGAACACTTTATTCTCTTAGATGGAAAGTAATTTTGATAAAACACTTGAACTCCATTCTTGAGGAAAATATCCTTTCTACTTCAAAAACACTTTTCCTTTATTAACATGTCATACAATTCTAAACTAAAAGAAGTTGATTAAAAATAATCTTGAAAACTTGTAAATGAAGATTCTTGGAAATAATGTTTTAAAAATCCATTCCTGTTGTATAAGTTAAAAAACATTCTTCTCGTACTTTTGTCGGAAAAGTCAAAAAGTACCTCGTACGAAAAATGAAAAAAAAATATTCCTTTCATATCATTTAATAAAAACTCACCGAAGGGTAAAACTTGATTTAATCAATTGTAGGTGGATGGAAACAATATTACACATTGAGGAAACATGGATGTGGATGATAAAATACACCCCAGTAAATACCAAAGTATAAACAATCTCGGATAAAAAGAGATTTTGATATTTTCTGTTACCTTAGGTCCGATTTGCTTCGTAAGTGTATGAACCTCCTGTATAATGATTTAAATAATGATATTGACTTATTGCAGAATCATAATTATTTTTATGATATCATATATGGTTAGCTTCTTATTGATAATATTTCATTATTACTTGTTATTCGGGTGTTTATTACTTTTTGTTCTTATGCGTGTTTTGTCGAATAAATTCTTATTTTTCATTTTAGGTTATAGATACCTCATTTCCAGAATGGTATTAGGGTAATATATATCATATTAATTCATTAAATTCAATTATATAATCATTATGCAATAAAGATCATGTAGAACGAGTCGCATCACATCGTTGAGACGGTATTCCGTATGTACGCACGAGCGATGATATCGTTCCCATGATTGTGGAATTGTATTGGAGTATATATATACTATTTAAGAATAAATATCAATTTACAATTATCATATATAGTTATTATTTACACCATTATACCCATCCAAGTAAGGTGGTGTTGGAAAATAGATTACACCACGGCGTGGAGACAGTATTCCGTACGTACGCACGCGCGCTGATTTCGTTTTCCGTAGGATGGATAGATGGTGAAATAGGGTTGTTTCATACTTATAATAACATATCAGTATATGAGTGATACTTATGTTATTACTTCATAATGAAACAACCTAATAAGAATAAGTGGAAGAAGGAATAAAGGTGAAAGAATTGGTAACGGACATTACCTCTTCTTTGAAGCGCCTCTTTGAGTCCTCATCTTAGGGCACTAAAATTGGTCTTTGAAGAAGACCAGTACCTCTAGGATGTCTCTAGGGAAGTGGAGAGAAGAAATTTTTAGGGGTTGTCCGAGCTTGAAGGCTCAATGTGGTGTGAGGAAGAGAGGGATGAAGTGCCCTTTTATAAGGGTGGAGAGGGGCATCTTTGGAATAACTAAAAATATTATTTTATTTTAAAGTCAAATTCAGTGTTTAATAGCTCAAAATTGAGTTATTTCAAAGATAAGTTGGGGATGGGTCGAATTCCTATCATCCAATAGAATTTAGACAAGTTTAGGTATCAATTTTAACCTTATCATTTAGATTTAACTTTAAGTTAGATAATGTAACTTTTACCGTGTCTTCTTGTTTTCTTCTACTATAAGGTTAATTAACTTACTATAACAAGCCAAAAGAACCCCAAGTTGTTTATTATTAATATATATAACCTTATATAAGTCATTTGGCCTAAACTTATATTTTTAAGAATATAATAACAATTAATAATACAATATTTGTTTTAAAAACTATGTTATGTCACTTTTGACACTATTTGGTAATTGATTTTTGTAAAAATCATAACAGAATTATTAGTTTCAAAAAGTTAATTAAATCAAAACTAACATTTCATATTAACATATAAAGTTTTTTTAATTCATAAAAAGTCTCAAATTACATTTATTTGGGTATGTATAACATCAATTATGCCAATATTTCATTAATAAGATATTTACTTCATCATCATTGTGTCATAAATAAATTAACTTTTTTAAAGTGTAAAAATTACAAATAAAATATCATTATGTAGAAAATATTTTTATATTTCTAATGAATATTTATAGTCGAATTTATCTTATGTATAACCCTATATTAAAAATGATTTACTTATTAAACTTTGATTTTAACTATTTTAACCCTTCTTTAAATAAATTAATAATAAATGTCCTAATCTAATCCAAGTGGGCTTAAATGGTCATATTTTATTCCTAAGGTTCTTTTTGGTAGAATTACACTTATCCAATAGAATTAGGACATCTGTTAGGGTAGTAATAATATCATTTTTACCCTTAATTACCCTATTTACTTTTAACCGTGGAAAAAATAGTAAAAAGTTTCTGTTCACAAAAAAATATTTTCATCTCATGGAACCACATTTTAGTCCTTGATATTAACCGTGTCTCTTGGATTTTCAAAATTCCACTCACAGACGTGGTAAAATTAAGTTTTATGAAAAATTCAGTTTTTTAACTACCACTTAGTGGTTTCACTATTCATCAAAAAATGAAAGTTTCCAGAAAAATACCAAAAATTAGGCCTAAGATATATTTGATATTATGAATTAAAAAATTGTGTCTATTTTATCAAATTCAAAACATATCAGTTAAATTGATGAAATTAATTCCCGTCGTCAAAACAAATAGCATGTTTTTAAGAGATAATAACTATCTAAAGATTGACACTTGTTTATATCTGGTTTAAATGTGAAATTACATCCAATGACAAACATTGTATTAAATTGTAAAAATATATTCTAAATATAATTTAAAACCACTCAAATTAATAATTTATCAGTATTAATTATTTTGATTAAAAAAGTTGTTTTAATTAAAATTTAGTAATTTTCACTATTCATCAAAATATGAAATTTATCCGAAACGTACGAAAATTTCACCCTAAGTTAATTTCGATATTCCGAATCCAAAAATGAAGTCCATTTTGAAAAATAAAATTTACAAAATTTCAAAAATTGGTTATTACTATTCATAGTGGCTAGTTTTAATAATATTTTAATAGCATATCATTGTTTAGTGAAACTCAGTATTGCGTACGACGCAAGCTATCGAGGAAGGTTGTGATTGCGTGTAATGCAAGGAAAGTCAAGGATGTGTGTTATGAAAGCTCATTTTGGTGTAGTGTACAACACAAGACATTAATGAAATTAAAAAGAATAATTTTCATAAAATCTCGAGGTTTTACCGATTCATCCCAAGGTAGTGAGCTAGGGGGAGTTGATGGAAGTGTTTTGAGGGATACTGTGAGCTACCCCTAAAATACTATAAATGTAGTGTTCCTAGAATAGAGTGAATTCACCTATATTTTTACTCCACAACTAGTGTAGTTTAGTGGATTTATGTATGACCGACACCCTATTGGAGTATTATCCTTGGACAAGCCCTTCCTTGTGAACCATGTAAAATCACTATGTTTACTCTTTGCAGGTGATTGTTTATTTACCACTCATTCTCATCATACATGTTTAACAGGTTCCTCACAACATCAGAAAAAAGATCTATCACTTTTGAAGATAATGTTGAATCCCTAATTTGTCCCTCCCCTCTTAGGGTATTTGGGGTCCTTTAAGATGTACCATATCCCCAAAACCCTCTAAAGGTACATGCTGGAGGAGGCAGATTTGGATCCCTTTCTGTGTATTACCGTGCAACCCTCTCTATCATCACCAGAATAATTCTCTACCTTGACAGAAGATTGTATAGAGTTGTTCTAGGGTGAGGTATATGATGAGAACAATCCTGATCCCCCACCAATGGATTCCACACTAGTGCATGAAGTGGTTGTCGACACCCTATCATATAGGTACATGATGATACAATCGGTACTGTCCCCGAGGGACAACCTAGTAAGAAGTATCTTTTCAGTTCATTTAGTTTTTTCTCAACTAACAAGTCCACCACCATGATGGTCTTTGTCAGTTATGTTTCCAATTCCTCAACTATCCCCAGTTATAGAATGGGGCAACCAAGAGTCAGATCCTATTTATGGATGGAGATGTTTGTGGGATACTATTGTGGTTGACCAGTTATCTGAGATGTTATGGCTGAATTCTACACCTAATTTTTATATCCTAGACTCAATCACCCTAGAAGAAGTCACGTTCTTTCTCTGGAACATTTGGATGACACATTTCCACCATTGTAATATTCTATTGATTTTTCTAAAGAGTTAAGAGCACTTTGATGCCTTTGGCCAGCAGTGCCACATAGTTGACCTAGGCGCACTTCATGTGGCACATCACCCTACATTGCATGTATGTCATCATACTCTTCATTCAATATCCATTCATAGATTCCCAATGATTTGATGGATTATCAATGAAGCATCTCTATATGTGCAATTCCGAGTGTGGGGAAGTATGCTGCTCTCCACTTTAGCCTAATATGGAGATAGCCGGATCTGCCTGGTGACATCAAGGATATGACTCTAGGAACATTCATGAAAAATATGGTTGAGCTCAACACACTTTAGGAGAGAGACATTGGAGCAGATTCAGAATAGAATGACCCATCCCATGGGGCAACACAACATCTAATGGACCCCAAGGCATTGTAACTCACCATTAAAAGCAGATTCTTTGCCTTGTAGAGACCTTTGATTCCTTACCCTTAGGTCGAGACCCCAACAAGGGTAATGAACCATTCAACATTTCTAATCCTCATGACCCATATGGTTTAGTGTAGAAGACATAGGTTGATTCTACTATGACTACCTTTCACCAGCATCTTACTGAATAGAAATGACTCATTGATGGGCTTCTTATTGAGAATCTTTTATGATGACATCCAGATTACAGTGATCCTTGACATGATGTCATCCCTCCTTCACTGGGCAGCAAGGGTATCCAAAGGACCTCCATGGCCAAGAATCCCTATTAATCTCTAAAAACCTGCACATTATGACATGGTAGAGACTAATGATTATGGGAAATTTTCATAGTATGAATTTCTGGACCTTCATGAACTATGTAAGAATCATCCTCAAGACCTTGCTCAGATCATTCCCCCATTAGCTCTTTAGGTTGTACCTCTATTGGTTCCGCTATTCATTCCACAATTCAATTGTCCCTCCTACCATATTGGAGAGATCACTAATGCACTGTAAGTCAAAAACACTATCATGACATGAATCCCCATCAAGAGAATGTGATGGTCTCTCCCATCACCCACCTTGAGGCCCTTGAGACCCAAAAGGTGGTGATACCATCTAGAGGTAATCCATATTCATTATGGGGGGATGATATTCTAACACACCTATATATTAGGAACCCTTCATTTTCCACTTTCAATGGGATGGGAAACCCACTACAGTATCTATCCCTCTTTAATTCAAGGTGTGGACCCATGCTGGGAACTCCAACATAGTAGTAAGTCTCCAAGCTATAGTGTTTCATATGGATGCTGGAAGGGACTGATTTCATCTGATATAGATAGTTACTCATCATATCCATAGTTATTTTGGAAGATATTTTTAGGAATATCCTATATCATTTTAGCTACACCACTCGTAAGACTAGTATTATTGACCTCTTCAATTGCAAGAAATGGCCAGATGAGAAAGTTATAGACTTTATTTCCAGGTGCATGCTCCATACACACTAACTCGATATTCCACTAACTCAAGAATGGATTCTGACCGTAACACCCCAGGCTTCCATGTTACTCTTCCATATAAATAATACATTAGCTTCCGCTATACAGAACACCGAGTTCGAGTGCACCTATCAAACTAACTGTTTAAAAAGTGGATGTGAATAGTATTAAACACATTATGAAATTTACAAATATTATTTTTCAAAATATAATTTATATTTTAATTCATAATATCATAATTATCTTAGGTCCAAATTTTGGTAAATTTCTGAAATGTTTCACATTTTAATGAATAGTGAAAATACTTCATTTTAATTCAAGACTGTATTTTAATCAAATTTCCTTATATAGTTAGATTATAGTTTTAATTTATTTTAAAGTGTAATTAGATTATGTTATTATCATATAATACAATGTTGGTTATTGGAATTATTTTCAAATTAAAATTTGATATAAACACATGCCAATCTTTTGATGGTTTTTACTTTTAAAAAACCTCTTTCTCATTTCGATAGTGGGAATTATTTTGTAAATTAATTTTTTCAATTATGTGTTTTGAATTTGAAAAAATAAATTCAAAATTTGGAATTAGAAGTTAAAAATTATGTAAATGGGTCCTATTTATTTTTGGACAATATTACTTGTAACTTCAATAATTATTTTTATTTACCACGATTAAATGATAAATCAGGTAAATAAGGGTAACCATAATAGTATAAAAATATAAAAATGCCATAACACATGTAATAATCCTATTAGATGAGATATTTTCGACCCCTAAAACCCTTGGGGTGTAAATATGGCCTTTTTATGACACTTGGGTTTGACTACGACACTTCAAATTTTTAATTTGAAATAAATGAAAATATGTTACAAATCTGTATCTCCTTACTAAAACAATTTTAATATTGGTTAATATAAATGATATATTTAACTCTAAATTATCATTATAAATATAAAAATATTTCCTACATCATGGTATTTTATTTATATTATTTAGGCATTAAATAAAAATATTATTCATGACAAAATGATGAGGTAGTGAATAGGTTATTAATGAAATATTCAAATAAATTATATTATAAATATTAAAATAAATGTAATTTGAAACATTAAAGGCCATAAAAGGCTTTTTTGGATCATTATGACATTTATATTTAATTTAATGTAGTGTTTTTTAATGAGTCGTGTTTTTTTTGACATTAACAAAAATCAATTACTAAATAGTGTCAAAATTGACATAAATGAGTTTTTAAAACAAAAAATATTTTATTAAATTATAAAATAGTCATAAAAATATAATAATCAGAAAAATGACTTATATAATGTTAAAAATTTAATTAATCATACACTTTGAGGTTATCATTTAATTTTATAGTAACTATATTAACCATATTTTGTAAACAAACAAGAATACATGGTAAGAGTTAATTTATTTAACTAAGGGTTAAAGCCAAAAGATAAGGTTACATTTGTAAGCTACACATGTCTAAGAACAACGTTTTGAGATTATTTCGACCCATAATCATATAATAATCTTATTATATCTCCTTGTATCTATTATAATTCAAAAATAAATTTATAATAAAATAATATTTCTAGATTTTCCAAAAGTGCCCCTCACCTCTCTTATAAAAGGCAACGTGTCCTTCTCATTAACTCACACCTCCAAATTCCTTTTTCTCAGCCAAAACATTCCAATTTCTTCTCCCAACTTACGTCACTTAATCATATAGGACATAATTTTTGCATAAACCAACCTCACGAGTTTTTTTGGGAAAATCAAAAGAAGATACCTGAAAAAGAGGTAATTGTTTTATCACATATTTCAAAGTTCCTTAATTTTTATAATTCTTTTTTATTTTTTTCTTCCATACTAAAATAATATATATATTATAATATAAATTTTTATATGTTATTAAAATAATGAGACCACCATATTCCTCCTTTTATCCATCCTACGAATAATAATGTCACCATGCATGTGTACGTAAAACTTACCATCTCCACGTCGTGGTGTAATTTATTTTTCAACAATAATTTATTTGTATGGGTATAATGGATATAAATCATAAATATTACTTGATAATGATTCTTTATAATTAATATACCATAAAATTCCATACCATTTTTCCACTAAGGGAATTATATTGTCGCTCGTGCGTGCGTACGACATACTGTGTCCACGATGTGATGAGATTCATTCTATACACTAACCATTCCAGAATGAATATAACATTTATTTATGAGGAGTAAAAATAATAATTTTTAACATCATTTCTTTACATATATTAATAAAATATATCATATTCATAACCAACATGACTTACTTGACAAAATAGGAATAGGAAAACGAAGCAATTAACAACTGAAACAACAGTAATACTGAAATATTATTACCAAATGGTATAATAGGATAATATATGATAGCATAAATATGAATATTTTTCTGATATAATTTAGTGACATATTTTAACCATTATACAATCGTCTAATGCACCCTCTACTAAAGTAAAGTATAAGGAAAGGCTTAATTTCAGAATCTCTTTATTATCCGAGATTACTTATATGTAAGTATATGTTGAATCATCCTTATCATCTAGGTCCATGTTTCTCAAAATATAATTCAAAATACTATCAACAATTGATTAATGTCATTTTTACCCATGTTTGATTTTTTACAAAAAACAATATTTAAAGGATCATTTACGTCATTTTCCAAACTAGGTACATTATAACCCTTTCGACAAATTTAAGGTAAGAAGGTTTTTAAACTTATATTGTGAAAGAGACTATTTTATATCTTTATTAAATGTTACCATTTTGAATATTTCCTTACAAAATTATAATGTTATTTATAAATGAAATGTTTTATTTTACAATTTTTCAGATTCAAAATGATTTCAATGTTAAAAAGTTCATATTTCCCTCAATGAGTTTTAATTAATTTATTATATTATTTTCATCAATGTAAACATCCTTTATTGGATTTTATGCTTATTTGAGGTTTACATATTATGATACAATCATCCCAATTGTATTGAAGGTTTTATGATATATTTGATGGTGGAAGTTCTATTTTTATACCATTCATGGTTTATGGTTAAAATATTAAGATTTTGTATGCTAGTCTTAATATGAATGTTTATGTTATGTTTCACCATTTTCATAAAAGGAACGAATTGAACTTAGTAAGTGATAGGTGGGTCCCACTATAGTTCCCTTATGTATCGGTAGGTCTTATGAGACAAAATACTGTCTTGGAACAAGGCCTTGATAGTATGGTAATGGTATTGTCATGAGCCATTAACGGTATAGTTAGGACGTCCAACATTATGAATTTTCTCATTATGAGATTAGTTATTTATATTTCATGCGATTATTCGACTAGTAGAATATCCATGTGAATGTTTAAATGGAATTATTTGATTTATTATTTCCATATTGTGCAGAATTTTATGTTTAAAAGTCTTGTGTTTTAGTTTTATACGTTAGATTAAATGTTTATAATTATTAATGATCGCTTATCCTATATTGTTTATCCTTACTGAACATCTGATCTCACCCCTTTCGTATGTTTCATTTTTTCCCAAGATCTATATAAGTATATTATTATTGACTAGTAATGATATTCTATGGGATATGAGTGTTTTAAAAGGGGAAAATATGTTGTTTTTCAATTCAAGTTGTAATGTAAAACTTATGACTATATTTAGAATTTCCATGGCAACTACACTGATCAGTCCTTCATCATTTGATTTTCTTGTGATCATGCCAATGTAATAAAAATATTTCATTGACTCTAGGAAACTGGGATTAGGTTATTAAATTGATGATGAGTATGGGGATCTTAAATACTGAATTTTCTCCCTCCCTCATCGCATATAATTTCTATTATGGATTCATGGATTTCTCTGAAAAGGATCATCACCTATAGGAGGATTTTTCTAAAGGCTAGATATGAAGGCTCTTTTCATACCATATATCCTTCAAGAATATCCTCTAGGGCTGATATTGTTGTCATCACATGGGTAGAAATGTTTAGACGACTAGAATTGTTACCAACGGGGCCTCATCAACCACCTCATCAAGGAAACCAGCATCAGGCCTAGTCTTCGGATCAGCTGTAACACCCCAGGTAAATATAGAATATGGAATTTTTATATTTATCCCTATTTTTGAATAAAATGTTAATATTATTTTAAAGGGAATGCTATGCTCGATGGCTTACCCAATACGCAACAACGAGTTCCTTTGAAATCTTACATTGCACTCTAATAATAAAATAATTTTATTTTAAATGGTAGTTAACACCTAGCCGTTGTAATGAAGGGAATGAACAGAACTAACTAAAAAATAATTATATATGTTTGTCAAATATTTTTACTTTTTACAATATATTTTAGAGTATTAAAAATGCGAATAAATCCAATTTTAAGCGTAAACATTCAAATATTCTTTAAAAGGTCGATTAGCGGCCTTTTTATGGAGAACATCTTTCAAATCCACTTTTTTACAGTTTTATGTGTTATATATGAAAAAATAAAATTCTTCTTTAGAATCTGGACATCAAAATTTACTTTGTGTAAATTTTTGGTATTTTTCCGATAAAGTTCATTTTTTAATGAATAGTGAAAAATGTTGTATTTTAATTCAAAACCTTTTTTTAATCTAATTTATTTATATGATTATATTTTCTTTTGAATTGGTTTTAAAGTGAAATTAGAATATATTTTTACCATTTAATCCAATAGTGGTCACTGGAATTAATTTCACTTTGCAATTGGACTTAAACTAGTGTTAATCTTTTAATAGATATTGTTTCTTAAAAACACGCTATTTGTTTTGACAGCGGGAATTAATTATTAAATTAATTAATGAAACTTATAAGTTTTTAATTTTGTAAAATAGACATCATTTTTGAATTTGGAATATCAAATATAGCTTAGGGTGAATTTTTGATATTTTTCTGAAAAACTACAATTTTTGATGAATATTGAAACCACTAAGTGGTAGTTTAAAAACTGATTTTTCGTTTAAATGAAACTTTACCACTTATGTGATTTGAATTTCAAAAATAAAACATACATGGTTTTCATTAGGATGTAAAATGTGGTTCAATGGTATTAAAATAATATTTTGTGAATATTAACTTTTAAGTTTTAATCGCGATTAGAGGTAATTAGTGTAATTTAAGGTAAAAATAATGTTTTAATAATATTAAATGACCTTGAAACATGTCTTACTCTTATTGGATGAGTCATGACCGACCCCTAAAATCAATGGGTCATCTTGGGGACCCCATGGAGCCACTTTGGTTGGAAAATGACATTAATAACTTTTTATTTAAAGTTAAAATTAAAATGTCACAAACATGTATTGTATTACTAAAACACTTTTTACATGGGGTAATACAAGTCATATTTTTTACTCTAATTATTCATTATAAATATAAAAATATTTCCTATTTAATGATTTTTTTTTTGAATTTTTAGGCATTATATAAATTTATTTATTTATGATACCGTGATGATGCAGTGAATACCTCGTTATTTAACGATTTAAATAAAATGAAAAGTTAATGTAAAATATAAGAACTACACTTGTCAAAAGCCTATTGGATGTGTGTATTTAGAACTATTATCACCTTATCATAGAAATATATAATTTTGTGAGCTTTAAAATCCGAAAATCATTTTATAATAATGTTACTTTTCAAGACTTTCCAAGAGTGCCCCTCCTCTCCTCTTAAAAAGGACCCCACCTCTACCACCGTACCCACACCTCTAAAGCCTTTGGCTCGGCCAAAACCTGCCCATTTTGTCTCTCCACATCCCTATCTTCATCATTGTAGCCTCAACTTTGGCAGAATTCTGTTCAAGAAACCCTTTTGGTTCAAACCAAGAGGTGTTACCCGATTTAAAGGTAATGTATTCACTTGTGTTCTTTTGTTTTATTTTTCTTCTCCAAACCCCTAAACTCTTTTTATTCAATTATTTTGTAACAAAACCAGTATATTAAATATACTAGGATGTTGTTATGTGAATTATTCTGTCTAAACTTTCACACACCTCTGTCTAATGGTTAAAGAACATACTGTTTCTATGGATGACAAATTACTGCCTCACGAAATGATGATTGTTCAATATTGTTTTAACACCTTCAAAGGTGGCCATTAATATATAACTATATTTATATATGATATATAATATTTATATGTTTTCATTAAGCTTCTGTATTTTTCATTTATGTCATACCTTTATGGTTTCCATTATGGGTAAACGCGATATCTTCCTTTTTGAAAGTGCGGACTACCGCCCCCTCAAAGTGATTTGATTCGTTAATGTCATATGTGGGATGTATAAACGATTGAATTAATGGTATTAAATATGATATAATACTGGAATAATAATATACCTTTATATCATTATTATTTCATTCCATTGAATACAAAAAAAAGAAATGAAAGTAGCGTTCATGCGTACGCACGGCTTACCGTCTCCATGAACGGTACATTTCATTTCTTATCTCCAAATGTAATGTACTATTATAAGTACATATATATAATGTATATATATCTAATATATTACATCTAAATGATATATATCATTCTGTAATTATAATATATATATATCTCTCATTTTGTTTTAATTCCATTAATATGAACAAGAAATGAAAGTAGTGTTCATGCGTACGTACGGCCTACCGTCTCCATGAACGGTAAATTTCATTTTTTGTCTCCAAATGTTATGGAGTAGTATAAAATGAATATATAATGAATATATATTATATTTAAATCATTGAAAATATTTGGGAGATTATGTACCTATAACTTCATGGAAAATTATTTTCCAACAAGCTCAATTTTTACTCATGTACCGAACATCGACAAAAACGTTTGATATGTAATCACATTATTAACCAATTATTATAACCCTATAATATGTGATATTAACTGAAGAATAATCCTTACAGGAGGTACTTAAGAAATTATAAATTGACCAATGTTTATTATTCATTAATATAAAGAAACGAACAAGGCATGTCGGACATGAGGTAAGGGATCCTACCCCTCTCTTTCTTTTTAGGTACACTCTTTTATGTCATTCCTTTTAAGCTCATATTTATTATGATTGGGATGTTCTTTTATATTACTCTTACTTTTATTTTTATATTCATATTATTAGAGACCCTATTTTCTCTCATCAATCCATTTGGAATGTTTTGAGTGGTGTTGTTAGGCTGCCGAATTTTCGTAAGAGATCCAACCTATCTCTTTATTTTTAAGTAATCTCCTTTATGTCAATTCTTTTAAGATCCTATTTTTTATGTTGGGGGATGTTATTTTATATTCCTATTTCTTTAAATTTTATTTTAATATGATGAGAGACCCTATTTGATCTCATCAATCCATTTTTCGAAGTTTTAAGTGGCGCCGTTAGGCTGTCGGGTTTTCGTAAGGGATTTTCGTCTAACTTTTATTCCCGTGAGATTTATGCTACATTTGCCACCATTTCGTTTGATTGGTGTATGTACTGCCCAATATTATACTATTTGAGTAATATAATTTCATTTATGGGTATTTACATATTCATTGTATGACCCTTCTTCAATGGGGTGTACGTTTCGAATGTTACCCAAATCAGTAAGGGGACCTTTCACCCTCCTCTTCTTTAAAAATAATTATTTTGTTATGTCTTTTAAATTACATATTATTAAGTTGGGATATATTATTATGTATCCTTATTGCTATAAATTTAATGTAAAAGTTATGACATGCCCTTTTTACCTCCCATCAACTCATTTTCTTAATTTTGAAGTGACGTCGTTAGGCTGTCGAATTTTTGCAAGGGAACTTCTTAACCCAATTTTGATTCTTTGGGATAAACTTGTACTCCTTGAATATGTCATTCTATGAATATGTGTGAATAACCTCTGATTATTTTACACTTAATATCCACTTATATTTGGTGTATTCATTTTTCACACATAATTATGTAATTGATTTATCCTTAATCCAATGATACCGTGTTTGTAAGGGATTTCGTATCAATATCCTTTCATTGAGGCATATTTTTTTCTAATACAACGATTTCTTTTATACGGTGTATAAAACCATTTGACTTTTAGTTTTATAAAAAAGGAATCTTTTTCTACGAAGCATTTTACTAAACGACAAAAAGGAATGTTTCTTTTAATGTTTGCGGTGACAATGTCATTTTCTACCACCGCGAGTATTATTTGATCTTTGGCTTCCTCAACAAGTCGTAATGTTTTTAAAATGAAATAAATACCATATACTCTTTAATGTATTTTGGTATTGAAAATGGTTTTTATAATGGATTTGTTATGTCAATATATTTAAGTGATGTATTGTGATCAAAGTGTGGAAATGTTTTCTTTCCATTATATTTGTTTTATGTCTTATGATTTTATAATGGTACTTGGACATTTGACGGGTGGTTATGTGATAAACCATATGAAGGGTGGTTCCGTGAATACCAGGATGGGAGGTTACGTTATAACCTCCAATGCATTGCGTATGGAATTCGGCCGTATGGCTATTCCATTAAGTGATATGTGTTGAAGTCGATCGTATGGTTATTCAATTTAAGTATGTTTATGTCCCAAGTTACCTTTATATGTTATGTGTTCTTTATATGGGTTTTATGGTAATCTTTTGGTTACAAAAGGGTATGTAATGATCTTTTATTCAGTGAAGAGTTTTTTAACTACTTCATAAAGGTGAAAAGTATTACTTTGATAAAGTATTCTTTGTTTACTTGTTGTTTTGAAAAACTAACAGTTTTCCTTCTTTGTGTATCCTTTACTGGGCTATTTATGATCATCCCAAGTTTTTGAAATGTTTTCCACAGGACTTAAAGATGAATAGGGTCAAGGATGGGATAAAGGAAAGACATGATATCTAAAACATGTAACTATACATGTTTCTTTTTAAGAGTTTTTATTTTATGGAAACTTCGTAGAAGTGTCTACTTTGTAATCTTTTGAGATATAAAAGTTATGTCCTAATTATCTAAAACTCTAAACCTAAAAAGATCCTCAAAGTGAATTATTAATTTAATTAAATATTAAGTAAGGTTTTAGGACAGGGCCTTATAGTTGGAATCAGAGGTCGGTTTAGATAACTTTAGAGGTTAGGGTTTCCTCTAAGCATAAGTGACATTACCATAATGGATAGGATATTATAAAGAGTCATAGTTTTAGATAAATTAAATGAGTAAGTGTATCTTAGTGTTTATCTTCCTTATTAGTACATGATAATTTTTTTTGATATACTCACACTGACATTTTTGGTTTTAGTAAATGGATGGATCTAGCAGGCACCAAAGTGACAATGGGATTGAAGGAAACTGTGGTGGTTCTCTGATTAAGAGATTGGATGAAATGGGGGATTCACTGAGGAAACTCATGGTTTTTCTAAACCAACTATCAAGGAGTCATGATCAACCACTTTAACCTTGGTAATTTCTCTAATTCATCATATACAAGATGACCAATAGATGTGGAAGTTTAGGTAATAATTATAAAGGTAACCATTAGGGATTATATGATCCTTACTTTTGAGGTAATTATGGGTTATTATATGTTGTGATGTAAAATGAAAGGCATGAGATAAACATGATGTTAAAATATGTTATTGTTATTTTTGAATATTTTATCTCGGTTTGGGGAATGTTTTAAGAATTACATAGTTTTGGAAAAAGGACAACACGCAGACCGTGTGACAACCCGTCGCGTCGGAAAAAGCTGTGGGAATCAAACCCACAACCAAAATGCGACTGGTATTTATCACCTACCACTGGACTACGTGAAGTCCCTGGTTGGTTTGACTAATTATTTTTAGTTAGATGATTTTAGGAATCAATATTATGTTTATTTTGGGTTATCTATGGATATGATTAACCTATCATGAAGGATATGTGATTAGGTTAATTACTCTTCAATATGAGACTTTAAGAGAAACTAATGTTATTTGGAGATAAATGTTAATTTGTACCTTGGAAGACTATGTGATTAAATCCTTAAAATATTTTGTTTTCAATATTAGTTTGGTTTACTTTGAATAATTTTATGGAAAATTGTTTATCGAATGGTCTTCGTTGAACATTGGGTTTTGTTGGACAAATTTTGGAGAATAAGAATAGATTTTCTTTTTATAAAGGATTATCCTTTTGTGGATTATCTGATCTCATACTAACAATTTTTTTTTGGTTTTTTTCTAAAGACATGGGAATTATATAGTTATCTTTTTTGGATTAGGTGATTCTATAAAATTTGATTATAGCACTCTTAATGTGAACAAGTAATCCTAAATGCCCGTCTTTTGGAGAAATACGAGTTTGTGTAAGAAATCTAGTAAAAGTTGAAAGTCAACATTACAAGTAAGTATGTTTCATTATGTTTTAGTTACGATCATAAATAAATTCCTCAATGAAAAGTAACTTAAAAAAATGTTGTCTGATAACTTTTCCTACTGGGGAATCAAATACCATTTAACCCATCAACAGTTTGTGATTTTCTGGTCTTTAACTTTCTCCTAAACATGTTTTTTATCACTCTCCCTAAAAACATGACCCTTTGTTTTTTTTCCTCCATATCAATGTTTTCTTACATGTAATCCTAGTATGGGTTAACTCGGGTAACCTTTGTACTTCTCTTTCTTTATTTTAAAGTGATAGTTTTACTGACTCTTGTTCCGATTTGGTATTTTCAATGATGTTTCCAAGCCCAATTTTAAAATTGTGAGGTCGCAATTCCAAAAAGGGGGGAAGGATGTAACACCCCAGGTAAATAAAGAATATGAAATTTTTATATTTATCCCTATTTTTGAATAAAATGTTAATATTAATTTAAAGGGAATGCTATGCTCGATGGCATACCCAATACGCAACAACGAGTTCCTTTGAAATCTTACGTTGCACTCTAATAATAAAATAATTTTATTTTAAATGGTAGTTAACACCTAGCCATTGTAATGATGGGAATGAACATAACTAACTACAAAATTATTATACATGTTTTTCAAATATTTTTACTTTTTACAATAAATTTTAGAGGATTAAAAATGCGAATGAATCCAATTTTAAGAGTAAACATTCTAATATTCTTTAAAAGGTCGATTAACCACCTTTTGATGGCGAACCTATTTTAAATCCACCTTTTGAAAATTGTATGTGTTATATTTGACAAAATAAAATTCTTCTTTAGAATCGGGACATCAAAATTTAATTTGTGTAATGTTTTGGTATTTTTTCGATAAAGTTCATTTTTTTAATGAATAGTGAAAAATGTTGTATTTTAATTCAAAACCACTTTTTAATATAATTTATGTATATGATTAGATTATCTTTTGAATTGGTTTTAAAGTGAAATTAGAATATATTTTTACCATTTAATCCAATAGTGGTCATTGTAATTAATTTCACATTGAAATTGGACTTAAACTAGTGACAATCTTTTAATAGATATTGTTTCTTAAAAACACGCTATTTGTTTCGACAATGGGAATTAATTATTAAATTAATTAATTCTACTTATATGGTTTGAATTTTGTAAAATAGAAATCATTTTTGAATTCGGAATATCAAATATATCTTAGGGTGATTTTTTGTTATTTTTCTAAAAAACTTCAATTTTTGATGAATAGTGAAACCACTAAGTGGTAGTTTAAAAACTGATTTTTCATTTAAATGAAACGTTACCACTTCTGTGATTTGAATTTCAAAAATCCGACATACATGGTTGTCATTAGGATGTAAAATTTGGTTCAATGGGATAAAAATAATTTTTTTGTGAATAGTAACTTTTAAGTTTTATTTGCAATTAGAGGTATTTAGTGTAATTTAAGGTAAAAATAATGTTTTAATAATATGAAATTAGCCTGACACATGTTATAACCTTATTGGATGAGTCATGGCCGACCACGACAATCCATGGGTCAACTTGGGGACCCCATGGAGCTACTTTGGTTGGAAAATGACATTAATAACTTTTTATTTAAAGTTAAAATTAAAATGTCCCAAACATGTATTGTTTTACTAAAAAATATTTTACATGGGGTTATACAAGTCATATTTTTTACTATAAATATTAATTAGAAAGATAAACAGATTTCCTACATCATGATATTTTTTGTATAATTTTTAGACGTTAAATAAAGTTAAATATTTATGACACCATGATGATTCAGTGATTACCTCATTATTTAATGATTTAAATAAAATGAAAATATAATATAAACTCTAAGACCTAAACTTGTCAAAAACCTATTGGATGTGTGGATTTAGAACTATTATCACCTTATCCAAGAAATATATAATTTTGGGGCCATTAAAATCCGAAAATCATTTTATAATAATGTTACTTTTCAAGACTTTCCAAGAGTGCCACTCCTCTCCTATTATAAAAGGCCCCCACCTCTACCACCTTACCCACACCTCTCAATCCTTTGGCTAGGCCAACACTGGACCATATTGTCTCTAAACATCCCTCTATTTATCATTGTAGCCACACCTTTGGCAGAATGCTTTTCAAGAAATCCTTTTGGTTCAAACCAACAGGAGTTAACCGATTTAAAGGTAATGTCTTCACTTGTGTTCTTTTGTTTTATTTTGCTTCTCCAAACCCCTAAACTCTTTTTATTCCTTTATTTTGTAACAACACCATTATCTTAAATATACTATGATGTTGTTATGTGAGGGATTCTATCTACACTTTCACACACCTCCGTCTAATGGTTAATGAACATACTGTTTCTGTGGATGACGAATTACTGCCTCACGAAACGATGATTGTTCAATATTCCTTTAACACCATCAAAGGTGGACATTAAGATGTCACTATATTTATATATGATATATAATATGTTTATGTTTTCCTTATGCTTCTGTATTTTTCATTTATGTCATACCTTTATGGTTTCCATTATGGGTAAACGCGATATCTTCATTTTAGTAAGTGCGGACTACCGCCCCCTCGAAGTGATTTGATTCGTTAATGCCATATGTGGGACATATAACGGATTTAATTAATGGTATTACATAATATATCCTAATGTAATTATAATATACCTTTATATATTTATTATTCCATTCCATTTAATTAAAAAAAAGAAATGAAAGTAGCATTCATTCGTACGCACGACTTACCGTCTCCATGAACGATACATTTCATTTCTTATCTCTAAATGCTAGGTACTATTATAAGTACATATATATAATGGATATATATGTCATATATTACATCTAAATGATGCATATAATTCTGGTATTATAATTTATATATATCTCTCATTTAGTTTTAATTCCATTAATATGACAAAGAAATGAAAGTAGCGTTCATGCGTATGTACGGCCTACCGTCTCCATGAACGGTGCATTTAATTTTTTGTCTCCAAATTTTATGGAATAGTATAAAATGAATATAAACTGAATATATATGATATTTAAATCATTGATAATATTCTGGATATGATGTACCTATAACTTCAGGGAAAATTCTTTTCCAACAAGCTTAATTTTTACTTATGTACCAAAATCGACAAAAACGTTTGATATGAACTCACATTATAAACCAATTATTTTAACACTATAATATTTGATATGAACTGAAGAATAATCCTTTAAGTAGTTCCTTAAGAAATTCTAAATTGACCAATGTTTATTATTCAGGAATATAAAGAAACGAACAAGGAAAGTCGGACTTGAGGTAAGGGATCCTACCCCTCTCTTTCTTTTTAAGTACACTCTTTAATTTCATTCCTTTTAAGCACATATTTCTTATGATTGGGACGTTATTTTATATTGATCATACTGTAATTTTTATGTTCATATGATGAGAGACCCTATTTTCTCTCATCAATCCATTTTGGAAGTTTTGAGTGGCGCTGTTAGGATGCCGAATTTTCGTAAGAGATCCAACCTCTCTCTTTATTTTTAAGTACTCTCCTTTATGTCACTTCTTTTAAGCTCCTCTTTGTTATGTTGGGGGATATTATTTTATATTCCTCTTTCTGTAAATTTTATTTTAATATGATTAGAGACCCTATTTGATCTCATCAATCCATTTTAGGAAGTTTTAAGTGGCGTCATTAGGCTGCCGAGTTTTCGTAAGGGATTTTCATCTCACTTTTATTCCCGTGAGATTTATGATACATTTGCCACCATTTCCTTTGAGTGGTTTATGTACTTCCCATTATTATAATATTTGAGTAATATAATTTCATTTATGGGTATTTACATATTCATTGTATGACCCTTCTTCAATGGGGTGTACATTTTGAAAGTTACCCAAACCGGTAAGGGGACCTTTCACCCTCCTCTTCTTTAAAAAAACTTATTTTGTTATGTATTTTAAATTACATATTTTTATGTTGGGATATGTTCTTATATATCATTATTGATGTAAATTTAATGTAAATGTTATGAGATAACCTTTTTATCTCCCAAAAACTCATTTTCTGAATTTTGAAGTGACACCGTTAGGCTGTTGAATTTTTGCATGGGAACTTCTTAACCCAATTTTGATTCTTTGGGATAAACTTATACTCCATGAATATGTTGTTCTATGAATATTTCTCAATGACCTCTGATTGTTTTACACTTAATATCCACTTATATTTGGTGTATTTTTTTCACACATAATTATGTAATTGATTTATCCTTAATCCAAGGATACCATCTTTGTAAGGGACTTCATCTCAATCTCCTATAATTGAGGAATATTTTGTTGCAATACAAGGCTTTCCTTTATATGGTGTATAAACCCCTTTAAATTTTAATTTTATACAAAAGGAATATTTTTCTACAAAGCGTTTTACTAAACGACAAAAAGGAATGTTTCTTTTAACGTACGTGGTGACAACGACCTTTTCCGCCGCCACAGGTATTATTTAGTCTTTGGATTCTTCAACAAGCCGTAATGTTTTTAAAATGAAATAAATACAATATACTCTTTTATTTATTTTGGTATTGAAAATGGTATTTATAATGGATTTGTTATGTCAATATATTTAAGTGATGTATTCTGATCAAAGTGTGGAAATGTTTTCTTTCCATTATATTTTTTTTATGTCTTATGATTTTATAATGGTACTTGGACATTTGATGGGTGGTTATGTGATAAACCATATGACGAGTGGTGCCATGAATACCAGGTGGGTGGTTACGTTATAACCTCCAATGCATTGGGTATGGAAGTCAGCTGTATGGCTATTCCATGAAGTGATATGTGTGGAAGTCGACCGTATGGTTATTTCATTTAAGAATGTTTATGTCCCAAGTTACCTTTATATGTTATGTGTTCTTTATATGGGTTTTATGGTAATATTTTGGTTACAAAAGGGTAAGTAATGATCTTTTATTCAGTGGAGAGGTTTTTTACTACTTCATAAATGTGAAAATTATTACTTTGATAAAGTATTCTTGGTTTACTTGTTGTTTTAAAAAACTAACAGTTTTCCTTCTTTGTGTATACTTTATTGGGATTTTTATGATCATACCAAGTTTTTGAAATGTTTTCCATAGGACATAAATATGAATAGGGTCAAGGATGGGATCAAGTAAAGACATGCTATCTAAAACATGGAAGTAGACATGTTTCTTTTTAAGAGTTTTTATTTTATGGAAACTTAGTAGAAGTGTCTACTTTGTAATCTTTTGAGATGTAATAGTTATGTCCTAATTCTCTAAAACTATAAACCTGAAATGATCCTCAATATGAATTATTCATTTAATTCAATATTAAGTAAGGTTTAAGGTCGGGGCCTTATATCTGCATCACCCACCTCAAAATCACTTGGAATTACCTCATCATTCACTATCACCAGGGTGATACAATCAGGCTCTAGTGCTACATAAGGGCCCGAATCCCATATTTAATTTTTCTGATAGGGGAAATTGGACCTACTCGTTTAATGAGGATCATGTTCATGGTTATTTATTTACTTCATCGGGTCAAGTGATCTTGAAGCTTCCAAATATCATGAGGCCTATGGTGGATGATCTCATTGATTACCCTAATTACTACCCATATCTCCAGTTCCTTGGACAAACCATCAAGCGGTGTTATATATTCATGGACTAGATCAATGACTAGATTTATAATAATGTTTCCAGATTAGATCCTACTCTGTCTCAGGTGGCGTGTGTTTTGGCAAGAATTAACATTGACAATGATGGTGAATGGAAGTAGGTCTCCAGCCATAGGTCTCATAATTATAATGATTGGTTATCCTATAAATCATTTGTTCAAGCCC
The DNA here is from genome assembly GCA_963277665.1 of Viscum album. Classification (NCBI taxonomy): domain Eukaryota; kingdom Viridiplantae; phylum Streptophyta; class Magnoliopsida; order Santalales; family Viscaceae; genus Viscum; species Viscum album. Next base: position 488,090,056 of record OY728145.1, read on the forward strand.
ATGGTATCATTTGTGCTCGTTTAAGTCACCCCAAGCCTCCTGAAGTTGCCACACCTCCTCCTACTGCCACATCTGCATCTATATCTCATCCTTTTACTTCTCGAAAAGGTAGGTTTTGATATCAAAAGGGGAAGTATAGCCCCCTATGGTTCCAAATCCATCCTGAACTTTTGGTGAATTCACGCCCCCAATGATGGGAGTCACCACCAGAATTTTCTAGTAATGGAGTATTCCTTAGGTGATGATCAGGAATATGTCTCTGTGAATATTGTTTAACTGGTGGACCCTTACATGGTCCCCAGTAATGGGGAACATTAGGAAGGTCCTCCTAATATTACCAATTAACAATTTCATTGATAAGGCCGTCAACATGTGAACTATCATAATTCTGAGGAAAACACATTCAGTCAAGCCATACGTACTAATGAGACCAAACAATAGGATCACTTTAGATCTCAGCAAGCACAATCCTCTCATCCCATCTCATTAGGTTCACTATCACGACCGTCTGTGCTAATAGACAATGAAGATCCACCATGACTGAGTCATGTCATCCATATCCATCTATGGCCATACCACATTCATCTAATTGTCAGTTGGTAGTAGATTTGAGTGGTTCAGCTAGTGAGAAATGAGACATCCTCAACGCCAACCAGAATCCACTAGTTCGACCAACCATAATTCAAATCATACCTCTAGTCGGAGACCAACCTTCTGACAGAAGAAATGTTCACCTGGTATGAATGTATGATGTTCTTAAGAATCTTTCCTTCATTCTCAAAAATATCTCAATCCTTGAGGCCCTCCTCCTCTCATAATAGATGTGTGTGGCCGTCTCAGAGGCTTTTAAAATCCCCCTCGAGTTCAAAATAAAGGTAGCAACTGCGTATTACTTACATGATAAAGAAGTAGAGTGAGAAGAATTCCAATACATCATCTCATTCTCAAGATAAGATGAATGTTCTCCCATATAGGGGAACATATTCCCAATGTACATCATTGTCCAGCTTAATGTAGTGGAAGTATACCACTATCATATTGACACGAGTTTTGGTATCACTCTCATTTCAACCAGAACACTCAACAAGATGGGGATATCTAAAGCATATCTAAGTCCAACTGACCTAAAAATTACGGGTTATGATAGGAATGAAGAGAGGCCAGGTGGAAAGATTCACCAGATGACCTAGTTTGGTGGCCTCATTTCCAATACATAATTCATGGTTTTCTCAAGTGACACTGCCAAAAATACATTGATGGGTAAGCCATGGGTTTATTTGAATGCTTTGGTTCTCTCCTCACATCCACAATTCCCCAAGTACTCCCTCAACGATCAAGTGGACGTGCTCCAAGGTGAAACCTCTCCATTCCCATATTGTGAAGCCCACAACTAAGATTCTGACTATTACTAGAACAAGGAGAAAAAAATCCATACCAATGAGTGATTAGCACACTACTACTATAGCCAATCCCTAGATGGATTTGTACAATGCCTTCATCCTTATGATTCCCCAATTGGAGTCTTCAACCCAAGACATGGAAAATTTATCTTTCATATATGACATGAGAGGAAGACACATTACCAAGTATATTTAATGATGATATATTAATTGATACTTCTATATTGGATGGGATAGAGTGATAATAGAGCCTCTTACCCCTTTTAGGTATCAAAATGTTCGCCCCATAGCCACAGTTTCATGTCACACCTTCTTGTTTCGCCGAGTGGGGATAAGTCAACACATATTTATGTGCCACCACTACTTTGAAATTATCAAGTGTGGGCCTCTCATCCTGAGGCCTAATGTAATTAGTTCCATAGCCTTTGTTGATATGGTTTCAATGGTGTATAACTTTCCCAGTGAATATTCCACTACCAATCAAGTTGGCACCAACATTTATCTAGGGTCAATTAACTCAGGATAATTTCCTCCTCTTGATGATCCCAATGAATTAGGTGATGAATAGAACCCTAAAGACACACCTCTCACATTTTTATAGGGTGTTTTCACTATCATTGATGAGTTGGTATATGTGAATCTTGATACCGAGGCATACCTGAGACCAACACTGATCAGTGCAGCCATGAATGCCAAGGAACAACAATAGTATTTGTTTTTATTGAATAAATATCGGGATGCATTTTCATCGAGTTGTGATGAGATTCCAGTACTGGACCCTTAGGCTTTTGTTCACCGCCTTGGTCTCTCAGGGAGTCATTGCTAGTTCAAACAGCCTCCCAAGAAGATGCAATTGTCGCATGGTGCCATGGTTGAGGCCAAAGTTGATAAGATAATTATATAAAACCTCATCTTAGATGTCAAGTATCCTAGATGGTTTTCCAACATCGTGCCCTTAAAGAAGAAGAATATATAGATTAGAGTCTTCATCAGCTTTCAGGGTCTCAACTATCACTTTCCAAAGGATGATTTTCCCCTTTAGATGATAGAGTTTTCTGTTCATGCCACTGCTAGATTCAAATCCTTCTCCTTAATGGTTGTGTATTCAGGGTATAATCAGATCTAGATGGCCCCTAATGATGAAGATTCCACCACCCATAGGGTGAAGATGGGGACCATCTAATATCAGCTAATTTCCTTTAGGATGAAGAAATTCGAAGCCACCTATCATCATACCATGCACCACATATTCAAACTGATCCATGGGATACTAGTGAAGTGCAATGTGGACGATTTGGTGATCAAATCCCACCATCATCAGGACCATTTCAGAGTGCTTGAGAATGTTTTCATCTTCCTATGATCTACCATTTGAAGATGAACCCCAATAAGTGTTCCTTTGGGGTTTTCTCTAGGATTTTTCTAGGATTGATCATCAGATATAGAGGAATTAAATTGAACCGAAGAAGATTGAGGCTATCAGTAAGATGCCTCCTCCAAGAAAAATTTGAGAGCTCCAAAAATTCCAAGGGAACTTAGCCTATATACACCGATTCATCACAAATCTTGCTAGAAAGCGTAAGCCTTTTTCTAGACTCATGAATAAAGGTTCATATCTACCAATGGGTTGGAGAGTATTAGACTGCCTTTGAGGAAATCAAGCAGTATATTCTATAACCTCTAGTTCTAATTCCCCCCATCATCATAAATCCACTAGTCCATTATGTGACCATACTAGAATGATCCCTTGGTTCTCTTATCGCCTAGAGAAATAATTAATGGATGGAGAATAGTTTTTATTATCTCAGCTGCCTACTCCTCCACCCAAAGACTAGATATTATTCAATCTAGAAGAACATCTTCATACGGGTTTTCATAGTGAATAAGCTACGAAATTATATGTAGCATCGTGAGATATAGTTGGTATCCCATATGGATCAGCTAAAGTATATTATTAATTGTCACATGTTGGAAGTCCATCTAGCTCGGTGGGAGGTTATTCTTTAGTAGTTCGACATCAGGTTCATCCCACATATGTCCATCAAGGGTAAGGCACTGGAATACTTTCTATGCACCCATCCGTCCACCAAAGAGCTTTCCCTGGATCTTGATTTTCTTGATGAGGACATTATCTTAGTGGATCAATCAATCTCATGTTATAAAATTCATTTCGATGGTGCATTTTGAATTATAATTGGTTGGAGACTTAATGATCCACGTCTCAACAGAGATGGTCTGGGGGTTGTATTCATCATACTTACACAGGTTGTCTTTCCATATTCATTCTTATTATCAGAAGGATTCACCAACAACTAGGTATAGTATATACATCTCCTTACAGGTCTCATGTTGGATCTCGAGATTCAGGTTCCCCACATTCAAGTAAAGAGTGACTCTAAACTAATCATCAAGAAGATAAATGGTGACTATGTTGTCAGAAAGCTAGAGCTCATGCCTCTATTAAGATGCACCCACTAGCTAATGTCCTAGTTACCTTCTCAACCATAGGTCACTCATATCCCCCAAACATAGAATGGTCAAGCGGATGCCTAGGCCAGTTTATCCATTCCCTCATAAGGACTCATGAGATATATATGTTTGTTAATCTGGCGCATCGAAGGTTCATTACTCCCATCTCCCTAGATAATGAAAACAACTATTAGGTTGGCCACCTTAGCATATATGCTTCCAAATTGGGACATCCAGATCCACCTTCAATTGAAAAAATTGTTGATTGGAAAACTCCCTTTGTTATGTATCTTTATCATAGAAATATATTAATATAATGAACTAGGGACAAGTGAATTAACCGATGTGTAGTGTATCTTACTATATAGAGCAGTCCTACCCTTTAGGAAACCCTTTACAAGCATGGGTTTGATGGAATTATCCTCTTTTTCATTGAAGGATATTATATTCTCTCGGTAATGTAGGATGTTCATACTAGTTCCCACAGTTTCCATCAGGATAAGTCAAAAATATCTCAATAGATATAATAGTTAGGATAGTTTTGGCATGCCTTAGTCCATAAATTCCACGAATTCATTGATATATTCAACACGTGTCATATCCAAGACAATCTTATGCATCGGCCACTAGATCCCCTATATACCAGTAAGTATTCTTAGCCCTCTTTGGTATGGGGACTCGATGTTGTGGGACCATATCCACCAGCGTAAATTCGCCAGTGCAGGTTAATTCTGACCACGATGGATTTATTTTCCATGTATGCATATTTCATTCCACTTTATGATGTTTATCCCTATTCTATTATTGAGTTCATGAGCTCCAATGCCATCCATCAATTTAGATTCCCTCACACTATTCTCACTGATAATGGCACTAACTTCTTAGAAAATTAGATGATGAAATTATATTCCAAGTATGATATCTATCCAAACACACTTCTCGCAAAAACTTTCAGGCAGATGGATAGATTGGGGCACTAAACAAGAACCTCTCGAACATTATGCAGAATATGGTGGGCAAAACAAGATGATTTGGCCAGAAAATCTCCCCAACACTCACTGGGATTATCGATCTACAACTCAAAATTCCACCCAGGTGACCCTATATTCCCTGGTGTGTGGAGTAGAGGTGGTCATGCTTATTGAGATTCAGTTAAAATTACAATTTACAACTTTATACGATCATCAAACATAAGAAAGAGTCACAAAAGTACTTTTAGATGAATCGGAGGCCCTCAGAGAGAATAGTCTACAGGACATACACAATCTAGAGAGGTAGTAGCACAAGAAAACATATTTATCCTCCTTACTTTGAGGAGATATTGTGTTGGATCTATGGAAGCATACGATACCTAACTGAAAGTCTCGGAAGTTGAAGCCCATGTGAGAAGGACCCTACATCATTCATAGGGTTTACCCTAATGGTGTACACTCTTTTTTCGCCATGGATAGTGAGTGAGTCACACTTCCACCTGTTGCCAAGTTCATCAAACAGAACTTCCCATTAGTGGGGTTCTCACATATTTTATAGTGTTAAACTACTATTTTATCCAACATGATAATAATCTATACATGGTCTGAGCTCTATGAATTTAAACTAAGACCCCTATCATCCCACATGATGTTGTACTACATATCATCATCCCACATGATGATAAACTACATACTCAATTTATGGTCCAAACTCTTGGTCCCCAAACTAAGATATATTTTATCCTTCCTACACAATGTTAATCAAGAAATAATTCAAGAACTATGTATGGATTGATTCCCAGACTTATGGGATACGTAGGAATTCCTGGACGATTTTTATATGTCCCTACCACCAATTTAACATTTTTTCTCTATGACCTGAGTTCTTCCTCAAGAGTGTGTGTTTCAGTGTTGAGACCTCATGGGTCCTCATTCATGTCGGGTTACTTTATGGAACCATAACACACACCCATGTTGTTTTATTTTCTGAACAAACATGATGGGAACATGCTCCTTTATCACACAAGATTATAAACTTCTCTTTCCCACATAACATTAAACTACTACTTCGTCCTTGTTGCATGAAGGTAAACTATATAGTTCCATAATGTCCTCATTAGATAATACCTCAACATAAACACTAGTAAATCATTGTTCCATTTCTATAATACCTCATGGCTTTATTCCCATCCTCATGGGATACATAAGAATGCCCAGTATTTTAGTCGTTGGGATGAGTCATAATTACATCCTTTTGGCCCTATGGCCTAAGATCTCTCTTGAGAGAACATAGTGCGATGTGTATTTATAAAATCCTAATTCACATGAGTTTTATCCCCTTTCCATGCCATGTATACCCATTAGAAGAGAATTTTATGGTTCGATCCCTCCCACCCTAGACTAAGATCATTTTTGTCCTTATCACATGATGTTAAAATTCATGATATTCCAGAACTACAAATGGCTTGGTTCCTATTTTATGGAATACATAAGAACACCCAAGCATTTATCCCTCAGGTACATCCCATGGTTCCTCTAGTCCTCTTTTATTCCTTATCATCTTCATTTGTCATTGGCCTCTACCATTCCATATACAAGAGCCCTTTCAAGGAGTCTATATTGGACAATTGGTTTGAAACCTTCTATTTGATATTCCACATTAACATGCTCTGATGAGATGTGGTGTAGGACTTATATTGTTAGGTTTTTCATGGATATTTTCCCATTCCATTTCCATGCTTCATGTTCCCCTTCATTTGGGTATCCATCACCTTTCACATCTGAATGGACCCCCTAACAGTATGGATGTCCAGTCTTATGGCTCGCCTACCATCCTGGACAAATGTCCCAAAATATTTTGAATTAAATTTTGAGATAGGATATGTATTTCAAATATGGTTAATAGTTGACCCGCATTTGTCTTTTCTCATCCCAATCCACATGATATAGACGTTGTATCTTGAATTTGGTCAGTAGTTATCCCCCATTTTTATGACACCCCCCATTGTGTCCTAAATATCATACATTGTGATTCACATCCTCTTCCCCATATTTATGTCCATGTGAAACTTTAATATACTTAGTGTTACCCCTCTATGAACCTTTGTTTGTTCAGCATGCCGATCAACATCGTTAGTAAATCCTTAACCCAACTCCCTCATTCCCTTATTGTGTTTCTCCATGTGTTTATAAGAATCCTCTCAAACCCTTATTTATTACAATGAGTGTGACTCATATGGGATTCGGGTTCATGGTAGTGTTTTTACATGCACAAGAGAATAGAATCATCTTAATGGTCCAAAATCTATGACCTTAAACTAGGAGTTTATCTCCTAGGATCATGGTGTTAAACTAATCATCCAAGTCGAAGCCTTGTGAATTCAAACCATGTGTGGCATTTCCTTAGAGAATGTGTAGTATGGTGTGGATCCCCTCGATCCTCATTCATATTGGGTTACTTCATGGAACCACACTACACATTTTCCCTTTGTAAGACTTGTCCTATTATCTGAGTCCTTTGAGCTTAAACTAATACTTTCATAATCCTTGTTACACAACGATAAACGGAATAATAGTCATTTCCCTTATCATATGATGTTAAACTACACATTATGCATCATGGTAGTATAATAATAAACTATGCGACACTATGATGTCTTAATAAAGTATTATGTTTCCCTTTAGGCATAAATATCTTATCATTCCACCTACAAGAACTATGTGCAACTAGATTCCCATATTTGTGGGATACATCATGATACTAAAACATCTCATCCCTAGGCCAAACTATAAAATCACATGCTCACCCCTTTTTCCCCTGGGTCTGGGTATCTTCTCAGAGTATGTCATGTTGTGTGGACCTTTTTTTCCTTATTCACATTGTGAAACATCATGGATATTCACTACACACCTCCCCTTTAGTGGTTCGAATACAATGACCTTAAACTAATATTTTTGTTGTCTTAGTTCACATGAATGTTAACAGCATAGAAACCATGATATTACCATTTGACGGAATATCTCCCCTCTTTTGGCATCATCACCTTACCATTCCATCATCAGAACTATATGTGGAATGATTCCATTCCTTATTGGATATGTAGTGATGGCTGGACATTTTTCATCAGGCGTGGACATAAGTTCATCAAGATTATTGTCCCTTTGGACCCGACTATGATCGAAACTCATTGACCTTAAACTAAGAGCTCATGGGGATTTTTGGTGTGGAATCCTATTTTGGCTCATTTAGTGTCGAGTTTCTCTATTCTGTTCCATGTGAGAATTTTATGAATAGACATTATAATCTATGAAACATGAATCTAAATAGTTGTCTAGGGTCCCAGTAATATGACAATAAACTATGTACAATTTCCTAATCATATGACTTTAAACTGCAAGAAAAGTCCCGATCACATGATAGTAAAGTTTGTTATGCATCACCCTCACTTATAGGATGAAAAAATACAAAGCATATCAATACCTCATCTAGGAGGTCCTATACTACATCATTTTTCATCTTCCACATTGTTCACATCTTCATCTATCTGTAAACATTTGATACGAAGCTCTCATGGGAGATAGGTTTGATATTTGTTCAGACCGTTACACTTCACCGATGCTCTATCAGTCATAGTGGTAAAATTTCAAGTGTTTTTTGGATACTATTGAACATTATAGAACACACATTATTAATTTTTTGTGTCCCTTATTCATATTTTCATCCTCTTTCATTTCTAAAGGGACCCCCTTGTGGATTATCCCCATTCCATTTCGGTTCACCTACCATTCTAGGACAATACCCGAGAAGTATTTGGAAGACACTTTGAGATTGACCCCATGTTTTCAAATATATTCATTAGTTGTAAGTTGTTTTTTGTTTCAATACTAGGATAACATGATATGGATGTTGTGTATCAAATACAGTCAATAATTATCCTCTATCATAATTCCACCCTCATTGTGTTCTGAATGTTGTTATTGTGATTCACTCTTTTTCACCCCCTTTGTTTATATTGATTCCAGTTCCCTTGGAGTCATCCCACTCATGAAACAACATGTTGGGAAATTCGAGATTCTAGTTCTGAGAGACCTAGTCTCTAGCCATGACCTCTCTTATCTGGAATTCCTCATGTGCTTGGTCAGTAATTTCATGCCCTGAGTACTCGATGATTATTAATCTCTCTCATAAAGACTGAACTATTACATGGTCATTCCTTATTTCTCACAATGGGAATGAGTCACATGATCTTATGGATACATCATCAGTTTTTCACCTATATGATGGAGTCATGATAATTGAAATTAAGAAATAAATGTGTATGCAGTTCAAAATAACCAAGAGAGCATGTAATATGTTTTACGAATTCATAAAAACACAACCCCTATGAATTGTCCCCTTCAATAGAGAATTTCAACTCCACAGCCCTTTTGGCGGGTGGTATCTAGGATCTGTTTCCATCATTTAAGCTCCCTTCATTCCACATTGTCTACATGAAAAAGATCATTATCCTAGATTTGTACTTGATCTCGATCATTATAGAGATTTTCCACTCCATGAGATCCTTGTCTTACCTGTTCTTAGGCCTCTTACAACCAGACACTCAATCATGATATGAGTTATGATTAGATTTTAATGAAGGAATAGTTCTCTTTCATTTTCTCTTCAAAGCACTGGAAATCCTCTTCATCCTTATAGAGTTTTTGAGTGATGATGGAAATATTCTTGTGCCAGAAAACATGCAAGTGACAATCTATCTCTCGTGTTCTTTCAACAAAGTAATCCTAAACAAGCATATGGAGACCTCTGTCATCCAACCCTCTATCATATATATCATGTATCCTATAGTGGAGTGATCCCATATTGTTTATCCACTCTAATTCTAGGGTATTTTAAATTAAGTTCTTGATAAACATCCATGACCAGCATTGGACAGTTTGGTTTTCCTCCATGTCAGAATTAGACTTGTCTAGCTCCCTCAATTTGGAGGGTATATACTCTAAAAATGTTACTAGGTGTTCAGTTATTGAGTCCTCCTCTATTATTCTATCAGATAGGTTGTGCTATATATCATGTGATTGATCTTCTTCACATGGCCCCACCTCAATGATATTTTTCTTGTCTTCTTCATCTTATGCCCCTCTAGTGGCTCTACTCGCTGCCTTGATTTTCATGGTCTGATCAACTTGGGAGTTTGATTTCATATAAACTGACATCCCTATTAGAAAAGGAGCCCCGGGGCACTCATGCATCCTCACCAACAGTATGCTCACTACTTAATGTACTATTAAGATCGATATTTTTTCTATTAACCCGATTGAGTAAATAATGGGTAGGACTCTATGAGGTAGGAAGTTTATAGAGGTTAAGTGATGATTGCTCTCATCCTTGGGTTATTATTGTTGGAATCCTAGGATGTGTCCCCCCATACATGCTTGTAAGCATTGTAGAATTTGGAGAATACAGCCTAGTTTCCATATAATTTATAGACCTAGTATCCCCTAGAGTTTGGTCCTCTATGCCTGTCGTCACATCTTTGTCCTCGGGGGAGGGGGTAAATTGTACAAAGATCTCTTGTATAGAACAAATGTTAGTCGAGAAACTGGATAAACCTGAAATATATTTTACAATGGAATGGTTTTTATATTACCTCAAGATCATCAGTGAACCCTCTCAAGGAGGTTTTCTATAAGGTCTTAATCTTTCCTTCCTCCAAATGGATCCCTCTATTAGCATCGTATCTCCATGATCCTTCAAATTCCTCGAGTAGAGGAAACTGCTATACTAAATTAGTAGCAGACTATTATAGTGGAGATGTCAGGTCTAGCAATACTTTCACCCGATTCATCATTAGATACAGAGTTCCCCAATAGTGCACTAAGTCCTCCAACTCATCCACATATCACATCCCCTCTGACTAAGATACCATAAAGCCATCCCTAGCATAACCAATTCCTAGAGGTTCTATGTTGAATTGATAAAGGAGATCCCATATTTCATAAGGAATGAAGAATTACCTATCGATGTCCCATGACTACCAAGCCTCAGGATAAACAGAATCCTCATTTATATCCATTCAACATAGCCACTTCTTAGGAGTCTGGGTAGGTTTTCTATAGAACCCTTTGTATGGCTCCCCTTCCTCCCAATTCTTCCCTACTAGAGCTACCAGGTCTACAATTTTTGTTCCACATTTACTTCTTTAAAGTGTAGGCCTAGAAAAAATTGGCCTTACTACTAAAACTTTTCCACCATGATGTTAATCAGCCTTACCACCACGACGTACGCTTTTCGTTGTCTGGCCCTGACCTCGAATTGGAGGTGTCACTCCATCGTTGGCTCATGTGGTCTATTGTTTCAGCATTTGACCTTTGTAGGCTTCCTCCAAGCTCTTTGAATACTTTTTGAAAATCAGTATTCAGTGGTAGATAGAGGTAGTTCATTTTTCATATTCATATCCATTATCATTTACATGAGACACAAATACCTCATCACGAATGGGTGATCCTCATTAAGTACACCCAATTAAACATTAAGGGTTAGTCTCTATAGACACCGAAAATGACTTTCAAATAGGTGTAGGGTATATAGTTCATAGATTGGTTCACAATCCACCCATGATACCTATAATTTCCTCTAAATTCTAGGAGATATGACCACTAATTTTCTGTTCCCCCACAATAATCGGTGATCACTTCCATTGGAAAAGGGAATGGATAGAAGTTGAATTCTTCCGTACATCAAATTATCTCAGAACCATCATCATGTTCAGTTTGAATGGAAACATTCCCACCACAATAAGAATGTTTGGTCCAAATTATGACCATGGAGGGTACATGGGACTCATGTATTCATACACCCTCATGCATGCTGCCACCCAACCATATAGGAAGCAGAATAGCCAACATACGTATAATGGTTTCATCCATTCACTGATTTTCCAAAAAAACATTATATATCTTTCCCAACACTAGAATACTGATATTGATATGTAGTCTCGTTCCTAGCATGGATTCCATAATAAATTTCCTTTACCACACACTCATGTGCACGTCTATGGCCAGAAAAATCCTCCTAAATATGAGCATTTATATACACCCATCCAACCTAACAATTGGTTGATGCTCATTATTGATGTTATATCTCCATAGATATCATTTTCTATCCTCCAAGATTCACCAATAGTAACCTTACTTTCTATGTTTAACCCCTCGTGGGTAGGTATGGGGCATTGTGGGTAGTTTCATGGGTGCCACCTCTCCCTTGTTGGGACTCTCTGGGGGGGGAATTTAGAAAATTGATGAACCAATTCCTAAATAGGACATCCCTCACCATCTGCTTATCTTCGCTCGGCACCAGGTCCAGTAATGCCTTCTCTAGTCTGGGAATCTACTCTAGATCCTACCAGTAATTCTCTATAGGGAAAATTCATCATACATTTTCCCTATTTTGGGAATCCCATAAATATGGTGGAGGTCCCAGAGGATGATGTTTACCACCCTATGATAAAGATGAAAGGTGTTGGTCCTTGATGACCATATACTTAACCGCTTGGTTATTATGTATTTTGGTAGATAGATGAGGAATTGGGTGTGACATGAAGCTTCTTAGAGGCCTTCTCACCTCATCTCTACACTGAATTCTGCATAAGACGATCATAACTAGTATGCCCAGGCCCATTCTTCCATGACGTTTCTACCCTAGCATAGGTCATAGTTATCAGTCCACCATTTCCTTAGATTCCATAAACCTAGATTGAGGATAGTGTGGTGCTTTAGTGGAGATACTTCAAGATGTAAGGTTTTCCCATCACTATCGTTTATCAGGTTGTAAAGGTAGTCAGAAATGATTGGTGTATAATCCCTTTAGGTACAGTCATCAGTAGCTCTAAACCACTGGTATTGATTCGGTGCACCCTAGAACCACTAATCAAGTTCATTATTACTCACTTCTGGGATGAAATTATGTTCTTCAAGATGAATTATATATAATAGAAATCTATTACACAAGGTGAAATCCTTTTTCACTTTTGAAAACAACACTAGAAAGGATTTGTGGTCAGAATGACTCCGAATATTCTCTTCGATTAGGATGTTGTTCATCTAATCTTCTCTTCAGGTAGCATCCTCAAGAACCATCTAGGAAGCTTCCAGATCGGCCATTTTCTCCCAGACGTAGTTTTCTTTCTTCCCTATTCATGATGGTAACTTGCAAAGTTCATTCATGGGTAACATTCATAGAGAAACATGAAATGGATCCACGTTGACCTCAATGCATATCAATGATAAACATAGGATCGTGACGCACTGGTTCACTATGAAGTGTTTGTGGAACACTAGCCTGGGGAACCCAATCTATAGTGAGCATTCATGGGGGTACTGGATCTTAGTGAATCTATAGATCAAGCATAGTGTATGCCGATATTAGATGTGTAAAAAGGGTCCCGTTGCATCGAATTTATAGGTAAAAACCACTGAACTTCACAGATCCCTTGATATTCATGATCTTTGTGGTGATTTCACTCTCAGGTTCTGTACACCATCATCATGACCTATCTTCACGATCGACAGGTTTTTCAAAATATACCCTTAGAATATGACCCAACTATTTTCCCCCCAGTTTTAATTCTGATGTAGGTTGGGGCATTAGTTGGCACCTAAATTCATGCCCGGGATGGGTTGAGAAAGTTTATGACTATTCAGGGAAAACTTTAGGTCGTATGAGTAAAAAAACAAGGGGTTCTACTTTACAAAGATCCCTTACTAATCCCCTTACCTCTGTGATCACCACGAAGCGAGTTTATGGGAACAATTTAGGCAGTATGAGTAAAAAAACTAGTGGTTCTGATTTACAAAGATCCATTACAAATCTCCTTACCTTTCTAATTACCATGAAGTTAGTTGATGGACCCCTCTGTGATTCGGATTCCCTCTGCAAATCCCAAAAATCCACTTGATGGAAAGATATGCGAGTCTGATTGATCCAGATACATTAATGAAGCTTAATTTATTTTTTGGTTCATATATGAGCATCTTGATGTCTGATACCTATAAATATGTAGCTCACCCCCACCATAAATCATCGTTACACAGACCTTTGCACTTATGTGATCCCATTTTTTCATGTTCCCCTTGATCTATGAACCTATGAGAAAATGTGTCACCCAAGGTATTTGAGTATCAAAAAATATATTTTCCTTTATTACCATTTACCTCCACCTAATGTGGAGATTCCCTTCATGAATTTATGTGGCCATCGCGTTGGTGAGAGTCCCTCTTGGGAACTTGAGACTTCACAGAGCATTCACCCATCACGAATCACCCCCCAAATACCTGTGGACCCCATGCCTAGGTTGGATCTCCATGCTTCATGAATCTCCTCCCTTCACGAAGTCCCATTTATCCTTGATTCATGAAGAACCTCCCTCCGTGAAGCTCCTTTTCTCTGTAATGTATCAGTGCTTTGGGAAGCTCCTCTTAGGAAGGCCTCCTACTATGTGATCCCCTTTCTTGTATATCCCTCAATGCTTATTCACAATGATTTACTAATTCCCCATGCGGTGTCCCATATCTTATTTTCCAACCTCTTTCTTTTGAGCATAGGTATGATAATGTCACTATCTTTATAGAAAAGTCAAACTATGTTGGATCCCACAATTGACCATTTCTCCAAACCCCTCATATCTAGCATTGCTAGTTCTTTCCCTTAATCAAGGGTTAAAGGGCACCAGTCATGTAAGTCCAAGGGGTGAGTATTGAGTCCTCTTCAATTGAGTTGTAGGGCATTAAGCGACCAAGAACCATTGTCCTCAGTACATGATGTTATACTATAGTCTCACCACATTTCATGCATCTAGGTGCCCCACCTTGGGCATTTTCCATGCCCACTCATCTCCATGATAGTGACATATCTCTCACATGGGATGATATCCTTCTTGTATAGAGTGGTGTCTGCCCATGGGAAAGATAAACCATTCATGTGTACACCCCTAGCCTTTCTCTCTTGAGGTAGCACCCTTGCTCCTATTTTCCCCAATCTCTATCTACCTATGCCACTAATCATGTGTAATCCCCACACCATTCCTCACCGACGCATCTCTTATGGAATGACCGTCAGGTCAACTGCTACTTCTTGTTTCTCACACCGAGGATGATTCACGTGGTCTTATAGTAATAGTGATCATGAAATCTTATTTGGGCAGCTAAATATGCATTATCCCACATCATGTTTCCAGGTCTCTTCCCATGTTTATGCCTTGATCTTATGCCCCTACTCACTGAACTATGTAAACTTTGATCCAAAACTTCTAAACACGTTACGTTACAATCCTCTCTATGCTTCAATCCCATCACCCCCACCAACAATCCAATAGTTCCATCTATTTCATGTTGGTTCACTCATACTGCATGTCGTTAAAATACATGATCTGAACTATGTGTGTTTTGATCCCTTTCTGGTATGTAGGAATCCTTTTTGAGGTTCAATCCCAACCAATGGTAAACTCTGGTGATCCCACCTTGGGAAGTAACCTCCTGACGTGACACCATCCCTTTTTGGGACACATCTCTCGGATCCACCCCATAAGGTGTTCTGATCCATTTTCCTGGGCCATTAACCATGTGTAATCCCTATACATTTTTCATCCATCCAACCAAGATTGATCCTTTTATGATGGGCATATAACCATGTGTAAGACCCTGTCATGTCTCCTGGTTTATATCCATATATACTCCCCGATTTCTACCTCCGACCCAAATGATGTGTACAATGTTACCTTCCTTTTAAACAGGATACGTAAGAAGCCTCTCAAAGGTTCAAGACCATCATCAATTACAACCATGGTCATTACCTTGAGCTATCATATCTTGGTAGGATCATTCCCCACCTAGAGGTCACATCTCCTTTGATTATTCTTGGTAGGATAGCCATGCATAATCCCCAACCACATGTTCCATTTTTACTAGGTCTCTAACCATGTGTTTTCCTCAATCCCACCATTAGTACTATGTTTAATTTGATTCCCAATCAATTAGGAAATGTAGGAAAACTCCATGAGGTTCAAGACCACCATTTTCATATTCACATGGATTCCATATCATTCACTCTTCCATTTCCGTACTTCCTTCGTCATTAATCATGATCCTTACCCTGATCTTCACATACTGGTTGGATAATGCCACTCATTTAGTATGTCTATGTGAAATCCACATCCACCTACTCCATCACCTCTTCTTTATCACATTGAGGTCACACCATCCACTATGGGTTGTCTCAGTACATATGCCCCACTCATCCCATTATTACTCTTTACGACACCCATGCAGCTAACCATGCATAAGCCTCGTATATTCCACACTCATCTAACCAAGATAGACCCCCTTGTGATGGGATTCTATCCATGCATAGGCCCCAAATAACCCCTTCTAAATACGTGGGTTTAGATCCCTTCCTTCTAAAAAAGGTATGTTGGTAGCCTCCCTGAGGTCTAATCCCTGTCAATGCTAAACATTGGTTTCCCCCTTTCTAGGGTGTACTTTTCCTGATCCACCCTTTGTCAAATTTATGTCATTATTAATGATGTGAAACCTTCTCTTTTTGAGATGCACAACCTCAGGTCCGCTTTCATCGAGTGTTCTGATACACACATACATTAAACCTTCTAGGTTCTCTCTTCGAGGGATGTGCCTATCAAATCCACCTTCGATAGTGTTATGATCATTTTGATCTATCTCTACTAGATGTTAAAATCGCAGCATAACCAATGTTAAACATGGTAATCTCATGAAAACCTCAAATACATTCCTCTAGAATAAGATACCCCACAATCAATGTGGGAAGCCACAAATTTATACGCCCTCGTGAATCCCTCTAACAAGGAAGAATATAGGTGTTCCAGAAATTTTTTATCCATAAATTCCATCGATTCCTAGTGTGACTACTCCCCTAACTGAAGGTTGATGCCCTAAATCGACCCCGTCAAAATGTCCTGACAAAAGTAGTGTAATTAACCGGTGTCCACAAAGAGATGGCAATAGGAACAGGTTTCAAAAAAACTATCTTAATCTATAAGGGATACCTGGACTAGGCAATGAATTCTGAGGAAGGATCCATGGAAGGAGAGATCTAAATCCCATTATCTCATGTTGATCATGGACAAAATATCTAAAAATAGGTGATGAATGTTACCCACCTTTGGAATGTGGGAATGGGTGGTACAATGCATTGTCAATGAGCATCGACACGGTGACCCTAGTGGCACACCCCGGTGGAAGCGTCAGAAACAATATAATTATATACATAATTATATATTAACATATATATATATATAATTGTATAAACATATAAAATTTTATATAAATATGTATAATTATAAATAAATATATTTATAATTATATAGAAATATTTTTATATATATTTATTTATATTTATAATTATAAAAATTTAAATATATATTTAAATAGTTATAAAATTATAATAAATATATTTAAATAATAAATTTATTTATTTATAATTAAATTTATAAATACATATTTGTAGTTATTTAAATATTTTATTATAATTATATAAATTTAATTATTTTAAATTACATTTATTATATTATTAAAATATGGTCTTTATTATTACTAAAATTTTAGCTTTGCTAATGATTATCTTTATCAAAGATTTTTTGAAAGCGCTAATAAAAGCCTTACATAATTTTATAAATAAATCCCTAATAGATTCCTACTCCATCGTGCCTTTAAGCATTCATGGAACAGAACCCTCATTGTCACTCTTCATCAATCTTCTGGAAGAATAAATCATCTCCAGATCTATGGTATGGGATTATTTAATGACCCATTTAATCATGATATTCATTTTCAGGCCTCTATCAGTGGAACATTGTCCAACATTACACATCAGGCTCCACCACAGACCACTTTCAACACACTTTTGAACCGTTAACGAAACGATGTACCTTGAAATTTCAAAATGAAAAATTATGATATTACCCAACTCAAATCAATTTCTCCCTCAACCAGCCGCTTCTTATTATTCATTGTGCGTAGACTAGGGATTTCACTTTTCCATTCTGTTCTTCTCCACATAAATGGTGCTTTTTTTGTGGTTTCTTTTCAATTATGGTATGGTTTATCAATGTTAGGGTTCATTTCTCTTTTATTTCTCCTTTCTATATCATTTCATGTTGTTTCCTCATCCCCTCCCCCATGTTGTGTGCACACCAACTAAACCCTAGGTGAAGTTTGGGTTCAACATTTATTTGATATCTTAGTTTTTTTGTTATGTGATAGGTTATTCAAGCCATTTTTCTTCCATAATTGATGTTTTCATCACAAATTTTTTTGGATTTAGGTAGATTTCCAATAAAAAATATCATTCAATTCGAGAAAGATTACAGCATGTGTTTTAAATTAATATTTTTCTTACAAAATAATAGTATTGAATGTGTACAAGGATTATTTGAATGGAAATTAAATTTTATTTGATTTTAATTTCAATGAAATGGATTTCTCAAATTAGAAACAAGGTAAAAATATGTTTCAAAATAAACTCTCACACCAGGTAGTTGAAAAATTGTCAGAATGGATATTATTTATTGCTTTTCATATTTTAATATGTTTTTTGGATTTTATTTTTATTTTTAATGGTTTCATTGAATATTAACGGTGTTCTTTTAATTCAAAATGGAATTCTAGGTTCCCATATTGTTCAAGAGTTTTTTCCCCAAAAGATGATTTTTCTACGAATCTAGTGTTTGGTGTCATATTAATTGTTCCTTTTCAATGTCTGATAATTATTTATTGAGTTTAACTATTTTTTAGAGATCTAGAGTTCATTATTTCATCAGTTTGGAAGAGTTAAAAATATATTACAATTCTCAAATTTTTGGGGGTAGATTTGGATGTTCCACCTATATATTAAATGTATATAAATAATTATAAATAATTTTTTAATAATTTTTTTGATAGATAATTTTGATTTTACATTATTTTGATTTTCTTGAATTCATAAATTATAGTAAAAATTAAATAATTTGTAATTAATAATTGTTTAGAATTATTACTTTTGAAATAATATTTATTTTGAGAGAATGTAAATTGGGTATTACATTAATAAATTATAATGATATATATTGTTCTTTTAAAATATATACATCATTTTTACCATTTACCATATTTTATAGTATTTTCTATTGGCTAGCATATTTAACTATTCTCACAGGTAATATATTTTTTACCAATAAATGATGTTTACACTAAAATAATTTTGATATCTTGATTAAAAATATGAAATGAATTTTTATAAATCAAACTCTAAATATATATAAATGAATTATTTATTTAAACATATAATCTATTATAGATTATTTTGTTAGAAATACTTATTTCTTATAAAATGGTTTATTTTAAATTCTAAAACATAATTAATTATTCCCAGATTACTTTTTATTTTATTATATATATACATATACATGATATTTATTAAAAGTAACCATTTTTTATAATAAATTATATTTTCAATTAAAATATAAATTTAATAAAAATAATTACTTTTTATAAAATACATTATATAATTTTCAAAATAAAACTTTATAAATTATATATTTATACATAAATAACTCCATAAATTTTAGTTATATAACACCTAAGCCAATAATACATTCCAAGGCGTGGGCATGTGCAATGTTACCATCATTGAAAGAAAACATGAAAATACCAATGGTGGGCCTATGACTCATCATAAAGACAAATATGATTCTAAATAACCCTTAAAATTTATATGAGATAAATTAGTAAGTCATTAAAAACAAAAATAGTTCAATTTTACTTAAATCCACTCCACTATATATGGATTTTATCCAATCTATAAGGGAATATGAGATGGAAGAGGTGTATGCCTACCAAAACGACTATAGAGAAGTAATTTTAATTCAAAAGATGATAATTCAACCACTACTTTGAGATAAGAACCAACCCATAACAAATAAAAAATAGGGATTTTTTTGTTTTTAATATTAATTATGAAACTAGAAAAGGGAAACAGTGAATTAACTTGGTATCATCCATGAAAACCATCCACTCTAACCAATCCTAAAGAACATTGAAAGATTGAATAAGATACAATAGCCTAATACCATATTGGAATGTGTAGGGATAATATAAAAAATAAAAGGTTGAAGAATAATTTTATAGGAGAGCATATAGTCTTCCATTTCTAAGGAATAACCCCTATTGAATATTATATGGTAGTGGTAATTTATCACTGAGAAGGGGAAATAAATAAGTGATAGTCTTTTCTATTATAATTAATTTTTTGAAATTAACCACTATTCATTATTAATGTCTTGATATACTCACTTACTAATTTCATTTACCTTTTCTAACACTCCTTAAAATATCTTTCAAAAAGTTAAATGGTATCTATATTTATTATTTCATAAATTTTTAAGGAGAAAGAGTTATATATATATTTATATGATGATATTTAATTTTATAGACTACATAAATTCATAGAATATTACCTCTTACATAATATATATTGATAATTATACCATGTGAAAGTAATGTCACTAACTCCATACAACCCATAGGATATCCATCATGATCACACTCCAATAGCCTTATCCTCTTAAGAAGCTAAGCACAAATAAAATTTAGTTCTTAGACCAAAACCCTTTTCCTTTTCATGGAGTAATTTAAGTCTTTATTTGAATTTTTATACTTCAATGACTATCTCAACATGAGTGCATGTAAGACCATCCAATTCATCCTTCTATAAATCACACAAATCAAGGATCCCCTTGTAGGGATCAAACTACTACTATTATTTTTTCAACATTATATAGAAAACTAATAAATGTTGTTTGGTGCTTCACCAACTCCCCAACCTTGGAACATTTTCATATAAGGATACAACTATCATCATCATCAAATTCCTCACCCAAATATTTATTACTATATTTTATTTTCTAAGATTCATCCCCCATCTCTCTAGACATGCACCTATATTACATGAACTACTCTGAGGAATAGTAATCACATAGTAGGTAATAGAGATCATTATAGATGAATTCAGAGGATAATACCTACCACTAGTGGAGTAATTCTTTTCTAAAATTTAATTACCCATTTCTTTTAATGCATGCTGAAGTTATTTGAAACATTCAAAAGTAGGGTCCCCCTTATTTGAATGGCCCCATTTAGTTTATTTATTTATTTTTTTAAATATTAGTATTATCGAATCAAATGGGATATATATGAATCAAAAATGGATGGATGCAAATCATATAAAAAATTGTATGATTATGGCGAGAAAGAGTTAATTATGTTTTCAAAAGATCATGTATATTACCATTCTCAAATGTCTGTTTCCATGTTTATGCTATTTTTTTTTTATGACTATTTAGTATAGAGGAGTTAGAAGAAAACTTTATTATTCATGGAATAGATCAAATTTATGTAATTTGTAATGAACATGGGGAAAAGTTAATATATCTAGTTTTTTGGATAATAGTATGTTTTATAGATCATCTAATATGATTACTAGTATGGATAATGAAGAAAACCATATTGAGGATGTCATTAATTGTGAGAATGATGATGAAGATTGTATTGATGAAATATAAATGACAGTAGAAGATGAAATTCATGGTTTTACAAAAAAAATTGGAATATAAAGTGTTCTATAATGATTCCATTGAATGCTAGTTATACTAAATATATAGCATTGTCATCCATACTAAATCTGTATAATTTAAAAGATGACATTGGATGGAGTGACACTAGATGTAATGAACTACATTCTCACTTGAATGATATGTTCCCTAAAGATAATGAGATTTATATATGAACATATTCTGCTAAATAAATGTTAAATTCAATGGTTTTGATCTCTAAAAGAATACATTCCATACATATTACTATATACTATTTCTGAAGGGCCAAAAATAACTTAAATGATGATGAATGTGTAGTGATTCATGATACAAGAAAGATGAATCTAGTCCTATGAAATTTGTATGCTACTTTCCAATCATTCAAAGGTTTAGGAACCTATATGGAAGGGTGGAAACTACAAGGCAATTAACATGTCATGGAAATATAAGAAATACATATGGGAAACTTATTCACCCAATAAACTCTCCTCAATGGAGTATAATTGATCATGACTATAAAAAATTTGGAAACGGGCTAAGAAACCATTGTCATGTACTATCTATAGATAGAGTGAACCCTTTTGGTTTTCAAATTAGAATGCACAATACATCGTTGGTTATGTTGGGAAATTATAAGTTCCGATCATGGTTATGAATTAAATGAAAATAAATCCTAATATCTATTATTATATCAAAACCAAAATAAATAGGGAATGATATTGATATTTATTTGGTTCCATTGATCAAATAGTTTAAATTATTGTGGGATTAAGGCATTATGTTTTATAGTGCTTATATAAATTAATATTTCTCACTGAGATCCATGTTTTATAAATTACATTATTTATTATGAAAAATAGTTAGGATATAGAATTAAAGGAACTCATGGGTGTCCCATTTGGGAAAAATGTGCACATTCAATTAGGGTGAAACATTCATCAAAGATTATGGTTTTACGATGTTTCATATTTCTACCCTAGCGACCAAAGTACTGATCCAAGATGACATCATTCGATGGGAGTTCAGGATAATGTATAGCACCATCTCCTCTAACAAGTGATCAACTGTTTGAGAATGTAGAAGATATGGATACTACTTTTGGTACACATTTTTTGAAAAACCTTATGAAAACCAATTAGAAAAAGATATTAGTTTTTCTTAATTTCAATACTATAATTCATTCTACATTAGAAATTTTATTTATATTATACATGTTAAAAAAAATGTATGTGATAGAGTCATTGTAACATTACTAAATGCACCCATAAAATGAAAATATTGAATTAATTCTATGTCGTACATGATTTACATTGGAATGAGGGAAGATTTTGTTCCAATGAAGGGTGAAAATTGGAATTTTCTTCCTCCAACAACTTAAAATCATTCTATGTAGGAGAGATATCAGTTTCAAACCATACAACCTACAAGAAAAAATCTTCAGAAAAATGAAGAGAAAGAATCTTTAACCATTGCAAAAGCTAAATGTATTTCCAGAATGAGAGGGTATGGCACCTGCCATCGAGACAATCTTGTGCCTGCCTGGGAAAGCCTAACTGAACAACCATGTGATGGTGGAGAGTTGATTTCACGATTGAAGATGCTGGGGAGGAGCAGTTCCAAGTAGTTAGTCTAGGTTGTATGTAATGCTTGAAGCCTACATGAAATTAATTCCTCTAAGGCCTATGGTACTTGTAATACTTATTCCTACAGGCCTTTTAAGAGTTCCACCTCACCCCTTGAAAGGTGTATTATCAAAAATCAATAAAAATGAAGGCCTTCGGGCCATTGGAGAAAGGGTATGAAATCAAATTACTTTCATGTTTTTCTACAATATCTAATTTCTATAGATTTACATTTAATTTTTTCCAAGAATTTCTATTTTACATTAACCAAGATCTATTTTTTAAATGATATATACAGAAAAATAATAATCTGATCAATATTGAAAACTATTGAAAATGAAATTTGCATCATATTATGTGAATTGGAAATGTTCTTCTCACCAAAATTATTTAATATAATGGTTCAATTATTTAGATATATTAGAAAATTTATTCATTTACAATATAGATGGATGTACCCCATTGAATGGTATATAATTATTTTAAAATGTTTTTTTAAAAATTGATGTTTTCCATAAAGTTGTATTATGGAGAAATATATTATTGAGGAAGCCTACGAATTGTGTACCAACTTACAATTCAGTGTGGAAATAATTATTCTTATGAAATATCATCACATTGAGTTGTTTGTGGGTGAGGTAATTTATGGAATATATGAAGTCACAATCACTATTACAAATCAGATGTAGTCCCACCTTTACATGTTTTATAATAGTTTATAGGTTTCCCAATATATTGAAAGAAATAAAGTAATTATTAGGAATTTTAATCCATCAAGGGTTGAAATATGGATATCAGATATGTATAATCAATAGTTTATAAGATAGTTTCAATAACATATTTTTAAAGAGTCAATTGAAAATCAAGATTCAATTTTCAGAAGAAATTTAATGGTTATTCAGAGGAAAAAATGTTTGTATATTATCTTATAATGGTTATGTAATTATTCGTTATAAGTTATTTACAAATGAACATGGAATATGTACTTCCTTGAAAAATATTTGAGTTATACTTGTGACTGATTCAATACATGTATCTAGAACCTATAAAAAAATCCAATTTAAATGAATATTTCATATATTGGCATCATCAAACAAATACGGGAGTTATATTATTCAATATTCAAAGTGCCAATTTTTAAATGAAAGTGGTTTGATAACATGAGTGATGATAAAATAGACGAATTAGGATTCATGTAATGTGATTTTAGTAATTAAGGTTAAAAACAGAAACTATTTATAATGCTGTCATAGGCATTACAAGTATTTTATATTATATATCCTGAAATGTGAAAGTGGTCAACTATTCTTTTATCGACCAAAACTACTAAAGGGTCAGATGAAAATTCAACTGACGAGGGACCTTTCCCTAGGATGTCAAAATCATTTCACATAAGTACCAATGTCGATGTGTCCTTGTATGTGAGAGGAGACCAAAATTAAAGGATTTGAATACTCAATTGAGGGGTCAAATTCCTTTAACCATTTAAAAATAGAGTTCACTAATCATGGTGTATATATTTTTAATATATATTGAGTTACCACATATTATTATATATTCAATACTAAATTTATGTAATCTAAATTAAATTTTCAACCACATCTACAGACAATGACTTCTTCTTGCATCGATGCCACAAATATTGAGGAATAATAGGTTTCTCAACCCATTGGTGCTCCTAATGTTGAGGAACAACAACCTTATATGCATGTAGATGTTACCAAACTAGAGGAAAAACATATTGACATTTTTTAACCCTGAGGAAATGGTAGACAATGAACAACTAGTGTACCATAAAAAATTGGAGTGTTTTAGCAATAATGTGTTAAAAATAATTATTAAGGTGGGAAGCAAATACATAAAGTTTAAGGTTGAATGTAATGCATGTAGCCAATATATTAACCCCATTAAAGACATTTTTAGTAGTTTCCATGGTCTCACTACTTGGCATCAAGTAATGAATGATATAAATTCATGAATAATTTCATGTCCTCTCTTAAGAAACTGATTTGAGAAGGTATTAGGGTAACATTATGATATAATTTCGTTATTTTACTAAAAGATATATTGAAATACTGGATTACTCCTTAAAATCCCCTTTAGAGTGTATTTATATTATATGATTCCTAAAATAATTTTTTTTTAATTATTTTTCAGGAAGGATCATAGAAGATTTCACATAATGATTATAAATATTCATCTCAAATACTCTGAAGTGAAAATAAACCTTCACCCACTATAAATGTATGCACACCTAATAATCCAAGAAGCATGGGATGTGCTTATTATACTTCACTAAGAGACATATTTTCAGGTACATTGTGACTTGTAATAAATTGATTTACAATATCTGTAATAATCACTTTGATGAAAAAAAATTAATTTATAAAACAAAAATTGAGTGATGAAAATATGGAATAGGAATAAAAACCACTGTACCCCTACCATAAAGCAAGAAGGGGGTTCACATCACTTGAAAAAAATTGGAACATGTTTTAAATCTATAATAATCCTTATATATGACATGAACCAACCACATAATTATGTACCACTATTAATATGAATATTTTTTAATCCAAATCCAAATCCACTTCCACCTCACGTCATGTTCTATAGAAGGAGGAACATGTAAATAATGATGTGATACTAACAGATGAAACCACAGAAAAAGTGTTGGAAGCATGTGTAATAATGAAATGATAAAAATATGTTTTTCTTTAAATAGGTATTAAATAACAATGATTACTAATTTTTTATATTTTTTATATTTTTTATCTGACTTAGGCATGGTAATCATCATGTGTTGTACTGGATGAACAGCTACTATCAGTGGCCTTGAAGTGTCCAGAATAATGATTTTTCATTAGAGGTGTAGATTTTGGTGTAACACCCCGAACATACTTTGACAAAAGAAAAGAATATGGGATAAAAATAATAAAATGGAAGAGATTAAAACATGATTATAAAATCAAGAATAAAAATTTAATTTATAGCCAAAGTTTTTATAAAATTTTATGGGAAATAATAAAAGAGAATAAGATAAACAAGAACAACCATTGTGTAGAGATTCCCCCACCACACCATCTTTTATGTGATTCATTACCCTTAAATATCTATCTTATACAAGGTAATAAATATTTTCATAATTTTTTCTATGAAATTTTAATCAATAATTCATGGATACCATTCCTATACTGATATTATACAGGGTTAAAATGATTGATATTTATATCTATCAACACTCACCCATCACCTTGTTGTGAGGTAGACAATGTTTAATATCCATGAAGATATTCTACTCAAAAGAAAAATTCCAATAGGTCATGTGAGAGTGGGGATTAACATATCTCATGATCCAGTTGAAAATCTACCTATTCCACTTGATTATTTAGATATTGGTATGATTGAGAAATATATTTTAACATTAATTCTATTGTCATTAGATCCTGTAAAAACTTTTCAATAAGGGGGTATTCATATCCAGTTTATTTTTCATGAAAAACCTTTAACAGTTAATGAAAAAAGTTATGAAATGATGAATTTTTTTACATATGGAAAAAAGGAATGGGGGGAAATGAAAGGTAAAATAAATATGATCTAATGGATCATCCAACTAATCTAAAATATATGCATAAATCACCATTACACTACCCTTTCAACTTTAGAATTTACTAATATTAAAGGATCATATGGATACAAGGATACAAAGTGGTGGTAATTTCATAGTATATTTTGAATAAAAAATGTACATAGAGGCAATTAAAGACTAAAATTCTCTTAAGAATGTAAATGAAATCCTCCTGTACGAATGGATAGAAGTCTCAGTTGTAAATGTATACATGAGGTGTGTTTATCATGATTTGTTTTTCAAATAGCTAGTCTACTATATTATTATGACTAAATAAAATTCATATATCTTATAGGTTTTTATATAAATAATATTTGAAGGAAAATCCTATGAACAAAAATATGGAATCATTATAGATAACATCACTTTTACACAAAAAAACTCACTGTAATCAGTTTAAATTTACAAAATAATGTAAAAAATGGTCGTAATGTTTGAAAGAAAATTATGGATGATAGACTCTTCTTATTACACACAATGCAAGGTTAAAATTATATAATTTAATCGTATCAATTATAATTTCATTCCTTTTATTAATTATTACATTTTTTAGGAAACATTGGTTACTTATTGTAGTCAATTTGAATACTCCAAGGATTGATTTTTAAGATTCACTACATGGATACCCAACACACTGACCAGATATGACGACTTTTGTAAATTTTCGAAACACTACATGAAACATTTTATAACTATAATTCATGTTATATATTTTTATATAATTTTTTAATAAGAATTATGTTATGATAGGTTGGTTTTTAAATATCTTCAAAATAATGGAAAATACTTCACTATCAAAATATATATCAAAAAAATTACTTATTTCTCAATGTTTTTTCATTTTCCAAAACAAACCAATGGAAAATATTTTTCTTATTATGTTTGAAGAAATATGAAATATATCATATAAAATCAACAAACTAGCATCCCTAAATAGGTATTTTCAAATATAATTATAATTTTATTTAAAATATTTATTAATCTATTATGTATTATATTTTTCTAGTACTACTAGGACTTTGAAAATTCCTTGTATTCACAAGATGAAATTTATTTTTTAGAAATGTTTGGGTAGCATATCTGGTTTTATAATGTACACATATATCAGCAATATGTGACTTACAACAACTTATTTAGTTTATTTTCTCAACATTATATCATTTTATGTTAATTTACTTATCATTTTTATTTGATACTTATTTTATTAATTTTCAAAAATATCAGGACGAAATGACTACGTCAACAAGTATGATTCACTCTTGTATTATGGTCATGCAGTCAACAAGGATGATGCACTCATGATGATGAAATTTTATTTTTATTCTCCAATACATTCAATATTTGGGTTATTAAACAGTATTATTGTAAGATATCTGTTAATGTTGAATGAATTGTTTGATAAAAAGGCATGGTTTAATTAACCATACCTCAATCTGATACGCGGTATAAAATTGCCATACCTCAATCTGATACTCAATATGACTCTAATAGTGTAGTTTCAGTTCAAAATTGATATTTTATTAACATATTTGTTTCCCTCGGAATTCGGGGATGACCTCCTGGATAGGAGATTCAAACGTTCTGATCGGTTTCTAATGGGTTTCTTCATAGAACCGGAAACATCCAATGATTCCACATCCACTTGGACCTACTTTACAAAGGAAGGCGCTTCATTAGTTTGTGAACTGATGAGGCTTAGGAATTTGCATTAGTCGAGAGGATGGGAGGTCGGACTCATCACACCTTTTTGAGGGGAATTATTGTCTATTCCGGGACTCTGTTTATAGATTTAAGTTATGTTTGTGAATCCTTATTACATTACAAACTAAAAAATGAGCTTTCCCTTAGTTTAACAATCAATGATTAAATATGTAAGAAATTTAGAGAATCTTTTATATGTATTTGAGGTTCTTCATCAATAGAGAATCATCTATATCTATTTAGAGATTCTTGGTCAATGGTAACCTTCAAAACATTTATATAAAAGTCTCTTGGTCATTATGATGACCAGGCTGGTTTTAAAGCCACTCAGTGGGGCACTTGAAGTTTATTGTCATTCAGAAGGACATGAATTATTTCAGAGTTGGGATCGAACCCATAGATGGGCTACCTACGTATCCTTTGTTTTGGAAAAGTAATCAGAACCCACGTAGTTTGAATAAGGGAGTATAATGTTTATGATTGATGGATCAAAAAAGGATGTCATAATTACTTTTACTCTCTAAGCTCACGTGAGTCATGCTCGGGGTGAGAAACAAGATGTATTGGTAATAAAATAGACAATTGGGCCATGAAAAATGTAATCATAAAAAAATGGTTTGGGGCTTATGTATATATGACTACCCAGATAAATGAAGGTTAGGATTTACTTTAGGAAGAAAATCCAGGAACAGGGTCCATAAAGGTATATGTGCTTCATGGAGATTTGAATACTCTAACTTGGAACTTATTCCTGAAAAGGAAACCCAAATTAGGAGAGGATTTGATAACTGGGATTTACTCCTGAGAAGGAATCCCAGATCAAACGTAAATTAGAACTAGTTAAAGAGAAAATTAAGGGACTTGGGGATTACTCCTAAAGAGGATGCCCAAATTAGAGGATTTGGGGCATACTCCTGAAAAGGAATCCCAAATTAGAGGATCTGGGGCTTACTCCTAAGAAGGATTCCCAAAAATTAAGGGACTTGGGTCTTACTCCTAAAGAGGATGCCCATAATTATGACTCGGACTTATTCCTGAAAAGGAGGCCTAGGTTAGGGGACTCGGGGCTTACTCCTGAAAAGGAAGCCCATGATTATGACTGGGACTTATTCCTGAAAAGGAGACCCAGGTTTAAGGATTCTCTCATCTTAAAGGATGCGTTTGAATGAATGAACTCTCCATATTTGGCGACATAAAGATATTTAAATCACTAGGTTTTGAGAGATATTCCACATAATTCCTTTCAAATAAGGAAGTCAAATCAAGAAATCATGCCATAAATGGATTTGAAGAGTGTCTTGAAGACTGAATCTTAAAAAGGAAAGGTGTAATGGATTAAGAGGGGTGAAATGGGAAAGAAAGGCACCCAAAAAGGAAGGGGCGTGCAAGTCTTGAAAGGCGCGCAGGTACTGCGGCGGCGCGCAAGTATTGGTCACGCAGGTATGCCTGTGCGACATGGTGGGCACTTGAGCGATATTCAACCAGCAATTGAGATACTTGAGCGACTCTTCATTACAGCCTTTAAAATCCTCTTGAGGTTCTTCCAAAAAAGGGACGTGCAAGTTCTATCGAAGGAATAAGTCGGCACGCAAGTGTGACCACTTCCCTTAAGGTATGACCACTCAGGCACGCAAGTGTTGATGAGTTTCAACACTTAGGCCTTACTCCCTCCCTTTAGATATTCCTTTATAGGTAAGAAATTACCTTAGAAGTGTTCCGGAAGCTTTGAGAAGAGACTTGGGCATCGGGAGCTTCAATCTGAGTTTCTAGAAAAGGATCCTCTTAAATGGGGGGCCCACAGGGTCTATTTATATGCAGGAGAAGACCCTGGGTGGTTACCAGGAAGTTATCACTTAGGTCGTGCAAGTCACTTGCACGCCAAGTTGCATCGCACAAGTCCACTTGCGCGACCATGAAGGAACTTGCACGACCTATGGGCAAAGTTTTCCTTGTTCATCCCTTTGTCAGTGTTTGATG
Source organism: Viscum album (assembly GCA_963277665.1). Taxonomy (NCBI): domain Eukaryota; kingdom Viridiplantae; phylum Streptophyta; class Magnoliopsida; order Santalales; family Viscaceae; genus Viscum; species Viscum album. The sequence continues at coordinate 488,120,479 of OY728145.1, forward strand.
TTTTTCTTCAAAGGTTGAATCACTTTGTGCTCATATATTCCCCTTTTCTGATCTTTAGATTCTGTGACGAAAGGAGCATCAAAAAAAGTCCCCCCTCAGAGTTGGATTCGGAGAGAAATAGAGGATTTGACTCTGAGGAAATCTAATACATCCAAAGGAAAAGGGGGCGTGCAAGTCTTCAGGGCATAGAGGGAGGCACGTAAGTTTGCGTCGCGTAGGCTTTGAGCGCACTGTATACAGCGCGCAGATAGGCCTCCTGTCCTATAAATACATGGCCTCACCTCCGTACAAAGCATCTGGATTCCTGGACTTCAAACTTCTCGAGCTCTCATCGCGCAGGTTATCTTAGATGTGCAAGTTGCTCTGTTTTCAAATGTTTTCCTTGATGTTGCGCTATTGTAAAGGTATTTGTACTTGCACGGTTTACACTTGCGCGTCAAAAACTAGCGCGGCATACGAATACTTGCGCGCCATGTTTAGACTTGCGCGCCTTAATGCCTTAGCCATTTTTTTAAAAATTTCTTCACAAATTTTATGAAAAATAAACCCATTTAAGAGTTAGTTTATTCATCTTTTGTGCAGATTCAGTGGTTCCCAAGGAAATTGGAACGGCTGATGAACTGGCAAGAAAGAGGATTGATGACATGATGTGTAGAGACCTGAAGCCTGACGTACATTGACATTACATTACATTTGCAGAATACTTAGTACATAACAAAAACACACGCACAAGGATCGTAATAGTTTAGTGTCTTTGGAAACTCAGAATATAATCTTCTAATCCTGGTGAAATATCTTCAACATATCCCATAAAGATCATCCTTTTTTTACCTAAAACCATTCTTTATATCCTGGGTAAAAGAAAACATAAAAGGGTGAGCTCAAATTCTCAGTAAGGGTAAAAAAAAAATATCAATCACATCATATACATAAGCACATAACTTTTGGAAATCTTAACCTGCAAAAGAGATCATAATTTCATAACATAGTGTAAATCATGGCAGTGAAATGTAATCACAATAATCATAACTCAAAACATGAAACTTTGTGGCATTCACACATAATCATAGAGAATAATTTCTTGTTAGTCAAGACTCATTGCCAAGACTATCTTAGTGGACAAAGTCCCTTTCTGAACCGAGTCACCCTCGTTTCAGTCCTGTTTCACTGAACTGGTATAACCTACCATTCCAGCCATGTCTATCTCATGAGATATAAAATCTTTACCCAATGCATTGGAGGGAGATATAGGTCCCACCCATCTCATAATGATACCATTCTTATGTGTGCCACAAAATCATAAACCATACATCATTTCATAACCCATGTAATAAAAATGGGATTCTTAAACAATATGACATCATAAAACAATTCATATAAGATAAAGGAATTCATAAAAATAATTCCATCACAACATAATCAAATTAATGTAATAATAGGGATAAAAACAGAACCCTATATTATCTTAGATGGAAAATAATTTTGAAAAAAACACTTGAAATGAATTCTTGAGGAAAATATCCTTTCTTCTTCAAAAACACTTTTCCTTTCTTAATATGTCATAAAATTATAAACTAAAAGAAGTTGATTAAAAATAAACTTGAAAACTTTTAAAGGAATATTCTTGGAAATAATGTTTTAAAAATCCATTCATTCCGTATAAGTTAAAAAACATTCTTCTCGTACTTTTTTCTGAAAAGTCAAAAAGTACCTCGTACGAAAAATAACAAAAGATTCCTTTCATATCTTTTACTAAAAACTCACCGAAGGGTAAAATTGGATTTAAACAGTTGTAGGTGGATGGAAACAATATTACATATTGAGGAAACATGGATGTGGATGATAAAATACACCCCAGTAGATACCAAAGTATAAACAATCTCGGATAAAAATGAGATTGTGATATTTCCCTTACCTTAGGTCCGTTTTGCTTCGTAAGTGTCCAAACCTCCTGTATAATGATTTAAATAATGTTATTGAGTTATTCCAGAATCATACTTATTTTTATGATATCATATATGGTCATATTCTTAGCTTCTTAGTAGTAATATTTCATTGCTACTTGTTATTTGGGTGTTTATAACTTTTTGTTCTTATGCATGTTTTGTCGAATAAATTCTTATTATTTTCTATAGTTTATAGATACATCATTTCCATAATGGTATTAGTGTAATATATATCATATTCATTCAATTAAATTCATTTATATAATCATTATGAATTGAAGATCATGTAGAACGAGTCGCATCACATCGTGGAGACGGTATTCCGTACGTACGCACGAGTGATGATATTGTTCCTATGAGCGTGGAATTGTATTGGAGTATATGTATACTATTTAAGAATCAATATCACTTTATAATAGTCATATATAGTCATTATTTACACCATTATAACCATCCAATTAATGTGGTGGTGGAAAACAGATTACACCACGGCGTGGAGACGGTATTCCGTACGTACGCACGCGTGGTGATTTCTTTTTCCGTAGGATGGATAGAGGGTGAAATAGGGTTGTTTCATACTTATAATAACATATAAGTATATTAGTGATACTGATGTTATTACTTCATAATGAAACAACTAAATAAGAAGAAGTGGAAGAAGAAATAAAGATGAAAGAATCGGTAATGGACATTACCTCTTCTTTGAAGTGCTTCTTTGAGACCTTCTTTTATGGCACTAAAATTGGTCTTTGAGGAAGCACAGAACCTCTAGGATGTTTATAGGGAAGTGGAGAGGAGAATTGGGCAGGGGTTGGCCGATCTTGAAGGCTCAAAGTTGTGTGAGGAAGAGAGGGAGGAGGTGCCCTTTTATAAGGGAGGAGAGGGGAACCTTTGGAATAACTAACAATATTATTTTATTATAAAGTAAAGTTCGGTTTTCAATAGCTCCAAATTGATTTATTTCAATTATAAGGTGGGTATGGGTCTAAATCCTCTCATCCAATAGCATTTAGACAAGTTTAGGTTCCTATTTTAACATTATAATTTAGAATTAACATTAAGTAAAATAATTTTACTTTTACCGTGTCTTCTTGTGTTCTTTCACTATAAGGTTAATAAACTTACTATAAATAGCCAAAAGAACCCCAAATTGTTTATTATTAATATATATAATCTTATCTAAGTCATTTGGCCGATCCGTAGATTTTTAGGAATAAAATAACAATTAATAATATAATATTTGTTTTAAAAACTATTTTATGTCAATTTTGACACTATTTAGTAATTGATTTTTTTGAAAATCATAACAGAATGATAAGTTCTATAAAAGTTAATTAAATCAATACTAACATGTCATATTAATCTATAAAATTAGTGGAATTCATAAAAAGTCTCAAATTATATTTATTTGGGTATTTATAACATCAATTATGTCAATATTTTATTAATAAGATAATTACTGCATCATCGTTGTGTCATAAATAAATTAAATTATTTAATGTCTAAAAATTAAAAATAAAATACAATTATGTAGGAAATCTTTTTATATTTCTAATTAATATTTATAGTCGAATTTATCTTATGTATAACCCCATATTTAAAATGTTTTAGTAAATAAAATTTGATATTAACTCTTTTATCCCTTCTTTAAATAAATTAATAATAAATGTCTTAATCTAATCCAAGTGGGCCTAAATGGTCATATTTTATTTCTAAGTTTGTTTTTGGTCGAATTACACTTTTCCTATTGAATTAGGACATGTGTTAGGGTAATAATAATATCATTTCTACCCATATTTACCCTGTTTACTTTTAACAGTGGTAAAAAAAAGTAAAAAGTTACTATTCACCAAAAATTATTTTCATCTCATTGAACCACATTTTAGTCCTTGATATAAACCGTGTCTCTCGGATTTTCAAAATTCCACTCACAGAAGCGGTAAAAATAAGTTTTATGAAAAATTCAGTTTTTTAACTACCACTTAGTGGTTTCACTTTTCATCAAAAATTGAAAGTTTTCGGAAAAATACAAAAATTTCACCCTAGGATAATTTTGATATTACGAATCCAAAAATGAATTACATTTTGAAAAATAAAGTTACAAAATTTCAAAAAGTGGTTATTACTATTCATAACGGCTAGTTTTAATAATATTTTAATAGCATATTGTTGTTTAGTGAAACTCGTTATTGTGTACTACACACGCTATCGAGGAAGGTCGTGATTGCGTGTAATTCAAGGAAAATCAAGGATGCATGTTGTGCAAGCTCCTTTTGGTGTAGCGTACAACACATGACATTAACGAAATTAAAAAATATATTTTTAATAAAATCTCGGGGTGTTACATTCTACCCCCCTTAAAATGAATTTCGCCCTCGAAATTCATCGGGGTTATAAATGGTTTACTACTTGAAAGTTTCTTTAATAGAAACCCACATCTTAAAAAGGAATACCAAAACCAATCTTTAAAAACAAAAGTATGAAACGTAATGGTTACCCAAATAAACTAATCACTGGGTTTCCACATAGGTGAAAATATGGATATGGAAGAAAAATCTAACCATCATGTTCTGATGGAGAGTGGTAGAGAACATGGCTATGGAAAAGCCAACAATCAAAAATCCATAAATTTGTGACGATCTAAGGTACCATCTGATTAATCAGATATAAGAGAACTAGGACAACATTTTTGGTTTTCAAGATCGTTTCCCTAAAGTTGAAGAATTTGAATTAGAATAAATACTTACATTATTTTGGTACAATCTCACTGTTTTCGTGCCTTAAACAATTTCCACTTCATCTCTTAAATAAATGAAGTTGAATTTGTTATTCGTGAAGTGTTAGCAGATCATGTGATAGAATGACAGGTCATTCCATCTCTTTCAAACAAAAGGTTAGCAAAATTTATAAGTCCATATTATGGTTAATCGTATATGGTTCCAAAAATGAACTTATACTTCATATATCATACCGCTTAATAAAATAAAACTAGTTTCTACTAACTAGGGACTTCCTGTAGGCCAGTGGTAGGCGATAAAGGCCAGTCGCACTTCGGTTGTGGGTTCGATTCCCACAGCCTTGTCCGACGCGATGGGTTGTCTCCCATCCTGTAGGTTGTCCTTTTTCTAAAGCTATATTACTATAACATCCCATCAATAATATCGAAAAAAAATGTTTTATCCTAACTTATGTCCAACATAATCCATTCTAATATTTAGGCTTATCTAAAATACTTCGGTCCAAGATCATAGTATAAAGAAAATGATTACTTGAAATGTCGTCAACCAAGCATGTGAATACCATCATTTATCCCCCATATATCTTGTTGGTCACATTCCAATCATGTGAATACCTTAATGATGTATTCTCTTGAAAAATGAATACCCATTAAACCTTAGTGAAAACACGAATGCTGTCAAAAGTTAACTCTTTCCACATACCAAAATCCAAAAATTCTATATACTCAAACCATGATATAACCTTCTCCTTATATCATTCATGAGCTCATGAATACTATCAAACATTTAATTTTCTCCTTATCCCTTCATTATGCGCATATCATCTATATTACAAAAATATCTGAATAACCTTTCATGGATACTGGTAACATTAATCATACACTTTCAAAACTCAAGTAAAGACAACAGTGTAACAATCCATAGATGTATCTTTATTCCATAGTATCATGAGATTACTTATACAACATTACACATGATAAACATGTAATCATTCCACTACATTCTTAAACCATTGACCGAGCCTCAACAATTCTTTCATCTCACATATCATTTGTAGTTTCTTCATCATCATCCACATAAATACTACCCATACGACCATACTGATTCTCTTCACGAGACTTTCCCTTAGGGAATTGGTTTTCATAATGCCTGTACATTCCACATTTAAAACATTTAACCATTGTTGATGTCGTAGCAATACCATTATCCTCATCCCTGGTGTTTACTGAACCTTTTCCTTTACACTTATTGGCTTTGTGTCCTTCTTTTCCACACCCAAAGCATCTTCCAGTTCCTCTGAAACATTCTCATTGATGCCTCTTCCCACATGATTTACATAGGGGAAATTGAACTTTCTTTCCTCTATGATCATCATGAAACTCCATATTTCATTTATTAGCCGAGTCAGGAAACGTACCAAATTTTACTTTATTGATCATATTATGAGATTGCTGATTCGGCATAATAATGATGTTTGGACTTCCAAATCCCATTTCATTCGGTTGCTCATGAAGAATATTATTCCATTGTCCATCATATCCTCCATTATCGTGAATCATCTTGTTTCCATACATTTTCTAAAACCCAAAAAGAATAGTGTGAGAGGCAAAAATCAAAATAAAGGGGGAGTAACTTCAATATCTAACATCTTTGGTTTAATCTAATATCGTTACCATAGTTCTAGGACTATATCCTATACGTATACTTATCCTTAGGGACATCCCTAGACATAACTTAGAAATATATCTAGGGATCTCACTAACGTTTTCGCATCCTAGTTTCCAAAGGTTGACTAAACTTTTCCTCTGATACCAACTGTAGAGACCCGAAGCCTGACATACATTGACATTACATTACATTTGCGGAATACTTAGTACATAACAAAAACACACACACAAGGATCGTAATAGCTTAGTGTCTTTGGAAACTCGGAATATAATCTTCTAATCCTGGTGAAAGATCTTCAACATCTCCCATAAAGATTATCCTTTTTTTACCTAAAACCTTTCATTATATCCTGGGGAAAAGAAAACATAAAAGGGTGAGCTCAAATTCTCAGTAAGGGTAAACAAAAGAAATATCAATCACATCATATACATAAGCACATAACTTTTGGAAATCTTAACCTGCAAAAGAAATCATAATTTCATAACATGGTGTAAATCATGGCAGTGAAATGTAATCACAATAATCATAACTTAAAACATGAAACTTTATGGCATTCACACATAATCATAGAGAATCATTTCTTGTTAGTCAAGACTCATTGCCATGACTATCTTAGTGGACAAAGTCCCTTTCTGAACCGATTCACCCTCGTTTCAGTCCTGTTTCACTAAACCGGTATAACCTACCGTTCCATCCATGTCTATCTCATGAGATATAAAATCTTTACCCAATGCATTGGAGGGAGATATAGGTCCCACCCATATCATAATGATACCATTCTTATGTGTGCCACAAAATCATAAACCATACATCATTTCATAACCCATGTAATAAAAATGGGATTCTTAAACAACATGACATCATAAAACAATTCATATAAGATAAAGGAATTCATAAAAATAATTCCATCACAACATAATCAAATTAATGTAATAATAGGGATAAAAACAGAACCCTATATTATCTTAGATGGAAAATAATTTTGAAAAAAACACTTGAAATGAATTCTTGAGGAAAATATCCTTTCTTCTTGAAAAACACTTTTACTTTCTTAATATGTCATACAATTATAAACTAAAAGAAGTTGATTAAAAATAAACTTGAAAACTTTTAAAGGAAGATTCTTGTAAATAATGTTTTAAAAATCCATTCATGCCATATAAGTTAAGAAAAACATTCTTCTCGTACTTTTGTCAGAAAAGTCAAAAAGTACCTTGTACGAAAAATGACAAAAGATTCCTTTCATATCTTTTACTAAAAACTCACTGAAGGGTAAAATTGGATTTAAACAATTGTAGGTGGATGGAAACAATATTACAAATTGAGGAAACATGGATGTGGATGATAAAATACACCCCAGTAGATACCAAAGTATAAACAATCTCGGATAAAAATAAGATTGTGATATTTCCCTTACCTTAGGTCTGTTTTGCTTCGTAAGTTTCCGAACCTCCTATATAATTATTTAAATAATATTATTGACTTATTCCAGAATAATACTTATTTTTATGATAGCATATATGGTCATATTCTTAGCTTCTTAGTAGTAATATTTCATTGCTACTTGTTATTTGGGTGTTTATAACTTTTTTTTCTTATGCGTGTTTTGTCGAATAAATTCTTATTCTTTCCTTTAGGTTATAAATACCTCATTTCCATAATGGTATTAGTGTAATATATATCATATTCATTCAATTCAATTCATTTATATAATCATTATGAAATGAAGATCATGTAGAACGGGTCGCATCACATCGTGGAGACGGTATTCCGTACGTAAGCACGAGTGATTATATCGTTCCTATGATCATGGAATTGTATTGGAGTATATGTATACTATTTAAGAATCAATATCACTTTATAATAGTCATATATAGTCATTATTTACACCATTATACCCATCCAAGTAATGTGGTGGTGGAAAACAGATTACACCATGGCGTGGAGACGGTATTCCGTATGTACGCACGCGCGGTGATTTCTTTTTCCGTAGGATGTATATATGGTGAAATAGGGGTGTTTCATACTTATAATAACATATCAGTATATGAGTGATATTGATGTTATTACTTCATAATGAAACAACTAAAGAAGAATAAGTGGAAGAAGAAATAAAGATGAAAGAATCGGTAACGGACATTACCTCTTCTTTAAAGTGCTTCTTTGAGACCTTCTTTTATGGCACAAAAATTGGTCTTTGAGGAAGACCAGAACCTCTAGGATGTTTCTAGGGAAGTGGATAGGAGAATTGGGCAGGGGTTGGCCGAGCTTGAAGGCTCAAATTTGTGTGAGGAAGAGAGGGAGGAGGTGCCCTTTTATAAGGGAGGAGAGGGGCACCTTTGGGATAACTAAAAATATTATTTTATTATAAAGTCAAGTTCGGTTTTAAATAGCTCCAAATTAATTTATTTCGAGGCTAAGGTGGGTATGGGTCGAAATCCTCTCATTCAATCGAATTTAGACAAGTTTAGGATCCTATTTTAACCTTATCATTTAGATTTAACATTAAGTTAAATAATTTTACTTTTACCGTGTCTTCTTGTGTTCTTACACTATAAGGTTAATAAACTTACTATAAGAAGCCAAAAGAACCCCAAATTGTTTATTATTAATATATATAACCTTATCTAAGTCATTTGACCGAACCTTATATTTTTAGGAATAAAATAACAATTAATAATATAATATTTGTTTTAAAAACTATTTTATGTCAATTTTGACACTATTTAGTAATTGATTTTTGTGAAAATCATAACAGAATGATAAGTTCGATCAAAGTTAATTAAATCAATACTAACATGTCATATTAACCTCTAAAATTATTTTAATTCATAAAAAGTCTCAAATTATATTTATTTGGGTATTTATAACATCAATTATGTCAATATTTTATTAATAAGATAATTACTGCATCATCGTTGTGTCATAAATAAATTAAATTATTTAATGTCTAAAAATTACAAATAAAATAGAATTATGTAGGAAATCTTTTTATCTTTGTAATTAATATTTATAGTCGAATTTATCTTATGTATAACCCCATATTAAAAATGTTTTAGTAAATAAACTTTGATAATAACTCTTTTAACCCTTCTTTAAATAAATTAATAATAAATGTCCTAATCTAATCCAAGTGGGCCTAAATGGTCATATTGTATTTCTAGGTTTGTTTTTGGTCGAATTACACGTGTCCAATAGAATTAGGACATGTTTTAGGATAATAATAATATCATTTCTACCCATAATTACCCTATTTACTTTTAACCGTGGTAAAAAAAAAGTAAAAAGTTACTATTCACCAAAAAATATTTTCATCTCATTGAACCAAAATTTAGTCCTTGATATTAACCGTGTCTCTCGGATTTTCTAAATTCCACTCACAGAAGCGGTAAAAATAAGTTTTATGAAAAATTCAGTTTTTTAACTACCACTTAGTGGTTTCACTATTCATCAAAAATTGAAAGTTTTCAGAAAAATACCAAAATTTCACCCTAGGCTAATTTCGATATTACAAATCCAAAAATGAATTCCATTTTGAAAAATAAAATTACAAAATTTCAAAAAGTGGTTATTACTATTCATAATGGCTAGTTTTAATAATATTTTAATAGCATATTGTTGTTTAGTGAAACTCGTTATTGCGTACTACACACACTATCGAGGAAGGTCGCGATTGTGTGTAATTCAAGGCAAATCAAGGATGCGTGTTGTGCAAGCTCCTTTTGGTGTAGCGTACAACACATGACATTAACGAAATTAAAAAGAATATTTTTCATAAAATCTCGGGGTGTTACATGATGAACATCATTGGCCATGATTACTATGATATCTGTAATAGCACTCTCCCAGATTTGGCTAAGTACTTGAAGAAATATCATCCTAATTTTCCACAGAGCATCCATCTGCCTCTGTGTGGTCATGGCCATCTGCAAGGAGTCAATGTTCCAAGTGCAAACAATTATACACCTTAGATGCAGCTGCACTGCGACTCCCCTATTTCAGTTATGTTGTGCATGAAGAGCAACAACAATGGTGTGAACTTTCAAGTTCTCCTACCATGCCATTTCCTTACAGATATGAAAATGGAAAACCCATGGGCTGAAATGTTTTCCACTGTCGGTTGGTGGAGAGAAGACAAACATGGCATTAGAGCAATAACTGAAAAGAGTACTCTCTCCAAATGGCTCTTTACTTCCAATGCTCCATTCTCAAATCCATGTATCCATCTTCCAAGTCTCTTGGACAGAAATAGAGTCACCGTTTGATCAGCAGAAAATTTTCTCAAACCGCACTGAAGAACATCCTTTTACAATTGTTCCAAGAAGAGCTAGTATCACTGCATCTCTTATTGTATCCAGTTGAATGAATGAATTCCAGGTGGTTGCTGATGAAGCTCGGGATGCCGTAAATCAAATGAAGTGTTATGTTGAAAGCCTCTTGTAATTCTTGAAAAAGAGAAGAGACTCCAGTCTGTGGATGTCCTTCTAACTCTTGTGCATCAATGAAAAACAATTTCACTTTCACTTATTTGTACCTGCATTCTTTCACTACCTGCTTCAAATTTACTTAAGCCAATGGGCTTAGTAAGCATAATTTGATTTTTACTAGGATTATTACAAATAACCCTACAAACTTTGAACCTTTTAATTTCTCAATATTACCTAAATCATACAAAAATGTATATTTAGTGAGCTGGAACTTGACTTTCATTCAGAGTTCCTTTGTCTTTTGTGGGCAGTCTAAAGTCACGCATACCGGACATAAAGGGGCTAATGTTTAAGGTCGAAATAGCTTTGACCGAAATGGATTAAAAATTGATTCAATTTCTTGACAATTTATCTGAAAACATATTACCATACTCAAGTATGAGAGAAAATATGTAAACTAGGGCTTCAGAATATTTGAATCTGAGGAATGATATGAAAAATAGCTAAAAGGCATTAGAAGAAGTAGTTTCCAAGAATGAAGTTACTATTATTTAACAAAACCCATTAGGGGGTTGAATTATGCAGGGCCATCTAAGGGCATTGGCTGCATGGTCAAATAAATAGCATCTTTCGGCTGACAAGTCTGTTATGTAGACTGTTTATGCAAGGCCACCTATGGGCACGTGCTGCATAGTCAGGCAAAAAGAACTCTCAGAAATTTACTTTCCTAGTGCTAAAAGCCAATGAAAGTTTATGGAGATTCAAATTTTCTAAAGTATAGAGTTTTCTGTATGGAAAGAGGTACTTGAATATGGAGAAGATATTTCCAGACAAGATTATTGAAGAACTGGATGAATATCACTCCTACGAAGGTCTGACCCAAACGTAGGGAAGAAGAATAAACCATAGACTTGAATACTTTCAGATCATGAAAAAGGATATGGGACAAATATGTTAAGGATGGCTATTTTTTTTCGGATCCCTATATACTGTCGTTTAAGACAAATAAGGACAAAAGAGGCATTCTTCCCAATAATGAAGTTACCATCATTTAACAAAACCCGTTAGGGGGTTGAATTATGCAGTGCCATCTAAGGGCATTGGTTGCATGGTCAAATAAATAGCATCTTTCAGCTGACAAGTCTGTTATGTAGACTGTTTATGCAAGGCCACCTATGGGCACGTACTGCATAGTCAGGCAAAAGAATTCTCAAAAGTTTTACATTTTTGTGACTAAAAGTCATGAAAAGGGTTATGAAGATCTGAAAATATTTAAGGTTTAGGATTATAACACATAAAGATGGGTATTGTCGAATGTATATAGAGATACATAGGTCAATGATAACCATAATCATGTTGTGGCTGGGTCATGAATTGAAATTTTGGACTTCACTACGTATCTCATAAGAATGAGAATCAAGCCATACGTAGTTCTTGAAATGCAGTTTAACGTCGTGCAGGACAAAAATATGAGAGATCTTAGTTTAGGTTCATAGAGTTCGAACAATAATAATGAATACACAGTGTGTGTTTTCATGAGGACTTTTCATCCAAGGGACTGAATATGAAATTTGGGGTTAGGCCCAAAAGACTTAGGGCTGGATTCGAGGGATACTCGAACGTTCCTACATATCCCATAAGGATGGTAATCAAGCCCACGTAGTTCTAGAACTACCCTTTGTACAAATTTGGTTCGTACATGTGAAGGGTGAAAGGGGACTTTAGTGCAATGATGGTTTAACCTAAGATAAAAAGTTTAGTCATTACCATGTATGCACGTAGTCTTTTGAAATGAAACATGATTGAAAATAAATGTCAATAATAGTTCTCTCTCAAATGAGGAAATCAAATAGTATTGTAGTTTATTGTCATACCGAACAAAAGTGTTGCATAGTTTAACGTCATATAACAAGGACGAAAGTGAATCAATGTAAAGATATTGATTCTAGGGGTGGTTTCACGAATCAACATCATATGATATGGTGGTGAACTGATGTGAAGAGATTGTTTTTTGGGCTTGAACCCTGGGAGGTTGCCTACATACCCAGCCTGGAGGGCAAGGATCAAAGTCCGTGTAGTTCAATTAAAGAATGAATTAATGATCAAGTTGTTCTTGGGGAAAACGATCTAATAAAAATGTTGTTGGGACTTACACATGGTTAGCGGCCCAAAGAGAGTGTTATGGTTGAGGTAGGCTCTAAGCTCACGTGATTCATACTCGGTGATAGAAACAAGAGGTAAAAACAACCTTAACGATGCATAGTTTAATGTCATATAGGACATATAAAGGGACTATGCAGTTTAAAGTCTTGCAGTTAGGACTATTGGTGCTGCACAGTTTAGTGTCATGTAGCAGGGACAAAATACAGTTTAATGTCATGTAGGACATATCAAGGACTTTCTATACTTTTTAGCATCATGTAGTTATGACGACGGGGAAAATACAGTTTAATGTCATGTTGGACAAAAAGGGGGACTGCGCAGTTTAATGTCATGCAGTAAGGGTAAAATAACACAGCATTTACGTCATGTTGGATTCATTGGGGATTTTTTCTACAGTTTAGTGTCATGTTGGACAAAAGGGAGAGTAGTTTAAGGTCATATAAATGGACCATGGATGGTGCAGTTTAATGTCTTGCTGGACGGTGGTGTTGTTTTAAGGCCATACAGGACCTTTGATGATTTTGTAGTTTAACGTCTTTCCGGACGTAAGGGACTTTCAAATAGTTTAGGGTCATATGCATGGACCATGGATGGTGCAGTTTAATGTCATACTGGACCATGGTGTAGTTTGAATTCATACAAGACTTTTTAGGGAACTTTTTCACGGTTTAATGTCGTGTGGGGTGAAGTTGCCGTTTAAGGTCATACTGGACCATTGCTGTATAGTTTAACGTCATATAGCAAGGACGAACTAGTGATGCACAGTTTAGTGTCATGTTTCGGGGACATCTTGTGAATACTTTTTATTTAATACAAAATATTTCTTCAAAAATCTGGCATTAGTTGGAGTAGTAATGAGTTCTCCATCCATCGAGATTAATGAATAAGCTCCATTGGAGTATACCCTATGTATTGAATAAGGTCCTTCGCATTTTGGCTCAAGCTTGGGAGGTTTCTTTCCTGGTATCATTGGAGTTTTGAGAACTAATACCAATTCTCCCTGATTGAATGAACGAAGACGAACTTTTTTGTTAAAAGCTCGTGCTATTCGATTCTGATAGATTTCCAAGTGGTGCAAAGTGCAGAATCGTTTCTCATCTAACGGTTCCAATTCATTCAATCGCTTTTGGGATTGCTCATCTGTAGATAACAGATCACAAATGGATACTCTGAGTGAGGGAAATTGAACTTCAATTGGCAAGACTGCTTCTGTTCTATATACCAACGAATATGGAGTTGACCGCGTTGCATTGCGGGTGGTAGTCCGATAATCCCATAAAGCATGAAAGAGTTTATCAGGCCATGAACTCTTATCTTTATCCACCATATTTTGCAGTATATTTGAAAGAGTCTTGTTAAGGGATTCTATTTGGCCATTGGCCGCCGCATGATACCGAGATGAATGGTTGGATTTAATGTTGTATTCTTGATACAATTTCTTCACCTTGGAAGAATAGAAGTTGGTGTCGTTTCCATCAATATGGTACGAGGGACACCAAATCTAGTAATGATGTTAGACTTGATGAAGTTAACAATGCATTTAGAACTGACTTCTTTGAGAGGTACTACCTCTTCCCATTTGGAAAAGAAATCAGTAGCAGTAAGAATGTACTTAAACTACTTGGCCGTAGCTGAAGGGTAAGGTCCCACCACATCCATTCCCCATGTAGCAAATGGCCATGAGTATTTAGCTGCATGAAGCAACTCTGGTGGTTAATGAATGAAGTTGGCATGTACTTGACATGAATGAAACCTCTTTGTGAAATCAACACAATCTTGTATCATTGAAGGCCAAAAGTATCCAAGCCTTTGAATTTGATAAGACAAACTATGTCCAGACTGGTGGGCACCACAGACTCCTGCATGTACTTCTTTCATGATAGCCATTGTCTCTTCACCATCAATGAATCTGAAGAGAACTCCATCAAAACCACATTTGTAAAGAATTTTCTCTAGGTGGTTTGGGCCGTCATAAAGAGTAAAATTGACCACACGTCGCCAGATTTGTTCTTTCTCAGCTCTATCAGGTGGAAGTGTTCCATTTTGAAGGTATTCCCTGATAGGTGACATCCATCCTGTAGTATGACCATACGGTTCAGGAATGGGACTAGTTTCATTAATTTCCTCTGTTCTGGATTGAACATAAGGTGAAATTGCACGACGGTGGGCAATACTGATGGTTGTCTCGTCCCGATTTGGATCTGCTAGAGCTGTGGCTATATTAGCCAGTGCATCAGCTTGAGCATTTTGTGATCATGGGACATAAGAAAATGTTGGTTCTGAAGGGAATTATTCCATTAACTTTCTAATGTAATCATACAAAGGGATTAACTCTTCTTTTCTGATGGCATAATCCCCATTGACTTGTTTGATTACCAGGTCTGAATCACATTTCACCTTTAAGTGATTCACTTGTTTTTGAAGTTCTAACTCCAATCATGTGATAAGAGATTGGTATTCGGCTTCATTATTGGTACCACCTTCCCACAATAAAAAGGAATAAGGTAATAATGCCTTATCTGGATAAATGAGTACAATTCCTAAAACAACTTTGTTGAATTTAGGATTTTCCATTTTATTCCCTGTTGGAATTCTGGAAGCACCATCAAAATACATTTCCCATGTTTGAGGACACTCTTGAATAGAAAAAACTTCCTCATCAGGGAGTTCAATATCTGAAGACGTGTCTTCCACTGAAGGATGTTCATCCAGGAAATCAGCCAGAGCTTGGCCCTTTATTGCCTTTTGAGATACATTCTGAATGTCGAACTGCTGCAAAATAACTGCCCACCTTGCTAGACGTCCTGTAAGCATTGGACGACTAAGGATGAATTTGAGTTGATTATTGAGATATACCAATTGGACCTCGTGATGTTGCAGGTAGTGCCTCAGTTTCTGAACTGCAAAGATTAATGTCAGACAGCACTTCTCAATACTTGAATATCGGGTTTCTGCTTCAAGCATAGTTCTACTGAGATAGTAGAGGCTATTTTCATTCCCAGCATCATTCTTTTGAGCGAGAAAGGCACCCAATGATCGCTCTAGAGCTGTCACATAGAGGATAAGTGGTCTACCTTCAACAGGTGGCATGAGTACTGGTGGACTCAAGAGGTATTTCTTGAGAAAATCAAACGCTTCTTGAAATTCTTCAGTCCACTAGTAAGTAACTCCTTTCTTCAATAATTTGGTAAAGGGTAAACTTTTGCCTGCCAAATTGGCAATGAAACGCCGAATATAGGCTAAGTGTCCTTGAAGTCCTCTTAATTCGTTCAAATTCTGAGGAGGTGACATACCAAGGATTGATTTGGTCTTCTCTGGATCGACTTCAATACCACGATGGCGTACAAAAAAGCCGAGGAATTTTCCTGAGGTTACCCCAAAAGCACATTTTAAGGGGTTTATCTTCAAATTATGTTGTCGAAGCTTATGGAATATGACTTCCAAATCAGCCAAGTGATTAGAAAATTGTCTGGATTTAACCACCAAATCATCTACATAGCATTCAAAAAACATCCCTATGAAAGGTTTGAAGATATGATGCATGGCGCGTTGATATGTTGCACCTGCATTCTTTAAACCAAAGGGAATCACCCGGTAACAAAACACACCTTGAGGGGCTCTGAAGGCTGTAGATTCCTCATCTTCTGGGGCCATTCGGATCTGATTATATCTGGAATATCCATCCATGAAGGAAAGTACTTCATAGCCAGCGGTTGCATCAATTAAGAGTTCTGTAATCGGAACTGGGAAATCATCTTTAGGACAATACCGTTTAAGATCTCTGAAATCGATGAAAACCCTAATTTTTCTGTTCTTCTTATTTATAGGGACAATATTAGCCAACCAATTGGGATACTGAACTTCTCTGATGAAGTTATCTTTGATCAGCTTATCCACTTCAGCTTCAATTTTGGAAGCATAAGTTGGGTGTGTTCTTCTCGCGGCTTGCTTAAATCCTCGATGTTCTTTTGGTAAACCCAAATGATGAGTAGCAATATCAGGATCAAGCCCAAGAATTTCTTTATAGTTCCAAGCAAAAATATATTTATTTTTATTTAGAAAAGAAGTATACATTTCTTGATCTTCAAGGGTCATGGCCGCACTAATTAAAGTGGTGCATGGATCTTTCTCTGTACCCAGATTTATTTCTCTGAGTTCATCCACAGTGGTAGAGATACCATCTTCAAATGCTATAGGAGCATCTCTAAGATCTTCCTCTTCCTCTTCATCATGTGTTATTTCTTCCATTTCTACTTGCATAGTAGATGACAAAACGAAATTTTCATGATCAGAAGAGATGTCAAAATTTGCACATTTTGAAAAAGAAGCTTCCATTTCCGACCCTATTGATGATAAAGGGACTTCTTTGGGAAATAAAGAGGAGATTATGGATTGAGAATTGACATCATTATTCACCTCCAACCTTGCTATAACTTCTTATTTCCTTATTGGAAAAGTATAGACCTGTTGGATTTCAGCAGATGAAATGAAGACGTCACCACTTGTGCTTTCATCACTGTTTGGTAGGTTACCAATTTCTCCCATGTTGTCTGGCTCAATTGTCGTAATTGACATTATGGATATTTCCATAAGATTATTTTGATTTGGGACTATTTTGTCAATTTTACTAATAGGTAACACATAATCTGTACTCACATGTGTAAATGGATTTATTGGAATTTTCTCCAAACCATGTGGAACATTAACTTTGGTAATTTCTTTCATTGTAGATTTTTCTCTTCTCTTCATGTGATAAAATTCTGCCTCAATGTATTGAGACTCACATGTCTTGAACGGGGTCTTATCACCATACAATGTTCCAACTTGACCATTGAAATAGTATTTGAGACATTGATGGTATGATGAAGGGATAGCTTCATGCTGATGTTTCCAGGGTCTTCCAAGCAAGACGTTGAAAGCTGAGTCTTGGTCAACAATCATGAAATCTGAATTAGATACAAGATTTCCAAACTGAGTTCTGAGTGTAACTTTTCCCAGTGGTTCTTGTTCATTTTTATAATATCCTTGTAACATCATGGTAGAAGAAGATAAATCAGATTCTGTGAGGCCCAATCGACGAAGTGTACGAATGGGCATGAGGTTGACTCCTGAACCATTATCAATGAAAGCTCTTCGGATATCTACACCATTGAATTTTCCAGATAAGTACAAAGGTTTTATGTGCCCATGCACAACATCATCTTCATCTTTATCAGTAAAATATATCACTGCATGACATTCTGTAGGATTATTCTCTATGTGATAGACTTCAGCTGCAGCAATTTCAGCTTCAAACTCCTTAGAAGCAGATGCTTTGGAATCTGATGCATCTTGTATTGGGATAGAAGTTGGCAACATCCTTGGTTTTGGAAGATTAGACCAATTAGATCCATTTACTTGCTGAGATAAAGAAGATGGAACCTTCAATCGGTCTTCTAAAATAACTGTTCCAAGACTGAGTTGGCTATTAGCAGAAAAACCTGCTTGTTCTTTTTTAGCTCGCTGAAGGGCTCTACCACAAGTTTCTGCTGCGTACACAGTGCTAGCAGGGGTATAATTGGAGTAGTGTCTTCGGAAAGATCCACGTCTTCCCCTGTATCCTGAACCTCAAAAACTTCCTCGGATTCCCTTATTTGATACAAGGAATTTAGGCTCATCAAAATTGAAATTATGACTGGAATACAGATCTATTAATTGAATCATATTAACATAACCGAAGATTAACTCTTCGTCTAATAAAGACTCTGCCTGACTAGCTTGTTTAGGTTGTGTCGTTTGATGGGGCGGTGCCCGTGGTTTTGAAGAAGAAGGCATAATGTTTTCTAGAGTCAAAGACAATTTAGGCTTTGACACATACTCATCTTCTTCTGATTCTTTTTTCTTCTTTGAATCAAACCGTTTCTTTGAGAATTTTCCCTCTGAAGAAGAGGGTTTTACCGCAATATTCATGGCAGAAGACATAATTGGTTTCTTTAATTGTGTTCGCAAAATGGCATGAGTCTGGTTGATTGTCTTTTGGACCATCCAATCATCATACTTCTGTGCATTTCTGCTTTTGAATTCTTGCTAGTCACCTTCCTCCTCTGGAACTGTAGCATTAACACATGCTATCTGAGTCGAAGAACCTTTCAACTTGACTTGTCCCAAGTCGACCATCTTTTGCAGGAGGTCTTTAAAGACAAAACACTCCTGGATAGGATGCCCCAACATTTGATGAAAGGGACAATAATTGGGACGGTCTTCATCTCCTTCCTTGTTTGGTCTCTTGGGCACTGGTAATTGAACCAAATTATTTTCCAGAGCTGAAATGAAGTAACCAATAACTTGATCATTTCGGAAAGAGTATGTTTTACTCTTCAAATCCTCAAATTGTTTTCGTCATTGATCTCTTTGATCAATTGGACGAAACAGCCTTTCTTGTTGGTGTTCAGGAGGTGGAGCCCTTCGAGAAGATGAAGGTTTTGAAGTAGAAATAGGTACAGGTGCTTGTTAAAGCATAACTATAGCAGTTTCTGCTTTACTCATTCTCCTTCCTGAAGCTGATGGAATTACACGAGATTTAACCTTAGCCTGTATAAGGGAATCTTCAATCTGCTGAGCGATTGAAGTAAGGTCTCGAAACCCTCCTGTGTATTTCACAGGGATCAATGGAGTGCGTAATTCGTCATGCAAAGTTTCCACACATATTGGCAACAGCTCTTCCTGAGGGAGTGCTAAACTCAGGGAATACGTTAATCCCTTCCAGCGAGCAATGAAATCAGAGACTCTTTCATTCTCCCTTTGCTTGCAGTTTGTAAGATCGAAAACTGTCGTTTTTGGAAAAGTTGAGATGAACTAAAGAAGGAATTTTTGATGAAGATCCTCCCATCCGATGATTGACCGTGATTGCAAGCTTTTATACCAGACAAAAGCTGGTCCTTGCAAGGTTCGCACAAAGAATCTGAGTTTCACTGCTTCTTGCTGCTCTGGAGTTCCCATCATAGGATCGCAACAAGACACGTAATGCGTCAAATGTTGTTCAGGGTCGCCTGATCCATTAAAAGTAGGGAAAACAAGGTTTCCAAAACTAGATGGAGGAGAAATTGAATCTACCCATTCAGGGTAAACTTTATTTTCTGGTTGAACTTGTGCCCGTTTCCCTTCCATAGTTTCTAACCGAGCTGTTAATGACTCAATAGTAGTTATTAACTTTTGAGAAACATCAGGTTGAATTTGGTCTTGGGTAGGTGAAATGAATGGAGCTTGGACAGACGTGGTGATTGGTGCTGCAACCGATGGTAGCACTTCCAATCGTTGTTGCATTTGACCCGTAGGATTAGACCTCTGAGGGTGTACTGATAAAGGAGGATATTCTTGATCCATCTCAGTAGTTACAACAAATTCCTTCTGCTGTCGGACTTCAGCATTCTTAAGAATAAGAATACTCTGAAGTAGTTCTGCATTCAACCTTCTTAATTCTTTAATTTCTTCCTCTTGTTGTGCAAACCTTTGCTCTAACGAGAGCGATTTACCTTCTCCAGAGGAAGGATATGTAACCTGATTTTTTCCCCTTCCTTTGTTGGATACTTTTTGGAGAGAAGGAAGTTGATTACCTAGGTTCTGAGTAATCATTTTACTTCGTGTACGCACACCTTCTTCATTTGTATCGGCGCGTACATTTTCTTGAGTAGGACGCTCTTCATCTGAGTCCCCTGAGTGAGTCTCCTCTGGTGGATTAGAAACAACGTCATTGATGACATTGATTGATGTATAATGCATCGCATCCCTTCTATCAACATTTCTGTGATATTGTCTTCTTTCATGTCTTTGATGAGACGTTGCCTTTTGTTGATTTAATCTTTTAGGAACTTCTTGACGAGCTATAACTTGGAGGGAATCTCCTGATAATTTGTCTCTTCGTTCCTCTTGGGGCTTCTTCCCCAATCGAGAAAAGACCAATATTCTCTGAGAAGGGGATTGATAATTTGAAAGAGTCTCCAGTCTCGAGAATTGGGGATGTTCCTGCTGCTTCCACTCAACTCCTCGAATCCCATTTGTTGACTTTGAGGGTTGGGTTAAAGAAGTCCCCAGTCTGACAAGCTCGGGTGGCTCTTGACATGTTATGTCTGAGACCTTCTTAAAATCTCTCTTGATCTTGCAAATCTTAGTTCGGAAATTAGCTGGATGCATTAGCCTGTATCCACTTTTATCACCTGGTTTAACAGACCGTTGGATGATTTCCGAAACTTCTGTCATTTGATGATGTTTTTGCTCCATACGAGAGGCTTGTTCAATATTCTCGCCTGCTTGATGTAGGATCAATTCAACAACTTGTTCTCTATATGCTTGATTTTGAGATGAACTATTTGAAGCATGTTCTTGAGAAAGCTTTTGATTATGAACAAAGCCCCTTGACTGTGGCCGGCCATGGGCAATAACATTGCATGAGACCATTTTCGGCGGGCTTTGCTGAATGGAAAGCACTATGAAATGTAGTGCTCCGTGAACACCCCATCCTCTGATATGAACACCAGATGGAGCATTGGCAATTAACTGACGCAATTTTCTTAGTGCGCCAAGGCATGAACGTTGAAGGGTTCTTTGTTGCTTTTCAGCCTTCAGATACCGAGAGACTGATAGAGATGCCAAATTAATTTGACGTTGTAGCCCTTCTATTATCTTAAGATGATTTTCATATTCATCATAAGATAATACCTTCTTATTCAATTGACAAAGAGTTTTCTATATGTTGAGATGAATATCATGGACTCCATCTTCCATCAACATCTTTGGAATGTCATACTGGGAGTCAGCCAAAGGCCAAAACATGACTGGTACCTCACTTTTCGCCAGTTTTTTCCTCATGTTTAGCATTTCCTCTTTATCATTAAATGAAGATTCTTCTACCTGTTTTGACCAGATTTGGTGTTTCCTTGTTGCTTCATCGGATTCAACAAGATTAGTAGAGAGATCATTGATCAAACTAGAAGATTCCTGACTTAGGGGTGGTTCGGATAATGACCTACACCCTGGCCTATCTTATGATTGAGAAAGTATTTCACTTGCTAGCGATAAAGCATCAGACATGACTGGTTTCGCATTTCCAAGTGCCTCAAGATAAGAGGGCTTTCTCTGCACTACATTCTCCACTGGAGTATTTTCTAGGCAATGTGAATCACTACTGCGGAGAGGACTTTCGCAGCGAAATTCATCATCATGGGGAGGACCACCATAATGGGTTACAACAAAAGATGATATCTCTTTCTCCTTGATCTTCTGACCACACAGAGGGTTCTTGTGGCTCTCATCTGAAGAAGAAACTTCAAGATTGACTGAATTTTCATGAAGTAAGCCTTCATGAGGAAGTTTCTGTTGAAGACTTTCGAAATTAATGTTCCTGTTATTGGGAACTGAGGGAGTAGAATCTTGAATTCCAACAGATAAATGTCTGAGGGCTTCAAGAAATCCAGCATCGAGCAAGGCCTTGTTATAGATTGTCCTTTGATCTCCTGACTGTGCTGGGCAGATCTTTTTCTTAGATGCCTTCTTACTCGCTTTGGAAACCACTTGTTGACAAAAGTGGTTACTCTGAGAAGGTGTATGTGCCTGGTCAGGAAAGATGGTCAGGTTAGGCTAACGATCTCCACTCAAATCAGGTGTATGTGCCTGACTTGGTTGTCCGTATGATATGGGGGAGTATGCCCCATAACCCTCTTGGACTAGAATAGATGTGTGTGTCTGTTCCGGAGTGAATCTTTGATGTGTCACTCCCCTTCTAGGGATATATTTATGTGTCTTTCCCTGAGATTATGCTGAAGCTTTTATGATCTCCAGGAAAGCATCCAGAATATGAGCAGGAATTTTATTCTGCTCTTTCACCATTGAAAAAATATGTTTGGTGACTTCAGCTGCCGGAATGGGGATATACGTCCATTTCGGGCTTGGAGTAGGTGTATGTGCCTGCTCTTGTCCTCCTTTTCCTGTCATTGAATCCTGACAGTACTAATGTGTGGAGGCAGAGAGTTGAGTCTGCATCCTGTTTGTCGTTGGAGCATTCCAACTGACTTCTTCGTGTGCTACCAAGCGAGACTGTTGGTAGGCTTGATTAGTACTAGCAGGTGTATGTGCCTTCTGATTACACTTCGCCAGACGCGGTTGAAGAGATCCATCATATGTAGCCAGGCGAGCCTGCTGACTAACTGATGATGTATAAACAGGTGTATGTTCATGCCTATAGTACTCTGCCAGAATTGCCTGGTGGGATTGGCTTGATGCTGCCAGATGAGTCTGCTGGACAGCGGATTTAAAACGGACAGGTGTGTGTGCCTGTTCGTTGTTCGCCGCCAAGTTAGGTTGGTGGACTTCTCCGGAGATGGCAGGGATGAAAAAACTGCCCATTGTTAACCGGATTCCGTCTCTGGCAGTTCAGCTTGCCTACTCAGGTTCGAGGAACCTGAGCTGAATGCCTGGAGTCGGTACCCTCATCATGTTGAGGTCGCACTGCCGCACGAGTCTGGCGGCGATTATTGATGGGAGCCCTCGGGAAGGACTCCTGTCTTTTTGAATTAAGGCCCTGAGGGACCTACTCATTCACTTCCTCAGAGTAAGGGAGCGAATGGAAATTGCGTTCCGGGGATAACGACCCGAAACGGTTGGAGACGGTAGTCAGCACCGCCTGCCTCTTGATCGCTGTCGTCGTTGTCTGGACGACCTCTGTGAGTTGTTTACTTGGAGGACCTATCGGGAAGCCTCCAGAGTTGGGATGGTACCGTGTTGACAGTACTCCTTAACCAGCACATTTGATACCCAGTGTTGAAGACGCTGAGTAGGTGATGTCATCCTCAGAGTAGATGGTGATCCAGTAGGAATAGTAGCAGTGGTATTTGCAGCAGCAGTATTCACAGATGTGAATTTGAGAGCAGTCGTTATGTAAATGCAGAAGATCTTGGAAAAGAGTTCCTGTTTGATATAACAGACGTAATCAAGATAAAATTCAGCCACTTCATCCCTTGGATGAGCACACATGTCAATGATTGTTTTTGTTAGACCTCTTATTGAGTTTTAAATAGGGGCTTAACAAAATAGGTAAAACATCATTTTAACTTGGTTAAGGATTCACATCGGGTTCACCATTTTTTGTTTCCCTCGGAATTCGGGGATGACCTCCTGGATAGGAGATTCAAATGTTCCAATCAGTTTCTAACGGGTTTGTTCGTAGAACCGGAAACATCCAATGATTCCACATCCACTTAGACCTACTTTCCAAAGGTAGGCGCTTCATTAGTTTGTGAACTGATGAGGCTTAGGAATTTGCATTAGTCGAGAGGATGAGAGGTCGGACTCATCACACCTTTTTGAGGGGAATTATTGTCTATTTTGGGACTCTCTTTATAGATTTAAGTTATGTTCATGAATCCTTATTACATTACCAAGTAAAAAATCAGCTTTCCTTTACTTTAACAATCAATGATTAAATATGTAAGAAATTTAGAGAATCTTTTGTATGTATTTGAGGTTGTTCATCAATAGAGAATCATCTATATCTATTTAGAGATTCTTGGTCAATGGTAACCTTCAAAACATTTATATAAAAGTCTCTTGGTCATTATGATGACCAGGCTGGTTCTAAAGCCACTCAGTGGGGCACTTGATGTTTATTGTCATTCAGAAGGACATGAATTATTTCAGAGTTGGGATCGAACCCATAGATGGGCTACCTACGTATCCTTTGTTTTGGAAAAGGAATCAGAACCCATGTAGTTCGAATAAAGGAGTATAATGTTTATGATTGATGGCTCAAAGAAGGATTTCATAATTACTTTTACTCTCTAAGATCACGTGAGTCATGCTCGGTGTGAGAAACAAGAGGTATTGGTAATAAAATAGACAATTGGGCCATGAAAAATGTAATCATAAAAAAATGGTTTGGGGCTTATGTATATATGACTGCCCAGATAAATGAAGTTTAGGATTTACTTTAGGGAGAAAATCCAGGAACAGGGTCCATAAAGTTATATGTGCTTCATGGAGATTTGAATACTCTAACTTGGAACTTATTCCTGAAAAGGAAACCCAAATTAGGAGAGGATTTGATAACTGGGTTTTACTCCTGAGAAGGAATCCCAGATCAAACATAAATTAGGACTGGTTAAAGAGAAAATTAAGGGACTTGGGGCTTACTCCTAAAGAGGATGCCCAAATTAGAGGATTTGGGGCTTAGTCCTGAAAAGGAAGCCCAAATTAGAGGAACTGGGGCTTACTCCTAAGAAGGATGCCCAAAAATTAAGGGACTTGGGGATTACTCCTAAAGAGGATGCCCATAATTATGACTCGGACTTATTCCTGAAAAGGAGGCCTAGGTTAGGGGACTTGGGGCTTACTCCTGAAAAAGAAGCCCATGATTATGACTGGGACTTATTCCTGAAAAGGAGACCCAAGTTTAAGGATTCTCTCATCTTAAAGGATGAGGTTGAATGAATGAACTCTCCATATTTGGTGAAATAAAGATATTTAAATCACTATGTTTTGAGAGATATTCCACAGAATTCCTTTCAAATAAGGAAGTCAAATCAAGAAATCATGCCATAAATGGATTTGAAGAGTGTCTTGAAGACTGAATCTTAAAAAGGATATGTGTAATGGCTTAAGTGGGGTGAAATGGGAAAGAAAGGCACCCAAAAAGGAAGGGGCGCACAAGTCTTGGAAGGCGCGCAGGTACTGCGGCGGCGCGCAAGTATTGGTCGCGCAGGTATACCTGCGCGACATGGTGGGCACTTGAGCGATATTCAAACACCATTTGAGATACTTGAGAGACTCTTCATTACAGCCTTTAAAAGCCTCTTGAGGTTCTTCCAAAAAAGGGACGCGCAGGTTCTATCAAAGGAATAAGGCGGTAAGAAAGTGTGACCACTTCCCTTAAGGGCTGACCACTCAGGCGCGCAAGTGTTGATGAGTTTCAACACTTAGTCCTTACTCCCTCCCTTTAGATCTTCCGTTATAGGTAAGAAATTACCTTAGAAGTGTTCCGGAAGCTTTGAGAAGAGACTTGGGCGTCGGGAGCTTCAATCCGAGTTTCTGGAAAAATATCCTCTTCAATGGGGGGCCCACAGGGTCTATTTATAGGCAGGAGAAGACCCTGGGTGGTTACCGGGCGGTTATCACTTAGGTCGCACAAGTCACTTGCGCGCCAAGTTGCATCGCGCAAGTCCACTTGCGCGACCATGAAGGAACTTGCGCGGCCTATGGGCAAAGTTTTTCTTGTTCATCCCTTTGTCAATTTTTGATGTTTTCTTCAAAGGTTGAATCACTTTGTGCTCATATATTCCCCTTTTCCAATCTTTAGATTCTGTGACGAAAGGAGCGTCAACAATATTATTTCTTATATATGTTTTATTTATTTATAATATTACTAACATAATAATTGTTATCTTATATAGGTTGATTATTCTTCTTGAGTAGGTTTTGTTTGTTTGATTCTACTCGTGTTTGTGATAGATTGGACTTCAAGGTTGTAACTGAGATAATGTAAATAATGAAATTAGTCAATCCGGATCTCTTTAATCCAACCCAAAGTGTGATTTTATGACTCTAATTGTATGTTTTTAGTATATAATTTACATTTTACTTCAAAACACATATCACATAATCAAAACTAAGAAAACAAATTAATATTATTTTAATAAATTAGGAAAATGTTCCATAAATAATATTTTTTGTGTAGCAATCAACCACACCTAAATCTAACACATCACACGACTAGTATGACTCCAAGTTTGTCATTATTTAAAATTTAAATTTTATTAAAAATTATAAGTGACATACTCCAAAGATGTCAAACAAATTCATGCTTAATTTATACATTAATAAAATGATCTATATGTAATATTTGTTTTGTAACAACAAACCTCACCTCAATCTGATAAATGGTGTGCCTGATATCACTCAAAGTGGTTGTTATTAGTCTAAAAATCACATTTTAGTTCAAATCATGTGTCATTAATAGAAAACCAAGAATCAATGCTCATATTACTTTTAGAATTTAGTAAAACTATTCATAAATTGGTTTTGATGTGTTGGAATTGGTCTCATATTAAACTGACACACGATGTGACAAGTATGGCTCAAAGTGTATGTTTTTATTCCAAATGAAATTTTAGTAAAAAATTCAAGTGTTATAATAAAAAATAATTAAATGATTTCATATTGTTTTTTATACTTTAAGAAAATTATCTGTAATTCATTTTTATGGGTAGGAATCATCCACACCCCAATCCAACAAACAGTGTGACCAGTATGATTCCTAGTGTGTTTTTTTATTAAAAGATGATATTTTAGTAATGAAGACAAGTGACATACTCAAAACCAAGAAAACACACTCAGATTGTCTTGTGAATTCATGAAAATAATAAAAGGTCATTTTTTATGTGTATGAATCAATAACACATCAATCTGATACATTTTGTTCCTAATATGACTCAAACTGTCATTGTTAATTTAAAATTTACATTTTAGTTAAAAACATTTGTCACTATAGGGAAATTATGAAAACATTATCTTATTATCTTTATAATTTATTAAATCAATTAATATGTCATTTATGATGTGTAGGAATCAATTTCACATCAAACTATCACACGACATGACTGGTATGACTCAAAGTGTCTGTTATAAGTTTGAAATTGATTTTTTAGTTCAAAACTCGTCTCACTCATTGAAAACTAAAAAACCATAATCTAATTATTTTTATAATTTTTGGAAAATAATTCATAAGTCTTTTTTATGGTTTAGTAATAAAACTCACATCAAACTAATATAAGATATGCCCAGTATGACTCAAAGTGTGTGTTTCCAGTTTAAAATGACATTTTAGTAAAAAAACACAAGTGACATAATCAAAACCAATAAAACACATTAATATCATTTTAATACATTATTAAATCTATTAATATATTATTTTTGATATCTAAGAACCAATCGTACATCAATAAAATGCATGGTGTGAAAAGTATTATTCTATGTGTGCCTTTTTAAGTAAAATTGACATTTTAGTAAAAATGCAACTGAGATAATCAAAACAAAGAAAACAAATATATATTATTTTTATAATTCAATAAAATAATCCATAAGTAATTTTTTACATTTATTAATAAACTACACCTCAATCTGATACACGGTGTTACTGATATGACTAAATGTGGTTGTTATCTATTTAGAATTGACATTTTAGTTCAGAATGTTTGTTGCTCACTGAAAACTAAGAAAAGGTGATCAGATTTTCTTGATAATTTATGAAAACTATTCATATTTTTTTTTGTTTAGGAATAATTCTCATGTCAAACTAGTACATGATGTGACTAGTGTGACACAAAGTGTGTGTTTCTAGTTAAAAATTACATTTTAGTAAAAAACACAAGTGACATACTCCAAACCAAGAAAAAAACCTTTGTATTGTTTCAAAACATTTGGAAAATGATCTATAAATCATTTTAGATTTGTGGTAATCATCCACAAATCAATCTGGCACATGGTGTGACCCGTATAACTCAAATTGAGTCCTTTTATTTAAAATTTACATTAATTTTAGTAAAAAAGACATGTGGAATATTGAAAATTGAGAAAACACATTCATTTTGTTTTTTTATTTTATAAATATGACCCATAAGATATTTTTTGTGTATTAATTATCCATACATCAATACGATACACCATGTGACTGGTATGACTCATAGTGTCTATTATCAGTTTGAAAATGACATTTTTGTTCAAAACATTTTTTACCCACTATAAAATAAGAAAACATGCTATTATTATCATAATAATTTAGTAATATTGTTCATAATTAATTTTTGATGTATAAGAAATAGTATCACATTAAACTGACACACGATGTGACTGGTATGTCTCAAAGTTCATGTTTTCAGTTTAAAATGACTTTTTAATAAAAAAACAAAAGTAACATACTCAAAAAAACACACATTAAGATCATTTTTATACTTTATGAAAATGATCCATATTTCATTTTGATGTGTAAGAATCATACACACCTTAATATAATTCATGATGTGATGGGTATAACTGCAAGTGTACATTTTTTAAAAAAAATTACATAAAAAAACATAGGTGACATACTCTAAAATGATAAAACAGATTAATATTATTTTGGTACCTTAGGATAATGAACCATATGTATTTTTTTGTGTATGAATTATCTATACCTCGATCGGATATATGGTGTGCACAGTACAACTCAAATACTTTTTTATCAGTTTAAAATTAACATTTTATTGCGAAACATGTGGTACTCCTTAAAAACTGATAAAACGATGTCTAACTATAATGATAATTATGTAAAATTATTCAAAATTTATTTTTGATGTCCAGGAATCAATCTCATGTCAAACTGTACATGATGTGATAAGTGTGTCTTAATGTTCATATTTTCAGTTTAAAATGAAATTTAGTAAAAAAACACAAGTGACATACTCATAACTGACCAAATTCATTCATACTCTTTTGATACTTTAGTAGAATGATACCTAAATAATTTTCTATGTGAAAGAATTGGCCGCACATCAATCTTATGTACAGTATGACTGGTATGAATCCATGTGTGACTTTTTATTTAAAATTGACGTTTTTGTAAAAAACCTAATTGGCATACTCAAAAATGATAAAATACATTTTGGTTTTTTATACATTAGGGAAAAATATCCCAAAGTCATTTTGGACATGTAGGAATAAATTGAACCTCAATCCAATACACATTGTACATGGTATGACTCAAAGTGTTCAGCCTCTTTCTAAAATTGGCATTTTAGTTCAAAACGTGTGTCACTAATAATTGAGAAAATGTAGTCATATTGTCTTGATACATTAGGAAAATGATTCAAAAGTAATTTTTGATATTGAATAGTTAATATAACTTAAAACTGACAGATTTTAATTCTAGTATGACTCAAAGTACATGTTATCAACTTAAAATGACATTATTAGTAAAAACAACAAGTGACATACTCAAAACCAAAGAAATGTATTCGTATTTTTTCGATACATTAGTCAAATAATTCATGTTTCATTTTTGACGGGTATGATTCATCCCCACTTCCATCTAACACACAGTGTGACTAGAATGACTGTAAGTGTTTCATTTTGTTTAGAATTAACATTTTATTCATTTATAGTTTTATATTATGTTTCATTTATTTCTTTATAGCATTGCTAATATGAAAAATTATTATAAAAGATTATTTTTTTCTATATTTGGGGTGTTTTTTTCAACAACTACTACCATGATCGTTGTTTTTTGAGAGGGGGTTTCATGCTAATGATAAATAATCATTGATGTTTTGAATTTTTTGGTTCCATATGATAATGAAATTTTAAAAAAATTGTTTGAAATGTATATAAGAAAGTGTATTTTATGTATTTGTGACGTAATTTTTATTTTAATTGAATTATTATGAAATTTTCATTTGTAGGTTTCTTTTGTAGTGTTCTACAATTCAAAAAACCCATTGCATCAGTAGGTCCCTTATTAGTTCTATTTATGGTTTTAATAAAGGGATTCCTTTATCCGTTCTAGAGAAATCACTATAAAATGGGGTCATTAATAAACATTAAAGTTTCACAGATAAAATACTACCTTAATCAGCCCTTTTTTATCACTAATAAATGGGTCGTCCATTTTAATGGTGCTTAGGAAAACAATTCCTTTTTAGCACTATTAAAGCCCATTTTCTATATTGTTAAAGGGATGATTTTTGATAGTGTGTGTGGTCACTATAGTATAGTATTGTAGTGGGGTACTATAGTACTATTACTATTAACTGGAATTGGGATTTCAGGCCACCTAACT
The DNA here is from genome assembly GCA_963277665.1 of Viscum album. Taxonomy (NCBI): domain Eukaryota; kingdom Viridiplantae; phylum Streptophyta; class Magnoliopsida; order Santalales; family Viscaceae; genus Viscum; species Viscum album. The sequence continues at coordinate 488,151,254 of OY728145.1, forward strand.
AGGCCTTTGGACCACTGGGTATTTGGTTCTTCCATGGTAGACCACATGGTGTTGTACGAGAGAAGCTTCAATACAAGTGGAGTGAAAGACAATGAAATTGTGGTTAAAGACTGATAAAATTGGATGTGTAATATTATCCTTAGACATAGCTGAGATTTCACCAATTCAAGACCCTTTTATGTGGTAGTGATGCTAGATAAAAAATGTGGCTTTTGATAGACATGGTATAGTTGGGTGGTACTGGTTTGGGACTTTAGACCACTTAACAAAGCTTTCTGTGCCTCTTGGCCTTCAAGGCATGTAAAGTTCAATTTTTTTTGCACCTTACGACCTTCTAATCATGTAGGCATTCTCTCTCAATAAAATTTAAAAGGGGGATTATCCTAATAATAAAATAAACATTCAAGGTCTTGAGACCATAAGTTACTACCCATAAAAGTCTTCAAGATAGCAGTGTTCTTCAACATGAGTCATACACTAGTACCCAAATAAATATTACATAAATAAAATTAAAATAAATTTAGATTAAAAAATATTTCAAAACATTACAATTACATTGATATGTATAATATATTAGAAACATTAACAATTTCAAATCAACTCAAAAATAACCCAACTCATTGGAGTTGGGTGGCCAATATTTCACTACAACTGGGACCCCATTACATTAAGGTTTGATCATGCCACCAGTTTTTGAACACAATACCCCAAATCTTGAAGAAACTCAACATGTACTTATGAAAAAAATAGTTACTATTTTAATAATACTAGAAGAAAATACATAAAATATAAATATATTATAATAAGACATAAATAAAAAATAAAAATAGGAAAAAATGAATGATAAAACATAATACATAAAAAAGGATCATATAAAAAATAAATAAAACATATTACTAAGTAATATGACACTCCGAGCACATTTTCTCCTTTTTTAGTATGTGACACACTTTCATTCATACCAATCACACCGTGTGGCATATAGAACTCTGTTTAACTTAAACATGTGACAAATAGGCAACCGATCATTTTCCAAAAGTATCACCAAGATATTAATAATTTTATTTATTTTTGACCATGTGAAATTATTATTAAACATAAATTATTGTTTTAAATTTAAAACACAATGTTTTAGTTATGACAGTCACACCACATGTTTGATTTAAAAGTGGTTAATCAATAATTTCAAAAATTAATAACTAATCATTATCCTAAATTATGATAAAAAATAAATCATTTTTTCATTCTATTGAATATTTGAAATGTGTTCTGAAATAAATTGATAGTTTCAAATTAAAAAAAACATGAAATTTTTGTTATACCATCCACCTTGTGTGTCAGATTTATGTGTGGTTATTTCCTCCATGTTACAAATTACTAACCAATCATTTTTTATAAAATTACTCGATAATTAGGGGGAGATTTATTTTTTTAACATAATTCACATTTGAACTAAAATTTCATTTTAAATAGGAATACACTTTTTCAGTCTTATTGGCCACATCGTGTAATAGATTAGAATGAGATTAATAATGACATTACTCAAATGAGTTATCTATATTTACTAAAATGATTCAGTGAAATATGAGTTTTTTTCACAATTTTTAGTATGTGAAGCATTTTTTGAACTAAAATGTTGCTTTTAAATGAAAACACATGCTTTCAGTCATGCCATCTACACTGTGTATCATATGAAGGTTTCGGGCATAGTAGAAGAACCATTAGGACATACCTAAATCAGATTTATGTAGTGACTATTGATTAATACTGTATTTAAACTAATGAAAAATTCCATAATCAACAAAAATGAATAAAATATTAATTTACATGAGAATATTATAACCAAAACACAAGATCATCACATAATAAATTTTTAATTAATTTAATTAATCAAATAATTACCTTTTGATGATTTCTTTATTCAATGATGAATATTAAAATTCATTTTTCTTATATTATCATTGTTTCATAATAATCAACTATATATTCTATTAAGGGTGGATCCAAACAAGTACTAAGAAACTCCATGCCCAGCCATTGGAATCTTCGGGTGCTAGTATAGTAAATCCAAATTCTTGAACCATTCATCCATGATCGCCATGGGAATAACTTCCAATAATGATTCTACTTAATCAATCATGGTTGAAAAGCGGTGGTGGAGGAAGATCTCTCTCCATTCTTGAGAAAGTTCATGGAGAGGGGATCTTTATAGATAGATAGGATTCTACAAATATTTGTGCATAACCAACACAATGGATAGCGTTGGGGATAGGAATAAAATAAATGGGTTAAAATAATGATAGGGTTAGAAAATAATATTCACAAGTGTGGTCTTATTATTTCCTTAATCCACATGGAACACCATGTTAATAATAATAATAATAATAATAATAATAATATTTATGAAATAAAAAATATAAAAAAATTAATTAAATTTTATTTATTGAATTCATTATTTAAAATTTATTGAAATAATATTTCGTATATATTTTTTCTCACTAGAACATTAAAAATGATTTTTCATTACTCTATAATATTTATCGGGCCTTGAATAATAACTATTTATTTAAAAAATGAATATCACTACATTGTTCACTAATTAATAAATTAAAATTATATTTACTAAATATAAAATAAATATTTGTTAAGTATTCCACTCACAAAATATTCTATTGAATAACTAGTGACTAAAGAAATATTATTAAGTAAACATATATATTATTAAATCACATAGGGTAATACTATTTATTCAATATTCTAAATAATAAGTAATAGTTAATATTTAATTGAAGTTTTGGATACACTTAATGTGTGGCCCTCTAACCCTCTTTCTTAGTGAAATTGGGCGGATCTACCCAAAGTCCATGATTAGCATATAGAAACACTCCAATTCACGTATAGAGAAATAAGATAATTTCTTAATGACATATAACCACATATGGATGTGTACTATGTAATATAATCCCTTTATCATGATGTCCCTAATCATGCAGGTTGCATACTGGCGTCATCAATCTCTGGGATCAATGTCTCTTTATTTAAATTTATTAAACAAAACATGCCCGTAGAGAACCTTGTACATTGATTTATTTAAGATTTTTTATTTCCATCAAATGTCCTAATAAATTAACTTCTACTAAATTACATAAGGCACAAATCCTTTCCCACATTATTCATTAATGTAGTATTACTCGTGATTCACCCAACTTATCATTCTTATTGTGACTATATGTCATCACGATTTTCATAAATACTTAAATGTATGTAAAATATAATATCTAATAATATTATTATTAAATTATAAGTATTAATACACACATTCTTACTTACTGACATCCAATAGCACATATAAATTTTTATTTCCTACAAACGGGTCATGTTCTTAAAAATCCTACACAAGAAATTAAAAAGGGAGTACACCATGAGAAATTTCTCAAATTCTTGTGAGTATCCACCCCAAATAGCATATATCATTTATGTCCCATTCAATTATATCATCCGGTAATATAACATATATTTATGAATAAGTTCATGGAACATTTGGGATCTCATATTAGTGGGTAATTTCCATGACCTTACAATGTGATAGTTAATTATAGGAGGCCTAGGGAGATGGAACTACATTCACCCAGTATAGAGAATCCCCTACTCTAGGGTTTTATCATGTAACATATATAATGAACTATAATCACCTCCACCCCATTTCAGTGTTTTTTCTATTGTGCTTTGATATTCAACATTGGTTCCTCAATGTATGTCTCGTATTTGGATCATGGAGTATTTTAGTTGAGTCTTCTGGTTCATACTTATGTCTATAACTACTCATGAGTCATCATTTGGGTTATCCTCCTTCACTGATGATTCATCTCTGGGACTCCTCTCATCTAATTTTACGATGATTTTGGTAAGAATAATTTAGGTTTTATATCTTTTCAAGATAAAAAATGTTGGTAGCTTTGTGGTCTATCTCTATATTTATATGTGGTTTCATATATATCCGTACACCGTCATCAATTATTTCATTTTTGTGAGCTATAGGGAGGATGAAGTTTGGAAAAAATGATAGATCAGGGTCTTGTGGGATCCAAATCATAGAGATAGTCATGATTCAGAATGTTGAGACATTCTATTGTATAAATCTAGTGGGTGTTCCCAGGGGCCATTGGGTGTATATCTAGTTTTAATTTGGTAGACCATGTTGGTGGAGTTATGGAGGCATTTGGGTGATCTCTATCATATTTGAGATTGAGGTGTTGTTCATATTTTCCATATCAAGTTTCATCTAGATTTTTCATTGTTTTTCTGGGATCATTTGTTGGTTGGGATCCAGATGTATTTTTAATCATTGGTTCTAGTCTTGTTTCATTTAGTACGGTACATCATTTTGTAGGTTCTTCTGGGTGATCGACACCAATAGAGGGGTGGGTGTTCTAATACCCATCCACAGTTATTAATCCTCTTCCATGATGGATATATGGTTACCCTTCCATTGGCTTCTTTAATAATTTTTTTATATAGTTTTTTGTTGCATCATATTGATATTATGGTGAGTTCCTTACTTCTGTTACTAGTGGGTGGATCAAGAGAGGTATAGGTGGGTTAGAACCTTCCATGTGGTCCTATAATAATATATCAGTGTGAGTTGGATTAGTTATCTTCCACATAGTTTTGAACAGTATGATAAGACTTCTTGGTAGGGGTGATACGTCATCATCAATTGATTATTCAATTTATTATTTTTTGGGGGGAAAAGACTTTTTCTGATGATTGTTTTGATGTTCAAATCCATTTGATCATTCCGAACTATGGTAGAACTTCATACCGGTTTTCTTAAAGGAATTGATTCCTTTGTGTCTTGTATGGGTTCACACTCTACCCATTTATTGAAAGGTATTTTTATTTTACGTTCAATAACGGTGTCTTTTCCCTTAACCGTCTCAAAAATAAAGTTACCCTTAAGACATTATCGCATATATTGTCACATAGAATATAAATCATTACGTGATAATAATTATGTTAATAACATAAAAAATGAATATAGGTTATAATAAAGTACATAGATATTGGATCTAGGGGACCAACTCTTATAGAATCTAACTTACACTTAAGCCAACAACTAATAAACTTCAGTCTTCAAGCTCCAACATGATATTAATTCTTCTAATGATATAAGGATTTAGTCCATCGGTCTACCAAATTTTCTTCCATGGAAAATATTTGATGTGGCAGTGCTTTAATGATCTTCTCCACATCCTTTTTATATTTATGTATAATTTTTAATATTAAACCATTGTATTTTATATAATATTTACCAATTGTTGTATTTTATAAATTATATTATAAAAAAAGTGTTTATGTATTAAAAGTGTGTTTTGATGTTATTTTTTATTGTTTTTCAATAATAATTTTTTTTTTTGAATTTCATTTAATTAAATCTTTATGTTATTAGTTTTCAATAATATTTAATTAATTAATTAAATTTATTAATTATTTATTCTTTATATTGTAAATAAATAACTCATTTTGGTTTTTAGTCATTTAATAACAAGATTAATTTTTACAATTTAAGTTTATTCACTTAATATTTATTATTCATTAATTTACTTTATTAATTCATTAATTAATTGATTGATTAATATAAGCAAGCAACCGTAGTTATTTTAGTTTGTTTTAAATTAAGTTTGTTTATAATTCTTAATACAAATAAATTCATTATTTTAAATAAAAAACAATTAATTTTATTATTTAATTTTGTTTTATTTATTTAGTTTTTAATTATATTCAATTTCGTTTGTTAATCGATTTTTTTAGTTGTATTAAACATTTAATTTATTTAATTGATGGTTGTTTTTATTTTAAAGGTGTTGTTGCTACTGCGTGTCATGGTTCCCTCACGGTCACGGTGGAACGTTTCACCATTTCCCGCGTCTCATCGTTTCATCCATCCACCATTTCCTTTCCACCAGTTCTCACATCACTCATCATTTCAGCACTCAGTTGTGGCACTATTTCAAATTTACTGTCTCACATTTTTCATCACGGTGTCGTGGTATCGTTCACTACCTCCACCTTTTTTTTACTGTGCCACCATAATCTGCCTCATCCTACCACCATTCCCTGACACTGTTTCACACCATATCACCATTTTCCACCATTTCATCGCAGAGCCTTTTCCACCATTCTGTGCTCCTACACAAGTTTTATCCTCCACCAGTATCACAACAAATCAAAAATAATCACAGCAGTAGCATTACAAACACAATCACACAACATCAACCAAATTCACCTAACAGAGAATTGAAAATTGCATTAAGTAGTAGTGAAACACATATTTCAATCAAACCAGATGCATTCAAACACAAACCCTCAAATCTCAGTTCTACGCCAAAGTTCCGCCTCGCCATTCACAGCAGAACCCGAAGCCACCAAACTGTTGTCCCTGGTCGTTCCCAGATCGCTGCGACCCTTTTGAAGTCGTGCCACCATTACACCATCTCGACACTAATACCCCCTTCATCGAACCCTAGTCTGCCTTTTTCCTTCACCCGACGCATCGGCCCTCGCTTCCACCCCTCGCCACTGTCCACATCTAGGCCACCACCTTGCTTCCTCTCCCTCAAACTAGAAGTCGTCACCTTCCCCCACCCTAGCTGCCACCCACACTGCCACTCCCCTCTGCCCAGCTCGCCGGAGTGAGTCCGGCCTTGCTTCCACCCGAATACCTCTCCCCATTCCACCTCCATGCTGAACCACTCCAAGCAGATCCCGAAGCATCCTGCACCGCACAGCTGCGCCATCCATCTCGGATCTCCCTCTCCATTCTCGTCCATCCACCTATGCTAGAACCCCCTGCCACATTCCTTCTTCCATGCCACACCCCAACCCTTCTTCGGACGATTTAGGATATGGGGTTATTTAATTTTTTTTAATTTAAAGGGTCTATTTTTTTTTGAAAAATGGGTGTGTCTAGCGCCAAATGAATTAGCGCTAGACACTTTTAACTATAGAGGGCCAATTCATTTGGTGCTCTTGGGTTTTTATTTCGAAATCCCACGCAACCCCTCCCCAAGCCTTATATATATATATATATTATTTATTATAATTATAATTATAATAAATATATTTATAATAAAAATAATAACTAAAATAAATACATTAAATTTATAATAATGTTTATTATAATTATAAAAATTACATAATTATAAGAAATATCTAATTATAATAAATATCTAATCATAACAAATATATAAATATAATAAATATATAATTAAAAATATAATAATTATATATTCACAATAAATATATAATTATAACAAATATATAATTATAATAAATACATAATAATAAATATAATAAATACATAATTATAATATATTTATTACAAATATATATTTAATGTAATAATAATTATCAATATATATTAATTATATATTTAATATGTAATTATAATAAATATGTAATTATTGTAAATATAAGATTATAATAAATATATGATTTAAAACATAATAAATATATAATTATAAATATAATAAATATATGATTATAATAATTATTTAATATTATAAATATGTAATTATAATAATTATTTAATATTTTATAAGGTTTATTTATATAAATATAAACAATTTTAATAATATATATATATATCTTTATAAATAAATTTAATATGGTTTATTTATGTATTTAAATAATTATATATAAATATATAAATTTTAAATATAAGGTTTATTTATATTTAAATATGTATATATAATTTTAAATATAATTATAAAGAATTTCATATTTCGAAATATATATTTATAAATATATTTTAAAATTTTTAATTATTATTTTTAAATGTAATTATAAATATATAATTAAATATATTTAAGAGTATATATATATGTGACTATATATTTATTATATTTATGATTATATATTTATTATATATATTTATTTATTTATTACATAAATATATGTTTATAAATATAAATTTAAAATTATAAATAAATATAATTATAAACGTATATATTTAACTACATATATATATATAATTATATATTAACTGCTATAAAAAAATATAAATATAAATATATGGATATTTATAATTATATATATGTGTGTGTGTGTTTGTTTATATTTTAATTTTATATTTATCATATTTATAATTATAAATTTATTATATTTATGATTATATATTTATTATATTTATCTTTATAAATTTATTATATTTATATTTATTATATAAATAATTATTAATATAATTAATATATAATTTTAAGTATATAAATATATTTTATATTTATCATATATTTGTTATATTTATAATTATAAATTTATTATATTTATAATTATACGTTTATTATATCTTATATTTATAATTTATTTATTATATTCTTAGTAAATAAATTTATTATAAATATATGTAATTATATATTTATTTATTTAAAATTATAATTTTTTATTCTTCATGATTATATATTTATTATAATCATATATTTATAATAATCATATTTCCTAAATATATTTATGATATTTATAATTATATTTAGAAATATATTTCTAAATATAATTATAAAAAAATATATTTATCATAATCATATATTTATTATAATCAAATTTATTACTAATTACATATTTATTACTATGATCATATATTTATTACAATTACATATTTAGTTTAGCAATTATATTTAATATCATAAATAAATTTATTATTATTATTATTATATAATATATATATATATATATGGGGGTTGGGGGTGGTGTGGGGATGAATGGGTCAAAGCGCCACTTCAAATTATATTTTTTTATATTTCTAATTTAATTAAGATTTATTTCTAAATACGTAAGTATATATATTTATAATAAATATCTCATTACTATACTAAATAAATATGTTTTAATATTTGTAATAAATATACAATTATAAATATTTATAGTAAAAAAGTAATTATCATTATATTTACAAATATGTTTATAATTAATATATAATTACTATGATAAATTTTTATAAATATAATAAATATATACTAAATATATAATTAGAATTCTTTAAATATATTTGTGATTATATAAATATTGATTTATTTGTATATATATATTCCTTATTAAATTTAATAAATATATTATAAATATAAAATAAATATTTATATATAATTATAAATATTGATATATTAAGATAGATTTATAATATATATATATATATATATATATATATATATATATATTACATGATAAGAATTATAAATAAATAATATATATATAATTATAAATATATATTTATAAATATAAATTTATAAATACGAAATTATTTATAAAAATTTATTTATATGAATATATTTATATATATAATTATATAATTATATATTAATAATTATAAATAAGTGTATATAATTTAAAGATATAATAAATTTATAATATTTTTAAATATATAATATTTTATATTTATTATAAATTTATTACATTTTTAATATATTTATTACATTTAAAATATATTTATTATATTTATAATGTATTTATTATATTTATAATATATTTATTACTGTTATAATATATTTAATATATATTTATTTAATTATATGTAAATATAATAAATTCTTACAATTACATATTTATTATTATATTTACAATTATATTTTTATTATATTTATTATTATATTTACACATATATTTCTTATATTTCTTATATATTTAATCCTATTTATATTGTATTTTATATTTATAATATATTTATTATATGTGTAATATATTTATTATAATATATATATATATATATATATTAAAGGTAGGTTAAGGGGGTGGGGTGTGGGGTGCAAAGCGCCACTTCAAGTGGCGCTGCACCACCCCATTTCCCCAATTAATAAACGCCCTACCCCATTAAACTAAAAAAAACCCTTCTCCCTAAATCACCCCCCTTCTTCACTTCTTTTTCTTTGTTTCTTTTATTTTGTTCTATATAATAATCATAATATATATATATATTACATTATATAATATAAATAACATATAATACTTATATATATATAATGTTAATTACTTTTGTTTTATAATAATTAAAATATTAATAAATAAAATAATTATATTTAAAAATAATAGTGATAATAATATTAGGTTATATATATGTGTTAATAAGTATTTTTATTAACTAATCTAAGTAATAATATTAATATATAGTTTTGATTAATTCTATTTTATTTGTTTAACCTGTTTTGGTTTTTTCTGTTGTTCCGTGCAGGGGGACCTACTCGTAGAGTGGTGATAAATGAAGTAATTGGTGAGAAAGGTGTGAGAATATCTGCGAGTTCACTGTAGGGGAATTGTTTACAATCACTCAAATTTCTCTCAGATCTGGTGACGAGCACACTGAAGGACGCGCCACGTGGATATTTGGCCTGTCATTTTTTTTCTCTTTTTTTAATTTAGTTTCTCTGAATAAGAGACCTAGGTGGGGCTATGCCAAGACTAGGAACATGGCTGGAGGAGGAAACCATTCCATAGTGCGGGGATGAGACTCCACCACAATTCACCATCCATTCCACTCATATCTCGCGGACTTTCTAATTAGAGACGGGACCTGCTCCTCCATTCTCCACCTATCCTCCAATACTCAATTTTTGGTGTTTTATGTTGAGTCTGTAACTTGTACTGTTGCATGTTTTGTTAATTAAATTGTGATGTTTGTTTCATTTTTGTTGTGTCGTTCATTCATCCTCATTTGTTGTCGTGATATCCAATCTCTGGAAATGGAGATCTAACTTGAGGGGTTAGATCCAGTTTATGAAACCCAACACGATATAGAGATTCGTACATTAAGGCAATCACGTTCTTTTTATTCGCCTTGGTAGATCGCGTCTGTGAGTAAGATTGATAAAGGGAAAGATCTTGCAAAGGATAATTTTCCACTTTATTGTTTAATTTCTTCTTCCCTTCCTGTCTTGATTTCTTGAACTGAGAATCAAGATTGGTGGTGCGATGTGACGATTGTAGTGGAATCATTCTGGTTTGTGAGAATTTCTTTCCAGAATGACTGTTGAGTGAATATCCTTTTGGTTCAGAGGAACGATTGAGTATTGAAGAACTTTGATGATTGAGTGTTTAATTTATAAGCGATATTGGTGTGTGATTTGACACATCAGTCATGCACAGAGTGAATTTGAGAATTTTTGATTGATTTCTTATGTTGATCTAGGATAGAGAGTAGAGTGTGGATTAACCTGGGTTGTCTTGTATTATGTCTACATGCTGTCTTTTCTTATTTCTTGTAGTGTTGTCATGTGTCTAAGTTTCTTCCCTAGTCTGTCACTGTTTCATCTCTCTCATCTGTGCTCTTCAGCACTGATTAGAGTTATCTTAGGGTTAGTGTTTTATTGTTTTCAAAATATTAAAAAAACACAAAAATATTTTTGAAACGTCCACTTAGTCATTCGACACTGCTTCCTTGAGAGTGACCCCGAGGTTAGCCACTGTACAATATTTTGGGTCTTTATAAATGTATACTTAATCATCCTCGCGGCCGGGACTCGCGTAAAATTTATGTGTCGTTGCTGGGGAAGCAACGAGTGTCTCAGTGGTTTTTCCAATTTTTATTTTATTTAAAAAAGCATATAAAAAATCATAAAAATACACACACACACACACAGTGATTAACTCTAGTGAATCTGATACAGTGTCACTGTTTGACCCATTTTAAGATTTTGAGGAGGTTGTTGCTATATTTCAATGTAGGATGCATGAAAGATATCATCAAGACCATACTGATGAGGAGACAATTTATTCTCCTGAGATCATTCAGTTGATGCAACAATCCATGGATAAGTTCAAAGGCTACCATGAAGAAGGTGCAGTACCACCACCTCCCATTGAAGCCCAATATTCTGGAAAATAGTTGAGAAGGAAAGAAAAAATAAATAGAATAAATAAGAAGTTGGATTTCCCAACTTTTATATGGATTTTCCTCTAGATTCCAAGATAAAAATTTCAGAACCAATTTCCGTTGATGCTTTCAAGGGATGTCCGAAGATAGAACTTGCAAATAATCATGATGTTGGACATTTCGTTGATGGTAATTTTTTCCCTAATTTCAATTCTAATTATTTTTCTTGAAATATCTATTCTAATGATTTTTCAATGCTTCAACAGTTGGATCCATCACATGAAATTATATCATTCTCCATTAAAGAGTCACCATGTGAGTTGGTGTGTTTTGAAGAGAGGCTGGAGGAGGTTGATTACCTCGCTCTTCCCCAGACCCTCTCCTAGGATCACTATTCCTTCACGAGGAGGAACAAGCATCACTGATAAAGGGAGTTGACAATTTTATGGAAGAAGTCGTATTTTTATTTAACATGGATTACATCAGAACTAATTTTAATTGTGTTTCTCCCAGTGCGGGTATTGAAGATGCATTACATCTTCGTGATTTCATGGAGAGTGAAGATGTTTCTGTTGCATGTGCTGAAGAGTTAATGGAACTTGCAATTCTGGATGACACTTCCAGTACGGAAGTTATTTTTGAAGATAAATTTTTGGAATTTTTCACTAGAATATAAGTGGAAGATGACACTATAATTGCTTTCCATGAGGAAATGTTTTATTGTATTGAACCAGAATACAAGTCACATCCATGTTTTCCAATATTACAACTTGTGTGCACTCAACCTTAAGTAGAAGAAGTAGGGAAATATCCTTATATAAAGTTTTCCCCTCCACCATTCAACATGATGTATTTCACTGTGAAGGAGGGGAATTTGATTGAAGCATCACATGGGGTACGCCAAAGATGAAACTGCACTCAAGTTGGATGGAATCACATCTAGTGGTTCCTGAGCAAGAAGCCAAATCCCCCATCTGACTGGGGTTGATCCAAAGACTGTCTAGCTATGGACAGTCAAACTACAACATCACCTAGGGGGGTTATCCCAAGATTATCCTCATTAATTTCTTTCTTTAGTTACTTTTTTCATGTTGTTTTTAATTTGTGTGTTGTCTTCTTACGACAATAAATAGGCAGTAGGTTCTACGTGGCTATCATTCAATTCCCAGAGGAAGAATACACTAAATATCCTGGATAACACTCCCTAAATCATACTTTGTGGCTTCTTTTTATTTAAACTTAAAATCTTGAACAATAATATTAAATTGTTACATCATGTAGGTTCCAAACTGGAGCTGCCAGAGTTGATGCGCAAAGTAGTTAAAGGGAGACATTTGTAAATATGAAACACTGCTCATTAAGGGGAGTTCTTACTTTAATTATTTCATATTGAGTCATCCATTTTTCATGCTGCTGTGAATTATGTGTGGGGGTATTCCCACTAATTTTTTGAAACCTGTGAACTTTGTTTCCTGCATGGGTGTTATCCTACTAAAATCTACTTAGTTGAAAATGTATTTTGAGCTGATTTCATGAAACATGCTTCCACCCACTGCTTTCAATTTCATTATGATGCTATTTCACATCACTACTAATCATGCTACTAATTAAATGTCATTGATAAAATCTTTTGTCTTCTCATAATTTTTCAAAGCATGAACAGTTTAGGAATAGAACTGAACATGGTTGTTTGTGATGGTTGGTGGGGTTGGGCTCTTCTATTTTTTTGTGTGTTATTATTTTCTTTCACTTTTTGTCTGAAAAATAAAAAAAAATTAACCTCATTGCTACTTCTCCATGTCCCTTTTTCACGAAAATGTCCATCTGTTTTGAACATCAACGGTCTCCTGCCTTGAGATTTAACATTGGGGACAATGTTGGGTTTCAAGTGTGGGGGAGAGGGTTCATTTTAGTGTCATGTTGAATTCCACCTTCTTGAACCTGAGTTTGTGGTTGTTTAATAAATGGTCAAATTTTTTCAAAAAAATGGTTCAAAATGGTTCAAAATTCCTTCTAAAATTTTCAAATTCTTGAATCATATGATGGTCCTTGGAGGTTCAATGGTACTTCATTTATGTCATGTTTAGTGGATAATTTTTTGCTGGATGTTGAGAGTGGAACTTAGTCAAAAATGGTCAAGCATGAGTGATTGCAGAGTGGAATTGTTCACTTTCTCTATTAACCTTTCTTTTTTAAGAACTGAGGATGGGAGTGTGATAGGATAGGTTTTGTGGGATGAGTATCATGACTTGTAGTAACTAGATGTTCTCACTGGAACCTAGGGGACTCACGTTTTTTTTAAATAATATTCAATCACATTAAAAAGTCAACTTGAATGATTATTAATTAATTCCTTTGTAATTGGAGTAAAATGGGAAATTGGGATCCCATGGTGAGTATCTGAGACAAGGTGCACTGGGTGTGTTTATGTGAATAAATAAATCCAACTTAAATCTTAATAAGTGCTATGCATAGTGCTCAGCACATGGAATATGGCTGGGAAAGATTAAAATAAAGTGTCCTTGTCAATAAATGAAATCATCAAGGTGAGGGGAATTTTGAACCTAGATGAAGAAGGGAGCAATTGACATGGTTAATATTCATTTGAGTTGAATTAATAAAGTAATAGAATTAATGAACATTAATTTTTGGAACCTAGGGGAAGGTCAGAATGTAAGGTGCTCTTGTTTATGTTTTGAGTTTTATTTCATCTAACCTTTCACATTCCTTGGATTAGAACTTGAATTTGAAGGTGAAGTAGGACAGTTAATGAATACACATCGGAGGCACGACATACTTGACAGTGTATGAATTTGTGAAGATTTTTACTTCCAGTGAGTTTTAACAGCTAGGAAGGACACTATTTTTGAACACCATTGAAAATCCTGACCTACTGTTATTCTTTATCCTCTGGGTACCAATGTTTAATCACGCACTCTTTTTGAACTAAAACTCCCTAATCATCTTTCAGTTTTAAAGTTAAAGGTAAGTATTTTTTTTGGACAAAAAAGGTTTTAAGTGTGGTGGAGTTTGATGTGGAAGTGTTTTAATGTTCTTTTGCCACATCATTTTTTATATTTTTGTTTACTTTTTAATATCAAACCATTGTGTTTTATGTAACCTTTACCAATTTTTGTATTTTTTAAATTATATTATAAAAAATGTGTTTATGTATTAAAAGTGTGTTTTTGTTGTTATTTTTTATTGTTTTCCAATAATAAAATTAAGTTGTTATTTTAATTTTATTTAATTAATTCTTTATGTTATTAGTTTTCAATAATTTTTAATTCATTAATTAAAATAATTAATTCTTTATCCTGTAAATTGTAAATAAATTACCCATTTTGGTTTTTAGTCTTTTAATAATTAGATTAATTTTTACAATTTAATTTTATTCAATTAATATTTTTTATTCTTTAATTTACTTTATTAATTAATTGATTGATTGATTGATTAATGTAAGCAAGCGACCTTCGTTATTTTAGTTTGTTTTAAATTAAAATTGTTTATAATTTTTAATACAAATAAATTCATTCTTTTAAATAAAACACAATTAATTTTATTATTTAATTTTATTTATTTATTTAGTTTCTAATTCTGTTCAATTTAATTTGTTAATCGTTTTTTTAGATTTATTAAGCTTTTAATTTATATAATTGTTTGTTGTGTTTATTTTGCAGGTGTTGTTACTATTGTGTGTCGTGGTTCCCTCACGGTCACGGTGGAACGTCTCACCGTTTCTAGCATATCACTGTTTCCCCCATCCACCGTCTCCTTTCCACCAGTTCTCACGTCACACACCATTTTAGAAATCAGTTGTGGTATCGTTTCAGATTTACTGTCTCACAATTTTCTTAACGGTGTCATAGTATCATTCACTGCGTCAGGCCATTTTTTTACGGTGCCACCGCAATCTGCCTCATCCGACCACAGTTCCCTAGCATCGTTTCACACCATATCACCCATTTCCACCATTTCATCACGATTCCTTTTCCACCATTCCAAGCTCATGCACTCGTTTCAACCTCCACCAGCATCACAACTAATAAAAAATAATCACAGCAGTAGTATTACAAACACAATCACACAACATCAACCAAATTCACCTAATAGAAAATTGAAAATTTCATCTAACATTACTAAAACAAAGTTGTCAATTAAACCAGAAGCATTCAAACCCAAACCCTAAAATCTTGGTTCTGCACCACAGTTCTGCGTCTCCATTAACAGCAGAACCAGAAGCCACCAGACTGTCGTCCCTAGCCATTCCCTACTTGTTACGACCCTTTGGAAGTCGTTCCACCATTTCACCATCTCGACTCTGAGACCCCCTGCATGAAACCCTAGTCCGCCTTTTGCCTTATCCCTACACCTCAACCCTCACTTCGACCCCTCGCCACTATCCATAGCTAGGCCCCCTCCTTGATTCATCTCCCTCAAACCATATTCCATCACCTTCATCCACTCTAGCCGCCACCCGCACAGCCACTCCCCTCTGCCCAGCTCACCAGAGCGAGTCCTGCCTTGCTTCCACCAAAATCCCACTCCCCATTCCACCTCCATGCTAAACCACTCCAAGAAGATCCTGAAGCTTCCCACACCACACATTCGCACCGTCCAGCCGGGATCTCCCTCTCCATTCTTGTCCATCCGCCTATGCTCGAACCCCCTGCTGCATTCCTTCTTCCACGTCGCACCCCACCCCTTCTTCATCATCTTTTTCTTTGTTTATTTTATTTTTCTTTATATAATAATCATAATATATATTAAATTATATAATATACATAACATATAATACTTATATATATATATAATGTTAATTAATTTTGTTTTATAATAACTAAAATATTAATAATTATAATAATTATAATTACATATAATAGTAATAATAATATTAGGTTATATATATATATATTAATAAGTGTTTTTATTAACTAATCTAAGTAATAATTTTAATATATAGTTTTTTTTATTTCATTTTATTTATTTAACTGGTTTTGGTTTTTTATGTTGTTCCGTGCAGGGGGAGCTACTCGTAGAAGCGGTGATAAATGAAGCAGTTTGTGTGAAAGGCGCGAGAATATTTGCTACTTTGTTGTAGGGGAATTGTTTACAATTATTGGAAGTTCACTTAGATCTGGTGACAAGCACACTCAAGGATGTTCCACGGGGATTTTTGGCCTGTCATTTTTTTCTACTTTTTTTAGTTTAGTTTCTCTGAATAAGAGACCCAGGGGGGACTAAGCCAAGACCAGGAGCAGGTCCGGGGGAGGACACCATTCCACTGTGGGGGGAGGATACTCCACCACTATTCACCATCCATTCCATCCATATCTCGCAGTCTGGGACCATTTTTGACTTGGAGACGAGACCTGCTCCTCCATTCTTTGCTTATCCTCTACTGCTCTGTTTTTGGTGTTTTATGTTGAGTTTGTAACTTGTAGTGTTGCATGATTAGTTAATTGAATTGTGATGTTTGTTTCATTTTTTTTGTGTCGTTCACTCATCCTCGTTTTGTGTCATGATCTGCAATCTCCAAAAATGGAGGTCTAACTTGTAGGGATAGATCCAGTTTATGAAACCCAACACGATCTAGAGATCCATACATTAATGTGATCAGGTTGTTTTTATTCTCCAAAGTAGATCACGTCTGCGAGTTAGATTGAGCAAGAGAAAGATGTTCTGTAGGACGATTTGCCACATTCTTGTGTAATTTCCTCTCCCCTTCCTGTCCTGATTTCTCGAACTGAGAATCAATATCGGTTGTGTGATGTGATTATCTTAGTGGAATCATTCTAGTTTTTGAGAATTGTTTTCCAGAATGACCTTACTGAGTGAATCACCTTGCGGTTCGGAGGAACGCTTGAGTTTTGAAGAACTTAGATGCTTGAGTTTTTAATTTCTAGGTGATATTGGTGTGTGATTTGAGACATCATTCATGCATAGAGAGAATTCGATAATTCTTGATTAATTTATGACGTTGATCTAGGATAGGGAGTAGAGGGTGGATTAACCTGGGTTGTCTTGTATTGTGTCAGCATGCTGTCTTTTCTTATTTCTTGTAGTGTTTTCCTGTGTCTAGGATTCTTCACTAGTTTTTCACTATTTCATCTCTCTCCCATGTGCTCTTCAGCACTGATTAGTTTTTTCTTAGGGTTAGTGTTCTATTGTTTTCAAAATATTAAAAAAAACACAAAAAGACTTTCGGAATGACCACTTAGTCATTCAACACTACTTCCTTGAGAGCAACCCCAAGGTTAGCCACTATGCTATATCTTGGGTCTTTATAACTGTAAACTTGACCATCCTCGCGACAAGGACTCACATCAACATTCTTACTGAAACTACACCCCACTCTAAAAAATACCGCCATAAGTGATACTTCCAATGAATGTTATTTGTTCATTCATGTGAACATGGCTCTTTTGCGAGAGTCATCACTATGGTATTATTATAATATAACTTGATTTGTTCTTCATGGTTGGGAACCACATTAATATCTTGTATAAAGGTTAGTATCCAAATGACTTCTTTTTATTCATCATAATCTACTATATACATGGAATCCAATGTATAATCAGAAACAACTAGCTACTTTGAAATCTCCTTGAACACAGTTCCTCCATTGATAATGAATACATATAATGACTTCAACTTCTTATCATTAATGTATGTTTAAAAAGTAGATTTAGTATAATCATCGATTACTAGATCCTCTTACCCTCCATAAACTAGATACTTATACTTATATTTTCTTAGATACATAAGGATTTCATTAATATAAGACCAATGTTGTTCACCTAGATCAAATTGATATATGCCTACCATTTTCAAGGTGTTGGAATCATTAAGAAAAGTTCACAAAATGGAATATATGATTTAACCTATATTAGAATAAAATGATATCCTACTCATTCACTATTTATTATGTTTTTTATAAGGGAAAATTTTCTTATAATGATGTATACCAAGTAAAATTTGAACCAATAATCTCTTAGATTTCTCATAGAAAAAATATTTTCTTTCTGGTCAATATATGTTCTTAGAATTAGTTCAATTATCCACTTAGATATATAATGAATGAACTTAATCCCTGGAATATATTTTGTTTCACCTACTTAATTCCTAGATAGGAACCTATTCAACTGGTCCTCAACTGATTTTACGACTGGTACATCATTCCCAATAAGTAATATGTCATCAAAATATACTACTAGAATAACGATGACACTACCACTAAACATCTCGTAAACATATAGCTTACATTCCTTCTTAATGAAACCAGATTATTTTATACCTCCATCAAACTAAATATTTTATGACTTCAATATTTGCTTCATTCCCAAAATATATCTCTCTAGCATAATTTTTTTTGGATTTTTTAAAGTCGCACAAACTTTTGGATATGTTATATAGACATATTCCTGAATTTCCCTAATAAGGAAATCTATTTTTACATCCATCATTCAATATTCATAGTCATGGTAAACAATTATAGTAAGTATAATTATGATATATTGATACATGAAAACTAGGGAAAAATTTTGTTCGTAGTCAATTTCTTAACATCTTTTAAACCCTTTTGAAACTATTATTTCTTTATAAGAACATACTTTACCTTTCATGTTCAGTTTCTCTTGAACACCCATTTTCACCCAAGAGGTTTTACATCAGCTAAAAGACCAATCCAAACCCAAACTTTGTTCTCATACATGGAATTCATCTCATAATCTAGGGCTTCTTTCAGTCACATAGCTTATGAGCACAATACTTCACCTTTTTAGGAGATAGGTTCATTATTATAAATAAAAAATGAGTCACAATCTTGAGTGAAAAGAAAAATGTGTCTTTCTAGTTCTATTACCTCACTGGTTACCCTACACACACTAATAGAGAAACCATTTATAGTCTGCGTCATACTTGTTTATTGATATATGGAACCTATAGCCACAGAAAATAAATAATCATGGCTATAGCCCACTTTTATCCATAGGAAGGATGCACTATAACCGTAGGTAATATATGTGGCTATAAACCACCTGTAGCCAAAAGAATTGAGGTCTATTTCTATGGTTAATTCCCATGGGTATAGCCTACCAATATCCATGGGCAGTATGGGCTATAGTCATGGGCACTTCCTATGTAAATATCCTACCTATATACATGAGAATGAAGGTATATTTCCACAAACATTACCCATGGGTATTTCTTGTTTACATAGGTAATTTTTTTATACATAAAGAGCATTGGAAATTTTTTTCTTACTAAATTAGTGCAGGAGAACACTTATAGCCATGTGAATAGTAATCCCATGGCTTTATAATCCTTTTCAAATAGGTATAACCTTGGGCATTTACGATTATGGCTATAAGCCTTCTATGTCAACATCGGTAGCCATAGACACAAGGCTCGTGGATATAAGTTAGTCCAAATGGGCCAAAACATTATATATATATATATAAATGATAGTGAAAAATAGTGTTAAGGTGAATGTTCTATACAGACCGGATTCTAGATCAAAACTTGTTGGGTTAAAAAACATACCTTTATAGTAATGGGTATAAGGCTCTTGTCTATAGGTTAATCCAAATGGCCTGACTATTTCCATGGGCATCCTTAGATATATCCATAAGCATAATTCTTGGGGATATATTTTGATTCATGTGGATCAGGCTCATTTCAGGGATTGGGTTCCACATGGAATCACACTGTCTCCATGGTCACTTCCCTTGCTATATCTAAGGATTCCCATATATATAGCTTCAAGGCTGTATAAATTCCATTTTCATCCACAAGAATTATACTTCTGGAGATTGGTTATATACATGTAAATTTCCCATGGATATAGCCTTATTTTCTACATGTGGTAGTACTTGTGTTTTAAGGACAACGTCTTCCATAAGGTTCTATGTAATTTGTTCCTCTACCAACTCTTGTGTATCATAAGCATCAACTTCATTTAAGTCAATATTACTCCCACTATCCTTCTTGAGGATGTGCTCCCTCTCAATAAAGATGGATTTTATTGTTATTGTCACTTTTTCGTATAAGGGGTTGTAATGATAATATCTCATTGTTTTCATCGGATACCCAATATAGATACACTTCATTCCTTGAGGTGTTAGTTTATTTCCTAATATGTCCATAACAAATGCCTAACATCCCTAAACATGAGTGTTTGAAAACACATATTTATTTCTATACATTAACTCATATGTAATTTCATATTATACCATAGTTGGTACTCAATTTATAATGTGTGATCCAACATGTAATTCATATCCCTAAAAGGATAAAGGAAGATATGCATGACTCATCATCATCCTTACCATGTCAATAAAGGTACAATTACTCCTATCACTAAAACCATTCCACTATGGTGTATAAGGTGGAGTGGGTTAGGATATAACCCACAAATCTATAGAAGTTGAGAAATGCTTGGTTAAGTATTCACCACCTAGATCAGATCAAATATTTTTTATCTTATTTTCAAGATGATTCTCTATTTCATTATTGGATTATTTGAATTTCTCAAAGGCTTCAAGATTATACCTCATCAAATATATATAACCATATATACTAAATTTAACATTAAATGTTGTGAAGTAATAATATCCAACATAAGTTTCTACTATAAATAGTCCATACACATCAGAGTGTACTAATCCATGAACATTTCTTTCCCTTTCACCATTTCACCCAATGGTCGTCCAAATATTTTTCCTTGAAAAAATCATAACATATTTTAAGATTTCATGGCTCAAAGGATTATAAATAACCATATTGACAAATCTTTGTCAAACACTTATAATTTATGTGATTAAGGAGGTTATTCCATTGTTAGGTTTTGTATGATTTGTATGAATATGATCCATTCTCAATTTATGATATTTTTCTTCCATGATTTAATATATAATGACCATTATTCGGTTCTTCTGAATATTGTAAAAAACACTTTTAACATCAATTTTTACCTTTCAATGTAAGTTTATAACCAACATTAATCAAGGAAACATTTGAATTGTTACTTGTAGGTCAGTTTTTATAAAATGACATTGAGAAACTTTTCAAAAAAGTGAATTATATAGGTATTTCCACACCAGTTTTAACAAAAATGACATGGAAAGACTAACTTGAGTTATTTCAATATCGGTTTTATAAAAAAAACAACATTAAAATCCCTCCAATGGAGATTTCTATATCAGTTTTATAAAAAACTAACATCGATAGAATATCGCATGTAAAGGTACTTAAAAGTTGTTTTTATAAACAACCGATGTGAAAATCCACCTTGAGATGCTTTTTACATATTTTTTAGTAATAAAATATATTTAAATCGTTTTATGGTGGTATTCCAAATTTCTTTTTTATAAAAAAATGACAAAGTTTATTTTTTTAGGAAAATGATTAATATTACATAACCACAAGTCTAAAATCTCAAATTGAAGAACCATAAATCATAAACAAATTGAAAAAATAGTACATGAGTAAAAAACTCATTAAGAACTTTTACAATTGTTTCTACAATTATACTGTTAAATAAAACTAAATATTGTAATTATTCAAACATATAAAATATTTGGAAATTAAATTTTGAAACTGTTTCATGTATTTGGATGTATAAGATGAAACACCATCAAAAAACTACAAAATAAAGTGTTATAAATTAAAAATAACATATTTTTTTTTAAATTATCTGTGTTATAATGAAACTAACCTTTTTTTTAAAATGTTTTTGTTCTAATCATGATTATATTATTAATTAATCACAAAAATAATACCTACATTAGACATTCACTTATTGATAATGTAAATTAATTTATAAAATAATATTTTAAAAATAAAAACATTAGATATATAAGAGAAACTAAGTATTCACTGGTATAAAAGTGATTCATCTAAAATTTCACATAATCATTTTTTCTAGTAACAATTTTGGATAATGATCCATGTTGTAACCAATCTTAACATATTCTATTTTCTAATATTAATTAACAAAAACACATAAATGAAAAAATTAATATTGAAGAACTAAAATAATGGGATAAAACCTACTTTTTTATATTTTTATAAATATTCTATGAACACCACATAATAAAGAGAATAACCAATATGATTTACATTATTTTAGAAAAAATTAACATAATATCCAATGTAAAATAGAAAATAAAATATTAATCATTAATAACAGTAGAATTAATAGTGGTTCATAATTATTTATTTTTTATTACCCATCAAGGAATAGAAAGAACCAACATATGATCTTCATTGTTTTTGTTCGTTAAGATACGTATTCAATTTTGAATTTATGGTTAAAATGTTTCATATTTATTGAAATATATTTTGTGTCAATAAAACTATAAATATAAGTTTAATTGTATTAGATGAAAATAATATAGAGATAATTGATTAAAAATGATAACTTTTTAAGTCTATATAAAATATTTTTACCTGATGAAAATAAATTAATAATTAAAATTCAAATACATGGGAAAAAACTACAACATAGGTACACTAACCCATCACCCTTTAAAACATCCATGATATTGATTTTTAAAAATATTTAATTTATAATATCTTCCATAAATATAGATACTCATTTGAAAAGTATAATAATTATCTCATATTTGAAGAAAATGTGATAAATGTTTTATACAATCAGCTTTATGAGGAATTTCTAAAGGTAGTGGAAGTCAAAATTTTCCTTTCCTTTATAGTGATTCCTTCAAAATAAAATAATAATATAGAAGTCAAGTGTCTGAAAATATTGTAAATAAATATAAGTTTAATGATAAATAAAAATTAAAATAAAATCACACATTATATATCAGCTGATGGTAAAAATTATATTACCAAAGTAAAAATTGCTAATACTCTATCCAACTATGGACACCTCCTTAGTAGGTAGTAACATTAGATTAGATGGATCAAAAATATCATGTAAAACTACTCTTACCTGAACCAAATTCATGAGAAGATGATATACATAATCCCCTATATATATTATAATTATATATACTATAATACATACATAGGGATCCCCAGCATGCAACTCACAGTACATATTCAGGTTTGAACAAGGAAGAGGAAGATTTGGGTAGGAAGGTTGTATAGGTTGCATTTATCTCATTGTTTTTTCAAGCATATATAATACTTTTTATTTAATCCCATCCTATATCGACTCATTTAGGTGTAATATCTCAATATTCAATGAATTGGTTTCTTCCCGATATTCTTCCCCCATTGATGTCATGCTTGGGGTACATCCAAACATGTTAAATAAGATACCCTCCTTATACACTCTAATAAGACTAGGGTGTTCTAGATTTCCTAAGGTAGTAGTAAAAATATCAATCCTAACCTTAGGAATAAATGTACACTATTTCATTTTCTCTTGAAGGATATCCTAAAGCAATATTTTCAAATGTATGATTAGTGAGAAAAATTTACTAAATAGTAATATTAATGAAAAGTAAAAATTAATTAGTTATAATATTATCAGCTAATTATTTTGAAATATTAGTAATATACATTCCCTTTTTGAATTTCTCTCCCTTTTTAATTTTTATTCGTGAGTGGGAGGAGATGGAGGGTTGATTGAAACCTCTTCAGATCCACTAATTGACTTAGATCTCAATTCACTAGCTTTTTCAGCAATCATTTGTTCCTATAATAAATGATACCCATCTTGTGATAATGTATGAGGGTAAAAATTGCGAGACATCATCTCTAGGTGATTTTTCCTAGAGGCCTCTTACATAAGAAAAAAATAAATAAGTTATAAAGTTATGAAAATTAATTAAAAAAAATAAATTTTACTAATAACAAAAACATACCATAAAACAGTCTTCCTACTGAATAGAGACAAACTTATTCCATGTCTCCCTATTTATAAACCCATACATAAGGCATAGATCATTGTCCTTTTTTCTCAAAAAATATGTGTTAATGTCAACTTTGTATTAAAATATTTGTATCTTATTGTTGTAAATGATATCCACTTTTATTACTTCCTTTTTTCTATTCAATGTTAAATATCATTTGTCATTAAAATAATAAAATATTAAGAAATTTATGACAATTGAACCGTTAGAAAACTAAATATCCAAGTTTATAAATTTTACCATTAGGGACTTACATAAAATATATTTCCCCAATTATTTTACACTCCTCCAATTAGGGTATAAAATACTTATCTTATAATGAAACTGTATTACGAGGTAAGTCATAAATTATGGGGAATTTGGGACAATTGGGAAGTAGTTCTCATTAAATATAGTTCTTACACTTTGTTTTCTATATGTGAGTGTAAATTTTGGTGAAGTTTAAATCTCATGCCTACCTTCTTTAGGTACCATCCTCTTTATAGAATAAGAAGAGGTGAAAATAATTTTATATAATATAAGTTTGATTTTATTAAATAATTTAATTACTATATATATATATGAAAAAACATAAAAAACTCAATCCATGCATTAGTTTTTATAATTTTTAAATATGTATACTACCTCAAAAAAATTATGTGTACAAATATTTGATAAAAATTAAATTACATAATTAAAAACAATTATTGGTCAAAATAGATATCTAAAGAAATTTACAAATGAAAAAAATAACGAAAAACCCATTTCTACCATAAGAATTTTTAAAATACAAAAAAGTATAAATACAAAAAAAATTATAAATAGAAATTTTTGAATAAAATAAATGTATAGTCACATACAATTTATATTAGTCAATAAATTTATAACATTAAATTTTAACAAAAAAATATTATTGATAATAAAATACATACAAATAAATGATTGGATGAATGATATTTATAAAGAAAAGATAATTAATTTATCTTCAAATATATATATCATATAAAAATTGGCTATAACTAGATCCTATTTTTGAACTTACCTGAAGGTGGTGGAAATATGGTTAACACTGAAAGATTGAAGGGAAAAATATAAGCACATAAAAAATAGATTAATTTTTTTATAAAGTTTTTATCTTAAACAATGACAAAAAAGTGAAAAAAAAATATAATCAAAAGACATTATAATGAAAAAAAAATTAATTAATGAAAAAAATAAAGAAAAAAAAATATCTTTCAAAATTTGGTGGTCGATAATGAAAATTGTGTTATAAATATTTAGTTGAATAAGTAAGAGATGAATTTAGTTTTTTCCTATAACCCTTTAACATGATCATTTCATATAGTATAGACTATATCTACATTATAGTCAATTTTATCTTCTGGAAATCACATAATAGAAAAATAATCCTCACATAAATCCATAGCATCACAATCATCCTCATCTACCAAAAGAATTCATTTCCCTTGAAAAATATACCAATAATCATTTGATGGATCAATAACATAAAATATTTTCTTTGGATCTGTCTCCATGATAAATGGTCCCTCTTTAATACTAAATTTTTTTAAATAAACAAGTGTAAATCCATAATCATCATATTTCACACCAATGTGACTATCAACCAAGTGACACATAAAAACTATTACTCAAATTTAGTATAATCAATTTCACATTTATCCTTAAAGAACTCTAATATATTCCATTGAAGTAGAAATTTGTATTTTTATATTTTTACCTTATATAATGAAGTTCTTTATCAATAATTATTACCCCACTATTTTGAATGACACAATTTTTATCCTTTTTGTTAATAAAATGTGTAACCATTAATATCAAAACCAGACCATGTGATTACATTAAGTTATAGTCCCCCATCAAATCATTTCAATGTTTCTAATGTATATAATTATGTTTTGAATTTATATTTAAAGCAACAAACAAGTGTCTTTTTATGCTTAATCATCAACCACTTTTAATTTCTTTTTGGATATCATACCTTTAATCCAGAAATATGTGATGATATATATATGGTTAAACCTCATCTGTATTTTTTAGAATGTAGAAATTTTTTCACATCACTTCATCACATGAAATGAACTTTATTTTTAAAATAATAATGCATATATCTACACCATAAACATTTAAATTTCACAATATAGGGAGACCAATATGTTCTACTTCATACAAATAATCTGTAGATAACTCAATCACATCTTTAGATACATATTTTTGAACAATATAGCCTCTATTTTATGAAAACTTTTAACATATCCATTAAAACCTTTCATATATCTTTCAAAATATTACACCCAAAATAAAAAAATAAGTCAACATATTCTTATTTACACACCAAATGAATCCTCAGATGAACCATTATATTAAAACAATTGGCTATAAATACATTTCTAGTTGAAAAGGTATATGAAATATTTCATTCTCCAAAAAATATAAGAAATTTAAATCAATAAATTTGAAACAAATGGATTTGAAAAAAAAATAATGTAACCTGATGATAGTATTTCTAATAGGAATCAACAATATTCCATGTAGTGTCACCGGTATCATTTTTTCATCAATACATGAAATTCCTGATATTTAATACTGATTAAGTTAAAATCCTTCAATGGATGCATATTCTTCACATTTGAATAATATCCATTGGGTACTTTAATATCATTCAGAAACTAAAAAATTTCATATTCTCACACTTTCTTATTGGTATACAAGCCAGAGGTAAATTTGTTTTTTTACCATTCATAGTGGGAGATAACTCCAAATAAATTCCCATGAATATAAAGTATAAACTTGCATTAAATGAATCTATTGTATTTCCTTTTATATCTAACAAGGTTCCAATAAAACATTCACATATGTTTTTTTCAACATGTATAACATTAATTTTATGTTTTATCTCCAATAATTTATAATATGGGTGTTTAAATAAGATAAAATATTTCTTCTATATATATTTTTTTGATGACCAGAACTTCATTTCTTCCCAAATGTGAAATAAATACTTTTTCCCGTGTCATAATATTCTTCAGATTAAAATGGTTGTGCAGGGAGATTATAATACTATAAACCATTACATTGTTTTTTCAATCTATTAAATGGATGATCAATTCACTATAATATTTGTTATATCATGTACACTTTCATTCATCCATTTTTCAATTTATAATATGAAGTCTCTTATTCACAAATTAGATGTTCCTTATTTACATTAACACAATATCTAGATAAGTTTCCTTATGTGGGTAATTTTTTTATATTGAACATTATCATATCACAAAACATAAAATAAACATTCTTGTATACAAATTACATTGAAACACATGTTTCCGATAAATGTTCCAAATCATCATTCAATGGTGAAGGATACACATAAATATCATTTCCTGAATATTATGTTCTAGAAATCATAAATATCATCATGATGTATTTTTTATTAGTTCATATCTATGAGGATAAGATGTAAAATACCAAAAACATATTCCATAAACAACTTTGGCTATGGGGGATAGGATATGGATTCATTATATCTATGCACAATTTTATTCTGAGATTCCTAGCTTCAATTAATAAATTAGGAAAATTTTTATCAAATGACTTCGGCTGTGTTGAATCAGTAGGGTGACGTTATTGTTTATCAAATATGTGATAATTAATATGCCAACTTAACATTTTTCTTTCATTTTAATTTGTAAATAGATTCTTAAAATAATAAATTATTGGAACGTACCAAAATAATTTATTGGGAGGCTTGATGTAAAAACATGAAATGAACCGGAGTTGAATTTTTCATCCATCATATATCATGATGTCCCGTATTTAGTAAATTTTGATAAACATTAATATTAATTCCTATATAATATCATTCGGAAATCGTGTATCTTTATATACCCTAATTAACTTGGGAGTAATATTTTATTTTTTTCATAATGGGAATATGGAATCCCATTTCCTTCTAGAAGTAGTTATTTTAAAATTCCAATAAATTCAGAGAATCATTAATCACTCCACCCATTTCTTTCTTTCAAGTTAACTAATATTCTAAATATTGATAAAATGTTAAATTTATTGCATCATAATAATAGTGATTTATCATAATCTATATACAATCATTCAATAGTTTATTTTTTCGATGGTTTTAATGCCAATAAAATGAATTAATTCTTTAATATGATCCTCTGTCTCATTGTGAATTTTTTCATCAATGTTACATGTTGAATTTTTAGTTATTTCAACACACCAGATCCAACATCTATAATTTTGTCTTAAACAATATAAAATTATATTATTCTTGATTTTTATGGAATTTAACATTTCCATATTCATACACTTTACACATGGGTAGAAAATAACATATTGGTTTTGAAGATTTCATTTAGAGAATTATATGAAATCATCAACACTTTTTTCATATTCAACAATGGTTCTTCATAAAATTTTCCAATTAGGATCCATTAATCACCTAAGATCAAAATTTAAAAGGTGAATATATCAAAACATATATACTTTTAAAAATATATATAAACAAATAAATTTTAAATATACATATTTTTAGTCAAAATAATAAATTATTGAAAACTATTTGATTATAAAAACCACTCATACATAATGATCAAAATTTATCATCGAAATTTTGATATAAAATTTATTAATCATATAAAAATTGATAATTTAAACAAACAAAAAAATTAACAAATATTTTTTCTTAAAAGGCATTTAAAAATAAAAAACAAATGAAAATAAAAAAATTAATTAAAAGTCATAATATCAAAAAATAATAATTAATTAATTAAAAAAGGATTTTAAACACCAAAAAAATAAAAATGAAAAACAAATTTATAAATGAATAAAATTGTAAACAAATTTTTCTAGAAGAAAAAAAATTTCAATGATAAACAATTTATAAATATACAAAATCTATAGTGTTATAATGTTTTTAACAAAAACAGTTATAACTAATAATAAAATGCATATAAATAATTAATTGATAAATAAAATTTATTACAAATATATAATCAATTTATCATCAACAATAAAAAGATAAGATAAAAAATTTGGTGGCTGGTAATGAAAAATAGATAATGAATTATGGGAAAAAATAAATAAAAGTCAGTGCTAAAAAGGTTAATAATGCATGTTTAAAAAAATATTTTCTAAAATTAATTAGAAAAAATAACCAAAAAAACCTTGTACTGTAGTTGTTGGTTGAAAAAAATAGGGTTACCCTAAAAAATATTGAGGATCATTAAAGAAGGATGAAAGATGGAATATTGAACTAAAAAGATGATCAAAATAAACTAAAATAAGGAATCAATCATTGTTTATGGTCATCGAGTTTCATCGTCATCATGTATCACTGAACGATAATAAGAGGAAGGATTTGAATCAAAATAAATGATGGTTAAATCTTTTAGTATTTTAAAACACTTTTAAGATCAATTTTATTAAAATCTGATGATAAAAATGTTTTTTAAAATTACTTTTAACATTGATTTTTTATAAAACTAATGTTAAATATCTATTAGTAATATTTCAAAATCTATTTTATATAAAATTTATGTCAAAATTTATTTATAAGACAATATAATATCATTTTTACAAAATAATTGACATTAAAAGTTCAGTGATAGAAATTTAATTTCATTTAAAAAGAAACTGATCTAACAACTCTGATACCAAGGCCTTTATTTCTACTGGTTTCTATACCATAACAAATTTTTTCTTTATAAAAGATAAATTATTTATATCCAAATATAAAAATAAACCCGTTAATATCATGTAATGGAACAAATATATGGTTTTTAGTAACACTTGGCTCAAAATAACAATTCTCTAAAACTAACATCATTCCAGTTGGTAATGGAAGGTGGTGGTCTCCTAAATATGAGGTTGCAAGTCATGCTCTAATGGTTGTCATAAGATCCCCCTCTCCTCAATCAATATTTCAAATCTACTTGGTTTCTAAATTTTTATACATATATGAGCACCAAATATTATATCTAATATCAAATTTGTAAATATTGAAATATTAAACTCAATAAGGAATACACCTTTAGCTTACCCTTACTTATTGGTTCAGTTAATCTTCCATTTTCATAGATCAAAACATGAAAATCACACTACTTCCTTTTCTTTCACCAACATTTGAATCTTATTCTTCTTGGAATGATAGTGCTCAGAAGGTTTAGACATGGGGTGAGTGTTATTCCCATTTACCTTTTTTTCTTCCTTATTTTATTCACCATGGACTATGTTGTTTTTACGTCCCATGTCCTTGTCAACATGGTGAATAAGAGTTAATTTTTTTCAAATATTCTTCTTACTATTTCCCATATTGTAAATAAAAATAAAATTGGAGGAAGTGTTTAGGTAGTAAGGAAAAGATAAGTTCAGTGTGCAGTTTCTCAGATAATTTAATGCCCAATATGTCTAAGCACTCTATGTAGAAATCATCTCGATTACATGAGGCCTAATAGGCATCGAATATCTCAGTTTGCACATGAAAATTGCATTGGATATTTGATATCTTTCTTGTCTCACCATTTCTCAATAAAGATCATAATGGTGAGACATCATGTTATACACATCTGTATCTTGATGTTTTTTTATAATTTCAATGGAAATGGAAGATAACATTAATCATTTTACATATATTGAATCATTAAAATTATTTTACTAAAGAGATCATTCTTCATCACTTTAATCTTGGTTAGTCTCTTCAAGAATGGGGTTTTGTAGCACATATAAATTCTTTTTTCATGGTGTTGAATAATGCACAAGTTCCATTTCTATTCATAGAAATTTGTGTATGTGATATGGTTATCATTCTCATGTATGGATCATAGTGGTATGTTTGAAGTCATTTTTATTATCATTTATATAATTAATAAGTTCATAATTTTAGTACTTTATCAGTTAATATTAGATAATAAATATTAAATCGGTTAATTTCCCACTATTTTATAAAAACCTAATAGCCATTGTTACGACACAAAATTTTATTATTGAAACTTTTTCTAGATCTAATGTATTAATATTTACAATGCTTATATAACATATTAACATCTTTGTTTTGATGTGTTTGGATTTTAAAATGCCATTAATAATTGTTATCTTTACTAATATAGATGATGAACATTGATGAGGTGATTAGTATCAATATAGGGTCTTAACAAATCCACTTTATTCAGACAATGTAAGTGATGGCCTAATCTAGTAGAATTGCTCCATGTGAAGCAATTTTTTGAAGCATGAAAAGGAGGTAGCATCACTGGTCTTCGCTCTTGACCAATCCCAATGTGATCTTCAACAAATTAAACTTGAATGGAACCGTATATGGGATAAGTGGAACATAATATAGATTACCACCTGGGCGATGTTATCTGAGCCACCCCAAGAGTCTGTCACCATTGCACTCCTTAACCTTAAGTATTATGTAGCTGTTATAAGGGTTTATTTAGCAATACCCTAGAACTATGATTGTGTGAATTAGTTTTGTATATAGTAAATAATAGACATTCATTTTATTATTGTTACTTTGTAAATGTTTTTTTAAATCACAAATAGTAATTTTTTAGTTAATATTTAAAATCAATTAAGAAATATATTTTGATGAATTAATAGATTTTTTAATTAAATAATATTTTAAAAAAATATTATTCCTAAATTAATATTTATTAAATATAAATTATCGTATAATTTTTATGAATACAATTGTAATTTTTATTAGGGTTTTAAATCTGATTTTGTCAAAACCCTTGAATTTTCGATAAATGTTAGTTTTTATTTTAAAAGTAAACATTAAAATATTTTGAAAATTATTTTGAAAAAATGAATATTATTTTTGGAATCAGGATGATAAAATTATACAACAGTTAATTTTTCATAATTTTCTAAGAGAGTAAAATTTATGGGTAAAAATTAAATAAAGATTAAATATATAATGTATTTTATGACATCATAATGACCCAATATTGATTTAATAAAACACTATAAATGGTATGTTAGACAAATATATGTTTTACCTTTAAAATAATGTTATTTTAGATTTTTTTGATTTATTTTATAAAGTCGTAGTGGACCATAGAATAGTTATAAAACATTTTAACATTTTAAAATGATTTCCTTTAGAGTGTGAATCACCTCCACATTAGCAAGACTAATATTTTAATAAGTTAGTCCATTGGCATTATAAAATAACTTTTTCCACTACACTTGGGAAAACCCATTTGAAAAAACCATGGTATGGTCTGTGGTTTTTATTAGTTTAACATGTGGGGTCCAAAACCTAAATAATAAAGAATTCTCCCTCATTTCCTATATAAACCAATTCAATCTACCGTTCTTCTTCACTAAAACCATTTTAATATCAAAATAAACCTTCCCTCCTCTCTCTATAGTCCTCCCAAGTCTCACAAAACACCTAATAAGACTATCTCAATCCTATCCCAAGCCTTTAGGATCACATATCCAAGTCATAGCTTTCTTCCTTCCTTGTTTACATCCAAGTTTCATTATATGGTTATTCCCTTTTATTTTCAATTAAACATGTTGGGGTATGATTTCTAACCTACCCAAAACTACCCTCCTTAGGTTTTAATGATTATATACCCCTATATATCTAATTAATTCCACCCATGTACACCTATTTCCATGCCTAAATTCCTTAAGAGAAATCTCTCTCCTCATTTGCATTCAAGTAATTATTTTTTATCAGGAATCTAAATTCCATTAAATTTGTTGGTAAATGTATCTATATGACCCACTTACATTAAATTTAATGTATATATTATTAAATTCCCATTTATCCCTCATCAACTATTTTTATGAATTCTTATGTCACGACGTTATGCTGCCAAAATTGCACCGCTATTTTCCAAACCAAAGTCATTGTGTAGAAAATACCATGCTCATTTCTCAATTTAGTGTATTCGCCTTTATGCACATTTACTTATTTATTATAGAGTTTCATGTATGTTTTCCACATTCCTTTTTCATATAATAAATGATGATGTTTAATGATTCCATGTTGTATGATCCATGTGGCACACTTATTCATGAAATGAAATGTTTATAAAAGGTGCACCCTGATAACGCTCCAATGCCTTGGGTTAAGAGTAGTATCATGATATATAAAGTGCAATGAGGGTTTACTCATGCTAATACAAGTTCAATTAGGTTTTAATCATTCTCCATGTGCAATTATCCTTATCTCATGCTATTATCATGTTAGATTTTGTTGCCAAATTTCCTTGTTATGATAATCATGCTCTATCAAGCCTTAATGTTCATGTTTCTCTTATGATCCATTGTTATTCCTATTTCATAAAATTTATTTTATTATTAACGTTATGCCTCATTTACTCCCTTACTATTCATTATATATCACCCTTTTCTTATGCATGTCCTCATGTTATCTCATGCAATGCTGAGTACGAAAGATTGTTATGGTCATGTAAAAGACGTTTTCAATAAAGATGTTGTGTTTTATGTCTATGTTGTTATATAATGTTCCTATTTTCAAAATATTATAGAACTACTGATCCTAAAAGTTTTATTAAGTTAATGTTAATGTAATAAATCATGTTAATGTGTGTAATAAATATTAGGGTTGTTATAGTTGGTATCATAGGGATGTTTAGTTATTTTTGGGATTAGGACTAGAAAACCCTTATAAAACCCTTAAGAATAATATTAACTATAATAAAAACATCCATAAATTTTGGTGAGTATTGATTAATTGTTTTATCAAAAAAATTCATCCTTGTATGGATACGAGAAGGTAGAGACAGCTCTGGCACAAATGCATCTAGGGGTAAAAACCAAAAACACCACTTTGAGCTAGACTCGAACCGGAACTAGTGCACGATAACGAGCCCTGATGCACTCTTGGTTACGAAACTCCCAAAGGATATGCTTTGAAAAATTTATAAGCTTGGTATAAACCATTATGAAAGGAATTAAATAAATATACCCCTAAGAATATATTTTGGGAAGTAGATCATGGATGACATAGATAAGTTAAGGAAATAAATGTAATTTATAAGTTATCCCTTTTTTATAATTGGATTACCCTTTATTTGTTAACCATAATTCCACTTTTATGGATGGTAATAAGAGGACTCGGTCTAAAAAACTGATGTGATGATCAATGTGATGAATATTTTAATGAGATGCCCATTCTGATGGGAGCGGGAATCAAAATTTTTTTCACGATACTCTCTCAGTTAAATCATTTTTTTAATAGAAACATGGGTCAAGAGGAACAATCAACACCCCCCACCCCCAAGAAAGAACAATTCATAATCGAGGGCATCATGTGAAAAAGTCCTCCTACTATTAATGGATCATATGATCCCTCGATAGACAAACAACATGTCAAATCCATTTGGAATATTTTCTCTATCCTTCAATGTTCTGAACAATAGAAGGTACTTATAGATGATTATTGTATGGAGGGTGAAGCTGATAGATGTTGGGAATTGATCAAAAATATGATTCCCAAGGAGGATATTGCTGGGTTAGAATGGAAGTATTTCGGGAAAACTTTTTTCAATAAATATTTTCCTTGAACCATCTAAATTAATATGGAAAGGTACTTCCTTTCCCTCAAGCAAAAAGATGAAAAATCCATGAATGCGTATGAGGTAAACATCACAAGTCTTGCACGATATGCCTCTGGATTTGTCGTTACCACCGAATTAAAGGTTATCCGCTTATTTGGTGGGCTAAAATCTAACCTATGTAATGGCCTAGCGATCTATGACATCGAGATTTATAATTAAATCGTCTGATGTTCCCTCAAGGTCAAAATGGAGATCAGCTAATCTCAGGGGTATCATGGGTATAAGAAGTGTAATGTGGACATTAATTTTGGTGGTCCGATGGATAAATCCAATAGTGCATAGAAAATCCAACACCCCACTTTCCAATGGAGTATAAAGAAGCACCCCATAAATTTCTAGAAGGGTATGAAGAAATGGTTTATGTGTGGAAGATAAGGGCACCTGGCCGTTAAATACAGATAAGAAAAATCCACAGCTAGGACTGAGGAGAGGAATTCTCTATTATACCCTCAACAAATTGTTCATTGATTCAAATTAAAGGAACCATGGAACATTTCAAACTAGTTCCCTAAACCAAGGGTTTCTGAAGGCAACCAATAACCTTTAAGGTTGAAAGGGAGAGCTTTTCCCATAACTACCTCCAAAGTGAACCCCAAAAAATGAAGTGGTAACTCGTACGCTAGTTATTAAGTCAAGAATAGAAAACATACTTTTTTATTGTAGTTCTACATTTTATTTTATATCCCAAAAGTTAGTATAAAAATCCCAACAACACCACAAATCATGGATGTAAAGATGTCAGTGAGAACGGAAAATGGGGAGATCATTGCATCCCATGTATATAACTTCTCCCCTATCATAATTAGTGGATTGAACATCCTGGAGAACCTCATCATACTACCTCTTGTGTAATTTTATGCAATTCTTTGAATGGATTAGATTTCCTTATATAGAGCCAAAATAAATTGTCGTGGGAGGGAAATCACTCTTCATATGGAGAATCATCCCCCGATTTTGTACAAATGAAATGATGAAGAGGAATCTTCTTTAGAACCATCATCTCAATCATGGATATTACTTCCCTATGAGAACTCATATCTCTCTTATATGATTGAGTGTATAGAATAAACCATCCTTTAATACATTCCTATTGTGAGGGAATTCGCTGAAGTGTTATCCGAGGAATTTCTTTATCTTCATCCTAGAAGAGATGTTGAATTCTTAATTGATCTTATACCTATGATGTTTCCAGTATCCAAGATTCCATATAGAATGGATATTGTAGAGATTGAGGAGCTGAATAAACAACTACAATAGAATCTGGTTAAGGGGTTTATATTCCCAAGTGATTCACAATGGGGTGAACCAGTCCTCTTCATCAAGAAGAAGGATGGGTCAGTGTGCCTTTGCATTGATTATTATGAGCCCAACAAAATAATGATAAAAAAACAAGTATCCTCTTCCATGAATAGATGAATTGTTCTATCAACTACATGGTGAAAAATACTTCTCCAAGTTGGATTTACGATCGGGATATTACCTAGTATAGGTAAATAAGAAGGATATCCCCAAGACTACTTTTAGTACATGATTCGGGAACTATGAATTCATAGTAATGCCTTTCGGACCCACTAATTCTCTAGTAATCTTCATGGACATGATTAATAGAGTATTTAGGGATTTTCTAGAAAAAATTGTGGTAGTATTTATAGAATATATTTTAATATACTCTAAAACCAAGGAGGATCATGAGGAGTATCTATGAATTGTATTAGAGACCACATGCTCTATGAAAGGTAAAGAAAGTGTGTGTTCTAGTTGTGGGAATGTCTCATTCTTGGGTCATATCAAAACAAGTAATGGGAAATCTATGGATCCCTCCAAGACAGCTGAAATTGAGGGATGACCGAGGCCAACATTAGTAATGGATATCCATAGCTTCCTAGGGTTAGCTGGATATTATCATCGATTTGTGAAGAATTTCTCACGATTGTCCAACCCTCTTACCATGCAAACTCGGAAAGGAGTAAAGTTTCCTTGGGGTGATTAATGTGAAGATAGATCCATAGAGTTGAAAATAATTCTTATCACTACACCTATTCTCAGACAGTACACTAGTGGAGAACTTTTGGGGTATTTAATGATGATTTGATGAAGGTAATGGGATTCTTGTTTAGGAAAAATGACAAAATAATTGCCTGTGCTTCAAGGAAATAGAAAGTTCATGAGAAAAACTATCCAACACTGGATCTAGATTTGGCTACAATAATTTTTTCTTATTGAAGACATTACCTCTTTGGGGAGAAGTGTGAAATATACACGGATCAAAAAATCCTAAAGTATATATTCACACAGAAATATTTGAACATGATCCAATAAAGATGGTTAGAGTTGATCAAATAATATGACTTCTTAATCCATTACCACCCTGGGAAATCGATCAAGGTGGTGGATTCTCATAGTATAAAGGACCCAGTGATTCTATCATTGATGAGAATTTAAAGGGATATAATCTTATTAGATTTCATAAAGATGGATATGGGAATCATAAATAATATTCCATCATAAATACTTTCATAAATGGTTTCTCAACCATCTCTTTTGGAAAGGTAAAATGAGGCTCAAAATGATGATGTGGGAATTTAGAAGAAAGTGTAAACTATTATAAAAGAGAAATCACCAGAGTTCAATGTTAATGAAAAATGAATTGTGATATTTGGGATAAGACTATGTCTTCCATCAAATTTGGAGTTAAAGAATTAACTTTTTGATGATGCACATAGTTATAATTTATTCATTAACCCAAGAAACACAAAGATGTATCGAGATCTCCCATAGCATTATTGATGGGATAACATGAAGAAAGAGATCAATGAGTATACATCAATGTTCCTGGAATGTTAGAAGGTGAAGGCTGATAGGTATAATTCTAAGGGGATGATGCAACCATTACCCATACCAGAATGAATATTCTAGAACATCACCATGGACTTTGTCACCAGACTTATGAATATGTCCAAAGGAAACAATGTTATCTAGGTTGTTGTCGACTATCTTACAAAGACTACGCACTTAATTGTAGTTTGGGAGGATTTCTCACTGGATCAAATGGCAGAGATATATATCAGATAAGTTGTAAGGCTGCATGTAGTACCACTATCTATTGTATCCAATCGAGATCCAATTTTCACCTATATGTTATATAAGAGCTTTCAACTTTATCTGAATACTGATATGAACTTTAGTACATCTTATCATCCTCAAACTATTGGCCAATTTTATCATACTATCCAAACACTTAAGGACATGTTTAGAGCATTATCAATGGACTTCAAAATAGGGTGGGATCAACATCTTCCTCTGGTTGAGTTCTATTACAATAATAGTTTCCACTCAAGAATCCAAATGTCTCAATATGAAGCCCTTTATGGGAAGAGGTGAACAACACTGGCATGTTGGGATGTAGTTGGGGAGTGAAAACTCTTAGGCCTATAAAAGGTCCACGAAATTGTGGATAAGGTTAGCACCATAAAATATCACATTAATGCTACTCAGAGTTGAAAAAAGAACTATGATAACAATAATCGACAAGACCTAGAGTTTGATGTTAAAGACTTGTTATTCCTCTGTATATCACCATGGATGAGAGTAGTGAAATTTGTGAGTAAGGGAAACCTTATTCCACGGTACATCGGCCCTTTTGAGATCCTTGATCGCATTGGAGCAGTGGACTATAAACTAGAACTCCCACCGAACCTATCTAAAGTACATGATGTAGTCCATGTATTACTCTTGAGGAAGTAAATACCTGAACCATCGCATGTACTCAATCCACAGGTGGTACCATTAGAGAATGAACTCTCCTATGAATAGAATCCTATGAAGATCTTTGATCATAGGGAAAAAGTTCTACAAAATAAGACAATGCCTCTCGTCAAGGTGTTGTGGAGAAACCGCACGTTTGAAGAATCGACATGGGAATCGGAGGATGTGATGAAGCAGAGTTTCCATCATCTCTTTTAGTGTGGGAAAATAAAATTTTGAGGGAGAAATTTCTTATGGGGGGAAGATTGTAACAACCCAAACTTTTATTAATGATAATTCCTCTTAATATAATGCCTTATTATATTAAATGATTATATAACATATTAACTTCCTTGGTTTTATGTTTTTGGATTTTAAAATACCATTAATAATTGTTATCATTGCTAATATAGTCATTGATCAATGATCACATGATTAGTATAAATATAGGGATTTAGCCAATCCAATTTACATAGACAATGTATGTGATGACCTCACATAGTATAATTGCTCCATACGGAGCCCATTTTTCGGATCTCAGAAAGGAGTGAGTGTCATTATGATTTTCTCTTGACCAAGCCCAATACAAGATTCAACATGTTAATCTTGAACAGAACCGTCTACAGGAGAAGTGGATGTTAATATAGTTTACCACTCGAGTGATGTTATCTGAGCCGCCCCAAAAGACTATCACCATCACACAGCTCACCCTTAGGTATTATGTAGGTGTTATAATGGGTTATGTAATATGACCCAAGCACTATGATTATGTGAATTAGTTTTGTATATAAATAGAAAATATAGTCATTTTATTATTTTTACTGTGTAAATGTTTTTTTAAATCACAAACAGTATTTTATAGTTAATATTTGAATTCAATTAAGAAGTCTATTAAGATAAATTAATGGATTTATGAATTAAATAACATTTTAATAAAATATTATTACTAAATTACTCTTTATTGAATATAAATGATCATAAAATTTTTATGAATACAATTGTAATTTTTATTAAGGATTTAAAGATGTTTTTTTCAAACCCCATGAATTTTTGTTAAATGTCAATTTTTCTTTTAAAAGTAAAAATTCACATATTTAGAAAATTATTTAGATAAAATTAATATATTTTTTAAATCAGGATATTTAAATTATCCAATGGTTAATGTTTCATAATTTTCTAAGATAGTCTAAATTTTGGATAAAAATTAAATACTGTTTAAATATATAATGTGGTTTATGACATTATAATGACACAATAGTGATGTAACAAAATAATATAAATGGTTTTTTCATCTAATATATGTATTACCTTTACAATAATGTAATTTTATATTTATTTTATTTATTTTTAAAATCCTTAGTGGACCCTCCAAGACTTATAAATCATGTTAACAATTTCAAGTGATTTTCTTGAAAGTGTGACTCACCTCTACATAAGAAAACCTTATATTTTAATCAGTTAGTCCATTGGCCTTATAATATAATGTTTTACACTCCACATTGGAAAAAACCATGGGATAATTTGTGGTTTTGATTAGTTCAATGTGTGGTGTCCATAACATAAATAATAAAGAATTGCCTCGCATTTCCTATTTAAACCCACTCAATATCTCATTCCTCTTCACTCAACCCATTTGGAGGTTGACCAACCCCTTACCTCCTCTATCTATAATCCTCAAATGGTAACCCAAGATACTTATAAGCCTCTCTAAATCATCTCCCAAACCTTTGGGATCTCACTTCCAAGTAAGGGATTTCTTCATTCCTTATTTATGTCCATGTTTCCTTATATTGTTATTCCATTTTTTTTTACAAATGTTGGGGTATAATTTTGCACCTACCCTATAATTACCTCTTTATTTTTTAATTATTAGATATCCCTTTCTCTCTCATTAATTCCTCTCATGTACACTCGTTACCAAGAAAAATTCTATAACGGATTTCACTCTCCTCATTTACATTCAAGCTATTCTTTTATATTATGCATCTAAACTCCGTTAAATATGATGGGACATGTATCTATATGACACCATTACTATCAATTTCATGTATATATTATGAGATACTCTATTATCTTTGATCAGCCATTTTTATGAATTCTTAATTCATGTTATTATGCTGCAGAAATGGCACCACGATTTTCCAAGCCAAATTCATTTTGTAGTGAATACCATTCCCACTTACCTATCAAGGGTATTAACCATAATACACATTTACTTATTGATTATATGGTTTCATGTATGTATTCAACATTCCTTAATCATTTAATAAATTTATATTTTGAATGATGCTATGTTGTATGATCCATAAGGAACACTTGCGCATGAAATGAAATGTTTATAATTGGTGCGCCCTAATAGCGCTCCAATGCATTGGGTAAAGATTAGTATCATGATATTTAAAGTGCAATGAGGTTTTACTCATTCTAATACAATTTCAATTAGGTTTGACTCATTCCTCATGTTAAATGAGCCATGGATCATGCTAATATCATGTTAGATGTTTGTCCCGATATTTCCAAGTTATGATAATCATGTTATATCATGATTTTATGTTAGTGTTTATCTTATTCTCTATTATTGTGACTATTTCATAATATGTATTTTATTCTTCATGTTGTTCCATGTTTACTCCCTTACTGGGCATTATAGCTGACACTTTTTTTTGAATGTCCTCAGGTTATCCCATGCAATGCTATGTACGAAGGATTTTTGTGGTCATATAAAATAAGTTTTCAATAAATATGTTGTGTTTTATATTCTATGTTGTTATGTGATGTTCCTAATTTTATAATACAATATACCTATTGATCCTCTAAGTTTCTTTAAGTGAAATATTATGTAAAAATCATGTTTAGGTGTGCAATATAGAGAAGGGTTTTTATTGTCATCGCTATGAGCTTCAAAACATACCATTACATGGATATTTTAGGGGAAAGGATCCATATGCACCTTCTCATAACATAGATATAACCCTATCATGCTATTAGAGGGTATTTTTTAGGAGTAACATTCCAACTACATTAAATCATGGTTTCATGATTTGTTGAGTGGACTCCCAGATCTTAAAATCCTAAATTTAGATTTCATAAAACCCATTCCTACTAGTTTAACTATTTATTAAAGACATGATAAACACTTAATGAGGACTCAGTTGATTCAAAAAAACACAAGATATAAATTTATTGATAATTGAAATCACCCCAACAGTGGTTGGTCATGCACTTTCATCTAAGTCTCGATTTCTACCTAGGTAGTGGAAGTCGATACCAACAAAATATATAAATCTGGAAGGATTCCAATGAAAATAAATGAGGGTTTTGAGTTTTAGAGCTTGTAAACACTTTTATGATCAGTATTATTAAAAAACTGATGTTAAAAGGTTTTTTGAAATCACTTTTAACATTTGTTTTTTATAAAACTGATGTTAGAAGTGGGTCATCAAAATTTTAAAATCGATTTTATATAAAATTAATGTGAAAATTTAATCATAACACTATTTAACATCAGTTTTATAGAATTGTTGACATTAACAGTGCACTAATATAGTTTTAAAGTTTGTTTCAAATAAACTGATGTTAAAACCCCGATGTCAATGCCTCTATAT
This sequence comes from Viscum album, assembly GCA_963277665.1. Classification (NCBI taxonomy): domain Eukaryota; kingdom Viridiplantae; phylum Streptophyta; class Magnoliopsida; order Santalales; family Viscaceae; genus Viscum; species Viscum album. The sequence goes on from OY728145.1 coordinate 488,193,960, forward strand.
CTACTAGTTTCCATACTATAACAAATTTTTTCTTTGTAAATTATACATTATTTATATGCAAATATAAACATAAACCCATTAATATCAAGGAAATGAACAAATATATTGTTTTTTAACACTTCGCTCAAAATAAAAATTATCTAAAACTAACATCAATCTAGTTTTCAATGGATGGTGGTGGTATCCTATATCCAAGGACACAAGTCATGCTCAAATGGTGGTTTGAAGATCCACCTCTCCCCTGTTAATATTTCAGAATCTACTTGGTTCTTGAAATTCTATAAATATATAAGCACCAAAAATTATAGAAAATACCCAATTTGTAGGTGTAGATATATTACTCTCAGTAAGGAATGCACCTTTAGATTCCACTTACTTCTAGGTTCAATTCATCTCCTAGTGGAATCTATTGACACATGAAAATCACAATACTTCCTTTTCCTTCACCTACCATTGAATCATCATCTTCTTGGAAGGAAGGCGATAAGAAGTTTTACACATTGAGTGAGTGCTAGTCCCATTTTCCATTTTTGTCCTTTTTTTTATTCGCCATTAAGACTGTTGTGTTTTTATGTCCCATGTCCTTGTCAACTTTGTGGATAAGAGTATTTTTTTTTTTGAAAGAGTCTTCTCACTATTTCACATATTTTAATTAAAAATAAAAAATGGAGAAGTATTTAGGTAGTAGGGAAAGTATAATATCTATGTGAAATTTATTAGGGAATTTAATTCCCAAGATGTCCAAGAACTCAAAGTAGTAATAATCTTGACTACATGAGGCCTATTAGGCATCTAATCACTGAGTTTCCATGTGAAAAGTACTTTGGAGATCTCATGGCTCTCTTATCTCACCTTCTCTTAATAAAGATCATAAAGGTGAGACAACATTCTATGAATATATATATCCTGGTGTATTTTTATAATTTCATTCGAAATGAAAGAAAACATTAAACATTATACATCTATTGAATCATTAAAATATTTCTCGTATAGAGATTATTCTTTATCCCTAGAATCTTGGATAGATGCTACATGAAATGGGCTTTATAGCACATATAATTTTTTTTTCATTGTGTAGAATAATGCCCAAAATCCTTATCTTTTACTAAAAATTAATTCAAATAATATGGTTATCCTTCTCAAGTATAGATCATAATGATATTTTTGAATTCATTTGTAATTTCATTTCTATATTTACGAAGTGACAGATTTTAGTACTTTATCAGATAATATTAGATAATAAATATTAAAAATATTAATATCTAAATATTTTAAAAAAACATAACAATCATCACCATTGGCCTTGAAATAGACCATTCAATGGACATTTTAGTGTCAAGGATCCATATGCACTTTCTCAAAACCCAGATAGAACCCTATCAAGCTATTCAAGGGTATTATTTAGGAGTAACTTTCCAACTACATTAACTCATGGTTCCTTGATTTGTTAAGTGGAATTCACAATCCAAAAATCATAAATTTGGATTTCCTCAAAACCATGCCTACTAGTTTCACTATGTGTCAAAAAGGTGATCGAACCTTAATGAATAATTGGTTAAGTCAAACAAAAACATAAGAAAGAAATTTCTTAATAATTGAAAGCACCCCAAGAGTTATTTGTCAGGAACTTTCAACTAAGTCTTGATTCCTAATAATGTAGTAGAAGTCTATACCAACTTAATATATATATATATATGGTAGAATTCAAATGAAAATAAATTATGGTTTTGAGTTTTAGTATTTTTAAACACTTATATGATTGGTTTTATTAAAAATTGTTGTTAAAATGTATTTATGTTACTTCTAGTAGTAGTTTCTTTGTAAAAATGTTGTTAAAATTATGTCAAAAAAATTTACATCAGTTTTATAAAAAAACAATTTTATAATGTATTTATAAGACTATTTAACATCGGTTTTATGAATTAATTTACATTAAAATTCCACTAATATACTTTTAATATCATATTCAATGAAACTAATGTTAAAACCCTAATGCCAAGGCCTATATTTCTACAGGACTACATACCACAAAAACTATTTTCATTGTAAAAGATATATTATTTATATCCAAATATAACTATTAACCCATTAATATCATTGAAATGAACAAATATATTGTTTTTAGAAACACATTTATCATAATAAAAATTATCTAAAATTAACATTAATCTTGTTGGAATGGAAGATGGTGGACTCTTATATCCATGGTGGAAAGTCATACTCCAATAGTTGTTTGAATACCCACCTCTCCTCTTTCAATGTCTTGGAATCAACATGTTTCCTACATTTATATTCATATTTGAGGACTAAAAATTAAAGATAATACCCAATTTATAGATATAGAAATATTACACTCAACTATAAATGAAACATCAGCTTCCCCTTACTTCGGGATTTAGTTCATCTTCCACTAGCATAGATTGACATATGAAAATCACATTACTTCTATTTCTTTCACCTATCATTGAATATTCATCCTCTTGGAAGGAAATTTCTTGGAATGTTTTGACATGGAGTGATCTTTAGTCCCATTTTCTTTTTTCTTCCTTTTCTTATTCACCGTTTTTACTATGGAGTTTTCACGCCCCACATCCTTGTCAACGTGGTGAATGAGAGTTAATTTTTTTTTGAAAGTGTCTTTTTCTATTCCCCATATTGTAATTAAAAATAAAACTAGAAAATTATTTAGGTAGTGAGGAAATGATAAGATCTATGGGTAGTTTCTTAGGGAATTTAAGGCCCAATATGTCCAATAGCTCTATATAGCATTCATCTTGACTGCATGAGGCCTAGTAGGCATGAAATTGCTTATTTTTCAAATTAAAAGTGCATTGTATATCTCATATCTCTCTTGTCTCAACTTCTTTAGATAAAGATCATAAATGTGAGACATCATGCTATACACATTTGTATCCTGATGTTTTTTTAGAATTTCATTGTAAATGGAAGATAACATTAAACATTAGACTTCTATGGCATCATTGACTTTTTTTCTCATAGAGAGATAATTATTCATCACTATAATATTTTTCTATGGTCTTTACGAATGGGGTTTTGTAGCACATATAATTTCTCTTTTCATGGTGTAGAATAATTCACAAGTTTCTATTCTATTCATAGAAATTAGTACCATTGAGATGGTTATCCTTATCAAGTATGGATCATAGTGATATGTTTTTAGTCATTTGTATTGTAATTTTTATAGTTAATAAGTGAAAACCTTTTGTACTTTATCAGATAAGATTAGAAAAAAAATATTGAATTGATTAATTTCCCACTATTTTATCAAAACCTAATAGTCATCACCATTAACATTGAAATATACCATTCATTAGATATTTTAGTGAAAAGTATCCATATACACCTTCTCATAACCCCGATAGAACCTTATCAAGCTATACAAGGGTATAAATTAAGAGTAACCTTCCAACTACATTAACTCAGGGTTCTGTGATTCATTGAGTGGACTCCCTAATCCCGAAATCCTATGTTTTGATTTCCTAAAAACCTTAACAACTAGTTTTACTATGTCTCAAAGAGGTGATCAACCCATAATGGGGACTTGGTTAAGTTAAAAAAACATAAGATAGAAATTTATTAATAATTGAAAGCACCCCAATAACTCTTAGTCAGGTGCTTTCATCTAAGCCTCATTTCCTTCCCAAGTAATAGATGTTGATACCGACATAATATATATAGTTGGAACAATTAAAATGAAAATAAATGTGGGTTTTGATTATAAGAGTTTTTTAAACACTTTTATGATTGGTTTTATTAAAACTCGATGTTAAAATGTTTTTTTAAATTACTTTTAACATTGGTTTCTTATAAATATGAGGTCAAACATGTGTCAAAAAACTTTTAACTTCGCTTTTATATAAAATTGATGATAAGATTTATTCATAAAACTATTTAACATTAGTTTAATAAAATTATTTCCAAGGCCTCAATTTCTACTAGTTTTCATACGGTAATAAATTTTTCTTTGTATAAGAGACATTATATATATCCAAGTATAAAAATAACCCCATTATTATCTAATAAAATAAAAATATATTGTTTTTAGTAAAAATTGTATTAAAATAACTATTCTATAAAATAACATCATTCCAGTTGTAAATGGAAGGTGGTGGTCTCTTATATCCAAGGTCTCAAGTCATGCTCCAATGGTTGTTTGAAGATCCACCTATCCTCCAACAATATTTCAGAATCTACATGATTCCAACATTTTTATACATATATGAGCACCAAAAATCATATCTAATATCCAATTTGTAGATATAGAAACATTACACTAAAAATGAATGCACCTTTATCTTCCTCTTACTTTTGGGTTCAGTTCATCTTCTAGTGGCATAGATTGACCCATGAAAAACACACTACATCCTTTTCTTTCACCTACCTTTGAATATTTATCATCTTGGATGGACATTATATAGAAGTTTTTGACATGGATTGAGTGTTAGTCCCATTTTCCTTTTCCTTCATTTTCTTATTCACTATTAGGACTATGGAGTTTTCACTCCTCATGTCCTTGTCAACTTGGTGAATAAGAGATTTTTTTTGAAAGAATCTTCTCACTATTTCACATATTGTAAATAAAAAAACAAGAAAAGTATTTAGGTAGTGAGGATAAGATGTGATATTTATGTATTTTATTAAGGAATTTAATGGACAAGAAGTCCATGCACTCTCTCTATCAATCATCTTGACTATATGAGGCCCAGTAGGCATTTAATCTCTAATTTTTCATATAAAAGTTGAATTGAAGATCTCATATCTTTCTTGTTTCACCTTTTCTTGACAAAGATCACAAAGGTGAGGAATCGTGTTATACACATATGTATCCTGATGTTTTTTTTTTGAATTTCATTTGAATTGTAAGATAACATTAAACAATAGATATCTATGGAATTGTTAAAATGTTTCTCGTAGAGAGATAATTATTCATCACTAGAATATTGGCAAGAGGCTTCACGAATGGGGTTTTATAGCACATATAAATTCTTTTTTTCATTATATAGAATAATGCACAAGTTCCATTTCTATTTATAGAAATTAGTGCCGGTGAGATGGTTGTCATTCTCATGTATGGATCATAGTGATATGTTTTAATTCAGTTTTATATTCATTTCTATAATTAAGAAGTGTATAATTTTATTACTTTATTAGGTAAGATTATATAATAAATATTATATTGTTTAATTTCCCACTATTTTATCAAAACCTAATAATCATCTCCATTAGCTTATAAATATACCACTCCATGGATATTTTAGTGTCAAGGATTCATATTCACCTTCTCATAACCCATATAGAACCCTATCAAGCTATTCAAGGGTATTATTTAGGATTAAATTTCCAACTGCATTAACTCCTGGTTCTATGATTATTTGAGTGGACTCTCCAATTCCAAAATCTTAAATTTTTATTTCCTCACAACCATTCCTACTAGTTTCACTATTCCTCAAAGAGGTGATCAACCCGTACTAAGTACATGGTTAAGTCAAACAAAAACATAAGATATAAATTTCTTGATAACTTAAAGAATCCCAATAGTGGTTGGTTAGAAACTTTCATCTAAGGCTCGATTCCAACCCAAGTAGTGTACGTTTTTACCAACTTTTTATATAAAGTTGGTAGGATTTGAATTAAAATAAATGCGTGTTTTTCATTTTAGTGTTTTATAAACACTTTTAAGATTGGTTTTATTAAAAACTAATGTTAAATTTTTTTTAAATTACTTTTAACATTGTTTTTTATAAAACTGATGTTAAAAGTGTGTCATAAAACATTTAAAATAGGTTCTATATAAAATCAACATTATAATTTATTCAAAAGACTATTTAACATAGATTTTTTAAAATAATTGACATTAAATGTTTGTTGATATACTTTTAATGTATGTTTCAAAGAAAATAATTTTAAAATCCTAATGTCGGGGCCACTATTTCTATTGGTTTCCGCACTTTAAAAATGATTTCATTATAATGGAGAAATTATTTATATCCAAATATAAAAATAAACCCATTAATATCATGGAATGGAAGAAAAATATTGTGTTTAGTAACACTTGGCTCAAAATAATAATTCAATAAATCCAGCATCGTTTCCGTTGGCAATGGATGTTGGTGTTTTCCTATATCCAAAGTTGTAATTCATGCTCTAATGGTTGTTCGAAGACCCACCACTCCTGTCTCAATATATCAGAATCTACATGGTTCCAACATTTTTATACATATATTTGCACCAAAAATAATATCTAATACAAAAGTGTTAGATATAAAAATATTACACTCAATAAATAATGCACCTCTACCTTCCCCTTCTGAGTTATGTTCATCTTCTAGTAGCATAGATATACACATGAAAAGCACACTAAAACCTTTTCTTTCTCTTGCCTTTGAATCTACATATTCTTGGATGTACAGTGATCATAAGGTTTGTACTTGGAGTGAGTGTTTGTACCATTTTCCTTTTTCATCCATTTCTTATTCACCATTAAAACTGTGGTGTTTTCATGAACCATGTTTTTATCAACTAGGTGAATGAGAATTAATTTTTTTGAAATAGTCATCTCACTATTACATGTATTGTAATTAAAAATAAAACTAGAGAATTATTTAGGTAGTGAGGAAAGGATAAGATCTATGTGCAGTTTATTAAGGAATTTAATGCACAAGATTTCCAATCATTCTATGTAGAAATCATCACGACTACATGAGGCTGAGTAGGCATAGAATCTCTATGTTTTCACATGAAAAGTGAATTAGATATCTCATATCTCTTTTGTATCACCTTATCACGATAAAATAGTAATGGTGGGACATTATTCTTTACACAAATATATCTGGATTCTTTTTTATAATTTCATTAGAAATGGAAGATATCATTAAATATTAGACATCTATAGAATCATTAAAATGTTTCCCATAGAGAGATAATTCCTCATCGCCATTATCTTTGACATATACAATTCCTTGGATATTTTTGTGTTAAGGATCCATATTCAAATTATCATAACCTAGATATAACCCTATCAATCTATTCAAGGGTATTATTTATATTTCACTTTCCAACTACATTAAATCATGGTTCCAGGATTTGTTGAGTTGACTCCCAAATCCTGAAATCATGAATTTGAATTTCTTTAAAATATTCCTACTAGTTTCACTATGTCATAATGTGGTGCCAAACCCTTAATGAGGACATTGTTAAGTCAAACAAAAACATAAAATAGGCATTTCTTGATGATTGAAAGCACCCTAACAGTGGTTTATCATGCACTTTCATCTAAGGCTTGATTCCTACCTAAGTCGTGGAATCTGATAACAACTTAATATATATAGTTGAGGGATATGAAAATTTTATGTGTAAATAACCCATTCTATATTTAGTAAAATATTTCTAATATTAAGTATATATACTTAAGTGATTAACCCTATCGTATATAATTTTTACATATAATCCAATTTAATTTAGTTTTATCTAGAATTATTATTAATTCATTAATTCAAGTGATCACGAAAAAATATACATAATGAAATTAATCATGAAACTTAATAGAAAAATATAGTAGTATGATAATATTAATATATTAATGGTTAGTTTATCAAGAAGATTATCAGATAACTGTCGGTCAAGGGGAAAATTAAAATTTATTATGTCGTGGTTCATGTTGCAACTTTCCATCTACCCACTCATGTATCTCAAATATTGTTTTTTCCTTAGCTTCAACATGAACCACCTCCACTTTCTTGCGATCTCCATTAATTACTTAAGATTTTTTAATCACACATAGGTGAGGGGAACCAAAGGATTGGTTAAGGGAGATAATATAAAATAAACTATGGGAATATAAAACCTTACATAATGATTTGAGGGGTTATGCACAAACCATCAATTTAATTTAATAATAAATTAAAAGGAAACCAATCACATAGAAAGTTCTGGTCTATGATCTTGACCATCCACGTACATCCAAAGAGTTATTAATTTAATTAAATATCATTCAATCAAAATATTTCTTATTTAAGATAAATTACACATAAATCAATGAATTATTTTCTTTAATTTCCGTCTGATGTTTCCTGAGATTCCCATCCATCGTAATTTTAAAAAAATGAATAAATTTATTTAAAATTAACTATGTAAAAAAATGTACCTTGGAGGTAACATGATGAGTACCCATCCATAATATCTAATATTTTTTATATTCATATACTATATACTCAATTTTTATGAAGTATACATGTCTTATCACATAATTTCATAGCAGTTATGAGCCAACTGAATGATACATTAAATGAAAGTTATTTATATAGACTATTATCTTTTAATGTGTGTAGTGTAATAACTTTATTTTAAATTATACTAATATTTAGTTCTTAATATTATGAAGAAATTAATTAGACATATATGTATATAACCCATCACATGGAATGTATAAATCAACCGAATGACACACAGAACACTTGTTGATATAGTTTAAACAATGTAATAAATTAATTATTAATTCTATGTAAATAGGTGATATACATGGTGTATATTGGCCAGCTACACATCATGCATAAATCATCACTGTCTTTCCTTGGTACTCACCTATAGATTGCGTGTGTTTTCTTTCAGTGATAATTAGTGGAGTAAATGATGATTAAATTATTTACAAATTGTGTTATCTCTAAGTTACATATTCACCGGTCATTTAAGTCATTTAAAAATACATTTATTATCTTTAACAAATGGACTAAACATTTTATATTCATGTTACACACCATGTAGATTGGATAACTATTTCATAGGCTGGCCCACTCAACACATGATGTATTAATACACACCATGTGTTATAAATGCAGATTCTCTGAATTAACTATGAATTAAATCATGAGTTTTATTAATGCATTAAATAGTAGTACACAATGGGTACCAATGGGATACTGGTTTTGTACTCTTATGTTATTCGTCTAAAATCTTATGTACCTCTGGATGAGTTCGTAGAAAGTTATTTATTTAAATTTAATCCATTTATTTATTTTATTTGTGATAATGAAGGTGATGAAGATAAGATATCAGGATTGAAATTAAAGAATGATTATGCTAAAATTAAAATCAAATGACAAATATCTAAATAAATCAATTCTCTTTAAATAATTATTATTTATTATGTGACCGCTTTGATACCATTTGATGTTTTCGGGCAAAATAGAAGTGATGGTGGGGATCCCCAACTCATAATTTTTTTCATAATTGATGATAAATCCATGATGTAAATCAATGAAAAACTTCATAACCAAATAAATTTAATCAAATATTAATTTATATGAATCTTCTAGAACGAATACACATGATCATCACATAATAAATTTATAATTATTTTTACTAATTAATGAATTATATTATGATGAATTCATTCTTTGTCGATAAATCTGACAAATAATTCTCATCATACTATAATTGTGTAATATCAATCAAGTGTATATTACCTTAAGGGATGATGCACATTTCTTCCACAAAGTTTCACCATAATAATCTGTGAGTGATATCACAGTATATTCTAGTGCTTGGATCGCTCATCCTTGATCGCTATGAGAATCAAATCCAAGGAGGATTCTCTTTGTTCTCACTAGGATTGAGAGGGGTGATGGAGGAATATCACTCTCCATTGTTGAGAGCATTTTGGAGAGGTTCTCTCTAGTACTTTTTATGATTATATAGATTCACTGTGGAAAAGCAACACAATGGATAACAATGGTGTTGAAAACAATATAATTGGGTTAATATAGTACTAGGGTTAAAAAATAAAAATTTAACATGAAAGATTATTATTTCCTTAATTTTTACAGATCCCCGTGTCTATAATAATAATAATATTATTATAATAATAATAATTTCTTTACATGTGAAAAACCCCGTGAATTAATTTAATATTATATATTGAATAAATTGTATTAATTTTATTCATTAATATTTAATATATTTGTTTTCAAACTGAACCATTGAAATTGGTCTTCCATTACTCCACAATCATTATTAGGTATTGAATAATGTATATTTATTTAATAAAGGAATATCAATATATTATTTACCAATCAATAAATAAGTAAAATATTCACTAAATAGAAAATAAATAGTTATTCAATATTCTACTCCCTGAATAATCTCTCGAATAACTAGTGACTGATTATATAAGATCAAGTAAGAATTAACAATTATTAAACCACATATGAGAATAATATGTATTCAACATGTTAAATAATAAATAATATTTAATATTTAACTAAATTTATGAATACACTTAGAGAGTGACCTGCTTGGCCTATTTCCCAGTGGCATTGGGTAGAGCAACCCAAAGTCCAATGTTAGCATCTAGAAACATTCCTAGGAATCCATAGAGAAATAATTTGATGTCAGAATGACATAATTCCTCATTTATAATGTTACTATGTACTTTAATCCCTTTATCATGATATCTCTAGTAAATCGAGTTTCATGCTGGTGTTATTAACCAATGTGCTCAATGTATCTTTCTTTAACATTTTAGAAATAAAATTTCTCATATAAATCATGGAAATGGATTTATTTAGTCTATTTTATTTCCATAAAATGGTCCTATATATAAAATTTTGTTAAATAACAAAAGGGATATATCATTTCTCACATTATTTATCAATGTTGTATTACTCAGGATGCACCCAACGTATCCTACCTCATCGTGATCACATGTTATCAAATTTTACATCAATAAATCAATGTGTGTGACTAATAATATCCACTAATAATAATATTAAATTTTAAGGGTCAATACAAAAGTTCATAGATAGGAAAATCCAATGAAACCTATAAATGTAGATTTTCTATCAGTCGGTCATGTTCTCATAATCTAATGAAATAGAAATTACCAGGGGTATACACCATGAGAAATTTCCACAAATTCCAATGTTTATTTACCCATGATAACATGTATCATTTATTCCCCAACAGATGATATCATTTGTCTATAGAGCATATATTTAAGAATAATGTCAAGGAACTTCGGTGTTCTCATAATAGTAGATAATTTATTTAACCTTTTAATGTGAAAGTTAAACTTAGGACATTATCACATACTATGTCACATAAAAGAATAATCATGATTTAATAAGATTTTTAATAATATTCAATACAATGAATACATTTTATCATAAAGTACATATAATTTGGTTCTAGGGAACGAAATTCCGCAAAAGATATATTTGAGATTAATTACTACACATCATAAATTAATTATCAACATTTATCTAAAGGTATTTAAACAATTAAATTGTGTTTAATCGGTTTTGAATATGTGAAACACATTTTTGTCGGAGCACCATGTTCTGTAGTGATGTTTGTGGGGATGAACGATGTAGATAGACCCTTGGTGATGATGGTAGGGAATACATATCAATGTAAATATGTGATTTTTGTGACTGATTCATATGGTTTTCATAGATCTAAGTTTAACAACCCTCAATTTATAGAGGAGGCCTTGGTGGTAGGTGCTAAAAATTCTTATGTGGAGTTGGTGACCAATTCATGTGAGTCTCAAAAATCATGGGTGAACAACCTTTGATATTTGGTTGTGTCTTAGTTGGACGACTTGCATCTTTCTTATATTTTGGTATATCAATGTCAATCTGTAGTGATGGGGTGAACTGATGCAGTAGTTAAAAAGGTGGTTGTGGGGTTTCATGGTTCTTCCTGTGAGGTAAATAAATATGCTTATTTGAAAAATATGGTGAAATCCCCACCTGGTTTTGTGGAAATTGAACAATATTCCAATATGATACATTCTTCATCTCTAAGAGATGTTTCTATAGATATTTTTTTTAAGAAAGGTGACATTTACTATGTAATTAAAAATAATAAATCTATTTATTAAGGGTTTAATAATTTTGAGCACTCCATTATTTCAAGGCTTTTTTTGCCTGCTGGAGGAATGCTTTGGAAAATTAGGGATTTGGTCCAGAAGCTTAATTATGTATTGAGTGTCTCTGATTGGAGATTCATACCAATGGGCCAAGTATTATTTCAAATCATTTTTTCATATGAGGATTTGAATTTAAGATCATGGGGTAATGGATCAATTGCTTTAATCCCATGTATGTTTTTCTTTTAATAATGGTATTTCCATTTCAATACATTTTCTATAAAAATTATTGGCTCAAGTATAGATCAAAATTGTTCACCTCAAATAGATCCTATGTAATCTTGTTATTTTTCTTGATATTACATCTACAATGGGAATTCTAATCAAAATGGATATGACTAGTGAGTTTCCAAATTTGGTTATTATGCTAGGATACTGGTGGATGTATAAATAATCTCTTCATTGATTCATAATATTATATTGTTAGAACTGGATAATGATAACTCTCTAAAAGTGTAATTTTAATGACTATAATACTTCTATCCCAACTATAAAATCAATTTTTTAAAAAGGATATATGTCAAAAAATGTGAATTTATCATTTTTCACTAAATGAGAATCCAGAGACTACTTGTTGGTGGAAATTTAAGAGGAAATTTGGAATGGAAAAAAGAACTATTGAGGAATCAGAATGCAAGATAAATAGAAATGGGAATCTTGTCAATGTTGTCTTGGATAGTCCACCATATTCAAATGCAATGAAAGGGGAAAATGATGATTTTTCTATTAGTGTTGTATTAAATCATCATGGAACAGTATCTAAGCCTATTTAGAAGTTTGGTATTTCTAATTTTATTGTCATGTAATGTTCTGGATTGATTATGTTGTACACTAGTTATGTGGTACTATCTGAGGATAATGAAGTTGGTGTTGTGTCAGGGTATTCCCCTTGAAAAACTAATGAGAAAGGTTGTATTTTCAGGCCATTGGATGCAAAAATATAAGAACATGTTCTATAGGATAGTGTGTCTACAAAATATGATTTTCAGTAGAGTGTATATTATCTTCAAGAGATTCAGAATTTCTTCAGTTCTTCCAGAGTGTCTAGAAAATGGGGTAATGTTTCAGATGATGTAATTGATAAGGAGTAGTATATGGTCTTATTATACACCACTCATCTCTGGTCCATAGACAATAGTGATCCAATTTCCTTTAAAGATATTGTACAAAATGGAAAGGGTAAGATGGTAAATAGTGAATATCTGGTTCGGATTTCTCAAAAAATAAAGCTGAGGAAGGATTACTCTAATTTTTCCAAGACTGTGTCTACTAGGTTATCTTCAAAGGAATTAAAATCCATCTCACTCTAAAGAATGAAAGGTTCAAGGAGATGGCCATTTAAATCCTCAATCTAGGGAACTCATAATCAGAAGGGGAGATTTCGGATGATACTGATGATTCTAATTATGATTTTGGGAATGATCCTTCTTTTTTATCTAGAACTTGGATTTTTAATGAGAGAATTCTCCTTTGTATAACCCCATTTGTTTTCTGGCTTTCATGCTCTATTTTTCTTGGATATTTAATAAAATATTAGGAGATTCTTCTTTTGGATACACCTTTTTTTTTAAATTTAAAACATGGAATTGTATTTATATCAGTCACTCTAATTATTAAGAAGAATTATTGTTAATTCCAATAGTTAACAAATGAATGCGGACCATTTTCCTAATATATTATGAAATTTTAATATTTTCTTCATGGTTTTGAGTGTGTAATGTTCATTTTTAACTAAAATGTCACATTCAAATGAAAACACACACTTTAAATCATATAAGTAACACTATGTAATATATTGAAATTTGGTTAATTCTAATAGGACAAAAATTAATTATCAATATTTTTCCTCAATTATCAATTCAAGAAAAGTGATTTTTTGCATTTTTGAGTATGTGACACATGTTATGAACTAAAATTTCACTTTTAAACTGAGAACATCCACATTAATTCATACTGAAAATAATACATGTCAGATTGATTCATGGTTAATTAATATATGAAACAAATGGGTAAAAAGAATATTCCAAATGTATCATAATAATCCCAACATATTTTCTATCATTTGAATATTTGAAGATAATTTTGAACTATAATTCTAGTTTTATAATTGATAACATGATATTTCAGTTATACCAGTCACACCACATGTTAGAATCTCGTCATGTTATAATCCTACATGTGAAAAATGAATAACAATTCATTTTCCAAATGTATCGAAAAAGGTCTATTATGTTTTCTCAATTTTGTGTATGTGACACACATTTTGAACTAAAATGTTTCTTTTAAATGAAACCATACACTTTTAGTCATAGCAGATACACCATGTTTCAAATTAATGCATGTTTAATTTATAAACATAAAAAATATTAATATCTGTACAAAATTATAATGATAATTTGATCATGTTTTCTCATTTTTAAAATGTGACATGCATTTTGAACTAAAATGTCACTTTCAAAATGAAAACATACACTTTCAGTAATATCAGACACATAGTGTGTCCAATTAAATTGTGTTTAATTTATATACATCAAACATCAATTTTTGATATCTTTCCTAATTTATTAATAAATTTCTAGCGTGTTTTATTAGTTTTGAGTATGGGATGAATATTTTGAACAAAAATGTAACTTTTGAACTAGAAACATGAATTATAAAACATATTGGTCACACTATATATCAAATTTGTCTTCAAATAAGTAATGAATTCAAAAAATTGATAACTGGTCTTTTTTTTAATACATCACAACAATCAGAACACATTTTCTTTGTTTTGACTATGTTAAGTGTGTTTTGAACAAAAGTGCATGTTTTAAATAGATAACATGCACATGTCACATTGAATTCTAGATTTATGTGAGGTTAATTCCTTATTATCCAAAATTAATTATCAATAATTTTCCAGATATTCAAAAAAATATGATTTCTTTTATTTTTTTTGATTATGTATTATATTTTGGACCAAAATGTGGGTTTTAAATGAAAACATATTTTTACAGTTATACGGGCCACACTATGTGTCAGATTGATGCGAAGTAAGTTATTACATATCAAAAATGAATTATTGATATATATTTTTTAATATTTTCAATATAATTCAAGCAATTTTTCTTATTTTTGACAATTTTATGTGTGTTTTAAACTAAATGTTCCTTTTAAATGAAAACATACACTTTCTGTCATATCAGTTAGACCACATCTCATATAGAAAATCAGTTAATTAATACTTTTCAATAATAGATAAATGATTATTTTCTGAAATTATCCTGACAAACTGAACATTTTTTCTCTATTTTGACTTTGTAAATAAGGATTTTAACCAAAATTCTTGTTTTAAAATAAAAAATACCCACTTTTAGTTATATCAGTCACACAACATGTCAGTTTTTTGTGTGGTTAATTCCTATTAGGAAAAAAAATGAATGGAAATTTGGTGTAATGATAGGATTAAGACAAAAATATATTAAAAAATGAAAAAAAAAATATTAACATCAGATTTAATATAGAAAACACACAAATAAAAGGGGAGAACCATGAGAAAACTGAAGGATCACTAGATGTAAAAATGGGTATAAAATCACTCTTAGAATAACGAGGTAAAAAAATCAAAAAAACCACTTTTTAATATATTGGGAAACAACTAAAAAATACTACTCAAATATTGAACTATAATAAGGATATTTTAAATTCCAAATATGATAATTTCTATAGAGGGGAGGTCCTCCTTTTATAGGTAATCCTAACCCATATCCCCTAACTCATTGGCCAAATTAAATGAGGAAAATTATATAGGAATTTTTCCCTTTTGACTTAATTAATTTAGGTTATTATCTTTCTCAAAATTATAATAAAATATCTCTCGCATAGAGGTTTTATTGGAAAAAAAATCATATCTGTGTACATATTTTCTATTTTATAAACCAGGATACTCATATCTCTTAATGCTGCTCAAAGATCTACACCATCTGAATTAATCTGATTCAATACTTTTTCGTCAATAAATTAGATATATTTTCAATATTATGAATTTTATATATATTCACACTTATTGCCTCCCCCAAATCTTGAAAAAAAAAATATTATACCCTAATTTTCTTCTTCCTATAATGAAGGGTTTAATTCCTTGAGAAGTGAAAGGTAAACTGACTATCAAAAAATATAGGAGTCTACTCATATCTATTCCTGAGCTCCTCTAACTACCTTTTTAATCCAAATTACATATTTTCAAGCCTTTGTATATTCCTTGTGCAATACCAAAGTCATGTATAAACCCACAAATAAAAATAAATTGAAAATCTACCTCATGGTTCCTCTTGAAAGAGTCAATATATAACTTATCGTGAATCTCATCTTGTTAGAATCACCTATAAAATCTGAATCAAAATATAATTTTATAGTGAATTATGATCTTTAAAAACATAATATAGTATCTATGGTCTACTAGTTACATATAATGATCCATTTAAATATATACTAATTCACCCATCCTATATTATCAATGTAGATACTAACCACCCCCACTGCATGTTCAATATCTAGCCTAGTAAAAATAAAAACGAACATCAGACACCCCACTATAGATTCTTATAGTATTTGAGGCATATCCATCCTCTCCACATCAATACGAGGATTCCTAATAGAAGATAAATTGAAATTAATATAAATAGGGACATCGATTATCTTGTAGTCTTGTATATTGAAGTGTTTTAATAATTTACTCATGTAATTATTTTATGATATCAAAATATTCGGATTATTTTTATCTCAGAAAATCTGGATCCCAATAATTTTAGTTTTTGGTCTCAATACCTTTATATAGAACTCCCTAGAAAAGTATACCTATATCTCCTAGGTAGGATAATTTCTTGTGTTTGCAAACAACATGTCACCCATATAAAATGTATGAATGATAAAAACATTACCATATGAACCCCTAAAATATAAAAAAAAGATCATAATGGAGTATATTTGTTTCAATTCCCATGATATGGGAATCAAATCTATTATACCAATATATTGTAGCCTTCTTAAGAATATAAAAATATTTTTTCAACCTGTAATACAATTTTCAACTAACGTTTTCATCAAAACCTACTAGTTGGATCATATAGGATTATTCATCAAGATCACAGTGGAGAAAATTTAACTTTATAACTAGTTTCTATAAATGTAAACTGTATATAACACATATTTCTAAAAATACTCTAAAAATATATGATCTATCAGTAGGTGAAAATATTTCATTAAAATCAATACATTATTTATAATAATATCCTCTTACCACCAATTTCACATGATATCTTTCTACATAGACCATTCTGTCCCTCTTGATCTTAAAGATCCATTTTTTTCTAATTCTCTTCCTTCCATGTGGTAATGTAACAATATACCAAGTCTAATTCTTATGCAAGGATTCAAGTTTCTCCTTCATTGCCTCCTTTCAAGAATATATTTATTGAATCTGGTTTAAAACTATAAAAAAATATGTATTTCAATCCTTAATCATTAATAAGTAAACAATATTTCTCTCAATGATATAGTATGAGTTTCATATTGGTGTTATTGTTTATCAAGTTGACTATCATGGACCAGAATCAACTGGTTCTTAATCACCGTACTTTGGTACAGCCTCAAAGGAAATGTGTTATTATTTTGATTCATCCTCCACATTTATTTTTTTAGTTTTTATTTTTTATTTATCCATGTATCCATAAATATTCATTTTCAACTTGTCTTTGTAAAAAAAATCTCTAGTGATTATAATTTTTTAGTAGTGGGGTCTGAAATATGATACCACTTCCAACAATTAGTGTATCCTAAGAAGATACATTTCCATGATCTCAAATCCAACTTTGATCATTCCTAATCATTAATCAATTCATATGTGGGAATTAAAAAAAGTATTTAACTACGAATAGTTTGTGGGTTTTTGATTCCATATCTCTATAAGTGTCTTCAGATGAATCCCCACTGAAGGAAATCGTTTGATCACATGACATTTGGTACTAATTTCTTCAAAACAATGTCTTAGAAACTCGAATAGTCTTCAACATATCCCTTGTTATATCCATCAATGTTTTGTTTATCTCCTCTAGAACTATAATCTACTGAGGATTATATTCTATTTTAAAATGTCTATATATGCCTTCCCATTGACAAATAAAATATCAAACATTACACATTTATATTATCCATTATTTTCATTCTTCAAACACTTGATATTTTTTATAGATTAAATCTCCTTCAGTGATTTTAATTTCTTCAGTAAATCAAAAATATATTATTTCATCTTGATTGGGCTCAACCAATATCTCCAAGAATAATCATCAATGGATGATAAAAATTACATTTCTCTTCCTATGTACAAAACTAGTTCTTACCAAACATAATTATAGATCATCTATAAGATATCCTTACTCCTCATCATTTAAGTCCTTAATTTAAAAGCTAGTTTATTTTTCAAAAAAATCACACAAAATGGTAAGGATATATTTGTAAGACTAATAATAAAATTTTAATTGATAATAATTCTCATACTTTAGTCAAACATATGGACAAACTTCTATGACATGACATTTTTAATTATTACATCAAGGAAGTTGTTAAAATAATTTTATTCATCCAATTATATGTTCCACCAATAAGAATATATAGGTTCTTTGAGATATTATCCCCTTTCATTATTATAAGAATTCCCTTTAAAATTTTCAATACTTCTTTATCATTGTCACTCTTTCACTTGATGTCATCAAATTTTCCAAAAGACAACATGTTCTTATCCAATCCATTCACATACATACTCTATGGATGATTTTAACAACAGTATCATGCATATTCAGCTTGATGGTACCGAGTCCAATGATCTTTAATTTTTTATTAATAAAAATGTACATAATCCATTTCAAGATAGGTTTATATTCATCAACCCATTCTCATTAAGACATCATGTGTCATGTTTCCCCATAATTGATTATCCATGCATCATTGAATTGTTTCTTACTGCCAACAGTCATTACTTCTTCATTGACCAACATGTCTCTATTTCTAAAAGTGATCACTATGTTTTATTGATAGTTATTTCATACATATTTTGTCTTTCAATAGACTTTTTTATAGTGAACCTTCTTACCATGATTTTAACATGTGAATTTTTTTAATCTATTTGATTTGGAATTTCTAGATATAATATGGAAAAATCCTAAATAAATAGATATAAAAAACCATGGGAAAAAATGTATCACTATAGGTAAAAACATACAGAATATCTCTTAATATTACAAGTTAAAAATACTTAAAATGTTCCCTCTCAAATAAATGAAAACTAATACACAATTTACCCTAAAATACTTAATTTTAATTAGGATATGTCGAATGAAAAATATGATGATTTGACAAATAGTGGAGAGCCTCCTTTTCTTTGGAATCCACATCCCCTAACACCACCCTCTTTGAGAAGATTTAATAATGAAAATTAAAGGGGAATACATACCCTTTAAAAAAATTAAAAACTGAAAATGTTTTTTCAAAAGTCTAACAAATATTACTACATTTAATAAAAGAATAAGTGATAATTTTTATAAATAATCAGGAAAATTAAAGTAGGAGTTCTCATTATTGTGTATATGACATGTTTATTGAAGTAAAATGTAGCATTTAAATGAAATAACACACTTCTGTCACACTATACCACTATATGTCATATTTATGTGAGTTTAATTATTATATGTTACAAATTAATTGTTATTATTTTTTAAAAAACTTCATGATAATCTAAAAAAGTTTTCTTTTTTTCAGTATGTGATTTGAATTTTCAACAATAATTTCACTTTTAAACGAAAACATGAACTTTCTGTCATACCATTGAAACCATGTTTAAAATTGATGTGTGTTTAATTATTATATATCATAAATAGATAACCGATATTTTCTCTAGAGTATCATGAAAATACAAGGTTGATTTCTTAGGTTTGACTATGTGAATATTTTTTTGAACAAAATTACCAATTTTAAATAAAAAATATTAACTTTTCATTATAACAACAATATTGTGTGTTAGATGATGTGAGATTAATTTTTACATTTAAAAATATTATAATTATTAATTTTCTAAATTATTCACAATAATACATGTTTTTTTCTTATTTATGATTATGTGACAAGTATTTTGAACTGAAATTTCACTTTAAAATGAAAACACAAACCTTTTGTCATACTGGGAACACTTTGTGTTGAATTGAAGTGAGGAAACTTCCTACACTTCAAAAATGACATATCAATATTTTTCTTGATGTATCAAGACAATTAAATCATTTTTTTATCAATTTTGAGTATGTGATGTAATTTTTCAACTAAAATTATCTTTTAGATCCACCACTACTCCTTTTAATATTTGAATTTATCATTTAGAATAACCTATTAATATGTGTATCTATATGACTTATAACATGCCTAATATTCCCTAATAAAGGGTTAACCATTGAGAAGGTGTAGAAAAATAAGAGATGTTAGTATTTTTTATTTTTACTATTAGAAATTAACCTCTAAAATGAGTTAGGATTTTATCCTCTCAATATAAATCTCTTCCTCATCCAAATTTATGAAAAAAATAAAATAAATACGAATAACACACAATTTTTACAATCTTTAGACCCATTTTTCATATATTCCCTATGTTTGAAATTTTTTACATAATACATAAATTTTCTAGTTAAATTTTATAATTAATTACAAGTGGGTAATATATGTCTCATATTAGCCTTGTTTTTTATAACACAAACACAATATCCCAATGGAGATTCTACACCCTACTTTTAAAAATTTGATCCAATATATTTGAGTAAGAACACTTGGGAATTTGGGTTTCTTCTAAAACTATTTATAATATTACTATTTGAGACTTCATAAATGTCATAAAATTATTTCCTCACTTATTCAAGACCTTACACCTCGTATTTCCATGACGATGGACTTAGATCAACATACCATTCTCAAAACAAGTGGTATCAGTTTTTGATATACTTCTCAATATTCTTTTCAATATTGAATCACTAAATGCTCAGGATTAGGCAATTGTTTTCTTTTCTATATATAACTATGCTTCAAGATCTATTTTACTCTATTTCTTTAGTCTCAATGATGATAATATAGTCATTCTCTTGAATTTCTCCCCTTATTTGATAATTTTCAACATTTTAGAGTTAGTAAAGGTTGAAAATGAATTAAATATATAGATTATATAGAATTTTCAAGACCAAAATGGTATAATGAGATCCTTAGAACATTTCCTAAATCATATTTACACATGGATACATTCCCATGATCATAAATATTCACATATTCCTTAAACCATTATCTCAATTTTAATTATAGAAATACCCTTTTTATAATTCATCTATTTAAATAAGATCATGGGTAAGTTTTAAACTCTAATCACCATTAGTATAATTCAAAAATAAATATTTTTGTGAATTCTATAAGGTTCCTATAGTAATCTCTTCTCTTCATCCAACTAGTTCAACTTAAATTGAAATTATATTCAATTTTTATATGGTGTGAAGTACCTCTTTATGATCCAACAACACTTGATAATTTAAAATCACGATAACTCATCTTGAATCAGTAGAAAATTATTTCCATGTAGTTAATGAAAAAAATTTCAGCACAACTTCATCCCATTCTCATTAAGAAATTATTTTTTGTATAATCTTCTTCATCAAATTCATCTTTAATCACCGTAGATTTTTATAAAATAATTGTATTTGAAAAAATTGAATTATTTTGAGTAGTTATCACACCTTATGATATTTTGAAATAATAAAAATTAATTACAATATTAATTGTGATGGTTTAATCAGTGAATAATAGCTTGGGTATCATTTGATTAAATTTCCCTTAGACTGTTTTATTTTGTAATTCATCTTATTTTTCGTAATATAGAAATCTCAAAATTCCACAATGTGTTAAACCTTAGGAATATCTAAAGAGAACCTTATAATGTTTCAAGAATACGTAAAAAGTTGGTACACATATGTTTCTTAATGTAACTGTACAATGTCCCCAATAGTAAACCTTGTAAAATTAAACCTTACAAAGATAAACCTTTTGAAGTTCTAAGCCTTATGAAGTTTTTTTGCTCATTTTTCACAAAAGTGGTAACATTAATAAGTTCTCTATAGTGAAAACTATTAACTTATAAAATAAAATTTATGAATCTGGGGATCAACCTTATAAAAAATATAGTAAAACCATTCATTTTTTAGGGAAAACCTTTCAATTTATGGATACAACCTTAAGAAGATCACCATGAAATATATAAAGGAACCTTATGGATATTTCTTTTGAAATATTATATACTTCTACAGTGATCAACCTTAAAAATATCAATATGTACCTTACGAAGTATAATTTTTTTTATTTTTTAGTACACATCATAGGATCAACCTTAAAAATTCTAGATATGAACCTTACAAACTCATTAACCTTATGAACTCTGAGATTAACCTTAAAAAACTCAGTATTTTTTCATTTTTTAGATATCAAATGGAATTATAAATTCAATTCAAGTAATCACATAATTTCTTGTATTCATATTAAGGAATTTTAAATCATCTCAAATATAATTCAAAAAAGTTAAATAACATCTTGATAGACTCAAATTATTGTCTTGTATAGTTAATAATAAATAACATTATTCGAAAATTCTATAGGGAACTTCAATCTCCACCTTTGGTTTTTTTCAACTTCATTAAACGCTTTCTTATATTCTTAATCTTGAACAATAATTCATCCATTCATTTCAGATTCATAAAATCATAGTTTTTATTAATTGATAAGAATTCTGAAACTACACAACCAGATGAGGTAATATTTTTTATAGAATTCCAACATTAGTGATAGGAAAGATTTGGCCAAGTGACTTAGATGTTATATGCCTTAATTTATTATCTGATAATCAGTCTCCTCTACAATTTAGAAATAATAATATGTTCATATTATAAACATATAAGGAACTCGTTCCATATAATCCCTTGTAAATTGAATAGAAACACTCTTGTTTTAAAAATAATATCCCCTTTTGAAAATATAATCCAAATCCTTTTAGGGGGACTTTCCACATGTTATCAAGTGATAGGTGAAGTATAAAGATGGATTTTCAACATTAATTCTTAAAACATTTCTCTTGGAATTACCATGGAAAAAATATCTACAATTTTATCTTTGGTGTAAATTTATTCTTGTTTTACATCACCATTTTTCACTCTCCCTTTAATGAAATAAAATTTTATATAAATATTATTTTGTCTTAAGTATTGAATTGGATTATTGGATAGATCAATATCACATTAATTATCATAATAAATTTTGAGTGGCTTCTCAGCCAAAAATTTCAAATATGTCTACGGCACTTTCATTCATAGCATATATGTAAAATCATATGTATATTCAATATAATATGACTGAACTATAGTCAATTAAACTTAATTCTTATTATTTTTATGAAAATATACAAAACGTATAGAAAGAAATAATTCTCAACTATTTAGAAACATTTTCCTTATAGTGGTTTCTGAACTTCACCTTGTAATATGGTATGATCAGAATGAAATTATTCATAAAAACTACTCACTCAATCTTAATGCAGGTCATACCTAGATCCTTATTGCCATAAAAGAAGCTTCTTTGATTCATAAAGGTCATTTCCACAGTACCGTGCATGATTTTATAATACTGAAATGTTTACGAATCAACGGAAACTTTTTTCAACCACACCACACTCTAGAGGTGTTTTGGAGAGACCATCTCCCTTGATAGATCAAAATCAACATAGATGGTGCCTCCAAGGAAAATCCGGGTCCCGCAGGATGTAGTGCTATTTTTAGGAACCACCTATGATAGATTCTATGCTGATTCATGGGACATTGTGGCACTACCTCCTCCCTCGAAGCTGAGATGATCAGTTTGATTCATGCGATCAATTTTTCCATGGTTTATGGGTGGAACAACCTTTGGATTGAAAGTGACTCGACAACCATAGTCCAAGAAATTTGGAATGGTGTAACTCATTTACCTTGGCCAATCACAACTCGTTGGATGGAATGAAACCATTTTCTCGCTGACATGAACTACATCATCACACATGTTTATTAGGAAGGAAACATGGTTGTCGATGGCTTGTCCAACTTGGGAGTTAATCCAGACATTACCTAGTGTGAAGACCTCCCAGCTGCTCTTATTCCCTTCCATGAAAAATATTGTAATATGATCCAGTACTTTAGACTTCTATAATCTTTCTTTTAATAAATTTTGTGCTTTGATTGTTTAGGCCAAAGCATATCCATAATAAAATTCTCAACTACATTTGGACTTTTGGTCAGTATAATCATCAACAAAATATACATTGTTGAATCCCTATAAGTTCATATTTGATATGTTTCTATAAAAAATCATTAGTTTGTAGAACTATAGAATATATAAAAATTATTTTATTTGATATTATATGAGGCTCTTTAGGATTACACCGAACCCTCATATAAATATTCACTATTGATTCTATTAGATAGAGTACGCTAATAATGATTCTTATAAAATATTTTTGATTCAATAAAATTAAAACATTATATATTCCCAACATAGAAACATATGAAATATGGTTTTAGATTTATATATTATCTTCCATGGTAAATTTATTCAATGATTATCAAGAATATTTTTCTTAGGATAAGGAAAAATAATCATTTGTAATGTAATCTATAATCTTAGAAAGCAGTTCATCTCACCCAACATAGATATATCAAATTTATTTTTCATCTATTTTTAAAATTCTTCATAGATATACTATTTTTAACCATAAAATATAATTTCATCAACATAAAAAATAATAGTAAGAGTACGCATGGATAACACATTCTTATATATGTTTTTATCAACCCTTCCACTTAAAAATTCAATATCTTTCAAACACCTATATAATTTTTAATGTTACACTATAGAGGGTAGTTTTAAACTATAAAAGATTCATTAAACCTATAAACCATATTTCCATATTTTATTAAAATAAATACATCAGTTTATCTATGAAAACTTCTTCTTCGATATCACCATTGAGGAAGTAATACTTCACATCAAATTAATGAAACTTGTAATGTATGTTTCCTTCTATAGAAAGAACATTATAATTGATTATAAACATGAAAGTAGTTTAAATTATTCTAAAAATTATATCCATTCTTTTTTATATTTCATTTTTATAATAGTCTACATTTGATTCCTAACACTTTACCTTTTTCATTAAATTAATTTCTGAAAACCCACTTGGTGATGATGAAATTATTATTTTCATGTTTGGAAACAAGATCCCAAGTAGATTTAATTTCAATATTATCAAGATCTATAATCATAACAATGATTCATTCCTCATGCTGAACAAATTATAACATTATTTATGGTTCAACTTGAGAACTAAGGGAAATTTAGTTTTAATGTTTCAATCTCTTTCTTGTTTAAACTAGTGCCTCTTAATTACCAACAATTTTTTTAAGACCAAAATGATTATTCAATCACAAATTTATTATTATATTATTTCTAGATGTATAAGACTCTTCATTGGTTTAATTATAATAAATATCTATAGTTTTCTACACTATTCCATCTATTATATCAATCTATTTTATAAAATATACATGTTTTCATCTTTAATATTTTCATTGGTTGGTTCAAATACAGATTTTTGGTTGAGATAATTCTCAATAAATTTTACATCATACTAATAAATAAGTTTTATTATTTTATAATTTCAATTAGATAAGTAACCCATAAAGATTCTTTCTTATGATCATTCTTTAAACATACTCAATTAGTTTTTTTATCTTCACGACACAAGGTCTGCCAAAAATTAGAGTACTTCATGATTATATTTCCTTTATACCACATTTAATAAGGATTATTATTTCTATTAGGTCTTATTAAATACATGTTCTATAAGTGGATGGTAGTATAAATAACTTCTCTCAAAAAAATTAAAAATCTTGTGTTTCAGTAAACGTTGTTCTTCCCATCTCGACTAAACTCATTTTCATTCTCTCTGATACTAAATTATTCTTGGGAGTGTAGGGTTTAATGAATTTCTGCATGATTAAATTATTCAAAAGGTAACTCTAAAATTAATTATATGTGTATGCCATATGATTGTATGATCTCATATTCATGATATAAACTCTTTGATCTTTCTAAACATATCTTTTAGATATTTTCAACATATTTACTACTTCATACTTATTACTCATATACATAATAGTACTAATTTTAGTGTAATAATTAATGAATTTAATGAATTATATATGACCTCTTGAAGTATGATGTCTCATAGGGCCACACGAATCTATATGAATTAACTCTAATAGCCTGGTAAACTAAATCTACACTATTTTATGTGTTATTTTAACCATCTTCCATCTTTTTCAAGATTCCCAAATAACATATCTTTATATTTTTAGATGGGGGATACCTCTCATCACATTATACTTAGATATTTTTCTCAATTTTCTTTAACCAGTTTTTTCAAGTATCCTATGACATAGTTTATTATCATCATTCGCACTCAAGTAGTAGGAATTGGTTGGATCAAAAATCCAAAATATATTTCCAATTATTCTCTCAAAATTTGTGATTACCATTCCATCGCATTAATTTTTCAAGATGTAGGAATATTTATTAAAACAAATTCATTCATGACATCATATAATTAGATCACATTTAAAATATTATGTCTAATAACTTTAACATTAATATCAGCTTTGAATTAGATCTTCTATGATTCAATATTAGTAGTACAAACACATTTATTTTTTAGAGAACTGACATTTAATAAAGTCACTGCACCTCCATAATATCCTATTATTATTTTGAGAAATTTTATATCCCCAAACATGTGTGAGGAATAACCTCTATGAAGAATCCATGTCTTTAATTCTTACATTATTTTGACGTAACTTTAATAATGATATATTTTTCTTTTTGATTTGACTTTTATATTAATTTACCATTCTAATTATTTGAAATTTTTCCATGAATTATTTTTATGAATTTATAACATAGTGACCTTATTGGTCTCATCAACAAGATATTTCATCCTAACAATCAAATTTTAATTTTTTTGGATAGATTTGATTCTTTATTACTCAAAAGATTCTTCTTTTCTAAATATTTTCTTATATTCTTAGAAATTCTCCCCCATGATTCATTACTTCTACCATTTAAATACATATTATACTAATATGAGTAGGCTTTATACCCAAAAAAATTAACCTTACCATCAATACCCACTAAATTCAGGTATTCCATTATAAAATAAATTTTTTCCATAATTTTTTTGCTATTGGATATGCATATATTGTACTTGCTTCTATATTAGGGATGATGTTATTTTTTGAAAAAAAATAATTTATCTTATATGGAAGAGTATTTATCACACTTTTTCTAGGCCTAATGTTTTCTATATTTTTAATTTATAAATATAATTTCAGTCGAAATATAATTACTATGAAACTTTTCTAGTGACGACTTAACCTCTTTCATTGAGTTTATTTTCTTATCTAGTTTTAATTTCTTGGATTTTAGTTAAAATAATTTATTGAATTCATGTCTGATCATATTCAATATTTGTTAGATTTAATAAATTTTTATTATTTATTTATAAGATATTTACCTTTTAGTATGAGTTTCCACATGGATTCAAAATAAATTTAAATATTTTATTTTATTTTTTGAATATTGGAGCCTTTCAAATTTAATATTAAATAATAAATTTGGGGGAAAATTTTCTTTATATTATATTTTTGAAAATTTAGGATCAAACAAGTGAGGAAATATTCTTATTAATTTCTTTACAACGGTATAATATTATATATTTTCTCTGAAGCCTCTAATTTTTCATAAAATTTCATTGATTCTTGTAAAGTTGTCATCAAAATTGTCATATTTATCCATATTAATATCCTCAAATATTAATCTATGTTACTTTATCATTTTAGTTTCCTTTAATGTTTATTTCATGTTTGATCCTTTTTTATTTTTAACATTGATGTACCATAACCTAGGTGTAGCCTTTGATAAATAAGAATATAATAATAACATTCTTGGATTTTCCATTAATATCAAAATTCTTCTCATTAGAAACTTACATTTTTTCACTCCAATTAAAGGGTGTAAATACCAAAGTCGTTGCATCAAACACTTCCAAGAAAAGAGATATAAGATAGGGTAACACCGTATTCTTCTAATCATGGTAGTTATTTTCATTGAAAGTATGAAACCCCCCACTACTCATTGAGTTTATATTATACATATCTTATTGATAAAGGATCTTATAAAGGGAACAAGGAGTATTTTATAACACCTGATTTTCCAAAATAATGGGTGCACTACTAATAATGGAGTGAATTAGTAGTTTTTACCTTTTACAATATCTTTATCTTAAAAAATAACCTTTGAAATTGGTCAGGATTTGATCCTCTCAACATGAATCCATACCTAACCTGAATAAATGAAAATATAATATATGGACAAAGAATACACAATTTTTAGGAGGTGTGATCCTTGTGTGTACCTAATCTTTACCATGTCCAACTGTTGTCCAAGTCATTATATTTTTCACTATAAGTTTATCATCAATTAAAAGTGTGTGGGATAGGCATCATTCTATATCCTTGTGTTTTCGAACACATGCATAACACCCAAATCCATTTAATACATCCCACTATATAAAGTGTGGTCTAAATAGTTTGAGTAAGATCATTTTAGATTCTAGGATATATTTATTGAGGATCTTCTTTTTTGAGCATTCAAGAATATAAGTACTATTTATACTCACCTCTTCAAAAACAACATCTAATTCCCTTGATGATAGAATAAAAACAGTAATTCTTTCTCAAAACATGTATTATAAGTTATTGATATACTTCTCAATCTTCTTTTTAAACTTAAATCACTGAATTCGAAGGATTTTTCATGTTTTTCTATTATATATAGAACACCATATCTAGGATATGTTTTTCCCTATTTTCTTAATCTCAGTGATGATAATATAGTATCTAACTCAAAATGATCCACATTGTTGGGCATTATAATTATTCTGGAGTTAAAAATAACTAGAAAGAAATTACACATAATCATTCTAAATAATTATTCTAACTGTATTAGTATAATTAGATCGTTAATGCATTTCCTCAATCTTCATTTCACATGAAAATTTTACTATAGTCATTGAATATTCATTTATTCATTTAACTATTATCTTTGGTGTAGTTATATATATACCATTTTATTATTTAATCTATCTAAAAAAATATTTTGTGTAATTATTTAGATTTAATCACTACTAAAATAATTCTAAAATAAATTCATCTATGAATTCGAGAATATTTTTTTGGTGATATATTTTCTTCATCTCTTTGGTTTATCTTTATTTGAACTCCTATTTAATCAACTATGGGTGTGACATACCTATTCATGGTATAAAACCACTTGATAACATAAAATCATAATAAATCATCTTTAATAATTAATAAATTATTTGGATGTGATTAATGAACCTATGACCAATAAATCATCATCTCATTTTCATTCGAGAATTATTTTCTATAGAAACATATTCAACATATGTATCTTTAAACACCATAGATGTTTTTAAAATGGATGTATTTCAAAACGTTGACCAGTGTTAAGTAGTGATCACCCCTTTTGATATTTTACCATAATCATATTGAATCCAAATCATAATTGTGATTTTTTCATCAGTGAATAATAACTCTTGATTCATCTAATTTAACTTCAAATAAATATTTTATTCTAGAATTTATTATATTTTTCATACTTCTCAAATATTAAAATTTATCAAATTTTTGAACCTTATAAATAGTTGTGGTAAAATTTAAAATGTTTCAAAGAACCTTATAAAGTTAACCCACTAATTTATTTTAATGTAAACTTATTAATTTTTGTAGTGAATCTTATAAACTTCAAGATTAATAAGATGAGAATTATAAATTTTTGAACCATAACAAGTTCATTTAGTAATTTTTCATAATGGGGGGAACCTTAAAATGTTCCCCGTAGTGATCCTTATAAGCGTATCAAATAAACCTTACAAACTCCATAATCAATCTTAAAAAATGAAGGAAAGAATTACAAAAATATAATGAACCTTATGAATTATGGAAACAATTTTTGAAGATTATTAGGAACCGTATAAAGAAACCCTAAAAATATTGCCTTTGTCAATTTTCATATATTTTAATAGTGAAACCATGTGATTATCAGAATGTACCTTTGGAAGTTCATTCCTTTGTTTTTTTATAATACTATTCATTGAATAAACCTTACGATGTATGAATATGAACCTTATGAAATCATGAACCTTACATAATCATATATAAACTTTAACAACTTTAGGACTTATCCATTTTAAACTAATCTAAATAATTCCATATTCACATTGAGTAATCAGGGAATATCTTGAATTCATCTTAGGGACTTTAAAATCATCTTAAAAATATTTGAAACAGATTGAATGAAATATTTGTAGTATCAAATTATTCATAATCATGGTTAAAAAAATAAAATGATTTAATAATTCCATATTCCACTTCAATGACCAAACCGTCTTAATCTTGTCTAAGCCATATTCTCATAAATCAAAACCTATAAAAAAATTTCTCAGGCATGAATAATTTCAAATCATATCCATCTTCATATGCCCATTATCCTTCATAAATTTTCTATTTTTTATACCATTATTTGTTTTTTCAAGGTATCCCATCAATGGAAAATAATAACTACCACATAAAATGGATGGTATAATAATTTTCGGATAAAATATATCCTCAATTTCGATGGAGTTTTACAATAAAAAAGCACCCCAAAATCCAGTATTTATTTATCCATCTTATTTGAATCGTATGAGAGAAAAATATATTAATATCTCTATCACATTAAATAAATGACTCTAAATATTAAAAAAAAAATTGATCAATTTTTAATATAATGTGGGATACCACTCTCACATCCATTACCTTACTATAAAATTATTTATTAAAAAACACTCCATATATTTTGTCTTATTCTTAAAAGATGAAATACATTAAATTATGAAGTCTTTATCCATAAAAAATAACTTCAAATGACAAGAAAATAAACTAAATAATTCATATATAAACTGCCTCTTCATGGCCTTTTTAAAATAATAAAATACAGAGGGATAGAGAAAAACCACTTCATGATGCCTACAGAAATGCTGAAACCATTTATGTTTTCTATTCATTCCATTACAAATTTATTTACTCTTATTAATATATGTATTATTAAAATACCTAGTAGTATTGGAAAATATATTTAAACCTATAATAAATAATATTTTAAATTATATTTTCATTAAATTAAAAAATACCTTTTAGGGATACTAGTTTTTTTGGTAAAATATAATATCTTTTATAAATTTATTGTCATAATAATGAAAATAGATTTGATTACTTTGTTTCAAACACCGTAGAAAAATTGAGAAAAATAATTAATTCTATTTATATGTTTTAACAGCGAAATATTATTATATATTCCATAATACTTATCATGTTGAAAAAATCCGTAGACTTCTTATGTGCATTGGTTGTCCTCATACCATGGTTTTGATGATAAATAAACATTTACCTATAATATCTAATTCATTTTTAGAATATAATGAAAAAAATAGAATTTCGAGTTTATTTGAAAAATATTTAATGTAGTTTATTAACTATTTATATGGGAAACTATATTTTGTTGATTTATTGGTTATCCATTCATTGGATATAAAATTATATCTTTATTATATCCAAATTAATCACTATAGGCATCCAATGATTCCTAAAAATGTTATAATAATGGAATTAAAGAATATGAATATTATATTATTAGTGAATAGATTGTTACCCCTAAATTATAGGTATTAAGAATGGATATTTATTTTTTTCTATTTAATTTTACAATGTTATGGCTACATAGGGTGATCTTACTAAAATTTCATCTTCATCAACAGATTTTTTATATAAAAGCTGCATGAGGACTAATGAATCTAATTTTTTTCATAGGTATTCCCTTTACATTGGTTTCATATAAACATTTGTATAAAATATGATTAGTATTAAAATTTAATGGACATAATATCTTAGTTATTATATAAAAAATTTATAAAAAAATATATCATATATTAATTTAAAACAAAGGCTTCCAACCATTCAAGCTTGAAATTTTCATTTACATTATTTAGACCAATCATGTCAGTAATGGACTCTCCATATATATGTTATTTATATTCAATGTATGAAATATTTTTATCTTATAATGTTACTTCTATATGAATATATAACATTAGAAAATATTGTAGTCAAATTGGTGGGGAAAAGTTACTCTCTAAATTTCATTTTGATTTATTACTTGAACCTTTAGATTATCTTAACTCAAAATTCCATTTCCACTTACAATTATCCTTTTATAATAACATACCTTCATTCGATACATTTTCATTAATTATTATAAAATAATTTGAAATAAGTTGTGAAGGATATGCCTCATTATCATGATGTATAGTTATAATATTAAATTTTCATTCGATGAAAGTTCTAATAGAATGTTTCACTATATGAACATCAATAACATTAAGGGGAATAAGTATCCTGATACTTAACTCTTGAGATACATAAATCAATACTCTTACATGATCATTTGGATGTTTTTTATAATGTATAATATCACTTGAGATATTGTATGTTATAACTCTTGAAATAAGGTAATGGGTGGGTGTTGACAAATATAAATCCAAAACTATATCAGCATATATAATTTTAATACAACAAAGGAATCAGTAGTTTTTTATTCACATATAACAGAAAATATTACAAAAATATCAATTACCTTAATTAATATACACCTTTTATGGGAATGACTTTCCTCAAAGCTGGGGTGTATCATTATTGTTTGGTTTAAATGATGTTAAATATCCTCATTGATCCTTATAAAGAAATCATTTTATCACATCATCCTATGACCTGACATTTTCTATTATAGAAAATATATATTCCTATAACTTTTTAATTTTTTTATTTGTATCCCCTTCCATATTGTCATTAACAATTAATTGTCTTGGTGAAATTTTGAAACAAGAACTCATATAGTTCTGAACACTTCAAATCCATTAAAATTATTCATTTATTGGGTATGGTAGATAATGATTCTTATGCATAATCTAGATAAAAAATTATGTAGTCTTTTCTACGCAAGACTGTGTTAAAGTTGAAAAAATTTTATTATTTCATACTTACACCTGTTTTTCATTCATTCTTTGTGTTCTCTTATACTATTTATCCCTTTTAATTTTATTGATCCTCCCTTCATATAAAATTACTTTGGATGGAAGAAACCTGACATTCTAATTTGTTAATATGTATATAAATAAAGGAACATAATTATTTAATTATTTCATATCATTGAAAAGTTTCAATATATATGTAAAATTTATATATTCTTTTCTTCAACTGAAGATCTCCCCTTACATTATTTATGGTAAGGGTGTGGTGGTTTCAATGCAAGATATTTATTTCTATCACACCTTTTTTGTTTCATAAATTTAAAAATATGAATTGAAGTGATTAATGCATGTAAAGTCATTTTTTTTAATAATTATTATATACTTTAAGTGATTACTTATCCTAAATACTGAAGAAAAAAAAACATCTTAGTTTCATTGGTTTATTATGTGAAAAAATAGAACTGGTGGGTGGGGTTTTATATTCCCCTTAACATCCCTAAGTTGATTTTTCTTAAGTTGTGTCTAAAATGATCTATGTTTCCTTCTAGTGATAATTAGTAAATATTTCATCTGATTATCTTTTAATAAAAATATACTCTATAAGGGAAAAATAATATTAAATCCATATTTCATTATTTACTTTTTTTTTGTAAAATATATAATGTTTATAATAATTTTATTGTGATATATTATAAAATTATTTCCATCATTTCAAGAAAAACATTGTTCTTTATATATATATATATCAATTTTCACTTGTTTATGAGTATTGACCTTAATGAAACTAAGGAAATGGACTTGTTGGGGTCAATTGGTTGACTATGTTCATTCAATACAACATTGAATTTTATTCCTTTACTTATCACCATAATAATTTTTAATCACACTACACTGCTATTATTTTATTCAACCATATATTATTCATTTTCTAACATTAACTCAATAAAAACATCACAAATATATTTTTCCTCAATATTGGAATAATTTTTTAGTGGATAATCCATTATTTTATTAAGTATTAAAACATATAATTCTGATTATTTGAATATTGTAGTGAATATATAATATAATGACGAAACACATTGTGTATAAAAAATGAATCCAATAAATTTGATCTATTTATTGAACTCTTTTTTTCTTTAAAGGTTGAATGGATTTTTCCCCTGTATGGAGTATATAAATACCCTCCTTTCTATCCCATTTTAAATACAAGAAAATATCGATATTGGGACCTCTAAAATATGATTGGAAATCACCCTTTAAAGGGTTATCATCAACGGAATTTTCATTTGACCCTATAGTGTTTTTATTCAATAATAGAATAATTGACTAATTTATGTTTGTAAGATTCAGAGTATAAAATACATATAGTACTTATAATTCCATTCTTAGTGTTTCATCCTTTTACCATTCCTCATTAAAATTCACTTTCATAAATTGTAATTCAACAATTTTAACTAAACTCCAATTATTAAACTATTTTCATCAAAAAATTATGGTATGGAATATTATATAATCAAACTCCCATGATATTTTAATAGAAATGGTATGAACCATATTTTAAAACCCATGTTCTTATAAAACTCCCTTTTTATTTTTATGATACTAAAGTATAACATATCTTAGTAAATTAGATTCTTGTGTTTACTTAAAATTCATGAACCACTTCCACCAGAAGAGTAACTCCACTCTTTTTCAACATAATATAATTATAATTTTATTTTGAACACAACTTGTTTCGCCTAATTTCATAACCATTATAAGATAATACATATAAACATAGTCATTTGGCTAGCTGTCAAATTTATTTTTAAATTGAATATGGATTTTCTTATAACTCTATAGAAATATGGTATCAAAACTATCGAATAAACTATTTTTTTGTATTTGATATTTACCATTCATCTATTAATAGATTCAAATACTTAAGAATAAATTTGTTGGTATTTATATATTTTACGACCAGTATACTATTATGTAAAACATTAAGGTGGGCCTATATGTTCTATGTAATAGAAATTATGATGAAATCTCTTTGGTAAATTCCCTCACCCACAAAAGAGCATGTTATAATGATAATTTGAGGGTCCATTTTTTTACATTAGCTAGGTTTTTGGATCAAAATTCAATGGATTCCTCTTAAAAATATAACTCTACAATACAACCTTCTTTCCAAATTTTATTTTTGGCATTCCCATTCAAAACATTAATATATAGTTCAATGGGGTATATCAATATATAATGTACAAGACCACATAGTCAGATATCTATAACCTATTGAACTATTATATCAAATAAGTTTTTTTATGAACATATATAATTCACTTAATTTTTTATAAATTTCATTTTCCATAGTTGGAAACTTCATTGGTTCTATAAATTTAATACATAGATCTTTGAAAAAGAAATAAATCATGGTTAATGTGCACTGAACATTTTTAGGTATAATATAACCTAAATCTAAAGGAATTAAATATCGAATAAAAACATGGTAGTCATTTTATTTTAAGTTATATAACATAAAATCATCCATATAAAAGATATAAATAATATTTAATGAACAAACCTATGGAACCTTTGAACTATTAAATATATTTCAAAATTAAAATATAAATTGTTTGGAAATAGTGCAATCTATTAGAGGAAGAAAATTATGTCATTCATATTTCACTAAAACCAACTCCTCCCTTATCATCATATCAATCATGTACAACCTTGAATTAATTGCATTTATTGTTTTTCAATATGAATTTAATAATGAGTAAATGAAATTATCCCATAATTTTTTTATGTTCATTTCATTAATAAAATTTATTACATATAAAAAATTACAATATGGTAATTCAACCCAATTTCATATGGGATTTAAAAAATTATTTACTAAAAATGGTGGCAATATACTTTAATTACACAAACTAGTCATCACTTATTAATAGATAATGTGTTGTACCTTCTTCTAAATTCTAATTGAATAATGTTTTCCAGGATCAAAATTTATTCCATCAATGTTAAAAATTTTAATTCACTAGAAAAATAATCTTATAGTAATGTTTCAACCAAACTCTGTGTGCCCCTTCTTCAAAAATGGGTCAACCTAAAATTCCTTTAATGCAATATCCTAGAAAATTTTCATCAGTGTAAAATTCATTTATCATCTAAAAAATATGCCTCCCAATGTGAAATTTCATTTAAATGATTATCATACAACATAACACTCGAATTTGACATCAATATCATATACCTGATCAACGGATCCAAATAAACACTAGTATCATTACAAAAGTGTTTTAGTCCTTATATAACCAGAGGAAAAATCATGTAATTTATCTTTATGCATAACCTTAGTATGAAGTTATAATTTAACTACATAACTATACTTTTAATATAAGTGATAATATTTGAACCAATACATATGTAAGTATATAATGATGTAGGTTTCTTAATTAATTTACAAATTTAGGATACTCAAGATCAATTTTTATCCATTGAAAAGAGTATGTTGGGTGATGATGTTTTCGATATTGAATTATTATATTTGTACACCACATAAATTAACTTGGGATCACATAAATTTTATAGTCTTTTAAAACTTATAATGCTTATAAAATGACATAAAACCTTTGAAGGACTTGATTCAAATTTATTGAATCAAGATGCACCACACTTAGGGAATTTATTAAGTGATTCATAGTTCATACCAATTGATATACATTCATTTATACAGGAATATTTTCTTTCATAGATCATGCTAAAAGAAAAATAACATTAATTCAGTATCATATACTATATAAGGAAGATTATTATATTCTATAAACATATCAATCAAGAGAGTAATTAGTTATATAAATCCAGTTTTGATCCATTAGTTTCTATGTTTCAAATTATATAACTTCGGTATATATGATAATGTTTCATATTTAGTATAACCTATATATAATGGAATATTTTCCCAACTCTTTAACTTCGTAGATAGTTTTTCTAAATCGATAAGGTCGTCATCAACTATCATTATCATTTATATTATACCTCTCACTATCTAAGATACATTAATAATCACAAAATCCGTTAATTTTTTTAACCATCATTTTTGAATATATTTTATTTATTATGATTGGATATCAATTTTCGAAGTTGATAGATCAATTTATGGGATCAATAGGATTTGGGAGGGACATTTTTATTTCCCTCAGTAAGAAGAAACATAGACTTGCCAGGGGAAAACCACATGCCAACCTGTAAGTAAAACAAAAGAACCTAAGCAATACCCAACCTCACCAGCAACCTGGTGGAAGACCACCAACAAACCAGTTCGATAAATAGTGTAACCTTTACACTTTATATCCCCACAGGCCATATGGTGATGGCTATATATCCCATCATCTAGCTAGTGAAGTCTAGAAGATAGTCGATGGCCCTTTTCTGGAAATTCAAACTAGTTGTTATGTATTATCTCCTCTAGCCTCTCTCCCCACCCATAGTTTATTTTGGACTCCCAAAACCTCTAAAACCACCATGGGACTTCCAATGAAAATAAATAAACCCCAAAAGAAATATGTGCCACTACCGGTTACCATTTTGGATTCACTTGATCTCTATTTTTTACTTATAGTAATCATAATTCCTTTAATTTATCTCTCTATCTCTCTCCATTTTATATTTCAATATT
Source organism: Viscum album (assembly GCA_963277665.1). Lineage (NCBI taxonomy): Eukaryota > Viridiplantae > Streptophyta > Magnoliopsida > Santalales > Viscaceae > Viscum > Viscum album. The sequence continues at coordinate 488,231,907 of OY728145.1, forward strand.
AATAAGATAATTAACAGTGTGTTTTAATAGTTTTATTCTAAAAAAATATCATCATAATTATTATTCATGGGTTATCTCTACCACCAAAGTGAGGGTTTGGGGTTTCTTACATTAATTATCTAAAACCATGTGTTTTGGTATTTCTTTCTATAACCATTAAAAATAATGTGTCTCTTTTTTCATATTGGGTTTCCTACTATAAAAAAATTGAAAAAAGGTTTCTTTAGGTATCCTATCTACCATTGAATCCCAAATATTAATGAAATCCACAATCATTTGAAGTAAGGAGACGTTGACAACCACATTAAGTATAGGTGGAACTCCATTATCATTTTGCGTTGTCCTTTTATATATATGTCCTTTTAATTTATTTTTTTCTACACTTACCCTTTTAAATATTACTTTTCAGATAATTTTATCAATTTATTATTTAAAATATTTAAAATATCATTTACCCCTAATCTTTCTATCATTATTGGACCAATAATTGGTATCAGATCTATCTGTAGATTCTAAACCTTGACTAATTTTAAGGAATAATCAAAATGGATGGAAACATACTCTATCACCAAAAGGTATACTAAAGTAAACTCAATGGGATGAAATATATTATTTTATGGATATGATTATAGTTATTAGAAATCTAAAATTTCTACATTTCATAAAATCATTGATTTTCCAATTTGTAAAAATGATATTCATGGTTATACACTCACTAAGAAATGTTATGTATATTTTGGAAAAACTATACATGAAATTTTTATACCTTATAAAGTCATACATGGGGGAACTAAAAAGGTTAAGAATACTTGAATTGACATGTATCATCAACAATTTCAATGTTTTAGTATGTATTCTAATGAATCCTTTACTAAATAGTTTACTCACTTTACTATTATCTTCAGTAGTATAAAATCTCTTAGTGACATTCGTACTACATAAATTCTCATAAATAAGTGACTTGGGTTATTTATAATTTCTTAATAACCCAAGGTAATGAAAATTCAAGATTAAAATACTATAAAGAACATGATGACAGAATAACTCATTGGGACATTCATGAAATATGATATTATCATGAAGTGGAAATGTGAGAATGAAATTATGGAATCCAAGTAAGATGAAGAAAATAATTCAATAACCTTTAATGAAATCTATGGTGACTCTTTTGGTAGTGATGCTGAAATTTCTCACTTAGCCAATAAGATGAGATAATTCATGATGATGAATAAATACTTTAATCATGAAAAATAGGATAATGAAAATGGATAAGTTTAAGTAAATCGATATTAATTTAATAAGGGACACATAAAATTGAAGTTCCCGACATTCAAAAAAATAGGGTGAAAGAAAAGAATCAATGAAATAAAGCCTTTAAACATTATACATAGAGTGCTAGTGATGACTTCCTCTCCACAACTGAATCAAGTGATGATAGTGAAAAATGTCTTATAGCACAAATTGAGGTAAATGAGGATTAAAATTATACTACCTCATCTTATTCTTAAATTAATTTAAATTATAAAGATCCTAAATATTCTATATTAAAACTTGATTATGGATTTTGTGAACTTAATATAAAATTCAGATTATTTAAAATGGAAAATAATCAATAAAATAATGAGAAGAATCAACTCTATAAATAAAAGGATAAATTATATTTAAAATTAAAATTAAAACCAGAAGTATAAAAAATATTATCCACTATTAATGAGCTTATAAATTATCTTTTAATGTTCACCCAAGGTAAGAAGAATTTATATAGAATTATAGGTTCCAAACACAATGTGAAAAATGGTTTCTGGATTGGATTTTCAAATAAACATAACACCTCTAAAAATAAAATTTTTTAGAGGATAATCTCACAATAAATTTTACATTTATTATCATAAAATCTAGCATATTTTCTATTAATTGTATTATCAAAATAGTTGATATGGTGGTCCCAAAAACGTATATCTCTCTTCCAATATATCATTTGGAAATTATTTTACCGAATAAATATAGGCTCTAAAATAACTTTTCTCCAACATTAGAGGACTAAAATTTATTTGGCTAACAAATAATTTAGAATATTTATCATTTTTTATGAAAAAGATCTCATTATAAAATTCCATGGAGCAATATGGTACATGGATAACAGGTTCTTGAGACTCTTTTGTAGTGACAACTCTAAGTTCAGTAATCTTAAAAAACATTATGGAGGAAATGTCACCATTAGTAATAATTCTTGTTGTAATATGATTAGTATATATACTATTAGTTTCTAAAATTATACTATTATTAAGGTGGTTTTATATTTTTATGGTTTAGAACACGATTTTCTAAGTATTAAACAATATTTTAATAGTGTTTTTAATGTTTCTTTTGAAAATGTGGTGTTCAATTGTTTTTACTATAAAAGAAAATTTATTTTCGGCCTCTCAATTTGAAAATCTTCATGTTATTGATTTAAAATCTCTTTTTATCCAACATGTTAAATGTATAATTGTACAAGATAGTGGTTCATATCATTGGAATAGATTCCTTGGTCATTGCATCAAACACACACTTCTAAAACTCAACTAAAATTAACTAATATCAGATTTTCCAAAACTACACTTCAAAAATAACATTGTGTATGATCCTTTCTAGCATGGTAAGAAAAAAATATGCTTTTAAAAATAAAAAGTATGCACCACTTTAAAGGTCCTTGATCTTGTAAACCTTTATTTGATTAGAATAACCCATGTTTCATGTATAGGGGTAAATCTTGAAAAAATTAACTGTCTTTGATTATCCAAGATTTATTTTGGTTTATTTCATGGATCATAAAAATGATTCTTGTACAGTGTTTATTAAATATTCCAATAATGTAAAAAATTTAAAAGTTTATAAGATCATATCCATTTATAGTGATCTGGGGGAAGTGCTTAAAAATAAAATTTTTGATGAACATTGTATTTCACAATTTTATAATCATTCCTTTTACACTCCTAGGTTTCCTTAATATAATGGTGTTATTGAAATATAGAATATAGCTCTACAATAGATTGAAATAACTATCTTGAATAAATTTAAAATACCTCAATATTTTTAGGATAATGTTTTCAGTACCACTTGATATACCTTAAACATTGTTCTTATAAGATCCATCGTTAAAAAGATACCCTATGGTCTTTGGAAATGAAAAAACATAAAGTTGGGTATTTATGTTGTTTGGGTGAAAATGTTATTTTCTTAACTCTAAGGATAATATAAGAAAATTTTACACCAATTTTGATGATGTTATTTTTCTTCTGTACTCTAACTCTTAAAGCATATTAAATATTGAATAAATTGACTAAAACCATTGAAGAATCTATTCACATCAAATTAGATGATAATTTGACTAAACCACATCCATTAATTGATGATGTTGAAGTTGAATTATAACATTTTACCATACAATAACCATGTACTTCTAATGAAAATGATGTTAGGTATGTACTACCATATATACCATTACCCAAGGCAATGGTGAAATCTAAATACCACCATTTATAAAATGTTAACAGGGATTTATAAGATGATACTTATACTAGAATGACAATTTTAAATGAGATTAAACATAGTACTTTTTTTCACACATGTAACCTATGGATACTGATGTTTCAATTAATGGTGAAAATTAGGTACTGGAAATTTAAGAATATTTTTACCATTTAAAAAGTAACAACATTTAGACTACTTCTGGAATACATGATGATTATCCAATTGTTGGTACAAAATGTGTTTTGAAGAAAATATTATATAAGAAAGGTAACATCAATCAAAATAAAGATAGAATCATATATAAAGGCTATAATCAAGAGGAAGGAATTGATTATAGTGATAATTTTACACCCACCACATGTCTTGTTCCCATTAGAATATTATTTGAAGGCACCTCCCATTAAAATTTTAAAAATTTTAAATGGATGTTAAAAGTTCTTTTTTGAATTTATTTTTAACCCAAAAATGTATTTGTTGAAAAACCTCCCAATATTGATTATTAAATATATCCAAATCAAATTTTAAAGTTAAATAAGGATACATATGGTTTAAAATAATCCCACTAGACTTAGTTTGAGTGACTAAACAAATTACTATTATAAAATGATTTTAAAACAAGAAAATATGATATAGATGGTTTATAAAACTTTTTTCATAGGATTTATTAATTTTTAAAATATTTTTTGTTGAAAATATTTTTTGTTCAACAAATTAATAAATCTATAATTATTTTTCAAATTTAACAAGAAAATAATTTGAGATCATTTTCATAAATGTATTAAATAATTTCATTGGTTAACAAATTTATCGAAGTAAGGATAGTATTTTTCTAAGAAAAATAAAATACACCAAGAAACTATTAAAGTTTTTTTGAATTGATCAAGAAAATAAAATAAGTTCAAATATGAGTACTTAATATAATATAACATTGTATGAAACTATTAAATTAGTTTACAACAAGATTTTTTGAGTTATGATTATGAGTCTTATTTACCTTACTATAACCGAACTGAACATTGTGTTTAGTGTTTTTCTTTTTTGATTATTTTCATGTAAAACCTAAATAATCCCATTTAAATTCTATTAAAAGAATTTCTAAATATTTAAAAGTCCTTAAATACATTTATTTGTTTTATAAAAATAATAATTAATTTTACTATACATATATTTCATATATCGACTTTAGAGGATGCTAATTAGATAGGAAACAGACAAGTGAGACCTTTCACATACTTTGAAAATCATTAGTTTTATGGAGTAGAAAGAAGAAAATATATATTAAAATTTATAAGGGAAAGAGGAAGATATATATATATATATGGGGAGTTATTGTGCACAAATTATTTATATAGAAAACACTTTATTCTATTATGGGGTATCTTACATTTATTTTCCAATTATGTGTGGTAACACTAGTGTGATTAGTATTTATAGGAATAAAATTCAGTACTCATGCACTATGAACATTGATCTTAGCATCCTTTTTTGAGAGATCACTTTTGGAATAGATTTATCATGTAATAATTTGTTTGTTATATCTTCAATTTATAGATATTTTCATAAAACCTATAACTTTAGAATGGTTTTATTTTATTTATGGGGTTAGGTATGGAAAGATTAGAAAACTCACATTTGATATAGGAAACATTTAAGTATATCCATTCCTTAAATTATTTGAAAATATTTTTATCATTCCCGGAATATACTTTTACATACCTTTATGGCTACTTTATTTAAAAAAAATTATAATGGAGGATTTCAAATTTTAAAATATAAACTATTTTATCATTCCATATAACTTAAAATGGATAAGAATATTTTACAATGTAGATTCTTTAGTTATTATTTGTTTTTTTATTAGTATCTATTTTACTTTATAAAATATTGAAATTATTTTATTCATGGATATCTTTTCAATGTATATGAATTATTCATTATCTATTTATCCTTATTTATGGGTTTTTGATAATCACAATGGTGGATAATGTTATAGTGGTTTATTTCATTAATCTCTATTTGAGTATAATTTATAAATATATTAATAAATATATTTTGAAATTAATTATGAAATATTGAAATTCATTTCAAAATTAATTTGGATATTCATATTATTTATATCCTAGTAACCTATTTATGTTTTTTGATAATAATAAAGTGGGTAAAGGTATTAATACTTTGATTTAATTTGAGGTTATAGGGTTTTAATATTAATTTATTTTTTCTAATCCTTTTAAAATTTTAATTTATTTATTTTATCTTAAAATCTATTTTACATTTCATCAGGAAATACATAAACTAATTTAGAAATTTTATTGAATATAATTATTTGAAATGAATCATGTATTTTTATTTTTACTCGGTTAAATTTTATTTCAAGTGATTTTTATCATTAAAGTGGTGGAGATTGTTATGCCTATCACTTGCTTAAATTTCTTAATGATCACAAACAAAATTTACTATTAAAACCATAGAATTTTAATATATTCTTGTTATTATTATTGGATATCATTTGGGGAAGTTTAATAATTTATCTACTGACTGAAAAGTAGTTTAGAGGGATATTGTGAAGGTCCTCATTGGAAAAAAGCATCGGCTCCACATAGGAAAACCACTGTCTAGATATGGTGGTAAAATCATAAGCACTTAAGCACTTCCAATCCCCATTGGTTAAAAAATAGAAGAACATCATACAACCAGTATGGTTGAAATTATCAGTCGAATATTATCCTAGCCAATGAACCATCCAATGGTGTCTATAGTCCATCCAATTAACCTTTTACAAAAAGTCATACAAGTCATTATGGGTCATATGTTATATCCTCTCTCATCTCCAAATAACTATTTTGGAATCCCAACACTTCCAAAAACACTATGGGACATATTGAGTCTATAAATAAACCCAAATAAGTCTTAGAAAATTTTAGTTACAATTTTGGATTTACTTGTGCTCCATTTTTTGATGATTATTGTAATGTTTTTCTCTCTCATTCCTCTATCTCACTCACTATCATATTTCTATTTCAATAATACTTAGATGATTTTGATAGTGTGTTGTAAAATTTATGTTCTTAACAAAACATCTTTTTCTTCTTTTTCCTATTAGGTGATCACTAGAACCAAATATAGGGTTTTTAGGTTTCTTTCTTTCACCATATAAAAGAAATAGTTTTTGGGTTTCATTTTATAACCATTAAAAATAAAAATTATCTTTGTTTATATTGGGTTTCCTAATAAAAACAATTAAAAAAAGGTTCTTTAGGGATATTATCTTTCGTTGAAGCCAAGGGATTAACAAAACCCTCAATCCTTTGTGGGGAGGAAACATAAGAACTCATATTGACTATTGACTGAAGTAATCTATCATCTTGGATTGTTTTTTATTTATATTTCCCTATCTTCTATTTTTAGTTGTACTTAATCCTTAAAATTTTATTTTTCACATTATTTTATCACTATATTTATTTTAATTTTTAAATAATAAATTCTCCTCCCTCATTCCATCATAATCATACCAAAAATTTCCTCAATATGATCTCTATGATCATTTATAGTTTTACTCATATTTGATGATCCAAAAACTGTATTGTTCTTCTAGTCATAATCTATATTCTGGTATTTCATGTGTTTAGTCAAAAAATTATAACATCCATTTATTATTTGATAATTTTATTATTCTTCCAACTCATCATGAAAAAATTTTATTGAATAAAATAATGTTAACACCGAAGAATGATTTGAAAAAGGCCATTTTTGTGCTCAGTTACAAACTTCATGAACACTTTAAACCCATCCTCATACTACTTTTTATATTATTGTAATCCCTCCATTTTTTCCATATTCATCCTATTTGGTTCAATAATATTCATATCTAATAGAAATTAAATAAATACACATAAGGTATTCATGTAATGAATTATTTTTTACAAGTTCAAATTATATAAAATATAACATTAATAATATGACTATAAATTATAATACATGCATATAAAAAGTATATAAAAGAATAGATATAAAATTTATTTATATAATACATTGAAAATATTTACTTATAATAAAAATTTTATATATAAATATAATTTTATATAATATATATATATACATAGATATGTAAACAAATTAAATATTTATACACAAGCATATAATTGTGTGTGTGTGTTTGTTTGTCTGTAAAATGTAAATATACATGTGTGTGTGTGTGTGTGTGTCTATATATATATGTTTGTATGTATGTTTATTGAAATAAAAAAATTTAAAAGTATGAATGATAAATTTAAATAATTTTCTTGAAAAATACATTACATACATAAATGAATTATACAAAATTTATATGTGTATTAATTGAGAACATTTTATATTATGTATATATGCCTTTATTTATATATAAATAAATAAATTTCTACACATATTGATATATAAATACAAAAACACAACTAAAAACATATTGACATATATAAAAAAAGGTGAAACACACACACACACACACACACATATATATATATATGGGTATATATATGTGTGTGTTTGTCTGCACAAATATATATATATGCAATTATGAGAAGAACAACCACAATAATCAGAGATAAAATTAATCATATTTTTTATATATAAATTAATAGGAACACACATATTTATATATAATGATTTAAAAATATATAGAATCATATTTAAAGATGATTATAGTAAGTAGAACAAGAAACCATGAAAAAAACATGCATAATTGATTGAAAAATCCATGAAAATTAGTTTTTAACAGAAGACCATTGGTTTTGAGCATAGATACATCAAAAGTGTTCCATAGAGGCAGTAAAAAAGTTCATGTTTTGTAATGACCGGAACTATGAGGAGTTAATACATGGCAATTAGGGGTATTTTAAAATGAGGGAAATGGTATTATCAGAGTTAACAAAAACTCATTGATAAATGAAACCTTTATTATCACTAAAACTCTATGAACTAGGAAATTAAAGATTTTATTGGAGATATATTTAGTGTTGATAAATACATAACATTATTAGTGCTAATTTTTACACTAATATAAGAATATTTATTAGTGCTAAAATTATTACTGATAAAACACAAACTAAAAAAACACTAATTTTTTAAATATATGTTTTGATAAAAAATAATATATATATATATATATATATAATATTAATAATTACTAATTATATAAACGTGTATAAAATTAAAAAAATTACATAAAAAATATTAATAAGTATTAATTAAATTTAAATATTATTATTTTAAAAAAGTTTTATTCAGTATTTAAATATGTAAATATTTTAGACTAAATAAAAATATTTAGTATTTCCTAGAACTGTTTACTATATCTTATTTAAATAAAAAATAAATTAAATATATTTTACTAATAAAATATAAATATTAAATTTCTCTCTACTGTATTTTAAAAAATTAATCATTATTTTGATTTTAATTAAATTTATTTGAAAAAAATTAAAAGATAAAATTGATGTCTATTATGAAGAATATTAAAATACATGATTATATATATATATATATTTGTTTGTATTTTTTTATTCAAATTTATTTAATTATATTTGAATTCCAATAATTACTATTATTATAAATAATTAAATATATAAAATAATGTCATTAATAATATTTTAAAAATATTAATATTTCTATACAAATTTGATTGACTATATTTTAGTTAAATAAAGTTATAATTTCATTATAGTCAAACATATTGATATTATATTCTAACTACACACACACATGCACATTGAAAATGTATATGTGAATATGTCTATGTATGTATTTATATATTTATGTTTGTGTATACTATAAACATACATTTTTTTGGAAATATTACATAATATTAATTAATATTGTTATATAAGTATTAATAATTACTACTTATATAAAATCTCTATAGTATTAGTAATATTATAACTATGAAAATATAAAACTTATTAATTTTATTTAAATATTATAGGTTTTATTTTTAAAAAATAATATTAATTATATATATGTATAAATATCTTAATATGTTCACTTATGTGTCGAATCACCATGTTGAGTGTGAAGGTATGATCTCTAAGGTTCTTGGTGATGATAAATCAATGGGTTTTTCATCATTCTATGGAATTTCCAGTGGATCCTTTGTAATCCTCAAGGATTGTGTCCCACAATGGATCATTATAAAAGGTAATATTTCCCTTGTAGTGGCCTCTAATGGTTCTACTTCTGAGTGAATCGAGCATTGTAAGTACTCCTTCATCATTTGTATTTCATTTTCTAAAGGTATAAAATCATGTAAGGTCTCTGAATTAGTTTCAAAGTTAGATTCTATTTGGGGTTTTGTGAATTTAAATGTGTAACCCCCGGGCGTAGATTCTCCCAGGTTCTTTTCCCTTCTATTGAAATGAAATGGATTTCCAAGAGTATTGGTTTGATTAGCCTTTTTCCAAGTATCCTTGGGATTCATGAATATAATTTTAATTTCAACCTTAACAAGTTTAACAAAACTTTTGTGCATGTATGGGTCAATATACAATGCCTAAATTGGGTCTTATGGCATCCCTAAATGCTTTCTGACATAGTTTCAACAATTATAATTCCAATTCAAATGGACAATGAAACAGAAATGGTTAGTCATATTCCTTTTGTAAGGATTCTAGTCAAGATTGATCAACGAAGATATGCAACTAGGAATTCTATTAACATAAAAATCAAAAATACCACAGTGCATCAGAATCTTGATTTTATAGATGAGACTTCCAAGGATGAAGAAAAGGTAGGGGATGCTAAGTGTTTTACAATGATTGATTGGTGTGTAGGGATCTCTCCTCAGACTACTCCTATCCTTCCTTGTGATGAAGCTAAGTCAGTGAACTCTCATAACATGTTGAATCTTAATAATCCTAAAATGTCTTGGGCCAACCAGGTAAATGAGTCTCACCTATCTACATCTTTCAATGAGTCCCCCCGTATAGGATCAAGGAACAAGAATACTAAAAAGGAGTATGATGATAGTCAGGGGTCTAAGAAAATCTCTATTCAATCTGATTATGATTTTAAAATTTGGAATAAATAGAGATAGAAGGCCTACAAGGGTTGAAAAGAAAAACATAAAATTGAGGCGTCTACCTCACTGAAATCCAAAAACAAAATGGCTTCTACTTATTTTTAATAGAGACTAATTAGAAAGTGCAGCTTTACACCTAAAAAGGTAAGTAGGAGGTTGAACATAGGGTAGAATAAGGTCAAAAATTAGATCGGCATGTCTCAAATAAGATGTAGTATTTGGAAAGGGGTAAATACTAGGCCAGTAAAGTCCCCATTAATACAGGGATATATGTAGTTGATCGTAGAATGGAAACACATGTTGGTGATGAAACATCACTGGTCACAAATTTGACTATGTCTAATGTGATTTACAAAAATTATGTGCTCCACAAATACGATGGGAGTTTTGTTTATACATATATTGGTAACAGGTCTTTGGTTTCTGATGTTTACGTTATGCAGAACCCTATTTTCTCAAATCATTAGTGGGGAAATGGATTAGAAACCAAATCTATTCAAAGAAAATGTTTATAATCTTCTTATGTAAAGGATATGTAAAGGTTTGATAATATTAAGTCCCTATCTGGAAGGTAGGATGATAATGAAACAAGATCTATAGAAGCACTATTGAAGAAACAGGTTGACACTGATCACGACCCATGTGGATTGCAAACCCCATATGCTACAATGGTTCAGATAGAATTTGGATTGGGTTCTTAATTTTCTAAGGGGAGGGATATCCAAAATTTTGTCATTACTTCTTTAATTACTCCTACAAATATTCAACTACAGAAGGAAAATTCTCTATCAAAGGTCAACACACATAACACTTTTGATTTTCCTGCATCTAGAAGCAGTGAGGAGGACGGTCAGAGAAATGATAATTAATTTGGAGATGAATAAATGAACGAATTTCTGGCCACAATACTCTTGGATGATTGAGGTGGTCCATGGATATATGTAAAAATATGGAGAAGAAGTCAGAATCCCCATTGTAGGGGTAGGTGTTCCTCCCACCACAGTATGAGCACCTAATCTCAAGCTACATGAGTTTTCAATTCTTCTTTTCTTATGTTTTTATCATTGCTAATATTATTATTAGTTGTTCCTCTTTGTAATTAATTTTATTTATTAAATAAAGGGTAAAATGTACCCTAAACTTTTCAAAATAATTATTTTCAATCATTTAAATTTAAAATAAATCTTTTCATTATTTTTTTTGTAATCAAATTATATGTTTTATAAAAATAAAAATATTTCTTATTAAAATTCATATATTTAAACTTATATTTCTATATAAAATTTCATTTATTATATTTTAATAAAATAACTTTTTTATAAATTATTGGGTAGGTTCAAAAGCCCTAACCCATTGATTGAAAATAATTAAAATGTACAAAAAGTGGGTTAGAACATAAATAATAGAAGTTTTCCCAAATAAGGATTGTTAGCCAACTCAATAGAGATTGCACATACTATGATGATATATTCATACACCCCAAGAACAGGTATGGCGTACCCTCCTCCAAGTCATAATGTACTTCCATAGTCCACCTTCATCACCAGGGGGTTTATTAATGAGTTTATCATTTTCCATATATTCCACTTAGGCTCCATCACTTTGCTGCTCTTCCTTCTCACTAGAATCATAGGAATGAAAATCAAATGAATTATGAAAACTATACCTTATGGTCATTCATTATGATGATAATTTTCAAACATTTGGGACAACTTTTATCTTAGATACATCCATGGGAGAGTTAAATAATGCAGTTTCCTTGATATCAATAGAACCCAAGACTAACATGCTCATTGAAATAACCGCTTCCAAAATAAGGGAAGCAAAAAATTTCACCTAGTTCCCCCTCATCCATGACATCATGGAGCTCTTTAGGGGACCTATAAATCACTATAGTACATTAATTAGCATACTCAGTAGAGAGTTTGTTTTCAGACTTACACCGTATTGAGGATGCATCTAGTTCAAGTGAAGAAAGAGATATAGGCACAACTTGGTCTAGCCCTGAACAATTCATGGAATCAGATACATCACTAGGAAGGGTATCCTTCCCTATCCTATCATCCTCAGACTTCTCAATAGTAAAAAATTATGTTGATTCCATTTGGTAAGAATACTCATTAATTCAAGGATTTTCACTAGTGTGAAAATAGAAATCACATTTCTTGGGTTTCTTGGTCAAAATAGAAACCATTTTCGACTTACATTTAACTTTTGTAGTAACCAAGAGTTTTTAATAACATAATTATGATTCCTCTTCAATTTATGCAACAAGATAAGCATCATACTCTCATTTACTATATTCACCATATTATTTTTAAACCTCAAAACAAAGAGCCTCCTTAATATAGGTTCCTACATGAACCAATTTTCCCTTGGCCACCTCTTCATTGGAAAAGTCATCCAAAGACATTGCAGAGATTGAAAAATTTTCTAACATAGATGAAACATCCCTAGATATATGCACACATGGATCATGAGACCACATAATTGGAAACTTCTTCCTTACATGTTGATTACCACAATGGGAACTAACAAAAACCTATAACTCATGAGACTACTTTTAACATTTAGGGATATCAAGTGGAACCTTCCTCACCCATTAATGAACATAGATGGAATCAACATTAATTGAAACATCGAGTTGGAAGACACCCTAAGTGCATCCATAAGGATAACCCTGACACTCCCCATGAATTTTAGAACAAAATATCCCCTTCCCCTTCTTGTCGTTGTCATTCTCCACAAGACCATTCATGTCACAAAAATAAAAAATAATATTTTCCTTAAAATTCTATTTTTGTGACCAATGACCTTAAAATCCAAAAAAAATTATGATTCATTTTCATAATCAATTCTCAAATATAATTTATTCTTTATGGTTGGGATAAAAACCGTGTCAACTAAAGTGGAAAAAAGATCAATTTCTTCCAACATATGATCACAAAGAACAAATATATTGTTTTTAGTTTCCTTATCTATTTTTTATCTGTACACCAATAAAAAATTCATTGTCACACATAATTCATGGGTGAAAAATAATCTAGTTGAGGTCATAAATTCTAACCCAAACCTACACAGAGGAATTACTGTTCTCAAGAGGATTAAATTTGTAATCACACACCTATATATGAAGATACCTGGGTTTAAGACGGATAGAGTTGAACCCCATTGCCTTCGATTTCAACACCTCATACTAGAAAATAACATGAAAGAACCCACCACCCAACATGATACAACTTAATGAATTAATACCCCAAATAGAGGATAACTGATCAAATAAATCATGCATCCCCTATGGTCTAGAACCCCACTAAAGAATTAAACAATAAAGAATATAATTTTGACATAATTCTATCCATTTCATGATGGCTTCCTCATTTTTGATGACATGAGTGATACTTCCCTACTTCTAAATACTTCCAGCATCTACATCCTTAAATTGGAAGAAGTTTTGTTTCTATATTCATTGGATCACTTCACTATAGAGAATCTTTCCTTAACTCCAATGGAACCAAGAGAGGGTCTAGTATGTTCATATAAATCATCCTTAGGTCTATCCAAAGGCCTTTCAAAAAATATATTGAAGCCCAAGTAATGTGAAAGATCCATGATAGTGTATAAAACCTATATGTTGTTTCCACCACTATGGAGGAGATCTCAAGCCCCAGTATACATCCTCTAAAAACCCAAATAAAATTAATTATGGATATTATAAATAATTACATATATAATAATACTAATTATAATTTTAATTTAACATTGAAGTTTTCTAAAAAAGTTATTTTTTATAATATAATGGTTAATTATTTTAATTAATTTAATTAAATTAAAGATATTATTTTCATTTCCAATAAATTTATTTTGATAATTATATTCAGTATAACTATATATATAATATTTATATAATATATATATTATTTTGTCAAAACCCATCCCATTGGGGCTCGTTTCACGAATCCCCATGCCCATCTCCAATAGGCCAGGGGCTGGTGACTCATACCGAGTAGGCATATCACTAACTTGGGAGGATTGTCTAAGTACTTGTACACACATAATCATCTCCAGACCCACAATTTCTAAAAAGTAAAAACCAAGAAGGAACAAACTTCAGGCATACAACTAAGCCGATCAAACATAGTACAATGGAAATTAAAGCACGGAAAGTTAATTGGGGCAGAATACAAGCCAACCAAAAGAAAGAGTCTTCAAACTAAAAATTCCAACCTGTAAGAAAAAAATAGGTATTGTGACTGCTTCTTATATTAGTAATAACACCTCAACTTATAAGGAAATCCAAAATCTTAGTCTGGTCCTAATCCACCTAGGACTCAATCAAAAGGCCACTCATCTGCACAAGATATGATATGTGCGGGAAAATCCTGTGCATGGGTGATTATGACAATACTCTGTAGGGGACTCTGGAAACCACAAATAAATACACAATGTAAAGGTAAAATCATATCTATGTTTTTTATGTCTACTAAATATATAATAAGAAAAAAACATCTAGATATACTCAAAATCTCAGACCCATAGTCTAGAGGTAAGTCATAACCGCTGCATACCCACTCTTGGGATCCGGTCTAAAGATTCTACAAAGCACTCATCCTAGATAACTCATTCCATGAGTCTAAAAACTCTGATGAATTTCGTCTGAGAAGTACTATACTTCAGTAAAATCCATGAGATAGATTGATTAACTGATAGATCTGAAGATAGAACAAATACCCTAATTCTAAGAGAACACACTTCTGAGTGGAAAAGATCAAGATACACATATGAGGATCAATTTCAGGGCCTTGGAGGATACCAGAACTCATCTGAATTCACCTACAATGTAGAGGATCGTAATCCTGTATTATTGTTCACATCGATACCAGACTCTTCCTAGGGTCAAGAATGCTTATAAGATCTCACTCTGGTCCTCTCATTGGGATTCTGAATCTATCAATAAAGTCTTTCTAACGGGATCATACTCTTGTGGATGGAAATAATACCTGACCTTTTTGGGGAACAAGAAAAGGGGGTACTAACAAAAATGAAAATTATCCAGGTAATGGTGGAAAAGTATATCAAGCCATGTAGAAAAAGTTACATGGCATGTATAAAGGTCACATTTCATGTCCTATGACCCTGTGTACTGCCCATGTACAATGGCCCATTTTGAAGGCATGGTGTGTAGAAGGAGGTATACATGGCATGTAAGAGAGTGACACACCTTGTTCCACTATTAGGGGAGGACTTCGTATACACTATCCATGTTCCCATACATGGATTTAACCCATGTGTCTCATATTGTGTACTGATACATAGGGTGGTCTGTGTATCTGGCCATGTCTAGCACTATGGTGGAGTAAATACTGTTTATTCCACCCCATGTCCATGTATCTCTATAGATACACACCAAGTCCTTGTAAAGACCCACACACCATATGGAAATAGTCACATGTTGTGTCTATGCTTCATTAATGGAAAACACCTAGCCTCCATTGATCTGGCCCCACATGCCATGTTCATTGGGATACACATCATGTGAATCGTGATTTTCAATAATCGTTGTTCTTCATCATCATGCCTCAAGTTCTCCACTAATCTTCAATTAGTCCATCCAATTATCATGATACTCTAGGTTTGAGGTCATCCCAACATCCCATAGTTGATTCTATTTGTTTTGGGCCTCTGATCGATCCAAAAAATGATTCATGGTCCACCCTCATGACGAACTCTCTAAGAATGATCATCCCTGATCTGCGCTAGTTCATCATTTGTCGTCTTCATCTCGCATTTACTAGGTTGTCACAATGTTTTATCTCTAGTTTGGGATCGTTTCTTTGAGAAAATGAATCTCAATGATCCTTTATCTGTTGCCCAATGAATAATGTGAAGAACGTGGGCCAAATAGGGAAAAAATTCAATAAATAAGAAGTGGAAAGAACCTCTTCGTTTTTTTTCCATAGCATCGATCCACGTCAGTTAGTAGTATTAAAAGATAGAATAAAAAACAACTAGTATAATAATCATGAATTAATTCCCATTATCAAAATCCCCAACGGAAATGAATATAAACACCCAACCGCAAGAACACACGATCTATGGATCAACCTATTCATGGGTTTATCATATTTTTTCATTTAATCAAATAACAAAGACAAATACTAAATAAAAACCCTACCTTTATTTAGTCGAATAACGATCTCCACATTGCGTTTGTTGAAAAGGATCACTGAATCTGAGATGTGTCGATCGATCACTCTGTCATCATCTACCAATGGGTTCTCCTCCAAAGCGAAAATAACAATCATCAATTCATAAGGTTATGTGGCTAACCCTACAAATTTTCCATAAGTGGGTATTAATAGGCTTGTATTAGGTTGTTGCGTTAAGGAAATGTTTAAAATAAAATAAAACATTAATTTATTTCATTTCCTTTAAAACCACCAAAAACAACTTTTGTAGTCGACTCGTACTAGTCGATGTCAGGACTTACCTCAGGTAAGGTCGCTACTCTGAATGCAATAGTGCCCTCATATTTCTGATCTGGGAACCCTTTTATAAGATATTCCAATTTTTCAAGAAAACCACTCCCACGTGCAATTTAAAGGTTTAAATTATTTCAAACAATTATTCTGGGAACTCTGTGACTCAGAATCACACATCATCTCATATCCTTGTATCATAATAATTCTATATAATATTCAAAAATAAGACACACAAAACATGAGTCATTACAGTACCCCCACCTTTGGGATTTTAGGTTCCGGAAATTCCAAAACAGAAGGTTACTCAAACAAATTTGTGTATTATGCATGAATTAGAGCCTCCCACTCCCCCATTATCTTTTCAAGATTCCCATGCTACCACTAGACACAAAATAGGGTAGTCGTTCACCTATGAAGGATCCTCTCTTATCGATCCTCGATATCCACTACGTATTCTACGAAGGTCACTCTATCCTCGATGTCCACCTAACCCCAGTTGATGATGTGTGATGGGTCATGCGCATACCTCCTCATCTGTGACATATTGAATACATCATGAACCTGGTGAAACTGTGGAACCAGATCTAGGTAGTACACCACTTCTTCAACTCTGTGTAGTATCTGAAAATAGCCGATCAACCACGGAGACAACGTGTGTCCCCAACCAAATCTATAAAACCCTCATCAAGGTGAGACCTGGAGGAAAACATGTTCCCCCTTGTAGAATTATAGAGGTCTCCATCATATGGCATCATAAGACATTTTCAGATCTATTCAGTCTTATTTTTCTCTTGGATGATCTACATATTCTTTGTGGTAGCTCGGACCAATTTTGGACCCATGAGTGCTGACTCTCTGGGGTCATTCATGCAAAGTGTTTATTGGTAGGGTCTCCCATATAAATCATCAAATGGTTCCATACTAATGGTGGGGTGGTAGTTGTTGTATTAAAATTCCACCATTGGTAGGTGGTCCTACCAAATATGAACAAAGTCCAAGATATAGGCTTGCATCATATCATCCATAAATTGAATGGTTCTCTCAGTCTTGCCATCTTTTTGGGGATGGAATGATGTGCTCAATTATAGATGTGTCCCAAACACCTCATGTAATCCCTTCCACAACCAGGATGTGAAACATGAATTTTGATCCAAGACTACCATTGAAGGGACATCGTGAAGCCGAACTACCTATTGAACATATAAGTGTCCCAAGATCTCTACAGAACTCTGCTCTTTAATAGCTAGGAAGTGGGACGACATGGTGATTCAGTCAATGATCACCCATATAGAATCATGTGACTTGGACATTCGTGTTAATCCCATCATGAAGAACATCAATATTCCATCCCACTTCCTCTATGGAACTTTCAGGGGTGATCTAGCCCTATTAGAACCTAGTGCTCAGCCTTCACCTGTTGGAATATAAGGCATCGAGAAATGATCTTTTCTACTACCTTCTTCGTCCCTGTCCACCAGAACTAATTTCAAAGGTCCCAGTACATTTTTTCCACTCCAGGATGTACCATCAAGGGTGAAATATGAAACTCCCTTATAACTTCCTCCCGGAACACCACTAGCACTATTGTGCATCCTATGAAAATAACTACATTCTCCCTACCTTGTGAATATCCATCAGAAGTAGGTCATGTGGATAACAGATAAAGTAAAGTAGCATAGTTGACATCCCCGATTTGTTCCCCCTGAATAATTTTAATTATGGAGGGATGAAAACCATCGACTGTAGATAAGATACATCATCTCCATCCACGAATAATAACTACAACGAGGCCAATTTCTTTGACTCCTTGCTAATCAGTTGTTAACTCGATCTCTAACAGACAGTATCTTCCACAACTTTCCCATTCTGAGGAGTATATATTATCTCAAAGTCATAATGTTGGAGGAACTATATCCATCGCCTCTACCGTAGATTCAGATCCTTTTGCGATAAGATGACATGAGGCTCTTATTGTCAAAGTAGATGAAAAATCGTTTTCCCATCAGGTAGTGTCACCGAATCTTCAATGAAAATAATACCACTTCCAAATCAAGATCATGTGTTACATATTTATTCTCATGTGGTCTTAGATGGTGTGAAGCATAAGCAATCATGGCCCACCTCTGCATTAAGATACAACCATTCCTGGTTCCTGATGCATCACCCGAAAAATACGTACTCGACACCCTCTTCTATAAATCTAAAAAACAACATGCTCATTAAACTATTGCTAAACTACTGGAAATCCAGCAGGCACCTCTCTGTTCATGTGAAAGGCATCCCCTTTCGGGTCAAGGCTTCCATCGATGATGATACCTGGAAGAAAACAGGGATAAATCTCTGGTAGTATCCTGCCATCCTAAGGAAGCTTCGCACCTCTGTCAAACACTGGGGTGGATCCCATGGTAACACCTCCTCAACTTTAGATTGGTCCAATTCTTCTCCATCAGCTGAAATAACATTCCCCAGAAAGTGGACCTCCTTTTTCCAGAATTGAATCTTCATGAGATTCCTATAAATTTGGTGCTCTCAGAGTATGTCTTGAACCATTAAAAGGTGTCTCACATGATCCTCCTCTGACGCCAAGTAAACAAGGATTTTTTCGATGAAGACCACTACGAATCAATCTATGTATGGATGGAAGATCCAATTTATAAGTCACATGGACACTATGGGGGTGTTTGTCATGCTGAAAAGAATCACCAAGTATTCTTAGTGACTATAGAGACATTTGGAAGCCGTCTTCAGTATATCCTCATCTCGTACTCATATCAAGTGGTACTCTGATCGAAGGTCAACCTTATAGAACCATTTATCCCTTCTAAACTGATCAAAGAGGTCGTCGATCCTATGTAATGGATACTTTTACTTCACTATTACCTTATTTAGGCACTGTCAATCCATGCACAAACTCATACTCCCATATTATTTCTTCAAAAACAAAACTGGGGCTGCCCAAGGTGATACGAAGGGTCTTATGAATCCCTTACTCTACAAATATTCCAACTATATCATCAACTCGTAAAGCTCTAAGGGATCCATCTGATACACCGGTGAGGATATTGGTGTCGTCCAGGGGTGTAAGTCAATGTAGAAGTCGATCTCCCAGTAGGGATGTAATCTTGGAAAATATTCAGGAAAGACATCCTCATACACTGCCACTACTTCTGGTAATTGTAAGCTTGCAACATCTACTACCCTGAGTGTAAAGCAATCCAACTCATGAGTGATCGGAAACACCCTCCAAAGCATGAGACCATTTTGTGCTACCTATGTTTACTTTTCACCAACAAATGAAAACCTCATTCCATCACTATGGAAACACTACACTCTTCTCCTAAAGCATTAAATTTGGTCATAGACTGAAGATAACTAATAAATATTGTGAATGAAATTGTACATCATCGATACTGCCACCAATAGGTTTCAATCGAAACTCTCACCTCCAAGGGTTAGATCACATTGTTAGTAAAGATGTGTTATCATAGAGTCTCCTCTTGTAGGTGTCTCCAAGTGTAATGGTCAAGTTAATGGATCTACAAGGACCTAATGGTTTCGTAAAAGTCATGTGGATAATAAATAATGACTGGAACCTGTGTCTATGTGTAAAGAAGATAGGGTATAAAAGACACAGATCATACCTCAAATCATCCCTAGAGTCCCTGTGTCATACACCATGACTGCATACAGTGCCCCCCCCCCCCCCATATCACCTAGCTCCCTGAGCCTAGTGAGGACCTTTTATATGTGGTGGTGGAAGTAGATCAAAGTAACTACCAACTCCTGAAGCTCTCCCTACTCCTCCGTCATGTCCACTTCCATGCAGGTCTGTCTGCTCCACTCTCTACCTCTACATCGGTGTCCCATCTATATCATCTATATTAGTAGCTCAACGGGTTGGATAGTCTCTCGAAAGATGTCCTCTGTAGTCTCATGAGTAGGGTCGCCTCTCCCTAGGCAGACTACATCCATCTTGAGAGACCTGTAATTCAAATCCCCTTTATTGGGACCTCGTGTGATGTCTCCCATATCTCAATCCCTATGTTTGACATCGAATACCTACTTCCAAGGTCTCTACACCTATACGCCTACTTCTGATTTACATTGTCTATCTATACTCATCCAAGAAGCTATTGACCACCAAATATCTCTCAA
This sequence comes from Viscum album, assembly GCA_963277665.1. NCBI lineage: Eukaryota > Viridiplantae > Streptophyta > Magnoliopsida > Santalales > Viscaceae > Viscum > Viscum album. The sequence goes on from OY728145.1 coordinate 488,253,105, forward strand.
ACACTCCCACATAAGTTGAAATTAAAATAGGAACTACACTAGCTCAAATGGCCCATCACTGACCTCACTCAAAGGTACGATCTCTAACGTACTTATCCATGACCATGTCCATCAAGTGCCTATCAAGGTTGGTGAACCTAAATTAATAGACATCCACTATCAAACTACCCTGCTGGAGCTGAAGAAGCATTTGGATATACACTAATCTCAGTGTAACCAAAGATAAATCCTCCCTAAAGAGTCACTCGAACTCCGTCCACGAATGAGTGTCTTCATCATGAGTTTGCATGGTCAAAATATTCCATCTTCCCATTGAACCCTAAAGAAGGATCGCTCCTAGGACTACCATCTATTGGGTTGGTGTCCTTATGAGACGGAAAACTCTAGCCACCACCTCAATCCATTCCTCAGCCGCCTGAGGGTCGGTCTTGCCTCAAAACCTGATGGGTATTTGTCTCTGATACTCATGGAGCACAATAAGCCGATGCTCCTCGTCTCTTGGTACTGTAGGTACAACATGCTTCCCCACTAGTAGTGGTATAGTAGGTGCAAATCCAAGAGATAAAACAGGTGGAACCGGTCCTTGAATCAAAGCCTCGTCACTGAGGGGGTCATCGTTGTGATCGAGCTACTAAATCCTAGCATGTATGCATCACAAAGGCATCCTGTAAAGAAAAAAGTTGTACCATGGTCAAGAGTATATCTAGATATATGAAGCAGAAGGACATATAAAACACATCCCATTCTTTTATGATGCATGTACCATTTTTTTGTTCCACTATAACTATTTTTTTCATGTACCGAGTCGAAAACCCGGGTTATCGGAGTCCTAGTGTATGGACATTTTGGTCATTCGCACCAACACTAGGGTATCAGGCCTGAAAGCCGAGATCGAAACAATTATCAATGTTTTCCCAAACCAATCTCACATACTCTTTTTCCAGAGGTAGATTTGACCACCTCTGATACCACTCTGTCACGACCCGTCTCAGTGGGTCTTATGCTGTGACTCCCCAAGCATGCCTCTAATAGGCCAGGGGCTAGTGACTGGAACCATGTAGGCATATAACTAACTTGGGAGGCATTTACTAATTACTTGTACACACACAAACATCTCCAATCCCACAAGTGCTGAAAAGTAAAACCACTAAGGAAAAAAATTCATGCATACAACTAAACCCAATCAATAGTGTACCATAGAAAGTAAAGTGTGGAAATTAAACTAGGGAAGAATACAAGATCACCAAAATAAAGAGTCTACAAACTAAAAACGTCCAACCTATAAGCAAGAAATTAGGTTCTGGGACTGCTTCTCATGGATGCAGGAACCCCACAACATGTAAGGAACTCAAAAATATTGGTCTGGTCCCGGTCCACCCCGGACTCCGTCAAAAGGACTCTCATTTTCACAAGACATGATACATGTGGGAAAATCCTGTGCTGGGTGAGTATAACAATTCTCAATAGTGGACCCCAAAAAACAAAAATCAACACACAAAGTAAAGGTAAATTCATCACTACACCGTATATGTCTACTGAACATATAACAAGAGAAACACATCTAGATATACTTGAAATCTGAGAACAATAGTATAGAGGTAAGTCACAATGACTACATACCCATGTTAGGGATCCAGTCCGAAGATTCAACAAAGCACTTGACTGGGAGAACTCACTCCATGAGCCTGGAAGCTCTGATGACATCCATCCGAGAAGTACAATTGAGAAAATCCATGAGATAGATAGATGCACTGATAGGTATAATGAGAGAACAGATACAATAATTCTAGTAGAACACACTCATGAGTGGAAGTCTTCATGATACACAGATGAGGATCACTACTAGGGCCTTGGAGGATACCACGACTCATCTGGATTCACCTGCTATGTAGAGGATCAGTGTCCTATAAGATTATTCATGTCGATACCTAAATCTGCATAGGGTCATGAATGGGTAGAGGATCTCACTCTGGGCCTCTCAGAGTGATTCTAACTCCATCTAGAAAGTCATGAGAAAGTGATCATACTATTGTGGATGGAAATGACACATGACATTCTATGGAACGAGCAAAAAGGGCACTAACCCAAATAGAACTTGTCCAAGTTATGGTGGAAAAGTAAATCAAGCCATGTACAAAATGTTACACTGCTTATCAAAATGTCACATGTCGTGTCCTATAACCTTGCGTATTGCCCGTGTACAATGGCCCATGTCAAGGCATGGTCTGTAGAAGGAGGTATACATGGCGTGTAAGAGAGTGACATGTCATATTCCACAATCTGGGGAGGACTCTGTGTATGCTGGATATGTTTCTGTACATGGATTCAAACAATGTGTCTCAGACTATGTACCAGTACCCGGGGTGGTCCTCGTATCTAGCCAGGTCTTTCCATGTGGTGGAGTACATGATGTGTACTCCACCCTGTGTCCGTGTATCACCCCAGATACATTCCAAGTATATGTAAGGACCCACATGATGTGTGAAAATAGTCAGATGTCGTGTCTACTCTTCATGCATCATGAAACCCTAGCTTCCATTGATGCCTTCCCCACATTTTATATTCTTCAGGATACACGTCGTGTGTATCACAATTTTCCAAAATCGTTGTTCTTCATCACCATGCCACGAGTGCTCCTCTGATCTTCGATCCAACCATCCAATTTTCACAATGCTCCAGGTTTGAGTTCGTCCCAACATTTCATAACCATTTCCATTAGTTTTTTTCCTTTGTTCATCCCCAAAATGAATCCTAATCCACCAACACAGGCAATTCTAAAAAAACAATCCTCCTAGATCTAAGCTGATTCCTCGTTCACCATCACCGTCGAAAATATTCTAAGTCATCTCGAAGATCAATCTCTAGTTTGGGATCGTTTCATTGTGAAATATATTCTCAATTATTTGTTTTCCACATCCCCACGAAGAATGTGAAGAATGTGGAGCAAGGGGAGAATTAAAAAACAAGAAGTGGAATGGTCCTTTGGCGTTGTTTTTTACGGTGTTGATCAACTCCCATTAGTATTTTTAATATATTGAATTAAAAAACTATTTTAATCATCATAAATTAATTCCCAGAATCAAAATCCCAAAAGAAAATGAAAATAAACACCCTCTCACAAGAACGCATGATTTGAGGATCAACTTATTCATGGGTTGATCTGAGTTTTTCATTTAATTGAAGAATGGGGGGAAAAATCTGGAAATAACAAACCCCTACCTCTATTCAGTCAATGAAAAATCACAATGACACATTTTTTTGGCAAGCTTCGTCGAATCTGAGATGCATTGATCGACCACTCCATCGTCGTCTGTCAACGTATTCCCCTCCAAAGATCTAATGGATATCTTAAATTTGTAGGGTTATGTGGCTAACCTTGCATGTTTTTCATAAGAAATTTTTAATAGGGGTGGTTTAGGTCATTGTGTTAAGGAAATGTTTAAAATAAAATAAATCATTAAATTATTTAATTTCCTTTAAAACCTCCAAAAACATACTTTTGGAGTCGACCCATGCCGGTCGATGTTAGGCCTCCCCAAAGGTAAAGTCTCTTCTCTGAATGCTACAGTGCCCTTAGATTTTTGATTTGAGCACACTATTTATAATTTCTTCCAATGTTTCAGGAAAACCGCTCTTGCTTGCTATTTAAAGGTTTAAATTATTTAAAACATTTATAACAATTTTTAGTTGGGGTGGCTCTGACTGGTAAAACCTATAATCCTACATTCAAAAGACTTGGGTTTGAATCATAGAAATCCCCTTTGGGGTTTTATGATGTAGGAACTAACATTAGGGGTAGTGATGTAGACATGATGCAGGCACTCAATGATGCAATCCCGATTGATGAAGATTTTCCTTTGGGTTATGGGCATTATAATGGGTCTCCCTCTTCCCATATTGAAAGGGGTCTTTTCGTTCACAATAAAAAGGGGATTCAGATGAAATGTTTTAAATATATATATATATATATATATATATTATTTTGACTCATGTATGTGATTGTGTATATGTATATATAAATATATACTATAATGAAATATGTGAAAGTGGAAAAACAAAAGTGTCTCTATAGATATAGATATATATATCATATTTAATCTTAACAGTGCTAAAATCCATGTTAATTATTGTTAACTTTTATCAATTCTAAAATTATCATCCTTATTCACATATAAATGTGTGTTTTCTCATATGCATGTTCATTTTTAATTACCCAATGACATAATAGAGAGTGTGTTTGTGTGTAATAAGTGAACTCAACACAAATCCATATATAATGAATATATATATATATTTTAATTAATTAAAATTGAATAAAATTAAATAAGTCTATTATAAAATGTGATATATAATAATAATAATAATAATTAATAATTAATAATTTCTATATAATTTATTTTTTATAATTAATGTTCCCATTTTTAATCCATTTCATTTAATTAAATAAAATTTATTCATTATAATATAAATTTAGAATGATAATTATATGTATTCAAACTATACATATAATTTAGGTATATTTTACATATTTAGATTCAAATTTGTGTGATTGTGTGTACGTATATGTAAATATAAAAATATTATTTTATTTGTTTTTCGTGGCACTTCACGGGATGACTTTCATAACAAATTTCTATCAATTATTCTGATTTAATCAATCCTATATTTGGTCTTGCAAATTTTAGTACTAATAACCACACAAAAAAATAATAATTTATATGGAAAACTCAAATCGTGAAAAACCACATCCAGATATAGCACTAAATCATCAATGTGAGATTGAATTTGTATATAATACCTCACAGGGAAACAAAATACCATATATAAAGATGATTTTTTCTCAAAATTAATGGATATATTTTACCATCATTAATAGGGGATTTAATCTCAAAATTAATGGACATAATAATGGGGTGCTTGACCATATTTGTTGTTATGAGAGTGAATCATTGACAAAAGGATTCAGGTCATGATACCCATAATATAAACCTTGATTTGAATCTTATATATGAAGTAATAAAACCTCCAATATCCAAAATCAAAAGCATCACCTCTTCAATTGAATCCCCTTTAGGCACAACTCTACATGAGGTACTAACCAAGTCCAATCAATTCTCAAACATGGGAATGTAATGAACTTTCGTAATCATACCTATAGGATTTTTATGAGTACTAACCTTTCTCAAAAAAATATTACCATGATAACTGACATTTATCAGAAAATTATATCACACATCATATTACTTTTTTTCTCAAGAAACATATGATCCTTTGTGAGAAATATTGCACTTAGACCAATACAATAGAGTAAAAAAATATGCAAATATGTACTGAGTTCAGCAATCATTACCCATAACCAAATAGATTCTTTAATTTCCTTTATAATAGACATATAATCATCCTTGTTGCTAAATAATTAAATATTTTTCTATAATTTTACTTTCTAACTAATAGCACATCTACCAATGGTGAAGACATAACATGTCAAATATCTTCTCCTATTAAGATATCCAATAAAATCACAATCTATATATCCAATCACAACCTCATGAGATCTCTAAAAATAAAAGAAACAATTAGTTTGTCCCATATACATATATAAAGATCCATTAGACTTCTCTTTGATGTTCTTTACCAATATTAGTAATATAACTTATGACAGAACTAACTATATAAGATAAATCTGAACAAGTTCACACTATAGAAAACATCAAGGAACTCGTTTCTCTATAATATAGAACTTAAGACATATATCAAACCTCATAATCTATCTAGGTATATAAATAAGATGAAAGTTTAAAATGATTATCTAATTAAGTACTTATAAGAATTTTATTCATCAAATTAAAACATATCAAGAACTATATAAATGTATTATTTCTAGTTTAAACACAAGATGCCAAAATTTATATCCCTCTATATCCCCATTCCAAGAATTTTCTTTATAGCACCAAAAAAATTACATTTCAAACGTGGAATTTAATAAATTATTATCCTATCTAATATATTTCATATCCTTAGGTACAATCAACATGTCATCAACATAAACTTTTAGATAATGAAAAGATCGATCACAACAATTCATAAAATAAATGAAACTATCATAACGGCACCTTAAAACCCCAATAGAGTTCATAAAAAATAAAACCTATTATACCGGTTTCTATGTGATTTGTAGGCTATTAAGTGATATATTTAATGAACATACATATTCTCCCTTACCTTAAACAATATAACATAATGGATACTGCATATAGATACCCTATTCAAGCTCTCCATGAAGAAAAGTTGCCTTCACATTCAGCTGTTATACCTCAAGATTCTATAAAGCTACCATACCCAACAAAACATGAATAGAGCTGTGACTTAAAATTTTAGACAAGAAATCTATGAAGTTAACTCATGGAACCTAACTTTTTCCTTTAGCAACAAACCATGTTTTATATCTTACTCCTTCAACTCCTAAAATGCCTATATTCTTATTGAATACCCATTTGCAGTGGATAATATTCTTACCCTTGGTAATTTAACTAACACCCATGCATTATTTTTTTTAATAGATGTTATTTCTTCTTAAATAGAAAATATCCATTTACCCAAATCATTAAAACTAGATGCATTTAAATAATGTATATGTTTTCATTCAAATTAATACCTTTAGTTATATTTAGTTCATAAGAAACTATGTCAACCTCAACATACCTATATGGAGTGTCACTATTACTTTTGAGTATTTATATTGTAATAAAATACTGTGATGGTGGAGGAGGATAAGAAATATCACCTGATATCTCATATTCATTATGAGATGATGATTTTAGAGTAAAATATCACTAAAGATCAACTAAAATATGAATGATCAATTTATACAGCCTCAAATAAGTAGAAGGTGAGGGATTTAGAATTGAATTATTATAAAATATTAAATTACATCAAAAAATAAAATTTCTACTTTAATGATACCACAACTTTTATCCTTTAACCCTATAATTTATAACCCAGAAGGATACACTTTTTATATATGAGATATAATTTTTTATTACCTATGTGAGCATAAGAAAAACATCCAAATATTTTCAAAAAATATTAAGACCTACGATCACAAGGCCAAATCTATTTTGGAATATTCTTTCAAATAGCAATGGATGGATAATTATTAATTATAAAACAATCATTTTTAGTCACATTAACCCACAGTGATTTGGTTATATGAGAGTCAAAGAGCACACATCAATTCTTCTCTATCAATATCTTGTTCATGCATTCTACCACGATTTGTTTTGTGGAGTACTGGGAATTATAAAATGCCTCAAAATTTCCTCTAATAATTAAATTCATTAGAAAAAATCAATCCCATTTTCGATAATGAAATTCATCACTTTTCTACCATATTAATTTTAAATAAAATAATTCTCCACATAGTAGTTTCACAGACTGTATTTTTCTAATTCAAGAAGAAAAACAACAAATTACATGAAAAATAATCAAAAAATTTAACATGTATCTTGAACCCCCTTAATAAGGTGCTCTGGATAGAAACCAAATATCGGAATGCACATATTCAAGTGTCCCCTTCAAATTATAAGTTCCCTTTATGAATCTTACAATTTAATGATTCCTAAAAATATAGTTCTCTCAAAATTCCAACTTGACAATACCATATGCATCAAGAAGACCTCTCCAAATAAATTCAATCATTTTATTTTAACTCATGTTCCCAATTCATAGATTCCATGATTTGGAAATATCATTATCAGCAAAAGAAGGAGTACAAATAGTTGCATCACTAATTAGAGACAAACATCAAAGAAGGTACAAGGAGCCAAATTTTTTATTTTATTTCATAACAATAAAAAATACTTTAATAAACATTAAAACTATAACTTCAATAGATTACTTGTACACATTTATATCAAAAGTAATCAAAGAAATTAAATTTACTTTAATATCAGGGATATGCTTCACATCAGTAAGAGTTCTTACAGCACTATCAAACATTTTAATTATGATGATTATAATTTAAAAAATATAACATTATGCATTATTTCCCATAAACACAACACCCTTTGTCCTAATTTCATATATTGAAAACCAATTATGATTGGGACACATATGAAAAAAAAATACTGAATCACAAATCTAGTCATCACACAGTTTAGATTCCTTTTATAAAATAATTAGAAGTTCCATATCACTATTATTATCCTCAACTATATTGACCCCAACCAAAAAATTTACTTTCTTTAATTTCTTATTAACAGATAACTTATTCTTATTTTAATTTTTCAATTCGAATTATTCAGATTAAATATGAATCATCATCTTATAGTAATTTATGGTTTTACCTTTATTTTATGATTTTGGCATTCCCCTTTTAAAAGTAAAAAAATTATTTCACGTGTTCTTCCTCTAACAACCAAAACCTTTGACCTTGTATTCTGAACCAAATGTAAGTTGTTTTATTTTCTCATTTGAAAATAAATCATCCCATACATAATCAAGAGTAACTGGACCAGGACTATAGAGAATTATATCTCTAAAGGTTTCATATGAAGGAGGAAAATAATAAGAAAAATAAATCTAAATCTTTTTCATCATAATTCACCTAAATATTTTCAAGATTAAAAAAAAATCCAAATTTTTTTTTGAAAAAAATACAACCAATGTACCATCAATCGTAGGATGGTAGTACAACCTTTCCTATAAATACGCATTTCTGGTAAGGATCTTCATCATACCAAGGTTTACCAATTTATGTCATAATTAAACAACTATTTTAAATATCAAAAATCATATAAAATTATATTTTAGAGATTTAGTTAGATTTTTTATAGAGACTTTTGATCCTTTTATTTATTTTACTCTATAGTCAACAACATATACATATTTTCAAATCCTAATAATGCATCATCTAGATCCATCAATGTGAGAAAACCCCACATATTAACCTTCCATGTTGAAAATATAGTTTTTAAGCAAAAATAAAATTATTGAACTTAATTGTTTTTATCATGTGAAATATAAATAAGATCATTAAAGAGAATTGTATCTTTAGAGTTCTTAAAATAAAAAAAAATGAAGAAAAATATTATAAATCCATAATTTTATGTGTGAAATCAGAATTAAGAAACATTGTGAGCATAGGTTGCAGCGAATCTTCACTATGAAATGAAGTTTATATTCAATTTCTATCATGGAAAACAAATAACAAATATAAAGAGGAATTTTTTTAAACATTATTGGAGATATTTTATCAAAATTAATAGAGGAATTATTCTAATCATTAACGAATATAACAAAGTGCAGTTAGCCTCATTTTTAGTAGAATGTGTGAACTATTGAAAAAGGGATCTGGGTCATGACACCAATATATATATAAATATAGATACAAAACCAATGAGATATGTGAAATTGAAACCAAAAGTGTGTATCTATATATGTCCTCATTGGTTTAATTTTTCATATGTTAAATAAGATAAATATTTTATCAATTCTAGTATAAAAAATGATAAATGTTAACTTTTGTCATCACATGATAAATTTTGGATTTTATCGGCACTAAATAAAACATTGATAAGTTTCAAGTTTTATTTTATCTCATTTTTATCACTGATTCTTACTATAAAACATTGAAAAATTGAATGATTTATTTCACCAAATTTTCATTTTTGAATATTTATCAAATACTCTTCATGAACACCTTTTATAGTTTTTATATATTTCAAAATTTATGACTTTATTCTTATATTTTTAACATGTATACTTCCAAATACACTAATTGTTATAATTTTTTATTGAAATATATTAATGATCCATTAGGATGATTTTTAATGGTTATTTTTTTGTAAACATATTTTCTATGAATTTTTTGTGTTTTTGGATAAAGTGAGTTGTTTATCTAAGAAAAAATTGATTTTCATTTCTTAAAAATTCAGATGATGAATTAATGATCCTCAATGTTCATAACATCATGATTAGTAAAAGATTCTCATGGTTCAAGTATGAAGCATTCATAAAAAGACAGTTTTTATGTTTTTCAATTTATAAAGTGATGAAGTTGAAAAATATACAAAGTTCAAAGTTATAAAGGTTGAGTTTCATCTAAACAAATTTCAATAAATGAAGTGGTGAAGTTGCAAAAAATTATCATACAAAGATGCATGAAGCCTACTATAATGAGTCCATTGAATTGAGAAGTTTGTAGATGATTTTTGAAAGTCAAGTTGATCAAAAAAAGGTGATTAGTTGTAGGAAATATTTTACTTTTTTCAGATAGACTTCTCCATTTCTATTAAAATATAATCTATAAATCTCACTGGACAGAGTGTACCAAATTGATTTTAGTTGATTGTGCTTTGTATAAAGGTTGGTCGGACAAAGGATGACTAGAAAGAGACATGAATTCTCATTGGATAGATCAATCTAAGAGAACACAAGTGAGTTCTCAAGATGGAGCAAACAAGTGGTTATCTATAGACATAGGTACCTGAATTTACCAGACCAAGATTATTGGAAAAAAAGATTAGATAATAATGAGTTATTAATGTTCTGAATGGTGGAAAGCATGTCAATAATTAATAGATGAAGAAAATATAGAGTTTATTGGATATAGGATTCCGAACAGAATAGATCCGAATAAAGAAGTGCCACGACCCATCCTCGGGACCTGTGTCGTGACTACCCCAAGCCCGCCTTGCATAGGCCAAGGGCTGGCGACTAGCACCAAAGGCGTAAATCTCGATGAAAGGATAAGGTATTGCCTTATAAAGTAAACAAACACCACAGAGTAAGCCAGCAAAAGTAAACACTAATTAAACTGGTTACAATAGTAAGTACAGAATGTAAATGGGCCAGAATACAAACCCCAACTGAAAGTAAAGTACAAATGGAAAGAAAGCACAGCAACTGAAAGTAAAGCAGCAACGTCAATCCGTCCACAGGAAGTTCCACATGAAGGGTGGGTACAGATAGCCTCCTCAGCTCCTCGGGTCCAGTCGTCCGCTCTGTGTACGTCCTGCCCATTGGTCCACCTTCAGGTACCGACTTGCTCCACAAGCCTCAACCACGATCAGCGATGTCTGTCATCTGCATCCAACACAATGTAGTGCAGGCATAGACCGTGCATGGGTGAGTATACGCTACTCATTATGGACCCCGAGACCCCTGAAGGTCTCCCAGAATCCACAAAGGATAATCCACAAAGGAAAGATACAATCACGAAGTAACATCCAACACTACTTAGGTATATTCCCATACATATACCTAAGTCATCAATTCCAGTTCCGCTCCAACATCCGAGCCCAAGTTCAATCACGTCCACATAGGATATTACAACCCAATCTACACAGGAAAGAATAACCCAATCCACATAAGAAAACAAGTCAATCATATAGAAGATAATGATTGAAATTCAAGATTCAGCTCACATAGGTATACATCATTTGTAAAGAAAAAGGAGATGATCAGATATAGTTACTGATTCATCTAGCTAGGACCCACGTAGGATACTAGACCAGCTAAGCTGTCAGACCCACATAGGATACTACAACAGAGGTCAATACTATCGGACCCACATCGGATACAAGTATTGTAGTCGTCACCACCGAACCCATGGAGGATTCTAGTATGGTTGTCATTGTCATCGAACCCACGGATGATTCCAGTATGATAGTCTTCACCGTCGAACCCACGAAGGATTCCAGTACGGTTTTCATCGTCGTCGAACCCATGAAGGATTCCAGTATGAAAGTCTTCATCGTCGAACCCATGGAGGATTCCAGTACGGTTGTCATCGTCGTTGAACCCACGGAGGATTCCAGTACGAAGTCTTCATCGTCGTAGCCAGCTTTAGGGTTCCCGTACACAGCATGCTCATTTCCGGGAGGGTCCGCTCCACGAGCCAAGGTCTCAATACATCAACTGACATGTATTCTGGAGTTTATGTATCCCAAAGTTCCTCCTCATCGATAGGAACTCAACGTGACAGATGGCGCGTCAATCGGACGCCCGGTCTGAGAGTTAAAGTCTTTTTCTTTTCAGGGGCCCGGTTGGTTTTTAAGTCAAAACCAGCCCGACTGTACCCCAACTTCCTAAAAACCTCGAGCGGAGTAAGCCAAAATGTTCATCTCACTAAGAGGAATCCAACAAAGTTGACGGCACATCAATTAGACGTCCGGAACTCAAGTTATAAGAGTTTCCGCTCCGAGGGCCCGGTTGGTTTCGTGTACGAACCAACCCGGCCATACCCAAAGTTTTTTGAAACCTTGAGTGTAATATACCGAATCTACCATCTCGACCCAAGGATCTCATCTCAACTGACAGTGCGTTGATCGGAGGTTTTCAACCTATGTTATGGGGTTTTGAACGAAACTGCACGAGAATAGGGGGTTCGGGCCCGGTCCGACCCGGCCCGATATCCCCTGGGTCGGCCCGAACTGGGGCGACCCGCCCGAGTCTGGGGTCGGCCCGATAGGGCGCGGCCCAGCCTGGCTGGCGCTGCCGGGCCCTGCCGGCACGACCCGGCCCGGCCGGCGCTGGCGGTCCGGTCCGCTCGGCCCGCCCCGGTCCAGCTAGGGGAGGGCGTTGGCGGCCAGCTGGCGCGGCACTTAAGCCACACCCCTCATCTTCCGGAACGGCTAAGACATTCCGGTTTGGTCCACCACCGCAGCTCATCCGTGACGATTCTGTTTCGGCGGCGCGCCGCCGCCGCCAGTCATCAGCACCGCCGCACCGGTGGGGCGCGTCGCCGCCGCTTTCCGCGGACCACCGGACGCACACTGGTGGTCCGTTTCTCCTACCGTCTGCGCCTACGGTCACTAAGGGACCCATATTTCACTGCGGTGACTTCCAATCACCATTGCGTCATGTTTCGTCATCGCCCGTCAATCCGCACATTAATAAACAATCTGCGGAGGGTTGTCGGGTCGTGTTTGTTCGTCCCGCGCCCTCCGCATTAGGTGTTATCAAATTACAATCATTTAAACACATGTTTTTAATCATTGAAGAAGGTATAATTTATTCAAGTTAAATTATACAGACATCCTACAATAAAATACCCACGCATGATGGTATAATTCACATAAACACTATATACAAAAACCCCACTACCTAGTAAAGTCATCGCACGGCATGGAGCTGTGAAAAGAGGCAAGCGTCGTGATGATCAGACGTCATGGTAGATCGGTGCTGATTTAGTTGACGTCGGAGGAAGATTCATCGTTGATGGTGATTTTCACCACGGTGGTGTCTCCTCCCTTGACGCAGAGGAAGAAGAAGAGAAGGCACGTCGTCGGTGACTTCGCGTTCTTCGCCGGAGGTGTTCTTCATCAAGAATGTTCTTCATTGGAAAGAGGGATCTCTCCTCCAATTTCTCCAGAGGTTTTCCCCACCCAAAATATTGCCTCTACAAATATTTTACAAGGCCCCTTTAATAAAAACATTTCCATGAAAAAAGAAATAGTTCAATGAATTTTTGAAACTCTTAAATAATTAATAAAAGTATTAATTATATGGGTTGGAATATTTAATAGAGAGAGGGGGGTGAAAGGTTTAAAATTCAAAAAGAACTATAAACACCCTAATTAAATCAAGCCATTAACTAAATGGGTTGGCACACATTAAGAGAGGAGAGATGGCCTCATTAATGCTTGGGAGGTGGAGAGGGTTTTAAGAGTTAAGAATGTGAAGGGTTGGGCTTGTGTGGGTCCCACCCCAACTTCCTCACATGGAATTTAAACTAAAAAGTAAAATAAAGTTGTAACACAACTTTATTCACTTAACTACAAAATTAAACAACTCTTCCCGAGAAAATGCAACTGTGGGAAAGGTTTTCTTAAGCTAATACTGGCGCTGCGGTTTCTTCAGTGCCCTCAGATTTCAATTCCGAGCACCGGTTCAAAAGTTAGAAAAACCCGCTCACTCGTTCACTGAAAGTAACCGAGCAAAACTTCGAGAATTGATTCTGGGCACAGTGGGACTCGGAATCAGGTGCCTTCAGAAACTGCACACTCGTAAAAACCCAAAAAATTTAAGAAAAAATTTTCCTCGAAATCTCCAGGTCTTTACATTACTCCCACCTCAGGGATTTACGTCCCCATAAAGCTATAACACAAAATAGGGAAACAAAAGTGGTATTGAGCATGCAACTGAGCCTCCCGCTCCCATGTTCTCTCCTGAAGGTTCCTGTGATGCCAGTGAAATCGCACCTGAGAAATCGACCGTCCACGTAGAAACCGATCCTGTCGATCCTCATTCTCCACTAAAACCTCTGTGAATGTCACCCCATCATCGACGTCCAACCCCCTATGGTCGATGATGTGTGAAGGGTCATACACGTATTTCCTTAGCTGAGATACGTGGATGACATCGTGCACTCGGTGCAACTTAGATGGAAAGGTCAAGGGGTAAACCACCTCACCTACCCTGTTGAGGACCTAGAAAGGTCCGTTGGACCTCGGAGATAACTAGATTCCTTGGCTACATCTCCATAAACCTCGTCGAGGTGAGATCTGTATAAGAACGTGGTCGCCATCCTCAAACTCTAGAGGCCTCCATTTCCTAATTAGAACTGAAACTCAAAACTCATACCGCCACGTGGGTAAGGTTGGTTGACCCATGAGTGATCGACTACACCCTCCTAAGCATGAGTTAAACCTGTGCGGCCTAGTGTTTCCTTTTCGCCGACCAAGGAAAACCCATCCCGACGTTTTCCTAATACCGTCAATTTGTCTATGAACTGTGATTGCCCAGTCCATACTCAAACTAACATCGTAAGGCCTCGACACTGCCACCAAGAGGTACCAACCAAAACTCTCACCTCAAGGGTCAGATCACATCATCGGCATAAGTGTGATTATCGAGTCACCTCCCAAAGGTATCTCCAGATGTTAGGGTCAACTCAACAGCTTAACCGTAAACTCTAGGTCTGGGACAAGATTCATGGAAGGGGGGATGATTCGTATCGATGTCTGTTCTTACGGCAGCTTGTAGACGACACAGTCTGTACATAGAATCATCCTTAGAGCCTTTCGGTAGCACTCCTTGACCACATGAAGCTACTCCTTCCCCTACCCTCCAGCTCCCTGAGCCTAGCGGGGATTACAAAGGCGGGTGGTTGCAACATGTCAATTTGTTCCCCACCCCATGCTTCTCTCCTAGCTCTGCTTGCACATCTGATGCTTTGCAGATTCATCTGTCATTTTCACCTTCTCTACATGAAACATTTTACATTCCCAAGTCTCTGAGACTGGCTCCAGTTTCCTGCTTCCCACTGCTAACCTTAACTGGCTGCATCCACTCATCCAAAGAATTATCAACCACAACGGTTCTGTCTATCACCCTAGTATTAGTAGGAATGCATAGAGAAAGAAGTGATGTCTCAGATATCTTTTAGAAACACCTCACTCAGAAGATGAAGCCCTGAAGCACTGATCACATCATAGTTATCGAGTACCAGGAATGGTTTGGTAAGCCCCGATGAATTCTCAACTACTGACATGTCATCCTGCCGAAGTTGTATAAGATCTAGAAGACTCTCAACCACCTCCTCAAGTTAGTCCTCAGCCGCCTGTGAGTCGGGCTTGCCTCGGAACTTGATGGATATCTGGTGATTAAACATGTAAGGCAATAAGCCTATAAGTGTCCTCTACCGGTACCGTCGGTAGTGTCTGTTGACCAACATGTATTGATGTAGCTAACACACTACCCGAAGTTACTATCTCAGGCATCGGCCCACATACCAAAGCTTCTTCACTATACAGACCAACCTCATGTTCACTCACTGGGAAACACAAGTATATAGGTCCACCATTCACTCTACTAGTGTCTAAACTAGGTGTAGAACTCTAGAAATTTCCTTCATCCAGTCCATTGCTGCTTGGGAATATGTCCCACCTCGTAAACTTGGAGGCCTTTGCTGCTGGAACTCATGAAACGTTCTCTATCAGCGTGCACCATCCACTAGTAAAACAGGTGGCATCTTCTGCCTTATAGGTGGTGCTGCTACTGGTACACCACCCGAAGGCGCCTACATAAAAAGAGGTCCATACGCTGGAGTCTCGTCGCTCGGTGTTCCGTCATCGAGTACTCTCTCGGAACCCTAGCTGGCTGCCGTCGTGGGTCCATCCTCGTAAAGAGACAGGTGTGTCATAGTGAAAACAGTATACCTGGTGAGCTGACACAAAGTAATTACAAATAAAACCTTGAAACACACATGCAATCAATGTTTTTGTGCACTGAGTCGGAAATCAGAAGTCAGGGTCCTGGTGTATGGATACATCGTCTGCCACACCAACACTGGACTCCCTTGACGGATAACCACACTCAATACCCTTAACAATATTGATTCACATAGAAGAAAGATCAGAGTCCTGAGTTCTACGTAGACCCAAACTACTCTTATACCAATTTGTCACGACCCGTCCTCGGGACTCGTGCCATGACTACCCCAAGTCCGCCTTCCATAGGCCAGGGGCTGGCCACTAGCACCAAAGGTGTAAATCCCGATGAAAGAGGAAGGCATAGCATTATAAAGTAAACAAACACCACAGAGTAAGCCAGCAGAAGTAAACACTAAGTAAACTGGGTGCAATAGTAAGTGCGGAAAGTAAATGGGTCAGAATACAAACCCAAACTGAAAGTAAAGTACAACTAGAAAGAAATTACAGCAACTGAAAGTGAAGCAGCAACGTCGAGCCGTCCACTGGAAGTCCCCCCTGAAGGGTGGGTACAGATAGCCTCCTCAGCTCCTCGGGTCCAGCTGTCCACTCCGTGTACGTCCCGCCCAGTAGTCCACCTCCAGGTACCGACTTGCTCTACAAGCCTCAACCACGATCAGCATTGTCCGTCGTCTGTATCCAACACAATGTAGTGCGGGCATAGCCCGTGTAGGGGTGAGTATACGCTAGTCATTAGGGACCCCAAGACCCCCGAAGGTCTCCCAAAATCCACAAAGGATATTACACAAAGGAAAGATACAATAACTAAGTAACATACAACACTACTTATGTATATTCCCATACATATACCTAAGTCATCAATTCCAGTTCGACTCCAACATCTGAGCCCAAGTTCAATCACGTCCACACAAGATAGTACAACCCAATCCACACAGGAAAACACAACCCAATACACATAGGAAATCAAGTCAATCATATCAAAGATAATGATTAAAAGTCAAGACTCAACTCACACAGGTATACATCAATTGCAATGCAAAAGGAGATGATCAGATGTAGTTACTGATTCATCTAGTTGGGACCCACGTAGGATACTAGACCAGCTAAGCTGTCGGACCCATGTAGGATACTACAATAGAGGTCAATACTATCGGACCCATGTAGGATACAAGTACTATACTCATCACCGCCGAACCCATGGAGGATTCCAGTACAGTTGTCATCGTCGTCAAAGCCACAGAGGATTCCAGTACGATAGTCTTCACCGTCGAACCCACGAAGGATTCTAGTACGGTTGTCATTATCGTCGAACCCAGGGAGGATTCCAGTACTAAAGTCTTCACTGTCGAACCCATGGAGGATTCCAGCATGCAAGTCTTCACCGACGAACCCACGGAGGATTCCAGTACAAAGTCTTCGTCGTCGCAGCCAGCTCTAGGGTTCCCACACACAACATGCTCGTTTCTGGGAGGGTCCGCTCCACGAGCCAAGGGGTCAATATATCAACTGACATGTAGTCCAGAGTTGATGTATCCCAAAGTTCCATCTCGTCAATAGGAACTCAACGTGACAGACGGCGCGTCAATCAGACACCCGGTCTGAGAGTTAAAGGCTTTTTCGTTCCAGGGACCCGGTTGGTTTTTAAGTCAAAACCAACACGACAATACTCCATCTGTGTACAAACATCGAGCGGAGTAAGGCAAAAGGTTCTTCTCACTAAGAGGAATCCAACAAAGTCGACGGCACATTGGTTGGATGTCTGGAGCTCAAGTTATAAGCTTTTCCGCTCCGAGGGCCCGGTTGGTTTCGTGTTCGAACCAACCCGGCCATACACAATGTTCTTTGAAACCTTAAGTGTAATATACCGAATCGACCGTCTCGGTCCAAGGATCCCATCGCAATAGACGGTGCATCGATCGGAGGTCCATAGCCCAAGTTATGGGAATTTGAACGAAACTGCCCGAGAATAGGGGGTTCGGGCCCGGTCCGACCCGGCACGATACCCCCTGGGTCGGCCCAACCCAGGTCCGGGTCCGGGCCGATAAGGTGCGGCCCGACATGGATGGCGTGGCCCGCCGTGGCCCCGCGAGCATGACCCAGCTCGGCCAGCGCCGGCGGTCCGGTCCGCTCAGCCCTCCCCGGTCCGTCCAGGGGAGGGCGTTGGCAGCCAGCTGGCGCGGCACTTAAGCTGCGCCCCTCAGCTTCCGGAATGGCTAAGCCATTCCGGTTTGGTCCACCGCCGCGGTCAGCCGCGGCGGTTCTGTTCCGGCAGCGCGCCGCCCGGCGCGGCGCGCCGCCGCCGCTTTCCGCGGACCACCGTACACGCACCGGTAGTCCGTTTCTCCTACTGTCTGCGTCTACGGTCACTACGGGACTCGTATTTCAATGCGGAGACATCAAATCACCATTGCGGACCATTTTTTCATCTCCCATCAATCCACAAATCAATAAACAAGCTCCGGAGGGTTGTCGGGTCGTGTTTTTTCGGCCCTCGCCCTCCGCGTTAGGTGTTATCAATTGGAAATCGTATAAACACATGTTTTTAATCATTGACGAGGGTATAATTCATTCAAGTTAAATTATACAAACACCCTGCAATAAAATACCCACGCATGAGGGTATAATTCACATAAACACTATATACGAAAACCCCCTTCCTTGTAAAGTCATCGCATGGAGTGGAGCTGCGGAAAGAGGCAAGCGTCGTGATGATCGGACGTCACGGTAGATCGGTGGCGATTTCGTTGAAGAAGGAGGAAGAGTTGTCATCGATGGCAACGTTCTCCGCGGTGGTGTCTCCTCCCTCGATGCGGAGGAAGAAGAAGAGATGGCACATCGTCGGTGACTTTGCGTTCTCTGCCAGAGGTGTTCTTCGTCAAGAACGTTCTTCGTTGGAAGGAGGGAGCTCTCCTCCAGTTTCTCCAGAGGTTTTCCCCACCCAAAATATTTCCTCTACAAATATTTTACACGGCCCCTTTAATAAAAACATTTCCATGAAAAAAGAAACAATTCAGAGAATTTTTGACACTCCTAAATAATTAATAAAAGTATTAATTATATGGGTTGGCATATTTTATAGAGAGAGGAGGGTGAAAGGTTTAAAATTCAAAAAGAATTATAAACACCCTAATTAAATCAACCCATTAACTAAATGGGTTGGCACACATTAAGAGAGGAGAGATGGCCTCATTAATGCTTGGGAGGTGGAGAGGGTTTTAAGAGTTAATAATGTGAGGGGTTGGGCTCGTGTGGGTCCCACCCCAACTTTCTCACATGGAAGTTAAACTAAAAAGAAAAATAAAGTTGTAACACAACTTTATTCACTTCACTACAAAATTAAACAACTCTTCTCGAGAAAACACAACTCTGGGAAAGGTTTTCTTATGCAAATATCGGTGCTGGTGTTTCATCTGCGCCCTCAGATTTCGATTCCGAGCACCAGTTCAAAAGATAGAAAAACCCGCTCGCTCGTTCACTGAAAGTACCTGAGCTAAACATCAAGAATTGATTCCGGGCAGATCGGGCCGCAGAATCAGGTGCCTTCATCAACTGCACACTCGTAAAAATCGAAAGGATTTAAGAAAAAAATTTCCTTGAAATTTCCGGGTTTTACAAGAAGTACTGAAAAAAGAGTTTTTAGATGGAGGATTTTTTTATGAAGGAAGTAGAAATATTCATTATTATG
The DNA here is from genome assembly GCA_963277665.1 of Viscum album. Lineage (NCBI taxonomy): Eukaryota > Viridiplantae > Streptophyta > Magnoliopsida > Santalales > Viscaceae > Viscum > Viscum album. Next base: position 488,272,965 of record OY728145.1, read on the forward strand.
GTGAACCAAACTTATCTTTATTCATTTTTATACTCCAAACAGATCCTTAAAGAACATTTCATAAACTATATAACGTCAAACCAGTGTGATGATTTTGAACTGTTCCTTCCATCTTCATTAATATAGATAATTTTTAATTAATATATAAAGAATAAAATTGACATTTATTATTAAGGAAATTCATACGAATATTGTTAAATCCAAAATTTTAGAGTCTTTGAAGGTGTTCGAAGGGAATTTGAGTTTAGTGATAAATGTGAATTTGGAACCCATGTCTCCTCCATTATTTTCGAAGTATGTGTGCCTATATAAAGGGGTGCAGGATCATTGAGAATTTTTTATGCTATTATTATCATATAACGGAAGTATTAAAGTTTTTGTACAATAGTTATCTAGAAAAAGTATCACATCTTTGGAGTAGAGGCACTGGACAGAGCTATCTAAGAGAGGTGCATTTGATAGAGTGCATCAAACTAAGGCACACTAAATTGAGGCATATCAGATAAAGACCTTTGAGATAAAGATTGTGGTCCATTGGACTGAGGTTTACTGAAAAGAGAGGTACTAGAAAAAGACATTCTAAACAAAATTTAGTTAGAGGATTTTGAAGTATTATTTTTGTTTTCGGATTCGAAAGTATAACAAATATTCATAACTAGTGGGAGCTAGTATAATTTCCTATTAGGAGATAGAAGGTTGTCAAAGTGAGTAGCCTTGATTGTCTTCACTTCATCATATAGTGAAAATCCATGGAATTATGGGAGTTAACATGGAAAGGAATTAGTCACCCACATTGGGGGAAAACCTTGTAAAAAATTGTTTCTTTACTATATTTTATTATATTTCCTTTCGAGTGAGTTTGAGTTTTAAATTTTGGAGGATCAAAACTCAAACCAGTTACATGGGTTTATTTTAAAATAAATGAAGTTATAAAATATCGCCATTAATTCACCCCCCTTTCAAAATGGTCTACATATTCCTAGGAATTTTTTGTTGCCCCAGATTAGGAAGGTTCCCTCTATAAAATCCTTATATTCCTTATCATGGATAATCTCAACTCAGTTAATAGCATATGTATTCCTATATTCAACTTTAAAAATTACCATGGATTTAAAAAAATGATACCCTATCTTCTATAACTTGTCCAATAAGAGATTGATGCTGCTACTATAGGGTTTCCCCCCATATGGAAATATTATCTTATAAAATTTTATAAGAAAATGATTTTTCAGTTGATGGAATTTCTCTAAATAATATTCTAGTATCCTTTTCAAAAAATGTTTATATGAAGGCGATGAGTTTCAAGATTTGAACAAAAACATGGGATAAACATTAAAGCATCTTTTAGAGAAATGGAAAAGTGGAGGAATATAAAATATAGATATGGAAACTAAGTTTGAAGATATCAAGATGAAAAAGACAAAACTATTAAAATAAACTTCACTAAAATTAATAAAATTATCAGCAATATCAAAGGATTTGGGGATTTATGAGAAGAATTGTCTATTGTTAAAAAATTGATGAGGATATTTCTAGACATGTTTGATATTAAAATCTCTCCTTCATAAGATAAATATGATTTTACCCTTAATGAATTATATAACTTTCATATTGAATATGAAATGATAAAATTTACCACTTTCAAAAAGTATATTAATGAAGACCCAAGATCAAATCCGGGCGGGGATGAATTTTTCAGGGGCACTGTAGGAGTACTGTTGTAGTGGAGAACTGTAGGAGAAACTACACTATTGCGGTGGAGGCACTATAGAGGAGGCGGTACTATTTTTGGTACTATAGAAGTTCAGGTACTATAGAAGTACTATTCACTGAGGGGCCCTTTAGGTCAAAATAATGGGCTTTCAAGCCTTTAATTCTGGCCACTTGGCCTTTGGCGTTCGGGCTACGTAATGGGTCTCCCTCTAGCCGGTCAAAAAATAGGTCAATGCTTTAATAATAAAATAAGGCTTCAGCCCCAACATTTTAAATAAATATATATATATAATTTTAAGCTATGAGGAAGCTAAAATTTTGATAATATGAACATGTGGTAATGGGACATAGAGAATTTAAATACAAGTAAGATAATGATGAATGGAATGATAAAATAATGTCTTTTATATATTAAAATTATTGGAATGTAATATGTAACAACAAAGTAAAACTATCACTTAAATGTTATATGTATGAATTCACCATAAATCTTGGAATGAACTATCCAAATAAAGAAGATACGGAATATAATGATAATTATTTTGAAGAAAATCCTCTAAGGAATAATTAGATAAAAACTTCCATGGAAGATAAGTAGTCAACTGGATGTATGAAAAAGTTCATTAGAATAAATAAAATAAGTGTGTTGAGTATGAAGGTAGACTATGACTCTACTGAAAATATTGCTTCAAAAAATGAAGCATCCAAAAAATTTAGAACCATCATGGATCATGTTTATAGAATAGAAGATACTTTACATAGTGAAAAAGAATATGGTGGAGAAACATATAGAGAATATCATCTTAGGATACAACTTCTGTCATGTATTTAGATAAACTAAAAAATCATGAAAGAATCTACAATATAGAATAAATAAATTTAGATAAATAATGAATGAAAAAAATAATTTCTTAAAAAGGAAGATGTGTATAAATTATAAATTAAGAAACTCAATATGAATGGTATATAACAAGGGAATATGGTGAAATATCTTGATAAAAACATACTTATAAGGAAAGTGATACTTGTAAGATTTCATCAAGATATATCCAGGTTGAAAATGAATTTAAGAATATGTATGATAATTTCAACAAAGCTCTGGTGATAAAAAATAAAATATCTAATGCTGTTGGAATAAATCATCCCAAGAATCAAGTGAAATCTACACCCACAAAATATTAATGTTTTTATGATTATATTAGCCTTCTATGATCCAAAATTAACAATGGGAGATCTTGTGTTTTGAAAGGATGTGGGAAATACATCACACTAGTGGAAGTTAAAAGTAACTATATAAAGAATGATTCCCCAAGCCAAGGAAAATCAGATTCTTAAAAGTTTGATGAATCCCAACAAACTAATCCCATGAGGAAATCATACTTCTATAGAAGATTGATATTCAATAGATATTGTTTTTATTATAGGATATATGGGGACAAGGTGTTAAATATCTAGAACAACATATTTTTTCTTGAGATTAGGTGAGAACTAAGGGGGATCAAAGGTGGAAGAAAATAAGGTAACCCTATAATTATGAAGGATAAAAAAAATGCATCAGAACTAAAAAACTCTAAAGAAATAAAATCAATTTTATTACCTGGGGAAATTTGTGGAAGGTGTGACCAATCAGGTAACTATGCTGACTATTATAGACAACACTCTTGAGGTATGTTACTTATACCAATAAGGAAAATAAATCTAAGAAAATAAAATTTATCACAAATATTTTATGTTGATACCACTCTAAAAGCTAGAAAAAGGAATAAATCATGTATTATTGATAGTGGTTGATCCTAACATATGATAGAAGATATGAAAATATTAAGAAATATTCAAGAATGTGAAATAGTATTTGTCTCTTTCAGAAATGATGGTATAATAAAAATAAGCAGAATTGGTTCAACAGAGATTTAAGTTGGGAAGCTAAATTAAAAGGAAGTTATATTTATTTATGGGATTAATAAAAACATACAAAGTGTTAACCAAATATATGATAATGGTAAGTAATTTATATTCAGATAAGATTCATGTAACATCTAATGTTTTGAAAATATAAAAATTGTTTCCAAGCGTTAACAAACCAATGGAAATATTTTATGGATTAGAGATCCTACTAATTCTTACTATTTATTTATTGAGGATGAAAACAATATTTTTCACTGAAGACTTGGTCATCTTGTATTGAAAATTTTGAGTACAATTTCAATGGAATGTGTTTTAAGAGATCTACCACAAATTAAAAGGATATATGATGTTGTTTTTACAACTTGCATGAAAGGGAATATGTTTAATGAAATACTTAAGAAAGTTGAAATTCAATCCACCAGACCTCTTGATCTCATTCACTCTAATCTATGTGGGATAATAATCCAACAATCAATAAAGGGTGATTTGTGATTTACTATTTTCATTGATGATTCCACTTAGATAATGAGTGTAATGTCCATGAAACATAAATCAGAGGTTGCAAAATTGCTTAAATATTTTAGAAGATATATTGAGAAAGATGGGTGTGTAGATATTAAAGCTGAAAAGAGATGATGTGGTTGTGTTTTGACACACTTTTCCTTATCATTTATTTCAATAAATTTTCTTTTTATTATTAAAATAGTGTGTTTTGTTTAATAATTTTCAATAGATGTTAATGTTCTTAATTATTAAAATAGTGATTTTTTGTGTAAATATAAATTTTTTTGGTTTTTTACTACTTTGAATAATTTAAATATTAAATAATTAATTTTTTTAACCACCATCTTTTTATTCTATGTTCTTTTTAAAATTCTAATTATAAATTTTCATTCTTTTAAATCATTCATTTTATTATTATTTTATGTCATTATTTTAATTGTTCAATTCTGTATTCAATTATTTTTTATTAATAAATAATAATATTTTGAATTAACCTATTTTAATTTTATTTTTTTATTTATATCCTTGTTTTTTTAATTATTTTACTTTATTATGTTATTATTTTTTAATTTATTTTATTCTGTCAATTTTTTTCATTCTTTTGTTCAATTTTGTACTTCAATTCTGTTTCAAATAAATTTTGTATCATTTTGAATATTAAATATTTCTCTTAATTCAATATAATTAATTAGTTATATATGAAATTATTTTTCAAATAATTTTCTTTATTGAAATTTAATTTATTTTCTTTATAATTAAAATTTTGAAAATAAATAATATTAACTTTATTATTTTTATTTTTTATTTGCTTCATTTATTTTGTAATTTTATAATTAATTTATACATTTCATTTTATTTTAGTAAAATGGTGCTGCCTCCATCCGTTGTTCATCGTTTCACCGCTGGGAACTGCTATCGCCAGCCCATCCACCTCCAGACAGGGCAGCTACCCATAGAAAATGCCAATGGCCTCTGCCACTACCAATGATGCCACCACCATCACCCAATGGTGCTTCTGCCAGAATAGACTCCAATGATAACACCTTCCAACTTCTCTTCCATTTCTAGTTTCTAGTGGTAGCATCATACTACAACAGGTTTTCTTCCATCTCTACTTTTGCTTCTGCCAACAACTCGGAAACTACACCCCATTCCAAATCCATGAAGATGTGGTGATGCTTTAACCACCAATCGAGGATAAGGATTGACCTAAGACACTACTGTCTTCTAAGAGAAGCCAGGTCCAAGCACCTAGAGGAGACTTGAACATGAAGAAGATAAGAAGAATGGGAAAAAATAAATCAATAAATAAATAATAAAATAATAAAAAAAATTATAAATTAACACATATAATAATTATTTATAATAACAATAATTTATAATAATAATAACAGTTATAATATATGTATATATATATTTATATATATTAATTATAAGTATATAAACATATATAGGTATATATATTAATTAGTATTTAAGTTTGTAAATATCATTTTATTAATTTAATAATAGTAATAATTAATATAATATATATTTTTTAATAATTATTAAAATTTACATGTATAATTGAGTAATATATACATATATAGTATAAAAGAAATATATCTTCTCGGACATCAACTAGCGACATCCAACCCCAAAAAATAGAAATTCATTTTTTGCAACACTAATGTTTCCTGCTGAACATGTTTTCTGTTTTCTCGAAGGATCAGGTGATCAAAGGAAATTATGATCATGGGTATTGGACTGCTTATGCAAGGGGAGGTTGGATTTGTTTTAAGAGTCCAACTACACTCCCTTGAAATTTACTAGAAGCTGGTAACAAGCGTCTCAAAGAATCTCATATGATTATTACTAAAGCCTATTATCTTATTTTTGCAACTTAATTTTCTTATTTTTTTCAAATAAGAGGGGGGATCCTCCTCTATTTTCACATCCCCTGGACATGGGAACCATCTCGATAACTAGAGATGGGTACCCTCTTCTCTTATGCTTCATATTTATCATGGTTTTTGTTTTTGTTTCATCTTGGTAAATATCGTAATTATGTCTCTATTGTTTATTCGAATTTTGATTTTTGTTCATTAATCCTAAATTTCTTTCATGATATTGAATCTCCAATAATTGATTACCAATTTTCATGTCCAGATTCATGAAGTAAACCTCGATGCTTCTTGTATATTTGTACTTCCTGACAATTGTCACTTATTTATCACTCTTAAGAGATCATAACATGATTTGGGGTGTGCAAGAGACCATTCAAGAACTCAGTCAGTTTACTTCTTTTTTCCCTTTCATCTTTATCCCCTTCTTCTCTTATCTCTCTCGATCAAGTGGTTAAGTGAGGTTGTGTGATTTTTTATCCTTTGAAGTTCACTTTAGTCAGGATAAAATTCTTAGCTAGAGTAATTTTATTTGGAAAATTATTTGATTTGGGAGAGTGATCATGTGTTGGAAGTGATTCTATAAAAGAATGTTCAATGTTATGTGAGAGAGATATGTATACATCAAGACATTGACCATTAACTAAATGGTTTGAGAGTTTTTGGTTTTATTCTTAAGAAGATATATTATTGGGAGTTAAGGGTGGATCAACCTGGATCTGACCTTGTTCTTTCTAACAATCTTCTTTTTCTTTCTATATTTTCTCTTTCTCTATTTTGTTTTGTTTCCTTGGTTTCTTGTTCATTCACTGATTTATCAATATCACTATGTTTTTCAACATTGTTTCTTGTTGTTTTCATTTTCATATTTTAAAATTTTAAAAACACAAAAATATTTTTTGGATGACCATTAGGGAATTCAACATTGCTTCCTTGATAAAAACCCTAAGGTTTTCAGCAATTCTATGCCTAGGGTTTTAGAAATATATCTTTGACCATCCACATAAAAAGGAAATCATTAGTAGATAATGGAAATGAGTACAAAAGTAATTCTTTTGAGTCCTTCTTGATTAAATATAGAATTAAACATTATAAAATTCTCCCTAAAATCCTTAACAAAATTGTGTAATGGAAAGGAAAAATCATATGTTTTTTTTAAATGGGAAGAAGTATGCCCGCTAAATGTAAAATATCATAATTATTTGAGATATAATCTTTAATTTTAGTTGTACATGCTCAAAATAGATGTTTTAATAGTCCAAAAAATAAAATGTATCCCTATGATATGTGGTATAAAAAAACATTGATAGTGAAATAATTTAAGGTTTTTGGGATCCCTAGAGTACTAAAGATAAAAAACCATATTTTGGAATGTTTAATTCAAAGTGGAATATTTTTTTCATAGGATATTCGTCAAACAGAAAAATTTCCAACTGAAAAAAAAATAACTACATAAGTTAGTTGATTCTGTTGATATAAAAGGTACTAAAACTGGTATGCCTTAAAAAAATTGTTGAAGAAAATTATAATGATATAACAAAAGAAATAATGTTGAATTATAGAGAAGTTGATGAGAAGGAATCTGGTTTCAATCTTAATATTTTACATGTTTATTCTAATCATTCTATTAATGAGGAAAGTAAGATAGGAAGAAAACCATAAAAATTTTGAACTTTAAAAAATTAGGTTGAATCTGATGATATTATTGGAAATTTGGAATAATATATTCATAAAATAAGAAGATTGAGGTTTGAAAATAAAACATCACTTATGTCATAGGTGGAACCCCAATTAGTTTTGAAATCAGATGAGTATAAAAATGGTTGAATGCAATTAATGAAGAGTAGGATGAAAATGAGAAGAATAACAACTAAGATATAGGTCCTCAACTGAAAGGAATGAATATTATATGAAAAAATGGGTGTTTATATACAAACTTAATGAATAGGGATAAATTTTGATAAATAAAGCATGGTTAGTTTTCAATGGTTACTTATAGATACAAGGTGTTGATTTTGAAGAAACATGTGCTCCCTTTGTAAGTCTTGAAACTATCAGAAAGATTTTGACTATTTATTCTCATCGAAAATACAATGTTTATCATATGGATATTTATTCACCAATTTTTAATGGATTAATTGAAGAATATGTTTATATTGATCAACCTAGTGGTTTATGATGTTTTTGATTTGTGTATACCTTTTTCATACATATTATTGAGTATATTGAGTATTGAAATATTTTTTCAGAAAATACCTATTATTTTATGGATAAAATGATTTATTTCCATGTTTATTGTAATTTTTAGATGGTTTCCATACAAATTCATAAATCCACAAAGATTAGGGAAAATATTGAAACATAAACAGTGTGTACTTTATCAACACATGTTGGGTACCATTACCTAGACATGGTACGGCTAGCACTGAGTATACTTCCATGTATTTATCCAGAGATAAATCATTAATTACATACCTTTTTTACTCCATGTATTACCTTCCCGAAGTGGTTGGTGGATGAAACCTACACTACAAGCCATGTGGGGCAGCGTTACATGTCGCATACCCCCACTAACCGACCGTCGATTCTTTAAAGTCAAGGGGTATCACAGAAGATCATGTACCAATGAAGAAAACAAGTCCAAAGAATATTAACCAAAGTACACGAGGTTTAATTTATAGTACATGATTTTTAGTTTGAAATTATATAAATAAGAGGGAATCCCCTCTATATTAGAGGTTAGACATCCAGGGGAGGCACTGCTGCTCTGTCATTCCAATCCTCCCTCAGAACCAAATTTTATTTTCTCTTTCTATTTTTTCTATCATAGTGTAATTTCTTATTCTTAACTTAATTTACTTACTCTCGTATCCATGGTAGGTATTGAGTTTCTACTCAATCCACATACTGAGATCATGATCATAAGAGGGTAGGGTTCTTGTGTTGGGGTGGTAATAAATTATGGGTACATTGTGATTTAAATTCTAAATGTTTTGTTTTTATTATGATCTTATTTTTACAATTACATTACTAAATTTAATTCCAAAATCTCAATTGGTTTCATATCATATGAATAGCTACACCAAGGGTGAAAACTAAAGAAATTGCAACGATCAAACCCATGACCATTGGGTGAGCTGATTTCTACTGTTTAGGGGTAAAATAAATCTAACGTCTTCTTAGAAATTAATTAAAATAGAAAGGGATTACTAGTTTAATTATGTAATTGATCATTATCATACCATGAAAATTTAGTTTAATTGAATCCCCATAGTAAATAAATATAATTAATAATTTTAATGAAAATTAATGATTATTTTAATAAACCCAAATTAAATTGAAACCCTAACACTCTAGTTTATGTTTGTTCTATAACTTATTTTATTTTAATTTAATTTTTTTAAATTTTTTTACTCTTTCATAGTCATTCCCTTTATCCATTTTTCATCGTGATAACCAATTTAACTCACAAATTTCACTTCTTCAATGATTTTTTGTTTTTTTCTCATGGGAACAATCCTGAATGCCTCTAACTACATTGTTAGTTATTTTATAAGGGAACTAATACCATTATTTCAATTTTCTACACCTCGTAATGGGATTATTCATGTTTTTCCATTGTTTCCGAGGAAGAAACGGAAAGCAACTACGCAAGTAAGATCTCAAGTTTTCAGCATTTCAATAATGTAACCTCATTAGGTGGAGGACGTACCTGATCAGACCAAGAAACATGTCCTCCTTCGATTTCTACTAGCCACAAATTAGTGATAATGCAATACACTTCCAATACCACCTGATGATTAGAAAATTTGGATATATGATGAAGGTGTTTGACATACGTGGTGGTTCATGCTGTGAAAACCACATCTACCTTTAAATCATGGGTAAGTACCTGTAACTCAGGTCGAGACAAAGACCACAAAAAAAGGAAATTACAGGGAGACCAACCATCTAATCTATCCTCTCTTATTTTATATTTTTAATAAAACATGTCATGTACTTTCTTTACATGTTGTGTACTACTTCGTTTTTTTGGAAACTTTTTCAATAAGAGTAAAATAAAGTTACAAGTTGTGTGTATCTTTATACATAGCGTATACTTATCTTTTTATTGTATATTGTAATATAAAATTTATTGTAAATAAATATTAATTAAGTTAATTAACAGTGAGGTTTGTGTTGATGGAAAGGTCATTGGAGTGTATCTGAGTCATCGCGGGCTCGAATTGCTCTACACCTTCCTTTGGTATAGGGTTCATTATTTTTTTAACCTGAATTTTAATTAAACAACATGTGAGGTATTTTTAAAATATAATAAAATAATTTTGAAACAAAAAAACTCAAGGTGGGGTTGAATTGGTTGGTAGGGTCATACCCCATGGATCAAAAAGACTTTGGTTTGAGACATGTTAACGAGTTCAGTTCCATTATTTTTCACATTAATAAAACTACAAGATGTGTGTTTTGGTAGAAGTCATGTGTTCCATGTTTTCATTAATACCTTAATATTGTTTCTAAAATAAGATATCACATGCGGGTGAAGTTGGATTATTGGTAGAGTCATATATCGAGGTTCAAAAGACCAATGATCCAACTCAGATAATATATACATTTCATACCAATCATTAAAAATTTATAACCACATGTCATGCTATGTTCTTTTCCTCAATTAGTGTTGCAAATATATGTTAAACATTTAAAGTTAATAAAAACTCTTAGAACTCCAACCTTTACTCCAGTGGTTCAGGGCTTGCGTTTGGATTGGATGGTTGTCATTTTGAATCACTCCCTGAGCACCGAACTGAATGTTGTAGTTCTCTTTTTTAAATTTTATAACACACAATGTGTATGTCTCTAATCATTATGTATATAGGTTTAATTTTCATTTATAAATAACATATTTGTTTTTATATTTATTTTAAAAATTATAAATAATTATTATTATATAGTTTATTATAAAAATTATAATTTTAATAATAAAAAACTATGACACAGTGTGTGGGAATATGTACACACCATGACTTCTGACTATAAAAGTTGGAAGCTCTATCCTAGCAGATCCCATGTCCAATCCCAACCCTCCTCCCCATTTTCTTCTTGAAGTGTCCCTCACTTTCCTCTCAGCCTCCCCTCCCACAATCCATCGATTTTCTCTGATTCAAGCTCATAATTAATCCTCATTTAGATCATCATTCAAGTTATGTGCATGTCCACCCTCTTTTTCATTATTTTGTAACTGTTTCGATGATTTATGGATCTGTTGATCATTCAGGTCCAAACCTACAGTACACGAGTTCACTTAAGACCAACACATTGTGTACACTAAGTACACAGCCACACCCACTCATGTTTCAATTTGAATACACTTGGAGATTAGGTTTAGTAGATGTTATGTACAAAAACTCCACCCAGCCTCAGACAGAACCCATATCCTAATAACCATAGGAGGAGAAACCCATGTATAAAAAAAATTGTGTTTGGAACACATCGTGTACAGTTCTCCTGACCGATCCTTTGGAAGATTTCATATATGGGAACACACAGGTTGGACCCCTTGTTCACACACACAGAATGTACAGTTCATAATAATCCATGTGATTTTTTTTTGACCCACCACATATCCACATGACATGTACCTCCAGACTAAATGGATATCCAGCATGATCCCATTACACACCATGTACTCTGGGGTTACACACTATGTACTTCCCTAATTTGTTTTCTAACTTTTATTTTCCCTTTTTTCATGTACTTTTCTTATTTTCTTCTTTTCTCTCCATTCTAGATCATGCAAAATGGATATTGAGTGAGTGAGAAGCATCCCATACCCACTATTGAAGGAGAGACACCCCATTAGATCTGAATCTAGAGGATGAAGACAACCTCTGCAATCAATACTCTTCCAGTCCCCAATCCTCTAGCCTTAGCGATTCTACCTCCTCTCCTATCAACACCCACATCTTCAATATCTTCTTGTTCAGATGACACCTTGGAACCATCTTTGGTAGTGGCTACTCTACCTTTTTCCATATCCACAACATCTAGAGTTGTTAAGCGATTCAGTATAGCATCTCCCACTTTCAGTGCGGCACCTTTAGAGTCATCCATGACTTTAGTGTACCCTACTATGCTCGCACCACCATCCACCAGCCGCACAATCTTAGAGTCAACTCTAGCATCAGCTACTTCACCCAGTTCCACTATAGATAAACCATCCACCACAACTGAACCATCCACCACAGCAGCTATGACTCCACCTTGACATGTGCCAGTAACTGCCCCACCTCAGCTACACCCCTACCTATTCTTTGTTGTGGGACATCTTGTGGCATCCAAACTACAACATCTTTCATGACACACAATCCATCTGATCATTCGATACTTGGACACCATTGTTCCCCAATGTTTGTGTGTCTAGGAAGAGATTTAGAAGCTTCTATGTCATACTCACTTGTTCGACACACTATAGGATACCACTCTAACATATAGAGATTTATTTTTGGAGTTCTTAATGACATTTTAGTTTGATGATCCCACCTACGACTAGAAACCCAGCAATATGGCCACTCATGTCTCGTTTAGGCTCATCTGAAACCATTTCTCATTGACCATGGCTGAGTTTGGGTGAGGGTATGGCTTTTACACCCATCATTCCACAACACCCCTATTGCATTTCTCACTTTAAATGATCACTCTGACCTCATTTCCATGTGGTGGGAGCTTGTTGGTCCTAACCATAGGTATACCCCCACTTCCTAGAGGATCACACTCATCATTTCCCATCCTCTTTGTTTCATCCACCGGTGCTTTAGATTTACCCTTTTCTTACACCACATGGACATGGGTGTCATATCGAGAAGATACATGGAGCATCTCAAGTTATTTTCTGGAATGACTATCCTAACCTCCCTTATCTCGCTACTTCTTATTTCCACTCCATGATCCATAGACATCATGGAAACCTGAATGAAAGTTTTTATGCCACCTAGTTGGCACACTACTTTGGAGTTTTTGAGATATCACTTCCTCACGATCACTTAGGCACTCCCCAACATATATAATTTTTTATGATTATCCACTTGAGGATGGTCAAGAATCAAGGAGATTGATTTGTGCTCATGCAGGATTACCCAAATCCTACAAGGGCGAGACATGACCCTACTACCCCCACTGGTGTTTTTTATCTGATCCCATATCATCCACCAGTGGATGTTCCTTCTCCCCCTCCCACTTTTTCCTCACTTCCATCTTCATCTGGAATCCCCTATTCTTCTGAACCATCAACATCCTATCCTCCACCCACACCCTCGAATGATCTACACATCTCCCTCCATCTTTCCGTATTGGACGAGCGCCTGGACTTCACCAACCACCACTAGTCTTCCATAGATTAGATGTAGATACAGATTAACCAGATGTTGGGCCTTCTTCTTCAGCATCAGGGCATTTAGTTACCCCCAACACCTTCTCCCCCATCTGATACTCAGCATTCATCATCACAACCTCATTTCACCATTCTTTACATTGATTATGTGATCTTATACACTATGGGACCAGATACTACTACTTTTTTCTTCCCGTACTTGTCAGTTGATCCAACATTACAGAGCATCGAGAACGTGCATAAATTTTGGCTTCAACTGATCATACTCTTCCAGATCCCCCTATTTCTAATCATCCATCCTATGAGGGGACCAGTGATTGGTTTTTTCACACTTTTTTCATTTTATATATCATTCTTTTCTTGTGTTGTTATGGGTTGTATTCTTGTAGAATTATTTTTCCATTATATCGACACTCACAGGTGCTCTAGAGCAACATGTGCATCTCTTTTCGACTTCGTTACATATTTTAGTATCTCTCTAAAAGGGGAGTATTAATTTAGAGTGTCTCTGAATTACAATTATTTTAAAATTGCTTCAATCACTACTTCCCCCCATCCTATCCCAATTTTCTTTCTCACATTCTCTTCTATTCCTTTAGTGTTGCACAAGGGAGATCATGTGAGATATTATGTGTGGGGGAGAGTCTCTGAATACACTATTATTTTCCCTTGAAATGATCTAGGAGACATCATTAATAGATAAAATATTTTAAAATATGGGAATTTTTTGAATAATTATAATTATAAATAATAAGGACCTAAAAATAAATTTTAAAAGATAAATGCTTATTTTAAATTTAAAATTTTTTAAATTGATTACTGGTATAGTTTGATTTTAGATTTAAATTCTTGGAAATTTACATTTATTAGACTAATAATTTTTATTCATGTAATGACCTGATTATTCCATTCTTATCCTCATTCTTTAGAGGTATTCTGAATATTTTTATCATATTCTTTCATATACCCTCTTTCTTGAGATATTCTTCAGATATGCATAACTACTAGAACTTGCACGTTTTTTCTGCAAAACATGAATATTTTGAATCACATTAAAATTATTGAGGCATTTGATTGATATTTGTGTCCCCTTAGACCTTGAGACCTACCCTACATATGAACATTCTTGAATCCATTAGAAACCATGAACTGACTTGATAGGGAGCCATATTAAAAGCATATTTTCCATTACTATCCTAATTCTTTGCTAATATTGCATGGTTATTCATTAGAGCATAAAACAGTGATTTTGGCTATTCAGGGTACATTTTGGTGAGCAACCATGATATTAAGTGTAGGGTAGAGTGCCACATGTTCATTTGGGAATAAGGGTTTCAAACAACTATTCATTGTATTATTAAAGGTCTTTTATTAAAAAATTGATGATGAAAAATGAAAAAGAGTTCTGATTCATTCCTTGTACTTATTGATCGTTATAATCCAATGTTGGAAAGGGGATTTCATCATGGTAATGGTGAAACTTGTTAGGATCTTGTTAGGGATGCATCTTCATTGAGATTTATTATTGAATATCATGTAATTTTATTTAAAAATTCAGCCTTCTTTTTAAGCCTTTGAGATTATTTTCCACATTATTGCCTACATACATGTTGACTTATAATCATTTGAACCATATTTAAAGACCTCATAAAATCTGTGATTTTATTTCTAAAGTATTGAATGATAATGCATGAAAGCCTAAAGATAGAGTGCATATATTTTAGATTGAGCATAACTATGATAAAATGATCCTGGGTGATGAGTGTGTTATTTTCCTAGTGAATTAAATCATCATGTGGAATGTTTATTTATGAAAAGTTATTTAATGTGGATAAAAGATTATTAAAATCATTAATTGAATTATATAGGAGGCATGATTAGAATATCCTTGAAATTGAAATATATTTTGTGCCTTCTTTTAATTCCACAGATATGCCTGTAGTATTTATACATATAATTAATTGAATTTTTACCTTTTTAGAATATGGATTATATTGATTAGATGTTGATATTTCTCTTGATGGAAATCAAATGAATAAGTTTGGGGAAGTTTTATGTGTTCGATTTGTGTGTACCTTTTCATATATATTATTGAGTATATTAAATATAGAATCATTTTTTCACAAAATACCTATTTTATATGGATAAATTGCATTATTTTGGGGTTCATGGTGAGTTTCAGATGTTTTCCAACCAAATTCACAAATCTAGAAATATTAACAAAAATATTGAAATATACATGACATATAATTTATCAACACGCGCCATGTACTATTGCTTAGAAACGATACAACAATCGCCAAGTATATGCCTATGTAGCTGTATAGAGATAACATTCCATGTGCATACCTTCTACATACCATGTATTCCCTTATAGAATAATTTTGTGGTACAAACCTTTAATACATGCCATGTGGGGTGGTGCTACATGTTGTGTTCCCCCACCAACTAATCGTTGATACTTCGAAGTTAAAGGGTAGCATGGTAGATCACCTAATGGTGGAGAAAATTAAGTCCAAGCATGTTAACCCAAGTGCACAGCATGTACTTTATGGTACACACCATGAAGTTTGAAATTATATAAATATGAGGGAAACCCCTCTATGATATAGGTTTTACATCTAGGGGATGTGTTATCACTCTACCATTCCAATCCTCCCTCATCTCCAAATTTTAGTTTCGCTTTCTATTTTTATTTCTATTATAGTGTAATTTATTCTTCTCTCTTTCCTAGTCTTACTCTTTTATCCATGGTTTGGATTGAGTACCTACCCAATATACATACCGTGACCATGGTCATAATATAGTAGTTTTCTAGTGTAGGGGTTGTGAAAAATTATTGGTACATTGTGATTTAAATTCTAAAAGTGTGTTTTTTATTACAATCTTCTTTTGAAATTTCCTTTACTGAATTCAATTCCAAAATCACCATTTCTTTCGTATCAAAAAAAGAATGACAGTAATGGTTAAAACTATATTAATTGAAATGATCAAACCCTTAACCATTGGGTGAGATCCTTGTTGTAATGTCCTGAACCCGGATGTCACCTGAAATAGTGTCCCGAGCCCAGTTGGTCAAAAGGCCTCAAGTGTATCTTTCCAAATTCTAGAGGCTGCCAACTAGCAGCAAGGGCCTAAGTGAGTTTGTGGGGATAATATTCCCTCATTACCAGACTATCACATCATAAGTCAAACCTGAAGTAAATAGCTAAAGAAAAATAACTATTCAAATACTAAAATCAAGACAATATAGTAATGTATATCAATAATTAGAAGTGTCTCATTTACAAAAATGAAGCTGATAGAAAAAATATCTAGATAACATCCATAATAGTACATGGAAATAAAATATGATACCAGTATCCCAAAAGAACAAAACACCAAAAAGGTATACCTGCATTGCAAGCCTCGGCTTGGTCCTATGCTCCCCTGCTCCAAATCCACAATCAACAACATGTACTAGGGCACTCTCCCCTATCATCACCTACAACCATATAATCTGTTTGGGTCCCCAAGGAGGCCCAAACAGGGTGTGAGATAAATATCCCAGTAGGCAACCACCTGGGTCTATACAGTTCTAACAAAAATTATAAAAAAGTGATTACAAGTGTAAAAAACTAGTAAGTGTGTATTCCCATGGCATAAGTCTACTCTATCAAGTAATACTGAACAAACCTCAAGGCTACCTGAAAAAAAAAGTCATCTCTTAAAAAGTTAGTTATAACCAAGTAAACAAGAAAGTCACACGGCCACACTGTACATCCATCTATATCAAGAAAACCACAGCCACACTATATAAAGAAACCATGTATCCCATGGCCATGCTGTATAGTTAAAGTAGTATCCCACGACCACGCCGTATAGTGAAGTAACATACCTCATGGGCCGAATCCACGGTGTTAGCGACCAAGGCATCAAAGTAATAAATATCTAAACCATGGAGGGCTAGAACCAGGAGCGTTTCCAAGGCATCCCATCGAGTCCCATGGGAATACTTTATGGAAATTCGGTTAATGAATGGTTGTGGTCTTAATATCATGGAAATATCAAGTCATACACGAGCCCAAGCAAGCTAGATCCTATGGGCTAGAAAGTCCTGAGGCATCCCATAGAATCAAGACCCTAGGGGAAGAGTCAACCCAAGGTATCCACTACCACTTTCCAGATCCATAGAGAGCAATCCAAGGAATCTATAAACCCATTCATTCAATCATTAAAACATTCCAATTAGACATTTATTCCATGTGACTATACCCACTCACATCCACCTGCATAAGCCATGTGTATACCCACTCATACAAACCTTTTATCAAAACAAGAATATGGGCCTACCCTCACATATAAGCCATTTAACATTCCATTAGTCATTTACATATATGTTTACCATCCTATATAAACACATTCCATTTAAATAAATATATCAAAATAGATGAGGCATAGCATGATATTCAAATGCAAGGAGGCAGTACGTCTCTAAAACAAGATACTCAAGTTGTAAAGGCATATAAGGGCTTACTCTAACTAGAAAATCATAAGAACACACCCTTTAGGTGGTTTAAACAGACATAAACAAGGTATTTCTTTATGGTGCACCCCTCAAGTGAAAAAAAATGAGAAACAGGTGCCAACACACCTAAACAGAACCCTTGGTTAACCTCATTAGGTCCAACTACAGCTGCATGCTCAATAAAGAGACCTCGTCAGAATTCCCAAAAAAGGAAGATCGGACGAACGCCTGAGAAACACCTAGAAAAGCTGAAAAAAAATATAGACCACCTACCTCACCTCTGTAGTAGACAACACATCCAGTACTGTGTCTTGGTACGTCATAGTTTGGAAGAAATATAAATAATGGATGAAGAACAGAATATTAGGGCATATGATCCAAAATCCAAATAGAACAGTCGTTGTTCCTAAGAATCAAGAATGAATAAAAGGAATGTAGGCCTTACCGTTGCAGATCCATAGAGACGATCGATGATCAAAATAAAAGACGAATGAAAGATCAGTCTCAAAGCCTATCTTAGGAACCAAAGTGGATCCTCTCGTATCCCTCCTATATGTGGGATAAGAAAAGACCCATTTTGGGTTTTAAAAAGAAAAATTAATTTTAATTTAAAATTTAAAAAAAACGCCCAATAGGGGTCACACGGTTTACCCACAAGTTTTTTAAACCGTGCGGAAATAGTACACACCACTATGCCTAAGAGTGGTTCTTTTCACGGTTACTATGCATGGTTTGACTAACCGTACATAACCACTCTATCCAAAACCTTTAGTTTTTAAAACCTCTCACACTGTTTAGCCTAACTATGTGTAGGCCACGTGTAAAATATGTGCCAGACCATTTTTATCCCAAAACATGGTTCTGGCCTCCGAACAAGCCCCAGACACCTCCAAAACACATGTGATCAAGTTAATAATTCACAAAAGGCCATAACAAGGTATTTAAATAGGAAATAAAAGGATATGTACACTGTAAAGAAATCTAACTTCTTACAATTTTCCCCCTTATAGTAATTCGTCCCCAAATTGCTCTCTAAAGGGTGGTCAAGATTCACCTAAGAACAACTCTAGCCACTGAGCACATATGTTGGCCTCCCTATCCCATGTCTAATCCTATAAATGGTCATGATTCTATAGCACCCATACTAGAGGAACTGACCAACCTTAGAGAAACTTCATGCTCCGGTAAACAATATGAATCAGATGCTCCTCAAAGGATGCATCAACCTGCAACTCAACCGCCTTGTGCTGAAAACATGAGATGGGTCTGAGTGATACCAGTGTTGTTGAGATACATAGAAGACATCATGCATGTCTCAGTACCTATGAGATAATTGCAACTAAAAGGAAACCGACCTGAATCTCTCCATAATATCAAACAGCCCGATATATCTCGGTTAATGTTTACCATGTCTCATGATCCGCATGTTTACCAACCTCAGTGAAACACGTAAGAAAGCCTAATCCCGGACCTCAAACTCTATTGGTTGTCTGTGAAGATTGGAATATGATTTCTGATGAGACTGTGTAATATCCATCCTCTTCTGAATCAACTGAACTTTCTCAGAAGTTTCATGCATGAGATGTGGTCCTAGTAAAACTGTCTCTCCTACCTCGAACCAGTATAGGGAAGAACAACATGGCCTACAATATAAAGACTCATAAGGTTCCATATATATAATCTCTTAATAATTTTTATAGTAGGTGAACTCAACCAGTGTAATGTGCCTCTACCATGTGCCCCCAAAATTTAGGACGAACGCTCAAATCATGTCCTCTAGAAACTGTATCGTATGCTCTGACTGGCCATCAGTCTGAGGGTGGTATGTTGTGCTCAGAAGAACTTCTTTACCTAGGTCCCTCTGAAAACTCTGTCAAAAACAGGACGTAAATCAGGCATCCCTATCTGAAACTATAGTTCATGGATCCCCATGAAGTCATACCACCTCTCAAGTGTACAACTTTCCTAGATCACCAACACTAAAGGTCTCCTTAATCAGTAAGAAATGTATGACCTTCGTAAGCCTGTCAACGACAACCCACAAAACATAGTTACCTAGAGGAAACCTCAGTAAACCAGTCCAGAAATCCATCATTACATCATATCATTTCCATTCTGGGATAGGTAACTACTGTAAAATCCCCACTAGTCACTGATGTTCTGCCTTCGCCAGCTGACAGGTGGAACACCTAGTTACAAAACCAGATACCTCTTTCTTCACTCCTGGCCACCAGTACTGATGTCTCAATTCATGGTATATCTTAGTAACCTAGGGATGAACTGACCATGATGAAGAATGAGTCTCTTGCATCAACTCCTCATTTATATCCACTGGAACCCTGACACATCAATGGATACACAAGATCTCGTCATCACCTACCGTCCAACCAGGAGGAGGGTCCTCACCTACCACACCTTCCAGTAGAACTAGGCCTTCTGAATTCAATAGATTCCTCATCCGAACTTTGTATAGTATTGTAGAGGTAATAGCTAAGTATGAAAGAAAATTATGCCCATGTTTGTCATGCACCTCCAGATGCATCTCCGTGAACAATTCCATAAGCTGCCACTCGCTACTGGCCTGCTTCACTGCCTGTATCTGAGTCTTCCTGCTCAGTGCATCAGCCACTACATTTCCCTTACCAGGCTTGTAGGAAAGCTCGAAATCAAAGGACTATAGGTACTCTACCCAGCTCCGCTGCCTCAAATTTATATCACATAGGTTAAAGATATACTTGAGGCTTTTGTGGTTCATGTACACCACAAGACGCTCACCTAGAAAATAATTACTCCAACAGCGCAACGCATGAACAACCACAACTAACTTTAGATAATGTGTAGGGTAATTATTCTCATCATGTATCATATACCGAGACCCATACTACACTACTAGATATCCCTACATCAGCACTACTTCCAACCTAATACCCAAAGCGTCACAGTACATTGCGTAGCTCTTGCCCTGCTCTGGTAGTATCAGGACTGGTGCTGATTTCAGCCTCCCATTCAGCTCCTGAAAGGTTGTCTCACAAGGTTCAAACCACAAAAACTTCACACCCTTATTAGTTAAGCCCGTCAGCGGCACTGATAAGTGTGATAAGTCCTTTATAAAACGTTTGTAGTATCCAGCTAGTCCCAAGAAACTCAATATATCAAAAACATTCTTGGTTTGTTCCAAGGAAACTACAACTCTCACCTTTTATGGGTCCACTGACACTCCTGTCTCTGAGATAATGTGACCTAGGAAGTGAATCTGATCTATCCAAAAGTGGCACTTTGCGAGCATAGAATACAACTGATTCTCTCTCAGTGTATTCAAACAATCTCAAGATAGTTCTAATAAAGATGGTGGCCTAGAACCAACTAAATTTTACTTTATTCATTAATAAATACCTTATCCTGTATTGATTGTTCTTCTATATGAAAATTCATGTGATAATGTCCTAAGGATAACTGATTCACTAAATGTCCATAGTGGATCCCTAATATGATGAGAACCTAAATGTGACATAACACAATTCTTGAATATATGTTCTATGGTCGAATGATGTTATTTGAGGGACACAAATAATACATGTCATTAGGGGTGAGGACCCATAAAACATTAAGTCACCTTCTCATGGTGTTCTCCCTTAGTAATATCTATGATCATATTATGAGAACGAAACCTGCCAGTAAGAAATCTAAATTTTATAGTGTCATTGGATGTTCCTATATGTAGATGTGTGTGTTGGTCTATAGACAATTAGATTATTATTAATGGGTATTACAACTCGCAAACATAGATTTATTGAAGAAAACAGTGATGACACACTGTTCGTAGTGAGGTAGGGTATGTTGGTTGTGTCACGAGTAATACAACATTAATAGATATTGCAAGAAAAGATTTTTCCCTTTTGTTTCATAAACGAAGTAGATATCTCATGCCCTTTTATAGAACTGATATATCCTAAATAAATCCATGGCCATGGTGAGGAATTGGCATGTTCAATTCTGAGAAGTCAAAGAAAGAATAATGAAGCACATAGGTTGATGGTACTAGCATGAAACCTACTATATTCAAGATATCAATACAAAGGGATTACATTACACAGTAAGTGTTTGTTGGAGGTGACACATCATTGCAGTGTTAACTTCTTTCTCTATGGGTTCCTTGGCGTGTTGCTAGATGTTAACCTTGGAATTTAGGCAGGCTCTTCTTAATTCTACTGAGAATGTTTCCTAGAGGGTCACACACTTACTGTGTCCACATATCTCAGTTAAATATTCATTTAACAATTTGAATAAAGATTATTCTTGATTATGATTTAATAATTATTCAAGGATACCTGACTGTATTTATTTTGACACAAGTTATTCGAGAGAATATATTGTGGAAGAAATAATATATTTATTAGCTAGTAATTCAATGATATTTATTTAAGAAATAAATTTCCATTATTTAAGGTATAATAAATGTGGTGGAGGAAATAAAGAATATAAAAAACAAAAGTACACACCATGTATATTAATATACATTCCATGTATTTTTTCGGGGGATTTGTGAGAAATAATATTATTTATTTAATTAACTAATATTAGATGTAATTATCTGGATGCATGTCAGGAAATTATAATAGTCCAATATTATTATTAGACATGGGGTCTTACTAAGAATTAAATGAAATGAATAAATGCTTTCATGTAATTAATTCATTTTATTATTCTAAGTAATTAAAATCCCAATTATATAATTCCTATTAGCCTATCCATTCTTTGTGGTTATGGACAATAGATTAAGAGGAATCTCTAAAGACCAGAGATATTTCTTTTTCCTCCAAGAATACATTCAAGTTCCAAGAGAGATCCTCCTTCACTGGATCAAGGAGAGTGCTTTGGAAGTGACTCTCATGGTAATTGAAGGAGGGAATTACAAGGGAAGGCTCTTCCTCACTAGCACCCAAATATCCTTTCAGTGACATCCAAAGATACATGGAGCATGTGTGGATCACCACTAGAGGAAACCTACACTTGGATTATATGACGTAACGACGGATCACGTCAGATCGTGACTAGAAACATCAGTGAAGATAGAATTCCATCAAGGTAATTCTCATCTTTTAATTAAATTAATTTTAACCAACATATGATGATCATATATATGGTTCCAGGACTCCCCTCTTTTCATTCATTATTCTTTCTTTTCCAATGATACGGCATTTTATTATCATGACGGATCTCAGATTGATCATCATTAATGGAAAAAATTATATTTTGGTATAGCCATCCACATTCTTTTGTTGTGCCAGGAACCTTCAAGTGGTATAAGAGGGTTCATATTGCAGATTATAATTATTTATTTTTTCATTGATGATTTACAAATTTAATAATTTAGTTGTTTCAATTAAATTTAATCATTCAACAAATATGAATCTTGAGATCCATTCCTCCACTTTCATTTCTCGTTCACCTTACAGAAAAAATATTTTCTTTTAATTTTGATTAAAATAAAATAGAGGATCTCATCTAGAGGTGTCAAATCTTCATGTCCATACAACACCAGAACACACGGAATGTATCTAGAAGTACATGTGGTGATGTATGGGTTCCATGCACCTGGACTAGTTCGCCAAAACAATACATGTGTTGGAGTCTTTCTAAGTCTTAAATGACTCCATGTGTTGACCAGGAACATGTGGCATATGGTTTTCGGATTACACGTCATGTGGCCCAATCGACACGGTGTTGGTCCCTTTGGGTTAGGGTTAGACCATATACCCTGTACACAGCTTTCCTGACTGGAGATCATGTAACATGGATACTACACGGCATGTGTCCCATAGGACACGTCATGTAATCTGAAGATTTCTGATGTACACTCACACATACTATCCCCAGGTGTGTGCTTCAGATGGATGGTGAATGATAGTACATGCCCTGTAATTGGAACTACACATTGTGTACTCGTCCAAATTATAAAGATTTATTAAAATTTATTATTATATTATACAAACCCTTGAGACATGTATCACGGTGAAGGTGTAAAGATGAGGCACAACATGTGATAGGTGTTATATATATGTGTGTGTGTGTGTGTGTTTAATTTAACATCAGTGTAATGTTCATTTCTATTTATTGGGTAGTTATGAACGGGAATTCACCAGGTTTCCTCCAAGGTACAAGTTACGTACAGAGATAATTTTAAATAAGTTTATTTGTTTAAAATTATGATGGATGAGTATATCAAAAAAAATTCAAAAAAAGGTTTTTTGATAAAAGTATTGATTAATTAAGGATAATTAATTGATTCAAGCATGATTTATCTTAAACAACAATTTCTGAAGAATTTAATGATATTTTTATTTATATATAAATATTTTTCCATGTATGAATGATCTTGAGCTAGACCAAGACCTTTTTATGTGTATGGTTTCTTTTAATTTATTTATTTAAATTATATTTGTTGGCATGTGAGCCTTCTCGTCATTAATATGTAGAGATGGCATGCCCAAGGTTTCTTTTATGTAAAACCCCATTTAACCCCTCATCTGTGAGTGAGATAAAATCATATGTAATGGTTGTAGCTTCTAAGCTAGTGGAGGCGGCTCAAGTTAGGATCAAAGGTGAATCTAATCCAAGGAGATACAAAGGTGGATAGGTGGAAAGCTGTAAACACGAACCCAAAAGGTTCAAGGTGTTACTCCCCTAAGAATTGGGTTGTTTTATCAACTACTAGATAAACTAACCAATAGATCAAGCTCATAATAAAAAAAATATTTTATTTCTATTAGTTGCATGGTTCATTTATTGTGGGCATGTTTTCACGATCACACAATTAATGAATTAAACAGGCATGAAATATAAAACTAAAATAAGACTGGATTATGCGTAAAATATTTTCTCGGACAAGGTTAACAACTTAAGTATATCCCATTTAATATTAACAATCATGTAAGAATGATAATAAAATGCTTATTTATGTATAAGTGTAAAATCCCTCAAAGAAATATTATAATGGTATAACCTTCCATAATCTTGGTTAGAAACAAACAATAGTTCAAAGTGCTTGAACAACCCTAGTTGGGGTGATTTAAATTATCAGGGAATTCTAATTTAAGGTTTTGGGTTGACTTGACTTGGTTCACATCAAGGGTTGACTTCCACAACAGGACTTGGTGTGACTAAGAGGCAAAGGTTGTGGAAATCCAAAATAAATGGATTTCAGGATTAGGGAGTCCATTCGTAGTATCAAGGAGCTGCAAGTTAGTGCAGTTGGCATTTGTAATGCCTACCTAAAACCTTTCAAGTTGCCTGACCAACCCTAGTTGGGGTAATGCGAACGGAAATATGGATCATTGACACTAGAATATTTAGAAAACAAAATATTCCAAATTCAATTGTAAGGGCTACTGGATTTCGATAAAATAGTGGGAGACTAATAAGTATTAATTTATTTATTTGTCTTAGTTATATCATGATAAATTACTAAATATTTTATCATCTTAATTTGTAGAAACTGTAAGAAAATTACTTCAAACATATCATTTCGAACCAAACTCATGAAAGAAACCCTTCCCACTGGCACTAATTTCCAAGAGTGGAAGATGTGTTTACTCATCATCCTTCGCTGCGAGAGTAAATTGTATGTACTAGAGGAGAATATTCCAATTGTGCCTAGAAAATAGGTCTGTGATGTGGAACTAAATCTCTATATGAAATATATGGATGTTGCAATAGATGCCCAATGTTTCATGATATCGTACATGTCTAATGAGCTCTTGAAACAACATGAAAAATGGATGCGTATAACATGATGTCTCACCATAAGGATCTCTATCAAGAGAAGGTGAGACCTGAGATATATGAGATATCCAATGATTTGTTCACAACTATTCTTGGAGAGTCTATTCTAGATGGACCTCGTGTAGTCAAGATTATTGGGTACATTGAACACCTGGACATAATAGGGATTATGTTCCTGAATGAGTTGCATACAGATCTCATCCTATCATCACTAACCATGACCTTCTCTAGTTTTATTGTCAACTACAACTTGTGCAACAATGAGAAGAGTCTATCGAAACTCTTGACCTTAATTTTCCAAGTAGATAGGTATATAGGGTGTGACAAACCTGCAGTATTTATGGTGAATAAGAAATGGAAGGACAAGGTAAAGGGGCCAAGGATTCATAAATGGTTTGAAGCCCCTGAGTATTTCCCCTCAAATATGGGGAATATCTAGAGGTAAGGAAAGGAATCGGAGTCAGTATATTTTTCATTTGGCAATCCAGGCCACTGGAAGAGGAATTACACCCAGAAGCTGGGGGATGCAAAAGGTGGATTCGTTATCGATTTTAATCTTTCCATTTCTACAAATGGGGTATTAGATACAGCTTGTGGGGATCACATCTATATTATAATGTAAGAACCAAGTAGATTTAGAACGATTTCCTGAGGATAGTTGGGTATTCAAGCTACCAATGGTGTGAGGCTGGCTCTGTTTTCCATTAGAGATTACCATCTCTCATTTCCAACTAGAATGCTTTTGGTTTTACATAATTTTAATTATGTTCCTAGTGTTACCAAAAACATAATTTCTATATCATGTTTATATTTGGATGGATTTATTTTCATGTTTGGATAAAAGGGTTGTTTATTTTATAAGAACAACATATGTTATGGTATGACACATTTAAATAATATTAAATTAAGAAAATCAAGTGTTGTTAATTGATAATAAAAAAACTCACATGACACATACAACACCCAGTTGTGGCATCACCGTCTTGGTCATGTAAATGAGAAGAGATTGAAAAAGATCTTCCCATATGGTTATTTATACTCTAATGATCAAAAAAACACTTGATATATGTCACACTTGTTTATAAGGTAAAATTACAAAGCCACCTTTCAGTGGATATGGTGAAAGGGCCACATATCTTTAAGGATTGGTACCCACTGATGTGTGTGGAAAATTTCTTGTAGAATCTAGAGGTGGATATTCTTACTTAATTACTTTTACTAATGATTTGATTAGATATGTCTTTGTCTACTTAATGAGAAATAAATCAGATTCCTTAGTGAAATTTAAGGAATTAAACAATGAATTAGAGAATCATCTTGGTAATAAGATAAAGAAGCATCGATCAGATTGAGGTGGAGAATATCAGAACCAAGAGTTCATCGATATTTTATGGGAGTCTGGGATTCAATCTCAATTCACTCCTTACACACCATAGTGGAATGATGTTAGTGAAATGAGGAACTGAACATTGTTGGACATGGTGATTTTGAAGACAAATCATGCAGATCTTTCATTATCCTTTTCGGGATATTCATTACAAACTACATCATACACATTAAACTGAGTACTAACTAAGGTAGAAAATGGAGTTCCCTCTGATATATAGAATGCAAAGAAACCCATTTTGTCAAACTCACATGTATGGGGATGTGAGGTTTTTGTTAAGGCCTTCTCAAGAAACAAACTATAACCCTAGCGCACGAAGTGTATCATTATAGGATATCACAAGGAAAAAGGATATTCCCTATATAACCTTTCAAACAAGAAGATTCATTACTACCATAAAAGATTTTTTTTCATAAGAGGGAGAACATAATAAAAAATGATAGTAGGAGAAAGTTTGAATTCGACAAAGTTAATGCTCAAGATACACAGGAGTTGGTACAGGAACAAGTTCCACATGTCCCCATGGAAGAGGTTCCTAAGACACAAGTACTGCGTAGGAGATCAAGAGAGGTAAGGGAACCAAAGAGATTTGTTTTCCTAGTCATCGAGGATAGTGAATCATTATTATTAAAAAATGATGAACCTATCACCTACAAGGAAGCAGTATAGAGCTCAGAAGCTACACGATGGATATAAGCAATGAAATTTGATATGGATTCCATGTATCAGACTCAAGTCTGGGTTCTGGTCGATGAGCCATTTGATGTAAATCATGTTGGATGAAAATGGGTGTTCAAGAGAAATCTAGACGTGGAAGGAAGAGTTAGCACCTATAAACAAAGGCTAGTGGAAAAATGATTCAGACGGTGCCAAGGAATTGACTATGATAAAACCTTCTCACCAGTTTCCATGTTTAAATCCATAAGAATCATACATTCCATAGAAGCATACCATGACTATGGGATTTAAAATATGGAGGTAAAAACATCATTATTTAATGGGAATATTCAGGAAAATGTCTATATGATACAACCAGAAGGGTTTGGGACACCATGTGATGCCAAACGGGTTTTCAAGTTGCATAAATCATTTTATGGATTTAAGCAAGAATCCAGGTCATGGAAAATTTGATTTGATGAAGACTTAAAGGAATTTAGGTCCATTAAGAAAAAATTTGATCCATGTGTTTATAAGAGGTTTAATGGGAATGCGTTCATTATCCTAGTAGTATATTTTGAAAACATATTAATTATTGGAAATGATATACCAATCTTACAATCAGTTATGGACTAGTTGAACAAGTATTTCTTCATCATAAATTTGGGTGAAGCAGCCTACAGTCTAGGGATCAAGACCATCCGGGATAGATCCAACAGGATGCTTGGACTAAGTCGACGTACATACATTGACCAGTTACTAAAGAGATTTAGTATTGAAAAATCCAAGAGGGGATTAGTTCTAGTTTCACATGGACTACATATTTCTAAGAAAATGTGTCATAAAACACAATAGGATAAAGTTAGGATGAGTAATATCTCATACTCTTCAGCTATAGGATCCATCATGTATGTCTTGTTATGTACTAGGCTTGATGTTGCCTATGCACTAAGCATGGTAGGATGATATCAAGATGATCCAAGAGAACAGTATTAGACTACTATAAATACTATCCTTAAGTATCTGAAAAGAACTGAAGATATATTCATGATGTATGGAGGAGACGATGAGCATGTCATTAGAGGTTATGTTGGTGCGGGTTTTCAAACAGATCAGAATGATCAGAAGTCACATTAAGGAAATGTTTTTTTGTCTCAACAGAAGTGTTGTGAGATGGAATAGTTTATAGCATCCAGTTGTTGTCAATTCTATAGTGGAGTCTGAATATATGGTGGCTTCTAATGTAGCCAAGGAAGCCTTTTTAATTCATAACTCTTTCCAAGAGCTTGATTTGGTTCTTAGAAATAAAGACCCTATAACATAGTATTGTTATGATACTCTAGTTGTGGTTCTTGCAAAATAACCAAGTTCACATCAACGGAAAAAGAACATTCTCTATAAGTATCACCTATTGAGGGATTTCTATCAAAGGGACGATGTATTAGTGAGAAGAGTCTCCATGGAAGAGAATGTGGTAGACCCCATGACTAAAGGCATATCTCTGTAGAAGCATGAATATCATGTGAGAGCTAGCGGGTTAAAGGTTGTTTGTAGTTTTCTCTAGTACAAGTGGGATTCTGTTGTAGTTGGTGGCCTAGAACCAACTACTTTGTAATTTATTCATTAGTAAATACCTTAATACATCTTGATTGTTCATCTGTGTGACAATGCATGCGATAATTTCCTAAGGATAATTGTTTCACTAAAGGGTCATAGCGGATCCCTACTATAATGTGAACCTAGAAGTGACATAACACTATTCATGAATATATGTTCTATGATCATATGATGTTATTTGAGGGAAACAAATAATACAGGTCATTAGGGATGAGGACTCAAAAAAATGAGACACCATATCATGGTGTGCGCCCTTGGTAATATCTATGAGGATATTATGAGAACAAGACCCCCCATCAAGAAATCCACATTTCATAGTGTCATTAGATGTTCCTATATGTAGATGTGTGTATTGGTCCTTAGACTTTAAGATTATTATCAATGGGTATTACCACTCATTCACTTAGATGTATTGAATAAAATTGTGATGACACACTATTTGAAATAATGTATGATATGTTGGGTGCATCTTGAGTAATACTATATTAATAGATAATGTGATAAAGGATTTGTACTTTTTGTTCCATAATGGAAGTAGATATCTCAACCCCTTTGATGGAATTGATATATCTTAAATAAATCTATGGCCATGGTCCGGAATGGGAAAGTTCAATTCTGGGAAGTCAATTAAAGAATAGTCAAGCACAGTGGTTGATGGAACTAGCATGAAACCCACTTGATTCAAGATATCGAGACAAAACATTATGTGGTAAGTGTTCTTATGAGGTGACACGTCATTGTGAATTTAACTTATTTCTCAATGGGTGCCATGGCATGTTTCTGGATGCTAAAATTGGACTTTAGGCAGGCTCCACTTAATTCCATAGAGAAAGAGGCCTAGAGGGTCACACACTAAGTGTGTCCAAGTATCTCAGTTAAATAGTCATTTAACAAGTTGAATAAAGGATATTCTCGATTTTGGTTTAATAATTATTTAAGGATGCTTTTTCACATTTATTTCTACACTAGTTTTTGGAGATAATATATTTTGGGTGAAATAATATATTTATTAGTGATTAATGTAGTGATATTTCTTTAAGAAATATATATCCATTATTCAAGGTCTAATAGATGTGGTGGATGAAATAAAGAAAATGGAAAAAACAAAAGTACAGTCAATGTATATTAATATACACGTCATGTAGTTTTTCTAGGGATTTGTGAGAAATAAAGTTATGTATTTAATTAAATAATATTAGGTGTAATTACCTAGGTGCATGTTAATTAATAATAATAGTCATATGTTATTATTAGACATGTGGTCCTACTATGAATTAAATAAAATTAATAAATTCTTTTGTGTGATTAATTCATTTTATTATTCTAAGTAATTGAAATATCAATTATATTAATCTAATTTAACATTGCAATTATTTGTGGTTGTGGACAACAGATTTGGAAAAAGATCTCAATCCAAGAGAGAATTCTTTTTTCTCTAAGAACACTCTCAAGTTACGAGATAGGTCCTCCTCCACCAGATCAAGGAGAGTGCTTTGGAAGCGGGTCTCAACATAATCTAAGGTGGACATTGAAAGAAAAGGGTCTTCTGCTCTAGCACCTAGAGATCCCTTTGTCGATGTCCAGTGATACGTGGAGCACATGTGGATCACAGCTACAGGAAGCCTACACTTTTCTTCTATGACGTAATGAAGGATCACATCAGATTATGACCAAAAACATCAACGGAGAGAGAATTCCATCAAGGTAATACTCTTCTTTTAATTATATTAATTATAACCAACATATGATGATCCTCTCTATGGTTCTAGGACTACACTATTTTTTTATTTCTTCATTATATTCCAATGATCTTGCATTTTTTATCATGATGGATCTCATATTGATCATCATTAATGGAAAAAATTAAAGTTGGGTACCCCCATCCACGCGCTTTCGCTATGCCTGGAACCTTTAGGTTGGCATGGTTATGTAAATTTGGAGAATACACCAAGATATACTCCATGAAAACCACTAAAAAAGAATCTAGGTAAGGATGGAACAATAAATTAATCAGTGCCATGAAAACTGCTGGAGAGTTCGTGAGACTGAACGACATAACCAGATACGCGTATAACCCATACCTTCTATGAAAGGATGTATGAGGTATGTCTGTTGGTCGAACACACACCTAGTGATATCCTGACCTCAATTCTATGTTTGAGAACACTCGAGCTCCATGAAGCTGATCAAATAGGTCATCAATCTATGTCAAGGGATATCATTTTTTAACCATCAGCTGGTTCAGTTTCTGATAATCCACGCATAACCTAAGAGTTTTGTCTTCCTTTTTCACAAAAATAACGGGAAAACCCCATGGGGAAGTACTAGGTATGATAAATCCCTTCGCCTATAAATTATATAGCTACCTCTTGATCTCCTGTAACTCCATTTTAATCATCTTGTACGGTGGAATAGATACCATCACATATCCTAGAACATGATCGATGCAGAACTTCACCACTCTCTAAGGAGGTACACCAAAAAAGTTATTGGAAAAGACATCCCTGGAGTGCTCGACCACTACAAGAAAGTACACCTAGCCTACAACCGAATCATCTAGAAACAAACTAGAAATATGGGTTGTCATCCTGCCAATCCCATGATGCTCGGGTCTAGATCTTCTTTCCTTGAAATCCCATTAACCCTTGTGAATAAACATTGTATCCAATAGTGATGTGAAATTCATCATCCGGTGATAACAGCCAATGTACGCTTGATAAACTACGAGACAGTACATTCCGATAATGACATCAAAACCTATAATCTTGAGGAAATAATGATCCCAGAAGAAGTGACACCCTCTGACTTCAAGTGGACACTCCATACACTGGCATACATCACCCATTATAACTCCAAATGGTGTGTCTAGATTCAAAATTCCATTAGAAAGAAAAACCACAAGCCTAAAGATTTTCACCACTATTTTAGAGATAAATCTATTAGAGGCACATGTATCGAAAAGTAGAGATGCAATAGTAGAAGATAATAAGATCATACCTCTCACTTTATATGGTCCTAGATCCTACTCATGTTGGGTCTGTTGCACTACATAATTCTGGCATGTACCGTAACCCGGATACCCTTCCTAACTACCCTAAGCCGATCCTCCCTGCTGCCTCTAAGAACCCAGTGTCTGTCTAATATAGCCACAACCACCACTACCCTGGCCTAACCGCCCTATACTACTCCATCTCATAGCCTAACGTGGTGATTAAGACCCAGCTCCTAACCCTGATGTCAAAGCTGACCCCCTGCCACACGCAGCTAGAGGGAAGGTCATGCTAAACCGCTGCATGTGACTCATCCTACCACAAGCTCGACACCCGACTAGGTCACAGTCACAATAATTTTTCATGTGGACTCACATACCACAATGATGGAAAAACACCAAACTACCTAAACCAACAACCTGAATAGCACTCGCATCGCAGGAATCCTTGAAACAACGCTTCCAACCTAAAGATGTAGATCCACAGGGGTGAGAAACAACACTCTCTTGTTATGTACCCCCATCTTCCCTCAGGTTTCTCTCTGTAATCAACGACTGATTCAAAATATTAGTGATAGAAGGAAACCTGAACATGTTGACCTGAGATCTGATATCATGTATGAGACCTTCCCCAAAACGCCTCACCCTCAACAGCTCATCAGTAAGATACATCGGTGAAAAACGCTGCATCTCTGTAAAGAGTGTCGAGTATTCCACAACTATCATTGTTCCCTACACCAGAATCATTAACACACTCACCTTCTTTTATCTTATAGTTATGAGGTAAAAGTAGTCATAGAAGTGGGTTTGGAACTCATACTAACACATATCATGCAACCCATCATCCGGGTTCAAAACATCGCACTAGTGCTTTGCCGCTCGACATAGAATATACGTCGTAAGCTTGACCGTCTACTCCAGAGGAATCTCCAGATACTCAAAAATCATTAATGTGGTCTCTAGAAACAGATCTACAGCCTGTGGTCTATCATCCACTAAAAACATAAAAGGCTGAAACTACTAGAACACCCATGACAGCTCAGCCGTAGTCAAGGTTTTCTGCGGTGCTCCCTGGAAAGTCTGAATATAGAGAAGGAATCCCTCTAGGAACTATGCCTAAACACCTATTCCCAAAACAGCCTTAGGTTTTATAGATGGAACTATATAAGGATCCAGCAGTAGCCTATGGCCCACCATCTTTTATGTATGGTCATTACCTCCATCGCGGCGTACCACTGGAGGTCGTCATGGTGGAAGGACTCTATAATTCCAAACAAACACCTCAGAAAAAATGAGATCAAAAAACAAAGATGAAAAGTGTATGAAATGTCAAAACCCTCCTAGAAACAAAGTCAAACCCATAGCCTAATTCTACAACCTGGATTTTGTAAAGAACAGCCATCAAACCACTAGAAACTATACCACTCACCCACTCAAGAGTCGGGTCTAGTTCAAGTCTCTATTTTCCATTCATGTTCCATTTCCCTTTCACATTACGTTATATGGGAAATTTTTACCAAGGTTTTACTAATTTCTAAATCCATGAGGGCCTGTAACACATCATGAACACTAAACTTGGCTCCCATCCAAACCATACATATAAAAAGTTCATTTAATCATTTACATTCCATCGGTGCGTCATTTCCCAATTCATAAGGGCCCATACTCCTTATAGATGGAAAGATAACGTCACACCATTATCAACCACACCCAAATAACACAACAGAATGCACAACTATCACATCAACTATCACAATAGCATGCAATATCTAATGCTTCCTAGATAGCATGATATAATTCATGACATGTGATTCTAATAAGTGTCTATATGATGCATGAGATGGCACACCCTCGTCTCATTGGGTTGCAACTAAAATAAAACCCATTGCATCAATATTTATAGAATAAATCAAGTGTATCACCTAATGGTGAAATATAATTAACTGTAATAGTCAAAATCCAAATCAAATAAGAACCCAATTCGAGGAAATTTGGCTTTTCCCTATACGTGAGGGAGTTACTCGCATGCACAGTTTATTACCAAATAACATTTCCTTCCTATCCCTATATAATGTCACCGAATAGTAAGTCAAACCAGAAAATAAAATATATTGATGCCACTTTGTAACATCCCAAAACCATATTCCACCAGAGATGGTGCCCCGAGCTCAGTTGGTCACAAGGCCTCAAGCACATCTCCCCAAATGCCAGAGGCTGCCAACTAGAAGAGAGGGACTAAGTGAGTCAGTGGGTAGAATATTCCCTCATTACCAGAGTATCACACTGAAATTAAAACATATAGTAAATAGCAGAAGAAAAATAACCAGTCAACTACAAAAAGCGATACAAGATAGGAATGTATATAAATAATCTGAAGTGTCTCATATACACAAATAATGAAGATGGTAGAAATATCTAGAATGAAATCAGAATAGTACATGGAAATACAATATGATACAAGTATCCCAAAATAACAAAACAACAAAAAGGTATCCCATCATCACAAGAATCAACCTGGTCTATTCTCCCCTGCTCCAAATCCATAATCAAGATCATGTGCTTGGGGGCTTTCCCCTGTCATCACCTGAAACCATATAATCTGTTTGGGTCCCTAAGGAGGCCCAAACATGATGTGAGATAAACGTCCCAGTAGGCAGCCACCCAGGTCTATACAGTTCCAAAAGGATGCTTGTAAAAGAGAGTTATCTCCTAATAAGGAAGCTATAACCAAGTAAACAAGCATGTCACATGGCAACGCCATACGTCCATTTGTATCAATCAACCCACAACCACACAGTATAAAGAAATAAGGTATCCCACAGCCACATCGTTTAGTGAAATTAGCATCCCATGGCCACGTTGTATAGTGATGTAGCTGACCTCATGGGTGGGATCCAAGGTGGAAAAAGACCAAGGTATCCAAGTAATAAATATCTAGACCACGGACGACTGGATCCATGCAGTATGTCTAAGGCATCCCATCGATTCCCATGGGAATCCCTGGTGGAAACTCAGATAGGCACTGGTTGGGGTCCTAGGAGCATGGAAATAGCAATTCCTAGGCAAGCCCAAGCAAGCCAGATCCTACTGGGTAGCAAGGCCTGAGGCATCCAATGTAATCAAGACCCAAGGGGAAGAGTCAAACCAAGGCATCCACTACCACGTTCCAGATCCATGGCATCTATAAAACCATTCATTCAAGCATTCAAACATTCCAATTAAACATTCATTCCATGTGAGTACACCCACTCACATCCACCTGCACAAGCCATGAGTATACCCACTCGTCCAAACATTTTATCAAAACAAGAATATGGGCCTACCCCTATATATAAACCATTTAACCGGCCATTATTCATTTACATATAGGTATACCCACCCATATAAACCCATTCCATTTAATCCAAGCTATCAAAATAGATGAGTCATAACATGATATTCAAATGAAAGGAGTCACTAAATCTTCAAAACAAGATACTAAGAATATAAAGGCATATAAGGGATTCCTCTAACTTGGAATGCACAAGAACACATCCCTTGGGTGTTTTAAACAGACATAAATAAGGTATTTCCTTAAGGTGTACCCATATGGTGACCTCAAAATGAGAAACAGGTGCCAATGCACCTAAACGGAACCCATGGTAAACCTCTCTAGGTCCAACTATAGCTACTAAAAGCTAATCTCTCAAAAACGAGACCTCACTGGAAAGTCTGAAAAAAGGAATATCGACCGAATGCCTAAGAAACACTCAGAAAAGAAAAAAGAAATTATAGACCACCTACCTCACCTCAGTAGTAGAAAATTCTTCTAGTTTCATGTCATGATTCGTCCCGGTTTGGAATAAATCTAAAGAACGGACAAAGAATAGAACATTAGGGAAAATGAGCTTAAATCCAAATAGTGGAGTCGTTGTTCTGAAGAATCAGGAATGACTAAAATGGAATGCATGCCTTACTATTGTGGATCCGTATAGATGATCGGTGATCAAAACGGATGTTGAACATAATATTAGGCTCAAATCCTATCTTAGGTGAAAAATAGGAGCTCCATGGAGGCCTCCTATGCGTGGGAGAAGAAAAACCAGTTTTGGGTTTTAAATAGAAAAAATGATTTTAATTTAAAAATTAAAAAAACATACAACAGGGGTCGCACAGTTTACCTGCATGGTTTCCAAAACCATTCCAAATTTGTACACACCTCTCTTCCAAATATGGGCACTTCGCACAGTTACCCTGCAAAGTTTGAATAACTGTACGATAACCGTGTGGAACTGATCTATCCAAAACCTACATTTTTATGACCTCTCTCACGGTTTAGCCTAACCATGAATAGGCTATGCGAAAACCATGCACCAAACCATTTTTAGCCCAAAATATGGTTTCGACCTCCGAATAAGCACCAGACACCAACAAAATACACATGATCATGTTATGCATTCACATAAGGCCATAACAACATATTTAAACTGAAAAGAAAATGATCTTTACCTCATATGAAAGCCTAGGTTCTTATAATTTAGACTATTTATGGGTAAAATAACTATAATGTGTTTTGAGTAATTAATCACCGAACCAAAGGATTGATATTTTAAACACGTAATTGATTGTTATCAAACCAAGAAACATCAATTGATTTTAATCCCCATGGTAAATAAATATCTTTAATAATTTTAATGATAAGGAATGATTATTTCAATAAACCCTAATTAAATTGCAACCCTGTCACTTTTTTTTATTTTTCTATAAATTCTTCTATTTTAATTTAATTTTTTAAAATTATTTCCCTCTTTCACAATTGTTCCCTTTGTCCATTTTTCATCTAGATAATCAACTTAACTAACGAAATTTCACTTCTTCATTTATTTTCTATTTTTTTCACCATGGGATTGACCAAGACTATTGCTAGCTACATAGTTAGTTGGTTTATAAGGGACCTAATTTAATTATTTTAATTTTATACACCTCTCAATGGGAGTGTCGAAGTTTATAACTGATAATTATGGAACCATGGGGTGTAAAGTAAATAAATATTTATATAGGTTGAAACAATACCTTTATTACTTGTATTCAAAGTAAGATAGCTTCCTAAATCATTTGAATTTTTTTAAAGGAACAGTTGATAGAAAATTATATGTGAAAGAGATGAGTATCGGTACCCTAATTTTCATTTTTTATGTTGATGGAATAATTTTTTTACATAACAATGATAAATATTTTTAAGAATTTACTGAAAAAATCAAGAACAATTTTAATGTTTCTAAAGGAACAGTTTGTAGGAGAGTTGAATTTCTTTCTATGATTACAAGTCCAATAGAAATTAAGATACATATTCCTATCTTAGGAAAATTATTCTAAGGGGTTATTATAAAATTTTGGTATGATAGATTCGAAGGATGTTTCTACACCTATTTCTGTTTGCATGGAACTACATAAAGATGAAGATGGGAAAAGTGTGAATCAAAAGGAATTATATAATTTTATTAGAAGTTTACTCTATCTTACCATTTCAAGACAAGACATATAATATGTTATAAATTTTTATACAAGATATCATAGTGATTCAAAGGAATCACAAATATAGGTTGCAAAAAAAGAATCCCTAGGTATGTTAAAGGAACATCATACTATGGAATGATATTTAAGTGGATTAATGATTTAAAATTTATTGGATTAACTTTTACTAATTGAGATATAAATTTTAATGAAATATAATAAATTCTATGAGGAAATTTCTTATTGGGAGAAAGTTGTGTGTGTTTTCATAGTAGGAAACAATGTTATGCTATATTGTGGAAAGAGAAAGAATAATATATTGACACCACTTTGGAATGCAGTCAAATGATGTGGATGAAATTTTAATTATAATGTTTTAGGTTGAATCTTGAAAAATCATTAAATATTATTTTTTATAATAAAAGTTTCATTGATCTGCCCAAAAATCCTATGCAGCATTCTAGATCAAATCACATTTTTATTCTATGGTCACTCAATAGGGGTATAGATTGAGATTAAGATGATAGGGAGGGTGACTAGGCTATGAAAATTATTTGAAAACTAAAACTATTAACCTTAAATGTCACACTTTTCCTTAATGTATCTTGACCTCTCAACATTGAGGGTCACATGTTATACTCATTAAACTAATATTTTTAAGGTTTCTTGGTTTTTTTGGGTGCATGTATAATGTAAATATAGACATGAGTATTTACTTGGTTCACCCTCACTCAGATACATCTTCGGAACAGTAATGGATGTTGTTTCAAGCACAAAAATTTACTATAGAGAACACTTATCTTATGGGTCACTCCCCTTAAAAAGGTTTAGGATAGGTCACTCCTCACCCAATCTCATTTCCTTACAAAGTTTAGGGTCAACTCACTGTTGCCCATGGATCACATCCAATTATTCCTGCTCTTTTTATAACTTCTTTTTGAAGGATTAATACATATTTTATGGATATTTAGGTCACTTATATAATATAACTAACATGTAATGGATCATCAGGCATAGTTATATTCTCTATTGAATTCCACTTGGGATGAATCTTCTCAATATGTGAAAAAATATACTTGCATCACCTTTCTGTTTTTAGAATACAAACTCTCTGTTCTTATTTGGAAGAGTCTTCTATGGATTCCAAATATTCAAGATTTTCATCCCCACACTTAGAATAATGTCTTATTCCTTGGAAAATCATATATGTATTTGCATATAAATACATTCTTACTATTCTTCTGATCAAGATCGTAATTTACCAAGGAGATGGTGAGACAATAAAGTGGACACATATCACACTATTATGGTCTATACAAATTTCCAATCACTTTTCCATTAAATCCCATGATTTTCTCTACAATTTTTGATAAATAAAATCTCATGGACACTAGGAGTACAAAATCCTCTTTTTTCATTAATTTATTCTAAAAAAGTTACCGACATAAATACTAAAAAATGCCTTCGATAGCCACTTGAATCATGGAGCAAAAATAAATATCATGATTATTGAACCATTAAACAACCTGATCTTGCATCATCTGAGTGATTCAATCCACATTTGGAATGTTTTCATGCATCTCTACCTAGCATGGATTGCACTATGACCTGGTGAAATGAACCTAGCCTTTTTTCCTTAACACACCCTACACCATAAGCATATCCTCTTGCTAGAAGTCATTTTGTCTAGTAATCCCCACTGTCGACCATGAACACTTCCACTACAGTTGTGGGATATACTATTTCATCCACCTATGAACTACATGTATTCAATATAGAACAACATCTCAACCATGACTTTTCCACATGGAATAGTACAAGACTTTCCCCATTTTACACCAAAACACTAAGAGGTCTTACTCAAGGGATTTAACTCCCCCTATTAGGATAAAGAGGATTCTATAATTTAATTTCATATCCCCCTTTTTAAAACCATCTTTTTAGCTAAACACCATCCCTACCAGATTTTCTCAAGAGACACATTGAGTGAATGTACCACTTTGTACTTGTGATGTCAATAATTATTTAATTCTACTGAGCTGGATCTTAATATAGTAAATAAGATTTTTTGTAAACAAACACAAGGATTTCTATTTCACTCATGAATTCCATTTAAATATCATTGAATCTTTCGATTTTTATATCTTTCAAAACATAACATGTGATCTTAGTCAATTCACACAAAATAATTAGTACATAACATTAATGTAATTGGTTGTGATAAATAGACCACATGATGAATTAATTGATACCTATTGTCAAAAACATGATACCACATATGGAAATAGTGATTATATTGGAATAAATGATAAAAATTAAAATCCATTCCATTCATGTCTTCACAGGATTCAAAAATTCTATACTTGAATTTAGTTCCATCCAATAGTGATTTTCTAGCACAATCAACCTCAATTATCATATCTCATCCTTAATTATATATCTATTCACATACAATTGGAAATAATAAACCATATTAGGATAGGGGTAACTTGAACTTACTCTAGTTAAGGAATTGGGTTGGTCAAGATGATGTGACCCATCACTTTCCATATTTCATTTTCCATTGTTTAATAATTCAAGAAAGTAAAGAAATCATCACCTGAAGTTCTTCATCATCACTTGTATCTCGACAACATGACCTCTTTCTAAAGGATAACAGTTGTTTTATACTTTTTACACACTTCTCTTCAGGGATGAAAACATTGTCATCCTTCCTTGGATGGGAATTTTCCACAATTATGGAATCAATCACATGTGAACATATATCATCATTTGTAGCATCACTAGTGGATCTCACCATTGACTTTATTCTCTATTGAATATTATAATTTTTAACCTTATGGGTTTGTGTAGAACCACATTATAAAAACTTTTATTTGATTTCCAAAAGTTACATCTTCGAATACCACTTCTTCATAGGTGGGTACTCTTTTTTCACCTATTTTATACCTATAAAACCTCTTGAACTTACTTCCATGTGTTTTTATCCTTGTAAGAGTGTTATTGTGATTAATTAGATCTTGGTTCTTGATACACCCTTTTTTGAAGTTCATTTTTATTCTCCAGAACATTGAACCTATTTTACAACTTAATATACCTTTTTCCAAGATAATCATTATCCTTGTAAGTTATAGGAGTGAAGTGTCTCTATATGTATTTCTAACCTTCCATAAATTTCTCCAACTCAAATAACTTGTCATGTAATCGAGTTTAGAACTAATAAAAAATATATCAAAATAATTATACTTCATTTGGTGCCTTTTTGATTGATTTTTTGGCACTGTTGGATTTATTCTCACATATTTGGCCATGTTATCTTCAAAACACTACTCATGATGTGCCCAAATCACACAAAATAGAAGAACTTCAGTGCATCCTTATTTTATGGATTCACATTTTTGTATTTTTCATGGAATAACTCTTTTATTATAGATTTAGAATATATATTTCTCTTCATTTCATCAAAATTTGAGTTTACTTTCATAGGGATATTCATATTCTATTTTGATGTGTTCATCCTCTCCTCATGGTATCTTATATTCTAGTCCTTTTTTCAATATTTTAATCAACTTCTTCATCTCTTAGTCGACATATCCAAAAAATCATTTTCTTTCTTCATATT
Organism: Viscum album; assembly: GCA_963277665.1. Taxonomy (NCBI): domain Eukaryota; kingdom Viridiplantae; phylum Streptophyta; class Magnoliopsida; order Santalales; family Viscaceae; genus Viscum; species Viscum album. The sequence goes on from OY728145.1 coordinate 488,314,408, forward strand.
ATATTCTTAGTGAAAGAACACTTGCATTCAATTCCTTCTATATGGCCATTTGTTTTCTGATCTCTTAGAAAATCAATTTAAGTGCATCAATTTGTTCTTTAATCATAATTTCCATTTTATATATGATGACAATTAAGGTCACTTATTCATCCTTTAACGTCTTTTTAGAGTTATAAATATTTAATTATTGAAAAGTACACCCTATTCATGATAATCCATGGATACTCACTGTCATTGCATGAGCATTCCATAGAATAACAACTTGATGTTGTTTCCATTTCATCACCATAATATTATATCCTTTTCATCTCTAAGAGAGAGACTCAAATTTCTCAACTTTTCTCCACATGAGGGTTAGAATTAGATATAATATTATGTTTTTATTTAACATTATATAGATAATTCAACTTCTAGGATGACTTTCCCTTTTTATTATTCAATTTACATTTTTTATATAAGGCTCTTTTATTTTGGATTCTATTATTTTCCAAATAAATCTATGAATTGAATCCAAATTTATTTGGAGAACATTGAATGATTTTTATTTTTGTGGAATTATTCTGCGAGATTCTTCTTTAATACCTCTTTGACTGAAGCATAAATTGTAATTTTTCTTTGATCTATTTCATATATGACTCTGTGTTGGCATAACTAAACAATTCAAACTTCTATAACTTCTATATAAACTATAAGATAATCTTACATGAACCAGATAAAATTATTTTTTCTATATTTTTAAAATCTTCCCAAAAAATTAAGGAGTCTTAATTGTGGAATCCATCTTCAACAAAACATTAGATCAAGTTATAGAAATAGAAAATCTATGAAAAATGAACATATCCCTTCAATACCAATTGTTAGTCCCTCAATATGCATATATAGTGATATTACCATGAGGGGGTGAATCAAGATATGTAATATATTTGATCATTAAAACTTTTAAACCTTAAATGTATCATACCATAAAGGATCTTGAACTCTCAACCTTGGGGGTCACTTTTTATGTTCTTTAATTATATATGATTATGGTTTCCTGAATTTTTTTGGTGTGCATGAATAAAGTAAATATAGAAAAGATTATTTAATTAGTTTAAAATCATGGGGTTATATGCAAGGAGCATGCATCTGCCTTATTCTATGTACTAAAATCCACCATATTTCTCAATTCTATCAGGTGTTACTCCCCTTAAAAAGTTTCGAGATAGGTCACTCCTCACCTAGGCTCCCTACCTTACAAAGTATAGGGTTGAATCGTTATAACCCATGTATCAATTCCATTTCTTCCTCCATTTATCACTACTCTAGGAAGGATCCAAAAATAATAATATTGACATATAGACCCATTATATAGAAATTATAGCATAGAATGCATCCAGGCCTTTAGGTAAGTAGGGATTTCGGGCCACCTTTAAAGCCTTTGGGCCACCTCAAGGCCACATGCAGTTGCCCTAGACAGACTCAACAAAAAAGGAGCATCCCCAGAAGAGGATTCAACGCAAGTTCACTCACCAGAGTATAGCCAAATGGATTTTCATATTGAGAGGGTACAACTATGCCATCGGGACCAGCCTGTGATTTCACGGGAAGCCTAGCCATATGACCATTCGATGGTGGAGAGCTACTATCATGATGCAGATGCTGAGGAGGGGTAGTTTCTTGTTGATATTCCGGTTCAATTCCCTAAGACCTTCGGGTCATGTAATCTCTTAAGCCTACGATCCTTGTAATATCTGAGCCTAAGGGCCTTGTAAGGGTTCCCCCTCATCCCTTGAAATGAGGGTTATCAAAAATCAATAAAAAAAAGAAGGCCTTTATGACATTTGGGAATTTGGGTTGCACCATCACAATATGTGAACAACTCTTCATACAAAACTTTCCCTTTTCTATTGTAAAAAAACTCCTTCTTCATTAGTAGACTTTTAAATGGATTCCAAATACTCAAGAATTTTATCCCCTCACCTAGAACCAAGATCTTACTTATCTAAAAATAGGATATGTCTATGTGCACATTGTTAATATTACTCTTCTCCCCATCAACAACATTATTTAATAAGGAGATGTTGATCCAATAAAGTGGAACCTATCACAACATTATGGTCTATTACAATCACCTGTAACAGACCCATAAAAACCCATTATTTTCTCTATAAATTCTATGAAATAACTACTCATTGACACCAGGAAACATTCCTCTTACATCATGAACTTATTATAAATAATTTCATTAACATGAACACTAAAAAAATCAATAATGTCTTGAATCATAGACTAAATACATGTCCCGTGATTATTGAATCATTAAACAACCTTATCATGCATCTCTTGAGAGTTCACTCCACATTTGTCATGATTTCATTTTTATCTTCTTGAAACATCTTGCACCAAGCCCTGGTGTATTGAACTAGGTTGTTTTTCCTTAACACACCCAGTACATTAGACATATATTCCTTCTAGAAGATGTTTTGGATGAAGACTCCACCCCTTGACCATGATAACTTATATTATAGTCATGGTCCATATGTTTTTTCTTCTAGTGAATTGTGGGTCTTCAATGTATAACAACAGCTCAACCATGACTTGTACACTAAGACATAACAGAAGACTTTTAGCTTTTTTACACAAAAATGAAAAACTATATAGAATGAACCATGGGTTGGCTATCCATTTTATCCTACATTGTCACATATCCACCATGACTTGTCTACCCATGTGTGTGGTCCTTCTACACTAACCATTTCACATAGTTTCACAAGAATTCCACTATGGAGACCAACACAGGCATGGCCCCTTGCCTTTTTTCCGTTTTGGGAAATTCCTTCTCAACACACCCAATGTTATGGGTGTGGCCCTCCTATATTATTCTCTACCTTCACTACACCCAGTGAACAAGGTGTGGCCTTTCCTTTTTGGCCATGTTGCACTTGGGTGCAAGACACTCCATGAACATCACTTCTGGAATGCCTCTGGATATCATCCACATGACCAAACATCACTTTTTTGACACTTTAATCATGTATAAAAATAAATATTTATATCAACAACATACCTTTTCCATATTCTATAGTAATGAAAAATCTCCAAAACACAACTTTAAAACATTGGAAATATTCAACATGGGTTGTAAGAAATTCTATTGTCAACAAATCTAAGTTGCTTCATTGAGATTCCAACACACATATTGGACACTAAACATAACCATAGATATTATAAAAAATTCAAAAATAAATCCTTTGGGATTGCTAATAATATTAATGATTATTTTATTAAGGATAAATTTTTCCATTGGAGATGTAATTTTTGCGAATATTTTTGTTAATGATAAAATATCTTATGTTTTCACCAAAGATATATCAAGGGAAATATTTTATAAAATTAGTTGAAACTAGATATTAAGTATGCACCATTTAATTAATAATGTTCTTAAAGAACCCCCAAAAATACATTGGATTATATTGTTAATGGGGGGGAGTAAGTACAACTCTACACTCTATTTTTTGTGAATATGAAGTTGGACATTTTAGAGAAATGGGGAGAAAAAGTTTCGAAACCTATAATTTCAAAGGTTGAGATTATTGAGTTAGATTTTATGGATATCATGGACAAAAAAATATTTTCATTGAGGGATTTAATCTATTTAAAAACAATTCTCAATATAATAGTTTGGTGTATGGATACTCTTTAATAGAAAGGTTCTAGTTTGATGAAATTTGAGAAAATAAAATGTTGTCCACAAATCCAAATGGGGTGATTAAAGATCCCTTGGGTTGATTCTATAATTATTTTTTTATTTATTGTCAACATATTTTGTGTGGATTTTTTGTGTTTTAGGTGAAAGTGAGTTGTTTTTTATTTAAATAAGGTTCGGGTTACCTTATTTAAAAATCCATAAGATCCTTTGTTGGTCTTCAGTATTCCTCAAATCATGATTACTTCTCCTGGTACAGGCATGAAGTTTTTGAAAAAAGATAGTTTTTATGATGTTTATGTTATAAAGTGTGGTATTTAAAAACTATAAAATGTTCAATGTGATAATGATGTAGTTTTGACTATAAAATGTTCAAGCTATGAAGTTTTGAAGTTAAAATAAATTATTGGATGAAGATGTATGAAGGCTACCCTAATGAGTCTATTTGATAGATAATTTTTTAGGTGTGTTTTAAAAATCAAGATTATTAGATAAAGGTGACCAAATAGAGGAAATCATGTGATTGTTCTGGATGTAGTTCTCTAGTATTATCGGACAATTTTTTTGAAGCTCACCAAAAAAAGTGTACTGAACTAAGTTTATAAGACCAAACACTTTGAAAAGTTTGGTTGGATGTGGAATGACTGGATATAGACATGTCATTTCATCATAAAGATCAATCCAAAAGAACATATGTTAGTTTACTGGATGGAGGAAACATTTGGTGACCTTAGGATGGAGGTAGTTGAATTTACTGAACTGATCTAGTCAAACAATGAATATTGGATAGAGAAGTGTTGAAAAAGTATCAGATGATGGAAATAATTTTAATAACTACTAGATTAAGAAAAAAATGAGTTTATCTAGAATATTGTAGTATCATAAAGAAATAATGGATAAAGAGTTTCTTGATGGAGGAATTTTTTGTAAGGAAATTGACAAAGTCTTTATTATGGTGAATCAGACAGAGTTGACTTTATGTTTATACTTTGGGAAGTTCCTTTAGGAGCTTTACATAAACTTTATAAATTCAAACAAGTGTGACAATGCAAATTTATTCTATCAATGTTCATAAATCTAGATGATCTTTAAGGGATATTTGAAGAATATTTTTGATGTTGAGACTTACGGTTGTTCGTATGAATATTATTGACTCCAAACTCTTAGATGATTTAAAGGTGATCCAAAGAATTATTATTTTAGTGGGAAATTTGAATTCATAGCTCGTGCATCCCCATTTATTTTTTAGGAAGTATGCCTATATAAAGGGTTTTTTTCATTGAGAATTTTTTAAGATATTATTATAATAGATCAAAAGTGCTGACATTTTTTTCCTTCTACATGAGTATCCAGCCAAGGAATCACTTGGTTGAAGTAGAGGCATCAGACATAGATACTAGATAAAGGTTTATCAAAACTATTTTTCCTGTTTCACTTTTTAGAACTTCAAAATGACAAAGAAACATTGAATTGTTGAAGAATTATATCAATTAATTAATTTTGAGAATAGGGCTCTTATCATTTAATATAGGATTATTAATAATATTTATCAGAAAATCTTATAGATTGTTGTCATCATACTCACTACACTATCATAGATCGTATGATATATAGTGCTGGATTTTATTAACATAATGAAGAAAGCACTGATAAAATGGGAACATTTATCAGTGCTAGATAATAGTGGTGATAATGGTTACTTTTATCATCACTAAAAATGGTTCTGATAAAATTTTAATCTTTTTCATTTCAATTTTTAGCATTGATAATGGTTCACTTTATTAACACTTTTCTCAGCATTGGTAAAATAATTTTATAACTTTTAATAAAAAAATATTATCAATATATAAAAATATTTCATGTTCATATTCAATAATTAATGGTTAATTATATACATTAATTACAAAACAAATGTATATAATTAATATAAATCAGAAATATATATAAATATATACATTAATAAACAATTATATAAATATAAATGATCTAATATGTGATTGTTGGATTTATATATTTATATATCTATTTTTATAGGCATATATATGTATGCATTATGTTGTGTATATGTGTTTTGTGTATGTGTGTGTCTGTTTATATATATATATATATATATATATATATATATATATATATATATATGTAGGTATGTGCATTTTTTGTGGGATGTACATATATGTGTATATATGTGTATGTGCATGTATAGTACATGTGCATATGTGTATGTATGGATTTTACAATTCATTTTTAATATTATTTCACATTTTATATACATTTTTTTCATTTTTGATAAAATATTTTTGGAATTTATTTATTTTCTTAACATTTATACATATTTAGTTAATAAGTATATATTAGTTATAATATGTTTTTAAAAATGTTTAAAACTTATATAAATAAGTTATTTAAATTAATTTATTAATATTTTGCTTATTTTTTGATGTGTTTATAATTCATGAAGTTAATCTTAAAAGAATTCATTTTTTAAACAGTTTTGTCTATTAAATTTTATTTATTCATTTTTAATATTCTTTCATTTAATATTATTTATGCATTTTTATTATTAATTTATTTTAATATTTCTTGGGATTTAATCATTTTATATTATTTATTTACACATATATTTGTATACAGTTCTATAATAGTACTGGGCTGCTACAATACCTCCACCGTTATAGTACTCCTACTGTGCCTTGAAACTATACCCTGAAAATTCGTCCCTACCCAGATTCGATCATGGGTATTTTGGATGCCAAGCAGAAGCCTTTACCACTTGGGTACAGGCTCGTTGGCACTTTCAATATATTAGTAATTTATATGAATAATATTAATTAATTTTTGTTTATTATGTTTTAACATATAAAATATTTGTGAAATTTATATAATTAATTTATTTAAATGATTTTTTTATAATTTTTTAAATTAAACAGTTAATATTTTTTGTAATTTATTGAATTTTATTTATTCATTTTTATTAATATTTTGTTTAATATATCAAGGACTGGTGGTCTTATTGCAAAGGAACCCGATGATAATAGAAGAATTAGTTTCAACCATAGTAATATTGAGGTTATATAGGTCACAAAGCATGATAGGGCCTTTAGTTAGCTTGATTATCAATAATACATGCATGGGTATTGAGGTAAAAACACTATTCACCGTAGTTATCTTCCCTAAAAATGATAGAAATCAATTTTCCCATTAAGGATACGTCCATTTATTTTTTTGATGATTTTATTAAACATTTTCTTTTGGATCCTGGAATTTGAGATGGGGGCTTTGAATTATTCCATTAGGAAGGAACATTTCTGGAAGCCAAGCCTCCCTTGAATAACATTTTTGCGCTTGATAGAGCATTTTTTAGATAAGTAGACACTACTTTTTGCCTTGTTGATGTGCTGCCCACTCCAAAAACCATGGGATCCCATTAAATTATTAAATCATTCAACGAAACTAAGCCATCCATTAGAAAAAAATAAAATTTCATCAGAGAATAATAAGTAAGACACTGATCTGTTCTAGTCCCTATATGAGAGGATGGTCCCATCCAATAAGGCTCAGTGAATGTTTCGTGAGAGCCTTCAGTTCAAAAATGAAGAGGTTGGTGGATACCAGATCGCCTTGTCTCAAGCCTCGCACAGACTTGAAATGGCCAAAAATCATTCCCACAATGAAAATATAAATCCATGGTGAAGTATAGCATCTAAGAAAAGTGGACAGACACCCACTCTATGAAACCAAATTGTCTCATTTCCTTGAGGATAAAAATCCACTCAAGATGGTCATACGACTTGGCTATATAAACATTCATCATGATATTATAACCAAAAACCTTCTTATTGATATCCAAAATAATATCTTTTGTAATTCATATGGATTATTTTATGCTTCATTCTCGGACAAAACCATGTTGATCCTCAGATATGGGCCTTGGGAATAGGTTCCCCAGTCTTTTTGTTCAAGAGACGGGCTAGAATTTTATAACTGAAATTATAGAGAAAAATAGGAATATACTTACTGAGATCAAGGTATTCAAACTCAAGAGCATAATTTGACTCATTCGATGTCAGTAAAATCGACTTGCAGACTCAACTCGTAGACACGTAAGATTCAACTTCAACCAGATCCACAGTATCATATTGCACAAAAATTTATGAAACCACTTAAACAAATTGGATATCATCACTTCAACATTTATAGAATCACAAAAAGAAACAAACCAAAAATATATATTTACACCAATTCAATAACACTACCAATTAGTATCAAGCCAACAACATTTAAAATTAAAAGAAGCAAATAGTTCAAACCAACAATTCACATTAAAAAATATAAAATTGAGACATACAATCAATTCAAATTAAAATCATGTGCTATAAATATAAAATTCAGACTATAGATCGAATTAAATAAATTATAAACCAAAAAAAGATCAGTAAATACAGAATTAATGCTTATAACTCCAAAACTCATGATTAGACAAAGCACCAGCATGACAAAGTTGAAGTAGAGGCGAATCCAATCTCAGCATTGAAGGAGAGAAGTCGATGCAGTGCAGTTGAAATCGAATGAGAGTTTGTATCCTGTAGGTTCATTTGTGGTTAATTTCTATCGTGCGAGGTACTGCCAGAGGAGTAGAGGAGAAGACCAGAGTGCGAGGTAGGAAACGCGGAGAGGGGAAGAAATGGAATTGTGAAACACTAGGCGATGACACCACCTAAGGAGAAGAGGATAAGACCAGGGTGCATGATAAGAAATGTGGAAAGGGGAAGAAATAAAAAAATTGAAACCCTAGGAAGAGGCGCGCAATGCATCAGGTTGGCTTAAATAGTCACTAAATATTCGATTAGAAACACATACTCGTTTGATGTGACAAGTCTGTGTCCATCATAGAGTTTATCCCTAGGCTAGACCTACCTACAAGGAGTCACAGACCAGATGGTCCCAGGATCATTTAACCTCTTGAAAGAATCCCTCCAACTAACTCCCATTTCTTGAGTAGGAAAAACATTTTGGTCAAAAATACCACTTCTACAAGTTCACTAATAAAGGGGAGTGATCTGGAAGAGAACGAGTTGGGTGTTTGATGGAGGATTGAGGGAATAGGTCAATGCCTTAGTGGTTCGAAGGTCAGTGATCTATTCTACTCCAAATATGGTTCCAACATTTTTTATTGTTGCAATATGTAAAATTGGGTCCCTAAAAACCCACGACCAGGGTCCCATTGAAAGAGAGGAAATATTTGAAATCCTACATGGACCTGTGTCAAATGATGGAACCACCTTCATTCTCATTATCCTCAGAAATTGTGTTGAAATATCCACTGACAAACCAAGCCATGTTACCTACCTGAAAGTTAGAGAAATGCTACTAGAGTTACACTCTTTCTATAATGTCACACATTTCATAAATAAATGAGAAGAGAAATATATCATTCCCTGTAATTTTCTTTTGAGTGATGTGTTGAGGAGAAGCATCCATGATTTCCATGACTAGATTATTCTACCAGAAAGTCCACACCTCATTATTTCATGGGGATCCTTACATGATATTAAGAAAACCCGTACTGTGAGAAACTGATCAAATGCAATCCACATATTTCTTTGGTTCCAGAACCACTGCTAGAGAATCTTGAAGCCTATGAGTTTCAATAGTAATAAAATCACACTTCACTTGAGACCCTAGTCCTCCGTCATTCTATATGATAATGGGATACATTTAAAAATTGAATGGTGAGGCCCGTAACCACCAGGTTTGGTTGAATTTAGAGTTGAGGATGAAGCATGAACCTCTATAGACTTTTCATGAGTAAGATGAGTGACATCTGATGATGAAAACAAGGATAGAGAACTAGGAACTTCTTTAAAAGTCGAGAAACACCTTGTCTCATCCTGAACACTAGAATCATTAACCAGAGTGAAATCATCGATTTATGTTGAGACTAAGGGAAGCGAGACCGATCTTTCCAATACCTGTGGAGGATGAGGAATTGGAGAGACATCATCCACAACCTCTATAAAAGAAACTAACTTTTTTGTAAAGGACTAAGGCCCCACATGAACACCCCCCATCCTCACCTGAAAGCATATGGGGGTTCGATTTAAGTGTGAGAAGGTTCCTTTCTTTTATCAGTGTTCAACAGATTTAGTTCTATCTCTATTATTGTACCCCCTCGTTTTTTCTTTTGATTTCATTCACTCATTGATTTTTCTAAATCATGTCTATTTATTTAATCATATAATATATCTTATATTTAAAATTTACCACTCTAACATCATGGGTATCTTAGATGAATGAGGATGTGGATGACATAAAGAAGACTTTGTCGATGAAAGGAAAATCTATGAACTAAAAAAACTCTACCCACTTATCATGTAATGTGTGATTTAAATGTTAAAAAGGTAGAGTTATTGCAATACATAGATGGAAATTGTTTCCATGATTTTTGTATCCTTCTTGCTCACATAGATTATAATCAAACAATTCTGCCCATTTTCTTCCATTACCAGGAAGGAGAACTCCAATACTTTTAATATTTTCAATATCATGAACATATACGATAAACATTTTTAATCACAAATGTCTTACATCATGTTTAGTTAAAATTCATTATAGTAATATTTTTACAAAAAAATGAGAGTACAAAATAGAAATTTTCAGATCATAATTAAGTAGAATTTTGGTTGGTAATAGAAGTATCATTAGAAGAGATTTATATAAATATAATTCATGTGAATAATTCCAATTGTCTTGTTCACTACTACAAATATGATATATAACATCATGCAAAATTTCCTTTAACAACATTAAAAAAGTGATGTTAATCACAACACTGATAAAGGGATACCCGCATGCAATGTGCTGTTTATATAACAACACACCCAAAATGCAATTTGAACACATAAAATAGTGCACACAAATATCAATTTAAACATAACACACCTAGAAGAAAATTACAATTTAAACAACACACCAGAAGAAAACCTACTATATACATTTAATTGACATCAGGAATACAAACCTGTCCACCCAAGGTATATACAAAAATAAACACTATTATTTACATTTCGTACAGAATGTTTTATATAATTACATTTACAATTGTCCAACAAAAATTCTATAACATTAATATTTTATATTTTGATGCCCATGATCCCCTCTCAAAAATATCCACCCATGGTATCAGTTTACGAACAAATCATCTCAACCTGAGAAAAAAATTCCACCTTTATATGAAAACAAATATTATATTAGTAGTACTATAAAGAAATAAGTTAAAAATTAATATGAAAGAACACATTAATAAAATATCAATATTTAATAAAAATGATACATTTAGAGTTATACTGGTTACATTGTGCATATTATTGACATGGGGTTGATTCCTACATGTTTCAAATGAGTTATGGATCACTGTTATAAAATATCAAAACAATCTGAATGTGTTTGTTTAGTTATGAGTTTGTCATTAGTTATTTTACTAAAATTAATGTCAATTTTAAATAATGACACATTTGGAGTTATACAGGACACATCGTGTGTCACGACCCGCCCTCGGGGTCCGAGCCGTGACTACCCCAAGCCCGCCTTCCATAGGCCAGGGGCTGGCGACTAGCACCAAGGCGTAAATCCCGGTAAAAAGGGAAGGCATTGCCTTTGAAAAGTAAACACCCACCACAGAGTAAACAAGCGGAAGTAAACACTAATCAAGCAGAGTACAACTGAAAGTGCGGAAAAGTAAATGGGCCAGAATACAAACCCAAACTGAAAGTAAAGTACAACTCGAAAAGGGAAAAACAGCAACTGTAAAGTAAAGGCCGCTACTCCGAGCTGTCCACCGGAAATCCCACCTGAAGGGTGGGTACAGATAGCTCCTCTGCTCCACGGGTCCCACCGTCCGCTCCGAGCACGTCCCGCCCAGTGGTCCACCTCCGGGTACCGTCCTGCTGTGCAAGCCTCAGCTAAGGTCTACGCTGTCCGTCGTCTGCAACCAACACAACGTAGTGCGGGCAAAGCCCGTGCAGGGGTGAGTATAAGCTACTCAGTAGGGACCCCGAGACCCCTGAAGGTCTCTCAAATCCACAAAGGATAAACCACGAAGAAAAGTACAAACACGAAGTAACAACTGACACAGCTTAGGTATATGCCCATACATATACCTAAGTCATCAATTAAAATACACTCCAACCTCCGAGCCCAAGTACAACTCAGTCCACGCAGGAAAGTATACGTATTCCACATAGGAAGGCAAAATATAATCCACACAGGATTGCACAACACAATCCACACAGGAAAACAACAGGATTCAGCTCACACAGGTATACTTCTTCAAGGACGATAAAGATGATCACTGATCCATCTAAGTCGTCGGACCCACGAAGGATCGATAGGTAACTAACCCCCGCAGAAGACCCACACAGGATCGGGCTCACACAGAACCTATAGGCGCTGGCTCACACAGAACCGCTGAGCGCAAGGACCCACACAGGATCGGGCTCACACAGAACCTGTAGCACTGATCCACGTAGGATCGCTGAGTGCTGTAGTCGTCGTCGTCGAATCCACACAGGATCTCTGTACTGTCGTCGTCAAATCCACACAGGATCTCTGTACTGTCGTCGTCAAATCCACACAGGATCTCTGTACTGTCGTCGTCGCAGTCACAGTAGCAGTCGTAGCAGTAGAACAGTCGCAGCCAGCACTAGGGTTCCCGCACACAGCAAGCTCGTACGGAGGATCCGCTCCACGAGCCGAGAGGCTGATACATCAACTGTCACGAAGACCGAAGTTGATGTATCCAAAAGTTCCGTATCGACAACAGGAACTCAACGCAACAGACGGCGCGTCGATCGGACGCCCGGTCTGAGAGTTATTGGCATTTTCGTCTCCGGGGCCCGGTTGGTTTTAAGGCAAAACCAACCCGACCGTACTCCACCTGCGTCCAAACCTCGGGCGGAGTATGCCAAAAGATCCGTCTCACTAAGAGGAACACTACGCGACTGACGGCACGTCAATCGGACGTCCGTAGCTCAAGATATGAGCGTTTCCGCTCCGAAGGCCCGGTTGGTTTCGTGAACGAACCAACCCGGTCGAACTCAAAGTAAACCGAAACCTTGAGTGCGATAAACCGAAACGACCGTCTCGATCCAAGGATCGCGTTGCCGCAGACGGTTCGTCATTCGGAGGTCCGAGGCTCAAGTTATGAGCCAAAAACCAAAACTGGTTCGAAACGGGGGGATCCGGGTCCGGGCCGACCCGGCCCGACCCCCCCCCCCCCCCCCCGGGGGCGGCGCGGCGGCGGCGCGGCGGCGACGGCGGCGGCGCGGCGGTGGCGGCGCGGCGGCGGGCCGCGTGGCGGCGGCGGGCCGCGTGGCGGCGGCGGGCCGCGTGGCGGCGGCGGCGGGCCGCGTGGCGGCGGCGGCGGGCCGCGTGGCGGCGGCGGGCCGCGGGGTGGCCGCACGCGGGGGGACAAACTCCCCCGCTTTTCCCTCTGGCGGCGCGGCATAGCCGCGCCTTTTTTTTAAAAAAAAAATGCCCCCCGCTCGTGGGGGGCTTGCTGAAGCGAAACCGGGGGGGCCGGCTGCCCCCCCCCCTCATTTAAACCCCCCCCCCCCCTCTTTAAGAGGGGGGTTTAATAAACCGGCCGGGGAATTTAATTCCCCGGTTTAATGGCATCTGGCCGGCCAGCTGGCCGGCCGGTCTTCTCCAACGGGACCGGAAAAATCCGGTCCCCTCTTCGGCTTCCGACGCCGGCGGCCCGGCCGCCGGTCTTCCCTTCCGCCGTGGCCCGGAACCGGCCGCGGTCTCCTCATCCCGCCGCGGCCCGGAACCGGCCGCGGTCTTCTCGTTCCGCCGCGGCCCGGAACCGGCCGCGGTGTTCGTCGTCCGGCGCGGTGCGACGGCACCGCACCCCTTTCGCCGTGCCATGAATCCTTCCAACGCGGCGCGACGGCGTCGCGTTCTTGAAGACTCTCCTCGGCGAAGCGCGACGGCGTTGCGTAAAATAAATGAACGATCATCCGCGTGGTGCGACGGCACCACGCTACTTGTTTCCACCCGCATAAACAAACATGAATGATGGAGGGGGAATTCGGCCGTGTTCGTGCGGTCCGGCCCCCCTCACGTTAAAGAAATAAAAACGAAACTTAAATAAATAATCCACACGTTATACTTATCATTCATGATCAAGAAAAGGAGTAAGGAATCCAAAATGAAAACAAAAACCCCTACCTCTGGTTTGAGATTCAAAGAATCTTCTACGTTCCGCGGAAGACGGCGTCGCGGAAGTCGGGCGTCGCGGTCGTCGTTCATCAAATCCGTTGATGAAGAGTTACGTCCGATGCGACACGTTGTTGGCGGATCTTCGTTTGCCGACGAAGAAGGCCCGAGGAGGATGCGGCGTTCCCTCTTGTTGACACCGAGGACGAAGAAGAGAGGCGTCGTTCTTCGTCGGAGTTTGAGCGTTCTTCGTCAAGATGAACGTTCTTCGTCAAGATGAAGAAGATGGAGGAGGATCTCTCAAATGAAATCCACACAAGTTGGCTAACAAAATAAAATAAGGTCTCTCCTTATTTTATTTACCAAGCCTAGGAATTCAAAACTTCAAAATTCAAACATAACACTTAATTAATTAACATGTCATGTGTAATTAATTTGATGTTAAGTTTACAAACAATTAAGAGGGAGAGAGGGGAGTTTAAGGGGGAAGTTGAGAGGTTTAGGTTCGTGTGGGTCCCACCACACTTAATCCTCTCAAAGTAGGTTAAGTGGGTGTGGGTCCCACCCCCAACTCCTTTTGAGAGGAGTTAACCTACAAAAGTGAAATAAAAAGAATCCACATTTTTTTATTCAACTTTTTATAATTCTTCCAAAAACTAACTTTCGTCTCGCAACAAACGCAACTCCCGAAAGGGTCTCTTTAAGCGAATATCGGCGCTGCGAGTTCATCGGTGCCCTCGGATTTCAATTCCGAGCACCGGATCAAAAGTTAGGAATTCCCGCTCGTTCGTTCACTGAACGTACCCGAGCCAAACTTCGGAAATTAATTCCGGGCACTCCGGGCCTCGGAATCAGGTGCCGTCTGAAACCGCGCTCTTGTAAAATTCTAAAGAAAATTAAGAAAAAAATTTCCTTGAATTTTACGGGTCTTTACATCGTGCATCATATTGAACACATGTGTATTCTCAAAACAATCTGAATGTGTATGCTCAGTTTTCTGTATGGTAGGTGTGTTTTTTCTACTAAAATATCATTACAAACTGAACACATGCATTTTGAGTCATACTGGTCACATCGTGCATCAGTTTTGAATGATATTTCCTCTTAAATGTCACAAATGACATATGAATTGTTTTCCTAAATTATCAATACAATCAGATCTTTTTTGTTTGGTTTTCATTGAGTGACACATTTTGAACTAAAATGTCAATTTTAAATTGATAACTAAGACTTTTTGTCATACTGATCACACCGTGAATCAGATTGAGGTGCAGGTGACTCATACACATCAAAAATAACTCATGGATCATTGTCCTAAAGTATCAAAATAATCCAAATATTTTTCTTAGTTTTCAGTATGTCAGTTGTTATTTTTACTTAAATTAATGTCAATTTTAAATAAAAATATACACTTTCAGTTATACCATCCACACCGTGGATAAAATTAAGATGATGGTGATCCCTACACTTCAAAAAATACTAATATATTGTTTTTATAAAATATCAAAACAATCAAAATGTGTTTTCATAGTTTTCAGTATGTCACTTATTGTTATTACTTAAATTAATGTCGATTTTAAATAAAAAGACACCTTGAGTTCTAACAGCCACACCATGGGTCATATTGAGGTGCAGGTGGTCCCTTTATGTCAAAAAAGACTAATATATCACTTTCCTAAAATATAAAATTAATCCAAATGTGTTTGCTCAGTTTTCAGTATGTCACTTGTTGTTTTTACTTAATTTAATGTCAATTTTAAATTAAAATAGACACTTTGGGCTATAACTGCCCCACTGTGCATCCAATTAAGGTGATGTTGCCACCTAAACATCAAAAATGACTCATGGATCTATGTTTTAAAGTATCAAAAACAATCTGAATGTGTTTTCTCAAGTTTAAGTATGTCACTTGTTGTTTTTACTTAAATTAATGTCAATTTTAAATACAAAGGGATACTTTGAGTTGTACTGGCCACACTATGTGTCGTATTGAGGTGTGTATGATCCCTACTCATCACAAATGACTAATTGATCATTTTACAAAAATATAAAAACAATATGAATGTGTTTTCTCAGTTTTTAGTATGTCACTTGTTGTTTTTACTTAAATTAATGTAAATTTTAAATTAAAAGAGACATTTTGTGTTATACCGGACACACCATGCATCTTATTGAGCTTTTGTTGACTCATGAACATCAAAAATGACTCATGGATCATTTTCCTAATGTTTTAAAATAATTATAATGTGTTTTATTGGTTTCCAATATATCACTTGTTGTTTTTACTTAAATTAATGTCAATTTTAAATAAAAATAGACACTTTGTGTTCTACCGGCCACACTGTGTATCTTATTGAGGTACTTATGATCCCTACACATAAAAAAGACTAATATATAGTTTTCCTAAAACATAAAACAATTTAAATGTGTTTTCTTGGTTTTTAATATGTGACTTATTGTTTTTACTTAAATTAATGTCAATTTTTAATAAAAAAAGACACTTTGAGTTTTAACAGCCACACAATGCATCGAATTAAAGAGTGTTTGACTCCTACATGTCAAAAATGACTCATGGATAGTTTTTATACACTATTAAAATAATAAAAAGGCATTTTCATGGTTTTAAGTATGTCACTTTTTGTTTTTACTTAAATTAATGACAATTTTATATAAAAAGATACACTTTGAGTTGTACTGGCCACACTATGTGTCGTGTTGACGTATTGTTGATCCCTACATTCCATAAAGGACTAATATATCTTTTTTTAAAATATAAATACAATCCTAATGTGTTTTCTTGGTATTCAGTATGTCACTTGTTGTCTTTTCTTAAATTATTGTTAATTTTAAATATAAAGAGACACTTTGAGTTTTATCAGACACACCGTGCATTGGAATGAGGTGTGGTTGACTCCTACATGACATAAATGACTCATGGATCATTTTCATAAAGTGTCAAATCAATGGAATGATTTTCCTTGATTTATAGTATGCCACATGTTGTTTTTACTTAAATTAATGACAATTTTAAATAAAAATAAACACTTTGAGTTCTATGGCCGCACCGTGTGTCGTTTTGAGGTACGACTGATCCCTATATGTCAAAAATGATTAAAATATCATTATCCTAAATTATAAAAACAATATTAATGTGTTTGATCAGTTTTCAGTATGAAACTTGTTATTTTTACTTAAATTAATTTTAATTTTAAATAAAAAGAGACACTTTGAGTTGTATCGGCCTTCTTAGACATCATTTCTAAAACAATTATTAATAACCCAAGGATATGAAACATAATAAAGGGTGATCATAAATGTTCAATTAGTGTAAAAAATGGAGATATCAATGATCATATAAGGATAACATGAGCATAAAGATGTTGGAAGGTGATATTAATATTAGAAATTCATACCCTATATACGGAAGTCACATCTTCATGTTATTTGTGTATATTCCTTCATAAGTTATGATTTCATTTCGTTTGTAAGAACATCTATATCATATTATGAATATAAGTATTTTCAACAGTCAAATTATCACTATAAAATTATTAATACACAATGTATTAACAAATATTTTAAATGAAATAGTAATTATCAATGAAAATACCACTTCTTGGATGCTGGTTTGTTCATGGAATATGATCCCTATCATTTATTTACAAAAATAATAACTATATTATTTTCCATTGGTTTTTTTCAGTTATTGAAGAAATGTTGATGATAATAAGTAATTTATTTTTATATGTGTTTGGATAGTGAAATCTTATTATATATACCCTAATACTTATCGAGTAAAAATACTTTTGTTCTTCCCTATCTTTAGCCCCTAGCCTCATTCCTTTTTTCTTATGATAATGATGCATCACCCTATCATATCATAATCACTATTAAAAGGTTATATAAATTATAAAACTTTCTATTTAGTTCTAAAATGTTGTATATAGTGTATTACAAATTGACAAACGTCATCACTTGTGGATAGATTGTTTGATATCCATGGAATGAATCAATAAAATAAATATTTGGAGTATCCAAATTTAATGAAATAAACATCCAATGTTTCCTAAAAGAAAAAAAATTAATAAGTAAAGAAAGAATTTAAAATAAATGTGATATGTTTAAATTATAGATCCTTACCCCTACATCGTTGGTATTAAATAGAGTATTTCATCCAAAAAATCTTTTAAAGGATTTGATCAGATCTTCCACAATTTAATCATTTTTGTTGGGTTCTATTTTAGCTTCTGTTGTTGAGGTGATGTGAGGACTAACGATTCAAAACTTCTTCCCATATAAAAAACCTTTCAATTATTTTCATATGTAAAACATGCCAAAAATATGAAATGTATTTAGTCGTAATTACCATATTATGTCAGCTTTTCGAAAATGAAATCATGGGAACATACCCTATGTATACATTTACAATTGAGCTGCCTAGCCAATCATAGTCGAGGATTTTAGTTGTTCTCTCAACACCAATGAATTATTGATCCTTCTCTCGATACATATTTGCTTCAAATTAAACTATTTGGTTTCCCCTATGTTTTAACAATGTATCCACATGAACCATGAATACTAGTAAATTTGGATATAGAACGGGTGGGGTAATTGTGATTTTGGTAGATATTTTTGATTGGGTGGTCGATCCTTTATATGGTTTTGATACGGTCCTTCGTTTCATTCCCTTCTCTTTTTCTTTCTGTAATAACATTCATCGGTTTAGACCTTTTTCATTAACTATTAATGTTTTAGCTTGTAAAGTTAATTGGAAATGAATACCTCCATGTCAATACTCTTTTTTACAAGATGTGATGGCCATGCGATGAATGTTCCAACATCTTTTTTGACCGTATTAATATCATTATCTCCAATTGGAATAGGTATATATGTGCTCATATCATGAGATATGTTGATCAACACACGCACATGAACCTTTGGAAGTGGTCTGTTGGGTAGCATGTCCTTTAGAATATTGAACATCGTAGCCCTCACCACAAGGCGATGGGTGGGTGTTGCTAGATATAAATCATAATCATTATCACCCTGTATAATAACAGTACCAGAAAGGTATCAATGTCTGTCTGATTCAAATTTCATAGAAGGATTTATTAGAACATTTATTACCGCTGTTAAGACATCTCTTTGAGGATAATGAATAGCCTCATAGCTGGTGGAGGGTGGGGCGGGATCTTCATGCAGTAGATGTTCTTGAGTTGCTTCTTCTCTTTGTCTATCCCTTATTAAAGTTTCCATCATTTCCCTCTACTCATGGAATTTTCCTTCATGGTTATATATTATTTCTCTCATCTCATTTATTAATTATAATTGATCATCCTATGGCTTTTTTTTTAAAATATGTTTGGAGTGTCACCCCAAAACCCACACCTCTGACGCAGCCATACTATTCTGGCTACTTCAAGGCCACTGATAGTTTGTGTTCATCCAGAACAAGTTTTGCAAATTATTATGACTATATCATGTAGAAAATATAGGAAAATTATTGATCATTGTTATGTAATATCAATTTAAATCAAAAAAATATTATGTAATACTTACACATGATTCACACACTTTTGTGTGTTCTCATCTATTAGTATCTCGTCTTTATTTACGTGTTCCTCCTTCTATATCATATGGTGTGGGATGGAAGTGGATTTTGATTTCAAGTCATCCAACTACATATAAACATAGAAACATAATTATGGGGTTGTTTCATGTCACATAAAATAATTATGATAGATTTAAAATACTTAACTATTTTTTTCAAGTGAATAATACCCTATCCTTGCTTTGTAGTAGGGGAACACTGGTTTTTCTACTCGTTCCTTATTTTCAGCACTGCGTTCTTGTTTCATAAATAAAAAATTATCAATCCAAGTGATGAATAAATGTATCATCAAACAATGTATTACTGGACACAATGTACCTAAAAAGAAACATTCATACAACAGCCAATAAATGCATCTCATGTTTCTTGGATTATCATATGTGTATAGATAAGTGGTGGGTGCAGGATTATTTTCCCTTAAACATCATTATGATGATGTCTCATTAGGATTGTGTGAAATCCTATATGAATCCTTCCAGAAAGCATTAAAACATGATTATTGTGGGAGTCATCAACTATAAATGCACTCTGCAATGGATGATGAAGAGTAAGTCAGTGTTTCATTATATTATTTTTTTCTAAAATAAAGAAATGATATCAAAATTTTACTATAAAATCTCCCCACACCATTGTCTTAAGCCTGATCACAACATGGTTCCATGAATCTACATCAATCAGCACACGTTTCTGAGTGATGATTCCAATATAATTCATGAACATGGCCTTGTTGGGGTTAACATGTTAACCCCATGCATTCCATCCGACCTCATATTTGATGTATTTTGATTTCTCTGTAAGGATTTTTTCTAACACCATCAAACTATGTCACCCATTTTTTCTATGACATCTATCCATCATCACATATCATTTACCCTGAATCAACATTGTAAATATGTTTCTTTGGATCGATGCCATCAGCCCGTACATATGGTTGTTGTACCTCTACACTGGTAGCAACAGCAGGTTGAGAAACCTGTTGTTCCTTAGGAATGGGACTACTGGCACGTGCAGAATGTCACTCCTATGCACTATGAGTAGTAACAGGTTGAGAGACCTGTTATTCCTCAGGAATAGTTGTATCATCACATACAGAAGGTCACTCATCTACACTATGAGTAGTAGAAGATTGAGATACCTATTATTCCTCTGGATTGGGGGCACCAGCACGTGCGGAAGTCATTGTCTAAAGAGGTGGTTTAACATTAAATTTAAGGTATATAAATGCAGCAAAAAATGTATAATAACATCAAATAACATGACATATATTAAAAAACAATGTAACCTAATTATTGAACTTTTTTTAAAGGATGAAGAGATTTGACCCCTCTAACGATAATCCAAATCCCTTCATTGTGGTCTCCTCTCACAGAACTAACATTATCTACGTTGGGACCACTACAAATGATTGTGATTACCCAATGAAAGGGTCATACTCAGTTGAATTTTCATCTAACCCTTCAGTGGTTTTGGTTGATAATAGAAATGTTGACCACTTTCAATTTGTGGGATCTATAATATAAAATACCTATACATCCTATGATTCCATTATAAACAGTTTGTTTTGCACCCTTCCTTACTGAAATCAACATTCACAAATCCTAATTCATCTATTTTAATAGTACTCATGTTATCAACCCACTTTCATTGAATAATCGATACTTTGAAAGTTATATAATTAAATTCCCATATTTTTTTGATGATGCCAAAGAATGAGAAATTCGAATAAATTGGATTTCTGTCCTTAGTATGAGGAAAATGATCTGATTCTCTTCATTATGCACATTTTTTTAGAACATATAACCCTTTATTACATAACCATTATATGATAATACATACACACTTGGTCCTACGGCTAGCCATCAAAGTTGTTCTAATATTGAATCTGGATTTTTATCTAACTCCTTAAATATATGGTCATAAAGCCATCCTATAAAATTTTGATTATGTGTATTTTATATCAATATTTTAGACCTTGATATATTCAAGTGCCTAATAATTTTTTTATGGTTTTCAACATATGGGTAATCCTCCAAACTTTTGTGCAAAATGTAATGGTGGGAATGTTCCCTATCTTTAATATTGATTGTGACAACATCTCTTCCAGAAATTCTTTCACCTACAATCTTCACAATGAGATGAGATTTTGGTTGAACAATGTTTTCCACACTAGATAGGTATTTGTTACATAATTAAATGGCTTCTTCAACAATATATCACTCTACAATACAACTATAACACCCCAATATTTCATAATGTGTTATTTCTTCAAAATAATTCAATAACTTGCACTACACGTAACACCAAGTTCAAGCGCACCATGACTTACCAAAAAAGTCATTCAAAAGAGGCTATGAATAGTATTAACTAAATTTTAAACTTTATATAATCCTTACAATTTTATAATCCATATTATGAGTTTCATAGACATAATGTAAGAACAAATTCCTTTTTCAGATAAAAGAAGTATTTTTCAAAAATGCACTTTTACCAACTTTAATAGTGAACCCATTTTAAATCCAATATTTTAAAATTTTATATATTCAATTTGACTAAATAAATTTATTCTATAGAATGGGGACATAAAAAATTTACAATGTAACACCCCATGCATCCACGGTACGCTTCTCTTTGAATAATACAGTAGTGTGTGTTGTACGCAACTTCGAGTTCTAACACTCACCATAACCAAATCAAACTAGACGTTATGAATAGTAATACCTACTTTTTGAAATTTTATAAATTTTATCTCTCAAAATGGACTTCATTTTTGGATTCTTAGTATCTAATTTATCCTAAGGTGAAATTTTTGTACTTTTCGGATAACTTTAATATTTTGATGAATAGTGAAAATTACTAAATTTTAATTAAAAACAACTTTTTTAATCAAAATAATTAATAGTGATAAATTATGAATTTAAGTGGTTTTAAAGTATATTTAGAATATATTTTTACCATTTAATACAATGTTGGACATTGGACATAATTTCACAATTAAACCAGACATAAACAAGTATCAATCTTTTGATAGTTATTATATCTTAAAAACACGCTTTTTATTTTGACAGCGGGAATTAATTTTAAATTAATTTCTACCACTTATGTGTTTTGAATTTGGAAAAATGTATTCCATATTTGGAATCAGGATGTCCAAATTGTGTAAATAGGTAACTTTTATTTTTAGACATTTTGAATAATTACTTCAGTAAATATTTTATTTACTATGGTTAAAGGGAAAATCTGGTAAATAAGGGTTAACAAATAATAGTATAATAATACTAAATTACCCTAAAACGTTTCCTAACCTTATTTTTGGATACACGGCCGACCATGGGCATCTTTGGGTTGATTTTGGGACCCCATGAAGGTGATAGGGACACTTTATTTTAATTAAGTTAAAATAAGTACAAAAATGACATAAGCATATATCTTTTAGAAAACTAATTTTTACATATGGTTATATATGTTGGATTTTAGACTATAAATATTAATTAGAAAGATTAAACACTTTCCTACATAATTAGATTTTATTTATAATTTTTAGACATTAAATAATTTAATTTATTTATGACACAATGATGATGCAGTAATTACCATAACAGTACAAATTTAAAATAATTGATATTATAAATACCCAAATAAATATAATTTGAGACTTTTATTGAATTAAACTAATTTTATAGTTTAATATGACATATTATTATTGATTTAATGGTCTTTGTTCGAAGTAATCCTTCTGTTATGAGTTTCACAAAAATCAATTTTTGAATAGTGTCAAAATTGACATAAAAGAGTTTTCAAAACAAATATTATATCATTAATTGATATTAAATTCCTAAAAATATAAGGTTCGGCCAAGATACTTATATAAAAAAAATTTTATCATTAATAGACCACTTGGGGGTCTCTTGGATGTATATGGTAAGTTTATTATCCATATAATATAAAAATACAAAGAGACATTGTAAAAGTGAAACTAATTAACCAACAGTTAATACTTAAATATAAGGTTAATATAATGACTCAAACCTGAATAAATTCTACTGTTTGAGTGGATTTAGACCCATCCCCACCTTAAACATTAAATAATCTACTTTTTAGCCATTAGAAACCGAATATGAATTTATTATAAATTAATATTTCTAGATTTTCCAAAGGTGCCCCTTACCCCTCTTATAAAAGGGCACTCCCCCTTCTCATTAATTAAAACCTTAAAAGCCTTTTGGTTAGGCCAAAACCTGCCCAAATACTCTCTAAACTTATCTCAATACAACCTAGAAGCCTTATTTTGATCAGAAAGACAACCTAAGGATCCCTTTTGATCAAATTAAAAGGAAGAACCCGAAGAAGAGGTAATGATTTCACCACCCATTTTCAAGTTCTTTTCTTCTTCCACTTATTCTTTATTTCTTATTACCATTATAAAATAATAACTCCAGTATATTATATATACTTTTATGTAATTATAAACATGGTACAACCATATTCAGTATTCTATCCACCCTTTGAATAACATGTCACCATACGTGCGTACGTACGGCTTACCGTCTCCACGTCGTGGTGTAATTGTTATTCAATAAATTATTATTTGGATGTGTATAATAATGATGTGTAATTCATGTAAATAATAAATATAACATGATAATTATTCTGTATATATGATATACCATACAATTATATATTATTTTAATATCAAAAGAATGATATTGTCGCTCGTGCGTACGTACGGACTACCGTCTCCATGAACGCGATGAGATTCATTCTCTATCGTATCCATTCAAGTATAATATCATTTTATGGTTTAAAAATAATTTTTAAGGACTTGATATCATTCTGGATATTAATAATATACAACCTATCCATGACAAACTTTTCTTACGTAACAAAACATATAAAAGAAAATGAGTAAGTTAACACTCGAAACGACGATAATTCTAAGATGTTATTAACAAAGCAATGTTAAAAGATCATATATGATATAATATTAATGTATATGATTATTGAATAATTTAATAACAATTATTTCACCATTATATATGAGGTTAACCTACCCCCAACCAAGGAAATGTACAATTTAAGGGCTTATTTCGCAATCTCTTCATTATCCGAGGTTGTTTATACGTAATATTCTACTGGGATTTCTTTATCATCCACATCCTTGTTTCTCCGAAATGTATTTCAAAACATTTTTACTATTTAAAAAGAATATGGGTTAAAGTCATTTATAACCTTATTTGTTTTTAATGGAATCTTTCCGTCGTTTTTGAAACAAGGCACTTTTAACCTTTCGACCAATTTAAGGTAAGAATCTTTTTTTAACTTATACGGCTGGTGCGGCTATTTACCACCATTATAAAATTGTCAAAGCTTCCCTTCCAATCTTATAAGAATATTTTCAAAGTAAATGCTTTATTTTATAATTATGTGACTTTTAAATGATTTCAAAATGAATATTTTATGAATTTTTGAAAGGTACTCTTTATCAAGATAATAATTTTAAATGTTTTAAAGATTTATCTTTCTAAATATTTTTAATTAATGTCCATATTTTCAAAATGATTTTAAGGATTTATTTATATGGACATTAATGTTTTGAAATGATATTTCTTTTCAAAAGTTTCAAAGTGTTATGGGACACTTAGATTCAAAAATCTCTTTTAAATTACTTCCTTTATAAATGTGTGACTTTTCAATGATTTCAAGAAAATAGATATTTCTCTCAAATAGTTTTGATTTCATCTATGTCAACATACTTTGATGGATTTTAAGCTTATTTGATGTTGATTTATTATGATACAAAACTTTTGTATTGTATTGAAGGTTTTGTGATATGTTTTACTATGGATGTGTTATTTTTATACCATTCATGGTTTATAGAGAAAGTATTGACATTTTGTATGCTAGTTTTAATACGAATGTTTATGTTATGTTTAAACCTTTTCATATGGGAATGAATTGGACTTAGTAAGTGATGGGTGGAGCCCACTATAGCTCCTCGATGCATTGGTAGGTCTCATGAGACAAACTAGTGTCTTAGCAAAATCTTATTTGTAGTCTTGGCACGAGACCTTGGCTATGTGGTTATGATAGTCTGGAATTATGCATTCCATCATTATGAAAGTGGTTATTGATATTGAATGTGATTATTCGATTAGTAGAATATCCATTTGAATAATTAAATGGAATTCTTTCATTTTACTTTTTCCATACTATGTTGAAGTTCAAGTTTTAAAGGCTTTTGTTTTAGTTATACATTGCCTTAAATGTTTATGCTTATTTATGAAAGTTTCTGTTGTATTTCTTACCCTTACGGAGCATTTGAGCTCACCCCTTTCTATGTTTTATTTTTCCCAGGATTCCAAGAAGTATATTGTGATTGATAAGAAGGGTTAAGACAGGGGAATAATGTCATTCATAAAGGATTATTTATGTTGTTTTGTATGTTATGAAGTATAATGTAACATTCATGTATGTAATCTATTTTCCAAGACAGCTAAACTAATCGGTCCTTTGGGACCTGATTCCTTGTAATCATGCCAATGTATTAAAATAATGCACTGACTTTGGGTAACTGGGGTCGGGGCGTTAAAGATGGTATCCGAGGAAGTTTAGCAATAACCTTGGAAACTAGATTTAGATAAGCTCTGATTAGAGCACATAGCCCTAAGATAGACTTTGAGGATTAGAATAGAATAACTTCCTAGAATTTTGGTATTGTAGAGATTTTGTGATTTTTCCAAGCAATACATCCTTGTCTGGATACGAGAAGGTAGAGGCAGATCTGGCACAGATGTACCTAGGGGTAAAACCCAAAAACACTACTTTGAGCTAGACTCGAACGGGAACTGGTGCCCGACAATGGGCCTTACTGCACTCTTGGTTACGACACTCCTGGGGGATATGCTTAGGATAACTCTCATTTTCTTTACAAATCATTATTAATGGTTTATGAGTATATACTTCTTCAAAGAAATTTTTTTATGATTATGGATTATATCCATAAACTATTTAATTTATCTTATGTGTTTTACAAGTTTGGGATTAGGTATTGTTATTCATAAACTGATCTAGTGTATGCCATTGTTTATAAATGGCGCCCAGTAGAAGGAATGAGAACTCCATAAATGCACATGATCTAAAGAGAAAGAAGGATCGTATCTTTCATGGTCTTAAGCCAGAATTTATAAGAGAAATAGTCTCCCATGTATTATCATCATATGAAGAAATAATATCATGTGTTGATAAGATAAGTAAAGATTTTACTGAGTCCTATGGATTTGAAGGGAAGAAAGAGAAGAAAAGGATGGAAGAGAGAAAGATAGATAAAGGGAAGTGGGAAAAGAAGAATTTTCCCATATGTGATAAATGTGGGAAGAAACACCTTGGAACTTTCCGGAATTAATGGGAGTTTGTTATAAGTGTGGAGAAAAAGGTAACAAAGTACGTGACTGCAAGGGTAAGAAAATGGTTTCAAATGTACAATGCTTCATTTGCAAGGAGTTTGGACACTACGCAAACCTATGTCCCAGTCATCAGACTATGCCACAAATGATGCTATTGGATAATAATCAATTTATGATACTATCATAGATGAATAGGAATGATTAGAGTTCTTATGTTGGTTATGTCATTTTATTGTTGTATCAACAATGTACTTCTTATAATAATTATGGAGTATATAGGGATTGTACTGCAGTACTATTTAATTAAGGACTTGAGATTGTGTGGAACAAAAAAAAGTGACTCAATAGAAGGTTAAATTTTTAGAAAATATATGGTTGAGAGAAGGATAAACCATAATATGGTTTTGATACCGAGGTAGTGATTTTAGAATAATACATGATTGATTTGGATAAATTATATTAAATATTATTGACTACCTTGAAGATGATTAATGATTTGTATATTCCATCATTGTTGGGGTTTAAAACAATTTTGGATTGAATGAGTATATCTATCATTATTTAAGTAATAAGGGATCATGAATGTAATCAATAAGGTTTTATGGTAATTCAGGATGTTGCAGTGTTTTAAAAGAATACATGATGAAGGTGTTCACATGTTATTACGCAGAAAAAAGGATCTTCATTTTTGGACTAAAGCATTTTGGATAGTTTTAGTTTGGATTATTTTTGGATTTCCATAAAAGGACAACCCAGAGGTTGGGCGGCAACCCGTCGCATCTGTAAAGGCCGTGAGACTTGAACCCACAACCAAAGGGCGACAAGGGTGTATCACCTACCACTGGCCCACGTAATGTCCAGGATTAAATAATGTAGTTTTTTTTAAAAGATCTGGTAGATGAATTATAAATTCTTTTTTTTTTGGAACCCTATACGAATAGGATAAATAGAATATATTTTTTGACATTCTATTATCTTTTAGAGTGAAAGATGTGTTTGTGGTAGAAATTAGTTAAAGGATGGAACTCTACTTGTCAAGAATATATTTTTCTTCTTCTCTTATTCTATGAAGAAATTAATTCTTATACTTTATTTAAGGAATCCTAAAACCAAAAATGTGTTATCCTAATACCCCATGTTTTGTTGAACCGGTGGTATTTCAAATCATCATAGATTGATGAATTTAAGGACGTAAATTTTACACTTATTTGTGATTGATGACCTCAATCACTACCTATAAATATTTATGTTTTTCCTCCAATTATATGTCTCTAATTTCCACCAATGTTCTCCTAATCGAGATCATAATTTGGTAGTGACCCTTTCATTTATCTTTTCCTCATATTAAGACTAAATTTCAGTAACCCAATTTCCGATGTGGGTTTTCCCACAAAGATATTTTCTATTTTCAACCTTTTATTTTCGAAGAACAATTTAAAATTGCGAGGACTCAATTTATTGAAGGAGGGTAGAATGTAACACCCCAATATTTCATAATGTGTTATTTCTTCAAAATAATTCAATAACTTGCACTACACGCAACACCGAGTTCAAGCGCACCATGACTTACCAGACAAGCCGTTCAAAAGAGGATATGAATAGTATTAACTAAATTTTAAACTTTATATAATCCTTACAATTTTATAATCCATATTATGAGTTTCTTATACATAATGTAAGAACAAATTCCTTTTTTAGATAAAAGAAGTATTTTTCAAAAATGAACTTTTACCAACTTTAATAGTGAACCCTTTTTAAATCCAATATTTTAAACTTTTATATATTCAATTTGACTAAATAAATTTATTCTTTAGAATGGGGACATAAAAAATTTACAATTTAATACCCCAAGCTTCCACGGTATGCTTCTCTTTGAATAATACAGTAGTGTGTGTTGTACGCAACTTCGAGTTCTAACACACACCATAACCAAATCAAACTAGCCGTTATGAATAGTAATACCTACTTTTAGAAATTTTATAAATTTTATCTCTCAAAATGGACTTCATTTTTTGATTCGGAGTATCGAATTTAGCCTAAGGTGAAATTTTTGTACTTTTTGGATAACTTTAATATTTTGATGAATAGTGAAAATTACTAAATTTTAATTGAAAAGAACTTTTTCAATCAAAATAATTAATAGTGATAAATTATGAATTTGAGTGATTTTAAAGTATATTTAGAATATATTTTTACCATTTAATAAAATTTTGGTCATTGGACATAATTTCACAATTAAACCGGACATAAACAAGTATCAATCTTTTGATTGTTATTATATCTTAAAAACACGCTTTTTGTTTTGACAGCGGGAATTAATTTTAAATTAATTTCTTCCACTTCTGTGTTTTGAATTTGGAAAAATGGATTCCATATTTGGAATTAGGATGTCCCAATTGTGTAAATAGGTAACTTTTATTTGTATTTATTTTGAATAATTACTTCAGTAAATATTTTATTTACTATGGTTAAAGGGTAAATCTAGTAAATAAGGGTTAAAAAATAATATTATAATAATAATAAATTACCCTAAAACATGCCCTAACCATATTGGTGGATACATGGCTGGCCCTGGGAATCTTTGGGTCGATTTTTGGACCCCATGAAGGTGATAGGGACACTTTATTTTAATTAAGTTAAAATAAGTACAAAAATGACATAAGCATATATCTTTTACAAAAACGATTTTTACATAGGGTTATATATGTTGGATTTTTGACTATAAATATTCATTAGAAATATAAAAAGCTTTCCTATATAATGATATTTTATTTATAATTTTTAGACATTAAATAATTTAATTTATTTATGACACAATGATAATGCAGTAATAACCATAACAGTGAAAAATTAAAATAATTGATATTATAAATACCCAAATAAATATATTTTAGACTTTTATTGAATTAAACTAATTTTATAAGTTAATATTACATATTAGTATTGATTTAATTGTCTTTTTGAGAAGTAATCATTCTGTTATGAGTTTCACAAAAATCAATTTTTGAATAGTGTCAAAATTGACATAAAAGGATTTTTAAAACAAATATTATATCATTAATTTATATTAAATTCATAAAAATCTAAGGCTCGGACAAGAGACTTATATCATGATAGGTGTGTCATTAATGGACCACTTGGGGGGTATATTGTATATATATGGTATGTTTATTAACCAGATAATATAAAAATACAAAGAGACATTGTAAAAGTGAAACTAATTATCTAAGAGTTAATACTTAAAGATAAGGTTAATATAATGATCCAAACCTGTCTAAATTATACTGGTTGAGTGGTTTTCGACCCATCCCCACCTTAACCTATAAATAATAATTATCCATTATAAACTGAATATTAATTTATTATAAATTAATATTTCTAGATTTTCCAAAGGTGCCCCTCACTCCTCTTATAAAAGGGCACTCCCCCTTCTCATTAATTCACACCTTAAAAGCCTTTTTTTTCATCCAACCTCTGCCCAAATACTCTCTCAACTTCCCTTACTACAACCTAGAAGCCTTAGGTTGATCATAAAGCCATCCTAATGATCCCGTTTGATCAAATCAAAAGGAAGAGCCCGAAGAAGAGGTAATGATTTCACCACCCATTTTCACATTCTTTTCTTATTCCACTTATTATTTCTTTGTTATTAACACTATAAAATAATAACTCCAGTATATTATATATAAATTGATGTTATTATAAAAATGGTACAACCATATTAATTATTCTATACACCCTTTGAATAACATGCCACCATACATGCGTACGTACGGCTTACCGTCTCCACGTCGTGGTGTAATTGTTATTCAATAAATTATTATTTGGATGGGTATAATAATGATGTTTAATTCATGTAAATAATAAATATAACATGATAATTATTCTGTATATATGATATAACATCCAATTATATATTATTTTAATATCAAAATAATGATATTGTTGCTTGTGCGTACGTACGGACTACCGTCACTACGAACGCGATGAGATTCATTCTCTATCGTATCCATTCAAGTATAATTATCATTTTATGATTTAAAAATAATGTTTAAGGACTTTATATCATTCTAGATATGAATAAGATACAACCTATCCATGAAAAACATGTCTTACGTAACAAAACATATAAAAGAGAACGAGTAAGTTAACACCCGAAACGACGATAATTCTAAGATGTTATTAACAAAGCAATGTTAAAAGATCATATATGATATCATATTAATGTATATGATTATTGAATAATTTAATAACAATTATTTCACCATTATACAGGATGTTAACCTACCCCCAACCAAGGAAAAGTACAATGTAAGGGTTTATTTCACAATCTCTTCATTATCCGAGGTTGTTTATACGTAATAATCTACTGAGATTTCTTTATCATCCACATCCATGTTTCTCCGAAATGTATTTCAAAACATTTTTACTATTTACAAAGAATATGGGTTAAAGTAATTTATAACATTATGTGTTTTTAATGGAATCTTTCCGTCATTTTTGAAACAAGGCACTTTTAACCTTTTGACAAATTTAAGGTAAGAATGTTTTTTTAACTTATACGGCGGGTGTGGCTATTTACCACCGTTATAAAATCTTCAAAGCTTACCTTACAAGATTATAATAATATTTTGAAATTAAAAGTTTTATTTTCTAATTATGTGACTTTTAAATGATTTCAAAATGAATATTTTAAGAATTTTTTAAAGGTACTCTTTATCAAGATCATAATTTTAAATGTTTTAAAGATTTATCTTTCTAAATATTTTTAATTAATGTCCATGTTTTCAAAATGATTTTAAGGATTTATTTATATGGATATGAAGGTTTTGAAATGATATTTCTTTTCAAAAGTTTCAAAGTTGTATGGGACACTTTGATTCAAAAATCTCTTTTAAATTACTTCCTTGATAAATGTGTGACTTTTCAATGATTTTGAGAAAAGAGATATTTCCCTCAAATAGTTTTGATTTCATCTATGTAAACATCCTTTGATGGATTTTAAGATTATTTGAAGTTGATTTATTATGATACAAAATGTTTGTATTGTATTGAATGTTTTCTGATATGTTTTACTGTGGATGTGTTATTTTTATACCATTCATGGTTTATGGAGAAAGTATTGACATTTTATATGCTAGTTTTAATACGAATGTTTATGTTATGTTTAAACCTTTTCATATGGGAATGCATTAGACTTATTAAGTGACGGGTGGAGCCTGCTATAGCTCCTTGATGCATCGGTAGGTCTCATGAGACAAACTAGTGTCTTGGCACAAGGCCTTGGCAAAATCTTATTTGTAGTCTTGGCACGAGGCCTTGGCTATGTGGTTATGATAGTCTGGCATTATGCATTCCATCATTATGAAAGTGGTTATTGATATTGAATGTGATTATTCGATTAGTCGAATATCCATGTTAATAAGTAAATAGAATTCTATCATTTTACTTTTTCCATACTATGTTGAAGTTCAAGTTTAAAAGGATTTTGTTTTAGTAATACATTGCCTTAAATGTTTATGCTTATTTATGAAAGTTTCCGCTATATTGCTTACCTTTACAGAGCATTTAAGATCACCCCTTTCTATGTTTTATTTTTTCCAGGATTCCAAGAAGTATATTGTGATTGATAAGAAGGGTTAAGACAAGGGAATAATGGCATTCATAAAGGATTATTTATGTTGTTTTGTATGTTATGAAGTGTAATGTAACATTCATGTATGTAATCTATTTTCCAAGAATGCTAAACTAATTGGTCCTTTGGGACTTGATTCCTTGTAATAATGCCAATGTATTAAAATAATGCACCGACTCTGGGTAACTGGGGTCGGGGCGTTAAAACAACCCTCTGGCCGACTTCAATTTTTGACATACCCTTTCAAAATCTTCATATACCATTCAATGGGGTACATATATCTATAGTATATAGGACTAAATAGTTGAATCTCTCTCACCAAGTGACCATAAAATGAAAAATCATATCAATTAATTTTTGTAGGATGAACATTTCCAATTCACATAATATGACTAAAATTTCTCTTTCCATAGTCAGCAATTTCACAATGTTTATAACTTTCCTGCATGTAGATTTTAAGGAAAAACAAATCTTGGTTAATTTATGATGGAAATTATTTGGAAAAATGAAAAATAAAGCTATATGAATTAGATATTACATCAAAACATGTCAATAATTTGATTCAGATACTTTAACTTTAAATCAGTCATTGGCATGGTGTTCTTAATATTCAATGAATACCCCTACGGAACCTTTACATCATTCATGATGTTGAAAAACAGATATCTCTCCAACCTGGAAAGATTTTAAGTAGATGGAAGAGGAATATTTAATTTTTCACCCATCATTGGTGCCAATGCTTCCCATATTCCCATGTTAATAATCTCAAACCTTGTTGTAGTTCCATCCTTCATTTTTTCAGGTTCATTTAGAAATGTGATGATTATACTATCGCATATTTTTTTTCAACATGCATAACATTTATAAAATGTTTTAAATAAACACAATTTCAATATGGTAATTGAAAAAAATGATATCTTTTTTCAACTGGTTTTCATATGTTTTTTTAAATAGTTTCCCAAATGTTGTGACCACGTATTTTACTTTCTCAAAAAGTTGATCACCTGTTAGTGGAGATGGTGTTGTACATTCTTATGAACATCCATAAAATGATATTGTGCAAGATCAATACAAATATAATTAGGTTATAAATATTTGATGTTCTAGAAACATGGTTTTCGATGAATGTTTCATCCTAATGGATTGTGTACCTTGTTCGCAAACGGGACACCCATGAGTTCATTTAATACTATATCCTGAAAAAATTTCATAAGACAGAAAGTCATTTCACATCCCATATAACATGGATCTAAATATTAAATATTCATTTCTATAAGCATTATAAAACTTAACACTTGAATCCCACAATAATTTCAAATCCTTTATCAATGGAGCCGAATAAACATCAATATCATTACCCGGTTATTTTGGTCCTCATATAAGCATAGATAACATGAGGTGTTTTCATTTCATGCATAACCATGTAGGCATGTTATAATTTTCCAACATAATCATCCTTGTACTGTGAGTGAAACTTTGAAAACCAAAATTATTCACTCCATTTGTAAATAATAAAAGACGAAGGTTTCTTGGCTCATTTCCAAAGTCATGATACTCATGATCAATTTTATTCCACTGAGGAGAGTCTATCAGTTGATGTAGTTTCCCGTATTTATTTCTTCTATCTGCATGCCACATCAATCTCCCTATACTCTGCTCACATACATATAGGCACATAAACCTTGGAATGATAGGAAAGTTCCATACAACTTTCATAGGACCAGATTCATCTTTCTTTTATGAAGAAGCACCATACATTGCGAAAACTCTAAGAAATTTTTGGTCCTTTTAAAATAGTATACATTCATTTGGGTAGGTGTGTATTCTTTCAGATATCATACCCATCGAGCATAGAATTCTTTTCGCATTGTTTGTCTATCTTGGGAGCTCATTATGTTCTAGGAACATGTCATTCAAGAGAGTAAGTAATTTTTTAAAACTGGTTTCACTCCATCCATTGCATACTTTCAAATTATGCACCTTCAGTACAGCTGAAAGTGATATATATTTAGTATAAACACCATACAATGGCGTCTTTTCATAACTTTTTAACAGTCAAATAGTTTTGGGTAATCACGAAGTTCATCTTCAACTATCCTTTTCATTTACTTAATTTGATCGGAATCATCATTCACATATGTAATCACATCCTCGATATTTTTTTCCTCATGGTCCACACTTGTAATCATATCATATGATCCATAAAGCGTAGTGTTATCTCACCCACTAGCTACATTCACCTTTCCACCGTGTTTATTCCAACATTTATTACTTCGATCTATTTCATGAATGATCAACTGTTCGTCCAACTCCAATGGACTAACTTTTCTTGAATAAAAACAACGTAAACACGAACAAAGGATTTGAGAAGGGTCATATTCATGACCTTTTGAAAACATTATGGACTCTTTCACTCCATATTCATACTATTTTGTCACATGATTGGCATCCATCCATTCTTTATTCATACCCAACCTATTTGATTCGGTGATATTAGTATTTAACAAAATAAATACACAAATAATTGATATAAAAATTAACCAAAGCTAAAAAATATATAAATTTTAAATATCCTTTAAAAACAATTAAATCAAATAACATTTGAAATCCCAATAAAAAACAATCATTTACACAAATTCCTCTTTAAAATAACATTCCCTTTCAAAAATAAACCAACCAGTTTCAAGCACCCTTCCTCAGAACCCTAATTCCTTTTTTTAATTAGTCATGTAAACATCATGAACCAACAATACTAATCATTTAATTAAACGGAAACCCTATATATTTTACAAATTTTCATTTAAAACATCGCACACTGCTTTTTAAAATTAAACCATCATTACATACGCTTTCAAAACATTCACATCCCTTTCTAAAATCCAATCAGATGAGTTGAAAAACACTTGGCATGCAACCTAATTCCATGACAATTGTTTAAATCATTTTAAAGACATTTAAAACCAGAAATAATGTATATTGAAC
Organism: Viscum album; assembly: GCA_963277665.1. Classification (NCBI taxonomy): domain Eukaryota; kingdom Viridiplantae; phylum Streptophyta; class Magnoliopsida; order Santalales; family Viscaceae; genus Viscum; species Viscum album. Next base: position 488,349,936 of record OY728145.1, read on the forward strand.
ACGTATAATTTTTTAATAAACATTTCAAAAAACCTAAATTATTTTAGAAGAGCCACGTAGGCATTTTCAAAAAGACATAAATCCCAAGAGAGGTACTTCACAAAGGATACCAGAATAAAAAATAACATACCTTTTATAAAATATAAATCTATAAAAGGTTTATCATGTATCTCATGAATAAATAGTATGAATCCTATAGTTTAATCCCATAATACTATTGAGAAGTCAATAAGTGGTACATAAAAACAAAATTTTCACGTGACAATGATAATTTTGAATATAAATTCATACCTTTTCAAAGTTGGAAACCATCTTCCACTTGATGCATGAATCATGTACTACCTAATCTTGTTACTTCCAATATGGTACATTAGAAAAAATATTCCCCTTCTAGAGGGTCTAAATTAAGTCAAAGGTAAAGGACTATAGATACTCATACATTCTTCTCTATCAATGGTTCATTTCACTTTGTGATTAAATATATTTCAAACACTTTCATTAGTGTATTCCAATACCAACTAATGGAAAGAACCACTACATAAAAATCTAGGATAGGATTTATGATTTTTCTCTTATGTGTTCTTAACTATCTATGTAACACCCTCCATTTTCAAATTTATTATTATTATTTTTTATTAATTATTCATGGTTTCAGGTAGTTCGGGATAAAGCCCAATATAAATTTTTGGGTTCTTATCAAAAAACACATATTTTGGCCTTGACGGCATTCAACACACAATGATCGAAACCACGCAGCCTCGTCTGAGTCACTGCACAACCTTGGACGATAAACCATAGGAACTACTTGGTTTTCAAGACAATCATATGAAATGTAATGAATAATGAAATTGAAAAATAAAAAAATAAAAAAAAGTGTAATTAAAATTTAAGGAATTATTTTAACGATAATAATAATAATATTGTTTGAAGATGTCACTATTATTATTATTAGTGTTAAGGATAAAATATTTATGAAGATATTATTATTATTATAATCATTAAATTAAAAATTTTATGGGCCATGAGGGGTAACTGCGCGGTTTCCGGAATCCTTAAAAATAAAAATTAATCAAAAATTTTTTAAATAATAATTTTAAGGACAATAAAAATGGTAGCTTTTATTATTATTATTATTACAATTATTATTATTTATGCTCACTGTGTTTATTAATATAATGTTTATTATTATTAATTTATTATTATTAACCTTTAATTCAATTGTTTTAAGTTTATTACGTTTATTAATATCATGTAAAGTTATTTAATTATTAATATGATGATGATGATGATTATAATTATTATTATTATTATTATTATTATTATTATTATTATTTTTATTATTATTATTTAATTTCTATTTTAGTTTTTTTTAGGTTTTATTTTACTCTTTTTTTGTCCTCACTTCCTTCCCTTTCTCTCCATCCCATCAGACAGCCCTTCCCCATCCCTTGGTGTTGCGCCAGATCCCCCCCCCCCCAAACCCTAGGTGGCCGCCCCCTACTCCCTTGGTCGATCTCCATCTGGTGCTACTCCGACTTGTTATCCCCCATGGGAAGCAGCTCATCCTCCTTCCCTCAATCTCACCACGCCCTTGCTACGACCTCTCAGCCCTTTCACTTCACTCCCACCTGTTCCTCAGACCCACCCCCCCCCCCCCACCCCGTCACGCCGCTGCCCTACTCCTCAACCAACCCCCTAGTGTCACGTGATCTTCCCCTCGGTATCCCGATTCAACGCCCCCTTATACCCTTGGTCGGTCTCCATCCATTGAATCTCGGCATGCGCCCTCCTTCCTGCTCATGGTTTCTATCTAGTTTTCCTCCGGTGCACGCAATATATCCGGACATGCACCCCTCCGATTGAGCCTTCTTTATCTTATTTTTTTTCTTTTTCCTCTTGAGTTCTTGATTGTTTAGCGGGTATGGGGTCTAATTTAGGGGGTCTATTTTGATCCTTTTCTTTTGTTCGAATTGGTTTTTTAGGATTTATGTGGTCTGAATTGCACATGATTGGAGTTCCACACCAAAGTCTGGAAGTATTCAACACCAAGGTAGGTGTTTCCTTACTTTATCATCATTTGATAAATTTATTATGCTTATTTTAGTTTATAAATGTGTTATTTAGTTTCATTTTGTGGTGTGAATTATATTTTTAAAATGTTTGGTGTTTTTTTAGTTAGAAGAGAAATTTTGATGAAGGAAATGACAATTTTTTTGTTGGTTTGATGAAATGTTTTCAAAATGGGTTTTAGGGATTGTTTGGTTGGTGCAAAATATGCTTTCAAGTGTATTTGAAATGTGTATGTTTCAATGTGTATTTTCAATGAGAAGTGAATTATTTTGGGCATGTCTATCTTTTTTTTCAATTCTGTAAATAATTTTGTAGATTTTTATATGCAAATTATATTTTTTTAAAGTTCATAATGTGCGTTTGATATTTAAGAACCATGTTTACATGAAATGTGTCATGTTTTTTATATGAACTCTCATTTTGTCAGTTGGTAGTGCTTATTAGGTTGTGAAAATTTCACTTTGTAAATGTTTGGATATGGTTACCTTGTGTATTTTATGTTAAAGTAACATTTCTTCATGGAATAAAGTGGTTTTGCTATAAAGGCTTCTTGTATTTTCTTGGAATGATTTTATAACTAGTTCAAATTATTTATTTATTTATTTAGATAGCGTGAAATGAGTATTTTGGAAGAGTTGAATATGGGTTTTTTTTTAAGTTGACTGTTTATATAAAATGAGACACGTTTTTGGTATAAACCCTCCTTGCATCACTTGATGGTGTTTTATAAGTGGTGCAAATGGTTTATTTTATTGTCATAGTTGTGTGGAACTAGTTTTAAGCCGAATTTGTTGAGAAAGTGGTTTTAAAATTGTTTTCCCTACTGGGAACCAGATATGTTTATTGTGTAATCCCTCATTGTGTTATTTAATAATGTTTCCTATGTTGTGAAAATTTATTATGTTCTTATTTGAGTGTTTTAAAATGGGTATTTGTGAAATGATTAAGTAACAACAAATGTAATTTGGAAAGGTATTTTTTGTGTTCATGTATTTTTAAAATAGTATTTAGGTTTGAAAGTGGTGGCTTTTGTGTGTAATGTCTTGTATGGTTTGTTATATGTAAAAATGATATATTATTTGAATGTTGAACATGATTGAGCACAAGGTAAAACCTTAGGTATCTAGGTGGGTGGACTAGAACTAGTGCACTAGTGATCCGGAGTGGTATCATCCCTGTTTCACTTAGCAGGATTGACGATTGCAACACTAACTAAACATATGAATTTCTGAGGGTTGTGGTTTCTAAGCCATGTTATCTGAGGGTCAAGGTTTCTAAGCCACATTTTCTGAGGGTCGTGGTTACTAAGCCATGTTTCCCCGAGACACGAGGTTCTAGGGTCCCACTCGAGCTAGATGAACCTTAGGGGATTTACCCGCAGTGCTCTACTATTCATTATGTGGTACGTTCCATTAGCATAGAGAGTACCAATTGATTATGTGCATGTCATTTATGAATTTTCTCTTCCATTTTAAAGTAGTATTTGTTAAATGGTTTTCCTTCTAGTGATTATTTCTTTTTTACTTTCAACTTTTAAATTTTTTCCTTAAAAGCGTTTTAAAAGTTTGGTTTTAAATAAGCATGTTAAATTATTTCTTTGATGTTGTGGCATGTAACCTTTTGATCGGGTGGTATCCTACTGGGCATTTCGATCACACCCTACATAAACCTTTGGGTGTATGTAGATCTTTTCTTTTGTGTTTTCCATATTGAGGCATCGTTCTTAGTGACAGTTGTTCGGGTTGTCTATGGTTTTCCTATGAAAGTTTGATGATAGTTCTTTGAAGAGGTGGCTCTTTATGTTGCATGAAGGTGTGAATGAATGTGTTAGTTTTATTTTCTTTTCAGTCTACTTGGATTTTTGGGTTGAATTGTAAACATTAATTTTTTTCTAATGTTAAGGGTCTGTTTGCTTGTCATTTTTTAACTTTAGTTTATCTATCTTGTTTGTTATTTGTGTTTACTATTCCAGGTAAATCATTCCCATATATTTTTTTGATACTCAGACACTTGTTCTAGCCCGTGGAGATCGTGAATGCCCTTCGGGCCATGTCGCGGATCAGGTCGGGCACTAGGTTGGATGGAGACCTGGCCTAGTTCCTGAAAAACTTGTATCAATGGGGTAGGTTTCCTCTCTTGGGATCTGTTCTTTTGGGATAGAGTTAGGTAGACCAAAGTTAAGGGTGTCATAATTCGAAGATCTAGCTACTAGAAAGGATCCTATCCAGCACACCTTTTAGTAGAACTCGAGTTACCAGGGTAAGTTGAGGTTTTTCTGAGTCTTTGGTTCTTGTGGTTAATCTTGTTTAGGGGAAATAAAAATAGAGTAGGGTCAGTGGTCCTAGTGAGATCATATGGTCTAGAATGCCATGTGGATCCAGGGACACGGTCCTAGAATACTCTCCATGTAGGTGGCATGATTGGCATATGGTCACCAACCATATGTCCTAGTCACCTGCTGATACTAGTTTTCTCTTGCATCATTCATCATCTCTTTGTTTTGGAATTCAGGGAAATATGGTTTTTAAGTAAAATTGATTTGGTCATGGAAAATGTTTTGAAATGAAGCACTTTAAAAATAAAATTTTGTATGAGGTTTGAAAAGTGTGTGTTGAATGTTTTGGTTTTGAAAAAAAAAGGAAGGCTCTGGTTTTGATCTTTGGTGAACTCGTGGGAAACCACATGAATGAGTGTATATGAAAAGAGAAATGGTTAATGGCATGAGAGGATGAGTTCCTGGATGGACTTGAGGTGGGAGCCAGTGTGGCTCAAGAACTTGCATGAGTGATGACCATGGGACACCATTGGTGTTTGCATAACCCACCAGCTTCGTTCTTTTTCAAAAAGATTTGTTAAATGAAAATTTGGTGTTTTAAGTAACCGGTGATTGTGTGGTGTGTCCTTCTGTTTTAAAAATTTTGGGTGTGAGGCATTTTGATCTAAGAATCCTTTTTTCTGATTTGTTTCTTGAGTTTGAATTATTATTTGTAACTTGGTGTGAAAGCTTGTGGTTAATGGTTTCTTTGGAAAAGTGCTTTAGGAAGCCCTTGTAGCGGTTCTCCCTACACATTTAGTGTTTTCTTGCAATATGACTTGGCCATTGGACCAGTTTGACTTGGTCCATGGTTTTATTTCTTGACTAGTGTATGCCCCCAAAAAGTGTTAATATGCGATTGAAGTGCGTCCATAGGCAATTCGTCATGGTCCATCCCTCCAGTTGATCGAAGGATTATCTTCTTGAATTATAGAATTGAACCCACACCTCCTTTTTACAAGTAAGTAGATCCTATCACAGTGGGATGACATATGTTAGGGGATTTTTGGGGATTTTTGGTCTCTTTGAGTTGTTTGAGTTGTCAAGTATGAATTTTGAAATTTTTGTGTCGGAAGGTCCCCCATGGAAATGGTGAAAGGAATTCTAGCAGGTAAGGATGAAGGCAGTTCAGAGTTATTAGTGTTTACCAATGGTTTGAAAGGCTCGTAGTGCTTTAATTGGATGCAAGGGTCATGTTTGGTGATGTCTTGAAGCGTGAGTTCTCTTTAAGAGAAAAGGTGGATTTCTTAGAACCTGTCGAGAATCCTTGTTTCCATACGAGTGTGTCCTCCTCTTAGAGATTTATTATTTTTCTATTCAAAGGTGTGTGTTCTTTATGCATCTTTCCTTCTTATGATTCTTGGTTAAGGTGAAGAAGTGATGCATGTGCATCATCTAAACCCCTATTTTGGTGGATGTTTCACAAAGGAGTAGTTGGATGCTAGAGTGTGTTGTGTCTGATGGTGTTGTCTTGAATGTAGTTTGGTTTCTTGTGGAACTAGTAAAGAAGAAGATCTGATCGAGGTTCTTCAATACCTGAATGTGAAGTAGGAGATGCTTCAAACATCAGGGCTCCAGCCATAGGCCATGGAGTGAAGCTGGCATGTGGTCCTGAACCTCGAGAGTGTATGGGACCCTGACTTTATTTCTGTTACTGGTGTTGAAAGTAAAATAAGTTTAAATATTTTTTCTGTGGTTGTTCTGTTACAACGACCCGCTTTGGTGTGTGAGGTTTCCTGTGGCTATGAGGTGTCATGGTCATCTTGTTACCTATGTCTCGAGGGTTGTGTCCCACTGTATGTAATCATTTTTAGTGGTCCTTATAGGGTCTATTGGGTAAATCAATCTCAAATTTGAATAGTTATCATCTAGGGATGTGGAGATTCTGGTTGGTCTTATGTCATGGTTTTGATGCCTCGTTAGTTGGGCTCCTCCGTCCCCACCCCTTGTGGTGGGGAGTTTGGTCACCATCAGAAAATTTTCAAAGTTTGGTACCTTCTGTCAGTTCTAATGGTTGGGAGACCCACTGTGGGTCTTGCACAAATATCTCCAGAATGAGTCAGTGTTGGCCTTTTCCATAATGGTGGGGATTCCACCCAGGCCTCCATGTGTCGGTATTCTAATCTCATCTTGAGCGTCAGTATGATTCTAATGGTGGGTAGCCCCTTGGGGCATTCCCCATGTTATCCTTTTAATTTTTTTCCTAGAGATGAACTGGTGGTAGGTGATATGATTGTCCCATGGTTGTGATTTGTGATCTTGATTATTTTTTCTAATCTAATGGTGTGGTTTTCATTAAATAGTGCTTGAGGTATTTCAGAATGTGATGTTGGTTTCCATGGGTGCAATATTTCCTTTCCTTGATTAGTCAATTGGAGGTGTTCAAGATCTTTGGGGCGGGCAACACATATCATAAAGTCTTTTTACAAATTTCTTTAAATTTTCTTTTGTGTCACATTCTTTGAGAACAATGTGTTTACCTCTTTTATCTTATTGAATGTGGGGATCCTCTTTGAACCTTGACAGGGTGTTTTTTCTACTTTGAGTCTCAACCTTAGTTGTGACTTTCCGGGGGTGGAAAGCTTTATGGTGGGGATTATTGTCACACCCACCATTTTCAAATTTATTTTTTTATTTTTTATTAATTTTTCTTGGCGTCATATTGTTCGGGTTGAATCCCAACTAAAATTTTTGGGTTCTTATAAAAAAAACATGTATTTTATCCTTGACAGCATTCAGCGCACCGAAATCAAAGCCACAAAGCCTCTTCTGAGTCACTGCACGACCTCACCTGATTAACCGCACAACCAGATCGGTGTTCAAGGCAATCATATGAAATGTAATGAATAATGAAATGGAAAATTTAAAAAAAAATATGTTTAATAAAAAATTAAGGAATTATTTTAATGATAATAACAATAATATTTTCTGAAGATATTATTATTATTATTGTTATTATTACTGTTAAGGATAATATTTTTAATAACATATTATTATTATCATCATCATAATTCAATTAAATATTTTTATGGGCCACGCGGGGTTACTGCACGGTTGCCCAACTCCTTAAAAATAAAAAATAAAAATCAAACAATGTTTAAGGAATCATTTATAGGATAATAAAAATGGTAACTTTTATTATTATTATTACAATTATTATTATTATTACGCTCACCATGTTTATTAATATAAGGTTTTTTATTATTAATTTATTATTATTAACCCTTTATTAATTTTTTTTAAGTTTATTATATTTATTAATATCATGATAAGTTATATAATTATTAATATGATGATTATTATTATAATTATTATTTACATTATTTCATTTCTATTTTAATTTTGTAGGTTGTATTTTACTCTTCTTTTTCTTTTTTCTTTATTATCTTCCTTCCCTTTCTCTATATCTCGTCAGACAGCCCTTCCACATCCCTTGGTGTTGCATTGTAGCACCCCTTGAACCCTAGGTGGTCACCCCCTGCTCCCTTAGTCGACCTCCATCTGGTGCCGATGTGGCCTGCTCTCCCCCATGGCCAGCTGCTCATCCCCCTTCCATCAATCCCATCGCACCTCCTGCTACCGCCTCCTAGCCTCGTCGTGTCACACCCACCTCTTCCCCAGAACCCCCCACCCCTCCCCCCCCCCCTCACATTGCTTCCCTGCTCCCCAGCACAACCCTCTAGTGTCGCAGGCTCTCCCTCTTCGCCAGCCTAGTTGTTTTCCCCCATCTTCCCTTGTCCGACCTCTGTTAGAAAAATCCTAGTCGGGGCCCTCCTCCCTTCTCGTGGTCTCCAGTTGGTTTTCCTCCATCGCACGCGATGTCTCTGCAGACACCCCCCTCTAGTTGAGCCTTCTTATTCTTCTTCATTTTTTCTTTTCCCTCTTGAGTTCTTTACTGTTCAGTGGGTCTATTTTAGGTGTCGATTATGAATCTTTTATTTTGTTCGAATTCATGTTTTAGTATTTATGTTGTGTGAATTTCACATAATTTTATTTCTGCACCAAAGTTTAGATTTCTTCGACACCGAGGTAGGTGTTTCCTTGCCTTATCATCATTTGATAAATTTATTATTCTTATTTATGTTCGTAAATGTGTTTATTAGTTTCATTTTGTGGTGTGAATGGTATTTTTAAGATGGTTGGTGTGTTTGAAAGTTAGAAGTGAAATTTTGATTATGGAAATGACAATGTTTTGTGTTTCTTTGATGTCATGTTTTCAAAATTGGTTTCAGTGATTTTTTGGGTGGGTATAACTATGTATTCCAGGGTATTTGAAATGTGTATGATTCAATGTGGATTTTCAATGAGTAGAGAATAATTTCTAGCATGTTGGTCTTGTTTTTAAATTGTGTAAATAATTTTCTAGATTGTGTTTGTTATGTGAATTATATTTTTGAAAGGTTATAATGTGCGTTTGATTTTTAAGAACCTTGTTTACATGAAATGTTGCATGTTTTTATATAAAATATCATTGTTTCACTTGGTAGTTCTTATTAGGTTGTTAAAAATTCGGTTTGTAAATGTTTTGATATGGTTACCTTGTTTATTTTCTTTTAAACTAACGTTTCTACATGAAATCAAGTGGTTTGGGTGAAAAGTCTTCTAGGTTTTTCTTGGAATTATATAATAATTAGTTCAAATGATTTATTGATTTATTTAGATAGTGAAAACGTATTTTTTGGAATATTTGAATATGCATTTGTTTTTTTAAGTAGAGTGTTTACATAAAATGAGACATGTTTTTGGTGTAAACCCTCCTTGTTTCACTTTATGGTGTTTTATAAGTGGTGAAAATGGTTCATTTAATTGTGCAAGTGGTACGGAACTAGTTTTAAGAAGAATTTGTTGAGAAAGTGGTTTTGAAATTTTTTTTCCCAACTTGTAATTGGATATGTTTATTGTGTAAGCCCTCATTGTGTAATTTAATAATGTTTCCTAAGTTTTAAAAATTGATTATGTTATTATTTGAGTGTTTCTAAATGAGGATTTGTGAAATGATTATGTAACATAAAATGTATTTTGGAAAGGTATTTTGGTGTGCAAGTGTTTTTTAAAATAGTGATTAGGTATGCAAGTGGTGGCCCTTGTGTGTAGTGTCTTACTTGGTTTATGATATGTTAAAGTGATATATTATGTGAATGTGGAACCTGATTGAGCATAGGGGAAAACCCTAGGTATCAAGGTGGGTAGACTAGAACTAGTGTACTAGTTATTCGGAGTGGTATTGTTCCTATTTCACATTGCTGGATTGACGATTGAAACACTAACTAAACATATGAATGACTGAGGGTCGTGGTTTCTAAACCACGTTTCACTAAGACCCATGGTTTTAGGGTCCCACTCAAGCTAGATGAACCTTAGGTGATTTACCTGGAGTGCTCTACTATTCATGATGTGGTTCCTTTCGTTGGAATACGAAGGACCACTTGAGTATGTGCATGTCCTTTATGAATTTTATCTTCTATTTTAAATTAGTATTTGTGAAATTATTTTTCTTCCAGTTCTCTTTTTTTTACTTTCATCTCTTAAATGTTTTCCAGATAAGCGTTTTAAAAGTATGGTGTGAAATAAACATGTTAAATTATCTCTTTGATGTTGTGGTGTGGAACCTTTTGATTGGGTGGTATCCTACTGGGAATTTGTCTAACACACTATATATACCTTTGGGTGCATATAGATCTTTTCTTTTTTGTTTTCCATATCGAGGCATCATGCTTGGTGACGGTGGTTCGGGTTGTCGATGGGTTTCCTGTGCACGTCTGATGACGATGGTTTTAGGAGCTGGATCCTCATGTTGCATAAAGGTGCGAATGGATGTGTTAGTTTTTCTTTCATTACATTCTTCTAGGAGTTTTGAATGAATTGTAAACTTTAATTTTGTTCCAACGTTAAGGGTCTGTTTGGTTGTCATTTTTTGACTTTAGTTTATCTATCATGTTTGTTGTTTGTGTTTACTATTTAGAGTAAATAATTCCCATGAATAGTTTTGATACTCGGTCACTTCTTCTAGCCTATGGGGAATGGGAACGCCCTTCGGGCCATGTCGTGGACTGGTTCGGGTGTCGGGTCGGATAGCGACCTGGCCTGGTTCGTGATAGTCTGGACTCATAGGCAACCACATGACCATCATGGACTGAAACTGTTCAAATCCTGACTCCTGATACATCACAATATAAGCCATACTCATTACCCAACTCATTTATGGTTAAGAATGGTGTTTTAATCAATATCACATTAAGATCATAGAAGGATATCTTGTGAACATATAAGAAAGTTAACTGTACCACATTCTTGGTTAGGTCCTTAGAACTTCCAATCAGGAAGAATCCCGATTGAACCTCTAGTAATTAAAATGAACCCCTAACAAAATCACAATAATAAAATTATCATTTCATGTTCCAAAGGTTCTTGAGAAATTATTTTTCTTCTATATGAGTATTCCAAAAACACCTCTATCATGTGTTTCTTGGGCATGTTTTCCCACTTTCTTATAGTACGTATCATCTATTCATCCAGTTTCACCAACTTCCAACATTTCTTGGAAGTCTCCCCATTGAACATGTGGAATTTCTAACACTTTTATCATGTCTAGAAAAAACCTTTCACTTTTTATGAACAGTTAATGTCTCTCTTACATTTCAACGAATGGATCTTACATTCCAAAAACATTTTATCAATAAAATGAGGAGATGACCGTAACATATCACCATTAAAAACCCATATTTAAAAAACCACAAATTCTATTCATAACTTCTAGACTACTTTCCATTACACCATCTAATTATAAAAATCACATATTTAAAAATTACCACATCTATAGGAAATTTCACTAACTAATTCTTATATAAAAAAAATTGTGGTTATTTTCTAGAGCCTCTAATTTTGATTGAATTCATAAAAAAATGGTAAGGATTAATATTCCAAATATTTTTCATGCTTGAAGACTACTTCATGGAGACTACATTATCATATAACTCTTAAACATAAGAAAATAACAATGGTACTAAAATAACAGATGCTATGATTTTCTATAGTCTATTTTCTAAAATCATCAAAAAGACTTTATAAATGACATTACAAAGACTAGTCATTCTAAAATCATTAACAAAACTCATATCAGTAACCTATAGAATCTAAGTGATGAGAGTATCATTATAAGTCTCAAGATAACTATTACCTCTCCAAAACTCATTCATGAATTTAACAACATCAAGTCACAAAATAGTCTAGAACATTTTAATGAAAATTTCATAAAGAAACTATATGTTAGGTACCTTTGATGGATGAAGAAACCTAAATGCCACGACCGCATAATAATATTGAATATCAATAGATATTAATTCATTCAAATAACTTTTAAAAGTAGTAGTAAAATAGTATTTTATATATTTAGATATAAAATTATGCTGAGAAGAAAATATTATTTGATAAAAATATGTTTTTAAATTCTCAATTGCTTCATTTGTATCAACCCACATACCAATATCAGCCTTTAACCTTGAAATATAGTTATTCCACCATCAAATAATGAATATTTGATAAAATAATGATGTTTTTTTATATAATTAATTAACATGGATTTATCATTTTAAAAAAATGGAACACTTATTAAAATTAGGAAACCCATTAAAATAGTAGAAAACACAAAGAATCTATGTTATTGGTTGGTGTCCATTTTAGTGTTTGGTTATTATCGCAAGTCATTTAAAATGTGGGATGCCTCACTATAAATTACCAATTAATATATTCAAATGTTAAATAGGAACCAAAAAATATGAAATTCAATTAGTGCGCAAAAAAGGACCGCCAACAACCATGATTTTTAGTGGGACATTTAGCCTGTACAATTCACAACATCACCATCAATATCAAACTATAATATCATGTGAATAAATCCCATTGTCCCTTTTTATTTAATTATTCAATTCTTATCCTTGATTAGTCTAGTTAAACTATAAACCATAGGAAATAAAGAGTAGATCCCTCCCACATGATACACAAACAAAGAGAAACTAAGGAGAATCTCTACCTCAAAGAACTTTTGCAACTCATTCGTGTACCATCGGGCAATGTAGGATGCTCGCATGCGACAACCGCACTGCTAGAAACATAGATCTACCTATTCTACAAAAAAAGATTATCAAAACACTATATAAAAATGAAACATAAGAAAAATTGCAATTATGAAACGAATTATGGGGAAAAAACAAGAGGAAACTGATGATAAATAGGAGAAAACTCAACGTGGATATGTAGTTCAGCACGTTGTGGGGGTGTATTCATGGCAGAGGAGAGGCATGCAGTGGAGATGTCCCCTAGAAATAGAGAGTTATGTGACAAAGGAGAGGCACATAGTGGAGGAGATTCGTGCAGTGTAGGAGATGCGTGTGGCGGAGGAGTGGCGTGTGGTAGAGGAGACGCGCGCGGCAGAGGAGAGGCACAATGATTGAGGAGTCGGCTGGAGAGGAGGAGGTAGTGGAGGAGGTAGTAGCAATAGGAATCAGCTTCCGTAATAGCTTGAGGGATGCAATGATGGAGGAGAAATTTAGGGTTTCTTTATAAAGCTCGGTGAAAATTTATCAGCTCTAGATAAAAAAAAATAATAAATTAATGTTTTATCAGTGTTAAAATTAAAAGAGTTGATAAAACATGCATTTATCAACACTTTTTTAACACAGATAATGATACGCATTTATCATCTTTTTTTAGCAGTGATAAAGATATAATGTTAATAATTTATTTATATTATTATATATATTTATAAAATTATATATATAATAAATATTTATATATTTATTTATAATTATGACTATATATATATATATTTATAAAATTATAATTTAAATAATTATAAAATTAGAAGAAATATAGTTATATATATCTATAATCTTAGAAATATTTATAATAAATATATTAATTATATATATAATAATATTAATATTAATATATATAACTATATTTCTTCTAATTTTATAATTATTTATGTGAATATATATTTATTTAGAATTATAAATATAAATAAATATATATTTATTTATTTAAATAATTATAAAATTATAAAAAAAATATATTTTTAGTAATTATAATTTTATTAATATATATAATTAATATATTTATTATAATTTTATAATTATTTAAATATGTCTGTATTTATTTACAATTACTAATATAAATATTTGTATTTATTTATCAATATTTATAAATATTTAAAATATATATATATTTAATTATATATAAAATTATATATAAAAATAATAAATATATTTTTTATAAATTAATAATTATATAAATAAATATGTATTTTTTATATTTATAACTAGTAAATAAATATATATTTATTTGTAATTAAAATTTATAATAACTAAATATTTAGTTTTATTTGTAATTATATATATATATATATAATTATAAAATTATAACAAATATATATATAATTATATAAATTTATATAATTAATATATTAATTCCAATTTTTTAATTATTTAAATATATCAACATTTATTTAGAATTATATTTATAACTATTTTTATTTATATAAAACTATTTGTATATAAATATATAAAATTAATATATTTATTATAAATTTTTAATTATTTAAATATATCTATATTTATTTGTGAATTGAAATTATAATTTTTTTTTATTTTTAAATATTTGAATATTTTTATAAATATATTAATTTAATTAAATATTTATAACTTTATAAGTGGTATAATAAATATATTTATTATAATTTTATAATTATTTACATATAGACATTTATTTATATTTATAATTATAACTATAAATAAATATATTTATAAATATTTGTATATAATTATAAATATATTTATAAAATAATAATATATTTATTTATTGTAATTTTATAATTATTTAAATATATATTTATAATTACAATTACAAATAAATATATTTAAAATGTATTTAAATATAGTTAAAATTTAATAATTATAAATATAATAAATATTTTTATTATTTAAATATATTTAATGTAATTTTGTAAATATTTTTTAGAACATAATAGTATATATGGGTAACAGGAATTAATAATATGCCTAGTAAAATATACATTATAAAAAAATCCATCATTAGAAAACATGAATAATAAGAATGGTGTAATTTATAAATGAATATTCATGACGATACATAACATATATGCACGCATGATCTGTTAGAGTTGGTGTCCTGAGAACCAATTGTTTATACATTGATTACATGAATGTACACTATTATATATTGTTCATTGTTCTGCATGACTATAATATAATAATGTCCTGGAATATTTGTTGCATTAATAAGGTCATGCCAGATCTCCGCTATGATGAGAACCTTGAAATGCTATAACAATATTCTTAAATAAATTTATACGGTTGGATGGCATACTATGATAGGACACATAGTATACAGACCATCATGTGCGAGTACTCGTAAGGAGATGAGAATATCTCTCATGGAGTTCGCACTAGGTAATCTCCAAGATGGGAGATTATGAGAATAGACCCACCAGTAGTAATTCTGCATGTCTTGGTGTCATCATACATTTCTATCTTTGAGCATGTGTAATGGTCCTTATGTTGGAAGATTATCATTAACTCATGTCATGACTCGCGCACTTAGATTTGCTAACGAAAACCGTCACGAAGACAGTTGGTGGGAAGTAGGGTACGTTGGGTGTGTCACAAATGACATGTTGTTAATGGATAAGTCGAGGAAGAATTTGTCCATTCCATATTCTTAGAAGTAGATATCTTTGGCCCTTTGATTGAAATAGAACTGTCGCTCAAATTCTATGGTCATGGTGTTATGATGAGTTTATTTCTGGAAGTCAAAGAATGACGGATCAGGCATATAGGTTTATGACACTGCCTTGAAACCTGTTTGATGAGATATTGAGAAAAAGGGATTAAATTACACGGTAAGAATTCATATGATGTGACACATCAATGCGGCGTCAACTTCATTCTCTTGGGTGCCTTGACCCGTTGCTAGACAGTAATCTTGGAATTTAGGCAAGCCCGCCTAATGCCAACGAGAAAGAGGCCTAGAGGGTCACACACTAAATGTATCCAAGTATCTCAATTAGAATAAAGATTATTCTCGTATGTGGTTTAATAATTATTCAAGGAAACCTAAATCATTTTAATTATGGAGGAAGAATAAAATGAAAACAAGATACACACACACCATGTATTAATGATTACACGTTGTGTAGTTTTCATTTTGTAAAAGAAATGAAAAACAATTACACGCTATGTATTAATGATTACATGTCGTGTAGTTTTATGAAAAACAAGTACATGCCATGTATTAATGATTACACACCGTGTAGTTTTATGAAAAACAGGTACACGCCGTGTAGTTTTTCCTGTAGGGATTTTGAGAAAATAATATTGTTTTATTAAATGATATTTATTATAATCAGTGTGGGCACATGTAGAGGAATTTATGATTTGAGATGGGGGGTTTTCAATAAGGTTTAATAAAATAAATAAAACACATAATTCATTTATTTATTTCCATAACTCTATAACCTCAAACCCGATTATAAATATCCTGACAACCCCAACACTTTTACTTAATCGTTGTGCACAACAATTCTGGAGAATTCTCTCAAGGTCGAAAGAACTCCTTCCTCCAACAACGCTCTCAAGACTGAGAGAGATCCTCTTCCATCAGATCAAAGCAATGTTATGCGTACAACGCAAGCAAAGGCTTCTCCACGCTAGCACCCGGAGACTCCTTTGGCGACATCCAGAGATATGCGGTACACATGTGGATCACCGCTAGAGGAAGTCTACACTTGGCTTATGTGACGCAATGACGAATCACATCGGAACGTGATCAGAAATATCATGGAATAAATAATTCCATAAAAGGTACTTCATGTTAATTAATTAAATTAATTATAATCAACCTGTGGTGATCCACATTTATGTTTCTGGGACTATTCTTCTTCTTTGTCTATTTCTATCATTTGATCCATGGAGTCTAGCGTTTATCGTCGTATTGATCCCGGATTGATCATTGCTAATGACAAAATTCCAAGTGGGCACATCCACCCACGAGCTTCCACTGCGCTCGGGGCCTTCAATTGGTATAAGAGTGAGGTCACAACGTTGATTATAGTTATTTAATTTTTGTTGATAATTTACGCATTTATATTTGATTCAATTAAAGATAAATCATTCTATAAAACTGAATGAACGAGATCTATTATTCCTCATTTTTTTATCGATTGACATCACAGAAATGACCTTTTCATTTTAATTTTGATTAAAATAAAAACGAGTAACACGTCTGGAGGAGCCGCTCATTCTGTCTGTACCACACAAGAATACACAGCGTGTAGTGAAAACTACACACCGTGAACTTAGGTTTAACAAACCGATACTGGTCCAGCAAACCACGTCGTGTGAATTGATAATACCTAAGTTTTTATTACACCATGTTAACCAGAACAGAATGGGTCATGGAAAACAGAATACATGATGTGTATGTTGAATCAACACACAGAGTAGTCCGATTTGACCCAGGTGAAACCGTGTACAAGGAGAATCCATGTACCGCATACACAGGATTGCCAGACCAGTAACTGAGTAACAAGGAAGTACATGTCGTGTTAGATTAATCTACATGTTGTGTACTCCAAAATTTCAAAAGTACAGAAAACGCGCCAAAGGCCCCATCATGTACTTTGGAAAAAAGGGTAAAAACAAATACACGCCATGTAATATAGCCTACACGCCATGTAATATATCCTACATGCCATATACTTTCCAGAAATGGAATTTCCCCAGGTTTCCTCCAAAGTAAAAAAGACCCATACAAAGATTATGGATGAGAAGAATCTCAAGAAAATTCAAAATGGAATTTATAAAAAAATAATTGATTAATTATAAGATCATAATTATTTAAATTCAAGTGTGACTTATCGTTAATAGAAGAATGATTAAAATGAATTTGAATACTAAATATCTGTAAATGTCGTTTCATGCTATGGTTGATCATGAGTTACACCAAAGACCCTTTGTGTGTGTATGGTTTCTATTAAATTCATTGGTCTGCGATCATTATTCCAATAAAATTCAAGGAATTCATGCCCATTGTTTCTTTAATGTAATCCCAATGTAATGGAGGATCTCCCAAGACAGAGGAGACGATTCAAAATCCGAAGCTGATGCGAAACCAACCTAAGAAAATACAAAGGTGGACAGGTGGTAGCTGCAAAACACAAACCATCATATTTAAGGTGTTTTTTCCTAGGTCAGGTTTAGATTGTAAAAACATATGCTAACAAATAGAATCTCATGATCATTCCATATTATTTTATTTCTGTCTGATTGCATAGTTTATTTATTATGGATGTGTTTTCGCGATCACATAAATAATGAAATAAACAAGCATGAAAATATGGAATAAAATAAAAACTAGAATATGCGTAAACATTTTCATAATAGGGTTAATCACTTAAGAAAGAATCTATTAATATTAACAAGCATGTGATAATGTGATCCTGCACATAAAGGATTCAAATCCCTCAAATACCATATTAAGTTAGCCTAAGCCTTCCTTTACTTGATTAAGGGAAAGACTCAATAAAACAATGTGTTTGACCAACCATTGTCGGGACACTTACTTTTATAAAGGAAGCTCTTATGAAATTTTTGGGTTGACTTAAACATTTCACATCAAGAGAAGTATCCATTGCAAGACTTGTTGTAAAATAGAGGCATGTGTTGAGGAAATCCAAGTATAGATTTCAGGATTGGGGAATCCCCTCAACAGATCAAGGAACTGTAATCTCATAGTTGGAAAAGACCTGCCTACATAAATACCTTCTAATAGCTTGAAAAAACCTTGTTGGGGTTATGCGAAGGGGAATATGGATCCTTGCCACTAGAATGTCATTGAAACTGGACAATTCCAGTTCAATGGTGAGGGCCATTAGGGCATGATAAAATAGTGGGAGACTTAATAAAAAATTTATTATTTCTTATAAAATTTAATCAAGAAAGTACTAATAAATCTTCTCTTCTAATTTGTAGAATCGATATGACAAACTCGTTAACCACATTTTCACTGCGATCAATTCTATATGAAGACAATATCCTCACTGGGAGTAACTTTCATGAATAGTTTAGGTTCCTTTGGGTTATCCTGTGCCATGAACGAATGATTTACATGTTGGAGTCCTCACTTCCTGATTCTCCTGCCCAAGGGGCGAGTGATGAAGATTTCTTGGTCTATGATCAACAATTGAGTGATGCACTCGAGGTTCAATGTTTTATGTTATCATCTATGTCTAGTGAGCTCATTAAGTCTCATTAAGACATGGATTCCTATATCATTCTTGTTTACCTCTGTTATCTATAACCGCAGAGAGCAAGACATCAATGGTTTGAGATCTCCAAGACTCTATTTCAGATTAAGCTTGGAGATGGTGCCCCAGCTGGGACTCATGTAGTCTAGATCATTGTCTACATTGAGCACTTGAAGGTTCTAGGGTTTAAACTCCCCGAAGAACTGGGTATTGATCTCATTCATGCATCACTCCCCTAGAGCTTCTTCAACATTGTTGTAAATTTCAATATGAACAAAATTGAGAAGTCTTTATCTGATATTTGTATCCTCATTCACCAAGTGGACAATGATATGAAGCGTGAAAAGCCTTCTATCCTTATGGTGAATAAAAGGAAAGGGAAGGTGAATATCTTTAAGTCCAAAGATTATTCAAGGCCTTCTAATAAAAGGAAGACCAAAGGTTATGCAAGAGAATAGGAGGCAGTTTGTTTTGCATGTGGCAAGAAGGGCCACTGGATGAAAAACTACACCGAGCCAAGGAAGCAAGGGGAGGCTTCAGGTGTAGTTGTTATCGAATGAAATCTTACTATTTCTACCAATTTGGTATTAGATACAGCTTGTGGTGCTCACATCTATATTTAAATACAGGAACCAAGTATATTCAGAAGGATTGACCTAGGTGAGGTGGATTTGTGAGAAGCTAATGGAGCCAGACCCGCTCCGGTAGCTGTCGGAGACTACCAAATCACATTGCCTACTGGGATGTTCTTGGTATTAAAAGGTTGTTATAATGTACCCTCTATAACCAAAACATTATTTCAGTATCCTTATTAGATACTGATGGATTCATCTTCATGTTTTTAAATTAATATTTCTACTTTTATGAAGATAGCATTTGTTTTGGTAGGGTACATTTATATAACGTAATTTATGTGTTAGACTATACAAACCATGTAATTGAAATCGATGGCAAAGGTAATTCACATGACTCATACCACACCCAACATTGGCATCACCGTCTAGGTCATGTCAATGAGAAACGTTTGACAAAATTACATCAAGATGGGTATTTAGATTCTTTCAAACTAAAACCACCTAGTGTATGTCATGCGTGTCTACCAGGAAAAATGACCAAAGCCCCATTTAGTGGGAATGGAGAAAGGGCTAATGAGCTTATAGAATTAGCTCACATAGATATGGGTGGACCATTTTCAGTTAAAGAAATGGGTGGGTTCTTGTACTTCATAACTTTTACTGATGATTTTAGTAGATATGGACATATTTACTTAATGAGTTATAAGTCAGATTCTTTTGAACTGTTCAAAGAATACAAGATTGAAGTTGAGAACCAACTTGGTAAGAAGATTAAGAAACTCCGCTCAGAAAGAGGAGGAGAATATCTTAATCAAGACTTCATTGATTTCTTACTGGAGTTTGGTATTCTATCTCAACTCACTCCTCCTTACACGCCTCAGTGGAATAGTGTATGTGAAAGGAGGAACCGAACCCTGTTGGACATGGTGAGATCAATTATGAGTCATACGAGTTTTCCCTTATCCTTTTGGGGATATTCATTACAAACATCAGCACACATACTAACCAAGTACCCACTAAATCGATAAATGGTATTCCATTTGAGTTATGGAATGGACGCAAATCTATGTTATCAAATTTACAAGTGTGGGGTAACGAAGCATTTGTTAAGGCATCTTTAGGTAACAAACTTGCACCCCAAGGCACAAAGTGTACCTTTATAGGATATTCCAAGGAAACAAGGGGATGTTACCTATAGAAAACCTCAGATAAAAAGGTTACAGTGGGAATACATGCCATATTCCTTGAGAGGGAGCACATCTTCAAAAAATATAGTGGGAGCGAGATAGACTTCGATGAAGTCGAGGCTCAAGATACACAGGAGTTGGTACAAGAACAGATTCCACAAAGCCCTGTGGAAGAACAATCTATCCAGAGACCCAAGAACTGCTTAGGAGAATGAGAGAGGTGAGATAACTAGAATGATATGGTTTTCTTGACACCGAGGATGGTGACTCATTATTGGTTGAAAATGATGATATTCTTACACACAAGGAAGCAGTTGAAGGCATAGACATTGCCAAGTGGCAAGAAACCATGAATTCTGAAATATATTCCATGTACCAAAACCAAGTCTAGATTTTGGTAGATCCTCCAATAGATGTAAATACTATTAGTACTAAATGGGTATTCAAGAAGAAACTAGACATGGAGGGATAAGTCAACACCTATAATGCATGATTGGTTTCAAAAGGTTTTAGACATCATCAAGGAATTTACTATGATGAAACCTTTTTACCAGTTGCGATGTTGAAATCTATCAGAATCCTATTGACCATTTCCACTTACCATGAATATGAAATTTGGATAATGGATGTAAAAACATCATTCCTTAACAATAACCTCCAAGAAGATTTCTACATGACTCAACCTAAAGGGTTTGTCACTCCAACAGATGCCAACAATGTATGCAAGTTGCAGAAATCCATTTATGGATTGAAGAACGCATCAAGGTCATGGAACATTTGTTTTAATGAAGAAATAAGGGAATTTTTCTATGTTAAGAAAGAATGTGAGACTTGTTTCTACAAAAGGTTTAGAGGAAGTGCAGTCATTTTCATAATAGTATATGTTGATGACATATTACTAATTGGAAACGAAGTACCTGTCTTACAGTCAGTTAAGGCATGGTTGGATAAATGCTTCTCTATGAAAGACTTGGGTGAGGTAGCATATATTCTTGGTATCAAGATCCATCATGATAGATCCAAGATAATATTGGGCCTGAGACAAAATACATACATTGACAAGATACAGAAGAGATTCAGTATGGAACAGTCCAAGAGGGGACTGTTTCCAATGTCACATGGCATTCATCTTTCCAAGAAAATGTGTCCTCAGACATGTGAGGAAAGAAAGAAAAGGGAAAGGATACATTATGCATTCGTGATTGGGTTAGTCATGTATGATATGATATGTACAAGGCTAGATGTTGCTTATGAATTATGTGTGGTAGGAAGATATCAAGCTGATCCAGGAGACTGTCATTGGATGGCAGTCAAGAGTATCCTTAAGTATCTGAGGCATACTAAGGATATGTTCCTAGTTTATGGAGGAGATGAGGAACTAGTAATTATAGGACATGTATATGATAGTTTCCAGACTGATCAAGAGGACATGAAGTCGCAGACTGGATACATCTTTAGTTTGAATAGAGGTGCAGTGAGCAGGAAGAGCTCAAAGCAAGGTTTGGATGTAGATTCTACAGCAGAGTCCGAGTATATCGTAGCTTCTGAGGCAACTAAAGAAGCAGTATGGGTGCGAAGATTCATCCATGAGATCGATGTAGTACCTAGAAGTAAATATCATATCACACTCTATTGTGATAATACTTCAGTGGATGCACTTTCAAAAGATCCAAGGTCACATCAGCAGACAAAGATCATAATTTGGAAGTATCATCTCTTGAGGGATTTTTCTCAGAGAGGTGAGGTTGAAGTGAGCAGTATTTCCATGGAATACAACGTGGAATACCTGTTGACTAAAGCCTTGACTCAGCAAAAACATGATCATCATGTGAAGTCTAGTGGACTAAAAGTCATAGGAAATTGGATCTAGTCCAAGTGGGAGTTTGTTAGAGTTGGTGTCCTGAGAACCAACTATTTATACTATGATTACATGAATGTACACTTATTATATATTGTTTATTGTTTTGCATGACTATAATATAATAATGTCTTGGAATATTTGTTACATTAATAAGGTCATGGTAGATCCCCTCTATGATGAGAACCTTAAAATTCTATAACAATATTCTTAAGTAAAGTTCTACGATTGGATGACATACTATGATAGGAAACATAGTTTAAAGACCGTCATGTGCGAGTACTTGTAATAAGACGAGAATCTCTCTCATGGAGTTTTCACTTGGTAATCTCCAAGATGGGAGATTATGAGAACAGAACCGCCAGTAGTAATTTTACATGTCTTGGAGTCATCATACATTGCTATCTATGAGCGCGTGTAATGGTCCTTAGACTGGAAGATTAACATTAACTCTTGTCAGGACTCACGCACTAAGATATGTTGAAGAAAACCATCCCAAAGATAGTTGGCAGGAAGTGGGGTGTGTTGGGTGTGACACAAATGAATGTTGTTAATGGATAAGTAGAGGAAGAATTTGTCCCTTCCATATTTATGGAAGTAGATATCTCAGGCCCTTGGATTGAAATAGAACTATCTCCAAAATTCCATGGACATGGTGTTACGACCAATTTATTTCTGGAAGTCAAAGAATGACGAATCAAGCATATAGGTTTATGACACTACCATGAAACCTACTTGATGAGATATTGAGACAAAGGGATTAAATTACACAGTAAGCATTCATATGAGGTGACACGTCAATGCAGCATCAGATTCTTTCTCTTGGGTGCCCTAACCCGTTACTAGAGAGTAATCTTGGACTTTAGGTAAGCCACCTAATGCCAATGAGAAAGAGGCCTAGAGGGTCACACACTAAGTGTATCCAAGTGTCTCAAGTAGAATAAAGATTATTCATGTACGTGGTTTAATAATTATTCAAGGAAGCCTAAATCGTTTTAATGATGGAGGAAGAATAAAATGAAAACAAGATATACACGCCATGTATTAATGATTACACCGCATATAGTTTTCATTTTGGAAAGGAAATGAAAAACAAGTACATGTCGTGTATTAATGATTGCATGTCATATAGTTTTATGAAAAATAAGTACATACTGTGTATTAATGATTACACATCATGTAGTTTTATGAAAAACAAGTACACATCGTGTATTAATGATTACACGCTGTTTAGTTTTTTCAGTCGGTATTTTGAGGAAATAATATTGTTTTATTAAATGATATTTATTATAATCAGTGTGGGTGCATGTCAAGGAATTAATGATTGGACATGGGGGGTATCAATAAGGGTTAATAAAATAAATAAAATGTGTAACACGTTTATTTATTATCATAATTCTATAACCTCAACCCCGATTATAAATATCTTCAAAACCCCAACACTTTTCTTCAAGCATTGTGCACAACAATTCTGGAGAATTGTCTCAATGTTGAAAGAACTCCTTCCTCCAAGAACTCTCTCAAGACCGAGAGATATCCTCTTCCATCAGATCAAAAGCGATCTTAGGCAGACAAGGAAATAAATGGCTTCTCCACGCTGGCACCCAGAGGCTCCTTTGGCGACGTCCGGAGATACGTGGTGCACGTGTGGATCACCGCTAGAGGAAGTCTACACTTGGCTTCTGTGACGCAATGAAGAATCACATTGGAACGTGATCAGAAATATCAACAATGAAAGAATGCCATAAAAGGTACTTCTTGTCAATTAATTAAATTAATTATAATCAACCTGTGACGATCCACATTTATGGTTCTAGGACTATTCTTATGTATTGTCTATTTCTGTGATTCAATCCATGGATTTTGGTGTTTATCGTCGTATTGATCCCGGATTGATCATTGCTAATGACAAAAAGCCAAGTGGGCACATCCACCCATGAGATTCCACTACGCCCAGGACCTTCATGATCAATACATTTATTGACCAAATTCATTGGAAACACATATATATTTAATAATTATAATATAAATATATATATTTAATATATATATATATATATATATTAATTATAAATAAATTAAATAAATTAAATATAATGAATCTAATAAATCTAATAAATATAATTAATTAATCTAATAAATCTATAATAAATCTAATAAATCTAATAAATCAAATAAATCTAATAAATATATTAATTATTTAATATATATTTTTTATAATATTACAATTATTTAAATATATATATATATATAATTATAATATAAGAAATACTTTCTTCAAAACATTATATATATATATATATATATTTGAATTATTAAAAAATATATATTAATTATAAACATATGTTTTTATTTAATGTAAACAAATAAACATTATTTTTTAATATAAATATAATAATTTTATATAAATTATTATTAAAAACTTTTATCATCACTTTTCATAGCACTGATAAAGGGTACATCTATCAACGCTTTTATCTAGCTCTAATAAAGCCCCTATCAGTGCTTTCTTAATAGCACTGATAAAACGAGGCACTTCTATTGTCCTGTTTTGTGGTAGTGGTTAAATATTTCAAGGCATAAATAAAATAACAAAATGAGGGTATTGATGGATTAAAATAAGTGTCTTATATTTTAAAAAAATTAAAAATCTAAGAAACCAGAGAAATTTATCAAATTGATACAAAAAATATAATTGTATGATAGAATTAATGTTATATTGACATCAATAGTGAAAACAATAGTAAGTGTAAATAAGTTATAGGGTATGAATTGACTATGATAAAAAAGAAAAATTTATTATCAAATAAGGATCTCCACTCCTCTTTTGATATATATTAAATTTATAAATTTATAATGTTATCCAATAATAAAGTTAATGAAAAAATTAAAGGATACCCAAGAATACATTATGAATTTCATAGAAACAAAATATTACATATTTAAATAAATCTTGCTTGAGTTTTAATAAATCCTAAAGTAATATGGACTTAAATTTAATGATTA
This sequence comes from Viscum album, assembly GCA_963277665.1. Lineage (NCBI taxonomy): Eukaryota > Viridiplantae > Streptophyta > Magnoliopsida > Santalales > Viscaceae > Viscum > Viscum album. The sequence goes on from OY728145.1 coordinate 488,375,266, forward strand.
TATTGTTACATTATGGATGAGTATTGAGCTTCATATTTCCAAGAATGTTCTTCTATCCAGAAAAATGTCATGTTCAACACAACATGAATCAAATGTTTTTTTATAGAATCATTGGTTGCTTGATCAATATATATTCCAATGAAAAATAACTAATGAAAAATAAGTTCAAATACATTTTTTCAAAAATGAACTTATTTCATAAATATTATTATTGACTCACTGGATATGAAGGAAAATCTAAACATTATTCTTTGAGGTGGCTAAGGATTTTTCCTATGAAAATAAAAAGTATCACTCACATAATAATTCAACTAAAGGTTTCGATTAATAATATTTAATTAAAGAATCAATGTAGTCCAACGTGTGTAGATTTCCTGTTTTTTAGACCTTGGGTCCTTTCCCCCAGAGGGAGTCAACCTTGTTCAAGAAGATAGCCTCAGTCTCCACTACTTTATACCACCTAGATCCTTATATGTTTTTGTTTCTTTGTGGATCTATGATTTTTCTCTAATCCTTTTTAATAAAATCAATTTAACATTTTATTGGTAATTGATAAGATGATTTAACGATTACTAAACTGTTAAATTATAAAACATTAGTAAAAAAGTGAAATATAGAGGAGTAAAATGTGTTCAATATTCTCTAAAATAAGGTAATTAAGAAGGAATATTGTTCCTTGATAGTGGTTGATCATACCACATTATAGAGAAAATTATTGAAAAAAACAAGAAAAATTAAGATATAATTGATCATTTTGGAATTTTGTAATCATTAAAAATAAATGGAGCATTAAATAGTAATATTGTTAGAAAGGAAATGTTAGAAAATAATTTTTTTATATTGAATGTTTGAGAATAAATTTCATGATCTTGTGTTAGTTTTATCATTTTCTTCAACCTATTTTGATGTTGATTGGTCCTTATGGGCCTAATAAGAATTTTCATTGATGTTATTTGAGGCTTCTTCTGAACCATGTGAATTGTTTAAATTTTAAGCATTTTGAAACCCCATTTTGATTGTTCTTTTGTTTTTTCAATAACTTGAGAAACCCAACCCGAGACATATAGTTAATTGTATTTAAATTTAAGAGTTAGGTTGTCAATACCATGTGGTTGGACCCTACAAACACTTCCATCATCTAACAAAATCTTAACATTGGATCTTAAGAATTCTATCATTGAAACACCACCTATCCATCCATATACCAAGTGAAGAAATAAATAAACGTCAATTCCTCCCTCTTATTACACTCTCAGCATTAAAAGTTACATAACCCATCCTTAATCTATGTGTTTTCATTATATGATAATTTAATTATATTTATTGTAAATTTATAGATATCAAAAATTCCTTTCCTTTAATGATTTCAACTGCTAAAAAACAATCTCAATATGTATCATTCAGCTCTTATTATCTTATAATAATGGATTCATGTAGCTTAAATTATTATATAAGAATGTCCTTTATGGTTTATAATCTCATAATGTTTGTGTATTTATTAATTTTTTTAAATATTAATATTATCAAATAAAATATGATGGATATGAATTTAAAATGTATGTTTTCCAATCATATGAAAAAATAGTATAAGGATGGGGTGAAAGAGTTTGTCACGTTTTCAACAGATAATGCATATAAACCTTCTCAAATCCCTTTTTCGTTTTTACACTATTTTTATTCAAGAATAATTATTCTAGATGAGTTAGAAGAACAATTGATTTGTCATGGAATTGATCAAAGTTATAAAAATTGGGCTAAACAGGGGGACTGAATGGAGCTAGTGACTTGGATAATACAGTGTTTAATAGATCATCTAATATGATTAAAAGTGTGAACAATGATGAAGACTGTATCAATTATATGATTACATGTGTCACTTATGACAAAGATCGTATTAAGAAAATCAAAAAGATAATTGAAGATGAAATTCATGATTTTACAAATTTATTTTTGAAGGAAAATATTTGTGTAAAGATTTCATTGTTTTATAGTTGTACAAAATATACATCATTGTTAACCATAATAAAGTTATATATTTTGAAAGATGGTAGTATATGGAGTAACAACTACTTTAGAAAACTTCTTTATCTCTTGAATTATATGATCCCAAAAGATAATGAGCTTCCATTCTAAACTTATAATGTTAAATGAATGATGAATTAAATGGGTATGATATATGAAAGAATACAAGTCTATCTAAAATATTGTATACTTTTTTCACGAAGACCACATATCACTAAAAAATTTCTCAGAGCATTTTTCTTCTTGATACTAGAAATATTAATCAGTTCCTTAAAATTTTTATGTAACATTCCAATAATTTTGAGTTTTAGGAACCTATATTGAAGTGGGGAGGCTTTAAGGAAATTGATGTGGCATGCAGAATCAAGAAAAAAATATGTGAAACTTCATCACCCAATAGAATCATAGAAGAATAAAATTGATCATGAGTATCTTGAATTTTTAAATAATCCAAAAATCATTTGTCTTACACTATCTACATATAGAGTGAATCCTTTTTTTCCAAAGAAGCACTCATAGTGCATTGAGGTTTTTTTGGTAAATTAAAAATTTACACCATGGTTATGTATTAAATAATCATACATTATATTATCTATGAATATATCAAGATCAAGGAAATCAAGTAACAATACTGATGTTTATTTGGATCCATCGATTGAAGATTTTATATTATTATAGATTTCAGGTGTTGCATTGTATGATTATTATAAAAATGAATATTTTACATTGAGATCAATATTGTATGGAACGATAAATGAGTTTTCTACTTGTGGAAAATTTTCAGGATATATCATTAATGGAACTCCAGGTTTTCCCATTTATGAAAAATATATACACTCAACTAGGTTGAAACATTCATTGAAACTATGTTTCTATGAGATCATATACTTCTACCATGGTGTCATAAATACTGATCTTGGATGACATGACTCAATGAGATTTCATAAGAAGGTGAAATACCATCTCTACTAGCAGGTGACCCATTATTGATAAAGTAAATGATATGGACAATACTTTTAGTAAAACTTATTTAATTTTTTTTACCAAATCTAGTTAAAAAAAAAGATCAGTTTTTTTTGAATTACTATACTATAATTTTTTTATGTCTGATATTTTATCGATGTTATGAATGTGGTAAAAATATTTGTGATAGTGTCATTGGAACATTTATAAATGATCCCATGAAAACAAATGATGTAATTTATTCTAGTTTATACATGATTAATATAGGGATGTGGGAAGATTTTCCACTAGTGAAGCGTGAAATACATGATTTTATTTCTCTAACCGTTTACACTCATTTCATACAATAGAGATATGAATTTTGAAACTTGTTGAATGATGTAAAGTTTCCATAGAGGTATTAATAAAATATGAATAATATCATGTCTATGGATGATATAAATTTAAACAGCATGAAATCACATGTATATCATGTTATAATTTAAAATTTAATGTATGTAGATTTGAATTGAATTTTTCCTAAGAATTTCCATCAAACATTAACCAAGATCTGTTTCTTTTTCAAAGATATATACATAAAAGTTATAGACCTGATGAAATTTCCAACTTTTTAAAAGGAAATTGATGTTATATTATGTGAGTTGGGATATTCTTCTGAATATAATTCTTTGATGTGATGGTTCACTTGATGGTTTACTTGGTTAGAAATATTTGGCTATGTGGTTCTATATATTATAGATGATTGTTTCTCATTGAATGGTATATAAATATTTTCAAAGGGTATGACAAAATTTTACACAGACCAAAAGCATTTTTTGTGGATATATATGTTTTCAAGGAATCCATTGAATTCTGTATCGACTACCTATCTAATATGGAAATCATTGGTCTACCAAAATATCATAACATTGGGAAAATTTTGGGTGATGGAATTTTCGAAATAGATGTTGTTGTAATTACTATTACAAAGCGGGTACGAGATCACATTTTCATTTTTCACAACATTTTAGAGTTTGTTCTATATGTTGAAACCCAAAATGTAATTCTTAGACATTTGAATCGATAAAGGGGTGAAATTTAGATATCAGATATGTATAATCAATATTTTATAAGATGGTTATGAGAAAAAAAAATTAAGGAGTAAAATGAAAATCCAGATTCAATTTCAAAACAACTATGATGGCTAGGCAATGGACCAAGTGTGAATTTACTATCTTATAATGGTTATGTAATTAATGATTATATGTTCTTTAAAAAATGATCATGATGAACAAAACACCATAAAAATAGTGTACTTACACTTTGGAATAAATTAATTCATGTATTTGGTACCAAGTATAGAAAACTAATTTATGAGAATATTTCAAACATTGGCATCATCAAACAAACATGAAAGTTGGATTCTATAACATTACAATTACAGATTTTTCATTAAATTTTTTTCTATAATAGGAGTCTAGTTAAAATATATGAATTGGATTCATGAAATGGTATTTAAGTAAATAAGGTTACAAATATAAACTATTCTTAAAGACATCATAGGTAGAACATGTATTTTATATTCTAGGTCTTGTAAATAGAAATAATCCAATTGTTATATTAACGACTAAAACGACAGAAGGGGGATATGTCAATTCAACTTAGTAAAAACCTTTCATTGGTATGCCACAATAATTTCAAGGTGGTCCCAATGTAAGTGGGTTATTTTATGTTATAGGATACCAAAATGTGAGGACTTGGATACTCGATATATTGGTCAAATCACTTCATCCTTTAAAATGAGAGTGTTCCTAAATCAGGTTATATTTTTTGTAATATACATTGTGTTTCCTTATATTAATATCAGTTTATTGCTAGTTTTTTTCAATATAAATTAAATTTTCATCCACTTCTATAGATATTGACTTTTTCATGTGTAGAATATCCTAATACTAATGAGCAACAGATTTCTCAACATGTTGATGCACTAATGCAAAGGAACAACATTTTTTTCACATGTTGATGCTATTAATCTATAGGAAAAACATTTTGATGATGTTGAATACAAAGAAATTGTATAAAATGAACAAACTAGGTCCCAAAAAATCAGTAGTGTTATACCAAGATGGTGTTAACAAAACTTATTAAATCGAGAATCAAAGGAATCAAATTCGAGGTTATATAGAATGCATGCAACCAGACTACTATCCCAAACGAGGCCATGTTCAGTAGTTACATTGGTATAACAACTCAAATTCATATTCTAGTTAATGTGGATACACAACATAATGTTGTTACAGTGCTTAAGGAATTATCTTGGGAAGATTTTAGGGTCACATTATGATATTCTTTCCGTATTTTACAAAAAAAATGATGACACATTGATTCACCCTTCATTATCCCTTACAGAGTGCATTTATACTAGATGTTTACCAAATTAAATTTGTTTTAATGCTTATTATAAAGTCTCATAGAGGCTTTCAGACAATCCTTATGAAGTATAATCTCAAAGATGTTTAAGGTAAAATAAACCCACACCCACCAAATATGTATGCACACCGGATAAACCAAAAAATGTGGAATGTGTTTGTTGGTCTTCATGAGGATACATCTCATTAGGTACATTGAGATTAGTAAAAAATTTCTTGAAAATATATTTATTAATCACATCGTTTAAGAATTATTAATTTTTGAAACAACAAATAAGTGTTTACAATAAGCAACATGCCAAAAAAAACAATGTACCCCTACCATAAATCAAGGATGTGGTATTGTTCACTTAAAAAATGGTATGTATTTTAAATAAATAATTAATAATTTTATGTGGCATAAATCAACGAAATAATAATTTTACTTTTTTAATATGAATATTTAAGAATCAAAATCCAATGTCACTTTCAACCCATGTCATGTGCAATGAAACGAGGATTGTGTAAATAAATTTGGGATACTAATAAATGAAACACACAATAATCATGGGAGACATGTGTAAGTATAACATTATGAAAACAATTTCTTCTTTAAATCGTTATTACCTAATATGTATTACGTATTTTCATATATTTTTTATCCATCTAAGAAACAAGAATCATCATCGGATATACCCGATGAACAACTACTATCAGTTTCCTTGAAGCAGCCAAAATAATATGACCATGTCAAAGGTGCATGTTTTGAGGTTTTACCTCAAAACTATTTTGAGAAAAGAAATAAATAGTGGGATGAAGATAAGAAAATCAATGAGATGAATGCATGGATAACTTCCCTAGAAGAAAAACATAATTTACAGTATGAGTTATTATAGAATATTATTGGAATGAATCAAATAGAATAATAAACACAATGACAACCACTACATAAATAATTCCCACCACCCCCACTAACATTGAGGTGTGTCATTCTCTTCAAAGGGATTCCATATAATAAGTAATCATTTTTTTCGTAATCGTTTCTATGAAATGTGAATCAGGTAGTTACTAAAACATTTCATGTACTGATATTTTATAGGGTGATAATAATTGTGATTTATATCTATCTGTACCCACCCATCAACTTGTTCTGAGTGGTATACTGTAAAATATCCAAGTAGTTATTCTACACAACAAAAAACTTCCAATATGATGTGTGAGAGTGGCGATTCATGTAACTCGTGAATTGAGCATTGAGCTACCTGCTCCACTGGATGATAAGATGTTCATACAGCCAAGCTTACTATTGTAACTTTCATATCATGGTTGTTTGATCCTATAAAAATACATGTCAATAAGGATGTATTTGTTTCCAAATTATTTTTTATGAAAAAACCTTTAACAATTAACGAAAAAAATTTAAACCAATTAATGTTATTATACATGGAGAAATGGGATGGGTTGAAATGGAAGTTCAAATCAAAATAATATAAAGGATCAACCAATCAAAAAAATATCATTACAAAGTAACTTTACCACACTAGTTCAACTTCCAAATTTACTAATATTAATGGTTTGGGCAGATAAAATGTTAAAAAGTAGTGATATTTCCATAATTGATTTTGAAGAAATAATTTACCAACAGGCCATTACAGACCATCTTGGTCTTGATAATGTAAATCAAATCCTCAAGAATGAATGTTTAGGAGTCTTAGTTATAAATTTATACATGAGGTGTGTTTTCATAATTTTTTTTCCAATAGTTGATCTACTATGTTAATTATGAAAAAATAAAATTCATATTTTTGGTTGGCATATATATCAATACAATTTGAAAGGAAAAACTTGTGAATAGAAATTTGGACTCATTTGTCATCACATCACTTCAACAAAACTATTCTCATTAGAACTAAAGTACTATGAAGTAATAATGGGAAAATTGACCACAATGTTTCGAATAAACATATAGATGATATACACTTCTTAATACATATGATCTAGTGGTAAAAATCTAAAATTTAATAATATAAAATATAATTTTATTCCTTTCATTAGTTATTTCATTTTGTTTTTTAAGAAATACAAGTTACTTAATGTAATAAATTTGGTAACTCCAATTATTTATTTTCATTATTCAATGCATAGATACCCGAAAAATAGAACACATGTGATGATGTTTATCAATTTGTAAACAATACATGCAACATTTTACAAATAAACTTCAAGTTATACATTTTATATTATGTATTAATGAAAATTCTATTATGACAGAGTGATGTTTAAATGTCATCAAAATCGTGGAATGGGTATAGTACATGAGAACAAGAAGCCTATTGACTTCTACAAAAAGATAACTAATAGTGTATATATAATGAGATTTCACAATCAAAAAAATTTCAAATCAAATTAATAATATTTATCAATATTTTTGTAGTGACTAAAACAAACTAATGGAACATATTATGGTTATTACATTGGAAATTTTATGAAAGATATTGTTTTCCATAAAAAAATATAAATCTAGAAGTGTTATTTTCAATGATAATTATAATTTTATTGAAAATATTTATTAATAACTTAGTGATTTATATTTTTACTATACTAATAAGACTATCTATAGTCCTCGTATTCAAAATCAGAAATATATTTTGTTTAAATGAATGGGAAGAATACATGGTTTTAGAATATATAAAGACATCACAAAGTGGTGATTTGCTAATAAATATGTAGTAAATTTTATAATCATTTTATCTACTGTTGTTTAGTAAATTTCCTTATCATTTTTATCTGATAGCTATTTTTGTTAATTTATTTATCAAAATACATGTGACATACTCAAAACTGAGAAAATACAATCGATTTTTTTTTAATAATTTTGGATAATTATCCTTATGTTATTTTTAACATGTTAGAATAACTCGCATGTCAATATAATGCACAGTGTGACTGGTAGGACTCCAATTGAGTGTTTTTATTTGAAATTGACATTTTATTTCAAAACACACATGACATACTCAAAAGTAAGAAAACAAATTCATATTTTTTGATACTTTAGGATAATGATACATAAGTCATTTGTGTTTTTTATAGATCAACAACACACTAATATAATGCATGGTGTGGAAACTATGACTCAATGTGTGTGTTATCATTTTAAAATTGATGCGTCAGTTCAGAATGTGTGTCACTCACTAGAAACCAATAAAACACTCCTGGTATGTGTAGATACTTTAGGAAAACAATTTATAAGTCATTTTTGGTGTTTATGAACTAGTCACACATCAAACCAACACACTATGTGACTTATATGACTCAAGGTGTGTGTTTTCTATTTAAATTGACATCTTAGTAAAAAAATCCACATGACATACTCAAAACCAAGAAAAAAATCAATTTTTTTGATACCTTTAGAAAAATATCCTTTTGTCATTTGTAATGTGTAGTAATCAAAATCTTTAAAATTTATTGAATGGTGTGATCGATAAGACTCCAAGTTTGTTTTTTTAATTGAAATTTAGGTTCAAAACACACATCACATACTCAAAATCAAGAAAAAAATTTGGATTACATTGATATTTTAAAAAATTGATCTATAATTCATTTGTGATAGGTAGTAATAAACTACATCTCAATATAATACAAAATATTCCCAGTATGATTCAAAGTGTTGGATATATGTTTAAAAATGATGGTTTAATTCAAAACATGTGTCACTCACTAAAAATTGTGAAAACATGCTTGGATTGTCTTGATAATTTAGTAAAATAATTCATATGTAATTTTTGATGTGTATGAATCAGTCACACGTAAAAATGACACACGATGTGACTGGTATGAATCAAGGTGTAGGTATTTAGTTTAAATTGACATTTTAGTAAATAAGACATGTGACATACTCAAAACTGAGAAAACAAAATCATATTGTTTTTGATAAATTGGGATAAGGATTCATAAGTCATTTCTAACTTTTAGGAATCACACAAAACTCAATCTGTTACACTGTGTTCTCAGTATGTCTCAAAGTGTATGTTATAAGTTTAAAACTGACGATTTTGATCAAATCATGTTTCACTAACTAAAAACTAAGAAAATGTTCTTGAATTGTCATGATACTTTAATAAAATGATTCATATGTTATTTGTTAAGGGTAGGAATTAGTCACACATCAGTCCAACACACAGTATGTCTAGTATGACTTAAATTTTGTGTGTTTTCAGTTTAAATTTACATATTAGAAAAAAAGAAAGGTGACATACTAAAAACTAAGAAAGCGCATTTGGATTGTCTTGATACTTTAGTAAAATGATTGTTAAGTCATTTTTAATGAGTAGTGATCTACCACATGCCAATCTGATTAACATTTTGACTGGTATAGCTCCGGGTGTGTATTTTTATTTTAAATTGAAATTTTAGCTCAAAAAATTGTTTCTAATTCAAAATGGATCAAACAATTTAAGATTTTTTTCATACCTTAGGAAAATAATACATATTTCATTTTTGATGTATAAGAATCAACCACACCTCAATCTGATACATGGTGTTCCCAATATGATGCAAAGTGTATGTTATTAGTCAAAAGTTGATAGTTTAGTTCAAAACATGTGTCACTCATTGAAACCCAAGAAAATGTAATCAGATTATCTTCATACTTTAGGAAAAAGATTCATAAGTTATTTGTGATGTGTAGGAATAATTCACTACTCAGTTTGATTCATAATATTCCTGGTATGACTCAAAGTTCATTTCATTAGTTTAAAATTGATAATTTAGTTCAAAACACATGTCACATGTTGAAAACTGAGAAAACATGATTAGATTGCCTTGATACTTTATGAAAATGATTCATAAGTCATTTGTGATGTATAAAATCTGTCTTATATTAAACTGATACATGATGTGACTGGTATGACTCAATGTATTCATTTTTTGTTTAAATTTACATTTTAATAAAAAAGACATCTTATATACTCAAAATTGAGAAAACGTTTTCAGATTGTCTTGATAATTTGGGAGAACAATCCTTAAGTCATTTGTGATGTGTAGGAATTAGTCACACCTCAATCTGATACAAGGTGTGTCTGGTATGACTCGAATAGTCTGTTTTGAGTTTAAAATTGACACTTTAGTTCAAAACACATGACACATACTCAAAACCAAGTAAACACATCACTACTACAGATTGTCACAAGTGCATCACCGACCTTTATTAGCGCTAAGAAAAATGTTTTGATAAAAGAGGATCCTTTATTAGTGCTAGCTGAAAGTGCTGAAAAATATACCCATTATCAATGTTAAAAAAAGCACTGATAAAGGTGTACCCATTATCAGTGCTTTTTTTAGCACTAATAGAATTTATATTTATCAGCGTTATTATTAGAACTGATAATAGTGTAACCATTATCAGAGCTTTTTCAGCATTGATAAAATATATATTTATCAGCGCTGTAATTACCACTAATAAAATTTTATAATAAATTTTTTTATTAATTTATATAAAACTATTATATTTATAATAAAAAATAATGTTTATTTATACACATTAAATAAAAAATGCTTGTTTATAATTAATATATATTTTTTATTAATTCAAAAATATATAATGTTTTAAAAAAAGTTTTATAAGCTTATAAATATATATTTGAATAATTATATGATTCTAATAATTTTATTAAATAATAAATATATTTATTATATTTAAAACTTTATATTTATAATTCTATAAAAATACTTTTTAAGTGTATATAAAAATAATTATACTTATAAATATATATATATATATATATTTAAATAAATATATATTTCCCAATGAATTTGGTCAATAAATATATTAATATGTGAGTATAATTGATGTGCATATGTTATGTATTCATCGTGATTTATTGTTCATTTATACATTAGACCCTTATTGTTAATATTCATGTTGTCCATATGTGATGACTCATTTATATATATATATATATTAGGTGTTTGGGGTATAATAAATATATTTAAATATATCTATTGTATTTATAATTATAAATTATTAATTATATATAAATTATTTTTTAAATATATTTGTTTTATAATTATAATTATATATATATATATATTTACATAATTAAAAAATTATAATAGATAAATATATTATAATTATATATATATATTATATAAAAATATTTTTTTATATATTTACATATAGTTATAAATATAAATATATGTGTGTGTGTGTGTGTGTAAATAATTATAAAATTATAATAAATATATTTATTATACTTATAGAGTGGTAAATATATATAATTAAATAAATATATTTATAAAAATATAAAAAAATTTATAAATAAAAAATATATTTCTAATTAAAATTATATATATATATATATATTTAAATAATTATAAAATTATAAGCAGTAAATTAATTATATATATTTATAATATTATAGATATAATAAATATATTTTTTATAATATTATAACTATTTTAATATATATGTATATAACCATAAATATATGTATATTTATTATAATGTTTTCATTATAAATAGATATTTATTTATTTATAGTTATAATAGACAAATCTATTTAAATAATAATAAAATTATAAAAAATAAATTTATTATTTTTATAATGTTATAAATATATTGAAAAATTTCAAGGTCAAGCCCATTATTATTAAAATAATAGAAAAAGAAATAAGCCGATGAAAGATGGAAGGAGTCAAATATAGGCATTCCCACATCCATAATCAAAAAATAGCAAATGAAGTATCATTATAATCATGATTAGTGTTATGACCAGAAATTTCAGCATCATCATCAAACTCCCACTCTGAATGTGAATTCCTTTGATTAAGAAGCTCAATATACTACTCCTTAATATTTACCTGTTTTGAAGCTAGCTAAGCAGATCTAGGAGACATGTTTTGGTTATTCCCTTGAATTGAATCATCACGACCACCCCAGCCTCAGGTATTGTATGCCTACCCCACCTCCAAGTTTTCTTATTGTTCATTGTATCATGTGTGTCTGTTTCATCAACCATGTCTTTAGAAAAATGGATGCCATAATCATTAATTGAATCAAGTGCCTCAAAATTGTTACCCTCTATGACATTCTTTGACTCATCATGTTTCTCGTCAGAAACTTTAGGTGACCTTGGTTGAAATCCAGTTTTCCATGGAACAATTTGGAAACCTTCATTATCCACATTCCACTTTCCGAATATCAGTCTCTCAAACATATCATTTGTGGCTTTCACAACCGCTTCCCTCTTGATAGAATCCAGTCTTTTTGAAAAAGAAAAAGCATCCATAAACTCAGTGGTCTTTTGATTACCTTTAATGGTTGAGGTAACCACTTTCTCATATATATTATCAGCCACATGTTGCGCATCAGTATCTTTGATGCCTTGCTCACTAGGGAATTTAGCAAGATCATAAGGACTACCTGCACTCTTGTCAAGGGTAACTCTATCTCTACTCACCATTGCACTTTTCCAACCATCATCATGAGTTACCTCAGCAGCAATATCTAACCAAATACTCTTATTACTAGATCCCTATATAAGAATATCATCTAACTATTTGGTGCCATCCACATCCACTTGCTGGAATAAATTTTTCAGATGTCCTTCAGATTGACCAAAATCATGCCTTGCATCAAAATTGGATACAACCACTAACTGCCCAATCTTTTGAGTATCATAAACACATGATTTTCTACTCCTTTTAAAACAATAACCCTTATCATAACCATGAGTATGGAAAACCTCATAGACAATCGATCTCCGGAAGTTGGCTATATCATGCCCAATAATATTAGATTCATTACGTAATTTAGGAACCCTCTCATAAACAATTTTGAAATCAAACTCATCTTCATTAGTAGAGAAAAATACCTAATCAACCAGAGTTGAACCCAAATCAACATCAACCAAAAAGCGGAAAAAATCCATGAACCCTACAGTCTCGGCTTCCTTATCCATTTTAATGGGGAGACCAATCGACATGGAAATGTCATAAAGGATTTTTGGATATTGAAGGATCCAATGAAGACCATATCCCTTTACACATATTTGATCAAAAGAGTTACATGTGTCTAACGGATTGAATTTTATATCCCATTCCTTAATGTGAAGAAAGCCAGGCTTAAGAGATACAGAATTGAACCCCCATGCCCACATCTTCAACTCCTCAGAAGGGAAGAAGACATGATATAACCCACATCTTAGCGAAACACATCTCCAAATGAAAAATCCCCAAATCTCTAATAACCAGTCTACCAAATCACAAATCTTTAACAAAATGGATCTCCCAAGAAAAATAAGTCGAGCACTGATAGTGTGTTTAACATTTTCAAGCCTCTCTGACACCGCATCTCGGTCTTCCTTAATATGGGAAACACTTCCTTTGCAGCAATTGGAAAATCTGACCAATCCTTTAAAGAGGGAAAAGGAGCACATACCCACATCTTCAACATTGATCAGACTCCATGACCTCACTACTTCGTTAAAACATCACTAGTCTTACCTGTATCATCAATCTCAACCATATCTTTCCATTTCGATCAAAAATCGTTCATACCCGAATCGAGCGGACCCTACCGCTGCTTCGATGGTCCAAAATTGGTCTTGCTCGCAACCTTAAGAAGATCCTTTTGTGGAAATGAAGCGTCCCGCCAAGCATCCCTCTATGTAGCTCTTTTTTCATCGACCCGCACATAACCAAAAAAAGTGGGGGGTCAACATGAGAAACCCTATATCCACAACGACACATCATGGGAGCACCGTGAGACCCACTGCTCAGCCATCATGTTATAAATATATATAATTAAATAAATATATACAAATATTTATAATTATAATTATAAATAAATACAAACATATTTAAATAATTATAAAAAATATATTAATTATATATATTAATAAAATTATAAATATAATAAATATATTTGTTATAATTTTATAATTAATTATATATATATAATTATTACTATAAATAAATATAGATTTATTAAAAAAAATTATTATATATTTATATATTTATTATATATTTATTATATTTATAATCTTATAAATATATATAATTAATATATTTATTATATATATTTATAAGATTATAAATATAATAAATAAACATTTTATAATTTTACAATTATTTATATATATATATAGTAATAAATATAAATAAATATATATTAATAATTATATAATAAATATATATAATAAATATATATATTATATATAATTATAAATATATTTATTATAATTTTATAATTACAAATCAATATTTATTTATTAATAATATTTATAATTTTATAAATATATATTATAATATAAATAAATTTACTATATATAAAAATATGAATAAATATATTTTTTTTATAGTTATAATTGTAAATAAATAAATATATTATGATTATATATATAATTTTATAAATATATATAATAATATAAATAAATTACTAACATTATAGTTTTATTGGTGCTTTTTTAGCATTGATAAAGGCATATTTTATCAGCGCTTTCTATTTTAGCGCTGGTAAAGAACCCCTTTAATGGTTCTTTTTTACTAGTGCTGATAAAATATTTATCAGATTTTATAAATGAACCATAATTGTTGGCTTCTTCTCTACATCACCTCAATCTCTCACGGAAGCTGAATCTTTCTGCCACTGACCCCACCTCTGCCACTGACCCCTCCTCTGCCCCAACCACTCATCTACCAACGTGAATCCCTCCTCCACCAAGAACCCCACCTTCATCACATGCCGAACCCCACCTCCATCATGTGATGAACCCCACCTTTACTGTGAACCCCTCCTATTCTATGAACCCACCTTCACTACAAACCCTCCTCCCTCGTGAAACCACCTCTTTCGCAAACCCCACATCTTCCATTGAACCCCACCTCTACCGCGAAACCCTCCTCCACTAGGATCCCACCTCGACCGTGAACCCCACCTCTGTCATGAACTCCTATGTGACCTCTTCTACCATTTCCACCACCACCTACCCCGAATCTGCCACTGGAAAACCCTAATGCTACAAATGGACCTCCAAATCTAAGGCATTCTCTTATTTGATTTGGAATGCTTATATAGTGAAAGATTAATTATAGTTTTTTAGTGTTCTAAATATTATTGATGTATTAATTATATGGTTGGTTTGATTCGTTATTTTAAGACAATGGTTTTTTTATTGGTAAAGTGTTTGATTAATTTTTTGGGAATATTCTATTAATATTTTGATAATTTTCTATGTATTGTTTTCTAGTAACTAGGTACAATTAAAATTGTTGAATTTGGGTTGATCTAAATGTCATAACATCTTTAGATGAGGTGGTTGGATATATTACAAACATTATAGTGATTTTTTTAGGTGCAAAGTATCATTATTGATATTATAATTGAGTGATTATAGTGAGTAGATTAGATAAAATATAATTTTTTCAATGGATAAGTAAGATAAAACACTTTTGAGTTAGAACTTATAGTGAAAGTGGGATCTATTTTTGGGTTTTGATTAACATTTTGATTATTGATTTGGGATGAATCGAGGAGTTTTCTATGTATGGTTTTCTAATATATATTTCAAATTTCATCATCTATAATTATGGGTGTGGATGTGTAAGTGGATGCTTTAATGGATCTTAAAACATGTTGACATGATAGTTTTATAAATACATTTTGTTGATTATTAGTGTTGGAATTTTAGAAAAACATCATGGAAATATTTAGGTAGAGATGTGGGAATTCTAGAGACATGAGTTATAATATTATGGTCATGAATTTATAGTTCCCCTATCTTTGGTCTCACACCTACTACTGAAATTTCCTTATATATGAGGGTATTAATGGTGAGTTGATTGTGTTTCATTTTTATTACAAAAATATTCTAGTGCGATGATACCCTTAATTTTTCAACATAGATTATCTCCTTAGGCATTTGGTAGGTACCCCTTAATGGTTGATGCTTGATATTTTATTATTATTTTATCTTATGGTTTAATCTTGGTAAATTATATTTTATTTAAAATATATTTTTTTTCCATTAGTTTTTTTTACTCAACCCTATGTAATAAAATTATATTCATTATTTTCCTTGAAACTAGGTTTTTTTTGTTCGTCTTAAAAAATGAATGGTATAAAATCTCTGATGATATCCTACTAGGAACTTTTCACACACTATACTTATACACATTGGTGAATATATAGAATTAGTTGACTATGATATACTTAAATGTAAAGGGTCACACTTTTATAGTTGTGTTCCATAGTCACTTGTTAATGATATAATAATAATGGGATATAGAGGTCACCATAGGGAATAAGGAGACAATATTCATTTTGTGTTATTTTAATATATTTAATATAAAGTTCATCTCTTTAAAATAAATTTATTTTTTGTTTACCTTTATATTTTGTATCTTCTTTAACCCTTTTATAGATTTATATTTTATAAAATGTTGGTTATTTTTTATTCATGTATCTTTTATAGAGTTCCTCTCTTCGGATTTATATATTTATGAAAATTCCTAAGTGGATCTTTTATAATAATTCAAGTGTTTTTAAATGTTTCTTAAAATTTATATGTGTTAAAAATACCCTTTTTGGTTTTAAATAGATTCAAAATGATTTAAACACTTGTCATATACATGGGTTGAATGTCAAGTGTTTTTCAACTCAACTGATTGACTTTTATAAAGGGATGTGAATCTTTTTAAAAGCGTATTTAATGTTGGTTTTATTTTAACAAGGGATATGTGGAGTTTTAAATAAAAACTTGTAAAATATAGAGGGTTGTTTCTCATTTTAAATGATTAAGACTATTGGGTCCTGAAGTTTCCTTGAATTCTTTAAAAAGGAAATCTGGTTTTGTGAAAGAGTACTTGGAATTGATTGGTTTATTTTAAAAAGGATTAGTTATTTTAAATAGTAATTTGTGTAAATGGTTTGTTTTTTAATCGGATTTCAAGTGTTATTTTATAAATAGTTTTCAAATGATATCATAAATGTAGTTTTCCATAATCATTTATGTTTATGTTTTTATTGAATTAGTAAAACCATTAAATTATATAGGTAAGAAAAGTAGATCGATAATTACACCATGGAAAGGGTATGTTGCTAACTCTATACAACCCATAGGATATCCAACATGGACTCACTCATGCAAAAGGTGAATTAATTTTTAACCCCATTGCAACTCCTAAACATAATTTACATCCATCATCACCTACATGGTTTAAATTAGTGGAGTCCTCTAAAATTACATGTTCTTTTTGGTTTGGTGTCAACTTCTATGGGGATGATTATCAGGAAACAAAATTAAATAATAACTATCATTAAAATGTGGTGTTCCCTTATTTTAAAGGCATTATTTGTGTATTTATTTTGTTAAATATTAATATTACCAAATCAAATAGGATGTATATGAATAATGAATGGAAGGATACTAATCATCTCACAAAAGAGTATGAAGATGGAGTGAAAGAGTTCGTCATGTTTTCAAACTTTCATGCATATAAACCTTCTAAAATCCATTTTCTGTGTTTAAGATATTGTTAATCAAGACTAATTAGTCTAGAGAAGTTGGAATAACACTTGATCTATCATGGAATTTATCGAAGTTATAAATTTTGGAATAAACACTGGGAAAAAGTGAATGTAGCTAGTGGATAGGATATCACTGCATTTTATAGATCATGTAATATGATTAAAAGTGTGGACAATGAATAAGAGCATATTGAGGATATTATTATAGATGTGAATAATGATGAAGATTGTATTGAGGAAATGATAAGGACATTTGATGATGAACTTTGTGATTGCCCAAAATTATTTGATAAGTTAAAGAGTTGTAAAAAGACAACATTTTATGATGGTTGCACTAAAAATAATGCATTTTTATCCTTAAAAAAGCTGTATAATTTGAAAGTAGTTAATGGATGGAGTGATGCTAGTTTTATGGAACTACATTCTCTCTTGAATGACATGATCTCAGAAGATAGTGAGCATCTGATATAAACATACAACACCAAAAGAATGTTATGCTCGATGGGTATGATCTCTGGAATAATAAACGCCTACCTGAATGATTCTATACTATTTCTCAAGTACCAAAAATAACTTACATAATTCCAAAATTGTGGTGTTTCTTGATACAAGAAAAATCAATCTAGTCCTGTTATATTTTATAGTACTTTCCAATCATTATAAGGTTTAGGTGCCTATATGTAAGAGAAGAGACTATATGGAGATTAATGTGTCATGCATATAAAAGAATTAAATATGGTAAACTATGTCCCCTGAGAGAATATATTCAATAGAAGAGACTTTATCATGAGTATCCTTAATTTGGAAATGAGTCGAGAAACCTTCGTCTTGTGTTATCTACATATGGAGTGGATCATTTTGGTTTTCAAATCAACACTCACTGTACTTGGATAAGTTTATTGTTAAATTATAACATAACACCATGGTTATTCATAAAACAAAAATAAATCATGTTATCTATTCTTATATCAGGACAAAAACAACTTGGTAATGATATTGATGTCTATTTGGATCCATTGATTGAGGATTTAAATTATTGTGGGATTCTTGTGTTACATTATTTGATGCTTATAGAAATTAAGATTTCACATTGAGAGAAATGTTGTATAGGATGATAAATGAATTTTCTAATTATATAAATTTTTCAGGATATATCATTAAAGGAACTCAAGGGTTTCCTATTTACGAATAAGGTACACAGTCAATTAGGTTGAAACATTCATCGAAAACTGTGTTTCTAGGACATCACAGATTTTTACCCTGATGATATAAGTACTGATCTTGGACAACATCATTCAATGGAAGTTTATAATAATGTACAACACTGTCTCCACTAATAGGTGATCAAGTATTCGAGAAATTAAAAGACATGTACAATACTTTAGGTAAACTATTTTTTAAAAAACTTATGAAAAACAGTTGGAAAAAGAGATTAGTTTTTTTTAATTACTATACTGAAATTTCTTGTATGTTAATCATTTTCTTGATGTTATTCATGATGAAAAAAATGTGTGTGATAGTGTCATTGGAACATTTATAAATGCACCTAGAAAAACAAATGATGTAATTAAGGCTAGGTTTGGAATTATTGACATTAGAGTACGAGAAGAGTTAGTACCAGTGAAGTGTGAAAATGATCTTTTCTTCCCCCAGTTGCTTACAGTATTTCCAGGTATGAGAGATATCTATTTTGAAACATCATGAATGATGTAAAGGTTCCATAGGGGTTTTTATCAAATATCAAGAACATTTCATCAATGACTGATTTAACGTTAAAGGGTTTTAAATCACGTGAATTACATGTTTTATGAAAGATCTAATTTCTATAGATTTATGATGCATTTTTTCAAATAATGTCAATCATACATTAACCAAGGTTTGTTTATTCTTCAAATCTATATGTATCAAAGTTATAGTACAGATGAAATTACTAACTATGGAAAGAGAAATTGTCATCATATTATCTGAATTGGAAATGTTCAGCCCGCCAAAATCTTTGATATGATGGTTCATTTTATGGTTCACATGGGGAGAGAGATTTAACTATGTGTTCCTATACACTATATATGGATATACCCAATTGAATGGTATAAGAATATTTTTAAAGGGTATTTCAAAAATTGAAGTCATCCAGATGGTTGTATTGCATATTGATATATTGTTGAGGAAGTCATTGAATTATGTAATAAATATCTATCCATGGTGGAAATCATTGGTCATCCAAAATCACATCACATTTGTCAGATTTCAGGTGAAGGAATTTCTAGAATAGATATTGTCACAATCAATATTATATATCAGGAGCAGGCCCACCTTTACATTTTGCATAAAAGTTGTAATGAACCATACTTTTATTGATGGAAATTCCTCTATATCTAATTAAATGTCTTATTATGTAAAATTGTTATATAACAGATGCAATTATTTGGTTTTCTGATTTTGGATTTTTAAAATACCATGAAGAATTTTGACTGTTGGTAATATAGTTATCGAATAGTGATCACATGATTTGTATAAATTTAGAGCTTTAACAAATCCAATTTACTCAAATAAAGGATGTGATGACCTCATCCAGTAGACTTTCCCCATACGAAGCACATTTATCGGAGCTCAGAAAGGAGGTGGCATCATTAGGCTTCTCTCTTGACCAAGCCCAATCTGATCTTCAACATGTTAAGCTCGAACGGAACCAACTATGAGAGAAGTGTAAGTTGATAGATATTACCACCAGAGTGATGTTATCTGAACCACCCCAAGAGTTTGCCACCATCACACACCTTACCCTTCAGTCTTATGAGGGTGTTATAAGGGGTTATGTAACAAGGCCTTAGCACTATTATTATGTGCATTATTTTTTATATAATAAATAATAAATATTCATTTTATTATTGTTACTTTGTAAATAGTTTTTAAATAACAAATAGTATTTTTGGTTAATATTCAACTAAGAAATATATTTTGATAGATTAATAGATTTTAAAATTAAATAATATTTTAATAAAATATTATTATTATTAAATTAATTTTTATTTATTATAAATTATCCGATAATTTTTTTTAATACAACTGTAATTTTTATTAAGGTTTGAAAACTGTTTCTGTCAAAACCCATGTATTTTCGATAAATGTTAGTTTATATTATAAAAGTTAAAATTCACATATTTAGAAAATTATTTGGATAAAATTAATATTATTTTATGGAATCCGGATGTCTAAATTATCCAATGGTGAATATTTCATAATTTTATGTGACAATCGAATTTTTTGACATCATAATGTCCCAATAGTGATGTAATAAAATACTATAAAAATTATGTTCAACAAAAATATATTTACCATTAAAATAATGTAATTTTAGGTTTTTTTTATTTATTTTACAAAGCCTTAGTGGACCCTCCAAGACATATAAAACATTTTAGCTTTTTAAATTGATTTCCTTGAGAATCTGAATCACCTCCACATAAGCAACCCTGTTATTTTAAGAAGTTCAGCCATTGACCTTATAAAATAATTTTTTCCACTCCCCTTTGGAAAACACCATGGGAAAAAAACATGGGTTGGTTTGTGTTTTTTTATTCGTTTAATGTGTGGTGTCCCAGAACTAAATAATAAATAATTCCCTCTCCTTTCCTATATAAACCCACACAAGCTCCCACATTCTCTTCACTCAAAGTCTTTTTAATTCGTACAAGACTTTCTCTCATCACTATAGAACCCTCCCTAGGTTCCCCTATATCTAAAGAAGCCTCTCTCAAGCCCCTCCCAATACTTTGCGATCACACTTCCACGTAAGGGATTTCATCCTTTCTCATTTTATCCAAGTTTCTTAATATTGTTATTCCCTTTTGATTTTAATTATAAATTTTGGGGTATGATTTTTCACCTCCCCCATACTACCCTATTTATGTTTTAATGATTATAGAAAAATTTATCTATCATTAATGTCTCCAATTTACACCCATTACCATGCCGAAATTCCGTATGGAATTTCTCTCTCCTCATTTACATTCGAGCAATTCTTTTGTATTATGAATGTAAATTCCATTACAATTATTGGGACATGTATCTATATGACCCCCTTACTATCCATTTCATGTAAATATTTTGAGACACCCATTTATATCTCATCAATAATTTTTATGAATTATTATGTCATGTTGATATGCTGCCGAAATTACACCGCGATTTTCCAAGCCAATGTCATTATGTATTGAATACAATGCTCATTTCTCTATCAAGGGTATTCATATTTATGAACATTTGCTTATTGATTATATAGTTCCATGTAATAATTACAAATTTCTTTATCATGGAATAAATTCTTATGTTTAATGAATCCATTTAATATGACCCATTTGGCACACTTATACATGAAATGAAATGTTTACAAAGGGTGCACCCTGATAGCACTCCAATGCATTGGGTAAAGATTAGTATCATGATATGTCAAGTGAAATGAATATTTAATCATGATAATTCAATTGAAATGAGGATTTAATCATGATAATTCAAGTGCAATGAGGTTTTACTCATTCTCCATGTGCAATGAGCCTTGGCTTATGCTAATTCAATGTTAAGTGTTGTTGCCACATTTCCTTGTTATGATAATAATGCTATATCATGCCTTGTATTCATGTTTATTTATGATCCATTGATATTTATACTTCCTAAAATTTATTTTATTCTTCATTTTATTCCCTTTTTACTCCCTTACTAGGCTTTATAGCTCACCCTTTTCTTATGCATGTCCTCAGGTTATCCCATGCGATGTTATGTATGAGGAAATGTAGTGGTAGTGTAATAGAAGTTTTCAATAAGATATTGTATTTTATATTTTAAGTTGTTATTTAATGTTCCTAATCCCCAAAGACACTTGACCTCTCTATATTTTATGTTGTATCAATTGAAGGTTTTATGTAATAATGTTTGTTAAGTGTGTAATAAAAAGCTGGGTTTTTATAGTTAGTATCAGAGGATAGGTTTAATTATTTTTTGGATTAGGATTAGAAAACCCTAGTGAAATCCTTAGGGACAAGACTATGTATAATAAAAACATACCTAATGTTTTTTGAGTATTTAGTAATTGGTTTATCAAGCAAATACATTCCATTCTAGATATGAGTAGGTAGAGGCAGCTCTGGCAGAGAAGTACCTAGGAGTAAAAACTCCGACAAAGAGTTTCGAGCTTGACTAGAGGTATCCTGGTACATGACAATGGGCCTTGCTTCACTCTTGGTTACAACACTCCTAGGGTATATGTTAGGTATATTCAAAAACATAGTTCGAACCATTATTAGAGGAATTAAAAAAATTCCCCTAAAAATATATGTTACAAAGTATATCATGGATAACATAGATTGAAGCCTATAGATTCATATGTTAAGGAAATAAAAGTTATTTATAAGACATCTATTTTGTACATGGATTACCCTTTATGTGTTACCCTTAACATTCCTTTTATTCAATCTAATGGCTGGTAATATGATGTCTCAGGATAACAACTGATGCAAAGGCCAATGTGATGACTGTTCTAATGAGATTCCCTATCCGATGGTAGCAAGAATCATGAACTTTGTCATAATACTCTCCCAGTTAACTCATGATTTGAGTAGAAACATGGGTCAAGAGGAATGTTCAACACCCCCTAAGAAAGAATAAGTTGAAATCGTGATCTTCATGAGACAAAGGCCTCCTACTTTTAATGGGTCATCTGATCCCTCAATCATTAAGAAATGGATCAACTCCAATGAAAGGATCTTCTCCAACCTTTAATGTTCCGAACAAGAGAAAGATATTTTGGTTGTTTATCGTATGGAGGGTGAAGCCGATAAATGGTGGACATTGATAAAAAATAAAAATCCTGAGGAGGTGATCATGGCATTAGAATTAAAGGATTTCTGGAAAAAAAATAGATATATATTTTCCTCCCACCATCCAGATTAAAATGGAATGGGACTTAATTCCCTCAAGAAAAAAGAGGACAAACCCATCGGAGTGTACAGGGAAAACTTCACAAGGCTTGCATGATACGCCTTCGTCTTTACCATTACCCCTGAATTCAAGTTTGAATGCTTCTTTGGTGGGATGAAACCTAGCCTGTGGAAATCCCTAGCGATCCATGACTTCGATAGTAATAAGAAAATTGTACTATGTGCCCTCAAAGTCAAAATTAAGATTGGTGAATCTCGGGGGTATCATGGGGATAAGAAGTGTAATGTGGAATTCTATTCTGGCGGTCTGATGGATAAATCCAACGTTACTAAGAAAACTAATTTTCCACTGAAATAGGATAATATTCATTGTTAATTTTTTTAATATTCAGGATATTAATTATTCATAAACACCATTTTCATGCATTTTACACTTTGAACATTATTTCGCATTATGATTGTAATTATTTGTTATAGTGCAATATTACATGGTAAATATTTGAACACATCCTAAAATAAAAAATGGTCTTGATTTTATTTTTATATTTTATTTTCAGGTCTCTGATTCTATAAAGAACAATACATGTTTTTTAGCACCAGAAGATTCACATTAGAAGACCACCAAAGTTGGCCTTGAACCAACAACATTCGGGAAAAAATAAATTGGACAATATCCCAATAGAAATACTATAGCGGCCAAGATACAAGACCAATAATTATGAAAATTAAACTGAAGATAGGGGAAAACATGGGGAACATTTCAACCAACATTGACAGAGCTAATTCTGAGTTTTAAATGGAGTTTCATGCATACCAATTTGAAGATAAAATTCTGGGTCAGATTCTGCAGCCCAGAAAAACATCCCACCATTTTGATAATATCTCTCAAACCAAAATTCTATTTGGGCATCAATTTTACAAGAGGTTAATAGAAATCAATATATCCATTTTATTATTCTATGTCCCACTCTAATTAGTCCATATATAAGGTTATTTAGACATGTCTGTTCAGTGGATGCAATCTGACTTCCACTTCAGGTCAAGGGTGGAAAATTCTAGATACCACAAGATTTCCAGCACCCTAAGCCTGCCATACTCAATTGGGATGACTTTAACTATTGGAGGCGCAACCCAAGGCTCCTAAAATTATTATTAAAGGCAGTGGTGTTGGAGGATTTAATCATCTTGGATGCTTTCTTTCATTGTAATGTTATGCTGCCACTTTTCCTTTGTAATGTTCTCCCTCAATTGTAAGTTGTTTTAATTTATCCTATTTTCTTAATAACTGTTATTCTTCTCCTATTATTCTATTCATATCCATCTCACTTTGATACCAATTCCTGAAGGTGTGAATTTATTCATACCAAAAATTGTGAAATTATTCACACAACGGTGGAGTGATCATTTTTTTTTATTGTTTTCTTTACTTCTACAATTCCTCCCTGATGAGTCTACCTCTCGCTTCCATTGAAACCATTGCATCAATGGAGGGATAAAACACTTATGGTTTGATCCAAGGGAGTATAAATGGGATGGATTAGATTTTATTTATCACCCACTAATTTCTAATCACTTCATTTAATTGATATTTGTATTTGATTATTTTAAATCTTCTTTATCCTTCTTGAATTTTAAGGCCACATACTTCAAATGCTAATACGAACATTTACCTTGGAGTGATCATATATTTTATCCTCCAAGTGTATAGGTGATTAGTATTATGTTGTTTTGGTATTAAACCAAAAAGTGATGAAGATTTTTGATCTTCTTTAATAAACTCATCTCAAATATTAGAAATTGAAATCGTTAAAAAAGAATTTCATCAATTCCACCCATTGTAATAATCTAGGATCAACACTTCTCATAATTTTAATTCACTTAAGTCTCTTAGTGTTCATATAAACCCATCTAAAATAAACCCAATTTGGCCAATTAGTAGTTGGAAACAACCCATACAATGTTCGTGTCTGTACGTTACTTCTTAGGTCTCTCAGGATTCGACAACCCAAGCTAAAATACAAGTGACCGCTTAACACTAAAAACTTGGGTAAATTTGGGTGAGACAAAATTTTGGTTCCATTTCCAGAGACCCATGTAATTCATATCAACACTCATTCAATTATCCCCAATTTATTATTTTCTCCCCCAAATTATCTTATCTTTTCCCTTTCTCATTTTTTCCTTTTGGAACATGTCCTCCTACACCCATGACCAATCAAACTGTCTAGTTAGGGTGGATATTCCTGGGGTTGGGGAGTCAAGAAAAACAAGATAACTCTTTATATTAAATCCTAACATTCCTATTCTATAGAGTCAAAAATTGAGCTAATTTCAATGGAAAATGTTCAAAGAAACCAACTCATAAACCCGAGTGGGAACCAAAATGGAAATCAAAATAAGGCAGCCCCAAACTTGGGGAATGCAGTCGATCAAATAGTGAATGACTAACTCACAACTGTCTAGACCAATGCCCCCTCATGAATTAGATAAAATTCCCTAGGATATTCCAACTATATATTTAAACCCCATGTCCTAAACTAACTTCCCATATTCCGTTGAATGGAGTCTAAAATGCCAAACCTTCGTGTCAAAGAGTTTAACGACATTGTTAAAACCATGTTCCCACCACATCAACATTAGAAAAAAAAGATAAGGCTATTTCCTTCCTCACTAAATTATCAATCAATTAATTGGTAAAAAAATCTCAAACCTGCATAAATCCACTCCTGGGACCAATTGCAAAGAGAATTTTATAAACAATACCACCCCCATCACAGAATAATTTCACGTAAAAAGAGAATCCAAAACTTTTTTGAAAAAGAAGGGGAGTCGTTTTTTGAAAAATTTGAGAGGTTAAAAGACACCATAAACATGGTTCCACACTATGGTTTTTCTATTCCTTAACAAGTGATAATTCTCTATGAAGGGTTGGGCCCGGGGAACAAACAATTCATTTACATGATGTGTAATGGGACCTTTAAAAACAAAGCCATAAATGATGCTTACGGGTATCTAGAAATCCTTGCTGAACAAAACCAAACATGGGGAAAATCACCTTACTATGAGAATCTACCCTAATCTAGTGGAATTTACACACTTAGGGATGAGGAAATTCTTAGGTAAAAACGTTTTTCACTCACTAGGAAGTTTGAGGAGATCGATCTTACGAAGGTCCATGAAATTCAAACGGTTGACCCTATTTGCACAATTTGTGAAAAACATGACCACAAGACTGGTAACTGTCCAACCATGCATTCCATTAAATATTTTCTTCTATGAGGGCCACTAGTAGAGGTCAATGATTTGAACTTTCAGAATCCATAGTACCAAAACACTTTCAATCCAAGGTATAATGACCATCTTTGATTCTGTTGGAAAGATAACCAACAACCCAACCAACAACCTATCCAACCACAAGGACCAAACCCCTACCCTACACAATATTTTCAAAACCATAACCATTTCCATTCACAACTATTCTAATACCAACATTCTCCTATCCAATACCAACAACCCATCTAGCAACCCATGCAAAAATCAATCAAATAACCAAAGTATCCACCTGGGATAAACCAACCAGGACAAGCCCCTACTCAATCTATCCCTCTTCCAATCCTTGAGAATTTGGGTAAACAAATTGAGAAAATGAACTAAGAATTCTCATCCCTTAAACATGAACTACAAATCATTAAAACTGTAAAGGCAACCATTCCTACTCATGTGGTACAATCCTTAACTTTAAGGGGAGAATCCAATTACACACAAACCTCTAATGAACAACTCAAATCAGTGACAATTTTATGAACTGAGAAATCCATTGATAAACCTGAAAAATCCATTCCAGAACCATTAAAATATTCAAAAATGCCTGAAAATGATGAAGAACCACCCCCATATTCTGAAAACTCCAATGATAAAGTGAAGGAACTACAACCACACCAAACAATCAAACAACCTGCTCCCTTACCTCAATGCAGGAGAGGAAGAACTAAACCCAAATTGAATGAAACTTTGAGGGAAATATTATCTCAGGTTATGTTGAACGTTCCAATTCTAGATTCCATCCAAACCATTCCTTCCTACTAAAAGTAACTTAAGGACTTATTTACTTTTAATAGAAAATTTTCACATAAAAATCATGTCCTTTTAGATGCAAATGTGAGTACCACTATTCAAGGGACCATTCCTCCAAAGTTGAAAGATCCAAGATGTCCATACATCAATGTTGAGATAGGAGAGAAAAAATTTGTCAAATCCCATTTTGATCAATGATATAGTGTGAAACTCATTCCTTATGCCATGTATTTTAAGTTAGGGCTCGAAAAAATCCAACCAACATCTATCACTCTTCAATTTGTTGATTGTAGTGTTCGAGTTTTTAAGGGTATATTAAAGGATGTTTTGGTGAAAGTAGAAAATTTCATTCACCCAGCTGACTTCATTTTACTTGACAATAACCCAAACTTAGGTCCTAAGGAGAAAACCCCCATCATCCTTGGTCGTCCCTTCTGAGAAACAATCTACTCAGTCATCCCAAGTCCAAATGGGAACATGACAATAACCTTCGGAAACATGAGTCTAGACTTGAACATATACAATGAAAACTCTCAAATTGGGGATGATGAAGATATTCATGAGGTTAATTGTATTGATATTGTAGATAGTGAACTCAAGGAACATCAAGGAATTACTGAAGGATGTTTAAGTCAAGATGATATTAATTTTCTTTGTTCACATGAGGGTAATTTGTATCCTTGGATTGAATCTATTTAAGATATCTCTATTGATGATTTTTTAGAATCACAAATCAATGATTCCATGGGTCAAATCAATAAAATTGAGTTCATACCCATTCATGACACTACTCTGTCTAATTTAGTGGATGAAAATTCTGTTCACAAGAAACCCATTCTGTCAAGAAATCTAAACAATGAAACTGAATTCAATATAATTTCTCATCCTTTCTTGGAAATTTATAACCAATATGATCTAAAATTTAAGGTCTTACCAAAATCACTCAAGTTTGTGTTCTTATGGGATAGTTGAGCCTTTATTGTTGTCATTTATTTCTCTCTTGAATCCAATCAAGAGACGATGCTTCGATATGTCCTAATAAAGCACAAGAAAGTAATTGGATAGACCCTTTCTGATATACTAGGGATTATCCCACTCATTGGAAGTCATTGGATTGTTCTTTAATCTGAATCCTAACCATGTAATCAACCTCAGAGGAGACTCGATCCAAATCTTATGGATTTTATAATGAAAGAAGTTCCTATGTTTTTTAAAGCGGGTATCATCTACCCCATTACTGAGAGTGAGTGGGTAAGACCAATTCAATTTTTTCCAAAGAAAGTTGGAATTACTATGATCACCAATGAGGATGGTGAACTTCTCCCAATAAGGGTTATTATTGGATGGAGAATCTGTATTGACTATAGGAAGATCAACTCTTGTACCAAGAAAGACAATATCCCCTTTCCCTTTATTGATCTAGTCCTCGAGAGAGTGGCATGTCATCAATGTTATTGCGTCCCAGATGGATTCTCAAAGTATAATCAAATCTATTTATCCATATAGGATCAAGGAAACCCAAATTTCACTTTTCCATTCAGCACTTTTTCCTTCAAGCACATGCCCTTTTGGTTATTAAATGCTCCTGGTACCTTCCAACAGTGCGTGATGGGGAATCTTCTTAGACATGGTAGGGGATTGTTTAAAGGTCTTCATGGATGACTTATCCATATTTGGGGATACTTTTGAAGGATTCCTTCTAAATGTTGAAAAGTTTTTGTCAAAATTTGAGGATAAGAATCTCATCCTAAATTGGGAAAAATCTCCATTAAATCTAATGGAAGGACTTGTTGTAGGCCATCTAGTATCTGGTAGAGGGATTGAAGTTGATAAAGCTAAGGCTGACATCATTCATCACCTTCCCTCTCCTAACACTATTAAGGAAGGTAGGCCCTTATTATGACATGCAAGATTTTGTAGAAGGTCAATTAGGAATTTTAGATCTATTTCTCAACCACTTTGTGCTCTTTTGGTGAATGATGCTATTTTATTATGGACATAATGCTACGAGGAATAATTATATACATTCAAGTCAACTCTTATCTCTCCAACTATCATGAAAGCTCCAAATTGTAAACTTCCATTCGAACTCATGTGTTATGTGAGTGACATTGTTGTACGATCAGTCTTAGGACAACAGTGTGAGGAAACTTCATGTGTAATATCTTATATAAGAAAATCTTTAAATGATTCACAAATCAACTAACCACCACTAAGATAGAGTTTATTTTTGTTTTCTTTTCCTTAGAGAAATTCAGGTCTTATCTCTTATGATCACCCATCATTTTCTTCATCGACCATTCAACCCTAAAATACCTTTTCAAAAAAAAGATTCCAATGATAGATTGATTAGGTGGGTCCTTCTACTTCTAGAGTTCGATTTACCATTAAGGATAAAAAGGGTGTTGAAAATGTTTTATATGGTCACCTCTCTAGGATATAATTTAATGAAAAAGTATCTCCCCTTTATGTGTCTGATTCATTTCCTAATAAACACCTATACTCTGTGACTGAATGCCCTTGGTATGCCGACATACCCAACTTCTTAGTGATAGGTGACATTCCAAAATTCTAAGGGACCTAAGTTAAGAGGAAATTACTTTTTGATACCAATCACTTTTTGTTTGATGATCCTTACATCTTCAAGTTCTTTTCTGATAAAATTATTAAGAGATGTGTTCCTGAGTCTGAGAAAGAGTCCATTATAAAATTCTATAAGGCATAGGCATGTGGAAGCCACATTTCTACAAAGAAAACCACTACAAATTTCCTCTAAAGTTGCTTCTACTAGCCCATCCTCACTAAGGATTCCATCCAATTCTGCAAAAGTTTTCGTCGGTGTCAACAATTAGAATCCATTACCAAAAGAAATCAAATTCCCCTCACTCCCATTCTGGTCGTTAAAATCATTGATAGTTGGGGAATTGATTTCATAGGACCCTTCCCAATATCTAGAGGATACATCTACATTCTATTTTCTGTTTATTGTGTCTCAAAATGGTTTGAGGCTGTTCCTACCAAGTCCAATGACCATCATGTTGTGATCCGATTTTAGAAAGAGAATATATTTTCTCAATTAGGAATTCCTTGGGATATAATCAGTGATAAAGGAACAAATTTCTGCAACCACCCATTCTCTTCACTAATGTTTAAGTATGGAATTTCTCTAAAAGTTTCCACTGCAGTCCATCCTTAAACCAATAGTCAAGCTAAGTAAGCGAATAGGAAGATTAAACAAATTATTAAAAAAAATTCAATACCTCTAGGAAATATTGGTCCTATAAACTCATGGACGCCCTCTGGGAATGTTTTACAACATACAAAACCATCCTAGGAATGTCACTATATAGGTTGGTTTATGGAAAAATATTCTATTTAACTGTTGAAATTGAGAATATGGAATTTTGGGAAATGAAAAAAATGAATTTTGATATTTCTTTAGCCGAGGAAAAGAGGAAATTAGATCTTAATGAACTTGAGGAACTTAGGATGGAGGATTATAAAAATAAAGGATAAATAAATCTAGAGTTCAAGCCTACCAATACAAGAATATCAAATTCAAACATTTTGAACTAGGAAAATTCATGCTCTTGTATAGTTCAAAACTTCATTTACACTAGGGAATGTTAAGGTTTAGATGTTCATGTCCTTTCATAGTGCATCATGTGTACCCCCATGGGGTAGTAGAGATTCTGGATCCCAAAAGTGGTCACATTTTCAAGGTCATTGTTCATAGGATTGAACCATTCATTGAATTATTCAATAAATAGGAAACAGAGGTTGAGTTAACTAATCCAACCTATGAACCTAGAATATTTTGATAGATTTAGGATCCATGTCAGGCTAAAGATGTTAAACAAAAGCATTGCATGGGAGGCAACCCATGATTTTCATGTTTCCAATATTTTTGAATCATCTATATTTTTCAAATAAGATTGTTGAATCATGTTAATATTTAATATATATATATATTGTTGACATGTTCTTTTATTATGTGTATGGATGGGTATAAAATGGGAGTTCCATATTTATCCGTGTCACATGGTGTGATCCTTGAGTAATACTTTACCCAAAAACATAAAAATAAGACATTGTATTATCAGTTCATTTTATTTTTATGTGTTTTTTGGTTAAAATAAAAACACAAAAAAAATAATTAATAAAAATTAAAAGGACACATCATAGGTCATGGGGAAAACCCCGTCAAAATTGTAGATGCCACGGGGACTCAAACCTGGGACCGAAGGGAGACAGGGGAGCACACTTACTACTGACCTATAACTTATAATGATCCCTTATTCTATAATTTTTGTATATATACTTATATTTTAATTTTTTATTATATGAATATATATATATATTGTTTTGTTTGGTTTTTTTTTGTTTTTTTTTCTTTTTCCACTAAGGAACTCTACAAGTTACATGGATATCAAAGGAATAAATCGGAACAGCATGAACTTTAACTTCAACCAGCAGGTGATTTTGTTCCATTTTTATTATTTTAAATTCCTTTTAGAACTCCTCTCCTCTACCACTACCCCCTTCTAAATTTTAATTTCTTTAAACACTGGGGACAATGTTATTCTATGTTGGGGTGTGAAAATAAATAAAGAATAATAATTTTGTGTGCATAAAAAATGTGTGGAAGGAAATATTTGTTTAACCATGAACATGATAATACATATTTTAAACTTTGAAATTGAATATCAAATGATTTATCATTCCCTGATTCTAATTTTAATCCATATATAATTTCATGAGCATAGATTTTGGAAAGTATGGTTGTCTAATGTGAAATTTGATCATTTATATTTTCATCCATATAAAAAAATATCACAGCACACGTCCATTGGATAGTGGGTTATTAGTTTTATTTCATGCGGTTCCTAAACAAATAGTATAGTTTTGGTGATCATTTTAGTTTTAATATGAGTATTAAATAAAAAAATAAAAAAATAATAAATTTGCACGTAGAGAAATGAAATGACCTAATGTGTGGCTTTCGGTACTTGGGGATTGTGACTCCATAGTTATCTGGCCCAGAGTTAGTAATTTTATCTCTATTTGTTGTAATTTGACTTTTTTTTACTGAGTTAACTTGAGATGATACCCGAGTATGTGGGCTTCACTTGGTGACCTAAGGTCTTTTTGCCTGGGAGTTGTCGGCTAAGTCTCGCTACATGGGTTGACTCTATTGAGTGAAATTTCAATTAACATGGAAAAATTGTAAAAATAAAATTGAATACACATCTTAATGTTAAAATTTGATTCCACCTAGCACTTCCGTAATTTCCCCCCTTGAATTAAGATGAACCCATGTGTCTATTGTGAAACACAATGCATCCTCATGCTTAATTGATATTGGATGAAATATGGAGATGAATTTGAAAAAAGGAATGGGCTTGGGATTGAGATCTTCTTATGAAAATATCTTGTATTAAAATATTTTGATGGGTTTTATAGTTTTTTGGTATAAGGGTTTTTGGTGATCATTGTGTATTAAAATGTTTTTGGAAAAGGGAATTTGAATTTCATATTTTTGAGATAAATTTTTCTTGGGACATGAAAAACTCAAGTTGGGGGTGTGATTAGCCACTTAAATAGGATAATATTCATTTTTAATATTTATAATATTCATGAGATTAATTATTCATAAACACAATTTTAGTGTATTTTACACTTTGAATAGTATTTCATATTATGATTGTAATTCTTTGTTAAAGTGCACTATTACTTGGTACATATTTGAACACAAACTGAAATACAAAATGTTCTTTATTTTATTTTAATATTTTATTTTAATAGTTTATTTTTAGGTCTCCCATTCGATGAGGAACAGTTCATGTTTTTGGAGAACTAGAAGATTTTCATTATAAGACCACCAAAGTTGGCCTTGAACCAACAACATTCTGGGAAAAGTAAACTTGACAACATCCCAATAACGATATTGTAGAGGACAAGATACAAGCCCAATAATTATGAAAATTGAACTTACGATAGGGAACATAAAGGGTAAAATTTCATCAAACATTTATAAGAGCTAATTAAGAGTTTTAAATGGAGTTTCATGTGGACCAATTTGGAGATAAAATTCTGGGCCAGATTCTGCAGCCCAGAAAAACATCCCACCATTTCAATATTATCTCGCATAACCAAATTCTAATTGGGATGAACGTTTAAATATGGTTAGGAGACATCCTTAGATCAATTTTATTATTTTATGTCCCACTCTAATTCGGCCATCTATAAGGACATTTAGATACATCTGTTTGGTTGATGCAAGTTGCCTTCCACTTCGGCTCAAGGGTGGAAAAGTCTAAGCTCTACAGGCTTTCCACCATCCTAAGCCTACCATACTCAAGTGGGATGACTTTAACTATTGGAGGCTTGACCCTAGTCTCATAAAATACTTATTTAAGGAAGTGTATTTGGATGATTTAATCATCTTGGATTCTTTCTTTCATTGTAATTTTATGCTTCCAATTTTCCTTTGTAATGTTCTTCCTCAACTGTAAGTTGATTCAATTCATCCTAGTTTCTTAATAAAAGTTATTATTCTCCTATTATAATGTTATTATCCATCCCACTTTGACACTATTTCTTAAATATGTGAATTTATTCACACCAAACCTTGTGAAATTATTCACACAACAGTAGAGTGATCATTTTATTTTTATTGTTTTCTTTACTTCTTCAATTCCTCCCTCATGAGTCCACATCCCGCTTCCATTGAAACCATAGCATCAATGGCATGCTAACCAAATTATGGTTTGATCCAAGAGATTATTAAGGGGTTTTATTGGATATTATTAATACCCCATTAATTTATAATTACTTCTTTTAATTGATACTTTTATTTGATGATTTTAAAGCTTCTTCGTCCTTGTTGAATTTTAAGGCAAGATACTTCAAGTGCTAATATTAACCTTTACCTTAGAGTGCTCATAAATTTGATCCTCAAAGTGTATAGGTGATTATTATTATGGTGTGTTGGTATTAAACCAGTAAGTGATGAAGTTGTTTCATCTTCTTCAATAAACCCATCTTGAATATAAGAAATTGAAATCGTTAATAAAGAATTTCATCAAATCAACCCCTTGTAATAACCTATTATCAACCCTTTTCATACTTTAAATTCACCTAAGTTTCATAGTGTTCAGTTAAACCCATCTAAAATTAACCCAATTTAGACACTTTATAGCTGAAAACAACCCAAATAATGTAGGGGTCTGTAGGTTACTTCTTAGGTCTCTAAGGATTTGAAAACCCAAGCTAAACTACAAGCGACCACTTAGCCTTAAAAACTTGGGTAAATTTGGGCGAGACCAAAAAACCAGCACCCACTTTCCAAAGATATGGGAAGAAGCACACTGGAAATTTCTTGAAGGGGACAAGGATATGCTTTAGGTGTGGAAGAGAAGGTCACCTAGCCATTAACTGGTGACAAGAAAAACCCGCGGCTGCGAAAGAGTAGAGGAATCCTCTATTCGACTCTCAACGCATTGTTCTTTACTTTAACTGCAAAGAACCAGGGCACCTTGAAAATTAGTTCCCTAAGATAAGGTTTTTTTAGGCAACCATCAACCTCCAAGGAAGAAAGGGTGAGATTTTACCATCACTACCACCTAAGTGAACCCCAATAATGAAGTGGTTAAAGGTACTCTAGTTATTCATTCAAGAATAGTGAACGTAATTTTTTATTCTGGTTCTATTCATTCTTTTATATCCCAAAATTTTATTAGAAAAATCCGAACACCACCACAAATCATGGAAGTGAAAATGTCAGTGAGTAGGGAAAATGGGGTAATCATTGCATCACATGAATATAACTCATCACTTGTCATAATTTGTGGATTGAACATTCCAACGAACCTCATCATACTCCCTCTGGTGTAATTTGATACAATTCATGGCATGTATTTTATTTCCCTGTATAGAGCCGACATAAATTTCCATGATATCTAAATCACTCTCCATATGAAGAATCTACCCCCCCCATCTATACAAGTGCAGGTAGGAAGATGAATCTTCTTTAGCACCTTCATCTCAAGCGTGGATATTACTGCCCTATGAACACGTGTATCTAGATTAGATGATTGAGTCTAAGGAGGCAAGAATCTTTGAATACATGCTTATTATGAGGGAATTTGTTGAAGTGTTTCTCATGTAATTTCCTGGTCATCCTCCAAGTAGAGATGTTGAATTCTCCATTGACCTCATACCTGGTGAGTTTCTAATATCCAAGACTCTATATAGACGGGCTGTTGTAGATCTTGAGGAGCTAAAGAAACAACTATAGGAGAATATGGATAAAGGGTTTATATGCCCAACTGATTCACCATGGGGTGAACCAGTCCTCTTCAACAAGAAGAAGGATGGTTCAATACGCCTTTGCATTGATTATCATGAGATCAACAAAATCACAATAAGGAACGAATATCCTCTACCATGAATTAATGACTTGTTCGATCAGCTTTGTGGAGAACAATACTTTTCTAAGGTGGATTTTTGGTCAGGATATTATCAAGTAAGAATTAAGAAGGAAGATATCCCCAAGAATTCATTAAGTACAATATATAGGCATTATGAATTCATACTAATTCCTTTTGGACTCATTAATGCTCCAGAAATCTCAATGGACTTGATGAATTGAGTCTTTAGAGATTACCTCGACAAATTTTATGCAGTATTTGTAGATGATATTTTAATATACTCCAAAATCATGGAGGATCATGAGAATCATCTAAGAACTATACTAGAGACCGTTCAAAAGGAGATTCTCTATGAAATGTACAACAAGTGTGAGTTCTGGTTGAAGGAGGTCTCATTCTTAGGTCATATCATCAAAAGCAATGGGATATCTATGGATCCCTCCACGAAAACTACAATTGAGGGATTGTTGAGGCCAACATTGGTAATGGATATCCATAGATTCTTGGGGTTAGCTATATATTATCTCCGATTTGTGAGAAATTTATCATGATTATCAAACCCTCTTACCAAGATAACTTGGAACGGAGTCAACTTTTCTTTGAGTTATGAATTTGAAGAAAGCTTCAAGGAGTTAAAAAAGAGGCTTATCACTACGCTCGTGCTCACATTAACCATGAGTGAAATAATTTTTTTGGTATTTTGTGATGAATCGAAGAAGGGGATGGGTTTTATGTTGATGAATAATGATAATGTGATAGCCTACACCTCAAGGTAGCTGAGAATCCATGAGCAAACCTATCCCATGCATGATCAAGAGTTGGATGTTGTGATCTTTGCGTTGAAAATCTAGTGGCATTATCTCTATGGGGAGAAGTGTGAGATATATACCAATCACAAGAACCTCAAATATATATTCACACAAAAAGATATTAATATGATACAATGAATATGGATAGAATTCATCAATGATTATAACTACTCAATCCACTACCATCTCGGTATGGAAAACAAGGTGGAAGATGCTCTAAGTAGAAAGAATCATTCATCTTTATCAATGATGAGAATTGAAAATGATCCAATCTTCTTAGATTGGAAGAGGATGAACATGGGAATAATTAAGGGAGGAACATCATCAATCCTTTCTGAAATAATTACTCAACCTTCCCTCATGGAGAAAATAAAGGATGCTCAAAGAAAGGATATGGAAATTATAAAAAGGGTGGAAGCTATCAAAAATGGGAAATCCTCAGAGTTCATGGTTGACAAGGATAGAATTGTGAGATTTGGGTCACAGTTACGTGTACCATCAAATACAGAGATAAGGAAGGAGATTCTGAATGACGCACATAGCTCAACCTTCTCTATTCACCCAGAGAGCACAAAGATGTATCGTGGTCTACGAGATAACTTTTGGTGGGACAATATGAAAAGGGAGACTGCTGAATATACATCAAAGTGCATGGTATGTCATCAAGTGAAGGATGAGAGTAAAAATTCTAAGGGGATGATGCAACCACTACCATACCAACATTGAAGTGGGACAACATTACCATGTACTTTTTCACTAGACTTCCAAGGACATCCAGAGGAAACAATGCTATATGGTTTATTCTGGATAATTTTACAAAGACAGCTCACTTTATCACAATTCAATAGGACTTCTCATTGGATCAACTTGCACATATTTACATCAAAGAAGTGGTAAGGTTGCATGGAGTACCACTATCTATTATATCCTATCATGATCCTAGATTCACCAATATTTTCTGTAAAAGTCTCCAACATTCTCTAAGCATTGAACTGAACTTCAGTACGGCCTATCATCCTCAATCTGATTTCCAATCTGAGAAAACTTTTCAGACACAAGAATATATGTTAAAATCATGTTCTGTGGACTTCAAAGGATGGTGGGACCAATATCTTCCACTGGTTGAATTCTCTTATAATAAACGTTTCTACTCGATCATCTGAATGACACCATATGAATCCCTTTAAGGGAAAAGGTTCAGACCACCGGCATGCTAAGATGAAGTCAGTGAGAGTAAGCTTATAGGACCTGAAATGGTCAATGAAATGGCAGAAAAGGTGAAAACCATTCAGCAGCATATCAAGGCATCCCAAAGTCGATAGAAGAGTTATACAGACAACCGTTGATGAGACCTTGAATTCAAATATGGAAACATGGTATTTCTACACATATATCCATGGAAGAAGGTCATGAGGTTTGGAATGAAAGGGAAGTTATGTCCTAGGTACATCAGACCCTTCGAGATTCTTGATCGTGTCGGGGTTGTGGCCTATCGACTAGCACATCCACCTACCATGGCCAAAGTACATTATGTTTTTCATGTATCCCTCTTATGGAAGTACATAACAGACCCTTCGCATGTACTCACATCATAGGTAGTACACTTATAGGATGATCTTTCATACGAGGAACAACCATTGAAGATCATAGATCATAGATAAAAAGTTCTACGAAATAATACAATGCCCCTCATCAAGGTGTTGTGGCGCAACCACCAGTTTGAAGAGGCAACATGGGAATCCTAGGAAGTTTTGAAGTAGAGTTACACATATCTATTTTAGTGTGGGAAATGGAAATTTGGAGGATGAAATTTCTTCAGGGGGGTAAGATTATAACGACCCAAACTTTTATTAAAGGAAATTACTCTAGATCTAATTAAATGTATTATTATGTAAAATGGTTATATAACATATGAACTTTTTTGGTTTTAGGATTTTGGATTTTTAAAATACCGTTAAGAATTTTTACTGTTGCTAATCTAATCGTTGAACAGTGATCAAATGATTAGTATAAATATAGGGCTTTAACAAATCCAATTTACTCAGACAATGGAATCGATGGCCTCATCCAGTAGACATGCCCTGTATGAAGCACATTTTTCAGAGCTTGGAAAGGAGGAGACATCATTGGTCTTAAATCTTGACCAAAACTAAGCCGAGCTTCAACATGTTAAGCTTGAATGGAACCGACTATAGGAGAAGTGGATGTTGATAGTGATTACAACCCTAGAGATGTTATCTGAGCCACCCCAAGAGTCTGTCACCATCACAAACCTTACCCTTAGGTATTAGGCGGGGATTATAAGGGGTAATGTAACAAGACCTTATCATTATGATTATGTGAATTTTTTATATAATAAAGAATTTACATTTCTTATATTATTGTTACTTTCTAAATAGTTTTTAAATCACCAAGAGTATTTTTAGTTAATATTAAAATACAAAATATATTTTGATAGATGAATGGATTTTTAAATTAAATAATATTTTAATAAAATATTATTATTATTAAATTATTTTTTATCAACTTTAAATTATTGTATAATTTTTATGAATACAATTGTAATTTTTATTATGGTTTGAAACCTGTTTTTGTCAAAACCCATGAATTTTTTATAACTGTCGGTTTTTAATTTATAAGTGAATATTCACATATTTAGAAAATTATTTGGAAAAAATTAATATTATTTTTTGAATTAGGAGGTGAAAACTATCCAATGGTGAATTTTTCATAATTCTATGAGATAATCGATTTTTTGGGTAAAAATTAAATATCGTTTAAATATATAATGCGTTTCATGACATCATAATGACCCAATAGTGATGTAAAAAATACTATAAACATTATGTTCTACCAATATATGTTTTAACATTAAAAAAATGTGATTTTATGTTTTTTGATTTATTTTACAAATCCTTTATAGACCCTCCAAGACTTATAAAAAATTTTAGCTTTTTAAATTGATTTCCTTGATAGTGTGACTCACCTCCACATAAGAAATCCTATTATTTTAAGAAGTTGGAAATTGGCCTTATAAAATATTATTTTCCACTCCCCTTTGGTAAAAACCATGGGCAAAAACCATGGGCTGGTTTGTGGTTTTTATTAGTTTAATGCGTGGTGCCCCAAACCTAAATAATAAACAATTCCTTCTCATTTCCAATATAAACCTACCCAAGATCCCAATTCCTCTTCACTCAAAGTCATTTTAGTTCATCAAAGTCCTACCCTCATCTCTCTATATTCCCCCCAATTCTCCCCAATCTCTCAAGAAGACTCTCTCAAACCCATAAAAATCCTTTGGGATCACACTTTCAAGTAAGGGATTCTTTACTTCCTCATTTTATCCAAGTTTCATAATATTGTTATGCCCCTTTGTTTTCAATTATAAATGTTGAGGTATGATATCGAACCTCCCCCATAAATCCCTCTTTACATTTGAATGATGTAATACACCTTTATCTCTCATTAATTCATCCAATGTACACCCCTTACCATGTCAAAATTCCGTAAGGAATTTCTCTCCCCCCATTTACATTCAAGCAATTATTTTGTATTACGAATATAAATTCCATTACACTTGTTGGGACATGTATCTATATGACCCCCATTATTGTATATTTCATGTAAATATGATGATACACCCATTTTCTCTCTCATAAACCATTTTTATGAATACTTATGTCACACTGATATGCTACCGAAATTGCACCGCGATTTTCTAAGCCAAAGTCATTGTATAGTGAATACCATGCCCATTTCTATATCAAGGGTATTCACCTTTATTCACATTTACTTATTGATTATATAGTTCCATGTACTAATTCCAAATTCCTTTATCATGGAATAAATTCTTATGTTTAATGAATCCATGTTGTATGATCCATGTGTCACACTTATGCATAAAATGAAATGTTTAATAAGGGTGCACCCTAATAGCGCTCCAATGCATTGGGTAAAGATTAGTATCATGACACATAATGTGAAATGACTATTTAATCATGATAATTCAAGTCAAATGAGTATTTACTCATGTTAATTCAAGTGAAATTAGTGTGTACTCATTCTCCATGTGCAATGAGTCTTGGATCATGATAATTCCACATTAAGTGTTGTTGTAACATTTCAATGTTATGATAATCCTGATATATCATGGATTTATGTTCATGTTTATTTATGATCCATTGATATTCCTATTGCATAACATGTATTGTATTAATCATGTTATACAGTTTTTAATACCATACTGGGCTTTATAGATCACCCTTTTCTTATGCATGTCCTCAGGTTATCCCATGCAATGTTAAGTAGGAGGGAATGTAGTGGTAATGTAAAGTAAGTTTTCAATAAGATGTTGTGTTTTATGTTTTATGTTGTTATGTAATTTTCTTAATACACAAAGACACGAGACCTATAGATCTTCTATGTTGTATCAAGTGAAGGTTTTATGTAATAATTTATGTTATGTGGGTAATAAAAAGTAGGGTTGTTATAAATGTTTTGAGGTTTCCCTATATGTTGAAACCCATAAAGAAATTATTAGGCACATCAATATATAAAGGGATGAAATATGGATAAAAAATACAAATATTAAATATTTTATAAGATGATTTCAAGACCATATTTTTAAAGAGTTGGATGAAAATATAGATTCAATTTCAGAACAACTTTGATGTCTAGTTGGAGGACCAAGTGTGTGTGTGTATTATCTTACAATGGTTATGTAATTAATGATTATACGTTCTATAAAAATGAACATGATGAATAAAGTACCATAAAAAAATAGTATAGTTACACTTGTGGCTAAAGCGATGCATACTTCTGGTATTAAGGAAATAAATCCAATTTACATGAATATGTCATACTTTGGCTTCATAAAACAAATATGGGAGTTGGATTTTACAATATTCCAAGTGTAGATTTTTCAATACAAGTGGGTTGATAATATGAGTCTTGTTAAAATGGATGAATTGGGATTCGTGAAATTTGATTTCAGCAAGGAAGGGTATAAAGATGAACCATTTATAATGGAATCATATGTAGTACAAGTATTTTATATTCCTGATCTCGCAAAACGAAAGTGATTAATTGTTCTGTTATTGACCAAAATCACTGAAGGGTTAGATAAAAATTCAAATAAGGATAACCCTTTCATTGGGATGTCACAATAATTTTACATCGGTCTCAATGTATACTATTTTTTTATATAATAGGAGGCCACAATTAAGGAATTTGGATAGTCGATAGAGGGGTCAAATACCTTCAAACATTAAAAAAAGAGAGTTTAATAATCAAGTTATATTTTTTTTGTAATATACATCATTTTACCTCATGTAATTATCCATTCACTTATACATTTATGTAATAAAATTTAAATATTAAACCACTTCAATAGATAATGAATTCTACACGTGTTTGTGCTCTTAATCTTGAGGATCAACAGGTCTCTGAACATGTTGCTGCTCACAGTGCAGAGGAACAACAACCTTATGCACGTGCTGGTGCTCCCAATATTGAGTAACATTAGGTTTTTCAACATGTTTATTTTTCTAGTGAAGAGG
Organism: Viscum album; assembly: GCA_963277665.1. Lineage (NCBI taxonomy): Eukaryota > Viridiplantae > Streptophyta > Magnoliopsida > Santalales > Viscaceae > Viscum > Viscum album. The sequence continues at coordinate 488,417,970 of OY728145.1, forward strand.
TAAAATGAATATCTACACATATAGATTCTACTGCTCCAAATGAACATATTGACGATTTTGAATCCGATGAAATGATAGGAGATAAAGGATAGAAGATGTAGAAAAAATATGAGCGTCGTGTTTTATGGTGTTAGAAAAATTCATTAAGGTGAAAATAAAAGGCATAACATAAAATTTTATATGGAATGCATGGGGATAGAATGTTAACCCCAATAAGTCCATGTTCAGTAGTTACATTTGAATCGTCATTCGACAACATGTGTCAATTGATGTAGATTTGTGGCACCATGTTGCGGTCAGGCTTAAGAAATTGATGTGGGAAGAGATTATGGTAACATTATGATATCATTTATTTATTTAACTAAAAAACAAAATAATAAAACATTTACTTACTCTTGATCAACCCTTGAAGAGTGTATTTATAGTAAATTAATCCCACAAAAAATGTATTAATTCTTGCTAGAAGAGTTCATAGATGTTATCACATAATTCTAATGATACATTATCTTAAAGATACTGAATGTAAATAAACATGAACCCACCACCTATCCATACACACTAAATAACTCAATAAGCATAGGATGCATTTACTGACCATCATGCAGATGTTTCTTTTCAGGTACATTGTAGCCATTAATATGTTGTTTGGAGATAAGTTGCTTCATCGCATTGATTGACAATTTTTTATTGATGAAACAACAACTGAGTGATGGAAATAATAAATGGGAAGAAAAACCAACATATTCCTACCATAAATCTCGGATGGGGTACAATTCACTTGAAAAAAAATTGATACATATTTTAAATCTACCTTAATACTTTTATGTGAAATGAAACAAAAACATAATTATGTTCCTTTATCTATATGCATATTGATGACTCCAAATACAAAGTCACTTTCATCCCATTACATGTGTTATTAAAGGAGGCACGTGTAAATAAATATGGGAAACTAATAGATGAAAACACACAAATATTATTGGAAACATGTGTAAGTATAACATAATAAAAAAAATTCCTTAAATCGCTATTACATAATAATGATTGATTATTTTTCTATATTTTCTATCTGACATAGTCACAAGAACCAAAAACAACTATATCATATGAACACCTACTATCGGTGTCCTTGAAGCGACTAAAATAGTATATCCATGTTAGAGGTGTGGGTTTTAGGTTGAAACCTCAAACATATTTTGAGAAAAAAAACAAGAGTATCAAAGTGAAGAAAAGAAATATATGACATAAAGAATAGATACCATTGAAGAACAATTCAAATGGTAGAAAGAGTTGATAGAAACTTTTATGGGGGAAGAAAAGAGAAGAAAAAACTCAAGAACAACCATCTTGTGAAGATCCCCCCCCCCCTCCAGCTTTGAGGCAAGCCATTCCCCTCAAAAAATTGTCTTAGCCGAAGTAATCAATGTTATAATAATTGTTTTTATGAAATTTAAATATTATAGATATTAGAACCTTTCTTATAATGAAATTCTATAGGGTGATAATGAATATGATTTATATATATAAACACCTACCCATCACCTTGTAGCGAGGGCTAAATTGTTCAATATTTAAAAGGACATGCTACACAACAGACCAATTCTAACAGGTTATGTGAGAGTGTTGATTAGCATAGCCCATGAACTGAGTGTCAAGCTATTTATACCAATTGATGAGGAAGATATTAAAAAGTTCAAACAATCTATTCGAACATTCATCACATGGTTGTCACATCTTGTACAAAACATGTCAACAATGAGGTATTCATTTCTAATTTATTTTGGAATCTAAACTTTTAAAGATTAATGAAAAAATGTATGAATTGATGAATTTCATTAAAAACTAAAAAATGGGAGGGGTGAAATAAAATAACATCTCAAAATCATATAAACAATCAACCAACTAATCAAAAATATCTACCAAAATCACATTACCCGCTCATTCTATATCCACATTTTCTGTCATTGAAGGTTCATTTGGATACAAAGTTGAACAATGGTTGTAGTTCTATAGTTGATCTTGAAGAAAATATGTATAGAGAATAAGCTTATGATTTATTTGGTGTTGATAATATAAGTTAAATCCTAAAATATGATTGGCTAGGAACCTTAGTTTTAAATGTATACATGAGGAATGTTTTCATGATTTTATTTTCCAAAATTTGATATGAAATGTTTATTATGACTAAATAAATTTCATATTTTTTCATACATATATATAAAAAACAATTTAATGGATTTCCACATGAAAAAAATGGACTCGTTAGTCCTCATATCTCATCTATAGAATAAACAAAAATAGATTCAAATAAAAAGGATGAAATAGTGATAGGCATGGTCAAATTGATTGAAATAAATCTTTCGAATGATAGACTCTTTTTAATACCATTAATGCAAGGGTAAATCTATACAATTTAATCATATCTAATGTATTTTCATTTCATTAATTACTTACTCATTTTGGTGTTTTTAGGCAACATTGCATGCTCATTGTGGTCAATTTGGATACTCTAAATATTTATTTCATGGATCCAATGCATGGATATCCATCAAACCAACCACACATGATTGAATTTTTCAATTTGTAATACACTACATCCAACATTTTAGAACTAAAAATCAAGTTATATATTTTATATTAAATTTTAATGAGTATTATGTTATAATAGGTTGGTATATCAATATCATGAAAAAAATGAATGAGGTTAGGGGATAAGCATAAGGAACATGAAAATTTCTACAACCGAACAAGTATCAGGGTATATATAATAAGATTTCAATACCCAAACACATTTCAAAACAAATTACTTATTCCCATCAGTGTTTCTATAGTTTCTGAAACAAAAAATGTAAAATATTGTGGTTATTATGTTTTTAAATTTATAATAGAGATCATATTCCCTCAAAAAACTAGCATCCTAGAAGATGTATTTTTGAAGATAATTACTATTTCATTTAAAATATTTATTAATCCTTTTGTATTTATATATTTCTAGTACTACTATGACATTAAAAAAGACTCATATTCCAAAGATGATATAGATTTACTTAGTGGATTGTTTCATGTTTAGGTTTAATTTACTTATTTTTAGTATTACTCACATAAGAATTGTTCTCTTATACAGGTGGATTCCTTTGTTCGTGTTTGGGTGGTTTGTTCGGAGATGCTCATGCTCATGAGAGATATGAATTTGAGGAAGAAACTCATAATTAAATGAGAAGGTAATGTTTTTTTAATATACTATGTTTTTTCTCATAATATTAATTGTTCTCTACTTCATTAACATAATCTAAGTACTTATTTTTATTTAAAATTGACATTAATTTTAGTAAAAAGAATACTAACATACTCAAAACTAAGAAAACACATTAGGATTTTTTTGATACATTAGGAAAAAGATATATAAGTAATTTTTGATTTGTAGGTTTCATCAAAACATCAATATGATGCACGGTGTAGCTAGTATAACTCAAAGTCTCTATGTTTATTTAAAAATGACATTAATTTTACTAAAAAGAACAGGTGACACATCGAAAACCGAGCAAACAAATTAGGATTGTTTTGAAAAATTATAAAAATGATTCATGATTAATTTTTGATGTTTAGGAGTCAACCACACCTCATTAAAACTCACAATGTGACATGTATGACTCCAAGTGGGTATTTTTATTGAAAATTGACATTAATTTAGGTAAAAAAGAACTAGTGACATATGAAAACCAAGAAAACACATTCATATTGTTTTGATAATTTAGGAAAACGATCCATGGGTCATTTATGATGTGTAGGAATCAACCCCACTTAAGTATGATGCACGATGTGACCAGTATGACTAAAAGTGTCTGTTATTAGTTTAAATTTGATATTTTAATCAAAACATGTCACGCACTGAAAACCATGAAAATGAACTCTAATTATCTTGATAATTTAGGACATTGATTTATAAATATTTATGAAGTAGTATCACATCAAAACAACACATGATGCGATCAGTATGACTCAAAATGTGTGTTTCTATTTTGAAATGACATTTTAGAAAAAAAAACTAGTATACTGGAAACCAAGAAAACACATTCGAATTGTTTTGATACTTTAGAAAAATGATCTATTAGTCAATTATGATGTGTATAAGTCAACCCCACCTCAATAAGATGCACGGTGTGATGGATATGACTCCAAGTGTGTTTTTTTTTTAATTAATAATAATTTAATTAGAAAAGAAAAAGTAACATACTAAAAACCAAGAAAAAAAAGTTAATATTATTTTGATACATTGGTAGAATAATCCATGGGTAATTTTTTATGTATAGGAATCAAACCCACCACAATATGATTCACGATGTGATCTGTATGACTAAAAGTGTTTTTTATCATTTTAAAATTGACATTTTATTTCAAAACGTGTCACTCACTAAAAACCAAGAAAACGTGATCCAATTGCCCTAATTTATTATAGTGATTCATAAGTAATTTTTGACGTGTATTAAGTAGTCTCATGTCAAACCGAAGCATGATGAGACCGGTATGACTCAAAATGCATGTTTCCATTTTGAAATTACAATTTAGTAAGAAACACAACTAACATACTAAAAACTAAGAAAACACATTAGGATTGTTTTTATACTTTAGTAAAATGATCCATGAGTCATTTTTGATGTCTAGGAATCAACAAAACCTTAATCCGACATACAGTGTGACCAGTATAACTCCAAGTGTGTATTTTTATTTAAATTTGGCATTAATTTTTTGTAAAAAGAGCAAGTGACATACGGAAAACTAAGAAAACACATTCATATTGTTTTTATAATTTATAAAAATATTCCATAAGTCATTTTTAATGTGTATGAATCAATAAAAACTCAATCTGATGCATGGTGTCATGAGTATAACTAAAAGTATCTGTTATCATTTTAAAATTTAAATTTTAGTTCAAAATGTGTTACTCACTGAAAACCAAGAAAACATGCTTCAACTGTATTGATAATTTAGGAAAGTGATTCATAACTCATTTTTTATGCATATTAAGCAGTCTCACATGAAACTGATGCACTTTTCAACTAGTATGACTCAAAATGATTTTTTCCATTTTTAAACGACATTTTAGTACAAAAACACAACTAACATACAGAAAAATGAGAAAATTTATTCTTATTTTTTTTACTTTAGTAAAATTATACATGTGTCATTTTTTACATTTAGGAGTCAACCGCACCTCAATAAGATTCTTGTGTGACTGATATGACTCCAAATGTGTCTTATTATTTAAAATTGACATTAATTTAAGTATGAAGAATAAGTGACAAAAATAAAATTGAGAAAACACATTAATATTGTTTTGAAACTTTAGCAAAATGATCTGTGAGACATTTTTTATGTGTAACAATCAACCCCAACTCAATTAGACACACGGTGTGACTGGAATAACTAAAAGTTTCTGATTTCAGTTTAAAATTGACATTTTAGTTCAAAAAATGTCACTCACTGAAAACCAATAAAATGCGCACTGATTGTTTTGATAATTTAGGAAAATAATTTAAAAGTAATTTTTGATGTGTATGAGGTTGTATGACATCGAATTGATGCACGATGTAACTGGTATGACTCAAAATTCATGTCTCTCTTTTGAAATGACATTTTAGTGAAAAAAACCCAAGTACAATACTAAAAACCACAAAAATGAATTTGGATTGTTTTTCTAATTTAGAGAAATGATCCATGGGTCATTTTTTCATGTAAGAATCAACCACAAATCAATATTACATACGGTGTGATGGATATAACTCTAAATGTGCCTTTTTATTTAAAATTGACAATAATTTTAGTAAAAATAACAAGTGACATACTGAAAACCAAGAAAACGCATTCATAATGTTTTGATACTTTAGTAAAATGATCCATGAGTCATTTTTGATGTGTAGGAATCAATAAAACCTCAATATGATGCACTCTGTGACCAGTATGAGTAAAAGTTTCCATTAAAAGATTAAAATTGAAATTTTAATTCAAAACATGTCACTCACTGAGAACCAAGAAAATGTGCACCGATTGTATTGATAATTTAGGACAACAATTTATAAGACATTTTTATGTGTACAAATTAGTCTCATGTCAAACTAACATAGATGCGACCGGTATGACTCAGAATGCGCGTTTCTAGTTTGAAATGACATTTTAGTAAACAACACAATTGGCATACTGAAAACCATAAAAATGCTTTTGGATTATTTTTATAATTTAGGGAAATGATCCATGAGTCATTTATGACGTGTTGGAATCAGCCACACCTCAATCTCATGCACAGAGTGATTGGTATAACTATAAGTGTATCTTTATATTTAAAATTGACATTAATTTTAGTAAAAAAACAAGTGGCATACTGAAAACTGAAAAAACATGATCATATTATTTTGATACTTTAGAAAAATTATTCATGTGTAATTTGTGATGTATAGGAATCAACCACACTTCAATTTGATTCATTGTGTTCCCTGTATGACTAAAAGCATCCATTATTAGTTTAAAATTGACATTTTAGTTCAAAACATCTCACTCTCTAAAAACATAGAAAATGCATTACAATTATCTTTATAATTTAGGAAGGTGATTTATAAGTCATTTGTGATGTATATGAAGCAGTATCACATAAAACCGACGGACGATGTGGCCGATATGACTCAAAATGCATGTTTTTAATTTGAAATGACATTTTAGTAAAAAATTACAATTAACATACTAAAAACAGTGAAAACACATTTTTATTGTTTTGATACTTTATTAAAATGATCCATGACTGATTTGTGGTAGGTAGGAGTCAACCACACATCAATATAATGCACGATGTGACTACTATGACTCCAAGTGTGTCTTTTTATTTAAAATTGACATTAATTTAATTAAAAAAGAAAAGGTGACATCCTAAAAACAAGAAAAACATTCAGATAGTTTTGATACTTTATGAAAATTATCCATGATTTATTTGTGATTTGTAGAAATCAACCCCACCTCAATCTGATGCACGATGTGAACGGTTTGACCAAAAGTTCCCGTTATCAGTTTAAAATTGATATTTTAGTTCAAAACATGTCACTCACTGAAAAATAAGAAAACATGCTTCGATTTTCATGATAATTTAGGAAAGTGATTCATATATCATTTGTGTTATGTATAAATAATGTTCATGTCAAAACGATGCACGGTGCAACTGGTATGACTCCTAATGTGTGTTTCTAGTTTGAAATGACATTTTAGTAAAAAATCACATACGGCATTCTGAAAACTAAGTAAATACATTTGGATTGTTTTAATACTTTAAGAAAATGATCCATGATTAATTTTTGATGGGTAAGAATCAACCACACATCAATCTGACACATAGTGTGACTCGTATAACTCCAAGTGTGTTATTTTATTTAAAATTAATGTTAATTTTAGTAAAAAGAACACGTGACATACTGAAACCCGAGCAAACACATTCAGAATATTTTGATACTTTTAGACAACTGTCTATAAGTCATTTTTGATGTGTAGGAATCAACCACACCACAATCTAACGCACGGTGTGACCGATATGACTCCAAATATATCTTTTTTATAAAATATTGATATTTTATTAATGTATTATTTCATAATAATGTTTAATTTATTTCATTATAGTATTTCTAACATAATATTTGTTTTCTTATATATGTGGAATCATTTACTTGGGTAGAGATGATTTGTTCCACAACTGATACAATATGCGGACATTTTTTAGAGGGGATCATAGGCGAGAAAAGATGAAACATTAATATTTTTAAATGTTTGGTGGATAATTATAAATGTAAATATATAAAACATTGTTTGAAATGTATATAGCAATGTTTTTTGTATACGCCCTGGTCTTATATTTTTGTATTCCTGGTGTCACATTAAATATATATAGCATTTTTTGAAATTACTGGTTTTTGTTTGGTGACCTGTGATATTAATAGCACATTGCTGCCAGCTAGGCCTTTATTACCACTAAAAAGAGCACTGATAAATGGTTTCCTTTATCAGTGCTAAAATAACAGTGATAAAGGGTGGTCCTTTATCAGTTTTGTTTTTCACACGGATAAAGGACTCTCTTTATCAGCGTTGCGATTAACAGCATTTTTTAGCGCTGTTAAAAGTTATTTTTCATGTTATTAAAGGGAATATGTGTAGTAGTGCATTCATATTGTATTGGTATTTTAGTATAACGATTCATAAGTCATTTGTGACATGTATGAATTATTTTTAGCTCAATCCAATACAAGGTGTGCCGAATATGACTCAATGTGTCTATTTTTAGTTCAATTAAAAATACACGTCACATACTCAAAATAGAGTAAATATGTTCATATTGTTTTGATACTTCAAGGAAAGGATATATAAGTTATTTGTGACATGTATGAACCATCTTCACCTCAATCCAATACATGGTGTGATTGGTATAACTCAAAATGTGTGATTTTAGTTTCAAATTGACATTTAATTAATGTATTTTATCATATTTAAATTTAATTTATTTCATAATATTATTACTAAAATAAGAATTTTATTTTTTTTATTCATGTGCACTATTTTTCATTGTTTGACAACTATTAGTATGATTGGGATTTTTTGAGAGGGAGTCGGGGACCAAAGGCAATGAAATATTGATGTTTTGAATGTTTGTGATAAATTTTACTTACCATTGTAATTGTACAAATCAATATGTTTGAAATGTTTATAATATGGTGTTTTTTATTATATTTATGAGTTAAATTTAATTTACACTAAATATTTTGTTTGATGGTGGAGTGTGGTATAATTTTTAACCGCATTACACTAGCATGACCTTTATTAAACCCATAGTCTTTTTAGGATTCTCACGATAATAATAATCTTTTAGCACTGATAAAACCCTTTTTTCACACTACTGATAATCCATTAGTGTCGTTTGATAATAAAAAATAATAATTTTATTATTTTGTCATTTGAGTGGATTCAGGTACAGTTTCCCCGTAAAACAAGTAAGATACAACAACAGAACAATGAATGGGTTTATTATACAAAATCACATGATTGCATGGCGATCGAGGATGGTCAATACATGAAGATGACGCACTTCATCAATTGTGATGGAGGCATGGCTTGGGCCACCCCCACTATAGGTTCGGTAACCACCACGGTTGTGACTGGGGCCACGAGGGTGTTTTTAAAATGGGTTTTTTGAAGAAAAAAAACAAAACGGGATAGGGTTTCAACTATTTTTAAAAATGGGTCTAGAGATCTGTGAACCACATTCCCACATGTCCCCTCGCCAGGAATCGTGAACGGGATTTACGCATCCATTGTAAAGTTTATGAATGAAGTGCAAACCTCATTCACGCATCCTATAGAATGTTTTATTTCTTTTTTATTTTTTATTTTATTTTTTATTTTATATATATATATATATATATAACAAAATGTTTCATCAAAAATTATCTTCCCTTTAATATCCAACAATACTCCCATTACAGCAGTCTAGATTCGGACAGAATCAATCACCCAGGGCACTCTTTTAGAAGAGGGATTTCCTGGAAATTATTCTGCATTTCTGATATGGGATTCAGGTTCTCCCTTTCCTATGTAGAACATTCAACATTTCCGATGTGGGATTCGGTTTCAAGTACATGACTTTGAAAGATTATAAAATAAAAACTATAAGATCAATAAAAATGAAACATAAAACAAGGATTAAACATATAAGAAAGAGTTGAAAATAGAAATAATTTCTTATAAAATGATGATGACTAAAAATTACAAGCTTTTAAAACCACCAACTTGAAACATAAAAATGTTTCAAGTACGTGTCTTTGAAAGCCTATAAAATACAAACTATATGAATAATATGAATGAAACTTAAAACATGGATTAAACATATAATAAATAGTAGAAAAAAAAATATTTTTGTAAAAAATGTTGATGAAAAATAATTTATAAGCTTTCAAAACCACCAATTTGAAACTTAAAAACGTTTCTAGTATGTGGATTTGAAAGCCTATAAAATTAAAAATATAAGACCAATAGAAATGAAAATTAAAACATGGATTAAACATATAAGAAATAGTTAATAATTAATTAGTTAATTAGTAATATAATTATTAATTATATAATTATTAGTTAATTATTAATATCATTATTAATTATATAATAATTAATTAGTAATATAATAATTAATTATATAATAATTAATTAGTTAATTAGTAATATAATTATTCATTATATAATAATTAAGTATTTAACTAGTAATATAATTATTAGTCAAATAATTATTCATTAGTTAATTAGTAAATTAGTAATATAATAAATAATTATAATTATTCATTATAATTATTAGTTATTAATTATTAATAATTAATTATATAATAATTAATTATTTAATTTGTAATATAATTATTAATTATATAATAATTAATTAGTTGACTAGTAATATAGTTTTTAATTATTAATATATGTTTTAATTATATAGTTAATAATTATATTACAAATTAACTAATAAATTATTATATTATTAATAATTATATATTAATTAACTAATTAATTATTATATAATTAATTTTTAATAATTAATCATTATATTAGAAATTAAACATTTATAATTAATAATTACAAATTACAAATTATAATTAATAATAATATTATGAATTATAATTAATAATTATATCACTAATTATAATTAATAATTATATTACTAATTATAATTAATTATTAAATTACTAATAAAATAATTATTTATTATATAATTAATAATTATATTACAAATTAACTAATTATTTATTATATAATTAATAATTATATTAATAATTAACAAATTAATTATTATATAACTAATAACTAATAATTAAAAATTAAAAATTATAACGAATAATTATATTACTGATTAACTAATTAATTATTATATAATTAATAATTACTAATTATAATTAGTAATTATATTATTAATTATAATTATTAATTATATTAGAAATATATTTAATAATTATATTACTAATTAACTAATTCATTAGTATATAATTAATAATTATAATTATAAAATTATATTAAAAATAAATTATTTCATAATTAATAATTTTATTACTAATTAACTAATTAATTATTATATAATTAATAATTACTAATTATAATTAATAATCATATTACTTATTATATTTAATAATGATATTACTACTTAACTAATTAATTATTATATAATTAATTATTATATTACTAATTAACTAATTAATTATAATATAATTAATTATTAATTATTAATAATTAATAATTATAATGAATAATTATAATTACTATTTATATTACTAATTAATTATTTATTTATATCATAATTAATAATTATATTACAAATTAACTAATTAATTATTATATAATAAATAATAAATAATTATAATTAATAAATATATTACTAACTATCTAATTAATTATTATATAATTAATAATTAATAATTATAAAATAATAATTAATAATTAATAATAAATATTTAATAATTAATAATTACCGATTAATAATTATAATGAATAATTATAATTAATAATTAATAATTATAATTAATAATTATATTACTAATTAACTAATTAATTATCAATTAATAATTATATTATGAACTAACTAATTAATTAGTATATAATTATATTACTAATTAACTAATTAATTATTTTATATTAAATAATTAATAAATAATTATTGATAATTAATAATTAATAATAGTATTAATTATTTACTAATTAATAATTACTTTACTAATTAAATAATTAATTATTAACTATTTCTTATATATTTAATGCAAGTTTTAATTTTCAATTATATTGGTCTTATAGTTTTTATTTTATAGACTTTTAAAGCAACGTACTTGAAACATTTTTATGTTTCAAATTGGTGGTTTTGAAAGATTATAAATTATTTTTTATTAACATTTTTTAAGATTTTTTTATTTTCAATTATTTCTTATATGTTTAGTCCATGTTTTAGGTTTCATTCATATTGGTCTTCTAGTTTGTAATTTATAGTCTTTCAAAGACACGTACTTGAAATATTTTTATGTTTCAATTTGGTGGTTTTGAACGCTTGTAAATTTTTAATCATCAACATTTTTTACGATTTTTTTCAACTATTTATTATATGTTTAATCCATATTTTATGTTTCATTTATATTGGTCTTATAGTTTTTATTTTATAATCTTTCAAAATTGTGTACTTGAAACAGAATCTCACATCGGAAATGCATAATGTTCTGCGTAGGAAAGGGAGAATAAGAATCTCAAATCAGAAATACAGAATGATTTTCAGGGTAAACTCACTTATAAAAGAGAGCCATGGGTGATGGTTTCTGTCAGAATCCAGAATACTGTAATGGAATTACTGTTGGATATTAAATAGTAGATAAATTCTGCAGATAATTTTTGTTTTCTTTATATATATATATATATATTTAACAAAAAAACAAAAAAAACTTAATAATAATTTTAAGAAAAATAGTATAAAAAAATAAAACATTTTGTATGATCCGTGAACCCTGTTTACACATCCTTCAAAAACTTCATGAAGGATGCGTGAACGGAATTCACACATCTCGGGACCCATTTTTAAAAATATTAAGAACCTTATCCCATTTTGATAAAAAAATAAAAAACCCATATCTAAAAAAACCTGCCACGAGGGCTGGGTCCCCTGCCCTGGGTTCTATAAGTGAAGGGCTTATGACCAGGATCGTTGGGACTAGGACCCCACCGAGGGTTCGGTAAGCGACGAGCTTATTCTCGGGGCCTCTAGGGATGGGGTTGGAGGTCTTGATGGCCCCCACCAAAAGCCCCTCCCAGAACCCCTCCACAACACTCCTGGTGTGCCCCTAGTATGGTGTCACATCAAACAGCTGACCTTGGCTGCCCATAGTGGTGCTCAACAGCACAAAAGTGAGCTTCACGGGCCTCACCATGCTATGCTTCCTAAATAGAAGAGAGTGAGACACTCCAGAGAAGGAAAATCACAGTTGATGTTATAATAGCAATGGGGACGGCTTAATAAATGCACTGAGATTTAGGGTTTGGCATGGGGTATATATACTTGGTGCGTGGAAGCAGAGGAATTCAAAAAAATTCAACGGTCAGGAAGCTGCTTTCTGGTTTCTAGGATGGGAAATGGGTAAGTGACTTTCACACATCCATGCATATTCTCACTAATTTTCAATAATATCTTTAATAAGGAAAAAGGTTCATAAACACTTAAGGCCACTTCATTTGACAATTGACCCAAAATAAGGATGTTTAGTCGATGCCTCTGGGCCACATTTAAAAACCATACTCGATGTGGGAATAAAAAGGGAGTTCGAGTCTCTAAAATTTTATTATAAAATATGAATTTTCATAATTTCATATTTATTCAAAAAAACATCCATCTATATGAATTATCACATGTGGATGTCATAAATCATAATGAATGTGGCTTATTCATTTCCCAAAAAATTCTCTTCATATGATCAAACCATTCGTATTCCTATAATTGGATCTATTTCATAGGAATTAATTTTGTCCATTGTATCAAGCCTTTTGAAATCTATAAATATGGTGACATGTTAATGGAATAAAATGTGTGTGTGTGTGATTTTGGGTGGCCATATACTTGTATTCGTTCCTTCCTATTTTATTGTGTTTGAAACATTTTATTTCATCATTGTCATCCCGAGCATTCGACATTGTTATACGCTTTCGCTTCACTAAGCATTCAATCGACAAATTTCACAACACGTTATCAGCACGACTACTTTGCAAAGGAAAAAACATTTAGTCATACCGGTAAGATAAATTTTCCATAGTGAATATTGCGGAGCATGGATTTATCCCTCTTAACATTTCTGGAAAGAATTACATGTTGTGGATTCTGGATGCAGAGATGAACCTTGACGCAAATTCCCTTGGCTAAGTAATTTATGTTGACAATCACACTTCTGCTCAAGACCATGTCTGAGCTCTAATATTCCTCCTTTATCACCTACATGAGGATCTGAAGAATGATTAGCTCACGGTGAAGGATCCTTTAGTGTTGTGGCAGAAACTCAAAGAGCGGTATGATCACCTTCAAATTGTAATACTACCAAGATCATGGTTTGAGTGGAGTCATTTACGATTCAAATATTATAAATCGATAAGTGAATACAACTCCTGAATATTTAAAATGACATCACAACTATAATTATGTGGAGATATTATCACTAATACTGATATGTTTGAAAGAACTTACTCTACTTTCCTTGTCTCAAATTTCATTCTGCAATAACATTATCATGAGAAAGTTTTTACAATATACTTTGAATTACTTTCATGCCTTCTTGTTACTGAACAAAATAATGATCTCTTGATGATAAATAATGAATCATGGCCTATTGGTGTGGCTCCATTCCATGAAGTGAATGTGACTTCCTTTAATCAAGGTCATAGAATGAATCAACGGAATCGAGGCTAAGGAAAGTCAGTTGCTCGTTGTGGCCATACACCAAATGAGAAGGGGACAGGGCACCACCAGTAGTGGTCCAATAATGAACAACAAAAAATCAATAAAGCAAAAAAGCAATGAATGTATTTGCTTTAGATGTGTTATGATGGGGAATTGGTCACGTACACGTCATACGTCAAAGAATTTTTTTGATCTTTATTAAGAATCTATTAAAGGAAAGGAAAAGATTGTTGAAGCAAAATTTTTTGACCAGGATTTGAAATATGATGAAGATATTAAAAACATTGATATTTCTGATTATTTTTCACACCCTAAAAGTGATGAGTATATAGATAAATAATGAATGTTAATGACATAATTGAAGTTTGTTTTTTGGTTTTTATATTCTTTTGGTTGAAATAAACAATGGTTTTTGGATGTGTAATATTTTTAAATATTACATATATCATTTTGGTTTCATTTATTTAATTCCTTATATGCATGTTGATTTTCTTTAATATAAATGGATGATATAAATAGGTCCATTGGAAATAATTTCCATAATGAATATGTTTTCTTGTAGACAGTGCAATGATGCACAAAATTCTTAAACATGATAAATATTTTATCACTGTTAAAATGGGTAGTTCCCATCTATGTACTTTAACTGGCAGTGTGAAATTACTTGAGGGCTCTGGAAGAGAAAGAATATGCCTACATGGTGGTTCAATAACTATGATAAATAATGCTTTGTTTTCTCCTAAGTCTCGGTTCAATTCTCTATGTTTTAAAGATATTCGTAATAATGGATATCACAACAAGACCATAGATGAAAATGGGGTTAAATACCTCTATATAAGAAGAATTAAAAATGAGAACAAATTGATTCATGAGAAGCTTTTAAGACTTCAATATGGATTATACTTTATTAATCTTTGTAAAATTTAATCAAATAGGTTAAACCACATGTTTACCAACCAGGATACATTTGTTTTGTGGCATAACAGTTTGGGTCATCCTAGATCAATAATGAAGAGGAAAATAATTAAATGTACGCATGGTAATTCATTGGAAGATAAAAAGGGTTCTTACACCCCATGATTTCTCATGTTCTGCTAGTTCTCAAGGAAAATTAATCATAATACCATCACTATCAAAGATCCTGACCTAATCCCCGATGTTCATTGACCAAATTTATAATGATATATGGGGACCAATTTATCCACCATGTAGATCATTCAAATATTTTATGATCATGATCGATGCGTCAACTCGATGGTCCCATGTGTAGTTTTTGTCCACTCTCAACCAGACATTTGTAAAATTACCTACCCAAATAATAAGTATAAGGGAACAATTCCCTGATTATTCAATCAAGCATATTAGGGTTGATAATGCTGGTGAATATTAATCTCATGATTTTAATAATTATTATATGTCATTTCGAATAAGTGTTGAATACTTTATAACTCATGTTTATACACAAAATGGTCTAGTTGAATCATTTATAAAGAGATTACAATTTACCACTAGACCGTTACTTATGAAAACTAAATAGCCCATTTTGGCATGGGGCATGAAATTTTTCATGCAACGGTACTGCTTCAAATAGAACCATCAAGCTATCATGATTATTACCCATAGTAATTCTCTTGTGGGTATGAACCAAATATTTCATACTTAAGGATATTTGGTTGTTCTGTATATGTGCCTATAGAACCCCTACAATGAATAAAAATGGGATACCAAAATAGATTGGGGATATATGTTGGTTTTGATTATCCCTAGATCATTAAATGTCATGATATTATGAAAAGAGATGGATTCAAAACAAGATTTTCTTGATTTTCATTTTGATTAAAAATTATTTCCAACAGTCAAAGGGGAAAATCAATCGACTTCAAAAGAAATATCATGGAAAGTGACTTCATTGTTACATCTTTATCCTCATACAAATATGAGAGAACATGAATTTCAAAAGATCATTAATTTTCAAAATTTAGTAAATCAATTTCATAATGCATTCAATAATTAAAAATGGGTTAAAAATCATATATAACTACTATGAATGCACCAGTAAGAATAGATGTCCTGGAAGGATAATCTGATGGTATTACTAATAATGCATTGAAACCGCACCTGAAGCGTGCGAGACCACTTGGTTAAAAAGATAAAAATATCTATCAAATAAAGGGGAAACAACCTATGTTGGTTGAAGATATGAATTCATTTGAAGATAATATAAATGTACTAGAAGCATATGAACATGATCAAGAGGATATTTCAATAAATTTAACCAACACTGGAAGATATTGGAATCGAGTAGAGAACATTATTGACAGCACATTTTCATACAATGTATCCCTTAAAATTATGGATGAGGATCAAGAACCAAAAAAAACTAATGAATTTCATTAAAGGACATATTGGGATAAATGGAAAGTGTCAATCCAATCTGAGCTATAATCACTCACTAAATGTGAGGTTTTTGTGTCAATCATGAAAACCCCTAAAGGGATTAATCCTATTGAATACAAATGGGTATTTTTTAGAAAAAGAAATGAAAATAATGAAGTAATGAAATATAAATAATGACTAGTTTCTCAAGTCTGATAAAAAAACCCAAGATTTATTATGATGAAACATATTCTCCTACAATGGTTGTAATGACCTTTCGGTATCTCATGACATTTTTTGTATATGTGAAACTTGAATTACACTTGATGGATGTAGTGTCTTCATATATTTATGGTGATATTGATAATGATGCTTACATGAAAATCCTAGAAGGATTCAAATTGCTGACAATTGTCCTGGATCTTGAGATCATTATTCAGTTAAGTTGAATAAATCATTATACGGATTAAAGAAATCTGGGCATATGTGGTATAATCATTTGAGTAAATATTTGACAAATAAAGGTTATAAAAATGATCTAATCTGTCCATGTGTCTTCATTCGGAAGATTGGATCTGAATTTGTGATAATTGTAGTATACATTGGTGATTAAATATAATTGGGAATAATGATGAACTTTTTTTGGCAGTTGAATATTTGAAGAAATAATTTGAAATGAAAGAATTTGGAAAGAAATTTTTTTACCTTGGATTAAAAATTGAGCATCATAACGATGTAATTTTTGGTCATTAATAACATTATACTTCTAAAGTCCTACAAAGATTTAATATGAGTGATTCGCATTCATTAATTACCCCAATGGTTGTACGATATCTTGATTGTAATAATGATCCTTTTAAACCACGAGTGGATGATGAAGAACTATTTGATCTTGAAGTACCATATCTGAGTGCTATTGGAGCACTGATATACCTGTAAAATAAATCAAGACTTGATATATAATTTTCTGTAAATTTATTGGAAAGGTATAGTACTTCTCCTACTCGTTGTCATTGGAATGGTATCAAACATGTATTACAATACCTTCAAGGGTCAAAAGTTTGGGGGTTAATTTATTTCAAAACATAAGAACCAAAGTTGATTAGTTATACTGATGTTGGATACTTTTATGATCCACACAAATCAAGATCTAAAATTAGATATGTTATACAGTTTGTGGAACTGCTATTTCTTGGCATTCTACAAAACAAACCAGTATTGCGACTTCTTCCAACCATGCTGAGTTGATTTCTATTCATGAAGAAAGTTGAGAATTTGTTTGTTTGAGATCTGTTATTAATAATATTAGAGATAGTTTTGGATTAGAAATATATAATAATATTCCCACCATATTATACGAAGAGAATGTTGCTTTCATAGAATAGTTAATAACTGGGTTTATTAAAGGTGAAAGAACAAATCATATCTCACCAAAATTATTTTTAACTCATAACCTTCAAAATAATGGTGAGATTTATTTCTAGAAAATAAGGTCTTATGACAATCTCGTAGATTTTTTCACAAAGTCATTTCCAACTTCAACAATTGAGAAATTGATTTATAAAATTGGAATGAAAAAACTAAAAATTCTATCATGATTTTATGAGGGGGTGTTGGGAAAAATGTACTCTTTTCCCTTAATTAGTTTTTCCCAATGTGTTTTTTGATAATGTTTTTAATGAGGCGCCATATCATGGAATCATATTAATCTGGATTCACTTCTTTTTCTCCAATGGTTTGTTTTAAGTGAAGACTTGTATTAGATTCAATAGGATTATGACATCCAAGGGGGGTGTTATGAATTATCATTAATTATGTGGATGTCATTAATCATAATGAATTAGTTCTATTCATTTCCTAACAAATCTATTTATATGGCCAAAACCACTTACATTACCACTATTTTATCTAATTTATAGGAATTAATTTTATCTTTTGGATCTTGCCTTTTGTAATCTATAAATACGATGACATGTTAAAGGAATAAAATGTGTTTGTGTGTGTCTGATTTTGTGTGGCCATATACTCATGGTCTTTATATCCTGTTCTATTATGATTGAGATGTTTTACTTCATTATCGTCATCCCGAGCAATCGACATCTTTATAAGCTTTTTCTATGCTTCGCCTTCAAGCGACAAATTTTACAACACTGTGAAATATATATATATATATATATATATATATATATATACATATATATATGGGTTGGTGCATGGTTCTGGGTTGACAATCCAATGTGTATGTGATTGGATATTATATTTGGATGCCAAGCAACTAATTTTCCTCACAACTACCTGGAAAGTGGGACCCACTTATTTGGATTTCATTTTATGAAAAATCCCATTTAAGAAATCTTATTTCCCTTATGAAATTTTAATTATCATTAATTTTCATGAATAGAAAACGATTAAGATGAAAAATTGACATGATCAATTTAATATTTTAAGAATTATTTTATGAGCTTAATTTTGGAATTAATAAATCTTCATTTAATGAAATATTAATACTACACATTGCACAATATATTAAGTTTTATCCTTTATCACCGCTAGCTAAAATCATTTATAAAGATGGTGACTTTATAAACACTAAAAAAAGGCTCATAAATGTAGTGATTTTTTAATTCTTTTTTAGGGTTGATAAAAATACGTTTTATCAATGTTTTTTTCTAGTAATAATAAAAGGGGGATTTTATTAGTGCTATTTTGGCATTGATAAAATGTATATTTGATAAAAAAAGTATATATCATTAAAAATTATATATTAATATATTTATATTGAATCAAATATAATATATTTTATTAGATACAATTTATACAAAACTAAATATAGATATTTAATAAAAAATAGTTTATAAAATCATTAAATTGTAATATTAATCGACTATTTACTAGTTATTAATGGTTAATAGTGATTTAATGAAAATTATATAATATTAAAATTTAGTAAATTAATAAATGATCTAATATTAGTTGAAAATTTGATTTAAAATTTCAAATGACCATAACATTTAATTCAGATGTCTCTTTGGTATCTACCAAATATAAAATTTAATCATGCAAAAAAATCTAACACATGGTGACTAAAGGGGGGCCTTGGCCAGTGTTTCTTAGATGTCGAATAGCCTAAGTATCTCAATTTTTGAACATTTGATGAAATTTGAGTCTCATTTGGGGGAGTCTTATTATCTTTTTTATGTGGGGAATAAATGTATCCTTAGGTCTTACAGTCGTATGAATATTATAGTGATTAAATGTTATCATTTTTCATATAGTAGTGTTATTTATAATCATCACTAGCGCTTAAATGATTTTTCACATCAGGTTTTTCTCCTTTTCATGTTGGTTATTAAGTGACCAATACAACAAAAATAGTTTTTTTGCCGCACTACCCTTTAACAGTACAAAAAAAAACTGATAAAGGGTACTTTTAGCAACGCTATTAAAATTACCCATTTATCAGTGCTTTTTTAGTATCACTGATAAAGTGGGGTTTTATCATTGACTTTTTCACTAGTGCTGATAAAGGGTGTATTTCAAAAAATCATTAAAAAAATATATTATATATAAATGTATAAATATATTTATATTGATATAAATATAATAAATATATTTATATTGATATAAATATAATAAATATATTTTAAATATGTTTTAGATAAGTATAAATAGACATTTACACTTAATATATAAGATATTTAGTGAAAATGAATTATAAAATATTTGAAAAAATATATTATTAATTAATAATTTTCTAATCATTATCAAGTAATAATCATTTAACAATAATTCAAAGACACAAAAAAGAAAAATAATAATAAAAGATCTAAAATAAGTTGAAAACGTAACTCAAAGGACCATAAATTCTGATTTGGGTGTCCGTTTTAGCTCTACCATATATTAAATTGAATCCTACGATAATCTCTAAGCATTAATAATATAGAAAAACCCTTTTTCATATTTTTATAGGCTAAAAAATGTCCATAAGGTATCCAAAACTGAGTTTTTAGTCGGGATACACATTTTTTTTGATATTCGATGGAATTCCAACCTCATTTAAGGGGGTCTTTTTTCCCCATTTCAATGGGGAATGAATTTATTCATAGGGATTATATTAATATTGATATTATGACTTTGAAATTTTATCATTTTTCACAAGTTAATTTTATTTATAATCAAATATATAACAATATATACATATATTTTTATATATTCACACATAAAAATTTAATTTTATAAATAAATAATTAAACATATTTATATATAAAATATATTTCTCAATATATAAGCCTTACCTAAATAAAAACTAAACTCCATTTTATTTAAAATAAAAATATATGAATATTTAAATACTTATATAATGTCTGTGTTTGTGTATTATTGTGTGTCTGTATTAACAAACTAATATATATAATCTATTTATTCTAACATATTAATATATATATTAATATATAATATATGTAAATATATACCTAAATATATATAAATATGTATAATTATACTTATATATACACATATAATATATATATATGTGTGTGTGTGGTATATATGTATTTATTTATTTATAAACACAGAAAAACATATTTTCTAAATGTTTTTAAAACTAATATTATAAATTTATATTAATATGAAAATAAATATATGGATAAAAATATATAACTAAATATATATATATATATATATATATAGATATTAATATTTATTAATATACGAATAAATATATATATATATATATATATATATTAATATAACTATATATATTAATATAAATCCATATTAATATATGAATAAATATAACTAAATATGTATATAAATAAATATATATATCATTAACTGGAGAACAAAACAAGATGGATGAGTGGTAAAGGTGTATGTGTGCAAGGGAGAGGTCTTAGGTTTGAATCCAAGTGGAGGTAGGGGTGCACAGGTGGGTGTAGGTGGCTAGTGATGTTAAATGGTGGGGGTGTTCACCTAGAATTGTTAAAGGGGTGGAGGTGGTGCGCATGAGTGGGGATACATAGCACTATTGAAATGGGGGTTAAGTACTATTAAAAGAGGCCTGGGACTACCCTATGATTTAATTATTTTGTTTTAATTTTGTTTTAATTTTTTTTTACTTTTATTGGTTCTTTTTTTAGTGTAGATAAAAGGGGTCTTTAGCAGCATTTTTTTAGCACTGATAAAAGGGGGACACTTTTAATAGCACCACGATTATTAGTGATTTTTTAGAGTTGATAAAACTAGTTTTGTAGTAGTGGACATTAATAGAGGTGGCTTTGTAAATTTCTTTTTCACGATGGTTAAATAAAACCAACATTATAAATTAATATCTGTTATTGGTTTTCCAAGTAGTTTATTCTATAACTGATGTGGAAAACTATTTTTCACATCAGTTATCAAATAACATACGTGAAAAACAATTTTTTTAAAAAAAATTGGACATTGATTTGTCATCCACCACAAAATCAGCCAAAAGAAATAAACAACATAAAATGTAGCATAAAACCAGAAAAAGACACTTATAATTGGACTTTCAAATTTACAATGTATATTAAAAATAAAAAAAATCAATCAAACTTATAAAGTGATTAGCTCATTAAATTTTTAAATGTCTCAAGTCCTCTACATTATATGGTCATAGGTCATCAAAAATCTACCAAATAATACAAAAATCATTTGATTTTATTTTTTAATAAAACAGAGGAAATATTAAGTAAATATTTATAAAGAAATCTAACCTTCTGAAACTTTGTAACTGTCTGAGATGAAATTATTTCATACATAAAAATTAAAACATAATATCCACATTATTTTTCACCTTCTTTTTTATGACATTGTTTTAATGATATTTTAATTAAAAATTATCATTTTAAGTAATATATCCAAAATTTAGAAATTTTAACTGAAAATTCATCTTAGATTATACAAATTTGATCTTGGAGCTCTTATTTATTGTTGTATCTCTAAATAAATTCCATTCCCTATTTTAAAATAATATTAATAAAATAAATTTTATTCATTATAATATAAACAAGTATTAAATTAATCAATCTTATGTGTTCAATACATTCTGAAAACTTTCTCTCACTTCACCATGGATAGATCATAGCCAATAAAATATCTTTTCTCTTGGACAAAAAACATCCAAAATCCGATGAACAATGATATAAAATAAAACATAATATGAGTTTTTAATATGTCAAGTGATATATAAGAATTTATGAGAAAAAAGGTTTCACACAATTCAAGATATGGAGACATCCAACACTAAATGATGATATTATTTGGAAATATTTCAGCTATATAAATTGTCATTTCTATATCAATCAATGTCAAAGCTATAAGAGAAATAAATCGCGGGTCCATAAATCCATATACATCTATCTTTTCATACTCTGTGCAAATTTTATTTAGATGCTTAATAAAAAGAAGACATAATTATAAAATTTCAATAAATTAAAAATAATATAAACATTTTATTAATCGACTTGCATGGATAAAAATTTCACTGTGTTGATGCCCAATTGATCTATAGCTATAAGCTTCATGATATCATTTTGGAAGAACCCAATAGTAATTGCACTCCCATAAACTATAACATCAATTAGAATCTCATATACTCCCAATAATAAATTTGAATATGCTGATAATCTATCAAGACTAGAAGAATGTGTATTTGAAGTCATGATGCTTTGAATTTTTTGTTGTCTATATAATATTTATTTACCTTTAAAGTATTCATATAAAAAATTAGATAAATATATAAACATTAAAATGTGAAAACAAATTTAATAAAAAAATGAAATAAAATATAACATATATACATACCTCTATGATAATATGTCAAAGTGGTCTAGGTGAATAAACAAAAAAAGGAATGATACTTTTCCCAACTGTACTCACTTCATCTGTAGGACATGATTTTTTATCTATATATAATATCTTGTATGGTGACCCTATGTCGCTCTATCCCAATCTTCTAATGATGAATGGTATCACTAATATAATATATCATCCCATATGCAACAATATTATGAGGATCATAAATATATAACTCATAGTAACTTGGAAGCTATGAAGGAGGGCTGTAGGGGTAGGATAAGAAGGAGTGAGCTATAAAAAAAGATGTGTGGTTAGGATTAAAATAGAGAGTGGGATCTACTGGTGAAGGTGGTGGAGTCGGATTGGAAGGCCGAAACTGTCCTGGCATGTTTGAAATCATCGAAGGCACTAAATTTTTGATCCTATCCTTCATCGTCACTTAAATATCTTTACATTGTCTTCCAAAGAATCTTTTTTTATAAACATTCACCTTTGAAAAACCTTCCGAACATGGAAACAATTTTTTACCCATACACCTGTTGGGTATCCTTGTACACAACCCAGGTGTTTGGTATTTCCCAATGTTGTAGCTAAAATATCCTTTCTACCCTCAACAATAAAGGCCCCCTGTGTGATCTTCTCCTTAAGAGAATCCTGTATAGAATATTTGAAAAAATATTTAATGAATCAAAATAAATAAATAGTTGATTTAGTTTCAATAAATAAATAATGTAAAAATCTTACAATTTTATCATCTACCACTCTTGACTCTTTCATAATATATTTTCCTTTTTTTCTTATTCGAGTCCACTTCCATTTTTCATGTCTAGATGGGGGAACCTCAGCAAACCTTGCCGAATAAAATATCATCTTTTGAAGTTTTTATGCAGCATGTGTTCTTCCAATAACATATACCCACCCTAAGATAACGTATGAGGGTATAAATTTCTAGATTGAATCTTCTAACGAGATCCCCTTGATTTTTGTAAATTAAGAATTAAGAATAAAGAAATCATTAACACGGTCATTAATATAAAAAACTTATAAAAAGGTAACATTTCACTTACAAAAAATTCTTCTCATCATAAACTTTCTACAAATTTATTCCATGTATCTTAATCTATAAATGGATATATATTATATGGATTTTCATGTTGTCTATTTCGAAAAATGATCTGTGATGTTAGGGATGATTTAAAATCCTTCCATCTCCTAACATCTAATGATAAACATTTCTTCCTGACTCCTCCAGTATCTGGTATATCATATTTCATCTAATAAGAAAAGGAAAACATATATTACAATAAACATTTCAATATAAGTAAAATAATAACATTACTTTTTACTAAAATAGTCTCCCACAATTGGGATAATGTTTATTTTTGAACACTTCAGCAATTATCAAACAAAATACTAACTTTGTGTTTAGCATGTATTAATACAAAAGTCTTGAATTTTTTTGAATTTGGGACTATTGGAATATAATTACCATAAACTTCTATTGGTATCATTTGTTCCTAGCTACAAGAAACTAATTACTTTGGTAAATGTGTGTTCCCAAGTTTACCAAACCATCAACTCTTTTCCCCCATGGAAGTAGATATCTCATGTAAAGAAGGATGAGAAGGCTCGTCAATAGTAGAATGTGTACGTTCCTCCCCATAGGTATAAGTATGATCACCTCCAGAAATATATAATGGATTTGAGGATTGATATTTCATTATACTACAATTAAAATCAACATCAATTTGTACAAAATATACAAATACAACATCTACTTAAAAATGTAAATAAAAAATTAAAAATTATCAAACAAAAAGTAAACTAAACTAAACATAACATATTTTTTCCATATTTATTATAGTTAACAAAAATTATAACAATATTAGTGAGAGATAAAATTACATAAATTAATGATAACTACACAATATTAATGAGATATGAAATGAAATAGTAAAAATTCAACAACCTGAAAAATCATTTTTACAACGAAAATATTTTTCTTATAATATACTCTTATGCAAATATTTTTTTTTATATAAAATGTTAAATTTAAAATAATTTATTTTCAACAAAATCAATTAATAGATATGTTACATAAGGGTAAACATATAAAATGAGACAAAAACTAATATAAACAAACAAATTAACTAATTAGTTATAATAAGTGTTTAAATAAATAAAATAAATTTATAATATTTATCATATGAAAATTAAAAGTAAACCATAATTAGACATATGTTACCTATAATATTAGGAATATACTAAAGATTGTTTTCCAAAATTCCTTCATCATGATCATTCCATATGGAAAAAACCATTTCTACAACGTGATCATCAATATTATTTGTTAATCATTCCATTAAAGTACGAATCTCACATAAATCAACATCATCATCAAGTTTATCATCACCAATATACTTTCTTTTCTTATAAAATAAGAAACCACTTCATATCGGATTGATAAATAACATAGAAATGTTTTTCATGTGTTTCCATGATAAATGGATTTTTGTGTATTCTAATTTATTCAAATTGACTAGTTTCATTCCAAATTCATCATGTCGGACACTTTTTATTGATAAACCATTTACACTTAAACACTGAAACTTGAAATTTAATGTAATCAAACTCCCATATTTCTTCAAGGACTTCATAATATGCAGTTGATGTGAAGATTGGGTTTTTTCCTTTAACACTCAAAAATTTCATTACACATTTTAACACCAAAACACTACTATTTTTAAATGTACTTCTATTTTCTTGATGTTTTGATGAAAAGTATTTCCATTAATGTCATTCCTAGAACATGATATAAAATTTAAAATTTGACCGCCCAGTATCCATCTCAATGTTTCTGATGCATATGTTTTACCAATCACAGTCTCTTTAAACCATGGAAAAATGTTTTGTTATGCTCATTCAAAATCCACGTATCATTATTCTTTGGATTACTTTGTTTCAAAACATTAATATGCAATTTTATATATGGTTGAGAATCATATATATTATTCAATATGTATAAATGTGCCTTCTTTATCTATTAACGTCTCAACTATTTGACATTCAAGCCACTAATCCCCATTATCGCATAATTAACTTGTTAATACTGAGATTTAGGCAAACTGGTGTGCTCCACTATAGAAAAATTTCTTGTACAAAACACTGCAACCTCCTCAGAAATATACTTCTCAATAATGTATTCTTCAGGTTGATATGAATTCTTTACATACCCCTTCAATATCTTAATATACTTTTCAAAAGTATACATCCAACGTAGATATAAAGGTCTGAAAATCATTATTTCTCACACCAAATGAACCATTAAATGCACCATCATATCAAAAAAAGATGGAGGAAAATAAATTTTCAATTAAAAAATTATATAAACCACTTCCTTATCCAATGTGTTCACAGAATTCAAATCAATAACCTTATTACAAATGAAATTAAAAAATAACACACCATCATGATAATCATTCTAACATAGGTGGGAAATATTCCATGCAATGAAACTTGTATGATTTGTTTCATCATGACTTGACAATCCTGAGATTTCATACTCGTAAACTTCAAATAATTTAAAGACACAATCTTTTTAAAATTTTAATAACAACCATGTGGAATTTAGATATCATGAAGAAACTGAAAAAATATAATGTTCTCCCTCTTGGATAAGGTATGAAAATATGGGGGTAGGAATGTTCACCTTCCATCACAAGTGTGAGCCAACTCCAAACGTATTACCATTGAGATTAAATCCATTATTACATTCAACCCATATTTTGTTTTTCCTTTAACATATAATAGTGTTCTAATAAAAAAATCACATATATTCTTCTCTACATGAATTATATCAATTTTATGTTTCACATCATGATATCTCCAATATGGTAGCACAAAAAATATTGACAATTTCTTCCAAATATTTTTATCATTACTAGATATATATTTCTTTTTGAATGTCACATCAATGTTTTTCACCTTCTCAAAATATTGATTAGTTGATAAAGGAGTTGGAGTAATATCAAATTCAAGTGAGCCATTAAAATCCATTTTTAATCTTATATATGAGTGATCAATGGGAAAAAACATTCGAGGAAACATGTATACTATTTTTCTCCCATGATGTAGTTGATAACATGAAGTTCTTTGTTCGCAAATTAGACAAGATTTATACCCCTTAACACTATATCAATAAAAATTTTCATATACTAGGAATTCATTTATAGTGAAAATAATCATTGCATGCAGTTGAAAATATTCCTTTTTATAAGAAGAATACACTGTTATACCTTCTTCATATAATAGTTTCAAATCATCAATTAATGGTGATAAGAAAATGTCAATATCATTCCTAGGATATTTTGTTCCAAGAATCATTAAACTTAACATGACATATTTTCTCTTAATAAAAAATTCAAGATATAAGTTATAAATTTCAAATAAAATAGGCCATTAAAAATTAGTGCTACAAAGGCTTTGATATGGATTCATTCTATCTATGCACAAATCAAGTATGATATTTCTAACTTCATTTTATAATTTAGGAAACTGGTGATCAATTTTCTTCCACTATAGAAAATTAGATGGATAATGTATTTTTCAATCACATATCCTCTTATCAGCATGCCATATTAACCATTTTTCATCATTTGAACTAGAAAATAAATGTTTCAAATGAGAAATTATAGAAAGATACCCAAATGCCTTGGTAGGGGTCTCTATAACTTCTAAATTATTCTGTTATTTTTCTTTCAACTTATACCATGATGTACCACATTTAGGACACTTTGATAGAAACTAATATTCCTTCATATATAGAACATAGTCAATCGGGAAGACATGTATTTTCTTTTACCCCAATACCATTGGGTATAATATTTAATTGGATATATAATGTCAATCTAGAAGATCATTGTCTTTAGGAAGAACCTATTTCAACAATTGTAGCAGCTCTATAAAACTCTTATCACTCCACCCATGTTTCACATTTATGTTAATCAATGTTAACACCTTAAATAAAACCATATATTTCATACAACCCGGATAAAATGGTTTTTCAATATCACTATATAAATGATTGATTCACACTCGAATTTACCCAATAGAAGAAGGTAGGACGGTCCTTGTAGTCTAGCTTGGGTTGTCGAATCCTCAAAGACCTAAGAAGTACCTATAGACACGTACATTCTATGGATTGTTTTTGGCTATGAAGTGGCAAACTTGGGTTAATTTGATATGGTTTTAAAGTATCACTAATAGATTTATGTAAATTCAAACTAAGGTAATGAGTTGATCCTATGTTATCTCTTGGGGTGGATTGGATGAATTCCTTTTTTAATGAGTTTAATTTCTTATATTTGAGATGGGTTCATTTAAGAAGATCAAAAAAATCATCACTTATTGGTTTAATGCATACACACCCTAATACTAATCACCTATACACTTTAAGGATCAATGTTTGAGAACTCCAAGGTAAAGGTTCATATTATCACTTGAAATGTGTGCCTTTAAATTCAATAAGGATGAAGAGATTTTAAAATCATCAAATAAAAATCTCATTTAAAAGAAGTGATTAGACATTAATAGGGTGAGAAATAACATCCAATCCAAACCCTTGATACTCCCTTGGATCGAACCATAAAAGAGTTATCCCTCTATTGATGACATGTCTTCAACGGAAGCAAGAAGTGGACTTACGAGGGTGGAATTGAAGAGTAAAAATAACAACAAAAATCGATCACTCCACTGTTGTGTGATAAATATCACAAGTATGGTGTGAATAAATTCACACATTGAACCAACGGTATCAACATGATATTTAGAAGAACATAATAAGAGTAAATGAAGAACTTTTATTAAGAAACTAAGGTGAATTAAATAACTTACATGAGAAATAAATGTGATTACCAACACAAAGCGACAACATAACACTACAATGAAACCAAGAACCAAAGATGAAAAACTCCTCCATCACCACTGCCTTAAATAGGAGTTTTGGGAGCCTTGGATCTATCCTCCAAAAGTACAAAGCATCCCACTTGATTATGGTAGGCCTATGGTGGTGGAAAGCTTGTGGAACTTGGACTTTTCCACTCTTGACCCGAGGTGGCAGCCAGCTATCAACCACCAAACAGATGCACTTGGAAGACCTTCTAGATGGCAGAATTAGAGTGGTCCATAGAAGAAGACAATGGATACCCAGATGTCTCCTAACTTCCTGTAAATGTTTGGCCCATTTAGAGTGGTGGATTCCGAGATATGTTTATATTGGTAGGATTTTTTCTAGGCTGCAGAATCTGGCCCAGAATTTTATCTCCAAATTGGGCAGCCTTAATAACCACCATGGAGGCTGAATTATCACTAGATACTAAAATAATGATTTGTTTCCCTACCTGACTTCTATCATACCATGAAATATGGGCTTCATTGGGCCTGTATGTTGGGCCCGCATTCTCATCAGTGGGCTGGTGTCCAATCTGGCTTCTCCAGAATTGTTTCTTTTCATCACCAATTATCTCCATATTACTTTATGAATCCTCTGTTGATCCCTAAATGAAAAATGTTTATATAAAAGTGTAGATAAATTTCACAAATATCAAATTAAAATATGGATAATTAAATTCCTTAAAATTAGATGAATCTTTGGGCCTAAATTGGTGTACATTAGGCATGAAGTGAACGAATGATGAGAATGAATATTCAAAATTAAAATCCCCTAACTCAGGACCATAAGATCAAAATGAACATTTAATACCATTAAAATGCCATTAAAATATATATTTTTATTGTCTAATCACACCCCCAAATTTAGATTTGCTATTCCCGAGAAAAATGTATCTCAAAAATATAAAATTCAAATTCCCTTTTCCAAAAATACTTTAATACACAATGATAACAAAAAACCCTAATACCAAGAAATCATGAAACTCATAAAAATATTTTAATAAAAGATAGTTTCATAAGCAGATCACAATCCCAAGCCCATTCCTTTGTTCAAATTCATTTCCATATTTCATCCAATATCAATTAAGAGTGATGATGTGTTGTGTATCGCATTAGACATGGGGGTTTCATCTTTATTCATGAGGTAAATGATGGAAGCACTAGGTGGATACACATTTCAATATTAATATGATTACTCAAAAAAAATTTGTTGTTTTTTTGTTGTTTTTTTTCAATTTTTCAATGGTAATTGAAATTTCACTCAAAAGAGTCAACCCTTGTAGCGAGACTTTGCCGATGACTCCCTGGCTCAAAGACCTTAGGGCACCAAGTGAAGCCCATATACTCGGGCATCATCTCGAGTTAACTCAGTCAAAAAAAAATTCAAATTACCAAAAATAGAGATAATTTTACTAATTCTGGGCTAGAAAAATATGGATTCATGATCCCTAAGTGTTGAAAGCCACTCATTAGGTCATTTCATTGCTCTACGCGCAAATGTATTGTTTTTTTATTTTTTTATTGAATACTCATATTAAAACTAAAATGATCACCAAACCTATTCTATTTATTTGGGGGACCCCATGAACTCAAACTAATACCCCACTATCCAAAGTACATGCATTGTGATCTCTTTTTTTTATTTGGATGAAATTATAAATGATGAAATATCACATTGGACAACCACACTTTCCAAAATCAATGCTCATGAAATTATTTAAGGATTAAAATCAGAATCAGGGCATGCAAAATTATTTGATATTCAGTTTCAAAGTGTGCAATGTGTATTACCATGTCCAAAGTAAAAGGAATTTTTCCATCCATTTACACACATTTTTTTAAAATCATTCTTTTTTTAAAACAAAATCATTTTTTAAATTTTATCTCCCCCAACATAAAATAACATTATCCCTGGTGTTTGAAGAAAAGAAAATTTAGAAGGAGGTTGAGCCATATAATGGGAGTTCAAAAAGGAAATTGAAAACACGAATCATAGAATTAAGTCACCTGGTGGTTGCAGTTTAAGTTCATGCTGCTCCAATTTAGTTTTTTGATATCCATGTCACTTACAGAGTTCCCTAATAGAAAAAGGAAAGTAGAAAGAAGAAAATAAAAAAAACAGAACAATATATATATATATTTATAAAAAAATAAAAAAAATAAGTATATACATAAAAATTATAGAATAAGTAATCACAATAAGTTGTAGGTAAGTGGTAAGTGAGCACCCATATCTTCCTTCGGTCCTGGGTTAGAGTCCCCGTGGCTTTGCCGGTTGTGACAGGGTTTTCCCCAAGACCTATGATTTGACCTTTATTATTATTATTATTATATTTTTATTTATATTTTTATATTTTTATTTTCAAAAAAACGAACTCATGATACATTGTCTTCTTTTTAAATCTTTGGGTAAGGTATTACTCAAGGATCACACCACGTGACACGGATGAATATGGTGCTCCCCTTTCATACCCATACAAACTCATAATAGAATAATAGGTCAATAGTCTATTTTTTAAAATATCAAAATTATTCATTAATCCTATTTAAAAAATTATTCACAAAGATGAAAACAACGAGTTGCCTCCCATGAAGCGCTTTGCTTTAATTTCACTATCTCGACTGAGACCCTTAATTATTTAAGTATTTTCATCATCTAAGGTTGGTTCAAACAAGTTTTCATCAACTTAATTTTTTTGGAATGGTTCAATGAATGGTTTGAATCTATTACCATTAACTTTAAAGGATTGACCATTGGTGGGATCTGGAATTTCTACAACCCCATGGGGGTACACCTTATGCACTATGTATGGACCTGGGCATCTAGACCTCAACTTTCCTGGGTGTAAATTATGTTTAGAACTATACAAAAGAATAGGTTTACCTGGTATAATGTTTTTGGTTTTAATATTTCAAGATTTATAGGCTTGTACTTTAGCTTTATTGGTCCTTTAATTTTCATAGCCCCCATCCTAAGTACCTCAAGTTCATTGAGATCTAATTTCCTTTTTGTTTCAGCCAATGAGAGGTCATAATTCATTTTCTTAATAGCCCAAAAGGCTTTATGTTCAATCTCCACCGGAAAATTTCATGCTTTACCATAAACCTACCTATATGGTGACATTACTA
This sequence comes from Viscum album, assembly GCA_963277665.1. Lineage (NCBI taxonomy): Eukaryota > Viridiplantae > Streptophyta > Magnoliopsida > Santalales > Viscaceae > Viscum > Viscum album. The sequence goes on from OY728145.1 coordinate 488,450,716, forward strand.
AAATGGTTTTATATGTGGTTCGATAGGCCCAAAGAGCATCCAAGAGTTTCTCGGACCAATCTTTCCTAGAAGGATTGACAGTTTTTTCAAGAATATTCTTAATCTCCCTATTTTCTAACTTAGGTTGACCATTGGTTTTAGGATGGCATCCAGTGGAAACTTTATGAGAAATCCCATACTTAGAAATGAGTGAAGAAAATGGATGGTTGTAGAAATGGGTTCCTCGATCACTGATTATAGCCCTAGGAATTCAAAATCCAGAAAATTTGTTCTCTTTTAGAAATTAGATCACAACATGATGGTAATTAGACTTGGTGGGGATGGATTCAACCAATTTTTAGACATACAAATAACTAATAAGATGTAGAGGTATCTCTTAGATTTTGGGAAGGGACCCATTAAATCGATTCCCCAGCAGTCAAATATTTCAATCACTAAGATGAGAGTGAGTGGAATTTGATTCCTTTTTGTGATTGACCCTACTTGTTTACACTTATGGTAGCCTTGAAAAAATGTGTAGGAGTCCCTTGAGAGGGTGGGCCAGAAGATACCACACTAAAGAATCTTAGCATATGTTTTCTTAGAGGAAAAGTGACCTCCACATGCCTCACTATGACAGAATTTAAGGGTAGACTCTTGTTCAGATTATGGGACACACCTTCTAATGAATTGGTCAAGGCAGAGCTTATAGAGGTATGGATCATGAAACACATAGTTTCTAACATCAGAAAGGAATTTCCATTGAGCATGACTCTCAAAGAATTTTAGAATGACTCGTCTAACTAATAAATTTCCTATGTCATCATACCAAGGGCAGTCACTCACAGAGTATAGGTGTTCATCAGGAAATGAATCAGACATAGAGATGTGATTTGAGTTGCCTTTGAATTCCATCCTATAGAGGTGATCAGCTACAACATTCTCAATGCCCTTTTTTTCCTTTATTATGAGGTCAAATTTTTGTAATAGAAGAATCCACCTAATCATTCTAGCCTTAGAATCTTGTTTTTGGAAGATGTATTTTAGTGTAGAATGGTCAGTGAACACAGTGATGGGGGATCCTAAGAGGTAGGACCTAAACTTATCTAAATTAAACACAATATCAAGTAACTCCTTTTCAGTGGTGGTGTTGTTGATTTGGGAATCATTTAAGGATTTTCTTGCATAAGTAATGACATAAGTATTTTTATCACAATGTTGTCCTAACACAAATCCTATAGAAAAGTCACTGGAATCACACACAAGTTTGAAAGGAATGTTCCAATTTAGAGATTTCATAATGGGAGGAGAGGTGAGAGAGGATTTGAGGGTTGATAATGAACCCTCACAGCTTTCTGTCCAAAAAAATGGAGCGTCCTTTACTAGTAGAGCACAAAGGGGATGGGAGATTGAACTAAAGTCCTTGATCAATCTTCTATAGAAAACAACATATCTTAATAAATACCTCACTTCCTTAATAGTTTTGGGTGATGGAAGGTGACTAATGATGTCAACCTTTGCTTTATCAACTTCAATCCCCCTAACCGAGACTAGATGGCCTAGAACAAGTCCCTCTTTAACCATGAAATGGAAGTTTTCCCAGTTTAGGACCAAATTATTTTCTTCAAATCAAGATAAGACTCTCTCTATATTCTGCAGACATCCCTCAAATGTATCCCCAAATACAGAAAAGTCATCCATGAAGACCACTAGAAAATCCCCTACCATGTCTGAGAAGATTCCCATCATGAATCGCTAGAAGGTTCCAGGGGCATTGCATAAACCGAAGGGCATGAGTTTTAAGGAAAAGGTGTTGAATGGACAGGTGAATGTAGCCTTCCCTTGATCCTCTAGGTATACCTCAATCTGATTGTACCCCGAGTACCCATCTAAGAAATAATAGAAGGCATGACCTTCCACTCTCTCAAGGACTTGTTCAAAGAATGGTAAGGGGAAATGGTCCTTCTTGGTGAATGAGTTCAGCATCCTATTGTCAATACAGACCCTCCATCCACTACTCACCCCGGTTGGAATAATATCTCCATCCTTATTGGTTATCATTGTGATTCATTCCTTCTTGGGAACCACTTGGATTGGGCTAACCCACTCACTCTCAGTTATGGGATATATGATACTAGCTTTTAAAAAATTTTGAAGTTCCTTCCTTACTACCTCCATGATATTAGGATTGAGTCTCCATTGAGGTTGACGACATGTCTTTGAATCAGATTCCAGAACAATCCTATTAGTCCCAATAAGTGGGATAATCCCTGGAATATCAGATAGGGTCCAACAAATGGATTTCTCATGTTTCTTAAGGACATCTAGAAGCATCCTCTCATGATTGGCTTCAAGATAAGAATAAATGAAAATAGGATGTGTTTGATTGTCCTCTAGGAAGGAATACTTGAGTGCAATGGAAATTTCCTTCAATTAAAGATCAGTTTGGTTCATAATTTCAGCAGAATATTGGAACATTGGATCAAGATCAATTTCTTTTTCTATAGTTTTATATTTGATCTATTCTCCACATGTAGAAGTTTCAGCTACTAGATTGGCTTGATCAGATTTAGGGAAGAAAGTTGGAGTGGTCTCCATGAAAGTGGTTTCCTGAAAGGATTCACTGATTGTTGGACCTAAGACTTCATCATAAGAGAAATTTGAAAATGATTCAATCCAAGGAGATAAACTTCCTTCATGTGAACAAAGGAAATCAATCTCATACTAACTTAAACATCCATCAAATATTCCTTGATGTTCTATGGATTCATTATCAATTATTCCTATCATGTTTAGTTCATGAATGTCTTCATCATCCCCTATTTGTGATCTTAAATTATAGATGTTCAAGTCTAGGCTCATATTTCCAAAGGTGATGGTCATGTTCCCATTTCAGACTCGGATAACAGAGTTGATTGTTGCAAGGAAGGGATGACCAAGGATAATCGGGGTTTTTTCCTTATTTTCTAAGTTTGGATGGTTTTCAAGGACAATGAAGTCAGCAAGGTAGATTATGTTTTCAACTTTTACTACAACATCCTTTAAAATCCCCTTTGGAACCCTAATGCTACGATCCGCAAATTGAAGTGTGACAGATATGGGTTGGAGATCTTCTAGGCCTAACTGGCAGTACACAGCATAGAGGATGAGATTGAAACTAGCACCTAGGTCACACAAGGCCTTTAAAACTTTTCTCTCTCAAAGTTCAACAATGATATAAGGGAAACCTGATTATTTCAACATAGGAGGAATGGTCCCTTGAATGGTGGTACTCACATTAGCAGCTAAAATGACTTGGTTTTTATGTGAAAAATTTCTTTTAAAAGTGCAAAAGTCCTTAAGGTACTTTGAGTAGGCAGGTATTGTTTGGATGGCATCGATAGGGGGGATGTTCAACTTGACTTGTGAGAAGATTTCACACAATGTTTCACTCATTTCAGGCTTGGTTTACCCCTCATGCATTGAGGGAATGGTGCAGGTTGTGGGGTTGTTTGTTGAAGAGTTTTTTCTTTCACATTATTATCAGTTTACTTAGTTTGATCTTGTGGTTCATTTGAATCTTCATTAGAGTTTGAAGCGTCACATGGTTTCTGAATTATTTGTTCAGGTTTTTCAATTGATTTTACACTTCTTAAAACCGTCACATCCTTTAGTTGTTCATGAGTTGTTTGAGTACAAATTGACACTCCCCTTGAAGTTGAGGATGATACTTCTTGAGTAGGCATGGGTGCCTTTCTAGTTTTTATGGTTTGAAGTTCTTGTTTTAGGGAAGAGTCTTCTGAGTTCATCCTTTCCATTTGTTTGCACAGTTGTTCTAGTAGGCTTTGTGGAATAGTTTGGGTTGGTTCCTGAGAATATTGGTTTATCCCATGGGGATATTTTGGAGGTGAGATGGTTTGTTGAAAATGGACTGGTGGTTGTTGGTATTGGATAGGATGGGTTTGGAACTGGTTATGGGTTTGATAGTTCTAATGGGGGTAAGTATTTTTTCCCTGTGGTTGGATAGGTTGTTGGTTATCTTTCCAGCAGAAGCCTGGGTAGTCATTATACCTTGGGTTGAAGTTGTTTTGGTATTAAGGGTTTTGAATGATCAAATCATTTAATTTCACTGGGGGTCCACCTAAAATAACATCCTTGATGGATGGAATGGTTGGGAAGTTGTCTATCTTAAGGTCATGTTTGTCACAAATTGTACAAACAGGGTCTACAGTTTGGATTACACAGACTTTCCTAAGGTCTATCTCTTCAACCTTCCTAGAGAGTGTTGCGAGTTTAGCCCTTAGGATTTCCTCTTCTCTAAGTGTATGAATTCCAGTAGTTCATTGTGTCTTTTCAGAATAAGTTGAAGTTCCCCATGTTTGGTTTTTTTCAGAATGGATTTCTAGATACTTGTAAGAATCATTTGGGGATTTATTTTTAAAGCTTCCATTACATATCATGTTAATGAATTGTTTGTTCCCCGGACCCAACCCTTCATATAAAATTCTCACTTGTTCCATAATAGAAAAACCATGGTGTGGAACCATGTTTAGAGTGTCTTTGAACCTCTCCCATGTTTCATAGAATGACTCTCCCTTTTTTTCAAAATTTTTTTGGATGCTCTTTTTAAGTGCAATTGTTTTGTGGTGGGGAATGTATTTTTTGTATAATTCTCTTTGTAGTTGGTCCCAATATTTTATGGATGATGGTCTCAAATTTTTTAGCCAATTTTTTTTCGATACTTAAATGAAAAAGTAAATAGCATCATCTTAGAAGATTCTAGTTGATGTGGGGGACACATGATTTCTACAGTGTCATTGCACTTCTTAACGTGAAGGTAGGGCATCTCGGACTCCATTCCATGGAATGTGGGAAGGTGGTTTAGGACATGGGGTTTAAATATGTAGTTGGCATCTCCTAGGGAATTGTGTCTAATGCATGAGGGGGAATTGGTCTAGGAAGCTGTGAGGTCTTCATTCATGGTTTGATCGACCGCATTCCCCAAGTTTGGGGCTGCCTCATTTGGGTTTCCATTTTCGTTCCCACCCGGGATTATGAGTTGGTTTCTATGAAGACCTTCCATTGAAATGGGCTCAATTTTTGACTCGGGGGGTATTAGGAAGATTCTGATCTAATTGAAAGAGTTCTGTTGGTGTACTTGACTCCCCCACCCTAGGACTATCCACCCTAACTAGATGATTTGATTGATCACGAGTGTAGGCAGACATGCACCAAAAAGAAAAAAACGAGAAATGGAAAAGATAAGATAATTTGGATGAGAATAGAAGAAATGGGGGAGAATAGAATGGGTGTTGAGATTACTTACTTGGGTCCCTGGAAAAGGCACCAAAATTTGATTCATGCTCAAATTTACCCAAAAGAAGAAGGTAGGATGGTCCTTGTAGTCTAGCTTGGGTTTTCAAATCCTCAGAGACCTAAGAAGTACCTATAGACACGTACATTCTATGGATTGTTTTTGGATATGAAGTGGCCAACTTGGGTTGATTTAATATGGATTTAATGGATCACTAACAGATCTAATTTGATTCAAATTAAGGTAATGAGTTGATCCTATGTTATCATGCGGGGTGGATTGGATAATTTTTTTTAATTATTTCTATTTCTTATATTTGAGATGGGTTCATTTAAGAAGCTTAAACAAAATCATCAATTATTGGTTTAATGACTACAAACCCTAATACTAATCACCTATACACTTGAAGGATCAAATTTTTAGCACTCCAAGGTAAAGGTTTGTCTTAGCACTTGAAATAAGTAACCATAAATTCAATAAGGATGATGATGTTTTAAAATCATTAAATAAAAATCTCATTTAAAATAAGTGATTTCCATTAATGGAGTGAGAAATAACATCCAATACATCCCATTGATAATCTCTTGGATCATACCATAAAATAGTTATCCCTTCATTGATGAAATGTCTTCAACGGAAGCGGGAAGTAGACTTATGAGGGTGGAATTGAAGAAGTAAAAACAACTACAAAAATCAATCACTCCACCGTTGTGTGATAAATATGTCAAAGTATGGTGTGAATAAATTCACACCTTGAACCAATGGTATCAATGTGATATGTAGAAGAACATAATAATAGTAAAGGAAGAACTTTTATTAAGAAACTAAGGTGAATTAAACAACTTACATGAGAAAGAAATGTTATTACAAACACAAAGCGGTAGCATAAAACCACAATGAAACTGAGCACCAAAGATGAAAAACGCCTCCATCACCACTACCTTAAATAGGAATTTTGGGAGCCTTGGATCGAGCCTCCAACTGTACAATGCATCCCACTTGATTATGGTAGGCCTAAGGTGGTGGAAAGCTTGTGTAACTTGGACTTTTCCACTCTTAACCTGAGGTGGCATCCAGCTTGCAACCACCGAACAGACACGCTTGGAATACCTTCTAGATGGCCAAATTAGAGTAGGCCATAGAAGAAGAGAATAGAGACCAGGATATCTCCTAACCTCCTGTAAATTTGGGCCCATTTGGAGTTTTGGATTCTGAGATACGATTAGATTGGTAGGATGTTTTCTAGGCCGGAGATTCTAGACCAGAATTTTATCTCCAAATTTGGACGTCTTAATAACCACCATGGAGGCCTAATTAGCACTGGCTCCTACATAATGATTTGTTACTCTACATGTCTTCTAGAATACCACAGAATATGGTCTTCATTGGGCCAGTATGTAGGGCCCCACATTCTCATCAGTGGGCTCGTGTCCAATATGCCTTCTCCACAATTGTTTCCTTTCATCACCAAATATCCTCATCTTTATTTATGAAACCTCCATTGATACCTGAATGAAAAATGTTTATATTTAAGTGTAGATCAATTTCAAAAAATATCAAATTAAAATATGGATAATAACATTCCTTAAAATCAGATGAATCATTGGGCCTAAATTGGTGTACATTAGGCATAAAGTGCCCGAATGATGAGAATGGATGTTCAAAATTAAAATCCACTAACTCAGGCCCACAAGATCAAAAATAAATATTTAATAACATTAAAATGTAATTAAAATATGTATTTTTATTGGCTAATCAATGATCAATTTTTGGGTTTTTTTTCAATTACCTCTACTTCAATATCATGAATCATTTCATTAAGTTATTCAGATTTATCATCTTGCAAAGAACCATCATTAATAGATCTAAATTTATGCCTGGTTTCACCATTCCAAATCCACGGGTTGTAACTCAAATTAAAACCATGAAAAATTAAATGATATTTTATTTCTCTTCTTTCCAACTTCTTCAAATTTAAACATTTCAGCATGGATAGAAAAAAATTTCGTTCTTGGAACATTTTATCTAGAAAATTATAAAAAATCGTTGACACCTTTCTCATATTCTTCACATAATCGAGGTGCATTAATCCATCTTCGATTAATTATTATCTGTAACAAATATCAAAAGCAAATATAAAAAACAAAGGGAGTCAATAATAAAATATTGACATTATAAATGACATTTAAAAATATAGACAAACAATAATGGGAAAATTATAAGGTAAATAGAAAATTTTTATGCGAAAATTCATTCATGTGGATGAAATAGCAAAATAGATTCATTTCAAAAAATTCTCAATTAAAAATATATGAATATAAACTTGTGAAATTATTAAAAAAATATATACAATGATATTAATAAAACAATATCCATAAAAAAAATATAGAATTAGAACAACTAATTCGTAGTTAATTATTTATAAAAATAAATAATTTACTCTATTTTTTAATTAAAAATATATTCAGATTATAAATTGAGTCTTAGTTTAAAAAACTGTCACATTAAACCTTTCTTGATGGGACATCATATGGTATATAGTATTCCCAAACTGGGTACCCAATTGGTAAGCTACTTTAAAATGTAGACCCATCACCCATTCAACCCTTTTGCAATGCCCCCAAGTGTCATTGAAACACATGACCATGCATAAAAACACCACCTAATGATTCTCATAATCTCAAAATTCTCATATGATTCTCATTTATCAAATCACCCTTACTTCTAAATAAGGAATTCAATCTCCCACTAAATTTATTAACCTATAATGACTCGCCCCATAATAAACTCCACAACATAGGTATTCTCATCAATAATAAGAATCATTGATGATCCCCTTACTATTGATCAAAAAATAGAAATGGTTTTCACTATTAATTATTAATTTCAAACTCTTTATAGCTCTATCACACCCACAATCAGTCCATCCCAATTAGTTTTTAACAAAAACTCCCATTACATTCTACAATACACACATGTCATCTCTTAAAAAACATCTATCAGAAAACCCATTACAAAACCCATTTTGTGATGTGAAATTACATGAAATTTTTTTTGTCATCTCTCCTATAGGCCAACTTTATCAGAACTGAAATGAACCCACTATGATATCAACACCTAATTAATTTAAAACCCAAATCATTGACCTAAATGAAAATATAGAAACACACAACATCCACCTATCTTATATCATAAATAATACTCCTTAGCATGTCATATTCAATAAAATAATTTATGATGTAATTCAAACAAGGAAAATATATTGAATGAGAATAACTAATTCATACTATAAATAAAATTAGGAACAACTAATTAACACATTATAAAAGATATTCAAACCTTATGGATAGCTAGTAAAATATGAGTAGATATAGAATCAAACGTGCAATGATGAAGCTATAAAACCCGAGTTTATGAAGATGTTAATGTGAGAATGAAGTCCACCTAATCGAACTATCATCGGTTAGATATTCCACACCAAATAATGACTGAAATGAGAACCCACCATCTTGGATTAATTTTACATAGCTGAAATTCCACTAAATGTTATAGATCCCACCACACTATGGTATGGGCACATACACATGAAAAAACATTGCAAGTTTCCCATAGATCAACATCGATTACAAGGTTTGGGATGGGATATACACACCAGTTGAGTGTGACCTACCCTCCCACACTGATGGCGCACAACTAACCCTGCATCGGAAGCCACAGATGAGGAATGTAGGGAAGGATCGCCCGAACTACCACTTCCCTTTTTCCCTTTCTTATCTCACTTCCTCTTCTTCTCAAATGAAATGTCGTTTCTCATTGCTGACAAAGCCCCAGAAGAACCAGAACTACCCTTACAGTCGATCTCCACCATACAAGCTCAATCAACTACTTGAACATTGGTATTTAACTTGAATAGAATGACATGAGAATATATCTCTAGCCACAAAACATTTTTGGACCGTTGAGCCTTCATCTCCTCATTAGAACTATTTCAAGTGTATACCGAACTAGCTCAGTAAAGTAGTTGTCATACTCCATTATTGACCAGTCCCCCTGAACGAGATCTATAAACTCCTCGGATCTGACATAGGCAAGGACCTCATGTAACACCCCAAGCTTCCACAGTACTTTTCCCTTGGAATAATGCAATAGCGTGTGTTGTACGCAACTTCGAGTTCTAACACACACCACAACCAATCAAACTAGTCATTATGAATAGTAATACCTAATTTCTGAAATCTTATAAATTTTATATTTCAAAATGGACTTCATTTTTGGATTCAGAATATCGAAATTATCCCAGGGTCAATTTTTGGTATTTTTCTAAACAACTTCAATTTTTGATGAATAGTGAAAAAACACTGAGTTATTGTTTAAAAACGAATATTTATTTAAATAATTATTTATTTTATTTAAATTTAATTAAGGTCAAAATAGATACATAATACCTATATAAGTTCAATGTAATGCATTGGAGTTAGTTTAGAATAATTTTACATATATAAAAATTTTATTGAACTTTTCACCGTCTTTTACCCAACACCTAGGAGAATTTGGAAATTCACATAAAACTTAATTTTACCGCTTCTATGAGGGGAATTTTGAAAATACAAGAGACAAGGTTAATATCAAAGAGTAAAATGTGGTTCAATAAGATAAAAATAATTTTTGGTGAATAGTAATTTTTTACTTTTATTTACCACGGTAAAAAAGTAAATAATATAATTAAGGGTAAAAGTGATATTAATATTACCCTAATACATGTCATAATTATATTTGAAAAGTGTATCTCAACTAAAAACAACCTTAGGAATAAAATATTATCATTTAGGTCCACTTGGATTAGATTAGGACATTTATTATTATTTAATTCAAAGAAGAGTTAAATGAGTTAAAATCAAAGTTTAATTACTAAAACATTTTTAATATAGGGATATACATAAGATAAATTCGATTATAAATATTCATTAGAAAGATAAAAAGATTTCCTACATAATTATATCTTATTTATAATTTTTATACATTAAATAATTTAATTTATTTATGACACAATGATGATGAAGTAATTACCTTATTAGTGAAATATTAAAATAATTGATATTATAAATACCCAACTAAATATAATTTGAGACTTTTAATGAATTACACGAATTTCATAGATTAATATGACATGTTATAGTTGATTAAATGAATTAGTTTCGAAGTAATCATGCTGTTATGATTTTCACAAAAATCAAATTCCAAATAGTTTCAAAATTGACATAAAAGAGTTTTTAAAACAAATATTATATTATTAATTCATATTCAATTCCTAAAAATCTAAGGTTCAGCCAAATGAGTTTTATCATGATAGTTGTATCATTAATGGAACACTTTGGGGTATCTTGGATGGATATAGTAAGTTTTTTAACTATATAATATAAAAATACAAAGTGACATGGTAAGTGTCAAACTAATTAACTAAGAGTTAAAACTAACATATTAGGTTAATATAAGGACCCAAACCTATCTAAAATATATTGGTTGAAATTATTTAGACCCATCCCCAACTTATACATTGAATAATCCACTTTTTATCTTTTAGAAACCGAATATGAATTTTTTATAAAATAATACATTAAGTTTTCCCTAAAGAGCCCCTCACCCCTCTTATAAAAGGGCACTCACCATTCTCATTAATTCACACCTTCAAAGCCTTTTGGATCGGCCAAAATCGTCCCAAAAATCCTCCCAACTTCCCTAAATTCATCCTAGAGGCATTATTTTGATCAGAAATCCAACCTATGGATCAATTTTGATCAAATCAAAAGGAAGAACCCGAAGAAGTGGTGATGATTTCACCACCCTCTTTCAAGTTCCTTTCTTCTTCAACTTATTATTTCCTTTTTATTTCCATTATAAAATAATAACTACAGTATATTATATATACAATGATTTTATTATAAATATGGAACAAACAAATTCATTATTCTATCCATCCCTTGAATAACATGTCACCATATGTGCGTACGTACGACCTCCGTCTCCACATTGTGGTGTAATTATTATTCAATATATTATTATTTAGATGGGTATAATAATGATGTATAATTCATTTAAATAATAAATATAACATGATAATGATTATTTATATATGATATACAATCCAATTATATATTATTTTAATATCAAAATAAAGATATTGTCGCTCGTGTGTACGTACGGACTACCGTATCCACGAACGCGGTGAGATTCATTCCCCATCGTATCCATTCATGAATAATTTTCATTTTATGGTTAAAAATAATTTATAAGACTTAATATCATTCTAGATATTAATATGATACAACCTATCCATAACTAACACAGTTTATGTAACAAAACATATAAAAGAAAAGGAGTATGTTAACACCCAAAACACTAAGATTTTATTAACAGAGCAATGTTAAAAAATCATATATGATATCATATTAATATATATGATTCTTGTATAATTTAATAACTATAGTTTCACCATTATACAGGAGGTTAACCTACCATCAACAAAGGAAAAGTACAAGGTAAGGGGTTTTCATCTCACTCCTTATTTCCGTGAGATTCATGCCATATTGACACTATTGCCTTTTGTGTGGTGTATGTACTGCCCATAATTGTATTCATTGTGTAATACACTTTAATTTATGTTTATTTACATATTAATTGTATGATACATATTTCCTGGGGTGTATGTTCGTATGTTACCAAATTGGTAAGGGTTATTTCACAATCTCTTCATTATCTGAGGTTGTTTATACGTAATTATCTACTGGGACCTATTTATCATCCACATCCATGTTTCTCAAAAATGTATTTCAAAACATTCTTACTATTTTACAGAATATGGATTAAAGTCAATTTTACCCTTGTTTTACTTTTTATAAGAAGTTTATAAAGGAATCTTTCCGTCGTTTTCCTAACAAGGTCCTTTTTAACGTTTTTGACAAAATTAATGTAAGAATGTCTTTTTTAACTTATATGGCGGGTGAGGCTATTTTCCACCACTAAAAAATCTTAGAAGTTTCCCTTACAAGATTGTAAGAATATTTTGAAAGTAAATGTTTAATTTTATAATTATGTGACTTTTAAATGATTTCAAAAAAGAGATATTTCTCTCAAATAGTTTTTATTTCATCTATGTCAACATCCTTTGATGGATTTTAAGCTTATTTGAAGTTGAGTTATTATGATACAAAACTTTCATATTGTATTGAAGGTTTGGTGATATGTTTGACTATGGATGTGTTAATTTTATACCATTCATGCTTTATGGAAAAATTATTAACATTTCGCATGCTATTTTTAATATGAATGTTTATGTTATGTTTAAACCTGTTCATTTGAGGAATGCATTGTACTTAATAAGTGACGGGTGGAGCCCGCTATATCTCCTCGATGCATCGGTAGGTCTCATGAGACAAACTAGTGTCTTGCCACGAGGCCTTGGAAAAATCTTATTTGTAGTCTTTTCACGAGGCCTCAGCTACATGGTTATGATAGTCTGGCATTATGCATTCCATCATTATGAAAGTGGTTATTGATATTGCATGTGATTATTCGACTAGTAGAATATCCATTTGAATAATTAAATGGAATTATTTCATTTTATCTTTGCCATATTATGCTGAAGTTCAAGTTTAAAAGGCTTTTGTTTTAGTTATACATTGCCTCAAATGTTTATGTTTATTTATGAAAGTTTCCTCTATATTGTTATCCTTATTAAGCATCTAAGCTCACCCCTTTCAATGTTTTATTTTTCCCAGGATGTGAAGAAGTAATTTATGAATGACCTGCAGGGATATTATGTGGGCATATGAGTGTGGACTATGGAGACTATGTTGTTGTAGTTTTCATTTTTATGATGTAATGTAAGACTTATGAATATATCTAGTGTTTCCAAGGCTACTAAACCAATCGGTCTTTTGAGATTTGATCTTTCTTGTGATCATGCCAATGTTATGTAAAAATGCACCGACTCTGGGTAACTGGGGTCGGGGCGTTACAGTTGGTATCATAGGGTGTTTATTACAATCCTTGGAAGCTAGATTTAGATAAACTCTGATTAGATCACATAGCCCTAAGATAGACTTTGAGGATTAGTATAGAATAACTTCCTCGAATTTGGGTATTTTAGAGATTTTGTGAGTTTTCCGAGCAATAAATCCATGTCTGGATACGAGCAGGTAGAGGCGTCTCTGGCACAGATGTACCTAGGGGTAAAACCCGAAAACACCGCTTTGAGCTAGACTCAAATGGGAACTGGTGCATGACAACTGGCCTTTCTATACTCTTGGTTACGACACTCCTGGGGGATATGCTTAGGATAATTCTCATTTTCTTTAAAAACCATTAAGAAGGGTTTATGAGTATATACTTCCTCAAAGAAAACATTTTTATGATTATGGATTATATCTATAAACTGTTTAATTTATTTTAAGTGTTTTACAAGTTTGGGATTAGGTATCGCGATTCATAAACTAATCTAGTGTATGCCATTGTTTAGAAATGTCACCCAGTAGAAGGAATGATAACTCCAGCAATATGCATGATCCAATGAGTAAGAAGGATTATATCTTTCATGGTCTTAAGCCATCATTTAGAAGTGAAATAGTCTCCCACGTATTATCATCATAAGAATAAATAGTATCATGTGTTGATAAGATAAGTAAATAATTCTTGGAGGCTTATGGATTTGAAGGGAATCCAGTGAAGAAAATGATGGTAGAGAGAAGGATAGATAAAGGGAAGAAGGTAAATAAGAATTTTCACATATGTGATAACTGTGGGAAGAAACACCCTGAAACTTTCCTAGAGGGAATGGGAGTTTGGTATAAGTGTGGAGAAAAAAGACACCAAGTACGTGACTGAAAGGCTAAGAAAAAGGTTTCATATGTACAATGCTTCATCTGCAAGGAGTTGGGACACTACGCGAATCGATGTCCAAATCATCAGAGTATGCCCCAAATGATACTATTGGATAATAATCAAGTTATGATACTACCACAGATGAAGAGGAATGACTAGTTTTATTATGTTGTTATCAAAGCATTATGTCATTACAGTGTTGTGTCGAGGATGTACCAGTTATATGAATTGTGGAAATAAATGAGGATTGTACTGCAATACTATTTCATTGGGGATTTGAGATTATATGGTACTATGAAAAGTGACTCACCAAAAAGTTAAACTTTTTTTTGGAAGTAAATGGTTAAAGGAAATTTAATCCTTAATATGGTCTTGATACTAAGGTAGTAATTTTGGAATAATAGATGGTTCATTTGGTAAAATTATATTGGATATTCTTGACTACCTTGAAACTGATTACTGGTTTGTTTATTTCATCATTGTGGGTGTATTCAAAATTTTTGGATATAAGGAATATATCTAGTATTCTAAAAGTAATAAGGGATAATTAATTCAATCAATAAGGTTTTATGGTAATTCAAGGTGTTGTCGTGTTTTAAAAGAATACATGATAACGGTATTCACATGTTATTATGTGGCAAAAATGATCTAAATTATGTTTACCTTCCATATAAATTTTGGACTGAGAGTTTGGACAGAAGTATTTTGGATATGTCTAAAGGTTGGAATGGATTATATTTGACATTGTATACTATTGTTAAGGTTATTTTTGGATATTTATAAAAAGGAAAACACGCAGACTGTGAGACAACCCATCGCGTCGGACAAAGCTGCGAGAATCGAACCCACAACCATAGTGCGATAGGACTTTATTACCTGTCACTAGCCTACAGGAAGTCCCTGGTTATTAAGAAATATTTTTCTTCATTATAATGGTATGTTTTAATAGTAGGAACCTTATACGATTATAATAAATATTATATTTTTAAGTTTTTTTATCTTTTAGAGTGAAAGATGAGTTTATTGTAGAAATTAGTTATAGGATGAAACTCTATCATATATATATATATATTTCTCTTATTCTATGAAGAAATTAATTCTTAAACTTTAGGAAAGGGATATTAAAACCAAAAATGTGTTATCCTAATATCTTATGTTTTATTGAGTTGATGATATTTTAAATCATCAAAGATTGATGGCTTTAAGACCCTCAATTTTACACTTGTTTGTGATTGATGACATCAATAACTCCCTATAAATATTTACATTTTTACTCTAATTACGTGTATATAATTGCAACCAATGTTCTCCTATTCGAAACCCTAATTTGGTGGTAACATTCTCATTTCACCTTCCCTATTATTAAAACTAAATTTTATTAACCCTATTTCCGATATGGGTTTTCCACAAAGGTATTTTCTATTTTCAACCTTTTATTTTCAAATAATAATTTTAAATTGCGAGGACGCAATTTATTTAAGGAGGGGATAATGTAACACCTCAAGCTTCTACAGTACGTTTCCCTTGGAATAATTCAATAGCGTGTGTTATACGCAACTTCAAGTTCTAACACACACCACAACCAATCAAACTAGCCGTTATGAATAGTAATACCTAATTTTTGAAATTTTATAAATTCTATCTTTGAAAATGGACTTCATTTTTGGATTCAGAATATCTAAATTAGCCTAGGGTGAATTTTTGGTATTTTTATGAAAACTTTCAATTTTTGATGAATAGTGAAAAAACATTGAGTTATTGTTTAAAAATGAATTTTTATTTAAATAATTATTTATTTTATTTAAATTTAATTAAGGTAAAAATAGATAAAAAATACCTATATAAGTTCAATGTAATTCATTGGTGTTATTTTAGAATAATTTTACACATATAAAAATTTTATTGAACTTTTCACCGTCTTTTACCCAACTCCTATGAGAATTTAGAAATTCACATAAAACTTAATTTTATCACTTATGTGAGTGGAATTTAGAAAATCTGATAGACATAGTTAATATGAAGGAGTAAAATGTGGTTTAATAAGATAAAAATAATTTTTGGTGAATAGTAACTTTTTACTTTTATTTACCACGTAAAAAAGTAAATACAGTAATTAAGTGTCAAAATGATACTAATATTACCCTAACACATGTCATAATTCTATTGGACAAGTGTATCTCGACCAAAAACAACCTTAGAAATAAAATATTATCATTTAAGTCCACTTGAAATAGATTAGGACATTTATTATTATTTAATTCAAAGAAGAGTTAAAAGAGTAAAAATCAAAGTTTAATTACTAAATAATTTTTAATATAGGGTTATACATAACATAAATACTATTATAAATATTCAATAGAAACATAAATAGATTTCCTACATAATTATATTTTACTTATAATTTTTAGACATTATATAAGTTAATTTATTTATGACAGAATGATGATGTAGTAATTACCTTATTAGTGAAATATTAAAATAATGGATATTATAAATATCCGAATAAATATAATTTTAGACTTTTAATTAATTCCAAGAATTTCATAGATTAATATGACATTTTAAAGTTGATTAAATGAATTAGGTTCGAAGTAATCATGCTGTTATGATTTTCACAAAAATCAAATTCCAAATAGTGTCAAAATTGATATAAAAGTGTTTTTAAAACAAATATTATATTATTAATTCATATTCTATTCCTAAAAATATAATGTTCGGCCAAAGGACTTTTATCATGATAGGTGTATCATTAATGGACCACTATGGGGTTTCTTGAATGTATATAGTATTTTTATTAACTATATAATATAAAAATACAAAGTTCCAGGGTAAGTGTCAAACTAATTAACTAAGAGTTAAAAGTAAAATATAAGGTTAATATAATGACCCAAACCTGTATAAAATCTATAGGTTGAAAGTATTTTCATCCATACCCACCTTATACTTTGAATAATTCACTTTGGATCCATTAGAAACTGAATATGAATTTATTATAAAATAATCCTTTAAGTTTTTTCTAAAGAGCCCCTCACCCCTCTTATAAAAGGGAACTCCCCCTTCTCATTAATTCACACCTTCAAAGCCATTTGGCTCGGCCAAACTCTGACCAAATATCCTCCCAAATTACCTCACTTCACCCTAGAGGCCTTATTTTGATCATAAATCCATCCTAATAATCCTTTTAATCAAATCAAAAGGAAGAACCTGAAGAAGAGGTAATGATTTCACCACCCTCTTTCAAGTTCCTTTCTTCTTCAACTTATTATTTCCTTGTTATTTAAATTCTAAAATAATAAATCCAGTATCTTCTATATACTATTATGTTATTATAAATATGTAACAAACAAAATCATTATTCTATCCATCCCTTGAATGACATGTCACCATACGTGCGTATGTATGGCCTACTGTCTCCACGTTGTGGTGTAATTGTTATTAAATATATTATTATTTAGATGGGTATAATAATAATGTATAACTCATTTAAATAATAAATATAACATGATAATTATTCTTTCTATATGATATACAATCCAATTATATATTATTTTAATATCAAAAGAATGATATTGTCGCTCGTGTGTACGTACGGACTACCATCTCCACGAACGCGATGAGATTCATTCCCCATCATATCCATTCAAGAATAATTTTCATTTGATGGTTAAAAATAATGTTTAAAGACTTAATATCATTCTGGATATGAATATGATACAGCATATCCATAACAAACATGACTTATGTAACAAATCATATAAAAGAAAATGAGTAAGTTAACACCTGAAACACTAATATTTTATTAACAAAGCAATGTTAAAAGATCATATGTGATGTCATATTAATATATATGATTCTTGTATAGTTTAATAACAATAATTTCACCATTATACAGGAGGTTAACCTACCATAAACCAAAGAAAATTACAAGGTAAGGGGTTTTCATCTCACTCCTTATTTCCGTGAGATTCATGCCATATTTCCACTATTGCCTTTTGTGTGGTGTATGTACTGCCCATAATTGTATTCATTGTGTAATACACTTTAATTTATGTGTATTTACATATTCATTGTATGATACCTCTTTCATGGGGTGTATGTTCGTATGTTACCAAATTGGTAAGGGTTATTTCATAATCTCTTCATTATCCGAGGTTGTTTATACGTAATTATATACTAGGACCTATTTATCATCTACATCCATGTTTCTCAAAAATGAATTTCAAAACATTTTTACTATTTTACAGAATATTTTTTAAAGTCATTTATACCCTTGTTTGACTTTTTATAAGATGTTTATAAATTAATCTTTTCGTTATTTTCCTAACAAGGTCCTTTTTAACGTTTTCGACAAAATTAATGTAAGAATGTCTTTTTTAACTTATAAGGCGGGTGAGGCTATTTTCCACCATTAAAAAATCTTTGAAGTTTCCCTTACAAGCTTGTAAGAATATTTTGAAAGTAAATGTTTAATTTTATAATTATATGACTTTTAAATTATTTCAAAAAAGAGATATTTCCCTCAAATAGTTTTGACTTCATCTATGTCAACATCCTTTGATGGATTTTAAGCTTATTTGAAGTTGAGTTGTTATGATACAAAACTTCAATATTGTATTGAAGGTTTTGTGATATGTTTTATTATGGATGTGTTATTTTTACACCATTCATGTTTTATGGAAAAATTATTGACAATTCGTATGCTATTTTTAATACGAATGTTTATGTTATGTTTAAACCTGTTCATATGAGGAATGCATTGGACTTAATAAGTGATGGGTGGAGCCCATTATAGCTCCTCGATGCATCGATAGCTCTCATGAGACAAACTAGTGTCTTGGCATGAGGCCTTGACAAAATCTTATTTGTAGTCTTGGAATGAGGCCTTGGCTACGTGGTTATGATAGTCTGGCATTATGCATTCCATCATTATGAAAGTGGTTATTGATATTTCATGTGATTATTCGACTAGTAGAATATCCATGTGAATAAGTAAATGGAATTATTTCATTTTATCTTTTCCATATTATGCTGAAGTTCAAGTTTAAAAGGATTTTGTTTTATTTATACATTTCCTTAAATGATTATGTTTATTTATGAAAGTTTCTGCTATATTGTTATCCTTACTGAGCATCTGATCTCACCCCTTTCAATGTTTTATTTTTTCCAGGATGTGAAGAAGTAATTTATGAATGACCTGAAGGGATAGTATATGGGGATATGAGTGTGAACTATGGAGACTATGTTGTTGTAGTTTTCATTTTTAGGATGTAATGTAAGACTTATGAATATATCTAGTGTTTCCAAGGCTACTAAACCAATCGGTCTTTCGAGATTTGATATTTCTTGTGATCATGATAAATGTTATGTAATAATGCACTAACTCTGGGTAACTGGGGTCGGGGAGTTACACCTCAGGGCAATAATGGTCATTGAATATAGTCTTAAAGTCCTTCTAGCTCATCTATTTATGATTCCCCATTTGGACTACTGAGTCCCACCACCTTTGACTGATACCTTCTAGTAGAAACAAAACACATTTCACCCTAACTTCCTCATGAATGTCAAGGAATTAAAACATGCACTTTATCTTTTCAAGACACTCCTCTACTTCCTAATGCTATGTTCTACCTCATAAGGAAAGAGATTTTTTTTAAGAAACTACTGGGATCTACCATTTGTAGGACCAGATTCAGCTTCCCCAACTCGAGCTGGACAAGGACCCACTCACTGTCCCATAACCTGAACAGCCTAGACCACAGCTTACACTAGTATCAGATTAGGCAGTGAGGGAGAACTCTCTTTAGATTTTTCCTGCAGTTGGAATTGAATTCTCTAGGGAGGCTTGTTGCTACAAAAATCAACCATCATAAGAAAAACCATCAATACCAATAAATCTGAAAATTTTCAGCAATGTCAACAAATAAATATAAGCCAAACTCATCACAATGACATAATAATCAAACCACTTTAACCCCCACCCAATATCTATGTACAGTCTTCATCATGTATGTCCCACCTAGAGGAGAATTCAAACATGTATCACCACATCCCATGGTGACTCGAGGTCTGTCATGAGGTGTGCCATACAAGCACCCTACTCGCAAGCAGAATCTAAAGCCTAGAATTTCCTAGCTCTAGTCTATCCAGAATCATCCCAAATAACCTGAACCAAAAGAGATTTACCTATTCTAATACAATTTTTTCATGAACCAAGCCAGGTAGTCATCCAAACTGACACTGGACCTAGTCCGTGGCATGGCCCAAAGGGCGTCCCTGATACCCATGAGTTGGAAACAAGTTCCTAAGTATAAATGATAATGCATGAGAATGATATTACCTGATTTCATTATCATAATTGTTGGTTGGAGTGGATTGCTCAAGAGGAGGGGGGAGTGAATTTAGTTACTATAAAAATTTCTGATTTAAAAGTATTTCTAAAAGGTTTCCCCAAAAGGTTAAATATAGCACTATTAATCAATGTTATACAATTATAAAGGTTTGACTATTTAAATAATTTCTTTGAAAATTGATTAGTTCTTAGTAAACTTAATGTCAGTTATTAAGATTTCTTTTGAAGCTATTATATTAAGATAAGACAATTATAGCTTCCTTCCTAGATTAAATATCAAAGTGAATTTAGTGATATCTGAATTATACAAAAGAGTAGTAAACATAGAAGAATAAATTAATCAGCACCGTGGATATGAAACAAGTGGTTCAGTCTCAATCCATGACCTAATCCACTCCAATTGGTGATCACCTGCCACCAAGAAGTTTATATAAATAAACTTTAGACACACCCTGGATTGGGGTTAACAACAGTAAACAGGACTATTCATGCCACATAGGGACATCTTCCACAGTTCTTCATGGGTACAAACAACCAGGACACACAGGGACCTCTTCCACACTTATCGTGGGTATACACAAGAGTAAATGAATGTTTGAGTAAGGATATCCTATATCCTTCAGTTTTCTGTAGGAGACAGAGTTTGTTGTAATACAGATACACACTCTTCTCAAATGTTAATAAAATGATACAAAATAGAGCATAAATATTGAGATAGGTTTAGAAGTGCTCTGATTGTTAGTCTATGTAGCTATGGACTTCTGAGATGAGGTAGATGTAGAACTCAAGTCCTCATATGGAAAACAGAGTGTCGCAAGTCAGACAGATCCAGCTTGTGTTCATCATAGTGTTTGACAGTGCGAAGATGTTCTCAGGATTCTAGGATTCCAGTATGCTTCATGTGTTTTTCAGCAGATTTGAGTTTCTTGAGACCATTATCTAAGTGTATTCTTTTGTCTTGATCATGCCCACCAGCTTGTTTTTTTCAGTATCGTGCAACAGCTCTCGTGTATATCCTCTCTTTTTTCTAGGCTGCATTACTCTTTTATCTTTGAGTGCATGTGTTTGAGCTGACAAGTTGCATGAATTCTTCACCTCGTACCTCATACTACCAAGGACATGTCTATAAAAGAAACATTAATTATATCAATGCATTAAAATCATAAATTATGACCATTATAGATCAAATAAAAAGATGAAAAACCGTATTAGGAAATGGTCTCATAGTATGTCATGGAAATAGTGTCTCATTCACACAGTGTCTGGATTGGTCACGGTGTCTTGTGGTCACAGTGTCTGGATGTCACGGTGTCTGGATGTCTTGGTGTCTAGATGTCATGGTGTCTGGATGTCACGATGTCTAGATGTCATGCTGTCTAGATGTCACAGTGTCTTGTTTATAGTGACTGCTTCATGGTTTCTTGTCCATGATGTCTGCTTCAATGTGTCTTGTTCACAGTGTCTGCTTTACGGTGTCTGCTTCATGGTGTCTGCTTCACAGTGTCTCATGGACATGGTGTCTCATGGTCACGATATCTCAGACTTAGGAAAATATCTGTATTTAGACTTAAGCAGTGATATTCATGAAATGAATTAAACATAATCATTTTTCAAAGAAATCATTATGAAGTGAATCAAAATATTTTATATAATATCCAAACTGAGTGTATAGCATGTAAGATCTTTGGATAGATTTTACTAATCTACTATGAATTTGAGTTGAGATAGATTACATAGAGTTAACATGGTTTGTATACTAAATAGGATTTGTGATCATTAAAACATGATTAATACATGAGGAGTCAAAAAATCTCCCCCTTTTTGATGATCACAAACCATGTATATTTAGAGTGTATATTTTTCCTAACAACATAGATCGAATGCATATAACATATATACAGTGAGTGTTCTCTTCTCCTATATTTTTTCTAATATTTCTCCCATATTTTTCACATCTATTTTTCATATATGCATTTCTCATATATTTCTCCCCCTTTTGGATTATCAAAAAGTAGGAGGGAAAAGAAAGAAAAAAGAGACAAGAAAATTGCATAGTGTATTAGAAAAAAAGAGTGGAATTATAAAAAGTAAAACAAATGAAACAAGATTCCCATCAAAATAGAGTAAAAACTATCATTCTTCATTGACTGGTATTCTCTTTGCCTTTAGCAGTAGAAGCAAAAGAGGAAGCCATAGGAGAAGAAGTTAAGGTAGAAGAAGGGGGGATATGGTTGATAGAGAAGGTAAAGGAAGGCCTTCAAAGACAGTTGGAGCCGGAGTAGTTGTTGTAGAACACCGAGGTAGTTGTTGATCAAGGATCATAGGCCTAATCTGACTCAGTGCTTGACCAACAGACATAGAAGTGCAAGCTAGGGAATAGGTGAATGTAGGCAGAACAGGTCTCAGAGGTGCAGTCGTAGGAGCAATAATTGTTGTACTATGGACATGAAGATAGGGCCTCAGAAGTTTGATAAAATTCGTAATGATCTCTCCACCATACTGCATAGCCTTCTCAAAGTCATCCTTGTTTTCAAAAAACTTATCCAGTAGATGAGTGAACTTTGTTTGATTTTGAACTTGGGTCTTAAAATCTTGATTAATAGGAGGAATCCTCATATTTTCTACAAGATATTTAAATTGATTGGTCATGTCAGTCTTTGAGAAGATTTGGTTGAAGTAGAAATACACTTTCATGAAAATTTATTACTGGGAATAATTATCATTTTTTGAATGGATTTGGACCAGATCAAGAACTATTTCACTGTTCTTGGTGAATTCATATATAGAATATTTACTGAAACCACTAAGCACAATCTTAAGTTCTTTGAACACTTTTCTGAGCGGGCCAGAGATTTCAGTTGGTTTAGCACTTTTGGAAGACACCCTGCATATTCATTAGTGAGCTTGTTAAGATTAACAACAAGCTCTCTCATATCCTTCACAATCTATTTTTTCATTTCAGCAAACCTTTCAGCTAAGGAAGCTAAATGAGGTTGAATCTAGGAAACATGATTCTATGGGGTTTGAGGAACAAAACGTTCGACAGGATGGGAAGCAAACTCTGATATCGAATGCATATCTTTCTTCATTTCTTCAATCATATCTCTTAGAGTCTTCACATCATCACTAAGCAGTCTATTTTCAACTCTAACATCCTGAATCTCATGAAGCATTTTGGGTTGAATCTGCCAGATAACTTTTTCCAAAAATAGTGAGGCATCTTTCTTAGATAGATGAGTTACAAGAGCGGGTTGGGAATTCAGGACTTTTTCAACACTAGACAAAAGGGTAGCTCCAAATTCTTTCAAATCTTCTTTACTCACGAAGGTTGGTTTTTCTGATGAAGGTTTAGAAATAGGGACTAATACAGGCTCAGGTTCCTTCTCAAGGGCATGATTAGAGACAGATTTCAGTTGGAACATAGTAGAAAGGTCAGGCCTTTTACTAAAACATGCTGAGAGGAATCCACATCATAAATACTGGGGAATTTATATCGAGTGTCTATAGGGCTTGAAACTATCGGGTTTTGTACTTTAGTAGATTCTAGGTTTGGGGGTTGCTCTCTCTCAACAGTTGAATCTTTCTCAGGACTGAGATGTTTAGGGTCTTGATCTAATTCCAAAAATTTATCTCTTAGTTCCTCACACATTTCTTTCCTATCCAGCTAAAAATCCAGCTCCAGCCTTTCCTCTACCGAAGGAATGACTTCAGGAACAGATTGTTCCACTGGGAGTTCTTCCAGGTGAGCTTCTTAAAAAACAGGTAATTCTTCTTCTGTAGGTTCTTCCACAACATTCTTTTCAGTTTCTTTAAAAACAGATTCTGTTTCAACCTTGGGTTGATCTTCCAGATTAACAACATCTTCAGAATCATAGACTTATTCTTCACTTACTACATGAGGGACAGAAGTAATGTCTTCTTTATCAGAAATAGTTTCCCTGGGAGGCACAACAACATCTTTTTCTTCTTCTTCTTCTTCAAAATACTCAACAACCTCATCTGGTTCCAAACCAGGATCAGAAATATCTCTTGGTCTAGAGGGATGTTCTAATGGATTGAATTTTTCATAAATTCAATCATTTTCTTCCACCCATGCCTTTTTCTTATGATTCCATTTTATTTTCATCCTTTTGATAGTGACTTTCGAAAGGCAGAACTCACAATCCTTGATAACTTCCTCATTAGGTCCAACCATAGCTTTGCAATGAATCATGGTTGCGATATTTCGAGAGTAAAACAGGGAGGTTGACTTGGATGTGGCTTTGATCAGTTCAAACATACAGTGTATGATATACTTACAAAGGTTGATCTTATGCCTATTTTTCATAAGATGAATTAGATTCACATCCTGATATTTTAGAACAGAAAAATCACCTTTTATAGGGATAATTAGGTTATGTATAAACTTAAACAACAGTCTTGATTCTCCATCTAGTTCGGCAGTAATGGCTCTTCTCTTGGTGCCATTTCCAGTTAAGCTTTTCAGAGTATCTTCCAACACCAAGAACTCACTAGATGGTGGAGGTCCTATCTGATAGTCCTCACAGATGCCTTCATGAGGTATCCTAAGCCATGAATACCATAACCTCAAAGAAAATGACCATTTCTGACAATTTATACAACTTTTCACAACATACCAATCTTTAGAATCAAAGGAGAACTGAACATATTGATAAAACCGAGCCACTAACTTAGTATAGATAGATCTATCTTCCTTTGGAAACCACTCTAACCAAACTTGCTTTTTTAAAACTATCAGAACCAGAGACTTATGTGACAGAATCCATTTGGGGAAAACCACTTTCTCAGGTACTACAACTCGGTTTACCGGATTTGGGTTTAGATGACCTTTAGGTGCTAGCTTGGGTGTGATTTTCTTCTTATTTGAGCTATGTTTCTTAGGAGTCGACGATGAAGGGAGTTTCATCCTAGGAATTCACCGAAGGTTTGATAGAGAAGGGTTCAAGGGTTGAGGAAGGGTTAAAAATTGAGTTATTATAAGAGAGCTCGAGTGAAGGACAAGTGATACTTTGTTTATTTTATCATTTAGGAATACCATACATCGCAAAAGTAAAAACGCGTGAAAATAAAAGTTGAAATGAATAATTACCATGATATGGTTTTTTAATTCGTAAATAAAAAACATAAATCATCATTACGATGAGACTATATCGGGTTTTTATGGTGAGATAGTGAATGAATGTTACAGTGAGACAGTGAATGAATGTTACGGTGAGACCGTGAACGAACTTCATGGTGAGACAATAAACATGAACTTTACGGTGAAACAATAAACTATAAAACAGTAACATATAAACCAGTAAGACATTTACATAAGATTTATCAGGCCTAATTCATGTATTATGTAGTCTATTCTTTCAGAATTTAGTGGTTTGGTGAATATATCAGCAAGATGATACTCAGTACCAATGAATTCCAAAGTGATATCACCCATTTGATAATGATATCTCAAAAAGTGATGTATTACATCAATATTCTTTTTTCTATAATGTGAAACATGATTTTTCTAAATGTTAAGAGCACTTGTGTTGTCCCAATTTATAGGTACATGCCTGAATTGATATCCATAATCTAGTAATGTGTGTTTCATCAACAATATTTTTTTCACCACAACTGCCAGCAGCTATGTATTCAGCTTTGGCAGTAGATAATGCAATAGAATTTTTCTTTTTACAATGCCATGATACTAGTGAATTGCCTAAAAAGTGACATATTTCAGAGGTGCTTTTTCTATCTAACTTACATCCACTAAAGTCAGCATCATAATAACTAACTAATTCAAATTATTGTCCTCTAGGATAGAACAGTACTAGATTGGGTGTATTCTTGAGGTATTTGAAAATTCTCTTTACATAATTTAAATGAGATTCCTTATAATTTTTTTTGAAAACGAGTACATATACACACACTAAACATAATTTTAGGCCGACTAGCAGTTAAGTAGAGAAAACTTCCAATCATTCCTCTATAAGTGGTTTGATCGACAGATTTTCCATCTTCATCAAGATCCAACTTACAAGTGGTACTCATGGTAGTGTCACTACTTTTAGTATTATTCAATCAAAAATGTTTTAGAAGATCTCTAGTATATTTATATTGAGTTAAAATAATACCATCATTATTTTTAAAGATTTGAAATCTGAGAAAGAATTTTAGTTCACGCATTAAACTCATTTCAAATTCATTTTTCATAATTTTAGAAAAATCAACACATAAAGAATTTCTTGAATATCCAAATACAATGTCATCTACAAAGATTTTGAAAACTAAAACATCATTTGAAATTCCTTTTATAAAAAGAGTAGGATCATCTATTCCTTTTGTAATGACTTTGGAAATAAGAAAAGTACTCAACCGATCATACAAATCTCTTAGAGATTGTTTTAAACCATATAAAAAATTTTATAATTTAAAAATATGATTTGGAAAATGGGGGTTTTTAAAACCAGGGGTTGTTCAACAAAGACATCCTCAGCTATATACCTATTTAAAAATGGACTCTTAACTTCCATTTGATATAGTTTGAAATTCAAATGTGTTGTATAAGAAATAAGGATTCTTCTAACTTCATGTATAGCTACTAGTGAAAAGGTCTAATCATATTCAATTCCTTCTTCTTGACTATAGCCTTGTTCCACTAACCTAGACTTGTTTCTAACTATGTTACAAGCCACATCTACCTTGTTTCTAAACACCCATTTAGTGCCTATAGTGAATGTGTACTTATGTCTTTCAACAAGTTTCCAAACTTTGTTCCTTTAAAACTGATTAAGTTCTTCTTGTATAGACATCACCCTAAATTTATCATTTATAGCATTATTAATGTTTTTGGGTTCATGTTGTGATAAGAAGACTTGATGTTCAACCTGATTTCTAAGAGAATCTCTAGTTTGAGTTCCTTTGTTTATGTCTCATACAACAACATCTAAAGGATGGTTCTTAAGAGTTCTAACAACTCTAGAAAAGGAGGGACTAGTGATTTCAGGTTCATCAACAGGTTCAGGTTCATTATGGATTGAGTCTAAGTAATTTCCAGTACTGGAAGTTTTCAAAGATTCTTTCATAGAATGGTTATAGGATTTTGGATTAATGTTCAGATTTGATTCATCATTCTCTAGGTTCTCTAGAATGGTTTTAGGCTCATGTGGATCGGTTTCATAAAACTTTACATGGACAGATTATTCCACACATTTAGTTATTTTATTGAACACTCTATAGGCTTTATTGGATATGGAATATCCTAAAAAGATACATTCATCATTATTATATGAAAACTTTTCTATATTTTCCTTATTATTAAGAATATATAATTTTCAGCCAAAAACATTGAAGTAGTTAACCTTGGGTTTCCTATTATTTCATAACTCAGAAAGATTACTTTTAAGAATAGGTCTGATTAACACTATATTGATTGTTTAGCATGCTGTATTAATAGCTTCAGCCCAAAAATTAATAGGTTGGTCATATTCACTAAGCATTTTTCTAGAAATCTCCTACAGGGTTCTATTTCTTCTTTCTACAACTCTATTTTGTTGAGGTGTTCTCGGGGTAGAGAAATTGTGGCTATAACCATTTTGTGAGAAAAATGATTCAAACTCTTGATTTTCAAACTCATGTACATGATCACTTCTTAAGGATTTAATTCTAAGTCTGCTAAGATTTTCCATAGGCTTGGAATATTTAGTAAAATAAGAGCATGTTAATTTTTGTGAGCCAGAAAGAAGGTCCAAGTATATCTAGAAAAGTCATCTACAAGAACATAAACATAGTGTTTCCCATTTAAACTAGAAACTCTAGATGGCCCAAATAAGTCCATGTGAACCAGTTCGAGAGGTTGAGAAGTTGATACTTCTCTAATTGGTTTGAAGGAAATTTTTTGTTATTTTCCCTTTTGACAGGAATTAAACACTTTGTCATTTGGAAACTCAAGTTTGGGTAAGTCTTTAACTAAGCTTTTTCTAGTTATATTTATAAGGGAGTGAATATTATTGTGTCCTAATCTCATATTCTAGATCCAAGACTCTTTATGAAATACACTTAAATAAGAAGTATTTTTAGAAGATAAAGAATCTAAGTTAATAGAGTAAACATCTTCATTTATTAATGTAGAAAACACTCATTCATATTAAGAATTAAAGACATTTCAAGCATCATCTTCAAATATAACATGAAATCCATCATCAACTAATTGTGAGATACTAAGCAGATTATATTTTAATCTATCAATAAAAAATACTTTAGAAAATAAAACTGACTTAGAGTTACTAATTTGGACGAGGCCAATGATATTTCCTTTGGCATTGTCACCAAATGTGACATGTCCTCCATCTATTTTTATTAGATTCTTGAAGCAAGAGTAGTCTCTTATCATGTGTCTTGAACATCCACTGTCCAAGTACCATACACTTTTACAAGAACTCTTTATGCATGTTTCCTTGGATTTGTTTGTCATAAAACACATATTGGATTTGTTTTCCTATTCATCATGTGATCTTTCTGAGTCACTTGAACTGTCCTCAGAAGCACTCTAAGTTGCTTTCATGGCCATTTATTTGCTTCTTGTCTGTTTCCTCATATCTCTTTTTGTAATTGAGCTTCAGAAAGTCATCCTTGATATGTCATTTACTCTTACATTCATATCATACAATCTAATCAGTCTTGTCACTTCTTTTTTAGTCCTTCTTCCAATTTCTTTTTTGGTCATATTTTCCCTTGAAGTTAGGATTTTGAAAAAAGTTCTTCTTCCTGTAACATTTCATGAATCTTATGGTTAATTGAGCCATTTCCTCATCATTGTCAGGTGATGATTGTTCACTATGAGAACTTTCTACAGAAGCTTCCAATTTCCATTTGTCTTTGTGTTTAGAGGTGGTGGTCTTGAATGAAACAGATTTCTTCTTTGGTTTATCCTCCTCTTCCATGTTGACTTTCAGTTCCTCTTCATACATCATCAGTTTCCCAATGATTTCTTGTACAGGTATCTTTCTGATGTTGCATGACTCTCTAATAGAGGCAGAGGTTCCTCTCCATCTATCAGGCATACATCTGAGAATTCTCAAGATTTGTTTCTTAGTAGTGACTTCTCTTCCAAGAGAAATTGTTGTGTTGACAATATCATTGAACCTAAGATACATGTCATAGATAGGCTCATAAGGTTTCATTTTAAAGTTATCATATTTAATAGTATAATTATTAAGTCTCATTTATTTTACACTAGATGTTACTTCATGTGAGACAGACAGAGTATCCCAAATTTCATGGGCTGTTTTACAAGAAGAAATTCAATTAAATTCTTCATCTCTTAAGGAGTAGTATAAATCATTTATAGAATTGAAATTATTTTTGTAGGTAGTTTTTATAGTTTCATCCCATGTTATTCTATTAGCAGTAGGAATCCTATATTCATCTATAATGGAATACCAAATTTCAAAACCCATACTCTCTAAGTGCATTTTCATTTTAATTTTCCATTGAGCATAGTTGGTTCCATTAAAGAATGCTGGTCTATTGGTTGCAGCACCTTCAAATCTATTATCCATAATATATAAATACTTTTAAAGAGCTATAAATTTAGAATTAATAGAAATTTATAGATCATAAAATTAAAACTACAATCACAGTTGAATAAGGGTAAACAAAGTCATAATAAACATCCTCTGATACCAAATGTTAGTCAGAGTATATTACTAAAGAGGGGGGTGAATTGAGTAACTATAAAAATTTATGATTAAAAATTATTTCTAAATGTTTTACCAAAAAGTTTAAATACATCCCAGTTAATCAAGGTTATACTGTTATAAATGTTTGACTGTTTACATAACTTCTTAGAAGATTCATTAGTTCTCACTAACCTTAATGTCAGTTATTAGGATTTCTTTTGAAGATATTCTATTAATACAAGACAATTATAACTTCTTTCCAATATTAACTATCAAAGTGAATTTAGGGATATCTGAATTATATAGTAATGAAGTATAATAGAGAAGACTAAATCAATCAGCACAGTGGATATGAAACAAGTGGTTCAGTCTCTAGACGAGACCTAATCCACTCCACTTGGTGATCACCAGCCACCAAGCAGTCTATATAAATAAACTTGATCCACACCCTGAATCGAGGTTAACAATAGTACATAGGACTGTTCAGTCCACACAAGGACCACTTCCACGGTTCTTCGTGGGTACAAACAACTAGGCCACACATGGACCTCTTCCACATTTATCATGGGTATACCCAAGAGTAAAAGAATTTTTGAGTAAAGATATCATATATCCTTCAATTTAATGAACAAGACAGAGTGTGTCATAATACAGATACACACTCTTCTCAAAAGCTAATAAAATTATACACAACAGAGCAGAAATATTGAGATAGGTTTAGAAGTTCTTGGAGTGTTAGTATTTTTGGCTCTGGACTTCTGAGATGAGGTAGATGTAGAACTCAAGTCCTCATATGGAAAACATAGTGTTGCAAGTCAGATAGATCCAACTTTTGTTCTTCGTGGTGTTTGATAGTTCGAAGATGTTCTCAGGATTCTAGGATTCCATTATGATTCGTGTGTTCTTCAGCAGAGTCGAGTTGCTTGACACAATTATCTAAGTGTATTTTGTTGTTGCGCTCACACCCACTATCTTGTTTTTTTAGTATCGTGCAACTACTCTCACGTATGTCCTCTTTTTGTTTCTGGGCCGCATTGCTCTTTCATCTTGGAGTACTTGTGTTTGAGCCGACATGTTGCATGTATTCTGCACCTCATACCTCGTAATTTCAAAGACATGTCTACAAAAGAAACATTAACTATGTTTGTGCATTAAAATCTTCAAATATGACCATTAGAGATCAAATAAAAAGACGACAAAACATATTAGGAAACGATGTCACAGTATGTCATGGAAACAATATCTCCTTCACACGGTGTCTGGATTGGTCATGGTGTCTTGTGGTCACGGTGTCTGGATGTCACGGTGTCTGGATGTCATTGTGTCTTGTTAATGGTGACTGCTTCATGGTATCTTGTTCATGGTGAATGCTTTACGGTGTCTTGTTCATGGTGTCTGCTTCACAGTGTCTGCTTCACGGTGTCTGCTTCACAGTGTCTTGTTCATGGTGTATGCTTCATGGTGTCTCATGGTCATGGTGTCTCATGGTCACGGTGTCTCATACTTAGGTAAATATCTGTATTTAGACTTAAGAAGTGATATTCATTAAATGAATTAAACTTAATCATTTTTCATATAAATCACTATGATGTGAATCAAAAGATAGTATATAGTTTCCAAACTGAGTGTATAGAACTTAAGATCTCTGGATAGCTTTTACTAAGCTACTATACATTTTATGTGAGATATATTACATAGAGTTAACATGGTTTATAGACTAACTAGGATTTGTGATCATTAAAAAATGATTAATACATGAGGAGTCCAACAACATCCAACCATCAAAATAAATAAACTAAAATTGAAAATGTACAACTAAACATGGCATAAACAATTTTTTATATTTGAGTTTACAACAGTAGACAAAAACCTAAAAATACTGACTGAAAATTATTTTTTTTATTAAGAGAGACACTTTTGAGGGAAAAGTGAGAAACCATAAAGTTCAACAAACACCAAACATCCCCAAATAGAAAACCAGAAATAGCCTCTTCCATGCATAAGCAGCAACCGCCAACTCCAATGAAGGACCACTCAACGATCCCATGCAAGCATGGTCCCTCTCGATGGCAAGCCATCCCTATTAGTCAACCACATCCCAAATGAACTGCGGAGGAAATAGCAGCGTGCTCTAGCCCATCTGAGCCGATCTGACCCTCAAACATTTCCACACACAACAAGGGCAAGAGAGTAACCAAGCATTAGTTAGAAAAGGAGTAAGCAGAATCATTGAAAACCAATTGAATTCTGCCAGAGTTCGTATCCCTAAACAACTTCCAGGATATGTTAGATACCTGAGAATGTGGATCTCCCCTTATCAGGTCTTCAAAAGAAGAAGTCAGTTTATTCCAGACCTGAATGTACTCCTCGAGCCTGATCATCCACTTATTGAATCCCCCAACCAGGATCGTGTCTTGTTTGTCAACCCAAATATATTTCTCTTCATTAAGATCCACTTCGAGATTCTGACCCATCATCTTGGCTGCATCCTCTTCCGAGGCATTGAGAAATAACAATTTCTCTGTCACCACATCATCCGAACTCAAAATAAAATACAAGGATAGTTCAGGCTAACCAGGTGGTTTTAGGTGACACCTGACCTCGTTGTCCAACTTCTCATCCATTAACTTCTTTACTGACCGAGTCCTCATAGGGGGAGGCAAGGAGGAGTAGTCCTTCTTACCCCTCCTCCTCCTATTACTCTTGTTGCTCCTTGAACTAGGCTCCTCTTCAGAAAAACCCTTACTGACCTCAACGTCTTCTTCCGCCCTGCCTCCGTTAGCACACTCTAGGTAATCATGCCCCATGATCCGGCCTTCCAAATAGGAGCCATCGAGGTTCTTCCTACTATATTTACCTTCCTCAAACATAAAAGATGGTTCATCTCTCGATTCTACCTCATCAAGTCCTTCAAACTTGTTGCTCAAGACAACTGGGGTTCGGGTTGAAGAGTCCACACCCCCTGGAAGATTGCCATGGCCCGAACCCCCTGCTTCTCCAAAACTGGTCTGGAACGGCACCTCCAAGACATTCCCATGTAGTTGAAGAGGGTTGCTACCCAGTGCCACCACCGCCCCACTGACCCTTTCCTTTCCCTTAACCATAGCTTCCTCTTCCCCAGTCTCCTCCTGAGTTGCAGATTGATCAAAACCCCTGCCCATGTATTGAGGCTGAGGATTTTGATCCTCCCAGCCCCTGATCAAACCACAGGTGGCCTCAGGTCTGGAAGGATCACCTGTAGAGAGAGAATTCCTAGCCAAATCCCCATCTGCATGGCCCTGACTCTCTTTCCCAATACTGTTGTCTGCCTGGCATCCACCCAAATCCCTACTAAGATGATCAAACACTACCTCCACCTGAGGTCCCGATACCTTTGATGAATCCTTCAAGATTGGGCCTGTAGGCCTCGCCCTCTCCGAGCCAGTAGGATCTACCACAGAAGAATTAGAAAGACGGGGCATCCCCACCCCATGTTGACTAGAAGTCCCCTGCTCCTGAACACCCCGAGGTGCCTCAAAATGATCAAGGATATTTGAAGACATCTCCCTTGACCCCTGTTTTCACGCAGCAGGTTTAGTTCCATGGACAGGATAGGCTCTATCACCCTCAACCTGATCTGAATCATCTTTATCCACCGATGAAGTGTCAACCAAAACCATCAAAGACCTTTTGCGACACTCATCAAAACAATGGCCCTGTCTATGGCAGAAGGAACAGAACGACTACCATGATTAATAGAAAATACTTTGTACGTACATGTATTGCCCCTCAATCACGATCCAAACCTTCTCGGGAGGAGTTCAAGAGAGCTCCATTTCAACAAAAATGCGTGCAATGATCGAGTGCACCATAGAATCATTTTTCCAATCCGCACAAAGGAAATGGCCCAAGGAATTACCTATTGAACAAAGGAGAGCTAGATTCTGAAAGGGCAGTAGTAACCCCGGAAGCTGGATCCAGATTGCTGAAGATTAAGAATCACGATTCATGTGCAAATCAAACGTCCAACGATGTAGATGAAACGGAAACCCTCTAACAGGTCTGCTTGCACGAGACCAGGCCAGATCCAAGTCGTCTTCATCAGCGAGGAAAATAATAAATTGGTGCGGCCCAAGGAGCCCGACGACTGCATGATGAACTAAACCCCATTCCTGATTCACGCACCTATCGAACACCTCAACTAGAGGCCTACGACGAGCAAAATTTGCGACCAGGGCTATGGAAAGAAGTGAAGAAGCTTCAGATAATTCCTTGGAAGAAACCGGAACGACTGGATGACCATTACAGACTTCCGAGACCTTTGGAGCGACATCAATGCTAGGGAGGAAAGAACGCCTCTTGGGTACTGAAACCCCATGCGAAAGATCCTGCCCCTCCCCCTGAGGAGGAGGGGTTGTCGCCACTGCCATGGAAGCTAGGGCATCACATTGCGAGCCCGAGGAGGAGGGATCATCTCCACTGCCATATTACCACCCTTGGATCTTAATTTCCCTAAAAAGAAGCTAAAACAAAGGAGGGAAAAAATATCCCAAAATCCACTATATAATAAGAGGAGAATCGCCCTAAATCCACCACCAATAACACCTCACAAGGAAGACCTCTATCAACCTGAACCACCATCTCAAAACGCATTGCATTTGCCTGTGTCAGGCATGACCAAG
Source organism: Viscum album (assembly GCA_963277665.1). NCBI lineage: Eukaryota > Viridiplantae > Streptophyta > Magnoliopsida > Santalales > Viscaceae > Viscum > Viscum album. The sequence continues at coordinate 488,485,555 of OY728145.1, forward strand.
TCTCCTTACACCCAAAGGTGTAAGTAGGGTGAGAGCTAAATCCTATTAGGATTCCACCCAATAAAATACTCAATGCTATAAACATTATAAGATAAATAAACTAATGTTTTATGAAATAAATACTTGAAACATTTTATGGAATGAGATTTTTAATGAAAACATGCCTGCCTTTGAAATAACCAACCAAGTATATCGTATACCGATAGTAAGTGTGATATCACTATAGAACACTAAGTCACGGGAGAACCCTCTAGGAACTAGTTAGTAATGGGACACTAGGTACATCATATCTCGGTGAAATGTGGCATACAAACCATGACTAATAGTGTTCTCGTTCACGATCCATTGGGAGGGGAAACCCCATGGGCCTAGTAGTCTCCAATCATCATAATGTTTTGTTAGTGTTGTAGCATCAATCTTGCTAGATGAAACAAGGATAAACCATTTCCAAATCATCTGGCATACTAGACCTAGTCTTCCCACCTAGTTACCTGGGCTTCCCTTTGTGCTTAAATATGTTCCACATTACACATAACACATCATCCTAACCCTTCCCAATCTAATGACGGCAACACACACAATATACCAACACTTTCACCACCAAAATCCTCTTTTGAAATCAAACACACACCAAAACCATTTCAAAACATGATTCTCGCCACTTTCACTGTTAAATAAACCGTTTTCACAATTTATAAAACACCCTCAAGAGGCATAATAAGGCCTTATACAAGAAATACACCTAATTTATTATTGAAACCCTATTTTCAAACCATATTCATGTCAAATACATTCAAAATATCTTTTCATGCTACACACATAAATCATAAAACACATAAAAATACTCAAGAAAGAATGGTAAATTCTTCCAATAATGATTAAGCACCGAATCACCAACCTTGGGTGAAAAAGCTTCCAGAATCTGGTGGGAAACTCCAACCACACCTTCAAAAAGCAAGAACAAACACTAAAAATCAATATTAAATAGAAAGAATAAATATCTAACCCTAAAATCGGCAACCAACCCACTAAATAAGACAAACCCCAAATAAAGAGAAAATAAACCCTAGAATAGAGAAGGAATCAAGGAGAGAAGAAAAATACTTGAAGATCATATGGGAAATCACACCACATATCCCATAAAAACAGGGCTCAAAGGGAGTGTAAATGAGAAGGAGGCGTGCCTAGGGTGATGAAACCCGAAGGGGGAGAGAAAAGGGTGATTTAGGGTTAAAATCAAGGAGAGAGAAAACATAAAACCCAAATTTTAATGACCTGTACAAGCCACATGGTTAGTCTACACTGTTTGAAAATATGTGAGGTGACCTTCCTACCCTCATTGTCTAATAAGAACCTACCGCATGGTCATCCAACACAATCTGGATGACTATGTGTAAGTCTTGTAGTAGCTGCTGCCTCCACAAGCCACCCACCGCACAGTTACCTGGGCTGAGGCGTACAGTTACCACTAACTGTGTTCCAAAGTCTTTCCACCCAAAATTTCACTCATTTCTCCAAGAAATAAAAGGAAACCTCAATGAAAAAAGGTAAACTGAAAATAAAAAGAAAAATACCTTAAAATAAAATAACAAATGTGAAAATTTGACTCAAAGTTCACATTTTTAGTTTAAATTGACATTTTAGATAAAACATCACTTGACAAACTCAAAACCATGCAAACATATTCAGATTGTTTTGATACTTTAGGAAAAAGATTCTAAAGTCATTTTTGATGTGCAGGGATCGATTGCATGCCATAAGTGATCAAACACATTCATATTGTTTTGATACTTTAGGAAAATGATCCATAAGTCATTTGTTGATGTGTAGGAATCAACCACAACTAAATTTCATACATAGTGTTTTTGAGATGACTCATAGTGTATGTTATTAGTCTAAAATTGATGGTCTAGTTCCAAACATGTTTTAGTCACTGAAAACTGAGAAAATGCACTCATATTGTTTTAATATTTTAGGAAAATGATACATAAATCATTTATTACATGTTAGAATCAATCACACGTCAAACAGACACACGATGTGGCTGATATGACTTAAAGTTCGCGTTTTCAGTTTAAATTGAAATTTTATAAATGAAGACTCATGACCTACTAAAAATTGGGAAAAACACTCAAATTATTTTGATATTTTTGAAAAATAATCCATAAATCAATTTTGACATGAAGGAATAAGTTGCACCTCGATTTGATACACGGTTTTCTCTGTATGACTTAAAGTCCATGTTATCGGTTTAAAATTGACACTTTAGTTCAAAACATGTGTCACTCACAGAAAATTGTGCAAACACACATGGATTGTCATGATAATTTAGGAAAATATTTTATAAGTCATTTGTGACGTGTAGTAATCAGTTACATGTCCAACCAACACACAATGTGATCGGTATGACTCAAAGTGCGTGTTTTTAGTTTAAATCGATATTTTAGTAAAAAGATACGTAACATACTTAAAATTGAACAAACACATTCATATTTTTTGATACTTTATGATCACAATCCTTAAGTCATTTTTGACGTGAAGGAATCAACCTCAATCCAATCCGACGCACGGTGTGATCGGTATGACTCAAAGTGTGTGTTTTTATTTAAAATTGGAACTTTAACTCAAAACTCACATCACATATTCAAAAACAAGTAAAAACATTCAGATTGTTTTGATACTTTAGGATAACGATTAATATGTTATTTGTGACATATAGGAATCAGCCGCATCTCAATCCGATAAACGGTGTTTCTAGTATGACTCAAAATGTATATTATCAGTTTAAAATTGACAGTTGAGTTCAAAACGTCAGTCATTCATTGAAACCTAGGCATACATGATCAGATTGTCTTGATAATTTAGAAGAACAATTCATAATTAATTTGTGATATGTATAAATTAGTCTCATGTTAAATTGACAAATGATATGACTTGTATGACTCAAAGTGCGTGTTTTCAGTTTAAATTGATATTTTAGTAAAACAAATAAATGCAGCGGAGATTTAGGGCTTGGCGTGGGGTTTATATACATGGCGCGAGGGAGTAGAGGCATTCAAAGAAATGCAGCAGGCTGGAAGTAGCCTTCTCGTTTCCAGTAATGGAATTCCACGAATCCATGTTGGACTTTATAAACTTCATTTACTTTACTATCGTTTGTTTTAATGTCGTCTTTTTTAACACATAATTATTAGAAGTGTTATAACATTGGCTATTAAAATCTACATTATACAGAATTTACATTAAAATAAAACTGGGTTTGACAACATTCATTTATTAGTCTCTAATAACACTATTACTTATCATTTTAAATTGATGGAGCTAAGTTTATTTGGAAAAACAAATCTCTCATGTATTGGAAAATAAGAAGGCAGGAAAATAGTGAATTTTTATAATTTTGATGCCGGGACAAAATTCACTATTCAAAAGGCGTGATCCACCCCACTTGTTGGTGTAGGGTTCTCAGAGAAAATTTCCTTCGAGGATTTCACCAAGTGGTATGAATGTCATATAACCCTGCAACCTCGATGTTGGAAGAATATTTATGAAGAATTTCGGATTGAGGGGATTACATTAAACAAGATCGTCCTCCACTTATTTATAGATCATACACCGGTGTGATTCATACTGATTCAATCTCACCATTTCAATCAAAAAACACTTTGATTTGAACAAAACAAGACCACTTTTGGAAGGAGGCAAACCGATTAGATTTCAAATTTTGAAATCCAATCATCACGACGAATCTCATCATTAGTCGGTTTTATAAAAAAATATTTTATTATTTTATGAATTTGTTTTGTTTTGTTTTATAATATATATTTATATATATATATAGTAAATATTTTACTAAAAAATATAATTTTAAAATACATTTAAATGAATTTTACAAGAATATGTTTTTATGAAAAAAATTTAACTCTCAATGCTTCTATTTATAGGGGAAAGACCTTCAGAATAAAAACTCCACCACCAATGTGAGATTCTCAAAACCAAAATAATTCGCTCTAATTTTTTTTAAAAACCCATCTTTATTTTTTAATAAATAAAAAACATAACAATCCCCCACTTTTATTTATTAAATATTAATTCTTCAGATGATATACTGATCATTAAACCTCTACTTAGTATCAATATCTCAAAATATTACTTGATTTAAAAGTTGTCAAAACTTTAAACTTGTTAATATTTAAGATAAACCAATGATTTCATACTTAAAATGGGTTTTCCATCTAACATCTCATTTTGTATCACTTTTATGACCATGTGGTTATATCATTTTCATGAGCTCTCTAAGAAGTAAACCCATTAACTTCTGTAAGAAGCAACACCACTTCTAAGTTCACATAGACAAAATATTACATTGCATTTTTGTTATTAGTACACATATCTCATAAAGTATTAATATTTTATTAAGAGTTTGAAACTCAATGTCTAGTCATAACAGATAATATTGACTCCAAATAGTTAGGGTTATAATTATCAATATCAACAATCATCTATGTAACTTGTTTTTACCCATTAAACACTTTGACTAGGATTTACCAAAAGAAAGTATTGGGTTTCCATTAAAAAAATGATCTATTTTATGGATTTTAACCCAATATCATTATTTTTTTTATAAATAATATTTCTCAGAAGAGATTTTGTAAATGGATATATAGGGGCTCCACACAATCTCAAAGAGAAAATTGTCATAATACCATCTTTTAACAATTGGCTCACATAATTGGGTCTCAAACGTATGTCTAGAATTTCCATTGTACATGTAACTATTTGATTTTGATAAAGTTTCTTCACTATAATAATTGATAGAAATATGAGGCATAATATCGGGAAACAATCTAATATCCAAGAATAGATTCCTAATCTATTTAGCTTCCTTACCACATGTTGTTATGACAATAAACTCTGACTCATGCTCTAATGTGAAAGACATGTTTCTTCATTTCTTTCTTACGAAAAATCAAAACCTCCATGATTAAACAACCATACAGATGTCAATTGCTTATCACCAATACTTGTAATCCAACTTGCATTGATGTGACGTTCTAATACAACCAGACAATCATTGTAATATAAACTTAAATCTTTGGCCTTTCTTAAGTTTCCAAATATTCTCATTATACATTTCCAATGATCCACACCAGGATTACTACTATATCTACTCATTTTACATATTGCATAAGAAATACTAGGTCTACACTACTAGAAAAAAATACTACACCAATGTTTTTGAACCATTGACATAGGTCTCCAAACCATTAGTATAACCAATACTAATGGTCTAGAGGGGTGTCTGTAAGAACCCTGTTTTTCTTTTGAGGCATGAATCTTTTCATTTCTTTTTGTACTTAAGAAAGTGGAGGAAAAAATGACAAGTGTTGGATATAAGACTGTTTCACAATGTGACTAGGGGTTACACACAATGTAATCCCAGTACACATCATGTAATGATGTCAGATAGACTCATTTATGACATGGAAGAGGAAGTTGGAAGAAAAGAGGATTTGGCGTATACACGTCTTGTATTTTCATGTACACGGCTTGTGATTTCTTTTTCTTTTTTTTGCTAAAATTGGCAGTAGCCTCATTTTCTTCAGGCAGAGAGAACCCCTCGCCTGGGTATCACGAATAGCACCGTCGGAGGTCGTTTTTTGCTCATGATTCATCATCCAAACTCAAATTTGAAGACTGTCAGATGCATTGGAATCCCCTCGGTGAGTTCTCTATTCCTCTTGAAACATTCTTCATGATTTCTTATCTCAACCTAGTTATCGAGCCTTGAGAATTTATGATTGTTTTTTAGATATACTTTGTTCTAGGCTGAATTAGTGGCCAAAGCAGGACGAGGAGAGTCGTACGAGTACGAGGTAGGTGGTCTCATGCCTTTTTCTAATTTTCAAGTTTATTATATATGCCGGAGTGCACCACACCCATTTTTAGGGTGTCGAATTGAAAGAATTTTGCCAAATTTTGTTGCCTATTGTTGTATTTGTTATTGATTAATTGCTTTGAAGCATTTTTAGGGTTGTTAACCTTGATTAAGGGCCACCCCAAGGGTGCGTTTCCCATTGATGAACTTTTAAGGACGTTTGGACTAAGAGGCCTATGAGGCACACCTTGTTTTCCCTTATTCGGTTACTAAATATGGATTTTATTGTTATATGGAATTTCAATTGTGTTTAATTGTAATTTTTTTGATTAAGGGTTAGGGATTAGTGATTTCCTCTTTACCCCATGTTATGCCTATGTTTTTAAAGCATGCTTGGAAGGTTTTTCTCTAATTGTGAACCTTCCCACATGATTTAGGTTATGCTAAAGACTTATAATGGTTTAAATTACATAATAGGTTTGTTATGAATTATTGTCGTGTGAGTTAATATTGTTTAAAACCATGTAATAGTGTATTTTACATGTGTTGATTGTTATATGAATTTCCCACATGAGTTTATAATTATTAAAGCCTGGTAATATTTTTAATTACATGTGTTGCTTGTAGTTTGTTTTACCCATGGGGATAACTAAAAGGACAAGCCTTATGAGGTTGGTCAGGCTATTATGTTCATGCCTTGAGTGAGCCACAAGTGTAATGGTTGGGCTCATGGAGGCTTTACTTTTTTCCGAGTGAAACATGGACCTTTGAGGGATGCAATGGAAAAACACTTTTATATTTGTTTACATGTCATGAACGATGCATGGGGATTCCTTATAGGACCTCTAGTAATGGGCTTAGTTGAAATGAAATTATTCCACACCTAGAGAGATACCGATATTCCATAGAGGTTCACCGAGATGAGCTTATAGGATGTTTCTAGGTTTGCACCTAGAGTGATACTTGGTTTTCTAAGAGGTTCTTCAGGACGGGATAGTTGGTTACATATAGATTTTCACCTAGAGTGATACTTGAATTCCAACATAGGAATGTCATGGATGATCTTGGGTTATAAATTGAATAATGAAATGGAATGAATTATGACACGTTTTCCAAGCCAAATCACATACTTGGATTTGGTCTTCATTTATACTTGTTTAGATAGCCTTCTATGGTATCTACTATGCTTATTTTACATGGGTGTTATCGGTATTAGGATAGATCTCGATACTTACCTAATTCAATGAAATTTAATTAATTAATTAACATGAAATGAATGTAAATGAATACCAGTTCTTGTAAGATTGTTTAATTTTGAGTACTTCATAGCTTATTGATTTCACTATTGTACACTGCTTGTTACATATATTCACTAACATATCAACATAGATCAGTGGTGGTTGCCTACTGAGATTTATTCTAACACCCTATTTAGGTCACCATTTTTATCCCAGATAGATTATATTCTTGCAGATGTCGATAAGGGAAAGAACCCTTCAACTAGTACTTAATTTGTTGTTAAGAGCATGAGAGCATGGGGACAAACTGAGGCTTGTGATGCTTCTAAGTTTCTTTTGTTACATTTTGTACTGTTGGTACTTATATTTTTTATTATTCTAGTGTATCATTTTTTGGATGTTTTCCTAGAACATGTAACTTGCAACATCATATTTGTATTCTATGACATCTAGTTATTTATATTATTAGTCTTCCACTGTTTACTTCTATTGTATGGTATTACTACTTTCACTATTGATTTATTATTTTATTATGATGTGTTATACTCTTCCAATGAGTGAATAATTTCCCCACTACCACACCTAGGCTCTCACTTCTAGTCGACAGCCTCAGACATTTGAAAAAATACACTTGAGGCCATGTGGATAACTAGGTACGGGGCACCTTAAAGTGGAATCCAGATTTGAGATGTTACAAAGTTGTATCAGAGGAGTTATTTTCTAGATTTTCATAATATTTGGTGACATTATACAAGGATATGAAGGAAATGGAGCTAGGTAATATATTGTGCCCATGAGTAGCTACCCTGCCTATAGGGAAAATCCAAATTGCCTCAAACTGAATTGTGATTTTTTAGATTTTGAGTTGTTACAGTTGATTCAATTTCAATATTGGGGGACACACTTGTTTTGTGTTGTTATTATTGATATTATTGTAGTTCTATTTTTTTGAAACCTGATGAGATGAGGGTATTCTATACCATGCATCATATAAGATGTTGTTATAAATAACTAACCATGCATTCTTCCCATGCTATTTAGAGAGAATTACTGACTACATCATGTTGTTATAGATGATGTGCAAGATATGTATGTTGTTTTGATAGGTACCATGAGAGATATTCTTGCTCTTGTGATATGTGTATTGGTATATGTTATGGTCCAAATTTGATGGACTCTAAGCTTTGGTATCTGAGGCGTATGGGACCTCTTGGATCAGAATTTGGTGGATCATGTTTCGGCCTAAAATTGTATATGATGTGCTATATGTGGATGATAAACATTGATTTGTGGGGTGTATTGTAAGAGTTGGATTCCTAGAACCAACTGGTTGTACATTGATTACATGGATATTTAATGTATTTAAATATTAAACATCATATTACATATTGTTCATTGTTCTGCATGACTATGATGTAATAATGTCCTAGATTATTTGTTGCATTGATAAGGTCATGGTAGATCCCCGCAATGATTAGAACCTTGAAATGCTATAACAATATTTTTAAATATAGTTCTATGGTTGGATGACATACTATGATGGGACACATAGCACGCAGACCATCATATGTGAGTAATTGTAAGTAGATGAGACTTCTTCTCATGAAGTTCGCACTTGGTAATCTCTAATACAGGAGATTATGAGAACATACCCGCCAATAGGAATTCTGTATGTTTTTGTGTCATCAAATATTACTATTTGTGAGTGTCTATAATGATCATTATACTTTATTATTATCATTAATATGTGTCATAACTTGTGCACTTTGATTTACTGATGAAAACTTTCAAGCAGACGGTTGGCAGGATGTAGGGTATGTTGGTTGCATCACGAGTGACATATTATTAATGGATCAGTCGAGGAAGGATTTTCACCTTCCATTTACGGAATTTGATATTTCTTTTTTTTATTAAATAGAACTATCATGTGAAATTCCATGGTCATGGTGTAACGAAGAGTTTATTTTATGTAGTCAAAGAACAATTTATCAAGCGTAAAAGTTGATGAAACTATCATGAAACCTGTTTGATAAGATATTGTGACAAAGGTATTATATTACACAGTGAGTGTTTGTATGTGGATGTCATTTTTGCGACTTTAATTCCCTTCTCTTGGGTGCCTTGACCCGTTTCTAAACAATACTCTTGGAATTTTGGCAAGCTCACCTAATACCAATGAGAAAGAATCCTAGAGGGTCACACACTAAGTGTTTATGGTGGTCTCGGTTAAATTATATTTGAATTTAATTAATAAATATCATTCTCTTGGCAATGGAATAATTTTATCCAATTTTAAATGATTGCATAAATTAAATAAATATTTATTGAATAGATTGGGGGTAATATATATATATATATATATATATATATATATATTATTGAACATTTAATAAATATTTATTTACTAGTTTTCAAATAAAATATTTATTTAAGAGAATTATTTATTTATTTATCTATTTGGGTGTTCAATAAATGGAAGTTGAATTTGAGAGTACCAAGGCTGACCTAGTAGTAAAATAATTATTTTCAAGATGATAAATAATTATTTAACTGCTTGGCACAAATTAAAATCACGCTGATATTATTTTGGGATGCAGAATTTTATTTATAATTTTGTTTTGCGCAAGTTTGAGCACCATAAATAATGACAGGGTATTTTTATTAATAACATGGGTTTTATCTAAGGTTATGATGTATTTAATTGCTATTATATAATTAAATATTGTAAATGAATCACCTTTTCAATAAATAGATACAAATGTCTATTGTGCCATGTACCGAACCACACACCTAGTGAATTGAGAATTGTTGAGCTAAGAAATTTCTCTATAGAATCCTCTTCCCACCCCTCTCAAGAATGAGAGATGTTCTTCAAGGCCAAGGAAAAAGTGATCAAGAATGATCGACACAAGACACTCACTTCGATGTGCTAGCACACAGAGAATGAGCAGTGTCGATCAGAGGCCATTGAAGCATGTGTAGATCACCGCTATAGGGATTCTATATTGGAACCTTGCAAGCACAACAAGATAATCCATAAGGGTCATTTCATATGATCAACATCATCAACAAAGAAAATAATGAAACATCCAGGTATTATTTTCATTATGAAATTAATTAAATTAATTATAAACATGATGTGCAAGATCCTCTCTTAAGGTTTTGGCCACTTCCTTATTTATCTAAATATTTGATTCTATTATATGGATAATGGAATTCAACAATGCATTGATCCTAAAATAATCATTGATCATGATAAAAATCAATGTTGGGTGCTTCCCCAACCACGCTTCCTCTATGCCCGAAACCTTCAAGTTGTATCCGAGTAGTTATATCATAGTTTATAATTATTTAAATATTCAGTTTATGATTTATGCATTTAATAATTTAGTTTTTTCAATTCAAGTTAATCATTATGAAAATATATGTCTTGATATCTATTCCTCCTCTTTTGTTTCTCATTCACCTTATAGAAACGATCTTTTATTTTAATTTTGATTAAAATAAAATAGAGGATACCATCTGGAGGTGCCAAAGGTTCCTGACTGTATGACACCAGAACACACGACATGTATTCCGAAGTACATGCCATGTAGCCAAGGGTCAATGCGCTGGGTCTGGTCTTCCAAACCAAGCCATGTCGTTGGAGTTTTTCTATGTCTTAATGAATCCATGTGTTGACCAAGAACAGGTGGCATGTGATTTTTGGATTACACACCATGTGGCTAATTGGACACATTGTGTAGTCCCTTCAGGTTAGGGTTTGACCGTCTACCCCGTATATGGCTTGTCCGACTAGAGGTTGTGTAATGAGGAACTACACGGTGTGTGTCCCACTGGACAGACCGTGTACTTTGAAGATTTCTGAAGTACACTCACACGCCGTTTCCCAGGGCGTATACTTCGGATGGACAGTGAAAAATAGTATATGTCATGTAGTTGGAACTATGCACTGTGTACTCATCCAAATTACATAGATTTATTAAATATATTTATTATATTATATAAACCCTTGATACGTGTACCATCGTGTGAGCATAAATCCAAGGCACAACACGTGATATGTGTTTTATATATGTGTGTTTAATTTAACATTTGTGTAATTTTCATTTCTACTCATTGGGTAGTTATGAATAGGAATTCATCAGGTTGCCTCCAAGGTACATGTTACATACAAAGATAATTTTAAATGAATTTATTTTATTTAAAATTATGGTGGATGATAATCTCAAAGAAATTCAGAAAGGGTTTAAGATAAAAGGATTGATTAATTAAAGATGATAATTAATTGATTCTAGCATGAAGTATCTTAAACAAGAAAGTTTAAATAATTAAATTCTAGTTTTATTTATGCATAAATATCATTGAATGTATGGATGATCATGATCTAGATGAAGATATTTTTTTGTGGATGATTTATTTTAATTTATTTATTTAAATTAAATTTTTTGTTCTGTGAGCCTTCTCCTTGTTAATATGTATGGCGTGCATGCCCAAGGTTTCTTTTATGTAAACTCCCTTTTTACCCCTCACCTGCATGTGAGTTAAAAAAGGCATATGTAATGGATGGAACTCCCAAGCTAGTGGAGGCGGTTCAATCGAGAGATGAGATGAAACCAATCCCAGGAGATACAGAGGTGGACAAGTGGAAAGTTGTAAACACGAACCCAAAAGGTTCAAGATGTTTCTCCCCTAGGTCAAGGTTAGTTTATCAACCACTATATAAATTAACCATTAAAAAATATCCTGATCATTCCCTACACTTTATTTTATTTCTTCATTTTCTTGGTTTATCATTATGGATGTATTGTCACAATCACATAATTAATTAATTAAACAAGCATGCAAGATGGAACAAAAATAAACCAAACTTATGCATAAATATTATCAATAAATGGTTAATCACTTAAGTTAGTTCCACTTAATATTAACAAGCACGTGATAACGATAATAAGTAATTCATTCATAAGAGATAAAAATCCATCAAATAAAATTTTAAGTCAGATGAAGCCTTTCATTACTTGATTAAGGGAAAACCCAATAAAACTATGTGTTTGATCAACCCTTGTTGGGACAGTTACTTTTATATAGGAATACCTTATGAAAGGATTTAGTTTTACTTAACCATATTGCATCAAGAGGAGTATCCCTTTATATACTTGGTGTAATATTGGAGGCAAGAGTTGAGGAAATCCAAAGTCATGATTTCAGGATTGGGGAGTCCACTCAACAGATCAAGGAGATGAAATCCCACATTTGGCAAAGACCCGCCTACCGAAATACATTCTAATAGCTTTAATAACCCTTTTTGGGGTTATAAAAAGGGGAATATGGATCCTTGCCACTAGAATATCATGGAAACTGGACATTCCGAGTTCAATGGTGAGTGTCATTGGGACCTAATAAATTAGTGGGAGACTTAATAAAATTTATTATTTCTCATAAAATGTAATCAAGAATGTACTAATGATATGATATTTTAATTTTAGAATAAAAATGACAAGCTCATCAACCACACTATCCCTGCGATCAATTATGGATAATGAAAACATCCTCACCAGCAGTAACTTCCAAGAATGGTTTAGACAACTTCAGGTTATGATACGCCATGAACATAAGTCTTACGTGATAGAGTCAGAATTATCTGATCCACCTACCAAATAGGCGAGTGGTTAGGATTTCATGGTCCATGAAAAAAATATGAACGATGTTTTAGTTGTTCAATGTTTGATGTTATCATAAATTTCGAGTGAGCACATGACGTCTCATGAAAAGATAGATGCTTATATCCTGCTCGAGCACCTCCATGGTCTTTACCAGGAGAGAGCAAGATAGGAATGTTTTGAGATCTCTAAGGCACTCTTTCAGAGTAAGATTGGATAAGGTGCCCCAACTGGGCCTCATGTAGTCAAGCTCATTGAATACATTGAGCGCCTGGTGGTTCTAGGGTTTAAACTCACCGAAGAACTGAGCACTGATCTCATTCTCGCATCACTCCCTTAGTTATTCTATAACATTTTTGTCAATTTCAATATGAACAACACTGATAAGTCTCTATCTAATCTTCTTATCATCATTCTCTATGTGGATAAAGATATGATGCAGGAAAATCCTTATGTCCTTATGGTGAATAAGAGGAAAGGGAAGGCAGATAGCTTTAAACTCAAAGATTTTTCACAACATTCCAAGAAAAAGAAGATCAAAGGGGAGGCAAGGGAACAAGTGGTTGTTTGTTTCTCATGTGGCAAGAAGGGCCACTGGAAGAAGAACTTCACCCAGCCTAAGAAGAAAGGATAAGATTTAGGTGTGTTTTTTATCGAATGAAATATATCTATTTCAAAAAAATTGCTATTAGATACAACTTTTTGTGATCACATATGTATCCAAACACAAGAACCAAGTAGATTCAGGAAGATTGACTAAGGGGAGGTAGATCTATGAGTAGCCAAAGGAGCCAGACTTGCTGATGTAGTTGTCGGGGACTACCACCTCACGTTGCCAACTTGGATGATCTTGGGGTTAAAGGGTTTTTATTATGTGCCATCTCTTAATTAAAAACATTATTTCTGTATCCATATCATAAACATATGGATTTGTTTTCAATTTTAGAAAGCATTTGTTTTGGTAGGGAACATTTATACAAAGGTCTTTACGTGTTGTATTACACAAACCAAGTAATGGAAATCAATAACAAAGAAAATTGCGCAAATGCACTTTCATTGTTGTGATACATTAGTAAAATAATTTATAAGTCATTTGTGATGTGTAGTAATCAGTAACACGTCAAACTGACACACAGTGTGATCGGTATGACTCAAAGTACGTGTTTTCAGTTTAATTCGATATTTTATTAAAAAGATATGTGACATATATAAAACTGAACAAACACATTCTGATTGTTTTGATACTTTAGGATAACAATCCTTAAGTCATTTTTGACGTGAAGGAATCAACCTCAAGCCAATCTGACGCACAGTGTTATCGGTATGACCCAAAGTGTGTGTTTTTATTTAAAATTGATATTTTAACTCAAAACTCACATCACATATTCAAAACCAAGTAAACACATTCATATTGTTTTGATACTTTTGGATAACGATTCATAAGTTATTTGTGACGTATAAGAATCTACCGCATCTCAATCCAATAAACGGTGTTCCCAGTATGACTAAAAGTGTATGTTATCAGTTGAAAATTGACAGTTGAGTTCAAAATGTCCGTCATTCATTGAAAACTGAGCATACATGATCGGATTGTCTTGATAATTTAGGAGAACAATTCATAAGTCATTTGCGATATGTAGGAATCAGTCTCATGTTAAATTGAAAAATGATATGACTTGTATGGCTCAAAGTGCATGTTTTCTTTTTAAATTGATATTTTAGTAAAAAAATACATGTGATATACTCAATACTGAGAAAATATATTCTAATTGTTTTGATACTTAAAGACAATGATTCTTTAAGTTATTTGTGTTATTTGATAAAAACTTTTAAGAGTGATCACGATTGCAACACTTTTCTAGAATTGGTAATCAAAACAATGAATTTTCTTATTTTATCAGTTCAGAGGATTTGGGTATAGTTTCCCTCTAAATCATATAAGATACTACAAAAAAGAAATGAATAGATTTATGATACAAAATCATGTAATTTCATGGAGATCGATGGTGTTGCATCAGTGACGGGTGTCGGTGACCGCGGTGTGGCCCTTGGTTCGGTAACCGTCGTGGTTGTGACCGGGACCGCGAGGGTTGGGTCCCCTGCCCTGGGTTCTGTAAGCGACGAGCTTGTGACCAGGAACGCTGGGACTAGGTCCCCCACTGAGGGTTCGGTAAGCGATGAGCTTATGCCCGAGGATGTTGGGGCTGGGGCCGGAGGTCTTGATGGCCCCCACCATTATTCCCTCCCACAGCCCCTCCACCACACTCTCTGTGCACCCCTAGGATGGCATCACGTCCAATGGCCGACCTTGGCCACCCACAATAGTGCTCAGCAGCACAAAAGCGAGCATCAGGCACCTCACCATGCTATACTTCCAAAATAGAAGAGAGTGAGCCACTCGCCAGAGAATGAAAAGCGTGGTTGATTTTGTAATAGCAATAGAGAAGTCTTAATAAATGCAGTGGAGATTTAGGGTTTGGCGTGGGGTTTATATACATGGAACGAGGGAGCAGAGGCATTCAAAGAAATGCAATGGGCTGGAAGGATCCTTCTGGTTTCTGGGAATGGAATTCCACGCAGCCATGTTGGACTTTATAAACTTCATTTACATTAATATCGTTTGTTTTAATGAAATTTTTTTAACACATAATTATTGGAAGTGTTACAACATTGGCTATTAAAATCTACATTATAAAGCATTTACATTAAAATAAAACTGGGTTTGACAACTTTCATTTAGTAGTCTCTAATAACACTATTACTGATCCTTTTAAATTGACAGAGCTACGTTTATTTGGAAAAACAAATATCTATCACGTATTGGAAAATAATAAGGCAGGAAAATAATTACTTTTTATAATTTTGATGCGTGAACCAAATTCACTGTTCAAAAGGCTTAATCCACCCCACTTGTTGGTGTAGGGTTCTCAGATAAAATTCCCCTTGAGGATTTCACCAAGTGGTATGAATGGCATATAACCCTGCAACCTTGACGTTGGAAGAATATTTCTGAAGAATTTCGGATTGAGGGGATTATATTAAATGATATTGTCCTCCACTTATTTATAGATCATACACCAATGTGATTCATATCGATTCAATCTCACCTTTTCAATCAAAAAACACTATGATTTGAACAAAACAAGACAACTTTTGGAAGGAGGCAAACTGATCATATTTCAAATTTTGAAATCTAATCATCACGAAGAATCTCTTCATTGGTCGGTTTTATAAAAAAATATTTTATTATTTTGTTGTTTTTTTTGTTTTGTTTTATAATATTTATTTATATGTATATAATAAATATTTTACTAAAAATATAATTTTAAAATACTTTTAAATGAAATTTGACACAAATATCTTTTCATGAAAAAAATTAAATTCCCAATGCTTCTATTTATAGTGGAAAGAAATTCGGAATAAAAACCCCACAACCAATGTGATATTATCAAAACCAAAAGAATTCCCTCTAATTTTTTTAAAAAACCCCTCTTTCTTTTTTAATAAATAAAAATCAGAACAATCCCCCACTTTTATTTATTAAAGATTAATTTTTCAAATGACATCCTCATCATTAAACCTTTACTTAGTATCAATATCTCAAAGTATTACTTGATTTGAAAGTTTTCAAAACATTAAACTTTTTAATATTTAAGATAAACCAATGATTTCATACATAAAATGGGTTTTCCATCCAATATCTCATTTTGTAGCACTTTTATGATCATGTGGTTATATCATTTTCATGAACTCTCTAAGAAGTAAACCCATTAACTTCTGTAAGAAGCAACACAACTTCTAAGTTCACGTATACAAAATATTACATTACATTTTTGTTATTAGTACACATATATCATCGAGTCTTAATATTTTATTAAGAGTTCATAACTCAATGTCTAGTCATAACAGATGATATTGACACCAAATAGTTAGAGTTATAATTATCGATATCAAAAATCATCTTTGTAACTTGTTTTTACCCATTAAACACTTTGACTATGATTTACCAAAAGAAAGTATTGGGTTTCCATTACAAAAATGATCTATTTTATTGATTTTAACCCAATCTCTTTATTTGTTATATAAATGATATTTCTCAGGAGAGATTTTGTAAATGGATATATAGGGTCTTCACACAATCTCAAAGAGACAATTGTTATAATACCATATTTTAACAATTGGCTCACATAATTGGGTCTCAAACGTATGTCTAGACTTTCCATTGTACATGTAACTATATGATTTTGATAAAGTTGATTCACTATCATAATTGAGAGAAATATGAGGCATCATATCAGGCAACAATTTGATATCCAATATTAGATTCTTAATCTATTCATCTTCCTTCCCACATGCTGTTATTATAATAAACTCTGACTCATGGTCTAATGTGAAAGACATGTTTGTTCCTTTCTTGCTTAAGAAACTTCAAAACCTCCATGAGTAAACAACCATCCAGATGTCGATTGATTATCACCAATACATGTAATCCAACTCATATCAGTGTATCGTTCTAATACAACCAGATAATCATCGTAATATAAACTTAAATTTTAGGCCTTTCTCAAGTTTCCAAATATTCTCATAATACATTTCCAATGATCCACACTAGGATTACTAGTATATCTACTCATTTTATATATTGCATAAGAAATACTAGGTCACACTACTAGAAAAATATACTACACCAATGTTTTGGAATCATTGACAAAGATCTCTGAACCATTGGTATAACCAATACTAACGGTCTAGAGGGGTGTTTGTAAGAACCCGATTTTTTTTTTTTGAGACATGAATATTTTCATTTCATTTTGTACTTAAGAATGAGAAGGAAAACATGAAAAGTGTTGGCTACAAGACTGTTTCACAATGTGACTAGGGGTTGCACACAGTGTAATCCTAGTACACATCGTGTAATGATGTCAGATAGACTCATTTATGAAGTGGAAGAGGAAGTTGGAAGAAAAGAGGATCTGGAAAATTCACGTCTTGTATTTTCATGTACACGACATGTGATATTTTTGGCTAAAATGGGTAGTAGCCTCGTTTTCATCAGGCGGACAGAACCCCTCACCTTGGTATCACGAATAGCACTGCCGGAGGTCGTTTTCTGCTCCTGATTCATTATCCAAACTCTGATTTGAACACCATCAGAGGCATTAGAATCCCCTCGTTGAGTTCTCTATTCCTCTTGAAACTTTCTTCATGGTTTCTTATCTCGACATAGTTTTTGATCCTTGAGCATTTATAATTGTTTTTTAGATATACTTTGTTCGTGGCTGAATTTGTGGCCAATGCTGGACCAAGAGAGTCGTACGAGTACGATGTAGGTGGTCTCATGCCTTTTTCTAATTTTCAAGTTGATTATATCTCCCGAAGGGGGTTTGATGATGGCGGTCCAAGGGAGTGATCGGGGTGGTTCTGGGCATTGTGTTCAAGAAATTCTGAAGGATCCATCGGTTAGGGATCTGGATCTGGTGAACCTTAATGATCGTATAGGGCATAAGGATCCTTTCTCTCATTGTGGCCCGCAAGTTCGTGACCCCTTGACTTGGGATTCGTCTGTTGTGCCTTCGGGCTTGAAGAATACCTTTGCGGATGTTGTGAAATCTGCCGCAAATCCATCCTTCACGGACTTTGTATCCCCTTCCCCTGGTATGGTGATTAGAAAAGGTAGGGTTCTCTTGTTTCTGCTAATCAGGATGCGGTTGAATAATGGGTTAGCCTTTGTAAATTTTCCATCATTTCTCGAATCATCACCCCAATAGGTGAGTGAATGTGGCGGTTTGATGAGCTCAATAAAAAAATTTCCATCGCATGGGGCCTTGAGGATTGGAAAATGACTGCAATGGGGCGGGGTTTTTTCCATGTTGTGTTTCCTAATGATGAGTGTAAGTGGAGGGCTTGGAGATTCGGATCTATCTCTCTCAAACCTGGTATCCTACGTATTCAGGAATGGGATCGTAATTTTGATCCCTTTAATGTCACCACTACCCATGTGCAAGTTTGGGTTCGAATCTACAAGCTCTGCTGGTTATACTGGAATCCTCATATTCTTTGGGATATTGCATCGGCTGTGGGAAACCCAATTCATATGGATCGCCAAAGTAATAATCCCATATTTGGGCACTTTTCATGTGTCTTGATTGAGGTTGATATGGAAGGCACATTGGTTGAGGAAGTGATTCTCAATACAAGGGATGGCAGCTTCTTTTTGGGAATATTTTATGAAAGGAATCTGAAATTCTGTAAGGTGTGCAAATTTTTTGGCCATCATCCCGAGCAGTGTAGGAGGGATAGCACGTGTACTTTCTGCAAGGGAAAGGGACATGATGAGGATGCTTGTAGGAAGGCAGCTGAGAAGAGGCAATCACATGCATCCACCTCTAACCAGAGGCAATTGGAAGATAAAGTAGAGGCCATACAGTATGATCTTCTCTTGATTGCTGGAATTGTGGATATTGAGCATGATTTTAAGGATCTCCTCCCCCCATGATGATGGAGTGGATGGTGTCAATCATTGATTCAATTTGAGGGAATGATGATCCTGTCCTCTCTGAGATTTTTCAGGTTGATCTTGATAAAGCACTAAATTTGACTGGGGCCTTGCAGGTTATTGAGAAGACTCGGCAAGAAGAACAACACCTTTTGACTGGTTCACAGATTCCTGATAGAGCTGTCCATCCACCTGATGAACTTTCTGATGATGTCCAGCTTGCTTTGAAATATAATCTATCAGCCTCTAATGCTAAGGTTCTGACTGCCCAATCAGTTGATAAACCCTCTGTTGGAGTACAGAATGAAGTTTATGTTAATCAGCCAGCCCCTCCTGATGGGGCTTTGAATGTTCAGTCTGTTGAGGAACCCCCTGTTGCTGTCTTAAGTGGCTTGGCATCTCATCATCCACCCATTCTTGGTGAGGCCCTGATATCCCAGTCCTTGGGAATCACGATTACAAGTGGTGTGGAAACTTCACCACATTCTAAGGGAGTTTCTGATACACAAGTTTAACCGAATGTGCACCCAGCAGTGAGTTCATCTCTGGGTGTAATTTCTGAGTTGGGACATGCACTGGATCTTCAGGAAGCCACCCCCATTGTCAGTGGTAATGCAATTGCTGTTGTTTCAGGATTACCATTGGACAGCACTGTGCCATCTTCAGCTGGCCCAGGTGGGGATGCACAGTTCACTCAGGTTTCACCAAGCAGAGCTGCGAAGAAAAAACTAAATGATGATCTTGATGGGGGAATCCCTCAGTCCAATAAATTTATCCCCCTTTCTGGGGTGTTTTGGTCGGATGATGTGGGGACTAAGCAGCCTAATGATAGTTCAGATGATGAAGCATAGGGCTCTGAAGCAGATATTTTAAATGAGGAGAACCCTTCAAATATAAAAAAGGGGAAGAATATCAGGGTCAAGAAAGAAATCATTCGGGGGGAGGGGTCTCAAACAAGGGCCATGAAAGCCCTCAATAAATGAATATTTTTTATTGGAATTGTCAGGGGCTTGGGAATGCTCCCACGGTCAAGGCCCTTAGACGTAATGTCCTGACAAACAAACCTTTAATTATTGGTCTTGCTAAGCCAATAATAAATTTTGTTAGCTGGAAGGCCTTTAAGTGGGAATCCCTTGGTTACTCATTTGTTGATCATAATCAGAATGAAGATAATGTGGAGATCCTTTGGGTCTTAAATCATGAATATGTCAATCTTATTTCTGACATCAAGGCTGATCAAATGGTCTCTATTGTTGCTAGGATACAGGGTGTCACATTTTTTGTTTCTTGTGTCTATTCTTCAAAATCCTACATAAAAAGGGGGGAACTATGGAGTGAGTTGGGTGATATATCTTCTCAAGCCCCCCACAAATGGACAATCTTAGGTGATTTCAACACAGTTCTCTGGCCTGAGGACAAAACTAGATCCAATTTTAATCGACCTGCTATTAACAACTTTTCTCATTCTATTGACCATTGTAATCTGATTGAAGTGTCCATGGTTGGTGCTTATTTCACTTGGGGAAGGTACACCTTGAATGGTCAGCAAGCAAGTAAACTTGATAGGTGTTTATTTCAGCTTGATGACAGGAATGGTAGCTTTCGTGCCTTGGGTCTTGTGCTTCCAAAAACCCATTCTGATCATAACACATTAGTGGTTGGCATCTCCATTGGTGATTCTCATTTGGATCCTATCCCCTTCAAGTTTAATAATGCATGGCTGGTCATTCCAGGGTGTCGGGAAGCTGTTATTGATGCCTTGAATTCTGTGACTTTGGGATCTGCTTTTTAGATTGTCTCATCCAAGTTGAAAAATGTCAAGATAAGGATGAAGGAATGGAGTAAGCTCTCATTATCCAAGATGAATGAGGAAATAAAGGCTGCTGAAAATCATCTTTAGGTCTGCCAGAATATCAATCAATTGAACTCCATGCCCTCTATTGATGAGATTCAGGCCCTATCAATGCTTGATGGTTTGTTGAACACTAAAGAAAATTTGGCCATATTTTTGTATAATGTCAGTTGATTAAAGGAAGGGGATAGAAACTCTAGCTTCTTTCGTTGACTTCATAAATAAAGGAAGATCAGGAGTGGAGTTACTGCCCTCAACATTAATGGAACTTTTCTCACATCTGAAAATGAAATCTTTGATGCGGTTATTGGTTACTTTGCTGATCTTTACTTTGATAATGGGGTAGATAGAACACACATGATTGTTAACAATATCACCCCAAGCATTTATGATCGGCTTAATGCCACTTTGGTGGAGCCACCTGGGGGAAAGGAGGTCAAGGAAACTCTGTTCTCTCTAAATATTATTAGTGTGGCAGGGCCGGATGGTTTCACAAACAAGTTTTTCATGTTCAATTGGGAGATTGTTCAGGATCAGGTTATCAATGCAGTGAGAGAATTCTTTCTTACTACTTCCATGACATATGGTGACAATTATAACATCATTTCTCTTATTACCAAGAAGGATAATGCTGTTGACATCAAGGATTTCATACCAGTTGCAATTGGAAATACCATTCCCAAGATCACTAGTACCATTACTGCTACGAGATTGGTCAATGTGGTTAAGGGAATCATCACCCTGAACCAGTTTGGTTTCGTCCCGGGCTGGAACATTCAAACTTGCATTTTCACTACCTTGGAAAGCATTAATGTCATGAAAAGAAAGGTGAAACATGGGAATCTTTCAGTGATGATTGACATCTCCAAGGCCTTTGACACCATGAAATGGAGTTTTCTGGTGTCCATTCTTAAAATGAATGGCTTCTCCACAAAGGTAATTAACCTAGTTCATGCCATTATTTAGAGTGTCATGCTCTCAATCCTGGTCAATGGTTCCCCTAATGGCTTCTTTCTGTGCTCTAGGGGTTTTCGGCAAGGGGATCCCCTATCTGGGCTCTTGTTTGCCCTTGCTGAGGATTACATAAGCCTCTACCTTAAGAGTCCTGTTCAGGCTGGTCTTTATTGTCAGATTAAAGCTAGGAGGTATCTATTTTCTCCTACTCACCTCTTCTATGCTGATGATTTTCTATTATTTGGACAGAAAAATTCAAGGAACTTGTCTTCTATAAAGGCCATCTTTAGGCATTATGAGGTTGTGGCTGGACAGGCCATTAGTTGGCAGAAATATTTTGTGGTTTTTGGAGAGGGTGTGACCACCAGGAAGAAGAATAAGGTCACTAGGTTTCTTGGGGTGAATAAGGGATTGTTTCCCTTTAGTTATCTTGGAGTTCCTCTTTTTTGGGGTAGAGTGAAGAAATTCCACCTTGATTCCATCTTCTCTCATATTATTACTCAAATGGCAACTTAGAAAGGGAAATCTATGTCTCGGGCTGGGAGAATCTGCCTTGTTAATTTGGTGATAACTTCTATGTTTGTTTATGAGTTCTCTATCTATAAATGGCCCAAGTATCTTATCAAGGATCTTCAAAAGCTCATCAGGAACTTCATATGGACCGGTTCCATTAATGAAAAGAAGCTGGTTGTTGTGGCATGGATGAATGTATTACGCCAGTTGATATGGGGGGATTAGGAATTAAGGATTTGGGTATTTTAAATGGGGATTTGATCAGTAAGTTTACATGGAATCTATTCACCTCCAATGAAATATCAATGGAGTTTATCTCAGCTAGGCTTATTCCCAAGCTCCTGGCTGGATACTCTTATCATATTTCTTCTTCATTCTGGACTGCTCTGAAGTCCACCTTTAATAAGTGCATTCTTTCTTCCAGGTGGTTTGTTTGTAGGGATTTTTATTTGAATTCCTAGAGGACTCCCTAGTTGGATAGGCCAATACAGGAAGATATTGATATTCCACCTCCCTTGAGGCACACTTTGACTGCTAATTTTCAGGCAGCAACCTTGGCCACCTATGACTTCCTCCCTGCTCAGATTCAAGCTGAAATTCAATGTTACAGGTTTATTGATAGGGACACCCTCATCTGGAAGCTGGCTGTCACATGAACTTTAACAACTAGAGCCATGTACCTTTACATGTGTGATGGGAAGATCACCACCCCCAATGGATTTTGTCTTTTTGAACCTATTTCTTCCCACCTTCTGATTTTTTGCTGTTATGGAGAATCTGTAAAGGCATGGTTCCAGTGTAGAATCTTCTAAAGAAGGCTGAACTTCATCTTGCTTCGGCCTGCCCCCTCTGTCTTGCATCTTATATATCGGTTTAGCACATCTTCCTTTCCTGTGTTTTTTCTTGCAGATTCTGGAACTACATCCAGGATATCACAGGGTGTCGGCTGCAGATGCAGAGTCTAGAGGGCTGTCTGGCCTCTGTTGATGCTGCCCAGTGTAGTGAGCAGGTTGGAAACATCCTGCTGGTTGTAGAAGCGGCCACTTGTGGCTTCATCTCGAAGGCTCGAAATGCTCTACTGTTTGAAGATATTAAACCTACCTTTCACTCTGATGTGAGGTCTATACACAGGGTTGTGCGTAATGCATCAAAAGTGCAGACTGGATGCATGAATAATAACTTTGATGATCTTGTTATCTTAAGGAGTTTCAGTGTTTCTGGCGGGATTAAAAATCTATTGGTATTGAAGTCAGTGAGATGGATTCCTCTCATTCCGTCTTGGGTGAAAGTCAATGTTGATGGGGCGGCCTCTGGTACAACTGGGCCTTCGGGCTGTGGTGGTGTATTCCGTACCTATTGAGGTTTTGTTAAGGGTTTTTTTATCATTATAGTGGACAGGGCAATGCCATTGAAGAGGAGTTATGGGCGATGATGAAGGCGACCACTTATGCGGTTCATCATGGTTGGTGTTTTCTTTGGCTGGAATCAGAATCAATGGTGGCTGTTGATCTTCTTAGATGCCGGTCCAGGGATGTCCCATGGGTGATGTTACCTTCTTGGATTGAATGTTTGAAACTTCTTGGTGGTCTCACCCTTGATGTGACACATGTTTACAAGGAGGCTAATCAGGTTGTCGATGCCTTGTCAAAGATGGCTATTGTGGAATCTCCTTCGGAATGGTCTTTTCTTATCCTGGAATGTAGCACAAAATTTGTAGAGGTATATTTGAGTGGAATATTTTTTAATAGGATTTGTAAACCTCCCTTGTAATTCTGAATGTCTTTTCATTTTTTAATAAAATTTGGTAGGAGTTAGCTTGACTTGCTCCTGGGCCTTTTGAGTATATCTGCCAGAGTGCACCACACCCATTTTTAGGGTGTCGCCTTGAATGAATTTTTCCAAATGCTATTGCCTATTGTTGTTTTGGTAACTAATTAATTGCTTTGAAGCATGTTTATGGTTGTTATCCTTGATTAAGGGCCTCCCCAAGGGTGCGTTTCCCATTGATGAACTGATGAACTTTTATGGGTAGTTGGCCTAAGATTCCTATGAGGCATACTTTGTTTTCCCTTCTTGGGTTTTTAAATATGGATTTTATTATTACATGGAATTGAAATTGTGTTTAACTGTAATTTTTTGGATTAAGGGTTAGGGATTAGTGATTTTCCCTTTACCCCATGTTATGCCTATGTTTTTAAAGCATTCTTGGATTTTTTTTCTCCAATTGTGATCCTTACCACGTGATTTAGGTTATGCTAAGGCCTTAAAATGGTTTCAATTACATAATAAGTTTATTAGGAATTGTTCCAATGTGAGTTACTATTGTTTAAAACCATGTAATAGTGTATTTTACATGTGTTGATTATTATATGAATTTCCCACGTGAGTTTATTATTATTGAAGCCTGGTAATATTTTAAATTACATGTGTTGCGTGTAGTGTGTTTTACCCATGTGATTAACTGAAAGTCCAAGCCTTATGAGGTTGGTCGGGCTATTATGTTCAAGCTGTCAGCGAGCCACAAGTGTAGTGGTTGGGCTCATTGAGGCTTTACGTTTTTCCAAGTGAAACATGGATCGTTGAGGGATTGCATGGACAAAAACTTTTGTATTTTTTTACATGACATGAGTGATGCTTGGGGATTCCTTATAGAACCTCCAGTAATGAGATTAGTATAAATGGAATTATACCACACCTAGAGAGATACCAAGATTCCCAAGAGGTTCACCGAGATGAGCTTGTAGGATGTTGGTAGGTTTTCACCTAGAGTGATACTTGGTTTCCTAAGAGGTTCTCCGGGACAGGATAGTAGGTTACAGATTGATTTCACCTGGAGTGATACTTGAATTCCAACTTAGGAATGTCTTGGATGATCTTGGGTTATAAATTGAATAATGAAATGGAATGACTTACGACACGTTTTCCAAGACAAAGCACATGTTTGGATCTAGTCTTCACTTATACTTGTTTAGATATCCTTCTATGGTATCTGCTATGCTCATTTTACAAGGGTGTTATTGTGATTAGGTTGGACCCCGAGACTTTCATAATTCAATGCAATTGAATTAATTAATGATCATGAAATGAATGTAAATGAATACCAGTTATTGTAAGATTGTTTACTTTTGAGTACTTCATAGCTTGTTGCTTTCACTATTGTACACCGCCTGTTATATATATATTCACTAACAGATCAACATAGATCATGGGTGGTTGCCTACTGGGATTGTTTTAACACCTTCTTTAGGTCACATTTTTAGGCCCGAACAGATTATATTTTGGCAGGTGTCGATATGGGAAAGAACCCTTCGATTGGTACTTGATTTGCTATTAGGAACAGGAGAGCATGAGACCAAACTGAGGCTTGTGATGCTTCTAAGTTTATTTTGTTCCATTTTGTACTGTTGGTACTTATATTTTGTATTATTGTAGCATAACGTGTTTTGGATGTTTTCTTAGAACATGTAATAGGAAACATCATATTTTTATTCTATGAAATCAGGTTATTTATATTATTAGTCTTCCACTATTTACATTTGTTGTATGGTATTACTGTTTTCACTATTGATTTATTATTTTATTCTGATGTGTTATACTCTTCGAATGAGGGAATAATTTCCCCACTACCACACCTAGGCCCTCACTGCTAGTCATAAACCTTTGACATTTGGGGAAATACGCTTGAGGCCATGTGACCAACTAGGTATGAGTCACCTTAAAGTGGCATCAAGATTTGAGATGTTATAAAGTGGTATCAGATGAATTCTTTTCTGGTCTTTCTTACTATTTGTTGACATTAGATAGGGATAGAAAGGAAATGGAGTTAGTTAATAAATTCCTCATGTGATTAGCTACCCTATCTATGGGGAAAATCCAAATTGCCTCGGACTGAATTTTGATTTTTTAGATTTTGAGTTGTTATAGTTGATTCAATTTCACTATTGTGTGACACACTTGTTTTGTGTTGTTATTATTGATATTATTGTGGTTCTATTTTTGTTGCAACCAGATGAGATGAGGGTATTCAATACCATGCATCATATAAGAACATCATAGAAATAACTTACCATGCATTCTTGCCATGCTATTTAGAAAGCATTACTGACTGCATGCTGTTGTTATAGATGATGTGCAAGATATGTATGTTGTTGTGATAGGTACCATGAAAGATATTCATGTTCTTGTGATATGTGTATTGGTACGTGTTATGGTCTGAATTGGATGGATGCTAAGCTTTGGTACTTGAGGTGTATGGGACCTCTTGGATCAGAATTTGGTGGATCAGTTTCCGGCCTTAAATTGTATATGATGTGCTATATGTGGATGCTAAACATTGATTTGCGGGTTGTATTGTAAGAGTTGGTGTCCAATAACCAACTGGTTGTACATTGAATACATGAATATTTAATGTATAACCAACTGGTTGTACATTGAATACATGAATATTTAATGTATTTAAATATTAATCATTTTATTACATATTGTTCATTTTTTTGCATGACTACAATGTAATAATGTCCTAGAGTATTTTCTGCATTGATAAGGTCATGGAAGTTCCCCTCTATGATGAGAACCTTGAAATGATAAAACAATATTCTTAAATATAGTTATATGGTTGGATGAAATACTATGATAGGACACATAGCATGCATACCATCTGGTGTGAGTACTCGTAAGCATATGAGACTTCCTCTCATGATGTTCGCACTTGGTATTCTCTAAGACAGGAGACTATGAGAACAAACCCACCAATAGGAATTCCAAACATTTTTGTTTCATCAAATATTTCTATTTGAGAGTGTCTGTAATGATCCTTAGAATTTAAGATTATCATTAATATGTGTCACAATTTACGTACTTTGATTTACTGATGAAAAATACCAAACAAACAGTTGGCGGGAAGTAGAGTTTGTTGGGTGCGTCATGAGTGGCATATTATTAATGGATAAGTCGAGGAAGGATTTGTACCTTCCATTTATGGAGGTTTATATCTTTTCCCTTTGAATAAATAGAAAAATCACGTGAAAATCCATGGTCATGGTGTAAATATGAGTTTATTTTAGGAAGTCAAAGAATTATGTATCAAGCATTAAAGTTGATGAAACTATCATGAAACCTTTTTGATAAGATATCGCAACAAAGGTATTATATTACACAGTGGGCATTTGTATGTGGATGTCGTTGTTGCAATATTAATTTCCTTCTCTTGGTTTCCTTAACCCGTTGCTAGACAATACTCTTGGAATTTAGGCAAGCTGGCATAATGCCAATGAGAAAGAATCCTAGAGGGTCACACACTAAGTATTTATGGTGGTCTTGGTTAAATTATTTTAGAATTTAATTAATAAATATTATTCTCAGGACAATGGAATAATTTTATTCAATTTGAAATGATTTCATAAATTAGATAAATATTTATTCAATATATTGTGGGTAAAATATATTTATCTATTTTATTGAACATTTAATAAATATTTATTTACTAGTTTGTAAATAAAATATTTATTTTAGTGATTTATTTATTTATTTATTTATTTGGGTGTTCAATAAATAGAAGTGGAGTTCGAGAGGACTAAGGCTATCCCGGTAGTAAAATAATTATTTTCTAGATGATAAAAAATTATTTAACTAGTTGGCACAAAGTAAAATAACGCTGATATTATTTTGTGATGCAGAATTTTATTTATAATTCTGTTTTGTGCAAGTTTGAGCACCATAAATAATTACTTGGTATTGTTATTAATAGAATGGGTTTCCTCTAAGGTTATGAATATATTTAATTGGTATTATGTAATTAAATATTGTAAATGAATCCCCTTGTTAATAATAGACACATATGTCTATTATGCCATGTATCGAACCGCACTCCTTGTGAATTGAGAATTGTTGAGCTAAGAAATTTCTCTATCGAATCCCCTTCCCACCCCTCTTAAGAATGAGATATGTTCTTCAAGGATGAAAAAAAGTGATCAAGAACGATCGACACAATACACTCACTTCACCGCACTAGCACCCGGAGAATGAGCAGTGTTGATGAGAGGCCATCGAAGCATGTGTGGATCACCACTAGAGGAATTCTAGATTGGATCCTTGCAAGCGCAACCAGACAATCCAGAAGGGTCATTCCATATGATCAACATCATCAATGAAGAAAATAATGAACATCCAAGTATTATTTTCTTTATGGAATTAATTAAATTAATTATAAACATGATGCGAATGGTCCTCTCTTAAGGTTTTGGGCCTCTTTCTTATTTATCTAAATCTTTTATTATATTCCATGTATACTGGAATTCATCGTTGTATTGATCCCAGAATAATCATTGATCATGGTAAAAATCAATGTTGGGTGCTGGCCCAACCACACTTTCATTGTGCATGAAACCTTCATGTGGTATCAGAGTAGTTACATCATAGTTTATAAATATTTAAATATTTAGTTGATGATTTATGAATTTATGAATTTAGTTTTTTCAATTAAAGTTAATCATTCTAAAAATCTAAATCTCAATATCTACTCCTCTTTCGTTTCTCATTCACCTTACAAAAAATATCTTTTATTTTAATTTTGATTAAAATAAAATAGAGGATATCTTTTGAAGGTGCCAAAGGTTCCTCATTGTATGACACCAGAACACACAATGTGTATTCAAAAGTACATGCTGTGTAGCCAAGGTTTAATGCACCGGGTCTTGTCTTCCAAACCAAGTCGTGTCATTGGAGTTTGTCTAAGTCTTAATGACTCCTTGTGGTGACCAAGAATAGGTGGCATGCAGTTTTTGGATTACACGCTATGTGGCCAACTAGACACAATGTGTAGTCCCTTCAGGTTAGGGTTTGACCGTGTACCCCGTACATGGCTTGCCCGGCTGGAGACCATGTAACGAGGAACTACACGGAGTGTGGCCCACTGGACACACTGTGTACTCTGAATATTTCTGAAGTACACTCACACACCGTTTCCCAGGGCGTGTACTTCAGATGGACGGTGGAAATTAGTACATGTTGTGCAGTTGGAACTACGCACCGTGTACTCATCCAAATTACGTAGATTTATTAAAATTTATTATTATATTATATAAACCCTTGAGACATGTACCATTGTTCGAGCATAAAGTTGAGGCACAAAATGTGATATGTTTTTTATATATATGTGTTTAATTTAACATTTGCGTAATGTTCCTTTCTACTAATTGGGTAGTTATGAATTGGAATTCATCGGGTTGCCTCCAAGGTACGAGTTACATTCAAAGATATTTTTAAATGAATTTATTTGTTTAAAACTATGATGGATGGGAATCTCAAGGAATTTATGAAATGGTTTAAGATAAAAGGATTGATTAATTAAAGATGATAATTAATTGATTCGAGTGTGATTTATCTTAAACAAGAACGATTAAAGAATTGAATTCTAGTTTTATTTATGCTTAAATATCATTGAATGTATGGATGATCTTGAACTAGACCAAGACCTTTTTTATGTGGATGATTTCTTTTAATTAATTTATTTAAATTATATTTGTTGTCCTGCGAGCCTTCTCTTTGTTAATATGTAGGGCATGCGTGCCCAAAGTTTCTTTTAAGTAAACCCCCTTTTCACCCCTCCCCAGCATGTGAGTTAAAAAAAGGCATATGTAATGGATGAGAATCCCAATCTAGTGGAGGCGGATCAATATGGAGTTGAGATGAAACCAATCCCAGGAGATACAGAGGTGGAAAAGTGGAAAGTTGTAAACAAAAACCCAAAAGGTTCATGATGTTTCTCCCATAGATCAAGGTTAGTTTATCAAACGTTAGATAAACTAACCATTAGAAAATGACATGACAATTCCCTTCACTTTATTTTATTTTTGTCATTTTCTTAGTTTATCATTATGGATGTATTGTCACAATCACATAATTAATTAATTAAAAAAGCATGAAAGATGGAACTAAAAGAAACTAGACTTATGCATAAATATTATCAATACATGGTTAATCACATAAGTAAGTTCCACTTAATATTAACAAGCATGTGATAATGATAATATGTAATTCATGCATAAGAGATAAAAATACTTCAAATAAAATATTAAGTCAGATGAATCCTTTTGTTACTTGATTAATGGAAAAACTCAATAAAACTATGTGTTTGATCAACCCTGGTTGGGACACTTACTTTTATACATGAAGACCTTATGAAAGGTTTCAGGTTGACTACACCATATTAAATCAATAGGAGTATCCCTTTCTAGACTTGGTTTAATATTGGAGGCAAGAGTTGAGGAAATCTGAAGTCATGATTCCAGGATTGGGGAGTCCATTGAACAGATCAGGGAGATGCAAGCCTGCAGTTTCCAAAGACCGGCCTACCTAAATACCATCTAATAGCTCGAACAACCCTTTTTGGGGTTATGAAAAGGGGAATAGAGATTATTTCCACTAGAATGTCATGGCAGGTGGATATTTTGAGTTCAATGGTGTGGGTAATTGGGACTTGATAAATTAGCGGGAGACTTAAAATTTATTATTTCTCATAAAATGTAATCAAGAAAGTACTAATGATCTTCTCTTTTAATTGTAGAATAAAAATGAAAAGCTCATCAAACACACTATCCCTGTGATCAATTCTAGATAAAGAAAACATCCTCACCAGCAGTAACTTCCAGGAATGGTTTAGACGCCTTCAGGTTATCCTATGCCATGAACATAAGTCTTACGTGCTAGAGTCAGTATTATCTGATCCTCCTACCAAATAGGTGAGTGATGAGGATTTCATGGTCTACGAGAAACATACGAACGACTCTGTGGACATTCAATGTTTGATGTTATCCTCAATTTCAAGTGAGCACATGAAGTCTAATGAAAACATGGATGCTTATAGCATGCTCGAGCACTTCCATGGTCTTTACTAAGAGAGAGGAAGATATGCATGTTTTGAGATCTCTAAGGCACTCTTTCAGAGTAATATTGGAGAAGGTTCCCCAGCTGGGCCTCATGTAGTCAAGATCTTTGAATACATTGAGCGCCTGGAGGTTCTAGGGTTTAAACTCACCGATGAACTGGGCACTGATCTCATTATCACATCACTCCCTTAAATATTCTGTAACATTATTGTCAATTTCAATATGAACAGCATTGATAAGGCTCTATCTGATCTTCTTATCATCATTCGCTATGTGGATAAAGATATGAAGCATGAAAAGCCTTCTGTCCTTATGATGAATAAGAGGAAAGGGAAGGCGGAGAGACTCAAGCCCAAAGATTCTTCACAACCATCCATGAAAAAGAAAATCAAAGGGGAGGCAAGGGAACAAGAGGCTGTTTGTTTCTCATGTGGTAAGAAGGGCCACTGGAAGGAGAACTGCACCCAACATAAGAAGAAAGGGGAAGCTTTAGATGCATTTTTTATCGAATGAAAGCTATCTATTTCTAAAAATTGGGTATTAGATACTTCTTTTGGTGATCACATATGTATCCAAACACAATAACCAAGTAGATTTAGGATGATTGACCGAGGGGAGGTAGATCTACGGGTAGCCAACAGAGCTAGACTTGCTAATTTAGCTGTCGGGGATTACCACCTCACGTTGCCAACTGGGATGATCTTGGTATTAAAGGGTTGTTATTATGTTCTATCTCTTATTAAAAACATTATTTCTATATCCATATTATATACAGATGGATTTGTTTTCAATTTTGTAAAGCATTTGTTTTGGTAGGGAACATTTATACAATGGTCTTTACATGTTGGATTACACAAACCAAGTAATGGAAATCAATAACAAAGATACTCCACATGACTCATACCACACCCATCTTTGGCATCACCAGCTAGGTCATGTAAATGAGAAACTCTTGAAAAAGATACATAAAGGTGGATATTTAAATTCTTTCAAACTAAAAACACTTGGTGTATGTCATGCATGTTTATAAATCAAAATGACAAAATCCCCATTTAGTGGGAAAGAGAAAGGGCTAAATAACTTATTGAAATGGTTCATACTAATGTGTGTGGGCCATTTACAGTTGAAGCAAGGTAAGGGTACTCATACTTCATAAGTTTTACTGATGATTTTAGTATATATGGATATATCTACTTAATGAGGTACAAGTCAGATTATTTTGATAAGTTCAAAGAATACATGAATGAATTTAAGAACCATCTTGGTAAGAATATTAAGAATCTCCTCTCAGACCGAGGTAGAGAATAGCATAATCAAGATATCATTGATTACTTATGGGATTTTGGGATCCTATCCTAACTCACTCCGTCATACACGCCATAGTGAAATTGTGTGAGTGAAAGGAGGAACCACACCATGTTGGACATGGTGAGATCAATGATGAGTCATGCGAGTCTTCCATTATCCTTTTGAGGATATGCGTTAAAATCAACGACACAAATAATAAACTAGGTATCGAATAAATCGATAAATCATATTCCATATGAGTTCTAGAGTGGAAAGAAAGCCATATTATCAAATTTACATGTGTGGGGATGCGATGAATTTGTTAATGCCTCTTTAGGTAACAAGCTTACACCCCAAGACACAAAGTGTACCTTTATAGGATTCCCCAAGGAAACAATTGGATATTACTTATAAAAACCCTCAGACAGAAATGTTATAGTGGAATGACACACCACATTTCTTGAGAGGGAGCACATCGTCAAAATATATAGTGGGAGAGAGATAGACTTCGATGAAGTTGAGGCTCAAGGTATACAAGAGTTGGTATATGAACAAATTCCACAAAGCCCCTGGAAGAAAGAACTATTATAGAGACACAAGAGTTGCGTAGGAGTACAATATAGGTTATAGAACCAGAACGATACAGTTTTCTAGTTATCGAGGATGGTGACTAATTATTAGTTGATAATAATGATCCTTTATCCTATAAGGAAGCAGTAAGTGGAAAAGATGTTGTCAAGGGGCAAGAAGTAATGAATTCCGAAATAGATTCCAGGTACCAAAACCAAGTATGGATTTTGGTAGATCCTCCAGCTGATGTAATTCCGGTTTGTTGAAAATGGGTATTCAAGATGAAACTGGACATGGAAGGACAATTTAGTACCTATAAGGCATGACTGGTTACAAAAGGGTTCAAACAACATCAAGGCATTGACTATGAAAAAAACTATTCACCAATTGCAATGTTGAAATCCATCAGAATTCTATTGTCCATTGATGCGTACCATGACTATAAGATTTGACAAATGGATGTCAAAAACAACCTTTTTTAACCGGAACCTTTAGGAAGATGCCTACATGACACAACCTGAAGGGTTTATGACTCCAAAGGATGACAATAAGGTATGAAAGTTGAAAAAATATTTTATGAATTAAATCAAGCATCCAGGTCATAGAACATTTATTTTGATGAAGCTATAATGAAATTTGGTTTTATCAATAATGAATGTGAGCCTTGTGTCAACAAATGGTTTAGTGGGAGTGTAGTCATTTTCCTAATAGTATATGTTGATGACATATTACTTATTAGAAACGAGATACCATTATTACAGTCTGTTGAGGCATGGTTGAATCAATGCTTCTCCATGTAGTACTTCAGCGAGGTAGCATATTCATGGGATCAAGATCTATCATGAAAGATCCAAGAGATTCTTGGGCATAAGTCAAAGTACATTCATTGATAAGATACTGAAGAGATTCAGTATGGAACAATCCAAGAGGTTATTTTTTCCAGCATCACATGGCATTCATCTTTCCAAGAAAATGTGTCCCCAGACACATGAGGAAAGAAAGATAATGGCATGGACTCCATGCATATTAGCGATTAGGTCAGTCATGTATGCAATACTATGTACTAGGATGGATGTCGCCTATGCATTTAGTGTGGTAGGCAGACATCAAGATGACCTCGGTGACCTTCATTGGATGGCAGTCAAGACTATCCTAATATATCTAAGGCATACTAAAGATATGTTCCTGTTTTATGAAGGAGATGAGGAACTAGTCATTGGAGGATATGCATATTCTTGTTTCCTTACTGATCAAGATGAAATGAATTCACAAATGGGATACATCTCCACTTTGAATGGAGGTGTAGTGAGCTGGAAGAGCGTAAAGAAGAGTGTGGTCGCAGATTCTATAGAAGAGTCTGAGTGTATCGCAGCTTCTAAGGTAGCTAAATTAGTAGTTTGGATGCAAAGGTTCATCTAGGAGCTGGATGTGATACCTAGCATTAAAGACCCCATCACACTGTACTATGATAATACTGAAATGATGGATCTCACAAAAGAGCCAAGGTCACATCAATGGAAAAAGAACATACTTCAGAAGTATCATCTCTTGAAGGATTTTCCTCAGAGTGGTGAAGTTGTCGTGATCAGTGTTTCCATAGAAGATAATGTGGTGGACCCCTTGACTAAATCTTTGTCATAGCAGAAACATGATCACCACGTGAGGTCTAGTGGACTAAAGTTGTAGGAAGTTGGCTCTAGTCCAAGTGATAGTTTTTAAGATTTGGTTTCCAAGAACCAACTGATTGTACTTTGATTACATGGATATTTAATGTATTTAAAAATTAAACATCTTATGACATATTTTTCATTGTTCTACATGACTATAATGTAATAATGTCTCAGCATATTTATTACATTGATAAGGTCCTGGCAGTTGCCCACTATGATGAGAACCTTGAAATTCTTCAACAATATTCTTAAATATAGTTCTACAGTTTGATGAAATACTATGATGGGATGCATAGCATTCAAACAGTTAGGTGTGAGTACTCATAAGCATATGAGACTTACTCTCATGAAGTTCACACTTGGTAATCTCTAAGACATGAGATTATGAGAACATGCCCACTAGAAAGAATTCCACATGTTTTGGTGTCATCAGATATTTCTATCTGTAAGCATATGTAATGATACTTAGACTCTAATACTATCATTAATACATTTCATGATTCACGCACATTGATTTACTGATGAAAATCATCACGCAAATAGTTGGCTAGAATTAAGGTACGTTGGGTGCATCAAGAGTGGCATATTACTAATGGATAAGTTGATGAAGGATTTTTCCCTTGCATTTATGGATGTTGATATCCTATCCCTTTTATTGAAATAGAACAGTCACACACAATTCCATGGCCATGGTTTAATGATGGGTTTATTTCAGGTAGTCAAAGAACGACGTATCAATAATAAAAGTTGATGAAACTATCATGAAACATGTTTGATGAGATATTGCATCAAAGGGATTATATTACACACTGACCATTCATTTTTGGATTTCATTGTTTTGACATTATGTTATTTCTCTTGGGTGTCTTGACCCGTTACTAGACAATACTCTTGGACTTTAGGCAAGCCCGCCAAATGCCAATGGGAAAAAATCATAGAGGGTAACACACTAAGTGTTTCTGGTTTTCTTGGTTAAATTCTATTTCAATTTAGTTAATAAATATTAATCTCATGATAATGTAAGAATTTTATTCAAGTTAAAATGATTTCACAAATCAAATAAATATTTATTCACTGGATTGTGGGTAAAATTTATTTATTTATTTTATTGAACATTTAATAAATATTAATTTCCTAGTTTGTAAATAAAATATTTGTTTAAGAGAATAAATTATATATATATTTACGCAAGTGTTCAATAAATGGAAGTGGAGTTTGAGAGGAAAAAGGCTGGTCCAGTAGTAAAATAATTATTTGTAAGACAATAAATAATTATTAAACTAGTTGGCACAAATTAAAATAACAATTCAATTATTTTGTGACATGGAATTTTATTTAGAATCCCATTTTTTGAAAGTTGAAAAACCATAAATAATGACGCGGTATTATTATTAATAGTGTGGGGTTTCTCTAAGTTTTTTAATGTATTTAATTGCTATTGCACAACTAAATTTTGTAATTGAAGCCCCATGTCAATAAATAGACACATATGTCTATTGTTCCATGTACCGAACTCCACACCCAGTGAATTGAGAATTGTTGACCTAAAAAATTTCTCTCTCGAATCCTCTTCCCACCCCTCTTAAAAACAAGATACGTTCTTCAAGGATGAAGAACAAGTGATCAAGAATGACCAACACAAGACACTCACTTCTCCATGCTAGCACCCAAAGAACGAGTATTGTCGATCGGAGCGTGTGTGTATCACCACTAGAGGGATTATAGTTTGGATCGTTGAAAGTGCACCAAGATAATCCAAAAGGGTCATTCTGGATGATCAAAATAATCAAATAAGAAAATATCAAAGATCAAGGTATTATTTTCTTTATAAAATTAATTAAATTAATTATAAATATGATGTGCCAAATCCTCTCTAAAGGTTTCAGGCCTCTTCCTTATTTATCTAAATCGTTGATTCTATTCCATAGAGACTAGTGTTCATCGTCGTATTGATCCCATAATAATCATTGATCATGTTAAAAATAAAAGTAGGGTGTCGGCCCAACCGTGCTTCCTCTATGCCTGAAACCTTCAAGCATGGCCCCCACATATCGTAATTTGGTATACCACTGGTTTACTTTTCACAAATGGGGCTTCCAAGGAAATTTTATGTTCTTTTCTGTTTTGAAACCCAAAAAAATGATGTGCGGTGCTATGAACACATGCCATTTGTTCTTCTGTTTGCAAAGAAAGACTTTTCTTAAGTACACGTTGTGTAGTATGTGGCCATACATCCATCCGTGTAAGATAGTACATATAATGATGGGATTTGAATAGTTCACACTGTGTACAGTAGGTACACATCATGTAGTTTTACTCAATAAAAACCCATGTGACTCTGACCATGTAAAATTACCAAGCTAGGAGGGGAGACTTGAGTACACTACATGTACCCAACTAACACGTCGTATACTTGGGGTGTTTACAAGCCCAACCTAGTGGCATTACATGCCCATTTGAGATCCTAATGGTAAATGTTGTGTATGGTTTCTACACATTGTGTACACCTTTTTTAGTACCCTGTGAGGGTCTTTACCTGTTTTATTTCCCCTTTACTGGTTTGGTACTTGAGAGAAGTACTTTCTGAGTAGTTTTCCATATAGATCGCGATGGTGAAACCTATGGAATGTTTTGAGGACTCTTAATGGGTTTTTTTGGGGATTCCATATTATTGGAAAGGTTATTCCTCCAGTTATCATTTCCAATTGTCTCCTGATAGTGAGACTACATCATGAATAATCGGTTGGGTTTTTGGACCAACCTAGTTGAGAATTTCGATCTGAGATGAGCTGTGAGTTATCGCTCATGACCTATGCATTAAGGACGTCTCCCTTATGATATGTTCCCTTTTGGAATGTAAGGATTTGAGAACTAGTCTATTGAGGATCTTTTTATGATTCTTCTATCTTTTATCTGGATACCAAGGATCCCCCAAGGGATTTCTTTGCTTATACACTGATCTAGGGAGTCCCTTGTTAGATCACTCTCTTGTGTACCGTTAAGAGGATCCCTATTTTCATTTGCCTCTATTATCTATAATTTTATGATCCCATGTAGGACTCCTCCTTTTTCTTTTAGGTAAGTATCCCAAGTAGGATTCCTTCTCTTGTGTTGCCTAGAGGATCCTGAGAAGGATGCCTCGCAGCGTTTGACTTGAGGGACCCAGGAGGTTCCCATTGCTAAGAGCCTTGTGCTCAGTGATTACACTTATGATGTTTTTATGACACTAGACACTCGATTTGGGGTTTAAAAAAATAGGTGTGCATCAGTTCAAGGAGTTCCCCCTTGAGATTGGTGGGTGTCACTTCATATGAGACCCTTGTGTAAGTGTATTTTAACTGTTTTGGAATAGAGACCTGAGTGATCATCTTAAGGCTTTTTCTTTTAACTTTGGCTTTAATAAAATGGGTTTTGAGCCTAGTGAATCTTTTTTCACGTGACCTATTGATGGAGGTTGATTCTTATGCCTCATAAGTGGCTAGCCTGTGGTAGGTGGAACCATTATAGATTGTTGTCTTGTTTTCCTCTATGAGCATTCTGATGTTGGTTCTACTTAGGTGCCATTGTACCTTGTAGTATGTTTGGGTTTTTTAAGAGTAATCCCTTGTTAGGATTGATGACCATTGTATCTTGACCCTTGATATTGGAATGAGAATTGATGAATGCTCGATTATGTAGGTTAGACATGCCTCGGTCATGGTCAACTACTTAGGATTTTCTGTCAACCACTCTTTCATTAAGTGATGGGTGGCTTGGTACATCATCATCCATGTAAATGGTTGTGTAGATGATGTTATTTTGAGCCATTTCCTGTGAGAGACATATGGTACTAGGATGCATAGGGTGGATAGCCTATGAATAGTACCCAGAATTCTCCGTTTGATCTTGTAAACTCGGGGTATTATATGTTGACATATGCAGTACCAGTCGAGTGTTAAAATTTAAAATGAGCCGTTGAGTTGGTTAAATCATTGAGTGTTGATCTATTGGGTATGTTCTTAGGTTATCTCCTGAGAAGAGTAAACTAAGCGCTGTGGAACCAAGCTCGTCCACTGCTTGGGAGGACTTTTTGGGAAAAATGTTTTTTGACACGCTGGTCAGTTTAATTTTGGATTTCATGCCAACTGATATAACGTGATGATAATGGTTCATGGAATGACACTTTTGAGTTTAAGTTAGTTCTGAAAAAGTGAATTTGAGAGTATCTAGTCCTTCTTATTGATGTCTAAGACACTCCTAGGTTGGGAGAATCACATCGGTTCTGTTCAAATGTGTCCTTCCATGTAGAAAGATCATAATCAAGAAACATTCTTAAATAGTCAATTTCACTTTAATACCTTTGAGGCATGTGAGTCTTGTTTCATGCTGATTCTCGCTTGTCACATGGCATTGTTGTGGTTAGCTGTGTGTGCAACCCTTATGAGGCACTAATGATCATGTATGGACCTCAGTGGTTAAGTGTGAACTATCATGGAAATGCCTTGAGTTAAAGGCATTGTGGTCAGTTAAATGATGATGTGATGGAAAGGGAAGCCAAGTTTATTTCAAGAGGATGACCAGTAGTGGTTAAAATATCCTTTTTGTGGTGATCCTTGAAATACTCTTAGTGTGATCTTCCTTAAGAGATGAGCATGTCCCCTATCTTGGTGTCATCCTAGATGCACTAAGAGAGCTTCATTTATACGCCACACTACATTTGAAAGCAGTTGGGATAGTTTTTAATAATTTTAAGTGTTTTGTGTTAGATGCATGGTTTTAAATGAGGCTCGGTTAATCATGAGGGATACCTAGGTTCCCATGTAGGGATGAATTAGAAGGGCTCTGGATTCCTTCCATTTTCCTTAACATGATAGCCAAGAAGATGTTGTTATGCGTTCATTAAGTTTTCTTATATGTAATTTTGGTCTAGTACCAAAGTCTCACTTGCAACGGGGAGTATGGACCACCTTGGTGAGCTCCTTGCACTACAAGTTGATGAATATGATGTTATCTTGGTCTTATAGTTAGGCTCAGATGTGATTCTTTGAAAACGGTAATGATTCCAGTGGGATGGTTCAAAATTATGATTCTTCTAGTGTTGTCACATGATCTTTTTAAATGATTAGGGGATGGTTTTACTCATTAACCTTCTTGTTCCTCATGTATGGTTCAAATGAAACAGTTAGAACACTCTTCTAGTTTAAGGTGGGTATGGTGTAAACGTCCGCAATGTCTTTTAAGGGAAGATTGTGTATCCAGTTTTGATGAGGTTGATTGGGGTTTGACAGTCCTTTACTGTGAGGCCGCTCGTATGATCTCAGTTATGTTTAGGTTCACCCAGTTAAAGGAAAATCTTATTGGTAGCATCACTAGAATGTTTAGGGGCATGCTTTGTGGGGTTTTTTCCAACATTAGAGGTGTTGTGGTACTGATGTCGTCTGAATTTTATTGACAAGCTCACGAAGGTTTCACTTTTCATGACGATTAAGGAATCTTTTAGTTTTGATGAGATTTAGAGGGTGTTAAACCAACAATTTATACAACTGCACAAGGTCCCATATTCTATCATTATAGATAGAGACACCCAGTTTACTTCTCGTTTCTGGAAAGGTCTATAGAGGGTGTTGGGTATAGAGGTTCTTGTGAGCACAAATTACCACCCAAAATAGATACCCAATCATAGAGAATGATTCAGTTGTTGGAGGAAAATTTTCAGGCATGTGTTAGGGACTTTAGGGGTTATTTGGAGAAACACATACCCCTGGTTGAGTTCTCCTATAATAATATCTTTCAGGCTACTTTTTAGATGGTTCCATATGAGGCTTTGTACAGCAGGCCATGTTGATCATCCCTTTGTTAACTAGAGGCTGAAGAGGAAGCTATGATGGGACCTCATATTATCTAGTAGACCACTGATCAGGTTCAGTTGATTTGGAAGCAGATGGCTACTTTCCAGTCTTGTCAGAAATCATACGCCGATCATCGCAGATGACCTATGGAGTTCTAGTTTGGGGATTTAGTTTCCTACGTGTTTCACCGAGGATGGGACATTAGAGGATCAGGAGATAGAGAAATCTTTCATCGAGATACATCAGGATGTTTGAGATTCTAGAGAGAGTCAGGCCAATTTCATATTGGTTGTAGTTACCATAGAGGTACAAGTCTATGCATGGCGTCTTCCAAATTTCTCTTTTGCGATGTTACTCTTAAGTCTCGTCTCTCACTTTTCATCCCAAAAAGGTTGAGTTACTGGTAAATGAATCCTTTAAGGAGCATTCTATACAAATTGTGGATCATAGCATAAAGGTTCTCTATAGACGATCAATTCCTTTAGTATGGGTGAAATGGCAGCACGTTCGAGTATAGGAAGAAACCCAGGAGAGGAAGACCAATGTACAACCATAGTGGTCAGAGTAGTTATCAAGTATTTCTTCATCACCCCTGTAAGGGAAATTTAAGAACAAATTTATTTAAGGGGGGATGTTTGTAAGAAACTGGTTCTTCTTTTGAGGTACAAATCTTTTATTTTCAGTTTTTACTTAAGAAAGTGGAGGAAAACAGGCCATGTTATGGCTGTAAGACTGTTTCACAACGTGACAAGGGGTCACAGGCCATGTAATTCTAGTACATGCCGTATAAGGATTTTGGATAGAATCATTTATGACATGGAAGTGGAAGTCGGTAGAAAAGAGGATCTAGCATATAAAAACTTTATTTTTTCATGCACATGACATGTAATTTGTTTTGGATAAAATGGGAAGTAGCCTTGTTTTCTTCATATGAACATAACCCCTCACCTGGGTATCACGAACAACAGTTCCAGAGGCCATTTTTTTCTCCCGATTCATCACCCCAACTCGGATTCGAACACTATTGGATGCATTAGAATCCCCATGGTGAGTTCTCGATTCCTCTTGAGCCTTTTATCATGATTGTTTCTCTCAATCTAATTATTGAGACTTCAGAGTTTTTGAACATTTTTTATATCAAATACGTTCTAGGCTAAATTAGAGGCTGATGCTAGATGAGGAGAGTTGTATGAGTACGAGGAAGGTGGTCTCATGACTTTATCTAATTATCAAGTTGATTATATATGTCTGAGTCCAACACACCCATTTTTAGGGTGTCGCCTTGAATGAATTTTTCCAAATTCTATTTTCTATTATTGTTTTGGTAAATTTTTAATTGATTTGAAGCATGTTTAGGTTTGTTAACCTTGATTAAAGTCTACCCCATGGGTGTGTTTACCTTGGAGGACCTTCTATGACCATTTGGACAAGGATGCCTAAGAGGCATACCTTCTTTTCCCTTCATGGGTTGTTATTTATAAAATTGATTATTAGATGGAATTGGAATTATGTTGAATTTTAAATATTTTGATTAAGGTTTTGGGATTAGTGATTTACCCCTTTTCCCCATGTTATGCCTATGCTTGTTTAAGAATGATTTGAAAGTTTTTCTCCAATTGTGAACCGACCCATGTGATTTATGTTATGATAAGGCATTTTAATGGTTTATATTATATAATATTTTTGTTATGAATTATGCCCATGTGAGTTAATAATGTTTAAAAACTTGTAATAGGGTAATTTACATGTGTTTCTTGTTATATGAATTTCTCACGTGAGTTTATTATTGTTCAATCCATATAATAGTTTATGTTACATGTGTAGATTATTGTGCATTTTACCCATGTGAGTAATTTAATGGACAAGCCTTATGAGGTTGGTCAGGCTGTTATGTTCAAGCCATGATCGAGCCATGAGTGTAGTGGTCGGGCTCGT
Organism: Viscum album; assembly: GCA_963277665.1. Taxonomy (NCBI): domain Eukaryota; kingdom Viridiplantae; phylum Streptophyta; class Magnoliopsida; order Santalales; family Viscaceae; genus Viscum; species Viscum album. Next base: position 488,528,321 of record OY728145.1, read on the forward strand.
AGAGGCGTTAATTTTTTCTGAGGGAAACATGGATCATTGAGGGATGCCATGGACAGAATCATTTGGCTTTTTTACATGTCATGAGTGATCTTGGGGATTTTTATAGGACCAAACGTAATGGGAATAGTTGACATGGACTTATACCACACTTAGAGTGATACTGGGATTCCGGATAGGTTCACTGAGATGAGCTTATATGATGTTGGTATATTTTCACCTAGAGTGATATCAGGTTTCCTGAGATGTTTATCGAAATGGGATAGTAGGTTGCAGATAGAATTTCACCTAGAGTGATACTTTAGTTACAACAAAGGAATTTCATGGACGAGCTCTGGTAATAAATTTAATAATGAAATGGAATGACTTATGATGTGTTTTCCAAGACAAAGCACAATCTTGGATTTGGTCTTCACTTATAATTGTTTAGATAGCCTTTTGAGACATCTACTATTCTTATTTTACACAAGGGTTTCCAGGCTTAGGCTGGATCTTGAGACATATATAATTCAACGTAATTGAATTAATTAACGAATATGAATTAAATGTAAATGAATACTAGTTCTTTTATGACTATTTACTTTTGAGTACTTCTTAACTTAATGATTTCACTATTGTACACTAACTATTATATATTTTCACTGAATGATCAGAATAGATCTTGGGTGGTTTCCTACTATGATTTAGTCTCACACCCTATTTGGGACATGTTTTGGGGCCTAAACAGATTATATTATTGCATGTGTCAATAAGGGTAAGAAACCTTATACAAGTACTTGTTTTTCCATTAAGAGAATGAGAGAAATGGACCAAGCCAAGGATTGTGATGATTCTGAGTTTATTTTGTTTCATTTTTTACTATTGGTACTTATATTTAGTTTTACTGTAGTGTAACCTGTTTTGGCTATTTTCCCGGAACATGTAACATGCAACATATTATTTGTATGCTATGAAACCTAGTTATTTATATTATCCGTCTTCCTCTGGTTACTTCTATTGTATGGTATTATTGCTTCCAATATTTATTTATTATTTTATCCCTCTATTTTATACCCTTCCAATGATCACCTAGTTTCCACACTATCACACCTAGGACCTCACTACTAGTCGGAAGCCTCTAGCATTTGGGGACATGCGCTTGAGGCTATGTGGCCAACGGGGTACAGGGAACCATAAAGTGGAATCCAAATTTGGGACATTATAGCGTTGGATATTATGGTCCAGGTATAGGTAATATAGAAAACCTATACCAATTGTTTTGAAAAACTGTTGGTATTGGTAATGTAAAAATAAAATCCATCTTGGTTTTGATCCCACTACCTCCTATTTATATTCGAATGACCTAATCAATAAGGTACAATTATTTTCTGAACATAATTTGATATATATATATATATATATATAATTATAATTAATTTAACTTTTTATGTATTTAAAGTTATATGATAAAAGAATCCCAAAAAATGGGAACATATACCAATGGTTTTTGAGAATTGTTGGTATAAGTACTCTGATTTTTGGGACTTATACAAATAGTTTTGTAAAAATCCTTGGAATATGGTATCTATAAGGGATCCATACCAACGGGTTTGACTAAAACTACTGATATATGGTCTCTATACGGGACCTATACCAACATTTTTTCCAAAACCATTGGTAAATGGTCTCAACAAGGGATTTATACCAATAGTCTTCTCAAAAAGGTTTGGGTATAAGGTATCTACAAGGGACCTATACCAACAGTTTTGGCCAAAACTATAGGTATAAGGTATCTACAAGGGACCTATACCAATGATTTTGGAAAAACCATTATCATAGGTAACCTAGACCAATGATTTTCCAAACCGTTGGTATAAATGTGTTAGTATAGATCCAATTTCTAGTAGTGCTATTACAATGAATTTCATTAATTTATGAACCAATTGCACTAGTATACTCAAGTTGTGCTACGACTTGTCCCATATTCATAAATAGTTTTACAATAAATTCAAATGGAGTATTTTCATCTTTGAAACCAAGATGAACAAATTTATTTAACATTTTTCTATGTCATGAGACTAACTTAAAGAATAAACCCCACTATGTTTTATAACATTAATACCAAGAATAATATCAACTATTACAAGATAATTAATTTTAAACATAGTGGATAAATAATTATTTGTCTCATTTACACCAATCATATTGGTTGAAAAAATTAATATATAATCAACATATAATAAAACAATAACTCCATATTCTATTGTAAAATTTGAATAGACACATTTATCGGCATTTTTATATCTAATTCAATTAGATAAAATAATATAATCAAAATTTTTGTGCCACTGCTTCATATATTGTTTAGAGACATAAAAATATTGAACTAGTTTTCATACTTCCCTTTCATTACCTTGTAAAACATACCCTTCTGGTTATTCCAGGTAAATCCCATCATTTAAGTCTCTATTCAAGAAATAAGTTTCAACATTCATTTGATGTATAGAAAAATGATTAATTGAATCATATAAAAAATACTCATTGAAGTAATCTTAGCTATAAGAGCATAATTAACAAAATAATCAATGCTTTTTTTGGTCTGAAACCTTTGGAAACTGATATTTTTTTTAAAACAATGAATGGTACCAATGGGATCATACTTATTTTTGAAAATTCATTTACAAATGATTGATTTTGAACCTCTTTGTATATCCATAATTACCCAAGTATTATTCCCCATAATACAATTAATTTCGTCATTAACATATTCTTTTAAGAAAACAACATCTCTAAAAGTCATATATTTTTTATATGACTTTAGGTCATATTCTATAGTCAATACCATAGGATTCTTATTCATAAGATATTTATTTTGATCTCTCTAAATAAGAAAAAATATATAATTAGGAGAACTAATATCTAGATATATATGTTTCTACTTCCCATGTATTGTACTCCATTTAGGTTCAACTCAGAAATCATCATTATTCTCCATGATTATATTTGAGATAAATAGAGTATAATAGATTGTGGTATGAGAAATAAACTCCTCAACATCATCTTTATAAAATTTATTTTTGAAAAAATCTACATATCTTGATTCAAAAATGATATTAGATTCTACATCCATAACTCTATATACTTTTCTATTTACTGTATATCCAATAAAATCACCTTTATTTTCTTTAATACAAATTTTAGTTCATTTAATATTAGGAACTCTCTAATATGATAAACACCCACATACTTAAAAAATGAATTATTAGGTATTATACCTTTCTATTTCATAAGGGGATCAATTATTTTTCTTAGAATCAATCCTTTTATGAATATGACATGTAATTCATAATGATTTGACCCATAAATTGAAAGGTAAAAAATATATATTAATCATGAAATTTACCATTCCTACTAAAGTACTATATTTCCTTTATACTCGTCCATTTTTAAGAAGTGTTTATGGTGCATTACAATGATGAATTATACAATTTTATTTAAAGAACTCATTAAATTAATTCATAAAGTATTCACCACCTTCATTTGAGTGTAATACTTTAATCCTTTTGTTTCACTAGTTTTCAACACTATATTTATACTTCTTCAACATATTAAATGCTTCACCATTTTTTCTATGAATACATATATATATATATATATATATGTATATAAATATATAATACACTCATCAATTAAAGTAATAAAATACCTTTTTCCTCCATGAGTTAAATAACCATTTAATTCAAAAATATCAAAATATATCAACACAATTGTGGAGGGTTATAAAATAGAAGGAGGTATTGAGGTATCTTCTAATTAAAATTTTCTTGGTCTAAATGATATTAATAATTTTTTGAATTCTACAGGTATGATGGATATGGGATTTTTCAGAATAAAATTTTCCTGGTCTAATAAATGAAAAGGAATATGGAGTATTTGGTGTAGACTCAACTACTGCTGATCTATTCTTCAAGGTCTAGACTCCTTTGCATGGGCATCAGTCACACACGTTACCGGATCAGTGTCAGATAACACACTACTTCTAGTGATGCTTAATGTGGGGGGAACTGGGGTCTATGTGTTTATTTTACTCTCCCAATTGGCATTGGATTTATGGTTACCTATATATAGTCATGGACTCCTGGGAATAATCATAGTGGGGTACGACATAGAGCGATATCATGAACCAGATTCAAAATTTAAGAAGGGATTTACAAGAAGGGTTCCCCACCAAAAACAAATACGAAGAAAACTAGGAAGGATTAAATATTGATATTGATAAACTTGAGGATAATCTCCTTGATGTTTGTGATGCAAACCAATTTTCTATGCTAGTTGAAAAATAAAATGTGCTAGCTGAGAAATTACTGGTGGTTGAAAGGGCCTGCATGCAGCATTTTTAAACCATGTGGCTCAAAGAGGGTGATAGAAAACCACTGATTTTTAGGAATTTCTAAAAGAAAAAGGGTGAGTATGAGGATTAACATTAAAATCAAGGATGAATCATTCTGTTCAGACGTGGAAGTTTTTGGGAAAATGGTGATAGATCACTTTGAAGGACTCTTGGTAAGAACAAATTGTTTTAATGATGGAAGGATAAGTCTATAGGCTGGAGAGGTTGATTTTATGAACTACATTCCAAGATTAGTGGACAATAGGGAAGATGATGATTTTATGGATATACCTTAGGAGGAAGATATTAAAAACATAGTGTTCTATTTGAACAAGGAATATGATCCTTTACTAGATGGTTTTCCAAGTGCTTTTTTTCTTATGAAGCTTGGGATATTGTTAAGATTCAAGTGGGGGAGGTGGTGTAGGATTGTTTAAAGGAGGTTCTCTAAATCAGGATACATATGCCTCAAAATTTTTACTCATTACCAAAATGAAGGACCCATCCACCTTGAACCAGTTTCGACCCATATTCTCGACCAACATTTTTTATAAGATTCTTTCCACCATTGTCAATAGAAATCTTTGCATTGTTATTACAAGAATAAAATTGGGTGAGCATCATGGGTTTGTGAAAGGAAGAAGTATTTATGGGGCTATTGGTATCTCCAAAGAAATGGTTTACGAGTTAAACAAAATGATAGTTTGATCTAATCTTATGATGAAGGTGGATGTGGAGAAGGCCTATGATAAATTTGAATAGAGATTTATTCTCAAGGTCATGAAGAAATTTTGATTTCAATAATCATAATTTTTATTTTTATTTTAGATGTTATGATTCTCCATTGATCACAATTTCTCTAAAGGGTAATGAATTTGGGTTATTTAAATCGACATGTGGTGTAAGGAAAGGTGAACCCTATCACCTACTATATTCATCATGTCTCAATAAGAACTTATAAGGAACATCCATCAAAATCTTGAGGATGGGAAAATCCTTCCTTATCAAAGTAGGTTCCAGAATGGATGTGTGTACCATATTATTTTTGATAGTAACATGTTATTATTCATAAATGGAAAGAAAATATCAATTTATGGATTCTTCTATGTCACATAATCATATGGATAGTTGAGTGGTCAAAGAATCAATTCAATAAATAGAAGTGTTTACACCTCTAATAAGTGTTCAAGAATACACATTAGTGAAATTCAATCCAAGTTGGGTATATAAGGGCTTTAAATACTAATGTTTTATCTTGGTGAACATATTTATAATTAAAGGGTTAGAAATTTTATTTTCGATGACATCATAAAATAGATTACGAGGAGAATTTTTAATTTGAAATATAGGTTTCACTCATTTAAAATGAGGATCATTTGATTAATAGTGTACTCACATATGTTCTGATGCATGTTAAATCCATCATTAATCCACTGAAGGGAACTATTGGGAAATTAGAAAACATCATGAAAACCTTCTTATGAGATGCAAATCAATATGTCCATTTTCACTTGGATTTGTTTTAAAAAATCAAAAGGCTAGTGGATGAAGGGGAATTCGACTTACGTGATGCGGAGGAAACCCTGAAAGTCATGAAAGAAAGGTTGGATTCAGATATCTATGAAGGGAAGTATTTATGGGAAAATTTTATTACTTATAGGTATGGGGAGGACTGGAGGAGTTAGGCTAATAATTATAGGAGGTTATAAGGCCTAGCATGGTGAATTCTTGATCATTTGGAGGAAATTGAAGGGTTTGTTTGAGGACTATGGGTCATGGCAACATCAACCTATGGATAAAAAATTAGTTGGGGTAAATGATTCATTTACTAGCTCCATACATTTCATTCAAGGAGTCCAGTTTGTATCTAGCCTTCTTTGATGCCATTTTGAATAATAAACAAAAAGTTGTTTTTGAAAGCATCAATTTAGTGGATGACCCAGATAGGTGTAATTTCTTGGGTTCCTATTATGACATGTTCTACAATCTTGACATCAGTATAATGATTCACTCCTGTAGTCTCATGGATCAGTGGGATTAAAAGTTGTGATGTATTAAGTTTCCTGGTAAGATGAAATTTTAGTCTGGAATACGAGAAACCATGTGATTCCAATTGATGAGACTGTTCAAAGATGAGTAGCGGTTCTGGCCTCCCAATGTAATTGCTTAATAGGGAAAAAATAAGAAACAATATGACATGTGTTCCTCTTTTACTCTAAGAGTAATTTTACCTGGCTATTTCATGAACATGGTTAGAAGCCGACCTAACCAAGGAAGATGGGTTAGATAGATACCCCCTTGTATGGGGATGAAATTGAATGATGATAGTTCATTCCATATTTGGGTGATTAGGGGGTGGTATGGTACAAGATAGTAGGGGTTATGTGCTTCTTATATTTAGTTCCTTTTTAGGTTAAGGTAACTCTATTGGTGTAGAGGCTAAAGCCTTAGCCATGAGTATTTCTCTATGTTGTAATTTTAACATTCAAATTGTAGAAGTTGAATTAGATTCTGCTTTGATGGTCATGTTTCTTCAAGAGATAGGTTATGTTACCTTGGAGTTGGTTTATATTTTCAGGTATTGTAGGATCTATTTCAACAAAAAAATTCTTATCAGGCATACCTATAAAGAAGGGAACTATGGGATCAATATGTTATCTAGTAAAGGTAGACTAGAAGAGAGACTAATTCTTTACACCATCTTGGGGGCCCTACCTAATGATTGTAAGCTTATTGTTAGGAATGATGGTCTTGGTCTTTATTATGTCCATCCTCCTTGAATCTATGAGAACTTGGTTTCTTGGATTATTTCTTAATTTTATTGAATATAAATTTAATTTTTAGTCAGTATTAGTTCAATTATATCATTATTTCTCTCAAAACATTGCAATGGGGTTTTAACTATTTTAGATTTTACACATGTTTTACATTTATTAAATTCATTTCCAAAGTAAATGAAGTTAAAATTCTTCATTACCTTTAATTAATTATAAATAACATCATCCAAACAATCATTCCATAAATTATAGGACTTAATAAAGTAAGAAAAAGAATTAATCATATTAACAATAGATAGTTGATACATGCCATCGTTTGAGTACCTCTTCCCGACAAACATGCATCCCTTCAACCAGATAACCTTTTCAGATTTGAATGAAACCCGAAATACATTTTTACATAGAAGATAAATAGAGACAAAATTATACTAAATCTCAGATATAGAAAAAATATTTAGAATAGTGAAACTCTTCTAAAAATTATAGTATAGTTCTATGCTTCCTTAACCATAGAAATTGATGCATGCATTATTTACAAGGTGTACTTCCTTCATGATAGTACATTCATCAAATGTTTTGAACATTGAAAAATCATTAAACACATGCACCATTGCTTCAGAATCAATCAAATATCCAATTTTTACAAAGTCATATTGAATTTGGATATCATAAAAACTAAATTTTCTTCAATCAGCATATTTGTAACATGTTTGTTCACTTTATTTCGATAGAGACATTCCTTTGAAAAATGACCTAGTTTTATATAGGCAAAGAATGATCATTTATTCTACAAAATATTTCCTTTCTTCTTGAAATATATGCTGGTGTTTCTGGGTGCTTTTCCCTTAATGATATAAACCTTGGTATCAAATTGTGAAGCCATACCCATGTCTCTCAACATGGATTCTTCTTTTAGGTGAAGAAACATTTACTATTATTCCCTGGAAATATTCTCACTATTTTGAATGAGTTATTTACCATAGTATTTCCACATAGGTGGAAATTTAGCAATAATTTCACCAACATGTAAATTTTTTGGTATATTAAATTCTAGGGGAATAAACCTATTAGATATAATCAGGAGCTCATGAACTTTATCCAACATTGTCATGTTATCGACCATATTAAAGTTTAGATGGTTTGTAATAAAAAATTTATTGGTACCTTCTTAATCATCTTTGTACTTGAATTTTAGTGTATCCCATATCTATCAAGTAATATTAATTTGGGGAAAATATCAATCAAGATGATTTGATAATGTGTTGAGAGTATGTCCTTAACCCAAAACCTCACAATATTTTTTTGAATGAATTTGTTAAACTTGAGTCACATCAATGGTTGTTTCTTTGGTATTTGGATTAGGGTCATCAATATCAGGAGGAAGTTCAGGTTCCAAAATGTAAAAAATCTCCAACACTATAAGAAGGAACCTCATATTATCTAACCACAAAGAGAAATATTTTCCATTAAAACAGTCAAGCTTTACCAATCATGGTTCGTCACTTTTGTGGATTCATAATCCATATTATTGGTTCTTCCATTATCAAACCCTTTTTATTATTGAAAAATAAGAAGGTAGACTAAGAATATATTGGTTTTTTTAACCTTGATGGGTGATTGAAGTTCACTTTCCAAAAGGGTTTGATCAACCCCCACTTGTTGGTGTAATGATATCGATGGGAATTTCCTTCAATGATTTCACTAAGAAGCTAGGAATGATGCACACCAAATTACAACATCCCCACAATGTCAATGTTGGAAGAATATTTTTGGATAATTTCAGATTGAGGGGATTAGATTAAATGATATCATCATCCCACTTATTTATAGATAAAAAACTGGTGTGATTTACATTGATTCGATATCACTATTTTGATCAAAAACTGGTGTGATTTAAAAAAAACTCCCTCCTTATTTTCAAAGTGGTACAACCATTTTTTAATAAATAAAAATCATAACATCTCTCACCATCCTCAATATGAACCATGCACCATCAAATCCCCCTTGGCCAACCACCAAGCTATACTGCTATCACATTGGAAAAATAATACCCCCACAACCCGTAAGATTGAACCAATTGCTTCCCCTCCTTCCACCTTCCGTAAACCCTACCTCCCCTTCACCTAAACATCATAGTCAACTACCACCGTAGTCAATCAATCATCCACTACCACTTAACATATCCCCACCATTTTTTATTATCTTCCTGACACAAAATGATCCAAAAGGGCCTCACCTTGACAACTAGTAAGTGATTATGTTACCTCAAACACTCCAACAGACCATGGGTCTATGAAAAGAACCAAGTAGTCATATAATGCAAGATTCATTACTAAAAATTTCACATTATCAAGTGCTAGCCTTTATCAATGTTAAAAGGTTGATAAATGGGGTACCTTTATCAAAACTAAGAAATCACTGATAAAACGGTACCATTATTAGTGCTTTATTTAACATTTATAGAGGAAACCATTTATCACCACTTTTCTTAGCATTGATAAAAGTGTACTTTTTATCAGTGTTAAATCACATCATTTAGCACTGATAAAAGATATACTTCATAAAAAACATGTTATATACTATTAAATATCATATTGTTGTTTACAAATATATATATGTTGATATTATTATAAAATATTTTTTAAATATGAATTATATAAAACTAAATATTTATTTACACTTAATATGTAATAGATTTAGTGAAAATCAGTTTATAAAATAATTAAAAAATATACCAATTAGTATAAAGTAAAATACATGTGATAAAAATTTCAAGATTGAAAAAATTATTATATTAATTAATATATTAAGATATGTTGAAAATAATACTTAAACTATAAAAGACTATAACTTTTGATCTGAGCATCCGTTTGTGCAAGATGACCTAGAAAATCAAATATTACAAAGATATCTACTACATTACTATAGATTTTACCCAATAAACTCATTTTTATTTTTTAAAAAAATGTCTGAAAGGCCTCCAAAAATGATTTTGTATTTGAGATATCTTAATTTTTGAAAATTTGATGGAATTTATACTTCATTAAATATGGTCTTCTTGTCTTTTTTCAGAGGATAGTAAATTTATTCCCCTGGAATAAATTTATATGGATATTACATTTTTAAAATCTTATCATTTTTCATATTATAGTTTTATTTATAATAAATATATAAATATATATATTCATTTATTTAAATATATAAGTTTATTTATATAAATTAATATTTCTATATATTTCTATATATAATGTCTTTAAATATATAAACCATAAGGAAATAAAAATTTATCCATTTCATTTAAAATAGAAAATTTTCCATTTTATTTACCTTATAAAAATGTATGAATATATATATATAACTATAATTTTTATGTATAATGTTTATATATATGTATGTATATATATACATGATGCAACAAATACATATCAAAGTGCAGATACACAGGTGCACACACACACACAAACATACACACAAACACAAACACACAGACACACACACACACATCAACACACACATGCACATACAAATATATATATACCTAGAAATGTGTTAGTACACAAACACACATAAATACACATAGAAATTTTGAAAAAAAAAATTAAAATATATAAACATACATATATAAAAATATAAAAATAAAAATATATCATTATATAATGTATTTAAGTATATTTATATTAATATGTATAAATTAATATAAATATATAATAATATAAATAATTAAATATATATATATATATATTAATATATCATTATATTACAAGAAAGTCATTTAGAAAGGTGGTAAAAACATTTCTTCACAAAGGGGTGAGAAAGAGTTCGAATCTCAACTTTCTCGAATTAAATGGGAATTTCTAGGCATGTGGTGGCCCTTTGTGGCGGGTTCCAGGTGGATGAGTCACATAGTGGGGGTATATAGATTGGCCAAATTTTCCTTTTATCAATTGAATTTATTTAAAAATAATTTTAAATCCTTTACCAGGGCTAAAAAGCAGCATTGATAAAATCACCATTAAGTTGTGCTTAAAACACACTAATAATGACAACCATTTATCAATATTTTTAGCCCTGGTAATGGTAATTGGATTTGAAATGTGCTTGACACATCAACACTTTTTTAGCACAAATAATATAAATTTTTAGTACTTTTAAAAGACCAACCTATAATTGTGTTCAGACACCTTAGCCTAAAGTGTTTTCACATAACCACCTATATCTATAGATGATAACAATAATAAAAACTAGATACATAACCAAGTAAAATATTTATAAATTCATGAAACATATTCTAATATCTAAAAATTAGTAACAAGTACACAAACCATGAGTTAAAGGGGAAAATTATACACCCAATAAAATTTAAAAGGGAACACTAACCTAAAAAAACCAAGGTAACGGGACTCTATAAAAAAATTCCTACAACCTTGAATGTCCTCCACTACAATCATCTCCAGGTACCACCAAGCTCCCAATCATCCAACTCCATGTCCTTCCCAATCACTACCATACTATCTATCATCTACATAAGACATTCCTTTTGATTATAAAACATGAATTCATGGGTGAGTATATACCCAACTAGTAAGACAACCTAAAAACCATAAATTCTTAAATAAAAGATCAATTATCTAAAAACAATAAGGTTAATGATAACCCATTCAATGAAAAAGAACATGAAAACATGAAAACATAGATATTCTTTTGTTTGAATTGTGAAATAAAGACACCACCACAACATAATTGAGTAGACCATGTCGTGGTCTACCATAAGTTAAAACACAACATGATAAGTTTCACCCTTCCATAGTTTACATTGTTGGGATTTCATGATATGTGATATCATGATAGATTCCTCATTTATCTTACTCCAAATGCTATCATGTTCGGTTATTCATCATATGATGATGGATTTGTAGAGTTTAAAGATATCATATAATAGTTTCAATATTAAATGATTATTAATCATATTGAAACAAATTTTTTAAGAGTTGAAAATATTATAGATTTTACAAATGCCGAATCAATATAAGTTCACTATTTGAGGTCCTATATCGAGAAAATAAATTGGCACATTCCTCATATGAGGTGTTGAACTCCATATTAAAGATACTCCTACCAAAACCACAAAAACAAAGATAATTATCAATATCTTATTTCTCTTCTACCATTGAATAAGTTTTTAGTAGACCCTAGTAAGGAGAGAGATTATAATAGAGCATGAGTGATTCCCACAATTTAGGGATACCTCCAAAGGAAAGAATTTTCATATGATTCTTAGTGATCTAAGTCATACACCAGTTTGAAGTGTGGACATGACTTATCAGTTACTATATGATCTTCTATTCCAGTTTTCCATTTATATTCATTCCATGTGAATAAGTATATTTTGGTCTTAATGGTGTTTTAGAGTTGTTATTTTACTAAATTTTGGATGTTAAATATCCCTTCAAAACCCTTCAACTTTAAGGAATAGAACTTTGGAAACCAATTCCAACCTTCATAGAATATATAGTCAATCAAATCCATCACCTTGAGCAACAAAAAAATCCAACATACTCAGCTTAACCAAACCCAAGTCATCTCATTAACTACAGTGAGGGACCTACACCTTAGAATGATATGTGTAGGTTGAGGGAGTACCAAAACCATGAAAGAGGAACCACTACTCTTTGAAAAATATTGTCAAATGAGAGTGTACTTGAATTCATAAATAGAGGACCTATGACTGATAATTCTTGAAACAAAGATATGGGGAGTACCAAACTCTATTGACCATATGGATTACCCATGCCTTGTCAGATACAAGGGAGTTTTGACTCTATGTCTAAACTATACAGGATATAAAAATCATTAATTTAGGGGAGTACCAAACTCTATGGCCATTTGGGGTATAAATACCCTATCATCAACACATAACCTGGTGAGTACCGAACCCCAGGGCACACTTTTGTCATCACACCTGAACCCTGTTGTTAGCCATATAAAGCTAAAGGCCATGCCTACTCAAAATACCATGTAATATTCTTTTTTTTATAAGGGATAACACCATCATTCTCTATGTGAAAATATTCTTAGGATATTCCATCTACTCAACAAAATATGTTTTATATGTGGAAAATTGTGTATATTCCCATAAATGGCTTGTGTTGGGTCATGTCTCTCTAGGGATCGACATAGTCATGATGTGAGCCATATTGCCACACCGCATGCCTAACCTAACAGTTACATACCACAATCAAAAAATGTTGCTTGTATATTCCTCCACTATGTCATAACCACTAAACCACACCACAAATATCATCTTTACATTTCTTCCAAAACTACTATGCTGCAACACATATTTTATAAGATTAACTTGAAACAGACTTCTGTAGGTTCCGGGAATAGCGGAATCACGTGATGGGTCATACCCAATGTTTTTTTGTCATGATCAATGATAAATATGATATTTTTTCATTAATAAGAGTCATGATCTATGGAAATGAATAAAATAATATAAATAAGGGATAGAATGCTAAAACCAGAGAGAGGATAATCACATATTATTAATAATAAATTTAACAAAGAATAACATTGTTTGAATTATTTAATCTTTGATAAATCTGAAAATAGATTTGTGTTGTACCATCATTGTGTTTTAGGAATCAAGAGAATATTCCATCTAGTGGTGATCCACAGGTGTTCTATGAATCTCTGATTGTCATCGCATGAATCTTCGGGTGCTAGCACAGTAGATCTTATCACTTGCTTCATCCGCCTTTGATCTTCTCAAGAACCACTTCCAATGTATTCTCCTTGATCTCTCTTGACATGAGAGTGGGAGGTGGTGGAAGTTCAATCTCTATTCTTGGGATCATTCTTGGAGAAGGGATCTCTCTAGGGCTTGACAAGATTCTCCAAATTCATTGTTTATAACCAAACCAATGAATTTGATCTTAAAGAAAATAATATAATTGGGTTTATATCCTGTTAGGGTTAAAAATAATAATTTTACAAGTTCCCCTTATTATTTATTTAATCACTACAGGACTCCATTTCAAATAATAATAATAATATTATTATTATTATTATTTATCTACATGAGTTTATCTTGCGAATCAAATTAAATATTAATTAATCAAATAATATTAATTATTTATTATTTCGCATCGGTCCATCAAACTTGGTCCACCATACCTCCACAACATTTATCAGGCATTTAATAATGACTATTTATTTATTAAATAAATATCACTTCATTATTTTCCAATAGATAAATAAATATTATATTCACAAAATAGAAAATAAATATTTATTAAATATTATTCTCATATTATATTCCATCGAATGACTGATGACATATTATATGAGATCAAGAAAACACAAATAATTATTAAACCACATGCGGGAATAATATTTATTCAACTTGTTAAATAAAATAATAATAATATATTATTTAATTGTGATTCAGGATACACTTAGTGTGTGACCCTCTATAACTCTTTCTCAATGTAACCAGGCAAGGTAGCCAAAAGTCCATGGTTATAATCTATCAACACACTAAGGAACCCATATAGAAATATGTTAATTCCTTAATGATATAATACCTCATGTGTATAATTACTGTGTAATATAATCCCTTAATAATGATATCTCTAATCAATTAGGTTGAATGCTGGGGCCATCAACCTATGTGCTCGATGTCTCTTTTTTGACTTCCCAAAAATTGTACTTGCCTATAGAAAACCATGGCCATGGATTTATTAAGGATATATCATTTCCACCAAAGGGCATAATATATCAACATTCATTAAAAAATATAAATAAAAAATCCTTTCTCACATTATTCATTAATGAAATATTACTCATGACACAAAAGATATATCTTACCTCACCGCAAACATATGTCGTCATGGTTTTTTTTAAATACATGTACCTGTATCATAATACTCATTAATAATAATATTAAATTCTAAGTATCAATAAAAATATTCATATATAGGAACATCCAATGAAACATATAAATGTGTATTTACTACTCATGGGTCTTGTTCTCATAATATCCTACACTGGATATTAACAAGGGAGTACACCAAGAAAATGTTCATCAAAGTCCTATGAGACCCCAACCATCATTTCCAATACCATTTGTGTCCCTTAAATGATATAATCTGGTTATAGAACATATATTTAAGAGAAGTGTCATAGAACTTCTGGGTTATCATCATAGTAGGGAACTACTATGACCTTTTAGTGCAACAACTACTCTTTAAACATTATCATACTATGTTATTCGGAAGAATAAAAATGATGTGATAATAGGTTTAATAATATTAAAAACTATGAACATATGTCATCATAAAGTACATATAAGTTGGTTCTAGGGACCCAACACCAACATACTCCCAGTTTCACTAGATAAAACTACTACAAAACTCCAGTACACCATATCTCATAGTATAATCCTGCTTCTACTAAAATATGACTTTAGTAAAGGGGTCCACCATGTTCTCATCTGTGAGTAATCTTCTTACTACAACTTCACCCCTCTAATAAAATTTTCTCAAGAGCTGTTACTTTCAGAGTATATGTTTGGTCAGTTGGTGTGACCTTAACTCTTTTACATGATCCATATCTATAGTATTATCACAAAACAATGTGATAGGGTCTTTACTTCTAGGTACCACCTCAAGATCCTAGAAAAAGTTCCATATCAAAATGGATTCCTTGGATGCATCATAAGCAGTTATATACTAAGATTCCACTATTGAATTAGAGACAACTAGTTGATTTGATCTTTTCTAGCTCACATATCCTCTGTTGAGAAGAAAAACATATCCTCAATAAAACATTAGATTATTCTTATCTCTATAAAAACTATCATCAGTATAACCCATGATGACTAGCCCCTCATCTCTTCCATACACTAAGAACATATCCTTAGTTTTTATTAGATATTTTTGGGTAACCTTAAAATTTGACCAATGCTGTTATCCTGTATAAACATTGTATCTTCCTACCATGCTCAATTAATATGAAACATCATGTCTAGTACATAACATGTCATACATGATTGATCCTATCACTGAATCTTATGGGATCTTACCCATTCCCTCTTTCTCGAGTTGAGTATGAGGAAACATTTTGTTGGAATGATGTAAACCATGTAACATTGGAACCAATACCCTATTGGATTATTCCATACTAAATCTCTTTAGTATCTGGTCAACATATGTTCATTATATAGTCCAAGCAACCTCTTGGATCAATCACGAATGATATTGATCCCTAGAATGTAGGCTGCTTCACCAAAGTCCTTTATAGTGAAATACTTGTTTAAATATTCTATAATGAACTGTAAGACTGGTATTTTATTTCCAATAAGTAATATTTCAACAACATATACTTATAAAATAAATAATTCATTTCTACTATACATCTTGTAAAAACTTGGCTCAAATGTTTTCTTAATGAAACCAAATTCATTATAGCTTGATCAAGTCAAATTTTCCATGACTTGAATGATTTCTTTAATCCATAAATGGATCTATGCAACATTCAAATCCTTTTAGCATCACCTAGAGTCAAAAAACCTTCTGGTTGTGTCATGTAGAAATCTTTGTGAAGGCTTCCATTATAGAATATGGTTTTGATATCCATCTTCCAAATATTATTGTCATTTTAAGCTACAATAACAAGTAGAATTATTATTGATTTAAACATGGAAACAGGTAAAAAGATTTCATCGTAAACAACTCCTTGATGTTGTTTAAATCATTTATCCACTGGTCTTGATTTATAGGTATTTACTTTACCTTCCATGTCCAGTTTCCTCTTGAATACATATTTTCATCTTAAGGGCTTTACATCAACTAGCACATCAACCTTAACCCAAACATAGTTTTAATACATAGAATCCTTTTTAGAATTCATGAATTATTACCATCTTGTATATTTTGAGATATTTACTAACTCTTTGTAAGATATATGTTCATCATTTTTAACCAATAATGAGTCACCATATTTAGTGACTATAAAACCATATCTCTCTGGTTCTCTTACCCCTCTTACACTCTTATAGAGTACTTCTATTTAAAGAACTACTTCTTCCTCGGGGACCTGTGGAATATTTTCCTATACTAACTCTTGTGTATCTTGTGCATCAACTTCTTCAAATTCAATAATTTTCCCACTATCCTTTTTTAGGATGTTCTCCCTCTCAAGAAACATGGTTTTTCAAGAGACAACCAATTTCTTGTCCTAGGGGTTGTATAGGTAGTATCCATTTGTTTCCATATGATACCCTATAAATATACACCTCGTTCTCTAATGTGGTAGTTTGATTCCTAAGAAGGCCTTAAAAAATTCCTTGAAACCACATACACATGTATGCAACAAAATGAGTTTATTTCCACTTCATAAATCGAAGGTAATTCCATCCACCACTTTAGTTGGTACTCGATTTAATGAGTATTCCATAGTTAGTAGTGCATATAACCAAAAGGATAATGGAATATTTGTATGAATAATCATATATCATACCATTTCTAACAAGGTACGATTCATCCTTTAACTAACACCATTACACTGTGGTGTATAAGGTGGAGTGTGTTGAGATAGAATCCCAAACTCTTATAAGAAGTCGATAAACACTTGGTTAATATATTCACCACCTCAATCTAATCGAAGGTTCTCTATCTTTCTTCCATGTTGATTATCTAATTAATTCTTTAGGTACTTGAAATTTGCAATGGACTCAAAATTATACCTCATCAAGTAGTCGTAACCATATCTACCCAAGTCATCGGTAAAAGTTATGAAGTAAGAATATCAACCTCTAGTTTCTACTAGAAATGGTACACACACATCAGTGTGTACCAATACTATAATATCTATGTCCCTTTAACCCAATCCACCAAATGGTGGTTTGGTCATTTTTTATGATTAATAAGCATGAAATCTTTCAAGTGGTTTAATATCAGATGATTCTAAATAACCATCTTGACAGAGCTTTTTCAAATGCTTCTCATTTACATGCCCAAGGCGATGATTTCCTAGATGGGTGTTATATGAGCCCTCTGAACACAATTCATTATCAATTTACAATACTTGTTTTTCATAACTTAATACATAAATATCATTATTTAAATGTTCTATACTGTAAAATATGTTGTATTTATAAAAGAAACAAATTTTACTTCCCAACATGAAAATAAACCAAGCTGTATCTAGGCATGATAAAAAAAATTATTGTCTTGGTAACCACATCTACATAATAAAAATATTTTAAAACCAAAATAATTCTAGTTGGAAATGAAAGGTTTTAGTCACCAATCCCTAGAGAAGCCAACCTCACACCATTGACAGCTCGTAGATCCACCTCTCCTCTAGAAATTTTTCAGAATCTACATGGTTTCTATATTTGGATACAGATGTGAGCACTACAAGCTATATCTAATACCCAATGGGTAGATATTGAAATATTACAATCAATAATTAACACATATTTAGCTTCCCCTTGCTTCTGGGTGAAATTTATTTTCTAATGGGCTCAATTTTTCACAAGAAAAACATACCACTGCATTTTCCTTACCCTACCTCTGGATCTTCAGCTTCTGGGAATGACAGTTCTCAGGAGAATTAGAAAAGTTATGAGTCTTATTCCCCTTTTCCATGGTCTTTATTTTATTATTCACCATAGGGATCATGTTTTTATCATCCCCCATGTCTTTATCCACTTAGAGAATAAAGTTAAGAAGATTTGAAAGACTCTTCTCATTATTTCTCATATTGTAATTAACAATTAAACTAGAGAAGGTATTGGGAAATGATGAAAGTATGAGATCTATATGAAACTCTTCCATAGATTTAATCCCTAATATGTATAGGAATTTAATATAAAAAATAATATTGATTACATGAGGCCCAACTGGCATATAATCTTCAAGATTAGTTGTAAACAAAGAATTGGAGGTCTCATACCTCTCTTATTCCACCTTATCTTGATAGAGATCCTGAAGGTGAGACATCATGCTATACAAATCATTTTCCTTATGAGGCTCCAAAATTTAATTACACATAGATGATAGCATGAAACATTGAACATATTTGGAATCATTCTAATATTTCTCATAGAGAGATAACTCTTCATCACATGCGTCATTACTTGGAGATTCATGAATTGATTCTTCCAGCATAAACAATGTTCTTTCATGGTGAAGGATAATGTGTAAGTGCCTTTACTAGTATTGGAAATTTATTCTAGTGAGAAGGTGACCTTTCTCATGTATGGATTGCATTGAACTGTTTGAATCTATTTTAATGATGCTTCTACTAAATAAGATGATCATAATTTTAGTACTTTATCTGATAATGTTTGGAAAATAAAAAAATTAAAATTATTAATCTCAAACTATTTTATAGAAACTCAATATCCCTCACCATTTTCTTCATAATATCTGATTTCTTAGATATTCTAGTGTCAAGGATCCATATTCCACTTCTCATTACCCCAACTTTGGTTGTTCAAGCAACTTGAATTATTTTAGGTAGTCATTCTAAATACCAACCACATTAACTCATAGTTCTGTGATCTAATGAGTGGACTACCCAATCCCAAAAATCATTAAATCAGATTTCCTCACCCCTTTTCCTCTTAGTTAAACCATGTCCTAATTTAGCAGTCAACCCTTGATGTCAACTATGTTTAGTCAACTCAAAGCTTCAGGTTATAATTCCCTGATAATTGATATCACCTCAACGTTGGTTGGTCAACCACTTTGAACTATGGTTCAATTTAAATAGAGGTAGTGAAAGGGTATACCAATTTAATATATAATATTGAGTGATTTTACTCATTTATGTGTAAATTTCAAATTATTATCTTTTTTACATTATTTTTAATATTAAATAGATTTAATTACGTGTTTTCCATGTATTAGATAATATTTAAATAGAAGGAAATTTATTTTATTACTATATTTCATGCTCATTAATTTCACTAATTCATGTGATCATGATAAAACATCAATACTGAAATAACCATGAAACATGACAGAAATAAAAAAATAAAGTGGTATGATCATGATATTATACTAATGGTTAGTTTAGATATAATATTATAAAAAACCCTTTAACCTAGGGGAAAACACCTTGAACCATTTATGATTAATGATACAACTTTCCACTTGTCCACATTTGTATCTCTCTTGGATTGGTTTCGCCTCAACTCAAAACTTGAACCGCCACAACTAATTTGGTAGATCTGTCCATTACATATGCGTTTACTCACATGTAGGTGAGAGGGAAAGGGTTTATAGAAAAGAAACCATGTGAAAACATTCCATTACATAACAATATTAGATAATGAATGCATGCAAACAATTTAATTTAATAATAAATTAAATGAAACAAATCACATACAAAGGTCTAGACTATGCTCATGATCATCCACAGGCATGTAACAAATTACACATTTAATAAAACAAGTAGTCAATTCTCAATCGTTCTTATTTAACATAAATCCCACTTGAATAAATTAATTATCTTCTTTAACTAATCAATTATTTTATCTTAATTATCATTTTAATTTTCTTGATATTATCATCCATCATAATTATAAACAAATTTAATAAGTTTATTGAAAATATAATGTGTACATAAATATAACTTGGAGGAAACAAGGTGAATACTCTTCCGAATCTACCCAACATGTATTATACTCATATACATTTTTATTTTTGAAATATATCCTACAGATCTTATCACACACATTCATGATGTGTAGTATCAACATAATGACTACACGAATTACATGATTTTACTTTACTGTGTAATGATTTAATGCACCTAGAGTAATAACTATCATATGAATCACACATGATATACATATCTGAACACTATGTACATATTAATTAAACATATATAAATATATATATATTTATATATATATATATTAAAACCTATCCCACGACGTGTTCTATCAACTTAATGACCACACAAAAGCACATGTCTATAAGGTTTACACAATATAATAAATAAATTTTAATTTGGCACAATTTGGATAAGTATGAGGCTTGTAAAACTGTGAAACATGGCATGTATATCTCTCACCATCAATGTGATTCACAAACCTAGGGACACAAAATGTAAAGTGTGCCTAAAAAATGGAGTACAGTGTTTGTATAATGGACTACATGGAGTGTGGACCACACAATCACAAGTCAAGTAGGTCGTGTACAGTAATATACAACCCATATATGACTCAAAGGGACTACATTCCTTGTATGTGGGATACATGGTGTGTACTCCGGATGACCGTGAGCTATGATGTCATAGTAAACACGTGGTGTAAGAAATAAATGTGTGACATGTCATCAATTCACACAATTTGAATTTATTCCGGATGCGTTGAACACAAGTACATGACGTGTAACTCCTGTTACATAGAGTGTACTCCTGTATCATCTAGTAATAATCCTTGACACCTCTGAATGAGTTATTAAATTTTATTTTATTCATAAAATTAATCGTATAGATTAGATCTGTGAGAAATGAACGGGGAATAAGAAGATCACACAATTCAAATTAAAATAATGATCAAACTTGAATTTAAAACTAAATCACAAATTTTTAAATTAATCAATGATATTTAAATAATTATAAATAATTATGTGACTACTTTGATACCACTTATAGGTTCTGATTAGAGTGAAAGCAAGTGATGGGTGGTGAAAAACATTAATTTTTGTCATGATCGATGAACAATACGAGATTTACACAATGATAAAAATCATGATCTATATAATTGAATCAAATAATATAGAAAAGGGATATAATTAATGAAACATATATAGGATTAACACATATTATTTATAAAAAATTTGGTTAATTGAGAATTACCTTGTTTGAATTATTTCTTTGTTGATGGATCTACGAAAATATCTGCATTGTACAACTGTTGCATTATAGGAATGAAGATCATATTCTCTCTAGCGATGATCCACACATGATCCACAAATATCTAAACATTACATTAGGAATATCATGGTTCTAGAATGAGAGATACTATCACTTGCATCATCTGCATTTTATCGCCTCAAGAACAAATTACAAAACTTTCTCCATGATCTCTCTTGAATTGAGAGTGGGAGGTGGAGGAAGATTCCTCTCCATTCTTAGGAGAATTCACGGAGAAGGGATCTCTCAAGGGATTAAAAGTATTCTCCAAATCCTATGTGCACAACCAAAAAAATTAATTGGCTCTGAGGGAAAAGAATATAATTGGGTTTATATACTGTTAAGGTTAAAATAAAATAATTTCACAAGTTCCCTTTATTATTTATTTAATCCCTACAATACCCCATTCTAAATAATAATAATAATAATATCATTTATCAACAAACACTTATCTTTCAAATAAAATTTTATTATTATTTAATAAAATAATATTAAATATTCATTATTTCTCCCTAGACCATTAAACTCAGTCTTACATTCCTCCACAATATTTATTAGCCCTTGAATAATTACTATTTATTTTTTAAATAAATTTCACTTCATTATTAACTAATAAAAAAATAAATATTATATACATTAAATAGAAAATAAATATTTATTAAATATTTTAATCACATTATATTCTCTTGCATAACTGGTGATGAAATATTTTCAATCAAGAACACATGAATAATTATTAAACCACATGTGAGTTTAGTATTTATTCGACTTATTAAATAATAAATAATAATATATTATTTAACTAATATTCTGGATACGCTTATTGTGTGACCCTCTAGGCCTCTTTTTCAGTGGCATTAGGTGAAGCAGCCTAATGTCCAAGGTTAGAATCTACAAACACACTAAGGCACCCATAGTTAATAAATTTAATGCCATAATGACATAATATCTCATACATATGGTTACTGTGTAGTATAATCCCTTAATCGCGATATCTCTAATCAAATGGATTGCATGCTAGAGCCATCAACCTATGTGATTGATGTCTATTTCTATGACTTCTCGAAAATTAATATTTCCTATAAAACACCATGTCCATGGATTTATTAAGGATATATAATTTCCATCAATGGGATTAAGATATAAACTTCTGTTAAAGAATAAAATGAAAAAAAAATCTTTTCTCGCATTATTCATTAATTCAATATTACTCATGACACACCCAACATATCCTACCTCGTCGTGAACATATTTCATCATGGTTTTTGTAAATACATAAAATTACATAACTCATAATACTCATTAATAATAATCTTAAAGTCTAATGATCAATATACACGTCTGCAGATAGGAACATCTAATCACACATATAAATATGGATTTCCTACTAGAAGTTATCATTCTAAAAATATCTTACAATAAATATTACTAAGGGAGTACACCATGAGAAGGTGACCCAATGTACTTTGATTATCCACCCATGATATGCTATATCATTTGTGTCCCTCAAATTATATCATATGGCTATAGAAAATATATTTAAGAATAATCTTAAAGTACATCCGGGTTGTCACTATAGAGGTAAACTGCTATGACCTTTTAGAGTGACAACTACTCTTGGGACTGTATCACATACTATGTTATGAAAAAGAATAATCATGATGTAATAATAAGTTCATTTATATTCAAAAATATTAATAAATTTTATCATAAAGTACATAGATGTTAGTTCTAGGGAACCAACTCCGACAGCTTCTAAATAATATTTACTTTAAGTTCTTCTTAGTGTAACCCTTATAATTTTATGAACCACTAGATATGGTTTGGTTACAGTGTAACATGAAGTGTTTTAGTGAGATCCTCCCATGAAGGCTAATAGAAAATAATGGAACTCTATTTTATGGCATGACATGCCGTGTCACAACACAATGCGACCTAATGAAGCATATACACACTATTATCATTGTTTTCATCATGTACCCTCGATTTTATGTTCTACCTCCACTCCCGATACTACAATGTTGTATCCCAAATTCATAAAAGGTCCATTACTCGATCAAATAATAATAAAGAGTAAGGTATTTGATATAAATATTTAACAATGTGGTATTAAATATAAGAAACTAAAAAAATTATTGGTAAAAAAAAGAAAATCTCAAAGGGATTGATAGGGATTAGAAATTGTAATATCATAAGAAAATAATGAAAATATTTAGATAGATTCCTAATTAGATCGTGTAATAATGGATAATGATGTTATAAAAGGGTCTTACTATAGATCCCATCCTTCAATGGTGCATAAATTCATATGTTAATGGTTATAAATAATCACTACCCAATCATCATCAGTCAAAGGATATATAAAGATGAATAGGGATCCAAAAAAGAACCATAATAGGATGATAGGTTGAGGGAGGAAAAGAAAATATGAGTATATATGGTTGGAACACCTATTATGATACAAATACAGGTCGATCCAATCACAAAGAAATGATAATGGTTGTGGACTGAGTTTACCAAATCCAAATCAAACCATGACTGAAAAGGTGATATCACATTGTAATGGCCTTCAATCTATCCATGATCTAAAAAATACAACATAGTAAAATTCATATATAACTCCCTAGAAAAAGCAGTTAACTCTCATCATATTCATGTGACAGAACCCTATATCTACATAACACAAGGATCCATGAAGAAATTATTAAACCTGTGATAATCATGACAGGAAAATTATAACTCACTGACTAACCCCCAATGATAGCTTCAATGAAAACATACCATCTTGAAAAAAAGCCCCTGTATAATATAAAATTTAGGGAACCAAACATCTTGTTTCTTTTGTGTGTGATTAACTCATATGAACCACACTTCTAACATCAAAAAATATAAACCATGACACAAAGAAACAATCACAACACAAAATAACTCACCAATCCATAGGAGAACTACCCAACTCAAAAAATAATAAAGGAATCAAGAGAAAAATACAAGTTATTACGCTTCTTTCCTCCACACTTTTGTGATTTTTTATGTTTTATTATTATAAGAACAAAAAATTCATCCATCAAAAAAAATATAAAATATATTATGATTTTATTATTTTAGTTTATCACATCACAAAATTTCATTTTATGCCATTTTATGTTAAATAATTTTGTGGGAAAATGCCATTATAGAATACACATTGACATTCATTACAATTTTATGTTTCTAATTCACCATTTAATTCAAAAAGTTATTACAATAATGATTAATTAATTAATTTAATGTATAATTAGAAATTGTTTTTTATTTATAAAATTCATCATGGAATTATTTATATATAATCAAGATATTATTTTTCATGAGTAGTTTTGAAAAGTGCAATAATTTCATCACACAATTTTAAATAAATACCAATTACATTATAATTCAATAGTCAATTTAATTTAAAATTAATCATACTTTGAATCATAATATTTTTTAGTTTATATTTTAGTTTTCTATCTTCTATAGATAAATCTATTCAAGAAATAAATTCCCAAATGGTTTGATAAATCTATATGATAATATTTTTTTGAAACTAAATCATTTATAAAAACTCTTTTCACCTTCATTTTTTGTTGTATTATTTAGCTTAATCATACACTTAACAGGTGAAGGCATGTTTGGGGGTCCTACATAATTTAGGAACATACATCCCATCGATAAACACATGAATACATAGACACAATATGTGAAAACAATTAATTTATCTATTTTCATTTTAAATTTTTTCTTTATCACATTATTTTACGTTACAGGATATACATCCATGGGTTGAAACAAGTTATACATATTTATACATATTATTTGATCCAATAATCAATTTTTAACTCATTTTTAGGTGGTTCAGGACATATATATACACACATATGTACTTCCATGTATATTAAAATATATTGGTGATTTATTTTCAAAAATGTTACACTGAATTAAATTAAATAAACTGATTTACATATTCTATGATTTAGGTGATTTTACATTGACTAATGAATTTAATCAATTAACCAATAGTACATTTATTATGGAATAATGATATATGATTATAGATTCCTATAAATTTCAATTTCACTTTTGTCATATTAATATAAATAGAGTAATGAAAAATAATGATCTTAGTTATCTATATATTGGTACAAGTTTTTTATTATGGTTAATTGATATAAAAAATCAAAATTATATATATGGTATTAGATTAAAATTTATATTGTTATTGTGTTTCTAGTTTGATCTGATTCGTCAAACCAAGGATTATAATTTTTAGTTTACATTGATAAAATTTAATAATTGTTATATAAAGGTAAATTGAGTAAGAAAAAATTCTTTTGTATCGATATCATAAGAAAAAAACATTTAGTTTTTTATATTTACATTTTATTAAAGCATGAAAGTTGTTAAAATTTCCAAAAGGGGATTACATCTAGTTGAAAGAGAGGATAACAATCTTATTACCTTTTCCAAGAAAAAACTTGAATAAAACACTATATCTATATGATAAAAATATATTCAATGGGTTAGGGTAGACATTAAAGAAGATACCATTGATTTTCATGATCAATGAAATATTTTCCATAATTTACTTTTTCATTTATATTTTCAAATTTTTAATAATTATTTAAATAATTTTGAACTACATGTAAATTTGTTTCACTCAATCAATTTATTTAAATTTTATGATTGAAAATATTTCACATCCATATTGATATTGTTTAATCCGATCTGGAGAGGTTCCACCTATAGTTCTATCCAATGGGGACATTATGGAAGAATTATTTTGTATATATAATTATTATCTATCATTCTCATTACATTTTTTTTGTGTGTTATTTTATAATTAAATTTCACTTTTAAAAATAAATTGACATATTTTTCATAATATTATAATATTGTGTTCATCTCATGGAATTTGGAAACATGATTGATGAATTATTTGATGATATTTTTCATCAAATTATATCAATGGAGAAAACAATTATTCATCATTTTGGGTATATGATATGTGACCCCCATATATTCTCATTTACAACAAGTGATTGAGCTTAATTATATTAGGAGAAAATGGATACAATTTAATGAGACATCTAGGTATGATTAAAAATTATAATTTTTAACTTCATATAAAATTTATTATAATTAATGATTTTTAAGGAGGATAATTTTATATTGTGGCCAGGTGTGTTTGATGTATTGTACATTATTAACTCCTGAATTTTTATAGAGATTAAAATGGTAGGATAAAGAGGGAAAAGTAGTGAAACAAGTCGAGAACACGTATCTGCACCCATTTCATGATGTACAAAATTTGAATTTTTATTTTTCAATAAACGAAATTACTAGGTAGTTATTGGAAGAAGATGGTCAATCCCACATAAAAAGTATCTTTTAGTATGTTAGTCAAAAATTATAATATTATTTATTTAATTATGTTGATAAATATATTTTTGGTGAAGGTTCAGTAAATTTATTAGATTAAAAAATAATAAATAAAAACATGCATGAGTTATGAAATTTAAAATAAGTAAATAAAATAGAATTTAAATTTTTCATTACAGGGTTAGAATTATTGTTATTACCCCGAAGAGTTAAATATACACATTATCATCCAAATAAAGTAATTATATATCAATTACAACTTTAATTGATCCTTGGCCGAATATTAATTAAATTCTATAATTGATATTAGATTTCCACATAAAATAAATATAATGGAATTATAATAGTCACATAATTTTATACTAGTAAATCATTGGTTTCATACTCCCAAATAGGTTTTATCTATCTAATTAGGTAAAAATGATTTTATAAGTTAAAAAAGAAACAAACTAATAACAAGTAATTGAAAATAAGCTGAAAGAGGAAGAAAATTCACTTAAAATCACTTATTAAAATTATTTGGGGAAAAGTCCCTCTCAATGTCATTTTGAGGGTTTTGGGTTGTTGTGTTTATTGACATAGCCGGTTGAAAATTTCCTAGGATTGTGGAAACCTTGTGAAATTTATGAAAAAGGGGTTTGGAAGCCGTATAAGCTGTTTAGGGAATTGAAAAGACAATTAGAGAAAAGGAAGTATTTTCACACTTGTTAAAAGTTTTGAGAACACAGTGATTCAAAGCTACCTAATTTATAATTTGATAAAGTAATGATTTTATCACAATATTGGAAGAATCATAGAAGTGGGGTTGTATAAACATGGTTCCTGGAGAAGCGATGTTGTGAAAAGTTGATGATTTGGAAATAAAAATCATAAATGGAGGCATCTTGTTTTATAGGTGTGTAAAGTTATATGAATGGTTCGAGACACCTATAAAAAAATTTCTTCCTCATCATTTGAAGGGCGCATAACATGGAGAATGATCCTAGGGATCTTTTTGTTGAAACCATGGTTTTATTTGCATAAATTGGATTATGTTTTGTGTTTGTTTTCAATCCTCTGTGGATGTTAAGAATATGTGCCAACAATTTGATCTTACAGTTCATTTAGATAAAAGTATTGAAAGTGGCACTGTTTTCCAGTGTTTTCCAAATTTCTGGACCTCAAAATTAAAAAATGGAGAAAAGTGTTTTTGGAAAAGGGACTTGTTCTCTGATTACTTGGAGGCTTGGAAACTTGTGCGCCATATGTTTCTCAAGATTAGAACATCCAAATATGGAAAAGGAAGAAGGGGCACCCATGTTTTGGGTTTGGTCATGCAAGTGACTAGCGCGACAGAGACTAGGGCGGCTGGACTTGCGCGCTGAGAGGAGACTTGTGCGCCATCGCGAAGGGTGTCCAGAATGCCTATAAATATAGGACCACCCCTCCTCTTTACCTAGGAAGTTCAAGACTTTGAAAAATTCAGAGCACTCGTCGCGTAGGTGTAGTGGTCGCACAAGTGGTTGTGTGGTCGCACAAGTAGAAGTTGCGCGACAGTTGTTTGTTGCACATCCAAGGTGGTTTAGGTGAGAAAGGGTGTGAGTCTCCCAAGTTTGGAGTTGATGAAGGAGGTGTCACGTAGGGGTTTTGGTGACACTTTCATGCCAGTATTTGAAGAAGTGCGACAGTTTATAGTTGTGCGCCAAAACCAGTTTGGGCGGAAAAGAGTGTGAGTCGCACAAGTTTGAGGTTAAAAAATCAAGTGTCCCACAAGTGGTAGAGGTGAACTTGCGCGCTATCTTAATACTTGCGCGTCGGCTTAGAGAAACATTCCAGGTGTGGTTGAAGCATGCTAGTCTTTTGGGGCTATGCGAAAGCTGGAAGTTTTCCCGATACCTTTGGTGAAAAGTGAGATTCATCTACGGTTGCAAGTTGGACTTCAATAAAGCATCTACATACAACAGAGGATGTATTAATTAGAGATTATGAAGATACCTTAACATCTATAAACTTAGTGGGACATCACCAAAGGCAGTGAGCCCCGGGGAGTCAACAGGAGTGACCCAAGGGACGCAATTAGCTATCCCTGAACTTTTGTAAAGGCAGTGAGCCTAGGACAAAGTGACTATGCCCAAACCTTTGTAATCCACAGTTAGTGAAGTTTAGTGGAATTAGGTATGACCAAAAACCTATCAGCGTATGATCCTTGGACGTATCCCTTAGTGTTGAACCAAGTAAAACGTGTTGTGTCATCTCTCTGCATGTTAATATTTGCTTTCTGATCATATCCATCTTACAGGTTTAACAAGTTCCTACCAACGTGGGAACAAGATCCATCACATTAAAAGAAAACGTTTTCACCCTAATTCACCCCTCCCCTCTCAGGGTGTCCCGGGGTCCTACAAGTGGTATCAAAGGGAGTTTGCTGGTGTTAGATATGTCCTTTGTCGTCATGGATAATGCAGTCAAGGATAGTGGAATACCTCTCTTAGATGGAAGTAATTTTTAGTTTTGGAATAATAGAATGAAATCTCATTTAAGATCCCTTGGAATATAAGTACACTTTGCTACTGTGCAAGGAATACAAGATACTGATCCAATAGGGCTTGCTATGACTGATATAGATAGGAGTGTTCTTGATGTAGATACTAAAGCTCAGAATGCTATCACTGTGGCTCTATCAGATCAGATCTATCTAAAGGTGATGAGTTTCACCTCAAAAAAGTCTATGTGGGATAAAATTGAAAACATTTATGAAGGAGACATCAAAGTGAAGGGGGGAAAACTTCAAGTCTTACACAATAGGTTTGAGGATCTAAAGATGCATCCTAATGAGAATGCAGATTCATTCTTCAATAGAATTATTGAAGTTATGGGATCAATTAGAGGTCTTGGAGAAGAAATCAAAGACATTGATATCATTATAAAAATATTGAGAAGACTTCCTACTGTGTACTATGCAAAGGTGTCAGCCCTTGAAGAAAGAGATCTATCTAAACTATCTCTAGAAGATCTTTTAATTAGTCTAGTGGCATATGAGATGAGAGTCAAACTCGAAGATTCCATGAATCGTTTAAGCAAGGAAATGGCATTCAAAGCCATGGACAAACTAAAAATTTCTGAAGATAGTGATGGTGAAGATGAAGAGGAAAAGGAAATTATTTCTCTCATTTCCAAGAAGATGATGAAGGGAAAAGGTAAATTTCAAGGTAAGATACCTATGGCATGTTTTCATTGTGGAAGTGTCAAGAAAATTGACTCTTAGTTCCAAAGAAAGTTTGATGATGATAAAAGTGAATTAGAAGACATCGAGAAGCCTCAGAAAAGGTTTTTCAAAAAGGGAGACTTCAAATCTGGAAAGAAAATATAGAGGAAGAGTTTTGTCTGTGAAGAGGAAGATGATGATATTGAATTTTGTAAAGAAGAAGAACCAGAATTTAAAATAGGAAACCATGCTTCCATGATGGATACCATTGAAAAGTCAGAACCCTCGATCAACAATGGCAGAGATAATCTGATTACTGTTAATGGTGATCGAAAGATTCAAATTAAGGATGGAATTTCAAAGGTTGGGAATAAATGCAAGAGATGCAATAAGTGGAAGGAAATGGTGGAAGAATCATCAGAATATGTTGATGATCTTGAAGCAGAAATTGAATGAATAGAAGAACTAGTGAAAGTTCAGTATTCAATCCTTGAAAGCACAGATGACGTTGTGGAACTAAAGCTTAGAATTGAAGAAAAAACAAAAGTCATAAATGACCTTTCATCCATACTAGAAGAAAAGTTCAAGACTGTTGAGGGTCTTGAGGAAGATGTTACTACTCTTAGGAGTAAAATTGAATATCAATCAACTGCAAATAATGGTAAGAATAAAATTTATTTTGGAAGATTCTCAGATGCAGAATTACTGGAAAGATCCAAGTGTGGTTCAGATAGGGTTGGAAAAATCTTGAGTGATCAAAGACCCGCTTGCATGGGAAAGAGTGGAATTGGCTGTGAAGCTGAGACATCAACTGATGGAAGTGAAGAGAGACAAAAGAAAGACAAGATGAAAGTTGGACATGTTGAAACGTTGTCTGAAGTGCTGAAGAAGAAACCCTCAATCCAAACTAAAAGGAGAACTAAAAATTATCCTCAAACATTCAGAAATGGTAGGTAGTCTAACTATTCTCCCAAGGAAGATGGTATGAGGAGAAATTCAAGTGAGAAGAAATTTCCTCTCATGAAGTGTCAGTTTTGTGGCTATTTGGGACATACCATGTCATATTGCGAAGAGGTAAGGAGCTACTTGAATGGGGAAGATATGGGATGTCAACAAAGGAGACAAAACTCATATCCTCTATCTTATAGAAGAAATAGTTTTTATGGATACTGTTTTTGTTGTTCTAACTTTGGACATAAAGATATGTATTGTAGGAAGAGATTCGATAGAAGAGATTCATACAACTCTCAGAAACTGGTCAATATTCATCCTCCTGATGGTGTTGATCTCACAAACATGTTTTCTCCTCTGGAAGAAGATTATGGGTATGAAGAATATGATTATGTGGAATAAATAATTAGAAGGTTGTTAATATCTTATACTCAATCCAATACCTCATGGAAAGAAAAAAGGAAGATTGAGAAATGCAATCTTACATAAGTTGCCTTCAAAGATACAAAGAGTAGCAACACCTGGATTCTTGATAGTGGATGCTCTTCACATAGGACAGGAAATGCTAACCTTTTAAAGAGCATTGAAAAGAAGTTTGATGGAATAATATAGTTTGGTAATGATGGTGCTTTGAAGATTAAAGGCAGTGGGAATACTTATCTCTCCAATGGAGAGTTAAAGAAGACTGAAGTTATTTATGTGGATGGTCTACGCCACAATCTCCTCAGTGTAAGTCAACTCTGTGACTCAGGGATCATAGTAACTTTCAATCAAAAAGGCTGCACTATAAAGGGAAAAATATGGAATTCTCTTATGAAAGGCTATAGAACATATGGAAACTTATATCAGGTTGACATCAAAGTAAACTCCTTATATTTGTTTTTTGAAGAAGAAAAAAACCTATGGTATCGAAGGATAGGGCACATTAACCAACAAGACATGGAAAAGATATCTAAGTTGAATATTTTCATGGATATCCCCATTCTGAAACGTGAACGGGAAAAGACTTTTGATGCTTGCATACGAGGGAAGCTAGTCTGTAATTCATATCGACTAAAGAAGAAAATTACATCACACCTTCTTGATCTCATCCATATAGATGTATGTGGCCCGATAAATGTTTCTGTAACTCATGGAGAGAGCTAATTAATCCTTTTCATTGATGATTATAGTAGAATGGCTTGTGTAATGGTGATTCAAAGGAAGTGACAAGTACTTGATTGCATGAAAACTTATCGTCGAATTGCTGAGAATGATACTGGACGGACAATAAAAGTCCTAAGATCTAAAAATGGAGAAAAATACACGTCCATTGAGTTTGATAATTACCTAGAAAAACATGGAATACAGCATGAGGTAGCTGCTATGAGAATTCCATAGCAAAATGGAGTTTTTGAAAGCTGGAATTGTTAGGTCAACATTATAGCCAAGACTATGCTGATTGAGAGTTGTATCTATCACCATTACTGGAAAGAGGTTGTTGAAGCTGCAGTGCACATTTAGAATTGAACAGGGTTTTATATGGGAGAAACGAAGACACCATAAGAATTGTGGCATGGAAGGAAGCCTTCATTGAAATATTTTCATGTTTTCGGAAGCAAATGTTTCATCTGAAATAAATAAGGAAATCAAGGGAATTTTGGTGACAATAATGATGAAGTAATTTTTCATGGGTATCCAATGAATAGAAAAGCCTACAATTGTTTCAATAAATGCTTGGGGAGGATTGTGGAAAGCAATGATGTTATGATCATTGAAGGAAAAACCCCAAATGATTCAAATAATTCCTATGATGAGGAGATAGAAGATGAGGATGAATGTGAAAATGGAGTAAATACAAATACTGAAATAGAGGAAGGTGTAAAAAACACTCAGGGGTCACATCATGATTTTGACTCAAAAGAAGAATCTGAAGAGGAAATCTTGGGTGGAGAGAATGCAACTGAATATCACAGGAGAAATTGAAGAGCTGAGATTGATCCATCTAACATAATTGGGGATAGGAGTGTACCCACACAAACAAGGAGGACGAGGAATAACACACAATATGCATTTCTGTCATCCATGGAGCCATCCTCATTTGAATAAGCTGAAAAGGATGAATCCTGGGTGAAATCCATGAATGAAGAGTTAGATCAGATTAACAAGAAGCAGACATGGGAACTTATCCAGATACCCAAAGGTCACAATGTTATTGGTACAAAATGGATCTTGAAGAACATGTTTTATGAGCATGGAAGTGTTTTTAGAAACAAGGAACGACTGGTATGTAAATGATATTACCAGATTGAAGGTGTTGATGTTGAAGAAACCTTTGCTCCAGTGGCTAGACTGGAGTCAATCAGGATTTTTCTTTCCATGGCTCTCTAAAGAGGATATAAAGTATATCAAATGGGTGTCAAGATAGTGTTCTTGAATGGGTACTCAAAGAAGATGTCTACATTGAACAACCAGTGGGTTTTCATCTTGGTACTGATGAAACAAAGGTCTGAAAACTAAAGAAAGCACTTTATGGATTGAAACATGCACCACATGAGGGGTAGTCTTGGGTAGATTCTTACCTCAAGAAGTTGGAATTCAAAATAGGAGGAGTAGATCACAATCTATATGTGAATAATTTCTTAAAAGATTAGTTCATGGTTCTAGTCTATGTTTATTATATTATATTTGGAGGCAACAGGAAAAAATCAGGGGATGAGTTTTCTAATCACATGAAATCAGAATTCAAAATGTCTATGATTGGGAAGCTCACATAATTCTTGGGGCTACAGGTGATTCAAAGGAAGTATTACACTTTCATTTATTAGGAAAATTATGCAAGAGAGCTGCTGAAGAAGTTTAGCATGCAAGATTCCAAACCAATTTCAACTCTGATTGCAGTTGGACCCAAAATTGAAAATCATGAGGATGGGACATCTATATACCCCACCATGTACAGGAGGATAATTAGGAGCCTACTGTACCTGACAGCGACATGGCCAGATATTGTCTTTTCAACATGTCTTGTGGACCTCTTTTAGAGTAATCCAAAGGAAAAGCATATGGCAGCAGTAAAAATAATCATGAGGTATATTCAAGGTACTCACAATTGTGGCTTATACTTTACTTCAGGAAGGGATAGTGAATTATCAGCATTTTCTGATGCTGATTGGGCTGGCGATGTAGTGGATAGAAATTCCACCAGTGGTGGAGAATTCTATGTTGGGAATAAA
The DNA here is from genome assembly GCA_963277665.1 of Viscum album. NCBI lineage: Eukaryota > Viridiplantae > Streptophyta > Magnoliopsida > Santalales > Viscaceae > Viscum > Viscum album. The sequence continues at coordinate 488,563,145 of OY728145.1, forward strand.
TGTGTTGGCTGGTTGAGAAAGAAACAAGAAAGTACTTCTCTTAGTACTGCTGAAGCTGAGTATATATCCACCACAAAGGCATGCACTCAACTACTATGGATGAAGCAAAAATTAAAAGATATTGGTGATAAAGTGAAGAAACCAATTGTGATTTAATGTGATAACAAAAGCACAATTGATCTTATGAAGAATCCGGTTCAATATTCTTGTACAAAACATATTGAAATTAGGTATCACATTATCAAAGAGAAAGTTGAATAAGGCGTGATTAGAATGGATCATGTGGGAACTGATGAGAAAGTGGCTGATATCCTAACCAAGCCACTGTCAATGGTTGTGTTTGAGAAGCATCAGTTGAACCTCAGTGTTCAGACACCTCCCAGTTCATAAGGAGGATACGAAAAACCCCTCTCTCGAGTTATGTTAACTATTTTTAATCTTTTTGTGGATATGATGCAGGTTTATGGGGGAGATACTATCCAGGGGGTGTATTGAGATGTTCAATGAGAAAATAATGATATTTGGGTTTATTTCCAATGGGGGAGAAGGAATAAAATCATGAAATTTTTGGTATCATGATGAGAATTCGGTAATAGGATAAGAAGGAATTCTTTGGACATGTAATGCTTTTAGGAAAATTTAAGAGAATTGCCTTGGTGTCATTGAGAAATTCCAAAACATGGGATCCCAATTCATGCTTCCCCTCTTTTTTTCTACACCAGGAATTTCTCACATAGACTTAGAGAGTTGGCTGAGTTGATTCCCATGTTTTTGGTCTTCATGTGGCTGGTACACTATTAAATTTATTTACTGATTGCCAACAAACCCAAAGGGGGAGATTGTTGGAACCATGGTTGTCTTTGCATGAATTGGAGTATGTTTTCTGTTTATTGTCAATACTCTGTGGATGTTCAGAATATGTTCCTGCAAAGTAATCTTACAATTCAATTAGATAATAGTATTGAAAGTGGCACTTTTTTCCAGTGTTTGCAAAATTTCTGGACCTCAGAATTAAAAAATGGAGAAATGTGTTTTTGGAAAAGGGGCTTGCACGCTAATTAATTGGATGCTAGGAAACTTGCACACCATATGTTTTTAAATATTAGAACATCAATATATGGAAAAGGAAGAAGGGGCTCCCACGTTTTGGGTTTGGTCGTGCAAGTGACTAGCGTAGAAGAGACTAGGAAGGCTGGACTTGCATGCTGAGAGGAGACTTGCACGCCGTCGCGCAGGGTGTCCAGAATGCCTATAAATAGTGGAACAACCCTCCTCTTTACCTACAAAGTACATGAATTTGAGAAATTAAGAGCCCCCGTCATGCAGGTGTAGTGGTCGCGCAAGTGTTTGTGTGGTCGCTCAAGTAGAAGTTGCATGATAGTTATTTGTTGCGCGTCCATGGTGGTTTAGGTGAGAAAGGGTGTGAGTCGCCCAAGTTTGGAGTTGATGAAGGAGGTGTCACACAGGTGGTTTGGTGACACTTTCACGCCCGAATTCGAAGAAGCGCGACAGTTGACAATTGCGTGCCAAAACAGGTTTGGGCGGAAAAGAGTGTGAGTCACGCAAGTTTGAGGTTGAAAAAGAAAGTGTCGTGCAAGTGGTAGAGTTGAACTTGCGCTCTGTCTTAAAACTTGTGCGCTATCTTGGAGAAGCGCGCCAGGTGTGGTTGAAGCAGGCCAATATTGTTGGGGTTGTGCAAAAGCTAGAAGTTTTCTTGATACCTTTGGTGCAAAGTGAGATTCGTCTACGGGTGGAAGTGGGACTTCAACAGAGCATCTACATACAACAGAGGATGTATTCATTAGCGATGATGAAGAGACCTTCACGTCTATAAAATGAGTGGGACTTCACCAAAGGCAGTGAGCCGCGGGGGAGTCAATGGGAGTGACCCGAGGGATGCAGTGAGATATCCCTGAACTTTTTTAAAGGCAGTGAGCCTAGGATAGAGTGATTGTGCTTGAACCATTGTAATCTATAGCTAGTGAAGTTTAGTGGAATTCGGTACGACCAATAACCTATCATCGTATGCTCCTTGGACGTATCCCTTAGCGGTGAACCAAGTAAAAAGTGCCATGTCATCTCTCTGCATGTTAATGTTTGCTTTCTGATCATATCCATCTTACAGGTTTAACATGTTCCTACCAACATGGGAACAAGATCCATCACATTAAAAGAAAAAGTTGTCACCCTGATTCACCCCTCCCCTCTTAGGGTGTCTCGGGGTCCTATACTTTTTTCATGTAATATGTATGTGAACATACTTTTTACATGAAAGAATTTACAAGAACATTAGTATCATGAATAAAGGATATTTTTTTCATGAAAAAGAGAGTTCTATAAAATATCACGACTTTCATGAAATACTCTGAGTTGTAAAAAGTGTGGAAGTTTTTCAAAATTTACATAAAGGCATCATGAAATATAGTTGAGTGAACTTCAAGGGAATTACTATAATTTCTATGGTAAGTAGGTGTTCATCATTTGAATGAAATAAGATCTTAATTAATGACCAATTTTGGTGTAATAAAAATTGATTCATCTTACTAAAGATTTGTATTTAAGGAAAAGAAAGCATACTTCAGCAGATAGAGAAGCGAGCTTTCAATAAGTGAGTGGTTTTAAACCAGGAGGGACAATTAGACTGCTCTGAACATTTTAATACCAATGAAATTTAATTACTCTTGTATATTTTTTCATTGGCTTTTTATTATCATTAGATTATCCTAATTAGGGTGAAACAAGTAAAATAATTTTTTCTCTTCTATGATTTAATTTCTTTTTTTATATTACTGTTAAAAGAAATGAGAATAAGGATTTGTTTAATGGAAAGAAGACAAAAAGGGGAAATAATTCTATTTCTACATACCATAATTAAACCCCCTATCAGGGTATTTAACCAAGTGGATAAAATAATTGGTAGCCCAATTTTTTTTTAATGTTAGTGGTATTCTCTCCTAGTGGAATCAATGGTAGTAATCAATTACAAAGGGATTGAAATTTTTGAAGGAAGTAACTTTAAACTTTAGAAAAATTAGATTCATCAATATGGGAAGTGTGGATCTATCAAAAGCAGACCATAAAGAACTTGATGCTTATTCTAGAGGAATTAATGATTTAAGGGGATATTTATCTATAATTACCCTAGATTTAACAATGTAAATTACATTTTTATAATTATTTCATATATGATAAATAAAAAATCACATATTGAACACAATAAAAACATTATAAATGAGTAATGAATGAAATGATTGGCATTTTCAGTAATTAAAGAACCTATACTGATAGAATAGTAATCTGAACTTTGGAATAGTAATGTGAACCTCAAGAATAGTAATCTTACCAATATAATAATAACCTCACCAAAAAAATTATATATATAACTTACATATATTATTAATAAAAATATGATATAATTATATCATAGTATAAGTTAATAAATGCTTTAAAATTGTTAAATTTAGTATTGATATTTATACGAAAAATAATTTTTCATTTACAATTCTATCATTATTATAATGATTTAAAAGAAAATTTATACATTAACTATTATTTAATTATCTTAGGATTATAAGATAATTTTATGAGACCTTAATTAATTTTTCAAAGTGTTATAAATTCAGTTATAATTTTAAAATTGTTATTTTTTGAATAAATGATGATTTTATTTAAAAATAAATTATATCATATTTATAAAATTATTTACATATAATGGAGTCCACTTTATAATTATAAAAATTAAAAAATTATTAGGGTGATTTTTTGGGATTTTTCAAAAATAGTTGATTTTTTGGGGAATAGTGAAATATAATAATTTAAGATATAAGATAAATACATGAATTATTGAGTCAAAGATGATTTATGAATGATTTAAATCCATAATATCGAAATATTAATCATTATTGTAATATATTTAGTGATAATACTCAAACTATTCACATTCTTCAGGTAAACTAATAAACTAATGAATACAATAACGAGAAAACACCTCCCTCATCCATAATAAATACCACATCCCACCACCTATTCACTTCACACCTCTTAAGCCTTTAATCTAGTCCAATTTATAACCAATTATCTCCCAATCCTCTCCCCCAATTTACATAAGCCATTGGACATAATAAAATACCAAACCCTTTCCCCTAAGGAGGTTCTCAAGGAGTAGAAGTCCAAGAGGTAAAACCCCTTTCCCGTATTCTTTAATTTCTTTTCTTGTATTATCCTCACCTCCCCTTATACATGTGGCATGATAACTCTAGTATGATTTATATACATGAATTATATCATGTTAATAAAATATACATCATAAAACTTTGACCTCTCTCCCTCTCTTTTATTATAGAAATAAAAACACCACCCGTGATGTATCAATTTTCAGACATCATGGATGATGCATTTTAATTTTTTTTATTGCCTTTAATTCTGGTAATAAAACCATTTTTATGGTTAAAAGTATTATAATATATGTATTCAAACCTATTTTATGTTCTAAATCTAACACAAACATATATATAATACTAAATAATAAAACAAAGATAGTTTGTGTTGATCGAAAAACCACCAAAATAATCTCAACGATTATCACTAAAGATTTATCTAATGATTCATCCACATAACATATAATTAAATGATATAAATGAACATTTAATATTATATAATTTAATTAATAACATATAATTTCAATTCTATAAAACTATTCTCATTTTACCTGATCTTCTATACACAAATATAAGTGAACAGATCCTGAAAACCAAGCAAACGAACGCTCTCGAACAATAAAATTATATCTTATAACTCATCCAAAAGTAATTAAATGAACATAAATTTTTTATAAAAAATAAAATAAATCTATAAAAGGTTATGAATTAATTAATTAATGTATTTAATTTTATTATCCCAGATATTAAGTACAATTGCAGAACACTTTCAGACATAAGATAAGGGATTCCACCTGAACCTTCATTTTTCCTTTAGGTTACACTTTCTTTCTCTTTTCCCCAATGTAATTATTCTCTATTCTTATGTAATTATTCTAAATTATGTATATATTCTCAAAAATCATGTATCTAGATCATATCGTTCTTATTTTATGGGGAAATACATGTTTTAAAAAGGTTTCCTTCTCATTTTTTCCCGATTAACAAGCCCGATTAAAGGGAACTTCCCAACTTCTTATCCATTTTCAAGTGCACTCCATAATATATTTTAAGCCATAATAATTTCTATAAAATAACTCATTTTATCATGATAATCTATCTTGGTAAAATTCTAGTTTTATATACAATATTATGCATTTTCAACTTTAAATGCTCTTTAAAATTTTCCTTAAACCGCATAAAATGTTTTATTTGGCAAGTTTCATAAACAATATTTTTACAATTTTTTACTCCAATTTAAAATAACTTATAATTATATATGACTATTTTCAATTATTAATCTACATTTATGATTTAAATATATTCTTTAGTGTACACCGATGACATTTTCCCGTTTTTTTATTACTTTTGACATTGTCATGATACCCAATTCTTTCCATGGGTAACCCTTATGTTTAAGTTTGATTCCTTATGTATGATTCTTCATGTGGAATAAAACAAACCAATGTTTTATAAATGGAAATTAATATCTTATAAATATTTCATATAATCACTTAAAAGAACAACATAATTAACTAATAAGTGATATGTGACCTTTAAACATAAGTTTTCACTTCTGTGATTTGAATTTCGAAAATACAACATACACAGTTGTGATCAGTAAGTTATTTGGAGTCCGATAAGAAAAAGATATTTTTTGATGAATAGTAAACTACACTTATGAATATTAAAATACCCTTATGAATAGTGATATACCATAATGAATACTAACCTTACCTATGATAGTATAAAAATAATATTCAAGTGGAATTATGATGTACCTATATTTTAGAATAAGTAAATGAATGTTTTAAAATTGGTTTTTTAATAAAAAAGTATGAGTTTAATTAAATGTAAAAATAATAATATTTAGAAAATTATTTTTGAAAAATGGATTTCATTTTTTAGATTCTACACTTCGAAAAATGGTTAGATTGAATTTTTGAAGTTTTTCTGAAATCATTGAATTTTTTATGAATAGTAAAATACGACAATTTACGATAAATGTTAAATAATGGATTTATTGAGTCATTGATGATGATATGATGATTTAAGACCAATTGGTTTGAAATTACATTCATTTATTACTATTCTTGGTCATGTAATCATCACTATTTCTGGTCTTGAGGTAAATTAATAAACTAATGATTAAAAAATTATGAAAACCCTTCTATCCTCCACTATAAAACTCACCCTCACTTAACTTCACCCAAATAGTATTATAACTCTAGTAACATAGATGTACTAGAATTTTTTTATGCTAATGGGATATTTTATTATCATCTCTCTTTTCCCCATCTTTTATTTGAATGAAATGAAAACACCATTTGAGATGTGTAAATTTAACACATTCAAGGACAATAGTTTATCAATTTCTTTTTTCATCTTTAATTCTTGTAATGAAACCTTTTGTGTTATGGATGTACCATATTATTATATATTTAATATATCCTTTTTATGGTTTTTTAATCCTTTTTCACTAATGGTATTATGTTATAATGAAAAACATGTTCATTTTAATCAAACCCACCGATTAACCAAAACAGTTATCAATAAAGTTTTATATAATTAATCATCTTCAATCCCAATAACCAGATGAATTTTTATAAACATTTAATCTCATTGATGTTAACTAATAACATAAAACTTCAATTCTGGACAAACAATTTCATCTTACATGTTTATCCAAACATAAATATAAGCAAACCGGTCATTAAAACCAAGTAAACAAACAAGCCCGAACAATGAAATTGAATCTTATAACCAATAAAAAAGGTATTGAATGAACTAAAAAGGGTTATAATAAATGAATTAAATATATAAGAGGTTATGAATTTATTAATTAATTAACCTAATTTCTCTATTCAGGTCATTAATAACAAGTGGAGAACACCACCAGATTTAAGGCAAGGGGTCCTCTCCATTTCTCTCTTAATCAAGATTTTCATATATGATACAACTTTTTATGTGTAATCAGAAATTATGGGGTATATTTTATAACCTCCCCATAATTATATAATGAGGTATATGTTATGATAATTCCCTTTTCTCTCTCATCAAGCCCTCTTAGGTACACCCGACACCATGCCAATAAACCGTAACAAATTCTACCCAAACCTACATTGTTCATTCGGGTTGCCTTATATTTCTTTTTATAAAAATGGATTTATCTTATCTATTTATGAAAATATTATAAATTTTGTTTAGTTTTACAAAATTAATTTATGAATACCCTTTCACCACTCTATTTCGGTGATATACGTGATTTTAAAAGATTCCCTCCTTAGAACTTTTTGATAAGGGAAATGTTTTTAGGGAACATCCAAAACTTTTACCCAATTTCAAGTGAATTCTATCCTATATTTTAAGCCAAATTTTCTTCATAAAATATGTATTTTTATTATGAAAACCTTCTTGGTTCAATTATTGTTTTATATAAAATATTTTATGCTTTTCTATTTTAAAATCTCTATAATATTTTCCTTTAAACCACACAAAAATGTTTAAATGCTAATGTTTCTAAAATACATTTCATAAATGTTTTCACTTATGTTTGACACCACTTACTTTGTTATATGCCTATTTTTTCTTTATAAATGTTCATGTATGTTCTAATACCTTTCTTTCATGGACACTTTCATGATATTCCCATTGTTTATGCTTTATGTCATGATTATGGTACCCAATTCTTTCCATGGGTACCCTTATGTTTATGTATGGTTGATTATGTATGATTATTTATGTGGAATTAATATTCATGAAAATGTTGAGATGGGTGTGCCCAGATAGTTCTTCAATTAATTGGGTAGAGTTAAGTCTAATGAGATGTGATGTGAAATGGGACTGGTGGTTTGCCTTGACTCGTACTAAAATGAGAATTGGGATTGGAAGTTAGCCTTAAACCATACTAAATTGGGAAATGATATCATCGATTAGCCTTGCACCATAATAAAGATATGTTTTATGATTCATACACATTTATATGATTCCATTTTTATATGATCCCATTCTTATATGATATGATTTCATATGTTCCATGATTTGGATATCATTATGTCATGCCTCCTAACTCATGTGCTTAAGATGTATCCTTATGTTCATTACCTTACTTGGATTTTTATCTCATACCTTTAGTCATGTGTTCCCCAAGGTACCATATGTATATATAAGGGATAAAATGAAGTTAGGATCTCTTTATGGAGATTAAATACAGAAGTGTTTTTATCCCCACGTTTTATGTTCTATTTACCTAGTCTTACAAGACACTAGACTTAACAATCCTTGGATTGTACTCTAATGTAGAATTATGATTAAAAACATGTAATGTTATATGTAAAAGGATAGGGTCACTATAGTTGGTATCGGAGGATGGTCTAGTTATTTTTGGAGATTAGGAATACATCACCTTAGTGATAACCTTAAGTATGGGACTAAGTATAAGAAAACATTCCTAAATTTTGGTGAGTATTGAGTAAGTAGTTTATCAAGAAAATAAATCCTTATCTGGATATGATCACTTAGAGGTGGATTTTGCACATATGTTTCTAGGGGTAAAACACGAAAAAACATCTTTGAGGTAGACTCAAACAGGAACTGATGCATGAAAACAGGCTTTGCTACACTCATGTTTACGACACTCCAGGGGGATATGCTATAGTAGATTCATGAGTTTAGTACAAACCATTATTAAGGAAAAAAAATCCCTTAATAATACATGTTAACAAAGAGATTAAGGATAACATAGATATAAACAAGAGGAATCAAAAGATAAGATATACTTATCCTTTACAAGTTTATCCTTTTATGTTCAAAGTTTCCTTTTTTATGCTCAATTTCTAAGTATTCAAGCCCTCAAATTATACGTTCTTTTTCATAGTTAATGGCAGTAAATATAAGAACTCATTCCAACAATCAATGTGATAGTAAATGTGAACATTGCCCTAATGATATGCCTGATATGATAAGAGCAGGTGCTCAAAACATTAGGAGAGTACTTGCTCATATGGCTCAAGTTATGAATAATAACTTGAATCATGTGGAACGCCCTCCTCCTCCAAGGAAAGAGAAATTTTCCATAGAATCCTTTATGTGAAAAATACTCCCATGTTTAGGGGATCTTCTAATACCCTCCTCATGGAACAGTAGATTAACTACATTTAAAAGATATTATATATCATCCAGTGCTTGGAAGAAGAGAAAGTTGTACTGGTGGTCTATCATTTTGATGGGGAAGATGATCAACAGTGGAAACTGATCAAGAATAAAAAGTCCCAAGAGGAAATTTATTCCATGGATTGGGAGGAATTCAAGAGGATGTTTTTCAACAAATATTTTCTTTGAACCCTCCGTATCAAGATGGAAAGAGAGTTCCTCAGACTCAAGTAGAAGGAAGATGAGTCCATCGGGGCGTATGAATCAAACTTTAAAAGGCTTGCAAGGCATACCTCTGGATTTGACATGAACATCGAAAGCAAGGTGGATTTCTTTTTTAGTAGACTAAATCCGAGTCTATGAAAATCATTGGCGATTAGAGTCTTGGATAGTTATAAGGAGATTTTATGTTTTTCCATCAAGGATGAAATGCTGATTGGATACTCTTAGTTGTCTCATGGGCCTAGTGACAAGAAGTGTAAAATAGAGAACAATATGGGTAGTTCGACCAAAAAACATCATTATGAAAAGAATCCTTACTTTTCCCCTTGTAAAAGTTGTGGGATGAATCACCCTGGGAACTGTCTGAAGGGAAATGATAATTGCTTCAAATGTGGAAAGTTTGGTCATCTAGATAAAAAATACCGACAAGATATAAGGAATCATGCTAATGAGGAAGAAGAAAGGAAGTTCATATTAATACTCATACTTTAGTGTTGTGTTAAAACCGCAAAGAGCATGGGCATTAGGTAGGAAATTTCCCTAAGGTGAGGGTTGTTAGAGGCAATCAGCAACAACCTCCAAGGCAACAAGGAAGGGCTTATTCTATAACTACAAATGAGGTGGAGCTGAACAAAGATGTGGTGATAGGTATGCTAGTTATTCATTCAAGAATAGAAAACATACTATTTGATTTTGGTTCTACACATTCTTTCATATCCTTTAAGATTAGTAGAACTATTCAAAAAACTCCTCAAATTTTGGAGGAAAAGTTATCTGTGAGAACAGAGAATGGGGTAATCGTTGCATCCATGGTTTATAACTCCTCCTTGGTTAAAGTTTGTGGACTAAACCTCCCAGTAAATCTCTTCACACTTCCATTAGTGGAGTTTGATTCTATCTAGGGTATTGATTGACTATCATTATACCAAGCCAACAACAACTTTCGGGAAAGGGAGATCACTCCTTACATCTCAAAGAATCCTATAACTCTTTACATGTGTAAGGAAGAAGATGAATCACTTTTAAAATCATAGTCTCAAGTGTGGATATTGTTTCCTTATGAGCAATCATATCTTGATCAAATGATTGAAGCAAAGGAGAGAATCATTCTTGAAGACATGCCCATCATGAGGGATTACACTGGTGTATTCCCTAAAGAGTTTCTTGGTCATCCTTCTGATCGTGAGGTTGAATTCACAATTGAAATTATTCCCAAATCACTACCTATATCAAAGACACCTTATATAATGGCCACCGTAGATCTAGAAGAGCTAAAGATGCAGTTATAGGAGAACCTGGAGAAGGGTTTTTTAAGCCTGAGTACTTCACCTTGGGGTGAGCCAGTCCTCTTAATTAAGAAGAAGAATAGATCAACGTGACTTTGCATTGATTATCGTGAGCTAAATAAAATCAAGATAAAGAAAAAGTATCCCATTCCATGGATAAATGAATTGTTCGATCATCTTTGTAGGGCAATTTATTTCTCTAAGGATGACCTTCAGTCGGGATATCCCCAATTAAAGGTGGGGAAGGAAGATATTCCCAATATAGCCTTTCGAACGAGGTATGGACACTATGAGTTCATAGTGATTCCTTTCAGACTCACTAATTCTCCAACAATTTTCATGGATTTAATGAATTTAGTCCTTAGAGATTACCTCAAAACATTTTTGGTAGTATTTAGTGATGATATTCGAATTGCTCCAAGAGCAAGGAGGAACATGAGGAGAATTTGAATACTCTTATAAAGACATTGATAAGGGAGAATTTGTATGAAAATTTTAGTAAATGTGTGTTCTAGATAGAGGAAGTATCATTTTTGGGGCATGTTATCACTAACAAAGGGATATATGTGGACCCTTCCAAGACAAAGGAAATTGAAGACCGGACCATGTCAACTTCTTTACCGGAGATCCACATTGTTTTAGGTCTAGATGGGTATTATCGACGATTTGTGAAAAACTTTTCATAATTTTCAAACCCAATGACCAAGATGAAATGGATGGGGGTAAAGTTTGTAAGGACTCAAGAATGTGAAGACTGTTTCACGGAGTTGAAAAAGAGGCTTATCACTGTGCTAGTACTCACACTCCCAATGAGTGGAGAACTCTTTATGGTGTAAAATGATGCTTTAAAAAAGGGCTTAGGATGTGTCTTGATTTAAAAAGATATAGTGATAGCCTATGCCTCATGGAAGGTAAAAATTCACGAGCAAAACTTTTCAATGCATGATCTGGAGTTAGCACCGATGATCTTTTTATTGAAAATATGGCGACACTATCTCTATGGGGAGAAGTGTGAGATATATACTGATCACAATAGTATAAAATATATATTCACATAGAAATAGATTAATATGTGCCAATGAATATGGATAGATATCCTCAAGGATTATGACTGCTCAATCCACTACCATCCTGGTAAGGCAAACAAGGTGGAAGATTCTCTAATTAGAAAGGATCATGCATCTTTATCAATGATGGAAATTGAAAAGGATCTGATCCTCTATTATTTAAAGTATGGACATGGTAATCATTAAGGTAGGAAAATTGTAAATCCTTTATAAAATGATTGCTCAACCATCCCTCTTGGAGAAAATAAAGGATTCTCAAAGAAAGGATGTGGAAATTATAAAAAGGGTAGAAGCTATCAGAAATGAGAAATCCTTGGAGTTCAAGATTAATGAGGAAGGAGTTGTAATATTTGGGTTAAATTTTTTTGTACCATCTGATCTAGATATAAAGAAGGAGCTTTTAAATGATGCAAATACCTCAAAATTCTCTATTCACATAGGGAGCCCAAAGATATATTGAGATATCTAAGAAAAATTTTGGTTGGACAATATGAAATGGGAAATTTATGAATATATATCAAAGTGTCTAGTATGCGAGAAAGTGAAGGATGAGAGGAAAAAGTCTATGGGGATGATGCAACCACTACCCATACAAACATGGAAGTGGGAGAAAATTACCAAGGACTTTGTCACTGGAATTCCAAGGAAATCCGGAGGAAACAATGATACATGGGTTACTGTGGATCATCTTACAAAGGTAGGTCACATTATTGAAATTCGAGAGGAATTCTCATTGGATAAAATTGAACAAATTTACATAAAATAATTGATAATGTTGCATGGAGTACCACTATATATTGTATCCGATTGTGATCAAAGATTCAAATCAAAGTTCTAGAAAAGTATCCAACATTCTCTAAGCTCTAAACAAAAATTCAGTACGGCTTATCATCTTCAAAATGACGGATAATCTAAGAAAACTATTCAGACACTAGAAGACATGTTGAGATTGTGTTCTAAGGAATTCAAAGAAAGATGGGACCAATATCTTCCATTTTTTGAATTATCCTACAACAACAGTTTCCACTCGAGCATCTGAATGGTAACATATGAATCCATTTATGGGAAAAGGTTCAGAACACTGACGTGTTGGGATGAAGTTAGTGAGTGTAATCTTCTAGGACCTGAAATGGTCAAAGAAATGGTGTAGTAGGCAAAAACCATATAGTAGAATATGAAGGCCACCCAAACTCAACAGAAGAGTTATGCAGATAACCGTCAATGAAACCTTTAGTTCAAAGATGGAGACTGGTTATTTTTATGCATATCTCCATGGAATAAGTTCATGAGGTTTGGGAAGAAAGGAAAGCTAAGTCATATGTGTATCGGCCCCTTCAAGATCCTTGATTGAGTTGGAGTTGTGTCCTATCGACTGGCACTTCCACCTACCATGTCGAAAGTACATGTTTTCTTTCATGTTTCCCTCTTAAGTAAGTATATATCAGACCCTTCACATGTACTCTCTTTAGAGGTGGTACAATTGGAGGATGATCTTTCCTATGAGGGGAATCCAATGATGATCTCTAATCGTAGAGATAAAGTTCTATGTCACAAGACTAATCACCTTGTCAAGGTACTACGGCAGAACCATAAGTATGTAGAGGCAACATGGTAACTGAAGGAGGCAATGAGGGAAAATTACCCGCACCACTTAATGGCATAGAATGTAAAATGAAATTTCGAGGGAGAAATTTCCTAAGGGGGAAGAATGTAACGTCCCAATGCTTTATAAATTGAAATTACTCTCTTATAAATATTTATTATAATCACATGAAAGAACAAAATAATGAACTACTAAGTGATATATTACCTTTAAACATAAGTTTTTCACTTCCGTGATTTGAATTTCAAAAATCTAACATACACAGTTGCGATCATTATAGTATTTGGAGTCTGATAAGAAAAACTTATTTTTTGGTGAATATTAACCAACCCTTATAAATAGTAACATAACCTTATTAATAATGAAATACCCTAATTAATAGTAACCTTACCTATGATAGTATAAAAATAATATTCAAGTGAATGTATAATGTACCTATATTTTAGAATAAGAAAATGAATGTTTTAAAACTTGTTTTTAATAACAAATTATGAGTTTAATTAAATATTAAAATAATAATATTTAGAAAATTATTTTTGAAAAATGGATTTCATTTTTGGATTCTACATGCCAAAAAATGTTAAGGGTGAATTTTTGAGATTTTTCTAAAATACTTGAATTTTTTGATGAATAGTAAAATATGATAATTTACAATAAATGCTAAATAATGGATTTATTGAGTCATTGATGATGATATGATGATGTAAGACAAATTGTTTCTAAATAAAATGAATTTATTACTATTCTTGGTAATGGAATCATAAATATTTTGGGTCTTGAGGTAAATTAATAAACTAATGATTAAAAAATTAGGAAAACCCTCCTCTCCTCCATTATAAAACCCCCATCACTCCCTCTTCTCTTCACTACTCTCAATCATTGTGCCTTACCAATATTAAACCCAAATATCTCCCCAAGATCCTCCCCCATGTCAAAAATCCCCTATAATCTTCAAAATACAAAAACCCCTCCCTTTAAAAGGTACTTAAAATAGACAAACTCAAGAGGTAAATTCCTCATTCAAATTCTTTTATTTCTTTTATGTTCTTTTCTTTTCTTGTTACATTCCTCACCTACCTTCACCCAAATAGTATTATAAATCCAGTAACATAAATTTACTAGAATTTTTTTATTCTAATGGGATATTTCATTATCATCTCTCCTTTCCCCATCTTTTATTTGATAGAAATGAAAACACCGTTCGAGATGTGTAAATTTAACACATTCAAGGACAACAGTTTATCAATTTATTTAGTCATATTTAATTCTGGTCATGAAACGATTTGTGTAATGGTTGAACCAGATTATTATATATTTAATATATTCTTTTTATGGTTATGAAATCCATTTTTACTAATGGAATTATGTTATAAATAAAAACATTTTCTTTGTAATCAAAACCACCAATTAACCAAAACGGTTATCACTAAGGTTTAATATAACAACTCATCTTCCCTCCAAATAATTGAATTTTTTTATATCCTTAATATATATTGTATGTTCACTAATAACATACAACTTCGATTCTGGACAAACACTTTCATATTACATGATTATCCAAACATGAATATAAGCAAACCGGTCATTAAAACCAAGTAATCAAACAATCCCGAACAATGAAATTGAACCTTATAACCAATAAAAAAGGCATAAAATGAACCAAAAACGTTTATTATAATTCTATTTAATTTAGAATAAGTTATTTATTTATAAATTAACAAATCTATTTTTTTTATTCATGTCATTAATAACAAGTGGAGAACACCACCAAATTTAAGTAAAGGGATCCTCTCCATTTATCTCTTAATCAAGATTGTCCTCTATGCTATGAATTTTTATGTGTAATCCCAAATTATGGGGTATATTTTCAAACCTCCCCATACTTCCCTAGTTATTTATAAGTTATTATGACCCCCATTTCTCTCTCATCAATCCCTTTAAGGTACAACCGACACAATTCCAATAAAATGTAACGAATTCTACCCAAACCATTTTTGTTCCTTTGGGTTACCTTATATTTCATTATATCAAAATAGAGTTATCTTATATGTTTATGTACATATTCTAAATTATTTTTAGTTTTACAAAATTAATTTATGAAGACTCTTTCATCACCACTTTTCTGGGATATACATGTTTTTAAAAAATTCCCTTTTTAGAACATTCTGATAACAAAACCTGTTTTAGGGGAACTTCCCAAATTTTTACCCAATTTAAAGTGAAATATATCCTCTATTTTAAGACACAATTGTATTTATAAAATAATTATATTTATTATTATAACCTTATTGGTTCAATTATGGTTTAATATAAATGATTTCCAACTTTTATATTTTAAAATCTCTATAGTATTTTCCTTAAAACCCCACAAAAATGTTTTAATGATAATGTTTCTCAAGAACATTTCTTATATGTTATCACTTATGTTTGACACCACATACCATGTTATTTGACTATTTTAACTTGTAAACATTCATGTATGTTCTAATACCTTTCCTTCATGGACACTTTCATTATATGCCCATTGGTTATGCTTTATTTCATGATTGTGGTACCCAATTCATTCCAAGGGTACACTTATATTTATGTATGGTTGATTATGTATGATTATATATGTGGAAATAATATTTCAGAAAATGTTGAGATGGGTGTGCCCAGATAGTGCTCTAATTCATTTGGTAAAGTTAAGTCTCATGAGATGCAATCTGAAACGAGATTGGCGGTTAGCCTGGACCCATAATAAAATGGGAATCGGGATTGGTGATTAGACTTGACCCATAATAAAATGGGAAATGGGATTGGTGATTATCCTTGACCTATACTAAAGAATTTTTTTAGGATTCTTCCACATTTATATGATTCCATGTTTATATTATCTCATGCTTATATGATATGATTTCATATGTTCCATGATTTGGATATCATTATGTCATGCCTCCTAACTCATGTTCTTAAGATGTATCCTTATGTTCATCCCCTTAATGGGATTTTTAGCCCATCCCTTGGTTGATGTGTTCCCCAGGGTACCTTATTCATATGTAAGGGCTCAAAGGGAGTAAGGATCTCTTTATGAAGATTAAATAAAGAAGTTTTTTTAGCCTCATGTTTTATTTTTTATGTACCTAGTCTTCCATGAAACTAGACTTAACGATCCTTGGCTTGTACTCTGATGAATAATTACGATCCTTGGCTTGTAATTATGATTAAAAACATGTAATGTTATTTGTGAAAGGATAGGTGTCCCAACCCATCCACTGGGGCCCATTCTGTGACTACCCCAAACTCTCCTTCCATAGACTAGGGGTTGGAGACTAGCACCAAAGGCGTATTCCCTAAAACTGTGAAGGCATTGCCTTTATAACCTTTAAGAAAACACAACCAAGAACATAGAAAGATGCGAACTCAAGTAAACTGAATAGTAAAGATAGTGAGTGTAGTAAGTAAAAGGGTTCAGAATACAAGCCCAACTGGAAAGTACAATAAATTGAAAGTACAAGTAAACTGGAACAAATCCTGTGAACACCCACCAATGATCCTACCAGAAGGGTAGGTACAACTCTTGATCGGTCGTCTCTATGGAACACCTCGTTTAAGGTCCACCTTCGAGCTACCTCCAGTCCTGGTAATCTCATCCTCGGTTAGCGATGCCCGTCGTCTGCACCAAACACAATGAAGTGCGAGCATAGACCATTCTGAGGTGAGTATAATGATGCTCAGTAGGGATCCCGAGACCCTCAAGGACTCACAAAATCCACAAAATATAAACCAAAAAGCATGAAATCAACTGACAACCCTACATAGTTATATGCCCATACATATACCTAGGATATCAAGTATACCCATCTCAATCACGAGGAAACATAGAGTCCAACTCAAAATCCCAAAGCTCAACTGTTCCACAAAGGAAGGAACACCATGAAGGTAAGTACCACACACATATTCCACACAGAAGAATACCACAAAGGTACTGACATAGCTCATACCAGGTATAACTTAGGTACAAAAGTAAAAATAATTAGATATAACTACTGAATCATCTTACTCTGTTAAGAGGCTTTTCTGCTAGCCCACACAGGATCGCTCGGTGCTGACCCACATAGGATCTCTAGATGCTGACCCACATAGGATCTCTAGGTGCTGACCCACACAGGATCGCTCGGTGCTGAACCACACAGGATTGATCAGTGCTGAACCACACAAGATCGCTCGGTGCTGACCCATACAGGATTGCTCGGTGCTGACCAACACAGGATCGCTCAATGCTGACTCACATAGGAACGCTATTCATTCTTCACGTCACTGCCAGATACTGGGATTCCACACTAAGCTTGCTCGTCTCTGGGATGGTCCGCTCCTCAAGCCACTGGTTGATACTCCAAGTACCACGATGGCCCACAAAAAAGTATCCCAATGGACTTCCATGTCATAGGGGTCTCAACTTAAAAGACGGTGCATCAATCGGACGCCCGGTTTGAAAGTTATTATCCTTTTAGTCTTGAGGGCCCGGTTGGATTCGTGATCGATCCAACTTGATCATATCCCAACATTATCCCAATCTCAAGTAGGGTATACCAAAGGGAACATCTCACTCTAAGGTTTACAACACCGTTGATAGTTTTTCAAACAGACGCCTGGTGCCCAAGTAATGGCCGATAGAGCAAAAGCTCGTAGCTGATCTGGGTCAAGTCCGACCCGGCCTGGGCCGACCCAACCCAGTTTGGTTTGACTCGGATCACACCGGGCGACACGGGGGCAAAGGAGCAGCGCGAGGCAACAAGGGAATCATGAAGGTCACGAGGGATGCAAGGCTGCGGGGTCAGCAAAGGGGGCGAGGAGGCGAGGCCGCGAGGCCTGGGGACAGTGAGTTCGTGAGGCGGCAAAGGCCACGGGGGCAGCATAGGGCTGCGGGGCGGCAAGGCCTCGGGGGACGTAAGGGCGGCGGAGGCTTTGGGTCCCATGGAGGCTGCGAGGGCTGTTGAGGTCGTGGGGCAGCGGAGGCCGCGGGGCGGCGGAGACCGTCGGGCGATAGAGGCCGTGGGGGCCGCGGATATCGCGAGGTGGCGTGGATGTCACAATCCGCAAGGGTGGCCACAACATGGTGGGGCGGTCGTAGTGCGGTGGTCTGCCGTGGCTCTCCAGATGTCCAGTCATCCTCTCTGTGTGGTGCGGTCGCATGCCGCACCTTCGCCAGCGGCCGGTTTGTCCATCTGCTCTTCATTCGTCGCCGTGGAAAAAAGCCGCCTTCTTCTATCGCAAAGAACACACCAATAATAAATAATGGCGGAGGGTTCGAGCCATGTTGGTTTGGCCTACACCCTCTACATTAGAGCAGTATCAAGTAGCTCATCAAAAAAATTGAATGAAGAACGTTAATGTCTACAACCCCCGACAATGATTATCTCCAAACCCATAGAAAATGAAATCATCCGCGGATCAACTAGTGAGAGAGTTGATCCATATTCTTTTTTTTAGGATGGAAGAACATGTGAATCAATAATCACACATAATAAAAACCCTACCTCGGAGATTTTTTGACAGAGGTCGTGAGGAAGGAGATGATGTCATTGGGGATTGACGGATGTCAGTGTTGTTGGCATTTCCTTGATTGTCAGTTCATTGTCATTGAAGACATTACCCATTGGCGAGAGCATTCTTTGTTACAGAGCACGTTCTTCATTGGAAAACATGTTCTTCATTTGAGAGAATAATCCTCCAACAGTTTTCCTAAACCAATTCCACCAAAAATAGTGAAAGGTAGCCAATATGATATGTTTCCCCAATTTAATTGTTGACACAAATTAAATTGGAATCATAATTACATTGAGGTTGGAATAATAAATTTTGGGGAAACTTAAAGGTAACCTCCCTCATTAAAGAGGGGGTTCAAGTGGTTTCTCACATTAGGAGAGTTCGGGAGGTCCCCACCATTGAATTCAAATTGGGGGTTTTAGGTTTGGTGGTCCCCACCACTTAACACTCAAATGGGAGGTTTAGTTCTGGTGGTCCTCACCTCCTAACATCCACATTGGAGTTTCAAAAGAAAATAAAATGCTACACAGTTTTATTTTATTTTATCCTTTCACAAATAAGTGAAAAGAAAACTTCCACCCTCGACGTACTATGGTCGGTGTGAAGGTGTCCTTAAGCAACTACCGGTGCTGCGAGTTCAATGGTGCTCTCGAACTTCAATTCCGAGCATCAGTTTAAAAGTTAAAAAAACGGCTCCCTCATTTACTGGACGTACCCAAAAAAAAGTTCAGAAATTCATTTTGAGCACACAAGGCCCCAGAATCACGTGCCGTAAATTTTCATGGACTCATAAAATTCCCATTTAATTAAAAAATTTACATGGAATCTCCGGTTCTTTACATTCTCCCCACATCAGGGCTTTACGTCCCTATAAGCCACATCACAAAACTAGAAAAACAAGTGGGGGTACTGAGCACGTATCTGAGCCTCCTGCTCCCATGTGCTCTCCTGGAGGTTCCTGTGCTGCCAACGAACATACACCAGAGGTATCGACCACCCACGAAGGACCCAATCCTGTCGATCCTCAATCTCAAATGGAACCTCCGTAAAAGTCGCACCATCATCGACGTCCAGCTCTCCATGGTCGATGACGTGGGAAGGGTTGTGCACGTATCTCCTCAGCTGAGATACGTGGAAGACGTCATGCGCCTGGTGCAACGGAGGTGGAAGAGCTCAGTGGTATGCCACCTCTCCAACACTATTGAGGACCTAAAAGGGTCTAATGAACCCCAAAGATAACTTTTCACCTCGTCCAAATCTCTTCCAGCCTCGTACGGGTGAGACCTGTAGAAAGTCGTGGTCACCATCCTCGAACTCTAGAGGTCTCTGTCTCCTATCAGCATAAGAATTATGCCTTCTCTGTGCAGTCTTTATCTACTCCTGGATGATCTGCACATTATCTGTGGTAGCCCGTACCGTCTCTGGACCCACTAGTACTGACTCCCCTGGGTCAGTCCAGCACAAAGGTGATCTTCCAGGTTGTCCATACAATGCCTCAAAATGTTCCGTCCCAATGGTAGAATGATAACTGTTGTTGTATACAAACTCCACAAAAGGAAAGTGATGCTCCAAACTGCGACTGAAGTCGAGGATGCAAGCACACAACATGTCCTTGAGGGTCTGAATGGTCTGCTCAGTCTGGTCATCCATCTGCAGATGGAAGGCAGTGCTCAAACGAAGCTGCATCCTGAAATCCTCTTACAACCCCTTCCATAGCTGGGAAGTAAAACGTACATCACGATCGGAGACAATCGTCGAGGGTACTCCATGTAGCCGCACAATATTCTGCACATAGAGGCATCCCATGCACTCTATTGAACCCTGCTCTCTGATCGGTAGGAAGTGGGACAACATGGTGAGTCAGTCGACGATCACCCAAATTGAGTCAGGACCTCCAGATGTATGTGGAAGTCCTGTCACAAAGTCCATGGATATCTCGTACCACATCCACTCTAGAACCACTAAAGGTTGAACTAAGTCTGCTGGTACTTGATGCTCCACCTTCACTAGCTGACAAGTGAGGTACCGATAGCCAAACTCTGCTACTACTTTCTTCATTATCAGCCACCAGTGCTGTTATCAGAGATCATGTTACATCTTCGCCACTTTTGGATGCACTACTAGAGGGGAAGTGTTCTGTAACAACCAAAAGTTTTTCAATGGAAATTCCCTTCTTAAATTTATGTCATAAAATAACATGAAAACAAAACATAATGAACTACTAGGTTCTAAGTGACCTTTAAACAAATGTTTGTCACATTTTTTATTTGAATTTTGAAAATCTGACATACACGGTTGTGTTCAAGATGTTTTTTGGAGTCTAATGAAAAAATAATTTTTGGTGAATAGTAACCTACCCTTATGAATAGTAACATACCCTTATGAATAGTATTATGACCCTTATGAATAGTAAAACATCCCTCATAAGAGTAACCTTACCCATGAATAATTAAATAAAATTTAGACATCTTAGAAAGTGACAATTTGACCTAAGTAAACATTTTGGTATTTTGTAAGTCATAAATAATTAATTAAAATTAATTAATTAATTTAAAATAAAATTTATTTCCCTAAAATTTATTCATAAATTATTTAATCAATGTCTTATAGTTTATATATAATTTTATAATGCCCTACGTAATTTTTGAAAGCACTATAAAATCAATTTTAATTTTTAAAAAGAGTTTTTTAAGTAAATTATGATTTTAAATAAATATTAAATTAATAATATTTAAAAATTATTTTTGAAAAATGGACTTCATTTTTGGATTCTACACGTTAAAAAATGGTTGGGTTAAATTGTTTGGGATTTTTCTGAAATACTTGAATTTATGATGAATAGTGAAATACCGCAATTTACAAAAATAAGCTAAATAAGCTAATTATAGAGTCCTGTGTGATTTTCTGCTAATGTAAGCCCACTTGGTTTGGGATCACATGATAAAATTACTATTCTTGGTCATTTAATAGTCACTATTCCTTGTCTTGTTAAGAAATAATAACTAATTAATTTTATATTAAAGAAACCCCTCTCCCCTCCACTATAAAATTCACCCTTCACCCCCTCATTTACTCACACCTCTCAAGCTCCAAGCCTTATCTAAACTCTTCCTAAACAACTTATATATCCCCTCTCCCACGTCCAAGAGCTTCTGGTCTCATCAAAAGACCAAGCCTAGCTTCCATAAGGAGGATTTAAGAGGTAATTTCTCTCCCTCTTCTCCTTTAATTTCCTTTCAAGTTCAAGTTCATTTCTTGATCTCTCCCCATCTATATTCATCCAAATGTTATTGTAAAACTATTATTATACATGTACTGTTATTTGGAGATTATAATTGGATTTTATATCATCCAACCCCCTTTCCCCCTTCCTTTTATTTTATTAAAGAGAACGTTGTTTGTGAGGTGTTAATTTATCACCTTCAAGAATTAAATGCTTTCCTCTTCCATTTCTACCTTCATATCTGGTCATAAAACCATTTTTATGGATGAAACAGAATATTTTATATGTATTATCTCCTATTTAATGTTCTGAAACTAACTTATGGCCATATTTCTAAGTGATAAATTAAAACATGTTCATTGTGATCCAAAAACCGCACAAATTAACCCAAATAATATTCATTTAATTTTTATCTAATGATTCATCCACATGGTATATAATATATCTCATTAGAAGATCATTTTAAATTATTTAATTTCATTTATAACTTGTAATATTAGTTCTGTATGTTTACCCATGTTCAACCCAAGCTTCAATTTAAGAATACAAGTGAACCACTCAAGAAAACCATAAAACAAACATTCCCGAATAATGTTTTTAAACTCTATAAGTCATCCAAATGAACATAAAATGACATAATGAAACCATAATTAACCCTATTAATGTATAAAAGGATATTTAATTTCTAATTAATGAATATAATGTCATTATACAGGACATTAAAGAGAAGGAAGCATTCAGATATCAGGTAAGGGGAAATTCTCGAACCCAACTTTCATCCTTCGGGTTTTACCTCTTTCACTCCATTTTTGATATGGTCACTCTTTAAAGATCATTTTTTCATAATTTTATTTTCTTTTATATGATATAAATGTTTTAAAATATTGTTTATGTCAAATAAAATATTTTCCAAAAGAACTCTTCTTTTAAGAACACGCCTTTTTCTTCTCACTCCAAGTGGATGGTTCTTGTATCATGTATGTTGTTCCCTTTTTTTGGGAACCCAATGTTTATGAATTTATTCTTATGATATGAAACCCATTACTTACCATGGGTTATTTATGTTCATTATTTATATATGTTCTATGTGGAATGCATGATAATGATGATATTATGAGGTGATGGGTGCACCCGGAATTATATAGCACAATATGAATGTTTCCACGTGACGGGTGTGCCTAGAATTATACAGCACTCCAATGCATTGGGTAAAGTGATGAATCTCATGAGTTAATGTGAAATGATTTTTGAATAATATTCTAGCTTGGTTCACAAGTATGTGTGGTATTTAACCAATAAGCCACGATGTTTCATTTTTATGCATTGCCACATTTCAAGTCTTATATTT
Organism: Viscum album; assembly: GCA_963277665.1. Classification (NCBI taxonomy): domain Eukaryota; kingdom Viridiplantae; phylum Streptophyta; class Magnoliopsida; order Santalales; family Viscaceae; genus Viscum; species Viscum album. The sequence goes on from OY728145.1 coordinate 488,586,710, forward strand.
ATGCTTCCTCTCATGTTCATGATCTTTTTCCCATGTTATGATTATGATCACCCCATGATATATTGTTCTTATCTATCCTCTTACAGGGATTCTATCTCACCCCTTTTGATGTATATCCGTAGGTGGATACATGTACTAAGGAGATGACTAGTGCCAATAGGAAGTAAGAGAAGAAGAAATTAAATAAATGTTTATGCTTTATGTTGTAATTTTTATGTATGGTCATAGTTTTCCCAAGACACTAAACCTTTGTATCCTATATGTGTAATACTATTATTTTTTTTATCTTTAAAATGATGTAATAGTAATGTAAGAATATGTTGTGATTCTATAGTTGGTATCAAAGGAAAGGTTTAGTTAATTTGGGAATTAGGATTAGTGAACCCTAGAGAAAACCTATAGCATTAGACTACGTACAAATGTGCACACTATAATATTTACATAGGGATCCCATATGTTGCGTTTTTGGTATAAATTGTTTAAATGAATAAGTTATTTGTAACTCCCCAACCCCAGTTACCCAGAGTCAGTGCATTATTACATAATATTTTCATGATCACAAAAAGATCAAGGCTCGAAAGATCGATTAGTTTAGTAGCCTTGGAATCACTAGATACATTCCTAAAGTTTAGATTACATCATAAAGTGAAAACTAAAATAACATATTGTCTCCATACTCATATCCCCTTATAATATTCCTGTAGGTCATTCATAAAATACTTCTTCACATCCTGGGAAAAATAAAACATAGAAAGGAGTGAGCTCAAATGCCCAGTAAGGATAACAATATTTCACAAGCTTTCATAAATATTCATAAACATTTAAGGCAATGTATAACTAAAACAAAAGCCTTTTAAACTTGAACTTCAAAATAATATGGTATAAATAAAATTAAATAATGTCATTTACTTATTCATATGGATATTATACTATTTGAATAATCACATGTAATATCAATAACCACTTTCATAATGATGGAATGCATAATTCCAGACTATCATAACCACATAGTCAAGGCCTTGTGCCAAGACTACAAATAAGATTTTGTCAAGGAATTATGCCAAGACACTATTTTGTCTCATGAGACCTACCGATGCATTGAGGAGCTGTAGCAGGCTCCACCCATCACTTATTAAGTCCAATTCATTCCTCATATGAACATGTTTAAACATAACATAAACATTCATTTTAAAACTAGCATACGAAATGTCAATACTTTCTCCATAAACCATGAATGGTATAAAAATAACACATCAACAGTCAAACATATCACAAAAACTTCAATACAATATGGAAGTTCTGTATCGTAATAAATCATCTTCAAATAAGCTTAAAATCCATCAAAGGATGTTGACAAAGATGAAATCAAAACTATTTGAGAGAAATATCACCATTTTTGAAATCATTTAAAAGTCAAATAATTATAAAATAAAACATTTTCTTTGAAAAAATTATTATAATCTTGTAAGGGAATCTTCAAATATTTTATAATGGTGGAAAATAGTTTCACCCACTGTATAAGTTAAAAAAGACATTCTTACCTTAATTTTGTCGAAAAGGTTAAAAAGGACATTGTTTGGAAAACGATGAAAAGATTCCTTTATAAACATCTTAAAAAAAGTCAAAAAAGGGTATGAATGACATTAACCCATAGTCTGTAAAATAGTAACAATGATTTGAAATAAATTTTTAAGAAACATGGATGTGGATGATAAAGAGGTCACAATAGATAATTACGTATAAACAACCTCAAATAATGAAGAGATTGTAAAATAAACCCCTACCTTGTACTTTTCCTTGGTTTAGGGAAGGTTAAACTACTATATAATGGTGAAAAGAATTTTATTAAATTATAAAAGAATCATATACATTAATATGATATCATATATGATCTTTTAACATTGCTTTGTTAATAATATTTAGTATTATCGCCGTTTCGGGTGTTAACTTACTCGTTTTCTTTTATATGTTTTGTTACATAAGTCGTGTTTGTTATGGATAGGTTGTATCTTATTAATATACAGAATGATATCAAGTCATTAAACATTATTTGTAATCATCAAATGATAATTAGACTTGTATGGATATGATGGGGAATGAATCTCATCGCATTTGTGGAGACGATAGTCCGTACATACGCACGAGCGAAAATATCATTCCTTTGATATTAAAATAAAATATAATTGGATGTTATATCATATATAAAGAATCATTATCATGTTATATTTATTATTTAAATCAATTACATGTCATTATCATACCCATTCAAATAATAATGTTTTGAATAATAATTACACCACGACGTGGAGACGGTAAGCTGTACGTACGCACGTATGGTGACATGTCATTCAAAGGATGGATATGACACTGTATATGGTTGTAACATATTTATAATAACATCAAAGTATATAGGATATATTGGAGTTATTATTTTATAATGGAAATAACAAAGAAAGAAGAAGTTGAAGAAGAAAGGAACTTGAAAGAGGGTGGTGAAAACATTACCTCTTCTTCGGGTTCTTCCTTTTGATTTGATCCAAAGGGCTCCTTAGGTTGGATTTATAACTAGAGGAAGGCCTCTAGGATGAATTGAGGGAAGTTAAGAGAATATTTTGGCAGGTTTTGGCCGATCCAAAAGGCTTTGAAGGTGTGAATTAGTGAGAAGGGGGAGTGCCCTTTTATAAGAGGGGTGAGGGGCATATTAGGAAAAGATAGAAATATTATTTTATAATAAATTCATATTTGGTTTCTAATGGCTCAAAAGTAGATTATTTAAATTTTAAGGTGGGTATAGGTCGAAAAAAACTCAACCAATATGTTTTAGAAAGGTTTGGGTCACTATATTTACCTTATCTTTTAGTTTTAACTCTTGGTTAATTAGTTTGAAATTTACCATGTCTCTTTGTATTTTTATATTATATAGTTAATAAACATACTATATACATCCAAGAGACCCTCCAAGTGGTCCATTAATAATACAACTATCATTATATAAGTCCTTTGGCCGAATCTTAAATTTTTAGGAATAGAATATCAATTAATAATATAATATTTGTTTTAAAAACTCTTTTATGTCAATTTTGACACTATTTAATAATTGATTTTTGTTAAGGTCTTAAAAAATTTATCAATTCTAGAAAAATTCATTTAACCAATAATAACATGTCATATTAACCAATAATTTTTTTTATGTCATCAAAACTTTAAAATTATATTTTTTTCAACATTTATAATACTAATTATTTGATTCTTTCATTAATAAGGAAAATACTGCATTATTATTGTGTCATAAATAAATTTAATTATTTAATCTCTAAAAATTATAAATAAAATACCATTATGTAGGAAATCGTTTTATATTTATAATTAATATTTATAGTTGAATATATAACATATATAACCCTATTTAAAAATTGTTTTGCTAAAAGATATATGCTTGTGTCATTTTTGTATTTACTTTAACTTAATTAATATAAAGTGTCATTATCACTTATAAGTAGATCCATGGGGTCCCAAAATCTAACCAAATATTCCCATGGTCGGAGATGTATCAACCAATAGGTTTAGGACACATTTTAGGGTAATTTATTATTATTATAATATTATTTTTTACCCTTATTTACCGGATTTACCCTTTAATCATGGTAAATAAAATATTTACCGAAGTAATTATTCAAAATCTCTAAAAATAAAAGTAACCTATTTAAACAATTTTTACCTCCTTATTCTAAATATGGAATCCATTTTTCTAAATGCAAAACACATAAGTGGTAGAAATTAATTTAAAATTAATTCCCATTGTAAAAACAAAAAGCGTGTTTTTAAGAAATAATAACTATCAAAAGATTGGAACTTCCTTATGTCTAATTTAAATGTGAAATTATGTAAAATGACCAAAATTGTATTAAATGGTAAAAATATATTCTAAATATACTTTAAAATCACTCAAATTCATAATTTATCACTATTAATTATTTTGATTAAAAAAATTGTTTTTAATTAAAATTTATTAATTTTCAATATTCATAAAAATATGAAAGTTATCCGGAAAGTACCAAAAAATCACGCTAAGCTAATTTAGAAATTATAAATCCAAAAATGAATTCCATTTTGAAAGATAAGATTTATAAAATTTCAAAAAATGGGTATTACTATTCATAATAGCTAGTTTGATTGGTTGTGGTGTGTTAGAACTCAAAGTTTTGTACAACACACGCTACTGTATAATTCAAAGAGAAGCGTACCGTGGAAGCTTGGGGTGTTACATTCTCCCCTCCTTCAAATAATTTCATCCTAAAAATTTATAGAATACTACTACATGAAAAGACTCGGGTGGTTCTTCATCATAAGTTCCTCGGGTTCCCACGTTGCCTCTTCCATCTTATGGTTTCTCCATTGAACATTTACCAGACGAGTCCTCCCATTTTTCAGCACTAGTTCTCTTGTATCAAGAATCTTGATAGGCTCTTCGCAATAAGATAGATCGAGTTCCAGTTCTAATTCCTCATAGGTGAGTACATGCGTTGGGTCAGGCATGTATTTTCTCAAAAGTGATACGTGGAACACATCGTAAACTTTGGAGAGACTTGGTGGCATTGCCAAACGGTAAGATACAACCCCAATTAGTTCTAGAATTTCGAATGGTCCGATTTACCTGGGCTCAATTTTCCCTTCTTACTGAAATGTATAACTCCCTTCCATGGAGATACATTCAAGAAAACATGATCTCATACCTAAAATTCCAAATCCTTCCTTCGGTTGTCAGCACAACTCTTCTTCCTACTTTTAGCTTCTTTGATGTGGTTTTGGATTACCTTAACCTTTTCCATGGTTTCCTCCACTAGTTCCAAGCCTATGAGTTTTCTTTCACCAACATCATCCCAACAAGTTTGTGTGCAACATCTATTTCCGTATAATGCTTCATGTGGTGCCATCTGAATACTCGAATGGAAGCTATTATTATAAGAAAATTCTACCAGAGGAAAATATTGATCCCACATACCCTGAAAGTCAAGTGAGCATGATATCAACATGTCTTCTAAGGTTTGAATAGTCTGTTATGATTGTCCTTCAGTTTGGGGGTGGTAAGCAGTGCTCAAATGAAGTTCAGTATCCAGGGATTTCTGAAGACTTTTCCAGAATCTTTATGTAAAATGGGGATCACGATCTGAAATAATTGATAGAGGTAATCCATGAAGTCTCACAACTTCATTAATATATAGTCTTTTTAGACGTTCAAGTGGTAAATCTTCACTTATAGCAGGAAAATGTGCTGACTTGGTAAGATGATCAAGAATGACCCATATTTCATCGTTCCTTCTAGGAGTCTTTGGTAGTACCATAAAAAATTCCATCGTGATATTATCCCATTTACACTCAGGTATCAGAAGAGGTTGCAATACTCTACCAGGATGTTGCCTTCCAGCTTTCACTTGTTGACAAACCATACATCTTGACACAAAATTAGTAACCCCCCTCTTCATGTTGTCCCACCAAATTTTTTTCTTCAAATCTCTATACATTTTGTTTCTCCCATGGTGTATAGATAAATTGGAACTATAAGCATCGTCCAACAATTCCCTTTTTAGATCAGGTATATCGGGAACATAAAGTCTCCTCCCAAATTTCAAAATTCCATCTTCATACACAAAGTCACTCAATCTCCCATAATTCACAGCTTTAATTTTCTTTTTAAACTCTTCATCATCGGTATGAAAACTCTTTATCCTTTCTAGTAAAGATATTTTGGCAACCATTTGAAAAAGTATCGATGTTTCACCTTCCATGGTTATTCCCATATCCAACTTTACTAGATCCATGAAAATTGGATCCCTTTTAACTCTCATTTTGTTCAAAACTCCATGATCCTTTCTGCTCAAAGCATCTGCTAACTTATTTTCCTTCCCCGGGTGGTAGTGTATCATGCAATCATATTCCTTGAGTAGTTCAAGTCATCGCCTTTGCCTCATGTTGAGTTCCTTCTATGAGAAAATATACTTCAAACTCTTTTGATCGGTATATATCTCACATTTTCAACATAGTGATAATGTCTCCATATCTTCAAAGAAAAGATTACAGAAGCTAACTCAAGATAATTAGTAGGATAGTTTTTCTCATGAATTTTCAGTTGTCGTGATTCATAGTCAATAACTCTAACATTCTACATAAGGAAACAACCAAGTCATTTCTTCGATGCATCACTATAAATAACAAACCCATCATTTCCCGATGGTAGAGTCAAAATAGAAAAATTGGCTAATCTTCTCATCAGTTCTTCAATACATTCTTCACACTATTTTTTCCAAAAAAAAATTAACTCCTTTATGTGTGAGATTTGTTAATGTGTTAGCCAATCATGAGAAATTCTGGACGAAACGTCAATAATAACCTTCTAAACCAATAAAACTGCATACCTCGGTTATACTCGTTGGTTCTGGCCATTCTTGGACTGCTCTTGTCTTAGAAGGATCAATAGAGATTCCATATTTAGAGACAATATGGCCAAGAAAAGAAATCTCTTGAAGCCAGAATTCACACTTGCTAAAATTCTCATATAATTCATGTCTTCTCAGAGTCTTCAGGATAATGTGCAAGTGTTTTTCATGATCTTCGTAGATTTTGGAATATACCACGATATCATCAAAAAATACCATCACAAAATCATCGAAATATTCCTTGAAAACTCTATTCATTAGATCCATTAATACAGAGGGTGCATTAGTCAATCCAAAAGGCATTACTGTAAACTCGTAATGCCCATACATGGTTCGAAATGTTGTTTACGGAATGTATTCCTTCTTCACACACAACTGATGGTATCTAAATCGAAGGTCAATCTTTGAAAAGTACTGAGCTCCATGAATTTGGTCAAATAAATCCTCAATGCAAGGTAGGGGATACTTGTTCTTTACTTTTACAGCATTAATTTCACTGTAGTCGATACATAACCTCATAGATCCATCTTTATTTTTAACAAAAAGGACAGGGGATCCCCATAGAGAAACACTAGGGAGAATAAATCCCTTATTACTCAATATCTCTAGTTGTTTCTTTAGTTCAACTAATTCCACAATGGCCATTCTATAAGGGGTCTTCGATATAGGCCATGAACCAGGAATTAAATCAATAGAAAACTCAATTTCTCATTCTGGAGGATGTCCAGGTAAATCTTCCAGAAACACATCTACATATTCTTTCAAAATAGGTACATCCTCTATCTAAATATTCCTTTCCTTACCCACATTTATTTAATTCTCTTATCCCCCAATAATTGAATTTAGTTGAGCTACTGGGGGTGAATCTAGATAAGAATCAAGTGGTGATGATTCTACTCTAAAGATAAGGTGTTCTTTATCATCATCATCAAAAATCGTAACCTCCTTCTTCTTATAATAAATCTTCACATAATATTCTGAAAGCCAATCCATACCAAGGATTATATCAAATTCAATCATGGCTATGACGATGAGATCAGAAGATAAAGAACATTTATGTGCTCTAAGGGGGACTGATTCACAAAACTTTGTTGCAATGATACTTCCATTATAAGTTTTAACTAACAAATCCCTTGTTAGATCAAATTGGAAATATCTAATTTTCTTAGTAAACTGGGAAGATATGAAACAATGTGATGATCCAGAATCAAATAATGCATTTTCTAAACTTGAGGAAACCATTAAATTACCTTCCACAATGTCTTTCGGAGCTTCTACCTCAGCAGTAGTGATAGCATAAGCTTGGCCTTGATCCCTTGGAATTTTATGAGGTAAGTTCCCTTGATGCTTAGGAAATTAATTTTCATAATTTCCCATCTCCCAGAAGTTGTAGCATTGAACATCGGTAGCTATTTTCTTCCCCTTGCAATCACGATCTTGGTGGCCTTTTTCACCACACTTGTAATAGACTCCCATTCCTTTCAAACAATTACCGGGGTGTTTCTTACCACATTTACTACAGGATGTATATTAATCTTTTCCCTTCTTCCCCTTATTTCCATTTCCAGAGTGATCAGCAGTTCTCTTATTCTCTTGCTTTTCTTTAAACTCGTAAGAATTAGAGAATTCTTTTTCTGTCTTGATAGAGAATAAGACAATATCTTCACAGAACGAGAAGGTTTTTGAGACTAATGCTCGACGGAGAAATGGTTTTAACCCATAAAATAAATGATAAATCTTACTTCTTGGGTTATGTATATAATCTGAAGCACACCTCGCTAACGTTGTAAAGTTAGCCTCGTACTTTGCGACATTCTCATCCTCCTTTTTCCTCAGACTCAGAAATTGTCGTTCCATATCTGCTCGATGGTCACGAGGAAAGTATTTTTCTAATAATAGATATTTGAACTCCCTCCATTCCACATTTGATACTTCATCATCTTCCTTCATGTTTTGAATCAATAACCACCATTGATCATCATCTCCAGTGAGGCGGTAAACTGCCATGATAACTTTTTCCCTTTCACTACTCCCCAAGGCATGGAATATTTTCTCTAAGGAATTTATCCATTTCTCAGCTACTAGTGGATTTGTACTCCCATTGAATGTTTGTGGTTGTTTCCTCATGAAGCGATCTAACATTGATCCTCCATGTTGTGGATCTGGATTCTCCATACGGGTAAGGTTATTATTTATAACCTGAGTGAGTTGTCCCAGTATGGTGATTAGCTGATCAGCACCAGTTGCATCAGCAGCTCCCCTATAATTATCTTAAGCAGAAGATCAATCCCTACATGGAGTGAATGCATTGATACGGTTTCCATTTCTTCCACTAGGCACCATTTCTATACAATGTAATACACTAGATTAGTTTATGAATCGCAATAAATAAATCCAAACTTGTAAAACACTAAACATAAATTGAACATTTTATGGATATAATCCATAATAATAATAAAAATTTCTTTGAGGAAGTATATACTCATAAACCCTTCATAATGGTTTATAAAGAAAATGAGAGTTATCCTAAGCATATCCCCCAGGAGTGTCGTAACCAAGAGTGCAGCAAGGCCCTTTGTCGTGCACCAGTTTCCGTTTGAGTCTAGCTTAAAGCGGTGTTTTCGGGTTTTACCTCTAGGTACATCAGTTCCAGAGCCGCCTCTACCTACTCGTATCTAGATAGGGATGTATTTCTCTGAAAACTCCCAAAATCTCTACAATACCAAAATTCTAGGAAGTTATTCTATACTAATCCTCAAAGTCCATCTTAGGTCTATGTGCTCTAATCAGAGTTTATCTAAATGTAGTTTCCAAGGTTTGTACTAAACTTCCTCTGATACCAACTGTAACGCCCCGAACCAAGTTACCCAGAGTCGGTGCATTATTACATAATATTGGCATGATAAAAAAAGATCAAGTCTTGAAATACCGATTATTTTAGTAGCCTTGGAATTACTAGATACATTCATAAATTTTACATTACATAATAAAGTGAAAACTACAACAACATCTTGTCTCCACACTCATATCCCCTTATACTATTCCTGCAGGTCATTCATAAAATACTTCTTTACATCCTGGGATAAATAAAACATAGAAAGGGGTGAGCTCAAATTCCTAGTAAGGATAACAATATAGCGGAAACTTTCATAAATAAGCATAAACGTTTAAAGCAATGTATCACTAAAAAAAATCCTTTTAAACATGAACTTCAGCATAATATGTAAGAAATAAAATGAAATAATTCCGTTTACTTATTCACATGTATATTCTATTAGTCTAATAATCACATTCAATATCAATAACCACTATCATAATGATGGAATTCATAATGCCAGATTATCATAACAACATAGTCAAGGCCTTGTGCCAAGACTACATATACGATTTTGTCAAGGCCTTGTGCCAAGACACTAGTTTGTCCACGAGACCTACCGATGCATTGAGGAGCTGTAGCGGGCTCCACACATATGGTGACATGTCATTCAAAGGATTGATAGAATTATGAATATGGTTGTACCATATTTATAATAACTTCAAATTATATAGGAGATACTGGATTTAATATTTTTGAATGGAAATAACAAAGAAAGAATAAGTTGAAAAAGAAAGGAACTTGAAAGAGGGTGGTGAAAACATTACCTCTTCTTCAGTTTCTTCTTTTTTATTTGATCAAAAGGGCTCTTTAGGTTGGCTTTATGACTAAAGGAAGGAATATATAATTAAGTTAGGGAAGTTTAGAGAATATTTGGTCAGGGTTTGGCTGAGCTAAAAGGCTTTGAAGGTGTGAATTAGTGAGAAGGAGGAGTGCCCTTTTATAATATGGGTGAGGGGCACCTTAGGAAAAGATAGAAATATTATTTTATAATAAATTCATATTCATTTTATAATGGCTCCAAAGTGGATTAATTAAAGTTTAAAGTGGTTATATGTCGAAAAAAACTCAACCAATATGTTTTAGATAGGTTTGGGTCACTATATTAACCTGATCATTTAGTTTTAACTCTTAGGTAATTAGTTTGACATTTACCATATCTCTTTGTATTTTTATAATATATAGTTAATAAACTTACTATATACATCCATGAGACCCAAAGTGGTCCATTAATAATAAACCTATCATTATATAAGTCCTTTGGCCTAGCCTTAGATTTTTAGGAATAGAGTATCAATTAATAATATAATATTTGTTTTAAAAACCCCTTTTTGTCAATTTTGACACTATTTAATAATTGATTTTTGATAAAGTCTTAAAAACTTTATGAATTCAAACGAAATCCATTTAAGAAATCATAAAATGTCATATTAACCAATGAATTTTTTTTATGTCATAAGAACTTTCAAATTATATTTAATTTAACATTTATAATACTAATTATTTGATTCTTTCATTAATAGGGAAAATCCTACATCATTATTGTGTCATAAATAAATTTAATTATTCAATGTCTAAAAATTATAAATAAAATAATATTAAGTATGAAATCATTTAAATTTCTAATAAATTTTTATAGTTGAAAATATAACATATATAACCCTATGTAAAAATTGTTTTGCTTAAAGATATATGCTTATGTCATTTTTGTATTTACTTTAACTTAATTAATATAAAGTGTCATTATAACTTACAAGTGGATCCATGGAGTCCCAAAATCGACCCAAAGAGGCCCATGGTCAGATATTTATCAACCAATAGGGTTAGGACACGTTTTAAGGTAATTTATTATTATTATAATATTATTTGTTTACCCTTATTTACCGGATTTACCCTTTAACCATGGTAAATAAAATATTTACCGAAGTAATTATTCAAAATGTCTAAAAATAATAGGTACATATTTACACAATTTGTTACTCCTGATTATAAATATGGAATCCATTTTTCTAAATTCAAAACATGGAAGTGGAAGAAATTAATTTAAAATTAATTTCCGTTGTTAAAATAAAAAAGCGTGTTTTTAAGAAATAATAACTATCAAAAGATTGACACTTCCTTATGTCTAATTTAAATGTGAAATTATGTCTAATTACCAAAATTGTATTAAATAGTAAAAATATATTCTAAATATACTTCAAAATCACTCAAATTTGTAATTTATCACTATTAATTATTTTGATTAATTTTTTTTAATTAAAATTTAGTAATTTTCACTATTCATAAAAATATGAAAGTTATCCGAAAAGTACAAAAAATTCACCCTAAGATAATTTTGATATTCCAAATCCAAAAATGAAGTCCATTTGGAAAGATAAAATTTATAAAATTTCAAAAAGTGGGTATTACTATTCCTAACGACTAGTTTGATTGGTTGTGGTGTGTTAGAACTCGAAGTGGCGTACAACACACGCTACTGTATTATTCAAAGAGAAGTGTACCATGGACTCTTAGGGTGTTACATTATTCATGACTTGTTTACTTATGTTTTGTTCTAACCTTTTCTATTTTATAAAATGGTGGGAACCAGGAGAAATCAGGCCAACAACTCGTGCGAGGGCTAATGCAACGATTGCCCAAACGACATCCCCAATGATTTGGGAGGTGGAGTTCAAAACTTCATGGCTATTCTTAATTATTTATCTCAGGTTATGAACAATAACCATAATAATAAGAAACTTCCACCTTCACCAAAGAGGGAGAAACTGGCTATCGAATGTTTTATACGGCAACGACCACCGACATTTAGTGGATATTCTAATCCACTAATTGCAGAATAGTGGGCCAACTCCATGGAGAAGATCTTTTTGTGCTTCACTGTTTTGAGACGGAGAAGGTGACTCTAGCTGTTTATCATCTAGATGGAGAAGCCGATCAATGATGGGCTTTGATTAATAACACCAATCCAAGGGTGGAAATTAAAGAGATGGAATGAGAAGACTTTAAGATAATGTTTCTTAATAGGTATTTCCCACGAACTCTTCGCACGAAGATGGTGAGAGAATTCATAGAGCTCAAGAAAAAAGAAGGAGAATCTATTACAACCTATAAAGAAAAATTCACAAGTCTTGCAAGGTATGCTTTGGGTTTTGTTATAAAAAATGATAGCAAAATTGATAGATTCTTTAGTGGATTAAAACCACACCTTCGAAAGGATCTTACAATTCAGGACTTTGGGAGTTATGAAGATGTTGTTCGATGTGCTCTAAAAGTGGAGATGGAGTTTGTAGAATGTTCCCATGGCTATGGTTATAAGAAACAAAAGATGGAGTTTCATGCTGGTGGATTTAATGAAAAAGGTGGGAAGAAAACTCAACGACCCACATACCAAAAATGTGGAAAGTTGCACCATGGGAACTGCCTCAAAGGGATGGGGAAATGCTTCAAGTGTGGGAAAGAAGGACACCATGCTCAAGAGTGTCAGAAAGACATGAAAAGGAAGGATAATGTAGCCGATGAAAGGAGATAACCACTCATGGTTCAATGCTGCAAATGTAGGGAGCTAGGGCACTATGCAAACTAGTGCACTAAACCTCGAGTTCTTGAGGGTAATCAGCGTCAGCAGCCACCAAAGCCAATGGAACAAGGGAAGGCTTATGCCATCACTACTGCGGAGGTGGATCATGATAATGAAGTTGTACAAGGTACACTTCCTATTCACTTAAGAATCAAAAAAGTCTTATTTGATTCTGGTTCTACTCATTCTTTTATATCTTGAAAGATTGCTATAACTATAGAATCGATGCCCCAAAACCTTGAAGTAGAGATATCAGTAAAAACACCAAGTGGTGAAATCATTGTAACCCAAGTGTCTGACTCTTCTCATGTTGGCGTATGTGGAAATATTCTTCTGGAAAATCTCATAATACTTCCCTTGGTGGAATTAGATGCTATAATGGGAAATGGATTGGCTCTCATTATATAGAGCACATATCAACTATCGGGAAATAGAAATATCTTTTCATATTCCAAACCATCTCATGCTCCTCTATATATGCAAGGAAGATCATGAATCTCCTTTGAAAAATACTTCGATGGTGTGGGTGTTGATTCCCTATGAAGAAGCATACCTCACCCAAATGGTTGAGTTGAAGGAAAGTGCCAACCTTGAGGAAATGCCCATCGTTAGGGAATACGACGATGTATTTACCAAAGAGTTTCCCGGAATTCCCCCGGATCATGAGGTTGAGTTCTCAATTGAACTCATACCCGGAGCTACTCGTATCTCAAGGTGTCCCTATATGATGGATCCTATAGGATGGATCCTATCGAACTAGATGAGCTAAAGAAGCAGCTGCAGGAGCATCTTGACAAAGGGTTCATATGCCCTAGTGCATCACCTTGAGGTGCACCAGTGCTCTTTGTGAAGAAGAAGGAAGGAAAATTGTGGTTGTGTATCGATTATTGGTAACTCAACAAGATCACCATAAATAACAAGTATCCTCTCTCAAGAATTGATGACTTGTTCGATCAGTTAATAGGATCTCAATACTTATCAAAGGTGGATCTTCGTTCTTGATATGATCAGGTAAAGGTTAAGAAGGAAGATATTCAAAAGACTGCCTTCCGTACAAGGTATAGGCATTATGAGTTTTTGGTGATTCCCTTTGGACTTACTTATGCCCCTAAAATCTTCATGGATGTGATGAATAGAGTCTTTAGACATTACCTCTAAAAATTTGTGGTAGTGTTTATCGATGATATTCTCATCTACTCCAAGAGAAAGGATGAACATGAAGAATATCTATGACTTGTGTTGGCAACATTGGGAAAGGAGAAGTTTTACGCCAAGTTCAGCAAGTGTGACTTTTGGATGAAGCAAGTCACATTCGTGGAACATGTGATCACAAGTGAGGGAATTTCTATGGATCATTCAAAGACAAAGGCGATTGAAGAATGTACCAATCCCTCTAGTGTCACAGAAATCCGTAGTTTTTTTAGATTAGCTGGGTAATACCGACGTTTTGTGAGAAACTTCTCACGATTTTCAATTCTTCTAACTAAGTTAACAAGGAAGGGGTAAAGTATGTCTGGACTGAAAAATGTGAGGGAAACTTCAAGGAGCTAAAGAGAAGGCTGATCACTGCACCTCTACTCACACTACTGAAAAGTGGAGAAAGTTTTGTGATATACAGTGATGCTTCAAAGAAAGTCTTGGGTTGTGTACTCATGAAAAATGAAAATGTGATAGCCTACGCCTCACGACAGTTAAAGATCCATGAGAAGAACTACCCGACAAATGATCTAGAGCTTGCAGCTATGATTTTTGCCTTAAAAATCTGGCAGCACTACCTTTATGGCGAGAAGTGTGACATATACACCAATAACAGGAGCCTAAAGTATATATTCACAAAAAAGGATCTCAATATGCGTCAAAGGAGATTGTTAGACTAATCAAGGATTACAATTGCTCTATTTAATATCATCCTGGAATGGCGAACAAGGTAGCTGATGCTCTAAGAAGAAAAGAACCTGCTACTCTATCCATGCTACGGATAGAGGAAGACCCTATCTTCTTGGATATGCAAAGAATGGACTTGGAAATCAAAAGGGAAGGGTATACATCGTACCTTTCTCAAATTATTGCGCAACCATCCATCCAAGAGAAGATTAAGGAATCACAAAGGGATGATGTGGAGATACAAAAGAGGTTGAATGAAGTAAAGAAAGGGAAGTTGCAAGAGTTCCATATCAACGACGATGGTTCAATATGGTTTGGAACATGGCTTTGTGTGCCTTCATCACCTGGGATAAAGAAGGAAATATTGGACAATGCACATAGCTCAACTTTCTCTATCCATCCTGGGAGTACCAAGATGTACCATGATCTCCGAGAACACTTCTGGTGGGATAACATGAAGAAGGAGATTTCAGAATATATATCAAGGTGCTTGGTATGTTAGAAAGTTAAAGTTCAGCGACAAAAGTCTAAAGGTATGATGCAGCCATTGCATATACCCATTTGGAAATGGGAAAATGTTACTATGGAATTTTTCACGGGTCTCTCAAAGACGTCAAAGGAAAATAATGCAATATGGGTTGTGGTTGACTGACTCACCAAGACTACCCATTTTATCGCTATTCGGGAAGATTTCTCACTTGAATAAATTGCAAAGATATATGTGAAGAAAGTGATGAGACTACACGGTGTTCCACTCTCAATTGTCTATAACCGTGATCCATGGTTCAAATATAAATTCTGGAGGAGACTTCAACATGCATTGAGTACTGAATTAAATTTCAGCACGGCCTATCACCCCCAAACTGATGGCCAGTCTGAAAGGACTATTCAGACGCTTGAAGATATTCTAAGATCCTGATCTCTTGAATTCAAAGGTGGTTGGGATCAGAATCTCCCATTGGTTGAGTTATCATACAACAATAGCTTCCACTCGAGTATTCAGATGGATCCATATAAAGATCTATATGTAAATCTATGTAGAACTCCAACCTGTTGGGATGAAGTTGGAGAAAGAAAGCTACTAGGACCTGATCTTGTTCAAGAGATGACAGAGAAGGTTCAAGTCATCTAGAAACACATAAAAGCTGATCAAAGTTGTCAAAAGAGCTATGTTGACAACCGTCGAAGGGACTTGGAGTTCGACATTAGAGATAAAGTCTTCCTTCAAATATCTCCATGGAAGAGAGTCATGCGATTCGGGAATAAAGGGAAGCTAAGCCCAAGGTATATTGGCCCCCTTGTGATCCTTGACTGCATAAGAGCTGTGGCCTATCATCTTTCACTTCCACTGAATATGGACCAAGTTCATGATGTGTTCCATGTATCACTACTGAGAAAGTACATACCAGACCCCTCACATTTACTAAACTCAGAGGTGGTGCAGTTGGAAGATGATCTCTCCTTTGAGGAGCAGCCAGTAAAGATTCTGGATCAGAGGGATAAGGTTCTACACAACTAGAAAACCCATCTTGTCAAAGTGTTGCGGAGGAACCATAAGTTTGAAGAAGCAACTTGGGAACCAGAAGAGGCAATGGAGGAGAAACACCCTCACCTGTTTGTGTAAAGTGAAATTTTGGGGGGAAATTTCTTAAGGGGGGAAGAATGTAACGACCCAAAGTTTTTCAATGGAAATTCCCTTATTATATTTATGTCATAAAATATCATGAAAACACAACATAATGAACTAATAAGTTCTAAGTGACCTTTAAACATAAGTTTTTCACTTTTTTGATTTGAATTTCGAAAATCCAACATACACGGTTGTGTTCAAGATGATTTTTGGAGTCTAATGAAACAAAAATAATTTTTGGTGAATAGTAACCTACCCTTATGAATTGTAACATACCCTTATGAATAGTATTATTACCCTTATGAATAGTAAACCATCCAAAATAAGAGTAAACTTACCCATGAATAATTAAATAAAATTTAGACATCTTAGAAAGTGACAATTTGACCTTACTAAACATTTTGGTATTTTGTAAGTCATAAATAATTAATTATAATTAATTAAATAATTTAAAATAGAATTTATTTCCCTAAAATGTATTCATAAATTATTTAATCAATGTCTTATAGTTTTTAGATAATTTTATAATACCCTACGTAATTTTTGAAAGCACTATAAAATCAGTTTTAATTTTTAAAAACTATTTTTTAAGTAAAATATGATTTTAAATAAATATTAAAATAATAATATTTAGAAAATTATTTTTGAAAAATGGACTTTATTTTTTGATTATACATGTCAAAAAATGTTTGGGGTAAATATTTGGTATTTTTCTGAAAAACTTGAATTTTGGATGAATATTGAAATACCGTAATTTACAAAAATAAGCTCAATAAGCTAATTATAGAGTCATGTGTGATGTTATACTGATGTAAGCCCAAATGGTTAGGGATCACATGATACAACTAATATTCTTGGTCATGGAATACTCGCTATTCCTTTTCTTTCAAAGAAATAATAAACTAATGAATTTTATATTAAGGAAACCCCTCTCCCCTCCACTATAAAATCCACCTTTCACGCCCTCATTTCCTCACACCTCTCAAGATCCAAGACATCACTAAAATCTTCCCAAAAATCTTTCCTAGCCCATATCCCATGTCCAAGAGCTTCTGGTCTCATCAAAAGACCAATCCTAGCTTCCTTAAGGAGGATCTCAAGAGGAGGATTTAAGAGGTAATTTCTCTCCCTCTTCTCCTTTAATTTCCTTTCAAGTTCAGGTTCATTTCTTGATCTCTCCCCACCTATCTTCATCCAAATGGTATTGTAACTCAATTATTATACATGTAATATAATTTTATGATGCTAATGGGATATTATATCATCCAACCCCATTTCCATCTTCCTTTTATTTTATTAAAGAGAACGTTGTTCGTGAGGTGTTAATTTATCACCTTCAAGAACGAAATGATTTCTTCTTCCATTTCTACTTTCAGATATGGTCATGAAACCATTTTTATGGTTGAACCAGAATATTTTAAATTAATTATATCTTATTTAAAGTTCTGGAACTAACTTATGGACATATTGCTAATTGATAAATTAAAACATGTTCATTGTGATCCAAAAACCGCCCAAATTAACCCAAATAATCTTCATTTCATTTTTATCTAATGATTCATCCACATGGTATATAATATATCTCATTATAAGATAATTTTAAATTCTTTAATTTCATTAATAACATGTAATATTATTTCTTTATTTTTACCCATGTTCTACCCAAACATCAATTTAAGAATACAAGTGAACCACTCAAGAAAACCATAAAAACAAACATTCCCGAATAATGTCTTTAAACTCTATAAGTCATCCAAAGGAACATAAAATGACATAATGGAACCATAATGAACCCTATTAATGTATAAAAGGTTCTAGAATTACTAATTAATGAATATAATGTCATTATACAGGACATTAAAGAGAATAAAGCATTTGGATACATGGTAAGGGGAAATTCTCGAACCCAACTTCCATCCTTCGGGTTTTACCTCTTTCACTCCATTTTTGATATGGTCACTCCTTAAAGAACATTTTTTCATCATTGTCTTTCCTTTTCTAGGATATACATGTTTTCCACTATTGGTGATGTTAAAAAAATGTTTTCCAAAAGAACTCTTCTTTTAAGAACACACCTTTTACTTCTCACTCCATGTGGATAGTTCTTGTATAAAGTATGATGTTCCATTTTTTTTGGGAACCCAATGTTTATGAATGTATTATTATGATATGAAACACATTCCTTACCATGGGTCATTTATTTTCATTATTGATATATGTTATATGTTTCATGCATGATAATGATGATATTCTGAGGTGATGGGTGCGCCCGGAATTATATAGCATAATATGAATGTTTCAAAGTGGCGAGTGTGCTTGGAATTATACATCACTCCAATACATTGGGTAAAGTGATGAATCTCATGAGTAAATGTGAAATAATGTGTGAACAAGATGCTAGCTTGGTTCACAAGTATGTTTTGTAGTTAACCACTAAGACATGATGTTTCATTTTTATGCATTTCCACATTTCAAGTCTTATATTTATGATTCCTCTCATGTTCATAATATTTTTCCCATGTTTTGATTATGATCACCCCATGCAATATTGTTCTTATCTATCCTATTACTAGGATTCTAGCTCACCCCTTTTGATGTATATCCTTAGGTGGCTACATGTACTAAGGAGAGGACAAGTGCCAATAAGAATCTAGAGAAGAAGAAATTAAATAAATGTTTATGCTTGATGTTGTAGTTGTTATGTATGGTCCTAGTTTTCCCAAGACACTAAACCTTTGTATCTTCTATGTGTAATAATATTATTGTTTTATCTTTAAAATGATGTAATAGTAATGTAAGAAAAGGCTGGGATGCTCTATGTTCCTCCTTAAGCGACATTGGTACCATAGTATGCCCTTTGAAGAGGATGACATGCACCCTGCCTTCAGAAAATCCATTATGTGCCTGACCTATGGATATCTGAGTACGTCGAGCCTCGCAGTCAATATCCTCACATTGTGCCTCCCTGACTCGCTGAAGAATTGGTAGAGTTACTATAAGAGACTGAAGGAAAGCTGCTCCATCTCGTTTCACAAAGGATATCTACAAAGCGGCCAACTGCTCCGTCACCACACCTAGCAGCTGTATACTTGATCTCCTGCTGAGTTCATCTGAAACAACATTCCCCTTCCTAGGAGTATAGACTATCTCTAAGTCATAGTCCTAGAGGAACTCAATCCAACATTACTATCTCAGGTTCAGGTCCTTCTGAGAGAAGATATACCTAAGACTCTTGTGATCAGAGTACACTGTAAAACGCTCACCCATCAAGTAATGTCGCCACATCTTCAAGGCAAAGACCACAACTGCTAACTCCAAGTCATGGGTAGCATAGTTCTTCTCATTCTATCTTATCTATTGATAACCATATGCGATCACTGCTTTCTCCAGCATTAGGACACATCCGAGTCCAGTCCCTGATGTGTCGTAGTAGTCTACGTACCCTACGACCTCCCCTGGAAGCCTCAGGATAGAGGAACTAGTCATCCTTTTCTTAAGCTCTTGAAAACTCTGTTGGAATCTCTCCTACTACACAGAGGGTTTCCCCTTCTTCTCCAATGCCAATAAAGGTGCTGCAACTATGGAGAAATCTAGCACAAATCTCTGGCAGTATCTAGACAAACCTATGAAACTCCGTATCTCCGTCACACTCCTGGGTGGATCCCAAGCAAGTACTGCCTCAATCTTCGCTGGCTCCATTGAAACTCCAGCCTCTAAGATGATGTGTCCTAGAAAGTGAACCTCTCGGATCCAAAACTGGCACTTCGAGAGCTTACCATAAAGCTGGTGCTCTCGGAGTGTGTCCAGTACTACCTGAAAATGATAGGCATGCTCCTCCTCAGTAGTCAAGTAGATCAGAATGTCTTCGATGAAGACTACTATAAAGTGATCAAGGTATGGCTGAAAGATCTTGTTCTTGAGTCCCATGAACACTTCTGGAGTGTTGTTCATGCCAAATGGCATAACCAAGAACTCATAATGGCCATACCGACATCTAAAATTCGTCTTCTACACATCATCATCCCGTACTCTGAGCTATTGATAGACTGATCTGAGGTCTATCTTTAGGAACCACTGTGTTTCCTTCAGCTGATCAACCAGGTCGTCAATCCTCAGAAGTGGGTACTTGTTCTTCACGGTCACCTGGTTCAGGCACTGATAGTCAACACAATGTCTAAAGCTCCCATCCACCATCTTGGTGAACAAAATCAGGGCTTCCCAAGGAGAAAAACTGGGCCGAATGAACCCTTTCCCCTGTAAGTCCTCCAGCTATACTCGCAGCTCAAGAAGCTCTGTGGGAGCCATCTGATATGCTGGTGTAGATATTGGTGTCATACTGGGGTACAAGTCAATGTAAAAGTCTACTTATCTATGAAGAGGTAGACCCAGAACATCATCAGGGAAGACATTCGTGTACTTTTCCACCACTATAGGATAACTTGGACTCTCCACATCAACTGCTCCGAGGGTAAGTCTAGCCAACAGATGAGTGATCGGCTGCACTCTTCTCCGGGTAAGTCCATCATGTGCTGCAAAGGCTCCCTTCTTGCCGGTGAAGGTAAACCTGGTCCCATCCATGCGGACACACCGCACATTGCATCTAATACAGTCAATCTGAGCATGGACTGTAGATAACCATTCGATACCCAAGATGACGTTGTAAGGCCTCGACGCCGCTACATGGAGATCCCAACCGAATCTCTCACCTCCTAGAGTAAGCTCACACTACCATAACTAATGTGTAATCATAGAATCCACTCCTGTATGATTATCTATCCATAAGGATGGATCCAAAGGCTCCGTAGGAATCTCCGAGCTCCGAATGAGTGTAGTGGAAATAAAAGAATGATAAGAACATGTGTTTATAAGTACAACAACTAAGGTTGAGTAGACACAGATCATACCATTTATCATCTTCAGAGTGCCATGATCATAGGCCTCAAATACCTGGTTCTGAGCTTTCCCCTATCCTCCTGCTCTCTATGGTCGAGGTGGACCACCTGATGGTGGTGGAGGTAACATCTCGAATCGTCGCCCACCGCCAGATACATGACTAGATCCTCTGCCACGTCTGCCTACTCCTTGAAGACCTCCTTGGTTGAACCACTATCTCTTTTGGGGTGGTCCTTCGACCCTCTGCTGATCAACCGTATGGAGGGTCAGAATGTCACGAGCCATGTGATCCTGCCCGACGCATGTGTAACACTGCCCTCTCCTGGCATGGCTGGATCTGCCTCGGGTGCCCCGCACAACCGACCCTGAATCATATGGTCATCCACCTGTAGGTCTGGTCCTCTTGGACCTCTGTGAAATATATCTATTGTCAGCTGCAGAAGACTCTGCTATGTGATGTCTAGTGGTGGGTCTTGTTGCTGGTGACTGCTCAGTAAGGAAACTCTACACTAAGAGAGCTCGTTCTAACACCCCTACCTGCGTCGGGATGGTGAGTGAGATCATTGAATCCCTGATCTCCCACCTGAGTCCCTACTCGAAGGTCTAGGCCCTGAATAATGGGTCCCACACAATATCTGTGGAGTATCGTGATATGTCAGTGAACCTCGCTGAGTACTGAGACACAATCATGCTTCCCTGATGTAGATTAAGTAGCTCTTATATGCACACTGCGCAAAGAGTTGCTGGAACAAACTCTGCCCAAAATAAGATCTCGAAGTCTGTCTAGAGAAGTTTCACCTCATTGTGAGCCTAGAGCATTAGGCTCCACCATCTGCATGCTTCTTTATATAGAAGAATGGTGTCAAGGATCACCATGAGATCGGATGGTGTCCCTACTAGTTAGAAGACTCTCACCACGGCCTCCAGCCAATCCTCTGCTGCCTATGGGTCCGTCTCTCCCCTAAACCTAGGTGGCCTCTGGTGCTGGAACTCGTGAAATGCTCTCAAGCGTCATGCACCCTATGCTACTGGAGCTGGTGGAATCGATGTCCCAACAGGTAATGGTACTACTGGTACCTCTGCGGGTGCGTCTATTGGAAGAGGGACCTGCACCGAGGCCTTATCGCTTGGTGGGATATCAGTGCGTACTACTCTTAGAACCCTAGCTGGATGTCTGCGTGGAGGAATCCGGAAAAGAAACAGGTGTGACACGATCAATAAGTTATACCTGATGAGATGACTAAAAGATATCACAAAGAAAACATTTGAAAACACACATGCAATCAGTGTTTTCGTGCACTGAGTCAGAAATCAGAAGTCAGGGTCCTGGTGTATGGATACATCGGCCAGAACACCAACATTGGATTCCCTAAACTGATAACCACACTCACTACACTAAACACTGTTGTTGTTAAAAAGAAATATTAGAGTCCTTTTTTCTATAGTAGAACTGACTCTTCTGATACCAATTTGTCATGACCCGTACCCCGGGGCCCGTGCCGTGACTACCCCATGCCCGTCTTCCACAGGATAGGGGCTGGCGACTAGCACCAAAGGCGTATTCCCTAAAACTGGGAAGGCATTTCCATTATAACCTGTAAGCACATGAAACCAAGCACACAGAAAGATACGAACTCAAGTAAACTGGATAGTAAATAGAGTGAGTGTAGTATGTAAAAGAGGCCAAAATACATGCCCAACTGGAAAGTACAAGAAACTGAAAGTACAAGTAAACTGGAATAGCTCTAGTGAACTCCCACCAAGGATCCTACTAGAAGGGTATGTACAGCTCTCGATCGGTTGTCTCTGCGGTACGCCTCGTCTAAGGTCCACCTCCGAGCTACCTCCAGTCTTGGTACTCTCATCCTCAGTCAGCTATGTCTGTCATCTGCACCAATCACAATGAATTACGGGCATAGCCCATGTAGGGGTGAGTATAACGATACTCAGTAGGGACCTTTAGACGCTTAAGGTCTCACCAAATCCACAAAGGATAAACCACAAAGCATGAAATCAACTGAAAACCCTACTTAGGTATATGCCCATACATATATCTAAGTTATCAAGTATACCCATCCCAATCATGAGGAAACACAGAGTCCAACTCAAAAACCCAAATCTCAACTGTTCCACAAAGGAAGTAACACCACGAAGGTAAGTACCACACAAGTACACCACACATAAGAATACCACAAAGGTACTGACTCAGCTCATACCAGGTACAACATAGGTACAGAAGTACAAATGATTAGATGTAACTATTGAATCATCTTACTCTGTTAAGAGGCTATGTTTTTAACCCACACAGGATCGCTCAGTGCTGACCCACATAGGATCTCTAGATGCTGACCCACATAGAATCTCTAGGTGTTGACCCACATAGGATCGCTCGATACAGACCCACACATGATCGCTCGATGCTGACCAACACAGGATCGCTCGGTGATGACCCACAGAGGATCACTCAGTGCTAAACCAAACAGTATCGCTTGGTGCTGACCCACAAGGGATCACTATTCATTCTTCATGTCACATCCAACTACTGGGTTCCCGCACAAAGCTTTCTCATCTCCGGGAGAGTCTTCTCCTCAATTCACTAGTCGATACTCCAACTGCCACTAAGTCCCATGAAAAAGTATCCCAATAGACCGCCACATCATAGGGGTCTCAACGCAATAGACGGTGCGTCAATCGGATTCCCATCCTGTAAGTTATTAGTCTTTTAGTCCTGAGGACCCAATTGGATTCGCGCTCGATCCAACCTGACTGTATCGCAACTTTATCCAAATCTCAAGTGGGGTATACCAAAGGGACCATCCCAATCCATGGTTTATAGCACCGTTGATAGTTTTTCAGCAGAGGTCTGGTGCCAATGTTATGGTCAATAGAGAGAAAAGCTCATAGCTGGTCTGGGTCCGGTCCGACCCTGTTCGACCCGGCCTGGGCCGACCCAACCCGGTTTGGGTTGACCTGGCCTGCGCTGGGTGGTATGGGGGCTGCAGAGAAACATGATGCTGTGATTTCAGTGTAGAGGGTGCGAGGTCGGCGAGGCCACAGAGGAATCCAAGGGCTGTGGGGCACGCGAGGCTGCGGGACAGCGATGTCGCGGTCCAGTGAGGTCGCGGGGGCCGCTGGGTAGCGAGGCCGCATGGTCTACATAGGTCGTGGGGCAGAGAGGCTATGGGGGCCACAGAGGGCTGCATGGCGGCGGGGCTGTGAGGAGGGTGAAGTCCACGGGGGCCGTGGTGGCCGCTGGGACCACCGGGTGGCGAAGGCCGCTGGGACCATAGGGTGGTGGATGCCGCAGGGCGGCGGAGGCCACGGGGCACGGAGGCCGTGGGGGCTGCGGAGGCCATGGGGCGGCACGATGTGGCACTGATGTAGTGGTTTGGTGGGGTGGCCACGGGGTGGAGGTCTACCGCGGCTGGCCGGATGGCCAGCCGTCATCTCCGCGTAGCGCGGTCGCGCACCACGCCTTCGCCGACAGCCAGTTCGGTCGACCGCTCATCATTCGTCACCGTGGCACAAATCTTCCTTCTTCCATCATGAAGAACACACCAATAATAAAGAACGGAGGAGGGTTAAAGCCATGTTTTTAGCCCACACCCTCCACGTTAGAGTGGTAGAAAGCGGCTAAACAAAAATCTAGAATGAAGTACATCAAAGTCTACAACCCCCGACAATGATTATTCCCAAACCCGCAGAAAAAGAAATCATCAGTGGATCAACTAGTTAGAGATTTGATTCGCATTCTTTGTTTTGAAGGGAAGAACATGGGAATATATAATCACACATAATAAAAACCCTACCTCATAGATTTTTTGACGGAGGTCGCGAGGAAGGAGATGATGTCATTGGGGATAGACGAATGTCAGTGTTGTCGGTGTTTCCTCGATCATTGGTTCATTGTTGTTGAAGATTTTCCCTGTTGGTGAGAGCGTTCTTCATTGGGGATAAAATTATTTATTTTAGAATGCGTTCTTTGTTGGAGAGAATAATCCTATAATAGTTATCCTCTCTTAATTCCTCTGAAAAAATTTAAAGGTAGCCAATATGATATGTTTCCCCAATTTAATTGTTGGAAAAAAATTATATTGGCATCATAATTACATTGAGGTTGACATAATATATATTAGGGAAACCTAAAGGTCACCTCCCTCATTAAAGAGCGAGTTCAAGAGGTTTCTCACATTATGAGGGTTTGGGTGGTCCCCACCCTTAAATTCAAATTGGGTGTTTTAGATTCGGTGGTCCCCACCTATTAACACTCAAATGGGAGGTTTAGTTATGCTGGTCCCCACCTCTTAACATCCACATGGGAGTTTCAAAAGAAAATAAAATGTTACAAAATTTTATTTTATTTTCTTCTTTCATGAATAAGTGAAAAGCTAACTTCCACCCTTGACCTACCGTGGTCAGGGTAATGGTCTCCTTAAGAGACTATCAGTGTTGTGAGTTCAATGGTTCCCTCATATTTCAATTCAGAGAAATGGTTTACAAGTTACAAAAACCCACTCGCATATTTTCTGAATATACCAAAACAAAAGTCCAGAAATTCATTCCGGGCACACTAGGCCTTGGAATCACGCGCTGAAAATTTTCTCGGACTCATAAAATTACCATTTAATTAAAAAAATAACATGGAATTTCCCGGTCTTTAGAATAGGGTAGCTACATGAAACAAATATTCATGAACATGTTTCGATGGATGTGCCTAGATATCACTCCAATGCATTTGGTAATGTTTAGTATCTTGAGACATAATGTAAAATGGCCTTTGTGGTTAACATTGACTCATGTTCCATGTGCAACGGTCCTGGTGGTTATCCTTTACTCATGTTCCATTGGAAATAGTCTTGGTGGTTAGCCTTGAATCATGATTCTCTATGTGAAATGAGCCTTGAATCATGTTTATGTTGGATTGTATGTTTTTTACACATATCCAATGATATCATGATTACATATGTTATGATTTCTTATGTATATTAATGCCTTTTAATTATATTCCTTCTAATACATGTGTTATGATTTATTCATATGATTATTCCCTTACTAGGATTTTTAGATCATCCCCTTGTTCATGTATTCCTTAGGTTATCCTATACAGAAGTAAGGTATAAAATAAAGTTCAGATCTCATTATTTAGTTTAAATAAAAGATTTTTTTTCCCATATTTTCTTTTTTAGGTACCTAATCTTCTAAAGACACTAAACTTTATGATCCTTTGTGGAATTTGATGATTAAAATAATGTAATAATATGTTTAAAAGGATAGGTTCCTTATATTGACAAAATTTATTTTGATAATTGTAATACAATGTAAGTCCTCACATGACCTATGGGAAAAGATGCATAATATATATTAATGTGATTCAAAACATTGAGAATGCACCCAAAAAAATCCATTGTTTCATTCTTCAATCTGGTGAATATTATAGTGGAGTATATACATTGTTTTAAAGAAACCATCAATGATGTAAAGATAATAATGTGAATCCTTAGGAGGTTTGCACCCTAGTTCAATCCAAGAGTATCTATGCTTAAGGATAAATATCCGAAGGATCTTACATTGAACAGTCTTCAGAGTAATATTGTTGCATATGAAATGAGAAATGTTTATAACGAGGCTGTTAAAAATGGGAATTAAAATGAGGTGTGATTAAATGCCTTGAAGAAGCATACTATATTGGAAGATCAAAAATATTAATAGGTGTATGAATTAATGTTATTACTGTCCTCAAATATGAAAAGGTGAAATAATATTTTTAATTGGAAACTAACACTCATGTTATTTTGATGTGGAAAAGCTGAGTAACTTATAGAAATTATTCCCAATAATTTTCACGAGGTTTAAGAGGATGATGAATTTCCCATAAATAAATATTTATCCAATGTAAAAGCTAGTATAAATAATAAACAAAACTTATTCAATAAAAGTAACCTATTTTCATAGGATTAATATAGTTAAAAATAAAATGAGGTCAAATAGATCTTGGACTACAAGACCAAAAATAAGATTACTTAGTGGTTGTTATTGATAGTTCTCTAGTAAGGGAAGTGACCAATGATTTGGAGAAATAAAAGGAAGATCTGATCTCTAGGAAGAATTAGAGGATACTATTCGAGAGATAGATTTTTGTAGAGATACAATTAAGAAGTATAGTAGAGTTATTCATGATACCAAACTATGTTTTCAAAAAAAATAGAGGAGACGTCTAGGTTGAAGGTAAAAAATTATAATCTTAAATATGTAAAGATAGAAAAATTGGAGAAGTTCATTGAATATAATTTTTAAGAACATACTATGGTTATAGTTGGGTTGAATAACATAGCAAAATATCAATTCAAATGTGTGGAAGATCTTGATGAGTAAGTTGTTGGCTAGGGATGAAAAGTGAAAGACTATGAGAGACTCTCAACTCCTGATATGACATCAGAAAAGAAGATCCAACTTGAAACATAATGTTTGAAATTGGATCATGGAGGAAAAAACAGATAGAAAAAGTGTTGTTAGGAAAATCAAAGGCACGTTAGAATAAAAAATATGGTATATGGATTTATTACAAATAGAAAGAAGTGATGGTTGACTATAGAAAACAAGTATCCAATCCTTAATTGAAGGATGATTTGGGTATAAATCAGAATCATAATACTTAGAGAACCTAATATAAAACATTCATTATAGAAATACACACAAAAATTTACCTTCTATCAGGTATTATTTTTATAGAAATATGAGACATTCTAAATTTTTTTTGTTACATAGCTAAGTGGTGCCGAATGGGACAATAACAACAAATGCATCTAAGTAGAGATCAATATTCTATGCATTCCATTAATGGTTGAAATGGTCCATAAATTAATAATATATTGTCAATATTCAATTTATTTTATTCTATCATAATTATTTATTTTTTTAATTATAATGGTTTTGGGAGTTTAAGTTTAAAATAATTTGTTTGTGTGAATATTTTTTAAATTGATAAAATTGGGAGTTTAATTTAGTTATTTCATTTTGGAGTAATATGAATGGAGTGATACTGATTATTTTATATTTGGTTATTTTGAAGTATTAGAGAATAGAGTGTGACATTGAATGTCATGCTTGCTAAGGTAATTGTTAAATAATGTGGTGATTCGTGGATGATTTTTATAGATTCACTCCCAAGAGAACATAATGAAATGAAAAAGGTATTGGATATATAATAATAAAATATATCTTAGGATAAGATTTGGAAAATACACCAGTGATGCATAAGAATTAGACAAGATAGGGATATATTTGTATAATGAATATCTATACTCAATGTAACCATAATTATTCCCCTTCGTAACCATCATCTAGCACACCGTAAGCATCAAACATGCCCACATGTCTTCATAAACATTATAGAAGTCCACAATATGTATTTACAGGCATCAGGAAATCCAACATATGAAAGATTCTTGATCTATGTAAGTATGAATCCTATATGTGTAACCATGATTCACATGCTATGTATGCATAATTTTCCACCCACATACACATCATTTTGTCTTGTATAAGAATAATTTTTGTTGTGTATACATCATGCCTTTGATAAAATAAGTGGTAGGATGATGTGTTAAAGGGACTTCATAGGGATCATCTGTACTTAAAGCTAAGGATTTAGGATTCCACATCCGAATTCATGAAACCAATTTGAGTAGACTACAAGGATTATGGTATTTATGAAATTTTTATCAAGAATCAAATAAAATAAGAGACATATTTTTGGAGAATACATGATCGTGATGGGGATTGAAATTTAATAAATATGGAAACTATTTAAAAAACAAAAAAAATAGAATCTCAGAGTTTTGACCAGTGAAAATAGAACGAAACCAAATCTCTTAAAAACGAGGGTGATTCTGAAGGTGGAAATTGGTTCGATGGACTGTTCATACTGGAGAACCACACAGCTTAAACATAATGTTTTCATTTTTTTTACTTTTGGTTTTTTTCTTTGATTCTAAAATGTTGTATTCTTATTTTTTTCTATATTAACCATAAGATCAAGGGGTAAAACATGAATTATCAAGGAAGATAAGGAGATCCATTTTAATGATTGAGACCAACACTTGATGAATAAAACTCTTTTCTATTGATTGATTCTAGTTTTTAGGGATAGTTTGATACTTTTAATAATTTTATGTTTAAGATTTTAAATTTTTTATCTATTTACTAATTAGGTTGATAATTTTAAATCTCCCGCCACCCAATGTTGCTCTTATATGAAAGAAACATGGTATATTGGGTGGTGAGTGTTTATAAATTACTGGTGCATGTGAGAAGGCACTGTTTTTTCTCTAAATTTTCTAAGAGAACCAAAACAAAATTGGGTTTTACTTTGGTAGTTTAGGGAAAATTTACTATTTCTGTATCTCTAATACTTTTCACACACATGGGAGGGAGTTTTTACCAAGTATAATCACTATTGGATTAGTCTTTTCCATAATCTTTGAACTAGGGTGTTTGATAAATTAATTTTATAATATTTCATTTTTTATTAATATGAAGAGATGTAAAACTATTTTAAATACCATGATAACATTGAAAATCAAAATCCAGCCCAAAAACCATATATTTATTAATTATTATAGTCTTTAATATCTCATATCATTAATTTACATTTTTTTTAAAACTAAAAATCCCAAATGACCACTTTTTCTTGTATGAAAAATAATTTTTGAGAACACCACTAAACCATATGTTACCACTATAACTAAATTTAACATAGGAAAATAATTTTCTATACACCCCAAGATGGGATTGTGAAAATATTTGGTCCTTTATCAGAGAGGCAGTTCCAAAATTTTACATTCAATATTGCATGACTGATCTTATAATAATTAACTTTTATTTTTGAATCATAAATTAAAATAACTATAATAAAGAAATTGAGATATTAAAATTTAAACCTTAAATTTTAGGATGTTTCCTTGAAATACTAAAGTGAAAATTTTAGTGTTCACCTTGATCCTTCCATAGGGGTATCCAACCCCGACCATACCCTGAGAGACTTATGTACACCATAATTCATCAACCAGATTAATGAAATTTTCATGACTATTCTATATAATTATTTTGAAATTTATAATAGTAAAATAAAATTTATAAAAAATTTCTATGGTATTTCAGGTGGATACCTAAATAATTTAATAAAGGAGTTCACACTGGTCTGCTTCACTCTCAAACCAAGATGATTATAAAAAGATAAAGTCAAGTGGAGTGTATTCCCCTTTTAACTTGAAGGATTAGCTAAGTAATGGTTTTACAACATATAAGCTGATGAATTTCATGTATGGGATAACCTTAAATGATCATTTCATCAAATATTTTTCCCTACTTTCATAAGTAAAACCATGAATAATCAGTTTTATGAAATCATAAAATCTTCTTAAGAGACTCTCTATGATTACAGGGAGAGGTTTAAGAATATATTCACAAGTTTCCCACACCCCGCTATAAAGGAGCATCAACTCCTTATATTCTTTTATCAAGGATTTTTAGAAAATGATAGAAAAATTCTGAATGTATCATTGGTGGATATTTTATAGACAAATAACCAAATAAATCCATGTGAATGACTAAGAATATTTCCCAAAACTCATAATAGTTTGACAAAATAGGTACAAAAAACAAGAGGCATACATGAGGTGAGAACCTCTAGATCATCTCCATTTTTAGAATCTAAACATAAAGAGATAACCAATATTTTCAGACAAATGGATTTGAAAAAAACAAGTGAGAAACAAGAATCATCCATGTTATTTGGTTTATGTTCAACCCCTCACCATTTTACTGACTAGTGTTTTAAGGTACAAGGAACTGATAATTTTTTTGACACATTCTATCTAAGGAAATTCCAACAACTAGCTCAGGTATTGATATAAAATGCCAAATTACAATATAGATTTTGGAAAAAAATCTATCTATACCACCATCCCAAAACATATACCAATAAAAACAACAATTTTAATAGAAAAATCCACCATTCTAGAACCTGACACCTTTTAAAAAACTATACAAAAGAACCACAATCAAATAGTTATGTGCCCACATAATTCCAACCTAATAGGACCTATGAAAAACCATCATAAAACAAAAAATACTCTGTATGGAAGCATCTATGATCTAAAGATTATTACCATAGAAATAATGTTATGGAGTCGAATAATAAACATTGAAATCTGGTGGATAATTTATCCAAATTCGCTAGGAAACCACTATGCTAATATGTATCCAACCCTAAGGGAAATGTTATCATGGTGACCACAAGAAGAGTTAAGGAACATCATCCCCTATCCACCCCAGAATCTAAACAAAGATAAAATAACATGATGAAATTGAAATTGAAAATTTTGGGTGGATTTTTGAAAACCAGTCTAGGGAAGAAGAAGACAAAGAAGAATAAGAGAAAGATGAACTAAGAAGAAAGAGGCAATACATACCCTTTTAATGGAATAAAAGGGTGAATAAATACCTTCTACTCATATTTCCATCCATGATTATCTAATCCAATAAGAGCCATGATGGATTAGTTTAAATGAAAATTCTTGAAACATTCCTGAACATTGAGGTAAATATTCCCCATTTGTAAGCACTTCATAAAATTAAAAAGTACGATAACTTATTCCAGGCACTCTGCACTATGAAATGGATAATTGAAGTGAATAAAAGTGTTAATTTAGTAATAAGTGCCTCAAAACTAATTACAAAAATTTACCCACACAATATCAGGATCCAAAAAACTTTTCTATCCCTTGCACCATTGGTTCCATAGATTTTTCTAATTCTTTATGTTCCTCAGGTGCTTCTATTAAATTAATGCTCCACTCAGTGTTTACTTCTTTAAATATGGGTTCATTGAAGAATATAAGAGTGGTGGAACTCCATTAAAACTAATACATTAAATTATCAGTAGTATTCTTGGAAAATTTTCTAGTTAGAGTGAATTAATTAATCTTTTTATAAGACTTTTATGTGCTTAATATAGTGAAAGATAGACCAGTGAGTCACTCACTCATAATCTTGGGTAGACCTTAAAAAAAAACTATCATGGGGTGCGAAAAAATACTTATTTCATAGGTTAAATATATTATTAGTGGAAACCCTAGTGTTGTCTCCAGATAGGATTTCCCAAAAAATTAGTTGTCACATTCTTTAGAGAAAAATGGTGGTATTTTGAATTTTTTGGTTAAAAAACAAAGTAGTGAAATAATAGGTATAAAATAAAATTATGAAAGGATTATTAGGTCATGGTTGTATTTATAATTAAAATTATGTGATATTTATTAGATTATTGGATCTTATTATTAATTGATAAATAAAATTTTCGAAAATCATTTCACCTCTCACCCTTTATTGAATAGATTTTTTGAGGTTTAACTTAACCAATATCATTTTATAGGTCCACCCTCCTTCCTATGAGTAAAATTAAAAAAAATTAAATCATCCCTAAATAAAATAATAAATATATTATTAGGTTGTTTTATCCCTAATAAACTAATAAAGTCTGATTCCCCTTCCACAAGATCCAATAATCTCTAAGACCTCCACTACTTAGCACTTGCATATTCCACTGTATATATAATAGAACCACGTAGAGAGAGATTATGGACCACTAACCAAATTTATAAAAATAATCACGATTAAATAAAACAAAATTTTCTCTAATATTAAAAATATACATAGAATACTGAAACCATTTAAAAAAATAAAGACATTTTATTCAATGATGTTTGAAGACTCCAATATTAAAAAAGTAGAACCTTCCCTTAATCGATCACTCAAATGTTTAACCCTATATTCAAAGTTTAAAAAATATGAATTGGAAATAATAAGTCATTATAAAAAAATAGAAAATAATTAATAAATTATCAAGAGTTAATAAAAATTAACTCTCCATTATTAACTCTCAATTCCTAAAACTCTCTTAACTTCTTCATCTTTTAAGAGCTCTAGGTTCCTTGTCTTTCAGCTGGTCAAACCTATGAGTTGTAGTTTTCTTCTTAATCTACATGGAAACCTATAATAAAGTGAATTAATGATTATGTGAATTCCCAATGACTTGGATTTAAATGTAGATAATACTTATGGATACATGTCTATGGAATGATTGATTCTTATAGTGAGGTTTCTAAGACCAATATGTTGTTTATGATTCCCATGATGATGTTTACAAAGGTTGAAGAATTCTTTTATCTATTCCATAAATTGTTAATATTTAAGTTGATTACATGTTTATAAATCACTAAAAATCATTTTTATATAGCTAGATTATGCTTATGTAGATGAACATGATGTTCATGCCATCCCATAATGATGCTTATGGAGGTGAAGTCCATGCTTATGTAGCACTGAAATCATGTTTACACATGAATAATGATGATTATGAAGAATTTTTTAGTACTTTTATGATGTTTACAAATTGAAATAATTATATATTATGGTTATTCAATGTGTTATATGATGCTTACACAACATGAATTAATGCTTATGGTTCTAATTCCTTTCCCATTTATTCAATATTCCTTAGGAAATGATTCCATAACAATAATCTATACATCACCACTTCCTCTATGAACTATCTTATCTAAAATGAAATCTAGTTTCATATTATATTCTCTAAGACTCCACATTATAAAGATAAAGAATAATTAGTATCAACCCATTCATATTAATCCAAAAATCAAGAAGGTGAATTTAATTTCCAATTCCATTTTAAATAATTTTCACACAATCAAATGATTTTACACTTTAATTACAAAAATCATTATAAATTTATGAATAACTAAATAAAAATGAATAAAATGAATAAAATATAAAAAAATATCATGTATTTAAGAACTATGTAAACCTTTATTGAATACAACCAAGACTATCATCAATATGCATGAAGGAACCCTCACCATAGACTTTGATGTCAACGTTGTCCACCTCAACATATTTGACTCCACGAGTAACACTTGAAAATAATTCCCTAATCCCACAATCCCACATTAAATAGGATTAACCCAGTTTATATCTATGTTTGTTTCAAATGATCATATGTTCAGGGAAACACACACTGATTTAAAAAACTATGGAGAAAGAAAATGTTCAAGAATATATAAATTGTTTTTATAGTTTGAAACAATAAGTAACCCCAAAATTATTTGATGGATTTTATTGTTTATTTAATAATGAGGTAACTCATATTTCTTATTATGTTCATGAAATCGAAGAAATTGAAGTGAGAAATCCAAATCTAATTTCAAATTTAGAACAACGTGAAAATATGGAACTAAAAATAATTCCTAGTGATAATTCTTAACGGATGAAGAAAAAATTCCCCTAATAATTGTTTATAACCTACCCTAAAAACATGAACAAAAAATGGTTGAAATTTTATGGGAGAATGTGTAATAAATAGGTTGGATTTTAATATATATCCCATACATTAATCCCAAAATCTACAAGCATAAAATTATCTATAGGAAAATTCCAAACCTATTAAGAAAAAACCATAAATGAAGATGAATACCACCATGATAAATGATTTCAAGAATAAGTTAGAGAAATAGTTTTGAAGAAACCATCATCTGACCCATTTCATATTAACAATGGGTAATCCCCATTAAAAAGTTTCCCAAAAAATCTAGACCGACCATAGTGAATAATGATAAAAATGAGTTGATACCTATTAAAATTCATAATAGACAAAGATTTTTTATAGATTATAGGAAAATGAATATGGTCACTAGAAAGGACCATTTTTATCCCCTTTATTGACCAAATATTGGAGATATTAGCGGGACAAACTCACTATTATTCTCTAGATATATTTTTAGGTTATTTAGAGGTACCCATTTCCCTAGAGGATCACGAGAAGAGAAACATTACATGTCCCTTTACCACTATTACTTATTGGAAGATTCTATTTGGATTTCATAATTATCCATGTATATTTCATAGGTGTGTGGTAAGAATATTTTATAATCACATTAAAGACTTTGTGGAGGTTTTTTATATGACTTCACTAGTTTTGGAGATTATTTGGATCATTATTTAAAAAGCCTAATTTTATTTTAAAA
This sequence comes from Viscum album, assembly GCA_963277665.1. Classification (NCBI taxonomy): domain Eukaryota; kingdom Viridiplantae; phylum Streptophyta; class Magnoliopsida; order Santalales; family Viscaceae; genus Viscum; species Viscum album. The sequence goes on from OY728145.1 coordinate 488,622,099, forward strand.
CCTGAAGAAAACATTATTTGGTTTTGAACTATGAAAAGTATAATTTTATGGTGGAAATAGGAATAGTCCTTGGGCATGTCATTTTAAAAAACGTTATAGAGGTGGATAAGTCCAACAATTAAGTGATAAATTATTTAACCTTATCCCACTTGTGTGAAACAACATAGATCCTTTCTAGTAAATATAGAATTTTATTGGAGATTGATAATTTATTTTAGTATGAATTTTCTTCCCCTTTATAGGTTAATTTTTAAAGATAATAAATATGATTTTAATTATAATTTTAGGGAAGTATTTGATGAATTTAATAATGGACTAATCAACCCATAAGAGATGATTCCACCAAATTGGAAATAACCCTTTTAGTTACATTGTGATGATTTCAATAAAATAGAGAGAAAAATTATATCCTAAATATTTAAATAAAATATTAATAAATTTCTTATATATAAATGACACAAGATTATTCCCACATTAATTACACAACTATAGAAAACAAGTTCATAGTTTCTATCATTGATTTAGATAAATTCAAATATTAGTTTCTAGGAACTGAGTTTGTATTTTTTTCTTATTATAAAACCATTAGGTACTTGATGAAAAAGAAATAATATAAGACTAGGTTTGTGATTTGGATAGTGAAAATTAAATAGGTCAATATGGATGTTAAATAAAAGAAGGGATATGAGAACCAAGTTGATGATTGCAATAGTACATTTCCCAATATAATATAAGTTGTGATTACAGACCAAGAACCAGTGAATGACCACATTATAGGAGAAAAATCTTACATGGTTGAAGGATAAGTGCCTTAGTGTGATGACATGGTCAAGTTTATAGTAACTTCTCAAGTCACATATAACTTAAACCCTTAATAAATTCCAAGGAACTAATATGAATTAAAAGTTTACCTTTGGAAAAATCATTATCTGTTTAAAATCTGTAACAAATAAGTGATAATAATATTCTTACCTAGGAGTTAAATACAATTTGTTTTATAACTTTTCTAAAATATAACTTTTTGAGGAGAATTTGGACACCAAATGACTAATAGGAAAGTTTTATAATTATAAATTTATTTTCCAATATAGTTTAATCATAAACATGAATTTGGTAAAAAAATTGAGAAATTTTAATTCACTGGAAATATCTCCAAGAGATAATAAATACCATAAAAACCAATATGATATTTTGATATTTTTGGATCATAAGAAAAATATATCATGGTAACCTTTACGATGTAATTTTTTAAATCATAAATTTCTCTATTACTTCATTATGTTTTAAAATGTGTGGAATCTATGTCCACTAAAATAGATGATACTAATACTATGTGTTCTTTTGTTAGGGTTAACTGTTTATAGGTTTGGAGCCTCAATATCCAAATTTTATGATAAATGAATCAATTTTTATAATAGGTCAATGTATGATTTTATGAGGAGGTATGTAGTGAATCATAATATATACACACCCTACCATCGATAGAAAAATAGGCTACATGAAATCTCAAATAGATAAATCTATGTTATTTTGGAGAAAACATGTTGTGCACTATGTTGCATTTGTGGTCAATAAGATGTAAAGGATTGAATGGATGACAAGGTGTGTCAATATGTGTATGACAAAGGAAGTGATGGTGATGGTGATGTTGTCAATAAGGTGTAAATGATTGAATGGATGACAAGGAGTGTCAATATGTGAATGAAAAATGAAGGGATGGTGATGGTGATGATTGGAGAATGACCATGGTACTAAGAAGCATGTCAATTAGGAGAATCACTAAGTGGTATAGGAGGTAATGGTTGAAACATTCTCCATATGAAATCAGACGATTATAGAGATGATCTTTAGTTCAAAGAACTTATATCAAGAAGATACAATGTCACAACATTGATAGAAGTCCATGCATTGTCTTTACAATGCATGAGGAGATAAAGGTGATCCATCCACAATTACTAAGTGGTTGAGGGATGAATTGAAGGAGATCCATCCATCTTACTAAGTGGATGAAGTTAAGATGAACCATCCACAGCTACTAAGTGGATGATCCATCCATCTTACTAAGTGGATGAAGTTAAGATGAACCATCCACAGCTACTAAGTGGATGAAGTGGTTTGAAGAAGACCATGCACTATCTCTTAGTGAATGAGGATTTGAAGATGATCCAACCTCATCTATGATTGGATCAAAGAAGAACATTGAAGATCAAGTGATTTATGATTAATAGTTGATGAAGATACTTGAGAGATTCTTGGGAATTCAATATCTTAATAGGAGAATAAGAAGAGATCTTAATGATGATAGATGGAGTTCTTAAGAAGATGGAGAAGTGAAGAAGAGGAAAATGGCTTGAAGTAGACTTGTTCCTACTTGGTTTAACCAAGTATACAAGGTGGAGCTTATGTAAAAAAATGGGGCTTGCCCACGAACTAGCTACCCAAGTTTCAACCGAAGGAATATGCGGGACCACAAGGGGTCGACCGCACCCATGAGGAGGCTTAGGTAGAGCCAGCCCGAAGGAGGTCGGGCCATGTAAAAGCCCGAGCCACGCGGAGGTCAAGCCCGCGCAGTGTGGGCGCCAAGGGCACGCCCGTGGAGGAGCATAGTAGGCACTAGAGCGCGCCCGCAGGAGAACCGGTGCGGGGCGGCACCGGAGGGGGGAGAGGAGTAATCTGAGCTGTGTTCGGGAGGATCTGTTTGTTAAACCGTGAAAGAACTGCGACGTGTTTCGATGTGGGATGAGTTTCTAAAACGCGTAGGAAATCCTAGAAACTCATCCAACCACGCGTCTGATCGCTGTCGTCCAGCTCATTCGCGGTGCTGCATTATAATCCCGACTGTCCGCGATCATTAAACGTGGATTCAACATCCGTGGCATCGTCTCCTACCTCTCGCCGAGCCGAGGACACCCTGTGATTCCTCCTGCGAACTAGAAGCACCCGAGCGATGGAAAAGAAGCTCCCGACCTCCTCTGATAAAGATGAGGCCTTCATTGTGTTCATCTCCCCTTCATGAACACATGCATGCGTTAAAATTTGCATGCATGAAATGAGATAAATAATTCGAACGAGGCCGAAGCCAACAGAGTTGCGAGGCAGTGTGTTCTTGCATGGATCGGTCTTGAAGAAGGTTTCCATGTGTTCATAGATGCATGCACATGAAGGAAGGTGAATAAGAATGGACCCGCATTGAATAGAGATGAAAAACAAGATTTTAATAAAATATTGAAATCCCAAAGTTTGTGGGAAATCATGATTTAGTAATGCGAAAGATCTGATGCATCCTATGCCTACAAAAGGAGGATCTGATGCCTTGAATAAGGTTGCTGATCAGTTGAGAAAAACAGAAGTCCCACGAAGCTCTTGAGCATCACGAAGCTTGAAGCTCTGCGCACCACATGCACGGCAGAACAGCCCGGAGCCACCCGAGGCTTCGAGATTTCCTTTCGTGCTACCCCTACGTGGAATAAGTGAAGAGAAGGCCTCCATGCACACTCCCCTTGTGAAAAAAAGAAGAAGCCGAGCCGCACCGTGCGAACTTGCGCGCCCGCTGCCCACAACACTTGTGAGGTAGCAAGTGGCCGCACCCTGCGCGCCCTCAGTGCCCGCGAACTCACGAAATAGGAGGAAGCCACCGTGCCACCTATTCGGTAGGATGGAGTTTCTGCACTTGCGCGGCAGAAGGAGTTGTCGTGCCACCTACGCGGTAGAAGCTGTCGCACCCTGCGCGATTCAAGACAGGAGTTAGCCGCATCCTTACGTTCCCTCCTTTCAAGCGGTGCTGAATAGGAGAAAGGCCACACCCACATACTTGGGTTTTTGTGTGTGTGAAAAGTTGAGATAAAGGCCACAACACACCTTGGTTGTGTGTTTTCAATAGGAGGAAGGCCACACCATCTTTGTGTGTGTGCGCGCAAAGAAACAAGAAGGCCGCAGCCTTGTATGTGCACAAGTGAAGGAGGCCATACCTCTTTTGTGTAACCAAGTGAAGGAAGAAGATACATGCATGTCCATGAATGTATGAATAATTGAACAAGTGGGTGAACACCTTTAGAAGAAAGAGAGAAGGAGAAATTCACACTAAATAACAACACACAATTTGGGTGTGTGTGAAAAAAGATATTACACCCTTTGAGGGTTTATCACACCAAGAAGAAAAGGGGAGAGCATGATTGCATTCATGCACATGAACACGTAAAAAAAGTTTAAATCAGTGTGTGTGCAGTTGAGAAGTCCAAGAACAAAGGTTTTTGAAGATAATTGAGAAGTCATGCAAACATTTCATGAAGATTCAGAGATTCCGAGTACAATAGGAAATTAAATGAATTTACTCCTTTGAAGCTACAAATTATGGGATTTGGAATAAAAAAATATCATTACAATACTCAAAAAACATTCTCAAGATTTGAATCATGCTAGACTTCTTAACAAATAGAGGATGGAATAACCTTATGTTCAGTCCTTCATGAGGAAACTTCCACCTTCTTTAAGTGGAACCTATGATATTACTGGTGATGAGAAATGTATTAGTACCACTTTGAAGATATTTTCCAATACCCAGTGTTTAGAACATCAAAAATTTATTTTTTTATCAACTATTTAGAAGGTGAATCATATCAATGGTGGGATCTTATTAAGAACACAATTCAACATGATGAAATTTACTCCATGGATTAGGATGATTTCAATAACATTTTTTTCAATAGTTTATATCCCTGTATTATCCATAAAATTAGGGATATGGATTTCATTGAGTTAATGAAAAAGGATAATGAATATTTTGGTACCTATGAGGATAATTTTACCCGACTCGCGAGTTATGCTTCTGGTATTATCATCCAACCTGAAAGTAAGGTTGATCAATTATTTAGTGGCTTAAAACCAAGTATCTAGAAGATATTATCCACAATATACTTCAATATCTATAAAGATATAGTTCAAGGTGATATTAGGATAGAAATAGAAGTTGGAGTTCTATATCAATATCATGGCTTTGAAAAAAGGAAGATGAAGTTCAAAGGAAAATATAAAAACCATGGAGAGAAGAAGATGATTTTTTCTTTAAGCTCAATGTGTGGGAAGAAATGTGAATGAAATTTTCTTAAGGGGACTAGTAAATGTTTTAAGCATGGAAAGAAGGGACATCAAGAAATTTATTACCAAATAAATAGGAATAAGTTAGATAATTATGATAATAGAGGGAAAATTTCATAGAATACACCACCCACAATCCAGTGTTTCAAATGAAATGAGTATGGGCAATATGATAACTAATGAAAAAAAAATATGAAGGTTAATGATGATTATCGATGTCAGTAACCTCTAGCACTACTAATGTCATATTTGACTATTGATCTACCCATTATATCATATTTAATGAATTGTATAAGCGTGTCAAGACTCCACCCAAACTATTATATGTGGAATTATTATTGAAACACCCTAATTGTATGATGATTTCATCTCAAGTATATGATTCTTATCTATTTTATGTTTGTGGGAATGTTCTTCCTAAAAATATGTTCATTCTTCCTTTGGTTGATTTTGATGTTATCTTATGAATGGGTTGGATTTCTCTACATTGATCCCACATCAATTATTGAGGAAGGGATAAAACATTTTGACAATCTAAACCATCCTATGTACAACTATCAATGTGAAGATAAGTATAAACTTCTAATGGAGATTATATAAATTGTATTGGTCTTAATTTCAATTTATAAGGTGTGTTTATCTCAAATGGTAATAGAGAGACTTTTCATTGATGATATTCCTAATTTTAAGGAATTTATTGATGTCTTTCTGGATTAGTTTCATAGTCTTACAACTAAACATAGTTTTGAATAGGAATCATTCCCGGTTCCAAACCAATTTCAAAGAATCCCAATATAATGGTCCCAATTGAGCTACAAGAATTAAAAAAGAAACTCTAAAAGAACCTTGACATGGTATTCGTTCATCCAAGTGTTTCACCATGGTGTGAACCTTTTCTTTTTGTTAAAAAAAATGTATCAATGTGAATCTTCATTGATTATCATGAGTTCAACAGGATCATGATAAAGAATAAGTATGCTCTACCTTGTATTGATGACCCATTCAATCAACTACATGGAGCTCAATAATTTTCCCAGATTGATCTTCATTCTAGATATCATCAATTGAGGGTGAAGAATGAGGATATACCCCAGACAACATTCCATACAAGGTATGAACACTATGAATATATAGTGATGCCATTCGGTCTTACTATTTACCCCACTATATTCATGAATTTAATGAATAGAGTGCTTATAAACTACCTTGAATAGTTTGTGGTAGTTTTTATAGATGATATTATTATCTATTTAAAGATAAAGTAAGATCATGAAGATCACTTGATAATTTTACCAAAGACCTAAAGGAAAGAGAAACTATATCAAAAATTGAAAAATGCTGAATTTTGGTTGAAAATGGTTTCATTTTTGGGTTATATAATCTCAAGAGATGGTATATCTGTAGATCCATAAATGGAAGAAGCTAATGAATGTTGTCCCTAACTAGACACAATGAATGATATATGTTATTTCCTTGGATAAAATTGATATTGTCGATGGCTTTTCATAATTTCTCACGACTATCTAATCCTTTGAAAAAGTTAACTCAAAAGGGATCCATGTTTTTACATAAAGTCGAATGTGTGGAAAATTTCAAGGAACATAAGAGAATATTAGTCAAAATACCTATTCTTACATTACCATATAGTGGATAAGGGTTTGTAATCTATATTGATGCATCCAAGAAGGGATTGTTATGTGTTATTATGAAGAATGGCATTTTTTATCTTATACCTTAGGAAAATTTATGGTTCTTCAGAAAATTTACCCAACTCCTGATTTAGAGTTAGCTATTATAATTTTCACATTAAATATATAGAGTAATTATATTTATGGAAAAAAGTGTGATATATATACCAATAAAAAAATTTTAAGTACATATTTAGACAAAAAGAGTTAAATATGTGCTAGAGAATATGGTTGGATATGAGTAAAGATTATGACTACACAATACATTACCACTTTGGGAAAGAGAACAAGGTGGTATATGATTTTAGTCAAAAGGATTATTCTAGATTATCCATGATGAAAAGACACAATATTTATGGATTTTCAAAAGATGGATCTTGAAATTAAAAAGGAAGGTGAATTTTCAACCATCTTTCCTTGTGAAGATTAAAGTGTCACATAAAGAAGATGTGGAGATGAAAAATAAAGAGACAAATATTCCTATGTTTAACCTTGATCATGATGGAATGATAAGTTTTAGGAGCTATTTATGTGTTCCATAGATTCCATAATTGAATAATGAGTTGTTAGAAGAATATCATAGTTATTAATTTTCTATTCACCTTGAAGGTATGAAGATTTATATAGTTTTTAAATAATAATTTTGGTGGGATGGAAAGAAGAGTGATATCTAAGAGTTTATATCTCAGTGCTGGGTATGTAAGTAAGTTAAGGATGAAATATAACTGTCTAAAGGTATGTTACATCCATTTCCTATATCGTAAGGGAAATGAGAAAAAATCACCATGAATTTTTTCATCGGACTCTCCAAAATGTAGAAAGGCAATAATGATATATGGGTTATAATTTATTTCTTTACTCAGTCATCACACTTCATCGCTATCAGATACAACATCACTCTAGTCATCTTACCAAGACAATCATTAATAAAGTGGTAAGGTTTCATAGAGTACCAAATTCTATTGTCTCTGATATGGATTTGAGCTTTATCTCAATGTCTTGGAAAGGTATTCTGTAAGATCTTAATATGAATTTTATTTTCATCATTGTATATCATCCTTAGATAGATAGTCAGTCCAAGAGAACAATTTAATCCCTAGAGGATATGTGGAGGTCTTATTTTTTGAATTTCAAAGGTGGTTGGTATCATCACATTCCTATAGTTGAGTTTTCTTAAAATAATAGTTTTCAGTCACGAATTCATATGTTTCTTTATAAATATATCTATGTAAATACATTTAGATCTCCAACATTATATAATGAAGTTGTTGGAAGAAATATATTGGGACCTATGATAGCTAAAGAAATGAAAGGGAAGTTTAAAGCCATTCAACAGCACATCAAGGGAGATTAGAGTTAGAAAAAAAATTATATTGATAATCACCAACATGATATAGAACTTGAAGTTATAAGTAGGTTTTTTTTAATAATTTCTCCATGGAATAAGGTTATGAGATTCAGAAAGAAAGGGTAATTGAGCCCTAGGAATATTGGTCCCTTTGAAATTATTAACTATATCGGGAGGGTAGTCTATCAAGTGGACCATACACCAAACCATTATCATGTCCACGATGTGTTCCATGTATATTTACTAATGAATTACATACCTGAACATTCCCATCTACTAAACTCATAGTTCATACGATTAAAGAAAGATATTTCTTAAGGGGAACAACTAGTGGAGATTATAGATCATGAAAAGAAAGTTTTTTATGGAAAAAACCACCAGTTTATAGAATCTATGTGGTAACTTTAGGATATAATCATATAGAATTATACTAATTTTTTATCAAAGTGAGAAATCTTGAGGGATAAATTCATTTTAAGTTGGTAGAATGTAACACCCTATGTTTTTGTGAGTTAATCTGAATAAATTAAATTTATTTGATAGATTTCATTATTCAAACCCCCAATTTATGTTTTTTCTCCATGAAATAATTAGTTAGATTTCATAAAATGAAATAATAATTTAATCTTTCACTACATGAAACACTAGGTTCGCTTGCGTTACACACAAAACTAAGTCTAAACAAAACTATAATATATTAATAATATAGTTGTACAAAATGACTATTATAACATAGATGTTAAACATAGCAAGATGAATAATAATAACTAATTCTTAAATATTAATTATAATAGTTTTATATAAATAAAAAATATTTATAAAAAAGTACTTAATTTTCAGTAAAGTCTTTATATGTTTTGAAAATATTATTTTCTCAAAAAATGCATTTTTTTATTTTTAGGAATAATAATAAAATTAATTTTTAATACTTTTATAAAATTAATTTGACAAAATAAACTTAATTTTTAAATTTATCATTTCAAAATTAATTTAGGGTGATTTTTTTGGTTTTTTTCTAAAATGTTTCATGTTTTGATGAATAGTAAGAAATAGTGAATTTTATAAAAATTGAATTTTATTTTAATTTATATATAAATATAAATTATATTTTAAATTAGTTTTAAAGTAAAATATGTTCAATTATATATCCATTAATCTAATTTTGGTCATTGGAATCAATTTTTTTAAAAAAATTAAAATAAAAACTTTATAAACTTTTGAACATTTTCCCTTTAAAACACCACTTTCTCATTGCGTCTGTGAGATTAATTGTAAATTAAAATTTTTAACTTATGAAAATGGAATTTGGAGAAATAGATTCTATTTTTTTAATAAAAATAATTTATATTATCTAATGATGTCAATATATTTTTTGACCCAAAAGAATAGTTGAAATAATAAAAATTAATTACATCGGTTAAGGTAAAAATGGGTTTACCATGGGTTAATATAAAAATATAGGGGTTAAAATGACATATAAATTTTTTTAAAACTATTTTATAGACTTATTTAGAAATATAACCTTACATGATCTAAAATAGACCATTATTTGAGCCTTGTGACATGAAAATAATGTGGATGAAATTCTTTCTTTTAAAAAGTACAAGTGTGCCACTCACCTCACATTAAAAGGCCACAACCACTATTTTCATCTTCACTCCTTCAAACATTTTTTTAGGAAAATTGCTAAAAAAATAAACTCTCAAATTTCTTTCAATAATAATACTATCCTTATTTGGGATATAAATCCAACTGAGTAAGGATTTTGGTGCAATCTTAAGGAGGATGCCCAAAGAAGAGGTAACGTTCATCAATGACTGTTTATGTTTTATTTATTACTCCTCCTTCTTCAATTATTATTATACAATGATTATATAATAGAATAAATATCTTACATATATTGGAATTTTTTTATGTTATGATAATGTCCTACAACTATATCCACTTCCATCAAATGAATATGAAATCATCATTTGTGTGTACGACTGATTACCACCTCCCAAACATAGGCCATCTATTTTTCCATCACCACCTATAAAGTATGGACATAATGATGTATTTATTGTTTATATAAGTGATATATATGATATTTTTATTCTTTTTTAAAAATTATATCACGCATACCTTCATAATTTCTATGATGGGGGAATATGATAACGTCACTCCTCTATATGACAGATCACTACCTCGCGAAGCGATGTGATTCATTCACACTTTATATAGAAGGTATTAAGGATAGTTTTAATAAAAATATGTGATATATTTGGCATAAAAATTATTATTTAATGACAATATATTTCATTAACTTTTCTTTCTTTAAATCTAACAATAAAATGGAATTTTCATTCATTTGTATGTATGACCTACCATCTCCATGAATAGTGTATTTCATTTCCTATCACTAAATTTTATGGATCACTAGAAATAAATATATGATGATTATATATGATATTAATATAATGTTTAAAATTATTGATATGATTAAACATTTATCTAAGTAATATGACCAAAACTAAAAAGTCAAAACCTACATGAAAAACAAAAATTTTATTTCTTGAAACATGACTTTAACAATGAATTATTAACTAAAAGGTAAAAAAATGTCATAATAATATCATTTATGGTATGGTATATATAAATATGACACATTTAATAGATACATACTATAATTATATTTATTATAAAGTAATTTTTAATTATTATAACAGAATTCAAGACTTAAGGAAAGAGATTTCTAGTCTCTCTTTTTTTATAGGAGACATATAAAAATTCACCACTTGTTCCTTTTGTGGGGTGTATATACTACCAATTTGACCTGTTATATCATGAATATAATATTTTATGATATTTAATATTTAATTTTATGTTATTATTTACAAGGGATTATGATTTAGAAGATTACCAAAGAGGTAACAGATTACTATCTAACGTTTTCACTTCTGTGAGAGAGATTCCATATTCAAAACCTATTTATTTTATGTGGTGTATATAATACCCACTTATTTATTTTTTATTATTATATTTAAAATTATGAGGATTTATATATCAATTTTATTACTTCTATTTCATGGGGATTACATTTTAAAAGTCAGTAAAGTAGTAAGAATGTTTTGTCTCAATTTTTCTTCATGGGACATACGTTATGTTATACACCTATATTCTTTAATGAGGTGTATAGACATATAATTTGACAAATAATATCATAATTTTATTTATCATAATTTTATTTTAATTTCCATTATATTTTATTCTTTCATTGGGCTTAAAATTCAAAGGAACCAAAGTTGTAATGATTTTATATTACAATCTCATCATTTAGTGGGATTGTTTATGATTATGCTTATAATAATAAAATATTATGATATATATATCAAGAAACACATTAATTTTCATATACTATGGTTATTCATGATATTTTAATGTAATAGAACCATTTTCCCACCCATTGGAACTTAAAATAATTGGTAAAATGTTTTTAAAAAAATACATCTTTATTTATCTCTTCAATCAGAAATCCATTTTCTTCCAAAAATATGTTTTATAAAAATATTTAAAAAATATTTTATTTTTATCCAATAAATTATTATTTTTTTACCCATTTTTTACTTTTCTTACAATTTTTTTAGAATGTAATCTTCATATATTTTCTCAAAACAAAACATGTTTGGATTTTACCAAAAATGTGTATGGAATATTAGTTTTATCATGCACGACATGAAAAAAATTCTCATTATCATGATCATTATTTTATTTTAAAATTAATTTATATATTTTTAGGTTATTTTCAAATAAAAATATTTTAAAAATGTTTTATGTTAAAAAAATGTTTTTCAAAGCTGAAAAGTTATTTTCCTTGAGAAATGTTTTAAATGATTGATCAAATTCATTTTCCATCTAAGATAAAACTCAACAATGTTACCTATGCCTTAATGGGGATATGATACAAGGATACCATTCTTAGTCTTTCTATGAATGATTTATGTTTATGTTTAAATTGCGTTTATGAAACCCATTTATATTCCTCTCATTATACCATGATAAAATTCTTATGAAATATTATCCTTTTTACATGGTTAATGTTATGATCAAATAACCAAATGATCATGAAACCTATCTCTTTTCTATAAGTTATGATATAATGATTTTTTTATGAAAACCTATTCATTTCACGGGTTATGATATGATGAATATTTTATGATCTTGTGGAAAAAATATATATGGTTTTCATTATGAGATGTGTGGGACCTATATACGCCTCTAATTAATTAGGTAAATATTTATATCTCAGGTGATATACATGACTGGAATAGGGAGTGAGCCCCATTAAGTAAGGGACTCTTCCTGGTATGATGGTCTAAGGAATGAACATTGACTAATATGATTATTTGGGGAGTGAAACCATTCCAATATTATTTCCTATTCAATAAGCCTTTAATAATATGGAAATGATTTTCTATGTTTATGTATACGCCAAAAAGCTATTTTTCTACCAATTTTGTACTCTCATGTTTCTTATTTTTCTATTCCCTTATGGTTCATGTCTTATAAACTACTAATCATTATTCTATGAATCAATATTATGAACTTTGATATGAAGGGTATGGTTTTAAAATGATATGATCATGTTCTTATACCCATAGGTTCATGTTATTCTTATATATATCCCTTATTTACCCTTACTGAGCATCTAATCTCAATATTTCTTATGTCTATTTTACCGATGTTATGAAGAAATGTATTACATATGATATTTCTAGAAAGGATACTAGTTATAGAGATCATAGTGTGAGATTATTTAGTTTACCTATGATACAATTTTTTTTAATTATATGTTTTCAAAGACACTAAACTATTACAGTACTCAGTTGTGTGTTTGTGTAATGTAATGAATATTCAAAAAAATGATGTAATATCTATGTATGATAACCCCATGTCTCTATATCATTATATTTTTTTATTTAAAAATTTATAACTCTTAGAAAAATAAATTTCTTCAGAAACATAGGTTTTTTAGTCATGAAATTATTTTATTAAAATTTTATTATTATTTATTTGGAGTTAATAAATAAATTTGGGTTAAGAAAACAATTTCAAACTATATTTCATTATGTGGTTAATCTTATTCATACCCAACAATTTAATGACTATGTTCTAACATCCATAATATATTATGGTTTATTTAGACTTAGGGTTTCATCTTATGAAAGTGATCATATAATTCAAATTTATTTCAAAAAAACCAATAAAATCCCATTGTGTTTCATTATAGCTCCATTAAAATGAATTTATTCCTTAAAATTTATTCACACTAATTAAAAAAGTATGGTATTTTTACTTTATAACTTCCCCAAGTTCCCAAGTAGCATCCTTGAATTTCTAATTTCTCCAAAGAGCTTTCCCCAGGTGATTAGTCTTTTTTAGTAGAGCTGTATCACCATGATCTAGGATTTTTACATGTTTTTTTTCATAAGAAATATCATTATCCAATTGTATATTCTATGATTTCAGTACATGTGAAGGATCAGGTATGTAATTTCTAAAAAAAGATTCATGGAATAAATAATGAACTTGAGAGAGGATTAGTGGAAGCACCAAGAGATATGCTACTATACATAATCAATCAAGAATCTCGAAGTGTAAAATATACATATGGATCTGTTTTTTATTATTTAAAAATATCATAACCTTCTTACATGGATAAATTTATAGGAATACCTTCTCACCAACTTTTAATTCGAAACCTCACCCATGATTTTCTGAGTAAATATTATATCGTCTCTAAGCTATATTTATGTGCTACTGAATAAATATAACCTTATCTACCATTTAATCATCTAGATCAGGTCCCAAATAGTATCCATTATCAAACTTTATCCTATCATGTCAGAGTTATTTACTTATTTTCATAGAGGGATTCATAAGGGATAACTAAATCATTGATTGAAAGATATTGTTATAAGAAATTTTTACAAGAGGAATGTTTTTATCCAAACCACCTTTGAAATTACGAGAACATGATCATAACATATCCTCCAGGGTTTGAATGGTTCTTCCAAAATAACCATCTATCTATGGATGGTAGGAAGTACTGAAACACAAATTCGTATTCAGTGCTTGATAAATACTTCTTCAGAACATTCAAGAAAACCATGAATCTCAATAATATATTGTAAAGTTTTTTTTACTCCATGTAAATTTTCCACATACTTAATGTATATCTAGATAAGTTAATAAAGAGGTAAATATTCACTGATATAAATAAAATTTATCCACCTTAAAAGGTGAAAGACTATAATCTAAATATGATTATTCTATTTAGATGTCATGGGGAGTCCTATGATGAAATTCATGGTGAAATTTTCCAATTTACATAGAGGCGTGTGTAATTGTTGTAATATACCCTTATAATTCTATAAATAAGCTTTAACTTATTGGCATACCAAGCACTGGGATACATATATAATAATACATCTCTTCACATTATTGAACAAAAAATTATTTTAAATGATTCTATACATCTGTATAATTCTATGATAAATAGATAATGATGAGCCATGATCTTCATCTAATAGAACATTCTTTAATTATGGTATAATATGAACACATAATTTGTTCCTAAAACTTTTCATTCCATAAAAATAAAGGTTGAACTCATGAATATTTTTCATCTTCATTTAAATATCTATGTCTTCTTTATATAACTCTTTAATATTCACAGAGATATATGGTTAACCACTTATTTGGGAATGATAATATTTCTCCCCTTCCTATAATATTTCAAGGTCCAACTATTTAGAATCCATAAATTATGGATCTTATATTATAATAGTAATATATAATATAGAATGATAATTTTGACTCAAAACATCACCCATTTTGTTTGATTTTGTGGTGGGTAATGTGTGGTGAAGTCATAATATTTAACAAAATCCAGCCATCTTCTATCCAAGTAATTAAAATGTTTCTAGGTGAAGATATTATTTTACCTTTTAATATCATTATATATATCACACCTTCATCTATAAATATAATTACTCCATATCTTAAATTCAAAGATTACTACTAATCACTCTATATCAAGGGATATATAATTCTTCTCATGAACCATTAATTGATGAGTGTCACAATCTATCCCCATGCCATCATATAAAATAAAACATAATATTATCTTATTATATTCATCAAAATCAATAAAAAAACCTTGTAAACGATAAGGTAGTGTGAGTACAAGTGCAATGAACAACTTTATATTCAGCTACTTAAAATTTTCTTCACATTCATCAGTCTAAAGGAACTTGAATCCCTTCTATGATAACTTGTTGAGTGGAGTTGATAGTCATGATAAATTCTTTAAAAAGTATAAATAATATTCATCCAATCCAAGAAACTATAGATCTTATTCATAGTTGTTATTTTATAAAAATGTTCAATGACATCCATCTTAGAAAGATCTACTAATATACCCTTTCTTGTGATCACCTGTCCCATGAATGATACTCTATGTTACCAAAATTCATGCTCATTGAATTTGGAATATATTTTATCCTTACTTAGGGTTTTAAACATAATTATTAAGTGATCATAATTATCTTACTTGAAATTGGAGTATATAATAACATATTCTATGAAGACTATAACCAATTTATTGAGATAATATCTAATGTATCTATTCATTAAATATATGAAGATTGCGGGGGAATTTTTAATTCCAAATTTAATCACTATAAATTTATAGTTTCCATACCGCATACACAAGGATGTATTAGGTATGTATTCACTTTTTATCCTCAATTGATGGAATATATAAGGAAGGTGAATCTTTGATATGTATTATGATCCACATAATTTATCATAAATGCATTAATATGGTCCAGAGGATACTTATCCTTGATCTTGATCTTGTCAAGTTCATGATAATTAATAAATATTCATGTTGATTTATATTTATTATTATGAGAATAATAGGTTCACTCTATGGTGGTGAAATTGGTTGAATAGATCACTTATCATGATTATCCTGGAGTTTCTTATTCAATTCATGAAACTCAATTGGGGCCATTCTATGTACAATCTTTGAAATAAGTGTAACACTAGGTATGAGTTCTATTAGAAACTCAACTTCATGAATCAGAATAATTATACCAATGAATTTATAAAACACATAAAAACTCCAATTTAATAGGAATATATTTGAGTTTGAGTTTGAGTTTCCCCTTAACCATATGAGATAAATTATGCTTATGAATAATAATTAATACCAATAAAATGGAATTTATTTCCATTAGAAGATCATATTCATATTCACACCAATAAATGATTACATGTTCATTTAGAATATTAAACGTGACTTCAATTCCATGATAATTGATATGATATCTATAAAAGGAGAGCCAACCCAGTCACAAAATAACATGAAATTATACTAGAGATAGAATACCATGATTTTTAAGAAACTCATTCACATAAAAATCAATCATAGAAGAATCAAAGACCTACAATGAAATCATTATAACATTTGGAGTTTTTATTTCTAATTCAACATTTAATCATTATAATGGTAATGTGGTAAACTTAATAAATTCTTAAAATAAAAAATACTGGAAATAAATTTAATCAAATGATACATTAATAGTTTTAGAGTGGATATAAGTATACTTTTCACCAATGTTTTGTAAAGACCCGCAAATTTCAAGGAATTTTTTTTTTCTTAATTTTCTTTGGAATTTTACAAGAGCGCAGCTTCAGACGGCACCTGATTCCGAGGCCCGGTGTGCCCGGAATCAATTTCCGAAGTTTGGCTCGGGTACGTTCAGTGAACGGACGAGTGGGTTTTTCTATCTTTTGAACTGGTGCCCGGAATCGAATTCTGAGGGCACCGATGAAATCGCAGCGCCGGTATTTGCTTAGAAACGCCTCTTCCGGAGTTGCGTTTGCTCAACCGTGGTTTTAAAAATTTTGGGCTTTAAGTCGGAAATAAAATAAAGGTTGTGCGACAACTTTATTTTATTTCAATTAAGCCGCTTGGAAGTCACTTGGAAGCCACTTGAACTGAGTTAAAGCGGATAGGGTGCTATTAGGAAATACCCTACCCCTTGGTAGGATATTTGTGAGGTGGGGCCCGCACGAGCCCCGCCGTTTCATTCGCTAAGTAACGCACCCGCGAAAACCCGTCAAGTAACTGAAAAGTCAACCGACGCGTTTTCCTTAATTCTTAACAGACCATTTAATTGGGCGGTTTATTTCGTGAATTAAATGGGTTGTTTCATTCGTTGAATTAATTCAACGAATTTAATGGGTCGTTACTTACGCGTTTGCGTTCGTTGGCAAATTAATAAAATAGACAAACTTGTCTATTTTGGAGGATTGCTATCGTTGTGCGAATTCTCTTAGCCTCCGCCCTCCTCGCGAAGAACGCGAAGAACGCGAAGAACGCCGGCGACCGGAATTCGACGAGCTCTACCCGCGACGTTCTTCGGCGACGCCTCTTCTTCCGCGGCCGATCCTCGTTCGACAACTAAGGTGAGAAACGGATCGTTTAATTCTCCCTTTTAATTTCAATGACAACGGATTTAAAATTAATTAATCCGTTTGTTCTAGATCCGGAGATCGTCGGCGCGACGTTTTTTCCGCGGTGCGACGAACGTCTCTTCCGCGACGACGCGACGATCCCCTCCTTCCACGATGAGCGATTCCGCGACGACCTCACGTTCGACGGCGACATCGAGGTAGGGATTTTATTTTTTTTCTTGGTCATTCGTTCCCGTGATCTAATTCTTTTTAATTAAAGAACCAAACTTGAACAATTTTATTTTTGGATAAAATTGTGGCTGCCTTAATCCCTCCTGATGATTTTATGACTAACGCAGAGGGTGCGGGTTTAACGAACAAGACCCGGCAACCCTCCTCCGATCTTTTTGTTGTGAGGATTTGGCGGACGACGACGAACTGTGCGGAAGGGGCGATCCGTTGATCCCGCAGTGAAGATCGGCCCCCGGGAGGAGCTGTGGCGCAGACGGGAGGCAAAACGGGCCACCGGAGCAACTCCGGCGGCCGGAGGCGGCGGCGCCCGGCGCACCGCCATGGAGGAATCCGCCACGGCGGCGGCGGCCGGTTCCGCGGCCGCGCGGAACCGGGGAGGGACGCGGCGGCCCGGCCGCGTCCGCGTGACAGGCGCCCCCCCCCCCCCCCCCCCCCGCGGGGCCGCGTTTTCCACCGAGCCGCGGGGGCGGCGCCCCGCGGCAGCCCTCTTCGGCCGCTCGGCCGAAGCCGAGCCGGCCGGTCCGGTCGGCCGGGTCGCGCCCAGGCCGGACCGGACCCGGCCTAGCCAGGTCGGGCCGGGTCGGGTCGACCCGGTTCGGCCGACCCAGGGGTGGTTCGGGCGGGGTCGCCCCGGGCCCAGAACCCCCCGTTTTCGGGCCCTCTTCGGTCTTTTGCCCATATCTTGGGCCGGGGACCTCCGATTGACGAACCGTCAGCGTCTACACGATCCTTGGATCGAGACGGTCTTTTCGGTATATTACACTCAAGGTTTCGGAAGACTTTGGGTTCGACCGGGTTGGTTCGTACGCGAAACCAACCGGGCCCTCGAAGCGGAAACGCTAATAACTCGAGCTGCGGACGTCCGATCGACGTACCGTCAGCTGTGGAGGTTTCCTCTAAGTGAGACGGAACTTTTGGAATACTCCGCCCGAGGATCGGACACAGGCGGAGTACGGTCGGGTTGGTTTTGCCCTAAAAACCAACCGGGCCCCTGGGACGAAAATGCCAATAACTCTCAGACCGGGCGTCCGATTGACGCGCCATCTGTTGCGTTGAGATCCTGTTGTCGATACGGAACTTTTGGATACATCAACTTCGGACTACGTGTCAGTTGATGTATCAGCCTCTCGGCTCGTGGAGCGGACCCTCCTAAACGAGCTCGCTGTGTGCGGGAACCCTAGCGCTGGCTGTGACTTCGACGACAGAGCAGAGATCCTCCGTGGACTGCGACGACAACAGAGCAGAGATCCTTCGTGGACTGCGGCGACGACTGTGCAGAGATCCTCAGTGGACTGCGTCGACTACTGCACTCAGCAATCCTACATGGATCAGTGCTACAGGTCCTGTGTGGGCCCGATCCTGTGTGGGTCATCTCTTACGGTTCTGTGTGAGCCATTGCTACAGGTCCTGTGTGGGCCCGATCCTGTGTGGGTCATTGCCGAGGTTAGTACCTATCTATCCTTCGTGGGTCCGACGACTTAGATGGTTCGGTGATCATCTTGTCGTCATCTGAAAAAGTATACCTGGTTGAGCTGAATCTTATGTTACTCTCCTTTGTGTTTGTGTTGAACTATCCTATGTGGATTTACTATTTACTCTCCCTGGTGGATTTGAGTCTTGCTTTCCTGTGTGGATCGAGTTGACCTTGAGCTCGAGAGCAGAGCTAGAAATGGGGACTTAGGTATCTGTATGGGCATATACCTAAGTCGAGTCAGTTGTTTCTTCGTGGTTTCCCCTTTCTTTTGTGCTATATCCTTTGTGGATTTCGGGAGACCTTCGGGGGTCTCGGGGTCCTTACTGAGTAGTTTATACTCACCCCTGCACGGGCTTTGCCCCCACCTTGTTGTGTTGGATGCAGACGACGGACAGCGCTGATCTCGGTTGGGGCGTGGAGCAGGACGGTACCTGGAGGCGGACCACTGGGCGGGACGTGCTCGGAGCGGACGTGGGACCCGAGGAGCCTGGAGGCTATCTGTACCCACCCTTCAGGTGGGATTTCTAGTGGACGACACGAGGCCGCCATCTTTTCTTCAGTTGCTGTTCTTTACCTTTTCAGTTGTACTTTCAGTTGGGCTTGTATTCCGGCCCCCTTTACTTTTCTGCACTTGGTAGTTACTTTCCGTTTGCTGACTCTGTGGTGGTTGTTACTTATAAAGGCAATGCCTTCCCTGTTTACCGGGATTTTACGCCTTGGTGCTAGTCGCCAGCCCCTGGCCTATGGAAGGCGGGCTTGGGGTAGTCACGGCACGGGCCCCGAGTTCGGGTCGTGACAAATTGGTATCAGAGGTGGTCAGTTCTACCGCAGACTCTGATCGTCTTTTCTTTCTATATGAAGCAATAGTGTTTAGTGTATTGAGTGTGGTTATCAGTTCAGGGAGCCTAGTGTTGGTGCGGCGGCCGACGTATCCGTACACCAGGACCCTGACTCCTGATTTCCGACTTAATGCATGAAAACATTGATTGCGTGTGTGTTCCAAGTTTTCTTTGTGATTACTTGTGTCAGCTCACCGGGTATACTGATCTGCTTCATGAAAGTCTCAAGTTTTCCTTGTGATTACTTGTGCCAGCTCACCAGGTATACTGTTCTGACTGTGGTCCTCTTGTTCTCCTTTTCAGGATGGCCCCGCGACGACAGCCAGCTAGGGTTCCGAGTGTAGGGCGTGACGGCAGCCCACCGAGCGACGAGGCCTCGGTGCAGGGCCCTTTTCCAGCAGTGGCACCGGCGGTAGCTTTACCCGCCGAGCCACCGATGCTACCAGTACGAGACGCTGACGATGCACGTCGCCTCAGGGCACTACATGAGTTTCAGAGCCAGCGACCGCCCAGGTTTCGCGGGGAGGCGGACCCCCAGGCCGCCGAGGACTGGCTAGAGGCGGTGGTACGGATCTTTAGGCTAGTGAGGACACCAGCGGATCTCATGGTGATTCTCGCGGCGAGCCTCCTACAGGAGGCGGCAGGACGATGGTGGAGCTTGATGCTCCAGGTTCACGATGAGGCATCCTTGCTCTGGACGGACTTCGAGAGCCTCTTCCGCTCTGAGTTCGTCCCGGCCACCCTCCGAGCGGTGCGCATCCAGGAGCTTCTCCAGCTGCGCCAGGGCAGCATGACGGTCACTCAGTACGCGGCGAGGTTCACTGACCTATCTCGCTACTCGACCGACATGGTACGGGACCCCTTCTTCCGGGCCCGGACCTTCGAGCAGGGCTTCCGGCAGGAGATTCGGGCGTCGCTGATCTCCCTCAGCATTCCGACCCAGGCGGGAGTGCTGGAGCGAGCCCTCCTGATCGAGAGCTTCCTGGCAGAGCCTTCTTCAGTGGCGAGACCTAGCGCAGGGCGGCAGGTAGCTGAGTCTTCGGCAGCAGGTAGCCGACGGATGACTCTCGGGTCCAGGCAGACCAGACCCCCACGTAGACGGCCTCAGGACACCGGCTCAGCAGTGCGGGGCACACAGCGGAGTGCCAGCCTTCCGAGAGGCAGGCAGTGCTACTCCTGCGGCGGGCAGGGTCACATGGCTCGTGACTGCCCGACTCGCCGACCAGAGGAGCAGCAGACGGTGGAGGGGCCACCCAGGCAGAGGCAGAGGGTCGACCGTGGCGGTCCGCAGGGAGGAGGCGGACGAGGCAGAGGAGCTGGCCGAGCAGCGGGTGGTGGGCGACGCTTCCAGGATCTACCCCCACCACCACCAGGAGGGCCACCTCGACCACAGGGAGCTGGCGGGCAGGGACAGGCCCAGCTCCAGGCAGTGGAGGCCTACGACCCCGACATGCCAGAGATGATTCGAGGTACGATCTGTGTCTGTTCCACCCTTGCTGCAGTACTTATAAACACAGGAGCGAGTCACTCTTTCATAGCCTCTGCCCTTGTTTGGAGCTCGGAGATTCTGACTGAGCCGTTGACTCAATCCTTACGGCTAGAGACTCCTACGGGAGCAGACTCGACGATTACGCACTGGTGCCGGCAGTGTGAGCTTACTCTAGGAGGCGAGAGCTTCGGCTGGGATCTCCTTGTAGTGGCGTCGAGGCCTTACGACGTCATCTTGGGCATGGATTGGCTATCCACGGTTCATGCCCAGATCGACTGTTTTAGGTGCAAGGTGCGATGTGTTCGCACCGACGGGAGCAGGTTTACCTTCACCGGCGAGAAGGGAACCTTTGCAGTACAGGATGGACTTCTGCGGAGGAGAGTGCAACCCATCTCTCATCAGTTGGCTAGCCTCATCCTAGGAGCAGTGGACGTGCGGAGTCCAGTTTTTCCTGCAGTGGTGGACCAGTACGTGGACGTCTTTCCCGACGACGTTCCAGGGCTACCTCCTCGTAGAGAGGTAGACTTTTACATCGACTTGTACCCCGGAGAGCCCCGATATCTACTCCAGCATATCGGATGACCCCCGCCGAGCTTCGAGAGCTGCGGGTACAGTTGGAGGATGTCACGACCCGACCTCGGGGCCCGTGCCGTGACTACCCCAAGCCCGCCTTCCATAGGCCAGGGGCTGGCGACTAGCACCAAGGCGTAAAATCCCGGTAAACAGGGAAGGCATTGCCTTTATACGTAACAACCACCACAGAGTCAGCAAGCGGAAAGTAACTACCAAGTGCAGAAAAGTAAGGGGGCCGGAATACAAGCCCAACTGAAAGTACAACTGAAAAGGGTAAAGAACAGCAACTGAAGAAAAGATGGCGGCCTCGTGTCGTCCACTGGCAATCCCACCTGAAGGGTGGGTACATATAGCCTCCAGGCTCCTCGGGTCCCACGTCCGCTCCGAGCACGTCCCGCCCAGTGGTCCGCCTCCAGGTACCGTCCTGCTCCACGCCCCAACCGAGATTAGCGCTGTCCGTCGTCTGCATCCAACACAACAAGGTGCGGGCAAAGCCCGTGCAGGGGTGAGTATAAACTACTCAGTAAGGACCCCGAGACCCCCGAAGGTCTCCCGAAATCCACAAAGGATATAGCACAAAAGAAAGGGGCAACCACGAAGAAACAACTGACTCGACTTAGGTATATGACCATACATATACCTAAGTCCCCATTTCTAGCTCTGCTCTCGAGCTCAAGGTCAACTCGATCCACACAGGAAAGCAAGACTCAAATCCACCAGGGAGAGTAAATAGTAAATCCACATAGGATAGTTCAACACAAACACAAAGGAGAGTAACATAAGATTCAGCTCAACCAGGTATACTTTTTCAGATGACGACAAGATGATCACCGAACCATCTAAGTCATCGGACCCACGAAGGATCGATAGGTACTAACCTCGGCAATGACCCACACAGGATCGGGCCCACACAGGACCTGTAGCAATGGCTCACACAGAACCGTAAGAGATGACCCAAACAGGATCGGGCCCACACAGGACCTGTAGTCAAGGCTCACACAGAACCGTAAGGTGATGACCCACACAGGATCGGGCCCACACAGGACCTGTAGCACTGATCCACGTAGGATTGCTGAGTGCAGTAGTCGACGCAGTCCACTGAGGATCTCTGCACAGTCGTCGCCGCAGTCCACGAAGGATCTCTGCTCTGTCGTCGTCGCAGTCCACGAAGGATCTCTGCTCTGTCGTCGAAGTCACAGCCAGCGCTAGGGTTCCCGCACACAACGAGCTCGTTTAGGAGGGTCTGCTCCACGAGCCGAGAGGCTGATACATCAACTGACACGTAGTCCGAAGTTGATGTATCCAAAAGTTCCGTATCGACAACAGGATCTCAACGCAACAGACGGCGCGTCAATCGGACGCCCGGTCTGAGAGTTATTGGCATTTTCGTCCCAGGGGCCCGGTTGGTTTTTAGGGCAAAACCAACCCGACCGTACTCTGCCTGTGTTCGATCCTCGGGCGGAGTATGCCAAAAGTTCCGTCTCACTTAGAGGAAACCTCCACAGCTGACGGTACGTCGATCGGACGTCCGCAGCTCGAGTTATGAGCGTTTCCGCTCCGAGGGCCCGGTTGGTTTCGCGTACGAACCAACCCGTCCGAACCCAAAGTATTCCGAAACCTTGAGTGTAATATACCGAAAAGACCGTCTCGATCCAAGGATCGCGTAGCCGCTAACGGTTCGTCAATAGGAGGTCCCAAGCCCAAGATATGGGCAAAAGACCGAAGAGGGCCCGAAAACGGGGGGTTCTGGGCCCGGGGCGACCCCGCCCGAACCACCCCTGGGTCGGCCGCCCCGGGTCGACCCGACCCGGCCCGACCCGGCAAGGCCGGGTCCGGTCCGGCCTGGGCGCGGCCCGGCCGACCGGACCGGCCGGCTCGGCTTCGGCCGAGCGGCCGAAGAGGGCTGCCGCGGGGCGCTGCCCCCGCGGCTCGGTGGAAAACGCGGCCCCGCGGGGGGGGGGGGGGGGGGGGCGCCTGTCACGCGAACGCGGCCGGGCCGCCGCGTCCCTCCCCGGTTCCGCGCGGCCGCGGAACCGGCCGCCGCCGCCGCGACTTCAGCCGCGGCGGATTCCTCCACGGCGGCGCGCCGGGCGCCGCCGCCTCCGGCCGCCGGAGTTGCTCCGGTGGCCCGTTTTGCCTCCCGTCTGCGCCACAGCTCCTCCCGGGGGCCGATCTTCACTGCGGGATCAACGGATCGCCCCTGCCGCACAGTTCGTCGTCGTCCGCCAAATCCGCACAACAAAAAGATCGGAGGAGGGTTGCCGGGTCTTGTTCGTTAGACCCGCACCCTCCGCGTTAGTCATAAAATCATCAGGAGGGATTAAGGCAGCCACAATTTTATCCAAAAATAAAATTGTTCAAGTTTGGTTCTTTAATTAAAAAGAATTAGATCACGGGAACGAATCACCAAGAAAAAAAAAATAAAATCCCCACCTCGATGTCGCCGTCGGACGTGAGGTCGTCGCGGAAGGAGGGGATCGTCGCGTCGTCGCGGAAGAGACGTTCGTCGCACCGCGGGAAAAACGTCGCGCCGACGATCTCCGGATCTAGAACAAACGGATTTAATTAATTAAATCTGTTGTCATTGAAATTAAAAGGGAGAATTAAACGATCTGTTTCTCACCTTAGTTGCCGAACGAGGATCGGCCGCGGAAGAAGAGGCGTCGCCGAAGAACGTCGCGGGTAGAGCTCGTCGAATTCCGGTCGCCGGCGTTCTTCGCGTTCTTCGCATTCTTCGTGAGGAGGGTGGAGGCTCAGAGAATTCGCACAACGATAGCAATCCTCCAAAATAGACAAGTTTGTCTATTTTATTAATTTGCCAACGAACGCAAACGCGTAAGTAACGACCCATTAAATTCGTTGAATTAATTCAACGAATGAAACAACCCATTTAATTTACGAAATAAACCGCCCAATTAAATGGTCTGTTAAGAATTAAGGAAAACGCGTCGGTTGACTTTTCAGTTACTTGACGGGTTTTCGCGGGTGCGTTACTTAGCGAAAGAAACGGCGGGGCTCGTGCGGGCCCCACCTCACAAATATCCTACCGAGGGGTAGGGTATTTCTGGATAGCACCCTATCCGCTTTAACTCAGTTCAAGTGGCTTCCAAGTGACTTCCAATCGGCTTAAGTGAAATAAAATAAAGTTGTCGCACAACCTTTATTTTATTTCCGACTTAAAGCCCAAAATTTTTAAAACCACGGTTGAGCAAACGCAACTCCGGAAGAGGTGTTTCTAAGCAAATACCGGCGCTGCGTTTTCATCGGTGCCCTCAGAATTCGATTCCGGGCACCGGTTCAAATGATAAAAAAACCCGCTCGTCCGTTCACTGAACGTACCCGAGCCAAACTTCGGAAATTGATTCCGGGCACACCGGGCCTCGGAATCAGGTGCCGTCTGAAGCTGCGCTCTTGTAAAATTCCAAAGAAAATTAAAAAAAAATTCCTTGAAATTTGCGGGTCTTTACATTACTCCCACCTCAGGGCTTTACGTCCCCGTAAAGATACATCAAAAACTAGGGGAACAAATGGGGGTACTGAGCACGCATCTGAGCCTCCCGCTCCCAAGTGCTCTCCTAGAGGTTCCCGTGATGCCATCTGACGCGCACAAGAGGAATCGACCGCCCACGTAGGACCCGCTCCTGTCGATCCTCGATCTCCACTGGGACCTCCGCAAAAGTCTCCCCATCGTCCACGTCTAGCTCCCCAAAGTCGATGATGTGCGTCGGGTCGTGCACGTATCTCCTCAGCTGAGACACGTGGAAGACGTCGTGCACCCGGTGCAACTGAGGTGGTAGAGCCAGGCGATAAGCCACCTCTCCTATCCTGCTGAGGACCTAGAAAGGCCCGATGAAGCGTGGAGACAACTTGCCGCCTCGGCCAAATCTCCGTAAACCACGTCGAGGTGAGACACACAAAAAGACGTGGTCGCCATCCTCGAACTCTAGTGGCCTCCGCCTCCTGTCAGCATATGACTTCTGCCGGCTCTGAGCTGTCCTCATCCTCTCCTGGATGATCTGGACCTTCTCTGTCGTGGCACGGACCATCTCTGTCCCACGAGTGCTGACTCCCCAGGGTCTGTCCAGCACAACGGGGATCTGCAGGGTCTGCCGTACAACGCCTCGTATGGTGCCATCCCGATGGTGGAGTGGTAGCTGTTGTTGTACGCGAACTCCACCAAGGGTAGGTGCACGGAGCATGTCCTCGAGTGTCTGTATGGTCCTCTCCGTCTGACCATCCGTCTGAGGGTGGAAGGCTGTGCTCAGATGGAGCCGCGTCCCGAACGCCTCCTGCAACCCCTTCCAAAGTCGGGAAGTGAAACGAGCATCTCGATCGGAGACGATAGACGATGGCACACCGTGAAGCCGTACGATCTCCTGGACGTAAAGACGTCCCAAGATCTCCACTGAGCCCTGCTCTCTAATGGGTAAGAAGTGTGCCGACTTGGTGAGTCGGTCGACAATCACCCAAATGGAGTCGTGACCACTGGAAGTGCGTGGTAGTCCAGTCACGAAGTCCATAGATATCCCGTCCCACTTCCACTCTGGGACCTCCAAGGGCTGTACCAAGCCTGCTGGTACCTGATGCTCTGCCTTCACCTGCTGGCAGGTGAGGCATCGTGAAACGAACTCTGCCACAGCTTTCTTCATGCCCGGCCACCAGTGCTGTCGACTGAGATCCTGGTACATCTTCGCCGCTCCGGGATGTACTGCCAAGGGAGAAGTGTGAAACTCTCTCAGCACCTCCTCTCGTAAAGCGACTGGTACGAAGGTACGTCCTCTGAAAAGGATGTCGTGCTCTGCTCCAAGGGAGAAACCATCAGGCGCCTGACCTGAGGATATCAGTGCACGCCGGGTCTCACAGTCAGCGTCCCCACGCTGAGCCTCTCTGACCCGCTGTAGAAGTGGAGGAGAGACTGTGAGAGACTGAAGAAAGGCTGCTCCGTCTCTATCCACAAAGGATATCTGTAAGGAGGCTAGCTGCTCCGTCGCCTCCTCAAGTAGCTGAATGCCCATCCTCCTGCTGAGGGCATTGGCTACCACGTTCCCCTTCCCAGGAGTATAGACTATCTCAAAGTCATAGTCCTGGAGGAACTCAAGCCATCTCCGCTGTCTCAGGTTCAGGTCCTTCTGAGAGAAGATATACCTGAGACTCTGGTGGTCAGAAAAGACTGTGAAGCGCTCGCCCATCAGATAGTGCCGCCAAGTCTTCAGAGCGAAGACCACTGCTGCTAACTCCAGGTCATGAGTGGCATAGTTCTGCTCATGCGGCCTCAACTGACGTGATCCGTAGGCGATCACGGCCCGCTCCTACATCAGGACGCACCCGAGTCCAGTCCCTGATGCATCGCAGTAAACTACGTATCCAACTCCCTCCTCAGACAACCTCAAGATAGGTGCGCTGGTCAATCTCTGTCTCAGCTCCTGGAAGCTCTGCTGACATCTGTCTGACCACACAAAGGGTTTCCCCTTCTTTGTCAAGGCTGAGAGTGGTGCCGCAACTCTGGAGAAGTCTAGCACAAATCTCTGATAGTATCCGGCTAGGCCCAAGAAGCTCCGCACCTCCGTCACGCTCCTGGGTGGCTCCCAAGCTAGCACTGCCTCGATCTTCGTGGGATCCACTAAAGCTCCCACCTCAGAGATGACGTGCCCCAAGAAATGGACCTCACGTAACCAGAACTGGGATTTTGAGAGCTTTCCATAAAGCTGGTGCTCTCGGAGTGTGTCTAGCACAACTCGCAGGTGGTAGGCATGCTCCTCCTCAGTCGTCGAGTATACCAAAATGTCGTCAATGAAGACCACGACAAATCGGTCGAGGTATGGCTGGAAGATCCTGTTCATGAGGCTCATGAACACTGCTGGAGGATTGGTTACGCCGAACGGCATAACCAAGAACTCATAATGGCCATACCGACACCTGAAGGCCGTCTTCTGCACGTCCTCGTCTCGAACTCTGAGCTGATGATAGCATGACCGGAGGTCTATCTTCGAGAACCACCGCGCTCCCTTGAGCTGATCGAAGAGGTCATCAATCCGTGGCAGCGGATACTTGTTCCTCACTGTCACCTGGTTCAGGCGACGATAGTCGACACACAGTCGCAAGCTCCCGTCCGCCTTCTTGGCGAACAAAATCGGGGAAGCCCAGGGTGAAACACTGGGTCGGATAAACCCCTTGCTCTGCAAGTCCTCCAACTGTACCCGCAGCTCTCGAAGCTCGGCGGGGGCCATCCGATATGCTGGAGTAGATATCGGGGCTGTCCCGGGGTACAAGTCGATGTAAAAGTCTACCTCTCTACGAGGAGGTAGCCCTGGAATGTCGTCGGGAAAGACGTCCACGTACTGGTCCACCACTGCAGGAAAAACTGGACTCTGCACGTCCATTGCTCCTAGGATGAGGCTAGCCAACTGATGAGAGATGGGCTGCACTCTCCTCCGCGGAAGTCCATCCTGTGCTGCAAAGGTTCCCTTCTCGCCGGTGAAGGTAAACCTGCTCCTGTCGGTGCGAACACATCGCACCTAGTCGATCTGGGCATGAACCGTGGATAGCCAATCCATGCCTAAGATGACGTCGTAAGGCCTCGACGCCGCTACAAGGAGATCCCTGCTGAAGCTCTCGCCTCCTAGAGTAAGCTCACACTACCGGCACCAGTGCGTAATCATCGAGTCTGCTCCCGTAGGAGTCTCTAGCCGTAAGGATCGAGCCAACGGCTCAGTCGGAATCTCTGAGCTCCGAACAAGGGCAGAGGATATGAAAGAGTGACTCGCTCCTGTGTCTATAAGTACTGCAGAAAGGGTGGAATAGACACAGATCGTACCTCAAATCATCTCTGGCATGTCGGGGTCGTAGGCCTCCACTGCCTGGAGCTGGGCCTGTCCCTGCCCGCCAGCTCCCTGTGGTTGAGGTGGCCCTCCTGGTGGTGGTGGGGGTAGAGCCTGGAAGCGTCGCCCACCACCCGCTGCTCGGCCAGCTCCTCTGCCTCGTCCGCCTCCTCCCTGCGGACCGCCACGGTCGACCCTCTGCCTATGCCTGGGTGGCCCCTCCACCGTCTGCTGCTCCTCTGGTCGGCGAGTCGGGCAGTCACGAGCCATGTGACCCTGCCCGCCGCAGGAGTAGCACTGCCTTCCTCTCGGAAGGATGGCACTCCGCTGTGTGCCCCGCACTGCTGAGCCGGTGTCCTGAGGCCGTCTGCGTGGGGGTCTGGTCTTCCTGGACCCGAGAGTCATCCGTCGGCTACCTGCTGCCGAAGACTCAGCTACCTGCCGCCCTGCGCTAGGTCTCGCCGCTGAAGAAGGCTCTGCCAGGAATCTCTCGATCAAGAGGGCTCGCTCCAGCACTCCCGCCTGGGTCGGAATGCTGAGGGAGATCAGCGACGCCCGAATCTCCTGCCGCAAGCCCTGCTCGAAGGTCCGGGCCCGGAAGAAGGGGTCCCGTACCATGTCGGTCGAGTAGCGAGATAGGTCAGTGAACCTCGCCGCGTACTGAGCGACCGTCATGCTGCCCTGGCGCAGCTGGAGAAGCTCCTGGATGCGCACCGCTCGGAGGGTGGCCGGGACGAACTCAGAGCGGAAGAGGCTCTCGAAGTCCGTCCAAAGAAAGGATGCCTCATCGTGATCCTGGAGCATCAAGCTCCACCATCGTCCTGTCGCCGCCTGCAGGAGGCTCGCCGCGAGAATCACCATGAGATCCGCTGGTGTCCTCACTAGCCTAAAGATCCGTACCACCGCCTCTAGCCAGTCCTCGGCGGCCTGGGGGTCCGCCTCACCGCGAAACCCGGGCGGTCGCTGGCTCTGAAACTCATGCAGTGCCCTGAGGCAACGTGCATCGTCAGCGTCTGGTACTGGTAGCATCGGTGGCTCGGTGGGTAAAGCTACCGCCGGTGCCACTGCTGGCAAAGGGCCCTGCACCGAGGCCTCGGCGCTCGGTGGGCTGCCGTCGCGCCCTACACTCAGAACCCTAGCTGGCTGTCGTCGCGGGGCCATCCTGAAAAGGAGAACAAGAGCACCACAGTCAGAACAGTATACCTGGTGAGCTGGCACAAGTAATCACAAGGAAAACTTGAGACTTTCATGAAGCAGATCAGTATACCTGGTGAGCTGACACAAGTAATCACAAAGAAAACTTGGAACACACACGCAATCAATGTTTTCATGCATTAAGTCGGAAATCAGGAGTCAGGGTCCTGGTGTACAGATACGTCGGCCGCCGCACCAACACTGGGCTCCCTGAACTAATAACCACACTCAATACACTAAACACTATTGCTTCATATAGAAAGAAAAGACGATCAGAGTCTGCGGTAGAACTGACCACCTCTGATACCAATTTGTCACGACCTGACCTCGGGGCCCGTGCCGTGACTACCCCAAGCCCGCCTTCCATAGGCCAGGGGCTGGCGACTAGCACCAAGGCGTAAAATCCCGGTAAACAGGGAAGGCATTGCCTTTATAAGTAACAACCACCACAGAGTCAGCAAGCGGAAAGTAACTACCAAGTGCAGAAAAGTAAGGGGGGCGGAATACAAGCCCAACTGAAAGTACAACTGAAAAGGGTAAAGAATAGAAACTGAAGAAAAGATGGCGGCCTCGTGTCGTCCACTGGCAATCCCACCTGAAGGGTGGGTACAGATAGCCTCCAGGCTCCTCGGGTCCCACGTCCGCTCCGAGCACGTCCCGCCCAGTGGTCCGCCTCCAGGTACCGTCCTGCTCCACGCCCCAACCGAGATCAGCACTGTCCGTCGTCTGCATCCAACACAACAAGGTGCGGGCAAAGCCCGTGCAGGGGTGAGTATAAACTACTCAGTAAGGACCCCGAGACCCCCGAAGGTCTCCCGAAATCCACAAAGGATATAGCACAAAAGAAAGGGGTAACCACGAAGAAACAACTGACTCGACTTAGGTATATGCCCATACATATACCTAAGTCCCCATTTCTAGCTCTGCTCTCGAGCTCAAGGTCAACTCGATCCACACAGGAAAGCAAGACTCAAATCCACCAGGGAGAGTAAATAGTAAATCCACATAGGATAGTTCAACACAAACACAAAGGAGAGTAACATAAGATTCAGCTCAACCAGGTATACTTTTTCAGATGACGACAAGATGATCACCGAACCATCTAAGTCGTCGGACCCACGAAGGATCGATAGGTACTAACCTCGGCAATGACCCACACAGGATCGGGCCCACACAGGACCTGTAGCAATGGCTCACACAGAACCGTAAGAGATGACCCACACAGGATCGGGCCCACACAGGACCTATAGTCAAGGCTCACACAGAACCGTAAGGTGATGACCCACACAGGATCGGGCCCACACAGGACCTGTAGCACTGATCCACGTAGGATTGCTGAGTGCAGTAGTCGACGCAGTCCACTGAGGATCTCTGCACAGTCGTCGCCGCAGTCCACGAAGGATCTCTGCTCTTTCGTCGTCGCAGTCCACGGAGGATCTCTGCTCTGTCGTCGAAGTCACAGCCATCGCTAGGGTTCCCGCACACAGCGAGCTCGTTTAGGAGGGTCCGCTCCACGAGCCGAGAGGCTGATACATCAACTGACACGTAGTCCGAAGTTGATGTATCCAAAAGTTCCGTATCGACAACAGGATCTCAACGCAACAGACGGCGCGTCAATCGGACGCCCGGTCTGAGAGTTATTGGCATTTTCGTCCCAGGGGCCCGGTTGGTTTTTAGGGCAAAACCAACCCGACCGTACTCCGCCTGTGTCCGATCCTCGGGCGGAGTATGCCAAAAGTTCCGTCTCACTTAGAG
This sequence comes from Viscum album, assembly GCA_963277665.1. Taxonomy (NCBI): domain Eukaryota; kingdom Viridiplantae; phylum Streptophyta; class Magnoliopsida; order Santalales; family Viscaceae; genus Viscum; species Viscum album. Next base: position 488,654,130 of record OY728145.1, read on the forward strand.
GAAACCTCCACAGCTGACGGTACGTCGATCAGACGTCCGCAGCTCGAGTTATGAGCATTTCCGCTCCGAGGGCCCGGTTGGTTTCGCGTACGAACCAACCCGGCCGAACCCAAAGTCTTCCGAAACCTTGAGTTTAATATACCGAAAAGACCGTCTCGATCCAAGGATCGCGTAGCCGCTGACGGTTCGTCAATCGGAGGTCCCAGGCCCAAGATATGGGCAAAAGACCGAAGAGGGCCCGAAAACGGGGGGTTCTGGGTCCGGGGCGACCCCGCCCGAACCACCCCTGGGTCGGCCGAACCGGGTCGACCCGAACCGGCCGGCTCGGCTTCGGCCGAGCGGCCAAAGAGGGCTGCCGCGGGGCGCCTCCTCCGCGGCTCGGTGGAAAACGCGGCCCCGCGGGGGGGGGGGGGGGGGGGGGCGCCTGTCACGCGGACGCGGCCGGGCCGCCGCGTCCCTCCCCGGTTCCGCGCGGCCGCGGAACCGGCCGCCGGCGCCGCCGCTGCCTTCCGCGGGCCGCCGGAGTTGCTCCGGTGGCCCGTTTTGCCTCTCGTCTGCGCCACAGCTCCTCCCGGGGGCCGATCTTCACTGCGGGATCAATGGATCACCCCTGCCGCACGGTTCGTCGTCGTCCGCCAAATCCGCACAACAAAAAGATCGGAGGAGGGTTGCCGGGTCTTGTTCGTTAGACCCGCACCCTCCGCGTTAGTCATAAAATCATCAGGAGGGATTAAAGAAGCCACAATTTTATCCAAAAATAAAATTGTTCAAGTTTGGTTCTATAATTAAAAAGAATTAGATCACGGGAATGAATCACCAAGAAAAAAAAAATAAAATCCCCACCTCGATGTCGCCGTCGGACGTGAGGTTGTCGCGGAATCGCTCGTCGCGGAAGGAGGGGATCGTCGCGTCGTCGCGGAAGAGACGTTCGTCGCACCGCGGGAAAAACGTCGCGCCGACGATCTCCGGATCTAGAACAAACGGATTTAATTAATTAAATCTGTTGTCATTGAAATTAAAAGAGAGAATTAAACGATCCGTTTCTCACCTTAGTTGCCGAACGAGGATCGGCCGCGGAAGAAGAGGCGTCGCCGAAGAACGTCGCGGGTAGAGCTCGTCGAATTCCGGTCGCCGGCGTTCTTCGCATTCTTCGCGAGGAGGGTGGTGGCTCAGAGAATTCGCACAACGATAGAAATCCTCCAAAATAGACAAGTTTGTCTATTTTATTAATTTGCCAACGAACGCAAACGCGTAAGTAACGACCCATTAAATTCGTTGAATTAATTCAACGAATGAAACAGCCCATTTAATTCACGAAATAAACCGCCCAATTAAATGGTCTGTTAAGAATTAAGGAAAACGCGTCGGTTGACTTTTCAGTTACTTGACGGGTTTTCGCGGGTGCGTTACTTAGCGAAAGAAACGGCGGGGCTCGTGTGGGCCCCACCTCACAAATATCCTACCGAGGGGTAGGGTATTTCCGGATAGCACCCTATCCGCTTTAACTCAGTTCAAGTGGCTTCCAAGTGACTTCCAAGCGGCTTAAGTGAAATAAAATAAAGTTGTCGCACAACCTTTATTTTATTTCCGACTTAAAGCCCAAAATTTTTAAAACCACGGTTGAGCAAACGCAACTCCGGAAGAGGCGTTTCTAAGCAAATACCGGCGCTGCGTTTTCATCGGTGCCCTCAGAATTCGATTCCGGGCACCGGTTCAAAAGATAGAAAAACCCGCTCGTCCGTTCACTGAACGTACCCGAGCCAAACTTCGGAAATTGATTCCGGGCACACCGGGCCTCAGAATCAGGTGCCGTCTGAAGCTGCGCTCTTGTAAAATTCCAAAGAAAATTAAAAAAAATTTCCTTGAAATTTGCGGGTCTTTACAGAGGACTTGCAGAGAAAGGGGTTTATCCGACCCAGTGTTTCACCCTGGGCTTCCCCGATTTTGTTCGCCAAGAAGGCGGACGGGAGATTGCGACTGTGTGTCGACTATCGTCGCCTGAACCAGGTGACAGTGAGGAACAAGTATCCGCTGCCACAGATTGATGACCTCTTCGATCAGCTCAAGGGAGCGCGGTGGTTCTCGAAGATAGACCTCCGGTCAGGCTATCATCAGCTCAGAGTTCGAGACGAGGACGTGCAGAAGACGGCCTTCAGGTGTCGGTATGGCCATTATGAGTTCTTGGTTATGCCGTTCGGCGTAACCAATGCTCCAGCAGTGTTCATGAGCCTCATGAACAGGATCTTCCAGCCATACCTCGACCGATTTGTCGTGGTCTTCATTGACGACATTTTGGTATACTCGACGAATGAGGAGGAGCATGCCTACCACCTGCGAGTTGTGCTAGACACACTCCGAGAGCACCAGATTTATGGCAAGCTCTCAAAATGCCAGTTCTGGTTACGTGAGGTCCATTTCTTGGGGCACGTCATCTCTGAGGCGGGAGTTGCAGTGGATCCCGCGAAGATCGAGGAAGTGCTAGCTTGGGAGCCACCCAGGAGCGTGACGGAGGTGCGGAGCTTCTTGGGCCTAGCCGGATACTATCAGAGATTTGTGCCAGACTTCTCCAGAGTTGCGGCACCACTCTCAGCCTTGACAAAGAAGGTGAAACCCTTTGTGTGGTCAGACAGATGTCAGCAGAGCTTCCAGGAGCTGAGACAGAGATTGACCAGCGCACCTATCTTGAGGTTGCCTGAGGAGGGAGTTGGATACGTAGTTTACTGCGATGCATCAAGGATTGGACTCAGGTGCGTCCTGATGCAGGAGAGGGCCGTGATCGCCTATGGATCACGTCAGTTGAGGCCGCATGAGCAGAACTACGCCACTCATGACCTGGAGTTAGCAGCAGTGGTCTTCGCTCTGAAGACTTGGCGGCACTATCTGATGGGCGAGCGCTTCACAGTCTTTTCTGATCACCAGAGTCTCAGGTATATCTTCTCTCAGAAGGACCTGAACCTGAGACAGCGGGGATGGCTTGAGTTCCTCCAGGACTATGACTTTGAGATAGTCTATACTCCTGGGAAGGGGAACGTGGTAGCCGATGCCCTCAGCAGGAGGACGGGCATTCAGCTACTTGAGGAGGCGACGGAGCAGCTAGCCTCCTTACAGATATCCTTCGTGGATAGAGACGGAGCAACCTTTCTTCAGTCTCTCACAGTCTCTCCTCCACTTCTACAGCGGGTCAGAGAGGCTCAGTGTGGGGACGCTGACTGTGAGACCCGACGTGCACTGATATCCTCAGGTCAGGCGCCTGATGGTTTCTCCCTTGGAGCAGAGCACGACATCCTTTTCAGAGGACGTACCTTCGTACTAGTCGCTTTACGAGAGGAGGTGCTGAGAGAGTTTCACACTTCTCCCTTGGCGGTACATCCCGGAGCGGCGAAGATGTACCAGGATCTCAGTCGACAGCACTGGTGGCCGGGCATGAAGAAAGCTGTGGCAGAGTTCGTTTCACGATGCCGCACCTGCCAGCAGGTGAAGGCAGAGCATCAGGTACCAGCAAGCTTGGTACAGCCCTTGGAGGTCCCAGAGTGGAAGTGGGACGGGATATCTATGGACTTCGTGACTGGACTACCACGCACTTCCAGAGGTCACGACTCCATTTGGGTGATTGTCGACCGACTCACCAAGTCGGCACACTTCTTACCCATCAGAGAGCAGGGCTCAGTGGAGAGCTTGGGACGTCTTTACGTCCAGGAGATCGTACGGCTTCACGGTGTGCCATCGTCTATCGTCTCCGATCGAGATGCTCGTTTCACTTCCCGGCTTTGGAAGGGGTTGCAGGAGGCGTTCGGGACGCGGCTCCATCTGAGCACAGCCTTCCACCCTCAGACGGATGGTCAGACGGAGAGGACCATACAGACACTCGAGGACATGCTCCGTGCATGTGTTCTCGACTTTGGTCGCAGCTGGGAGGACCACCTACCCTTGGTGGAGTTCGTGTACAACAACAGCTACCACTCCACCATCGGGATGGCACCATACGAGGCGTTGTACGGCAGACCCTGCAGATCACCGTTGTGCTGGACAGACCCTGGGGAGTCAGCACTCGTGGGACCAGAGATGGTCCGAGCCACGACAGAGAAGGTCCAGATCATCCAGGAGAGGATGAGGACAGCTCAGAGCCGGCAGAAGTCATATGCTGACAGGAGGCGGAGGCCACTAGAGTTCGAGGATGGCGACCACGTCTTTTTGCGTGTCTCGCCTCGACGTGGTTTACGGAGATTTGGCCGAGGCGGCAAGTTGTCTCCACGCTTCATCGGGCCTTTCCAGGTCCTCAGCAGGATAGGAGAGGTGGCTTATCGCCTGGCTCTACCACCTCAGTTGCATCGGGTTCACGACATCTTCCACGTGTCTCAGCTGAGGAGATACGTGCACGACCCGACGCACATCATCGACTTTGGGGACCTGGACGTGGACGATGGGGCGACTTTTGCGGAGGTCCCAGTGGAGATCGAGGATCGACAGGAGCGGGTCCTACGTGGGCAGTCGATTCCTCTTGTGCGCGTCAGATGGCAGCACGGGAACCTCCAGGAGAGCACTTGGGAGCGGGAGGCTCAGATGCGTGCTCAGTACCCCCATTTGTTCCCCTAGTTTTTGATGTATCTTTACGGGGACGTAAAGCCCTGAGGTGGGAGTAATGTAAAGACCCGCAAATTTCAAGGAAATTTTTTTTTTCTTAATTTTCTTTGGAATTTTACAAGAGCACAGCTTCAGACGGCACCTGATTCCGAGGCCCGGTGTGCCCGGAATCAATTTCCGAAGTTTGGCTCGGGTACGTTCATTGAACGGACGAGCGGGTTTTTCTATCTTTTGAACCGGTTCCCGGAATCGAATTCTGAGGGCACCGATGAAATCGCAGCGCTGGTATTTGCTTAGAAACGCCTCTTCCGGAGTTGCGTTTGCTCAACCGTGGTTTTAAAAATTTTGGGCTTTAAGTCGGAAATAAAATAAAGGTTGTGCGACAACTTTATTTTATTTCACTTAAGCCGCTTGGAAGTCACTTGGAAGCCACTTGAACTGAGTTAAAGCGGATAGGGTGCTATCCGGAAATACCCTACCCCTTGGTAGGATATTTGTGAGGTGGGGCCCGCACGAGCCCCGCCGTTTCATTCGCTAAGTAACGCACCCGCGAAAACCCGTCAAGTAACTGAAAAGTCAACCGACGCGTTTTCCTTAATTCTTAACAGACCATTTAATTGGGCGGTTTATTTCGTGAATTAAATGGGTTGTTTCATTCGTTGAATTAATTCAACGAATTTAATGGGTCGTTACTTACGCGTTTGCGTTCGTTGGCAAATTAATAAAATAGACAAACTTGTCTATTTTGGAGGATTGCTATCGTTGTGCGAATTTTCTGAGCCTCCACCCTCCTCGCGAAGAACGCAAAGAACGCGAAGAACGCCGGCGACCGGAATTCGACGAGCTCTACCCGCGACGTTCTTCGGCGACGCCTCTTCTTCCGCGGCCGATCCTCGTTCGGCAACTAAGGTGAGAAACGGATCGTTTAATTCTCCCTTTTAATTTCAATGACAACGGATTTAAAATTAATTAACCCGTTTGTTCTAGATCCGGAGATCGTCGGCGCGACATTTTTCCCACGGTGCGACGAACGTCTCTTCCGCGACGACGCGACGATCCCCTCCTTCCACGACGAGTGATTCCGCGACGACCTCACGTCCGACGGCGACATCGAGGTAGGGATTTTATTTTTTTTCTTGGTGATTCGTTCCCGTGATCTAATTATTTTTAATTAAAGAACCAAACTTGAACAATTTTATTTTTGGATAAAATTGTGGCTGCCTTAATCCCTCCTGATGATTTTATGACTAACGCGGAGGGTACGGGTTTAACGAACAAGACCCGGCAACCCTCCTCCGATCTTTTTGTTGTGCGGATTTGGCGGACGACGACGAACCGTGCGGCAGGGGCAATCCGTTGATCCCGCAGTGAAGATCGGCCCCCGGGAGGAGCTGTGGAGCAGACGGGAGGAAAAACGGGCCACCGGAGCAACTCTGGTGGCCCGCGGAAGGCGGCGGCGGCGCCCGGCGCGCCGCCGTGGAGGAATCCGCCGCGGCTAAAGCCGCGGCGGCGGTGGCCGGTTCCGCGGCCGCGCGGAACCGGGGAGGGACGCGGTGGCCCGGCCGCGTCCGCGTGACAGGCGGCCCCCCCCGCGGGGCCGCGTTTTCCACCGAGCCGCGGGGGCGGCGCCCCGCGGCAGCCCTCTTCGGCCGCTCGGCCGAAGCCGAGCCGGCCGGTCCTGTCGGCCGGGCCGCGCTCAGGCCGGACCGGACCCGGCCTAGCCAGGTCGGGCCGGGTCGGGTCGACCCGGTTCGGCCGACCCAGGGGTGGTTCGGGCGGGGTCGCCCCGGGCCCAGAACCCCCCGTTTTCGGGCCCTCTTCGGTCTTTTGCCCATATCTTGGGCCGGGGACCTCCGATTGACGAACCGTCAGCGGCTACGCGATCCTTGGATCGAGAAGGTATTTTCGGTATATTACACTCAAGGTTTCGGAAGACTTTGGGTTCGGCCGGGTTGGTTCGTACGCGAAACCAACCGGGCCCTCGGAGCGGAAACGCTCATAACTCGAGCTGCGGACGTCCGATCGACGTACCGTCAGCTGTGGAGGTTTCCTCTAAGTGAGACGGAACTTTTGGAATACTCCGCACGAGGATCGGACACAGGCGGAGTACGGTCGGGTTGGTTTTGCCCTAAAAACCAACCGGGCCCCTGGGACGAAAATGCCAATAACTCTCAGACCGGGCGTCCGATTGACGCGCCGTCTGTTGCGTTGAGATCCTGTTGTCGATACGGAACTTTTGGATACATCAACTTCGGACTACGTGTCAGTTGATGTATCAGCCTCTCGGCTCGTGGAGCGGACCCTCCTAAATGAGCTTGCTGTGTGCGGGAACCCTAGCGCTGGCTGTGACTTCGACGACAGAGCAGAGATCCTCCGTGGACTGCGACGACGACAGAGCAGAGATACTTCGTGGACTGCGGCGACGACTGTGCAGAGATCCTCAGTGGACTGCGTCGACTACTGCACTCAGCAATCCTACGTGGATCAGTGCTACAGGTCCTGTGTGGGCCCGATCCTGTGTGGGTCATCTCTTACTGTTCTGTGTGAGCCATTGCTACAGGTCCTGTGTGGGCCCGATCCTGTGTGGGTCATTGCCGAGGTTAGTACCTATCAATCCTTCGTGGGTCCGACGACTTAGATGGTTCGGTGATCATCTTGTCGTCATCTGAAAAAGTATACCTGGTTGAGCTGAATCTTATGTTACTCTCCTTTGTGTTTGTGTTGAACTATCCTATGTGGATTTACTATTTACTCTCCCTGGTGGATTCGAGTCTTGCTTTCCTGTGTGGATCGAGTTGACCTTGAGCTCGAGAGAAGAGCTAGAAATGGGGACTTAGGTATATGTATGGGCATATACCTAAGTCGAGTCAGTTGTTTCTTCGTGGTTGCCCCTTTTTTTTGTGCTATATCCTTTGTGGATTTCGGGAGACCTTCGGGGGTCTCGGGGTCCTTACTGAGTAGTTTATACTCACCCCTGCACGGGCTTTGCCCGCACCTTGTTGTGTTGGATGCAGACGACGGACAGCGCTGATCTCAGTTGGGGCGTGGAGCAGGACGGTACCTGGAGACGGACCACTGGGCGGGACGTGCTCGGAGCGGACGTGGGACCCGAGGAGCCTGGAGTCTATCTGTACCCACCCTTCAGGTGGGATTGCCAGTGGACGACACGAGGCCGCCATCTTTTCTTCAGTTGCTGTTCTTTACCTTTTCAGTTGTACTTTCAGTTGGGCTTGTATTCCGGCCCCCTTTACTTTTCTGCACTTGGTAGTTACTTTTCGCTTGCTGACTTTGTGGTGTTTGTTACTTATAAAGGCAATTCCTTCCCTGTTTACCGGGATTTTACGCCTTGGTGCTAGTCGCCAGCCCCTGGCCTATGGAAGGCGGGCTTGGGGTAGTCACGGCACGGGCCCCGAGGTCGGGTCGTGACATGTTTTCTCAGAACCCACATCAGCAATAGTGATCACAACATATCTCCCTATGGACTTAGGATCAAGAGGTTTTTTATGTTTATCATCATTATTAACCCATGTATTAGAGAACTAGATAACACAATTCTCACTCTCCTTATATATGGAACAATGGGGTGCAGATGGTTTATTATATGGTTCTTTCTCTCCATTCACATAATTAGCTAAAATCCTCCCATCACTTCAACATTCGATTGCCCAATGATCTTATTTTCAAACATTAATGCATTAATTTGTCCCCTTGAGACAATTTTTTATATGTTTCTTTCCACACTTCTGGAATAAATGAATACTAAAATTATTTCTTCCATAATTTTTATTATTATAATTAACTTTGAATTCCTTATTTATTTTCTTATCAAAATCATGAGATTTATGGGTAACTTTGATCTCTATTTCTACCTTAAGAGAATATAAAACAATTTTTTCATAACTACTAATGTCTCTTAGGGACAATTAACTTTATAGACATGGTTTTAACACATTGATTATGTGATCAATATTTCCTTTAGGTTGGAAAATAATAATATAATCATACCTCATGAATTTGGTAAAATTATACTAATATGAAATAATATATTCATTATTCAACTTTTATATCTCAAATAATTTCTTCTCCATTATCATAATAAGAATACTAGAAAAGTACTTATTAAAAAATAAACTCCTAAAATCATCCCACTCCATGGATTCAATGTATTCCTATTGCCTCATGTTCTTGATAAAATTCTACCATTGATCTTCTTCACCGTGAAAATGATAAAAAAAGTAAAATTTTCATTCTTCAATAATTGGAAAATGAAGAATATATTAGTAGTGGTATTGAATGGACCCACTAAAATAAGGAGGATGTTTCCTCATGAAGAAATCAACAATACATTGTTCCCCCCTTTTCTCATTTGTAAGATCTACAAGATTAATGGATTTTTAATGTTTTATAAGAATAATAAGAATAATTTTAATTCAAAAAACCATATCTTTTGGTTTTCCAAGAGAAAAATCATTTAATTATACATATAATTTAGTATTAATATGATTTCTATTTGTACCATCCATTGAATAAAACCAAAAAGCATAGTTTGTGTTTAAAATGTTAATAATGAGAATAAGAAATGATATTTATATAGAAATCATTCTTATAATGTCTTTAATTATTACACCTTCATTAAACCCATGAACATTTATGTTCATATAATATCACTATGTCTTCTCATAGGTTATATCCTCTCATTCATCATAATGGTTCGTGAGGTAAATTTGAATTAACCCAAGAATATACCCTAGAAGCTTCTAGCGATTTGTGTTATTTTAGGCCCAATCATCATGAAATGGAGAAAATCATGTTAAAACCTAATATTTCACTTTTATATTTGTTACCCATAGGTACATACGAGACCGAGCCACATACGATTTCTAGTATCTATTAAAGGATGGATTTATAGAAAAACCAAACTCCTTTCATTACCATAACATTCGATATTCTCATATTCTTAGTCATATACTTAGATTTTTTACTAAACTTTTATAAACATAATCCCTAAAAAAATAAAAAAATCTTTGATTCCAACTAAAATCATCCAAACATTTCATACATAAATACTAAATCATTTATATGTATATTCAATGCATCTCATAATAGCACACACCCAAGGTCTATAAAGGTTTTGTGTTTTTAGATACTAGATACATAATATTATTATTTCATAAATGATATTCAATATATCCCTAAAAGTGTTACAATATAGTAAACTTCTTATTAATTCCCAACTTAAAACCATTCTTCATAACATAGATAAAGGAAGCATAAGAAAGTGAGAGCACATGTGATCAGTAATGGTAAACATGAGATGTATCTATCAATGATCATTAGTGAGAATAATATAAGAATAAGGGTGTGAAAACATGGGATTTTTATACACAAATCATAACAACAATTTATATATCAAAAAAATGAATAATGGTATAAAGATTTGGTAGTTCATAAGACATAAATTATAAGATAATCAATTATCATAATCCATGGGAATATAACATTGGAATAAGAACATGTCACTGGAGAAGGAATAAATTGTGGAATAATCATAATCATAGAAATCATTTTTCAATGTTACCTACCAAGACATTCATCCCAATTTTTTCCTAGGATAACCATAAGTGTACCCTATTTAGGCTTGGGATAATCACCAATGTACCCTCCTTTGGGATTCAGATAACCTCTTGCAGACCCTCTTTTAGGTTTGGGATAACCTCCCATGTACCCTTTGAGATCATAAACATTAAAAATTACCCAATTCATTGGAGGTATATAATTTACCCAACCATCACATAATCATAATCCATATATACATATATATATATACACAAACCACAAGATCATTGAAACATTTATCATTTTATCACAACTTAACCAGTGGAAAATAAAATAGTCTTAATCAATATTTCATCATCATAATCAATAAACATATAGAGAAATAATAAGGATGATATCATTGGATCATATTCAAAATGAATCATAAGTAACACTAAAATATTTTTTCATATATTCAAATTACTTTAAAATATCACTGGAATATTTCTTAAGGAAAATACACTTTTCAATTTGAATAAATATATTTAAAATATAAATAATTATTGAATCATAGGAAAATATTTTCATTTAAAATAACCATGGAAAATTATAAAGGAATATTCAAGGAAAATGTTAGTCATGATAGTTGGAAAAGTTGTTTTACGGTAAACGTTAACATGATGATTCCTTTCACACCTTTAGTAAAAAGTGCCTTATTCATAAAATGATATGAATATTCTATTTAATTATTTTTAAATAAATTAAAACATTTGTAAAAACTAAATTAATCAATCATTATAGAGTATTAAAAACATTTTCAAAAATATTATAATGAAAATATGGTCATGGAAGAAAAGATTCATGGCAGAATTGGGAAACAAAGTTGGGTTTCGTTAAAAAATATATAACAACCCAAATTGAACCATTGGGTCTGATCTGGGATGATAGAATACCTTACACATGCCTCTATATATGAAATAGGTTAAAATTATTAGTAAGTCCTAAAGGAGTACTATGGGAGGCTATGTCCTCAGTAATATGTAAAAAATTAGAGTATAATATTGTAAGTGATAACAATAATACAGATAATAATGAATGAATGAATGAATAAATAAATAAATAAATCAACCAGGTAGTAATATATACTAAAATTTACAAACCATGAAGTATCAATGTGTAATGTAAAATATAGAAAAAAAAATTTAATAAAAGGGGATTCCCATAGGTTGTGGATTAAAGTATGATGTGAAGTAGCTGAACAAAATAGCAAAACAAAATCAACCTTGAAGGTCATCCAGTAAGGCCTGTATACTCTATCTAAAAACACTCAATAGTCCAATAAATGACCATATACCTTATCTATATCCCTAGTAACGAAATCAAAAAGTGACCAAAAATTCTAGGTTGGAGTTTGAGTATTTGATTCTGCCGAGAACCACAAACAACCCTTGAAACAAGGGTATATGATATATTGGAACATTCTATAAAAATAAACAGAATAGATATAATAAGAAATTGTATCAAACATGAAAAATTGTTATGACAGGTTCTCAAAGACTGGTTCTACCTACTTCATCTCTATATTGGAAGGATCATTGACCCACAACCTATCACATCCCTCCTGATAAGATAGTCCAAAAAATTTCTGACACACCCACCTTTGAATGGATAGTCCATTGCATTCCGACCTATCATCCGACTCAACCCTCTTAGGGTATAATCCATTAGGATCAATATGTATTCTCAACTATTTTAAAAAAAAAGAAAAAAAACACACGATACATTACATAAATGATAGATCAAACATCATGTAAAATTAAGCTAATACCATAACCATCACAACCCACTTGTAAGAAACTGAAGAAAATTTATTTGGTCCAAACACACAAACATAATGTGATCAAGCATAAAACATAGGTCTCTTGTTCTATATATAAACACCAACAATCATGATAAGAATCCATATAAAACATGTGTTAATATCATGAATATCCAACCATAGGTGCAATGAATATCATAAAAAAGGGTCAGTGTTTGAGTCCAAAATCACTATTGTGTCCTATAACCAAACCCCAAATGAAAAACTTTTGAATATCAGCTTCAAGGTTAAGGATAAAAATACTATAAAGGTAGGTCCAGGTTAAACATACCCAAGAAGATCTACTATGCGTGTATGCCAAAACATTGAATATAGGTACTAATTATATCAATGATCAAGGATTCCCTTATTAGACCATTCCAAAACCATAATATTTAATCAATAAAATAATATAAATTGGTTTTACCAAGGTTAAAAGAAGGGAATTGATCTAGATTAAGAAGGAACATTCAAAATTAAGAACATAAGACTGATCTATTATTTATGCGTAAAAAAGGATTTATAAAGGAGGAGAAGGCCCCATATTCACTAGATAGGGATACTAGGTCAATTAGAGTATTGAGATAACTAATAGAATGAGAAAAATTGAGATAATTTTATGTTTAAAAAACATATATAAACTCGATGTCATCATTGGTCTCTAACTAACACCAATGGATGGATAATGGACACTAGGAAAATATGGTTCTACCCAGGGCCCCCCTATGGGCCAGTAGTCTCCACTATCTGGATAGTTGGTTTGAGGAGAATCACATATTCTGATGAACTACAAAAGTGATCTAGTGGCTTCCCACTTGCTACTTTATGGGACTACTGTAGCTTCAAAAGCTTCAACATGCCCACCATCTCTTCCTTAACACATTTTTAACCTCCAAAATTCCTCTAACCCACCTCTAAACACTTAAAAAACATGCTCAAAATATATGTTGAACTTTAAAAGATCCATACTTTAAATAGTGGTGTCACAATTATCCCCCTCTTATGAATTCTAATCCTTGAAAAGTATCTCTAAAGGTCTTCTTGAACAACTCAATCCATTATGAATTAATGTATGCTTCCTTCTCCCACCTATATTCCTAAATATGACCGTGAAACCATTGAAACTAATCAATAGTAATGGTACTTACTCAATTAAAATTCATTATTTGGTATACAGTCTAAAAATGTCGCACCATAAAATAAGTGTCTGACTACAACTCAACATCCTTGGTGTCGACAACATTCATTGGATCAGGCTCGTACATCAAAAGCTAAGACACAATGAACACATTTTGAAAACCATGATTTTGTGGATGAAGATAAAACTAATAGGATACCATCCTGATGTGTTATAGGATATCAAAAGACCTAACATATCATGACACCAACTTTCTTTGCCTTTAAATTGCCTATTGTCTAATTGAGGGGAAACCCACAAGAAATCCTTGTCACCCGTAATGAACTCCAAGCGTTGTTTCTTTTGGAAATAATTATACCTCTACTTGTTTTGAGATGTAACCAACCATTTCTGAATCAATTGAACCTACTTTGAGGTTTCATGTACCATATTCGACCCAACAACTATAGATTCACTAGCCTTATTCTAGTATAGTGGTGAGCTACATGGCCACCCATTCATAGCCTAGAAAAGAGCTGTCCTAATTGGAGATTGTAATATATTTTTATAGGATAACTCTACCAGAGCCAAGTGATCATCCCAATATCCTATGAAATATGGAATACATGAATGAATCATACCCACAAGAGTATAGATCATTCTATCATACTATGTTTTGATCCAAGGATAAAAGTCCATACCCAGCTTCAACTTAACACCTTCTACAAGACTTTCCAAAACCACGATTTGAACCATGTTCCTATTTCAGATATCATTCTGTAAGTAACACCATAAAACCACATGTTATTGTGAATGTAGAGATTTCATAGATCATCCACTATGTTAGTATCTTAGAATGACATTAATTGAGTCACCTTGGTCAACCATCCACTACAACTCAAATGGTATCTTAACCTCTCAGGGTCATGGGAAACCCTATAACAAAGAATTTCATCACATAATACCACATCCACCTTGGTAATATAAGTGGATAGAGTAACATTACAGGTCATTTATGTTTTACCTTAATATTTTGACAAGTTAGGAAATGGGTGACAAATCCAGAAATTTCTCTCTTCATGCCAGGACACCAAAACTACCACTTAACATAATGATACATCTTGTTTGATCCTAGGTGAACTACCCACTATGAAACATCAGAGGATATAATCATATCTCTTATTATATAATATGGAACTATAAACCTTCCATGATATATAATCACTCTAAATCTGTTTATCATCCACTTCATAATGGATCCACTTGTTTCCAACCCATCATGCATTACATCACACTCTAGATCAAGCTCCCGACTGTTCACTACTCGCTCAACCAATGAGTATTTGATCACCAAATATGAACCAACTACTTCCCCTTGATCCTAAGATATATTCACCCACTAGTATTCCAATATGTCCATGAGATTCAATTCTACTTCTAATTTTTGTTCTACCACTTCTCATTCCTTCTTTGTCATCACATATGCAACCAAATTTCTTTTTCCTAGAGCACACACCATCTCATTATAATGTTTATATAAGTACTCTAAGCTACATATCTTATGGAGATTTAGGTCACATTGTAAGAAGATATAATATTGACTCTTTTGGTCTATACACATGATAATTATATCATTAAAGAGGTAGTATTGCCAAAATTTCAATGCATGGACCATAACTTCACACTTTAAGTCATGAGTATTAGAAGTTTTGATCATGGGGTCATAGATGAAGAGGTTCATTAATAATGAAATTATCAAACTGCATTAATACAACTCATAATACAATTTTAGATTCATAAAAAACACTACATACCAAAATCAAGGCTCAGGGAGAGTCATAATCAGAGCTGACATAAACCATTTCTTATACTCAAAGAATAATTCTTCAAATTGTTACGTCTATTAAAAATTGACTTCATTATTTGTCAATGTGGTTATGGGTGACTCCAGGAGAGAAAAGTTCAAAAAAACCACCTATAGTACCCTACCAACCTGAGAAAACATAGAATCTCAAATGAATTCCATGACCATTTACAAGATATGATTGTATCAACTTGTAATTACCCAGCCATGATCCATGTATCACTAAGAGGGGGAGGGGTGAATCAGTGATATTATTTTATTTTATATTTTCTTTCTTTTTAAACATAATTCACCTCCTATTAAAGAGTGATCACCTTTTGAAAGTCAAAAATTCACACATCTATAAGAACAGAAGAATTTAGAACGTTTACTACTCAATAAGAGTATCTGCATCCTTAGTATGGTTTGGATAAAATCCAATACCACACAATCCACTGTAAAAAAATCCTTTTATACAGATAAAAAAAGTAGTATATACCATTACACTCGTGTATAAATATGTTTAATAAACCAGTCTGTGTGCTTCAAGTAGCACAAAATGATGTAATACAATTTTTGTAAAAATTATGAAACTTTAAATAGTTGATTCAAAACAAGTTACAGTGCGGCCTTGTCAACTTTCACAAATATGATCTTAAAAAAAATTAGTCACTTTACTACCTAGAAGTAGGTATGAAGTTCTAAAGACTTTGTAATGATAATCAGTCTAATACCAAGTCTAATTGTTCAGTATGAAAAAATTCTCTATCAAAATACTGTTGAAATAATTATGAACTACTTCTATCGTAGTTTGGAATACTCAGTCCAAAATTTCCAATCCAACAACCAATTCCATTTTTAGAAACTTTGTATATGATCTTACTTCTTCTTCTTCTCCTATCTATAAAACTTCCTCCAGAATTCTCAATCCAAAAACTCATTCTCTCTAGAAACTTTCATCACTTTGTGTTCTCTCTACACTTTTGAATTGTACCTACTTCAGAAAATAAAAAGTACTTACCACTATTTATAGGTTCACCAAATATAGTTTAGGGATGATTTTTAAAAGATTTCCCAATTAACAAAATTTCCCAAATCTTCAAATTTCCCTTAAATCTTGGCTCCATCATTAATATCTTCAATGCTTCATAAATCTTCTCATTCCTTATCGAACCATCTCAAATATTCTCAAAAAATAATCTCACTTCATACTTTATAAATTTATTCAGTATGATTTAGATGGTAACTCCAATTTCATAATTAATATGAAGACATATTTTCAGTATTATATTTTTCATTGTATTTCTCCACACCAATTTTAGACTATGAAAGAAAAACATCTTCACATTAAGATTATATGAACCAGGTGAAACAAAACGCCCATTCCATTACTTTGTACCAACAATTAGATATAACACATTGTAACCATTCTTCCATAATAGTTTTTGAAACTTAATTAGACTTTAGTGGCCTTTATTTCTTTATAAACATAGTGTAAACTTATAAATATTCCAATACTTATTGGTATTACATCAGCATCAACTTCAACCTTGATAACTCCCCTTCAAAACTCTTAAAACATTTTACCTTTTCTTCTTTTCTTCTCTTTCTCAGAGTAGTGATTATACATCTGATGACTATATCAATGTCAGGTAGTAGGTGATGAATTAGTCCCCACTTGAATATGATAAATGGAGTTAGATCCATTCTGATGACACTTTAACCAATTCATAAAAACTCAAGAAAATTATTTTTATCTCTTGGACCACTTGAAAAAAATATCAGAGTTCTTATTTTTTTGTCAAAGTGAAAAATAAATAAAACAATTCATCCTAAAGAAAATGGTATACTAAATTTTTGATCAATCTCTAACTTTATTCTGGGAATCAGTTTAACAAAATCACTTCTTTTCATTTTCACTTGTCCCAAGAAAAATCAGAAAAAATGATTCTGACTTTGGTTGATCAGAGGAACACCGCATCCGAAGGTGTGGTATCAGCTACTTCAGCTTCAAAAAATTATTTCATCTTCTGATATTGATACCCATGAGCTTATTTCTCCCAAAACTCAATATCCTTCACACATTTCTGTGTCCGGTGATCTCAGATCTATTAAATGATACCATAGAGATTTGTCTTCAGAAAATTTATTCTTTTTAAAAATTCATCTTATAATCATGATTTTCATGATGAATTTGAGAAAATTTAATATTGGCTTTAGAATCATCTGAATTACATTGGGATGTATCAGAACATTCCATAATTCCAGTAACATCTTATTTTCCAACCAATCTTCAATCCGATTAGAAATGCATGCACTCCCCTTTCCTTTATAACACTTGCATCATAGGTTTTCAAGATAAATTATGATATTTTGGAATTTCAAAACAAAAAATAATCTTCATGTTTTTATTGACGCCATGAATAATATGAAAAAATTTAACATTATGATAAAACGAAACCAAGATTATTTTGATGTGACTTAACTTCAAGAGAACTTCTTCACAAACCATAGAAATTTCTTATTCATTTTGATTCAGATATCATAGTTATGATTGTGAGTCAAATACCCAATATTTTACAAAGTGAGGGGTTTTCCTAATAGCCTTATCATAACTAGAATTAATAGAAAATTTTTAAGGCTCATATTTTTTAGAAACATTTGACTTCTCCAATTTGTTTATTTTTTACTCATACATAACTTCACCAGCTTTCTTCTTCTCAGAAATAATTTCAACTTTCCTATCAAACTTTGAAGGTAAATTTTAATTCATCTCAATTTTTCCATTTTTATATCTTTCACCAACTTCAAAGATAGAATTATTGAAACTTGTAACCCTCTATCCATCTTTAGAATATTTTTGATGGAAAATTTATAACTTGTTTAATTTTACCTTCAAATTAAATTCTATATGTTCATTATGAATCTTTTGTTTCTCAAGGTATTTATTCAAATAATCAATCTCTTTCAGCTAATTAAATTTCTCATCATGAAAAAATTCTTGATTGTTTGTTGAATAATTTTTATTTGTCAATTTTCAGATTTCCTTTTCAAGCCTCCCAATCTTTTTTAAACATTATTTCAATTTCTATTTTTGATAAAATTATAATTGAGTTACTTATTATTGATAATTAATTCTTCTGAACACTTTATTGTTAATTATTTATATGAAAGTATTCTATCAATCATTTTTATTAGAATTTCTGGATTCAAATTTACTATCTTCATCATCATCATCTTTATAAAAACATATTCTTCTTTTGGATTTAGATAACTTTTTATCTCTCTCTATGGAATAAGATTTAACCAAGTCACCTTGTTTCTTCCAAGATCTTCTTGTCCTTATTTCGTCTACCTCACTATCTTCTTCTTTATTTCATTGAGAACAATTAGTCTCAATGTTCCCAATGACTCCACATTCAAATCTTTTTAAGAAAATATTCCCCTTATAATTTCTTATACACCTTAAATTTTTTTAGAAAAAAGGATAAAAATTCATCCTAGTTTTTACATACCTCATTTTTTGGGATCAAAGTCAACAACTTCATCTTCTTCAAGAACCTTATTAGACATTCCTTTCTTGGAATCCTTGAAGGACCTTTCTTGATCAAACACATTCCCTTTCATAAATTTCTCCCTTCTCATTTAATAAGTAACATGAGTACTTTGAAGATCATCCAGAGATGGAGTTAGATATCTATCTTCCAATGAGAAATCATTATCATTAAACTTTTAGAAAAGAATTATCATGATCTTTTAAACAATAGTTGAGTCTTCTAAATTTTCACCAAGACATCTAATAGTTGTAACAGTTTTATTAACCCTGGTAAAGAAGTCACCAATAGATTCATACTCACCCATCTTGAGATCTTCATACTTTAGAATCCAGATTTTTAAATTTTCCTTCTTAGATTTTATATTACCTTAATAAATGTTCTTCAACTTATCCAAGATACCTTAGGCAATGGAAAAACCATTTAATCTTATACAATGAATTTTAGAAAGTGATGAGAGTAAAGAATTCTTATCTCTTACATAATTCTCAATATTCTTCATGTAAAAATATGTGAACAACCTAGAAATATTGAAAAATGATGTTTTGTTTTGTTATTGAAATTTATTTAGAATTATTGAATGCTAGATGTGAGGAAAGATAAAGTGAAGCGAAAGAGATTATTATAGAAACCACTATCATGTATATAAAAGGATAATAACCTTATATATTGGATAGAGGGTGTTCTTATCATATGATTGGATGCACAAAATTTTTTAATAATGTGAAAAACATAAAATAAGAAACAATGAAATTTGGAAAGGATGAATCTCTTAGAATCAATGGTGTTGGATAAGCCATCATTGGGGAAGAAATACTAAAATATAAAAAGATTATTTTTTTGATAGGATGAAATAAAACATGATAAGTGTTTTAAAAATATGTAATAAATGTTAAAAAGTTGTTTAAAAAATGGGTTTGTTTTGAATATAGTGTAACATTTAAGGATAGTTACAAGAGGCCAACATCCAAAAGGAATGTTGTTCTAAGATGTTGAGGTTTAAGATTCTTGTTACTTGAGTATGATAGAATAGAATCAATAGTGGTATAAATTCTAGGAAACATGTGTCAAAGAAACATGAGAATGTTATCAACGAGTGATAGTATACATAGATTTCTTGATATGTGAAGAAGAATATATTTTTGTTGCATAATTTTCCAGAACATAATGATTACAAACTCTATATATACAAGATTTGAAATTTGTTTAAAAAAACCATGTAAATTATTCACTCCAATATCTACGGTCCAGTGAGAAAAAAAATCAACATATAAAGGAATGTACTTCATTACATTCATTGATGACTTTACTCACATTACTTATATTATGTATGTGAAACATAATTCAAATTATATGAAAATGTTTAAAACCTTAATGAGGAAAGTTGTGAAAGAATGTGAGTATTTAGTAAAGAAGTTGAGAATAGAAAATAATGGTGATTAAAAAAATAAAGAGTTGGAATGTTATCTTGAGAATCATATGTTGGAACCCTCATGTTTTAATCATGTTTTAATGATCACAATTCTTGTTACTCTAGTTTAATCTATCTCGAATCCTGTGTAAAGATGGTTTGTTTATTTATGCTTTAAATAAACATACCCAAGATATTAATTCCTATAAATCATTTTTTATTATTGTAAATTATATTTAATTTGTTCTATAATGAATGATCAAGTCTAATTAATTCTATTAATATTACTACTTAAGTCTATATATAGATATTTGTCTATGTATGAGAAACAGTGAGTCTACCACCAATTCCAGTTTTCTAGAAAAGGACATAGACACCGTGACCCAGACACCGTAACCCAAAAACCGTGACCCAAAAACTGTGACCCAAACACCTTGAACCAGACACCATAACACAGACACCGTGACCCAGACACCAAGACCCTGACACCGTTTCCAGTTTGATATCTCATGAAGTTTGTGACACCAGTTCCATACTACCAACAATAAGACATTGTTCGAAGTTTGGAAGGGGACCAACCATCATGATCCTAACACCACATATATGCTACCGGTTACTGATCTTAACACAACTATTCCATAATGACTGTCTCACCACTCAAAGGAAAAGAAGAAGACACCATTTCATGGTGACACTATTTCTAAGAAGAAACCATTTACAGAAATACTATGACACTATTCTTTAATCTTTTTTTTTTGTTTTAAATTTAATTTCTAATGGTTATATTTTAGTCATTTAAATGCACTAAAATATTTAATGTTTCTTTGTAGATATTTCACCTTTCAGTATGAGGTATGAGGTGAATAATATATGCACCATGTCATCTCCAACATGTGCACCCACAATTAAAAGAGAAGATAAGATGAGCTACAAAAATATACACAGTAGTAGAGTGGAAGACGTGCGAGTATTGTTTTTGAAGAGAACCAATACATGAAACAAGAAGCATCTAAAGAATAAACGAAGAATTAAAAAATCCAAATGCTGGACTAATGTTTATCATGAAAAAAAACATGTTCACGATACCACCTTCTAGAAGAACAAGAGCTACAAAGCTTACACATTCGAACTGGCGGACTTGCAATACTCAGTTTTTTAACAAGAGGACTCGATAATTTCATCTGCTTCATCCTAAAAGTTTAGATATTTATAGAATAAAACTCAAAGCACTTATAACCTTTTTATCATCATCTTTGATCTGTTGTGTATTATTTTATCTATCAAGAAGTGTGTGTGTTTCTGTATTAAAAAAAATATTTTATCCATCACTAAACTGAAGGATACAAGATATCCTTCCTATCATTCCTTTTTAAATTTTTTTACTCCCAAAAATAAGTGTGGTAAAGGTCCTTGTGTGACCTGGTAGTTTATATCCATGAAGAACTTTGGAAGACGTTGTGTGACCTGGATAGTTTTGTGCACCATTGTTTACCCCGATCCAGGATGTGGATTGAGTTTTTTAATATAAACTTCTTGCCGAAAGGTGATCACCAAGTGGAGTGTATTAGGTCTTCAACTTGAGATTGAACCACTTGTTTTATCCACTATGTTGTTTAATTTAGTTTTTCTCTATTTTACTGTATATTTCAGAAATAACTAGATTTTACTTTAACAATTAAACTTGGCGAAAATTTATAATTTTTTTCCTTATTAGAATATCTTCAAAATTAATATGGATAAATCATATTGATTTTTACTGAGAATTAATCAATATCCTAAGAGTTTATTTGAACAATCAAACATTTATAACCATATTACCTTGATTTACTGGGTGGTTTTTATTTTTATTGGGGAACATTTTTAAGAAAAAATATCAAAACAAATTTTTATAGATACTCAATTCACACCTATTGATTACTTTAATCCTACTAAAATTTGGTATCAAATGAGTTTTTATTCTTGTTAAGACTCTATTTTTTTAAAATTATTCAACTGTGATTTTTGTTGTACTTTAAAGATATGTAAATTTCTGTTAATTCTAAATTTATAGCTCTTTAAAATTAGTTATCTATTATGGATAATATTATGGAAGGGGATGCAACAAAAAGACCACCATTATTTAATATAACTAATTATTCCTAATGGAAAATTAAAATGAAAATGAATTTATAAAGTATGGTCTTTGAAATTTAGTCTTCAATTTTAGATGAGTACAAGATTCCTTGTACTAATAGAATTACTTAGGATGACCCAACCAAGACCGCTTATAACAACAATTTCAAATGCACGAATACTTTATATTTCTCTTTAGGATATGGGTAATTTAACAGAATATCTGCATGTAAAACTGCCCATGAAATTTTGGATACCTTTTATTTTTCACATGAAGGAACTTCTAGAGTGAAAGAAATGAGACTCAATACTTATACGATTAAATATGATAACTTTAAAAAGAATCCTGATCAGCCTATTTCAGACATGTATCTCAAGTTCAATGAAATTCTCAACATAATGATTTCTCTTGGAAGAGAAGTCACTAAAAAAGAACCAATTATTAGGATTCTTTTATGTCTACCTAATAGAAGAAGATGAAACTCTATCTCTATTTGAGAGTCATGTGACATCAGAAAATTTCCAATCAAATAAATAATTGGGAAATTAATGATGTATGAAGGGGTGATGAAAGTCAACAAGGTAGAGGAGTATAAACCCAAATGAAAATCAGTTCCATTCAAGACCACCACCTCTTAACATAAATAAAAATAGAAACTACAAGTCTCTGTAGAAAGTTCCATCAGTGAACAATCATCGCCTGACAGTGATGAGGAGATAGATCAATCATCTAGATGGTTTAATAAATTTTACAAGAGGAATAAATTCTTCATAAATCCAAACTTCAAAGGAAGATATGATCAAAAATGAAGCTGGATGAAATATTGGAAAGGAAATGAAAATTCTGATGAGATAGTATGGTATAAATGTAAGGGAAATGGAAATGTAAAGTATAACTATACCAAGATCAAGTATAAAAGAAAATAAGAGTAAAAATAAAGAATGTATAAGAAGTCAATGAAAGAAACTTGGAGTGATTCTGAGGATAGTTCAAGTGAATCAGAATCTTCACATGGTAAATAGGATAACAAAACCAATATTTGTTTTATGACAAACACATCTAAGGAAACACTAGAATCTCCTGTAGAAAATTCCAATTATTCTAGATATGAAAGTGATTCTGAAAAAATTTATAATGAATAAATGTTTGAGTACTACAATACGCTTGAAGCGACATGCAATGAAATAAAATATAAATATAATTATTTGAAGAAACAACATGCTCTTACCTCAACTGTTAAATCTAAAATTACTATAGAAAGTGAGAAAAATGTTCAATTACTCGAATAAAACCATGAACTAAAGTTATTGAATGATCAATTGAAAAAGAACCTTGAAAGGTTTACTAATGGTAAATATACCTTGGTATAAGTTCAAGTGAAACATATTTCCCCAAAATAAACTACTAGTATTGGATACCAACCTTGTAAAATAAATTTTGGAAAAACCAAATTTGTTTCTAAATTTAGAACATACTGCTTTACTCCTAGTTCAGAAAAACATTCTGATAGTTTAAAATATGATACAGTATCTACTATTTCAAGATTTTCTAGACCAAATAGTGTTTATATTTCAAACACTTTAAATAATTCTAATATAAAACCTATGAAGAAAATGTGGGTTTCTAAAGCACTAGTTACTAATATTACTAGAAACAAACAAATATGGGTACCAAAGTCTATTTTTATTTTACTATTTTTTAGGAATATTATTTAAAGAGATCCTATGAAATCTTATAGTACTTGGATAGTGTGTGTCCAAGACACATGATAGGAGAATATTAATGCTTCAAGAACTTAATAAAAATTGATGGTGGACATGTCACCTTTGGTGATAATGCAAAAGGAAAAATCATTGGCCTTGCCCAAATCAGTAACTCTAACTCAATTTTATTTTCCAATATTATTTTTATTTATGGACCGAAATATAATCTATTTAGTATTTCAAAACTATGTGATGATGTATTTCATGTTAAATTTAAAAATTATGATCGAAATGTTTTTAATTCTAATAATGAATTGGTATTTTCTTCATTGAGAAATGAAAATGTATACTCTATTAACATAGATTCTTTAGTCTCTCAAAATTATTTATTTTTAAGTGTATTTCATAAAGAGTCTTGGATTTGGCATAGAAGAATAGTAAACTACAATATTTACTCCCTTAGAAAGCTGACTAGAAAAATTTTATTCAATGACCTACCCAAACATGAGTTTCCAAATGATAATGTGTGTAATGCTTGTCAAAAGGGGAAACAACACAAAATTTCCTTCAAACTAAAGAAAGAAGTGTCAAATTATCAACCTCTCAAGTTGGTTGACATGGACTTATTTGGACCATCTAGAGTTTCTCGTTTAAATGGGAATCACTATGTTTATGTTCTTGTAGATGAATTCTATAGATGTACTTGGAATTTATTTTTGACTCGCAAAATTGAAGCCTACTCTCATTTCATCAAATATGGAAAAACAATAGAAAATATTAGTGGACTAGAATTAAATCCTTAAGAAGTGATCATGCTTGTGAGTTTGAAAATAAATACTTTGAATCATTTTTTCCCCAAAAATGGTTATAGTCATAACTTCTCTGCCCCTAGAACACCTCAACAAAATGGATTTGTAGAAAGAAAAAATTGAACCTTCCAAGAGATTTCTAGAACCATTCTTAGTTTATATTACTTACGTATTTATTGTTGGGCTGAGGTTGTAAATAAAACATTCTATATTATTAATAGATTTTTTATTAGACCCATTCTTAAAATAACTCCATATGAGTTATAGAAAAATAGAAAACCCAAAGTATGATACTTCAATCTTTTTGGTTTCAATGATTATATCCTTAATACTAAGGAAAATCTTGACAAGTTTGCATCCAAGAGTGATGGGGGAATTTTTCTAGGATATTCAATCTTTAGTAAATCCTATAGAGTCTTTAACAAAAATTACTAAATTTGTGGAAGAATATTTCCATGTCAAGTTTGATGAGACAGATCCACATGAGCCTAATCCCACTCTAGAGATCCTGGAGGATGATATGTCAAATTTGGACATCAATGATAAATCATATAACCATCATGTAAAGGAATCTATGAAAACTTCAAGTTCATTAAATTCTACAGATTCAGTCATAATGAACCCAAACCTATTAACGAACCTAAAATCACTAGTCCCTCTTTAAATAGAGCTGTTAGAACTCTTAAGAACATTACTTTAGATGTTTTTTAGTAGATTTAGATAAAGGAACTCAAACTAGAGCTTATATTATAAATTAGGTTAAACATCAAGTTTTCTTTTCACAACCATAACATCAGAACATTATTGATTCTATCAATGATGAATTTTGGAAAATGGATATGCAAGAAGAACAAAATCAGTTTGAATGGAAAAAAGTTTGGAAACTTGTAGACAAAACCAAAGACACATTTACCATAGGAACTAAGTGGGTGTTTAGAAATAAGGTAGATGAAGCTGGTAATATAGTTAGAAACAAGGATAGATTTGTTGTACAAGGCTGTTGTCAAGAAGAAGGAATTTCTATGGGGAGACATTTTCACCTGTAGCTAGACTTGAAGCCATCAGAATTCTCCTTGCTTATAATACACATTTGAATTTCAAACTATATCAAATGGATGTCAAGAGTTCATTCCTAAATGGGTACATAGCTGACGATGTATTTATTGAACAACCTTCTATTTTAAAAAATCCTCCCATTCCAAATCATGTTTCTAAATTATCAAAAGATTTGTATGGTATAAAACAAGATCCAAGATCATGGTATGATAGATTAAGTACTTATCTTATTTCCAAAGGTTTTAAAAAAAGGTATAGCTGATCCAACTCTTTTTATAAAACAAATTTCCAATGATGTTTTAGTAGTTCAAATTTTTGTAGGTGATATAATTTTTGGATCTTCAAAAAATTCTTTTTGTATTGAATTTTCTAAAATGTTGCAAAATGAATTTGAAATGAATTTAATGGATGAACTAAAATTCTTTCCTGGATTTCAAATCATTCAAAATAAAGATGGTATTATCTTAAATAAAAGAAAATATACTAAACATATTCTAAAATGTTTTGGCCTGGATTGCACTAAAAGTAGTGATACTCTAATGAGTACTACTTGTAAGTTTGATCTTGACGAAGATGGAAAATTTGTTGATCAAACCACTTAAAAAGGTATGATGGGAAGCATACTCTACATAACTGCTAGATGACCTAACATTATGTTTAGTGTATGTATGTGTGCTCATTTTCAAGAAAACCCAAAGGAATCTCATTTAAATTTTGTTAAAAGGATTTTCAAATACCTCAAACATACACCCAATCTAGGACTATTATATCCGATCAGATAATCATTCAAGTTAGTTAGTTATTCTGATGCTGATTTTGGGGGTTTCAAGTTAGATAGAAAAAGAACATCTAGAACATGCCACCTTTTAGGCAAGTCTCTAGTACTATGGTAAAGTAAGATACAAAACATTGTTGCATTATCTACTGCCGAAGTTGAATACATAGCTATTGGTGGTTGTTGTTCACAAATTTTGTGGATGAAACACACATTACTAGATTATTTATATCAATTTAGGTATGTACCTATAAATTGGGACAATACAAGTGATATTAACATCTCAAAAAATCATGTTTCACACTCTAGGACAAAACATATTAATTTAAGACATCACTTTTTGGGAGACCATTATCAAAAAGGTGAAATAACATTAGAATTCATTGGAACTGAATATAGTCTTGCTGATAATTCACCAAAACATTAAATTATGAAAGGATAGATATATCATACATGAATAGGAAATGATAAATCTTAAGTATAAAATTTATTGTTTCACAGTTTACAGTTTCATAAGTCACTCTCTTAAGATTACTGTCTCACTCTCACAGTTCTATTGTTTACTATCTTGAAGTTGATGTTTCATGTTTATAGTCTCACAGCTGCTGTCTCTCGGTTACTGTATTTCACTAAATGTCTCAAGTATTATATTCGCACTGTGTGGAGACACAACGCAAAGATGACATCATGAGAACCTATTCCGGTCTCACCGTGACAACCTATTTCGGTCTCACCATAATGAATTTGTTTTGTTTTATTTGTATTTTATTACTCATATTGATGTATTGATTATTTTTCCCATGATTTTGTGTTTGTTATGCCTGATATCCATAAATGATAAAAACAAAATATGTTTCAATATTTTCTTCACTTGATCTTTCTTCTCTCAAAACTGAAACCCTTCTATCTCAAACCATGAGACCTCTTTCATATCCCTATCTCCCATGAACCCCTCGTTGAATGCCCAGAATGAAGCACCTATCTTATTCAACTCCTGAGAAATGCATATCTCATATGAAAATGAACAGATCACCAAGTTAGCACTCAGAGGACCGCTGGACCCAATCCTTGTTGATAGAATATTGGTACCAGAAAAGGAAATCTTCCCTAAATGGTTTCTGTCAAGTATTTCTTTAGTGTTGAAAGTTCTGAAAGAATAGTGATGGTTGGATTGGTTCACAAAGAAGACACGACATATTTATCCAAATCTTATTTCTCAATTCTATTATTTTGTCCAGTTTTCATTTGATACTGAATATGGTTTTGTTGTGTGGAGCTTGATTAATGGACAAAAATGCACATTTTCCTTGAGTTTATGGGATTCTTTCCTATGGATACCTAATGAGGGAATTTTTGAGGACTACCAGAGAGTTCATCCTCCTCTTAGTGATATTTTTGTTTTAGAATAGGCCTTGGGAAGCTTGACTAGAAATAAAAATAAGAGAAGAGATATTGTTGTTGAGATAGATGGTGAATCAATATTACTATTTATGTTTATTGAGAATCCAATTAGTCCAAGAAAAAGAAATTTTTCTACCCTAAATATCTGGATGTATTTTTGATACATCTTATGAAAAATGGATACAATATTAACCTATGAAAGTATGTTATACTTCATATGTGCGAGTTGATAAAGACAAACTCAAAGTCAACCTATTTGTTATACTCATGGTTAATCTCTTCTATGCTATATGATAAAGGAATGGTTGGACCAAATGAAGAATTCATCAAGGATTTTTAATTTTGTATCTCAAAGGTTTATAGCCAAAATAATGAATATTAGTTGGAATCCGTCGAAAAAGAATTTTTTTGAAGATAATGAATGGATTTATGAAAAGTTTAATCTAGATGAGAATCCTTAAAGACCTAAGAACTTATTTGATCCTGGTTTAGAACCAGATGAAATTTTTGACTATACTATTTAAGAGTAAGAAAAGGTAGTTGTTGCAACTACACAAGAGAATATATTAGATAAGGAAGATAGTGGACCTATTTCACAAGATAAATTTGGGAAGGAAGCACCTATTCCTAAAAGAAGTGTTTATTTGGAAGAAGAACATTCTTATGGAAAATAATTTTTTGTTAATGTAAGAGAAGAGGCTATTCATGAGAAGCCCGTAGAAGAATAAATTTCTCTTGAGAAAGATGTGGAAGTTGATGAACTTTTGGAAGCACATGATAATCCTAAAATTATCCTTTCTACTGATGAAATAATGGAACAATCCTTCCAGCTGGCTAGAAAAGAAATGGATGAGTGTATTGGAGATGATCATTTAGAATCAGATCAAGGAACTGAATCTCCTAGTCCTGTGAGAGTTGAACTTGTTGAGGGGGAGCTAAACCCTAGTCTAGAATGTGTTTTGATTCCTAATCCATTTGATCAGAGTACTATGGATACATGGTATAAGTTCTCTATCTACTTTTAGGTGAATGGTACCCATGAATCCTTGGTTAAAGGGACATAAATGTCTACTATGTTTCAATTGAAACCACTTTCTACTCTAGAAGTAATCTCTATAATGGAACCTGAGCCTATCTCAGATCCTGTTCCTAAACCATCACAAGAACCTCTTAAATTAGTGATTCAGATTGATTTGAAATCCTTTAGATCAAAATTATTGGATAGAGTTGAAAAGCTCATGAAAACTCAACCGGCTCCTATAAAAACCTATGTGAAAGAGATTCTCCCTTATGGTTAAATAATATCATATAGATGATTCGTTCAAAAATGCTTCATGGAATTCAAGAGGTCATAATTGAGTATGAACAACTAAGTGATGAAGAGAAGTCTCTCAGAGATTTGGTTGAAGACTTTCAAAAAGTCATGAAATCAGAACAAGTTCCTGTTGCTCATCATATTGAGGATGTTAGTGGTAAAATTGCATAGAATGTTTCCTCTCTGATTCAACTAAACATAAATTAATTGGATGAAAAGGCAGCTGAGAGAAACAAGAAGATAGTTTAAGAGAAGTGTGATCTTGTTATTGGCCTCAACAAACTGACTGATGAGTACAGGGGATGCCTACAGAATGTTCTGAATCATCTCAACTCCCTAACATCATATGCTACAGCCTCTAGTGCCTCTAGACAGTCATCTCTAACCATTGACAGTGATCTACTCAGAACTATTGTTAAAGAGGAAATTCAATATGTGTTAAGTGGCTTTGACAAAGATACTCTATCTACGGTTGTCAATAATAGTGATAGGGTACTTTATTTGGTAAGGATTCACTCAAATATTGCAAATGATGCTCACGAATAAATTACTAAGAAAGTGGATTTCTACTTTAATAGTATTTTCTCTAAGAATGATATAACCAATCATTTCATGTATCTTATAGAGAATTAGAAAATACATCCTGTCATTCAAGAATTCAATACTCAAATTCAAAAGATGAAAGATTTCACTCCTTTATTGGACAAGTTCTTGGAGAAAAAATGATTATTTTGAGAAAGCAATGATGTATGGTGGTGAGATTATTACTAACTTCATTCAGTTGCTGATGCATTATCTTCATTTGCAGAGCACTTATATTGTGGCTCCTGCAGATGCACCCTTGCGGCCTGGTTTACCTCATTCCACATCCACTGCCTTTGCATCTACCTCAAAGTATGTATCTTAGGCTTTGATCAAGATTAAGCCTGTTATCCTTGACCAAAACATGTCTCGGTATTCCACTAATCCTACTTTGGAAACTTCTATTTTTGAAGTACTCCCTCTTCCTTATCTTCCAATTGTCTCACTACCTTCTTCTACTTCTACTTCTTCTCATGTGGCTCCTTCTGATCCTACTACCAAGGGAAAAGAGAAGACAACTGATGCTAAATAAAAGTGAAAATTGTATCTCAATAGGGTTATTTTGTACTTTTTCCCACTATTTTTAATGAAGAATCTTTTTCAATCTAATGCAATTTGACTTGTTGTTGTCTATTCTATTATTTACTTTCATTTTTTATTTATATTTTACTCTTTTCGCTAATCCCAAAAGGGGGAGAAAAGTGACCTAAGGGAGAGAACACACACTAAAAATATATATCTAATTCATTTTATTTGTAATCATCAAAAAGGGGGATATTGTTGGACTCCTCGTTTTTTAATCATGTTTTAATGATCACAAATCATGTAACTCTTGTTTAATCTATATCAAATCATGTGTTGAGATGGTTGGATTATTTATGCTTTAAATAATCATACCCAAGATCTTAATTCCTAAAAATCATTTATAATTATTGTAAATTATATTTAATTTGTTATATAATGAATGATCAAGTCTAATTCATTCTGTGAACATTACTACTTAAATCTGTATACAGATATCTGGCTACGTTTGAGAAATCGTGAGTCTTCCACCGGATATAGTTTTCTAGCAAAGGACCCATACACTATGACCCACACACCATAACTTAGACATTGTGACCCAGACACTATGACCAAGACACCATGACCCAGACACCATAACCCAAACACTGTGACCCAGAAACTGTGACCCAGACACCAAAACCAGTTTCAGATCTCATGAAATCTGTGACTCTAATTCTATACTACCATCAGTAAGACAAAATTTGAAGTTTGGAAAAGGAAAATACATATTGATCCTAACATTGCATCTGTGCTACCAGTTCCTGATCATAACACATCTATTCCATCATGACTGTCTCACTGCTCAAAGGCAAAGAAGAAGACATTATTTCTTTGTGACACAATTTCCAAGAAGACACTGTTTCTAAACAGACTGAGACACCATTCTTTAATCTATTTTTTCATTTTAAAATTAATTTCTAATGGTCATATTTGAGTCATTTAAATGAACTGAAAGAATTAATGTTTCTTTTTAGAAATTTCACCTAACAGTATGAGGTACGAGGTGCCAAATACATGCATACTATTAGATCCAAAGTGAGCACCCACAATTAAAATAAAAGATAATCCAAGCTGCAAAAAAATACATAGTAGTAGAGCGGAAGACACATGAGGTTTTTTTTGAAGAGAACCAATACATACAATAAGAAACATATAAATAACACACGAAAAATTATCAAATCCAGAGGTTGAACTACCGTAGATCAGAGCCAAAAACATCATTGTAGTTCCACCTTCTAGTAGAACACAAGCTACACTACTTACACTTTTAATTGGCAGACTTCCAATACTCTATTTGTTCACAAGAGGACTCAACACTTGTATCTACTTCATCCTTCAAGTCCAGAGCTGCATAGAATAACACTTATAGAACTCGTAACATTTTTTCACCATCTTTTCTCTATTTTGTATTGTTTTAGCTTTCAATAAGTGTGTTTGATTTTGTATTAAAACAAACACAGTCTACTAAAATAAACTGAAGGATATAAGATATCCTTCCTCTCACACCTTTTTACATTTTTTACTCCCATGGATAAGTTTGGAAGAGGTCCATGTGTGACCTGTTAGTTTATACCAATGAAGAATAGTGGAAGAAGTCGTGTGACTTGGATAGTCACGTGCACCATTGTTTACCTCGATCCAGGGTGTGGATCAAGTTTATTAATATAAACTATTTAGTGGTATGTGATCACAAAGTGGAGTGGATTAGGTATCGGCTTGAGGATAAACCGCTGGTTTTATCTACTCTATTGTTTAATTTAGTTTTTTCTCTGTTTTACTGTATATTTCAAAAATCACTAGATTTTACTTCGATAGTTAAACTTTGATATAAGTTATAATTATTTTTCCTTATTATAATATCTTCAAAATTAATATCAATAACTCATATTGATTTTATTGAGAATTAATCAATCATCTGAGAGGTTATTTGAACACTCAAACTTTTATAACCATACTACCTTGATTGACTAGGCTATTTTTATTTTTATTGGGGAACCTTTTAAGAAAAAATTTCCATAGAAATTTTTATAGACACTCAATTCACCCCACTCTTGAGTACTATACTCATACTAACAACATGGATTTAAATATTAGTTCAATAAAAAAATATTCTCCTAAAAAAATGGTGTTTCTAAAAAGAAAAATAGATGTTTTGTGGAAATAGGATGAGATATTTTACTTGAACATGGTCTATCTCATTACTTTTAGAGGCAATCCATGAGCACTACTATTTATATTAAAAAAAAGATGTTTCTAGAGACCAAGATCAAATATGACGCCATATGAGATGTTTTATGAAAAACCTCCAAGGTGGAAAAAATTAATATTTTTTGAAATTCCATGCATCATAAAGAAGAAAGGTGGAAACCTTGAGAAGTTTGAGCAGAGAGTAGAAAATGGAATTTTTCTTAGATATGGTCTAAAAGGAAGATGATATAGATTTTTTAATAAATAAATAAGAAGATTATTTGAATATGTTGATGTTAATATTTTTGAAAAATATGAGGAATATATTAAACATACTTAAGATGATAAGGATGATGAACAAAGTGAAATATTTTTAATTAATTTTTTTGATAAGGATAGAAAAAATGGTGATACTACTCAATAATATGAATCAGAATCAACTATTTATTATAACGAGGAAGAATCTCAAAAATATCATCCCAATATTAGGAATAAAGTGGAAGATGAAGACATTATTTGTGATCAACAACAAAAGGATTAAAATTGAAGTACATAAAAAGATATTACACATACATCTTTGTATTCAAAATTTACTTCCAAAATATATTGATAAATCTTTTGAGAATCCTGATTGGGTTTCCACCTTGAATAAAGAAATGAATCAAATTAAAAATAATTATTCTTGAGAACTCATTCATTGACCAAATAAAAAAATGTTATTAGAACAATGTGGGGGTTTTAGAACAAAATGAATGAAGATGGTGAAGTGATAAGAAAAAAAGAATTATTATTTTTCAAAGGTTACTCACAAATAGAGAGAATGGAAATTAATGAAACTTTTTATCCAGTGGAAATATAATAAACAATTAGGATCATCATTTATATTACTATAAAATAAATTTAAAAAAGTTATCAAATAAATGTGAAATCATCCTTTTTTAATGGTGATCCTGATTAGGAATTTTATATTGAAAAACCATGTGAATTTTTTATTGGGAAGAATAAAAGTCATGTGTGTAAGCTGAAGAAATTATTGTATGCGATAAAGAAAGATCTGAGGTCATGTTATTCCAAATTGTATTCTTTCCTGAGGAAGATAAGTTTTATAAAGGTAATAGTTAATAGTAATATATACATCATCAAAAGTCATAATTTTTCCCCCATTGTAATTATTTATGTGGATGATATTATCTTTTCTAGGAATGATGAAAGAACTTGTAAATGATTTTCTAAAGAGATAAATTTTTTTTTTTGAGATGTCTATACTGGTTGAAATGAAATATCTTCTCTAGATACAAATTTCAAAAAAGAAAAAGCACAATTTTATTTCTACAAAAATAATGTTAAGGAACTTACTAGTAATTTCAACATAGAAAATTCAGAATCAGTTTCCAAACCAATTTCAATGGGAACCAAGTGGCATAAATTTGGAGAAGGCAAGGAAGATGACTATATAGAGTTTCAAAACCTGATTGGATGTTTTTTGTGTTTAAATACCTCAAGAACTGACATTACTTTTGATGTAACCTTATGTGAATGATTTTAGAGTGTTCCAAAAGAATCACATTTAATTGAGGGAAAAATAATGATAAGATATATCAAAGGAAGAAAACATTTTAGAATAAGGTGTGATAACTCATAATGTTTTTGCATGCTTAGGTGTTCAAATACTGACTGGGAAAGAAATTTTGATGATAGAATATCCACATCTAGTGGATTCTTTTTCTAGGTAAATGTTTTGATTGTTGGAATACTAGGAAAGAAAATTTAGTAACTCTTAGCATGAGTCAAGTTGAGTATGTTGCTTCCACTCAAGCCACTACCCAACATATGTGGATAAAGACTCAATTGAAAGACTTATTGAAGTGAATTTACCCTTTCTATTGGGTTGTTATAATCAAAGTTAAATAAACCTTATATGAAATCCAGTACAACATTATCATTAAAAATATATTGATATTAAATATCATTTCATCAAAGAGCACGTGGAGAGGAATGAATTGAATCTGGAATGTGTTCCTATATCGGATAACATTGTGGGAATTATCACAAAACCTCCACTAAAAAATGTTTTATAAATTTAGGTTCAACATCAGAATATAAAATCTTTCTCAAAAATTTTGAGGCATATATTTTTCCCCTCTCCCATATTGTCTTTGGATAGTGTTGTAAAGCAGATAATGGTTTCATAGATCTATCCATTGGTATGTGCTAAAACTTTTATGTAGGGGGATTTTTAGGTAAGTTGTGAAATGAGAATGTAACTATTCTAACATTTTAATGGAGTGGTTGATGGAAAATATTATTTACAAAAAAATTTAAGAAGTCAAGAAAGGTGAGAATAAATGATGAAGATGTCTAATGGGTAACTAATTTTGGAATGTTTGGTTTTTCTGTCAAGGAATCTTGTTTCTTAAAATGATTTATCCCATGTAAGATTAGAAATTTTGATACGTAATCTATATATTTAGGTTACAGAGTTCTGTGATTTATAGAACTTGGTTGAAAACAAAATCCAAAACATTCAACACAAATATCATTCATCTTCCAAAAATAACTTCTTTCCAACATGTCCCCAACACAACCTTCTATGGATCAACTAATATTTCTACTTGAGAAAGAACATTCCTAATAAAGAACCCCTCCATTATCCAAAAGTGATAGTTTAAATACTTGGTGTAAAGATGATTTTCTCAAAGTGTTAACAATATATTATCACAGTATATATCTTGTGATTTCGACATCTTGGAATATATCATGATTTCATCAATGAATAGAATAATTAAGGACTCTTAGTACATGTGAAAGTTTTTATTCACAAGATACATGAACACTGAAAGAGAATTTATCAGGCCAAAAGGAATAATGGGGTACTAATGAAAACTATATCTAATCATAAATTCTATATTCGGTATGTATTCCTATATAACATAAAGCTAATGGTATCCATAATTTAGATCAATATTTTTAAACCACTGGGTTCTGCTAAAATAATTAAGCAAGGCATCAATTCTTAGAAATGGGAACCGGTTCTTCACAATGACCAAATTCTACTTACAATAGTACACACAATGCTAAATACTACGATTCACTATCCTAGAGAACCACATCAGAGAACCCCAAGTGGAAGTTCTTGTTCTGATGTATCAATTATCCTCAAGATCCTTTTGATACACCTTGAGTTCCTTCAACTCATCTAGTTCCGTATGATATACTGGACTCAATATGGCTCATACATCAACCCACATATTGATATCAAAATAAAATCCTCTATGTGGAGGCAACCTTGAGAAATAATCTATAAAGACATCTCTAGATAGGTCTACTATTAGATTAAAAGAAGAAGGAGTCACCATATAATCCATTGTAATGATTAGACTAGTAACCTTAGCTGAAAATAATTTTCTCTGACAAGGATTTGGTCCCACTCTATCCACCTCAACATCCTAATCGTCAATCAGTACAAATGTTTTCTATTTAGGTGATATAAAGGTTACTAGTCTTTGATAAAAATCGATGTGTTTATAATATCCAATCAATCAGCCTATTCTAAGGATCACATTAAAACATTTTATCTCTAAAACTGTGAATCTCTAAACATTAACAAATTAATAAAACACCATCAGATAGTTTAGATAGATATAAAGATGTTCCACATTCTTTCCTTGGGATGTCTCAATGGATAGAATCTCATAAGAGTATTTACCTATTAAATCCAACACCAAAACCTCTTGGATTAATATGAATGAATGTGAAGATCCTATATCAAAGAAATAAATATATTGTATAATAGAAATCAAAACCACACCTCATACTATTTAAGGTCCCTCTCCACCATCATCTAAAGGCTGCTCAACTTCATAAGACTTGCTATCTACTACACCATGACTTCCTAGAGGTTGATGAGTCACCTAATTGACAACCCCTTCTAGTGTATAGACTAGATACAAAGGTACTATTCCTTTCCTAGATTTATGAATATGTGAATCCCGATCATATTACCTCTTCAGATGTCTGGTCTTGATACACCAGTAACAAGTAATAAAGGAAAATGTGTAATAAATTAGGAAGTGTCCCTTCCCCCCACATTTATAGGACTTAATAGATTCATATCACACATCTGGAGTCAAGGAACCTATGAACTACTCAGAATATCGACCACTTCCCTAGTGTGAATCCTCTAACCACCTATTCTTATTCCAAAAATTGGAAATCGAGAGTGAACTAGAGAAACTACATGATAAACCATTTACATTTAAAATAATACTTTCAAATCTATGTTTATTAATTCCATTATTTGTTATCAATTACTTATGAAGCACTAGAGTATAGTTCATTAGATCAAAGTTCCTTAATTTTTATTTTATCATTGGATAAAGGCAAATCTAAATATTTATAACATTCTCTGCCTAATTCCCCACAATATAGGTAAAAAGGAAAAGCATCTCAGAGAATCATTTTGAATTGGAGAATATTTTTTTCCCCCCTACTAGAGCTCTATGAATTCCAAATTATGGTCTAACATATGTAAAACTAGAAATAAATATTCAAGCCAAAGATCCTTGAATGTACATCATGTCATCCATTTAATTCAACCAGATTGTTGAAAGAAATCCCACTACCATCCAGCTGCACCTCCATGCATAGATTTCACAAGATTCACCTTCCATTCCCTTGGGGTCTCTAATAGGTGAAAAATACCATCAATGAACATTATATATTCCTCTACATCCTAAGGATATATAGTTCCCTATAAAGATGGTCCTCTTTGGAGTTGGAAGCTGTGAATGTAATCAATCATCGATATCCTGCCCCATTGGGATCCTCTATCCTAAATAAGAATTAGTAGAAAGAGACTCGTATATACTAGTTCTATAGATAGAACCACTGGATAAACTAAGGGAGTATTATTACGTAAATACTCTTGCATAATAGGTAGTGCGACTGGATGAACAAGATTTCAATTAGGTGGAATTTCCTAAAATGTTAGGGTAAACCTTAAAAAATACAATAGCTAAACTAAGAATTCCATTAATAGATTACAGGCCTACACATGGGTTCACAACAAGGTTCAACCTAAGAAGCTACCAATATGAACAATTCATAACCCCCTAATCACTACCCATAACCCAATCCAAGCCTCCAATACTTTCAACTTAGTCATTTCCACATGTAAACACTCAATCATAGAATAACCAGGCTCAAATAAAAGAATGTAATAAAAAATACAAAAAAAGAACATATCATATATTACAATTTTCATTTTAAATATATGTTCCCTATCTAATGCAAGAAATATGAATAAGGAATGTGATTTTATGTATCTATAATGATTCATGAACACACACCAAATCCCATAAATTATAATAAAAAAAATTATGTACGTCACCCATAGTGAATTTTAAATCAATGGTAACATCCAATAACAACAACATAAATTCTCATTTTATGGAAACATAGATGTACACTACACAGTGATGTCCATAAACTAACATAGTTCTCATGATTGATCCTTTTCTTCATATCTCCAATACACCCTGTCTGAAATCAAGTAAAATAGAAGGAACAAGTTATTAAACATAATCCTTAGATACCAATTTTTATCACCCTAACTGAAACCATCTGGTGTGAGCTAGGATGATACACAACTTCATGTGAACGTCCCCATATGCAAGAGGTTTCCAACTAGTGATGAGGGATAAAGGAGCGATGTGGGAGACCTAGTCTCAGTACTAATAAAATCATTAGAGTATACTAATTTATTCAATTACCATATAACAAATAATAATGAATAAATAAATAAATCACCTTGGTAGAAGCCAACACAAAAAGTTGTAAACCATGTAGAATCAATATGGTATGGTATTTTACTAAACCAAAACTAAATAATTGGGGGTACCTACATGTAGTGGATCATTGTATGATGTAAATTACCTAAAAAAAATTGTATCATTATCCATCCCAAAGCATATAGAGCAATCTGTGAATCCTCAAAATAAACCTTCTCAAACATCCACCATAGGGCCTTTTCCCTTCACCAAATCCCTAATCATGAAATTTATAAGCACAAAGAAATTGATTAGTAAGTTGTCAGTATAATAATCTATCCACCCAAAACCCTTAATATGAGTATATAAGATATATTGGTGCATGAAAATAAGGTAAACATCATATATTTAAGAAACAAGTATATCACACAAGAACAAAAGATATGTTGGGTCCTCATAGACTGGCCCAACCTGCATCAGTATTAAGCTGGAAGGAACATAAACCCACATCCTAAAACATCCACCTCAATGGGATAATACCAAAATATAGTCTATAAATTCTCCTTAGAAGGGACAATACAATTTATACCAAACTATTTTTGGACACAATACTCCCAGGGGATAGTCCATTAGGCTAAAAATAAATTCTCAACTATCTAAGATAGAAGAAAAAACCATAATATACATGATATATATGATATAAAAAACATTATATCAAATCAATATATTATCATAATAGTTATAACCCACATGCATTTAATACAAGAACACGTATTGGGGATACACATGCACACATGATGTGATCAAGAATCAAATATAGGTCTCACGGGAAACACATGCACAACAACAATCATGATAAGAAACCATATAAAAATATTCTAAAGTCATGGGTTTCCTACCTTAGGTGTAATTATAATTGATGGAAAGGGTAATAATACAAGTCTAAAACCACCACTATGTCCTATAACCAAACCCAAATCAAAATTATTTAGAATAATAATATCAATGGTGAGGAGAAACCACACCGTAAAGGTTGGTCAAGGTCAAACCTACATGAGAATATCTACTACCTATAATGATCTATATTATATTGATGTAAAAATGATAAATCCATGAATCTAGTATCCAATTATATAAATGACTAATGAACCCATTTTTAAACCATTCCAAAACACTTATATTAAATGAATACATAAATAACCTAATTGGTTTTAACTAGGGGTATATAATTACCTAAACCTATAATAAATAAATAATAAATATTTTTATCTTAATATACAATACATAATACTAAGATCTATCCTAGAATCATAATGGTTTAATATCTTTGGAAATTTGGATACATATAAAACTTGTTCATAAGAGATATACGTCATATCCCACTATGTTCTATATAAATATCACCCTTCGTAGACATATCATACTAAAAAACTGTATCCATAACATGGGGAAAGGAAACATAACAATGGGTGATATCAGATGCTAAATAAGGGTAAGTAAGGGATATATAAATGATTACTAATGCATAACATGAGCATGATGATTTGAGAACAAGATAAAAACATTTTAAAACCATAAACATCATATCATAGATTATAATCATGAGTCATGTCATATATCTTAGAAGTTCATAAGACATGAATCATAAATGAATCCGAGAACATAAGCTATCAAAGAAAACATTTCGTATAAGACATAATTTTTTGGCATACACATAATCATAGAAATAATTTCCTTTTTCATGGATCACATCCAAAACTATAATCATGGATCTATATTATCATTAGTCAAGGTTCACTTAGAAGACTATCATAGTAGACAAAGAACCTTACTAAAGTAGTGTCACTACCCATTAAAATCCTTATTATCTTATGATATATCCAAATTTACCCAATTCATTATTGGAATATATAATTATGGTTCCACTCATCATATAATGAAAATCATACAAACGTGTCCCATAAGATCATAAATAATTCATCATAAAACATAACTTAGGGAAAAGAAATGAGTTTGATAAACATTTCAACATATCCTCATAACATAACCCTTTGAAAATAAATGGGTTTCATAAATATATCATCATAAAAATCATAAACCACCCATAAAAAGAATAAAGATGGTATCATTGAATCATATCACCAATAAATAACATGTAACATAAAATGATGTCATCATAGATGAAAAAATCTTTTAAAATATTAATTGTAATATTTATTTCATAAAATAGCCTTTTCATTTTGAAATCACTTATTTATAATAAATAAAATTCCAATATATTATGAAAAACATTTAATTTCAAATGAAACATAAAAATTGGTAAAAGTATTTTTAATGAATTGATTGGTCATGATGAGGGTTAATACTATTCATTTTTTGTATATTAAAATAGTGTTTGCTTTCACATTTTGGATAAAAATTCAATTGTACCTTTTTCAAAAAATGAGAAGAATTTTAATTTTAATTTTTTATGAAAAATTAAAACATGGGTAAAAATGAATTTAAAAAATACCATGAGAATATAAATATTTATCTTGAATTTATTTTTGGAAATATTATATATGGAAGAAAAATAATTTTCAACCAAATAGGGAAATAAATTTAGGTTTCATTAAAAGTATTCCTCTAGTATATTTAGTTCAGAAATAGTGGAAAATGAAAGGAAAAAATTTAATATCCAGAAATTATTGGAGGATAATAAAATTTATGATTTTATTGAGAGGTATATAATAAAATTTCATTATCAAAAACTTAATCATAAATAATCTTGATAAACAATTAGATTATAACATAAGACCCTTACTACTTTGTTAATCCATATATCTAAATATCATGAAAGATAAAAAAATTAAATGGATGCATAAATCCCCAAAATTTTATTTAAATTATCATAAAATACATTCATGGGTAGTATATAAACTACAAAAAATAATCAAGTGGTGAATATGGCATAAGTCTCTCAGAAATACAATCGAGATTAGAAACCCTTACCGCAAGTTCGACTTGCTTCTAAAGTGATCTAAACATATTTATAATGAATTTATACTTATTATAATTATATTTTATAATCTTGTAAAATATTATAATATCAT
Organism: Viscum album; assembly: GCA_963277665.1. NCBI lineage: Eukaryota > Viridiplantae > Streptophyta > Magnoliopsida > Santalales > Viscaceae > Viscum > Viscum album. Next base: position 488,695,394 of record OY728145.1, read on the forward strand.
ATATTATACAAATATATCATTTCAACTCTCATATATTAATAATTCCTCATTAAAATCATCATTTCCCAGGTGTTAACAGCTTCATTCATCATGGGAGTTTTGGTTCGGTATTTATAGTCCATGTACATTAATCATGGTTTCATCAACTTTAGAATGTTAAACATAATTTCAATATCATATATATTAATTATATAAATATATATAGTCATCCAAAAAATATAAAGATAAAAAATTAAATACACCATTAATAGAGACAAAATTCTATTTTCCTTTTTGGACGAATGAAGAAAAAAAGTAAATAATAATTAAAGTTTCTAGGATCAATTTTATATAATATATATCTTATATATTCATTAAATATATCTATATTATCATCAATGTAAAACCTAAATGAAAAACAAATTATATCACTTTATGGAGGTGGTAGTCCACACGCATGCACAAGTGACATTATCGTTTTCCAACGAATGAGAAGAAGGTTGATTATGGTATTTACCTAATAATAAAAAGTCAGAAAATTTAAAATTATAAATTAATTATTTTATAATGTATAATATCCATTTTTTTTAGTTTTAAGAATAAATAAAATTGAAAATTCTTCGTTAAGAGTTATACCTTTCCATTGAGAAACCTTTTTTGGTTTACGCCTTCATCCTTGAAAGGGTGGTACTTTGGAAAAAAACAACACTCTATAACATGGTTAAGGAATATAATAGATTATTATGGAAGGAATTTATGGATATATAATGCTCAAAATGTGTGATGAAGGAGGGATAATATGTTCCGTTTTATAATTTAGGGGAGCTAACTCTTGGAACTACATAAAGAATTAAATTGCTATAATTTAAATTTAATAAAAAAAGGATCCAAATTGATATTATTAATATATATGATGATTTATAGTCTATATAATCTCATAAAAAATTGGTATGGTTTTGGTTATTTTTTTAACCTTATTTCATAGTTTTAACCCTTCCCTAACACTTTTTTCAATTACTCTGATATATATGTTGTTTTACAATTGAGGGGTGAAGAAAGAAACCAAAAAAAGAAAAGTTACCCATAAATGAGGCATGTTTGATATGTTTAACCATATATAATTAATTTTTCCGAGGATATTATATTTATTAATTTAAATCATTTAATATTATATTGTTTTTAATAAAATATCATTAATGTTATTTTGGGAAATATATAAATTTTATATTATAACATGTTTTTAACTCGTGTAAAATGGTTCCAAAATGTCATGTATTAAAATATAAGGAATATATGGTCTTAATATAATAATACAATAAAATTTTTACTATTTTAAATATCATTTTTATTCTTATATTTTTGTTTAACCCCCTGGTTAACCAATTTTAATCTTAACCACGGTAATGGTTGTCTAATATTAATGGGTTATACTTTCAGTTAAAAGTTAAAAATTGGATCATAAATGTACAGGGTATGTAATTTAACACCATTTATCTTACTAATATTCCTCTTGAATTAATATTTTTTAGTTTTTAAATAATTTAAGGGAATATATTTAACACAAAATACTATTAAAGTTTTTTTTAATTTTAAGATGAGCACCTGCCCAAGAGGGCAAGCCTATTTTATTAGAAAAAAATAATGTCAAACTTATAGAAGTCTAAAGATAGGAAGTTTACATTGGTACCTCTGAATAAAAGGGATAAGGTCATTATGGATCACAACACACCATAAGAAGTCAATGCTATTGACAGCCTTATTTTCAAGACCATCTGCCATAGAATTCACCTCCCTGTAGACATGAGTGATGAAATAGTTCATGGACAAAAGATGATCGAAGTATTTGGTCCACCGATTAGTAAGATTCCAAGATAGATGAGAGGAACCATTCCTAATGGCAAGAACCATAGTGTTGGAGTCACATTCAAACCAGATATTGTTCCAACCACGATGATAAGCTTGCTCCACCGCTGACATAATACCGATCATTTCAGCTTCAAGAGATGAAACAAGGCCACAAGAACCATATAAACAGCCAAGGACAGCCCCCTTGTGATCTCTGAAAATGGTACCATAGCCAGAGGGACCAGGATTACCTCTCAAGGCGCCATCCGAATTTATTTTAATCCATCCCACAAAGGGGGGCTTCCAAAAACCTCAAACATACCGAGGGGGGCGAGGTCTACCCCTAACACCAATCCTGTTGAGGATAAGAAAATCATGAATCAAGTTTGAGGAGTAGTGCTTCAAAGGATACCTGGAGTCCCGAACAGCAGCAAGGATAGCAGAAATAGCAGCTGCAGTAGTGAATTGAAAACTGTCATGGAGCACTTTATTTCTTACGGACCATAAGAAGTGAATAAGTTCCTCCGCATCAACCTGAAACAGACTCTTGAGAAGGGGTGACAGCGCAAGCCCCTGCCAAATAAAAGAGATCTATTTAAAATTTTTATAAATAATTACTAAAAATATATAATATAATTTTAGATATTAAATTTTGATAAATGTAATAAAATAATTTAATACTAAAATGCAAAACGCAACAGAAAAAAAATTTCTTTTCCAAAAAAATACATTTTTATGTATGAAAATGTTATTATAAAAAATACAAACATAAAGTTGATTCCAATGAACATAATTTGATTATTAATAATATAATATTAGTAGTTTTAGTTTGAAACCATTTTAAAACAAAATGTAACTTTTTTTATTCATGAATGAAAAAATAAATTAAAAAAAAATAGTTTTCTACTATTCACTAAAAAATCATTCTCTTCAAAAAAAATCCCAAAAAATTCAACCTAAGATAGTTTTGATATGATGATTTCAAAAATTATATTATTTTTATAAAATAAATGTTTCAAATTTTCTAGAAATAAATTATATTATTCTCTAACAAAAATAATAATATCCATTTTTTATGATAAAATATTTCAAAGAATAAAATGACTTTACTGAAAATTGAGTGATTATTTCCGTAGAATTTATCAATTTTTTTTTGATTATGATGCTTATATATATTTTATAATTTTGTTACTTATATCCCAACCTTCTAGTTGAATTTTTACATTATAATAGTCATAAAATAATAATATTTTGTGGTTCTTTAAAGCTAGATGTTGCATGAGGTATAAGCTGTCAAACATACCTTTCTTTTAAAATATCAGGGTGTTACATTCTATCATATTTAATATATTGCATACTAATTTTTTTTTCTTTTTCTTGGTAATTAATAGTTATATATTTTAAAATTCCTTTTTTGAAAACCAAAAACATGGTTAATAACACTTCCTCTAGAAAAGTGGGTTGGGGGAATACGAAGGTCATCTAGAATAATTGATTACTATGTTTCCAAGAAAGAGAACATTATTGGGGAGTGAAAATATTTAAATAAATTAAGAATTTAATTTAAAAATTATTATAGAGAGTTATAGATATCATTAATAACCTGAAATTGAATAATCATGAGAAAGTTAATGGCTATAAAACCATAAATCATTTATGTGTGAAAAAGATCATCAATTCATTAGAAATGAATTCAATAGGGTAATTGTTTTCTTTCAAGACAATTTTCTTAGAGTTGAGGAATTAAATTACCATATAGTCTAATAAAATAATTTAATATACTTAGTTGATAAGTAGAATTTTATCCTTTAGTCAATTTCTACCATAATCTCATATTTTTGTGGAAACGATGAGTATTGAAGATGTTTTTTCATGCCTGAAGCACTAAAACCCACTTATGAAGGATTAAACAATCCAAAAATGATAAAAATATATTCCTATGGTCTTTTAATATTAATTTAAACTAAATTATTGACAACAAGTTAAGATAATATCCAAAATGTATTAACCTTGATATGAAGAAATACTAAATTTTACATCAAAACTTTCACAATAACACCAAATTTTCAACTTATATTATTCAACAAATAAATAACCATAAATTCAACTAAACCTTAGTAACCTAAAATTTAAAGAATTATTTAACCTCTAAGGTGATCTCATACCTTTCAATATAAACACCCAAAAAATTAATTTCATTATCCCTAAAAAATATTTCATGTTAAACCACATGTTAAAACTAACGATTACATATACCTTAACCCAATGATCAATATCCCAAAATATAATCAATCACCATGAAAATTTACTAAATAATATTATAATGTTTTTAAATTCAAAATTATACCACGAATTAATTTTAGATACTAATTTTTAATGTGATTTTTAGCGTTTCAATAAATATATATTAAAATATCGCCCTGTCAATGAATCACTTTTCAACCATCAAGATTATATTTATCAAAATATCTAATAGATCATAATTATATTAACAAGAAATCATATACTAAACCAAAGGTTTATTTAATCCTCAATAGAGTATTTATCCTAAAACCCTGTAAAAGTTTCAAATCACATAAAAATACTATCACTTAAAACCATGAAAGTGGTATCTATGGATTAGAAATTTTGATTAAACATACAGTTATAAACATATAATGGTATCCATAAATATTAAGTTAACCCCACATGAAATCATATATTATTCTGAAAATTGATACCATCCTTATTCCTTAGATAAATCATATACTATTTCCATAAATCTAAAAAATAAAATACAATTTATCAAATATGACCTAAATCATTTTGTCATCAAATAACTAACCAACTTAAAGGTTACCAATAATATACCATTTATTTCATCAATATTAATCATTTCATTATCCCAACTAAACATTATCACCTTACCACTAAATAACTTTTCTATGTAATCAATACTTTTCAACATATGTTTTAAAATAAATAAATAAAAACTACCATGGAATGATCCTTAGATGTTTCATGGTTCTTATATCCAAAATATTATTTATGAAACACTTATAAAACATAATTATCAAATATAACTACAAAAAAACTTCAGATATTTTACTTAAATGATTGAAATAACATAGGTCCTTCCTAAATCTAGTAGTTAACCCTTAGATTAGGGCATTATCTAGGATAATTCCCTTATTACCCACATATAATACATTTAACTATAAATGGTGCCTTAGTATGAACATTATTTCCCCAATCAAACTTTTCATTTTTCCTCAGAAATTAATTTCTCTATGACCATTTATTGAAAATATAAATCCACTTCTCTTTCCACTAATACATTTTCTTGAGTGATTATTCCCACATACATTACATGAAGGAAACATAATATTATTCCCTCTATAGTATCATTGAAAATATTTTTTATCGTATTAGGGGTGTCAAAAAAACTCACCAAAGTTGATATTTTTTATCATAGAATTAGAAATATGACTAGTAATAATCACAAGGTTTCACCTTCAATATCCCATTTAATTTGGTTTCTCATGTGTACAATTATTCCCTTAAACATCACATTCTACATTAACAAAAATACTCCTAGTTCCATCTGTTTAATAAAACCAAACTGTATATCATGAGGAATAATAGTCATAATAATGAATCATATAATCATTAAAAATAATTCATATAATGTCTAAATATTGACACCTTCTTTTCAATATATGACAACATAGGTTTAACCTAGGCCATCCTTTATTATCATATATTCAAATAATTCAGAGTGGTTTATAAGTAAAATATGAGTTAACCCAAACATATCCCCCTAGGAGTGTCAAAATCGGTGCATAGTAATGAAACACTCACCATTCCCTATAATGATGGAAAATATATACTTTAACCAACTCTTTTTGGGATTATTACCCTTAGATAAATCTATTCCGAAATAAATTCTACATGTAGTTTCTATATGTGGATGTATTATAAGTAAAACTACATAATATCTATCTTACCATGAATGAAGGATGTTATCCTATAAATAGTGTTGGAATGTAAATCCCTCTATTACAACATCGTCCACACTGTTAATCGAAATCAGATTTGAGGAATCATCGCTTGAATTGTCCATAGGTAAACCCTGACCATCCTTTTGTATCTATACATGTACAGGACAAAAAGTATCTAGATCCAAATCCTCAAATTCCAAGGAATGAAACCAATTTCCTTGCTTGAAAACTTGAATCATTATACTATGATTGGACCTTTCCATTACATAAATTCATCCCTCAAAGACTTGAAATTGATTCCCCCTTACCTCGCAGCAAGAAGTTCCTTTATTGTTGGACACTTGAAATTATTTTACAATATTTTTAGCACTTCCACAGTGAACTTCCCCATCATAGGATAATTAATTATGAGAGTTAGGACTAAGATCCAAGACTAAATCCACTCTCACGATTTCCACTGGAACCGAAGGCCCTTGAATTGGATTGGAAACATCTAAATTGTTTCTCAAGTGATTTATTACATATGTTATCTTTAGATTATAATTCATATCCCTCACCTCTATCTAAGATGTAATTTACTCACGATGCTCAACCAGGTCCATAGATATCATAGTGGAATTCTCATCTCCATTTGACCTCAAAATGGGAGCCCCAGGATCCTCCTGATGCCCAATGTGATTGGAAGAAGGTTGGATACCCAAACACTTTCATGATGTAAAAAAATCCATCTAGGATAAAAAAATGTATATCTTACATCTAAAATACTCCCCAAATTTCTTCCATATTCTTCCAAATTTTTTTCTTGTAATCCAAATAGTGGTAAAAAAAATTACTCAACAAACACTATAAGACAACATGATCCATGATCATCATGAGAAACAAGAGTAACATGAGAATTTCATTAATGAATCACTTCATTCAAAAACCACTCATTTTATTTTTTCATAATCCACATCTATCATCAAATATAACCTTTGATTGATCATCTTTAGCATCATAAGATTTAAAACTCAGCCTAATTTTCCCCCCTTTCAGCATATCCTCTTAAATTGATTAATATATTTTCTCCCCCTTTTATAGATATAACTTCTCCCACTTTTTCAATGAACTTGAAGGTCACTCCTTTTTGATATTACATAGGGTAAAGAACAAAGACCTGTACATTAGGGGAAAAAACATCATACCCTAGGGAGAGTGGGTCCCATACCCACACATTCAAGTGTGATGTGTCAATTTAACTCTTAGAGCCAGTGAATATTCTTCAAACACTTGTTTGGGTAAGGCCTTTATTAGAATTTTCATGACCTATAGTTTTGTAGGCACATACTCAAAATTCGTAATCCCGTGATCCACCTTATACTTGATGAAATGATACTTTATTTTAAGGTTCTTTGTCCTTGAGTGATGGAATGTATTTTTTACGTAGTTTATTGCACTTTGTTTATCATAATGAATTCTGATTGGAGACTTCACTTCATCTCCTATATCATCTAACTACTTCTTCATCCAAAATAATTTCATGCATACTTGAGTAGCCTGAATATATTATACTTCTATGATTCAAAATGAAATGAAATATTGTTTCTTTATTATCCAAGAAATACACAATACAGTAAGATAGAATACACCACCTTCATTGATTTTCTATCATTTGTTGAACCATCCCAATCTACATCTGTATATCCAAATAACTCTTACTGATATTTGTCATTTTATATCAAACTGAAATCCGCCATTCCCTTAATATATTGAGTTATTCTTTTCACTACATGAAAATGAATTTACTAGTGATTTATTTGATATCTTGATACTTAGAATGTAGAAAAAACAATATAAGGTCTTTTCATTGTCAATTATAGTAGACTGCCAATGATTTTCATGTATCGTGTGACATTAACTACATTGACTTCATCATTCCATGATAGTTTCATTCGAGTAGCCACCTAAGTCATCATATAATTAGAATTTTACATTGAAAATATATTCAAAACCTCCTTGGTATATTTATTTTGAGAAAATAAAGTTTTATTCTTTCCTTGTGTCACCAGCAAATCAAGGAAAAATGTCATTTCACCAATCATTGACATTTCAAAATTACTTTTCATGAATTTATCAAACTATATTTATTGCACTTCATATGATCCACCAAAGATTATTTCGTCGACACAAACCAGAACCATCATCCTTTGATTATAGTCATTATTGAAATAAATATTGTAATCAACTCCACATTTTAAGAAAATATATTTTAGAAACTGATCGAGTATTGAATATTACTCAATATGCTTGTTTCAACCCATATAATATCTTTCTTAGATGAAAAACACTTTTATCATCTCCACATATAATAAAACCATATGGATTATCAATATACACTTCTTATTCCAGAACCCCATTCAGAAATGATGACTTTATGTCAATATGGGAAACATTGAACCTACTTTTAACTACTATGGCTAAGAATAATCTGATTGCCTCTAGCCTTCAATGGGTAAAAATGTCACATAAAAATTGATACCCTTTATCTAGGAGTACCCTTTTTCACACAAGTCACACTTTGTTTTGGATCACTGTACCACATTCATTTATATTGTTGAAAAATAAATATTTGGACCTCATGAAATTTTTAACTGTTGGTCTCAAAACAATATACCATGTCTGATTCGTCTCAATTTGGTCGAGGTCTTCATTCATTGCCTAAACCCAATTATCATCTCCAGCAATTTTGTCAAAACGTTTTGGCTCTACCGGAGATAGAAAGGATAACTACTATAATGAAATCATTCTTAATGTTTGAACTAGCACTTCCTGGTCACTAATAATATCATATATGTCAATTTCAGCTCAACTATTCGATTTTCATGCAGATATAGCTATTAATTCCTCCTATGCATCATCAGTATCTTCTTCTAAATCATCATTTTCTACTTCTACTTCGTTAGAGGTTCTTACATATTCATCAATTTCATCAAGTAACTTCTTACTATGTTTTTCAATTTTCTCTACATTATCTACAATTATGAAATCCTTACTTTTAACTACCTTTCCAAGACTTTTATTGAAAAATTTGTATGCTTTTATTTTTCCTAAATACCCCAGAAATATCCCCTCATCTCCTCATGATTCAAATTTTTTACCGTTTTATTTTTTATAATAAAAAATATAATTCCATAGATTTAAACGTATTTTAATGTTGTTTTCTTCCCATACCACATCTCATATGATATATTTTCTTACATCAGACATAACAGTGCCATGTTAGATATATAGATTGATGTCAAGACAACTTACATGTATAATTTATCTGGTATGTACTTTACAATATGAATGTTTATGTACATATTGTTAATGATCTGGTTTCTCCTCTCAACCACTCCATTTTGTCAAGTATTTATCACTGCTAAAACTTGATGACTTATCCCATGTTTCTCAGGATAATATTCCATTTGAATATTTTTTAATTTGGTAAAATTACTAGTATGAAACTTCAGAATATTCTTCCCAATCATCCATTTAAATTCCCTCCAATATTGTTTTATGCAACTGAACACATCAGACTTGTGGGAAATGAAAAACACCCATGGAATCCTACTGAAATCATCAATGAAAAAAAATAATAAAACATCCAATCAGTGGATTATGGTGAGGTATGTCAACATAAATATGTATGAACTAACTAAATCAATTAGATTAATTTTTTTCTTTTTTCTTTTACATATTTTTGATAATATTCACTTATTGACAAGAATCACATACTTGAGTATGATCTGGTGATAGTTTGGGGAGATCTCAAGCTACATCACATTTGACCAGATCTTCCTGGGATTTTTGACATAGATATCCAAGCAATTTATTCCATAATTTTTTTTATTCCACATTGGATAAAAGTACATATATTATTATGCACATTAAAGGTATAGATTCCCCTTCTTTATTTTTTATTATATAATAATTACAACATATATTCCTTTGATGATACACATATTATTAGTAAAGCTAGTAGTATGCCCTAAGTCACATAGTTGACTGACACTAAGAAAGTTATGAATGAGACCTTCAACAACCTAGACATCATCACATCTCATTTCTTAACCCCTAAATTTGGCTTTTCCTGAGCCAATAATATACAGGACTTCATTATTTCCAAATTTTAAAACACATTCCTTTTTATATTTTATACCTTTAATAAGATCCTTATTTAATTTAATATTGGATGTGCATCCACTATCAAGGATCTATACACCAGAACGATTTCATGCTTTAAGGGAAGTCTTCACAACCACTACCTGCTCAGATATTTTCTTTTTGATCTATGTTTTTTACTTCATAACCAGTATGGAATGATAATATTGATCTTCCTTAGAGTATGATGGACCAAATTCATCTTGAAAAGCTACAAATAATTTTTTCATTTTTTACTCATTTGATGATACATTGATCTACTACCTATGAACACATTCAGTATGCTTCAGCACATTCATCTTAATTATTGATGTTAAATATATTACCATGTGCCTGAATCCTTCACCCATAAAACTATGAAAATCAAATGATATCCTAGAATATTGATCTCTACATATATGACTTTGTTGTTCTTGTTCCTATTAGTACCTCATGGATATGCAACATACATTTTGTGAGTGTCCCATCTTTCCATAATAATAACATATAATGAAGGGTTCATTCTTGTCTGTCACTACTGAACTATTAGTTTTCCCGTGGGTTCACTAAAGATTCTAGTTATAATTCATCCCCAAATAATTCTTCAGTATTGGAGTAGGTTCTTGAGGGATAACTTCTACCACTTCTACTCCATATATTCAATCAAACCCTACCCTAGCTGTTTAGTTTGGATATATTATTTACTTCTCCTAAAATACATTTTTCGGTTTCATTGTAACCTCTAACTATAATTTTTCATTCTTTCTTACTTTATGACCTAAATTTCTAGAGTCACATGTTTCTCTTAACATTTCACTTTCCTTCATAGTATAAAAACCTCCTCCTCATTTTTTTCAATGAGTTTTTCTTAATATTTGAATGTATTATTCAAATCATTGATCACACTTTTTTGTTCTTAAACATTGATCTTGTACTCACTGATCATTTTAGAGTTCTCTAGTATTAAACACTTATGCACTTCAATTTCTTAAAACAACTCAGAATTATCTTCTTCCTACTGCTGCATAAAGAGTTTGGCATCACATCCCACTTTATTGTATTTCTTCATTTTGGCTTTCTAAACATCTATCTCTTCAAGAGTGGAATCTAATTCAGCCTCAAGATCAAACATTCCTTCCAAATATTCTTCATCATTTTCACTTTATTCCCTTATTTGGGAGTAACCTAAAACTTAAACCATATCATTTTAACCAGATTATTTTGTATTTTCCATCTCATCAACCTCAGGTTAATCTGAACATTCATTTTCTTGTGAAATGAGATTATTATTTTTAAATATATTTATCTTAAATGTTTTCTTACATTTCACGTAGGCTTAAGAATTCATCCTAAGAGTTTTTATGTAATCCTCATAATCATTTTGAAATTTCTTAGGGAACCATACTGTATGATGTTCAACCTTTCTACATCAAAATCATGATATCAGAAGTTTCACTCTAAAAATTCCTTATCCTCTTTGTAAATTTGTTGAAAGGATTGACATGAATTCATCTATCACATTTTTTTCCTCCCTTTAATAATAGTGACCTTCTTTATAGCCATGAATTCCAGGTCTTTAGACATACCTTTTTCCATAGACTTGTTATCATCATTTCTCTTTTCATATGCAAAATATCACTATGAAATATTTTGAATGTCAACTTCTTGGGATCTTTATTGTCACGACCCGTCCTCAGGGCCCGTGTCGTGACTACCCCAAGCCCGCCTTCCATAGGCCAGGGGCTGGCGACTAGCACCAAGGCATAAATCCTGGTAAAAAGGGAAGGCATTGCCTTTGTAAAGTAAACAATCACACAGAGTACAAGCGGAAGAAGTAAACACTAAGTAAAAACTGAGAACAACAGTAAGTGCGGAAAGTAAAAAGGGTCTGGAAATACAATCCCAACTGTAAAGTACAACTCGAAGGGAAAACAGTAACTGAAAAGTAAAGCTGCTACGCCGAGATGTCCACTGGAAATCCCACCTGAAGGGTGGGTACAGATAGCTCCTCTGCTCCTCGGGTCCCGCCGTCCGCTCCGAGTATGTCCGCCCAGTGGTCCACCTTCGGGTACCGCCTCATCGTCACGTCCACCTCTGGGTACCGTCTCGTCGTGAGGTCCTCCTCCAGGTACCATCTCGTCGTATAGTCCACCTCCAGGTACCATCCAGTCCTCGAACACTCGGCCTCTGTCAGCACTGCCCGTCGTCTGCAACCAACACAACGAGGTGCGGGCATAGCCCGTGCAGGGGTGAGTATAACGATACTCAGTAGGGACCCCGAGACCTTCAAGGTCTCACTAAACCAACAAGGATAACCACAAAGAAGATCTCAACAGATAACCTCTACTTAGGTATATGCCTATACATATACCTAAGTTATCAAGTAACCCATCTCAATCATGAGGAAACACAAGGATTGTGAAATCAATGGATAACCACTACCCGGGTATATGCCCATACATATACCTAAGTTAGCAAGTGACCCATCTCAATCATGAGGTAAACACAAGGTCAAAAGTCTCAGCTCAACCAGGATTTTCATTATCGAAACCGTAACTGCTGAAGAGCTCCGTCTCTGGAGTGTACAGTGGTACTGTCACGACTCCGAGGTACTGCTCACTAACCTGAGACTGCTGAAGAACTCCACCCATCGAGTATTGCGGGCCAGCAGCTACAACCAAGCGCTCCCATGTGCTGCTACAACCAAGCGCACCTCTTTCGTGGGTCTGCCGCTACAACCAAGCGCTCCCATGTGCCGCTACAACCAAGCGCACCTCTGTCGTGGGTCTGCCGCTACAACCAAGCGCTCTCATGTGCCGCTACAACCAAGAGCACCTCTGTCGTGGGTCTGCCTCTACAACCAAGCGCTCCCATGTGCCGCTACAACCAAGCGCACCTCTGTAACACACCGAGTCGTTCGATCAGCAGTCGTCGGGTCTCAGCCAGCTACACGGTCTCCGTACTCCGCACGCTCGTCACTGGGAGGGTCCGCTCCACGAGCTATAGGTCGATACTTCAAGTATCTCAAAGTCCCATGAAGAAGTATCTCAAAGGACCGCCACGTCATAGGGGTCTCAACGCAACAGATGGTGCGTCAATCGGATGCCCGGTCTGTGAGTTATTAGCCTTTTCGTCCCAGGGGCCCGGTTGGTTTCGTGAGCGAACCAAACCCGGCCGTATCTCAACTGTACCCCGAACTCTCCTAGGGTAAACTCATAGGGACCGTTTCTCAACGCGATCACCAACGCCGCTGACGGTTCTTCAAACGGACATTCTGTTAGAATGATATCAGCTTTTCCGTTCTAGGGTCCCGGTTGGATTTCGGTGCGATCCAACCCGGCCACTATCCATCTGCATCCAAAACTCGGGCAGAGGATGCCAAAAGTTCCGTATCGTCAATAGGAACGCAACGCAATAGACGGCGCGTCAAACGGACGCCTGGTCTGGAAGTTATTGGATTTTCCGTCTCACACCCACCCTGGGAAACTTCCCAGGAGGTCACCCATCCTGATCACTACTCTAGATCAAGCACGCTTAACTATGGAGTTTTAACCACGTAGCCTCCCGAAAAGGAAGATGTACCTTGAGTATAGTATACCGAAACGACCGTCTCGATCCAAAGATCGCGTTGCCGCTGACGGGGAGTCGTTTGGAGGCCCGTAGCCCAAGATACGGGCATTTGAACAAAAGTGGTCCGAAACTGGGGGTCTGGGCCCGGGCTGACCCCCCCTGGCCCGACCCGAACCGGGTCGGCCCGAACCGGGTCGACTCGACCCGGTCCGGCTGGACCCGGCCCGGCCGGTGGCGCGACCCGGCCGGAGGGTGCGGCCAGCGCGTCGTTCGGGTGCCGCGCGCGGGGGGCAAAGCCCCCCCCCCTTTGTGAAACCGCGACCCCTTAATTGGGGCCGCTTGAAGACCCGGCCGTGGGAATTAATTCCCCCGGTCTCCACTGCCCGGCCGGCCCGCACTGGCCGGCCGGTTTCGCCACCAAGGACCGACGACGGCCGGTCCTTCCTTCGCCAACACCGGCGGCCCGGTGTCGGCCGCCGGTCATCTTGCTCCGCCGCGGCCCGGAACCGGCCGCGGCCTATGCCATTCGGCGCGATGCGACGACATCGCTTCCCTCCGCCGCGGCCCCGCTCCGGCCGCGGCGCCTTTGACTTTCTTCGACGCGACGCGACGACATCGCGTTCTTGGATTTCTTTCCACGGCGCGGCGCGACGGCGCCGCGCGTATCTTCCACAATAAATCTTGTGGCGCAACGGCACCACGTTTTCTCGTATCATCCTCAAGATACCATCACGAAAAACAAGGGAGGAGGGTCGGCCGTGTTTGTGCGGTCCGACCCCCTCGCGTTATTCAATAACAAAAAGGGTTTTAATCCACGATTATCACCAAGTTTGTATTCACGAACAATTAAATAAATAAACCCCTACCTCGATTCAGATACGGTGCACGTCAACAACCCGCGGAAGACGAGCGTCGCGGAGGTCGGGAGTCGCGGGGAAAGAATGTCGACTCCGTTGTCGTCGAGGTGCGTTCAAAGGGGAAACGTCGTTGGAAGAAGACGTCGCGTTCTTCGGTGGAGATGTTCTTCGTTGGAGGTGTTCTTCGCGTTCTTCGTCGATGTTGAAGAAGAAGAAGACTTAGCCTTTTCTCTCCCAAGTCTCCACCACAAGAACAACTAACCCCAAAATAAAATAATCCTCCCACTTATTTTATTAACCCAATATAGGTTTTGAATTTCAAGAGTTTGAAAATTCAAAACCCATATTTAACTCACTTAAGTTATTAACATAAGATGTTATAAAATTAAGGAGGTGTTAAGTTATCAAAACTTAAATGGGGGGTTTATAGGGGTTAGGAAAGTTAAGGAATTTGAAGAGGTGGGGAGGGGTTTGTGTGGGCCCCACACTTTCAAATATACACACATGGGAAGTTGGATGGATGTGGGCCCACCACCAACTTCCCATGGGAGAAGTTAACAACTTAACATGAAATAAAATTGATTTAACAATTTTATTCACTTTTTTAATAAAACCCCCAAAAATTAACTTCTTCTCCCGCACAAACGCAACTACGGTAAAGGTTCCCTTAAGCGATTACCGGCATTGCGAGTTCATCGGTGCAATCAGATTTCAATTCCGAGCACCGGTTCAAAAGATAGAAATTCCCGCTCGCTCGTTCACTGAACGTACCCAAGCCAAACTTCGGAAATTAATTCCGGGCACACCGGGCCTCGGAATCAGGCTCCGTCAGAAACTGCGTTCTTATAAAATTTCAAATAAAATTAAGAAAAAAATTTCCTTGAAATTTCCGGGTCTTTACATTACTCCCACCTCAGGGCTTTACGTCCCCGTAAAGCTTCAATACAAACTAGGGTTACAAAAGCGGTACAGAGCACGCATCTGAGCCTTCCGCTCCCATGTGCTTACCTGGAGGTTCCGTACTGCCAAATAAAGTGCACCCGAGGAATCGATCGTCCTCGTAGGATCTGCTCCTGTCGATCCTCGATCCCCACTGGAACCTCCGTGAAAGACACCCCATCACCATCGTCCAGCTCCTCATGGTCGATGATATGCGCAGGGTCGAGCACGTATCTCCACAGTTGAGATACGTTGAAGTCATCGTGCACCTGGTGCAACTGCGGTGAATGGGTCAAGCGGTAAACCACCCCGCCTACCCATATGGGGACCTAAGAAGGTCCGCTGAACCCTGGAGATAACTTGCCGCCTTGGCCACATCTCCGTAAACCTTATCGAGGTGAGACCCGTATAAGAACATGGTCGCCATCCTCAAACTCCAGATGTTTCCAATTCCTGTTAGAACTGGAACTCAAATGACTGCTGCCACGAGGGTAAGGTTGGCCGATTCAAGAGTGATCGGTCGCACCCTCCCGTGAAAGAGTTTATCCCGTGCTGCCTGGGGTTTCCTTTTCACCGACCAAGGAAAACCCATCCCGACGTTTGCCTAAAACCGTCAATTTGAGTATGAACAGTTATTTCCCATTCCATACTCAAACTAACGTTGTAAGGCCTCGACGTTGTCACCAAGATATTCCAACCGAAACTCTCGCCTCGAGGGTCTGACCACACCGTCGGTGTAAGTGTGATTATCAAGTCTCCTACCAAGTTATCTCCAGACGTGAGAGTCAAGTCTACGGCTTACCAGAAACTCTAGGTCTGGAACAAGATTTGTGAAAGCAAGAAATGATTCACATCGACTTCCGTTACTACAACATCTAGTAGTGGACACAGACTGTCCCTTGAATCATTTCTAGAGCCATTGGGTCACACTCCTTGACCGCATGCAGGCGCACTCTTCCTCCGCCCTCCAGCTCCCTGAGCCTGGCAGGAATAACTAAGGCGGGTGGTTGTACCATGTTAGGATGTACACCACCTCATGCTGCTCTCCTAGCTCTGCCTCCACATCTACTGCTTCGTAGACTCATCTCTCCTTTAAGCTTCCTCTTCTTAACACGCCCGAGTCTCTATGACTGGCACCAGTTTCCTGTTTCTTACTGCACTGAGCAGTCTTCATCCTCTCTTGGATGTCCTGGACCTCCTTTAGTCTCACAAGAGCTGCTATGATTTCTTCTTTGCCGATAAGAGAAACCCGGTCTCATCCCCTGGATGAACCACATTCGTTGCCTAATACAGTCAATACTGACATGAATGATGCATTTATGCCATGGATGACGTCGTAAGGCCTCGACGTATCTACTAAGAGATCCAACTGTCACTCTCGCCTCCAAGGGTCGAGTCACACTTTCGGCATTAGTGTGAGGTCACTGGGTCCCCTCCAGTAGAAATCTCGAAAGTGAGGGTCAAGTCAACAGTTTAACCGGGACCACTCAGTATCAACCAAACAAAAGGACAGGAAAGCAACAAAGATAAGTGTCTTTTTATTATTGCAGCTCATAGTACAAAGACACGAATACAAAGCAACATGGAACTAGAAGTACAAAGGACGTATCCACTAGTTCCTCTCCTGCCCACCTGCTCTCAGAGCTCTACTGCCTTGTCCACTGCTCGGCTGTTACTCAAGCACTCGCCACTGCTTCTGTCTTGGTGGCTCCTCCAACACCCGCTGATCAATCGTACGAGGAGTCGGACAGTCACGTGCCAGGTGACACTTTCCGCCGCAGGAGTAACATTTTCCGTTTCTGGCACGCCTAGCTCTGACCCCACCTCGGGTGCCCCGCACCACCAGTCCTAAAACCCGAGATCGTCCAACTGCTAGTCCGGTCCTCCTGGACCTCTGCATCATCTGTCTACTGCCCACAGATGACTCGGATACTGATCGAAAAGCACACGGCAAAGGCAGAATCTCCTGTACATGCTCGGGGTGTAGAGATACTGGCACAAAATCCACCCTGAAGAAGGTCTCGAAGTCTTCCCATGCGAAGTTCATCTCATCGCAAAACTGAAACAAGTGGCTCCACCCCCTACCTGCTGCTGCCTGAAGGAGGCTGGTAGCAAAGATCACCATGAAGTCTGTCAGCGTCCCCACCAGCCTGAAGACTCTCACCATAGCCTCCAGCCAAACCTCAGCCGCCTGCGGGTCCGTCTCCCCCCGGAACCTGGGTGGACTCTGGCACTGGAACTCGTGCAGCGCGCTCAAGCGTCGTGCATCGCCTACTACTGGGGCTGGTGGCATCGGTGGCCCAATGGGTAGCAGTACCGCTGGTGCCTCCACTAGTGCCTCAACTGGGATAGGGCCCTGTACTGAGGCCTCGTCGCTCGGCGGGCTGTCAGTACGTACCACTCTCGGGGCTCTAGCTGGTCGTCCGTGAAAAGGCATTCTGAAAGAAACATTGTGACACGGTCAAACGTGTATACCTGGTGAGCTGACCTGGTTTGAGCTGTTTTAAGGGAAAACCTTTGAAAACACACACACAATTAGTGTTTTCGTGCACAAAGTCAGAAATCAGTTGTCAGGGTCCTGGTGTATGGATACGTCGGCCGCCCGCAGCAACACTGGACTCCCTGAACTGAAAACCACACTTGGTACTCTCAACACTATTGCTTCACAGAAAGAAACATCAGAGTTATAAGTTATGCGGTAGAACCGAACTCCTCTGATACCAATTTGTCACGACCCGTCCTCGGGGCCCGTGCCGTGACTACCCCAAGCCCGCCTTCCATAGGCCAGGGGCTGGCGACTAGCACCAAGGCATAAATCCCGGTAAAAAGGGAAGGCATTGCCTTTGTAAAGTAAACAATCACACAGAGTACAAGCGGAAGAAGTAAACACTAAGTAAAAACTGAGAACAACAGTAAGTGCGGAAAGTAAAAAGGGGCTGGAAATAGAAGCCCAATTGTAAATTACAACTCGAAGGGAAAACATCAACTGAAAAGTAAAGCTGCTACGCCGAGCTGTCCACTGGAAATCCCACCTGGAGGGTGGGTACAGATAGCTCCTCTGCTCCTCGGGTCCCGCCGTCCGCTCCGAGTATGTCCGCCCAGTGGTCCACCTTCGGGTACCGCCTCGTCGTCACGTCCACCTCTGGGTACCGTCTCGTCGTGAGGTCCTCCTCCAGGTACCATCTCGTCGTATAGTCCACCTCTAGGTACCGTCCAGTCCTCTAACACTCGGCCTCTGTCAGCACTGTCCGTCGTCTGCAACCAACACAACGAGGTGCGGGCATAGCCCGTGTAGGGGTGAGTATAACGATACTCAGTAGGGACCCCGATACCATCAAGGTCTCACTAAACCAACAAGGATAACCACAAAGAAGATCTCAACAGATAACCTCTACTTAGGTATATTCCTATACATATACCTAAGTTATCAAGTAACCCATCTCAATCATGAGGAAACACAAGGATTGTGAAATCAATGGATAACCACTACCCGGGTATATGCCCATACATATACCTAAGTTAGCAAGTGACCCATCTCAATCATGAGGTAAACAAAAGGTCAAAAGTCTCAGCTCAACCAGGATTTTCATTATCGAAACCGTAACTGCTGAAGAGCTCCGTCTCTGGAGTGTACAGTGGTCCTGTCATGACTCCGAGGTACTGCTCACTAACCTAAGACTGCTGAAGAACTCCACCCATCGAGTATTGCGGGCCAGCTTCTACAACCAAGCGCTCCCATGTGCCGCTACAACCAAGCGCACCTCTGTCGTGGGTCTGCCGCTACAACCAAGCGCTCCCATGTGCCGCTACAACCAAGCGCACCTCTGTCATGGGTCTGCTGCTACAACCAAGCGCTCTCATCTGCCGCTACAACCAAGCGCACCTCTTTCATGGGTTTGACTCTACAACCAAGCGCTCCCATGTGCCGCTACAACCAAGCGCACCTCTGTAACACACCGAGTCGTTCGATCAGCAGTCGTCGGGTCTCAGCCAGCTACACGGTCTCCGTACTCCGCACGCTCGTCACTGGGAGGGTCCGCTCCACGAGCTACAGGTCGATACTCCAAGTATCTCAAAGTCCCACGAAGAAGTATCTCAAAGGACCGCCACATCATAGGGGTCTCAACGCAACAGACGGCGCGTCAATCGGACGCCCGGTCTGTGAGTTATTAGCCTTTTCGTCCCAGGGGCCCGGTTGGTTTCGTGAGCGAACCAAACCCGGCCGTATCTCAACTGTACCCTGAACTCTCCTAGGGTAAACTCATAGGGACCGTTTCTCCACGCAATCACCAACGCCGCAGACGGTTCGTCAAACGGACGTTCTGTCAGAATGATATCAGCTTTTCCGTTCCAGGGTCCCGGTTGGATTTCAGTGCGATCCAACCCGGCCACTATCCATCTGCATCCAAAACTCGGGCAGAGGATGCCAAAAGTTCCGTATCGTCAATAGGAACGCAACGCAATAGACGGCGCGTCAAACGGACGCCTGGTCTGGAAGTTATTGGCTTTTCCGTCTCACACCCACCCTGGGAAACTTCCCAGGAGGTCACCCATCCTGATCACTACTCTAGGTCAAGCACGCTTAACTATGGAGTTTTAACCACGTAGCCTCCCTAAAAGGAAGATGTACCTTGATTATAGTATACCGAAACGACCGTCTCGATCCAAAGATCGCGTTGCCGCTGACGGCGAGTCGTTTGGAGGCTCGTAGCCCAAGATACGGGCATTTGACCAAAAGTGGTCCGAAACTGGGGGTCTGGGCCTGGGCCGACCCGGGCCGACCCCCCCTGGCCCGACCCGAACCGGGTCGGCCCGAACCGGGTCGACTCGACCCGGTCCGGCTGGACCCGGCCTGGCCGGCGGCGCGACCCGGCCGGCGGTGCGGCCATCGCGTGGTTCGAGTGCCGCGCGCGGGGGGCAAAGCCCCCCCCCCCCTTTATGAAACCGCGACCCCTTAATTGGGGCCGCTTGAAGACCCGGCCGTGGGAATTAATTCCCCCGGTCTCCACTGCCCGGCCGTCCCGCACTGGCCGGCCGGTTTCGCCACCAAGGACCGGCGATGGCCGGTCCTTCTTTCGCCGACACCGGCGGCCCGGTGTCGGCCGCCGGTCATCTTGCTCTGCCGCGGCCCGGAACCGGCCGCGGCCTATGCCATTCGGCGCGATGCGACGACATCGCTTCCCTCCGCCGCGGCCCCGCTCCGGCCGCGGCGCCTTTGACTTTCTTCGACGCGACACGACGACATCGCGTTCTTGGATTTCTTTCCACGGCGCGGCGCGACGGCGCCGCGCGTATCTTCCGCAATAAATCTTGTGGTGCAACGGAACCACGTTTTCTCGTATCATCCTCAAGATACCATCACGAAAAACAAGGGAGGAGGGTCGGCCGTGTTTGTGCGGTCCGACCCCCTCGCGTTATTCAATAACAAAAAGGGTTTTAATCCACGATTATCACCAAGTTTGTATTCACGAACAATTAAATAAATAAACCCCTACCTCGATTCAGATACGGTGCACGTCAACAACCCGCGGAAGATGAGCGTCGTGGAGGTCGGGCGTCGCGGGGAAAGAACGTCGACTCCGTTGTCGTCGAGGTGCGTTTGAAGGGGAAACGTCGTTGGAAGATGACGTCGTGTTCTTCGGTGGAGATGTTCTTCGTTGGAGGTGTTCTTCGCGTTCTTCGTCGATGTTGAAGAAGAAGAAGACTTAGCCTTTTCTCTCCCAAGTCTCCACCACAAGAACAACTAACCCCAAAATAAAATAATCCTCCCACTTATTTTATTAACCCAATATAGGTTTTGAATTTCAAGAGTTTGAAAATTCAAAACCCATATTTAACTCACTTAAGTTATTAACATAAGATGTTATAAAATTAAGGAGGTGTTAAGTTATCAAAACTTAAATGTGGGGTTTAGAGGGGTTAGGAAAGTTAAGGAATTTGAAGAGGTGGGGAGGGGTTTGTGTGGGCCCCACCCTTTCAAATATCCACACATGGGAAGTTGGATGGATGTGGGCCCACCACCAACTTCCCATGGGTGAAGTTAACAACTTAACATGAAATAAAATTGATTTAACAATTTTATTCACTTTTTTAATAAAACCCCCAAAAATTAACTTCTTCTCCCGCACAAACGCAACTACGGTAAAAGTTCCCTTAAGCGATTACCGGCGTTGCGAGTTCATCGGTGCAATCTGATTTCAATTCCGAGCACCGGTTCAAAAGATAGAAATTCCCGCTCGCTCGTTCACTGAACGTACCTGAGCCAAATTTCGGAAATTAATTCCGGGAACACCGGGCCTCGGAATCAGGCGCCGTCAGAAACTGCGTTCTTGTAAAATTCCAAAGAAAATTAAGAAAAAAATTTCCTTGAAATTTCCGGGTCTTTACATTTATCATCACATACATAAAATTTTAGATTGAACCGAGATGGAAGTATTATCATGATTCACTTACAAATATATATATATATTATATAATTTCTAGAATAACTCATATTGTTTCCACAACAATATTAACTTAGTCAAACAATGCATCAATAGACTCATTAGGGTTCGTTCTGAGATCCTCATACTTATTCTATATAACATGCAACTTTTTTCTCTGAATTTTTAGTCACCCTAATAAATATTAAGAAACTTTTTCCACATCTCATGTGATGACTTAAATGAAATAAAATTTTTATATATTTCATTATAAACGGATCCCCCTAAAGTAATGATTCATTTGGAATCAGAATCCAATTCCCTTCATCCAGTTTCTGATAAATCCCCACTTTCAATACTGAACAAAATTTCTTGAATTTTTCAATAAATGCATCCATTTCTAAATATTTAAAGCACTAATGCATCCAATTTTTCCATAAAAGAAATTTTTTTAATCAATGGTCAGAATACCTATTTGATTGACAACATCAATTGAAATCATTCCGGGAGAAACACTGATATTAACCTTTCCTAATAATACCAATTGTTATCCCAAATAGGTTAGATACCCTGAGGGGGGGGAATCAGGGTATGAAATATTAAAACAATTACCCATTCAGGTCTTGTTTAGTCATTAAACAAAAAAATATTATTTTTCTTTCTCATATCAATGTGTGAACAGAAATTAAAGCATGTACAATACACCATAATTTTACTTGGTCCACTCTCTCTGGCCTATGTTTAAGGATCATACAAAGACAATGTGCCAATTAACAAATATAATATGGTTTATTTCCAAAATAAGGTTTTGGATCAATCACTTATATACTTAGACTCAGTGCTTTTTCAAATTTTGGAACGGACTCAAAGTACCTCCTGGTTTACAACTAATTACAATTTGAAATTTCGTTGCTATCTCAACTAAAGTGTTCTCATAGATCCTTATTATTCTCATCACTTTAATAATTATGTCTCACAACCCATTTAGTGTATCATTATGTTACACATTAATCCAATTGATTAACACCCACTAAATTACTAGGAAACTTCTTATTGGTTCACACAAGTTTTTCTTTTATGCATCCTTTAAATGTCTTGTGTGGAACTTTATCACCTTGCACACAAAATTTAAGATTAGTTATAGAACTCCCAAGATTCATGAAACTTATGTTTTGTCATGTAACTTCCTCTTTCACACAACTCTTACAATTTTCATACACCTCACTTGGTCATGAAGGAACAAGTCCTTTTCTACGCACAAAAAATATTATAGTTGTTTCCTCACGCAATAATCTTTGTGTGAAACATCTATGATTTTTTTGAAACTCTTATGTGATTAACAGCCCTGATTTTATCTATGGGTTGAGCTACTTAATAGATATATGAAGCCACCAATTTATAGAAACCAACATCCCTACGCACACAATTCTCATGTTCCTTCCATTGTGCACACAAGAATTCAGTTTTGGCATGGAACTCCTACCTTGTGCACAACATCCTTCGAGTGATAAACATTATGATTTGTTGTTCTATTTGGAGAATAAGATTATTGAACACATACTACTACTCACAACTTCTATGTTGTGCAAAAACCCATATTTCATGAAATTTTAGATCTTACACTCACATTTTCCTAGAGCTATATTTTTATGCAGCGATCCTGAATCTTGACTTGCGCACAACTTTACGAATCAACATCTCCATTTTTTCCAACACAGTAAATTTACAATAAATTTCTTACTTTTCCAAAAATAACTTTTTCTATCGTCCATATTTTGGACCACAAAAATTTGAAAAATAATAGGAAATGATGCTGCCTTATACACACATATTTTTATACCGCATATAAAGAATAAATTCCTTTGTCTTTGTTATTTATCAACACATCATATAAAAAATTCTATGAAACTACACAACTAATCATGGAAACTAGGTTTTTAAACAAACATAATTAACCCAAAAATAACACAATTTTACCTTGATTTATTTTTCTAAACATAGTGTTATTTGATTTAATTGTACATTAATATTGATTAAAACATTCAAAATTTCAAGAAATAATCATTTTAAGAAAATTTAGTTAACCAAATCAGATTATGTGTAAAAAATTTATCATATATTAATAATATTAAAAAACATAAATACTATTAATTAATTTAAAATAATAATATTAGTTATGTAAATTAAATAACTCAATAAGAGTAAGAAGAAATTAAAATTCACAAGAAGGAAAGGGAATTTCAAATCACATAGCATAACTGATCTTTTTTAGGGTTATTTTGGTTACTGTAAAAAAGGAAAAATATTAAAAAACATTTTGGGTTCATATATAAAGGATTAGAGGTTAATGAGAGTGTTTTTATATACAATCCACTATTTATAAGTATTTTCAATTAATCACTTAATCCATTATATTGATAAAAAACTCAACTAGTATAAAATAACTATACAATCATACTTCACTATAAGTGATCGATTTTATGATCAATGATTTCATTTTTTATAATGTGAGTCTATTCATTTGTTTAAAATTATTATTTTCCACTAAGTTATAAATGACAAAAATACCTCTGAAATTACATAAAATCAAAATCAATAATTTTAGTGGTCTCCATATAAGCTCCCTAATATCATTATAAATTAAAAAAATATTTTGATTGTTAAGATCATTTCTCATTGATTAATAAAATAATGATACTCATATAAATTTCAATCAAACTTGTTTTGATTTAGCTAAGTAATCCTTTTGTATACCTAAAGAAATATATAGATCATAAGACAAATGACAGTTAGTAAAGAAAGAGTGAAATGAGGTGAAAGAGTTAAAATAAAGTATGGAGGGATAAAAAATTAATCATAAAATAATTAAAATTAATTAGTATGATTTGAAAAAATGGCTAATAGTGATGTAATTAATATAAACAAATTTTCCAGGGTTTAGGATAAAAAAAATTTAGAATTTATCTATTTTTATATAGAAATGAAATTAATATAACTTAATTTTAGTAAAACATGTATAAATTTAAAAATTATATATAACATAAATAAACAAGTAAAAATTCATATTTTTTAGAACTCCTACCACACATAAAAAACACTAATTGAAAAAATTTTATTCTAAAATAATATAAAAATTATTGATAGAAATGAAGAATTTATAATAACATTTTTTTTTCAAAATTTTCTCCAAATGAGGTTTTAGATTTAGTAAAAAAAATGATGAAATTAATTTAAATGAAATGGTAAAATAATTTTTTAGTAGTTTAAGAAAAATTTTATTCCTCTATTTTTTATTCGTGGATCATATATAGAAAAAGGTTCTTTTAAAATATTTTTTATAGGAATTTTTTCCTTACATCAGGGATAATATATTATATAATAAAAATATTTATACTCATTATTTCAACACCCTCATGAAGTACTAGTAGTGTTCACTTAGTGATTTTATAAAAATTAAAATTAGTGATTCACACTTAAAACAAAATAAATGGTGTGTGCATAAATAAAAATATTTTAAAGAGTAATTTTTTTAATTTATTTAAAAAGAGATAATGAAATTTATTAGAGATAAAAATTAACATATACAATATTTAGTGGTATATTCTGATCATTATGTTAATGAAATAATTTATTCTTATTTATTTTTCATCGAACTATTTCAACATTATTTTAAAATATACTTCTTAATTTTTATTTATCATTTACTTTTAGATTCAAATATTTTCTTTAAATTTTTTTAAAAAATTCTTAAATAAATGTAGAAAAAAATCTAATTGTTTCAATGTAATTTCAAAACACTCAAAAATCCATTTTATAATAATTTGATCATTTAATATATAACAAAAATGAAGGAAAAATAATTCATTTTATCAACGATTTTTTGTAGGCATGATTAAAAGCAACTTCTATCATTGATAAATGTAGGAGCTGATATAATCTGACCTTTATCAGTTATTATTTCATAAATTATAAAAATTAATCTTCATAAATTATAAAAAAAAATTATGACACCCCAAAATAATGGATTATTATTTATGTCTATATGGACAATTTCTCATTTGGACTTAGGGTATCTCAGGAAAAAATGTTATAGTTTTTTGGATATTTTCACAGGCCACGTGGTTTGGTTCATGGTTGGGAAACCATATTATATAAAATGTGTTACCTCTATAGTTCTTATTCGTTGATGATACATAGTTACTACATAGTTCAGTAAACTATTTGAGTAAACCATAACTCCATCTTGGGCTTGTGTAATTTTTGTCTTTTAACCATATTTCTAATAATGGGATTTCTCATATACCATATATTTCTTTATATAAATATGTGGGGATCCTAAACGACTTCTCCCTTCCTCAATTCACCTTCCATGGTAATTCAATAGTGATTACTTCTTTAAATCATTAGGAAAGTGTCTATTTTATCTTATGCTTCCTTATATTCTTGGTTTATTCTCTTTTATTCCATCCTCTTTAACCCTAGTGGAAATATAGAAAAATTACAATGATAAGGATTTCTAATAATCAGGGATTTTAGTTTCTAGGGGCTGGGATCCTTCTTTTGAGACCTAATCTAGTGGTATTCATCAAAGGTGATATGGATATTCTAGTTGAGGTAGGTGTTTCTATTTCATTTCCTTTTATTTGTGATTTACTTGGATAATTGATGTTTAAAATTTTCTTTTGAACCAAATTAGTAAAATATATGATAATTAGATTGTTATTTCAAAGGATTTTCATGCTTAGTATGGTTTTTTATTTGAAAAACAAAATAAATTTCATAGTTCAATGAAATATAGATTTAAAATATAATTTTATGCAATCTAGGAATTTGATAAAATGAAAATGGTTGTTTTATTAAATAAAAATGATTTATTCATAATGTTTTAGCCCAATATATATTTTCTAAGTTGAGTGTTCATATTTTATGGGGAATATATTTTTTTAAATGGGGTTTTGTCTTTTGATTGGGTTATTTGATAACGCCTTTGGTTTTTTGGGAATAGTGGTGACTTTATGTTGTTAATATGATTTTCCACACTTTGTTTTCAAAGGTAGTTTCCAAAACATATTTACAAGGGTTTGATTATTTATTTTAAAGGAATGTCTCGGTTGGAACCGTGTGTAAAAAGTATTTTACTTATTAATGGTTACACCCTTATTAAGTCCCATCATTACTTGTTGTTGATGCTTGTATGTATGTGTTAATGGTAAAGTTAATTGTAATTAATATTTATGAATTTGGGAAGGGGGTCATTATTATAGTGGTTTTGTTGGAGTCTGGTTATATAATAGTGTTGTTTTATATTTCCTTTAGGATATATTGTTGTCATGTGTTTGATGTTGGATTGTTAGTGGACCACCTCCATTAACTATTCCATAAATAACCCTAATCCACTAAGTGGGAAGTGAAAGTATGATTGTTTTCTTATCAAGTGTTATGAACTAGATATAATCCACTAGTTGAATGTTATTACCTAGATAGTGGATGTGTAATTGATGAGTCTAGTTGACAGAGATTAAACTGAAAAATTTTAGGACCATTAAACTACCGACATTTGTTTCCTTGTATGCACATATAGCATTGTCCCATAAATCCCTATATTGTTGCCTCATAATATGAATCGTATTATAATCTTATTTAATTTTCACTAGAATTCAAGTTTCTTATTACTTGTATTGATCTTACATTAATTTGATGATCATTTTTGTATCACCTTTAGTTGTTTATTCATGATGTTGACTAGTTTTTATCCATTTCATTACCATCATTCCTTTAAACCATACATGCATATAATTTTATTAATGATTACCCTTTTTCAATGCTTATATTTGAGCAGTGTGTGTAAAATATTTTGAAGGAAAAAGTGGTAGTTGTTTTCAAGTGATATTCTTTGTTGAAATTATTGGGAGTTTCTTTTTCAAAATTGCATGAAAGGTTAGTTTTCAAAAAGAAATATTTTTATTTGAAAAGGGAAGGTTTGAATTGTGTTTTAAATAGTAATACTTTTTCAAATAAAATACTTATGTGTTTTTTCGTCAAACCATAGAAATGAAATGAAAACCTATATGGTTATATTTATTTTGAAACTAGAATTGTTTTATTCATTTATAAAAGGAAATAAAATGACTCTTGGTTTTATCCTATTCGTTATTGGATCACACCCTATATAATCACATCATTGAGTATGTAGTCTTCATAATTTTTATAGGGTTTTAGATCATGTATTATAGGTTGGATTGAAACCTTTATCCTTTGGTATGTATGTGTTATTTTATAATACACATATAAAAGTCATACTTAATAGACTAAAAATTACTAACCATGTCAACAAGGATCACATTTACTTTTGGGATCCTTCCAAATTAAAACTCTATAGTTAAGTATTCTTGGCTTAGAGTAGTGTGAGGATGGGTGACCTACATGGATGTATCTCATGGTGTGTGTGTGTGTAAGGACAAAGAAAATAGAAATTAAATGTGTCGACCTATGGTGATAGTCATTATTCTGGTAAGAAAACCCTATGAGTAATAACCAGTGGTGTGGTGGGACGGAAACCAAGGTATTGCTGTGGAGACCAATGGGGTAAAATGACTAGGTTCATGGCCTGGGGAGGTCGTCTTCTGACATTATGATTGGAATATATCCTTCTACCAAGACCATATCTATATGTATTTTTATATGGATCTAGTTTATATAATATATTTAATGATTGAGTTGGAAGATCATGAATCTAAAGGATTTGGTAGAAAATGTGTGCCTTTATTGGTTATTTCATAACAATTTTCCAAGAAGTTGATTTTGAGGTTACCATTACCTATTGATTTCTATATGTTGAATAAGATTAAAATTAATAATCAATATCCATTAACATGAAATGAGGAATATTTATATCATATAATGGGATCATATTTGATTTTAATGATTGTTTTTTAGTTTGGTTATCATTAATTGACTATGTGATAAATATATGTCCCTGAGATATATTTTTTGATAGAGTATTTTTATTTTTAGTTCTTAGTAGATCCTTTTGATATGAAAAATACAATAGCAGTGCTTTTAAAATTTAAAAAAAAAATTCCTTCCAAATTTGTTTTTTTTTATTTTCTTTATCAATGATATATTTACATACTCATGATCTAATGAGGAGCATGAAGAATATTTGTTTATTTACTAGATCACATTTTGATCACATTAGTTTTATTCCAATATTTTGAAACATCAATTTTGTTGTTAGAGGTGATGTTTTATGGGCATGTTATCTCTAAATCTATAATATTAGTCCATCATGATAAAGTGGTAGTAGTAATGTATTCATAAATGACTAATAATTTTTTTTGGTATAGAGTTTTTTATGCCTTACAGGTTATTATGTTCATTTCAATTAGGAAATATCTTACTTATTTACATTGATGATGAAATTGAAATTGAAATGAGTGGCATTTTAGTAGGATGCTAAATGTGAGGCATAATTTTAAGATCTAAAAAACAGGTTGAAATTAGTACATAATATCATTTTATAAGAACCATAGTGGAATAAAATGTTATATTACAATTTTCACTGTGGGGATTTTATTGTTTATTGAAAAAAAATCATGTATTTTCATATGTTAATTTTTTTCTCATATAAAATGAGAATAATTATCATACTATTAACAATAAATTCACTATAGTTATTTTTTCACTCAAAAGTTGAGTGTATTTTATTTTCTGTTAGATGTTTTTTGTATTAAAAACTATAAAATCATGATCAATTTATTTTATACGATGGTGTCAAATATATGATAGTAAAGGTGAATTCATTATAATCTTTTATTTTATTTTAATATGATATATTTTATTGGAAGGTGAAATTCATTTTCCAACACCTGGACTAGTAAATATCATGTTGACTTATTTCATGGGTTGGTGTATGAGTTATTGCTTATATCCCTTTTTTCAAAGTTGTGCCTTATTATTTATATGGTTTATGAGAAAGTTGTGTTATTATTTTTATACATCACTTCATCCTTGGAAGACTTGAGGAAAATATCCCATTATTCTAATTTTTAATGATGGTTTTATAATGTAAGAAACAATGGTGTGGTGTTGATTCCTATAGAAACCCTAGACATTTACACATAACAGTTCGTGATTTTAGACATAATTAAATAACAGAGTACAAGCAATGGATCGTGACGTCTAGTGTCTTTGTAGAATAGGTACATAAAACTTAAATCATGGGACAAAAAAACCATTCTTTATTTAATCTTCATAAAGAGATCCCAACTTTCATTGAGCCCTTACATCTACATAGGGTGCCCTGGGGATCACATGAACAAAGGGATGAGCTATAAATCCCCACAAGGGAATGAACATAAGAATAAAGCTTTAGCACATGGGTTAGAAGGCATAACATGATGACATAAAAAGTATATAACATATGGAATCATAACATATAAACATGGAATCATATAAACATGGAGTCATAGTAATGTGTGAGTAATATAAAACATGACTTTATCATTATTCAAGAATAAACACCAAGACCATTGCACATGGTAGCACAGTCCATGGCTAACCACCAAGACTGTCACACATGGTAGCACAACCCAGGCTAACCACCAAGACTGTCGCACATAACGTCTCATGAGACTCAACTGTACCCAATGAATTAGAGCACTATCTAGGTTCACCCATCTTATCATGTTCATTAATATGTTTTCCACATTAATAATCATACATATTCAATCATACATAAACATAAGGATACCCATGGAAAGGAATGGCTATCATAATCATATCATAAAGCATAATGAATGGGCATATCATACAAGTGTCTATAAAATAATGGAATTAAAACATACATGGAAATTAAAAAGGTAAAATAGTCATATATCAAGGTAAGTGATGTAAAACATCAGTTACAACATGTATGAAAAGTATTTTTGAAATTATTATCATTAAAACATTTTAGTACGGGTTTAAGGAAAATAATAAAGAGCATTAAAAATCAAAAATGGAATATTATTTCATATAAAACCAGAAGTAAAACAAGAAAGTTTTTCATAATAAAAATACATATTATATAAAAAAAGGTGTCTTTACAAAAATAGTAATGTGCACTTTAAATTGTGTAAAAAATTGGGAAGTTCCCTTAAAACATGATTGCTTATTTAGAAGCATCGAGAAGGGAATCAATTAAAAAAATTTATATCCCCAAAAGATATTGAGGTATAGATCTTGAAACAGAAGTTTGGAGAATATAAATAGTATGTATAATTTTTCCATAAAAAGAAAAAGAGAACTTCATTTGGGTAAAAAGAAAGATAGGGCATCCTGAAAGAATAAAGGTTGTTTGGGTAGAATCCCTTACAGAATATCGGCATGGTATCAGGTGTACTTAGGAGGTAATAATGAGACAGAAATGGATTTTTTTTTCTTTTATAAATTTTGGGGGAAGTATGGGGAAGGTGATAAATAATACCCCATCATTAGGAATTATACGTAAAAGGGAATAACATAGAATAGATTATTTAATAAATATGAGAAAGAGAGGATCCCTTACCTTAAGTCTGATGAAGTTCTACCATTGATATTAATAAATTGAATAATAAAATTAGGTTAATTAATTAATAATTTCAGAACCCATTTTACATGTAAATGATTTAGTATAACCTTTTCGAGTTCACTCATAACCTTTTCAACTGGCCAGAATTTCGAGAGACAGGCAGAAGCCTGCTCCCAACAAAGTATTATATAAAAAAGCTAAACAGTAAAGAACAACTCAATAGAGGGGAGCCTTACAAATCCTGGTGTGAAAACACCATTAACTAGACTATCGTAGTAGTTGGGTAGAACAAAATACCAACTGGAACTAACCTCTATGATAGCCCTTTTGGAGAGGGCATCAGCAACATGGTTTGCTTCACGGTAAGCATGAGAGACATCAAGGAATAACCTTTCAGCAAGATTCAGACAGGAGATCCAAGTGGACAGCATCCTCCATGGAACATTTTGGGACTGATCCTTCAAAATCTGGACAGCAATTGAAGAATATGATTCCAACCATACTCTACGCCAGCCATAACGAACCACATACCTGATGGCCTTAATCATCACCCACAGTTCCGCCTCAATCACATGAGCATGACCAATATAGTGGAAGAAGAAGCCTTTGACGAAGCCCTGATGGGTTCTGAAGACTCCACCACACCCGGCAGGGCCCGGGGCACCGGAATCTGACCCATCAACATTCACCTTTAACCAGTCAAATATAGGATGAATCCACCAAATATACTTCAACATTCTTGGCTTCCTTTCCCTACCACTAACACTAAGAGATCTTAAGAGAAGAAAGTCAGAGATATAATTGTTCATGGAGCCTGTTTGATTCATCTAAGCAAGATTAATGCTTCGATGAATCACCATGATCCCTTCACGAATGCTGGGCATTCCATTATTGAAGATCATCATATTCTGAGACTTATATATATATGAAATAACCGAAATAGTGTCAGCAATAAGCAATGCATTCAACTGATCATTAAAAGAAGACTAAAGTACAGAGCAGAACATGGATTCAATTGAGGAGAAATTGAAACAACATTTAAATGCTACATGCAGGTAACTCCATAAGAATGAAACAAACTTACATTGAATGAACAAGTGCATAAGGGATTCATGCACCTTTTAAATTGGTTATGTGGTTCAATTTCATTGTTTTGATCTACTGGTTTCATGTTCAGTTTACTTATTTACATGAATGGATAAATATGTATGGTGAGAGTGGTTGTTCAAAATTGATGTTATAGGACATTAGTGAAAAAACAAAAGATTACATGGTTGTAAATTTAATTTTCTTACATGGATAAAAGGTGAATCATTATATAAAACATTAATGGTAAACTCTTGGATTAATGTGGTAATTTTTCTCACAATTAACTTGTTTTGTATTATTACTTAACGTCATAAATTTATTAAGATTAAAGAACATTAAATAGGATAAAATACATATATTATTATCTACTTAAACCATTGAAATGGTTTCTTGACCATTCTAGAAGATGGTAATGCAAACTGAAAAGCTGTCATCCTTGAATGTGATAAATCATCACATCTTGGATGATATTTTTTATTTATAGAAAAAAGGAGAGGGAGAGATTATGATAAAATATCCCATTTTTTGTAATATCATTATAGTACATGTATATTACTAGAGGTATCATACCATTTGGGTGAATGGGGGTGAGGAATGAAACATGAAAAGAAAAGAACTTGAAATAAAATAAATGAACCGGAAAGTGGAATTTACCTCTTGAGCTTATCTCCATTGAGATCCTCTTAAGGCGAGAGTATTTGGTCTTTTAAGGAGAACAAGGGATATTAGACCTGGGGGACGAGATTTAGGAGTGATTTGGTCAGAACATAGGCATGTCACGAGTCTTTAGAGGAGTGTAGAGAAGAGGGGAGTGTGGGTGATTTTTATAGTGGAGAAGAGGAGTGAATTTTGAATATTTAATTCATTATTTAATTATTTTGCACATGAAAAGTAAACTTATTTGAATCTTGCAACCAAAAATAGTAATAAGTTAATGTGAGTTCTAACCAATGGCCATTTACATCATCCATAACTCAAGCATGATGCATAAATTCATGTTTTAGCATTTATTGGGAATTATCATATTTTACTATTCATAAAAAAAATTGAATTTTAGAAAAATACCAAAAATTACTCCAAACCATTTTTTGAATTTGAAAATCCAAAAATGAAATCCATTTTACAAAAATAATTTTCAAAATATGATTAATTTTAATTTTAAATAGAATCATAATTTATTTGAAAAAATGACATTGAAAATATAAGTCGTTATATAACACCTTGAACAATTAATCAAGGTCTCATAAAATTAACTTATAACCACAAGAAAATAAAATAAAAATTTATTATTACATTTTATGAAAATAAATTTTCATTTTAAATTATTAAATTAATCATAATATTGTAATTGAAATATATATGACATACAAAAATACCAATACTTATACTATGATTGTTTTTTCACTTATAAGATATCTAAATTGTATTTGTACATTCATGGGTGAGGTATATATTTTTTTGGACAACTTACAATTCATTTTATTCAATAATATTCATAAGGTATGTTACTATTGAAAAGGGTATGTTACATTTCATCAAAAACTATATTGATTATATCAGATTTTAAATATATTACTGAACGCAGATGTATGTCATATTTTTGAAATTCAAAACACAGAAGTGACAATATTATGTTTAGAGGTCTCATAAGACTTATTTGTTCATTGTGTTGTGATTTAATGTGATTATATGACATAATTATAAAAAGGTATTTTCCGTTGATAAAATATTGAGTCATTACATTATTCCCCCTTATGAAATTTCTCCATCAAAATTTATTTTTTAACATTATTAGCAATAAACAGGTGCAAGTACTTTTCCTTTGTTGCTTCCACCAGTTCCCATGTTGCCTCTTCGTACTTATGGTTCTGCCATAGTACTTTGACCAGGTTAGTGGTCTTGTTATGTAGAACTTTATCTATATGATCCAAGATCTTCACTAGCCGATCCTCGTAAGAAATCTCATTCTCCAACTATACCACCTTTGAAGAGAGTACATGTTAGGGGTTTGGTATGTACTTCCATAATGGGTATACATGAAATAAATCATGTACATTGAACATGGTTGGTGGAAGTTCCATTCGATAGGCCACAACCCCTAATCAATTAAGAATCTTGAAGGGGATGATGTACCTTGGAATTAACTCTCCTTTCTTCCCAAACCACATGACCCTCTTCTATAGATATATGCAGATAAATAACATGTCTCCAACTTTGAACTCAAGGCCTCGTCGATGATTGTCTGTATAAATATTCTATCGACTTTGGGATGCTTTGATGTATTGTTGAATGGTTATCACCATCCTCACCATTACATCAACCATTTCAAATCCTGGCATATTACACTCACTGACTTCATTCCAACACGTCGGTGTTCTACACCTTTTCCCATAAAGGGATTTATATGATACCATTTGGATGCTCAAGTGGAAACTATTGTTGTTGGAGAATTAAACCAATGAAAGATGTTGGTCCCATCCTCCATTTAATTCCATAGTACATAGTCTCAATATATCTTCCAGTTTCTGAATAGTTTGCTCATATTGGCCATCAGTTTGAGGATGGTAGGCTGTAATGAAGTTCAGTATAGTTCTTAGAGCATGTCAGAGACTTTTCCAGAACATTGAGGCAAATCTAGTTTCTTGATCAAATAAAATAGATAGTGGTACTCCATGAAACCTTACAAAATCATTGATATATATCCATGCATGATGATCCAATTATAAGTCCTCTCAAATCACCATTAAGTGAGATTTCTTTGTAAGACAATCCACAATGACCCATATAGCATTGTTTCCTCTAGATGTCCTTGGATGTCCAGTGAAAAAGTCCATGGTGATGTTCTCACACTTCCATGTTGGTATGGGTAGTTGTTGAATCATTGACCTAGAGTTCTATATTTCAGCCTTAACTTGTAGATATACAAATCACTTTTATGTATACTCATCAATCTCCTTATTCATATTATTCAACCAAAAGTTCTCTTAGAGATCTCGACACATCTTTGTGCTCCTTGGGAGGATGGAGAAGGTTGAACTATGTGCATAATTCAGAAGCTCCTTCATTATCTTTGGATCAGATGGTATAAATAATCATGATCCAAATCTTACAACTCTTTCCTCATCAATCCTAAAATCTGAATATTTACCATTTTTAATGGATTCCACCCTTTTTTGAATTTCCATATCTTTTCTTTGAGAATCCTTTATTTTCTCTATAAGGGATGGTTGAGAAATAATTTGAGAAAGGATTGATGATGTTCCTACCTTATTTATTCCCATGCCCATCCTCTGAAAATCAAATAATATTGGATCATTTTTAGTTATCATAATTAATAAATATGCATGATCCTTCCTACAGAGAGCATCTGCCACCATATTTACCTTACTGGGATGGTAGAGAATTGAATAGTCATAATACTTGATGAGATCTATCCATCTTCAATGGAGAATATTAAGATCTTTTTGTGTGAATATATATTTAAGACTCTTGTGATCATTATATATCTCACACTTCTCCCCAAAGAGATAATTCCACCCGATTTTTAACACAATTATCATAGCCGCCAACTCCAGATCATGTAGAGAATAATTTTCTCATGGATTTTCAGCTTCCTTGAGGAATAGGCTATCAATTTATCATTTATCATCAGAATACATCATAATCCCTTCTTTTAAGCATCACTATACATCATAAATAGTTCTCTACTTTTTTGGAGTGTGATTACTGGCGCAGTGATTAGCATCTTTTTTAACTCTTTAAAATAGTCTTCACATTCTTGAGTCTAGACAAACTTTACTCTATTCCATGTCATCTTGGTAATTGGGTTTTAAAATTGTGAAAAGTTCTTCAAAAATCGTCGATAATACCCGGATAGTCCTAGAACGCTATGGATCTCTGTTACAAATGTTGGACTGGGCCTCTCTTCAATCACATGTTTCATGGAAGGGTCTACAGATATCCTTTTTCTAGTTATAACATTCCACAAGAATGATAATTCCTCCATTCAAAACACACATTTACTATACTTTGTATATATATTATCCCTTCGTTATGTCTTTAACACAATATTCAAATGCCCCTCATGTTCCTCCTTTCTCTTAGAGTATATCTTATTATCATAAATGAAGACTACCACAAATTTGTCAAGGTAATAACTAAAGACTCTATTCATTAAATACATGAAAATTTATAGAGCATTAATAAGTTTTAAGGGAATCACTATAAACTCATAGTGTCCATACCTCATTCAAAAGGAAATCTTGGGAATATATTCCTTCCTCACCTTTAATTAGTGATATCCTGACCGAAAGTCCACCTTAGAGAAATAACTGGCCCCATGAAAACAATCAAACAAGTCATCTATCCATGGAATGAGATACTTGTTCTTTATCATGATTTTATTGAGCTCATTATAATCAATGTAGAGGCGCATTGATCCATATTTCTTCTTGACAAAGATGACCGGTAATCCCCATAATGAAGCACTTGGTTGTATAAAACCCTTATCCAGATTCTCTTGTAATTGCTTCTTTATCTCTTCCAACACTACACTAGCCATTCTATAAGGTGTATTTGATATAGTTATAGATCTAGTAATAAGTTTAACTGAGTACTCAACATCTTGGTTAAGAGGAATACCAGGAAACTCTTTAGGGAATACATCAATGTAATCCATCACGATGGACATGTCTTCAAGCATGATTCTCTCTTTTGTCACAATCATTTGATCTAGACTTGCTTGCTCATAAATAATTAATATCCACAGTTGAGAACATTATTCTAAAGATGATTCATCATCCTCCTTAAACTTTTAAATAATTGGAAGATGCTTGGGGATGTGAAGAGTTATCTCCCTTTCCTAACAGTTGATGTTGGATTTTTATAAAGATAAAAAATCTATACCCTAGATAGCGTCGAACTCCAATAAAGGAAGTATGACCCGATTTTCTAGGAGGTTCAGTCCACAAATGTTAACTAGGGAGGAGGTATAAACCATGTATTCATGAATTTCCCCATTCTATATTGTCACATATAACTCTTCCTTTAAATTTCAGGTGTTGTTTGAATAGTAATACAAAACTTGGAAGATATGAATTAATTTGTAGAACCAGAATCAAATAGTATGTTCTCTATCATTGAATGAATAACTAGCTTACCTATCACCACATCATTTTCTGGCTCCACCTCAACAGTAGTGATAGAATAAAACCTTACATGTTTCTATATATGTTGTTATTGATTTCCTTTAACAACCCTCGGCTTAGAGAAATTGTTCACATAATTCCCTTGATCCTTTCAGTTGAAACACTGCACTATAAGCTAAGTGTTGATTTGAACCTTCCTTTATTCTTCCACATTAGTGGGATTATTTATATCCCTTTAGAAGTTTTTATCCAGATGACCTAGATTTCTATATTTGAAGCAATTCCTAGTTACCATTAGATAGTTCCCAGGATACTTCTTCCCACAATTCTTACACATGGGGTGATCAAGCATCTTCCCATCATGGAATTTATTTGTGAGACTTCCCAAATTATATTTCATTTTCCTATTATTTTTTCTTGGCCCACAATACCACATAGAGTCTCTGATCTCCATTTTAACCTTGAAGGCACAACATACAATCTCCTCATAGATGTCAAATTCTCTAAACGCAAAAACTTTTCGTTTACATGGCTTTAGTCCACAAAAGAAGAAATCCACCATGCTTTTAGGGTTCATGAAAAAGAAAAAGGCATACATTTAAATCCTTGTAAAGTTTTATTCATACACTTTGATTGAATCCTATTCCTTATGCTTGAGTCTAAGGTACTCTCCTTCCATCTTGAGATAGAGGGTTCGATGAAAATATTTATTGAAAATCATTCTATTTAATTCCTCCCATTTCATGGAATCAATTTCCTCATGTGGCTTAGTATTCCTGATTGGTGTCTACCACTAATCAGAATCCCCATAAAAAAGATATACTACCAGTATGATTTTATCTTATTTTAATCACTAGATGACATAAAATATTTTTTTAATGGAGTTAATCCACTATTCCACGAGGAGGGGATCGAATGAACCACTAAAAAGGGAGGCCTTTGCCGCATGAAGGATTCAATGGAAAATTTCTCTTTCCATGGAGGAGGAGGGTGTTCCACGTGATTCATGTTATTATAGATAACTTGATCCTACTGAGCAAGTACTGTCATGATGTTTTGAGAACTCCTTTCCATTATATTAGGCATATCATTAGGGAAATTAATATATTCCCTATCACAATGATTTTTGTAACGAGTTCTTATGTTTCTTTCCATTAGCTAAGAAAACTAACATACAATCAGAGGGATTTAATACTTAGTTATTGAGCATAAAAAGGAAACTTTGAACATAAAAGGATAAAATTATAAAGGATAATTATATCCTAACTTGTGATTCCATATGTTTCAATTTAGGTTATCCTTGATATATTTCTTGACATATATTCTTATGGGATTTTTTCATTCCCTTAATAATGGTTTGTACCAAGATCATGAATTTATCAAAGAATGTCCCCTAGTAGTGTCAAACTAAGAGTGTAACAATGCCCATTTTCATGCACTAGTTCCCATTCGAGTCTAGATAAAAGTGGTGTTTTCGGGTTTTACCCGAAAATAATCTTGTGACAGAGACACCTCTTCCTATTTGTATCCATATAGGGATTGATTTTCATGATAAACCACTTACCCTATACTTACCCAAATTTTGGGGTTTTTTCATGTACTTAGTCTCATCCTTAAGGTTCTTAATAAAGTTAAATGTTCCTAATCTCCAAAAATAACTAGACCATCCTATAATACCAATAATGGAAACCCTAGACATTTACATATAATATTACATGATTTTAGGCATATATAAACATTATAGTACAATCCAAGGATCGTGAAGTCAAGTGTCCTTGAAGAATAGGTACATAAAACATAAAACA
Organism: Viscum album; assembly: GCA_963277665.1. NCBI lineage: Eukaryota > Viridiplantae > Streptophyta > Magnoliopsida > Santalales > Viscaceae > Viscum > Viscum album. The sequence continues at coordinate 488,734,738 of OY728145.1, forward strand.
TGGGACTAAAAAAACATATTTATTTAATCATAATAAAGAGATCCTGACTTCCTTTGTGCCCTTACATCTGAAAAGTGTACCCTGGGGATCACATGAACAAAGGGACGAGATGAAAATCCTAGCAATGGAATAAACATAATAATAAATCTTTAACAAATGGGTAATATGGAATAACATGGTGACATAAAAAAGAATGTAAAATATGGAATCATAACATATAAACAAGGAATTATATAATAATGGAGTCATACTAATGCAGAAGAAACATAAAACATGACTTTGACATGATTCAAGAATAACCTCTAAGACCGTTGCACAAGGTAGCACAAGGCAAGGCTAATGGCCAAGACTGTCACACATGGTATCTCAAGCCATGGCTAACTGCCAAGACCGTTGCACATAAAATCTCATGAGATTCAACTTTACCCAATTCATTGGATCTCTATCTGGGTCCACCCATCTTAACATGTTCATGAATATGTTATCCACATTAAGAATCATACATAATCAATCATACATAAACATAAGGGTACCCATGGAAAGGAATGGGTATCATAATCATATCATAAAGCATAATGAATGGGCATATGATACAAGTGTCCATAAAAGAAAGGAATTAAAACATACATGGAAGTTAATAAGATAAAATAGGAATATAGCATGGTAAGTTATGTAAAATAGAAGTGACAACATGTAAGAAGAGTATTTAGGAAATTCTTACCATTAAAACATTTTAGTGCGATTTTAAGGAAAATACTAAAGAGCATTTAAAATCAAAAAGGGATAATCATTTATATATAAAAATAAGTGAAACAAGAAGGTTTTCATAGTAAAAATAATGATTTTATAACAAAAAAAATTCTTTAAACAAATGGTATAGTGCACATGAAATTTGGTAAATTTTTTTGGAAGTTCCCTTAAAACGAGTTCGCTTATAGGGAAGTATCGAGGTGGGAATCACTTAAAAGCATGTATATCCCCAAGAGAGAATAAGGGATGGATCTTGAAAAATGATTTTGGATAATATAAATATTATGTAGAAGTTTTACATTAAATTAAAAGAAAACTTCATTTGGGTAAAAAGAAAGATAGAGAAACCCGAAGGAATAGAGGCAGTTCGAGTAGAATCCCTTATGAAATATTGGCATAGTATCAGGTGTACTTATGAGGAATTAATGAGAGAAAAAGGGATTTATCATCTTTTATAAATCATGATGGAAGTATGGTGAAGGTGAGAAATCATACCCCATCATTATGAATTATATGTAAAAGGGGATAACATAGAGGATATTCTTGAATAAATGTGAGGAAGAGAGGATCCCTTCCCTTAAGTACGATGGTGTTCTCCCCCTGATAACAATGACCTGAATAATAAAACTAGGTTGATTAATTAATAATACCAGAACTTATTTCACATTTAAATGATTTATTATATCATTTTTGTGTCCATTCATAACCTTTTTAATTGGTTATAAGGTTCAATTTAATTGTTCGGGTTCGTTTATTTCATGTTCAGTTTACTTATATACATGAACAGATTAACATGTATGGTGAGGGTGGCTGGATAGAATTCATGTTATATGAAATTAGTGAACATACAGAAGATTAAATGGTTTTAAATTTAATTTTCCTACCTATAGTGAAGGTGAATTATTATATAAAACATTAATGATAAACTCTTGGATTAATGTGACACTTTTTCACACAATTAACTTGTGTTGTATTATTATTTTACATCATGAATTAATAAGGATTAAATAACATTAAATAATACAAAATAAATATATTAGGATATATTTCAACAATTAAAATGGTTTCATGACTAGTCTAAAATATGTTAAATCAAATTGAAAACCCGTTGTCCTTGAATGTGATAAATCAACACATCTCAGATGGTATTTTCATTTATAGAATAAAGGAGGGGGAGGGAGAGATTAGGATAAAATATTCCATGTTCATAACATAATTATAGTACATTTATGTTACTATATTTAACATACCATTTGGGTGAAGGAATTTAATGAAATAAATAAGAAAAGAAATTAACATGAATGAAAATAAAAGAATCAGAAAGAGGAATTTACCTCTTGAGTTTGTCTCTTTTGAGAGCATCTTAAGGGGTGATGATTTGGTATTTTTAGGAGACCAAGGGATGTTAGAAATTTTATAGGTGATTGGGGGTGATTCTGCTAGAAATTAGGCAACACACAAGGCTTGAGAGGAGTGAAGAGAAGAGGGAAGTGTGGGTGGTTTTTATAGTTGTGGAGATGAGTGAATTTTGAATATTTACTTCATTATTTAATTATTTTTCTCAAGACAAGAAATAATGTTTGATTCCTATAACAAAAAATAGTAATAAGTTCATGTGAGTTCGAACAAATGGCCATTTAAATTATCCATGACTCAAGAATGATATATAAATTCAGGTTTTATCATTTATTGTGAATTATCGTATTTTACTATTCAAAAAAATTCATGTATTTTTGAAAAATCCCAAAAATTCACCCAAACCATTTTTCGAAGGGTAGAATAAAAAAAACACCATTTTTAAAAAATAAATTTATAAATATGATTAATTAAAATCATAATTTATTCGAAAAAAATAACATTAAAACTATAACTCATTTTATAACACCTAGAAAAAAACAATCAAGGTCCCAAAAAATTATCTTATAACCATAAAAAATAGAATAAAAATTTATGATTACATTTTTTGAAAATAAATTTAAAATTTAAATTATTAAATTAATCATAAAATTTCAATTAAAATATTTATGACATACAAAAATACAAATACTTATATGATGATTGTTTTTTCAATTATAAGATGTCTAAATTGTATTTGTACATTCATGGGTGAAGTTTATATTTTTTTGGCCAACTTACTATTCATTACTATTCATAAGGGTGTGTTACTATTCATCAAAAACTAATTTGATTCAATCATACTCTAAATATATTATGAACACAATCGTGTATGACAGATTTTTGAAATTTAAAACACATAAGAGACAATATACTGTTTAAAGGTCATATAGTACTTAATAGTTCATTGTTTTGTGATTTCATGTGATTATATGAAATAATTATAAGACGAGATTTCCCATTGATAAAACATTGGTTCATTACAATTTCTAAGTGTTCAATTAGTTATAATTCTCTCTTATATTTCCTTAGGATCGTTTTTAATCAAATGGATTAGTGAGAGGAAGTAATGGGAGAATTTCATGTTTCTTAGTGACTTAATTATGATATTTTAACAAAACATAACTATTGTATTCAATGTAATTCTGGTGGTTCAGTATGAAATGGTACGTAACCTATTTTTTTCAAATGCTTCACATGTTAGATGTTTAATGAGGAAGTTAATAACTAGAAAGTGAGATTTCATTATTTCATATTAGTGAATACAAATTCGATGATGTTTCATTGATTTTATGAGTCATTGTCTGAGATCATTGAAAGGGAAGGGTATATTTTTTGTTCGTTATTAATAGATTGATTAATGTGTACTATTTTCATCCAATACATGAGACTTAGTAACTTTAAGAGCATAAAAAGTTTTATGATAGGGAAATTATGAAACATTATGGGATACCAAAAAGTATTGTGCTCAATCATGATGTAATATTCACAGCTTGATTATGGAAAGGATTGAAAAGATATCTGGGTTATTAAGTGATTTTATATATATTTTATCATCCATATTCATATAACCACTCAATATATACTATTTAGATTGTTGATAATAATATTCAGGAATGTAATCTATATTTTGGAGGTGTGTGGGATGATCATGACTCATTAGAAAGTTTTTTTTATAAAAAAATCAAGTAATATATTTTTATGACCTTGTTTGGGTATTTATATGGATGGACAATTTGATCTTCCATGTGTGGAATGGAATCTACTAAGATATATTTCATTATATTACGTTTGGTACAAGATATTTATTATCATGTAAAAATTATAAGGAAGATGTTATAAGTTTATTAGAGTATAAAAACTACTATATTTTTAACTTATATGTCATCATCTTGAGCTAGATGCTATAGATAATGTTTTTTATGTTGTTCCTAAATTGTTGAATCTAATAATTGGTAAACAAGAGAAATTAGATTTGTTGTTTTTTGAACCATTTCATAATCTAGAGAAAACTCGGGAGGATACTTCTTGCTTCGAATTACCTTAAGAAGAGAGTATTATTCATAATGTCTTTCATGCATCATAGTTAGGGAAATATAAATCAAATATATCTCATGTGATTTAATGTGATGATGTAGATATTGAACCAGATGAATCTAATATAGATATTCAAGTGTATATCTTTGATCTTAGGGAAAATATAATTAGTTGAATTTTTGTGACACCTATAAATTTTCTTTGGTGGAAAGGACATGTGCAAGAGGTGTCATGAGATTTAAAAGTTAAAAATAGTTCTTAATGGTTAGATTTATTTATTGTTGAAACTAGATGATGATTATTTAATGATAAAAATAGAAATAGTGGGGATTTTATAATAACTTATGATTTTAAGTTATTTTTTCTTACTAATTTTATTGGATACACTATGAAAAAACTAATGATTATTTTGGGAATTATAGTTTATGGGGGAAGATATGTGTGGGGAATTAGGATACAAATTCTCAGAATTTTCTCCAAATAGTGAAACTAGATAGTTAGTGTGGGGAGTATGGTAACTGGTAGATGTGATGGGGGATGCATAAATTGACTAATCACCAAGAATCTGGTATCTATATACCATGTTATCAAAAGGTTATAGGTTGTTTTTAATTATCGAAAATTATATTAGTTGTTATATCAGGGGAATTTTCATAAATAATAAAAATTACTATTCTAGGTATATGATCTAATGAATTTAATCATATAAAAAATCATCCATTATACTCAAACATCTACTGACGGTTTATCCTGTGTTTCAAGTTAAAATATCAATTTTCCCATGATTTTGGATTAATCAATTTTATAAATACAATAGTTTGTTACATGAAGTCAATATTTTTGTCACCACTAATTTATAAATAATGTATTTTCTTATAGTTTGGTGATTTTTTTGATTTAGTTTTCTCTAAAAGGTATCAATCCTTTAATACTTATCTAAATTACAAACATAGTCTAAGTTTTATTAAATGACATATTATTTTTAATTCAATTGAAGGTTTTTATAACATATTCACACATCCCAAGAAATATAGTAGTTATGTAAAATTAAATTAAATAAAGAGTTAGTTCTAAATATAAAGAATAATTATTCATGATTTATTATAATTTGTAAATATTATATAAAGTATTTTTAAAGTTGAAATTATGAAATTACATGTGAAATTAGATCAATGAGGAATGTGATTAATTGGATTTAAAATTTTATTTTTTCATTAATTTTATATTTAACCATCCGAGCATAATTATTGAAATTAATGTTTTGTTTTTAATTTGATATTCTTATATGTTTATTTCTATTATACAAATTAATTAATTGAATATATAAAATTTAGATTATTATAGATAAAAATGTACTGATTTTATGAGTTTTTTGGATTTTTTTATAATGAGCATAATTACAAGTGGAAAATATATGTTTAGTGGATCTAGACACACTAATTAAATTATAGGTACTAGTTACATTTTGGGGTATTTTTTCGATAGAAATAATATGATATAAAGTGAGTATTTATTTCTATATTTTACTATTTTAATGAAATAAATAAAAAATAAAAAATTATATATTTAATGTTAGTTTCAATGTGAATTTGACTTATGTTGTTTAAAATGAATAAAATTATATGAAATAATGTTCTTGTGAGTAATATACTAATTTGTATATATATACATATATATATATAAATTAAATTATAGCTAATTTCATATGATTTTAAAATGTGAATAAGATATTTTTATTGTTTATCTAAGGGCCATTTTTATTTGATTAACTAAAAAATAATGTCTATTGATATTTTACTCTAATTATTTTTATTTTAAAATTATAATGTATTTATTCACATACATAGAGCCTTTGTATTGGTTGGTAAATAAGAAATTGTAATATGAGCTATGAATTTATCTAAGATATGCTTTTGGATTGAGTTATATGAAATTATATGTTATTGGAATCTTGAAATACTTGAACCATGTTATTAGCTACTTTTTACCATGTTTAATATCAAATGTTTTACAAACAATTTTCGTGGAAGATTTGAGATTATATATGTATCGAAATCAATAAAGAATAATTTATTTATATTACTGAAAGTTATATTTTAAATACTTTTAATGATTTTTAACTATTTATATGATCTAATTAATCTCATTAGGATGCTTGTGGTTGTGGTATAATATAATAATAATTTATACTAATTAATGAATGTGTAGACCTCTTGTGTTTATAAATTATATGGATGATTTTGTTGGTAAATGATGAAGCCTCAATAGTTAGTAGAGGATATATGGTGACATATTGGAGTTGTTCATTCTTGTATAAATACTGTTGTGGTGGGGTGCACCTCATTTTTGAAAGAAAATCTAAAGAATATACCTAGATAAGTGGTAAAATGTATTGTTATAGGTATCAAGGGTTTTTTGGATGAAAACTTATAACTATAAGAATAAGACGATTCCATAGAAGATACATTGGTTAAAAGGTTAGAAATATCCAACACTCTCGCAAAAATTATGAAAGAAAAGGTTTGTAATGAAAGATATATTGAATCTATTGAAAAATTTCAAGGAAGTTTTTTTGAAAAATAATTCTTTTAGATTATGTTTCTAGAATAATTCCACAAATTTAAAAAATCCCATAATGTTTCTATGTTTTTGAAATAATATCAACTATAGTAAAAAAATAAACAGGGTAAATGAGTTTGACATTTGTTTACAATAATCTAAAAATATGCATGAAGAACAAATGAAGATGCAGAAAGAGGGATGTGAATCCAAGATAAGATCTGTTTATAATGATATGTTCTCTCTCAACATGAAGTTCTTAGATCTATAGGTGAGAATAACAAATTAGGAACCACCACAAGATTGAACATCCCATATTATTGGGAAAATATATTTTTCTACACAAGTGTGATCAGAGGATCAAGAGTCTAAGAATAGAATGAGATTATTATCTAATAAAAAGGTAAAATACTTAAAGAATAAGGTATCCCATAACCCATAAATGTTTTTATGTACTAATGTAATTTCAAGTGCTGGTACATGTTTAAAATCAAACTCTGTGAAAGTATGGATGGTGAAAAATACTATTTAATCCATCATATCAAGGGTGGATGTGAAGGGAATCATAAAGATAAGTTCCCTAATAAGTATTCTAATGAGTGAGGGTTTCACTAAGACGAATAAAGGTTCATAATCCGTGAAACCTAGATAGAATACACCACAATAGAAAAGAAGGTTCATAAGATATTGTTGGTGTTGCTAGAAATGTGGACACAAGGCATTGGATTGCCGGAACAACATGTCAAATTATGAGAATCAAACAAGGAATGAATTTAGTGGGAGAAAAGTTTAAGAATATATAATACCTTCACCAGAGAAGAGAAATCCACAAAATAACAAAGGTGACAAGTCATCCTCAGGTTGTGAAAAAAACAATAATACTTTTAAACAAATATTCACCAAAAAGAACAATGAGATATCCCCTACTATATAAAAGTTAGATAGAATATAGAGTCACAGGGATACTCTAAATGAGCTATCAAAATTCCTTAATAAATTCTTGTAATTTTTATAGATAATTTAGAGAAAGAAAGAATGTTTGAATAAGTACAAGAAAAATCTAGTGCAAAAGGAAAAATGAAGATTCCTCATGAAGAAGATGAATTTAATAAGATGTTGTAAACAAATTACAACTTGAGTATTAAAGAAGGTTTTTTTGAAAGATTCAATAAAGCTATAAAAGTTCAAGAGGATTTTTAACCACATTTCTGGCATATGAATAAAACTTAAAGATAATGAAGCATGCATCAGGCGATGCATATGATTTGGTAGCTAAAAACCTATCTCACACAATGAAGTGGTAAAAGTGAGATATTATCCTAGAGATATTTTCTATGATAAGAAAGGGTAAAGGATTCGATAATAAAAATAATGAAAGGAATTTGATGATTTTGAGTCTAAGAAGAAGAGGTCCATATTGAGAGGGATCTCTCGGTATGAAATTTGTCTCTAAAAAACATGAGGCCCCTATTTAATACTTATTATTTTATGTGTTTTTAACTAAAAATATAGGTAATTTATGTAGATGTTTGAGGCTATCACTTTTGTTTAGCATGATGATATTTTACTTCCTAGAGTATTCCAAATTATATGAAATGGAAGAAAAGTGTGCATCAATTAAGGGGGAGAAACTATGTGAATGAAATGAAAAACATTGGGAGAAATTAAACATTAAATCTCAAGGTATTATAATAAAACATCATTCCCTTGTTATTAATTGTATTAGTTTATTAATTAAGGGGGAGTTAATGGTTGAAAAAGGGGTATCATTTTATTTTTTACCCGAACTTCCGGAAATTTTTGTTAAAGTATGTGCAGGATTTTTCATTTCATTGATAAATATGATTATTTATGACCCCTTAAATAATAATTGAGACATTCTAAGAATGATTTTAGGTGCATGTTTGTTTATCCAAAAAAATTATAAATTTAGTCATTTCTATCTTTCTTTCTACATCGAGACATCCTAAATAGACTTATAGTTGATTAACTAAGGGATCTTTTCTAAGATAACCATGTGATATCATCACTCTATAAAAGGTATTAAAGGAAAAAATATTCAAATGTAGGAGAAAATATTTTTTATAAAATCCCCCACTTTTTCATTGAATTTGAATTCCTATATGGCGGAGATAATTTTTTGCAAACATATTGACTTCTACAAAGTGTGATAAATAGGTATTGACATAAAAATCAAAAAGTGGGAGATTATTGGGCTCGATGTTTCATTTGTTGTAAAAACATGGCAATATTGTTTGGTAAGATGATAATGAGAATTGATGATGCCTAGATAATTGTTATAGATTTGTAAAATTTGATTTCATGGTTGAGTAATTATCCACATTGTTAACTCTGAAGTTTTCTTAAAGTGATCTTAAATGTTTAAAACATGTTCTAAGGGATGTTCACATTGTTATTAAAAATGATGACCAAGAAAATAATAATTTATTAATACATTATGAGGAATTAATTTGATAACTATAAAACAATAAATTACACAATGTGAGGAATAATAATAAAGGGTATTGCGTGAAGGGGATTTGAGGAGTTTTGCCTATCATGGAATTATATTTTTATACATGGATTTTAAAGACCCGTAAAATTCAATAGAATTTTTTTTTCTTATTTTCTTTGGAATTTTACAAGAACGAAGTTTCTGACGGCACCTGATTCCGAGGCCCGGTGTGCCCTGAATCTTTTTCTGAAGTTTAGCTCGGGTACGTTCAGTGAACGAACGAGCGGGGTTTTCTAACTTTTGAACCGGTGCTCAGAATCTAATTTTGAGGGCACTGATGGAATCACAGCACCAGTATTTTCTTAGGAACACCTTTTCCGGAGTTGCGTTTGCTCGGGTGTGGTTTTTAAATTTTCAGGTTAAGTGAATAAATAAAAATAAATTGGTGCGACCAATTTATTTTATTTAAGTCACTTAACCTATGTTAAGTGGATGATGTGAGACCCACAATATCCTACCCACTTGGTAGTATATTTTGTGAGGTGGGACCCACATGAGCCCCGCCATTTCTTTTCTTCTTAAGTAACGCACCCGCGCCCCCTATTAATGAATTCAACACATGTGTTTATTCTGGTTAAAAAACGCCTCATTAATGTGGCGGTTTAAGCGTTGAAATTAATTTTCTTAACTGTTTCATTCATTTTTTTTGAATTTTAAAACGCAAGGCTTGTGAAATAAAAATAAGACAGCTCTTATTTTTATTAGGCTGCTGGTGTTGAGAGGCTAGGGAGTTTTCACTCAGGCTCTTGAAAATCTTCTCTTCCTCGCGAAGAACGCGAAGAACGCGAAGAACGCCGGATCCTCAGAAATCAACGACGCTCCTTCCATGAAGCTTCTTCCGTGACGCTTCTTCCACGAAGCTTGTTCCGTGACGGTCCTTCCACGACGCGATGATCCCCCTTCTGCGACGCCTTCTTCCGCGACGTGCTTTTCTGCGACGAACCCTCGCTCAACGACGCTTGCGGTAGGGGTTTCGATTCAATTAAATATTTGTGATTTATACCCACGTTATATGTTTAACTATTTATTGGAAGACTTTTTAAACCGCTAACGCGGTGGGTGCGGACAAACGAACAAGTCCGAACCCACCGTCCCTTCGTTCTTGGTGTGCGGATCGGCGAGTGACGATGAAGCAGGCCGCACGGGCGTTGTGAGGTCTGCGCAGTGAAGAACCGGTCTCAGGAGGGCCGTTGGCAAAGACAACAGGCAAATCCGACCACCGGAGCTCGTCCGGTGGTCCGCGGAGCAATCCGCCGGCGCGCCTCGCCGGCATGGCGACGCCGGCGGCAGGAGGCGACGACTGGCACCGACCGGCCACCAGGAGACGGCGGCGCCCGGCACGCCACCGGGAAGAGTCGCCGCGGCTGAAGCCGTGAAGGCAGGCCGCTAGTCCCGCGACCACGCGGGAATGGAGGAGGTGGGACACGGAAAATGGCCACGTCCATTGGCAAGGGGCGGCCCCCATGCAGGGCCGCGGTTTCGTCCCGGGGGGCGGTCCCCCCTTTGTGCGGCCGCTTGGCCAACACCAGCGCGTCGGGCCGAGCCGCCCGGCCGGACCGCCAGGCTGGGCCACGCCCGCCGGGCCAGGCCGTGCCCAACCTGGCCGGACCCGGACCCGGTTCGGGTCGACCCGGTTCGAGCCGACCCAGGGGGTACCGGGCCGGGTCGGACCGGGCCCGAACCCCCTAATACCGGACTTTTTCAGTCTGTTGCCCATAACTTGGGCTACGGACCTCCGATTGACGCACCGTCATCTGAGTAGCGATCCTTGAATTGAGACGATCGTTTCGGTATATTACACTTAGGGTTTTAGATAACTTTCGGTTCGGAAGGGTTGGTTCGTACACGAAACCAACCGGCCCCTCGGAGCAGAAACGCTCATAACTTGAGCTCCGTACATCCGATTGACGTGCCGTCGACTTTGTTGGATTCCTATTAGTGAGACAGAACTTTTGGCTTACTCCGCTCGAGGTTTCGACGTAGTTGGAGTATGGTCAGGTTGGTTTTGACTTAAAAACAAACCGGGACCCTGGGACGAAAAAGCCAATAACTCTCAGACCGGACGTCCGATTGACGCGTCGTCTGTGACGTTGAGTTCCTGTTGACGATACAGAACTTTTGGATACATCAACTCCGGACCTTGTGTCAGTTGATGTATCAGCCCTTCGGCTCATGGAACGGACCCTCCCAAACGAGCTTGTTGTGTGCGGGAACCCTAGAGCTGGCTGTGACTGCAACGACGATGAAGACTGTACAGAAATCCTCTGTGGATTCAATGGCGATGACTACAACACTCAGCGATCCTATGTGGATCAGTGATACCGATCCTGCGTGGGTCAGATCCTGTGTGGGTCAGCGCTCAATGGTCATGTGTGGGCCAGCGCTAACAGATCCGGTGTGGGTTCGATCCTGTGTGGGTCATTACGGGGGTTAGTTACCTAACGACCCTGTGTGGGTCAGATCCTTTGTGGGTCATTGCAGGGGTTAGTACATATCGATCCTTTGTGGGTCCGACGGCTTAGATGAATCAGTGGCTATATCTGATCATCTCTATCGTCATACGAAGAAGTATACCTGTGTGATCTGAATCTTGACTTGATCTCCTATGTGGATTTTGTTGCAGATGACAGACAGCGCTGATCGCGGTTGAGGCTTGCGGAGTAGGTCGGTACCCGGAGGTGGACCACTGGGCGAGACGTACTCGGAGTGGACAACTGGAACCGAGGATCTATGGAGGCAATCTGTACTCACCCTTCAGGTGGGACTTCCAGTGGACGGCTCGAGGATGTGGCTTTACTTTCAGTTGATGTTTTCCCTTTCCAGCTGTACTTTACTTTCAGTTTGGGTTTGTATACTGACCCACTTACTTTTCAGCACTTACTTTTGTATCAGTTTTTACTTAGTGTTTACTTCTGCTTGCTTTCTTTGTTGTGTTTGTTTACATTAAAAAGGCAATGCCTTCCCTTTTTATCAGGAATCACACCTTGGTGCTAGTCTCCAGCCCCTGGCCTATGGAAGGCGGGCTTGGGGTAGTCACGGCACGGGCCCCGAGGACGGGTCGTGACAAATTTGTATCAGAGGAGTTTGGTTCTACCGTAGAACTTTGGACTCTGATATTTCTTCTATGTGAAACAATAGTGTTAAGAGTATTGAGTGTGGTTATCAGTCCAGGGAGACCAGTGTTGGTGTGGTAGCCGATGTATCCGTAAACCATGACCCTGACTTCTGATTTCCGACTTAATGCACGAAAACATTGATTGCATGTGTGTTTCAAGTTTTCTTTGTGATTACTTTTTGTCAGCTCACCAGGTATACTGTTCTGACCGTGGCGCACCTGTCTCTTTTCAGGATGGCCCCACGATGGCAGCCAGCTAGGGTTCCGAGCGTTGTGCGTGAAGAAAGCCTACCGAGCGACGAGGCCCCGGTACAGGGCCCTTTGACAGCAGAGGCACCGGCGGTACCTCTACCCGCCAAGCCACTGATACTACCAGCCCCAGCCACTGATGACGCACGTCGCCTTAGTGCACTGCACGAGTTTCAACACCAGCGACCGCCCAGGTTCCGTGGGGAGACAGACCCCCAGACAGACGAGGATTGGATGGAGTCAGTTGTACGTGTTTTCAGGTTATTGAGGACACCAGTAGACCTCATGGTGATCCTTGCAGTGAGCCTACTGCACGCGGCAGCAGACAGATGGTATATCTTGTTGCTCCAGGTGCACGATGAGGCATCTCTCCTCTTTACAGACTTTGAGAGCCTCTTCCGCTCGGAGTTCGTCCCAGCCACCCTCCGTGCGGTGCACATCCAGGAGCTTCTACAGCTGCAGCAGAGCAGCATGACGGTCGCCCAGTACTCGGCGAGATTTACAGATCCCTCGTACTATTCGAAGGACATGGTACGGGACCCATTCTTTTGGGCCCAGACCTTTGAGCAGGGATTGAGGCATGAGATCAGGGCGTCGCTGATCTCCCTCAGCATTCTGACACAGGCAGGGGTACTGGAGCGAGCCCTTCTGATCGAGAGCTTCCTGGCTGAGACTACTTCAGCAGTGAGACCTACCGCAGGGTGGCACGTAGCAGAGTCTTCTGCAGTAGGTAGTCGACGGATGACTCATGGGTCCAGGCAGACCAGACCCTCAGGCAGACGACCTCAGGACACTGACTCAGCAGTGCGGGGCACACAGTGCGGAGCCAGTCTTTCGAGAGGCAGACAATGCTACGCATTCGGCGGGCAGGTCCACATGGCTCGTGACTGCCCAACCCGCCGTACCGAGGAGCATCAGACGGTTGAGGGACCACCCAGGCAGAGGCAGAGGGTCGACAGTGGTGGTCCGCAGGGATCCGGCGGACGAGGTAGAGGAGCTGGCCGAGCAGCAGGTGGTGGGTGACGCTTTGAGGCTCTACCACCACCACCACCAGGAGGTCCACCCCGACCACAGGAAGCTGGCGGGCAGAGACAGGCACAGCTCCAGGCAACGGATGCCTACGACCACGGCGTGCCCGAGATGATTAGAGGTACTATTTGTGTCTATTCCAACCTTGATGCAGTTCTTATAGACACAGGAGTGAGTCATTGTTTCATATTCGCTACCCTTGTTCGGAGCTCGGAGATTCCGACAGAGCCGTTGGCTCGATCCTTATGGCTAGAGACTCATACGGGAGAAGACTCGACGATTACGCACTGGTGCTGGCAGTGTGAGCTTACTCTAGGAGGCGAGAGCTTCGGCTGGGATCTTCTTGTAGTGGCGTCGAGGCCTTACGACACCATCTTGGGCATGGATTGTTTATCTACAGTCCATGCTCATATTGACTGTATTAGGCACAAGGTACGATGTGTACGCACCGATGGGAGCAGGTTCACCTTCACCGGCGAGAAGGGAGCCTTCACAGCACAGGATGGACCCCCGTAGAGAAGAGTACAACCCATCACTCATCAGTTGGATAGCCTCATCCTAGGAGCAGTTGACGTGCAGAGTCCTAGTTTTCCTACAGTGGTGGATCAGTATGCGGACGTTTTCCCCGATGACGTTCCTGGACTACCTCCTCCCAGAGAGGTATACTTTTATATTGATCTGTACCCCGGGACAGCCCCGATATCCACCCCAACATATCGGATGGCTCCCGCTGAGTTTTGAGAGCTACGGGTACAGTTGGAGGACTTGCAGGGCAAGGGATTCATCCGACCCAATGTTTCACCCTGGGCTTCCCCGATATTGTTTGCCAAGAAGGCGGACGGGAGCTTACGACTTTGTGTTGACTATTGTAACCTGAACCAGGTGACAGTGAGTAACAAGTATCCACTACCGAGGATTGATGACCTCTTCGATCAGCTCAAGGGAGAACGGTGGTTCTCGAAGATAGACCTCAGGTCAGGCTATCATCAGCTCAGAGTTCGGGACGAGGACATGCAGAAGACGACCTTCAGATGTCGGTATGGACACTATGAGTTCTTGGTTATGCCATTCGGCATAACCAATGCTCCTGCAATATTCATGGGCCTCATGAATAGGATTTTTCAGCCATACCTCGATCGATTTGTCGTGGTCTTCATCGACGACATTTTGATATACTTGACGACTGAGGAGGAGCACACCTACCACTTGTGGGTTGTACTAGACACACTCTGAGAGCACCAGCTTTATGGAAAGCTCTCGAAGTGTCAATTCTGGATATGCGAGGTCCACTTCTTGGGACACGTCATCTCTGAGGCAGGAGTTGCGGTGGACCCTGCAAAGATGGTGGCAGTTCCAGCTTGGGAGCCACCCAGGAGCATGACAGAGGTGCGGAGTTTCTTGGGACTAGATGGATACTACCAGAGATTTGTGTCAAACTTCTCCAGAGTTGCGGCGCCGCTCTCAGCTTTAAAGAAGAAGGGTAAACCCTTTTTGTGGTCAGACAGATGTCAGTAGAGATTCTAGGATCTGAGACAGAGATTGACCAGTGCCCCCATCATGAGGCTACTGGAGGAGGGAGTTGGGTACGTAGTTTACTGCGATGCATCAGGTACTCGAATCAGATGTGTCTAGATGCAGGAGTAGGTCGTGATCGCCTATGGATCACGTCAGTTGAGGCAACATGAGCAGAACTACGCTACCCATGACCTGGAGTTAGCAGTAGTGGTCTTCGCTCTGAAGATGTGGCGACACTATCTGATGGGCGAGCGCTTTACGATCTATTCTGACCATTAGAGTCTCAGGTACATATTCTCTCAGAAGGACCTGAACCTGAGACAGCGGAGATGGCTCGAGTTCCTCCAGGACTATGACTTTGATATAGTCTATACTCCTGGGAAGGGGAACGTAGTAGCCGATGCTCTCAGTAGGAGGATGGGCATTTAGCTACTTGGGGAGGCGACAGAGCAGCTAGCCGCTTTGCAGATATCCTTCATGGATAGAGATGGAGCATCCTTCCTTTAGTCACTCACAGTCACTCCTCCACTACTGCAGCGGGTCAGAGAGGCACAACGTGGGGACACCGACTGTGAGACGCGGCATGCACAGATATCCTCAGGACAAGAACTTGATGGTTTCTCCTTTGGAGGAGAGCACAATGTCCTTTTCAGAGGAAATACCTTGGTACCAGTTGATTTACGAGAGGAGGTGCTGAGAGAGTTTCACACTTCCCCTTTGGCGGTACATCCTGGAGTGGCGAAGATGTACCAAGATCTCAGACGACAGCACTGGTGGCCGGGCATGAAGAAGGTTGTGGCTGAGTTCGTTTATCGATGCCTCACCTTCCAGTAGGTGAAGGTAGAGCACCAGGTACCAGCAGGCTTGGTATAGCCCTTGGAGGTCCCGGAGTGGAAGTGGGATGGGATATCAATGGACTTCTTGACTGGACTTCCACGCATTTCCAGAGGTCACAACTCCATTTGGGTTATTGTCGACCGACTCACCAAGTCGGCTCACTTCTTACCCATCAGAGAGCAGGGATCTATGGAGAGCTTGGGGAGTCTCTACGTTCAGGATATTGTACGGCTTCATGGTGTGACATCTTCCATCGTCTCCGATTGAGATGCTCGCTTTACTTCCCGGCTTTGGAAGGGGTTTCAGGATGCATTCAGGATGCAGCTACGTCTGAGCACCGCCTTTCACCCTCAGACGGATGGTCAGACGGAGAGGACCATTCAGACTCTCGAGGACATGCTCCGCGCATGTGTCCTCGACTTTGTTCGTAGTTGGGAGGACCACCTACCCTTGGTGGAGTTCGCGTACAACAACAGCTACCACTCCACCATCGGGATGGCACCATACGAGGTGTTGTACGGCTGACCTTGAAGATCACTGCTGTGCTGGACAAACCCCGGGGAGTCAGCACTTCTGGGAACGGAGATGGTCCAGGCCACGACAGAGAAGGTCCAGATCATCCAGGAGCGGATGAGGACAGCTCAGAGCTGGCAGAAGTCTTATGCTGACAGGAGGCAGAGGCCACTGGAGTTCGAGGATGGAGACCACGTCTTCTTGCGGGTCTCACCTCGACGTGGATTAAGGAGATCTGGCTGTGGCGGCAATTTGTCTCCACGCTTCATCGGACCATTCCAGGTCCTCAGTAGGATTGGCGAGGTGGATTATCACCTAGATCTACCACCTCAGTTGCACCGGGTGCACGACGTCTTCCACGTATCTCAGCTGAGGGGATACGTGCACGACCCGACGCATATCATTGACCACGGGGAGCTGGACGTTGATGATGGGGTGACTTTTGCAGAGGTCCCAGTGGGGATCGAGGATTTACAGGAGTGGGTCCTACGTGGACGGTCGATTCCTCTAGTGTGCATCAGATGGCAGCGCGGGAACCTCCAGGAGAGCACCTAGGAGCGGGAGGCTCAGATGGGTGCAGAGTACCCACATTTGTTCCCCTAGTTTTTGATGTATCTTTACGGGGATGTAAAGCCCTGAGGTGGGAGTGATGTAAAGAACCGTAAAATTCTAGAGAAATTTTTTTTCTTAATTTTCTTTGGAATTTTACAAGAACGCAGTTTCTGACGGCACCTGATTCCGATGCCCGGTGTGCCCAGAATCTTTTTCTGAAGTTTAGCGCGGGTACGTTCAGTGAACGAACGAGCGGAGTTTTATAACTTTTGAACCGGTGCTCGGAATCGAATTCTGAGGGAACTGATGGAATCACAGTGCCGATATTTTCTTAGGAACACCTTTTCCGAAGTTGCATTTGCTCGGGTGTGGTTTTTAAATTTTCAGGTTAAGTAAATGAATAAAAACAAATTGGTGCGACCAATTTATTTTATTTAAGTCACTTAACCTATGTTAAGTGGATGATGTGGGACCCACAATATCCTACCCACTTGGTAGGATATTTGGTGAGGTGGGACCCACACGAGCCCCACCGTTTCTTTTTTTCTTAAGTAACGCACCCGCACCCCCCTATTAATGAAGTCAACCCATGCGTTTATTCTGGTTATAAAACGCCTCATTAATGTGGCGGTTTAAGCGTTGCAATTAATTCGCTTAACAGTTTCATTCGTTTTTTTTGAATTTTAAAACGAAAGGCTTGTGAAATAAAAATAAAACAACTCTTATTTTTATTAGGCTGGTGGTGTTGAGAGGCTAGGGAGTTTTCACTCAGGCTCTTGAAGATCTTCTCTTCCTCGCAAAAAACGCGAAGAACGCGAAGAACACGAAGAATGCCGGATCCTCGGAAATCAACGACGATCCTTCCGCAACGCTTCTTCCACGAAGCTTCTTCTGCGACGCTTCTTCCTAGACGCTCCTTCCGCGACGCGACGATCCCCCTTCCGCGATGCCTTCTTCCGCGACGTGCTTTTCCACGACGAACCCTCGCTCGACGACACTTGAGGTAGGGGTTTTGATTCAATTAAATATTTGTGATTTATACCCACGGTATATGTTTAAGTATTTGTCGGAAGCCTTTTTAAATCACTAACGTGGTGGGTGCGGACCAACGAACAAGTCCGAACCCACCGTCCCTTCGTTCTTGGTGTGCGGATCGGTGGGTGACGATGAAGCAGGCCGCACGGGCGTTGTGAGGTCTGCGCAGTGAAGAACTGGTCCCGAGAGGGTCGTTGGCGAAGACGGCAGGCAAATCCGACCACCGGAGCTCGTCCGGTGGTCCACAGAGCAATCCGTCGGTATGGTGGTGCCGGTGGCAGGAGGCGGCGGCCGGCACCGGCCGGGCGCCAGGAGACGGCGGCGCCCGGTGCGCTACCGGGAAGAGCCGTCGCGGCTTCAGCCGCGACGGCAGGTTGCTAGTCCTGCGATCGCATGGGACCAGAGGAGGTGGGACGCGGAAAACAGCCACGTCCATTGGCAAGGGGTGGCCCCTACGCGGGGCTGCGGTCTCGTCTAGGGGGCGGTCCCCCCTTTGCACGATCGCTTGGCCAGCGCCAGCGCGCTGGGCCGAGCTGCCCGGCCGGACCGCCAGGCCGGGCCGGGCCGGGCCGTGCCCAAGCGGGCCGGACCCGGACCCGGGTCGGGTCGACCCGGTTCGGGCCGACCCAGGGGGTACCGGGTCGGGTCGGACCGGGCCCGAACCCCCTAATACTGGACTTTTTGGGTCTGTTGCCCATAACTTGGGTTGCGGACCTCCGATCGACGCACCGTCACCTGCGTAGCGATCCTTGGATCGAGAAGGTCGTTTCGGTATATTACACTCATGGTTTCAGAGAACTTTGGATTCGGCCGGGTTGGTTCGTCTACGAAACCAACCGGGCCCTCGGAGCGGAAACACTCATAACTTGAGCTCCGGACGTCCGATTAATGTGCCGTCGACTTTGTTGGATTCCTCTTAGTGAGACATACCTTTTGGCTTACTCCGATCGAGGTTTGGATACAGTTGGAGTACGGTTGGGTTGGTTTTGACTTAAAAACCAACCGGGCCCCTGGGACGAAAAAGCCAATAACTCTCAGACCGGGCGTCCGATTGACGCGTTGTCTGTGACGTTGAGTTCCTGTTGACGATACAGAACTTTTGGATACATCAACTCCGGACCTTGTGTCAGTTGATGTATCAGCCCTTCGGCTCGTGGAGCGGACCCTCCCGAACGAGCTTGTTGTGTGCGGGAACCCTAAAGCTGGCTGCGACTGCAACAACGATGAAGACTGTACAGAAATACTCCATGGATTCGACGGCGATGACTACAGCACTCAGCAATCCTACGTGGATCAGTGCTACCGATCCTGTGTGGGTCAGATCATGTGTGGGTCAGCGCCTACAGATCATGTGTGGGTCTGATCCTATGTGGTTCATTGCGGGGGTTAGTTACCTAACGACCCTGTGTGGGTCAGATCCTTTGTGGGTCATTGCGGGGGTTAGAACATATCGATCCTTTGTGGGTCCGACGGCTTAGATGAATCAGTGGCTATATCTGATCATCTCTATCGTCATACGAAGAAGTATACTTGTGTGAGATGAATCTTGACTTGCTCTCCTATGTGGATTGTGTTGTGCTATCCTGTGTGGACGTGATCGAACTTGGGCTCAGATGTTGGAGCAGAACTGGAATTGATGACTTAGGTATATGTATGGTCATGTACCTAAGTAGTGTCGGATGTTACTTCGTGATTGTATCTTTCCTTTTTGGATTATCCTTTGTGGATTCTGGGAGACCTTCGGGGGTCTCGGGGTCCCTACTGTGTAGATTATACTCACCCCTGCACGGGCTATGCCCGCACTACGTTATGTTGGTTGCAGACGACGGACAGCGCTGATCGCGGTTGAGGCTTGCGGAGCAGGTCGGTACCCGGAGGTGGACCACTGGGCAGGACGTACTCAGAGCGGACAGCTGGACCCAAGGAGCTGTGGAGGCTATCTGTACTCACCCTTCAGGTGGGACTTCCAGTGGACGGCTAGAGGCTGCGGCTTTACTTTTAGTTGTTGTTTTCCCTTTCCAGTTGTACTTTACTTTCAGTTTGGGTTTGTATACTGACCCACTTACTTTTCCGCACTTACTTTTGTATCAGTTTTTACTTAGTGTTTACTTATGATTGCTTGCTTTGTGGTGTTTGTTTACTTTACAAAGGCAATGTATTCCCTTTTTACTGGGAATCACGCCTTGGTGCTAGTCGCCAGCCTCTGGCCTATGGATGGCGGGCTTGGGGTAGTCACGGCACGGGCCTCGAGGACGGGTCGTGACATGGATATTTTAAATGTATTTTAATAGGACATACTTAAAAAGTGTCCAAACTAAGTTCCATTCCTAACTATCTTGAACTCATCCATATGTCGGACGAGAAGGGTCGACCATTGTTGGGGGAATTGGCCTGGGCTAATACAATTGGTGACATGGGTGGGTGCATGAGCCTGCCCACAAGGGCCCATGTGTAAGGAAGATAGAAGAATGGGTATAGAGGCAAAGCCACTGAGTGAGGTGGCACTGCAGTAGGGGATTCGAGATTTCTAGCCACTGATGGAGTTCCTTGATGGAAATATAGAAGTAGATCCACTATGGGAAACCAATTTGGGAAGGAGGCTTGCATGATACTCTTCTCGGGTAAATAAAATGATGTATAAAATAGGATCTATTGGATTGATTTAATCTGAACCACCCAATTGAACTATTTGATCGTCTTCAACCCCCCAAATTTATCTAAGAATATCTTGAACATCAAAGCACAAGTTGAACCACTTATTGATCTATTTTGGACATCAATTGAAGATCGATCCAACATGATGAGTCATTGAATCATCATGAATACAACTATTTTTTTCATTAATGTGATTACTTGAAGAATTAATGATCAGTGAAATAAATAATATAGTTGAATATATCCACTCAAATAACTAATAACCATGGAAATGTTTGATATTTCATGAAAATGAGTGTAATGCATTTATGAATGCATGAATAATAGGAAATCACCACAAAGTAGAAGCCCATCAATGAAGTAAAAACACCATGTATTTTAGTGTCACTTAACTCATGGTTATATGGTGTCCAAGTTTTGAACTTTGTCTCTTTCTATCAGACTTTCGAAGGATATAAAATCTAGGTTTTTATTCTATGATTAGATGAGGATGAATCGGTGGATGATAGATACATTTTTCTTATAAATACCACAATATGAAACCGATGAGTGTTGTTGATACTTAGATAAATGCGATCATTTTTTGGAAAAAAAATAACACCATCAATAGTTCCATCTTCGGAAAGAAAGAATCCATACTTGTGACAGGATTTAAATGAGAGAGTAGAAGAATCCCTCTAGCATTCTCCAAGAAAAAATCACCCTCAAATGAGCTTCATGAAGAACATAGTTCCTCAATACAATAGGTGTAGTGTAATAAAGTGTCTCCCTGGGTTTAGTGAGGATCTCTGATTTGTGAAGCCTTCCTGGTTCATGTGATTTATTTTATACTTATGAGATTTTGTATACCTGCATTTTATTTCTCGAGGTAGAGAGTAAGGAGAACCCATGCACATAATATCTTCACTTTCTCACAATATTTACACATTGAAAATGAATTGTTCTTTGAAAGTCTTATATGATGTAGTATGTGTGCGAGGAAAGTCTATGCACAATGAAAAATAAGATGGGTAGTGTAAAAACATCTTGTGTTAATGACATGCATGTCATACAGAATAAAAATGCATGTAATAACATGCATGCATGATAAATAATTGAGGTGTGTGAAGCTTGAAAGGATAAGATAAACATGGTACATGTATGCTCACATACACATGTGAAAGAATTTTAGATAAACCACAACATGAATAAATAAATCTCATAAACTATAGAGAACATCATTCAATATATGTGATATACTTGAGATACCCGAACTAAGAATTTCATATTCCATGAAACTCATGCATGAAGTTGATTTGAATTGAGCTTGTGAAAGCATTTTACTTTCAAAAAATTCTAAAGAAGAATTTATGTGCACAACTTTCACATATTAAAGTGAAGTTGGGACTTTAGGAAGAAGTAAGAATCAACCCGAGCATAGTTTAACTAAGGCAACTGGTCAATCACATGTGATCAGAATTATCGAGGAAGACTAAAAAACCAGAATAGTTGATGTGGAAGGTACTTGAATAGGTAAAACAGAAATTAAGATCCTACAATATCATAGAATAAGATCAAAAAATAATCATATAGTGGATCAGTACTTTGAAAAGAGTTGAAGCCTCCCAGTTTGTGTTGGGAACAGGTGAAGTTTTCTGGTTGGAGCTAGGAGAAAAAGGATTCTCTCAGTTGGAGCTAGAGTAAGAAGTCTTTAGTTTGGAGCAAAAAAGGAAACAAAGTCTCTCAATTGGATCTGGAACACAAGTCTTTCAGTTGGAGCTGAAATCAATTATAATCACTTGTATGACAATGAATTATAATGGAGAATCCTTATTTGGGTATTAACCATCATAGAAAGAAGCATGAATTTGGTTATGACCATATATATTGCGTGTTTCACTTTTTATTATTATTACTGCCCAAAAGTTCAGTTTGAGAGATAATATTGAGTGCATTGAGAACCTTAACAAGATCAAGAGGTTGAATCAAAAAGAATACGAATTATTAAAATGAAACCACTGATTCACCCCTCCCCTCTCAGTTGTCAATCTACCTTGGTGAACTACACATGTTTTTTATTATTTTCAACAACTTGTTTTTACTATAGTGTTTATTATGTTATTTTTATGTGATGATACATTGGAGGGTAAATTTCCCCCCAATTGATATTCTTTGACTGTTGAAACTATTTACCAACTCCTCCTATTAGATAGTAAACCTGAGGAAATAGTTAGCATTGACTACATGGTTATATTAGAATGGATATCACAAAGGGTAGAGGATAGTGTTGTGGGACCCATTTTTATGAAATATTTTCTTGATTATACATTGAATAAGAATGGTCCACTGAACATTATATATTGGGATGTATGACTAAGAAACTGACATGGGTATCTCTTCAAATAAAATTTTATATTATTCTATTAATTATTTTAATTTCACTAAAACTACATTTTACTCACCTTTGATTTTTATGTCACTATATGATTTATCTTTTATTGCATGATATGATTTGGAGGTATAGTGTCCTGATGATGTATTATTATACCATATCCTATAGATAGAAACCTCTATTATATGGTTACCCATGATTAAGGTATATAGTTCTTTGATAAATGGTGCGTGTGAGGGATCCTAATCATGGTTGTTATATTAATCAACAAAATATCATCAGCTTCCATTTGCCTTCTTGGTAAACAAAATGGGATGATCTAATGGGGAGACACTTGGTAAAAAATAACTACTATAAGATCTTATCCAACTAAATTCATAGCTCCATGAGTTTAAAAACTTCCATATAGTACTCCCTTTATCTAATTAGAGCATTCAATTTGTGATGTCTCTTTAAAAGTGAAGTCACCCATCCTAAAGTAAACTATTGAATAACATTTATAGAAATATGTATATATTCCTCCACTCAAAATAAATGAATATCCCATTACATATCCTTGTAAAATAAAGAAGAAACAAGGAGCTGTTATGTCATAGGTTACTGTTTTTATTTTGATTGGTATCTCTCAAACTACCTGAATGTCATACTTATTTTTGACTAAAATCAAGATCCATTTCATTAGAAATACTTCTAATATAACTAGACTGCACATTGAACTTACTCAGTCCAGAGATAAGGATGGGTGTGGCTACCCAAAGATACCCTAAAGAGGTTATGTCACACCCAGCCTTTTAAATTATTTATTTTATTATTTTTTTTGGGCATTGGGTAGTCCGAGTTGAAGTCCAATAGAAAATTTTTGTGTTTTTTTTAAACGTACACTTTGGCCTTGACAGCATTCGGCGCCCCGCGGTCGAAGCTACGTGGCCTCACCCTATTCACCGCACGACTGACCCAATGTTCAAGGCAGATGAATAAAATGTAATGAATAATAAAATGAGAATTAAATAAAGATAAGAAGTGTAATAAAATTTAAGGGACTATTTTAATGATAATAATAATATCGTTTGAGAATATTTTTATTAATATTTTTATCGATAGTGTTAATAATATAAATTTTATTAGTTTGATATTAATATTATAATAATTAACAGTATTGTTAGAATTATATTAAGTTACTATAACTTTATTATTTTATTTGGCTTTAAAATATTATGTCGAGGTGCAGGATGAGTTCCAATTGAATTTTGAGTTTTGTCGATAAATGAGTTTTCGTGGCTTGACAGCGTCCGATGTTCGGGCGAAGTATGATTTGGAAATCGCACGGCTCCGCTTGGGCCACCGTGTGACCTACCAATGTTCACCTAATTAAATAAAATGAATTATTAATAAAGAAATACAATTAAGTGTGATAAAATAAAATAAAAACGAGTGTGAAATAATTTAATGAAATTTTTTAATGATAGTATTAATATTATTATTTGAGGATGTCATTATTATTATTATTATAATTATTATAATTAATATATTATTATTATTATTATTATTATTATGTCAGTTAATGTTTTAATTTTGTTGATATTATCAAATTATGGGGATAATTTTGAAAATTATTAACTTATCATTATTGTTAGTGTATATATATATATATATATATATATATTAGTGGCCGAAAATATATGTACTTTTTGTTTTTTTGTTCTATTTTTTTTCCTTTTCTTCTTTTTTTATTTCTTTTTCTCTCTTCTCTTTTTTTACCTTGCCTCCCTCTTCCTCCCTCTCTCTCCCGTCACACCACTCTTACCCTAGCGCCCCTACTGGTCAGCTTCGTCGTCACCCCTAGTCGCCGCTCCTTCGTGCCGCACTAACCTCCCACTGGGCCGCCAGACCTCCCCTATCCCCTCGTTGCACCACCCAGCTCCCGGATGGCCTCATCGCTTCGCGCTGCATCCCTTCTCTTCATACAGTTCGAAGTCGCGCCCACTTCTTCTCCACCCATGCGCCCCTCGTGCAATTCCCCTTTCCTTAGCCAGCCCCGTTACACCGCTATTGGCTAGACCCCCTGCTGAGGAGGACTTTCTCTAGTGTGCCACCTCTATTTGCGTGCGGGCCTCCTACTCTGCTCGGTGAGCCTTCTCCAGCCTGCCTACTATTTCTAACGAAGCACCAGCGCTAAGTCCCATGCTTGGCGACCTCCTTCGCGCGGCCAGCCCAGATGTGCCGCCTCCTTCACGCGACCAGCCCTCGGTAAGCCTTTTTACTCCTTGCAGGGTTTTGGCTACTGTTTAGAGGTCCAATTTTAGGGTTCTAACTTGAACTTTTTGCTTCAAATTCATGATTTTGGGTTCGCACTAGGTTTCTTGAGATGCGATTGTGGTGAAATGGTAATTTCAAGCCCTATTTTCGGAAGTTGCTACACACCAGTAGGTGGTTCCGCGTTTAAAAATTATTTAATGAATTAATTTTCTTGGCGAATTATATTATAATGTTCTTTTCGTAATTTTTTTTGGGTTTGGATTTTGTTTTCTTGAAGTTATCTATGCGTTAGATTTGTTTGGTAGCATGTTCATGTGGTGTGGGTGTGTTCTCTGGATTAAAACCTGTATTTAGTCAATTGTTAGTGATTGAATAATATGTGCAGTTAGTTTTTCATCTTTAAAAGTGGTGTTAATCATGTTTTCATCATGGTTTTGCCTGTTATTTGTTATAAGTGAAGGTGTTGTGTGGGTTGAGTAGGTTGTTGCTGTGAAAACCCACGTTGAACTATTTACTAGTGTTTTATAAATTGTGCGTTTGTTCTGTGAAAATGTAAAACGATCACAGTTTATGTTTTGGTTTAGCGTTCATATGTGTTTTGTCTAAAAAGCAGGTTTGAGTGAGCCTTTGGTGTTTAGATTCATGTGTCACATTCTGAAATTGCTTAATAAAATTTATAGTGTTTTTTTACCAGTAAAATGTCCTTTTAACTATGGAGTTGGGTTATTAATTAATTCAAGTGGTGAAGTTTGTGTTCTTGATGTGGCGTTGGTTGTGTTTGGTCATGAAGGGAGGTTGTGTTGGTTATGTGTGTTATGTCGTGTTATGTTTCTTTTTAAATAATTTGTTTACAAAAATTTAAAATGTTTTAATAAATAATTATTAACAATGAAAAATTCTTTTAATTGAGTTCTGTAAAGTATTTTGGTGTGTATACTATTTCAATTGGATTTTTTTGTGTGTGCAAGTGTGGAATTGGTTTTAGGTAACTCCTTGTTTGTTTTTTTTTCATCTGAGTTTGAAATGAAATCTGAAATCGGAACATTTTGAGCACAAAAGGGGAAGCCTGGATACTAGGTGGGTGGACTTGATCTAGTGTGCTAGTGATACAAAAGCGGGTCCGGGCACGTTTCACTTAGAAGTTTTGACGATTACAACACCAAATAAACTTTGGATGATGATTGGAGACCACTAGGTTATAGATGTTTTTTCCTACTGGTGGATCGTGCATGAGAATGTATATTGTTGTGATTCATATACCTCTGTTCACCGAGAAACTATGTTCTAGGGTCCCGTTATTTTTTCTAGTACCTATAGGTCCTCTACCACTTTTGGTGCTCCTAGACTACGTTACACACACTGTCGGCATATGGTGTAACATTTGGGTTTTCTTTAAGGGTTGGGTTTTCTTAAAGGAAATTGTGATTTGGTTTAATTTAAGTCGTTTTATTTGAAATTGTTTTTTATAGAAACCATTTCTTTAAAATCGTTCAAGCTTTGGTGTCCTTTCATTTTTAGCCTTTAAATTTATTTGGCATTTAATGTTTTATATGTGGACCCTTTTTATTGGGTGAGTTCCTACTAGGCTCTTGGATCACACCCTACATACACCTTTAGCTATATGTTGACCTTGTTCCATGTGTATTCTAGGTTGTGGTATCGCGCTTAGAGATAGTGGTGCAGGTTGTCGAGATTCATCCCATGTAGGTTTGACGATAGTGGTTTGAGGAGGTGGCTCCTCATGTTTCTTGAAGGTTCAGGTAGATGTTTTAGTTTTCTCTTCGTTGTAGTCTTATTTGCTTTTTGGTTTATGTTGTAAACTTTAAATCTCGTCAAATCTCTAAGGCTTGTTTGATTATGTTTATTTTCCGGATTTATTTATTTATTCATTGGTTGTTTTTTAATCCTCTGTTTAGGTTAAATCGTTACCATGTAGTAATTCTGATACACGGGCACTTGTTCCAGCTCGTGGGGATCGAGAACGCCCTTCGGGCCTTGTCACAGACTGGGTCGGGCATCGGGTCGGATGGCGACCCAGCTTGGTTTGTGACAAAATGGTATCAGAGGAGGTTTTATCTCTTGGTTCATGTTCTTTTGGGATAGAGTTAGGGTAAACCAATGTTAAGGGTGTCTGAACTCGACTTTCTATTTACAAGCGAGGTGTCTAGCCCGCACACCTTGTGGCGGGACTTGAGTAACCAGGGTATGTTGAGGTTTTTCTGAATCTTTGGTCCTTGTGTTTAATCTTGTCTAGTGGAAATATAAAATGAGTGGGGTTAGTGGTCCCAGTGATCTCCTAGGGTCTGGAAAGCCATGTGGAGATGGAGAAGTTGTCCTAGAATACTCTCCGTGGAGGTGGTGTGATTGGCATATGACCACTAACCATATGTCTCAATCACCGCTGACACTAGTTTCCTCTAGCATCATTCCTCATCTCTTTATTTTGGATTCATAGAAATTTGGTTTTTAAATTTAAAATTATTTTATCTTGGAAAATGTTTTGAAATTAAGCACTTTAAAAATAAAATGATGTGTAAGGTTTGAAAAGTGTGGGTAAAATGATTTGGTTTTGAAAAAAATGGAAAGGTCTTGTTTTTATCCTTGGTGTTCCCATGGGAAGCCACATGCATGGATATATGTGGAAAGATAAATGATTAATGGTACGAATAGATGACTACCTAGATGGGCATGAGGTGGGTGCTGGTGTGGCACGATAACATGCATGTTTGAGGCCCATGGTACACCATTGGTGTTTGTGCAACCCACCCACTTCATTTATTTTCAAAATGTTTTGTTAAAGGAAAATTTGGTGTTTTAATAACCAGTGATTGTGTGGTGTGAACTTGAATTTCTGAAATGTTGGATGTGATGATTTTTGAGATGAGAATCCTTTTTTACTGATTTGTGTCTTAAGAATGAATTCTTATTGGTATGTTGGTGTGAAAGTGTGTGGTTTGTGGTTTCTTTTGAATATTTTCTTGGGAATCCCTTCTAATGGTTCCCCCTACATGTTCAGTGTTCGCTTGCTGTATGTATTGTCCCTTAGACCAGTTTTATTGGGTCCATGGTTTTATTTCTTGACTAGTGCTCCCCTGATAAAGCAGTAACATGCGATTGAAGTGTGGCCATGGGAAATTTTCCATTGCCTGGCCCTCTAGTTGATTAAAGTAAAAAATATCCCTTTTTAGTGATAGTGATAAGTCTATCCCTTATTCCTTTTTGGTTAAGCAGATCATCTTGTAGCATAATGTAAGAAGAGAGGGGAGTTAAAGTGAGTTTTGGTCTCTTTGGGTTGTCGAAGTCTTCGAGTATGATGTTTGACACTGTTGTGTTTGAAGGTTCCCCCTAAAAACGGCAAAAGGAATTCCAGAAGGGAAGGGTGATGGCAGTTTAGAGTTATCAGTGCCGACCGATGTATTGAAAGGCTTGTAGTGTTGTCATCTGCCACAAGGCTCATGTTTGGGGATGCCTCTCAGCATGAATTCTCTTTGAAGAGGAAGGGTGGATTTCATAGAATCCTTCGGGAATCCCTATTTTCAAAGGGGTGTGTCCTTCTCTTCGGTAATTCTAATTATTTTCATGTTCAAAGGGGTGAGTTTGTCTTTCACCTTTCCCTTTATTAGTTTCTTGGTTAAGGTGAAGAGGTGATGCATGTGCAACATCTAAACCCCTGTTTTGGTAGATGTGTCGGGAGAGAGTAGTTTAATTTCATGGTGTGTTGTGTTTGTTGGTGTTGTCTCATTTGAGGTGTGGTTTTGGGTAACACCAAAAGGATAATCTTGGTTTGGGAGTCTCCAATGCCTGACTACGAGGAAGGAGATGCTTCAAACCTTAGGGATCCAGCCATAGGCCTCACAGTGAATTTGGTGCATTGTTAGGAACCCTGAGAGTGTAAGGGACCCTGAATTTATTTCTATCGTCAGTGCTGGAAGTAAAAGTAGTTTAAATTGTTTTCTGTGGTTTTTCAGTTCCTAACGACACGTTTGGGTGTGTGAGGTTTCTCATGGATATGAGGAGGCGTGCTCGTCTCATCACCTTAACGTCTTGGGGGGTTTCGTCCCACAAGATGTAATCTCCTTTAGTGGTTCTTATGGGGTATTTTGGGTAAGTCGGTCTCAAATTTGAAGAGTGCTCATCCAAGGATGTGGAGATGTTGGTATGTCTTGGGTCATGGTTTTTATTCCCCGGTAGTTGGGCCCAACCTTCCCAGCCCCTTGTGGTGGGGTGTTTGGTCACTATCAGGAACTTTTTAATATTTTATATCTTTTATCAGTTCTAATAGTGGGGAAAACCACAGTGGGTCTCACACAAATCTATCTAGAAGGAATCAGTGTAGGATTTTTTCATAATGGGGGGGGGGAGTCCGCTCGGGCCTCCTTGTATCGATTTTCTAGTTTTGTTTCGGGCGTCAGTAAGTTTATATTGGTGGGGAGCCTTCAAGCTTTTCCCATCATGGACTTTTGGTTATATTACTAAAGATGGATCAATGGAAAGTGATAAGAGTGTTATTTGGATATGATTTGGTCTTGTTTCTTCCTTCCAGACAAACAACGTGGTTTTCAATAAATGGTTCTTGAGATGTTTTGGTTTGCGAATTTAGCTTCTGTGGGTACGAGAGTTCCTTTTCCTTAAACTATCAAGTGGAGGTGATCTAGCTCTTTGGGGTGGGCGACTCATATGAGGAAGTCTTTTTACGAGTTTCTTAAGGCTGTCATTTAAGTCACTTTCTCTAAGAATAATTCATTTTCCCTTTTTCACTTCTTTTCATAGGGATCCTCAAGGGGGGGGGGGGTAGTTGTTTTTTTATTCGAGGTTTAGCCTTTGTTGTGGCTTTCTAAGGACATAATGCGCTATGGTGAGGAGAATTGTCACACCATACCTTTTAAATAATTTATTTTATTAATTTTTTTCTGGGCATCGGGTAGTCAGGGTTGAAGCTTGACTTAAAATCATTCAGTTTATTTCTAAAACATACATTTTTCCTTGACAGCGTTCAGCACCCTGCGGTCGAAGCCGCGCGGCCTGACCCGGTTCACCGCACGACCTACCCAACATTCAAGGTAGTTGAATAAAATGTAATGAATAATAAAACATAAATAAACTAAAAATAAGAAGTGTAATAAAATTTATGGGATTATTTTAATGATAATAATAATATCGTTTGAGAAGAATATTATTATTATTATAGATAGCGTTACTAATATATATTTTATTAAGTTGATATTAATACTATAATAATTAAAATTATAGTTAATATTATATTAAGTTACTATCACTTTATTATATTATTTGGATTTAAAATATTATGTCGAGGTGCGGGATGGGTTCCAATAGAATTTTTAGTTTTTTCGATAAATGATTTTTTGTGGCTTGATAGCGTCCGACGCTCGGGCAAAGCATGATTTGGAAATTGCGCGATGCCTCATAGGCCATAGTGTGACATGATGATGTTCAATTAATTAAATAAAATGAATTATTAAGTAAGAGATAGAATTAATAGTGATAAAATAAAAACAAAATAAAATAATAAGAGTGTGATGAAATTTAATGAATTGTTTTAATTATTATTATAATATTATTATTTAAGAATGTTATTATTATTATTATTATTTTAGTTAATATTTTAATTTTGTTAATATTATCCAATTATTGTGATAGTTATAAAATTTATTAACATATCATTACAGTTATAATATATATATGTTTATATATATATATATATTAGTGGCCTAAACTATTTTTTTGTTCTATGTTTTTTATTTTTCCACATTTCTTTTCTTCTTTTTTTCTCTCTCTTTTTCACAATTCTATTTTTTTTCCTTCCCTCCCTCTTCCTCCCCCTCTCTCCAATCACACAACTCTAAACCTAGTGCCCCTGTTGGCCAGCTTCACTACCTCCCCCTAGCCGCTGCTCCTTCGAACCTCACACCCCTCCCCATGGGCCGTTGGACCACCCCTCTCCCATTGTCACCCCACCTAGCTCCCAGCTGGCCTCCTCGCTTCACACCACTCCCCTTCTCCCCATCCATCTTGAAGTCATGCCCCCTCTTCTCCCCCATGTTCCCCTCACACTACGCCCCTTTCCCTA
Source organism: Viscum album (assembly GCA_963277665.1). Classification (NCBI taxonomy): domain Eukaryota; kingdom Viridiplantae; phylum Streptophyta; class Magnoliopsida; order Santalales; family Viscaceae; genus Viscum; species Viscum album. The sequence continues at coordinate 488,766,209 of OY728145.1, forward strand.
GCTGGCCCCAGCACACTAGTTGTGGTCGGAACCCCTCTACCAGTGCGGCCTTTCTCCGACGCGTCTCCTCTATACGCCAACGTCCCTCCTACTCCACCCGAAGAGACTTCGCTGGCCTGCCTGCTTTTTATGACGAAACCCTGACGTGGAATCCCATGCTGGTCGGTCTCCTTCACGCGACCAGCCCCAATGTGCAACCTCTTTCACGTGACCTACCCTCGGTAAACCATTTTCTTTCATGTAGGGCTTTCCCTCTTATTTATAATTTTTATTTTCAGGTTCTATGTTGATGTTTTTTGTTTGAATTCATGATTTTCGGTTCGCGCTAGTTTTCTTGAGATGTGGTTGCGGTGAAATGGTGATTTCACACCCTTTTTTCGAAATTTGCTACACACTGGCAGGTGGTAACATGTTTAAACATTATTTAATAAATTAATTTGCATGATTTATTAATTTATAATGTTCTTTAATTAATTTTTTTGGGTTCGGATATGGTTTTCTTGAAGTTTTCTATGTGTTAGATTTTTTTGGTAGAATGTTCATGTGGTGTGGGGGCATTATTTGGAAAAAAACATGTATTTAGTCAATTATTAGTGTTTTAATAATATGTGTAGTTAGTTTTTCATATGTGAAAGTGGTGTTAATAATGTTTTCGACATGGTATTGCATGTGATTGGCCATAAGTGAAGGTGTTGTGTGGGTTGAGTAGGTTGTTGCTGTGAAAACCAATGTTGAACTTTTTACTAGTGTTTTATAAATTGTGTGTTTGTTTGTTGAAAATGTAAAAAGTGCATGGTTTATGTTTTTGTATAGTGTTCATATGCGTGTTTTCCAAAAAGAGGGTTTTAGTCACCCTTTTTTGTTTAATGTAATGTTTCATATTTTGAAATTTCTTAATAAAATATCTAGTGTTTTGTTTAATCAGGAAATTGGTCTTTCAATTATGTAGTTGGGTTATTAATTGATTTATGTGGTGCAATTAGTATTCTTGATATGGCGTTGGGTGTGTTTGGTCATGAAGGAGGTTTGGGAAGGTTTGTGTGTTAAGCTATTTTATGATTCTTTTTAATGAATTTTTTTACAAAAATTTAACACGTTTTAATAAATAATTATAAACGATGAAAAAATTGTTTTAATTGAGTTGTGTAATGTCTTTTGGTGTGCGTACTACTTCAAATGAATTTTGTGTGCGTGCAAGTGTGGTGTTGGTTTTTGGTAACACCCATTTTGTTTGATTCAACTGATTTTGACATGAAATTTGAAACTAGAACATCCTGAGCACAAAAGGGGAAGCCTGAGTACAAGGTGGGTAGACTAGATCTAGTGTTCCATGGATACAGAAGCGGCTATGGCCCGGTTTCACTTAGATGGTTTGACAATTAAAACACTAACGAAACATTGTATGATGATTGGATACCACTAGGTTATGGATGTGTTTCCCTATTAGTGGCTCGGGCATGAGAATGTATATTGTTGTGATTCCTATACCACTATTCACCGAGACACGATTTTCTATGGTCCCATTCTTTTTGCTAGTACCTGTTGGCCCTCCCCCACTTTTTATTCTTCTATACTACCTTACAGTCACCATAATAATATGGTGTAACATATAGGGTTTCTTTAAAATTTGGGTTTTCATAAAGGCAAAGGTTTTTTTTGTTTAATTTAAGTTGTTTTCTTTGAAAATGTTTTTTATAGAAGTTTTTTCTTTAAAATCGTTCAATATTTGGTGTCCTTTCATTTATTTATCCTATAAATGTATTTTTAATTTAATGTTTATCGGTGGGACCTTTTTATTTGGTGACTTCCAACTGGGATCTTTGATCACACCCTATATACACGTTTAGGTGTATGCAGACCTTGTTCCTTGTGTATTCTAGGTTTTGGTATCACCCTTAGAGATAGTGGTTCGGGTTTTCGAGAGTCTTCTTATAAAGGTTTGATGATGGTGGTTTGAGGAGGTGGATCCTCATGTTGCATGATGGTTCATGTAGATGTTTTAGTTTTCTCTTCATTATAGTCTTCTTTTCTTTTTGGGTTATGTTGTATGCTTAAATATCGTCAAATGTCTTAGGCTTGTTTGGTTAGGTTTTTTTGGCTTTTGTTTATTTATTTCTTGGTTGTTTTTTATGCCTCTGTCTCAGGTAAATATTTCCCACATAGTAATTTTGATACCCGTACACTTGTGCCAGCCTATGGGGTTTGAGAATGCCATTCGAGCCATGTTGCGGACCATGTCAGGCACCAGGCTAGATAACGACCCGGGTTGGTTCGTGACAGGTTAGGTGTTACTGAACAATATATAATGAAACAAAAAATTTAGGAATTGTTCCATTAAATTAACAATAGTAAATCTCAAAATCTCCATTGGAATAAAACACATGAAAAATAATTTTAAAACTATAGAAACATATGAAAAAATATATTATGTATCAAAAATCATACATAAAATATTATATAATCAATTTCTCTACGATATATGAAAATGATATAATACCTATGGAATGGTATGATGTATACAAATATAATATGAAGACAAACTCAATGACCATAATTTTATACCCCTACCTCTAGAGACAACCAATGATTATAAAAATTCTACCTCTATATAATGAAACCATAGGATTCATAATCAAATATTAATATAATATATTAAACACCTATATATCTATGAATATTTTTCTCCACAATGACCAATTTACATATGTTTAATACGAGCCAGTAGGGAATCTCAATTATTGAGATACACCAATTCAAGATCTTATGTTCATAATAATCAATAAAAAATAAAATCAAAATATATAAATTGTCTTCTAAATTACCACAAAACATGAGTAATCTATTTAAAAGCACCATATGGATATATCCCCACTAGTATCTCATAAGATAAATAATACAAGTGTATCCCATCCTAATAATTCATTTTTCATCATATTTAATTCTATCTTCTTAGTATATTCCATAGAGAAGAACAAAAAAATGTATCACCAAACAAATTATAGATCACACATTGATACAAGCTCAAAAAGGGGTCATAATGCTTAATTAACCATTATTAATGAAGAATAACTAATAATAATGATTAATAAAACACTCTCACTAGGTATAATAACTTGGTGTTGGTCCCTCACTATTTATAGGGTATGTATCAACTCTGGGAGAAAATTAACCCATCACCATGGTATCTACTTCTCTTCCTGAATAAGTGAATAAATATTATTATTAACTAACCCTATCTCTCACATGGGATACCAAAAACCTGTTTATTATAACAATGATTAGTGGGATACCTCGTATTGTTCCTAATATATAAAAATATTGCTTCATTAATAAAATAATATATTGACAGGATCCCTAACCATATATTTATACTACAGTCCAAATAATCAACTAATTATCCCTCGTATCCCAGTGTTAGGCATTATAAAAAAAAATTATAGGAAATAATCACCAATATAATTATTACTAAAATTAAATAAAACTATTAAGAATCACACATTGACCTATTCTACCCCACAAAAGTACCATCATTATACCATAAATTAATTCAATTAGAATTATCTCCCTATTCTACCCAATAAGAAAACAATTCATTATCTTAAATAACATGGGATATAGAATTTTCTAGGTTATACCCTAATAGTCAATTAAACATGTGAAATTAAAAAAACATTGACCCAATGAAATAACTAAGCAAGTTATCCTTTCACAGTGCAGTTAAACACTGTTGGATAACTGTCATATAGAAAGAGGACCCTCTATATACACACCACATAGATTATTATAGAATTATAAAACCATATGAATGAAAATATACTTTTTTGTTTCAATCAATGTTGAAAATAGATTAGGATTGGAATGATATTTCCCTGGTATATTTATCCCAAATAACATTTGTATATTACTAAATTTAATAACCATTTTTTCAAAAACTGATTCAGGAAAAATTTGTTAAAACATTATGTCCAAAAAAGAAACTTATAATATTTATTTTTCATAGTTTCATCAATGAAAATGGGTCTTTCTAAATTATCCTATGTAGTCCTGGTCATCCAACAACACATTTAAAAAAAACAATAAAGTGAATATGACCATTACCATCACAATACGTGTAAAAATATGTGAAATAATGACTATTAATTTATTATAATATGTAATTTTTTATAGTATTGTTTACGGGGGATAATTGGTTCAACTTATGACTAACTTTTTTAGTCACATATTTTAATGTATGACACATTGGTTGAGGATATAAGATGTAATTCCCATTGATAGACCTATGAGTGTCGTTAATTCCCACCGAGTTACTGAATTTAGAAAATTATAAACACGAAAAAACAGATCACTAAACTAAAGGGTTGTATAAGATATGCATGTCTGAGGTCGAACTCACAGAGAAAGGGTTGTAAAAAATATTAATTATGTAATATAAACCTAAGATAATTTCATTTTGAATAAATTAAATATAAATTAACGAGCATTGTATTTTTTTAGAATGTTGGAGTAGACAATATAAAATGGGTTCCATGAATTAATGAATCGAGGTTCATGAGATGATAAGGTATAAAATAAAGAAATAACAATCATGAAGTCATTGGAATCTGGTCTAAGTGAGTTCAAAGGTCATGATAAACACACTCCATCCCAAACCCACATTTTCTCATGGTGAGTTATTTCAGATTATAAAGGATGGGTGACCTGAAACTGTATTTAAACAGAGGGATGAAACCAACCCAATGGTCATGGTGGAATTCAAATCCCTAGATCTCATATGAAACAAATGTATTCAACCTAGGAAATAGTCATGAACAAAGAAATAATTTAAACCCAATCCTGAACCCCTCTCACAATGATCATTAATGTATAATTATGAAAGAGAGATAATTGAAGAGAAAATATGAAATACCAACATGAATTAAAATTAATTGCAAAATAATTCTTACATTCAATTCCCCTTGATCATGTTTTCCTCAGTACGAATAAATCACCTACTCATGATAGCCATGTGTTGGTATTGAAAAATAAAATATGAAAATCATATAGAAATGGTTGCGATGGCAGGTGAACCTTTTTCCAGTAAGTGAATATCATTTATCTCTATCTGGAATGCTCAAAATGGTGCACCGAGGGTCTCTATTTATAACCGTTCCATCCAAATTCAGCAACAAATTTCACCTACATTTTCGGTACGCATCACCATAATCATAACATGTACCTGGGGTAATCATCATGTACTTTAGATCTGCGTTTCCTCCACATCTGCATGAATCCTATGTGTATCGTGTTAATAAATTCTGAGTTTGACTACTGTCACATTGTGTAATGTGGATACTCGATGTGTACCTATTGAAATCTTTAGATCTGTGGATCTCAGAAAAATCTTTTCCGAAAATGTATATTGAAAGATGTCATGTCATGTACTAGGGTTACATGATGTGTACTCATCATTCACATCATGTTTTCATGTCACGACTTATCCTGGATAACTAATTCCTCTCTGATGAAGTCATGATGTGTACTGAAGGTACACGACATGTACCCATGTTTCTTTATTTTACAACTTCCCTTCATCATAAAAAATCTAGTGTCATTCCATGTAGGTCTATTTTAAATATCTTTACATATTAAACATCTCCTGCCAATAAATTTAAAAAAACTCAAATCACTGACAAATTAGAAAGATTGATTAATTAAATACAAAAATAAAAACATTAAACTACTCAAAAATACGTGCATGAAATACACTTATCAAATCTTCCCACACTTGAATTCATCCTTGTACTCAAGGATAAAATCTCAACATACTATAGTGTAATTTCATCTTACCATGCATTAAATTCAATTTCAATAAAAACTATTGATCAAATAGAAAATTAAATGTTTGAGCCTCGAATAGGTGAATTCGTCAATGCCCCAATTTTCAAAGAAAAAATCACTAATATATTTAAATTTTTCTCTTTTGAAACAACCAAGAATTTTCATTCATCCATTTTCATTTTCCAATCCATTATTAATAAACATTCCACTTTCAATTTACCTCACATGAAATTTTCCCCTCATCATCAGGGTACAAAAGTAAATAGAATTTAATACATAACTCTAGAACATGTAACTTACCAGAGGCTTGCAATGAATTTTTTATCTCCTAAATGTAAATATAGTATCATAATTAATCAAGAGGCTTTCAAATTTTAGGATCAAATGAATCTGAGACTTAGGGATAGGTTAATGATATAAAAATTAAGGCTCAAAAGAGTACCAAATCTAAATAATTTTTCATGATAATTAAATGATTTGATCAACGAATGTCTCCCTTTACAAATTCCATCTCCCTCTTCCCCAAAAAAAACTCAAAGTGGGCCTATGATACATGTAAGAATAATTATTAAATCAACCACATTTTTTTTAATTTTCTTCATTTTTGAAATTCATGCTCAAGAAAAATCTCACATTGATCACCTAACCACATATGATAAAAAATCATCAGTCTAGAAAATGTTGATTTTTGATACTCCCAAAACACAACCCATTTTTTTTCATTTTTCAAAGGTTTTTTACAATTGATTTCTTAGCAAGATAGGTGAAAAAGAAAATATAATGAAATATGTCAAGGCCTCTCCCAGATCATAATATAAAATACCCCAGGAAAATATCCAAAATAATATATATCATGGTACACCTAATAAATTTCATCGCCGACACATATTCTTTTAACTATCATAAAAAACATATAGAGGAAGGTAGGAATGGATAAAATAATCTTGTAACATGGATCAATTCCCAAAAAGGAAATTCATGGATTATAAAGGCTTAAAAATTATTATTGCATGGTGGGTATCAGGAAAAGGGATAAAAAAATAATGACCCATTAATTTTAATGGTTATTTTGTTCGGTTATATCTTCGATAAGATGTAGTGCATGTTCTAGAAGAAAACATACCCGAGTTTCTCAAAAAATATATTATAAAAATTATTGAACTATTTGGATCAGTGGATGTCTCGATAATGAGACAAATGGTTGGGACAATTACTCAATGAAATGTATATAGATAACTAAATCAATTGATGAAAACATATGAAATCCAAAACGTGTCCAAATCTATGAAAAATTTCATCTAAAATGATTAACATTCTCCTCTAAATTATGATATGTGAAATCCCAATCCACATTCTTATCTCTACTAGTTATTTTCCACATTTTCGCATTCAAATTTATTGACAATAAAATTTAAAATTCTTGTCATGATAAACTTCCTATGCAGTTTCATGTCTCTTACTTCATTTGAGTAAATGATGAATGAAATAAACGACATGAAATTTATAATTAAGGCTCTAAAACAATTTCAATGTGGGGAAAACAATAGAAAAATACAGAATTGAAATGCTTACTCCCCTTGAAAATTTATTATTTGAAATCGGCTACGTAGGTACTACCTCCTGCAACTTCAGCATGTGCCATTGATAGACCTGAAAAAAAATAGCGAAAGTGTAGTCCCTTGAAATGAATCTCCAAAATAGTAAGGGGATTGATATTAAATCCTAATATAAAATTAATTTATATGAAAGTAATAAATCTAAAATTCTAGAAAGTGATAAAAAATTGGGATACCTTTTGGAAGCTGCTCTTTTTTAACGATCGTTTAGCTCAACCATACATGTGTTTGATGATTAGAGTGTGATAAAGGGTTAACCCTATTTTATTTACCTAATTTTTTTCTTTGAATTCCTCCCAAATCAGCTTGAAACTTCCTTGATGGAATTGGCATAGAACCCATAGGTGGTGACTAGAGTCTAAATAGCATCTGTATATCCAGAAGAATCTCAACATCAGTTGAGACTTGGTAGAATTCATCTTCATCAATGGCTGGATGCATGTGTTTGATTTCTTCAATAATCACTTCTGGTTCTGCAACAAGCTCTTCAACTTCTTTTGTTGTCTATTATTCTTCTTGTTCCTCTATATAGTCATCATAGGGTGAAATTTTTTCTTCTTCTTCCTCTTCAGGAAGTGAACTTAGACATTCTAGTATAGTTATTATAAATGTGGAAACCATCATCTCATCCTCCTCTTATTCATCTTTTTCATCATATTCTTCTTCCTTCACTTGCAGTCCTAGTTTTGAAAGGAATCATTATAGTATATCACCATATGAGGTTCCTATTCAAATTTTTGTAGCTCACTCTTTTTTTGTAGTTGTTTTCTGAAATGTGCTTCAGACCATTCTTGTTTTGTAGCAAGGTCACCTTCTTCGTTATCTTCTAATCCTGAAAAATCATGGGAATCATGATTAGAATAATTATAAGAATCAGAAGTGGTATGTACCTTAACTTATTTGTTCACACTTCTTTGATTGTGGAAATCCTTGTAGAATTCTTGCTCAAGAATTCCAGGAGTTGTGACATCAACACATAGGTATAGTTGTTGGAACTCATAGGGTTTAATTCTCATTACTTTAATATCAGTGATTACTTGTTCTATATTGTCTAATAGGCAGGTGAACCTCTCCTTGGTAGTCATTTCTCCATACAGTCTTTCCATCGTGACTAAAAATACCCATTGGGTAAGAAGTAATAAAAATAATAAAATTCAATGCTAAAATAAAGAAATAGAAAATATGAGAAAAGATTTTGCTTAAATTATTCAACAAATAAATTATCCATTCCTATCCCTGGAAACAACATCAAAAATTTGATAGCCCTACGGGTGTTGTTAATTCCCACCAAGTTACCAAATTTTGAAATTTATAAACACAAAACAAACAGATCACTATACTACAGGGTAGTATAGGATATTAAAGTATGAGGTCAAACCCATAATGACATATTTGGAGGAAATATTAATCAAATAAGATAAATCTAAGATAATCTTGATTTGAAAAAATTAAATCTAAACTAAAAAGAATTGTATTTGTTTAGAAAATGGGAGGAGACAATATAAAATGGGTGTCGGGCTCCAATTAATCTTGGTTCATGAGATGACAAGGTATAAAATTATTAAATAACAATTATGCAGTCGTCAGAATCATGTCTAAGAGAGTATAATGGCCACGATAAATACACTCCATCCCAAACTCATCTGTTCTCATGGCCAGTTACTTCAGATAGTAAAGGATGGGTAAACCAAAATCATATTTAAATATAGGGTGGAATCCATCCCAATGGTCATGGTGGATGTCTAATCACTAGATCTCATATTAAACAAATATATTTAATATAGGAAATAGCCATGCATAAAGAAAGAATATAAACCCAATCAAGAACCCTACCCAAAATGATCATGAAATAAGAATTATGAATGAGACCGAATTGAAGAGAAAATATAAACTCCCAATATTAATTGAAATTAATTACAAAAATACTTTTTACATCCAATTCTATTTCATCATGTTTTCCCCAGCACAAACAAATCACCCGCTCATGCTAGACATGAGCGGCTGTAGAAAAATAATAATGGAAAATCCTATGGAAATGGTGGCGGATGTAGGTGCGCCTTTTTCTAGAAAGTGTATATCATTTAGCTCTATCTATAATGATCAAAATGGTGTGCTGAGGGTCTCCTTTTATAGGCGTTCTATCCAAACCCCATGGCCCACATCACCAGCATTTTCTCTACACATCACTGTCATCACGACATGTACTTGGTGTACACATCATGTACTTCATATCCACATTTCCTCTATTTCCACATGAATCTTGCATGGATCACATTCATAAATTCTAATTTTGACTGCCGTCACATCATGTACTAGGGATAAATGATGTGTACCCTTTAAAATCATCAGGTCCATGGATCTCTAAACAATATTCTCTGAAAATGTGTCTCGAAAGATGGTATGTCATGTTTTGGGGTTACAAGACGTGTACGTGTCATTCACATCATGTTTTCATGTCACGACTTGTCCTGGCCAGGTAATTCCTCTCTGATGAAGTCAAGATGTGTACTGAAGGTAGACAATGTGTACTAGTGTTTCTTCATTTTCCAACCACTCTTCATCTTCCAAAATCTATTTTTACACCGCGTAGCTCTATTTTCAATATCTTTTCATTGCCTATTCAAATGTTCAAGATTTCTAGCTGAAAAATATAAAACAAATCCAATAACTCTCAAATTGGTAAGATTGATCAATTAAATACAAAAATAAACACATTAAACTACTCAAAAATATATTCATGAAATACACATATTAAATCCCCCACACTTGCATTCATCCTTGTCCTCAAGGGTGTAATCTCAACATACTATAGAGGGATTTCATCTTACCATAATTTTAATTAATTTTGAATAAAAACAATTGATTTAACAGAAAATTAAATGTTCGAGTATTTCTTATGAGAATTCATCATTACACCAATTTTCAAATAAAAAAATCAATCAAGTATTATACATTTTCACTTTTGAAACTACCAAGCCTTTTCTTTCATCTGATTTCACTTTTCAACTCATTATCAGTATATATTCCACTAGTAGGTCACCTCACATGATTTTTCTAATCATCATTAAGGTACAAATGTAAATAAAATTCAGCACATTCCTATAGAACATGTAACTTACCATAGGATTGCAATTTATCTAGTATCTCCACCATGTAAAGACAGTATCACAATTAATCATGTGGACTTCACAGTTTAAGATCAATTGAGTTTGAGGCTTTAGGGTAGGTATGTAAATGATATAAAAATTTAGGAACAAAAAATATGTTCAACTCTAAATCACTTTTTCTAGTAATCAAAGGATAATATCAATGAATGTCTTCCTTTATTAATTTCATCTCACTTTTCCATAAGAAAACTCAATGTGGGCCCGTGAAACATGTAAGCACAATGATTAAATAAACCTCTATTGTTTTTTAATTTTTTTTCTTTTTCAAAAGTTATTCTGAAGACAAATATCACATCCACCACCTAACCAAAAATGATAAAAAATCACCAATCCGGAAAATGGTGATTTCTGATCATCCAAAAACCCAACACAATTTTTTTCATTTTTCTTTTTTTTCAAATGTTTTTTTTATAAAGAGTGGTGAATAATAAAATAAAAAGAAATACGTAATGTACTCTCCAAGATCATAATAGAAAATCCCCTAGTATAATATCTACAGTAAATTTTATCCCAAACACCTAATAAATTCCCCCCCCACACTTTTCTTTTAACTAGCATGCAAAACATTTTGAGGAAGGTAGGAATGGATAAAATAGGCTTGTAACATGACTCGATTCCAAAAAAGGAAATTTATGGCTTCTAAAGGCTTAAAAATTATTAATGCATGGTGGGTCTTAGGATAAGGGATAACAAAAATAACGCCTGAATCACTTTAAATGTGATTCTATTGAATTATATCATTGATAAGATGTAGTGAAAGTTCTATAGGAAAACATTCATGAGTTTCTTACGAAATATATTATAGAAATAATTAAAATAGTTGGCTCAGTGGATTTATCGGGAATGAGATGAATGGTTGGGACAATTAGTCATTGAAATTTATACGAATAATTAAATCAATTGATAAAAACATAAAAAATCCAAAACATGGAAAAATATATGAAACATTCCATATACAATGATTATCATGCTCCTCTAAATCATGATTTTTCAAATCCTAATCCATATATTTATGTCAACTAATTCTTTTCCCCATATTTCTCATTTAAATTTATTGACAATGAAATTTAAAATTCATGTCATGATAAACATCCTAACTAGTTTCTTGTATCCTAGTTCATTTGAGTAAATTATAAATCAAATACAGGGCATGGGATTTATAATTAAGGATATAAATCAATTTCAATGTGGGTAATACAATAGAAAAATACCTAATTGAAATACTTACTCCCCTTGCAAAGTTATTATTTGAATTTGGCTACGTAGGTACTGCCTGTTTCCACTTTAACCTGTGCCATTAATAGACCTAAAAAAATAAAAATATAGTGAAAGTGTAGTCCCTTGAAATTAATCTTCAAAATATTAAGGGGATTTAAATTAAATATTAATATAAAAATAATTTCTATGAATTCCATAAATCTAAAATCCTAGAAAGCGATAAAAAACTGGGTTGCCTCCTACAAGCTACTCTTTTTTAATGTTTATTTAGATCAACCATGCCTGGGTTAGATGATTGGAGTGTGATAAAGGGATAACCATATTTTATTTATCCAATTTTGGATTTGAAGTCCTCCCAGCTTAGCTTGAAACTTCCATGATGGAATTGGTGTAGACCTCAGAGGTGGTGACCGGAGTCTAAATAGAATTAGTATAGCCCATATAATCTTGGAATCTGTCCTAACTCAGTAGAATTCATCTTCTTTTATGAACAACTGCATGTGTTGGATTTATTTAATAATACTTTAATGTTATAAAACCATCTATTCAACTTCTCTTGTTGTTACTTCTTCTTATTATTCCTCTGCGTATTTGGGGAAAAGTGCAACTTGTTGTTCTTCATCCTTTTCATGTGGTTCAGTTATAATTTATAGAAATTTTTTCATATGTGGAGACCTTCATCTCCACATATTCTTCTTCATATTCTTCAAAATATTATTCTTCATTCATCAACAATCCTAGTTTTCAATGAATCTTTGTAGAATCTCAGTAGACAAGGGTCCACTTTTACCAACTTTTTCATGATCTCTCTTTTTTTGTAGTTTTATTTTATGAAATGTGCTTCATACCGCTAATGGTTTGTGGTAATGTCACCCAATTCATTGTCTTCTATGCCTAAAAAATTAAGGGAATCCAGATTAGTATAATCATAATCATCAAAAGTGGTACTTACCTCATCATATTTGTCTACAATTCTTTTATTGTGACACTCCATGACAATTATAGCTCTAGGATATGAGGAGTTGTGACATTAATGCTTAGGTACAATTGTGGGTACTCATAGGGCTAACTTCTCATTACTTTAATATCAGTGAGTAGTTGTGTTATATCGCCCACTAGAAAGGTGAACCTCTCCTTGGTAGTAATTTCTCTATTCAGTATTTCCATCACAATTAAAAATACCCACTACGGTAAAAATTCATAATAATAATAAAATTATATGATAAAATCAAGAAATAGAAAATATGAGAAAAAAGTTTGTCTAAATTATTCAACTAATAAATTCCCCATTCTTATCCGCAACAACGATGCAAAAAATTTTATAGCCTTACGAGCATTTTTATTTCCAGTCAAGTTACAAAATTTATAAATTTATAAACACAAAACACATAGACCACTAAATTATAGGGTAGTATAGGATATGCAAGTCGGAGGTCAAACCCATAGTGACATGTTTGGAAGAAATATTAATTAAATAAGATAAACCTAAGCTAATTTTGATTTGAATAAATTAAATCTAAACTAATGAGCATTTTATTTTTTTATAATGTGGGAGGAGGTAATATAAAATGGGTACTAGGAAGAAATGAATCCTGGTTCATGAGATGAAAGGCGTAAAATAACTAAATAACAATCATGCAGTCATTTGAATTGGGTCTAAGAAAGTTTAATGGTCATGATAAACACAATTCATCCCAAAATCACATTTTTCTCATGTTCATGTGCTTTAGATTGTGATGGATGGGTAACTCAAATAATTATTTAAACATAATATCAAAACTGTCCCAATGGTCATGGTAGAAGTCTAATCCCTAGATCTCATATTAAAAAAATGTATTCAAACTAGGGAGTGGTCAGGCAAAAAGAAATAATTTAAACCCAATCCTGACCCCCAATCACGGTGATCATGCAATAATAATTAATAATGAGACAAAATTGAAGAGAAAATATGAAATCCCAACATGAATTGAAATTAATTATATAATACTTTATACATTTAATTACCCATTCATCATGTGTTCCTTGACATGAATAAATCAATTTCTCATGCTAGCCCGGAGTGGGTGTAGAAAAAGAAGAAAAGAAAATCATACATAAATAGTGGTGGCAGTAGGTGCGCCTTTGTCCGGTAGGTTCCTAGCATTTAGCTCTGTCCAAAATGCTCTAAATTTTGTGTTGGGGGTCTCTATTTATATCAATTCTGTCAAAAACCATATGACCCGGGTCACCTACATTTTCACTATACGTCACTGTCATCACGACGTGTACCCGGGGTTCAAGTCCTGTACTTAAGATCCACATTTTCTCCATGTCCACATGAATCTTACACATATCGTATCCACCAATTCCATGTTTGACTGTCGTCACATCTTGTACTGGGGATACACGATGTGTACCCTTTAAAATCATCAGATTCATGGACCTTGGAAAATTCTTCTCCAAAAACATGACCTGAATGATTTCATGTCATGTACTAGGGTTACATGATGTGTACTTGTCATTCACAACATGTTTTCATGTCACAACTTGTCCTCTCTAGATAATTCTTCTCAGATAAAGTCCCGAAATGTACTAAAGTCACATGATGTGTACCGGTGTTTCTTCATTTGAAAGCTTCTCTTCATCTTAAAAAATCCAGTGTCACGTCACGTTGCTCCATTTTCAATCTCATTTAATTAATTTTTTAAATATTCAACATTTTCTACCATAAAATATAAAAAAACTCAAATCACTCAAAAATTTGAAAGATCGATCAACAAAATACAAAAAACAACACATTAAACTACTCTAAAATATGTGCATGAAATACACGTATCACCTATCGGCCACTACCGAGTCAATAATTTTATAAGTATAACCCAATTTTCTATCCACACCTATCAATGCACCATATTATATGTGATATAACATCTAGAATTCAATTATGATCCCATTTTGTGATCTTTCTAACCTCACAGAGGATAAGTTCACCCTAGAGAGTATTCTACCACATCAATATATTTTTTTTAATTTTTTTAATTGAAAAATGAATGATTTTTAGAACCACTAACAAATGGAGGGGCCAGAAATTCAGCACATAGATAAACCTTGACCTAATAAATAAATCCTTTTATAATCTTAGACAAACATCATCTTGATACATTATAAATATACACATTTTTTGATTCAATGTATCAAATGAAATGTAATAATGCTATAAGGAAAAATTGGACACGAGTGCATGGGAGACTTGATATAATGAAAGAAGATATAATAAAGGACAAAAATATTATACTTTTTTAGTAGGTTACACCTTTATCTAATGATAGTTACTAGAAATAAGTAGAACATAGGAAAACTTCACATAATAGGTCACTATAGATTACATTGATTGACTAATAAAAAATAAAAATGACTGCATTATACACAATTTAGAGTACTAAATGAAAGGTAACAGGATATAACCCTTTTTTTGGAATTTTCTAAGGTTGGAAGATATATTAAAAGAACATTGTATCACTATTTGTGACAAGAACCCTCCATTAGAATTTAGGAATACTATTTGGGTGAGATTAAATGTTATAGGTGCTTTAAAACATTTGGAATGTTGAAGAGATAATGGAAAGGGGAATGATTAATGAAACAATACATTGGATCTAAGACAAACCCATGAGAAGAAAAAGACCATTACAATGTAATTAAAGGTGAAGGAAACAAATATGATTCAAGGGGACTACAGATGGAAGTTAATCTTTCTTATCAAGTAATGAAAGTGATGCAAATAGAGTCGGAAACATCCTAACCAAAGTGAAAGGACACTTTCACCTTTCACGATCCTACTCTTAGGGGAAAAATATAGATCATCCCCATCATCACTTTTATTTTTTATCAATACTCACTTCTTCTGATTCATCTACCATACCATAATATATATAACATAAAGAAGGTCTATAGATCCTTTAACCACACCAAACCCTCATCATTGGTTTCTATCCAATTCAAATATTGTTAAAATACTAGCCTCTTGGAATACTCATTAAAAGGCAACACTTTGAGATTGTGATCTAGACTAAAATAGACCTACACACATTTACCCAAGCAATAATATCATGGAAGCATATTTTTCATGAGTGTAATGCCATCAAGTGAATGTAGTCTTTGACCGGTATGTATATTGGGTTGTATTTTCAAAATAGAGCTATGATATACTATTGTGACTCTTTAACATAGTACTGATATAGTACCGTGATAGGTCACGATTGGTGGATATTATTAAATTATAATATTTGAGTTATTATATGTGTTAAAAAATTATAAACATATTTAACTTGATTATTAAATAACAGGATTTAAAAATCATATATTATAATAACACAAACAATATATATTATACATGAAAAATAAATAAGAAGGGGTGAGTAAACATATATGGAATGGGACTATCAATATTTCCATAGAGTTAAATCATCATTGTCTTCACATTAATAATAAAAAAAGATATTAAAAGTGATGTGGTATATCTATTTGTGAAAAAATAGGTATACTGGGATCCTTCTATAAAAAAATCAAGCATCACCATTTAATGAGAAATATTATTTCAAGAAATACGATGCTGATAACATTTTAATATGATATCTTTTTGGAGATATTTTTATTTATTCACTAGGAGCTTCTTATATGGAGAATTTAATTTTCATATCACATAAAATAGTTTTAATAAAAAATAATAAATTCCTACACCAATGAATATATTGAATAAAAATGGTAAAACAATTAAGATAAAATGGTAGCTTAGGATCAAAAAGAACATTGAGAATTACTTTTTCCTCACACATACCAATTTTCAAATAAAAAATATGAATCACTATCTAAAGTATATGATTATAGTATATTTTCCTTTTTTTAATTAGCTAAGAACCTAACTAAAAATAATCAAGCAGAAAAGGACCAGGTGTGAGGACCAATTAATACAAATTCATCAGATGGAGATACTTTAATGCCTCTTACCACTAAAAATTAATTTAGGTGGTGCAATTAGTATTCTTGATATGGCGTTGGGTGTGTTTGGTCATGAAGGAGGTTTGGGAAGGTTTGTGTGTTAAGCTATTTTATGATTCTTTTTAATGATTTTTTTTACAAAAATTTAACATGTTTTAATAAATAATTATAAACGATGAAAAAATTGTTTTAATTGAGTTGTGTAATGTCTTTTGGTGTGTGTACTACTTCAAATGAATTTTTTGTGCGTGAAAATGTGGTGTTGGTTTTTGGTAACACCCATTTTGTTTGATTCAACTGATTTTGACATGAAATTTGAAACTGGAACATCCTGAGCACAAAAGGGGAAGCCTGAGTACAAGGTGGGTAGACTAGATCTAGTGTGCCATGGATACAGAAGCAGCTATGGCCCGGTTTCACTTAGATGGTTTGAAAATTAAAACACTAACGAAACATTGTATGATGATTGGAGACCACTAGGTTATGGATGTGTTTCACTACTAGTGGCTCGGGCACGAGAATGTATATTGTTGTGATCCCTATACCACTGTTCATCGAGACACGATTTTCTATGGTCCCATTCTTTTTGCTAGTACATGTTGGCCCTCCCCCACTTTTTATTCTTCTAGACTACCTTACAGTCACCATAATCATATGGTGTAACATATAGGTTTTCTTTAACATTTGGGTTTTCATAAAGGCAAAGGTTTTTTTTGTTTAATTTAAGTTGTTTTCTTTGAAAATGTTTTTTATAGAAGTTGTTTCTTTAAATTCGTTCAATATTTGGTGTCCTTTCATTTATTTATCCTATAAATGTATTTTTAATTTAATGTTTATCGGTGGAAACTTTTTATTTGGTGACTTCCAACTGGGATCTTTGATCACACCATATATACACATTTAGGTGTATGCAGACCTTGTTCCTTGTGTATTTAGGTTGTGATATCACCCTTAGAGATAGTGGTTTGGGTTTTCGAGAGTCTTCTTATAAAGGTTTGATGATTGTGGTTTGAGGAGGTGGATCCTCATGTTGCATGATGGTTCATGTAGATGTTTTAGTTTTCTCTTCATTATAGTCTTCTTTTCTTTTTGGGTTATGTTGTATTCTTAAATCTCGTCAAATGTCTTAGGCTTGTTTGGTTAGTTTTTTTGGCTTTTGTTTATTTATTTCTTGGTTGTTTTTTATGCCTCTGTCTCAGGTAAATATTTCCCACATGGTAATTTTGATACCCGTACACTTGTGCCAGCCTATGGGGTTTGAGAATTCCATTCGAGCCATGTTGCGGACCATGTCAGGCACCAGGCTAGATAACGACCCGGGTTGGTTCGTGACAGGTTAGGTGTTACAGAACAATATATAATGAAACAAAAAATTTAGGAATTGTTCCATTAAATTAACAATAGTAAATCTCAAAATCTCCATTGGAATAAAACACATGAAAAATAATTTTAAAACTATAGAAACATATGAAAAAATATATTATGTATCAAAAATCATACATAAAATATTATATAATAAATTTCTCTATGATATATGAAAATGATATAATACCTATGGAATGGTATGATGTATACAAATATAATATGAAGACAAACTCAATGACCATAATTTTATACCCCTACCTCTAGAGACAACCAATGATTATAAAACATTCTACCTCTATATAATGAAACCATAAGATTCATAATCAAATATTAATATAATATATTAAACACCTATATATCTATGAATATTTTTCTCCACAATGACCAATTCACATATGTTTAATATGAGCCAGTAGGGAATATCAATTATTGAGATACACCAATTCAAGATCTTATGTTCATAATAATCAATAAAAAATAAAATCAAAATATATAATTTGTCTTCTAAATTACCACAAAACATGGGTAATCTATTTAAAAACACCATATGGATATATCCCCACTAATATCTCATAAGATAAATAATACAAGTGTATCCCATCCTAATAATTCATTTTTCATCATATTTAATTCTATCTTCTTAGTATATTCCATAGAGAAGAACAAAAAAATGTATCATCAAACAAATTATATATCACACATTGATACAAGCTCAAAAAGGGGTCATAATGCTTAATTAACCATTATTAATGAAGAATAACTAATAATAGTGATTAATAAAACACTCTCACTAGGTATAATAACTTGGTGTTGGTCCCTCACTATTTATAGGGTATGTATCAACTCTGGGAGAAAATTAACCCATCACCATGGTATCTACTTCTCTTCCTGAAGAAGTGAATAAATATTATTATTAACTAACCCTATCTCTCACATGGGATACCAAAAACCTGTTTATTATAACAATGATTATTGGGATACCTCGTATTGTTCCTAATATATACAAATATTGCCTCATTAATAAAATAATATATTGACAGGATCCCTAACCATATATTTATACTACAGTCCAAATAATCAACTAATTATCCCCCATATCCCAGTGTTATGGTGTTATAAAAAAAATTTATTGGAAACAATCACCAATATAATTATTACTAAAATTAAGTAAAACTATTAAGAATCACACATTGACCTATTCTACCCCACACAAGTACCATCATTATACCATAAATTAATTCAATTAGAATTATCTCCCTATTCTACCCAATAAGAAAACAATTTATTATCTTAAATAACATGGGATATAGAATTTTCTAGGTTATACTCTAATAGTCAATTAAACATGTGAAATTAAAAAAACATTGACCCAATGAAATAACTAAGCAAGTTATCCTTTCACAGTGCAGTTAAACACTGTTGGATAACTGTCACATAGAAAGAGGACCCTCTATATACACACCACATAGATTATTATAGAATTATAAAACCATATGAATGAAAATATACTTTTTTGTTTCAATCAATGTTGAAAATAGATTAGGATTGGAATGATATTTCCTTGGTATATTTATCCCAAATAACATTTGTATATTACTGACTTTAATAACCATTTTTCCAAAAACTAATTCAGGAAAAGTTTGTTAAAACATTATGTCCAAAAAAGAAACTTATAATATTTATTTTTCATAGTTTCATCAATGAAAATGGGTCTTTCTAAATTATCCTATATAGTCCTGGTCATCCAACAACACATTTAGAAAAACAATAAAGCACTACTAGATTTTTGAGTTTCTACGCCTGTGGAAACGGGCGACCGCCATTGGCGGTCGCTATTAAAAGCATTAGCGACCGCCAATGGCGGTCGCTAATCTGGAACAAAAAAACAGTGGGATTTTTCCCGCCCCATTCATATTCCTTGTCATTTTCCCCGCTACCGCTGCAAATTTGGTGGCGTAACGCCGATGCCCCCGCCGCCGCCCCCCACCTCATTCCGGTCACCCTCGATGTCATGTGTGTCACCCACCGCTGCCCCCTCTACCATCGCAGCGTCCGCCTATCACCCCGCCGCCCCCCCCGCCTATCACCCCACCGCCGCCCCCGCCTATCACTCCCTCCGGCCGCCGCATGTCCACCATTGATGGCCACCGAAGGTCACCCGAGGCCCCCACATGCCTTCTGTGTTTCTCTGGTACCGTTTCTGCATTTCTGCGTTTCTGTTTTTACATGAGCTACAGCAACCGCCATTGGCGGTCGCTATTGCTCATTACCGACGGAGCAACAACGACCGCCAAAAGCGGTCGCTGGGCGGCCGGTAAATCCCTTTAGCAACCGATTTTGGCGGTCGCTAAAGGCCCTTATTTTAGTAGTGAAGTGAATATGACCATTACCATCATAATACGTGTAAAAATATGTGAAATAATGATTATTAATTTATTATAATATGTAATTTTTTATAGTATTGTTTAAGGGGGATAATTGGTTCAACTTATGACTAACTTTTTTAGTCACATATTTTAATGTATGACACATTGGTTGGGGATATAAGATGCAATTCCCATTGATAGACCTATGAGTGTCATTAATTCCCACCGAGTTACTGAATTTAGAAAATTAGAAACACAAAAAAACAGATCACTAAACTAAAGGGTAGTATAAGATATGCATGTATGAGGTCGAACTCACAGAGACAGGGTTGTAAAAAATATTAATTATGTAATATAAACCTAAGATAATTTCATTTTGAATAAATTAAATCTCAACTAACGAGCATTGTATTTTTTTAGAATGTTGGAGTAGACAATATAAAATGGGTTCCATGAATTAATGAATCGAGGTTCATGAGATGATAAGGTATAAAATAAAGAAATAACAATCATGAAGTCATTGGAATCTGGTCTAAGTGAGTTCAAAGGTCATGATAAACACACTCCATCCCAAACCCACATTTTCTCATGGTGAGTTATTTCAGATTATAAAGGATGGGTGAACTGAAACTGTATTTAAACATAGGGATGGAACCAACCCAATGGTCATGGTGGAATTCTAATCCCTAGATCTCATATGAAACAAATGTATTCAACCTAGGAAATAGTCATGAACAAAGAAATAATTTAAACCCAATCCTGAACCCCTCTCACAATGATCATTAATGTATAATTATGAATGAGAGATAATTGAAGAGAAAATATGAAATACCAACTTGAATTAAAATTAATTACAAAATAATTCTTACATTCAATTCCCCTTGATCATGTTTTCCTCAGTACGAATAAATCACCTACTCATGATAGCCATGAGTTGGTGTTGAAAAATAAAATATGAAAATCTTATAGAAATGGTTGCAATGGCAGGTGCACCTTTTTCCAGTAAGTGGAAATCATTTATCTCTATCTGGAATGCTCAAAATGGTGCTCCGAGGGTCTCTATTTATAACTGTTCCATCCAAATTCAGCGGCACATTTTACCTACATTTTCAGTACGCATCACCATAATCATAACATGTACTTGGGGTAATCATCTTGTACTTTAGATCTGTGTTTACTCCACATCCGCATAAATCCTATGTGTATCATGTTAAGAAATTCTGAGTTTGACTACTGTCACGTTGTGTAATGTGGATACTCGATGTGTACCTATTGAAATCTTCAGATCTATGGATCTCAGAAAAATATTTTCCGAAAATGTATATTTAAAGATGTCATGTCATGTACTAGGGTTACATGATGTGTACTCATCATTCACATATTGTTTTCATGTCACAACTTATCCTGGATAACTAATTCCTCTCTGATGAAGCCATGATGTGTACTGAAGGTAGACGACATGTACCCATGTTTCTTTATTTTACAGCTTCCCTTCATCATCAAAAATCTAGTGTCATTCCATGTATGTCTATTTTAAATATCTTTACATATTAAACATCTCCTGCCAATAAATTTAAAAAAACTCAAATCACTGACAAATTAGAAATATTGATTAATTAAATACAAAAATAAAAACATTAAACTACTCTAAAATACGTGCATGAAATACACTTATAAAATCTTCCCACACTTGAATTCAGCCTTGTCCTCAAGGATAAAATCTCAACATACTATAGTTTAATTTCATCTTACCATGCATTAAATTCAATTTCAATAAAAACTATTGATCAAATAGAAAATTAAATGTTTGAGCCTCGAATAGGTGAATTTGTCAATGCCCCAATTTTCAAAGAAAAAATCATTAATATATTTAACTTTTTCTCTTTTGAAACAACCAAGAATTTTCATTCATCCATTTTCATTTTCCAATCCATTTTTAATAAACATTCCACTTTCAATTTACCTCAGATGAAATTTTCCCCTCATCATCAGGGTACAAAAGTAAATAGAATTCAATACATAACTCTAGAACATGTAACTTACCAGAGGCTTGCAATGAATTTATTATCTCCAAAATTTAAATATAGTATCATAATTAATCATGAGGCTTTCAAATTTTAGGATCAAATGAATCTGAGACTTAGGGGTAGGTTAATGATATAAAAATTAAGGCTCAAAAAGAGGACCAAATCTAAATAATTTTTCATGATAATTAAATGATATGATCAACGAATGTGTCCCTTTACAAATGCCATCTCCCTCTTCCCCCAAAAAAACTCAAAGTGGGCCTATGATACATGTAAGAATAATGATTAAATTAACCACATTTTTTTTAATTTTCTTCATTTTTGAAATGCATGCTCAAGAAAAATCTCACATTCATCACCTAACCACATATGATAAAAAATCATCTGTCTTGAAAATGTTGATTTTTGATACTCCCAAAACACAACCCATTTTTTTTCATTTTTCAAAGGTTTTTTACAATTGATTTCTTAGCAAGAGAGGTGAAAAAGAAAATATAATGAAATATGTCAAGGCCTCTCCCAGATCATAATATAAAATCCCCTAGGAAAATATCCAAAATAATATATATCATGGTACACCTAATAAATTTTATCGCCGACACATATTCTCTTAACTATCATAAAAAACATCTAGAGGAAGGTAGGAATGGATAAAATAATATTGTAACATGGATCAATTCCCAAAAAGGCAATTCATGGATTATACAGGCTTAAAAATTATTATTTCATGGTGGGTATCCAGAAAATGGATAAAAAAATAATGACCCATTAATTTTAATGGTTATTTTGTTCGGTTATATCTTCGATAAGATGTAGTGCATGTTCTAGAAGAAAACATGCCCGAGTTTCTCAAAAAATATATTATAAAAATAATTGAACTATTTGGATCAGTGGATGTCTCGAGAATGAGACAAATGGTTGGGACAATTACTCAATGAAATGTATACAGATAACTAAATCTATTGATGAAAACATATGAAATCCAAAACGTGTCCAAATCTATGAAAAATTTCATCTAAAATGATTAACATTCTCCTCTAAATTATGATATGTGAAATCCCAATCCACATTCTTATCTCTACTAATTCTTTTCCACATTTTCGCATTCAAATTTATTGACAATAAAATTTAAAATTCTTGTCATGATAAACTTCCTATGCAGTTTCATGTCTCTTACTTCATTTGAGTAAATGATGAATGAAATAAATGACATGAAATTTATAATTAAGGCTCTAAAACAATTTCAATGTGGAGAAAACAATAGAAAAATACAGAATTGAAATGCTTACTCCCCTTGAAAATTTATTATTTGAAATCGGCTATGTAGGTACTACCTCCTGCAACTTCAGCATGTTCCATTGATAGACCTGAAAAAAATAGTGAAAGTGTAGTCCCTTGAAATGAATCTCAAAAATAGTAAGGGGATTGATATTAAATCCTAATATAAAATTAATTTATATGAAAGTAATAAATCTAAAATTCTAGAAAGTGATAAAAAATTGGGATACCTTTTGGAAGCTGCTCTTTTTTAACGACCGTTTAGCTCAACCATACATGTGTTTGATGATTAGAGTGTGATAAAGGGTTAACCCTATTTTATTGCCCTATTTTTTTTATTTGAATTCCTCCCAAATCAGCTTGAAACATCCTTGATGGAATTGGCATAGAACCCATAGGTGGTGACTAGAGTCTGAATAGCATCTGTATATCCAGAAGAATCTCAACATCAGTCGAGACTTGGTAGAATTAATCTTCATCAATGGCTGGATGCATGTGTTTGATTTCTTCAATAATCACTTCTGGTTCTGCAACAAGCTCTTCAACTTCTTTTGCTGTCTCTTATTCTTCTTGTTACTCTATATAGTCATCAAAGGGTGCAATTTTTTCTTCTTCTTCCTCTTCATGAAGTGAACTTAGAAATTCTAGTAAAGTTATTATAAATGTGGAAACCATCATCTCCTCCTCCTCTTATTCATCTTGTTCATCATATTATTCTTCCTTCAGTTGCAGTCCTAGTTTCGAAAGGAATCATTATAGTATATCACCATATGAGGTTCCTATTCAACTTTTTCTAGCTCACTCTTTTTTTGTAGTTTTTTTCTGAAATGTGCTTCAGACCATTCTTGTTTTGTAGCAAGGTCACCTTCTTCGTTATCTTCTAATCCTGAAAAATCATGGGAATCATGATTAGAATAATTATAAGAATCAGAAGTGGTATGTACCTTAACTTCTTTGTTCACACTTCTTTGATTGTGGAAATCCTTGTAGAATTCTTGCTCAAGAATATCAGGAGTTGTGACATCCACACATAGGTATAGTTTCTGGAACTCACAGGGTTTAATTATCATTACTTTAATATCAGTGATTACTTGTTCCATATTGTCTAATAGGAAGGTGAACCTCTCCTTGGTAGTCATTTCTCCATACAGTCTTTCCATCATGACTAAAAATACCCGTTGGGTAAAAAGTAACAAAAATAATAAAATTCAATGCTAAAATAAAGAAATAGAAAATATGAGAAAAGATTTTGCTTAAATTATTCAACAAATAAATTATCCATTCCTATCCCTGGAAACAACATAAAAAATTTGATAGCCCTACGGGTGTTGTTAATTCTCGCCAAGTTACCAAATTTTGAAATTTATAAACACAAAACAAACAGATCACTATACTACAGGGTAGTATAGGATATGAAAGTATGAGGTCAAACCCATAATGACATATTTGGAGGAAATATTAATCAAATAAGATAAATCAAAGATAATCTTGATTTGAAAAAATTAAATCTAAACTAAAAAGCATTGTATTTGTTTAGAAAATGGGAGGAGACAATATAAAATGGGTGTCGGGCTGCAATTAATCTTAGTTTATGAGATGATAAGGTATAAAATTATTAAATAACAATTATGCAGTCGTCAGAATCAGGTCTAAGAGAGTATAATGGCCATGATAAATACACTCCATCCCAAACTCATCTGTTCTCATGGTCAGTTACTTCAGATAGTAAAGGATGGGTAAACCAAAATTATATTTAAATATAGGGCGGAATCCATCCCAATGGTCATGGTGGATGTCTAATAACTACATCTCATATTAAACAAATATATTTAATCTATGAAATAGCCATGCACAAAGAAAGAATTTAAACCCAATCAAGAACCCTACCCAAAATGATCATGAAATAAGAATTATGAATGAGACCGAACTGAAGAGAAAATATAAACTCCCAATATTAATTGAAATTAATTACAAAAATACTTTTTACATCCAATTCCATTTCATCATGTTTTCCCCAGCACAAACAAATCACCCGCTCATGCTAGACATGAGCGGATGTAGAAAAATAATAATGGAAAATCCTATGGAAATAGTGGCATATGTCGGTGCGCCTTTGTCTAGAAAGTGTATATCATTTAGCTCTATCTATAATGATCAAAATGGTGTTCTGGGGGTCTCCTTTTATAGGAGTTCTATCCAAACCCCATGGACCACATCACCAACATTTTCTCTACACATCACTGTCATCACGACTTGTACTTGGTGTACACATCATGTACTTCATATCCACATTTCCTCTATTTCCACATGAATCTTGCATGGATCGCATTCATAAATTCTAATTTTGACTGCCGTCACATCGTGTACTAGGGATACATGATGTGTACCCTTTAAAATCATCAGGTCCATGGATCTCTAAACAATATTCCCTGAAAATGTGTCTCGAAAGATGGTATGTCATGTTTTGGGGTTACAAGACGTGTACGTGTCATTCACATCATGTTTTCATGTCACGACTTGTCTTGGCCAGGTAATTCCTCTCTGATGAAGTCACGATGTGTACTGAAGGTAAACAATTTGTACTAGTGTTTCTTCATTTTCCAACCACTCTTCATCTTTCAAAATCTAGTTTTACACTACGAAGCTCCATTTTCAATCTCTTTTCATTGCCTATTCAAATGTTCAAGATTTCTAGCCGAAAGATATAAAACAAATCCAATAACTCTCAAATTGGTAAGATTGATCAATTAAATAAAAAAATAAACACATTAAACTACTCAAAAATATATGCATGAAATACACATATTAAATCCCCCACACTTGCATTCATTCTTGTCCTCAAGGGTGTAATCTCAACATACTATAGAGGGATTTCATCTTACCATAATTTTAATTAATTTTGAATAAAAACAATTGATTTAACAGAAAATTAAATGTTTGAGTATTTATTATGAGAATTCATCATTACGCCAATTTTCAAATAAAAAAATCAATCAAGTATTATACATTTTCACTTTTGAAACAACCAAGCCTTTTCTTTCATCTGATTTCACTTTTCAACTCATTATCAGTATATATTCCACTAGTATGTCACCTCACATGATTTTTATAATCATCATTAAGGTACAAATGTAAATAAAATTTAGCACATTCCTCTAGAGCATGTAACTTACCATAGGATTGAAATGTATCTAGTATCTCCACCGTGTAAAGACAATATCACAATTAATCATGTGGACTTCACAGTTTAAGATCATTTGAGTTTGAGGCTTTAGGGTAGGTATGTAAATGATATAAAAATTAAGGAACAAAAAATATGTTCAACTCTAAATCACTTTTTTCTAGTAATCAAAGGATAATATCAATGAATGTCTTCCTTTATTAATTTCATCTCACTTTTCTATAAAAAAACTCATTGTGGGCCCGTGAAACATGTAAGCACAATGATTAAATAAACCTCTATTGTTTTTTAATTTTTTTTTCTTTTTCAAAAGTTATTCTGAAGACAAATATCACATCCACCACCTAACCAAAAATGATAAAAAATCACCAATCCAAAAAATGGTGATTTCTGATCATCCCAAAACCCAACACAATTTTTTTCATTTTTCTTTTTTTTTCAAATGTTTTTTATAAAGAGTGGTGAATAATAAAATACAATGAAATACGTAATGTACTCTCCTAGATCATAATAGAAAATCCCCTAGTATAATATCTACAATAAATTATATCCCATACCCCTAATAAATTTCCTCCCCCACACTTTTCTTTTAACTAGCACGCAAAACATTTTGAGGAAGGTAGGAATGGATAAAATAGGCTTGTAACATGACTCGATTCCAAAAAAGGAAATTTATGGCTTCTAAAGGCTTAAAAATTATTAATGCATGGTGGGTCTTAGGATACGGGATAACAAAAATAATGCCTGAATCATTTTAAATGTGATTCTATTCAATTATAGCATTGATAAGATGTAGTGAAAGTTCTATAGGAAAACATTCATGAGTTTCTTCCGAAATATATTATAGAAATAATTAAAATAGTTGGCTCAGTGGATTTCTCGGGAATGAGATGAATGGTTGGGACAATTAGTCATGGAAATCTATACGAATAATTAAATCAATTAATAAAAACATAAAAAATCCAAAACATGGAAAAATATATGAAACATTCCATATACAATGATTATCATGCTCCTATAAATCATGATTTTTCAAATCCTAATCCATATATTTATCTCAACTAATTATTTTCCCCATATTTCTAATTTAAATTTATTGACAATGAAATTTAAAATTCATGTCATGATAAACATCCTAACTAGTTTCTTGTCTCCTAGTTCATTTGAGTAAATTATAAATCAAATACAGGGCATGGAATTTATAATTAAGGATATAAATCAATTTCAATGTGGGGAATACAATATAAAAATACCTAATTGAAATACTTACTCCCCTTGCAAAGTTATTATTTGAATTTGGCAACGTAGGTACTGCCTGTTTCCACTTTAACCTGTGCCATTAATAGACCTAAAAAAATAAAAATATAGTGAAAGTGTAGTCCCTTGAAATTAATCTTCAAAATATTAAGGGGATTGAAAATAAATATTAATATAAAAATAATTTCTATGAATTCCATAAATCTAAAATCCTAGAAAGCGATAAAAAACTGGGTTGCCTCCTACAAGCTACTCTTTTTTAATGTTCATTTAGATCAACCATGCCTGGGTTAGATGATTTGAGTGTGATAAAGGGATAACCATATTTTATTTATCCAATTTTGGATTTGAAGTCCTCCCAGCTTAGCTTGAAACATCCATGATGGAATTGGTGTAGACCTCAGAGGTGGTGACCGGAGTCTAAATAGCATTAGTATAGCCCATATAATCTTGGCATCTGTCCTAACTCAGTAGAATTAATCTTCTTTTATGAACAACTACATGTGTTCGATTTCTCCAATAATACTTTAATGTTCTAAAACCATCTATTCAACTTCTCTTGTTGTTACTTCTTATTATTATTCTGCTCCGTATTTGGGGAAAGGTACAACTTGTTGTTCTTCATCCTTTTCATGTGGTGCAGTTATAATTTATAGAAATTTTTTCATATGTGGAGACCTTCATCTCCACATATTATTCTTCATCTTCTTCAAAATATTATTCTTCATTCATCTACGATCCTATTTTTCAATGAATATTTGTATAATCTCAGTAGACAAGGGTCTACTTTTACCAACTTTTTCATGATCTCTCTTTTTTTTGTAGTATTATTTTCTGAAATGTGCTTCATACCGCTAAAGGTTTGTGGTAATGTCACCCTATTCATTGTCTTCTATCCCTAAAAAATTAAGGGAATCCAGATTAGTATAATCATAATCATCAAAAGTGGTACTTACCTCATCATCTTTGTCTACAATTCTTTTATTGTGACACTCCATGTACAATTATAGCTCTAGGATATGAGGAGTTGTGACATTAATGATTAGGTATAGTTGTGGTTACTGACACGTGCCTGTCGTGGGGTGTGACAAAAACAAATATTACCTAAGTTAAAATGTATTAGAGTGGATTACCTAGGTTGTCTCCAGAGAGGAGTGCACAACAATTAAGCTGTCACCTTAAAATAGAAAGAAGTGAGGTTGTTTTTAGAAATTGTTTGATTTAGAAAATACAAGAAAGAAACTAAATAAAGTAAAGTAATTAAGTGAAAGTTTTGAAACAAATTGAAAAATGATGTGATCTAAATCAGTGATATGAAATGGTGATCAGGTTAGGGTCAGTTTTCCAATTGTAATTCTATCATTGTTCATTTTACCCAATTCTCCTCTGCTAAATCGTTAAGAGTGAGAATCCACAATCATTTCTTCTCACTCCCTTGGTCAATTAAAAACGTGAGAATAAACCTTACTAAAATCTTAGGTTGGTCTACTCTCCTTCCAATGTGTAATAGAGTTGTAGAAAATACCCTCAATTATCTTAGGCAATCCCCAATCGGGTCTTGTTTATCCCAAGTAATCAAGAACATTCACTACTCCTCACACACGTACCGGTGATCACCGAGTACTACACCACTAAATACCGGTATATTCCATTGTTTATAAACCAGAACCTAGTGGAGGGAGATATTGATCATTGACCAAATAAAAATGAACAACAGAATCTAAAATCAGATACAATCGTACATGATAATAAAAACTGTTATAAGAAATTGAAACAGATTCGCAGAAGAGAAAAGGATTTTAAAACATTAAGAGAAGGAACTCATGAAATACAAAATGGAAAACCTCTCCTTCCCCAATCACACAGAAGTTTACCCCACCATGGTAAGGGTAATTGTGACTAATGGGAAAGAAGAATTCATTACAAAACTAAGAAGAACAAAAGAGAGAAAAGAAAGAACAGAAATTTGATCCTCCAGAATCTTTCTTCAAAAAGTTTGCCTCTGTTCTTCCCACCAGACGGCCGAAACTCTCTGCGGTCCCTTCTTATAGAATGTTGGAAATGAAGTTTTCTATCGACCCTTAAAATTTGAGAGTCATTGGACAGGTTTAAAGAAAGATATGGCCGAATCAATGACCATTACTTTTCTGGCCGCCAAACACTATTTCACCCACTCCATTTGGACGCGCCAAAAGGATACATTAATGAGCTCCATAATTTATGAAATTTATTGTGAGCCGTCCTTTTGAAGTCCTCTGTCGACACCAGCTGGAATCACCTCATTCTAAGGTCGGATGAAGGAGATATTGCATATTTAATGAAGTGGGGTCCATTCTGCCTTCCAAACTGATTTCTCAACTTGATTTAATTTTCTGCACCATTGGGGTTCGAATTGGGTCTTGGTCCAGAAGGAACATTTTAAGCCCACAAGTATAGGAATCCTACAAAAAAATATTCACTTCAATTGGA
Organism: Viscum album; assembly: GCA_963277665.1. Classification (NCBI taxonomy): domain Eukaryota; kingdom Viridiplantae; phylum Streptophyta; class Magnoliopsida; order Santalales; family Viscaceae; genus Viscum; species Viscum album. The sequence continues at coordinate 488,796,947 of OY728145.1, forward strand.
CCCATATTATAAAATTTATGACCGAAAAACAGAAGCTATATAAAACTGACAATTTTACAGAATTACCCCATTTTCACATTTAAGCCCAAAATACACCAAAAACACATAAATGATGAAAATACACTCACATTGAATAATTAGGAGGGATTAAATAATTGAAAAACATATAAATAATAATGAAAATATTAACTCTATCAATTCCCCCACACTTATCACTTGGACTCCTGAACAAGTCAGAATCAAAATAAATTCAAAGTAAATTCAAAACACATATCCATGAGATCCACTAATTTGAAAACAAGAAACAAAATATATCATGCCTTCTCAAACTCTATTATTTCATATTCTTAAGTTAGGATAATTCAATAAATTTACTCTTCATTTCTCCTCCCATGCACACAAAACACTTACCTAACTTTCATTATCTCTCATTACACAAATCTCAATTTTTTAGCAATGTCTTTCTCATCCAAACTCATACAAGGGTCACCATAGGCTTGATAAATTCCTACCTCTCCACCCGATGTGAGTCAAAGACATATGTTTATCATGAGGACTTGTTAAGGTTGTTCTATGGCTTTAGGTTGGTAGGATTTATATGTGAAAATTCTGAGGCTGAATGAAGAGGGCTTGGCTCTTTTTGAAGCAAAATTGCATTACTCTAATTTTCACAAAAGTATGGTCTTCTCTTCACTCCCCTTAGTTGAAAATAAACTCCTTCTCCATGGAATATCAAGGAATGTTCCCATAGTTCATCATTTCAGCAGCAAACATTTCAATCTTCTCAAATATAATATTTCTTGAAAGCTCCAGAAAAGGCACAACTTCCTTTTTACATTAGAAGCTCCAGAAAGGCACAGCTTCTCTCATCATGAAAGCTCCAGAAAAGGCACAACTTTCAGCAGAATGATTTTTTTTACAGCAATAACATCTCTTCAAAATTTTTTTTTCACCCAAAGTATCCCCAAATAAGGTAGTACAATACAAGACATCTTCCCCCCACACTTATGTTCAAATAGATCATGCAATTTCACTTCAAGAGCAGGTTGGATAGGGAATATTGGCTTGTAATGTGGCTAAACTAACAGGATTTTCATGGCTTCTATGGGCTACAAGGATCAAATGTTCAAGGTAGGCCATTATGAAAGGGATTATCTTGAAAAGGGGGCTTTCAAACCAAAGAAATGCCTCAATCATTTAAAACACAAGTACCTCAAACCCTCAAGTTTTGACAGGAATAAATCAAATTCTGGTTAAATCAAGCATGATTTGGTTCTCTCAAGAAGTGAGGTGAATGTAAAGAATATGAAAATAATAGGTTTAGAAGCCTCACGGGAATGTGATTTCAAATATAAAGACAGTGATATATGGCATGGGATTCAAAAAACAGAGTATTTTTCATGAAATTCCCAAATAATTGAACTTGAAACAATGTCATTTTCAGCATTCATTTAAGCTCAGTTTCAAGGAATAAATTATTTCACTCATGGAGATGGGTTTCAAAAATATCAATGATAATCATTTCAGCTCAAAAGTTTCAAAAACACACAAAAATTTAAAAATAAGCACACAAAATTTTAGACACTCACATGTTTAAAAAAAATATTAGGAAAACAAAAAACATATAAAAATCCTACACTACAAAGGTTCCCTCCCCCACACTTAAATGATGCAGTGTCCACAATGCATTCAAATGTATTTAACATGTAAGAATATTGGAAATTGAATCACAACAATCATGAAAATATAAAGGAGAGGTACGACCTGATAGAGTTTATTGATAAACAGGTTGGAGGAGTGTGATCTCCTCCATTGGCTCTGATGGCATGGTCCCAAGGAATTTCTTCAATCTGTGCCCATTAACAGTGAATGGATCCTTCACTCCATCCTTCACAATCTGCACAGCACCAAAAGGATATACATGAGTAACTATAAATGGACCATCCCACCTGGAACGAAGTTTACCTGGCATCAGCTTGAGTCTTGAATTGAATAACAACACTTTGTCTCCTGGATGGAAGTCCTTTGGTTGGATCAGTTTGTCATGAGCCACTCTTGTTCTCTCTTTGTAAATCCTGGAATTTTCAAATGCTTCCCTTCTAATTTCTTCCAGCTCTTGTAACTGCAACTATAAGGCCCCAGCCTTAAACCATACTTAATCTTGAGTTATTACAAGATTACACATTGAGGATCTTTTCGGGTTTAGAGTTTTAGAGAATTAGATCATAAAACTTGCATTACATTCCACATATAAACAAAGTGGTTACATAAAGATAGTATTCCTCATTCCCATCAATGGAAACACATTTGAATTAAAACATGGATTATTTTTGACACATCCTTGACCCTATCATCTTATCATGTACCTTTCCCTTGACCTGTGAAAAACATTTCAAAAACTTGGGATGAGCATAAAAACTCAGTATGGGTTATAAAAAAACATGGAAAGGAAACATGAGTTCATATGTACATAAGAATGAAATCATACTTTACCCATAAAACATAGGCACTTTAACACGCCTCATAAAATCATGAATAAATCATAGAAACCATAAGACATAAAGGTAACTTGAGGCATTCATAACATTCTTACGTAGGGAGTAACCCTCTTGGTTACGTTTGGAATACCCATCACAGTATATTCCCTGAAAATCTCTTCGGAGAAACCTTAATGTTTCACTCCTTCGCGTTACCCAATGCATTGGAGAGCTATAACGGGCTCACCCGCCCTTAGTTTATCACGGAACCACCCGTCTTCATAATAATGCCCAAGAACCATAACTTAATCATATCACATAAAACATGCATAAAGGAAACATAAAATTTCCACATTTCAATCACGAGATATCAATACAACACATTGATATAAAAACATTATGAAAACCATTTTCAATACTAAAATAAAATAAAAGTAAAACATGGTATTTATTTTTCTTTTAAAAAGAAGGTATGGCTTGTAGAGGAAGCCGAAACTCAAATAACGGTTACGACGACGGAGAAGTCGTTGTCGCCGCATACGTACGACAAAAACATTCCCTTTTGTCGTTTAGTAAACGCTTTGTATAAAAAAGATTCCTTTTGAATAAACGTAAAAGTCAAAGGGGTTTATACACCGTATAAAAGAAAGTTGTGTATAAAATAAAATATGCCTCAACGAAAGGAGACTGAGACGAAGTCCCATACCTCGTATCTGACTTGACCCGACCGTTCTTTAATCTCCTGAATAATAAACTTGAGTTAATCTCTACTTGATTATGAATCTTTTTCAAGTTCATTATTCCTTTTATACCATGTTATGAACATCATGTAATCAGTTAAGTTAATAATGTTCATTTTGTCCGTATTTGGTTCTTAAGTCAAAAATAGACCTCTTACACTTACGTGTTGTTAATTTGGTCAAAGGTTCATTATATTCAGAATGTTATTCATGATGTAGATATCATATATGTCATATATATCCAGTACATTCATGCCTTTATAGTATTACATAATCATTTAGAGGTAAGAAATGAAATGCACCGTTCATGGAGACGGTAAGCCGTACGTACGCATGAACGCTACTTCCATTTCTATTTCATATTTCATGGAATGGATTCATAATGGTATAAGAGTATGTTATAACTCCAGTATAATAACATACATAATATCATTAACTTTATCCTTTACACATCCCACATATGGTATTAACGAATCAAATCACTTTTAGGGGGCGGTAGTCCGCACTTCCTAAAATGAAGATATCGTGTTTACCCATAATGGAAACCATAAAGTATGACCAAAATGAAGAAAAACAGAAGCTTAAGGAAAACATATACATATTATATATCATATATAAAAATAGTGACATCATAATGGCCACCTTTGAAGGTGTTTAATGAGTGTTGAACAATCATCGTTTCGGGAGGCATAATTTCGCCATCCACGGAAAACGTATGTTCTTTAACCATTTGATGTAGTTGTGTGAGAGTGTAGCTCAAATAAATCTTATAACAACATACTAGTATATTGAAGATACTGGTGTTGTTATAAAAGAAGGAAATAAAAAGAGTTTAGGGGGTTGGAGAAGCAAAATAAAACAAATGAGCATGAGAGGATGAATTACCTTAAAAAGAGTAACTCCTTTTGATTTGAGCCTAAAGGCTTCCTTTGAAAGGATTCTGCCCAAAGGGAATCCTCTAGGATGAGGAGAGGGATGTAGAGAGAGCAAATGGGCAGGGGTTGCCCGAGACAAAGGCTTGAAGAGGTGTGAAATGAGGTAGAGGTGGGGGCCTTTTATAAGAGGAGAGGAGGGGCACTTTTGGAAAGTAAAGAAATATTAATTTATTTGAAAATGTGTTTCGGTTCTAAAAGGTCCCACATTGATATAATTCGTGGATAAGGTGATAAGGCTTCGAAATCCACTCATCCAATTGGTTTTTTCCATGTGTAGGTTTTAGATTTTACATTATCTTTCTGTTTTATTTAAATCGCCAAATAATGATGTCATCGCTGCATCATTATTATGTCATAAATAATTTAATTTATTTAATGTCTAAAAATTATAAAAAAAATACTATGATATAGGAAATCTTTTTATCTTTCCAATGACTATTTATAATCGAAATTTGGACTTGTATAACCCCACTTAAAAATTGTTTTAGTAAAACGATTTATGTTAGTGTTATTTTCACTTTAACATTAAATAAAAAGTAATTTATGTTACTTCCCAACAAAAGTGGATCCATGGGGTCCCCAAGTTAGGCCATGGCTTGTCTTGGTCGGCCATGACACAACCAATGGGGTTGGGACATGTGTCTAGGTCATTTCATATTATTAAAGTATTAATTATACCTTAAACTACCCTAATTACCACTAATCGCGATTAAAAACTTAATAAGTTACTATTCACCAAAAAATTATTATAATCTCATTGAACCACATTTTACTTCTTAATGACAACCATGTATGTCGGATTTTCAAAATTCAATACACATTAGTGGTAAACTTTCATTTAACTGGAAAATCAGTTTGCTTGATTACCACTTAGTGGTTTCACTATTCATCAAAAATTGAAGTTTTTCAGAAAATTACCAAAAATTCACCCTAAGCTATATTTGATATTCCGAATTCAAAAATGAAGTCCATTTTACAAAATTCAAATCATATAAGTCACATTAATTAATTTAATAATTAATTCCCGCTGCCAGAGCAAATAGCGTGTTTTTACAAAACAATAAGTATCAAAAGATTGACACCAGTTTAAGTCTAATTTCAAAGTGAAATTGATTCCAATGACCACTATTGGATAAAATGGTAAAAATATATTCTAATTCCACTTCAAAACCAAATCAAAACATAATCTAATCATATCAATAAATTAGATTAAAAAGCAGTTTTGATGTAAAATGCAGTATTTTTCACTATTCATTAAAAAATGAACATTGTCAGAAAAATACCAAAATTTCACACAAGGTAAATTTTGATGTCCCAATCATAAAGAATAAGTTTATTTTGACAAACATAGTTTATAAAATTGTCAAAATATAGATTCAAAAATGGTTTGCCATCACAAGGCAGTAAAACAATCTTTTAAGAATATTAGTGTATTCCATGCATAAGATTGTATTTATTTTCATTTTAAGCCTCTATAACACTATCTTAATCATTAATAGACATAGATAAAAATATCTATTATTCATTACTTACTTGGGATGTTACATCCTTCCCCCCTTTAGAAAATTGCGTCCCCGCAATTTATTTACTTATCGAATAAATTGGGGTACTTATCCCTCATTGCATTTTCAGATTCCCATGTTGCCTCTTCAATCATGTGGTTTTTCCACAAAACCTTTACCTGCTTAATCACCTTATTCTGTAACACTTGCTCCCTGTGGTCAAGAATCTGGACTGGTTGTTCCTCATAAGATAGGTTCTCTTCCAGCTGAACTACCTCTGGGCTCAAAACATGAGATGGATCTGGCATATACTTTCTCAACATCGAAACGTGAAAAACATTGTTTACCTGAGATAAACTTGGAGGTAAAGCCACTCGGTATGCAACTGATCCAACTCTTTCTAGAATTTAGTATGGTCCAATAAACCTTGGACTCAACTTTCCTTTCTTACCAAATCTCATCACACTTTTCCAAGGAGAAACCTTAAGAAAAACATGATCACCTACCTCGAAAGATAGATCCTTCCTCCGGTTATCCGCATAACTCTTCTGCCTGCTCTGAGCTGTTCTCATGTGTTTCTGAATCAGCTGAACTTTTTCTGCCATTTCTTCTACCAATTCTGGTCCCATCAACTTCCTTTCACCCACTTCATCCCAGAAAGCTGGAGTTCGACACCGCTTCCCATATAATGCCTGAAATGGTGCCATCTGTATACTAGAATGAAAACTGTTATTATATGAAAACTCAACCAAAGAAAGATGTTGGTCCCAACTTCCCTGATAATCCATAGAACAAGCTCGTAGCATATCCTACAATGTCTGAATTGTTCGTTCTGACTGCCCATCTGATTGAGGATGAAAAGCTGTACTAAAATTTAATTCAGTACCCAATGACTTCTGAAGGCCTTTCCAAAAGTTAGAAGTAAACCTGGGATCACGATCCGATACAATGGAGAGAGGAACTCCATGTAACCTGACTATCTCCTTAAGATACAAACGGGAAAGTTGATCAAGAGAGAAAGTATCTCGTATAGCAAGGAAATGAGCAGATTTGGTCAAGCGATCAACAATAACCCAGATTGCATTATTACCTCGAGATGTCTTCGGTAATCCAACAACAAAGTCCATGGATATATTCTCCCATTTCCACTCTGGCACTGGTAAAGGCTGAAGCATCCCTTTCGGTAACTGCCGCTCTGCTTTAACCTGCTGACAAGTCAAACACTTCACAGTAAAATCAGCAATGTCTCTTTTCATTCCATCCCACCAGTAATACTCCCGCAGATCTCTATACATATTAGTACTGACAGGATGAAAAAAACAACTCATTCTTCAACTATGAATCACAAGGCACACATAACCTCTTCCCAAACCTCAAAACACAAACACAAACTTATCCAAGAACTCATGGAAAATTTTATTCATAAGGTCCATGAATACAACAGTTGCATTGGTTAACCCCAAAGGCATAACTACAAATTCATATTGGACATATCTAGTACGGAACACAATCTTCGGAACATCTGCCTCCTTTACCTTCAGCTAATGGTACCCCGATCTCAAGTCAATCTTTGAAAAAAACTGAGCTCCCTGGAGCTGATACAACTTCATTTGATGGCCCGACATCTGCTGAAGTAGTTGCAAAGGATTTCACCACCCCTTTCTGCTTTTAGTCTAACTACTTCCCATCACTCAAGCTCCTTGTCGGACACTCGTTTGCATAGTGACCCATCTCATTGCACTTATAACACCTCACTAACTGCAAATCAAATTTGTTCTTACCTTCACCTTGATCCTTTTCAGTGCAATCACGAGCCTTATGTCCCATCTTACCACATCGGTAGCACTTTCCAGAATTCAGAAGACATTCCCCAGCATGCCTTTTGCCACATTTATCACAAACTGGAAACTTAGTTTTCTTACCATCAGACTTTTTTTTTGAAGAATTCTTACCTTTCTCCTGCCACCTCGGTCTCTTCTTCTGCTGGTTGTTATAGAACACTTGGTCATCGGCAAACTCCATTTCCACCTTCTCAGCACATCGAACAAGCTTTTCATAACTTTTAAACTCACGAGAAGCTAATGCCCTTCGATACTTTGGCTTTAATCCTGAGTAAAAACAATTGATTTTACTATCAAGGTCCCGGATAAAATTTGGAGCATACCTTGCCAATCGAGTGAACCTTTCTTCATAGGCAGCCACTGAGTCTTCCTCTTGCCTCAATTCCAAGAATTGCTTTTCCATCCTAAGTCGAACAGCCTTAGGAAAATACTTCTCAAGAAACATACCTTTGAATTCATCCCAGTCAAGAGCATCAATCTCATCAGCGTCCCTGATATTTTTAACCATAGACCACCACTGATCTGCTTCACCCTCCAAACGGTAAATAGCAAGACTAACCTTTTGATTGTCTGAACAACCCATGACATCAAAAATCTTCTCCAGTGCTTTAATCCACCCTTCAGCTAGCACAGGGTCAGATGATCCTCTGAATGATGGTGGATGTTGCCTCATGAAATGTTCCACCACTGACATGTTCCTCTGCGGTTGGTCTGGCTGATCTCGTGCATGGATACCACCACCATTTATAGCCTGAGTCAACTGTGCCATCACTGTAACAAACTGTTCAGTTCCGATTCCGACCATCTCAGGTTGCTGATTTGGAAGGTTGTCTTCCTCCTGATGTCGTCCCAACATAGCTGCTTTGTTTCCTCTGCGGAAAACCATTCTGAACACCGAAATATCTTAGGCGAAGCAACATGGTAATCCGTAAATGCTATATCATTTCAAAAAAAAAATATTTGTGGATAATCATTTAATATAATTCTAACTCCTAAAGTTATCTAAACCGACCTCTGATACCAACTATAAGGCCCCAGCCTTAAACCTTACTTAATCTTGAGTTATTACAAGATTACACATTGAGGATCTTTTCGGGTTTAGAGTTTTAGAGAATTAGATCATAAAACTTGCATTACATTCCACATATAAACAAAGTGGTTACATAAAGATAGTATTCCTCATTCCCATCAATGGAAACACATTTGAATTAAAACATGGATTATTTTTGACACATCCTTGACCCTATCATCTTATCATGTACCTTTCCCTTGACCTGTGAAAAACATTTCAAAAACTTGGGATGAGCATAAAAACTCAGTATGGGTTATAAAAAAACATGGAAAGGAAACATGAGTTCATATGTACATAAGAATGAAATCATACTTTACCCATAAAACATAGGCACTTTAACACGCCTCATAAAATCATGAATAAATCATAGAAACCATAAGACATAAAGGTAACTTGAGGCATTCATAACATTATTACGTAGGGAGTAACCCTCTTGGTTACGTTTGGAATACCCATCACAGTATATTCCCTGAAAATCTCTTCGGAGAAACCTTAATGTTTCACTCCTTCGCGTTACCCAATGCATTGGAGAGCTATAACGGGCTCACCCGCCCTTAGTTTATCACGGAACCACCCGTCTTCATAATAATGCCCAAGAACCATAACTTAATCATATCACATAAAACATGCATAAAGGAAACATAAAATTTCCACATTTCAATCACGAGATATCAATACAACACATTGATATAAAAACATTATGAAAACCATTTTCAATACTAAAATAAAATAAAAGTAAAACATGGTATTTATTTTTCTTTTAAAAAGAAGGTATGGCTTGTAGAGGAAGCCGAAACTCAAATAACGGTTACGACGACGGAGAAGTCGTTGTCGCCGCATACGTACGAAAAAAACATTCCCTTTTGTCGTTTAGTAAACGCTTCGTATAAAAAAGATTCCTTTTGAATAAACGTAAAAGTCAAAGGGGTTTATACACCGTATAAAAGAAAGTTGTGTATAAAATAAAATATGCCTCAACGAAAGGAGATTGAGACGAAGTCCCATACCTCGTATCTGACTTGACCCGACCGTTCTTTAATATCCTGAATAATAAACTTGAGTTAATCTCTACTTGATTATGAATCTTTTTCAAGTTCATTATTCCTTTTATACCATGTTATGAACATCATGTAATCAGTTAAGTTAATAATGTTCATTTTGTCGGTATTTGGTTCTTAAGTCAAAAATAGACCTCTTACACTTACGTGTTGTTAATTTGGTCAAAGGTTCATTATATTCAGAATTTTATTCATGATGTAGATATCATATATGTCATATATATCCAGTACATTCATGCCTTTATAGTATTACATAATCATTTAGAGGTAAGAAATGAAATGCACCGTTCATGGAGACGGTAAGCCGTACGTACGCATGAACGCTACTTCCATTTCTATTTCATATTTCATGGAATGGATTCATAATGGTATAAGAGTATGTTATAACTCCAGTATAATAACATACATAATATCATTAACTTTATCCTTTACACATCCCACATATGGTATTAACGAATCAAATCACTTTTAGGGGGCGGTAGTCCGCACTTCCTAAAATGAAGATATCGTGTTTACCCATAATGGAAACCATAAAGTATGACCAAAATGAAGAAAAACAGAAGCTTAAGGAAAACATATACATATTATATATCATATATAAAAATAGTGACATCATAATGGCCACCTTTGAAGGTGTTTAATGAGTGTTGAACAATCATCGTTTCGGGAGGCATAATTTCGCCATCCACGGAAAACGTATGTTCTTTAACCATTTGATGTAGTTGTGTGAGAGTGTAGCTCAAATAAATCTTATAACAACATCCTAGTATATTGAAGATACTGGTGTTGTTATAAAAGAAGGAAATAAAAAGAGTTTAGGGGGTTGGAGAAGCAAAATAAAACAAATGAGCATGAGAGGATGAATTACCTTAAAAAGAGTAACTCCTTTTGATTTGAGCCTAAAGGCTTCCTTTGAAAGGATTCTGCCCAAAGGGAATCCTCTAGGATGAGGAGAGGGATGTGGATAGAGCAAATGGGCAGGGGTTGGCCGAGACAAAGGCTTGAAGAGGTGTGAAATGAGGTAGAGGTGGGGGCCTTTTATAAGAGGAGAGGAGGGGCACTTTTGGAAAGTAAAGAAATATTAATTTATTTGAAAATGTGTTTCGGTTCTAAAAGGTCCCACATTGATAGAATTCGTGGATAAGGTGATAAGTCTTCGAAATCCACTCATACAATTGGTTTTGGCCATGTGTAGGTTTTAGATTTTACATTATCTTTCTGTTTTATTTAAATCGCCAAATAATGATGTCATCGCTGCATCATTATTATGTCATAAATACTTTAATTTATTTAATGTCTAAAAATTATAAAAAAAATACTATGATATAGGAAATCTTTTTATCTTTCCAATGACTATTTATAATCGAAATTTGGACTTGTATAACCCCACTTAAAAATTGTTTTAGTAAAACGATTTATGTTAGTGTTATTTTCACTTTAACATTAAATAAAAAGTAATTTATGTTACTTCCCAACAAAAGTGGATCCATGGGGTCCCCAAGTTAGGCCATGGCTTGTCTTGGTCGGCCATGACACAACCAATGGGGTTGGGACATGTGTCTAGGTCATTTCATATTATTAAAGTATTAATTATACCTTAAACTACCCTAATTACCACTAATCGCGATTAAAAACTTAATAAGTTACTATTCACCAAAAAATTATTATAATCTCATTGAACCACATTTTACTTCTTAATGACAACCATGTATGTCGGATTTTCAAAATTCAATACACATTAGTGGTAAACTTTCATTTAACTGGAAAATCAGTTTGCTTGATTACCACTTAGTGGTTTCACTATTCATCAAAAATTGAAGTTTTTCAGAAAATTACCAAAAATTCACCCTAAGCTATATTTGATATTCCAAATTCAAAAATGAAGTCCATTTTACAAAATTCAAATCATATAAGTCACATTAATTAATTTAATAATTAATTCCCGCTGCCAGAGCAAATAGCGTGTTTTTACAAAACAATAAGTATCAAAAGATTGACACCAGTTTAAGTCTAATTTCAAAGTGAAATTGATTCCAATGACCACTATTGGATAAAATGGTAAAAATATATTCTAATTCCACTTCAAAACCAAATCAAAACATAATCTAATCATATCAATAAATTAGATTAAAAAGCAGTTTTGATGTAAAATGCAGTATTTTTCACTATTCATTAAAAAATGAACATTGTCAGAAAAATACCAAAATTTCACACAAGGTAAATTTTGATGTCCCAATAATAAAGAATAAGTTTATTTTGACAAACATAGTTTATAAAATTGTCAAAATATAGATTCAAAAATGGTTTGCCATCACAAGGCAGTAAAACAATCTTTTAAGAATATTAGTGTATTCCATGCATAAGATTGTATTTATTTTCATTTTAAGCCTCTATAACACTATCTTAATCATTAATAGACATAGATAAAAATATCTATTATTCATTACTTACTTGGGATGTTACAGCAACCTTCTCTCTTTCCCAGCACTTTCAAGATCCAGATTCATCTTCCTCACAGCCCAGTATGCCTTGTGTTCCAATTCCACAGGTAGGTGACAACTTTTCCCATAAATCAGCCTATATGGACTCATTCCAATTGGAGTTTTGTAGGCTGTCCTGTAAGCCCATAACGTGTCTTCTAACCTTTGGCTCCAATCCTTCCTATTTGGATTAACAGTCTTTTCCAAAATTCCTTTGATTTCCCTATTGGATACTTCAGCTTGCCCATTAGTCTGTGGATGATAGGGAGTTGATGTTTTATGATGCACCCCATACTTTTTCAACAAAGCCGCCATTCTCCAATTACAAAAGTGAGTCCCTTGATCACTAATGATGGCTCTAGGAACTCCAAACCTACAAAATATGTTAGCCCTGACAAAATCACAAACAACTTTAGCATCGTCAGTCCTGGTGGCTTTTGCTTCCACCCATTTGGAAACATAATCAACAGCAAGAAGAATATAAGAATTTCCAAATGACATTGGGAAAGGTCCCATAAAATCTATGCCCCAAACTTCAAATATTTCACAAAAATTAAGTGGATTTTGGGGCATTTCTTGTCTCTTTGAAATATTTCCTGTAAACTGACATTTTTCACACCGTTTACAAAATTCATGAGAATCTTTGAAAAGTGTTGGCCAATAAAGTCCAGATTCTAAAACCTTTCTTGCAGTCCTTTGAGGTCCAAAGTGGCCTCCACAAGCTAATGCATGACAAAACCTAAAGACTGATTCAATTTCATTTTTAGGCAAACATCTTCTGATCATTTGGTCATTGCAAATCTTCCAAAGAAATGGATCATCCCAGATGTAATATTTAGATTCAGATTTCAATTTGTGAATTTGGTGAGAATTTAAATGAGATGGGACTTGAGATGTTACCAGATAATTGACCATGTCAGCATACCAAGGTACTTCTCCTTCAATCAAGTACAACTTCTCTCCTGGAAGGCGATCATTTAGTGGTTCAGTGTCTGGAATCTCAACTTCAGCGGTGTTGGGTAGTCTACTTAAGTGATCAGCCACTTGGTTCTCAGATCCCTTCTTATCTTTGATTTCTATGTTGAACTCCTGTAGTAGTAGTATCCATCTCACTAGCCTTGGTTTTGCTTCAGCCTTCTTCATCAAGTACCTAAGAGCTGCATGATCAGAAAACACAATGACTTTAGTTCCAAGCAGATACGATCTAAATCTTTCTAAAGAAAAAACAACTGCTAAAAACTCTTTTTCTGTTGTTGTGTAGTTGAATTGGGCCGCATCTAAGGTTTTCGAGGCATATGCAATGACTTGTGGCCTGCCCTCAATTCGCTGAGAAAGGACAGCTCCAACTGCTTGGTTTGAAGCATCACAAAGTAGCTCAAATGGTTCTTCCCAATTTGGTGGCTGCATCACTGGTGGTGTAATCAATTTCTTCTTCAACTCATCAAATGATTCCCTACATGAACCATTGAAATCAAAATCAGCATCTTTCAAAAGTAATCTAGAGAGAGGGAGAGAAATCTTACTGAAATCTTTTATAAACCTCCTGTAGAATCCTGCATGGCCTAAAAATGATCTAACATGTTTCACACAAGTTGGGTAAGGCAAAGAATTTATCACTTCAATTTTTGATTTATCAACCTCAATGCCTTTCTTTGAAATGACATGCCCAAGGACAATTCCTCTCTCAACCATAAAATGACACTTTTCAAAATTCAAAACAAGGTTCTTTTCAATGCAAGTTTTCAAAACTTTTTCCAGATTTTTCAAACAATGGTCAAACGAATTTCCAAAAACTGTGAAGTCATCCAAGAAAACCTCCAAGAAATATTCAATGTGATCAGAAAATATACTTACCATACACCTCTGAAATGTACCTGGAGCATTACACAATCCAAATGGAATTCTTTTGTATGCAAAAGTACCGAAAGGACAAGTAAAGGTAGTCTTCTCTTGATCCTCGGGGGCAATGGGTACCTGAAAATAACCTGAAAATCCATCCAAAAAGCAATAATGAGTTCTCCCTGCCAATCTCTCTAACATCTGGTCAATAAACGGGATTGGGTAATGATCTTTTCGAGTGACCTGATTCAGCTTCCTAAAATCGATGCATACTCTCCAGCTATTCTGAATTCTCACAGGGACTAATTCATTCTTTTCATTCCTCACAATGGTTAGGCCAGTTTTCTTTGGGACTACATAGATGGGGATAACCCATTGCGAATCTGATATGGGATAGATGATCCCGGCTTCTAATAACTTCTCAATCTCTTTTTTTACAACCTCCATCAGGGTAGGGTTCAGCCTCCTTTGGGGTTGTCTGACAGGTTTGGAATCTCCCTCAAGAAAAATTCTATGTGAGCAAATTTTTGGGTTTATTCCTGGGATATCACCTAAGCTCCACCCTATTGCTTGGACATTCTCTCTCAAAAGCTCAATCAATGATTTTTCTTGAGTTTTAGATAGATTATTAGCAATTATTACTGGTAATTTCTCCCCCTCCATAAGGTAAACATATTTTAAATCAGTGGGGAGTGGTTTTAATTCTAGATCAGGAGGATGCTCAAGAGATGAAACTAAATTGAGGTTCTCCACTTCCAATGATTTGACATCCTGGACACAAGAAATCATATCATTTTCATCATCATTTAACAAATTATCAAAGAAATCAGATTTTACCTCTTCTTCCAACAGGAAATCAGAACCTCCAAGAGTTTGGGAATCCATATGTTCAGTGATATCTTTAATGGAAAAATTCTCTCCTAATGATAAAAATTCATGAAACATACCTGATTCTTCAATTGGTTCTATGTCATCTTCATGGGAGAGTGCGAAGAGTGAATGATCATCTGATGGGTGCCTCATGGATTCAAAAATATTGAAGTGGACAGTGCTATCTCCAAACTCCATGGTAAGTGTCCCTTCATGGACATTGATGATGGTTTTGGCCGTCTTTAAGAATGGTCTCCCCAAAATTATGGGTGAGTGTGATGGGATCCTATCATCTTCCATATTCAACACATAAAAGTCAGCAGGGAATAAAAGATCTTTGACTTTTACCAGGACATCCTCCAGAACTCCTGCTGGGAAAACTGTGGATCTATTTGCAAGATGGACCACCACTCTTGTGGGCTTCAAGTCTCCCATATGAAAAGAAGTATATACAGAGTGAGGCAATACATTAATTGATGCACCTAAATCGCACAAAGCATTAGAGAAATTTAATGAACCAATGGTGCATGGAATAGAAAACGTCCCTGGATCTTGACATTTGGTTGGCAATTGTGGTGTGATAAGGGCTGAGACGCTTCTTCCCAAATTGATCCTCTAATTCCCTTGAAGTCTCCTTTTCTTGGTACAAAGATCCTTCAAAAACTTAGCATACTTTGGAATTTGTTTGAGTGCTTCAAGCAGAGGCATGTTGATTTCCACTTTCTGAAAGGTGTCCAGAATTTCTTTTTGCAGTGCTTCTTCTTGTAACCTCTTTGATTCAATCATCCTTGATGGAAATGGTGGTGGTATATCTTTCTTCTCCCTTTGTTGCCTTTGAAATGGTGTTTCTTGTTTCTTCCTTCTTGTCCTATCATTATCATCCTCCTCTTTCTTATCTTCTTCCCGATGCATTTTCATAGAATTTTCATCATTTCTAACTTCATTCTCGCCCATATTAGTTTTTCTTGTTTCAGGTTCAATGGTGGATGGTGGTTGAAGTTCTTTTCCACTTTTTGTAGTTATAATACTAACATTCTCTTTTGGGTTTGGGATTGTTTGGGAAGGGAGTTTACCTGGATTTTTGGTTAGAAAGTCCATGAGACTCTCAAACTTATTGGACAAATCTTTAACAGTGTCTTTCAGTCCTTCAAACTCAGATTTTTGTTGGTTTTGAATTGGAGGTTGGGAACTAGTGGATGGTTGCTCATAGGTTCTTTGGATATTGGTTGGTTTTTGGTAAGAAGGCTGGTTATAAGATGGTTTTTGTTGAAATGGTGGAGGGTTCTGGAATTGATTCTGGAATGGGGGTTGGTTTTGAAACTGATTTTGGTACGGGGGCCTAGCTTGATTCTGTTGATTTCCAAATCCATATTGGACTTGGCTAGGCTCTCTCCATCCTTGATTTTGCTGGAACTGCCTTGGCTGAAAGGCTG
Organism: Viscum album; assembly: GCA_963277665.1. Lineage (NCBI taxonomy): Eukaryota > Viridiplantae > Streptophyta > Magnoliopsida > Santalales > Viscaceae > Viscum > Viscum album. The sequence continues at coordinate 488,813,194 of OY728145.1, forward strand.
CTGCACATGTTTCCATTCCCTGTATTTCAGCACACTGGTCAGTGAAATGATCAGGAGATGAGCATAAACCACATACCTTAGCTGGTGCTTGTTGGTCACTAACTTGCTTCAAGGCCATCTGCCTCACCAAACTAGTAAGCTCTTCAATCTTAGTTTCTAATAAGGGTGATGGGTGAGATGTGCGTACCTCATGAATACCTCTTGTTCCAATACCTCTTGTTCCAAATTGCTGCGAGTTTTGGGAAATCTTCTCAATCAAGCCCTTGGCTTCTTCTGGTGACTTGTCAATCAAGGCACCTCCAGATGATGCATCAAGAAGGTTTCTGTCATTGTCCAGTAGTCCTTGATAGAAGAAGAAAAGAAAGTGGTGTTCCTCAATGGCTTGATGTGGACAGCTGGCACATAGCTTCTTAAATCTCTCCCAGTACTCATAAAGAGTTTCTCCAGATGATTTTCGTATGGCATAGATTTCCTTCCGAATGGCTGTGCTTCTAGAGGTGGGGAAGAATCTTTGCATAAAACATCTTACCAGGTCATTCCAGTCATGTACGTCTCCTGGTTGTAGGCCGTACAACCATTCTTTAGCAGCTCCATCTAATGAAAATGGAAATGCCTTCCACTTTACCTGCTCCTCGGTAATTCCACGGGGTCTGAAAGTTGAGCAAACATGTGTGAACTCTTTAATGTGTTTGTTTGGATCTTCACCAGCCAAACCATGAAACTTTGGAAGCAAAGGAATCATGTTAGGTTTCATTTAAAAATCATTTTGTAACACTGGCATGACAAGTTGATTGTTTTGATTAAGGAATTGTGGTGCACAGAGGTCTCTAAGTGTTTGGTTTTGATTTTCAGCCATGATGACAGGCTCAGAGTGAACACTTGAAGTTTCACTTGAGTCTGCAAGGGGAACGTCCTCAAATTCAGATTCTAAATTAATGTTTCTAAGTCTATTCAACAAGGTTCTTTCAATTTCAGGATCTATGGGTAAAGGTTCAGTTTTTGAGGTTCGAGTCATGCAATTTTGAAGAGAAAATATGAAAAGAGAGAAAAGAAAAGAAAAGAAATGTTGGCACTACCTCCCCGGCAACGGTGCCAAGTTTTGACACGTGCCTGTCGTGGGGTGTGACAAAAACAAATATTACCTAAGTTAAAATGTAGTAGAGTGGATTACCTAGGTTGTCTCCAGAGAGGAGTGCACAACAATTAAGCTGTCACCTTAAAATAGAAAGAAGTGAGGTTGTTTTTAGAAATTGTTTGATTTAGAAAATACAAGAATGAAACTAAATAAAGTAAAGTAATTAAGTGAAAGTTTTGAAACAAATTGAAAAATGATGTGATCTAAATCAGTGATATGAAATGGTGATCAGGTTAGGGTCAGTTTTCCAATTGTAATTCTATCATTGTTCATTTTACCCAATTCTCCTCTGCTAAATCGTTAAGAGTGAGAATCCACAATCATTTCTTCTCACTCCCTTGGTCAATTAAAAACGTGAGAATAAACCTTACTAAAATCTTAGGTCGGTCTACTCTCCTTCCAATGTGTAATAGAGTTGTAGAAAATACCCTCAATTATCTTAGGAAATCCCCAATCGGGTCTTGTTTATCCCAAGTAATCAAGAACATTCACTACTCCTCACACACGTACCGGTGATCACCGAGTACTACACCACTAAATACCGGTCTATTCCATTGTTTATAAACCAGAACCTAGTGGAGGGAGATATTGATCATTGACCAAATAAAAATGAACAACAGAATCTAAAATCAGATACAATCGTACATGATAATAAAAACTGTTATAAGAAATTGAAACAGATTCGCAGAAGAGAAAAGGATTTTAAAACATTAAGAGAAGGAACTCATGAAATACAAAATGGAAAACCTCTCCTTCCCCAATCACACAGAAGTTTACCCCACCATGGTAAGGGTAATTGTGACTAAGGGGAAAGAAGAATTCATTACAAAACTAAGAAGAACAAAAGAGAGAAAAGAAAGAACAGAAATTTGATCCTCCAGAATCTGTCTTCCAAAAGTTTGCCTCTGTTCTTCCCACCAGCCGGCCGAAAATCACTGCGGTACCTTCTTATAGAATGTTGGAAATGAAGTTTTCTATCGACCCTTAACATTTGAGAGTCATTGGACAGGTGTAAAGAAAGATATGGCCGAATCAATGACCATTACGTTTTTGGCCGCCAAACACTGTTTCACCCACTCCATTTGGACGCGCCAAAAGGATACATTAATGAGCTCCATAATTTATGAAATTTATTGTGAGCCGTACTTTTGAAGTCCTCCGTCGACACCAGCTGGAATCACCTCATTCTTAGGTTGGATGAAGGAGATATTTCATATTTAATGAAGTGGGGTCCATTCTGCCTTCCAAACTGATTTCTCAACTTGATTTAATTTTCTGCACCATTGGGGTTCGAATTGGGTCTTGGTCCAGAAGGAACATTTTAAGCCCACAAGTATAGTAATCCTACAAAAAAAGATTCACTTCAATTGGACCCATATTATAAAATTTATGACCGAAAAACAAAAGCTATATAAAACTGACAATTTTACAGAATTACCCCATTTTCACATTTAAGCCCAAAATACACCAAAAACACATAAATGATGCAAATACACTCACATTGAATAATTAGGAGGGATTAAATAATTGAAAAACATATAAATAATAATCAAAATATTAACTCTATCAGTTACTCATAGGGATGACTTCTCATTACATTAATATCAGTGAGTAGTTGTGTTATATCGTCCACTAGAAAGGTGAACCTCTCCATGGTAGTAATTTCTCTATTCAGTATTTCCATCACAATTAAAAATACCCACTACGGTAAAAATTCATAATAATAATAAAATTATATGATAAAATCAAGAAATATAAAATATGAGAAAAAAGTTTGTCTAAATTATTAAACTAATAAATTCCCCATTCTTATCCGCAGCAACGATGCCAAAAATTTTATAGCCTTACGATCATTTTTAATTCCAGTCGAGTTACATAATTTATAAATTTATAAACACAAAACATATAGACCACTAAATTATAGGGTAGTATAGGATATGCAAGTCGGAGGTCAAACCCATAGTGACATGTTTGGAAGAAATATTAATTAAATAAGATAAACCTAAGCTAATTTTGATTTGAATAAATTAAATCTAAACTAATGAGCATTTTATTTTTTTATAATGTGGGAGGAGGTAATATAAAATGGGTACTAGGAAGAAATGAATCCTGGTTCATGAGATGAAAAGGCGTAAAATAATTAAATAACAATCATGCAGTCATTGGAATTGGATCTAAGTAAGTTTAATGGTCATGATAAACACAATTCATCCCAAAATCACATTTTTCTCATGTTCATGTGCTTTAGATTGTAATGGATGGGTAACTCAAATAATTATTTAAACATAATATCAAAACTATCCCAATGGTCATGGTAGAAGTCTAATCCCTAGATCTCATATTAAAAAAATGTATTCAAACTAGGGAGTGGTCAGGCACAAAGAAATAATTTAAACCCAATCCTGACCCCCACTCACGGTGATCATGCAATAATAATTATTAATGAGACAAAATTGAAGAGAAAATATGAAATCCCAACATGAATTGAAATTAATTATATAATACTTTATACATTTAATTACCCATTCATCATTTGTTCCTTGACATGAATAAATCAATTTCTCATGCTAGCCCGGAGTGGGTGTAGAAAAAGAAGAAAAGAAAATCATACATAAATAGTGGTGGCATTAGGTGCGCCTTTGTCCGGTAGGTTCCTAGCATTTAGATCTGTCCAAAATGCTCTAAATTTTGTGTTGGGGGTCTCTATTTATATCAATTCTGTCAAAAACCCTACGGCCCGGGTCACCTACATTTTCACTATACGTCACTGTCATCACGACGTGTACCCGGGGTTCAAGTCCTGTACTTAAGGTCCGCATTTGTTCCACGTCCACATGAATCTTGCGCATAGCGTATCCACCAATTCCATGTTTGACTGTCGTCACATCTTGTACTGGGGATACACGATTTGTACCCTTTAAAATCATCAGATTCATGGCCCTTGGAAAATTCTTCTCCAAAAACATGACCTGAAAGATTTCATGTCATATACTAGGGTTACATGATGTGTACTTGTCATTCACAACATGTTTTCATGTCACAACTTGTCCTCTCTAGATAATTCTTCTCAGATAAATTCCCGAAATGTACTAAAGTCACATGATGTGTACCGGTGTTTCTTCATTTGAAAGCTTCTCTTCATCTTAAAAAATCCAGTGTCACGTCACGTTGCTCCATTTTCAATCTCATTTCATTAATTTTTTTAATATTCAACATTTTCTACCATAAAACATAAAAAAACTCAAATCACTCACAAATTAGAAAGATCGATCAACAAAATACAAAAAACAACACATTAAACTACTCTAAAATATGTGCATGAAATACACGTATCACCTATCGACCACTACCGAGTTAATAATTTTATAAGTATAACCCAATTTTCTATCCACAACTATCAATGCACCATATTATATGTGATATACCATCTAGAATTCAATTATGATCCCATTTTGTGATCTTTCTAACCTCACAGAGGATAAGTTCACCCCAGAGAGTATTCTACCACATCAATATTTTTTTTTAATTTTTTTAATTGAAAAATGAATGATTTTTAGAACCACTAACAAATGGAGGGGCCAGAAATTCAGCACATAGATAAACCTTGACCTAATAAATAAATCCTTTTATAATCTTAGACAAACATCATATTGATACATTATAAATATACACATTTTTTGATTCAATGTATCAAATGAAATGTAATAATTCTATGAGGAAAAATTGGACACGAGTGCATGGGAGACTTGATATAATGAAAGAAGATATAATAAAGGAAAAAAATATTATAATTTTTTAGTAGGGTACACCTTTATCTAATGATAGTTACTAGAAATAAGTAGAACATAGGAAAAATTCACATAATAGGTCACTATAGATTACATTGATTGACTAATAAAAAATAAAAATGACTGTATTATACACAATTTAGAGTACTAAATGAAAGGTAACGGGATGTAACCCTTTTTTTGGAATTTTCTAAAGTTGGAAGATATATGAAAAGAACATTGTATAACAATTGGTGACAAGAACCCTCCATTAGAATTTAAGAATAATATTTGGGTGAGATTAAATGGTATAGGTGCTTTAAAACATTTAGAATGTTGAAGAGATTATGGAAAGGAGAATGATTAATGAAACAATACATTGGATCTAAAACAAACCCATGAGAAGAAAAAGACCATTACAATGTAATTAAAGGTGAAGGAAACAAATATGATTCAAGGGGACTATAGATAGAAGTTAATCTTGCTTATGAAGTAATGAAAGTGATGCAAATAGAGTCGGAAACATCCTAACCAAAGTGAAAGGACACTTTCACCTCTCACGATCCTACTCTTAGGGGAAAAATATAGATCATCCCCATCATCACTTTTATTTTTTATCAATACTCACTTCTTCTGATTCATCTACCATACCATAATATATATAACATAAAGAAGGTATATAGATCCTTTAACCACACCAAACCCTCATCATTGGTTTCTATCCAATTCAAATATTGTTAAAATACCAGCCTCTGGGAATACTAATTAAAAGGCCACACTTTGAGATTGTGATCTAGACTAAAACAGACCTACACACATTTATCCAAGCAATAATATCATGGAAGCATATTTTGCATGAGTGTAATGCCATCTAGTGAATGTAGTCTTTGACCGGTATGTATATTGGGTTTTATTTTCAAAATAGAGCTATGATATACTATTGTGACTCTTTAACATAGTACTGATATAGTACCGTGATAGGTCACGATTGGTGGATATTATTACATTATAATATTTGAGTTATTATCTGTGTTAAAAAATTATAAACATATTTAACTTGATTATTAAATAACCGGATTTAAAAATCATATATTATAATAATACAAACAATATATATTATACATGAAAAATAAATAAGAAGGGGTGAGTAAACATATATGGAATGGGACTATCAATATTTCCATAGAGTTAAATCATCATTGTCTTCACATTAATAATAAAAAAAGATATTACAAGTGATGTGGTATTTATATTTGTGGAAAAATAGGTATACTGGGATCCTTCTATAAAAAAATCAAGCATCACCATTTAATGAGAAATATTATTTCAAGAAATACGATGCTGATAACATTTTAATATGAGATCTTTTTGGATATATTTTTATTTATTCACTAGGAGCTTATTATATGGAGAATGTAATTTTCATATCACATAAAATAGTTTAGATAAAAAATAATAAATTCCTACACCAATGAATATATTGAATAAAAATGGTAAAAAAATTAAGATAAAATGGTAGTTTAGGATCAAAAAGAACATTGAGAATTACTTTTTCCTCACACTTACCAATTTTGAAATAAAAAATATGAATCACTATCTAAAGTATATGATTATAGTATATTTTCCTTTTTTAATTAGCTAAGAACCTATCTAAAAATAATCAAGAAGAAAAGGACCAGGTGTGAGGACCAATTAATACAAATTCATCATATGGAGATACTTTAACGCCTCTTACCACTAAAAATTGCATGGAAAAAGTTTCTTATTTAGCATATGCAATCCATAAAAAACTATATTAAAAAATATCTATAGATATGACCCATAAATTATGTCATGATTTAATGAACCTATAGTTATAATAAATATGCAGTCACCTAGAATAAAATATTAAAGCATGAAATTTTTAGACATTATATAGGTGAATTACAATCACCGATCAATGTTTTTCAATTCAAAACATGAAATACAAAAATATCAATACAATATTAAATAAAATACTACAAATAATTTCATAAAATATCTCTAAGAACCTATCTACAATACATTTTTTCCAGATCTACCTTTGAGCAGAATATCATACTTGAAGGTATTCAAGTCTTACATATATTTTATAGATATATTGATTTAGGGAGATAAATGATAATATCAACAAAAATAATTTAAATATCACAACATTAAATAAATTAAAATAAAAATTGTAAAAGAATTTGAACCCTCCCAAATAACCTAATTCCTAATTATTTTATAAATTTTAAACTATACTAATTATCCAATGAAAACCTAGTTAAATCCATGAAAATCTTTAAAAAAAATTCTGTCCTGTAAAATGAATCACTATATCATTTAAATTATATCAGAAGATCCATATTTTCTGAATAATTAGTTTATTATGTATATATTAGGTTAAATTTTATCTTCAGATAATATTTTAATTCCAATACCTACATATTGAAACCATGTGTTTCAAGGATACATTTTTTATTATAAAACACTATGTATATCTATGGAACACATTAAATTATTTATTTTATTAAAATTTATTCTTCAGATTTAATTTATATTTCATCTCATATGATTTTACAAATCATCAAAATAATATGAAATCACATGTACTTGTTTTCACGCCGCATCAATATCATATTTTTGATATGCATATGATATTCCAAGATCTAAGTCAATCATAACGATACATTCTCATGAGTAAATATAATAAAAAACATAAAAACATATGCTTATGATGTATAATATAGTCTCATTACTTCCCTATTATTTGAAGAATATATTTCTAGCACATTTATAAGTTTTTTCCAACAAACTATTAGTTTAGATTGTGTTGGGGGGGGTTTCCATCCCCTGGAAAACGTGGAATCAGTTTCCTATCAAAAATACTTTTCATAGGGACTTATCCTATATTAATTACACTATAATACACAATGTTATATTATAATATTTATCTTTTTAGTTGTTCAATATAGATTATTTGTAAAATACATACATATTCTTATAAATTAGGAGAATATATCATCTTTCATATTATTTCAAATCCACTCACAGTATTCCTTGTATTCTCATGATGGAGTTTATTGTCATAAAAAACATAACATGCATGGAACATTAATAATTATTTATCTTATATATCATCTAAATGATTATCCAATATACCATGTTAGTATACTGGAAACATTCCAGCACATCACATATGGAGGTTATATGCTAGATGTGTATAGAAAAATCAATTTCTACCATTAATTTCATGATAATATAAAAATTGAAAATAATTTTTATAAATATTAATGAACTAAATAAAACAAATTAGATGATAATCAAACATGTTTTTTGGAAAAATTAATATAACCTCTTTTTATCACAACTCACTTTTAAAATAATTAACATTTCTTTGGATATATGCCCCATTTCACAACTCTAGACAACATTATATAAATAAAAATGAGGGATTCAGTTATTAATATTTTTTTCTCAATATCTCACCCTTGATGGGGTTGAGATTTTTATAACCCTTCTAATGAAGCACACATTCATCTTTATGGGGATACAACTATAATTTATCCCCAAGATAATTCCACCACCATTGATAAGGAATCAATATATTTATTCTCCTATTTTGATAATAGTTAATTATTTTTCCTAATATAAAAAAATATGAGTTGGAAGGATTCATCAATACATTTTTGGTAATCTATATAATTATTAGCCTACATTAACAATTCCTTTCGGAAATAATCAATAATAATGGAAATAATTTAAATAATTCTTACGTTATAGTATAAATATAAAATTACTACTCAATGCTTGAAAGGAGAAAATCATTATATGACATAAGAGTGATAAATTTTGTAATCCATGCACTCTATAATTCATTATGAATAAGAAATTAGATTTAATCATACATATTTGATTTATCAAATATTTATGCAAGGTGGGTTTGTAAAATCATACCTCATGTTATGATAAGTGTTGGGAAACATGTTTAGAGAAAACTAGGATTTATGATATTTTTTGAAATACCCATAAACCTCTTGTTCACTAATTTCTACCCACCATTTATATAAATCCAAAAATTTATTTTATTATCCACATAAATAGAATTTTAATGACCTATATTTTTAATTATATCCACTAATTATGTATCTTTACTCACATATTCAGAGGTACATAGAATTACATTCATGTTTGATGTATTTTTGAAAATTTTATTACATTTTGAGGTTTTCTTCAACATTAAATAACAATATATTTATCCATACAAATGGATATAGTTTTATGATCTACAAAAAAATTCTAGTAGATGATTTATTGACTAGTTTCATCCCCAACTTTTGATTAGTTAATTGATTAGTTGGGTACCCATTCATTTCCTTAGAAACATTAATAAGAATTTCCCAAATGATTTTACATGTGATAAGACTCCTCAATTACACCAAGGTTGGAATTAACTTCCTCATTGTAATTTAAAACTTTACTGTAGTTTTATTCTTATATTTTTTGAATATAATTTTTAAAATATGTTTATTTATTTGTGAAAAAATATACCTAATATCGAGATACCTATAAGGTTATTTAAATACTTCATTACATATTTTTCCCTTCTTGATTAATTTGTTTGATTCTATATATTTTTATAGTGGTATCTGAATCAATATTCTTAACATGGAATTTTTTATACACTCTATTTCATTTATAATTCCACCTATACTCTTATTGATTCTCTAATGGAATCATATTTCCCAAAATTTTCTATAATTATGCTACTCATGATTAATGTTCGTTGAGATTCTCAAATATTTATTTATTTTATTATAAACCATTAGACCCTAGGGTTTTCCCATATTAGGGGTATTATGATTGGAATAAGTCTAACCCTTTTAAAAATATTTACATCTATTATGATTCATCAATGGTTATATCAATATATCTCTCATATAAATACTCTTATTTATACTTTTAAGAAATTTATTGGTTTTGGTATCCAATGAAAAATTATACTTCTTATAATTTTTAATGAACAATGTTATTTTTATATAATATGAAAATAAATAGTTTTTGGGTATCTAAATTCATAAAATCAATGAAAAATCATCAGTATACATGGATTTTGTGGGCTATGAATTTATAATATCTTATTGATATTTGAGTAAACAAAACCTAATTTATTGGTGTTTATACAATATCCATTAAAATATATATTTAGAGGATCTAAAATAAGATTTATATTTATATTTATCATCAATATATTTTGAAGTGTATCTACTTAATAAATTAAAACTAAATTCATAATCATTCAGGCATATATTTAAAAAAGAAAAATGAATCTAAATATTTTATTTCTCTTTCTTAGTATTTATATTAATTTAACAATTATTATGTGATATTGTTAAAAAACAAAAATATTTCACATCTTTATTTACTCTATTTTAATTTAATTCATATATTTTTTGATTCACATATCCTTCCGTATTCTATTTTAAATATCTTCTAAAAATATAGTCGAAATATCATCCAAATTTTACTTCATTATGGAAATAAAAAATTTAAAATCCTTTATAATAATGTGATAAAAATTGAATCTTGAATATAACTCTATAAAATAAAAATTAAATATAAACACCTTAATAAAAATATAGAAGAACTCTTAGTACCACATGATGAAATTTAGAAAGAAGATGATATTTTTATTCATTTATTTTTATGAAATAAAATAATTATGATATTATATAGTAGTTTAAAAATAGATCCAATAATCAAAGACACTATCTGTATTTATAAAATAATATTCCCTGGGAGCATACCTCATACCTTATACATTGAACTAATAAGATAAACATTGATAAAAAATAATAAATAAATATCCTTTTGGTTCGTCCATTATTTGATACAACATGATGATCCAAAAAATATACATGCATATACATAAAGAAATATGGGTGAATTTGTTGTAAAATTAAAATATAAATACTTAACTAATTTTCCATTTACAAAAAACTAACTCTAGTTAGTTCATGAATTACTAAATAATAAAGGTAATATAGATGATAGAGATTAGATATAATGGATGTATGAAAGTAATCCACAAGACATAAAATATTGTAATGATCCAAAAATATTTTTATCATGTGTAATCTTCTATTGTGTTTCGCGAATAGGCCACACCCTGAGATTTTATGATATATTTATCTTAAAATAAATTTATTTTCTTTGATAACTTTTGATATACAGAAGCAAAAATCTAAATAAAACAAAATATAGTACACCATTATAACCTAGATGTTAAATTAGTGGAGTGAATATGAATAAACACATTTTCAAAATTATGTATAATGTTTATAGATAAATAAAATATATTCACAAATTAGTGATCAATTATTATAAAAGTCATTATATGCTTCAAAAATATATTTTTCCTCAAATTGATTTTAATTATTCCTAAGTGGAAATAATAAAAATTATTTTTCCCATTTTATAAAAATTATTTGAAAAAATAAACTTAATTTTTAAAATAATAATGTCAAAATTATATTCTAATTATTTTTAGAATTTTGTGAAAAGGTTTATTTTTTCATTGAATAATGAAAAGTTATAGTTTATATTCAAAAGTGTATTTTGTTTTCAAGAATTTACAAATTTTAATTTTGTTTTATAATGATTAAAAATAATAATTAGTTCATTTAAATTATTAATGATACAATTATTCTTATTTCAATAAATTTAATGTTAGTTTTTTATATAAAGGTTTTTAATACATAAAAAATATTTTTTCAGGAAAACCGATTTTTATATTATTTTGTTGGTTCAATTTAAAATTAAATCAATATACTACTGAGAATTTAATTTGATAAAATATTTTCCAAATTTTTAATAATTATTATTAATAGTATATAATAATTTTAATTTAATTTTTTATCACAATTATTACAAAAAAATTAAAATTTCATTATGACAGTTAAAGAAAAAATCGGTTTATTGGGGGGTGGGACCAAGAGGCAATAATGGGATCTTCAATTAAACATGTAATATTCTGGTAGTATGACCATATTTTATCCACAACCTGTACCAAAATCTAATATAAATAAAAATGAAAAAAAAATTCTTGAGTATGACTTTATTATATTTTAATTGTTTATCAAATTACAAGTGTGTCATCTCCCCCACATATAAAATAGAACCCCTATTTATGTTATTTACAAATATTTAATCCATATATCTCATAAAACCCATACCATAAATCTTCTAAAATTCTATATCTACAAATTATAGGTGTTGGTCTTATAAAAATACCATGCCAAGGGTCATTATGTATTGATTTAAAGCAGTCCTATCGAAGAAGAGGTAATCATCCTACTTGATCTATTTGATTTTATTTATTCTTTAAACTCATTTAAATGTATGATATTCATAATAAAATAATAAATTAAGTTTCCTAAATACTATTAAATGTTATAATGATTAGGAAGCCACCATTGTTCACTCAAATTTTCAAAAAATGGAAAGTGAAAGTATCTCTCAGGCGTACGTCGGGACTATCGCCTCCATGTAGCGATACAATTAATTTTACATTGCCATATTTAATTATTGATTATTAATATATATTTGATATTTCTATATACTATACTTTTTACATAATTTTTCTACTATAATTATTTTATCACATCACCTTTTTACCTTCTCATATGTTGGAAGATGATAATAATGATCTTGTATACATGTGGACTACCAACTACAAGAAGTCATGTGATATTTTTTTCATTTATAATTTAAATGGATGGTTATATGGATATATTTAATAAATATATATTATGTAATAATTATTATATAAATTTGAATTATTATTTACTATTATCTTATACCTTTCATTGAAAAATGAAAACAACATTCTTGTGAACATATGTTCTACCATCCCCATGAACAGTGTAATTCATTTTCATATATCATCCTTTTATGGATATATAAAATGAATATATATGATATTTATATCATTATTAAAATTTAATATATCATGTAGCTAGTATCAAAGTAAAAAATATAGGAATTACCAAAAAACATTTTGATAAAAAAACTGTTAACACTCGAAAATGATGATTTTAAAAAAGAATTATTAAAATATTTGTGTCAATATTTAATAAGTTTATCATATATGATATTATAAATATATAATTATCTATGGTATATAATTATTATAAATTTAAATTTTTTATACAGTAGTTTATGGTGCTTTCTATTTAATTTTAACTTGAGTTAAGGGATTTAGGTTACAAACTCATTGTTTGTCGATATTGTTTTTTTTCACATTTATAATGTTGAAATTTTATTACCTATGTTTCTATAATCCAATGAATTTTTTATCATAAAGTTATTTCTATAGATAACACATTTTCCTTCAAATTTTCTCTATTTTATAACTCAAGATTCTGAAATATGGTTTTTAAGGAAAACCATATTTATTTCTCTCTTAGATAGAAAATCTTGTTTCTTTAGTGTCCTTATTTTCTAAATAAATTTAAAGAATATTATTTTATATTTTGATATAATTATTTTATGTAATTTTTACCCATGATATATTTTTTACAATTTTATTTAAATGAAATCTTCTAGTAATTTTTCAAAGGAGTAAGTTTTGACTTTTTACTACAAATGTAAAAGGAGTCATTGTTTTAACATACACTGCATGAATGAAATTTATTTCTACCATGACCAATCAATACTTTGAATATTAATTTAAATGTTACCAATATTAATTTTAAAAACAATATTTTCCTTAATATATGGTAAATTTAGAGAATTTAAACAATTTATTTCAAATTGAAATGGTTATTTTCTTCAAGAAGTAATCTAAAGAACTTTTAATGAAAAATTTCAACTATGATAACATAATATGATGTTACTTATACTTTAATGGGAATATAATATAATGATATACTCATTATTATATCTCTGTATTGTTTTATAATTATGATTATGAGATGTTTATGAAACCCATTTATTTGTGCATGGGTTATGTTCTGATGAAATTTTGAAATGTTTATGAAACTTGTTTTCTTTCCCTAATTTATGATATGCGATGAATGATTTATAATATCTCTAAAAACATATAAATATATTATGATTATATGATTATTGGTTCTGTAATAATATATAACTTCAATTCATTATGTAAATACAGATATCAAATGAGAAAATAAGGACCAGAATGGCTGGGGAATCTAGTTCCGTAAGGAACTCTGTCCACAATGATATTTATAAGAGTGAACATTGACCAAGGATAAAAATTAATGGGGAGTGAACCCAATTTACTCTTATAGTATTAATATTGACCCTTTACTAAGGAAATAATTTTCTATACTTATATGAATTTGATAAACTTATATATTATTCAAATGTTATTCCCTCATGGATCATGTGATTTTCATTCATATATGATGAACTACTAAGATTTATTCCTTGACTCAATATTATGATCTATGATATGTCAGGTATGGTTATAAAATATGATGATTAAGTTATCATACAATTATTTTGATGTTATTATTAAGCGATCATTGATATCTACCTTGTTTACCCTTACATACCATCTAACTAACCTATTCTTATGTTTCCTTACCTCGATTTATGAAGAATGGTTTTATGTGTGATATGTCTAATAGGGGTACTAGTTATGATTAAATTAGTGGTATATAATGTAGATATCTCATTAAAACATTGTGTATACTTACACATTTCCAAAGTCACTAAAAATATATTATTATTGAATGGATTTTAATTTTTAGCATTGAATTTTCATCAAATAAGATGTAATATTTATGTATGAAAACTATAGGGTCAATATAGTTGTTATCATATAAAGTTTTAGTTACATTTAGAAACTAGGAAAAGAAAAATTTATTGAAAATACTTAGGATAATCCATTGTATAAGAGAATATTCTATGTAATGGTAAATAAAGGAGTTTGGTTTTCCTAGGAAAACATATCTATTTTGATAATAAACAGTAGTTGTGGTTTTGTAATAGATTCATCAAGGGGAAATAATATAAAAATAGTTGGTTGAGTATATATTGGCCATAATTCTGGAGCACGATAAGTGTTTCCATACTATGCACCTTGTTTAACACACCTAGGGTATATTATTGGGATAAATCACATTTTATTTTTAAACCATTATCAAGTATTTGAATATATTATATCCATAAATGACTTTAGTTAATCCTATGTTATTAAATATTAAAAAGAAGGTTTCATGATTTAGACATACTATACAAATATTTTCCTGATTAATTGATTGATCAATCTAATTAAGGATTCTTATTGGTCATGTTAAGTATTTTGGTATTAGAAAGGAATTGATGATATAGTGATAAATTTGAGGTGGTGAAAATTACACTCAAATATTGATGTATCATATTTTAGCATAGTTATATGAATTACCTTATATCCTGAAAACTCTCTAAGAATTAAAATTCTATCATTAATGAATAAATATTGAAATAATAGTGAAAACCCATAAAGATATGATGGTTGAATATCAAGTTTATGATTGTATCCAGTAATGGTTTTTTGGGAATGTGATTCCAAAAAATATCATTATTCTCCTAATAGTGTAATTTGATGTTCTATTAGACATATATGGGAATTAATTATACAAAGACTATATCAAATTTTGAGGAAGGGATGTCACATTTTATCTAAAACCATATTATTATCATCAATCAATGTGATGATAAATATGAACTTCCAATGAAAATTATATCCATTATACAAGTCATGATTCATATTAAAAATTTGTGTTTATATAATATGGTTTGATATAAACTCTATATCAAAGATATTCCTATTGTATACGAGTTTTTTTTTGATATTTTTCCAGAATATATTTTTAGTATTACTATGAATCGTGAATTTGAGTATTCAAAATAATTAAAACCTAATGCTAAACCTATTTCAAAGGATGTATATGAAATAGACCTAATTGATTTATAATAATTAAATAAGACAATGTAGGATAATCATGACAAGGTATTCCTTTAGACAAGTGCATCATCATTGGGTGAACCTATTCTTTTTTAAAAAGAAAGAAGGATTGATGTGACTTTTCATTGATTATCAGAAACTCAACAAGTTTGAAATAAATAATAAGTTTCCTCTTCCTCATATTGATGACTTTTTAAATCAATTACAAAGAGCTTAAAATTTTCCATGATTTACCTTCATCCTTGATACTATCAGTTGAGGGTCAAAAGTAAAGACATACTAAAGATAACATTCCATTCAATATATAGACACTATTAATTTATAGTGATTCCCTTTGGTCTTACTAATTCCCTCACAATATTCATGGGTATAACATGTAGTCTTTAGAGATAAACTTGATCAGTTTATAGTAGTCTTTATATATGATATTATTATATATTCCCAGAGTATGTAAGAACTTAAAGATCACTTGAGGATTGTACTAAATACCCTTAATAGAAAATAAGTTTTACTAAAAATTTATGAAGTATGAATTTTTGATATAAATAGTTGAAATTTTTGGTAATATAATCTCTAGATAAGGTATATGGGGGAATCCAACAAAGAAATATTTTATTTAATGTTTTTCCATAAAAACCACTTTGACAGAGATCCATAATTTTATTTTTTTGGATATTTGTTGTTGATGCTTTGTCAAAAGTTTGTCAAAGCTATCCAATCCACCAATTATGTTAACTCATAAGGGATTCAAGTTCCATTGGATAGATAATTGTGAAAAATATTTAAATGAACCAAAGAGAAGGTTAGTCAGTTCACCTATGATTACACTACCCGAAAGTGGAGAAGGGGTTTTATGTTTAATGATACATTAAATAATGGACTGGGATGAATCCTAACAAAGAATTATATAGTGATAGATTATGACTGACAATAATTGAAAGTTCATGAGGAAATTTACCCAAAACATGATTTGGAGTTTTTTGTTGTAATGTTATTTTTAATAATATAATAGTATTATATTTATGGAGAAATTTTTAAAAAATATAATGATCATAAAAGTTTAAAGTATGTATTCACTCAGAAAGAGTTGAATATGAACCAGATAAGATTTTTGGAGTTGATTAAAGATTACGACTGCCTAATAAATTACCACCCATGAAAAGTAGACACGGTGGACTATTCTTTGAGTAAAAATGATCAAGATATCTTATCTATTATAAGGATAAAAAAAGATATAATATTTTTTTTATTTGCAAAGGATAGATACAAAACTCTTGAAGAATGGTGGGAAAAATTATCATTATTAAATGAGTGTTCAACCAACTATCTAAGTTAATATTAAATAGGCACACACACAAAAGATTAAAATCCGTAATATAATATGATATTTTTTTTCTGGTCAACCTTTATTATAATAGAATGATAAGGTTTTTGAACTAATTATGTGTTCAATCAATACCATACATGAATATGGGATTGTTGGATGAGGTTGGTTGTTTATTTTTCTATATACATCTTGGATGTATGAAGAAGTGAAAAGATATAAAATATAATATTGGTGGGATAACATGAAAGGAGATATCACAGAGTATGTCTCTTGGTGCTTTGTTTGTAAAAAAGTTAAGTATGAGAGATATAAATCTAATGGGATGTTATAATTATTACCCTTACCAGAATGGAAGTGGGAAAATGTCACCATGGATTTCTTCATTAGAATCCACAAAAATTATAAAGGTCATAATGTTATTTTGGTTATAGTCAATATCCATATGAAGTTAAAAAAAAATTATTTATATCAAAAACGATTTATCTTTTGATCATCTTACCAGAATATATGTTAAAAAAGTGGTAAGGATTCATGGATTAACACATTCAATTATATAAAATTCAGATCCTAGGTTTAACTGAAAGTTATGGTGATGTCTTTAGAAAGATTCAGTTTATGATTTGTGTTTGAATACTTCTAATCATGCTAATATAGATGATCAATATAATACAACCATTAAAACCAAAGAGGATTTTCTGAGGTCATTTCCAATGGATTTTAAGGTGGTTTGCATCAATTTTTTATTTTAATTGGGGGTTTATACAATAATATAATTCACTCAAGCATTCATATAGATCCTTATGAGTCCATAAATAGAAATAAGTGTAAAACTATAACATGATGGGATATATTTATATAAAGAAAACTATGAGGACATAAGTAAACTGATGAAATGAAAGATAATCTTAGAGCCATTAAGTATCACATCATGGATTCTCAGAGTCATTAGAAAAGTTAAATTAAAAATCGCTTACAAAATATAGAATTTAAAGTTTTTTAGAATGTATTGAAATTAATTTCTCCATTTAATAAGCTTATGAGAGTTATAAATAAGGGAAAGATAAGACCTAGGTATATTATATACTTATAGATTATTTATTTAGTTGGGATTGTACCTTATTTCTTGGAACTTTCACCAAACCCCTATTAGGTTCAAAATGCATTCCAATTATATATTGCAATAAAGTATATACTTGATCCTTTATAAGTACTCAAATAAGTGATTGTACTGCTAGATCATGGTTTTTCTTATGAATAACAACTGTTAGAAATAATGGATATTATAGATACAATTTAATGGAATAATACTACTCACCTGGTTAATGTTTTATAGAGGAGTTAAAAATTATATAAATATTTTTAGGAACCGATGGATGTGATGAAATATGGAAATAAATATTTGTTTTTTTACTTAAGTTACTGAATTTCATGGGAAAATTTCATTTTATTTGGGGGGGGGGGTAGAATGCAACACCCTATGATTTTATTATGTTTTTCCTATCAAATAAATTAAATTTATTCGTTATCTTGTGATACACACAAAACCAAGTATAAATAAACCATAATTAATTATACCGTTATATCCTAGAAATTAAATTGATTGATTTATTATGAATAAAAAATTATTAAAACTATGTATAAAGGATTTATATAAATTAAATATATTGGTAAATAAGTACGTAATATTTAGTAAATTGTTTATTTTCTTCAAAAATACAAATTTATACAAACATTATTTTTAATACATTCTGTTAGAATATAAAATAATTTATTTTTGAAACTTTGAAAAAGTGTATTATATAAAAATAACTATTTTTTAAATAATAATATAAAAATTATCTTATATTTAATTTTTGATAATTTTTGAAGATTTATTTTTCACTGAAGAATGAAATATATTGATTTTTAATTAAAATTGTTTTTCTTATTTCAAGAATCTAAATTTTTTTATTCTATTTTAAATTGATTTAAAATTAAAATCGGTTCATTTATATTATTATTAATCCAATTAAGTTCATTTGAATAAATTTTATGATGTATTTGTTTTTTCAAAAAACTTTTTATACTTAAGAATGTTTTTTAGAAAAACTGCTTTTCTTCACATTATGCGGGTTTACTTTTAAATTTAATTATTAAAATTGTGTTAATTGTATAATGTTCTGGGATATATATATATATATATATATATATTTATATTACAACTGAAACTGTTAATATTCATTTAATTAAATAAAAAATACACCTAAGTACCATAATGTGTTGTTTCTATGGAAACTGGGATATATAAACAACAAGTTCACATGTGAACTACATTATCAAAAACTATGTTCTTTATAATTAGGGTACTTATTAAGAATACCTTACATAATAAATTTATTTATAAATCACAGAATTAAGCATAAAAAATGATGTGATTAGATTCTCAGTAACTGTAAAAAAGAAGATATCAACATAACACGAGCATTTAGGTATGGGAACATGAGTGTAACATTTGAAAACCATACCCTGCAATTCATAGATTTTAAACATGAGTAATGGAATGCATATTGTTTTTTCAAAATACATTTAGTCATAATAAAATTGAATAACATGAGAACTGGTAATATAAAATTGGCATAAGACATAATTTTTTTAGCATACACAGTAATATAGAAAATTGTATATCAAGACTACCCAACAAGACATTCATAACATGTTAGGCATGGGATATCCACCAGTGACCCTATTTCAAGCTTGGAATAACCCCTCAAGTGCACTATTTTGGTATTGGGATAACCTCACATGTACCCTCTATTTCAATATTTGGATAACCTCCTGTGTACCCTCTTTTTTCGAGCTTGGGATAACCTCCCATGTACTCGCATTTTTAGGCTTGGGATAACCTATTGTGTACCATTTGATATCATAGAACATTAATAATTACCCAATGTATTGGTGGGAGATATATTTCCCACAAAACACATAATCGATAATTTTTTTTATTCCAAGAGATTATGAAACATTCATCATATCATAACACATATAAATTAAATTTGTTTCATAAACATTTCATCATAGCACATTCCATAGATATAAAATGGGTTTCATATTAATATCATCAATCCAACAAAGCATAACCCATGAAAAATGAATGGGATTCATAAAATATATTCATAATAATCATTAAACATCCATTTAAATTAAAATTAGTGTAATTAGATCTTATCCCAAGTGAAACAAAAAAAAGGGTTGTTGTCATTGACGAATAGATATTCCCTAAAAATATCATTAAATCATTATTTGGGAAAATAATCTTTCTAATTTGAATAATGTTCACAAAAATGTAAAAATTACTCATAAATTAAAGAAATAATTTATTCTAAAATAGCCTTGGAAAATTTTTATAGAAAATTTAATTCCTTGAGAAGTCATGATAGCAGAAAATATCATTCATTCTATACACGTTAATCGAAGATTCCATTCAAATTTATGGAAAAAGTCAAAAGAATATTATTTTGAAATTTTCAAGAATATTAATTTTAAACCATTTTTCAATGATTAAAACGTGGTTAAAATATATTTATGAAATCATTGGATAATTTCAAAATATTTCTTTAAATCATTTTTAGAAAACACTAACATTGAAGAAAAATGATGTTCAACGGAAGAGAGAAAAATGTTGATTTTTCTTAGAAAGAGTCATTTTGGACCCTTTAGTATGTAAATATGGTAAAATGAAGGAAATTTTTTTATTATAATGAAATAAACACAGGATAATAAATTTAATTGGTTTATTCATAGATATATAAAAATATTTCATCATTTTAAGTATAATCATCAATAAACCCGATAAAACCAAGGATTGTAACATCAAACCCTTACCACTTTGGTATCTTTTGAATTGTAAGACCCAGGAAATAAATAAACTTATATGGAAATATCAATCCCAATAATTTTCATAAGTATCATCATAAAATAAATTCATGGGAAAAATATACACCGCACAAAAGAGACAACTGGTGAATATGGTATGTATCCAATAGAAATAAAAATGAGATGAAAATCACTTACCTTAATTATCAAATTCAATCATAAAAATTTAAACATAATATATAATAAATACTAGTTTTTTATAAATATATTATCGAACCATAATCATATGAATCATTCTATATAATATTTACTTATATCATTTTATCACCCTTTTATTAACAATTCCTAATTAAAATCATTATTTCAGGTGATAACTGCTTCATCTTTCAAGTATGTTTTTGTTTGGAAGACTTAGTTTATATAATTTTATCATGGTTAAATTGTCTAAAAAATGTTAAACATGACATAAATATAATATAAATTCACTATATACATATTTATTATTATTCCTAAAATTTATATATAGAAAAAATAAATTACACCATTTATGGAGACGGTAGGTCATACATACGCATGCACGCCATTTCCATTTTCTCAAAATATAGAATAAAAGGATGGAAAATAATATATCACATTTTTAGATTAATTATGATTCTATATATATATCACAAAAATTCATTAATGTTTTCCTTATTACCATACGTGTAAAGCATAAGTGAAAAAAATCACATTACTTCATGAGGCGTTAGTCCGCCGTACAAATGAGAGACATTATCATATTCCTATAGAAATGGAATTAAGAATTTGTATGTGATATAATAATAATTATTTTAAATTATTTCATTAATTTCATATAAATATTTTAAATTCATCATTTTATCCAACCGTGATAGGTGGTGATGGAAAACAATTTAAATCGATTCGTGAGGTGGTATTCCATTGTTCACACGATCGACTGATTCGTTTCCCATTTGATGGAAGATAAGATGGATATGGGTTGTACCATTAAAATAATAACACACACACACATATATATATATGCATTATATACTGTTTTTATTATATCATAATATTTTAAAAATATTTTAAGGAGGTTGAGGAAGAAAAAAAATAAAAAGCCCGGTTAAGTATGATACAAAATTTTCATACAACCTACTTAGATTAGCACTAAAATACTTCTTAGTACAAGTTAATAATATAAATAAGGCCTATAAGGTATTTGGAGGTAATTAAAAATTTTATTTGGGTAGGTATTGGCTGAACCAATGGATTTTGGAAGTGTAATGAGGAGAGGATAATGGTTTCATTTTATAAGTAGGGGAGAGGACACACATGGAGTTTT
Organism: Viscum album; assembly: GCA_963277665.1. NCBI lineage: Eukaryota > Viridiplantae > Streptophyta > Magnoliopsida > Santalales > Viscaceae > Viscum > Viscum album. The sequence goes on from OY728145.1 coordinate 488,835,595, forward strand.
TTAAAAGAAAAAGGTGTACCCCTATTTTAAACATGTAAAAGGATCCAAAAATTGATATTTATACAACATTAGATGATATAATGTCTATATATTTCCATAAAATGGTATTTTTAAAATTATTTAAGTAATTTTACCCATTATCTTTATAGTTTAATCCTCTGTAAACCCATTATAACCATAACCCCAATAATTATTTTTTAATATTGTTACTAGTGATTATGACCAAAATTTATTTTACCTTATTATATAATTTAAATTATTCTAATTTAAAAATATTAAATCCATTTTCATAAATAACATTCACATAATTTTAAAATTTTAATTTAAAATTAAACCCAAATATGCAATGAAAAAGCAGCTTTCCAATGGGAATATTTTCATAACTTTATAAAGTTTAAACATAAAAACTCAACATGAATTTTCTTCTAATTGAACTAAATTTGTTTTATAATAACATAATAAAAGTAATATTACTTTTTAAATTTGTTTGAAAAATTAAACATAATTAATGTTTTTAATGAAAAGGTTGTCTTTATTTAAAATTAGTCTTTTTCACTATTCATCTAAACATTAGTCTTTTGAGAAAATTTAAAAAAATTCATCCAAAGATAATGTTGAAATTTTTATTCTAAAAATGAATTGTAATTTATAATTTAATGTTTCTAAATGTTTTACAAATTATTTTTAATATTTTTTCCTAAAAAGAAACAAAAAACCTTTTTCTGAAAAAAAACTATTTTTGAAGCATATAATGAATTTAATAAAAATTATGAAATTATTTATAAATATATTTTAATTATCTAAAACCAAGATACTTAATTATAAACATGTTTTAATTCATATTTATACCTCTTAATTTAATATATATTTCATAATAGTCATGTTTAAATAATAATATTAATAGTATATCACAGTTGATTAAAACTCAATGCAGTGTGAAATACAAGCTATAAAAAGAATTAAATTTATTCAAAAAAAATATTTCATAAAATATTTGGGTGTGAAATTATTTCCCCCTTAAAATAAATTTCACCCTCAAAATTCCATCACCCTAATACCAATAAATGATGATTCTGTTTCATAATTATATCATTTAGTTCCCATGTAACTTCATCTAGTCGGTGGGTTTTCCACAGAACCACGACCAAGTAAGAGGTCTTGTTTCATAGAAATCTCTCACTATGATCCAAAATCTCCCCAGGTTATTCATTATAGGAAAGATCATGATCTAGTGGTATGACTTTTGAGTCCATTACTATGAAGGATTAGGTATATACTTCCTCAAGAGAGATATGTGGAACACTATATATACTTGAGAGTGGTTCAGTGGAAGTGCCAAGTGATACGAAATTATCCCTAATTGATTAAGAATATTGAATGTTAAAATATTTATATGGGTAAACATTATTTAATATTTGATCTTATAACCTTCTTCCATAGTTAAATTTTTAGGAAATTTTTCTCACCAAATTAAAATTCAAGATTATATTGATGATTATCGGCATAATGTTTTTATCAACTCTATACTACCTTGATGTACTATTGATTGAATATGTAATTACCTTCCATTTCCGTATCTATATTAAGTCCCAATAGTTTTTTTCCAAAACTACATCCAGATAAGTTTTATTTCTACCCCAATTTTCATAGGGGGATTTATAAGGAGACGTCTAAAATCTCAAGTGAAATCTTTTGTTGTAAGGAAATTCAACAAGGGGAAGGTGTTGATACCAACCGAAATTGAAATATAGTGAAAAATGTAGAAACATATTCTCTAGGGTTTTAATTTTTCTCTTAGAATGATGATCTTTGTGAGGATGATACGTAGTATTGAAACTTAGGACTGTATGTAGGTCCTCTTGAATATTTCTACAGAACATCAAGGTAAACCGTGAATCCTGATATGATATAGTATAATGTGGCACTCTATGAAACCTTACAACTTAATTAATTTATATCCTTTCAAGATGATCTAGATAGAAATGTTATCTAATATAAATAAGTGTACCAACTTTTTATGGTGATTGACAATAGCACATCTAACATTATTACCTTTTAATATTTTTGGGAGTCCAAAGATAAAATATATGGAAATGTTTTCCTATTTCTATTCTGGTATGGGTAATGCTTGTAACATAAACTTAGAATTTTGTCTCTAAGATTTATATTAGGACACACTAAGACTGGGATACAAACTGTATAATATTTCTCATCAAGCCATACCACCAAAAACACTCTTTCATGTATCTATGTATCTTTATAATTCTAGGATGAATATATAATGAATAAATATTAGCTTCCTGTTATAGCTCCTTATTAAAATATAGTATGTTTATAACACCTACATGGTTCTCGAACCTTGTCATTCCATCAAGATCAAGGGTAAACTCAAGAAAATTTTTCACCTTCTATTATATCTATGCATCTTCCTTTTGTACCAATTTTTTCTTATCATGGATAGATAGTTAAAAATACAGTTTAGAAAGAAAATATATCTCCCCTTTCTTCAATATTTCATCTTCCATAATTTTTAAATCCATAAATATTGGATCTTTTGTGATCATAATCATAGATAATCTAGTATGATCCTTTCAACTAATAGTATCTATCAACTTGTTCTCTTTCATAGGGTGGTATTGTATTGAACATTCATAATAATTAATCATCTCTGACCATATTATATGGTACATGTTCACATCTTTTGGTGTTAATACATACATTAAACTCTTATGTTGAGTATGTATATCAATACTTTCTCAATATAAATAATGCCTCTAAATTGTTAACATAAAAACTACAATAGCTAACTCCAAATCATGAGTTGGGTATTTCTTTATTATGAACCTTCAATTGTGGGGAGACATATTCTATCACCATGTTGTAACGTCCCATCCTAGATGGAACTAAGTTAGTTCCATGAGATTTTTCACCACCTGGCATAAAGTGTGCATCCTCATATATCAAAGCCTACTAACTAGTATCGAGGGCCAAGGGTTTGATAGTGGGTATACTATGCCCTCATATTAGAGTTAGAAAAAAACATTAATAATAAGATAAAATCCATAAAAGTAATCAATTGTTTTAATGAAATAATAAATGAACTGAAATATGTAAATGTTATAATAATAAATGAAATGATGTAAAAGTCTAAATGACCAAGTCATACATTGAATTATCATCACCCATTAGGATAACCAAACATATAAAATAGTAAATAAAAGAATCAAAAATAAAATAATAATTATTTACTACTATCGATGATCCAAACCAACTACCTATGCTCCATGAAATTTTTTATACATCTTGTTCGATTGATCTCAGGTCTTAGGCCAAACTTCTTCCTACATCCAAGTGAATTTCTACTTAGGTACCCTGATGCATTGGTGTCTTGAGTGGGGTGTGAGTACCTAAATCATTAGGGAACAACCAAAATGGTTCTATACATAGATTGTAATATGATGTGTATGTATATGTGTGGTTCTCACTAAGATAACATTAATAATAATAACAATTACTTGAAATAAACTGAAAGACAAGGTCGTATAAGACATGGGAAAGGAAAGTGATCAATCTAGACAAGACACAAATGGAAAGTGGGGTCATCATCTATATATATTTATATGTAAATATATATTCCCACATATATATATATATATGTGTGTGTGTGTGTGTGTGTGTGTCTAGAGACAAGTAAAATGAATCAAACTGTAGCCGATACTTGGGACCGTAATCTTGTTCATATGGTCATCTAGTGAAAACTGGATGGAGTTGGATGTCACACCACACAAAACATATATAATTAGGTCTATACTTGGGTTAATAATCTTAATAAATGATACCTACTTCACCCAGTGTTGGAAATATTTCTAAGAAATCTGTATCACCATAAGGGGATACATATTCAAATACTATGTTAACCCGCACTCTCCTCCAATTACTATAATGAAGGATACCCTCTATCTATGGAAAATCCTATAAATATGGAACTAAATAACCTATAGCCTATTTTGGATTTATCAATTTTCATAACTCTAAGGGTCGTGAACCAGGGCCATTGGCCTAGACATCCTCTTCAAGTCCATGAAGTACATCCATAGAAAAATCAATATAATGCATGCCTAATAATGACATGACCCAATGCCATTATCCAAGGTGCCCTCTTTGAGTACATAGAGAATATACATAAAAACTTGGTATAATATTTTCTTAATAGGGTTATGACCCATGGGTATGAACAAAGGCATCCTCTTTGAGTCATTCATGAATATCTATTGAAAACATAGTATATAGTTTTATACTTATAGGCATTATCAATGACATAATGAAATTTCCCTCATTGGTGATATATCGTGATATCCATATATATAAATAAGGATCATAATTCAGATCCTAGGAAGTACCTATATGGATCCCAATCATGTACCAAATCACATCAGGCTCATTGGCCAAAATCCAAAAAGTAGATCTAGTAATCAAAACTAAATTAGTATCAACTAAGTGAAAGAATAAAGAAAGGTGTGAGTGTGGACCAACACCCAACCCACCACTAATATCAAAACCTCATGTGATTCCATGATCAGTATAGGTTCTAAGGTAAAACTTGCAACCATATCTATCCAAACCCTGAATGCACTAGCTCAAGGTAATTCTCACATTAGATAACCCACTAGGTCCCTCATGTGAAAAATAAATACTAGAGTGGAATTATACTAGGTATCCTCTAAGTAAAATAATAAATAGAGGAATCTCACAAGGGACCCTTCGTGTTAGTGATAAGTTCAAGAATGATGCTAGCACACAAGGTTTGGTAGTGGCCCTCATAATTCATCACTTTAGTTACAAAATTAAATAATTTTACCTAACAGTTAATTAGGGTAAATATTAATAGGGGAATTTCCCTCATGGTAATGTTTCAAACATATACATACTATATAAAAATGCATAAATACTCTAGGGTAGGTGCATCAGACCACCTATATTAAAGAATATCCCAATTTATTTTCCAAAGGCTAGTAGTAGCTTCTAAGGAATTTCTAAGATCAACAGAGTCATGTTGTGTCCAATTTGAGAGAAAAAACAATATAAAAAATTAATTATGACAATATTATAATTATTTATTTTGAAGAATTTTTTTATTTTAAATAGGAATAAATCCCAAAGTTCTACTGGCTACTGCCTTCACATCAAAATGGGGAACAAACACACTCTAACATTCCACAAAATGAATCGAACCTCAAGCTAGTAACGAGACCCCATAATGTTCATAAAAACCCGTTAAACAAATTTAATTAGGGATATAATTCTTTATAAATTCAACATGCTGACATATCTTGAAAAAATAACATACAGTGAAGTGAAGATAACCTATTGAGTTATCCTCTTCCTTTTAAGAGTTAAAGCCACTACATCAATGTATGATTCCATTATGCTATAGTGGAATTAGGAATTAAAATCCCTAACTAGTCGAACCAGAGTTAGTGGAAGGAGGAAAAGAATACCAACGAGGCTAAATGAGTCGATGATTTAACTCAAGGTTTCCAATTCACCAAACGAAATCTTATTATGACAAATAATATCGAATAACTCCCATGAAGGAAGGTAGAATGAGGCAAGTGCGCATGAAGGAGAATGTGAGAGGAAAAAGGGTTTTACCATCCTTAAGACCTTAGAGGAAAAGGTTATTTTCTCTTTTTAAGTGAGTTTCATAGTTGAAAAAACCATGTACCAACCCTGAACCTCTACTATTTGAGGCACACTTCACCTTGCATGGTAGCAGTGCATGGTTAATCATGTATTCGTGCAACCATGAGCCTTGATAGTTTGAGGAACACTACGCTTCATTTGGTTACAATGCACTGTTAGTCAAACCATGCACCAACTGTGTGTCATGTCTATAAAAAATTATAGAACCCCTACACAGTTTCCACTATCCTACCACACAATTTCTAAAACCATAATCCCGTAAAAAATGAATTACATAGTTAGGTCTCTTGGTTATCATTGACCATGCACCAATCGTGCTCTATGATCTGAACCAATCCAAAACATCGGTTTTGGGCCTTGAACCCCCAAGACACTCCCTAAACATCCTAGCTACAAACCAAACCTAATTCTAAATTTAAAAACATTATTATCAGGCATTCAAATATTGAAATTCCTATTTGAATATCTGATCAAGATTTTACCTATCCTATAAATGAAAATTCAAAAACCTTTGAAAAGTTACAAATCATAAAAACATGAGGACTTATAGCCTCCTCACCTTAAAACCTATCATTTTTAAGAATCCTTAGTGGGAAAAAAATTAAAATGTCAACAAAACTGGTTCATGATATCGATTTAAATGACTACATTGCTTTCATACACACTCAAGAAAGTTGAAAACCTCTTTAATCACATGAATCCAAACCTTCCAAAACACGAGCCGATGCTCATAACTACTAATGAAACATCAATAAAATTCTTAATAAATCCAATTTAATATGAGAAATTACTATGCCATATTCTCCTTCATCTTCCAACACCAATAATATATTCTTACATTAAATGAAAAACATTGAACCATGGTACTTCTAATATTTGAATTGCTTATCAAAACACACCCATAGAATCCAAATGATGATCTAGAAACATTTTTGAACATGAATAATCTGATCACACATGAGGGTACTACCCTCAATCCTTGAATAGATCTAATAGTGAAATTCCAATCGACCAAGAACTACCTAGTTGTGTTGAATTTTTCTTAAAAAGCATTGGCAGACCCTTTCAGTATGCTATCTCAACCCCACAACATGACTAATGTATTTCATTACCAACCTCATAGAAATATGCATAATAGTTCAAGGAGAACCCCATATGAATAAATATTCTAAAAAATTCTATAATCAACAATCTAAAGTGGCCTATAAACTTGAATATCGAGGCTTTTTTTAAGGCACATTGTGATTGTCGCTAAGAAGGATCATCAATATCTGCAATCAACTCAGTGTGGAATTTCCTATGAAAACCATACCCTATCCATTCTGTCACTACAAAAAAAATCCAAAAACATACCTAGATTTCACCATGTAACCCAATAATACATAGATACATTTCTTTAATGGAATACAGGAGCCAAAAATATCGTGTAATGACCGATCTTAAGATCCCACGACCCATATCACATGAGGGTCTCCCACTAGTGAATAATGGCCCGATCCCCACCTTAAGAGTATTTATGTCACATGTATATAAAAATAGAACCTGATCATGACAACCTATTCCCTATCCCTCCCAGACATAACTACTAGCATGGCTTAGAACCCGCTTATCCCAAGCGTTAAAGTAATGGCCACCCCCAACTCGTTCCCGATTCTCGAGAAAAATTTCCACAACCCTTTTCAAAATTAAAAAAAATGAGGGTCACCACCCTCTAAGGTAGAATAGTGTAACACAAAATTTTTTTCTTAATTTTAATCCAATACACGAGCTCACTACCTAGGAGTATTTCATCCAACTACAAATGATACATAGGTAGCCCGATGTGTAGCAGACACTCTCTCATTGAACTCAAGAAGATGTTTAGATGTTGTGCATGATCACCTCTATCTAATAGTGCACTATGATTCTATTGATAGTAATATATTACTCCTCCAATCCATGATCATATATAAATATGATGTAATTTCCTTTAGACAACCCTTGAAACCACATCTCTCAATAATGTGTATCTATGTCAAACTATGGGTCAACCTACCCATGAAACCGGATCCATTATTAATGTCTCCTATACCATAGAGGGAAATATATCACTTTATCACCACTCCTGGGAAACCATTAAAGAAAAAATTATATGAAACCACCAGTCCTGATCTTTAACATGGCCACCCACCAATTTAAAATTTAAATTGTATAATTCGTAACCAATGCATACCATTATCACCAGAGTCACACTCCCTCGAATCATCCATTATAGGGACAACATAAACACACTACATGGAAAGTCAGTATCATTAAACTAGAAGCTCAATTGAAACTCCTCTTTAAAATAATCACCTCAAGCATTCCATGATTTATTGCAAGAATACCTATCACAAGAAGTCATTATAACCATGAGAATCTACCAATTCTACAACAAACAACAAAAAAGAACCCATTTTTCTATAGGTTGAGGAACTCAAATAGTCATATTCATCAAACTAAGTATCAAAACAAAATAACCCTAAGTGATTTATAAAAAAATGGATTATCATGCCAATACCATAAAACTCAATCACCTAATGTGCATCAGTCTTAGAAAAAGTGCACAACCAAGATCACTACCTAGAATGAATTCATAAACCTGTGCCAACCTCACTCATAGGTTTCCCTTTATAAAAATAAAAGATCATACTAAAAGGGCCTAAAACAAAACCTAAGGCCTCTGGTTCACCGACATAGACATACTAATTAGGTATCACGATAGGTTTTCTAGGTCTTACCACTTGGCCCAAGGTCAAACCTCCCCAAGGAAACATCTCATGAGGCATCATCCACTCACATGTCTCAGTGTAAGGCTTATAATGTGCTAGTTGAAAATATCATTGAAAGTGGTAAAGAAAATGTTGACTTATGATGGTAATTTCTTTTCAAGCATCAGCATAATATGCTTCTAATACTTTTTGAGCATCCTCGTAATGGACAAACCCCTGGAGTACCATTATATAAAATATAAAAAAATGATAAACTCACACTCATCAAGTATCTTTATATGGTAACACCCCCTCGAGGTCTAGTATACTAAAAATATTTAGGTACATATTGGAATGGTACACAATGAACCAACTAGATCTCTGTAAATAAAAAGATACACCAATATATGGTTTACTACAAAATCATTACCAACTGATGTCAACCTATAAGGGTAAAAAATACTCACTCAATTCAGTTATGAGAATTCAATTCCAAGCTATGTGGGAAAATATTTCGTTGGTTGTTACTGACACTTCAAATAATAAAACCTATGAAACAAAAACCTATAAGGGTTCCAATAATTGTGCACCATGTTCCATTTAAACATAATTGGGTCATTCCCCCCCCCATGCATGAGGATTGATTCATCGACCTCATCATTAAATATCTCATTGTGGGTCCACATAACCCTTCATTAAAAGGAAATATATACAAGCCGGCTCAATTGAGTACAGTTAAACTAAGAACATATATGTGAAAATCCATTTATGTATTTTCTAATACTAAAAACAATTTTCTTCTATCATCAGTAAAATCACAAAACATGAGACCTATAACATGGGAATCCTATGTGAAAAATATTAATCAAGCGGTGCATCTTTCATTTGTTGGCCAAGAGTCATAATCATTCAATAGTCTCTTTATAATGTAAAAGAGCCTAAAAATCCATAAATAATCATAAAATCTACACAACATGTGTGTTGCCATCAGAACACACATCCATGTAATTCACTTAATTCGTCCATGAATGATACTGGAGCATAGATCATTCCACAAGCTTTCATTTTACTGGTCGTGGAGCCCAAACAGAGTTACAGATCAAAAGTTAAGGCTGTTCGAATTCAGGGTGCTGGAAATGGCCATCTGGGGTGATTTTGGGGAAAAGTAGGATTTTGTGTGCAAGATTTGAAATATTGTGCACAATATTGAGAGTTTTTCATGGAAGAAGTGAAATATTTCATGCAAGAATGGATGTTTTACACGAATGTATGGAATCTAATGCGTAACAATAAAATCTTTCACGCAACATGTTGCGCAAAACATTAACGCGACAAATGAGATGCCATCTTCTACCTAGGCTACCCGAAAAATGTCTAAGGAAGGTGCACACAAGAGGAGCATCAGTGCACTATATTACTCCATGCCAAAGGTGACATCAAAATCTCCTTTGCACGTGTGCCTGCAATAGGTTGTGCAGAAAACAACTTGCATGTGCGGAAGTTTACGCACAACACCTTGCGCCGAAAATGACTTGCGCACGTGGAATATTACACGCAACCGCTCCTGGGTTCACCGATAAATAAAAGTGCATCCCCCACCCCTCAAGGGGGGGGGGGGGATCTAGAGGTTGGTCTCCACTCTTCTATGCTCAAGACCGCCTCTTCTACACCCACACGGAGGAATGGAATACTCCATGTGGGATCTTGAGTGACAGGTCCCATATGGGTACGCTTTCACGTGGGCCTACAATAGTTTGATCCTCACCTGACATATTTTTTGCCTAAGTCATATGCATGAAAGATTCTGTACTTGCACACAAAACTTCCAATCTTGCGCATATGAATCTGTGCTTGCGTGCAAAACATCCAATATCATGCGCATGATTTCTATCTTGCCCGCAATAGTACCAAGGTGCTAAATCATGAACACACCTATGTTGTATCCCTTCCATCTTGCACGCAGCCCTCCCCTTTTGCACTCAACCCTACCCTCAGGCGCACAAACCTTCCATCTTGCAAACAGACCTTCCCTATTGCGCGCAATCCTTCCATCTTTTCTACTATCACTAACCCCACCATGAAAAATGGAGAGTCACACCACAAACTTTTCAAGATGAGACATCGGCAATTTCCACTGCGCCCTTATGTGAAACCACCTTCCACCTATGGGATACCATGATTTGAGATAATCCTCCGCACACCAAGAAACAACTTAAGTAAGCATATTCCTCTTGGTTTGTTTCCTACGTTGTGAGTTCATATTCTTATCATCAATTCCCGCCGAGTACCTTGAGTTGAACCATTCCTCAAGCAACTCATCCGAACCCCATCACTTGACTCTTATGCCAGGTTGAACCAGAAAGGGATGCACTTGCGTAAGTCCCAACACCAACCATTACTAGGTAACTTATGCCTAATATTCCTATCTACATGAATGTAAACTGTAGTACTCCATATGTGACAAATATAGGATGCCTCTTGGTCCAAATAAGAGATGCCTTATGTGCCATGCATAGGATGCCTAATAGTCCTATCTATATGACTATAAACTATAGTGTTCCCTATTATTCAAACATAGGATTCCTCTTGACCCAAACAATAGATGCCTTATGCGTCATGCATAATATGTCAATAGTCCTCTCTACATGACTAAAAATTTTAGTGCACCCTATTATTCAATAATAGGATGCCTCTTGTACCAAATAAAAGATTCCATATGCTCTGACCATAAGATTTCAACAGTCCTCTCTACATAACTATAAACTATAGTACACCCTATTATTCAATAATAGGATGCCTCTTATTCCAAATTAGAGATGCCTTATGTGCCAAGCATAAGATGCCAACAGTCCTCTCTACATGACTATAAACTGTAGTGCACCCTATGTTCAAAATATAGGACGCCTCTTGCTCTAGATGAGAGATTCCTTATGCTCCGAGCATAAGATGCCAACAATCCTCTCCATATTACTATAAACTGTAGTGCACTCTATGTTCCTAATATAGGATGCCGCTTGCTCTAGAAGAGATATTCCTTATGCTCTGAGCATAAGATGATAACAATCCTCTCTACATGGCTATAAATTGTAGTATTCCCCATGTTCCAAATATAGGATGTGTCTTTCCCCAGAAGAGAGATGCCTTATACTCCAAGCATAAGATGCCAACAATCCACTCTACCTTACTTTAAACTGTAGCATGCCCTATAATTCAATAATAGGATGCCTCTTGTTCCAAATAATAGATGGATTATGTGACAAGCATAAGATACCTCATGCTAGGATTACAGTGGCATAATTTCAAGAGCGTTGGAATCCGTTAAAACATTACATCACTCCACCTCATGCTTGGCATGTCCTTCATTCGGATCTTCATCATCTTCCATGTCTAGAGGGACCACCTAATGGCCTGGTATCATGCCGCATCGGCTCACCTACAGTCCTAGGCAACGCCCTGTAAGACTTTGGACGAAACTTTGAGTCAGGTCCTATGTTTCAAACACAGTCAACAGTTGACCATCATTTTTTGTCCCCATTTCAGGCTAACACAAAAGGGATACTGTGTTTCAAACACAGTCAACATTTATCATTCATCCCCACGCCACCCTCACCGTGTTCTGAATGTCGGGCATGTGATTCACACTTTGCATCATTATTTGTTCAGACTGATTCCAATGCACTTGACATTATCCGTCTTGTGCAATAGAGTATAGGTGAAGGCCTCAAACCACCTGTGGGTTGGGATTCCCTTGTGGCCAAACATGAGGAAGAAATTACTGGAAACTTCCTTGAGTAAGCCCCATTCACCATCGACGCTCCATAGCGGCACCCAGGCAGCTTCCTTGCGTAAGCCCCATTCACCATTGCTGCTCCATAGCAACACCCAGAAAACGTCCTTGCATAAGACAAATTCACCAATGCCACTACAGAGTGGAACCCAGGAAACTTCGTTGCATCTTCCCCACTCAACATTTCCCCTTCACAGCAGAGCTCGAGAAGCTTCCTTGCGTAAGCCCCCATTCACCATTACCGCTCCATAGCGACACCCGGGAAGCTTCCTTGCATAAGCCCCATCCACCATTTCCACTCCTTAGCGGCACCTGGAAAACTTCCTTGCGTAATCCCCATTTACCCCCATTCATGGATGGACCTTTTTGCCGTGATCGTCAAGTCCTTACTGCCTCTTGATTCTCACACCGAGTACGAATCACGTGGGCTTAGAGTAAGCATCGACAATGACATCCTCTCGAGGAATCCTAGTGTGTAAACCCCGAACTCCCACCTGAACTACATGGTCTTTGATCCTTGCTAAGGAAAGGTAAGTAGGAAGCCTCCATGAGGTTCAATCCCACCAACCATTGGTCCTGTCCACCTTCATGTCGGTTCACCAACCCAACCTAAACTACGTGGTCTTGATCCTTTCAAGGCAAGGTACGTAGGAAGACTCCCTGAGGTTCAAGACCACCATCCATTGGTTCTGACCCCCTTCACGTCAGTCCACCCCCATCCTCCCTGACATTAAATTGTATTCCCCTTTTCTCCTTCATGACACTAAACTATCAGCCCATCCAGCGGTAAGCCGTTGTGACCCCATCCAGCGGTAAGCAGTTGTGACCCCATCCAACGGTAAGCCGTTGTGACCCCATACATTGGTAAGCCGTTGTCAATCTTCTATCCAGTGGTAAGACATTGTCAATCCCATATAGCGATAAGATATTGTCAACCCATTAAGCGGTAAGCCGTTGTCAACCTCATTCGGTGGTAGGCTGTTGAAGTCCCCAATCGATGGTAAGCCGTCGTCAGATGAACTATGTGGAATTTTTTCCCTACCACAAGGATATATAGGAAGCCTCCCTAAGGTTCAACCCCTACACTCATGACTCATCCCGGTATATCCCTTGACCCCATGTGTTCCAGGAAGATCACGCCCCAACCTGGAGGTTCTATTTACTACAAATCCCATCCATGCGTCTATTCTCACGGGTTGCCTCCCCAGGTGTCCCATCATCTCTTTGAACTACATGGGTTTTTATCTTTTTCATCTACATTGGGTATGTAGGAAACCTCCATGAGGTTAAATCCCATCCAATGGTAAAACTCGGTGTCCCCCATTCTAGGGTGCAGCCTTTCTGATATGCCCTCAGTGTTGTCCAGATCAGCATTCATAGTGTGACATCTTCCCTTTATGGGAAACACCATCTTGGGTATGCTCTTATAGAGTGTTCTGATCCATCCACCCAGTAAACCTTCCAGGTGTTTCCTCTTAGGGATGTACCAATTTGATCCATCTATATGGGACATTCTGATCACCCTCATCCCATCTCTACAAGATGTTAAACTCGGGTCCTACCTCATGTTAAACATGTGATGCCTAAGGAAAACCTTGGAATACACGACTTTAGCATAACTTTCTCCAAAAGATGTTAAACTTGCAAAAAACCCCGTGTTAAACATAGGAATATAAGGAAAACCGCAGAGGCATGCCTCTGACATATGATACCCCATGACTGAAGTTGGATGCCTCGAGTTATTCACCCTTGAGATGCCCTTTTATGGGGAAGAATACAGGTTCCACATTGTCCACACATTTAGATATGCCCCCAAAATTCCTGATGATACCATCTACTCCGACTGAAGGTCGCTACCATGTCAAGACCCCATGGAATGTCTTGATGGAAGTAGTGTATTTAACCGGTGTCCACAAATATATGGCACTAGGAACGATATTGATGAATCATGACTTTATCTTTAAGGGAGACCCAGACTAGGTAATGAGTTCTGAGGATGAATCCACAAAAGGAAGAACTGACATCCCATCATCCCATTTCAATAAAGGAGAAAATTTCCCAGAATAAGGAATGAAAATCACCCACCTTTGGAAAGCGGGAAAGCGGGGAAAAAACTGCGCGTCCTCCACAGACAGATGCACGCACCCCAGAAAAAGCATTGAAAACAATGCGCGTCACTCAAAGAGAATGTCTTATAAAACTGTGACATCACAAATCTGAGCAATAATCACATATCTCAGGGAAACATGACTTTATACCAGAATAAGCATTCTTAATGCACTAATCTGATATCCATCACATAATGAGACTCATTAATAATAATTATATCTACCTTATCATAAATATTAATAAAAATGAATATATCTAATTCTAATTTATAACATCCCGGATTGCATTCCACTAAATTATTTCCCCAAGCCAATTCCCCATCAGGACTCAAGCATGCCACCTTCTATGATAATGGCTTCCAACAATCAATGAGGTCCTAGTGTGTGATTGTGGGGAGACTGTTCCCTCAAATAATCATAATAAAATATCATAAATAAAGGTATAAAATCCATTTTAGTAACATAAAGTGTTCATATGTAAAATTTGAACTGAAATAGGGGTATGATATTATAATAGATGAAATGCTGTAAGGGAAAAAATGGTCAAGTCAGACATAAATCAATGATCACCCAATAGGATCAACATACATATAAAAGAGTAAATAATATAAATATAAATAAAATAATAAGTATCTACTACTATATTTGAGTGAAGTCGCATACCTATGGTCCATGGAATATTTGATCCATCCCGCTTGATCGATCTCGGGCCTCAGGCCAAACTTGTTCCTATAACCAAGTGAACATCCACTGAGGTTCACCTATACAATGATGACCGATGCAAGGGGAGATTATAGTACTTAGATGGATACCCGCAATGGGGTCCCATACATATCCAGTAACATGAAGTGTATCTAAATGTGATATACTTATTAGGATAATAATAATAATAATAACTGCAAGAAATAAACTAAAAGACAAGGTTGCACAAGGCATGCTCAAGGAAAGTGCTCAACCTAGCTATGACACAATAGTAAAGAGGTTTTTTCAGATATATATATTTATATGTATATATATTCCCATAATTATATATATATATATATATGTATATTTTAAGGAGACAAGTAACTTGAATCAAATGACAACTGATCTTTGGGTCCATTATCCTGATCATGTAAACATCCAATGAAAAAGACATTGAGTTGGATCTTGTACCACACAAGACATGTATAATTAATTCAATACTCGGTTCTATAACCCCGATCAAAAATACCTACTTAGTTCAGTTTAGAAAATGTCTCTAAGAAATCTATGTCACCAAAGGGGGACTAATGTAAAAACCCTAGGTTCCCCCATACTCATCTCTAATCAGTATAATGAAGGATGTGGTGTATCAATGGAAAATATTATAAATATGGAACTGTATATACTATTAACTACACCAAATGTATCATGTTTCAAACCTATGAGGGATAGAAACAAGGGCCACTGGACAAGGAATCCTCTTCGAGTCCATGGAGTGAATCCATAACAAACTCATTATAATGTTGACCTATAAGGTCTAGTACCTCGGTCCATTATCCATGTAATAGTATTAGAGTCAATGGAACACATCTATAGAGTAATATGAATACTCTACCCAAACTAGGTAAAGGACTCGGGTCCATTTACCACGCCATCCTCTTCAAGTCCATAGACCGTATAATAGAAAACTCGACAAATAGTTCCATAAAGTCCATAATGTTTAGTGACATACACCAATGCTCCTCATAGATTCCATACCATGATATCCATGTACACTAATAGGGTTAATAATTTGGGTCCTAGTAATTAACATTAGGCATCCCTATCATATACTATATCATGATAGGCTCCTAATCCAAAACCAAGAATCAACTTTGGTAAGCACAACTGCCTAAATAATAATTGAGTGAATGAATAAAGAAAAGAGTGAGGGTGGATGAATTCCCAACCCAACACTTCTTATATATATCCCCACGAGATTCTGATTTTGGTACAGTTTATTTGGTGACACCCACTACAATCCCTTCACAAACCCATAATGCACTAGCTGAGGGTAATTCCCCCATCAGGTTACCCACTAGGCCCCTCATGTGAAAAATAAATACTAGAGGGGAATCATAAAAGGGTTCATCTAAATTATATAATATACATTGGAATCCCAAAATGGACCCTTGGTTTTAATGATAAGTATAAGTGTGAAGCTAGTACATAAGGGATATTAGTGACCCCTGGTGTTCATCTATTTTATTTACATGTAAAATAATTGAATTTTAATGTTCATTGGAGAAAATATGAATAAGAGGTGACCCCCTTAGGGGAAATGCCAAGAATATGCATAAAACATAAACATGCATAGGTACACTAGGGTAGGTATGTCAGACAAATTACCTTTAATAAGCTTCCCATTTATTTTCCCAAGGCTGACAATAGCTGCCATGGCCTCTCCAAGATCAACTAAGTCATTTTGGGTCCTATATCATAGAAAAAACACCATAGATAGTTAATTATAACAAAATTTTAATTAATTAGTTAAAAAAACATAATTTTTTTAAGGAACCAATTTATTTAAAATAGGTATAACACCCAAAGTCTTACCAGTTACTCCATTTACACATTCAATGGGGACTAAACAGTCACCAACATCCCACAACATGAACCCAACCTCAAGACTGGTTTAATCACTAAAAAAGGGTATAAAAAACCACTCAAAAAATTTAATTAAGGATCCAATGGTTTATAAATTGGATATAGTGATTTAAATCGAAGAAAAAAAACTTAGTGAACTAAATAAGACAAATCATGATATTCTCTTCCATTAAAAACTGAAAACATCACCAGTAGTTTGAATTTGGAGATTCCTATCACTATGGCTAATCATGAAGGAACCAATGGAGCTGTTAAAGGTGAAGACTCTTCCATGACTATCAATGTGGGACTCGCTAATTAAAGTGAGTCACACCTAGGGAACCTCCTATGTCTCCACATGGGTATCTGATTATATCATACACTAGTGGAATGGGGAATTAAAATCCATAACCAATGGAACAAAATTTAGAGGAAGAAGGAAAATAATACAAAAATGGATAATGGAGTAAAAGGATTTCCTCAAGGGTTATAATTCATCTATTAACATCTTACTCTAAACAATAATATGGAATAACTAACATAGTGAAATGTAATGGGAGGGTAACTCATTCATGGGATGAAGTGGGAGGGAAAATAGGCGTACCCTCTTAAAGCATGCATGGGAAAATGGTCATTTTACCCTTTTAAATGAGATGCATGGTTTAACCAAACTGTTGGCCAAACCATGAACCAAACATGTTCCTATACTATTTTAAGAACACTCCCCTTCACATGGTTGTAGTGAAGGATTAGTCAAACTATGCTCCAACCGTGCATCTCTACTATCCAAGGCACACTCCTCCCTGTATGGTTACAATGTATAGTTAGCCAAACAATGTTCGAAACGTGCGTCATGTATAAAGAAAATTGAAAAAAACATTCATGTATTATCTTCTCTTACTTCATTGTTTCCCAAAACATTCTCCTATAAAAACTTTCTTGGTGCTTTGGACACCCCATTTGAACTAATTTTGTGCCATGAGCTGCACCTTTCCAAACCATTTGTTTTGGGCCTTGAACACCCCAAATGCTCCTAAAACCCCCAAGTAACAAAAAAACCTCAAAATGAATATAAAAAAATTATTTAGAGTTATTAAAAACATATAATTGCTATTACTAATCTCAAATTAAAAATTAGACCATCCAGTAACTGAAAAATCAAAATCCTTTGAAAGTTTCTATCTTAGAAAAACACAAGTTCAATCGTTATGAATAAGAATGAATACCAGTCCCATATTACATTGATCACTAAATATTAAAAATTATTATACACTAAGTTTAATGTATGAATATGTGTAATAATTAATATTCTCTTTAATTACTTGAAATTTTCCTCACATTCATCTATCCATAGGAACATGGATCCCATCCAAGTTAAATTGGTGAGTGGATTGGACAACCATGAGTCATTTTATAAAAAAACAATATCCCTATAAACAAATAATACATCATATCCCAGTCACCATGACTATTCTGGTATAATTCTTGATAGACTTTTCTTTTATGGATCTACCGATATACCCTCACTTTAGATTATATGACCAAAAAATGAAACTATTTTGTAGCTAAAATTCATAGTTAGTAAATTTTGAAAACAAATTATCCATATTTAGGTTCTGAAGAACAATACTAAAATAATATTCATACTCATCCTCAGTCCTTGAATATATAATAATATCATTTATAAAGACTACTAAAAACTGATGAAGGAAGTCTCTAAAGACTATATTCATTAGGTCATTGAATATAGCAGGGTAATTGGTAAGAAAAATGGCATCAATAAATATTCATAGTGTCTATAACTTATAAATAATTCTATCTTGGGTATATCTAACATGAACTGACCCAATGGATTTTTATCTGAAACTACACCAATCCGACCTCCATAGGCCATGGGAAGGAGACATGTTCCAAAAAGAATTAATAATACCAGAGGAATTTTACTAATGTACCTTTACCCATACTCTCAACCATATCCATGTAGAAGTATATAGAAATAATAATAAAATATGAAACATCTAGAGAAATAACATGCATGAAAACCCACTAGGGATTATATGAGTACGATAGTGTAAACATAAAATTAAAGGGTCAAAATACATTTCCAATTAGAAAGATGTCCCAACCTGAAAAAAGGAAAATTAAAGTGATGAGAGATCCTGAATCTAGATCTCCAAGATCTAAGAACCGTATATGGTCTAATGCACTAGGTATCCCTATACTCCTCTGTAATCACCACTGACCTTTCCTTCATCTTCAAAAGACAAGACATGTTTGGGAAAATCCCATGCATGGGTGAGTATATACATATTTAGTAGGAAGCCTCGAAAGATGAAGGGGGAGTAATAAAAGAGATGATAGGAATTGACAGATCAACCTAAACTAAGAGAGAAAAAAAATCTAACTACATGGATATATATATACATATATATATATATATATGTTTTGAAAATAAACCCTAGTGAGAGATAATTGAGATCATTATGTAATAGTTCATCCTAGGAATGAGTCTTCTATCAGTTCTAAAGCCCTATCAACGATGCCCATCATCTAACGTGTCTGTCAGAAGAAACTCTTGTGTCAATACACACCTCACCACTATTAAAAAAAGTTTTATGGAAGAATATATAGGTAGGGGACCCATTCCTTGGTATAACATGAGGGTTCCACTCAATATATAGATTACCCATACCCTAGTCTATTAGGTTGGAACCACTCAGTGTAAGGAGGAACCATGCCCTAGTCTATAGAAGGGGAAATACTTGGTGTAAGGAGTACATGCACCCTAGTATGATAGGGGTAACACTTTATAGATAGTTAGAGGACCCATGACCTATCATAGAAGGAGGGTGAAACTCTGAAAAGAGATATAGTACCCATTCCTTGTCCTAGAAGGAGGGTTCCACTCTAGTAAATTCTAGAGGATCAATGCCCTGTATCAGTATGAGGGTTTCACTCTAGCGGTTGAGGACCCATGCTCTTCACATCTGGAGGGTGAAAATTGGATAGAGGATATAGGGTCCATTCTATGTACCATAATTAGTGTTCCAATATATTAAATAGTAGAGGAACCATAACTTGTCCCGACAGGAGGGTTCCACTCTAGTGGTCGAGGACCCATGCCCTACCCTAGAAGAGGGTTCCACTCAGATAGATAGGTAGAGGACCCATGCCATGCGACAATAGGTAGGTTCCACTATATTGGACAGGGACCCATTCCATTCCCAACAATAGGGTGCCACTCAGATAGTAGATAAAAGAATCATGACCTTCATAGTAAGAGGGTTCCACTCTAATGTGTTTGGGGATCATACCCGATAACTTATGTTGTCGAGCATCATGTAAAGAACAATCATTCACAAAATAAATTGTGTTATATCATAAATGGCACTTTGAAGGCCACCATTATTTTATATGTGATGAAAACCTTGGATAGGCTACTTGTGAGCCAAAATCCATGTCCAAATTTAGAATATACGATAGGTAGGAGTTTCCTAAAAAAAGTTAGTAGGGGTACATGAAATGTAAGTGGACTCACCCAATGTGTGGTCCCACTTCGTTTCATGGATATGTCCTTGGAGGTACATGGAATATTTACATTGTATCCATAAATGGAGTGTAAGGGGACTACATGGCATGCCTTCATGACCTGAGGTTCTGCTCATGATCTTAGACCTGACTATGTAACCATTCCTGTGACCATGTACTTTGGTACATGAAATTTACTACTGCACGGGGTCTTACCTATGCTCCTTTCTATGCCCATGTACTCTGGTACACAATTTTTATTCCAACACATTTTCCTTACTATGTTCTCTATCACACAACCTAGATACACTGGGAGGGTTACACAACATGTAGTGAAGAAAAAACGATGTATGAACTATAATTTTTCCAAAACCATAGTTCTTTAACCATATGGTTACTACAAAGAACGTATCCATCCCAGTACACACAGTGTAGTTGATATTTTCAAAGAAACCCATATTTTTTCCTCATGTTCAATATCAGACCCATATTACTCAAAATCAATTATTTTACAAAATGAAAATGGTGGAATCGTCTTCCAACCATCATCTTCTACCCTCCAAAGGGTAAAAATTGAATTTCCAATGGTCTGCTCGAACCCCACACGAATCATTTATGTGTCACCATCACCCATATCACCTAAATTTATTGTTTATACATTAATAAACCAATAATATCCTAAACTCTATCTATAACTATCCTAGATTCATCAAACTTTTCATTAGACACAAATCTGTTGTGAATCTGGGGGTCTTATCATACTCGATCAAACACGATAAGGTCAAATCATGAACCCATGGCCTAATGATGAAAAACACAAAGAATAAGTTGTGTAAAACCATAAAAATAAAATGTGAAATAATCAATGGAAAAGTTTTCTTGGACAATAATATATATTGGGATTATATGGGGTTGAAAAAATGTTGCAATAGATATTAATCTAATAAATGAATTGAATCTGATATGTGGGTGCTTGAAAGCCTCAGAATTGACATAGATAAAAGGAATAAGAATGACCATGCTCAATAATTTAATAATAGGGGAATAAATACACTAATGAAGTGTCCATAATTTATTTTTATTTTTTTTATTTAAGATTATACCCGCCAATAATGAATAAAATTTATTGAGTTCCATGTTCCATGAATTGGATGAATCTGGAGGCTCATTGTCGTCTGATCTCAATTCACTAATGATAGGTGGTATAATTATCCTATAAATGTTCCCAGTGTTATGTGGCTAACCCAAATGATCCACCATAATGACTAACTTATATAGGAAACATAATAAGTTCATTTAAATTAAATAATTAAACTAATAACTTAATTTAATTTAAACACACTATCTAACGGTCACTACATCCAAACACCCCGCACTGAGCAACTTTAAGTCATCCCTAGGGTAAACCTCATGTTAAAAATTCAACTATGTTCTCAATTTTTTTATCCATGACTCTATTTAATAGTTATAACATTATTTTTAAAAAACTATGTGTGTGTAATATAAAATATATTTAATATTTTTATTGAATTAATTCCAGGAACACCGGGACTTAGAGTTATACTCCATCGCAGTGTATGGATCTAAAAAGATTTATAGATATATTTTAATGTCTTATAAGGAAAAAAGGTCACTAAATTATTAAACCCTTCAATATTTTCATTATTAAGAATAAAAAACTAATAAAAAATGTTGGGATACTGATATTGCATATGGATCTACCACTTTTAGGAGATCTTATGCATGCTCTCATACCTCTAGAACTCACAAACCAAGGAGTAGGTCTATCTATAGAGGGTCCTCTCTTGGAAACCCTCAAACACCACTGGGTACTCCATGAAAGTGGCTATAACCTCAATGGACAACTCAATCCAATCAATAACATGTGTGGGTTCGTGTATGTATCTCCTCAGTTGCAACACATTAAAGTCATGCACCTTCTCTAACTGTGGGGGTAGGGTTCAGTGGTAAAGAACCTCCCCAACCCTCTATAAGATCTTGAATGGACCTATGATCCTTGGGGGTAGCTTTCCTCCATGGATGAATCATTATAATCTGATTCATGGGGAGAGTCTTATGAAAATATCATATCCTTTCTCAAACTCTAGGGGTCTATAACATCGATCTGATTAATATTTATATAGGCTATGGGATTTCATCATCTACTCATAGATGGCATGGACCTTCTTGGTTGTTTCCTACACCATTTATAGACCAATAAGAGATTCCTCTTTGATCTTAGTCCATCATAAGGGTGACCTAAATAGTATTCCATACATGGTATTGAATTTTTCCATGAAAATATCAGAGTGGAAAATATTATTGTATAAAAACACTACCTATGGAAAGTGATCCTCCTAAATCTAAAAAAAGTCTAACACAGAAGACCTCAGTATATCCTTGAACACATGGATAGTGTGCTATCTTCCCATCTGTATCAGTTTGGAAGGCTATACTCATCCTCATTCGTGTCCCAAATTCCTCATACATTCCTCTACACAATCATAATGTGTGACACAAATCAGGGTTGGAGGAAACATTCGATAGGACCCTAAGAAGGTGGGCGATCTCTAGTACGTACAACTGACCCAAACTCTCCACCAACTCTAATTCACAATATAACAGAAGTTCACTGACTTCATAAGTTAGTCAACTATCACCAAGATGGAATCATGACCTATCACTATCTATAGAATCCCTGTTATAAATTCCATGGATATTCCATATAATTTTCAATCTGGGATCTCAAAAAACACAAAAAACCTTCTAAAACTTAGTTCTTAGCCCTCACTTGATGACATGCGACACATAGAGATACAAACAGATCCATGCTCCATCTCATGATAGACCACCAAAACTACCACTGTAGGTTCAATACATATTCTACAAATCAAGATGTTCATCAAAAAGAGATGCATTAAAATCTCTCAACACCTCATCCCACATCATCACTAGAACCACCATCCGTCATTAGAAAAGGATAATATGATCCCATCATTTATAAAATCAATCTGGTGAATATAATAAGGATATCTACTCACGTAATACCTCATAGTTGATGTATCCCAATTGGTATTCTCTCACATGCTGGTAGAGTAGAGGGATAAACAACATCGACTAAAGAAAATATGCTACCTCCCCTCAACTGGGATTTTTTCAAGGAAAAAAACTACTCCAATTCATCCTACACCAAATGATATTGGGACTCCCTTATAATGGAATCCTCTACCACACTTCCCTTCTAAGGAGTATAGACTATCTCAAAGTCATATTTTTGTAGGAACTCTAACTAGTATGTCTACTTCAGGTTTAGGTCTCTCAATGTGATGAAATACCTAAGGCTCTAATTGTATGATTAAAAAAAAAGTGATTTATTATAATATAGAGCCTCCACATAATTTGATATAAGACTACTACTAGAAACTCTAGGTCATGATTCATGTATTTATACTCATGGGGTATCACCTTCCTCGAACAACCTATGATAAATTCCTACCTATGCATGAACACATAGCTAAAACCTAACCCAAAGGCATTTCAATACACACTGTATTCCATGCCTTCCTATGACAGTCTCAAGACATGTGCAATCATCTACCCCAACCTCAACTCCTCGAGGAATCTCTGGTATTTCAAGGTCTAGGTAATCAGATACCCTTTCTATATCAAGGCAGTAAAACTTAGAGAATTATGACACAAAACTCCTGAATCTAGAACTAATTACATGAGAATTCCCCATTATACTGGTGTTCAGGGAGATTTTATATTATTATTCCTCACGTGTCTCCATTGATCATACTCGGATATAGAGGAAAAAAGTGTTTCATATATTATTCGGGGTGGATACTCCTTCCAAATAGTCACCTGATTTAGGTGATGTAAAATCACACAACACCATGATCTATTTTCCACCTCTTTGGAGAAAAAAATAGATATTTATAGGTGAAAACACTGGATTCTACGATTCCCTACCTCTTTTGACCCTCTAACCACACCACTATCTCTAACAGCCCCATAAGGTCATACGACGTTCTGTATAAATATTGAGTCGTCCCTGGTGAATGTTTATAAATATGTCCTTCTCATGGTGGGATGGTAAACCTAGAACTTCATAAAACCCCACCATCACTAGAGGTATATGAGAACTTATAATATCCACTACTCCATGTATATTAATATCCAACTAATAAACCTTCTATAACCTTATGTGAATGAGCTCATCCGGCCCTACCTGTGAATCAATTCTCACAACGGAGGAAAACACCAACCCATAACCCAGATGAAATATTGTACTCAATAGTGTCAATCATATGAGTATGGATGGTTAATGAATATTCCATACTAAGGAAAAAATCATAGGGTCTCACTGTCGCTACAAAAATATTCAATTTGAGGATCTCCCTCTTCAAACAAAGTAAGGTCTCCCTATAGGCATACACATGTGATCACAAATCCTATCTGTAGAAGCCTCCAATATAAGGTTTGAGAAATATATTCATGTACATGTATATTAAGGTCTCAAAAAAGGATATGTATTATAAATTTTGGCTTTCGACTCTATGGTAAAACTAAATTTGGATCAGTGAAGACACAAGTCAAACCCCGAACCATACTCGAGTGTCCCAGATATAAGTCCCCTCTACCAGGTGATCATATTTTCCCTTTATTTATTGATATCTTTAACTAGGGCCTTATTAAATGCCCCATAAAACCATCCTACCTCAAACATGCAAGTCAAAGGGACTTGTCTGCTACACCTTGACACTATCCACTTTAGTTATCATTGAATCACCCTCATGATTTTGAATCATGTCAAAAGGATGAATCTTGGTGGGGGGAAGTGTACCTATTCCATGGATTTCCAAATAAATGTTAAAACATCTCCATCACATGACTCTATCGATTCATATCATCATCATGGATAGGAATCACTGTGAGGATCATGATTGAAAGGGGTCCTATCTGAGCAGGGTATTGAAACCATAGAATCAGGCTTGACATTAACTACCAAACAAGGGGGTGTAGATCAATATAAACATATGGTGATATCTATATCTGGAACCCACAATGTGAACATAGCACAGGAGAATCATCCACTAGTTCCACTAGAAATAACTACATACCTACGAAGAGAATTGGCTGTGAGTGAAACAATCTGATCAGTTAGGATCCGCACAAGTCTAAAAACTCAGATCACTGAATCAAGACAATCATCTGCTATATGGGGCTCTGGCTCATCATGGATCCTTTTATACCTCTAGATTTGGAACTCACAGAGTGTGATAATCCCATGCACATCCTTGTATTACTATGATATTATAATCTATGACTTTATAGGTGTGAGTGTTGCTACTATTCCACATAGAGGAAAGATCTCGTATGATGACCCCTGCATTGTGGTGTCATCAGTCATTGGATTGTCATCATTATCTAGAATTGGGAACCTAGATGACTATCATCATAGAGGCATCCTGGAAATTTAATCAAGATTTACCGTAGTTATATGATCATATATTTATATATATAATTATTTATCTCAAGAAGTAAAGTCAAAATACTCAATCCTATATGATTAATCTACCATTGATCCCTACGACCAATGTTTCATCATGTCAAATCTACAACTAGATATTTAGAGTCCTAGTGAATGGATACATTATCCACCTTAGCAACACTAGGTTCCTTGGACTTGAAGCTACACTCAAAAAACATTAAAAATGTTTCGCTAAATCCCAAACAAAATCCTCATATGGGGATAAATCCAAAAACCACACTAAGGTATGAACTACTTTGGTACCAATCCATCATAATCCACCCAAATTGGACTCGATCCATAACGTCCCAAATCCCACTTCTATAGGACAGGGTCTAGCGATAAGCGTTGAAAGGAATAATTAATATAGGAGGCCTTTGACTAATATACCCATACACACATACACACACTCAACCATATGAACAAATAAGTGAATCCGAATAATAATAAAATATG
This sequence comes from Viscum album, assembly GCA_963277665.1. Classification (NCBI taxonomy): domain Eukaryota; kingdom Viridiplantae; phylum Streptophyta; class Magnoliopsida; order Santalales; family Viscaceae; genus Viscum; species Viscum album. Next base: position 488,862,028 of record OY728145.1, read on the forward strand.
TATCATCTAGAAAAAAACCATGCATGAGAAACCTCTATTAATTACAAGAGTATGACAGTGTAAACTGAAAAGTAAAGAGAAAAAATACACACCAAACTAGAAAGATGCTTGATCCTTAAGAAACTCGAAATGTAAAGTGTTCAGAGAGACTAACTCTAGATCTCCATGATAATACCACCACATGTGGTCAAATGAACCATGTATCCCTATGTACCAATATAATCATCGATGACCTTTCTATCATCTAGAAAATACATGATGGGTGTGAGAAAATATTATATTGTGGTGTGTATATATGTACCTAGAAGGACACTTCGAAAGAAAAAGGGGGAGAAATAAGAGACATTATTGGAATAGAAAAAATAACACAAATAAATACAGATACAAAATCCAACTACATGGATACATACATACATACATACATACATATATATATTATCATAAAAGAAACCCAAACAAGAGATAAAGGGGATATCCATCTCATAGCTCATCCTAGGAACGAGTCGTCCATTAGTTCCAACTATCCATAAATGATGCCCATATCCCATGTGTGTGTCCAAAGAAACACCCATGTTAAGCCACACCTCACCACTATGCTTCACATTTGAGGGGAAGAATATATAGGTAGTGGAATAGTGACCTAGTACAAATGGAGGTTTCCAATCAATATATAGATGACCAAAAAACTTGTCTGTCAGGGGGTATCACCTGGTGTAAGGGGGACCCGCACCCTAGTCCAATAGGGGGGGGGGGGGGCTACCACTCTATATAAGGAGGACCTATGCCGTATTTCGATAGGGGTACCACTCAGCATATAGTTAGAGTACCCAAGATCTGTCCTAGAAGGAGGGGTCTACTATGATGGGTGATTGAGGACCCATGAACTATTCCAACATGAGGGTACCACTCTAGTATACTCTATAGGACCCATACCCTATTCTAGCATGAGGTTTCCAATCTAGTGGTCGAGGACCCATGCCCTACCCACTCAGAGGGTGCTGCTCAGATAGATGATAGAGGACTCATTTCATGTCACAACAAGAGGGTTCCACTCTAGTAAATGATAGAGGACCCATATCTATCCTATTAATAGGGTGCTACTCTAGTAGTCGAGGAACAATGCCCTATCTAGTAGGAGGGTGTCCCTCAGATATATTGGTAGGGGACCAATTCCCAATCTCAGTTTGGGGGTGCCCTCTAGGGGTCGTGGAACAATACCTTACATAATAAGAGTGTGCCACTCAAATAATTGATAGAGGACACATGAACTACCCTATAAGAGGGTGCCACTCTAATGTATTTGGTGATCCGTCCCAATCACTATTGTTTTTGAGGATCACCTAATGAAACATTATGCCCAAAATATCTCATGTTTTATCTCAAAGACAACTATTAAGGCAAAAGTCATGCTCTACACTAAAAAAATCAAGATAGGATAATCATAGGATAAAAACTGAGAAAAAATGATTGAGATATGAGATTAATAAGTTTCCTAAAAATGAGGTAGGGTTAAACAACATGTAAGGGGAACACCATGCTATGTGACCCCATTCTGATTCCTAACTGTGTCCCTTATAATACATGACATACTGTCCATGTTTACATATATGACGTGTAATGGGAATAGATGGTGTTCCTTAACCACCTGAGGTCCTTACCCAGCTCTTGAATATGTTTTTCTAACCTTTTCCATGCTCATGTACTTCGGTAAATGATGTGTTCTCTGACAAGAGGTCCGTCCTATGATATTGACTTTGTCTATGTACTCTAGTCCATGAAATTTCTTCCCACATGGGGTAATTCCGATGTTCTCCACCACACGACATGTTTACCAAGGAGGGTCACACAGTGAATGTTTCAGAAACACATTTTGCAATCCTATACTCTTCTAAAACCCTAGCTCCCTACCCTTAGTGGTATTACATTGTGTGTGTTCATCCTTGTACACTCAATGTGGTAAGGATTTTTATAGAAACTAAAATATGTTACCCATATTCTATATCTATCCCCTACACCTAATAATCCACTATTTGACCACATTAAAATGTTGGAATATTCCTTATCCCATCATTTCTGGCCCTATGATGGCTGGAAATCAAATTTCCACCAGCCCTGTCAAATCCTGAACGAAGCCATACTGTCCACATAGCTCATAGCACCTCACTATATTCTAAAACCACAATATAATCCACTATATCCCACAACCTATATAAAACTATACCTAATTCATCAAACTATTCATCAAATGTGAATATTTCATGAATCTGAGGGTCTGATCATGCTCGATCCCACTGGAAAATGTCAAATCATGACCTTACGTTCCAATGATGAAGAATGCAAAGAATGAGTGGGGTAAAAGCATAATAATTATATGTGAAACAATCAGTGGACAAATTTTCTTGGCCAATGAACTATATTGGGATTATCTCAGGTGATAAACATAGAACAAGAGGGAATAATTGAAAAAAATTGTTTAATCTAATATGTGGTCACATGAAAAGGCTAAAAATTGACACAGATCAAAGGAATATGAATGACCATGCTCAATAATATAATTATAGGGGTCGAAATCCACAAATTACATATTTTAACTCGATTTGGATCATTTTTCGGCGAAGAATAAGACCAATAATAAAGAAGAGAAGTCATTGAGTTCGCTGTGTCTCGATTTTCTTTTATCCAGATGTTCATTTTCACCTCATCTCAATTATCCAATGAGAGGTGGTATAACACTACTATTAACAATTCCAAGATGATGTGGATAACCCTAAAAATCTTATACATTGATGTACTTATAGTGGAAACAAAATTTGGTAATTTAAATTAAATAATTAATTTAATTTATAAAATCCCAACAATAGTCACTATATCTGAATGCCCTCTTCCAACCAACTTGAGGTTGTGCCTATAGTAAACCACATGTTTCTAACTCAATTTAAATCTCATAATTTGGATTCAAGACCCCATTTAATATTTATTTTATTATTTATTAATTTTTTCACACAATATAAAATCTATTTAATATTTTTATAAAATGAATTCCAAGAATGCTGGGCCTCAGGATAACACTCAATATTATCCCATAGATCCAAATATATTTCTAGATATATTTTAGATTCATACAAGGAAAAAAATAGGGTCTCTACAATATCCTCATTATTGACCCTCTATTGATGATATTTAGGTCTAAGGTCAATCTTGGAAAAGTATTGACCTCCATAAAGTGGATCAAACAAGTAATAAATACAAGAAATTCGATACTTGTTCTTTATTGTGATCATGTTCAGTTTCCAATAGTCAATGAAAAGTCACATAGATCCATATTTTTTACAAGAAAAAAGAACAAGTAAAACCCAAGGTGACAAATTTGGTCAGATAAATCCCTTTTAAAGATTCTCTAAGATTCCCTTATTCAACTTATAGAACATGATTTGGAAAATTCTATAAGGATTCGTTGAAATATGCCAAAAAACAAGGTATGATTTCAATTGATAACTGAACATCATGATTTGGTTTAAGACTTGAACATTCATTAATAAAGACATTAAAAAACTCCAATAAAATAGAAATATCATCATTATTGAGTTTCTCCCCAACCATACAAGATAATGACCCTTTTTGAAAGGGAATCAATACCCATAAAAAAGATGTAATTTCCATAAAAATCCATATTTTTAATCGCATTTATAAGAAGGTCATAGGATGGGTTTTAATACCAAATGTGACTTCACTTCCCCAAAAATTAATTTACACTTTATATAAAAGAATCCAATCTATGCCTAAGATAACATCCTTTTCAACCATAGGGAGAATAAAAAGATTTATATGAAACACATTTCAATATACTTCAACTGGATAATAATTATAGAATTGATATGTGAACATCATAACATTAATGGTTTTCATTAAAAATTTAATATAAAATCATTGGGGTAGTATTTTGATATCGTTACAAGGTTCATCATATATAAATGGGTGGATACATCCAGAGTAAAATATTACAATAGCTATTCTGGAGTGGATTCCAAGTATACCATTCCCCATTTTGTTATCATAACCCTCATTATTAAAAGTGATCCCATGAGATTTCACTTTTCCCCTTAGACTAATACATTTTTGCTGTTTATCATTGTCATTAACCATGATATTTGAGAATTGGTCATTATAATTCCCATACTCATTACACTTGAAACTCTTGAGTGTTAGTGGTTCATTATGTGGAGGTTTCTCTCTATTTGATTCATTAACAAATTTCTTTTTATCACTTTGACATTTTGCATCTCATTTGACTTCCTTCGCAAACATAAATTTTTTTCAAGAAACCTTATGATAACATCTACTTTGTTCCTTACACACTTAAATTATAAAGGAAACATCATATTTTTATATTCTATGGTTTTTAGAGTATCATTTGAATTCAATATTTATTTTATTATTCAATCCAAGATATTAATGGTTAACTCCAACATTCATTTCAACATTGATGGTATATCAATCAATTTCTTAATTTCTACTGAAATCCCTTATGGATAACTATATTTGAACAATTGGTTTTAATCCACTACATAATTGATAAAACTTACTTTCAAGTTATATGGAGATACAAGAATCATACCTCATGAGTCATGTAAAATTTTCCTTATAGGTACCAACAAATTCATCATCCTTTTATTTTATCCCAATGAATCACTTCTCCATTTTCTTGTAAATAATACATGGAAAATAATTATTAAAAAACAATATCTTAAACTTATCCCACACAATGGATTCAAAATCTCTATGTTTCCTTTTATTCTTTATGATATTCTACCACTGATCTGTTTCAACTTCCAAATGACAGTTGGAAAAATGAAATTTTCATGATCAAAGTACTAGAGAAAAGTAAATATACTTTCAATTATACTGATCCATCAGTATAAAACTAGTGGATCAATGAAAAAAATTAAATAATGTGTATGTTTCTTCATAAATGACTCAAAAAATGTTGTTCTCTCCTTTACTTGTTTGGAAGTTTATCATGATTCCGATCTTAAGAAGGTTTTGCGAGTATAGTAATGAGATTTTTCATTCCATCTCCCAAAACATTTGGTTGCTCTGGAGGAGAATAATTTAATTCTAAATAAAATTCATCATTAACATATATCCTTAATGTTCCATCCATTTACTAAGAAAATCATAGTTTGAGAAATAATAATCATATTGGGAAACCACATAGTCATGAAAAATCACTTATAGTATGTCTAAATCATGACAACATATTTTCAATATACAACACCTAATGTTTATCCTAGATTTTTCATGGTCACCTTTTTTATAATCCTTCAATGTGGTTCATAATTGGTTATTTAATTTATAAAACATACCCATAGGAGTGTAAAACTACGGGTAAAACAAGACCCATTTTTGTGCCCCAGATGATGATCGAGTATATATCTATCCACCATTTTTGGAGTTATTAACCCTAGGTACAACTATTCCAAATCCACATCCACTTTTAGTATCTAGATAGGGATGTAATTTACCAGAAACCACTCACTCTATAATTAAAATAAATCTAGGAAATTTTCTTATACATTGTCTTATCGTTAGACTTATATTAATACATATTATTAAAAAAATCCCTAGGGATCCCACTAATGTTTTCTTATTTAAGTATCCAAAGGTTAGGTAATTTCTTCCTCAGATAAAAAATATAAAAACCCAATATTTACATTCATAGATATTACATATTAACAGATTGATATTCATTTAATTGTATAAAAACATGCATGAGGACAAAAATAGTTAAGTATCTTTTGAAACTGAGATACAAAATAATTGGTCCACAAGTGAACTACATCATCTCCCACTATGTTCTTCATAAATAGAACCCTTATTTTACATGTAATAAATAATACCATTATTTATAACCATGAAAAGGGGAACATAAGAAAGGGTGTGCTTAGATGCTCAGTAATGGTAAACAAACGAGATATCAAAATAACATAAGAATAAGGTTACGAAAACATCAGAGCAACATTTGAAAATTATACCCTCCATATAATATATTTTAAATATGAGTCATGGAATATATCATGGATGTTCATAAGACTTGATTAATAATGGAATTAATGAAAATTATCCTTGAGAACATAATAATTAAATAATACATAGATTTGTGGAATAAACGTAAGAATAGAAAATCTTATTTTAGGACTATCAAGAAAGACATTCATAACATGTTAGGCTTGGGCCAACCACTTGTGTGCCAACTTCGGGCATAAGATAGCCTATCATGTACCCTATTTTGGGATAGGGATAACATTCTATTTACCCTTTTTTGTTCTTGGTATAACCTCATGTGTACCCCCTTTTTAGGTCATGGGATAACCTACCATGTACCCTCTTTTTCAGGTATGGATAACCTTTTATGCACCGTTTGAGCTCATTGAGCATTAGTTATTTTCTAATTTATTATAGGGGGATATAGGTACCACGCATCAAATAACCCATATATATATGTTCCAAAATATCATAGAACCTTTATAATATCATTAAACATAGATAGTAAATGGGTTTTGTAAAAATTTCATTATACCATAACCCATAAAAGGGAAATGAGTTTCATAATAACCTCATCAATTCAACAAATAATAACCAATTTAAACAGGGAAAGTTTTAAAAAATATCATTACCATGACCATAAATGATCCAAAGAAAGGATAAAAATGGTTCAATTAGATCATATACCTAGTAGACCATAATAAACCCCAAATGTTATTTCCATTGATGAATACAAATTCAATAAACATATCATTAAAAAATTCTTAAATAAAACATCCTTTCTATTTAGAAAAAAACATATTTAAAATATTCAAATTACCCAAATGTTAAAGAAATAACTCTATTTAAAAAAATCCTTTTTGAAATGTAAAATAATCTTTAAAACATTTAACAATAATGAAGGAGGAAAATACCTTTCATGTTGTACTCATCAAAATGAAGGCCCCTTTCACATTTTCAGTAAAAAGTCAAAAGATCATTGTTTAGAAAATGAAATGATGATTCATTTTAATTTTTTTTGAAAAAATTATAATATTTTAAAAAATGTATTTAAAAAATCATTGGATAATTTTAAAATATTTATTCAATTTTTTTTATAAAAAATGTACATGGAAGAAAATTTAATTTTGGCAGAAGAGAGAAATAATGTTTATTTTTTTTCTTAAAAATTTTATTTTAGAACCTTGATTCCATAATGAGGGTAAGATGAAGGTAAAAAATGAAATTTAATTAAATAACTAGAAAATAAGAAATATATTTGTTTATTGAGGGATAGATTATATTATTTCATCATTACATGCATAATCATATATAATCTCGATAATCAATGAGAATGTAACATCAAACCCTTACCACATTGGAAAATTTTGAATCGTAATACCCATGAAAGAAAGCACATTATATGGATATGTAAATAAAAATAGTTTTTATAATTACTTTCATAAAATTAAATCCGGTTATAATATACATCATATAAAAGAAATAAGAAATGATTATGGAATATATCCCATGAAAACAAAAGTGAGATACAAATCCATAACCTTGTATACCGACTTCCTTAAAACACATTAGAAAGTAATTTATAATAAATATTGGTAAATTAAAAATATTCGATATATCTACTCACATGTACTATTACACATATTATTTACTTATAACATTTTATCCACCTCTTATTGATATTTTTTGTAAAATCACTGTTTCTGGTGATAATTGCTTCGTCTTTTATATATATTTTGGTTTGTTAACTTTGGATATTTTACTTTTATTATTATTACATTATTAATATAATTTTAACCATTATATACATATCATATTTATTAATTATATACTTATTTATAATAATTCATAAAATTTTGATATAGAAAAATGGATTACATAATTCATAGAGACGGTATGACGTACATAGGCAAGAACATTGTTTCCATTTTATGAAAGAATGAAATGAAAGGACGGTAAATAAAATATTAAATTTATAGAGTTATTATTATGTAATATATATAAAATAGTTTCATTAGATTTATGCATATATAATTCCATATAAATCACCAGTGAAAAACGAATCACATCATTTTATGAGGTAGTAGTCCACCATACACCTGAGAAATAATATCGTAATGCAATGGAATGGATAGAAAGAAGGAATATGTGATATAATAATTACAGATTTATAATTAATACGTATATATAATAAAAATATTTTAAATTATTTATTATATATATCCTTTATATTTGGTGATGGACAACAAATTACATCGGTTCGCATGGTGGTAGCTCACCATACACACGTTTGATGTTTTCTTTTCCCATTTGATTAAATATGAGAAAGATATAGGCTATTCAAATTACATAATAAAATCTCTATATATGGGAGATAATTATGTTTTTATATAATCATAGTTATAGAATATTTGATAGATGTGGAAGAAAAAAAATTAAAACGATCAGCTAAGAATGATACCTCTTCTTCGGAAGACATCTTTAGTTTAAAACCAAATGCCTTAATAGGATATTTTATTAACAAAAATAAGTCATATATGAAATGGGGAGGGAACTAATTAATATATATGGATAGTTATTGACTAAAAAAAAGGGGTTTTAATCTATAATGAGGAGAGGAGAGAGGGTTCCCTTTTATAAGTTGGGGAGAGGACACACTTGGGATTTTTTAAAATTAAAATGTGTACCACTGTTTTAGACATGAGAAAAGACTCACAAATAGATCATTTTCAAAATTTATATGTGATAAGGTCCAAATATGGCCATTAAATTGGATTTTTACAAGTTTTTATTTCATTTTACTCTTTATATATTAAGGTTAACCCCCCATAAACCCCTTTTAACCTTAATCAAATTAATTAATTTTTTCTATTTTTACTGTTAATTTTAATGAAAAATTAAGTTGCAATTATTATATAATAAACATAATCATTATTTTAAAAATGGAATAATTTTTTTTGAAATTCCATTCAAACAAGTGAAAAAATATAATTTAAAATATAAGCAACAAACACGAGAAAAAAGTGGTTTTCTAAAGAGAATGTTTTCACAAGTATAGAATGTTTTAATATGAAAATCAAACAAGATTCTTATTATGATTACATGATTTGGTTTAAAAATAAAATAATTAAATTAATTTTACTTTTAATACATTTATAAAAAAACATGTAACATTTTAAAGGCTTTAAGCGAAAAGTTTTTTTAAATAACATTAAATTTGAAATGTATTTCTTAAAAATGAATTTAATATTTTAAAATATATTTTTTAATATTTTTTTTAAAATTTTTTATTATTTTTTCAAAAAAATTAGTAATTTTTCTGAGAAATTGTATTTTTGAGGCATAAGCAGTCTTTACTAAAAATTAAGTACTTATTTATAAATTTATTTTATTTATATAAATAATTTATAAAGAATTTATTTTAAAAAATTATTACTATTAATTCCATTAAATTTTAGGTTGATTTTATAATGTTCATGTTTTAATAATATTATTATTAAAATATTGTGGTTCATTAAAACTTTGTGTTGTGTACAACATAAGAAATCAAAGAAATGAAGCTTATTTGGAAGAACATATTTCATAAATTATTGACATGATACTATTGGTATTTTATAAAATGTATTTATAATTATGAATCAACATAAAATATATTATATAATACAGTCAACTTAATTTTTGTGCATAATTATAGTAAAAATAGTAAAAGTTCATTACTATAATTATTGATAAAAAAGGTTTACTAGAGTGGATTAAACCAAGATATAAGAGATATATTTCCAATTAAACATGTATAAATCCTATTGGATGGCCATATTTAGAACTCAACCAATACCAATTTAAAATATATATCCATTTTGAATAATTTTTATTGAGTATTACATTATTATATTGAAATATTTTAAGAAATTCCAATTGTGTCCTTTCTCCAACCAATAAAACTACACCTCGAATTTACCTCCATTGCACAACTTTGAACTATCTATCATGAAAAAAAAATCTTATAATATTTCTTATCGACAAATTAGAGTCTATGGTAATCTTAAAATACCTTTCCTAGGGTCCTTAAGAAAGGATTTAAAGGAGGTCTACCAAATAAGATGTATGCATCCTACATGTCCTCTTTAAATATATTTATTATTATAAATCCACTAAATAAATGATATTTATTCTAAAACAATAAATTTAGTATTCTTAATATACTAAAATTTTATTATGATTATTAAAAAACCATTATTAACCCTCTTTTCCATTAAATTTGAAGTGAATGTATCACTCATGCGTATAAGCAGACTACCACCTCCACATAGTGAAATGATACTTTTAAGACAACCATATTTTAGGAAAAGTTATTATAATGGGTTTAATATTTATATATGAAATTTATGATATTTTTAATCTTATTTAATTATAAGATCATATTTATCTTCTTAGCTTCTCATCCGTTGGATGTTGATAACATAGCTCATGTGTACGTGTGGACCACCACCTCCATGAAGAAATGTAATTCATTTTTCATTTTAATTTACATAGATTGTAATAAGGATATATTTAATAAATATTATATATATATATATGATATATATGATATATATGATATATATGATATATATGATATATATGATATATATGATATATATGATATATATGATATATATGATATATATGATATATATGATATATATGATATATATGACATATATGATATATATGACATATATGATATATATGACATATATGATATATATGACATATATGATATATATGATATATATGATATATATGATATATATGATAAAATTATGATTATGTAAAGGATAATTATTATTAACCTTTATTTAATTCCATCCATCAAAATGTTAAATTGATTTTCATGCATAATTATGTCCTATGATCTCCACGAATGGTTAAATTAATTTTTTTATATATCTACCTTTTTTGGATAATTATATGTAATTACACAATATTTTTAAATAATAACATTATTTTCAATTATGTATACAAAACACAACATTTAGCCTAATCGAATCATGATTATTTATATATGGTCGATAAAACCTAATAAATAAATTGGCAGGAATGAATAGGATTAATTACCTTATTAAATTTATGTAAAGGTCATAATATATAAAAATTTATTTATATATTATAATTAAGTGGTCATAAAATATTAATCAAGGTCATTTTATTCATCAAAAATATGTTTTCTTCAAAAAAATGATTTTTTTATTTTTTGTGAGAAAAATAAATAAATTATTATTTATTTATAATTTTATAAATATTATTTTATAAAATGAACTTAATTTATAAATTAATTATATATATATTTATCCTAGGGTAAATTGTTTTATTTTTCAAGAAAAAATTGTTTTTTAGCGAATCGTGAAAAATGAAGTTTTTTTTTAAAATTATCATTTTTTAATAAATTAAGTCTCATTATTCATTGAATTTATTTTAAAACTATACTAATTATAATATATTTATATAAAATAAAATAAATTATATTTAACTCATCCTTATATGATATTTTTGGTTAATTTTATTTTATCGCTTTAAACCACGCTTTTTCCTGAATACTATTTTAAAGTGCACAATCTTTCTCTGTTTCAAATAATTATAATAACCCTAATGGGAAATAATTTAAATGAAATGTATATAATATATATATATATATATATTAATTTAAATTTAGCTAATTATTCTTACTTTTTATAAATTTAATTTGAGATTATATTTTTTCTCAAAAATACATTTCTTGAAAAATTGTATCTTTGGACATGGCTGTGGGATTAATTTTAAAATGTATTCTACAATTTTTTTATTTGAATTTGGAAAAATGGATTCTATATTTTTAATTATCATAATTTCTATTATAAAATATGTTCAACATAATAATTTTCTACAAGTAATTGTTAAAATAGTAAAAAATATTTACCATGGTTATGGTAATAATGAGTTTACATGGGTAAACTTAAAAGATAAGGGTTAAAAATGACTCCAAAACTTGTATAATTCCATTTATGTAGTCATATTTTTACGTTTAATTTCTTTGTATCTACACTAATATAGTTTTTATCATTGAGGCTTGAGAAAAACATTGGTTGAATTCTATCTTTTAAAAAATCTAAAATGTGTCCTCTCCTCCTTATAAAAGGACACCACTCTCCTCTCCTTTAAAAAAATCAGAAGCCCATTGTTTCATCCAATACCTTCACAAATAACTTCTTTAATTTACACCAATCATTCTATATTCCCTGGTTTGTTTTGAATTTCAACTTAGAAAGTATTTTTGTGAAAACCTAAAAATGTTTCGTAAAGAAAAGTTATCATACTTAGTTAAAATTTTATTTACTCTAATAACTCCTTGAAATATTATTGAATTTTTTTAATAAAATAATCTAAGTATATTCCATATACTGATATGTTTTATAGTTAAGGGAATTATCTATAACCATTTTATCCTCCCAAAAATTGGAAACAGAATTATTGATCATGTGTATGAAAAACTAGAGCATTATGAACTAATGTAATTAATTTTTCATCAACGCTTATCATTGATGGATATTATAATTACTTGGTTTTTTGGAGTTCATTAAAATCCTCAACTTTTTTGAATTTTTGGAGTTTTGTGGTAAGACCAAATATTTCCTTGATCTTTAGAAATTAATTCCGAGTGTTCTTTGACCCAAGGCCTTGTTTTTAGATGGAATTTAACACTAGGAATGTTTCTAGGGGTTTTGGGTGTAACAGAGGTGAAAAAAATACTTTCCATGGTGAAAAGACTAAGTCGCATAGTTTTTGAAAACCGTGTAGCCTCCCATGAGTTATCATGTGGCCCCTATTCACCAGACTCAATTTGAAAAAACAAGTATGAGGGGGAAAACTAATTTGAGGGGTGTTATTTAGTCCTTAAAAGAGGCTCGCATATGGTTTGTGCATGGTTTTTCAAACCATGCTGGACAACAATGTGTGGTGTAGTTCCTAGATATCATGTGCCTCACGGTTGATGTATGTTTAGACAAATCATGAAGAACACTTAAAGTGGATAATTTACCAAAATTTCCATTACTTTTATTTCCCCCCTGTTTCTCCTTCATTTAAAATGTGAGTCATCTCCATGCCATGGAGAGCTCCTCCTTATTTCTCCCTTAGGAATTTAACTCCTCTATTTATTTTTGCTTTGTTTTGATCACCATCTGTCTCATTAGGCCCATATTTGTATGGCCTAAAAACCCCTTGATTCATTTCTTGTTTTCTCTCACCATATTGTGTACTAAATATGTGTTAAACATTTAACACTATATTATGGTCATTCATATTAAATTAAGATATCTACTAAAATGGATTGAGTTAGAGGCTCATCGACCGGCCCAACAGGAGTTGTTAATTCTATATGGGTCTATGAAAAACAAAAATTTATAAAACTCAAAATATGGAATTTAATTAATTAAAATGAGTATAGAAGTAGGTCTGGATAAATCCACATAGAATCTAAAATTAGTTTTATTATATTTTCAAAAGATTTAATTTTATTAATTTTGAGAAATATGTGAGATAATAATGGTTTTATTTGATTTTTAAAAAATTAATGAAAAAAGGAAAGTGCTGTAGATTGATTGGTTTGTGATCTAATTTGAAAGTGTACCAGGGTTTTGTAATTTCAGGGTTTAGGTAAAATTGGATTTAAGAAATTAGGTTGATATATTCATGATTGGGGTCAGAGTCGAGACAAGGAAGACTTAATGGTCGTGGAATCTCCTCCTCAACATGACAATACCATATTTCCCTTGGTCTGGTAATATTGGGTTTTATCGATTCTTTTATTTCTCAATACCATATTTAAACATAGTTTCCCTTAAAGATGATAATGTCCCTTCCTTATTTAGGGTTTTTATTTGTGCAATTTTAAAGATCATATTAAGATTGAATTATCAATGGTTATGATAAAGGGAAAAGAAAAGGATTTGAATATGAATATTAAATTATAGAAAACTAAATTAATAATGGAAAATAAATCAATCCAACAACACCTTCCCCATTATATTACATAACCATAGCATACGATAGGTTTACCCACTCATCCCATTGATGAGAGGATTGGAGGGAAGGAGAAGAGAAAAATAATTCATAAATAAAAGGGAGATGAACTCGGGGAGGGACCTACAAAACACTGCTTCTTGCTCCATGATTTGGAATCCATATTTCTAGTCCCCCGAATAGTAGTATGAAATATCTCCATTTATAGGCTCTATATGGGGTCTGATATTAATGAGGATCATACATGAATGGTTTAAAGGTTCATGGGGTGGGTCCCATGTTAAAGATTTGGTCCAAAATAGATGATATGCCGAATCTAATCACTTAAATCTCAACTAGGATATTTACACAAGGTGTAAATAACTACACCACATGTAAATTTATATGATTATTTATTTCACTTCAAGACATTTCCATCTTCTCATTAATGTCATAGGTACATGACCTATAATGATTACATGACACATAATTTCATTTTTTTGCTCTAAAATCCACAGTTCATCTCATTTCTTTAGTTTTATGCCTTAGATGTGCTCCATGATCATCTTAAAAAATTCAGTGTCATGCCGTGAGTGAAGATCACAATGTGAAGTTTCATCTTTCTCCTTTTTGAATAATCAATTGTATCCAACCATTAAACACAAAAGGAGTTAAAATTTTTACAAAATGGAAATAAATATAGAAATCAAAACATTAACATACGATAAAATATATTTTTTAAATATAGATGTCATTGATATCAGGAGATAGAGAATCTACCAGCAGGAGTTAGTTAGTTCCAAGATTTCTCTTTGATTTTGATCATGTGTTGGGGTGTGTTCTTGAGTGCACCATTGGGTTTTCAGAGAGAGAGACCATATTTATTTAAATATTTCCTTTTAATTAATATATTGAACACATGATATTCTAGTGTTCATGCTTCTCCCTAACTACAAATGGTTTCAACCTGGTGGGAGGCTTCATACCACATGTGAATATGAATTCAAGTTGGTTATTTAATATAAATTGAACAATATATACATTTTTCACAATGGTTCTTTGGGAACATGATGGGTGAGGCCCATTATATTTTGATGTTATGATGATCATCGAGATTGAGGTGATAGGGTTCTTCAGGATAGGCTTATATTGAGGTATATGTGATGATATTGATCACTAGGATGGGTGATGTTTTCATCGAATTGAGGGGATAAAGTCTTCATGATTGAGGGAATATTTTTGGTGGTTTAGATTTTATTGACAATTAGGTTGAGGGACATGTCCATAGGGAAATTATGAGCTAGCATAATGTGGCCTAGATACGTTTTTGGTGATTCCCCCTCACCATGATTGGCCGATGTGTCGTTGGAGTCATCTATCCACAGATAAGACTCAGATGATGAGGTGGTGTTGACCAATCATGTGGGTAGAGGCAAGTATAGGATGGAGGCGACCACCATTGAGGTTGTATGTGATTTGCATTGAAATTCATGTAGTTTGTGATGATTCATCAGGTGAAGGTGTTGAGATCATCAGTTGGGGGATGTGGCTAACCATATATTGATGTCGTTGGGTCAGTATTATTTGGAATTGTGAGAATGTATATTCTTTGGGACGTTGGATATTGAGATGAATCTAATTATTATTTCGAGGAAATACATCGGTATGCGTCAAATGTCAGGCTTCGATCTGATGAAGATTATCTTGATCTATGGTCCAAAGGACTAGGTTTTCGATTAGGCGTTCCATTAAAACATCAGTTATTTGATTATCACCCAAGAGGTATTGAGTGGAATGATTTTATTTTGTTACATTTATAGGAGGTACCTGAGGGATTTGTATACTATTACTCTCTATGGTATTCCATTTTCTTTATAAAAATTATCATCTCTACTGTAGTTATAAATACACAGACATGTCTCCATATTCCATATATATAATTGGGTCATGTGGATTACCAGTTATGGATGAATTAGGTGATCGCTTCTCTGTGTCTATAGAGCACAAGGGTAGCGAGTATTTATTCATTGAACATGTGCTACCTCTTTATTTTATTTTTACAACTATCCTTCATTATCATAGATGTAAAATAGACACATGTTTGTAGAAACTACTGTGATTTATTCTCACATCCTGCACATGACCCTAGGGATGCATGTAGACATTATGACTTTAATATCAAGCAAGGGACCAAGATCAGGAGTTTTACCTTAGTGACTGTGTCAGAACTTTTTTCATGGGATGGATGGAAAGGAACCATGGCGGTTCATGTATAAACTAGAGTTAGTTTTTTTGTTTCTTTTTATATTAATATGATTATATATATATATATATATTTATTTATTGAGTACGCCCACATGAGAACCTTCATGCTTACTATTTTGTATTACCTAACTTGTATTCATTTTTCCACAAATGGTTTCATACTTTTTAGCAGCTAAATTTTTTATTTTATTATAGAAATGGTATGTTTGATCTTGTAGATCATTATAGCTATGGTATATTATGCTTCCACTATGGCAGGTTACTGGTCCAATGTTTTGTGGTATTTCTTCTACAATGTATATATATATAGACTGTTAAAATTATCATCACTAGAGGGTGTAGTCTCACGACTACCACCTCTTTAAAACCACACTACAAGTCATAATCCTTTGGTGTATGGGGAGGCACACCTAAGGCTTAGTGGTAAACCAGCCCTGATCACCATTTTTGTAGTAAGATGGGTCATGGAACTATAAATGGTATCAGAGTAGTCTGTTACTATGAATTAATAGCATTGTTCAGTTGGATACAAATGATATCAAAACAATTAATTTTATGAAAGTCTTACTATTTTTTATATGATGGATAAGAGGTTAGGATGTGGTCTGAACTAGGTTTATAGCTCGTGTTTGGGTATCTGCATCCCCATAAATGGGGGAAAGACTAAGTTTCTAGGGGTGGGAAATTATATTTTTTGTTATTTATTTTTAAATTTTATATTATTTCAATTTTTTTTGGTGAAATTGGTAGTGATTATTATCTATTATGATATGTAACCCCTATCCTGGTATGAAAATGGAGGATTTTGAACCCTTATCCTAGTATAGAAAGGGAGGATTTTTTAATCTTTCATGATAGGAACATAGGATGATTGTGTCCCTAGAGGGTTGGGATGAGGCTGCATAAGTCCAGGATGATCATGATTCATATGTAAAGGATCAAGTAAAGACTCTTGTATAGGTAGTAAAATATCTAGATTTGATAGGTTTTGGGTTGTGGCTGGACAAGAATCTCTGAGCATTCTTGGTTCGTCACATCCTGGGGATTGAGCGGGAAGCTTAGGGAGAGATTCCTTTGATGGAATACCTTACTCATGAGTTCTAATCATACCCCCACCACTATTTCAAGGTGATGGTGGACCAAAAGAAGTTGAGAACTAGATCGAGTTGGTTGAGACCATATTCGAACAACTTGAGTCTCCTCTAGGTCCTTGGGTGAAGCCTGCAACGTACATGCTCTGAGGACCATCTAAACATTATTGGGATGTATAGGTCGAAGCAATAAGAAACAAGGTATTATCTTGGAAAGGTTTCGAAGTAGGGTATTAGATAATTTATTTTCATAGACGTTGAGGAAGGATATAGCTTGGTAGTTATTGATCCTACATCAGGAAGACATGTCATTCATGGACTATGCATATACTTTCATAGATTTGTCTCATTTTTCACCTGGTATGGTGGGCAATGAGATCAAGAGAGTTAGAGGTTTCTAGGATGGTTTATGGAACACCATCAGGGTGTAGGTAAACATCTTTAGGTTGCCTCATTTTCATAATCAATGAATCAAGAACTAAATGATGTGGGAAATTTGATGTACAGGTATTTTTTCTAGACGATTGATAGTTTCAGGTGAATGTAGTGGTGATGCTTCAGATACATATAAGTAAGGATGAGAGGAGTATCACCATGGAATTCAGGCTTAGGATTTGGGAAAACAGTTGAGGAGTGGATTGTCAATGGTGTGTTTCATGTGCGTGAAACCAAAACATGTGAAGATGTTGTGTGATCAAGCACTGAAAGAGTAATGAGAATACATATAGGTGTTTAATCTTGAAGGGTTCTATAAGATTCCTTCTTAGATGGTTGACTATTGAGGCAAGGGGTAGAATCATAGTTCTGAGGTCTGACCAAGATTCACACTGGGTTCTGGTAGGTGGGATTCAACTATATGTTGAGGGCTTGGTAGAGAGAGTGTGGCCTAGTAGTGGGGTTAATGTCTATTAGCTGGTTCAACTTCATAAGGAGGGAAAACCATAGATAGTTGGGCTTCAGGGAATGTGCACAAAATGAAGATTGAAAGTGCATAACATTCCATGTAGATTACTAGGGTTAGTGGTAAACCATGGATGAAACTGAGTTACCTTTTTTATTTTGTATTGAACTATTTGTGGGCATGTTGGGTTTATGTACATGAGGTGCAAAAGTTTTTGTGGACTAACCAGATACTATTTAGTATATTAGAATCATATCATATGCATGATATATATATATATATATATATATATATATATATGAGGTGTGTGGTACCGAGATTTATTATTTTCATCGATGTATGTGTGGATTATAAAAGGTGTATATGATTTGGGACACTCTGTGTGAGAATGTATATTTATATACAATGCATGATATTGTGAGCATCTCTTATGATGCTGGTTTCTGGGTATCGATGGAATTAGGGACATTAAGGGTGTTAAATGTGGCACAAGAATGGTGTAATCACTTTATGAGGTGTAGAAGTGGAAATTCATAATGGGAGAACCTTTGAGTCAAGGTATGGACAATGGACCATTGAAATTTTGATGTTTTGGGACTGGAAGGCACTAGTTAGGTAATTCCTATGGTAGGGAGCACCTTGAGATAGTTGACCAATGAATTTATGATAGCAGTATATCAATTTGATTTTAAAGAGATGGGTATGTTTAGCACCATCTCTGAGTTATGATTTATAGCTTGGTGATGATCTATGTTAAGGTGGGGAGATTGTAATGACTTGGGTTTTTTAATGAGTCAAAATCTATGACTCTTTTTAATTTTTGGAGTTCGGTTTTAGAATAACAAATTCATTGATCTTAACAACCCAATTACAAGATTTCATTTGACCCAAGACATTTTTTAGATGTTTGTTAATTGTTGGAATGTTCCTTTGGGTTTTGAGTGGGTTTCAGGTGTGACCGAGGAAAAAAACACAACTTTTTAGGGTGTAAATAAATAGGTACATAGTTTGGGAAAATTATTTGTCCTCTCAGAAGTTACCACGAAACCCTAATTCCTTATTAGAAATCGTTTTAAAACCCATTTAGATGGGGAACATGGCCATGAATGGAATTATGTAGTTTCTAATAGAGGCTCACTCAGGAGTTTCACACAGTTTGGAAAACTATGCGAACCAACTGTGTGTGGTGTAGTTCCTAGATTATGGGTGCAACACAGTTGGTGCACGATTAGCCAAACCAAGCCTTCAAACCTGGTGGGCCACTTAATGTGGTGAATTTAAAAAAAACCCCAACCTTTTCTTTTACCCACTTTTCTTATTTATTTCATGCATGCATCACCTCTAGGCTATGGGTAACTCCCCCTTCTTTCTCCCTCAGGATTTGAGCTCCAATCTTCATCCGAGCTCTATATTGACCGTCGTTAGTCTCATTGGGACAAAAACTATATGACCTCTAAACCAATTTATTCATTTATTATTTTCTCTTTCCATACAATTTGATAAATCCATATGAGCTATTTTAAACTATTTTCAGAGTGTTCATCCAAAATGTCAATTTCTTATGAATCAGTTTGAGTTGGAGGCTGATATTAGGGTAGAGAGAATCTACCAACATGAGGTAGGTAGTTCATATCTTTCACTTTGATTTTTATCATGTTTTATGGGTGAGTTCTTGAGAGTTCCATTAGGTTCCTTGAGAGAGACCCTAATAATTTTAATAATTTCATTTTAATCAATAAATTGAACCCACGATATGCCTATGGGAACGCTACACTATGAATACAAATGGTATAAGCCCGGTGAGAGGCTTAGAACCACTTGGAATGATTAGTCTAGGTGTGTTATTTAAATTAAATTTAATTATATATATATATATATATATTTTTTTATTCTGTGATGGTTCCATGGTATCATGATGGGAGAGTCCAAATATATATTGAGGTGATGATGATCACCATGAGTGAGGTGACTAGGTAAATTATGATGGAATTTCTCTATGGTATATGGGGTGATTTTTATCACTAGGATGGATGATTTGATTATTGGATTGAGGGGACAAGGTCATCACGATTGAGGGAATTTCCCCAGACATTGAGATGGTATTGACCATCTGGTTGAGTTACACGGTTGCAGGGGAACGAGGTGATGAGATTATGTGTCTTATGTACATTTTTAGGGATTTACCCCCTCCAAGATTGGTCGAAATTCTATAGGAGTCAGGTGAAAACATATAGGAATAAAATGATGAGGTGGTGTTGACCACTCATGTGGGTGGTGTACTCAATTAGTTTTCTATTAAATTGATTTTTTATAGGTTAGAGGTGGTTTCCATAGAAAGTGATGCCTCTGGTGAGGATCTATCAGGTCATTGTGACGAGACCATCATTTGGGGGTTGTGGCTCGCCATATATTGAGGCCTTTAGGAAGTGATTACTTTTGAGGATGAATACCATTGTTCCTTAGGATGCTGACTTTTAATATAGTGATGATTATTATTTGGAGGACATACATCACTATGCCTTTTATTTCTAGCTTAAATCTGATGATAATTATCATAAGATGAGGTTCGAGGGACCGAGTGATTGATTAGGAATGACTCAGGAATGCCGGTTATTTAATTATATTATAGGAGTTTTTGGGTACCATGAAGTGATGGTGTTATATATACAAGATTTTCCTGAGGGATATCCATCTTGTTACCCGCTATGGGATTCCTTTTTCATTTTTCTTAGGTTCCCCACCAATATTGTTATATATATGAAGACATGTCACCATATTCCATATATATAACTGGAGAAACACGAATTACCAGTGATGGGTGAAGAAAGTGTTCACTTCCTTGTGGTTACAGAGCATAAGGGATGCAAGTATTTATTCAGCTGGCTTGTTACACCTATTTATTTTATTTTTTAATACATCTACTTTATCATAGATGTAATATAGGCACACGTTGGTGGTGGCCCACTAAGATCTATACTCACACCCTAGTTGGGACCCTCGATATGTGTTTAGACTTTACGATTTTGCAAAATGGTAAGGGACCAAGATCAGGATCAAGAACTTAAAGATTATATTGGACCTTTTTCATGGAATATATGGAAAGGTGCTATGATGGTTTCTGTATTAGTTGGATTTTATTTTGTTTCTTCTTTTTTTCATCAACATGCTTATATATATATATACTAAGGTTGGCCACGTGTGACCCTTCTTGCTTTCTATATTATATTATCTGATTTTTACACAAGATTTTACAAATTATATCATACTTTTTTAGTATATACAAATGATATTTTATTTTGTAAATGGTATGTTTGTGCTTGTTGATCATTATTGTGGCTGTTTGTTATGATTCCACTAAGGCGGGTTACTGTTCCTATATTTATGGTCTTTCGCTCAATATGTATATACATTTATACCATTACTATTATCATCATAATAGGGTATAATCTTCCCAATATCACCTCCTTACACCCTCACTGCTAGTTTATAGCCTCTGTCATATGGGGAGGCATTCTTAAGGCATAGTTGTCAACCCGCCTGAAGCACTGTTCGGGCAGAAATATGGATTGGGTTACTACAAATAATATGATATATGTAATGTTTATATATTTTATTTATGGTATAATTAAATTTTGGAATTATAATATCATATACACCTTCTTAATTTCCATTCTGTAGGGAATATGATAATATCACTCGTGTGTACGACATACTACCTCTTTGCAAAGCGATGATGTTTTTTAACTTACGATTTAAATGAAAGGTAATAAGGATTAATATGATGTAAATATATGATAATGATGACATTTTAATAATTTTGGAAAATAAATATACAATATATCTTCTTACATTACCATCAATTAAATAATAACGTGGTTTGTTTGTATGGTAAACTACTTCTTTGTGAAGCAATGTGATTCATTTTTCAATAAATATTTACATGGAACATAATTAAAGAAAATTTAAATAATATATGAAATTTATATGAAATTATATTTTTTCTATAAAATTAATATACTATCCACTTCCTTACTCTTTCACCCATTAAATAAATTATAATGTTTCTCGTGTGTACGTATGACCAACTCTCTCTATAAAGAGATGTGATCCATTCTCCTTGTTAAAAATTTAACAATGATTATAAAGATGTATCTATTGAAAATTTATATTTATAACATTAAAATCATTCTGGATATGATGTTACTACATCCAATATTTGAGATCAAGAACATTCATGGTAAAACATTCATGAGAAATTAAGACAATTAACACCCAAATCAATAGTGACAATGAAGGATTGTTTTGTAATGGGTGATATGATGTTATGAAATGGATCATATATTATATTATAAACTTTAATATGATTCTATTATAAGTTTATAACAGGATTAAAACTAGTATATAGGTGATTAAAACTTTATAAACTAATGGGAAAGGAGAGGTAATGGGTTTCTTAACTCGGTTTCCATTCATTGGGTTAAATTTTTTAATTCATTGATTAGGTTATTAGACAATTATGTGTCTAAAGGCAATAGATTATTTTCAAAAAATTTATAATTTTTTTATTTGGATGGAAATTTGATAGACATAATTATTTCATTGAATAATCACCACTTCAACAATTTGATCATTCCAAGGGGTTCATCTCAAAACCTCATTCTTTGACACATCTAATTTTATTCACCTAAATAATTTTATATTGTTAATTTAATACCACTTCATATATTATATCATGAATCTTTCATAGTTCATGGTATTTTAATTTTAAATTAATTTACTTCATTTATGGGGGATATGATTCAAAAGTTACCAAAGAGGTAAGGGTTTATGCTTCAATTCCATTTTAATTGGGATTGTCTTTGCTTGAACTTACATTGAAGGGAATTATTTGATTATTGTCTAATAAACCACTTTAGTTTTCCTCTAATATAGTTATAAATGAAAATTTTATATAATATAACCATTTCAATTTATTTGGTACTTAAATTGGTTGAGAAAATGTTTTTATGAATAGTCAAATTTATTTATCTTCTAGTCAAAAAATACTTTACCTTCAAAGTCCATGTTTTAACAAAAATAATTAAAAAATGGCTCTAACACTATACAAATGAATTATTAATGTTATTTTAACCGAGTTTTAAAATTAACATTTTTTTTCATTTTAAAAACAAGTTACGTATTGAATTTCATTACAAAAGACAGAAGGTATGTTCTATTTTAACGTATAAAGTGTCCAAAGATTCCCAAATGCCAAAACCATTATTTGATACCTGTATTCATTTATAATATTCCATGGTTTATTCAAATAATAAATATTTTTTATTTAAAATATTTTTAATTTTTTTAAATTGAATATACATTTTGGTATCAGTAAATGTTTTTTCTTATGTGGGTAAGGTATATTTATAATCCACACCTTTATTTGAGTTATGAACATTCTATCTATAGCTCACTTACTCTCTCATTAATGTTATGAATGATTATAAATTTTTTATATATGTATGTTAGAGGAATGCCTAGATTTTTCTTCCATTCTATGACGGGCACATGACTAATGACTATTTCTCAAATGCCTTTTTTATTAAATATCTTTTGATTTTTTAAATGAGATATGATTATGAAACCCATTTATTTCCATGGGTAATTTTTATTATTTATGTATTATAATGGATATACTTATGTGGAATGTATATTCAAGTACATGAAATGAATGTGAAGGATGGGTTCATAATTATGTAGCCTCAAATTTATTGTGTAATGTTTTATTATCATGAGTGTCATGACCCCCTACTGATAAAGTTTACCCCTCCTGGGATGGAAATGTGAGAAGTGGGATAATGACCCCCCAAGTCCCACCTGTAGTAGGCCTTGGGTTGGTGACTAGAACCGAGGGTATAGTAAACACACTAAAGGGAGGAATTACCCTCTAAGAGAACACATAAAGAAGATAGAGATAATAAATACACCAAATAACTCTTGATCATAATTAAATATAAAATAAATACCATGTAAACATATATAATGTCAATAATAACTACAAAGAATAGAAATAGGAAAACTGAATGTAAAAAAATAATGTAAAACAAAAACGGCTAAAAATCACAAATAGCTCCTACAAAACCCCCAAGCTATTAGTAACTAGAATGTCCTCCAACATTATGCTAGTGACCTAAAATATAGTTTATATAACACAAGGTTAGTATAATATTATAATCAGTAGGATCCACCTCTGAGCATCTCATGAAAAAGTAACGAAATCATGCTAAATCACCATGAACAACAAGTGAAACTAACTCATCACCTAAATAGAAGTACAAATTCCTAACCTCACCATGGGTACTCCCACTAAGTATCACGCACTATAGTATGTAATATAATAAATAATATCATGGGTACCCTACTACAACATCCCCACAGGTTTTTCACTTTTCCCTAACATCCCATGTCCTGAGAATATCTCTCCAAAAAGTCTTACCTGAAAACACCTCAGTGTAACACCACAACACAAACCTCATGCATCAATATCCACCCTGTGCATCACACCACCACATCCATGTAATCTAATAAACTAGGTAGTTTCAAAGATCCACCACATATCTCGTAATGTGTATCATACTTCGGGTATTATACCTCAAGCCATTACATCCCATACAACGAGTAAGGATCTTCAAGCCATCACAAACTATACACGTAATGCCTATAGTAGTCCATAGGAAAATATACATAGAACACATGTGGGTGAAATAACAACAATCCATTACATCCCTCCACACATATATATGGGGAAAAAAACACCATGCATACCAGCACAAGTAACTACCATGAGAAGAGAGTGGGGCCAAAGGGGGTAGTCATCCATCCATCCTCCCACCAGAACGTTGGGGAAAACACCCCATAGGGCTCAGAATCCCTGGGGTGTCAGTTTAACTAACCTAAAGGGTGGGGTAGCATATATAAACAAAAAAAAACATTATCTAATATAGCTCAAAACAACAATATGGAAAATACCTAGTCTCATACTCAACTACAGCTAATGTCTCTCAGACTCGCGGCTACCACAGGTAAAACTAGATATCCAATAAGTACACAACCATTTAAAGAGATTTACTAAATTACCGTATAACTTTTTTTCAGTTTAATTTTACATTAATTATTTCGTTAACCATTAATTTACCATTAAAAATTCCACATTACATTTCTTTACCATTCCAACCAAGATTTTTTCCCTTTCGTTAATAACCAAACAGAGTCAAAAACTTCTTAGAATCGCAACCATAGCATTTAATTCCCACTAGCTCCAACCCCATAGGTTAAACATCATTTAATATTTTATTAGTAGTATTATCAGTTTTCCATATTACCATGAATTATATAAAATCATTCAATGCTACCACACAAAAGGGGCTCAACACGGTGATTATGCGAACTACCCATTGAGTCTTTTACACGTATATCAAGAGCATAGACCAATCCATCCTAGATAAGATAAATATAGAAAGATCATGTCATAACCTGTGAATCTTATCCAATTTTCCAAGGTGGGTATGAAATACCATATGCCTCAAGAAGTGGGAAATGTAATGTAGATAAACTAACAATAGATTCAACAACAACCACTTTTACGTCAATGTGAAATCCCAGATTCAACCCATTCTCTCATCCCTAGTGTCCTCCTCGACAGCCACATGTATAAAGTGATGAATCTCACCACTGTAGTCATCAAATACTTCCTACAAAAAATATGCCCCCTTGATCCAACATACAAAACAACCCTCTATGTTCATGCATCCCAGGCTCACACCATAACTTAAGAATCTTGAAACAAAAATCATAGAAACTGTGCTCTTGGCCCTAAACAAGGCCTTCGACATTCACACACAACAAGCACTAACAAATCCAAAGCATAAGGTGCTTGGAAATTACAACCAAATATGTAACTCAAAACCCTACAAGGAATTATCCTAAAAACACAAAAAATCCTTATTCCATCTTTAATTAATTAATTCAATTAACCATGCACAACCGCATCCCTTTGATTATCATCAAATTAAAACAACAACAATAACCAGATTCATCAATAATCCTATTTAAATAGTTATCCAATTAATTATCAATTAATCCCAGATTTACCTTCTTTACCGGTTTCTATCAAAATAACATGCTCATAGAAATGCCAATAAATAAAAATATCTAGGAAATCAAGATGCAATAACATCACTATGAAAAGGATTCCAATTATTTAATCCAATTCCAAAATATAATTAGAAAAACGTCATTATGATCAAAGAGATAAACCATTATAACTCTAAAATTTCATGTAAGTAAATAGAGAATAAGTGAATCCCTTACCTCAAAGGTTTTTGAAATTATTAATATGAGAGTGGGCCAACTCAAAAAATCACAATCACCTCCCCCGCAAAAACTGCATCAACCTGAGGATGCTGACATCAACCAACAACTTTGAAAAATCCATTATAAAGATGGAGACCACATACCATCACATAGAAATGAGAAACAAGAGGAATAAAAACAAGGAACCCATAAGAATAAAGGTAGATCATACCATATCAAAGACAGATTGACAGTCACTGCTTGCACCAAAATAGGATGTGTGCATACAACAAGGAGAATTTATAAGGAAAACATGATCCAAGGTATACAAAACAAATTTAAATATCTTATGGGAGGTGTAAATATAGACATACCATACTAGGGGAAAACAAATAAGGAAGAATGAGTGTCAGCCTTTGGAAAATTTAAACAGAGAATCCATTTAAGATACAATCTAGATTTTCCATTAAAGAAGGATCTCATCATGATCACGGGTTTTGACTGAGTAAAGGCATCAGGAACCTTAGGTAAATTTAGATAGGATAAATCGGCTTTGAATCAGCCTTAAATCCCTTAAAAAGGCAGTGATGTCCTTTTACAAAAATGAATATGTTAAAGGGGAGAAACTATAGGAGTCTGAAAACACTATTCATGAGTCACTATTGGACGATTCGCCGTTGGATGAGTCACCATTCGGAATGTCACCATTTGGTGGGTCACGGTTCAGTGAGCTACAATTCTATGAGTCACCATTCATGATTCACCATTCAAAAATACCCATTCTGGAGTCACCATTCATGAGTCACAATTCACGAGTCACCGTTGGAATAGGTTACTAATGGAATGATCTACCATTACTGTTGGAACGATATTCCATTACTATTGGAACAATCTACTGTTATGATAGGAACAAGCTACTACTACCATTAGGACAATCTAATATTACCATTGGAATGAGCTACAGTTACCATTGGAATGAGCAACCATCCTAGAAACATTGTTCAGAAAACTATTATTTTTGGAAACCTATTGAAATAAGTCACCTTGACCTACTAGAACACCATTAACACAAGATTTCAACAAATAAATGGACTGGAGATGTCTAGGCCGTTACATTATATTCCTCTCAAAACATTATCATCCTTGTGAGTCCAAAACCATCCCAGAGAGGAAATATAAAAGGGATTGTCTGAAAAGCCACCCCATATGATACCTCTAAAGGCTCTTACCACCATAGGAGCTCAACTACCTCAAAAAGGAAAAGAAAAACACAATAAAACTAAAAAAATATCATAAACACTGTCCTGGTGGAGATACCTCTCAAAATGGAGCAATCTATAACAAGTAACAAGAAAAAGCCATCTCATAAATAGGAAAGTGTCTATATCTAAAAAATAAACAATGTTACAAAAGAAGAGCTAAAAATAACATAGCTCAAGATAATGAGTGCGTATATACAACCCACATTATTAGGTACTCTTCTCCAGGACACCATTCCACCACAAGACACAATACAAGGTTATAGAACACTAGAAAAACACCTTCTTTCTATGGTCTTGGATATCTACAGGCCGCTCCTCCAAGGTTTCATCATCATCTACCTTGATCTATCCCCAGTTGATGATGTGAGAGTCATCATTAAGATAAAGAAAACTTTGAAACATGTGAAAAGAAACGTGTATCATAATCATATATGGGGGATTTTCTACTCGATACGCCATAGCTCCAACATGATCCAACATCTCGAAAGGCCCAACAAACCAGGGAGAAAGCTTACCCCCAGGACCAAACCTCTACAACTAATGATGGGGATTCACCTTCATAAAAATGTGACCCCCATAAAAAACTCTATAAGTCTCCTCCTATGATTGGATTATTATCTATGATGATCCTGTGTTACCTTCATACTCTCAGGAATCACTTGAATCATCTCTATCGTGTTCTGTCTTAGTTCTAGCCATAGAATTTCTAACTCTCAGGCCCCAGTCCATCACAACATAGAATGACAAGTTAGGACATACAAGGCATCAAACAAAGTCATTCCAACGGTGGAATAGAAACTATTTTTTAAGAAAACACTACCAAGTGTAGGTGCCTACAGTAGTGAAACATGTATTTAAGAGTATTGATGGTCCCCTCTGTCTGATTGTATATCTGTAGATGAAAAGTAGTGATAAGGCAGAGCTGAGAACCGTAAGCATGCTGGAGAATTTTCCACACCCAGGAGGTAAAACAAGGACCTCGATTAGAAAACAATCATCCTTGAGACTCTATTGAGTCTCACCACCACCTCGAGATACTACCTCGACAAAACCACCACTGAGCTCGACTCCTCGATTTCTATAAATTGGGATGATTTCATAAAATGATTCCCCTACTACCAATATAATATCATAACCTCTCTAAGATCGAGGAAAACTAGTAACAAATCCATTGATATATCCTCCCACTTCCTATGTGGAACATCTAATGGCTAGAGAAAACCACCAAGAACATGGTGTTAAACCTTCACCTTCTGGAAGACTACGAATCGAGACACAAACTATACAACTGCATGCTTCATCCTAGGAAACCAAACATGACTCCTCAAAGCTTGTTATATTTTCTTCATGCTAAGATGCACCGCTGAAGGCAAACTATGGAACTCTCTAAGGAACATATCACACAACACCAAAGGAACAAAAATTCTTCCCTAAAACAAACCCAATGTTATCCATCCTCAGGCCAACCATCATAAGACTCACTAAAAACAACTCAATATCTCCAGAACTCCACCTATAGTTACCCAACTGAGACTCTTCCACCTACTACACCAAAGATGACTGTATCATCATCTGGAAAAGACAACTTCTTCCCCCGAATTCTCCCACATCCAGATGTAACGTTGAAATTTATTCCATTACTCTCGGGAAATCACTTAATTCAAGCACTGTATCACTTCGTGACTTCATGCTCAGCACATCAGATACAATATTTCCCTTTATTTGTTTATATGAGATTTCAAAGTCATAATCCTATAAGAACTCCATCCCCTGACATTATCTCTAGTTCAAGTCACATTGAGAGAAAACATTCCTTAGGCTCTTATGATCAGTGAAGATCATGAAACACTCACCAATGCGGTCATGTCTCCACAATTTTAGGGAAAACACCACTACCACAAACTCCCAATCGTGGGTGGAATAGTTACATTCATGGGGACACAAATTACTAGACCCATAAAAAATGACTGATCTATACTACATGATAACACAACCAAACTAAAACGCGAAGAATCATAGAAAACCTAAAACTGAACTCTATTTGCTGATAGATAATGAACCGTGGCACTCGCCAAATTCTCCATCAAATACTCAAAAGCTTCCTGACACTAATCAGTCCACATGAACACCTGATCCTTTTTGGTAAATGTTGTTATAGAAGTCATAACTTGAGAGAAATCGGCTACAAACCTACTGTAATATATTTCAATACAAAGGAAACTTCACACCTCTGTAACCATCATGGGATTTTCCCATGAAATAACTACATCTATCTTCAACGGATCCAAAACTACACCTTATTGGAAAAAAACATGCTCCAATAAACAGACTTATCATGTCCAAAACTGACACTTCAACAACTTCCAAAATAGATCATGTCAACAAAGAACGCCCAATATGTCATGGAGATGTTCTGCATTCTCATCCTTAGACATGGTGCACCCATGGATTTCTTCGATGAAGACCACCATAATATAATATAGGAACCTAAAAAACAAAAACAATTATCATCCCCATAAACACAACTGGATCATTTTTCACACTGAATGACATCACCATGAACTCATAAGTCCCGTGATGACAACAGAAAGTAGTCTCCAGGATATCCTCATCCTTCACACGCATCTAATGATATCCTGACCACAAATTGATCTTCAATATAGAGACCCATTCTTTACATAAATTGATATCACATTAGAATTCATTTATATTTATTAAAACATATAACAAAACCATGACATGACCATATTGGTATAGTGTCTTTATAAACTGGGAAACATAAACAACTGGTTCATAAAACATCTATATTTTCCCCAGTTTATTTCATCATAACTAGACTAATTTTTGGAATATCATACTTAATACCCTTCTTCATGTCCTGGGGAAAATAATCCTATAAAATAGTGATCTCAAATGCTCATTAAGTGTAAAAAAAGAAAATATCAATCATATCATATTAAAAAGATCATAACAATTGAAAATCTTATCCTATATATAAAAGATCACAAGATCAGGTCTTGCGATATATCATTAAAGTAAAATTTAATCATAATAGTCATAACATAAGACATGAATTTTTATATAATAAACACATAATCCTATAAAATAATTTCTATTATTCAAGGCTTATTTAAAATACCATCATAGCGCACATAGTCCGTTACTGAACCTAGTTTTCTCCCCATTCGAGCCTTGTATCACTGAACCAGATTAGCTTTTCATTCCATCTATGTCTATATCATTAGATATAAATATTTTCCCAATGAATTGGATGGAGATATAGGTCCCACCCATCTCATAATTAAACCATTATTACGTGTTCCACAAAAAAAAATCTTTCATCATAGCATAACCCATTTAATAAAATGAGATTCTTAAACATCATGCCATCATAACATAATACATATAAGATAAATGGAATTCATAAAAATAATTACATCATAAATATAATCAAATAAAATTAATAATAGGGATACAAACATAATCTTATGTCATAATAGATGGAAAATAATTTTGACAAAACACTTGAACTTAATTCTTGAGGAAAATATCCTTTTCGTTTTTCACAAACATTTTCTCTTCCCAAAATGCCACACAATTTTAAAAGAAAAGATTTTTTGAAAATAAATGTGAAACCATGTAGAGTAAGCTTCATGGAAACAATTCATGAGGAAAGAGTGAATTTTTTTTCATGCCATATAAGTTATAAAAAAAATTTCTCGTAACTTTTCTAGAAAAGTAAAAAAGAACCTCATATGGTAAATGTAAGAAAGATTCCTTCCAAAACATGTTGTAAAAGTCAAAATGGGTAAAAATTAATTTAAACATACAAAGAAGAATAATAAATTTTTTATCAGAATATTCTTATAAAACATGGATTTTGATGATAAATATACCCCCAGTAAATACTTATGTATAAACAATCTCAAATAAAAACGAAATTTGAAAATTTATCCCTTACAATAGGTATGATATGATTCGTATGTGTCTAAAACACCTGTATAATTATTTAAATAATGTTACTGATTTATTATAGAATCAAAATCCCTTTTATTATAAAATTTATGATAATAGTTTCATCCATTTGTTAGTATCATTTCATTGTTACTCATTATTCTGGTATTAACTCTTTTATGTTATTATGTAGGTTTTGTAAGATAAGATCTTATTACTATTTTATGTTATTGTTATATCATTTAAAATATAGTATTAGTATATTATATATCATATTTATTCATTCAATTCATTTAAATAATCATGTTTTAATGATGATTATGTAGAATGAAACATATCACACCGTGGAGACGGTAAGCTGTACGTACACACGAGCAACGATATCGTTCCAATAATTGTTGAATGGTACAAAAATGGATGGGGTATAGTATCTCATAAATAATATCATTTCATAATAATCATATATAGTTATTATTTCCACCATTATACCCATCCAAGTAAGGTGGTGGTGAAAAACTGATTACACCACGATGTGGAGACGATAAGCCGTACGTACACACGCGTGGTGATTTTATTTTTCGTACGATAGATAGAAGGTCAAATAGGTCTTTTTCATATTTATAATATAATATATGTATATTAGGGATACTTATTATATTAATTTATAGTGAATTAGATAAATAAGATGAAGCTGAAGAAGAAAGAAATTTGTATGAATCGATAAAAGAGATAACCTCTTCCCCGATGTGCCTCCTTTAAATTTCATCTTAGGGCATTAGAGTTGGTCTTTTGAGAAGACCTGGCACTCTAGAATTTAACTATGGAAGTTGATAAGATAAATGGATAGGGTTTGGCTAGGCATGAAGGTTCAAAATTAAGTAAATAGGAGAGGGAGGAGGTGACCTTTTATAAGATAAGAGAGAGTCACTTTAATATACTCTCAAAATATTAATTTATTATAAATTAAATTTTGACTAAAAATTTTCCAAAACACATTTAATTCAAAAATAAGATTATTGTTTTCTAATAACCCTCATAAAATAAGTTTTATACATGTTTATAATATTTTTTTATCCTTATCTCATTGCTTTATCAATTATTTTACCCTTTTTAATCTCACTGTGATATCATGTTATTTACACATTATGGGTTAATGTAATTACCATATATTGTCAAAATACCCCAAAAAAGTTAATTATGACACATTTGAACATATATTAACTATTTTTATTAATATTATATTTTTAGGAATTTAATACCATTTAATAATCAATTTTATG
This sequence comes from Viscum album, assembly GCA_963277665.1. Lineage (NCBI taxonomy): Eukaryota > Viridiplantae > Streptophyta > Magnoliopsida > Santalales > Viscaceae > Viscum > Viscum album. The sequence continues at coordinate 488,895,170 of OY728145.1, forward strand.
TTTTATGTTATAAATTGTGTCAATTTTGGACACTATTCATACTTGACATTTTTTAAAAATTCATAACAACATGATTCCTTCAAAACTATGTCATTAAATCAAAGATAATATGTCAATATATTCAAAAACAAATCGCCGATGACATAAAAATAATCAAATTAAATTTGTTTTAATATTTATAAATTCATTTATTTGAATCTTTCATTAATGAGGTAATCACTACATAATAAATGTGTCGTAAATAAATATATTCATCCAATGTAAAATGATAATAAATAAAATATAATGATGTAGTAAATATTTTTAGACTTCTAATTATTATTTATATACATATAGATCAGTTATATAACCCTATATTAAAATATATTTAGTAAAAGATATTTGTTTTGGTTAAAATTATCTTTACTTTAAATTAATTCTTATTAAATGTCATATTAACCTCTATGTGAATCCATGGGGTGCTCAAGTCGACCCAAGGATTCCCATGGTTGGGAATATCTCATCCAATAGTATTAGATAAAAATTTCTCTTATAGTTTTATAATATCAAATTATTATTTTTGTCCCCTTATTTACCAGATTTATCCTTTAACCGTGGAAAATAAAATAATTACCGAAGTGACTATTTATAATGTCTAAAAATAAAAGTTAACTATTCAGAAAATTTAGAAGATTTTATTCCAAATATGGGATCTAGTTTTCCATATTCAAAACATAGAAGTTCCAGTAATTAATTTAAAAGTAATCCTGTTGTTGAAATGATAAAATGAGTCTTATAAGTTAAAACATTGCAAAATATTGAAATGTTTTTACCTACGAATTAAATGTAAAATTAATGATAATGACATAGTTTATATTAAATGGTAAAAATATATTCTATTTATACTTTAAAACTACTCAAAATTATAATATAACTACATAAATTATCATGATGAAAAAAATTTGTTTTTAATTAAAATTTATTGTATTTTTACTATTCATAAAAACATGAATGTTATGAGAAAATAAACAAAAAGTATCCAAAGAAAATTTTTATACCCCACTTTAGAATAAAATGTTTAGGTTTTCATATATAAATTATTAATGTGTCAAAATCTTAATTTAAAATGGGTTCACCATTCAATGTTGTAAAATTAACATTAAAAAAAAGGCTCATATACCTAAAATAGGGTTTTATTCATACCCTATGACTAAAATATCCATTGGATGAATATAAAAAATATTTTATTAAGTATATAACACATATATCACATTAATTTTATTACGAAATGTAATTTACTCAAAAATAAAAATATCTAATAGATTTATATATTTCAAAAGTAGTTAATAGACAATAAATTCATAATGGATTTTCATAAGTTGGTTATAATTATTCTGAATAACCTAACAGCTAGTATATAATTGTAATTTTATATTAAGGGAATCTCTCAGTTTGTTTATACTCATGATTTTGTGCAATGAAAGCTATTGAGAAATAAAAATCATTTAAAGAAAATATTACATAAAAACATCCGGGTGTTACATTCTACCTCCCTTAAACTAAATTTTACCCTCAAAATTTGTCAGAAGGAAATAAATAGATGATGATACCTTTCCCTCATCATATCCTCATGTTCCCTTATAGATTATTCAAATTTGTGGTTCCTCCATAAAACGTTAACCAAGCGAGTGGTCTTGTTTCATAGAACATTTTCTCTACGATCAAGAATCTATATTGGTTGTTCTTAATTAGAATGATCTTGATCTAGTGGTATGACTTATGAGCTTAGTACACGTGAAGGATCGGGTATTTACATTATCAGGAGAGATACATGTAATACATCATGAACCTAAGAGAGATTCGGTAGAAGTGCTAATCGGTATGCTACCTTCCCAACACGATCTAGTATTTCAAAAGGACTGATATAACTAGGGCTCATCTTTCCCTTCTTTCGAAATATCATTACTCTATTCCAAGTATATATTCATAAGAACACCTTATTAACCAATTCATACTCTAGGTATTTTGTTTTGGTTTTCATCATAATGTTTTTTTGAATCTTGGATAATCTTATGTTTTGTTGAATAAATATGACGTTTTCTGCCATTTCATCATCATGATCAGGTCCTAATAGATTTATTTCCCCAACTTCATCCCAGCAAGTTAGAGTTCTAATTTTTTCCTAGATGGCTTCATAAGAATCCATCTGAATACTTGAGTGAAATATATTATTGTAAGAAAATTAAACCAATGTTAGGTGTTGATCCCAACCACATTTGAAATTCATAAATCAATCTCTCAAAATTTCTCCTAGAGTTTGAATTGTCCTCTCAGTTTAACTGCCTTTTTGAGGATGATAAGCAGTGCTGAAACTTAATTCTATACACAGAACATGCTGAAAACTTTAATAGAACATCGAGGTAAACCTCGTATCCTGATAAGTTTTAATGGAAAGTGGTACTCCATGAAATATTACAATATCCATTACATATATCATGGAAAGATGATAAGGAGAGAAATCTTGTCCAATAGAAATGAAGTGTACTGACTTTGTAAGAAAATCAACTATATCCCAAATAGAATTATTTACTTTGGATGTATTCGGAAGTCCGATGACAAAGTCTATAGTGATGTTTTCCCATTTCCATTGTGGTTTTGGTAATTGTTGTAACATCCCCTTATACTTCTGTCTCTCTGCCTTAACTTGCTGACAAACCAAGCATTGAGAGACATATTAAGCGACATCTATTTTCATGCCATCCCACCATAAGTACTCTTTTAGGTCCCTTTACCTCTTTGTTCTTCCAGGGTGAATAGAGAATGAAGAACTATGAGCCTCTTCTAATAACTCCTTCTTTTATTCTGGTATGGTAGGAACACAAACCCGATTCTGGAACCTTATTATTTAATCACAATCAATGTTGAATTCCGGAATGTTTCTCAACCTCTTTTATACTCTACATCTTCCTTCTATGCCTCTTTAATCGTCACTAGTATATATATTTTAACATTCATTTGAGAAAGATAATATTTCTTCACTTCTATTAAAATATAAATATCTATCCTTTAAAAATCCAAAAAATATTGGATCTTTCATGATCCTCATCATTGATATTCTATCATGGTCTTTTTGAATGAAAGTATCTCCCACATTGTTCGCTTTCCCAGGGTGGTAATGTATTGAGCAGTCGTAATCTTTAATCAACTCCAACCATCTTCTTTGGTGAATATTCATCTCCTTTTGTGTGAACAATAATTTAAACTTTTATGATCAGTATAAATATCCCCCATTTCACCATAATGATAATGCCTCCATATTTGTATTGCAAAGATTACCACAGCTAAATCAAAATCATGAGTTAGGTAATTTTTCTCATGGATTTTCAACTACTGTAAGGCATAAGCTATCACCAAATCATTTTTCATGAGAACACACCCCGACCCCTTCTTGTGAGCATCAACATAGATCAAAAACCTTTCTCCACTACAAGGAAGGGTTGTAAAAGTTTCACTGGATAACCTTCTTTTTTATGTATTTGATATTCTCTTCACATTCCTCCATCCAAACATACTTAACTCCTTTCCGAGTCAACTTGGTGGGTGGATCAGATAATCACGAAAAATCTTTCACCAAACATCGATAATATCCTTCCAAACAAAGAAAACTTCAAATTTCAGTGACATTTGTTAGTCTCGACCATATTTCAATAACATATGTTTTTGCTGGATCCACAAATATCCCCTCTATTGACATTATCTAACCCAAAAAAATGAAACCTTTTGAAGCCAAAATTCACACTTTGTAAATTTGGCATAAATCTTTTCCTTTATTAGGGACTTTAGTACAATTCTCAAGTGATCTTCATGTTCTTCCTTTCTTATTGAATAGAAAATAATATCATCTATAAATACTAACAAAAACTGATCAAGATAGTATATAAATACTCTATTCATTAGATCTATGAATATAGAAGGGGAATTAGTACACCCAAAAGGAATCACTATAAATTCATAGTGTCTATAAATTGTATGGAATTATATATTTGGTATATCCTACTTTTTACCCTTAATTGATGATATCCTGAATGTAGATCAATTTTGGGAAAGTATTGTGCTCTGCGTAGTTGGTCAAATAAGTCATCAATGTGTGGGAGATGATATTTTTTCTTGATAGTGATCTTGTTAGGTTCTTGATAATCAATAAAGAGTCTCATTGAAACATCTTTCTTCTTAAAAAAACAATAGGTTCTCCCCAAGGTGACACAATAGGGAGTATTAATACCTTATCAAGATTCTCATGGAGCTTATTCTTCAATTCCTTTAACTCAATTCGGTCCATTCTATAAGGTGTATTTGAAATTTTCATATCACCTGATATGAGTTCTATAGAAAACTCAACATCGTGATTTGGTGGAACACCTGTAAATTCCTCCAAAAAGGAATCATCAAACACCCGTATAATGTGAATATTATTAATATTGAGTTTTCCGTAAACATTTGAGATAAATAACCTTCATTTAATATATTCAAGACACATAAGATGGAATAAATATATAATGGAAGGTTGAATTCATCCATGCATCAATATATGATCATATATTGATCTAGAATATGAAATGTGACTTCCCTTAGTTATAAATTGATATGAGCTCCATATAAAGAAATCTAATCCATGCTAAGAATAACATCAAATTCCATATTATGTAGGATTTAAATATTTGAAGTAAGAAATTTACCAAAAACAGAAATTGTAGAAGAATTGTAAACTTTTGATGCGACTATTGTGCCATTAAGAGTTGTCACAACTAACTCAACATCTAATTATGTAGGTAATACTACGATACGCTTAGAAAATTATTTATAAATAAAAGGGTGGGTGGATCAAGAGTCAAATTAAACATTTTCTACTTTAGAATAGATGATAAGTGTACCTTTCACTACTTCATTATCATACTCCACGTTGCCGATAGTAATTTCATGTGAATTTCCTTTAACTTTGGACATAAGTGTTTTTTGACATCGATCATCATTAATAACCCTAGGATTAGGGTATTGATTGGAATAATGACCCTTTTACTTTCATGTGTAACATTAAAGTGTAGGAGGTGCATTCTATGTAGGATTTTCTTTGTTTGCATCATTAGGAATCTTTTTCACATCACTTCTGCATTCAATTTCTTAATGACCATGTTTTCCACAATTAAAAAACATTTATTATTCCCTTTAAGATAATTCTTTCCATGTTTCTTTCCATACATTGATCATAAGAAAAAACTCATCTTCTTTTTAGTGTGGTCTTTAAATTTTCCATTTAATTCCATTTTCCACTTATTATCAAACCCATATGACTGATGGGTTACTCCAATATCCATCTCAACCTTGAGACCACTTTAAAAAATTTCCTCAAAGCTATTGAAGGCCCTTATGTCTAATTCCCTTTGAATACTTCTTTTTAAGCCACTTAAAATCGATCAATAATACTCTTAGGTTGGATAGTAATTCTTGATGCATAGATTGAAAGTCTTGTAAAATATTCTTCATAGATACCAAAGGTTTCGTCAGCCTTTTTCTTATGTTCAAGGAACTATTTCTCCATCTTTGTTCAAATAATACAAGGAAAGTACTTATAGAAAAATATGTTATGGAAATCATCCCATTCCATAGAATCAATTTCATCTATTTGACTAATATTCTTGATAAGATTCCACCATTGATCAGCTCCAACTTCCAAACAATATACTGATAAGATGAATTTATCAGGTTCAGAACATTGTAAAACTAAAAATATCTATTCAGTGGTACTGATCCATTGTTCTGCCACTAATGGATCTGAAGACCCTTTGAATGAAGGTGGACCCTACCTCATGAAGGATTCAACAGAATGTTGCTTCCTCATTTTCTCATTTGGAAGTCTATCATGATTCATAGTTTGGGAATGTTATGTGAGCATGGATACAAGATTCTAAATTCCATCACCCTCAACATTTTGTTTCTCAGGGTGACAGTCATTGCATTGCCTGTTTCATTCAGCAATAATGATGTTCTTTCTGGTTCTAGCCATCGACTAGAACTAAGAAGCATAGTGTGAGAAACACTAATCATAACAGTAAAACCACATAATCAAGAATAGAATTTCAATTTTGGACACTTTAGGTTTTATCCAAGATTATTCAAGGTCATTTATAAAACACAAGGATTGTATCCTATACTTAGAAATATCATTAAGGCTTTCTCATCCTTGTTTCCAAAGGATAACTATAACTTTCCTCTTACACCAATTATAGAGACCCGTTCTTTATATACATTGATATCACTTCAGAATTGTAATGCCCCGACCCCAGTTACCCAGAGTCGGTGCATTATTGCATAACATTGGCATGATCACAAAAGATCAAGTCTCGAAAGACCGATTAGTTTAGTAGCCTTGTAAATACTAGATACATTCATAAATGTTACATTACATCATAAAGTGAAAAATTACAATAACATAGTCTCCATTTTCCACACTCATATCCCCTTCAGGCTGTCCCTGTAGGTCATTCCTAAAATACTTCTTCACATCCTGGAAAAATTAAAACATTGAAAGGGGTGAGCTCAGATGCTCAGTAAGGATAACAATATAGCGGAAGCTTTCATAAATAAACATAAAAATTTAAGGCAATGTATAACCAAACAAAAGCCTTTTAAACATGAACTTAAACATAATATGGAAAAATTAAAATGAAATAATTCCATTTACTTATTCACATGGATATTCTACTGGTCAAATAATCACATGCAATATCAATAACCACTTTCATAATGATGGAATTCATAATGCCAGACTATCATAACCACGTAGCCAAGGCCTCGTACCAAGACTACAAATAAGATTTTGTCAAGGCCTCGTGCCAAGACAGTAGTTTGTCTCATGAGACCTACCGATGTAATTTTTTTAGAATATTCTTAGATTTAAAATTTCTCAAATATACCCCAGTGTTTTTCTGAAATCATTATGCAAGCTTCTGAAAACAAAATAACTAATTCTGAGACTGCTCGACTAATTACAGGCCATGATGGGTCCACGCCCAATCCCTTCCTGTCTACCACACTCGAGAGTCAGGTTTTATGAAAACATTTTTAAGATTGCGTTAAATACATATACATTTGCACTAGATTTTCATATATTTGAGAGAAATATCTCTCTCTTTTTTGAAATCATTTAAAAAAAGTTATTGCGTGTTGAGGAAGCCGAAACTCAAATAATGGTCACGGAGGTGGAGAAGTCATTGTCGCCGCATACATAATACAAAAAATTCCTTTTTTCATTTAGTAAAAACTCTTCATATAAAAATATTTCTTTTTAATAAATGTAAAAGTCAAAGGGATTTATACACTGTATAAAAGAATGTTGTGTATAAAACAAAATATGCCTCAATGAAAGGAGATTGAGACGAAGTCCCTTGCAAAGATCATTTTTTTAAATAAAATAAATCTATTATGTGTATTCACTATAATTAAACATAAATTAAGTACAAATAAAAGATATGACATAATAATATCATGACATAATTTGAAAGTAGAAGATTAACCCAAATAATGGAAACTGGGTTAAGAAGTTCCCTTACCTCGTGTCCAACATGACTCGACTATTCTTTAACCTCCTGAATAATAAACTAGAGTTAATTTATAATTGATTAAGAAAATTTTTCAAGTTAATTATTCCTTTTATATCACTTATTACCATGTTATGAACATTATGTAATTATTTATGTAAATAACGGTCGTTTTGTCCATCTTTGGTACTTGAGTCAAAAATAAACTTCTTATAATTACAAGTTGTTCATGTGGTAAAATATACATTATATCCAGAATTATATTCATGATGTAGATATAATATATATCATATATATCCAGTATATACATTCATTCATAATATTATGTAACATTTAGAGGTAAGAAATGAAATGCACCGTTCATGGAGACGGTAAGCCGTACGTACGCATGAACGCTACTTTCATTTCTATTTCGTATCTAATGGAATGAAATCATAATGATATAAAGGTTTATTATAATTCCAGTATAATATCATATATAATATCATTTAATCCATCCTTTATACGTCCCATATATGGCATTAACGATTCAAATCACTTTGAGGGGGCGGTAGTCCGCACTTCCTCAAATGAAATTATCGCGTTTACCCATAATGGAAATCATAAAGGTATGCCATAAATGAGAAATACAGAAGCATAAGGAAAAACTAAACATAATATATATCATATATAGAAATAGTTTCATATTAATGGCCACCATGAGAGGTGTTAAAATAAGATTGAACAGTCATCGTTTCGTGAGGCAGAAATTCGCCAACCACAGAAACAGTATGTTCTTTAACCATTAGACAAAGGTGTGTGTAAGTGTAAATCAAATAATTCTCATAAAAACATCCTATTATATTTAATATTTTTTTTGTTACAAAATAAAGTAATAAAAAGAGTTTAAGGGGTTGGAGAAGCAAAATAAAACAAAATAACATAAGAGAAGATATTTCCTTAAAATCGGGTAACTGTTTTTTGATTTGAGCCAAAATATTCCATGGGAAGAATTATGACCAAAGTGAGGCATCTAGAAGTAAGAGAGGGAATTTGAGAGAGTATTTTGGTAGAGTATGGACGAGCCAAATGGCTTTGATGGTGTGAATAAGGTGGTAGTGGTGGGGGCCTTTTATAAGAAGAGAGGAGGGGCGCTCTTGGAAACTCATGAAATATTACATTATTATGAAATTATTTTGGGATTTCAGAGGTCCCAAAATTATATATTTAGAAGATAAGGCGATAAGGGTTCGAAATATACTCATCCAATAGGTTTTTGACATGTTTAAGTCTTATATTTTGCATTACCTTTTCATTTTATTTAAATCGTTAATTAATGAGGTAATCGCTGCATCATCATGATGTCATATAATATTTAATTTATTTAATGTCTAAAAATTATAAAAAAACTATCATGATGTAGTAAATCTTTTTATCTTTCCAATGAATATTTATAGTAAAAAATATAACTTATATAACCCCATGTAATAATTGGTTTAGTAAAACAACACATGTTTGTGACAATTTTATTTTAATTTAAATAAAATGTTATTAATGTCATTTTCTTACCCAAGTGGCTCCATGGGGTTCCCAAGTTGACCCATGGATTGTATTGGTTGGCCATGAATCATCAAATAAGTTTAGGACAAGTGTCAAGATATTTTCATATTTTTATAATATCATTTTTACCTTAAATTTCACTAATTACCTTTAATCGCGATTAATAAAACTTAAAAGTAACTATTCGCCAAAAATCATTTTAATCCCATTGAACCGCATTTTACTTCCTAATGACCACCATGTATGTCGGATTTTTTAAATTCATTACACATAAGTGGTAATGTTTCATTTACACGAAAAATTAGTTTTTAAGCTACCACTTAGTGGTTTCACTATTCATAAAAAATTGAAGTTTCTCAGAAAAATACCCAAAATTCAACAAAGGCTAATTTCGATATTCCAAATCCAAAAATGAAGTCCATTTTGTAATATAAAATATATATAACTTCAAAAAATGGGTATTACTATTCATAATGTCTATTTTGATTGGTCGCGGTGTGTTAGAATCTCGAACTTGCGTACAATGTAAGCCATTTCATTATTGAAAGAGAAGCATATCGTGGAAGCTCGGGGTGTTACAAGAATTGAGGTATATTTATTACAACATATAAGAAAAACCTGACATTACAATATATGTATAATATCTTTAGAAACTGGGAATCATAAAAAACTAGTTCATAAAACATCTACATTGTCTCCCGTTTATTTCATCATAACTAGACTCATTTTGGGCATATCATACTTATTACACTTCTTCATGTCCTGGGGAAAAGAATCATATAAATGGGAGAGATAAAATTCTCAGTAAGCGTAAACAATTGATAAATCAATCACATCACAATCAAAAGAACATAACATTTGAGAATATTATTATGTATATAAAAGATCACCATATCATGTCATGGGATATATCATAAAAGTGAAATGTAATACAAATAGTCATAACATAAGACATGAAGTTTTGTGGCATACACACATAATCCTAGAAAATCATTTTATATTAGTCAAGTCACATTGACAAGACCATCATAGCAGACAAAGTCCACTACTGAATCGAGTTCTCTCCTCATTCCAGCCCAGTATCACTAAACTATATTAACTTACCATTCCATCCATTTATCTCTCATGAGACATAAATATTTACCCAGTTCATTGTAGGGAGATATAGGTCCCACCTGTCTCATAATGAAACCATTCTTACATGCTTCACAAAATCATAAATCTTTTATCATAACATATCCTATGTAATAAAATGGGATTCTTAAACATCATTCCAACATAACATAATCCATATAAGATAAATGGACTTCATAAAAATAATTATATCATTAAAATAATCTAATAAATGTAATAATTGGGATATAAACATAACCCTATGTCATATTATATGGAAAATAACTTTGATAAAATACTTGAACTTAATTCCTATGGAAAATATCTTTTCCATTTTTTAAAAAAATTTCTCTTCTCAAAATGCCACACAATTTTAAAAGAAAATATTTTTGTTTAAAATAATCATTAAACCATGTAGAGGAAGATTTATGGAAATAAGGGATCTGGAATGCGTAAAAATCCATTAATTCCGTATAAGTTAAAAAACATTGTTCTCGTACTTTTTCTAGAAAAGTAAAAAAGTTCCTCGTATGGTAAACGTAAGAAAGATTCCATCCAAACAATGTTGTAAAATTAAAAATGGGTAAATATTACATTAAACATACATATAATAATAGTAAAAAAATTTAGGAGAATATTATTATATAAATGAATTTGTATGATAAATATACCCCCAGTAAATACTTACATATAAACAATCTCAGATAAAAATGTGATTTGCAATGTTATCCCTTACCTTAGGTCCAATATGCTTCATATGTACTTGATACACCTGTATAATGATTTAAATAATGTTACTGATTTATTCTAGAATCATAATAATCCTCTATGATAACATTTATGATCATATTTTCATCCGTTTGTTAGTAAAATATCATTGTTAGTCATTATTCGGGTATTAACTGCTTTATGTTCTTATTTATGTTTTTTCAGATAAGTGCTTATTCCTATTTTGAGGTTATATTTATATCATTCAAATCATGGTATTATTATAATATATGTCATATTTATTCATGAAAATCATTTATATAATCACATATTAATGAAGATTATGTAGAACAAATCAGATCGCACTGTGGAGACGGTAAGCCGTACGTACGAACAAACGATAATATCATTTCCATAATTGTTGTATTGTATTGAATTAGATTATGTATAGTATCTAATAATTAGTATCATGTTATAATAATCAAATATATTTATTTTGTCCACCATTATAACTATCCATGTAACGTGGTGGTGAAAAACATATTACACCATGGCGTGGAGACAGAAATCCATACGTACACACGCGCGGTGATTTATTTTTTCATATGTTGGATAGAAGTTGAAATAGTGTTGTTTAATATTTATAAAAAAAATATAAGTATATTAGTCATACTGATGTTATTACGTTATAAATAAACAAAAAAATAATAATAAGTATAAGAAGTATGAAATTTGAAAGAATCGGTAGAAGAGATTTACTCTTCTTCGACGTGCCTCCTTTAAATTTCCTCTTAGGGCACTAGAGTTGGTCTTTTGAGAAGACCAGAACCTCCAGAATGTAACTAGGGAATTTGAGAGGATAAATTTTTAGGGGTTGGTTAATCTTGAAGTCTCAAAATGGAGTTAATAGGAGAGGGAGGAGGTTCCCTTTTATAAGAGAAAATATTGGCACTTTAGCAAGCTCTCAAAATATTAATTTATTATAGATTCAACTTAGAATAAAAATGGTCCAGAACATATTTAATTAAAATATTGATGATTTTTGTTTGAATAACTATAATCCAATAATTTTTATACATGTTTATAATATTTTTTTATACCTATCGTTTTGGTTTAACCCTTATTTTACCCTTTTTAATCTTACCGTGATATCATGTTATTTACACATTGTGGGTTAATGTAATTACCATATCATGTAAAAAGACCCAAAAAAAGTTATTTATGAAATATTTGTACATATATTAACCATTTGGACGGATATAATATTTTTATTAACTGAATATCATTTAATAAACTAGTTTTTGTTTTAAGTTATGAATTTTATCAATTTTGGACACTACTCATACTTGACTTTTTTTAAATTCATAACAACCTTATTACATCAAATATAGTAAATTAAATCAAATATAATATGTCAATATCATACATAAAATTCTTGGATGACAACAAAATAACCAAATTAAATTTTCTTAATATTTATAAATTCATTTATTTTAATCTTTCATTAATGAGGTAATAACTACATCATAATTATGTCATAAATAAATATATTTATCTAAATTATAAAAATTATAAATAAAATACCATGATGATTGAAATATTTTTATATTTATAATGAATATATATAGACATTGAGATCGGTTATATAACCCTATATAAATATCAATTTAGTAAAAATTATATGTTTTGGTTATAATTATGTGGACTTTAAATTAATTATTATAAAATGTCATTTCCACATCCAAGTGAATACATGGGGTCCCAAAATCAACAAAAGGATTCCCATGGTTGGAATTATCTCATCCAATAGGACTAGGACACGTTTTATTGTAGTTTTATATAATGAAATTATTAGTTTTTTAATCTTATTTACCAGATTTACCTTTTAACCATGGTAAATAAAATAATTACTGAAGATACTATTCATAATGTGAAAAAAATAAAAGGTACCTATTCAAATGATTTGTTTATTTTGATTCCAAATATGGAATCCATTTTTTAAAATTCAAAACAAAGAAATTTTAGTAATTAATTTAAAATTAATCTCGTTGTTGAAATGGGGAAATGAGTTTTAATAGTTAAAACATCGAAAAAGATTGAAATGTTTGTACCCATGAATTCAACGTAAAATTAATGATAATGAAATAAAATAAATTAAATGATAAAAATATATTCAATTAATAGTTTAAAACCATTTAATATTACAATTTAAGCATATAAATTATCTCGATGAGAAAAGTTGTTTCTAATTAAAATTTACCTTATTTTTACTATTCATCAAAAAATGAATGTTATCAAAAAAATATTATAAATTTATCCAAAGTAAATATTTATATGCTGGTTAAAATTAAAATTTTAATGTTGTCATATATAAATGATCAATGAGTCAAAATCTTAATTAAAAATGGGCTCACCATTAAAAGGTGTAAAATTAACCTTTTAAAGAAATAGGTTCTTATACATAAAATAGGGCTTTCTCATACCCTATGACTGAAATATCCATTAGATGAATATAAAAAGTAATTTATTAGGTATATAACACATATATATAATTAATTTAATTAAGAAAACTAAGTCACTCAAAAATAGAAATACCTAATTGATTTATATTCTTCATAAATAATTTATAGCCAATGAATTCATAATGCATTTCCATAAGTTAGTTATAATTATTCTTGATAACCTAAAAGCTAGGTAATAATAGTAATTTTATAGTAAGGTCATCTCATGGTTTTTTTAAACTCATGATTGTGTGAAAAATAAGATATTGAAGAATAAAAATTATTTAATGAACATATTTCATAAAAACATATGGGTGTTACATTAAATAACCAACTTGCACCCTTTAGTTGATCAAATAAATCATAAATCCTTGGAAGTGGATAACAGTTGTTCACTATCACTTAGTTCAAGAGACAATAATCAATACACAACTTGAAACTTCCATCAGCCTTCTTCATGAATAAAATTGGTTCTCCCCATGGTGACACACTCGACTGAAAAAAACCACACTGCAACACACCATAGAGCATTATACACATCACTCACAACTCAGAAGGCCCCATCTGATATGAAGACATTGAGATAGGAGACACGCCTGAGTATAACTCAATAAAAAACTTGATCACTCACTAAGGGCATAATGATACAACCTCTTCTTGAAAGACATCGGGGTACTCTTCAACGACCTTGGGAAAAGCCAACTTCAGAACCTCCAACAAACTCAACATCAATTCATACATCAAGGATGACATGGAAGGGACACTCCTTTGACACATACAAGGGTCTCACTTTCCAAAAAATACTATTGGATCTCCCTCATCATCGAAGAACACCACCTGCGTCCTTAATAGACATATGATTGCCTATACTGAATACAACCAATGCATGATAATGATGACATCATATTGTTGTATACGTAAACATAAGAAATCTTTGTATGAGTGGTGTATCCCCAGCACTAGCACACAATATCTACATACATCAAACAAGTCATCTCAGCCTCAAAATGGTGTATTTAATTCCAAGGGAACTAGAAGCCTCTCAACATCAAATCCCAAATAATGGACAATGTTAGGTGATATAAAGGACTGTGTCACTCTGGAATCAAACAAGGCATGCACCCAAGTAGAAAAAAAGAAAATGGTACCTCAAAAAACGTCTAGATAACCTGGTGATGGAAACACTAAAGCATGAAACTGACCACAACCTGCTCCACATCCTCTCTGACCCCGATGAAGACCACCACCATGACTATGCTTTACTCTCTAAGTATGGGGAGCATCCTAGGTCAATCCTATTCCTTCCCCATCTGCTCTTTGTTGATCGAAAACTGGTGCAACGTACTACTACTACCTTGTATTGAACTGCCTAAAAGGAGGAACCTGAAGTGGAACACCTGACCCATGATGACTGCTCTGAATGGTCATTCACTCTCATGACTAATGACCTCTACCTCCAAAAGAAAAACAAGTACCTGATCCTTTATCATTGTACCGAGAGCCTATGCCCCTAGAGAAATGAGAATCTGAGGAATAACACCTATCCCCGGCTGAATAGAAACTCTTATTCCCTAAAAAATGGGAAACCCATTGAAAAACTCTACTTCATGAGGAATCTTGATGACTCCCCTCTTGTGACAATCCAGTTCTGGCTAAGTTCCTCTTGATGACCTCTTCTCTTTCCAGCACCTCAAGATACGTCATCATCATAAATAGGGTGACCTAGAGATGGATATATGGATGCAAAGCATTCCCAAAATTCCACTTCATATCCTCTTTATTTGTCAATAGATCCAGATAAAATCACAGAAGGTTCTTGAAATGGATCCTAAACTCTCAAACACTACAATTTCCTTACTGAAGGTTTAGAAGCTCTTAGAGACTTTCTATTTCATGGTCAGAGAAATAAAATCTGCACTAAACTAATCTTAAAACTTATACCATGAGATTTTCCACTACTAAATATCTCTGATGAATAAGAACCACCAATTCATTATTTCCCAACATAGAATCGTCACATCCAATGAATCCCAATGCTTCTTCTGAGAACAGATCGAACTGAAGTCTATCTCAACCTCTTAAAACTTGTATTCTATTACTGCATCTAAAATAGATCCCTCATACAACTGAAGAATCTAGAACCGAAACTCTCAGAGTATCCTCCTCCAAGTATCTTCATTGTCAAACTCTACTCTATAATGATCTGTTTGTACAACATGATGAACATATTTTGCAAAAACCTGACAAGGACATCGACTTGGAGACATACCATCAAATGAAAAAACATTTAGAGATCCAAAACCTAGAATATGGAAGACTTAACATTAATTAATTTTTTTCTTTTATTAATTTTTGGTTAATATATCGCATGGTCTTCCCATTAAAAACAAGCGCAAAGAATGATGATGCATTATTCTTTCCCAAGTATTTACCCTGCAACTAGTTTCAATTCATTTAGTAGCCACTATAAAATTAAAGGTCCATGAAACAGAAAAAATGGGGCCCCAAATACTTGTATCTCAGCTGTTCTTTAGGGTTTACAGTTCAAGATAAACTTATCTAACACTGTTTCCCTACCATCCCATGCAACCACACCTGTGCATAACTCTAAACTCCATCCTATCCCTCAACCAGAGCTCTGATAACACTCTGTCACAACCCACTTCCCACAAAGTGGTCCCCACCTAGGTCGACAATGTTTGAATATAGATATTGACCCCTGAGTCTCTCCTTTAGTGGGCCCCAGGTTGGCGACTAGCATCAAGGGTATAGTAGACGCACAAATGGGAGGAATTACCCTATAAGAGAACACATGAAAGAGAGAGATATAAGATAGAAACTAACCAAATCCTACTCATGTTTTAATATTAAATAAATCCCAAGTAAATATATATAAATTCATGTAAAAATACTACAACTAAAAGGGGGAAATAGTATGTACCAAAAGAAAGTAAAAAATTAGCGACCACGAAGCCCAAACAGCTCCTGAAAAACACTGATGCTAGTAATAACCAGCTTAATCTCTATCCTTTTCGAAGTGACCTTAAAAAATGTTTATATAATGTAGGGTGACTATAAACATATAATAAGTAGGATCCACCCCAGATACTGCCGTGAAAAAGGAAAAAATCGTTCTAAATAGATGTGAACAACAATTGAAACTAAATCACCCCCTAAACAGGTATACTAAGTTCCCAGCCTCACCATGGTGACTCCTACCAAGTATCACATACAAGTGTATAAAATAAAATAAATAATATTATGTGTCCCACACTACCACTTCCCCACTATTTTTTTCTATTCCCCAACATCAAACGTCTTGAGCATCTCTCTCAAGAAAATATTTCCTGCAGACACCTGGGTGAAGCACCACAACATGCACCTCATGCGTCAACATGCACCTCATGAATCACACCACCACATCCACATAACCCAAGTAACCAGGTTTTTTTAAGTTCCACCACATCTCTCATAATGTGTATTATATGTAGAGTATAATAACTCAAGACATTATAGCCCATACACCATGTAAGGATCCTCAACCCATCGCAGCCTATACACGTCATACCTATAGTAGTCCATAGAAAACTATATCCAGAATACATGTGTGTGAAATGACTACAATACATTACATACCTCAAGGCACATATATAGGGAAAGATAACCTGTTGACATACCAGCACTAGTAACTACCAAGAGAAGAGAGTGGGGGGAAAGGGGGTATTCAACCATCCATCCTCACACCAGAATGTTGGGGAAAACACCCCCAAGGATCTGAATCTATGGGGTGCCATTATTTTGAAATGACAGGGTGGAGCAGTGTATAGAAAAAAATGTAAATGATATAATATATCACACAACCACACTATGGGAAAAACCTATTCTCCAATTCAACTGCAGCTAATGTATCTCGGACTCCGGACTACCACTTCTAAGTCAAGATATCCTATAAGAACACAACCATTTAAAGAGATTTATTAAATTACATTAACCATTTTTATAAATTGTACTTTATGTTAATTAATTTTCTTACCATTAATTAACCATTTAAAATTCCACATTACATTCCATCCAAGATCTATTCCCTCTAGGCATAACCAAAACGAATCCACAGCCTCTCAGAATTACAACCTCAACATTGCGTCCCATCTAGCTCCAACACCATGGGTTAAAAATCATTCAATAATTTATTAACAACATTATAATTTTTCCATATTCTGAGGCATTTTAGAAAAGCATTCTAAGTTACCCAACACATGGGGCTCAACATGGTGAGTATGTGAACTACCTGTCAGGTTTTTTCCACATATTTCAGGAGCATAGACCCATCCATCCTCGAGAAGCAAAACATGGAAAGCACATGGAATTCCCCCACATGTATTCACCTCTTCTTTAAAAAGGGTAATAAAGACCATCTACCTAAATAAGTACGGAATGTAAATCTGATAAATTAACAATAGGTTCAACAACAACCACTTTCACATCAATGGGAAATCCCACCTTTAACCTGTACCTTCATCCTTGCTGTCCTCCCTAACACCCACATGCATAAACCGATGCATATCACCACCCTAGGAATCAACTATTTCCACATCCACTAGGAATCCCAACCCCCATATTCCATAACAATCCTCCATGCTAAGCTATCCCATGCTCACACCATAACACAAGAAACCAAAAACAAACAACATAACAACTGGTATTTTGTCCCTGAAAAAGACATTCATCCTCCACACACAACGAGTACTCACAACTACAAATCATAAGGTGCTTGGAATTTAAAAGAAGGTGGGTAAATAAGAACCCTATAAGTAATTATCATTATAACACAAATCGTTCCTTATTCCATCTTTAATTAACGAATTCAATTAAACATACATAACTACATCACTTTGATTATCATAAAATCACAACAACAACAACCAGATTCATCAACATGTCGAACTAAATAGTAATCCAATTAATTATCAATTAATCCTAGATTTACGTTCTTTAGTAATTTCTATCAAAACAACATGGTAATAGAAAGAAAAATATACCACACTATCTAGAAAAAAAGAGGTTATAACATTGCTAATAAATAGATTCCAATTATTTAATCTTGTTCAAATATTTAATTAGGAGAATTTCACTGTGATATAGGGGATAAACCCAGAAAACTCTATAATTAAACATCTGTAAATAGTGAAGTAGTGAATCCCGTACCTCAAATTTTTTATAATTTCATTTGTATGAGAACAAGACAACTCAATAGATCAGGATCACCTCTTCCGCAATAACTACATCCACCTGAGGATGCATTCTTCAACAAATAGCCAAGAAATATCCCTTAAAATAATGGAGATCATTTTCCATCACATGTAAATGTGAAATAAAAGGAAACATATCGAAGAACCCATAAAATTAGAGGTAGAAGATACCTTATGAAAGGAAGACCGACACTGACTTCTTGCACCAAAACAGAAGGTACACATGTACCTAGAAGAAACTCCAGGGAAAACATGATATAAGTTCTACAACACAAATTTATAACTCTTATTAGAGGAATAACTCTAGACGTCCCATAATAGGGTAAAAATAAAAGGAATACTGAGGGTCGACCATTGTAAAATCTAAATAGGGAATTCATTTTAGATATGATTTATATTTTCTATTAATGGTGGATCTTATCAAGATCACATGTTTTGATTGAGTGAAGGAAATGGGAACTATAGTAAAATTTAGATAGGAGTAACGAGGTTTGAATCGGCCTTAAATTTATTAAAATAAGGATTTCAAGGCCTTCAAAATCATATAACACTTTTAATGGTAGAACTATAGGAGTATGGAAAAACTATTCATGAGTTGTAAAGACTCGAAAATTCCATGGAAAATTTGTTTCTTAGATTCATTGGATTTTTATGAGTCCCTGAAAATTTATGGCGCTTGTTTCCGAGGGCCGCGGTGCCCGAAATCAATTTCTAAAGTTTTATTCAGGTACATTCAGTAAATGTACGAGCATGATTTTATAAATTTTTAACCATTGCTCAGAACAGAAATACGAGGGCACCGTTGAATTCACAAATCCAGTTTTTGCTTAAGAAGACTTTCACCTCGATGGCAGATGGTGAGAATAAATGTTAGTTTTTGGATTTAAAAATAATAATAAAATAAAGTGTACAACACTATATTTTTTTTAAGCTGCCATGTGAGTTATTGTTGGTTAAAACCTACAAATGGGAGTTAGTGGTGGGACCGCCACACCCTAACCTCCCATGAGAGGTTATGGCGGTGGGGTCCACCTGAACATAACCTCCTGCGAGAGGTTATGACTTGGGGACCACATGAGACTACACCCCCCCAATTAATGGGTGGGTGGAAATTCTCTCAACTTCCCTCATTAATGAGGGGGGAGTCCCTTGACCTCCTCTACCATTTATGGTGCAACCACCACCCATTTAATTAATTGGACAACACAAAATTTATTATGCCAATCCTCCACATTTATTATATGGAGCTAATTAATTTATTCTCCCTTTTTGAATTCTATACCAATGGAATAATAGATAACCAATCTATTATTTTTGTTGGCATTATTCATTTTAGAGGAATGAAGGAAGAGGAGGGATAGAGAGAAAATATCCCAATGAAGAATGAGGAATCTCATCTTCCAATGAAGAATGAAGAACGCCAAAGATCCTCCTATGAACTTATTCCTCAGACTCCTTCGACGTGGGACATGTTCGTCTACCACAGACCAACGACCATCTTACCACGATGTCAACAAATGATGACCGATGAATCAAAGGTAGGGGGTTTATTACTTATTGATGTTGTACCTTTTTCATACCTTTTTCAAAGGATAAAATTAGAGTGTTGCGGACGTATTAATGATCATATTCTTCTCATGATGGGCCAAATGATACCTCCCTAAATGCGGGGGGTGCGGGCCAACCTAACATGGACCGACATCCTCAGTCAATTTCTCTCTTCTTGTGGAATTCTACGGCATGGAGATGAGGCGACGACGCTGAAGGCGACAGTGACGAAGGTCGCACTACCTGCGGCCTTTGCAAATCGCGCCAACCCCGCGGCGCACCGATGCTCCCGGTGCCTGGCCTGCCTACCCGCGGCCTCCCGGTGCCCTGCCCGGCTTGCGGCGTGCCTCGCCACGGCCTCCCAGTGCCCTGCCCTGCGCGTGGCCCGCCTTCCCGCATGCTACCCGACGCCCTGCCGGTGCTCCTGTGGCCTCCCAGTACACTGCCCGGCGTGCGGCCCGGTGGCCTCCTGACGCAATGCCCAACGTGCGGCCCGCCTACCCACTCCCTACCTGGTGCCCTGCCCACCCCCCCCCCCCCCACAGCCTCTCGTCGCCCTGCCGCGCCCTGCCGGCGCCCCCGCGGCCTGCCCAACCCCTATCGCGCCCTGTCTGGTGCCCCAGCGGCCTGCCCGACGCCTTGTCGGCGCCCCTGTAGCCTCCCGGTGCCCTGTCGCGCCCTTTCGGCACCCTCGCGACCTGCCCGGCCCCTGCTGCGCCCTGCCCGGTGCCCCCACAGCCTGCCCAACGCACTTTCGGCACCCCGCGGCCTGCCCGGCCCCTTCTTCACCCTACTCGGCGCACCCGCGGCCTGCCCTGCCATTTCCGCGCCCTGCCCGGTGCCCCCGAGGCCTGCCCGACGCCCTGACGGCGCCCCCGCGGCTTGACCAACCCCTATCGTGCCCTGTCTGGCACACCCGCAGCCTTTACGGCGTCCAACCGGCCTACCCATGCCCCGCACGCTCTGCCCGCTGCCAGACTGCGCCCCACGCGACCTTTCCATTGGCCTCTTGGCCGACCAACCTCCAGGTCTTAGTCACCCGAGCTGCGTCCCTCACGACGCTAGCCGAACCGGTTTCGGCCTTCGGGCCGAGCTGCCTACATGGTGACATCCGGGCCGGACCGCCCTCGTAGTCGGCTGGGCCGGGCCCAACGGACCGGGACGAACCTAACAGGTAGACCCACCCAACGGGGTGGGTCATACCCAACAGGTCTAACCAAGTCAACCCAGACCAGGCCGGACTAGAATGGGTTGGGTCGAGTCGGTCCGACCGGGCCCATACCCATTACCGACCCCTTTACCTTCTTAGGTAATATCTTTGGCACCGAACTTCCGTTTGACGAACCGTTAACATCGCCAGTATTCTTGGAGTGAAGCCATCCCTTTGAGAATACCCCACTAGAGTTCGGGTTATAGTTTTGATACGGTCATGTTGGATCATACACGAATCCAACCGGGCCTCCAGGACAAAAAGACTAATTAATAACAGATCGGGAATCTGATTGATGCGATTTCTCTTGCGTTGAGACCACTGTAACGTGGAAGACCTTTGAGATATTTATTCGTTTCACTTCATGCAGTTGGAGTATCGACCAGTAACTCGTGGAGTAGATCCTTCCAGAGGTGAGAAGACAGAGAATAGAGACCTAGTATCTTGCTAAGACCTGACGACTTCTTGATCAATTCAACTTGTAGTGACTCGACTAGCCCAGTGGGGAGCGCCTCAGTGTGATACGGCAGACCCACGGTGGGGAGCGCCTCTATGTGAGCACAGCAGATCCATGGTATTTGACAGGAGAAGTAACTCAGCATGCTACATGGGGGAGCACCTCTGTGTGAGCGGGGCAGACCCATGGCAGGAAGCGCCTTTGTGTGACATGGCAGACCCATGGTACTTGACACGAGGAGCACCTCATCATTCCAAGGATAGTGGTAATCACCTCTATGTGATGCGGAAGGCCCACTATACTCGATAGAGGATGAGTACTCCACCATCCATGGCTTCAATAATAAAAATCTTGGTTTGAGTTGAGTCAATGACTTTTGTGTTTTCCTCTAGATTGAGATGGGTTACTAGATAACTTAGGTATATGTTTGGGCATATACTTAAGTAATGGTTATCCATTGATTTAATACTTTTTGGGTTTTCCTTGTTGGATTTCATGAGTCCTTGAGGGTCTCGAGGTCCCTACTGAGTATCATTATACTCACCCCTGCACGGGCTATGCCCGCACCTCATTGTGTTGGTTGCAGACGACGGACAGTGCTGACTGATGCATAAAGTAGCAGGACTAGACGGTACATGGGGTTGGACCACTCAGTGTGATGGTACACGTAGGAGAAGGACGTATGTGGAGTGCTGAGGAGGCCATATGTACCTACCCTTCAGGTAGGAACCCCGGAGGACGACCCAGTACTGCTTTACTTTTCTCCAGTTGTACTTTCTTTTCAGTTGTACTTTTACTTTCATGTTTGGCTTGTATTTCCGGCCCCTTTTGCTTTCCAACACTTATTTTGTATACAATTTTACTTAAAGTTTTTCTTCTAGTTGTGTATATTTATGTGTTTGTTTATAGTTATATAGGAAATGCCTTCCCAGTTTAGGGATTTATGCCTTTGGTGCTAGTCGCCAGCCCCTGGCCTATGGAAGACGGGCTTGGGGTAGTCACAATACAGGCCCCGGGGGACGGGTCGTGACAAATTGGTATCAGAGGAACTTCAGGAGGAAGTGTTGAGGGAGTTCCACATATCCCCCCTAGATGTACATCCAGTAGTGGAGAAGATGTACCAAGACCTTCGACGACAGCACTGGTGGCCAGGTATGAAGAAGGCAGTAGCAGAGTTTTTCTCACGGTACCTCACTTGTCAGCAAGTGAAGGCGGAGCACCAGGTACCAGCAAGCTTGGTCCATCCTTTAGGGGTCCCAGAGTGGAAGTGGGATGAGATATCCATGGACTTAGTGACGGGTCTTCCACTTATATCTAGGGGTCATGACTCGATTTGGGTGATCGTCGAACGACTCACCAAGTCGGCCCACTTCTTACTGATCAGAGAGCAGGGTTCAGTAGAGAGCTTGAGACGCCTCTATTTTCAGGAGATTGTGCGGCTACATGGAGTACCATCGACTACTGTCTCCGACCGTGACAAATGGTTTACTTCCCGGCTATGGAAGGGGTTGAAGGAGGATTTCGGGATTTAACTACGTCTGAGCACTGCCTTCCATCCTCAGACAGATGGCCAGACTGAGCGGACCATCCAGACCCTCGAAAACATGCTCCGTGCATGTGTCCTTGACTTCGGTCACAGCTGGGAGGATCACTTAACTTTGGTGGAGTTTGTATACAATGATATATATCACTCCACCATCGAGATGTCACCTTTTGAGGCCTTGTATGGTTGACCTTGCAGATCGCCACTATGCTGGATAGACCTAGGGAGTCAACACTAGTGGGACCAGAGATGGTACGGGCTACCATGGAGAATATACGAATCATCCAGGAGCGGATGAAGACTACACAGAGCAGACAAAAGTCATATGCTAATAGGATATGGATACCTCTGGAGTTTGAGGATGGAGACCACATCTTTCTACGGGTCTCACCTCAACAAGGTCTACAGAGATTTGGCCGAGGAGGCAATTTATCTCCGAGATTCATCGGACCTTTCTGGGTTCTCAGCAGAGTTGGTGAGGTAGCTTACCGCTTAGCTCTTCCACCTCAGTTGCACCGGGTTCATGACATCTTCCACGTATCCCAGCTGAGGAGATACCTGCACAACCCTTCTCACATCATCGACCATGGAGAGCTGGACGTCGAATATGGGATGACTTTCACGGAGGGTCCAGTGGAGATTGAGGATCGACAAGAGCGGGTCCTACGTGGATGGTTGATACCTCTGGTGCATGTTCGCTGGCATCATGAGAACCTCCAGGAGAGAACATGGGAGCGGGAGGCTTAGATGCATGCTCAGTACCCTCATTGATTCCCTTAGTTCGAGTTGTAGCTTATGGGGATGTAAAGCCCTGATGTGGGGGGAATTTAAAGACCTAGAAATTCCGTGGATTTTTTTTTCTTAAATTCATGGGATTTTTACGAGTCCGTGAAAATTTATGGCACTTGATTCTGAGGCCCGGTGTGACCGGAATCAATTTCTGAAGTTTTGGTCTGGTACATTCAGTAAACATATGAGTGGGATTTTATAACTTTTGAGCCTGTACTCAGAATTGAAATATGAGGGCACCATTGAACTCGCAACGCCAGTTTTCTCTTAAGAAGACTTACACCTCGACGGTATATGGTCTAGAATAAAAGTTAGTTTTTGGATTTTTATAAACAAATAATAAAATAAAGTATACAACACTTTATTTTTATTTTAAGCTTCCATGTGAGTGATTGTTGGTTAAAACCTACACTTGGGAGTTAGAGGTGGGACTGAAATACCCTAACCTTCCATGAGAGGTTATGGTGGTGGGGCCCACCCAAACATAACCTCCCGTTAGAGGTTACGATGTGGGGACCACACAAGAATAAAACCCCCCAATTAATGGTTGGGTGGAAATTCTCTCAACTTCACTCATTAATGAGGGGAGGAGTCCCTTGACCTCCTCTAACATTTATGGTTACACCACCTCGCATTTAATTAATTGGACAACACATAATTTATTATGCCAATCCTCCACATTTATTAGAAAGAGCCAATTAATTTATTCTCCCTTTTTGAATTCTATGCCAATAGAATAATAGATAACCAATCTATTATTATTTTTTGGCATTTTTCATTTTGGCGGAATGGATGAAGAGGAGAGCTAGGGAGAAAATCTCCCAATGAAGAATGAGGAACCTCATCTTCCAATGAAGACCAAAGAACACCATCGATCTTTCTCCGACCTTCTACCTCAGACTCCTTCGACGTGGGATGTTTTCGTCTACCAGGGATCGATGAACATCTTTCCGCGACGTCAAGGAACGATGACTGACGAATCAAATGTAGGGTGATTATTACTTGTTGATGTTGTAACTTTTTCTTACCTTCTTCATGGGATAAAATGGGATTGTTGCGGATGTATTAATGATCATCTTCTTCTTGTGATGGGCCAAATGATACCTCCCTAAACGCAGAGGGTGCGGGCCAACCTAACTTGGACAGACATCCTCTGTCGATTTCTCTCTTCTTGTGGCATTATACGACATGGAGATGAGGCGACGACAGCGACGAAGGCTACGCTACCCGCGGCCTCCACGAATCGCATCGCCCCCATGGCGCACTGATGCTCCCAGCACGCGGTCTGCCTACCTCTGGCCTCCCGGTACACTGCCCGGCACCTGGGCCGCCTACCCACGGCCTACCCGGTGCCCTGCCGATGCCCCCACGGCCTCTAGTGCCCTGCCCGGTGCGCAGCCCAGTGGCCTCACATCGCCCTGCCCGGAGCGCGGCCCGCATGGCCGTGGCCTACCCGGCTCCCTGTCAGCACCCACGCGTCCTGCCGGTGCCCTGCCGCGCGCTACCTGGTGCCCCCACGGCCTACCCGGCCCCTGCCGCGCCCTTCTTGGTGCCCCCGCGGCCTATTTGGCACCCATCCAGTGCCCCGCGTCGTACTCGGCCCCTGCCACTCCCTGCCTGGCGCGCCCATGACCTGTCTGGCGCCAAGACGGCACCCCCATGGCCTGCCCGAACCCTGCCGCGCCCTACCCGGCACACCCGCGGCCTGCTCGGCCCAGCCGTGCCCTGCCCGGTGCCCCCGCGGCCTGCCCGGCCCCTACCGCGCCCTCCCCGGTGTATTCGTGGCCTGCCCGGTGTCCAACCGACCTACCCGTGCCCCGAGCCCTCTACCCGCAGCCAGCCCGCGCCCCGCGCATCCTGCCCGCTGGCCTCCCGGCCGACCGGTCTCCTAGGACGGGACGCCCGAGCCACGCCCCTCACGGTGTTGGATGAACCGGACCTGGCCTTCAGGTAGAGCCGCCTACGTGGAGACATCCGGTCCGGACCGCCCACGCAGTCCGCTGGGCCGGGCCCAGGGGACTGGGCTGAACATGACGGGCAGACACGCCCAACGGGCTGGGTCAGACCCAACATGTCTGATCGGGTTGACTCAGACCAGGTCGGCCCATACTAGATTGGGCCGAGTCAGTCCGACCGGGTCGCACCGGACCCATGCCCATTAACGAACCCTTTACCTTCTTGGGCCATATCTTTGGCACCAGAAGTCCATTTGACGAACCGTCAGCGACACCAGTATTCTTGGAGCAAAGGTGTCCCTTTGAGAATACCCTACTAGAGTTCAGGGTATAGTTATGATATGGTCATGTTGGATCGTACACGAATCCAACCGGGACCCCAGGACAAAGAGGATAATTATTAACAGATCGGGCATCCGATTGATGTGCTGTCTGTTGTGTTGAGACCCTTGTGATGTGGCGGACCTTTGAGATACTTCTTCATGACACTTCATGACAGTTGGAGTATCGACCAGTAGCTCGTGGAGGAGATCCTTCCAGAGGCGGGCGAACAGAGTATAGATACCTAGTAGCTGGCTAAGAACTGATGACTACTTGACCGATTCGACTCGAGGTGACTCGACTAGCCCAATGGAGAGCCCCTCTGTGTGACGTGGTAGACCCATGGTGGGGAGTGCCTCTGTGTGAGCATGAGAGACCTACGTTATTCAACAGGAGGAGTACCTCATCAGGCTACGAGGGGGAGCGCCTCTGTGTGAGCATGGAAGACCCGTGGTAGGGAGCTCCTCTTTTTGACACGACATACCCACAATACTCGACAGGAGGAGTACCTCAGCAGTCCAAGGATACTGGGAAGTGCCTCTGTGTGACGCGGAATGCCCGCTATACTCGATAGAGGAGGTGTACACCACCAACCGTGGTTTTGATAATAAAAATACCAGTTTGAGCTGAGTCTTTGACTTTTGTGTTTTCATCGTGATTGTGATGGGTTACTAGATAACTTAGTTATATATATGGGAATATACTTAAGTAATGGTTTTCCATTGATTTCATAATTTGTGGTTTATCCTTGTTGGATTTTGTGAGACCTTCAGGGTCTCGGGGTCCCTAATGAGTATCGTTATACTCACCCCTGCATGGGCTATGTCTGCACATCATTGTTTTGGTTGCAGATGACGGGCAGTGCTGACTAAGGTAGAGTGTAGCAGGACTGGATGGTACCCGGAGGTGGACCACTCGGTGTGAAAGTTCACGGAGGAGATGGACAGATGTGGAGTGCTAAAGAGGCCATATGTACCTACCCTTTAGGTTGGAACCCCGAAGGATGACCTAGTAGCTGCTTTACTTTTCTTCAGTTGTACTTGCTTTTCAGTTGTACTTGTACTTTCCAGTTGGGCTTTTATTTCCGGCCCCTTTTACTTTCCATCACTTCTTTAGTATACAATTTTACTTAGATTTTTTCTTCCAGTTGTGTACTCTAATTTGTTTGTTTATAGTTATAAAGGCAATTCCTTCCTAGTTTAGGGATTTACGCCTTTGGTGCTAGTGGCCTACCCCTGGCCTATGGAAGGAGGAATTGGGGTAGTCACGATACAGGCCCCAGGGGACAGGATGTGACATGAGTCGCCATTGGACGAGTAGCTATTGGATGTGTCACCATTGGACGAGTCACCGTTTAGTGAGATACTGTTCTTTGAGTCACCATTCATGAGTCACCATTATCATGTCACCATTTGTGAGACAACATTCACGATACACTGTTGGAACAATTTACCATTGGAATGAGCTATTTTTACTATTGGAATAATCTACTATTTCCATTGGAATGAGCTACCATTATCGTTGAAAAAATATACAGTTACTATTGGAATGGGCTATTGTTACTTTTGGAATGAGATACTGTTACCATTGGAATGAGAAACCATCCTAGAAACACCGTTCACAAAACCATATTTTTTTGAAAAGTGCTGATATAAGTCACCTTGACTTCCCAGAACACCCCAAACACCAGATTTCAACAATGGAATGTACTTGAGATGTCTGAAACATTACAATGAGACATTATGTATCAAATTAGGGAGTGAAACAAATCCATTATGGGACTATTTCCACCATGTGATGTTGTATTAGTAGTTCACCATGGCTTATGTTTATGACGTGTTTTACACTTCTTCCACAATTCCTATGATTCCATGATCTTATGATACCATGTTATTTATGTTATTCTTCTCTGTGATTACTCATGTTACTTCAATTTTATGATAACATGTTATTCCTATGACACTCATGTTATTCTCTTATACCATTTTTATTTACATACTAGGTTGTTTAGCTCACCCATTTCATCTATGTATTCCCTAGGTTATTCTATATAGTTCTAGGAGTTCGAATTAATTTAGAAGCACATTATGTAGAATAAATTTATTAAGTTTTATTTTGGACACAATTTGATGCATTATAAACCTAATCACACAAAGATACTACAAATTTACAATACAAAGAAACTATGACCTTATGATCCATTCTTTCCACTAGGGTTCATCTCAATTGGAAGCTTCCCCAGGGGGTCTCGGTGAGGTCTCGAGTTTGAGTTTCGCTGAGTTCATCCATATATTTCCGATT
This sequence comes from Viscum album, assembly GCA_963277665.1. Taxonomy (NCBI): domain Eukaryota; kingdom Viridiplantae; phylum Streptophyta; class Magnoliopsida; order Santalales; family Viscaceae; genus Viscum; species Viscum album. The sequence continues at coordinate 488,923,978 of OY728145.1, forward strand.
GCATTATTTTATTTCTATTATAGCCCCTTCCCTAGTCAACTGAGGATTTGGCCTCAATTTTTCTAATAATATAGTAATAATAGTTGAAAAAGGTTGGTGACCTTTTTTTGGTATCAGTGGAAAGGTTTAGTAATACTTTTTATAGTATAATGATAAATATTTATTGATAACCCTATGGATAAGTATAAGGACTAGTATAAAGATATGTTTTAGTATTGGAAAATATCTAAGAATTTTAGGGAATTTTAGAGTGATTGGTTTCCAAGAAATTCTACCATATATTGATATTACAGGTGGATGTGTCTTAAAAATAGTTATACCTAGGTGTAACATCCTTCCCCTATTCAATGTCTTGATAAGGTGGAAGGAATCTACTTTTCCTTAAGCAAAATCACCATGGAACCAAAGGCTGACAATAAATAGAAAGGGATTCATTAAAAAAATTCGGATAGTTATCCAATTGAAGATAAAACAAAGAAACCAAACATAAAATAACAAAATACTAATACACGATACATGAAAAAAATGTAATAAAAGACAATGTAAACTATTAATATCAAAAATAAAACTACAACAAAGTACAAAAGTGGAAGACAACTAGCATCAAAGTGCACAACCGAAGACAAATCTAACAAAACCTAACTACAACCCATATAAATCAAAAGATCCAATAGAATCCATGATCCAACACCACAAAACATACCATGTATCATGATGCACCACTAAAGAAGTGTGATGCTTTAATATAACTTGTGGCTTGATAAACAATATCTGTAAAATTACCAAGGTGCCAACACAATGTTGAGTAATGAAACTCAGTGGGATTTCTCCAAATGAATTCACAACTCTCAAAAACTAGTATAAAAAAAATTATCACATTTATATGAAAAAATTTATATAAAAACCATACATTTAAAAAATTTATAACGAATACAAACTATTCTATGAAAAAATAGATTTCCCAAAATAAACCAATTTTCATGGAAAGTATGAAAATAATCCATTTAAACATTTTTCAATTTCCATGTTGGAATAACCCTATCTATTTCACCTAATCACACACACACACACATACACTCACACACACACACACACACTCACACACACAAACACACTTATCCACATAACCATGCAATCTTGTTGTTACCATTGATGGTGGAAATTTCACTTCTATAAATTGTCCCTTTGATGGTGGTAATTTATAACTATTATCCATCCCTTCCAATCATTCATAAGCATTTAAGCCAACCACATTCCAGTAAAAACATTCCCAAAACAATTGAATCATTTCAATAAAACCACACCATTAATGAAAACCATAATAACAACTATTTAAATAAAACCAGCCTTTTATTGAAAACACCTTTCCATTAACCATTCCAATAAAACTAACATTTCTATTGAAAACACTTTTCCATTAGACCATTCCTATAAAAAAAATTTATTTCTTGTTTGTAGCAAACCATTCCAATAAACCAAACATTATATTGAATACCTTTTTCTGTGCATAAAATCCAATTAACAATTTTAAAATCATCATTTTAAAATCAATTTACCATTTTCTCTATCCACCAAAACACTCAATTTTCACAATTCCATAAAACATAAAAAGGGGTATTTACCCATCATTGTGCAAAAATTCCACACTCAATTTGAAAAAAAATCAACTAGAAATTAAGATTTAAATTTATATGTAGCGGAATTTAGAGAGAATCAACCTACAGCGGGATTTATGTCGAAAATGAAGAACAATATGAGAACACCCCCAAACCTGGGTTGAATCTCCAAAAACACACATTTGATATATTACCCTAATATAAATAATACAAATATAATCATTATCTGGATAAAAAACATAGATCTCTCCACAATAGAGATAAATATAATAAACCAAAATACAGAGGCATGTATATATAAGAAAAACCTCCAAAAAATACCACAAAATTAGACTTACCAGAAGAATCAGGATTTAACACACCATGAAATTCCTTTTGATCACTTCCAAAAAAATGGGGGAAGGTTTATACAGCCCTTGGGAGAAAGAAACATCGAGTTAGGGTTGGTTTGGGAAAAATTAGGGGTTAAAATATAATATCGTCCTAGATCCAATTTTTGAGGATCTTGTTTTCAATTCGTGCACAGTTAGTCAAACATGTAGGAAAATCATATACTAACCATGCGCTAGCCACTACTTCAAGGGGGACCTCACACGGTTGGCATGCATGGTAGTCAAACCATGCACTAATCCTATAAATGGATATTATCAAATTTTTCCTTATTTCTCCTAGTTATCCACACAGTTATGAAAAACCATGTGCCTAGCTGTGTGACTTCTCCTTAGCTTATGTATCATTGTGCACAACTTCTTGTAGGAGTTTCATAGTTTCCAAAAAATGTGATAAAACATGAAACAATAGAAAATCCATAAAAAAAATTCAAAATGGTTTCAAAACACTCATAAACATCACCCATACACTTGATGCACTTAAAATTGATAAATGAATGGCTACTTACTTTATATTGGGGGTACCAAATTCTCCCCACACTTAGCCTTTCGGTCCTTAGAATGTAGAAATCCATCATTTATATGAAATAGTTATAGCCACTACTCCATCATTTCCTTCCCTTATTCCCAAGAATCTTCTTGAATCTTACTATGTTTCCACAAAATCCACACTGGACCGATGCTTTTCCCATGAAATAATTTATCTTATCTATCAATAATAAGCACTAGGTTGTGAACCAAAAAGCATCCAGCTTTAGTTCCAAAGGATCCCTTTGAATCACAAGGTCAAGATCAGGTTGAAACATTTTCAAATGAGATACATGAAAAAATTATGCAATTTACTGAACCATGGTGGGAATTCCAATCGATATTACACCTCACAATCCCGTTCAAGTATTCAAAATGGCCTATTTTTAGAGGAGATAAATTTACATTCAACCCAAAATAACAATTTCCAAATCTTGGAGATATCCTGAAGAACATATTCTTACTGAAACAAAATGAAAACAACCATTGAAAATGATTTGAATATGATTTCTGATGGCTCTGTGACATAACCATCCATTTCCTAATCAACTAAATCTTCTCCTTTATCTCATGGATCAGGATCACCCAAACTAGTGAAGTATCAACTTTTTTCCACCCAACAAAGCAGTGGTTGAAAAAAAACCCATACAAGTCTTCGAAATGTTCCATATGTATCGAGGGAGGATAAAAGTTTTTATATGATAACTCCACTAACTATACATGATCCTTTCATAACCCAACAAAATATAAAACACAAGACCTAAACATGAATTCTAATGTTTATATATTCCTTTAAGTTTTCCCATCCATATGAGGATGATATGTCGTACTCATAGTCAAATGTGTCTCATGGTATTTCTGTAAGGATTTCCAGAAACGATACATAATGCTCAGGTCTCTATCTGATACTATCGAAACTGGTACGCTGTGCCTTTTTTCCACTTATTAGATAAAGATTTTTTACAACTCCTCCACCATATGAGATTCACGTATAGGGATGAAATGGGCTGTCTTTAGGAGTCGATCCACTATCTCCTATATGGAATCATGTTTCTGAACCATTCTTAGGAGACCTGTTAGAACATCCATAACTATATAATTCCATTTTAAAATAGGAATATATAAATACTACAACCTACAAGATGGTCACTGATGCTCTTTCTTAACATATTGAAAAGTTAAGTGTCTCAAGATGAACACATCCACCTTCATTTTCATACTGAACCACCAAACCCATACTTTCAGAACCATATAAATATATTTTATTCCAAGATAGACAACCCATCTTGAATAGCGGTAAGCATGAATATGTTATTCCTAATAAGCCATTAGTATAACCATTTGATTTCTAATCCACAACACTAAACTATAACTATTATAAAACTAGGCTATAGCCATGAACATATAGCCATAAGTTTCCAAAAACTTGGATATATGTATTTATATCAAGTCTGTAGCCATGATTTAATTATGACCATGGATATATACTTAATCTATAGCCATAGTTTTCTTAAACTGTGGAAGAAGGAAGTTATTTTGATGTCTATATCCACAATTCTCTGAAACATTGGCTATAACCTATACCTAAATCCATATTTTCTAGGGAACAATTGATACAAGTAGTCTCTTAGAAGTATATTTCGATTTTTTTCTTGGAACCCTAGATATAGGCTGCTTTCCCAATGGCTATATCCATTATTTTCAAAGAACCATGTCTATAGGTTGTTTTTTGAAGGCTATAACAACTGTTTTCAACGAAACATGGATATAACCTTCACATATAAACAATATTTTCCCAAACCATGGATATATGTATTTAATTAAGGATATAGACATGGTTTTATAGATCCATGGATATAGTCTTCACCTATTTCCATGGTTTAGGCAAACAATGGCTATAGGTTTCCCGTGTAAGTGTGTGAAAAAATTATCATTTGGGAATTTTGTGGGAAGACCTTTTAACATGAGTATTATTCCAATTTCAAAAATTTTAAAATATTTAAATAACAATATATATATATATATATATAAAAACACACAATAATCTGGTTTTGTTGTAGTGGTAAGGTGCCAATATACTCATAGCAGAGGTATAAATATCAAATTCCACTAGAAGCAATTTTTTATACCTACAACCACATTTTATTGGGGATATAGAAATGATATTCCACCATGGGAATAGAACCTACAACCATGATTTAAACCATGGATATATCCTTCTAGCCATATTGACTAACCAAGAGGGTTATTTCCACATTTCAAAAAACCGTGGCTATAGGTGATGTGACCATAGTGGCAACAGTAGAAATAACCCATTATAATAATGATTATTGATTTTTTTTTTCTATATCCACTCCAATTGGATCCACATACCACTAAAACAAAGGATATAACTTATAGCCATAGTTTTTACACTTATATATATAGTTTTGGAATGTAGATTTAGATAAATTTTCTAATTGTGTCACAACTAAATTCAATCCCTGAAGGGTCTCCCCACCATTAAGTTATGACATCATAGTCATATACTCTAAATTAGATGTGTTTTTCATTTTAACCATCTCTATAAAATCTTAAAGAAACGATACTACAAATAAAACCACAACATAACCCAATTCCTCGCATTCCAAGAATATGTCAGCTAGGTGTGACATCAACTTCAAGTCATCTGAAGATTATTTTTTCTACTAGGCATATGACATTCTACTTAATGAATCTACAATCATGTTTCAATTACCAACCATATACATCAAGTTAATGTCAAACATTTGGAATTTTTCATCCATCAACATTATCTCTATTTAAAATACCTTTGTGAGAAAATATGTTTAAAGATCTTATGATCCGTAAGCATAGTAAATTTCTCACCAGAGAGGTAACAACGCCATGTTTTCAAAGCATGAACTATAATATCTAACTCCAAATAATATATTAGGTAGTTCTTCCCATAAAACCATAAATACCATTAATCATAAAAACGAACAATATCTCCTTGTAGGATAACACATCCCAACCATGATCTCGAAGCATAATAGTACACGACGTACCCTTATACTGATTCATTAAATATCATGTTAGGTGTTGATTTAAGTAAATATTGAAGCTCTTGAAATGACTTATGACATTCCTCACTTCATTATAATGGAAAATTATTCCTTCTAAATCTATCATACGTGATTCCATTCATGAAAAATATAGAACAAATCATCAGTAATAACCATATAGACCAAGGAAACTGTGTATCTCAAAGACATTGTTTTGTTGTTTTCAAGAGATAATATACTCTATTGTTTCAATATCCATATAAATAGATTTATTATAGATTTCATGGACACAAATACATACCTATTGTATAAAAAAAGAACACTATAATAATTTTTTATACATATGATAATCCTTTAGATTCCAAACACTATCAGCAAGTGTCGCTCATGCTTAGCCCTCATCCTTGAATACACCAATATTTCATCCACAAACACCACCATAATAGAATCCAGATATATCTAAATATCCAATTCATCAATTTCATAAATAATTTTAATTCATTCGTAATACCAAAATTAATTAAAAAATATTAATAATGGACATATATACTCCTGAAAGATGTCTTTAGAATATCCTCCTTCAGAACTAGCAAGTAGTGATATCCTGATCACAGGTCAATCTTAGAAAACCACCAAGCTCCCATCAATTGATCAAAAAGATCAGTAATGAGTGGAATTTGATACTGATTATTTATCATAACTTGGTTAATATTATAATAATACACATGTAGGTGAAGAGTTCCATCCACCTTTTTGACAAAAAAGACTAGTGTTTCCCACAGAGATGTGTTAGGCCTAATGAAACATTTTCTTTCGAGATCCTCCAACTGCACTTTCATTTCCCTTAATTATATTACTTATATCTGATAATATTAAAGATAAATAAAAATAAAACCTATAATGAGATCAATTTTAAACCCTACTTCTCTCATGGGCGGAAACACTGAGAAACTTTCATGAAATACATCCCAAGACTGATAAAAAACTATTGGAAAATTGTTATCCTCAATTTCTTCCATTTATTATGAAGTCAAAGTCATCAACCATCATGAGTTTATTATAAATTTTAGTTCCAACAATCCCACTATACATGCATTTATATTCCATTATCCTTTAAGGAGATTCTCAATGCCATCCTTAGTCGTGAAACTAACTATTCCGATATAACAATCGAGGTGAGCCTTGAACGTTGTCAAATAATCCATACCCAAGATTATATCATAAACATCCATTTCAAGAAATTATAAGTCCCATATCATCACATCTCTATCAATAGTTATAGAATATTCTATACACAAAATGGCTCGACATTCTCTTTGACCAAGAGGTATTTTCAGTCTCAACACTGAAGGTATCATCTCAACATTTAAACTCAACAAATAAAAATCATGAGAAACAATAATGTAATGGGATTCACCCATATCAAACAAATCTTTCATAATGGTAGAATTCAAAAGAATCATGACTTTCATGGTCGATGGTCTGGATTGATCATCCATAATAAATGATAAAGTTATATATAATTGCCTTCTCACAACACTTTGTTCCCTTTTTCCCTATTGAGATTTCCCCCAATGAGGAGTCATGGGATTCCTAGAATAACCATGGCCAAAAATTTTTTTATGACGAGGATTATTCTACTAAACTAATCCCTTCAAAGAATATGATGCATTAGACACATGAGAAGAGCCCAAACACCTAACCTTGGAGCACTCTGATAGTAGTACTGAAGATTACCTATGTATTTGTAATTGTGGAATTCTCTAGGTAGTGTAGTACACTCTCACATAAAGTGACTAAAAGAACCACATTGGAAACAACCTAGCTTGATCTTGGGTCATGGGGAATATTCACTGATAGAGCCATCTAATAACGAGTCATGATCCAACCTTTTAAATAGGTGTCCCTCTTTCTCTTATTCTTAGAATATGAGTTCCCATTATTTCTTGTAGGTATCAACATCCTACCTCCTCCCATAGCTCATGAAATTTCATATTCTTCAATATTCTCTCTGTTGACCATCTATATGAAATCCATTATACAGAGCATGAAAATATTCAAGTGAATTTACTACCTCATCCCTTTAAATATATTTTCCTTAAATGGTGCACTAGTAGTAACTTTTAGGGAATAGTTGACTAAATTTATATATTTTTATATATATTATATAAAAGAAATATTTTCCTGCTTCAAGCTATGTAAATCAACCATTCTTGCAATGTTGGACATATGAGGACATAATTGTTTGTTGAACAATTATTCAAAATCCTAAAATTCATATCCTTGGTTTAATTTAGAATAATCTAGTAAATACCACCATTGGTATGTAAGATCTTTCATCATATATATCGACATATTGACTTTCAGTTCTACTAGCGTGACAATGAAATAGAAGATTCGATTCGTCCTATTCATCCACACCTCTTCCATTCCTAGCTTCGAATCACCCTAAAAGATGGGTGGATTCTGCTTCTGGAATTGAACAGAATGATCCAATTTCCTTCTTTCATCCCTAATGTTCCCTATATACACAACTTGAAAATCTTGGACTATACTCTTAATCAGCTGTTGGTTCACTTGTGGCTCAGGTTAAACCACATTCTCAATATCTTCCTCTAGTTGGTGTCTACGATTCCTACCAAGTATAATTTTCTATGAACACAAAAAACACAATAAGGATCAATCTATATAAATTTAAGGATTAAAATTTTAAAACTCTACCACATTAAAAATCAAAACATTTCTTTCCAAAAAATAAAAATTTTCCTTATTGAACCATTTTTGAATAATTAAAAAATTATTTTTTAAATCATACCATTTTTAAAATAAAAAAACCATTCTATTATCAAAATTTTTGATTTGAAAAAAAAAATATTTTTCAAAAATAACTAAATTTTAACAAATAATTACTCAAAATGGGATATGATCTCTTAGTGGGAAATAATTTCAGAAATTCATGTCATGCTCATCTCATTAGCTAAACCCCTGATAATGAGATTTGAAATACAATAACTGTCTCTAAAAAACATATATACCCTACTCCTTGATAACATGAATTTTAGTATAAAAGTGTCAGGGACATATTTTTATGCTATACATTTCATTTTTTGACAATCATACTCCTTTAAAACATCACAAATCAAAGATGAAACCAGAATGAATTTTCAATTCCCAGAAAAATAAAACTGATGACCACTGGTTAGTAAAGGTCTGAAAAAGATGACCCAAATTATTCCAAAAATATATTTGTAAGTAACAAGTTTAATAACACTTGTAATAAAACTCAAACCAATGCCATTGATATCAAAAATCAAACTATAACAATGTACCATAGTGGAAGAATACTAACTAAAAAGTACACAACTGAAGATAAATCCAAAAAAATCAATGAAACCCCACATAAATCCAAAGATCCTACATGATCGATGCTCTATCTCCACAAAATAGACCATGTATAATTATACAACACTAAATAAGTGGGAATATTTACCATTTTCTATGTCCCAATACACAATATCTGAAAAAGCACCAAAGTTACAAATTAGGGGTGAGTAATGAAACATAATATGATTTCCAAAAAAATTCCCTAATCATGCCACTATGACAGAACACATAAAAACATTTAAAAATAATAATTCACTTAAAAACCATTTAAATAATTCAACAATTTATAACAAAACCAATCAATTACATGCCAAAACATTTTTCCCAAAATAAACCAAATTATAAGGAAAGTAAAAAAACTTCATTTAACCATTTATATATTTCCATGTTTGAATAACCCAATACATTTCACATAATCTCACACATAAACACACATAAAAATATATCTACACAATAATTGTTTTACCATTGATGGTGGAACATTCATGTCCATCACCTGCCCCTTTGATGATGGTACTTCACAACTATTATCCATCCATTCTATGCATTCTTAACCATTTAATCCAACCACATTATAATACATCATTTTCCAATCAAATTATATAATTTTAATAAGACAAAACCTTTATTTAAATCCATAAAAAAACCATTTAAATAAAACCAAACATTATTGAAATGACTTGTCCGTTAACCATTTCAAAAAGTCCACTTCTTTTTTATTGAAATGTGTTTTCCATTAAACCATTACAATACAACAATATTTTTTGTTGAAAACACTTTCCAATAAAAACATTCCAATAAAACAAAATTTTTTATAGAAAACCCTTTTTCATTCATCAAATCCAAATAATTATTTTAAAATATTCTTTTTAAAATCTTGTTACCATTTTCACTATCCACCAAAAAACCCAATTTACACAATTCTATAAAATATACAACAAGGGGTTTCTATGAATTCTTGAACAAAAATCCCAAAATAAATTTCATAAAAAACAATAAATTTGAAATTAATACTTTATTTTCTATGAATAAGAGTCAAGAGTGAAGGAACCTACCTTGGGATTTATGGTGAAATAAAAGAATAAAACAAAACACCCAAAAAACTGGGATGAATATACAAAAAAATGTTATATATCTTCCCATAATATTAAAAAACCCAAATATAATAATTATTGTCCTAAAGACCTTATATATATCAACAAAAAAACAATATCAAAAAAAATGAGGGAGATATAGAAGTATATATATGAAAAACCTCCATGAACTACAACAAAAGGAGACTTATTGCGAGAATCAGGCTTCAACGCAATAATAAACACTTCTGGATCACTTAAAAATCGACATTGAAGGGTTAAAAAGATGTCGGTAGAAACAATATTGAGTTAGGGTTGTTTTGGGGGAAAACTAATGAGATGAAATGTAATCCCAACCTAGATCCACATTTATTGGATCTTTTTTTTAAATAGTGGACTATTACTCTCAATGTTAGTAAAACCATGTCAAACCTGTGTTCTAACCACTTCCTCAAGGAGGACCTCACATAGTTGGCATACATGGTTAGTCGAAACATGAACCAATCATGCAAAAGGCCACTTTCTCAAATTTTATGGTTTCTTCAAGGTGGTCAAACAGTTTGGAAAAACTGTGATCCTACCTGTGCACCTTCCCCTTAACCAATGTATCATTGTGCATGATTTCCCATAGTTGTCTCACAAATTCCTAAACCATTATCAAACCATGAACTTCCAACAAAGAATGAAAGAATTTCCAAATGGTTTCCAAACCCTCCCATACTTCACCCAAACACATTTTACACATAACATACATAAATAAAGGTTTACTTACAAGAGATATGGGTGCTACACTTTGAGTAATAGCTCTGAAAATGGTTCATTTATTTGGACTTTATCTTAACATGGTTCATGAAAACCATGACTTATTGCACACCTATGTAACAATCCTACGAGATTTGTTTTATAAATTCATAGAATCTTTCTAAAAATTCAGGAAGAAACTAAATAGATTATAATCATGGATGACCAAGGTTTAACCTAATGTGTCCTGAGTTGATAAGCCTAAGGGTGATCATGATTTTAAATGCATAAGTATGCGTTTTGAGGTTTTATGATAGATAATTTTTTAGTGATTAATCATATTTTGCGAGACATATATGTTAATATTACTAATTTGTTTTTTTTGTTTCTAGTAAAATAATGTTATTTAAGGAATAATTCATTTATATTTTATGAAAATAAGATTAATGGTATGTGTAAACATTATAGTTTATCCTATATTTTATATTAAGGTAATAATATTAAATTAATATTATTTTATTTTGTAAAAAAATAACATGTTTAGAAAACATTAATGTTAAAAACTGATTTTATGATTAATCAAATTTTGAAAATGTTCATCACATTTTTTTTAATATTATATAACTTTTAGTTTTTGAAAATATTATCCCTATTTTCAGTGGATAAACCATCAACTATAGTATGACCATAGATTTCAAACCCACAACTGAAGATTCATATGGTTGACACACCTATCATTGGCCTATGTCATTTATTGTCTAGTATAATGTTTAATTTCAATAAATGAGTCTGTGGTAAAATATAAAGTATATTTTGGGAAAAAATTAGAGGATAAAATATTTTTAATTTTTAGGATTTTTAGGTGATTAATGATATTTTGATAAATTTTTTATTAGGTTATGATATATATATATATATATATATATATATAACCCCAAGTTTTAGCATAAATGATTATTTGGGAAGAATTATATTATGTTTTTTAGAGATGAAAGATGAAGGGTATGTGATGGATGTTTATGTTAAAACCTTCCCTCATGTTGAGGTTATTTGGGATATATATTAACTTATTTAAGGAATTAACTTTTTAAACCATTGATGTTATTGTTTAATTTTAGAGATTAATATATTCATATTCATTTGGGGTATTGAATTACCTAATGGTAACCAATTTGGTTTTAATAAATATAGGAATAGTATATTGTTAATATTTTGAGGATCTTATGATCCGTTAAAATTTTGTTTTAGTGATTCAAGCATAAAAGATGTATTGGATATTCATTCCTTAAAGTAAGAGGTTAATTGGAAAGTGATTGAAGCATAATAAAAATATGAAATTATTTTTATGAAATAAAATGATATCAATTATTTATTTGTTGTTTTCTACATTAATAGAAATATAATTATTCAACTCTAGTAAAAGGATCTTGAAACAAATGTTATCCTACTACCTTCATATCTTATTAGTCAATTGTATTTTAACCTAAACATATTTATGGTTTTTTGGTCATTAATTTTCTAATGATCTTAAAAATTATTTTTTAAATGATCTCTATCACACCCTATAATTATCTACTATTTACTTCCATTCCTATATTTTTTACTTCCCACCTTTTTTTACAACCTATAACCCTAGTCATCTATTATTCTATATTAACTTATTATAATGACCCATACTTTACATACATTGTTATTACTTCAGAATTGAATCATACTTATTATAACATGTAATAAAACCATGATAGGACCGTATAAGTATAGTGTCTTTAGAAACTGGGAAACATAAATAACTGGTTCATAAAGCATCTACATTGTCTCCCGTTTATTTCATCATATCTAGAGCCCCTCTTAGAATATCCTACCTAATACCCTTCTTTCTAACCTGGGGAAAATAAAACATACAAAATGGTGAGCTCAAATGCTCAGTAAAGGTAAACAAAGGAAATATCAGTCATATAATATTCATAAGAACATAACATTTTGAAAATCTTAACCTGCAAAAGAGATCATAATATCATAACTTGGGATAAATCATAGTAGTGAAATGTAATCCCAATAATCATAACATAAAAAATTGAACTTTGTGTAATACACACATAATCATAGAAAATCATTTCTTATTAGTCAAGACTCATTTCCAAGACAATCATAGTGGACAAAGTCCATTTCTGAACCGAGTTCACTCCTCATTCCAGTCCTGTATCACTGAACCAGATTAACTTGTCGTTCCAGCCACGTCTATCTCGGGAGATATAAATATTTACCCAATGCATTGGAGGGTGATATAGGTCTCACCCATCTCATAATGAAACCATTTTTATGTGTACCAAAAAATCATAAATCATATATCATTGCATAACCCATGTAATAAAAATGGGATTCTTAAACATCATGCCATCATAACATAATCCATATAAGATAAAAAGACGTCATAAAAATAATTCCATCATAACATAATTAAATAAATGTAAAAATAGGGATAAAAACAGAACCCTATATTATCTTAGATGGAAAATAATTTTGATAAAACACTTGAACTCCATTCTTGAAGAAAATATCCTTTCTACTTCACATTTATTTCCTTTCGTAACATGTAATACAATTTTAAAATAAAATAAGTTAATTAAAAATAATCTTGAAAACATGTAAAGGAATATTCATGTAAATAATTTTATATGAAATTATAAAAATCTATTCATGCCGTATAAGTAAAAAAACACTTTTCGCGTACTTTTGTTGGAAAAGTCAAAAAAATATCTCTTACTAAAAACAAAAAAGATTCCTTTCATATCTTTTAATAAAAATTTAACAATAGGTAAAATTGGATTTAAAAATTTTTAGGAGGATAGAAATAATATTACATATTGAGGAAACATGGGTGTGGATGATAAATATTTCCCAGTAAATTCTGAAGTATAAATAATCTCGGATAAAAATGTGATTGTGAGATTTCCCCTTACCTTAGGTCTGATATGCTTCGTACGTATACAATCCTCCTATATAATGATTTAAATAATTTCATTGACTTATTATAGAATCATATTCATTGTTATGATATTATATATGGTCATATTCTTATATTCTTATTAGTAATATTGCTACTTGTTATTCGGGTGTTCATTGCTTTATGTTCTTATGCATGTTTTGTCGAATAAATTCTTATTCCTCTTTTTAGGTTATAGATACCTCATTTACAGAATTTTATTAGTGTAGTATATATCATATTTATTAATTCAATTCAATTATATAATCATTATTCAATAAAGATCATGTAGAACGAGTCACATCACATCATGGAGACGGTAGGCCGTACGTACGCACGAGCGTTGATATCATTCCAATGATTGTGGAATTGTATTGAAGTGTATGTTGTATAATATTTCAGAATAAATATTACATTAAAATAATCATATATATTTATTTCTTCCATCATATACCCATCCAAGTATGTTAGTGATGAAATAAAGGATTACACCACGGCGTGGAGACGGTAATCCGTATATACACATGTGTGGTGATTTTAATTTTTTTCCATAGGATGGATAGAAGATAGAACATGGTTGTTTCATATTCATAATAACATATCAGTATACAATTGATACTGGATTTATTAATTAATAATGAAACAACTCATATAGAGGATGTAGAAGAGGAAATAAGTTTTAAAGAGTCGGTAAAGGATATTACCTCTTCTTCGACGCGCCTCTTATTAACCACCTCTTAGGGAACTAAAGTTAATCTTTGAAGAAGACCAGAACCTATAGTATGTTTCTAGGGAAGTGGAGAAGATAAATTGGAAGGGGTGGCCGAGATTGAAGGCTCCAAATGGTGTGAGGAGGAGAGGGAGGAGTTGCCCTTTTAAAAGGGAGGAGAGGGGAACCTTTGGAAACATAAGAAATATTAATTTATAATAAATTCATACCCCACTAAAAAACCACCAAAAATAACTTACATCGGAATATGAGATGATATAGGGTTGTAATATCGTCAAGAAAATAAAATTTAGACATGTTGGGAATTTATTTTAAACCTTATCAACTTAATTTATCCTTATTTAATCTATTCAGTTTTATTTTTGTTAATAATATTCTAAATTTTAAATTGTTATAAATAATTACTTATGTGTTGTCAATTATCCATAATTGGATATATTCTAACATTGTATAGCATATAAATTTATATTTATAATTTTTAAATATTTTTGTGATTTTTAAACCATTTAATAATATGTTATTTTTATAAAATAACAATAGTGTCCATTTTGACACTATTCATTTAATTGAATTTAAATAAAATCCACCCAAAAGATATTTTAAAAAAAATATATTTAATAGATTTATAACATGTCATATTTTTCTATAAATTTAATGGAGAACATTAATTAGTTCATATAATATTTATTTTAATATTTTTAAAACCATTTATTTGATATTTCAATCAATAAAATAATTTCTACGTCACTATTGTGTCATCATTAATGATAATTATTTTATCCCTAAAAATTCTAAATAAATTCTAATAATGTAGATAATTTCATTAGATTTTTGGAGACTATTTATATTTTAAGTTGTATGAAGTTTATCACTAAATTAAAATTATTACACTTATAAGATATAAGAGAGTGACATATTGTCACTTTCATTGGTTTTAATAATAATTATTTCATTTTCATGGTCAAAAGTCCATTAAACGAATCTAGTCCAACCCTTAGGTGATATGGGTCGACTTTTATTCATCCAATAGAATTTTGGTATGTGTTAGGGTAATTTTATAATTATAGGGTTACCCTTAATTACCAGATTTACCTTTAACTGTAGTAAATAAAAATTACCGTAGTTACTATTCATAATATGAAAAAAAATTAACCTATTAACATAATTTAGACCCACTGAATCCAAATATGTTATAAATTTTTCAAAATTAAAATCACAGAAGTTGTAGTAATTAATTTAAAATTTATCCCGTTGTTATGATAACGAGTTTTAAAAGTTAAAACATTGCCAAAGATTGAAATGTTTTTACCTATGAATTTAATGTAAATTTAATGGTAATGACATACATTATATTAAATGGTAAAAATATATTCTATTTATACTTTAAACCATTCAATATTATAATTTAACCATATAAATTATCTTGATGAAAAAAGTTGTTTTTAATTAAAATTTAGCGTATTTTTACTATTCATCAAAATAATAATCTTATCAGAAAAATACCAAAAATATATCCAATGAATCTTTTTATAGAATTATTAAAAAGAAGAAGTTTATTTTGTAAAATTTAACTTATAAACAAGTCAAAAATTATATTTATAAAGGGTGCGCCATCAAAAGGTGGTAAAACATCATTTTTTGAAAAATACTTCTTTTATCCGAAAAAATGATTTTGTTTTCATACCTCATTCTTGAAAATATGTAAGACAAATTATAATGTTATAAAATTAAAAATTCAATTAATACTATTCATAATGGCTAGTTCATAATATTATATTAATATATCATTGTTTAGTGAAACTTGGCATTGCGTGCAACGCAAGCTATCGAGGAAGGTTACTCTTGCGTGTAATGCAAGCCAAGACAGTGTTGTGTGTAGTGAAAGATTATCTTTGTGTTGCGTATAACATTAGACATAAAAAAAATATTTCTCATAAAATCTTGGTTTGTTACATTCTAACCCCTTAAAATGAATTACACCCTCAAAATTATTCATTTTGTAACAAATAGATGAGGATACCTCTCCCTCATTATATCCTCAAGTTCCCATGTAGATTCTTCTGATTGGTAGTTCCTCCATAAAAATTTAACCAAGCGAGTGGTCTTGTTTCGTAGAACATTTTCGCTAAGATCCAGAATCTCTATCGGCTGTTCTTCATAAGAAAGATCTTACTCCAGCGGTAAAACTTCTAAGATTAGTACATGTGAAGGATCAGATATGTAATTTCTCAGGAGAGATACATGGAACACATCATGAACATGAGAGAGATTTGGTGGAAGTGAAAATCGGTACGCTACCTTCCCAACACGATCCAGTATTTCAAAAGGACCAATATACCTAGGGCTCAGCTTTCCCTTCTTTACAAATCTCATTACTCTCTTCCAAAGAGATATTCGTAAGAACACTTTATCACCCACATCAAACTCTAGGTCTTTTCTTCAGTTTTTGGCATAACTTTTTTGTCGACTCTTGGCTACTCTTATGCGTTGTTGAATAGATCAGACCTTTTCTACCATCTCATCAACAAGATCAGGTCCTAGTAGACTTCTTTCCCCAACTTCATCCCATCAAGTTGGAGTTCGACATTTATTTCCATAGAGAGCTTCATAAAGAGCCATCTGAATACTGGGGTGAAAGATATTATTATAAGGAAATTTAACAAAAGGTAAGTGTTGATCCCAACCACCTTTGAAATCCATAGAGAAATCTCTCAACATGTCTTATAGAGTTTGAATTGTCCTCTCAGACTGATCGTCTATATGAGGATGATAAGAAGTGCTAAAACTCAACTCTGTATCTAGAGCATGCTGAAGACTTCGCCAAAACTTCGAGGTAAACCTCGGATCCCGATCAGATATAATGGAAAGTGGTACTCCATGCAATCTTACCACTTCCTTCACATATATTCTGGAAATCTGATCAAGAGAGAAATCTTCTCTAATAGCAATGATGTGTGCCGACTTTATAAGATGATCAACTATAACCCATATAGCATTATTGACTTTGGATGTTTTAGGAAGTCCAATGACAAAGTCCATAGTGATGTTTTCCCATTTATATTCTAGTATGGGTAATGGTTGTAACATCCCCTTAGACTTCTATCTCTCATCTTTAACTTTCTGACAAACCATACATCGAGAGACATATTCAGAAAAATATCTTTTCATGCCATCCCACCAGAAGTACTCCTTTAGGTCCCTATACATCTTCATGCTTCCTGGGTGAATAGAGAATGATGAACTATGAGCTTCATCCAATATTTCCTTATTTAATTCTGGGATGGTAGGAACACAAACCCGATTCCTAAACCTTATTATTTCATCACAATCAATGTGAAATTCAGGAACATTTCTCACCTTCTTTTGTAACTCTACATCTTCTTTCTATGCCTCTTTAATCTTCACATGTATAGATGGTTGAACATTAATTTGAGAAAGATAATATTTTCCCATTCCATTATAATTCCAAGATCAATCCTTTATAAATCCATAAATATTGGATCTTTTTTTGATCCTCATCATGGATAAGCTAGCATGGTCTTGTCGACTTAATGTGTTTGCCACCTTTTTTTCTTTCCTAGGGTGGTAATGAATTGAGCAGTCATAATCCTTAATCAGCTCCAACCATATTCTTTGGTGCATATTCAGCTCCTTTTGTGTGAAAATATACTTTAAACTTTTATGATCAGTATAAATATCACACCTTTCACCATAAAGATAATGCCTCCAAATCTTTAATGAAAAGATTACCGCAGCTAATTCCAAATCATGAGTTGGGTAATTTTTCTCATGTATTTTCAACTGTCGGGAGGCATAGGCTATCACCATATCATTTTTCATGAGAACACACCACAATCCCTTATTTGATGCATCACTATAGATCACAAACCATTCTCCACTAGAAGTCAGTGTGAGCACAGGTGCACTGGATAACCTTCTTTTTAACTCTTTGAAATTCTCTTCACACTCCTCTGTCCAAACGAACTTTAATCCTTTTAGAGTTAACCTGGTGAGTGTATTAGTTAATCGTGAAAATTCTTTGACAAAATGTCGAAAATATACATCCAAACCTAGAAAACTTTGGATCTCAGTTACTGTTGTTGGTCTTGACCATCTTTTGATAACCTCTATTTTTGCTGGATCCACAGATATCCCCTCTTTTGAAATTATGTGACCCAAAAATGAAAATTTTTGAAGCCAAAATTCAAACTTGGTAAATTTTGAATAAAGCTTCTCCTTTCTCAGGGTCTTCAATACAATTCTCAAGTGATATTCATGTCCTTACTTGATTTTTGAATATACAAGAATATCATCTATTAAAACTACCACAAACTGCTCAAGATAGTATCTGAAGACTCTATTAATTAGATCCATGAAGATAGAAGAGGCATTAGTAAGACCAAATGGAATCAATATAAATTCATAGTGTCCATACCTTGTATGGAAAGCCGTCTTTGGTATATCCTCCCATTTGACCCTTAATTAATGATACCCAGAACAAAGATCAATCTTGGAAAAGTATTGAGCTCCGGATAGTTGGTCAAATAAGTCATCAATGCATGGGAGATGATATTTGTTCTTGATAGTGATCTTGTTATGTTCTCTATAATCAATGCAGAGTCTCATTGATCCATCTTTCTTCTTAACAAATAGTATAGGTTCTCCCCAAGGTGATGCACTAGGGAATATGAATCCCATATCAAGATTCTCTTGGAGTTGATTCTTCAATTCCAGCAACTCAATTGGGTCCATTCTATAAGGTGTCTTTGTAATGGGAATAACACCCGGTATGAGTTCTATTGAAAACTCAACTTCACGATATGGCGGAAGACCTAGAAATTCCTCTAGAAAGACATCATCAAACTCCCGTACAATGGGAATATTCTTAATCATGAGTTTCTCTCCAACCATTTGAAATAAATAACCTTCATTTGTTAGAATCAAGACCCATAAGATGGGAGAAATTTCTATTAGAAGGTTATATTCATCCTTGCATCGATAGATGATCATAGATTGATTAGGAATATGAAATGTGACTTCCCTTCTTTGTAAATCGATATGAGATCCATATAAGGAAATCTAATCCATGCCAAGAATCACATAAAATTCCACTATAGGAAGGATCACAAGATTTGCAGGAAGCACTTTCCCACAAGCGTCAATTAGAGAAGAATTATAAACTTTTGATGCAACCGTTGTGCCATTATGAGTTGTCACAACTAACTCAACAGCTAATTGTTGGGGTAGTACGATTATACGCTTAGAAAGTATTTAGAAATAAAAGAGTGGGAGGATCCAGAATCAAATAAAACATTTGCAACGTTAGAGTGGATGGTAAGTGTACCTTTCACCACTTTGTTATCGTACTTCGCATCGCTGATAGAAATTGCATGTGACCTTCCATTGTCTTTTGCCTTAAGATTTTTTTGATGTCAATAATCGTCAACAACCCTTTGATTAGGGCATTTATTAGAATAATTCTTCATTTTCTTGCACTTGTAACGTTGATGTGTATGAGGTGCATTCTGTTTATCCTTTTCTTTGTTCGCATCACTAGACATCTTTTTACCATCATTGAGGTATTCAAATGCCTGATGGACTTCTTTTCTACATTTAAAACATTTACTTGTCCCTTTAAAAAAATTCCCTCCATGTTTCTTTCCACACTTTGAGCATAAGGGAAAACTCATCTTCTTTTCTATGTGGTCTTTATATTCCCCTTTGAATTCCATTTTCCTCTTCTTATCAAACCCATATGACTGATGGGTTACTCCAATCCCCATCTCAACCTTGAGAGCACATCAAAAAATTTCCCCATAGCTATTGAAGTCCCTTATGGCTAACTCCCTTATAAGACTTGGTTTTAAGCCACTAAATAATCAATCAATCTTACTCTCAAGTTGGATAATAATTCTGGAATCATACCTTGCAAGTCTTGTAAAATTTGCTTCGTAGGGACCAACAGATTCATCATCCTTTTTCTTTAGTTCTAGAAACTCCTTCTCCATCTCTGTTGTAAGAATATGATGGAAGTACTTATTGAAAAATATGTTCTTGATCTTTTCCCATTCCATGGACTCAATTTCGTCTCTTTGCCTCGTATTCTTGATAATATTCTACCATTGATCAGCTTCACCTTCAAAAAGATATACTGCAAAGATTACTTTATCATGTTCAGAACATTGAAGAATTGAAAATATCTTTTCAGTGGTACTAATCCATTTTTCAGCCACTAATAGATTAGTAGACCTGCTAAATGAGGGTGGACGCTGCCTCATGAAGGATTCAATAGAATTTTTATCCTTCCTTTGCTCGTTTGGAAGTCCTGCATGATTCATAGCTTGAGAAAGTTGTGTAAGCATGGATACAAGATTTTTCATTCCAGCTCCCATTACATTTGGATGCTCAGGGGGACAACCATTGCATTTCCCATCACATTCAGAATTAACATGGTTCTCTCGGGTTCTAACCATTTACTAAAACCACTAAGAATAGTGTGAGAAACACTAATCATAATAGGAAAACCACATAATCAAGAATAAAATTTCACACTTAAGGTATTATCATAGGTTATTCCTAGCCATTTCTAAAAAAATAATTTTGTGTTCTATTATTAGGCATATCCTTAGGGATCTTACTAAGGCTTTAACATCCTATTTTCCAATGTTTGACTATAACCTCCCTCTGATACCAACTATAAAGACCCATACTTTACATACATTGTTATTACTACATAATTGAATCATACTTATTAAAAAATGTAGCAAAACCATGATAGGGCCGTATAGGTATAGTGTTTTTAGAAACTGGGAAATATAAACAACTGGTTCAAAAAGAATCTACATCGTCTCCCGTTTATTTCAACATATCTGGAGTCCCTTTTGTCATATCTACTTAATACCCTTCTTCCTGACCTGGGGAAAAAACATAGAAAAGGGTGAGCTCAAATTCTCAGTAAGGGTGAACAAATGAAATATCAGTCATATCATATTCATAAGAACATAACATTTTGAAAATCTTAACCTGTAAAAGAGATCATAATATCATAACAGGGGATAAATCATAGTAGTGAAATGTAATCCCAATAATCGTAACATAAAACATGAAACTTTGTGTCATACACACATAATCAAAGAAAACCATTTCTTGTTAGTCAAGACTCGTTGCCAAGACTATCATAGTGGAAAAAGTACATTTCTGAACAAAGTTCTTTCTTCATTCTAGTCCTGTATCACTAAACCAGATTTACTTTCCATTCCAGCCATGTCTATCTCATGAGATATAAATCTTTACCCAATGCATTGGAGGGAGATATAGGTCCCACCCATCTCATAATTAAATCATTCTTACGTGTGCCCCAAAATCAGAAATCATATATCATAGCATAACCCATGTAATAAAAATGGGATTCTTAAACATCATTCCATCATAACATAATCCATATAAGATAAAAGGACTTCATAAAAATAATTCCATCAAAACATAATAAAATAAATGTAAAAATAGGGACAGAAACAAAACCCTATATTATCTTAGATAGAAAATAATTTTGATAAAACACTTGAACTCCATTCTTGAGGAAAATATCATTTCTACTTCAGAAACATTTTTCCTTTTTTAACATGTAATACAATTTTAATCTAAAAGAACTTAATTAAAAAATAAACTAGAAAACATGAAAAGTAAGATTCATGAAAATAATTTTCTATGAAATCATAAAAATCCATTAATTCCATATAAGTTAAAAACATTCTTCTTGTACTTTGGGCTAAAAAGTCAAAAAAATATTTCGTACTGAAAATGACAAAAGATTCCTTTTATATATTTTACTAAAAATTTACCAATAGGTAAAATTGCATTTAAATTTTTTTTGGAGGATAGAAATAATATTACATATTGAGGAAACATGGGTGTGGAAGATAAATATTCCCCAGTAAATTCTGAAGTATAAACAATCTCGGATAAAAATGAGATTGTGAGATTTTCCCTTACCTTAGGTCTGATATGCTTTGTACGTATTCGAACCTCCTGTATAATGATTTAAATAACTTCATTGACTTATTACAGAATCATATTCATTATTATGATATCATATATGGTAATATTCTTATCTTCTTATTAGTAATATTTCTACTTGTTATTCGGGTGTTCATTGCTTTATGTTCTTATGGATGTTTTGTCGAATAAATTCTTATTACTCTTTTTAGGTCATAGATACCTCATTTACAGAATGGTATTAATGTAATATATATAATATTTGTTCATTAAATTCATTTATATAATCATTATTCAATGAATATCATGTAGAACGAGTCACATAACAACATGGAGACGGTATGTCGTACGTACGCACAAGCAATGATATCATTCCCATGATTGTGGAATTGTATTGAAGTGTAGGGTGTATAATATTTCAGAATCAATATTACTTTACAATAATCATATACAATTATTTCTTTCATCTTATACCCAACAAATTATGTTAGTGATGAAATAAAAGATTACCCCACGACGTGGAGATGGTAAACCATACGTACGCACACGTGGTGATTTTCATTTTTTCCATAGGATGGATAGAAGATAGAACATGGTTGTTTCATATACATAATAACATATTAGTATACAATTTATACTGGAGTTATTACTTAATAATGAAACAACTCATATAGAGTAAGTAGAATAAGAAATAAGTTTGAAAGAATCGGTATAGGATATTACCTCTTCTTCGACGCGCCTCTTCTTAACCTCCTCTTAGGGCACTAAAGTTGGTCTTTGAAGAAGACCATGACATCTAGAATGTTTCTATGGAAGTGTAGAAGATAAATTGGTAGGGGTTGGCCGATCTTGATGTCTCAAAATGGTGTGAGGAGGAGATGGAGGAGGTTCCCTTTTATAAGGGAGGAGAGGGGCACCTTTAGAAACATAAGAAATATTAATTTATAATAAATTCAAACCCCACTTAAAAACAACCAAAAATGACTTAAATACAAATATGAGATGAGATAGGGTTGTAATATCAACATGCAATAAAATTTATACATGTTGGGAATTTATTTTAAACCTTATGAACTTGATTTATCCTTATTTAATCTATTTAATTTTATTTGTGGTAATAATATTATAAATATTAAATTTGTTATAAATAATTAATTATGTGTTGTGAATTATCTATAATTGGATACATTATGAAATTTTATACCATATAAATTTTAATTTTTAATTTTTAAATATTTTTGTGATTTTTAAACCATTTAATAATATGTTATTTTTAGAAAATAATAATACTGTAAATTTTGACACTATTCATTTATTTGAATTTAAATAAAATCCTCACAGAAGATATGTTTGAACCAAAATATTTAATAGATTACTAACATGTCATATTTATCTATAAAATTAATGGATCACATTAATTAGTTCATATAATATTTATTTTAATATTGTTAAAACCTTTTATTTGATATTTCAATCAATAAAATAATTTCTATATCACTATTGTGTCATCATTATTGAAAATTATTTTATCCCTAAAAATTATAAATAAATTCTCATGATGTAGATAATTTTATTATATTTCTGGAGACTATTTATATTCGATGTTTTATAAAGTTTATCACTAAATTAAAATTATTCCCCTTATAAGATATAAGAGAGTGACATGTTGTCACTTTCTTTGGTTTTAATAATAATTATTTCATTTTCATGGTAAAAAGTCCATGAAACGAATCTTTTCTGACCCTTAGGTGATATGTTTCAACTTTTATTCATCCAATAGAATTTTGGCATGTGTTAGGTTAATTTTATAATCTTAGGTTTACCCTTAATTACCCGATTTACCTTTAACTATAGTAAATAAAAATTACCGTAGTTACTATTTATAATATGAAAAAAATAAAAGTAACCTATTAAAATAATTTTCACCCACTTAATCCAAATATGGAATCCATTTTTGAAAATTCAAAACACCGAAGTTGCAGTAATTAATTTAACATTTATCCCGTTGTTAAGAAAACAGGTTTTAAAAGTTAAAACATTTCCTAAGATTGAAATGATTTTACATAAGAATATAATGTAAAATTAATGGTAATGACATATATTATATTAAATGCTAAAAATATATTCTATTTATACTTTAAAACCATTATATATTATAATTTAACCATATAAATTATCTTTTGAAAAAAGTTGTTTTTAATTAAAATTTTTCGTATTTTTACTATTCATCAAAATAAGAAACTTATCAGAAAAATACCAAAAATTTATCCAAAGTAAATTTTTATCGCATGATTAAAAATAAGAAGCTAATATTGTAAAATTGAACTTATAATCTTGTCAAAAATTATATTTATATAGGGTGCGCCATCAAAAGGTGGTAAAACTGCATTTTTTTAAAAATACTTCTTTTATCTGAAAAATTGATTTCGTTTTCATACCACATTCTTGAAAATATGTAAGATGAATTATAATGTTATAAAATTCAAAATTCAGTTAATACTATTCATAACGGCTAGTTCATAATATTATAATAATATATCATTGTTTTGTGAAACTCGACACTGCGTGCAACACAAGCTATCGATTATGTTGCACTTGCGTGTAACGCAAACCAAGCCAATGTTGTGTATAGTGAAAGATTATCTTGGTGATGCATATAAAATAAGACATAAATAAATATTTCTAATAAAATCTCTGGGTGTTACACTTATTATTTCCTTTTAACTCTTTTAAGAGGAAGTTTTATTAACTATTTTTATGCTGTGGGATTTTACACAAATACATTATCAAATCAATCCCTTTATTAATGAGAAAAATTTTGAATTGTGAGGATTAATTTTTTTAGGGAGAGTATAATGTAACACCCCAATATTTTGAAATACCAACATTACATTTAGTAGTGTACATGACACACACCATGAATCTTAAACAAACCATGATTTTTTAAATACAACCATTTTAACCTAGCCATAAAATTATAGATAAAAATATTATTAAATAACTTATAAAATTTATATAAATGTACTAATAAATATAAATTTATTCAAAAATTCAAATTAATTATTCAAAAAATTATAAGAAAAGTCATTTCTTCATCGAATATATGATTTCTTTTAAAAATGTTTTTTCTGCATTCTATAAGAAAATAATATGAATATTTTTTTTTCAAATTTTTAAAAATTTATTTTATAAAATTGAATTCATTTTTAAAATCATAAAATCAATATTATAATAGGTGTAAATTTTTGGAATTTTCAAAAAATATTTATTTTTCAGTTAACAGTGTATAATACCGATTTTTATAAAATTGTTTTTTTACAAATTATATCCCATTATTAGTTATATTTTATTTAAAATAAACATAATTTTTATATATTTATTTTAATTTTAATAAATCGCAATTAAATAATATTTACATTATAATTTAGTATAAGTTTATTTTTAGGCATAAATTATTTGTTGAAAAAATTATTAAAGTGAATCATGTTTCTCCATTTGAAAAAATTAAAATAAATATTAATGGGAAATATTTTATATGAAATTTATATTTTATAGATCTATAAATATGGATTTAAATTCATTTAATAATGATTTCTATTCAAGCAATTAATATAATTTCATTTTTTTTCTTTAAATTAGTTTTCTTGAAAAATAGTTTTTTGACACATTTATTCTTTTAATTTTATATTAAATTCTAACTATTCTGTGAGTTAAATTTGGAATAAGAAATTTTTTATTTTGAAATAAAATAATTTATATTATCCAATAAGGTCAAATTAATTTTTTACCAATATTAATGTGAAAAAATAATAATATTTTAACACTATTAATGTTAAAATGGGTATATAGAGGAGGTTTAAATAAAACTATATGGGTAAGAAATGAAAAAAATTGTTTAATTTCTATTTTATGGTAATTTTCTGACCTTATAACTTCTAATTCTATTTTTTTCGTTTTGGATCTTTTTTTCATTTGAAAAAAAAAATGGTTTGAATTCTTTTATTTAAAAAATTCCAAACACATCCTCTACCTAACTTATAAAAGGCCACCCTCTCTTCTCCTTTCCACTCTTATAAAACTATTTGGATCTAAAAGTAACTAACAAAATAACCTAGGTACATAGATCCTATCATCCGTTTGTACTTTATTTGATCATAAATCCAACCTAGAAATTACTTTTTTGCATATCTAAAGAATTTGTTCGAAGAAGAGGTAACATCCTTATCCAAGTGTTTTATTTTATTTATTCTTCCAACACATTAAAATATTTTTAAAAGAAGAAGATATATTATAAGTCTTATATTAAATACATTAACTTGTTTTATTTTAAGTTCATGACCTATAACCATCTCCTCCTCTATTAAATGTGAAATGAAACCGTTGATCGTGTGTATTGCAGACTACCACCTCGTAAATCAACATAAATCGTTTTACGTCACCTCTTCTCATCTATGGATATAATTCTGTATAAAATATTTTAATATTATTTTTATGATATAATTATACATATTTAATTAAGATATCATATAAAACTTCTAATTTCTATTTTATACGGAATACGATAGCATCTCTCTTGTGTACGAAGGACCACCACATCATAAAGCGATGTGATTCATTTTTCACCAATGGTTTACATGGAAGGTAATAAGGATTAATATCATTTTTATATATTATATTCATGAAATATTAATCATTATATAAAATAAATATATTATAGAAGTTCTTAATTTCCCATCCATTGAATAAATGATCACATCGTTCATGTGTACGACAGACTACTGCCTCGCTAATCGATATGATTTGTTTTTCAAAAATGATTTACATGGAAAGTAATAAAGAATATATTTATAGAATATATATGATATATATAAGATTATATTTATTATTTAAAATTTATATACAATCCATTTACTTACCCTTTAACCCTTTAAGTAAATGATAACGTTGCTCGTGCAAACATATGACCTACCGTCTTCACAAAGCGATGTGATTCATTATCCATGATAAATTTTAAATAATTATTATAAATTTGTATCAAATAAAAAAAAATTATTTAAAAAACAAAAATACTTTTATAAATTATTTAATTATATCACACGTTTGAGATTTATAACGTTCATGATAAAACATTCGTGCGAAAAATTACAAATTAACACCAGAAATAATAGTGATAATAAACTATTTTCTACAAAAGAGTGATAAGATATTATAAAATGAATAATATATAATATTATAAATATTAATATGACTTTATAATATGTCAATAACATGTTTAAAACCACTATACATGATGTTAAATAGTGCTCAACTAAATGGAAACACAAGTTAAAGAGTTTATTAACTCAGTTTCTATCAATGGTCTAAAATTATACATTACAGATTAAGTTAGGATAAGATTATGCGTATGAATACCTTTAATTATTTTACTTTTTATTATAATTTTTTTTATTTGGATTTAAATTTGATATAAATAATTATGTCATTTATTAATTCCCACTTTAGTGATATGATCTCTGCAAGGGTTTTGTCTCGAAAGCTCATTCTTTTACACACATGATATTTTGTGCAACTACATTATTTTATATGGTGTATATAATTCCGCATTAAATATTATATCATGAATAATTCATGGTTCATGGTATTTTATGTTATAATTCAATTACATTATTCATGAGGGTTATGATTGAAAAGTTTCTGAAATGGTAAGGGTTCATGCTTAAATCCCATTTTAATCTGGATATTCTATTCTTAAATTTACATTGTATAAAATTATTTTATAATTGTTAGATAAACCCATTTAATTTTACATAATCTGGTAATTTATGAAATTTTCATGTAATATTTCCATTTACATATCTTTGGTTCTTAAATCAGTTGAGAAAATGTTTTTAAGGAAGGCATCCTTTATTTCTCTTTCAGTCAAAAATCCGTTTTCTTCCATATCTATGTTTTCGATTTTTTTCCAAATTTTTTTTAACACCCTTAAAATAGAATATTAATGATTTTTACACATTTTTTAAAACAAATATTACCTCTATTTTATGTATTAGGTATTTTTTGACATTATTTACAAAATACAAAAGGAATGTTATATTTTAATGTACATGGCGTCAACAACATCCCCACCACAGAAACCATTATTTGATACCTATAATCATTTATAATCATCAATTATTTCTTTAAATAATACCTCTCTTTTTATTTTTTTAATTATTTTAGAATGGGTTTTAAATGGAATGTTTTTTTTGATATTTTTAAATGTTTTTCTTATGGACATAAGGGATCTTCATAACCCACCCTTTTATTAGGTTATGAGTATTCCCTATGTAACTCACTTTATCTGTCATTAATATTGTAGAATGCTTCTGAATTATGTAAATATGTATCTCACATGTATACCTATTTCATTATCTCATCTATTTATAGGGTAATACATTCCCTATGACCATTTATCTAACGCCTTATTTAAGAAATATCTTCTGATGATGTTATGAGACCAGATTCTGAAACCCATTTATTTCAATGGGATATTCCAATATTAATACCATATGACAGATAAAATTAACTTTAACACATTAGAATATACCTAAAAAGAATATAATGGTTGGGTCTAAAGTTATGTATCCACTAAATTCATTGTTTAATTCTTTAGTCTCATGATATGTCATGAATGGGATTGAGGTGTGAACATAATCCATTGTGGGATTCTCTTCACCATGTGATATTGTCTTAGAAGTTAGACATGACTTATGTTCATGTCATGTTTTATGTAGATTATGAATTTCCTATAATTCCATGGTCTTATGATACCATTTCATTTACGTTATTCCTCTATGTGATTACTGATGTTCCTTTTCTTTTATGTATCATGTTATACCTTTGAACTGCATGTTATGATTCCTTATCATGTTAATTACCCTACAAGGATTTCTAGTTCACCCCTTTATTCTATGTATTCCAGTTATGCTAAGTAGTTTTATGAGAAAAAAATATTTATGATCCCAATATGTAGAATGAAATAATGAGATTTTATTTTATCCTTATGTTGATTTATTATAAACCTAGGCTTCCAGAGACACTAGGCCTTTATGATCCCTATGTTGTATTAATAGATTTTTATGTTTCAGAATCATGTTATGATATGTGTAAAATACTACATGTGATAATATATATAATGATTTTATATGAAAATTATATGATGATTAATGTATTTTAGATGATGAAACCGAGATTATTGTATATGGACAGAAAATACTGAATAAAAATTCTCTTGAAAATCAAACCAACTTATAACTAGAAATAATAATTGTAATAAATAATTGTTAATAAATGGGTGTTGAAATGATATAAGTGGAACATATATGATATTATAAGTATTTAAATGAATCTATTTTTAAATTATAATAAGATTGAATTTATTATATAGGTGTTTAGAGTGATGTCAAAAGAATCATTACTTGAGGTATGTAATTTATGTTACAATATATTTATTTTCTAGGATTGTTTTTTATTAAGTTTCAGATGTTGAAATTTAATGACCTATATCTAAATAACCCCATTAATTTTATAAAAATGTAGGATATTACATATTTTCCTTTCATTTTACTCTCCTTATGAACTCAGTATACTAAAAGAATGTTTTTATGTAATATTGACTTTATTTTTCACTTCGGTTGAAAATTACATCTCTTCCATATTCATATTTTCTAAAATTATTTTGAATAATATAAATTTTTACACTTTTATGATTATTTAAAGTAATTTTTACCATTTTTTTAAAATGGTTTAAAAGTAATCTATTTTCATTTTTCGAATGAGTTACTTTTCCCTTTTTAGAAAAAATGTCAAAGGAATAATAATTTTAAAATACATAGAATGAATATAACTTCCCAACATCATGAAGAATTAATAATTTGATATTTAATTTACACGTTTTTAAAGATAGTTTTAATGAAAATGTTTTCTTAATATTTCTGAAATTTACCTATTATAAATAATTGATTTCAAAAAGAATAGTTTATTTTCCTCAAGATATATTCTAGTGATATTTTATAGAAAATTTTCAGTAATGAGAAAATAATTTCTTATTACTTATGATTTAAGGGTGATATGATCCAAAGATACCACCCTTGTTCATTATCTATATGGTTTATGATTTTGATGATGATATTTTTATGAAACCTATTTATTTTTCCATAGGTTATGTTTTGATGGAATTTGGGATTGATTATGAAACCCATTTAATTTAAATAGGCTATGATATTGGATAGATGGTTTGTGATACTTTGAACACATATGGATGGATTATAATTATTTTAAGGGTGGGATAAGAGGTATATATCCCTATAATGAAATGTGTAAGGATAAATATATCATGAGACAATAATGACTATAATGGGGGTGTGAACCCACTTCAATAAGGGAATATATGCACTCTGATAATATTGGGAGTGAACCTTGAATAATGATATGATGAAATGATGAGTGAACCCAATCGACTATGATAATATTTTTAGTGATCCTTAAATAATGTTTTGATTTTCTATGCTAATGTGTATAAAAAAACCTTATGTATTATGACAATGTTATGCTATAATGAATTTTTTTTGATTCCTTTATGATTCATGTCTTATGAACTAATAATATTTATTACATGAAACAATATTATGATATATGATATG
The DNA here is from genome assembly GCA_963277665.1 of Viscum album. Taxonomy (NCBI): domain Eukaryota; kingdom Viridiplantae; phylum Streptophyta; class Magnoliopsida; order Santalales; family Viscaceae; genus Viscum; species Viscum album. The sequence goes on from OY728145.1 coordinate 488,955,142, forward strand.
AAGAGTATGATTTTAAAATATTAATTTTTTGTTCTCGTACTATTATTCCCATGTCATTCATAAGTGATCATTATTATCTCTATTGATTTCCGATACTACGGTTGTTAGATCAGCCATTATTATATTTCCTTCCCCTTGTTTATAAAGAAACGCTCTAACTATGATATGTCTAATATATGATTTAGTTATGAGGAACATTATGGGAGATGATGTATCTCTATTATGAAAAACTTTCATATGTATCGAATATTCCAAGGTTATAAACCTATATAATCTAGGCATAGATATTAATGTAATATATAGAATATTAATATAATAATATATAATATTTATTTATAAAAAGTATGGGTTACTATAGGCCATTAAAACACTGTCAACATTAACATTAAATTATAATTAAAAAAATATGATTATCGATAATGTTAAAATATCTCATCACTATCCATAAATCCATCAAATTAAAAATGTGAAATTTTTTATTTTAAATACTTCTAAAATACCCAAAATAATTTCTTTAACCAATATAAAAAATATTTTATATTCAAATATGAACACATTTTTAAATATTATAAATTTTAGTATGATGATATCCATTATGATAAAATATAAAACGTCTTGAGGCAATTGTAAGACCCTCGAACACCCAGAGAGAGAATGGGTGAATTAGGGTATCAAATTTCTCTTTTAAATTAATGGATATTATTCCCATTTTAGTAGAAAATTGTTAATCCTTTATGATGGAATCATACAGTAGTTAAACATTCACATGATGAGATAAAACACATCAATTTTACACTGTTCACCACTTAGGGCTAGTCTGAAGAGAATAATATGAAAGTGTTTCAGTCATACATATATCCACTAATCATCAGTAGTTATTGTGGAAAATAGAAGTTTAGACATAGTATATGTGTGTCAGGCATATTAAAAATACATTTTTTTAGGGAGAAAACACTACCTCCTTCTGAACAATCCCATCGACTCCCCCTAGATCACTACTTTTGGAGAAGTATTACTCAGTTTAACAACATGATTGTAGATTCAGTATATTGCAACTTAATCCTTTATTCAATTATTAGAATAATAGTATTCGTGAATCATTGTCTTGATTTTATACACTTGAAATCAATATTAACTTAAACCAGATGCTCAACACTGTTGTTCATGAAGCTCCTTCATGAAGCTCTATCATGAAGCTCACAACCTTCACAAAGAAAACTACGTTTGTGGAGAACTAATTCATATTGTACTATAATATAACTTTCCTTGGAAAATCCCTAATCAAACCAGTGTGGATTGACAATAAACATAAACTGGAATCGATTTCCAGATGTGAAAGGGATTGGTTCCAAAAATCTCCCACATTGGGTTTGCTGGAAATATTTAGAAAAAAAATCAATAAAGTACCAAAATTAAACAAGAACCTAATAGTCATGAAATAACTTATCCATCACATTAAGTCTATGTGATAAAGTCTTGGTATATAAAAAAAGAGTGTAAAAAGAGAATTTCATACCACCATATACCACCAACCTATCATGAAAACCAATACTCATTGAATTTTACTTATCTCCAAAATTGGAAATAAACCCAATTAACCTATATTTTTAGTTATAGTGCTAAAAAAATCTCTTAGACCGTATCTACCCCATAAACATGCATAAATTACACAAAAATATAAAAATAATTAACAAAAATAGGGAGATGGTATGGTTCATAACCTTATCAAGCAATGGGAGGTGACTGAACACAGAGGTTTGGTCAATGTTTTTCAAATATTTATGTCACAAAAGGATTAGTTAGAATGTTAGAACATTGTTAATTAGTTTCTACATGCTCCATTTTAATCACACCTTGATCAAATTTTTCATTGATGAAGTAATATATGATCTTAATATGTTTAGTATGAGAGTGATGAAATAGATTCTTAATAAGATCGATTAAAATATTGTTATTATAGTGAATCACCATTGGTTATTTCACCTCATCAAAAATATCAAACTGTTGTTTCCTCAACCACAATAGGTGAGTTCAAGCCTTTTATGTAGAGATATAATTTACTTATATCATACTAAGAGAAGTGTTTTACTCTTTCTTTCTCAACCATCCTACACCTTTATTTTCTATAAATAAAGGGACAACAAATTTTTTCTTTCAACCCACCACATCTCTAGCACAATAAATATCAGAAAATAATGATAATTAATTATCATTTCTTGTTTCAATGTATAAACCAAAATTGAGTGTTCCTTGAATATACCTCATGATTCTTTTAAATATTTACAAATTCTCATCCTTAAAATTACTTTGAATGAAGGGAACTAAGATTGTTGGAAAGATGATATCTGGATATGTTACAGTCATGTATATTAAAATTATAATTAATCTCTTGTATAGGGTGTAATCCACATATGTCCCAACCTTAATCTTCCTAAGTTTTTATCCGCCCCAATTGGATCCAACATCAGTTTGACTCACAAATGATGAATCTTTTCATATGTTCTCATGTATATTTTACTTGATAAATGAAGGTGTAATACTTTTTTTGAATCATCTTCATCTATAAGATATATCTGAGTTCACCAATCAAGAACTTATAAAATAATTTGTAACACCCCATAATTCTACGGTACGCTTCTTTATGAATAATACAATAGCGTTTGTTGTATGCAACTTCGAGTTCTAACACACCACAACCAATCAAACTAGTCATTATGAATATTAATACCCACTTTTTGAAATTTTATAAATTATATCATTCAAAATGGACTTCATTTTTAGATTTGGAATATCTAAATTAGCATAGGGTGAATTTTTGGTATTTTTCTAAAAACTTTCAATTTCTGATGAATAGTGAAAAACATTAAGTTATAGTTTAAAACATAATTTTTATTTAAATAATTATTTATTTTATTTAAATTTATTTTAGGTCAAAATAGATACATAATACCTATATAAGTTCAATGTAATTCATTGGAGTCTATTTATAATAAATTTAGATATATGAAAATTTTATTGAACTTTTTACCGTCTTTTACCCACATCCTAGAAGTATATGTAAATTTACATAAAACATAATATTACCGCTTCTGTCAGTTGAATTTCAAAAATCCGAGAAACACGGGTGATATCAATAACTAAAATGTGGTTCAATAACATGAAAATAATTTTTGGTGAATAGTAACCTTTTACTTTTATTAACCACGATTAAAAGTAAATAGGGAAATTAAGGGTAAAAATGATATTATTATTACCCTAACACTTGTAATAATTATATTGGCTAAGTATAATTAGCCAAAAAACAACCCTAGGAATAAAATATGATCCTTTAGGTCTATTTTGATTAGATTAGGACATTTATTATTATTTAATTCAAAGAAGAGTTAAAAGTATTAAATTCAAAGGTCAATAACAAAACCATTTTTAATATAGGGTTTAAAATATGATAAATTCGACTATAAATATTCTTTAGAAAAATAAAACTATTTGCTACATAATGTTATTTTATTTGTATTTTATATATATTAAATAATACAATTTATTTATGACACAATGATGATGCACTAATTACCTAATTAATAAAATATTAAAATAATTGATATTATAAATATCCAAATAAATGTAATTTTTGACTTTTTATGAATTACACTAATTTTATAGATTAATATGACATGTCAGGGTTATTTAGATGAATTTATTTCTAAGTAATAATGCTTTTATGAATTTAGAAAAAACAAAATACCAAATAGAGTCAAAATTGACATAAAAGAGTTTTTAAAACAAATATTATATTATTAATTGGTATTATATTCCTCAAAATATAAGGATAGTACAAAAGACTAATATAATGATAGTTGTATCATTAATTATCCACTTAGGGTTTTCTTGGATGTATATAGTATGTTTATTTACCATATAATTTAAAAATACAAAGAGACATTGTAAATGTCAAACTATTTAACTAAGAGTTAAATCTAAAAGATAAAGTTAATATAGTGAACCAAAACTGTCTAAAACCTATTGGTTGAGTGGTTTTAGACCCATACCCATATTAAATTTTAAATTATTCATTTTGGATCAATTATAAACCGAAAATGATTTTATTTTAAAACAATATTTCTAGCTTTTCCTAAGCTTCCCCTGGCCCCTCTTATAAAAGGACACTTCCCCCTTCTCTCTAATTCACACCATAGAAGCTATTTGGATTGAACAAAACCTAACAAAATACTATCTCAACTGTCCTTCATTCATCCTAGAGGAATTACATTAGTCATAAAGCCAACCTAAAGAGCCTTTTTGATCAAATCAAAAGGAAGAACTCGAAGAAGAGGTAAATATTTCATCACATCTTTCAAGTTCCTTTCATCTTACACTTCCTCTTTATTTGTTGTTTCAATTATAAAATAATAACTCCAGTATATTCTATATAATTTGATGTTATTATAAATATGTTATAACCGTATTCATTATTCTATCCATCCTTTGAATGACATGTCACCATACATGCGTACATACGGCTTACCGTCTCCACGTCGTGGGGTAATAGTTATTCAATACATTATTATTTGGATGGGTATAATAATGATGTTTAATTGATGTAAATAATAAATATAACCTGAAAATTATTATTTATATATCATATACCATCCAATTATATATTATTTTAATATCAAAATAATTATATTTTCGCTCGTCCGTATGTACGGATTACCGTCTCCACGAACGCGATGAGATTCATTCCCCATCATATCCATTCAATACTAATTTTCATTAGATGATTAAAAATAATGTTTGAAGACTTAATATCATTATGAATATGAATATGACACATCCTATCTATAATAAACATTACTTACGTAAAAAATCATATAAAGGAAAATGAATCAGTTAACACCCAAAACGATGATAATAATAAGATATTATTTACAAAGAAATGTAAAAAGATAATATATGATATCATATTAATATATATGATTCTTTTATAGTTTAATAACAATTATTTTACCATCATATAGGAGTTTAACCTACCCTCTACCAAGGAAAAGTTAAAGGTAAGTGTTAATTCTACAATCTCTTCATTATCCGAGGTTGTTTATAAGTAATTATTTACTGGGACCTCTTTATCATCCACATCCATATTTCTTAAAAACAATTTCAAAACATTCTGACTATTTTATAGACTATGGGTTAAAGTCATTTATACCCTTGTTTGACTTCTATAAGATGTTTATAATGGAATATTTCCTTCATTTTCCAAACAAGGTCTTTTATAACCTTTTCGACAAAATTAAGGTAAGAATGTCTTTTTTTACTTATACAGCGGGTGCATCTATTTTCTGCCATTATAACATCATCGACGCTTCTCTTACAAGATTATAATAATATTTACAAAATAAATGTTTTCTTATGTAATTTCAAAATAGAATGATATATTTCTCTAAAAAGGTTTTGATTTCACATATGTCAACATCATTTCATGGATTTTAAGGTTATTTGAAGTTGATTTCTTATGATACGAAACATCCATATTGTGTTGAAGGTTTTTTGATATGTTTGAATATGGATGTGTTATTTTTACCCCATTCATGGTTTATGGATAATGTATTGAAATTTCGTATGCTATTTTTAATAAGAATGTTTACGTTATGTTTAATCCTTTTCATATGAGGAAAGAATTGGACATACTAAGTGACGGGTGGAGCCCTCTATTGCTCCTCGATGCATCTGTAAGTCTCATGAGAAAAACTAGTGTCTTGGAACAAGTCCATGACAAAATTTTATTTTTAGTCTTGGAACAAGGCCTTGACTATATGGTTACAAAAGTCTGGCATTAAGCATTCCATCATTATAAAAGTGGCAATTGTTATTGCATGTGATTATTCGACTTGTAGAATATCCATGTGAGTAAGTAAATGGCATTATTTTGTTTTTATCTTTTCCACATTATGCTGAATTTCAAGTTTAAAATGATTTTGTTTTAGTCTTATACATTTCCTTAAATGTTTATTCTTATTTATGAATGTTTCTGCTATATTTTTATCCTTACTGAGCATCTTAGATCACCACTTTCTATGTTTTATTTTTCCCAGGATGCAAAGAATTATATTATGACTGACCTATAGGGATAGTCTATGGGATCTCAGTGTTTTCTATGGAAAGAAATTTGTTGTATTTTTTCCATTTTATGGTTTAATGTAAACCTTATGAATGTATCTAGTACTTCCATGGATACTAAACTAATCGGTCTTTTGAGAATTGATATTTTGTGATCATGCCAATGATACATAATAATGCACCAACTTTGGGCTTCTGGGGTCTGGGCATTATAGTTGGTATCAAAGGAAGTTTAGTACAAACCTTGGAATCTAGATTTAGATTAACTCTGATTAGAGCACATAGCCTTAACGTAGACTTTGAGGATTTGAATAGAAGAACGTCCTAAAATTTTGGTATTGTAGAGATTTTGTGAGTTTTCCATGAAATACATCTCTGTCTTGATATGAGCAGGTAGAGGTAGGTCTAGTACAGATGTACCTTGGAGTAAAACCTAAAAACACTGCTTTTTGATAGACTCGAACAAGAACTGGTGCACAAAAATAGGTCTTGCTGCTCTCTTGGTTACGAAACTCCAGAGGGATATTATTAGGATAATTCTCATTTTCATTACAAACCATTATGAAGGGTTTATGAGTATATACTTCCTCAAATAATTTTTTTTATGATTATGGATTATCTCCGTAAACTGTTCAATTTATATTAAGTGTTTTACAATTTTTGTTTTATGTATTGTGATTCATAAAAAATCTAGTTTATGCTATTGTTTAGAAATGAAGCATAGTGGAAAGAATGGAAACCGTATCAATGCACGCACTCCATGTAGGTATTTTTCTCAATCTCAAGAAAATCGTAGTGGATCTGGTGATGCAACTAGTTTTGATCAGCTAATCATCATACTGGGATAACTCACTCAGGTTATTAATAATAACCTTACCCATATGAACCACCCAGATCCAGAGCATGGAGCATTAATGTTAGATCGCTTCATGAGGATAAAACCACCAACATTCATTGGGATTACAAATCAATTAGTGGATGAGCAATGGATACATTATTTAGGGAAAATATTCCACGCCTTGGGGAGTAGTGAAAGGAAAAAAGTTACCATGGAAGTTTACCACCTCCCCGGAGAAGCTGATCAATGGTGGTCATTGATTCAAAACACAAAGGAAGATGAGGAAGTATCAAATATGGAATGGAGGGAGTTTAAAGAACTTTTATTAGAAAAATACATTCCTCATGACCATCAAGCAGATATGGAAAGATAATTTCTGAATCTGAGGAAAAAGGAGTATGAGAATGTCGAAAAGTATGAAGCTAAACTTACAAGGTCAGAGAGGCATGTGGCAGATTATATACGTAACCCAAGAAGTAAGATCGATCATATCTTTGATGGGTTAAAACCCTTTATCTATCGAGCATTAGTCTCACAATCCTCATTGTACGAAGATATTGTCTCAGGTGATATCAAGATAGAAAAAGAATTCTCCAAGTCTTACGACTTTAAAGCAAAGCAAGAGTAGGAGAGATATGATGAACACTCTGGAAATGGAAATAAGTGGAAGAAGGGAAAAGTTGAATACCCCTACTACAGTAAATGTGGAAAGAAACAACCTGGTACTTTCCTGAAGGGAATGGGAGTTCGTTACAAGTATGGTGAAAAGGCCACCAAGATCGTGATTGCAAGGGGAAGAAAGAGGCTGTCGATATTGAATGATACAATTGTAGAGAAAAGGGGAATTATGCGAATTAATGACTTATGAGTCAGAGGAACTAACCTCAGAAAAGTCCAAGGGATCAAGGCCAAGATTATGCTATCACTACTACTATGGTTAAAGATCCGAAAGACGTAGTGGCAGGTAATTTAATGGTTTCCTCAAGTTTAGAAAATGATTTATTTGATTCTGGATCATCACATTGTTTCATATATTCCAAGTTTGCTAAGAAAATTAGATATTTACAATTTGATTTAACAATGGAGTTATTAGTCAAAACTCCCAAGGGAAGTATCATTGCAACAACGTTTTGGGAATCAGTCCCCATTAGGGCATATAAATGTTCTTTATCTGCTGATCTCATCATCATACCCAGGATTGAATGTGAAATAATCCTCAGTATGGATTGGCTTTCAGACCATGATGGAAAAATTTATTGTAAGAATAAGGAAGTTTCTATTTTTGATGATAATGATAAGGAGTACCTTATCTTAAGAGAAGAAATGTCACCACCTAATTCTTATCTAGATCCACCCCCAGTAGCTAAACTAAATTAAATTATTGGGGAGGAAGAGAATGAAATAACTATGGGCGAGGAAAGGAATGTTCAAATAGAGTATGTACCTATTGTGAAAGAATATGTTGATGTTTTTCCAAGAAAATTTACCTGGACATCCTCCAGATCGAGAAATTGAGTTTTCTATTGATTTAATTCCTGGAGAAAGGCTCATATCGAAGACCCCTTATAGAATGGCCACTAAGGAATTAGTGGAAATAAAGAAACAACTAGACAAATTTAGTAGTAAAGTATTTATTCTCCCTAGTGTTTCTCCATGGGGAGCCACTGTCCTTTTTGTTAAGAAGACATATGTATCTATAAGGTTGTGCATTGAATATAGAGAGATAAATGCTATAACAATAAAGAACAAGTATCCTCTACCTCACATTGATGATTTATTTGAACAACTTCATGGAAATCAATACTTTTCAAAGATTGACCTTCGATCTAGATATCATCGGTTGTGTATGAAGAATGAAGACATTCAGAAAACAGTATTTCGAACCAGGTACGAGCATTACAAGTTTACATTAATGCCTTTTGGATTTACTAATGAACCCTATCTCTTCATGGATCTAATGAATAGAGTTTTCAAGGAATATCTTGATGACTTTGTAGTGGTATTTATTGATGTTATATTGTTATACTCAAAAAGCTACAATGATCATGAAAATCAATTGTGCATTATCGTGAAGACTCTTAGAAGACATGAATTGTATGAGAAGTTTAGCAAGTTTGAATTATGGCTTCATGAGATTTATTTTTTTGGCCATATTTTCCCTAAGGATGGAATACCCATTGATCCTTCTAAGACAAGAGAAATCCACGAATGGCCATCATCGATGAGTATAACTAAGGTATGTAGTTTTATTGGTTTAGTAGGTTATTATCAGAATTTCATCCAGAATTTTTCCCAATTGGCTAACCCATTAAACAAGCTCACACATAAAGGGGTTAAATTTGTTTGGACAAAAGAGTGTGAAGAATTTTTTGAAGAACTAAAGATAAGATTAGTCAATGCTCTTATATGGACTCTACCGTCAGGGAATGATGGGTTTGTTATTTATAGTGACACATCAAAGAAAGGACTTGGTTGTGTCCTTATGTAAAATGATAGGGTTATTGCCTATGCATCATGACAACTAAAAATTCACGAGAAAAACTATCCTACTCATGATCTTGAGTTAGCAGCTATAATCGTTTCTTTGATGATTTGGAGACACTATCTCTATGGTGAAAAAATGTGAGATATATACCGATCACAAGAGTTTGAAGTATATTTTCTCATAGAAATAAATCAACATGAGGCAAAATAGATGGCTTGAACTACTCAATGATTATGTTTTCATGATACAATACCACCCGGGGAAAGAAAATAAGGTGGCAGATGCTTTGAGCAGAAAAGATCATGGAGTTTTGAACAAGATGAGAGTTGAAAGGGATCCTATTTTTTTGGATCTAGTAAAGATGGATAGGGGAATAACCATTGAAGGTGAAACACCAATACTTTTTCAAATGGTTTCCAAACCATATTTACTATAAAGGGTAAATAGTTCACAGACCAATGGTGAAGAGTTTCAAAAGAAGATTAATATTATGAATGATGGGAGACTGAGTGACTTTGTGAATGAATATGGAAGTATGAAATTTCAGAAGAGACTTTGTGTTCCCAATATACCTGATCTAAAAAGGGAATTTTTGGATGATTATCATAGTTCCAATTTCTCTATACACCCTAGTAGCACTAAGATGTATAGAGATCTGAGGGAACATTTTTAGTGGGACAACATGAAGAGGGAGATTGCTGATTTTGTGTCAAGATGTATGGTTTTTCAATAAGTGAAAGTTGGAAGGCAACAACCTGTAGGAGTTATGAAACCTCTTCCCATACCTGAGTGGAAATGGGATAATATGACGATGGACTTTTTCATGGGACTACCAAAGACTCCTAGAAGGAACAATGAAATATGGGCCATTGTTGATTGTCTTACCAAGTCAGCACATTTTCTTTCTATAAGAGAATATTTACCACTTGAACATCTAGCAAGACTATATATTAATGAAGTTTTGAGACATCATGGAGTACGAAAATTGATTGATTCTAATTGTGATCCAAGTTTTACATCAAGATTCTGGAAAAGTATTCAGAAAGCGCTGGATACTGAACTTCATTTGAGCACTACCTACCACCCCCAAACTGATGGACAATCAGAACAGACTATTCAAACCATAGAAAACATGTAGATATCATGCTCACTTTACAATCAAGGTATGTGGGATCAATATTCACCTCGGGTAGAATTTTACTATAACTATAGCTTCCATTAAAGTATTCAGATGTCACCATATGAAGCGTTATATGGAAAGAGATGTCGCACACCAACCTGTTGGCATGATGTTGGTGAAATAAAACTTGTAGGCCCAAAACTTGTAGAGGAAACAATGGAAAAGGATAAGTTAATCCAATCCCACATCAAAGCATCTCAAAGTAGGAAGAAGAGAAATGCCGATAACCGAAGGAAGGATTTGGAATTTCAGGGATGAGATCATGTTTTCTTGAAAGTATCTCCATGGAAGGGTGTTATACGTTTCGGTAAGAAGGGTAAATTGGGTCCCAGGTACATCAGACCTTTCAAAATCTAGAACAAATTGGGGCTGTAGCTTACCGTTAAGCAATGCCGCCAAGTCTCTCCAAAGTTCACGATGTCTTCCACATATCACTATTGAGAAAATACATGCCAGACCCAACACATGTACTCAGCTATGAGGAATTAGAACTGGAACCTGGTCTGTATTATTGTGAAGAGATTATCAAGGTTTATGATACAAGAGAACAAGTGTTGAGAATCTGGATGACTCGTCTTGTAAAAGTTCTATGGAGAAACCATAAGATGTGTGAGGCAACGTGGGATCCCGAGGAATATATGATGAAGAAAGATCTGAGTCTTTTTATGCAGTAATATTTTAGAAATTTAGAGGACGAAATTATTTGAAGTAGGGGAGAATATAACACCCCAAGCTTCTACACTATACTTCTCTTTGAATAATACAATAGCGCGTGTTTTACACAACTTCGAGTTCTAACACAACACAACCAATCAAACTAGCCGTTATGAATAGTAATACCCACTTTTTGAAATTTTAAAAATTCTATCATTCAATATGGACTTCATTTTTGGATTCGAAATATCGAAATTAGCCTAGGGTGATGTTTTGGTAATTTTCTGAAAACATTAAATTTTTGATGAATAGTGAAAAAAACTAAGTTATAGTTTAAATCTGAATTTTTTACTTAAATAATTATTTATTTTATTTAAATTTGTTTTAGGTAAAAATAAATACATAATACCTATATAAGTTCAATGTAATTCATTGGATTTATTTTATAATAATTTTAGATATATAAAAATTTTATTGAACTATTTACCGTCTTTTACCCACCTCCTAGGAGTATTTGAAAATTTACACAAAACTTTATTTTACCGCTTATGTGAGTTGAATTTGAAAAATCTGAGAGACATGGTTTATATAAGTAAGTAAAATGAGGTTCAATATGATGAAAATAATGTTTGGTGAATAGTAACTTGTTACTTTTATTTGCCACGGTTAAAAGTAAATAGGGTAATTAAGGGTATAAAAGATATTATTATTACCTTAACACATGTCCTAATTATTTTGGCTAAGTATAATTCTACCGAAAACAACCTTAGGAAAAAATATGATCCTTTAGGTCCACTTGGATTAGATTAGGACATTTATTATTATTTAATTCAAAGAAGAGGAGAAAGTGTTTAATTCAATGTTTAATAACTAAACCATTTTTAAGATAGGGTTACACATAAGATAAATTAGACTATAAATATTCAATAGAAAGATAAAACTATTTCCTACATAATGGTAGTTTGATTTATATTTGTTAGAAATTATTTAATTTAATTTATTTATGACACAATGATGATACAGTAATTACCTAATTAATGAAATATTAAAATAATTGATATTATAAATATCCAAATAAATTTAATTTGAGACTATTTATGAATTCCAATAATTTTATAGGTTAATATGACATGTTAGGGTTGGTTAAATGAATTGGTTTGGAAGTAATAAGGCTGTTATAAATTTAGGAAAAAAAATACCAAATAGTGTTAAAATTGACATAAAAGAGTTTTTATAACAAATATTATATTATTAATTGATATTATATTCCTAAAAATCTAAAGCTCGGCCAAACGAATTATATAATAAATGTGTATCATTAATGAACCACTTTGGGTTTTCTTGGATGTATATAATAAGTTTAATAATAATATAATATAAAAATACAAAGAGACATGGTAAATGTCAAACTATTTAACTACGAGTTAAATCTAAACGATAATGTTAATATAGTGACCCAAACCTATATAAAACATATTGGTTGAGTGGGTTTCGACCCATCCAAACCTTATCCTTTAAATAATTAATTTTGGAGCCATTATAAACCGAAAATTAATTTATTATAAAATAATATTTCTAGCTTTGCTTAAGGTGCTCCTCACCCCTCTTATAAAATGACACTTACCCCTCTCTCTAATTCACTTCATCAAAGCCATTTGGATCGGCCAAACCCAGCCCGAATACCCTCTCAACTGTCCTCAATTCATCCTAGAGGTCTTACTTTAGTACAAAAGCCAACTTAAAAATACCTTTTGATCAAATCAAAAGGAAGAACCCGAAGAAGAGGTGAATATTTCATCCCCACTTTCAAGTTCCTTTCTTCTTCCACTTCCTCTTTCTTTGTTGTTTCCATTCTAAAAAAAATAATCCATTATCATCTATATACTGTTATGTTGGTAAAAATATGGTACAACGATATTCATTATTCTACCCATTCTTTGAATGACATTTCACCATACATGTGTACGTACGACTTACCGTCTCCACCCCATGGTGTAATTGTTATTCAATACATTATTATCTGGATGAGTATAATAATGATGTGTAATTGATGTAAATAATAAATATAACATGATAATTATTATGCATATATGATATACCATCCAATTATATATTATTTTAATATCAAAATAATTATATTTTCACTCGTGTGTACGTACAGATTACCGTCTCCACTAATGCGATGAGATTCACTCCTCATCATATCCAATCAAGACTAATTTTCATTAGATGATTAAAAATAATGTTTAAAGACTTAATATCATTCTAAATATGAATAAGATAAATTCTATCAATAACAAACATTACTTATGTAACAAAGCATATAAATGAAAATGAATCAGTTAACACCCGAAACGACGATAATATTAAGATATTATTAACAATGCAATGTTAAAAGACCATATATGATATCATATAAATGTATATGATTTTTGTATAATATAATTACAATTATTTTACCATTATATATGAGGTTAACCTACTCTTTAGCAAGGAAAAGTATAAGGTAAGGGTTAATACTACAATCTCTTCATTATCTGACGTTGTTTATACGTAATTATCTAGCGGGGCCTCTTTATCATCCCCATCGATGTTTCATAAAAATGTGTTTGAAAACATTATTACTATTTTATAGGATATGGGTTAAAGTCATTTGTACCCTTTTTTTACTTTTATAAGATGTTTATAAAGGAATCTTTCAGTCATTTTCCAAATAAGGTCCTTTATAACCTTTTCGAAAAAATTAAGGTAAGAATGTCTTTTTTTAACTTATACGGTGGATGAGGCTATTTTATGCCGTTATAACATCATCAAAGAATCCCTTAAAAGATTATATAAATATTTCCAAAATAAATGTTTTCTTAAATGATTTGAAAATAGAAAGATAAATTCTTATAAAAAGGTTTTTATTTCTTCTATTTCAACATCCTTTGATGGATTTTCATCTTATTTGAAGTTGATTTATCTTGATACAAAACATACATATTGTATTGAAGGTTTTGTGATATGTTTGATTGTGGATGTGTTATTTTTACACCATTAATGGTATATGGATTAAGTATTGAAAAATGTTTATTCTAGTTTTAATATGAATTTTTATGTTACGTTTGAACCTTTTTATATGAGGAATGCATTGGACTTAGTAAGTGACGGGTGGAGCCCGCTATAGCTACTCAATGTATCGGTAGGTCTAATGAGACAAACTAGTGTCTTGGCACAAGTATTTAACAAAATCTTATTTGTAGTATTGGCACAAGGCCTTGACTATGTGGTAATGAAGTGTGGCATTATGCATTCCATCATTATGAAAGTGGCTATTGATATTACATGTGATTATTCGACTAGTAGAATATCCATGTGAGTAAGTAAATAGCATTATTTGGTTTTTTTCTTTGCCATATTTTGCTGAAGTTTAAGTTTAAAAGGATTTTGTTTTAGTCTTATACATTTCCTTAAATGTTTATTCTTATTTATGAAAGTTTCAACTATATTGTTATCCTTACTGAGAATCTAAGCTCACCCCTTTCTATGTTTTATTTTTCCCAGGATGTGAAGAAGTATATTATGACTAACCTGCATGGATAGTCTATGGGATCTCCGTGTTGTCTATGGAAAACATTTTGTTGTATTTTTCCATTTTATGATGTAATTTAAACCATATGAATGTATCTAGTACTTCCAAGGCTACTAAACTAATCGGTCTTTTGAGACTTGATCTTTTTTGAACATGCCAATGATACATAATAATACACGGGCTCTGGGCTTCTGGGGGCGGGGCGTTACATAGTGATTTCATGTGATTAAAAAATTCTTTTATAGATCCCTACCCTCTTAAAAAATAAATAATTTCATCCACATTTACAAGAACCATAAATTGATATTTCTAGTAATTTTTCACATATATATTATGGTCAAAACCTCCTCTTTTAAACTCAAGCTTCTTGAGATGAGGATTGAGGGTAGAATACCATGGTCACGGTGCCAGGTTTTGACCACTTAGAGTGTTTTTTAATCTACAAACCTTAGGCACATAATTTCTAATAGAAAATACTAATGGTTATTAAATGTAGAATACTTATTCATGAAATCCATTTAAGAATTCCATTTTCACATCCATATAATAAAATTTGTACTTTCTTTGAATTTCTCTGGTATGTAAAATCCTAATTTACTATAATATAGCTACTAGAGAAAAATTTTCTTAAACATAAATGCATTCAATCTATTCAAATCCTTTACACACTAATCATAACTTGTTTCTAATAATATCTCCAAGCATATTTATTTTTTTAATAATCCACTTTGTTCCAGTCACATTGTGATTTTTAGGTCTCTTAATAAGATCCCGTGTCCAGTTTTTTTTAATTTGATATAGTTATCTATTTATGACCTTTACATAAGATTTATCCACAGTTTATTCTTAAAATGTGGCTGGTTAACCATTTTTTAGGATGAAATACTGTGTTGTATTTCTCATTGTACTTGTCGATGTGGGTGTTGTCCAATCCACAATGATTTTGGATTGATCCATCTTGTATCTCCTATTTCTCCTCTGAGGTTCTAATAACATTTCATCACAAATAGTTTAATCTTTTGATTCTTCGTCTAAATCATCTTTTTTGTGAGCCTTGAATGTTTTGAAATCCTTCCATTATTTCTGCATTTGAATTTGTCCCCTATCCACTTTTTTCTTCATCTTCAATCATATCAACATATTATCTCCTCAAGGTATTTATGGTTTTATCCTTAAATATATTTACATAAAATCTTTCAAAAATCTTTCTAAGATGATTATTGTATCTTATTTAGGCTTTACTCCTCATTGAATATCGAAGGAATATTCCCTCATTTGTAGTATAAATGTACTTTCCTTGATTACCTAACTTATTTCAAATGAAATATTTACTCACAAAAATGCACAAATACTTTAGAGATGAATTATTACTATACAATATATGATATTGTGTCTTGGTTTATACCTTAAAAAACCCAATTTTATATATGAGTCTATACTGCTTCTTGAACAACCTCTTTCTAGAAATGATGGGAAACACAACACTCCATTGGAATAGTTTCAACCATATTGTTCACTTGTCAGTTTCAAAATTTTAAAACCCCTTTTTGTTGAGGGGTTCTCACTGAAGACACATCAAGCTTTATAAAATGTTTTCCCAGGTAATTGTCAAATGAAATATATGTATATTCTCCTCCGTTGTCTGATCATAGAATCTTGATTATGTGACCAGTTTAATTATCAACTCTTCAACGACAACTCTTCATGAATTAAAGTACTTGTTGTTTACTCTTCATAGTCATTAATAAATCCATTATACTATAATCATCTATAAAAATAATGAATTTCCACTCTATATTTGTGCTAAACACATTCATTGGACTATATACATCTATTTGAGTAAGATGAAGTAGATTCATTGACCTTTTTATTTCTTATTTTGATATGAACTTTCAACCATATTTCCTCTCATGCATGAATCAGTTTTCTTCTCCGAATCATGTTTTAGATATTGAATTTAACAAATATCATAATATTAGATATTTTCCCATGATCCTTTCATCAATGTGACCCCACTTTCGGTGCCACAACTTGTTTTCTTCTCCAACTGCTAAATAACTAATGTTCTATTTACTATCATCCTAGTATAAAATTCTTTATATTCTATATTATTTAATGATAAAATTACCCACAATTAATATTATAGTGAACCCTTTATGATTAAATATCACTCTATGTCTTGATTCATAGAGTTTTGTCACACTCAAGATATTGTGACATAAACTATCAATGTAGAGAACTTAGTTTTCCTTATATCGTTACGTTCCAATTCTATATTTACACTACCATTGATCTATAAAGCATCTTCATTACCAAATATCACTATTCTATCAACCTTTTTCTTAATATTAATAAATAATATGTTTTTCCTATCCTGTTAGATGAGAATCCACTATCAAGAATCCAGATGCTAGAGTTCTTTGTAGCACTGACATTTTTTTCATGGTTGGATTTCTCTATTTTATTATTTTCCATTTGGAAGATATTTGATTATGTGGATGATAAAGATAGAGTTTTAAAAATCTTTTCAATATTCATGGGTTCATCATAAACATATACTTCTTCCAAAGGAGAATACCCATTTTCAAGAGTAACTCCACTTGGTTTCCAGGTAATGACGTACCTCTATGTTTTATAGGTATGGTTCCCACCTTTCCTTTTATTTAAAGGAATAGGTTTATGGACATAATTATAATAGTGAAAAAACTAACCATAGAAACAATTTTTTATATATGATGAAGGATATGATCTAATTCTCCTTTGATGACCTCTATGAACATCCTCATTTAGATAGATACTTTCATCTCCACATAAAGGCATGTTGTGGACCAGAAATACCCAAAATTAAAATTTAATAAGAGAAAATGTGTTCTCACTTATATTTATCCTCCTGTTGGATTTTATTATAAAGGAATTTTACTGGAGTTTCACTCTGGAAACTTGATGAAAAATTTTAACTCTTTTTTTAGTTTTATTCGAAGATTAATTTGTTAGAACATTTTGTTCCTTTATGATATGTCAGAAAATTTTATTCCCTTTATTTTGTATCATCCCATTTCCATCAGTTGATGTTTCAACATCGTAGCCAGTTCCATTTTTTCCATAATTATGGATATATTATTAATCAAGGCCTTCTCTACTCCTTCAAGACCACATTTATCTCTTCATAGAAGCACTATATATGAGAAATTTCCAAAACATATTTTCTTATTTGTTTCCATTAATTTTGATTTGGAATCTAGTTTACTCCTTAGAGTAACAACTTCATCTTCTAGTCACCCATCTCTCATATAATTTTCCTCCAGTCTCTATGTAAGGTCATTGATGCCTTTTTCCTACTCCTTAATCCTGAGTTTAAATTCCACAACCTCTTCTGAGATTTCAAGAGTAGTTACAATCTCTTATTCCTATCTTTCTATTAAATAAAGTTCTACTTCATGATAATCAACATAATCTGATGAATCTTTAAAAATAACTATCATCTTTGTGTTTCACATTATTTAATTTTTAAGCTCATTTTGTGGATCCTCAAGTTCATAATTGAGATCAACAACCCCAAGAAAGTAATTATATCCATCTATCAAACGTTCTACCTTTTCAACTATATCTATAATGGATACATCATGTCTATATTTAAATCTGGTTATGTGTCCTCCAAAATTTCAATATAACCTTTTTCTTATTTATAGATGAATATCTTTATCTAAAATTTATTTCCAGATTTTAAGTTTCTTTTGTTAGAGAACCTATTCTAAGTCATCTGCATTATTTCTGCTCCACTTTATACACTATAAATATTTATGGGAAATGAATGGAAATATTCTCTACTTTACCACACCAAAAAACAAACTAATAGAATCTTTCTTTGAAATCTTTCGTTTTCCTATTTTTAATTTCTCGTAAAAAAGAAAAATAAGTTCTTATTCATTATCATCACTTACTATAGAAACCTAATGTTTTCCAATGGATTTGAATTCTATTTCCTTGATTACATGAGTGGTAGCATCTTTTGGTTTTAGTCTCATTTCATAAGCCACCAGACTTCTTAGAAAATCATCATGAAAAATCTTAAAAAATTCCTTTCTTTAAAGGATGACACAATTGGATTTTATAAAAGTGGAAACCTTATCATCCTTTTACTCAAAATGTTAATATCCTTAATTTATTCACTAAGTCCTCAAATTTATCTAAGAAAATTAGTAATTCAATTAAAAAATCTATCTGTATTTTTATCTAGATTAATTTTCATATGATTGAACTTTTTGTGAAATATGTGGAGTTTGGAATCCTTCAAATCATTATCACCATGGTATATATCTTCCAATTTCTCCCAAATATAATTATATGAACTAAAACAGATAAAAATAATATATATTTGACCATATAGAGATTGTCTATGGGAATTTTTTTCTTTGGAATCTGCATCAAATATTTTCTGGTATGTTTCTGTGATAGAAAGACTTAACACATTAGTGACATGAATCCACTATGAAATGGAGAATATAAATTCTATCCCAAGGGATCTCAGATGATATTTCATCTTGTTCTTCAAAATCTGAATGTTTATCCCATCAAAGAGTGGTGCCCCTAAAATTTAGTGAATTATCCATGAAAAAATATATAATATATTTTAATCCAATAACCTAAATTCTATGATACCACTTGCATGAAACGAGAACAACCTAATAGGGGAGCCAAGAATCCGGGTGTCAAATTTTTATTTTAAAGAGATGGATCTTGTTACCACATTAGTAGGAACTTGTTATGAATGTCTGATGGAATCATTCAGTAATTAAACATTCTCATGTAGAGTTACAACACATCGGTTTAACTTGGTTCACCACTAAGGGATAGTGTAAGTAGTATACACTAGAAATCTGTTGGTTATACCAAAAATCTTAACTAGTTATTTTGGAAAATTGAAGTTATGACTGACTCAATCTATGTCAAAGAAACTTCTTTTACATGATTTTAGGGACATAACAATGCCTACGTTATAACACTTCTGTCAACTCCACCTAGATCAATTATTTTGGTGAAGTCTTAATCAATTTAATAACTTTAAGGTCACCTAAGTAGATTGAAATTTATGTTTTTTCCCTGATTAGCATGATACTCTTCTTGCACCATTTTCCAAAGTGGATTTAGTTTAAAAAACTAGTCACTTAAACAAGATGTTAAAAATTGATTTTCATGAAGATCCATCAAGAATCTCACAACCCTCATAAAGAAAACTACCTTTGTGGGGCACTAAGTCATTGTAGAATAACTTGTCATCATGAAACTCTTTTTTCCAGGATACCTAAGAATCATTCAAGAACTGAAAATTCATTTCAAGATTCTCAATAAAACATTGAATTATCAATTCATGAAGCTCATATCTTTTACAATTTCAGAATGATTAATACTCATGTCCAATTATTTTTCATTTCAAATGATTTGAGGGTATCCACATATTTATAGGCTCAGACTTTTTTTATGATCCCTTTCTCCCAACGACCATTTTGTGAACATCTTTAGTCATGATCACAAAGATCCTATATTTGTGATGCTCTAATGAAATTTAACCCATTTTCAAAGCATCTAATAGTCGTGAATATTTACTGGCATATCATCACGTGTTCTCCCCAGATACTCCACATATTCATAAATCTTAACCTTCATGAAACCTAGTCTTCTCAAAACACATTTCTTTAAAATATTTACGAACAATCATACTCATGAAACCACCTTATATTAATGTTTCATATTCTTTCTAATTTTGAGCCCATATTTTTTTTAAATATTATGAAAAGATGCCACCTTAAATACTATATTCATATTATACCGTAAGATCATATTCCTGGAAAAAATCCTTTATCAAACTAGTGTGAATTGAAAAAAACACAAACTAGACTATATTTTTAACTACTAAAGGCCTTTGTTCAAATTATAATGACATACTTTATCTAATGAAAAATATTAAACATAGATCATAAAATCCGATAATAAATATTTTATAATTACTTATAATATAATAATAATATGATAAAATATTAAAAATACCCAAAAGAAATATAGTATGATAAAAAATGTCATAGTGTAATAAATTTAACTTCAAATTTAAAAATCATTCCAAAATTGTTTTTCTAAAAAAATTATTAAATCATTATTCATTTTCTATTAATTACAAAAATGATGATAAGCCAGATTATTAATGATAATATAAATTTAAAGTAGTCAAAATAAAAGGAAATTATTTTAATTAAAATGGAAAGATATTATATCAATGAAGTATAATTTTCACTCCAAACATGATATGACATAATATAAAGAAGTAATTGACAAAGTTAAAAAATGATTATAATGATGAAGGGGCTTGTGATTTGTGGTATAATGAAAACATCTTTTTCATCCCTCTAATATAATGTATAGATATAATAAATATTTTAAATAATTTTAATAGATAGAAAATGAGTTGAAATTGAGAATTGATCTTATCATATGTTTGATGGATAATAAATACATTGAATTGAAATATGTATTCTTATTGATGAAGAAGAATTAGTATAAATAATATGTTTGTCAAGATATAAGTGGAGTTGTCAATAAATAAGGGTGATCTCAATACAATCCTTAGAGTAAAATATTATATTCATGGGATTAATATAATGAACATACATTCCACTAATGAAATGTTTAAATTATTTAACAAAAAATTTCTTAAAATCATGATTTTCATTTAATAAATTTTTATTTGAGTTCATGAATTCTATCATAGTGGCTAGAGAAAAATATTTCAGAGTGGATAAAATTTTCATATCAATTTTGAAACATGATGACTATCAAAATTTGAATCATAAAATTAATTTAGAAACTCAATAATATTTTAAAATAAAGGAAAATTGTGAGATAAAATGAATAAGGTGGTATCTGTACTAGAAACTGATGATAAACTCATTGACTCAATAAAATATTTTGATTTAAAATAAAACCCCATTTTATCTGTATGTATGACATCATGGATAATCCATAGGCAAAATAATTGTTGAACGTGAGTACTACTAACCCTATGACAGAGGAGGAAAATTAATAGTGTATCATATCTGAAAAAAAACCAATGACTTGGTTTTGATATTTTTTTGGTTGGAGGGGATGATTTTAGTTTAGTTGAATATGTTTGTTCTCTAGAGTGTACATATACAATGATTATATGTGGTGAAATAATATAAATTTCCCATAATTAATGGGAAGTTGTGATTTTCGAGGGAGACAAGGTAAATCTCCTAGAATTAAATAGTGAAAACATCAACGGGAAAAGAAAAAAAATAAAAAACTCTAATGATTTACATAATTAATCTTTTGAAATTTTAAATCAATCCATAAATATCAAAAAGTAGTGTAAAAAAATACTATAAAATAATCTAATAGGAATTATATTTAACAATATATCAAGGTGATGGGTGATGATACCTTTTAACCACTAACTAAACATTATTAGGAGCATTATATATGGAATATTTAAATGTTTTAGGGGAAAAAGTAGTTAAAATAATCAAACCAAAGATTCGCCAAACGAGGACTTAAGAATATCAACTAGTATTTTCATAAATTAATTGTATCGTTTATTGTATATATTTTAATTAAAATAATGATTATGTTTATGATAATATTTTAACTATATTATTCTATTTATGTTATTAATTAGATTAAAACTTGTGATGTGGGATAAAAAAGGATGAAAACCAAGGATTTGTTACTTGAAAAATTAGATTTGTTGAACTTTATAAAAAAATCTTGTTTTTTGTGCTATTTCTCTCTCAACCACTATTAATATTCCTTATGTCATCTAAATTTTATTGCTCTTATTCACTAACAGATATGAGACACCCAAGAGTTTTGAATGAACATTTCAGTTTTGGGTCACATTGATTCGCCCCACCCTAGTGCATCCCACTATGATTTTTGGCTAACTTAGATGATTTTACCACTATATGTTTCATGTAAAACTGTCACTATTCTAGGTAAATAATGATATAAGTACCCAATTTAGTTAGAAAATAATTAGTGACCTCGTAATGAAATGTTTCAACTACCAAACCTTATGGTCACACTTCTTATCCATTGATTGTGTACTCCAACATTGATAACACTCATTCTATATATTTAGAACTAATGGAATCGCATGCTTCTAAAATGAAAATCATGTCCTATGATTGAATAAATAAAATATTTTTATCCCTTAAATTGATCCCACTGGGAGAAACTTCCAATCACTATCAAATAAATATGTGCCTCTAAGTATTTATCAATAACTAAACTGTTGTTTTTAGATATCTCCAAGTGGATGGAAATAACAAATGGGAGGAATTAACACTTAAAACTTACAAGAGGAATTCTGATAACTCCATTAAAGATCATATTATTTATTTGAATTAAAAATTTAACATAAAATATATAAACCTATATATTACATACTATAATTCCATAATATTACAATACCTATTGATTATCACAACATAATTTACTACACTAAGACAAAAAGATTGAAATATAATTTCCTCGAATTAAACCCATGATTAACTCATTAAACACATACAACAAAATATACCACATGACACCACCATGGATAAATATATAGTCTACCCCTATTAACAAACCCCACTAGGTATATATCTCATGCATTATTATAAAACATGAAGGTTTTTCATAAAAAAAGTAAATTACTAAAAAATTAATTTATAAAAGTTATCACCAAGACATAAGGAGGAATATTATGTGTGATGAAACACTAAATCCATTTTTATACCCATATAACAAAAAACATGAAATTATGGGTTTTAATTTTATAACTCAGATTAGCTTTAGGGTTATCTTGTTAAAATAATATCTAAAAAAATTATATCCAGTTAAAGGTATCATGAGATATCACATATCAATATAACTCATTTTAAATAATCATAATTCCACCAATTTATTTTCCTAAAATTAATATACCACATTAACACGATCACTATAACCATCGCTCCCAAAATGAAAAGTGATAAAAAATTCATGAATAAGAATACATGGTCTAAAAAATTATTACACAATTATACTTGAAAAATAATCAATAATTAAATCAAAATAAAATATTATTTATTAACTATTCCACTATGAAAAACTTATAAACCACTATCTTTATATATTACTTTATAATTTATGTGATCTCATTGATATAATACACATTCCACATTGGGAGGTATAGAATATATTTATGGATTACATATACCCATATCTCTTATGAGGGACCTAAAACCAATTCCTAATAATTTAATTATAGAAAACTAAACCATATTAATAATACGGAAAACCAAAACCTATAATGGGATGAAATTATCAGTTCGATACCTTACCCTATATTTATTCTAATCTCCTATAATATTGACACTGAGTCCCCATTTTTATTTTAGGGACACTATTGAAAGAAACCAATAGGGAGTTGACTATAATAATAATATTTTCAATTAAATAGCACAAATCCTTTAGGATCAAGAATCTAGCCAATAATAAAACAATCATAATGAGAATGTAGTCTACAATGTCTTCACTTTGAATCTATTTATAAAATTCTAAAATAGCCTATTATCAATATTAAAATACTATGATATTGTTATATGAGTATTATAATCAACTAGTTGATCAGAATTATTAATAAGCTATTCTATTCTCAATTATATAAGAATATAATAAAAGAATATCTGTGATAATGATTAAAATTAAATTGAACTCATAAATTGAATAATATATTTACCTAGTTGTATTGATAATTTACATAAATAGTTATAGTGTTATAGAGATCCATCAATTCATTTACTTGTATTCTGAATTCGAATTGTGTGTACACTAACAACCTAAGTAGAGAATATGAGAATCATGAGAATGTAAATATTACAATACCAAATCAAAAAACAATTTCCTTCTAATTTATTCGTGACAATCCTTTATCCCCTCACCAAACCTATTGGATTATGATATCTCATTTATGTTACAAATGAATCTTTACATTTCATCATTATGAATATCATCATAAAAAAATTTCATTATATTGAATGAGAAATAGATATGTACCCATATAGTCATACCCATATTTGGGAGTCCTATAATGATCCCTTTATATGGTATAGTTTTCACAATATCCACTAGAAAACACTTATTCACGCCCACATATAACATATTATTTTATTTAAATAATTTTATCATGAACTCTAAATAACCCAATATACGATTTTATTTTTTTATACATTATATAATGAATAAAATGGTTCACTAAGAATTTCTATATTATATCCATAATCATTTGTGGTTTCCAAATATTTAAAATAGAGAAACAAAAAATGAGATATATGATTTCTGATGACTTTGATCTATATCCAACCTCTTTAAAATTATCTTAATATTCTCAATCTTATCATGTTTATGGCTAGGTTAGATAAGTGAAGTCTCACCTGTTTCCACCTAAAAAAGTGGAAAACGACAAGGATGGATATAAAAGGATTCCAAAGGAGTGACATGTATTATGTCTAGATAGTTGTTATTTTATGATAACTCTAATAATGGAATATAATACTCCCATGAGCCTCCAAATACGATATAAATTCTCAATGAATTTCATATAATATTTTCATCATCCCCTCGAACGAACAATCCATTTGAGGATGATAAGATATAATCATGGTCAAATGTGTTCCAATGGATTTCCACAAATACATTCAAAACTGAAATATAAACATTGGGTCCTGGTCACATTCAATTGAATCTATAAATCTATGTATCTTTAAAATTTCTTGAATATATATTTTGGACATGTCTTCCACCATATTGGATTGATGAATAGGGACAAAGTGGGTCAAATTAATGAGATGGTCAGTATTCAACCATGTGGTACTGTGTTTCATAACCATTTTTTGATAGATTTGTTAATATATACATGTCTATTTACTTCCATTTACACATAGGAATAGGTATAGAATAATGAATATTAGCTTCTTGTCAGTTCTCCGCCTTGACTTACTTACAAGGTGAGGAATATCAATACAAACTCTACCGATAAAACATGTGATCATAGTAATTTATAAATAATCTAAATGTTGGGGGTGAACATACCATTATAAACTGTGGTAAGAAGAAAGAATTTGTTATGGATAAGTTTTAGGAACCAAAACTGATCTCTAAAACAAAACATAAATCTCTCATATAGCTTCCATCTCTCAATGGTATCCCCACTATTTTGTTTTTTCATCATAGTTAGATATTCATGATCATATTTCATAGAATATTTAACCAGATAAAAAATATTAGAAAAAATATAAATAGGAAATAAAACCACAACATCAACTTTCTCAATATGATCCAAATGCATATCAGCAATGACCAACATTAGTTTCCAAAAATCCAAATACACTCAAGAAAACTGATTTTAAGAATTACTACTTTATTCACAAGATACATAATTACATTTACATAGTTTATACATCATGTCAAAGGTAACAATAAATAGATATTCAATACACCAATATATCATTAGATTCAAATACCTTCATGAAAAAATGAATTTCAATATCTTATGATACGTAAATACCATAAATTTCTCACTATAAAGATAATGGAATTTAGTATTCGTGGTTTGAAATAAATAAATTAATTCTAAATCACATGTGGGGTAATTTATCTCATGAATCAGCTAATCGTTTGAGACATAAGACACAACAAGATCTCCCATGATGAGAACTGTCAGAACCCGTTCTCGGGGCCCGTGTCGTGACTACCCCAAGCCTGCATTCCATAGGCCAGGGGCTGGCGACTAGCACCTAAGGTGAATCCCCAATAAAAGGGAAGGCATTGACTTTAAACCTGTAACACACACAGTCTGAACACAAGTAGTGGGAGCAACTAGTACTAATAAAGAAAAGAAAAGTGTGCTGAAAGTAAGTGGGGCAGAATAAAAACCAAACTGAACAACAAGTACAAGTACAACTAAAAAGGGAAAACAAATCCTGGATTGTACACTGGGGAATCCTACCTGATGGGTAGGTACAGAAATCAAACAACTCATTCCTGAAGTATGTCATGTCTAGTCCAGCTCCGAGCAGCCTCCCGTCCGTCACCCTCAGCCTCGATCACTACTGTCTGTCGTCTGCACAGAACACAACAAGGTGTAGGCGAAGCCCGTGTAGGGGTGAGTATAAATATACTCAGAAGGGGACCCCGAAACCCCTGAAGGTCTCCCAAAATCCATTAAGGATAAACCACATAAGAAAGATATAATCAAGAAGTATCAACCAACCCTAATTAGGTATATACCCATACATATACCTAAGTTACCAGTTACAGTCCGGCTCCAACTCTCAATCCCAAGAACAACCTAGTCCAAAAAGG
Organism: Viscum album; assembly: GCA_963277665.1. Taxonomy (NCBI): domain Eukaryota; kingdom Viridiplantae; phylum Streptophyta; class Magnoliopsida; order Santalales; family Viscaceae; genus Viscum; species Viscum album. The sequence continues at coordinate 488,982,383 of OY728145.1, forward strand.
AAGTAAATTCAATCACCTTGATAATAATGATTTAAAGACAAGGCTCAGCTCACATAGGTATAAAACACATGAAGAGGGGTAGAGATGATTAGATGTAGCCTCTGAATCATCTCCTCTGTCGAACCCATATAGGATCCTGGTATAGAAGTTATCAATTTTGAACCCACGTAGGATCCCGGTACAAAAGTCACTGTTGTCGAACCCATGAAGGATCCCGGGGCAGAAGTCATCGTTGTCGAACCCACGGAGGATCCTGTTACAGAAATCATCAATGTGGAACCCACGGAGGATCCTGGTATAGAAGTCATCACTGTCGAACCCACAGAGGATCCTGGTAAAGAAGTCATCACAGTCGAACCCACATAGGATCCCGGTATAGAAGTCACTACTTTCGAACCCACTGAGGATCCTGTTATAGAAGTCATTTCTCTCTAACCCACAGAGGATCTTGGTAAATAATTCATCACTGTTGAACCCACGTAGGATCCCGTCATCTGAGTCACAGCCAGCCCAAGGGTTCCTGCACCTAGCACGCTCGATTCCGGGAGGGTATTCTCCTCGAGCCAAGTTTCGATAAATCAACTACCATGATATATCAAGTTGATTTATCCCGTAGTTCTGTCTCATCATAAGAAACCCAACGCGATAGACGGCGCGTCAATCAGACACTTGGTCTGTGAGTTATTGACATTTCCGTTCCAGGGGCCTGGGTGGTTTTTAGGCTCAAACCAACTCAACTGTATCCCAACTGTGTCCAATAATCATGTAGGATATTCCAAAATAATTATCCTGCTCCATGAATTCAATCACCGCAGACGGTTCGTTGATCCGACAACCGTAGCCCAAGATGCAGGCTAAAAGGTGTAAATGGCCGTAGCGGATCCGGGTCTGGTCCGACCCAGTCTGACCGACCCAGTCTGAAATGATCCGAACCGGGGTTTGACCTGGTCCTCGGGTGTTTCCTGACTCAAGTGGCCGGCCCGACCTGAGTGGGCGGCCCGAACCAAAGGAGCGGTCTGGCCCTAAGGGGCGACCCGACCCGAAGGCCCGGCCTGACCCGTAGCATCTTGGCCGAAGGGGTGGCCTGGTTGAGGTCATCCTAGCCAAGGAGCTACCCAGCCATGGCGGCCCAGCCGTACATGCGTAGGAGGGTGGTTCCCCCCCCCCCCCTCGGCTCGTCGAACAGAACCGTCGCATTGTGCTGGTTCAGGAGCTATGGGACCCAGGTGGTCCCGCTTTTCTGGCTCCACTGCGGCCCGCCCGGCCGGCCACTACGGCGGCGTGACGGCGCCGCAGTCCTTCTACCCTCTATGCAGCACGATGACACCGCACTTTTCCATCCACCGCAGCCCTCCCTACCATGGTTCCACACCTCCAGCGCGGCGTGGCACGATGGTGCCACGCCTATTTCATCCGTCGTGGCCCTCCCGGCTGTGGTTCATCTCCAGCGTGGTGCGATGGCACCATGCCCTTCCACCTCCACCACCGTCATCAACCAAATAAGAATCAACGGAGGGACATTGGACCGTGTTTGTTCATCCCTCACCCTCCACATTAGGTGATAACAAGTGGCCATCAACGAACCATAATAAATAACGAGGAGTGAGGATTTAACTTAATCCAAACAAACCCCTACCTCATATTTTTCATTCGTTGACGATCTTGGAAAAAGGGCAGATGATGACTCGTCGATTTCCGCATTCTTCAGGCACTCCCAATTCTCAAGATCATGCGTTGTAAAGGAATAAGGGTACTCATCGTTGCTGGACGAGCGTTCGGAGGTGACGTCGTCGTTGGCGACGTTCTTCGTGGGCGACATCTTCTCCTTTGATGTGGAAGAAGGTCATTAGAGATGTCATGGGAATTGCTTCCCTTTCCTTCCCTCAGTTGAATAAAGATGAAGAAGGAAGACAATGGCGTCTTCGTGCTTCGGTGGCGGAAGATACGTTCTTCATGTTCTTCCTGTTCTTCGTGGGAAGAATGCTCTCTCTATTTCTCCAAGGCTCTACTAAAGTATTATGTTCCCACCAAAATAATATCATAGTCTATTATATTATTCTTGAGATGAATTTAGAAGAATTCAAATTTTTCCAATTAATTAAGGGAAGTTCAATCAATTAATTGCTTTGGTTGGCACAAAATTAATGGGGAAGGTGTAGAGCCTCAATTAATGAGAGAGAGTTTCATCCACATAAATGGGGAGATCAAGAGTTAAGGGGTGTTAAGGGGGGTTTGATGCTCATGTGGTCCCCACATTATTACAACCTCCCAAGGGAGGTTATGTACGGGTGGGACCCTCCACTAACCAAACTAGGAGGTTCTAACTACAACCTCAAATAAAAATATTTCTAACACATATTTTTAATCAGTTTAATTAAAAACCCCAAAAACTATCTTCCACTCACGATAAAATGCAACTACGATGAAGGTCTCCTTAAGTGAATACCGGTGCTGCTAGTTCAACGGTGTCCTCATATTTCAAATCCAAGCATTGGTTCAAAAGATATAAAATTCTGCTCGTACGTTTACTGAACTGTCATGACCCGACCCAACGGGGCTCGAGCCGCGACTCCCCAAGCCCGCCTCCAATAGGCCAGGGGCTGGCGACCAGCGCCGAGTAGGCTATCACACACATGGGAGGAATTAGCCTAAGGTACCTGTACACACGCACCCACAAACACCTCCATGCAACAGTGCAGAGATAAAGAAACTGAAAAGTAAATGCATGCATACAATCTATCCCAAACCAGAGTGCAACAGCAAAAGTACTAGGGCAAAACAGGGCCCACCAAAAGAAAACTACAAAGCGCGTCCAACCTGCTCCGAAGAAGGGGAACGCTGCCACAAACACCCGCCAAAAAGCTCCCTCGGCACAGCTCCGGTAAACACCCCGGTCAACCCGCTCACTAAGCTCCGCCTGCTCCGGGTCCTCCTGGGACTCCGTCAAAAGGCCAGTGGTCTGCACAAGACACAACATGTGCGGGCAAAGCCCGTGCAGGGGTGAGTATAAACATACTCAGTAGGCACCCCAAAAACCCAAAACCCAAGGGAGCAACTGAAGGCAACAGTCCGCTCAACCCAGCCAGAGGGAACCCAGACGAGAGAGAAACTCCATCTCGTGACCATCCTCGGCTAAACACAACTAGTCAGCTCAGCTCAGCTCAGGTGTATGCCCATACATACACCTTGAACTATCCAGATATACACAGCTCACGCCACAAAGCCACAAGAGGTACCGACCTCATCACCAGCAACTGTCCAAAACCAGGAGAGTACACCACGAACACTGTCATACCAGATGACACTCATCCGAGAGATACACTCCATCGGGATACTCACAAACATCTCAGACGCTCACCCGTGAGACCACGCTCGTCGGATAGCATCACCGAGGAAACATCACCGGAACACCATAACCACCAAACTCCTCGGATAGGGGATCGCCGCTAGGGTCCGCTAGGGGATACCAAGACCCACTCCGGTATACGTAGCTCACAGATAGGGGATCACTCCCAGGGTCCGCTGGGGGATACCACGACCCGATCTGGCATACGTAGTTCTCACAGATAGGGGATCACACCCAGGATCCGCTGGGGGATGCCACAACCCGATCTGTCGCTCGGCAGAAGCTCCACACTCAGATAGAGGATCATCGTCCATATAAAGATGGTCACGACGATACCGGAACCCTATCTGGTATAACTTGCGATGTAGGGGATCGAACCAACGATGCCGCAACCCTACCGAAACCACGCGCTGAGTAGGGGATCGTATAACCAACGATACCGCAACCCTACCATAAACGCCATGCTGAGTAGGGGATCGTAAACCCGACGATGCCACAACCCTACTGTGCACGACCCACCGCGTAGGGGATCATATTCCCGATGATGCCACAAACCCTACGGGGTTAACCTGCTAGATAGGGGATCGCTGCCCGTGAATAAGCGGTCACAGCGATACCAAGAACCCGATCTAGGGTAAAGATGCTAGAGGATCCACTCCGGGCCCACCGGAGGGATACCACAACTCTAACAGTTTAAACATCCCATCGAGGGGATCACAACCCATACGAAGGTTGTGATGCCACACGAACCCTCGTGGGAACGAACCAAGGGAGAACCCTCAACCACTGCTGGTCCAAACGTCGCTAACCCGAGCGACCCGCCACAACGCCACACTGCGCACCTCCTTGGCCAAAACCGAGGCCACCATCGCGTTCCACGCGGAAAAACACGCAGGATAGGCTGCTCACTCGCCCGAAACGGAGCACCGGTGAAAAAGGCACTATTCACCGTAGCTAGCTCGTGCGGGGCCCACACAACGAACCCGAAACCCATCGAGCGGACCATACCACGATGATCCCCTCGGAAAAACAGGCGGAATCGACTACTCACTCGCCCCAAACGGACACCCGGTGAAAAAGGTACTATTCACCGAAGGCCGGCTCGGGTGGGGCCCACGCCTGGATTCCGAAACTCATCGAACGGATCGCACCATTGCGATCCTCTCGGAAAAACACACAGGATCGACTATTCATCCGCCAAAATCGGACTCCTGCTGTAAAAGCTGCGTTTCTCCGCAAACGCCAAAACCCGGCCTCGTGGGGCCCGCACCCCGTTCGCAAACCCAACACCCAGAAACCATCTCAAAAAGTCCGTCGTACCATCAGGGTCTCAACGCCACTGACGGCACATCAATCGGACGCTCCGGGTAGAAGTTACAACGGCCCGAAGTCGTAAAATAATAAAATAATATTATTTTATACGACGTTTCTCGCTCCCGGGCCACGATCCTGAACCTTTAAACCCTCGAACCCATACCGGAGGGTTCGCCTCGTCGTCAGGGTCACGTCGCCGCAAACGGCACGCGAATCCGACTCCCGAGGTGCAAGATACGGGGGTTTAAAGACCCCCGTATGCGAAAAACTGGCCGGACCGGCCCGGACCGGCCGGTCCGGCCGGCCTGGACCGGCCGCCGCCGCCGGCCCGCCCTGGCCGGCGGCGCTCCGCCGCGCGCCACCGCGGCTCCGCCGCGGGCCGCCGCGCTGGGCGGCCGGCCGCCGCGGCTCCGCCGCGCGCCGCCGCGCTGGGCCGCCGGCAGCCGCGGCTCCGCCGCGGGCCGCTGGAATCCGCCGGCGCCGGCGCCGCCGCGCCGGTGCCGCGCCGGCGGATCTTCCGCGGACCGCCGGGGGCACCCCGGTGGTCCGTTTTGCGATCCGGAGGCGCCTACGCGACCCTCGGGACCCGATCTACACTGCTACGGCTTCAATTTGCAGAAAAACGCAGCAAAAACAGGATCGGGGATTAAAACTCAAACCGCCTACCTCGCGGGCGAAACGTCGACGTTCTGCCTCAGATCCGCGCTCCAAAGCTTCCGCTGCGCGCTCCTGGAACGTCCGCCGTCGAATTCTGAGCTCGTGGGCGCTCCGTTGGCTCGATTCGGCAGAGTGGCGGCGAAGAACGACGAAGAACGGCGAAGAACGATAAAAGGGGGGGGGGGGGGGCGCTGATATTTATATCAGCCGCCGCCGGCGCCAAACCAGCCTCGGACCCGTCGCCCGATGCGAACAAAAGTAAGGTCACCCCTAGGGTAATCGCGCCGTTCTGAACGCAACGGCGGTCTCAGATTTTTCATCCGAGACTCCGTTCATAAGTTATTCGAGCCGACGCTCGCACACCAACTTGCCACTTATTTACGGAAACGCCCCTGGTGGCGTTTCTCACCGCAGGCCCGCGCCCGCAAAGATTACACCCCGCCTAGGGTAAACGGCACGTTCCGGACGCAACCGTGCCCTCAGATTCCCGTTCTGAGTTACCTTTTAGGAGATATCACACCCCCGCCACGTGCATAGTATAAAAATACTTAATATTTTTATAAAATTAATTCCGGGCGCACCGGGCCTCGGAATCGCACGCCGTCTTCACGCCTAGCTCTGGAATTATTCGTAGAAATATTCCAGAGTCTGACAGGGCCAAAAACCTGAGTCTCTACATCCTCCCCCCCTTAGAACTTTTCATCCCCGAAAAGCCCCAAGCACAAGGAAAGCGACTGAACTCTCAACTGGGTCTCACACAACAGCGAGCTCACCAACAACAACCACTCAGGGTCTTACCAACGCCCTGAACAAAACCCGAGCAAGCAACAAAAGGAAAGAGTACCGCTAAACAGTGTCTATCAAACTACTGCAGTAGGAAAGAGTACCACTCAGGGTCTTACAATCTCTAGCAAGATGTCCCCGACCATCGCAAGCGTAACACCGCCTCTCCTGCGGCTGACCAAAACTGGCCTGCGAGCCCTGTGAGCCCTGAGGCTCAGATCCTCCATCCTGGGGTCGCCTCCTGAAACGTCGGCCACGTCCAGACCCCTGAGTCTGACGTCGGCTACCAGATGCCGATCCGACCGACGAAGTCTCATCTCCCGAGTGCCCAGCACGAACAGGGGGAAACTGCTCAGCCAGAAAACTCTCCACCACCAACGCTCGCTCCAGCACTCCAGCATAGGTGGGCAGGCACAAGGAAACCACACCTGCTCGGATGTCCCTGCGTAAGCCCTGCTCGAAGGTCCGAGCCCTAAAGAATGGGTCTCGAACCATATACAGGGAGTAGCGCGACAGGTCTGTGAACCTCGCTGAGTACTCCGACACAGTCATGCTCTCCTGCTGAAGCTGCAGAAGCTCCTGGATCCGCACTGACCTCAACGTCACCGGATAGAACTCCTCCCTGAAGAGCCGCTCAAACTCTGCCCACGTGAGCATCTCCTCGTCATGGGACTGCGTCACCAAACTCCACCATCGCCCGGCCGAACCATGCAGAAGGCTCGCCGCTAGGACCACCATCTGATCTGGAGGTGTCCTCACTAGGCGGAAAACCCGGGTGACTGCCTCAAGCCAGTCATCAGCTGCCTGGGGGTCTGGATCACCCCGAAACCTCAGAGGTCGCTGCCTCTGGAACTCGTGCAACGCACTCAGCCTGCGTGCAACCTCGTTCTGCACCGCCGGCACAACCAGCTGCTCGACAGGTGGTGGCTCAACTGGCAGACCACCTGGAGGTGCAACCTCAGAACCTGCGCCCTGCTCCACGGCCACTACACGGGGCGGGTCATCAGCACAATCCTGTTGCGGAACCCTTGCTGGTTGTCGTCATGGAGGCATCCTGAAATACATTCAAGACACACCACAGTCAAAGAGTATATCTGGAGAGCTGACTCAAGAAGGACAAGGAAAAACCAAAAACCCAGTCCTATATGATGCATGTACCATGATGTCCCCGCGACCAGTGTACGAATGTCCCGAGTCGAAAGGCAGGTTATCAAAGTCCTGGTGTATGGATACGTCGGCCGCCGCACCAACACTGGAGTCCCTGGCCTGAAATCCGAACTCGAAACACCCTAACACTGCCGCTATGCAACCCAAACCAAACTCACAGCTAGACCATCTACGCTCTGAGATCCCAAAGGTGGAACCTCCTCTGATACCACTCTGTCACGACCCGACCCAACGGGGCTCGAGCCGCGACTCCCCAAGCCCGCCTCCAATAGGCCAGGGGCTGGCGACCAGCGCCGAGTAGGCTATCACACACATGGGAGGCATTAGCCTAAGGTACCTGTACACACGCACCCACAAACACCTCCATGCAACAGTGCAGAGATAAAGAAACTGAAAAGTAAATGCATGCATACAATCTATCCCAAACCAGAGTGCAACAGCAAAAGTACTAGGGAAAAACAGGGCCCACCAAAAGAAAACTACAAAGCGCGTCCAACCTGCTCCGAAGAAGGGGAACGCTGCCACAAACACCCGCCGAAAAGCTCCCTCGGCACAGCTCCGGTAAACACCCCGGTCAACCCGCTCACTAAGCTCCGCCTGCTCCGGGTCCTCCTGGGACTCCGTCAAAAGGCCTGTGGTCTGCACAAGACACAACATGTGCGGGCAAAGCCCGTGCCGGGGTGAGTATAAACATACTCAGTAGGCACCCCAAAAACCCAAAACCCAAGGGAGAAACTGAAGGCAACAGTCCGCTCAACCCAGCCAGAGGGAACCCAGACGAGAGAGAAACTCCATCTCGTGACCATCCTCGGCTAAACACAACTAGTCAGCTCAGCTCAGCTCAGGTGTATGCCCATACATACACCTTGAACTATCCAGATATACACAGCTCACGCCACAAAGCCACAAGAGGTACCGACCTCATCACCAGCAACTGTCCAAAACCAGGAGAGTACACCACGAACACTGTCATACCAGATGACACTCATCCGAGAGATACACTCCATCGGGATACTCACAAACATCTCAGACGCTCACCCGTGAGACCACGCTCGTCGGATAGCATCACCGAGGAAACATCACCGGAACACCATAACCACCAAACTCCTCGGATAGGGGATCGCCGCTAGGGTCCGCTAGGGGATACCAAGACCCACTCCGGTATACGTAGCTCACAGATAGGGGATCACTCCTAGGGTCCGCTGGGGTATACCACGACCCGATCTGGCATACGTAGTTCTCACAGATAGGGGATCACACCCAGGATCCGCTGGGGGATGCCACAACCCGATCTGTCGCTCGGCAGAAGCTCCACACTCAGATAGAGGATCATCGTCCATATAAAGATGGTCACGACGATACCGGAACCCTATCTGGTATAACTCGCGATGTAGGGGATCGAACCAACGATGCCGCAACCCTACCGAAACCACGCGCTGAGTAGGGGATCGTATAACCAACGATACCGCAACCCTACCATAAACGCCATGCTGAGTAGGGGATCGTAAACCCGACGATGCCACAACCCTACTGTGCACGACCCACCGCGTAGGGGATCATATTCCCGATGATGCCACAAACCCTACGGGGTTAACCTGCTAGATAGGGGATCGCTGCCCGTGAATAAGCGGTCACAGCGATACCAAGAACCCGATCTAGGGTAAAGATGCTAGAGGATCCACTCCGGGCCCACCGGAGGGATACCACAACTCTAACAGTTTAAACATCCCATCGAGGGGATCACAACCCATACGAAGGTTGTGATGCCACACGAACCCTCGTGGGAACGAACCAAGGGAGAACCCTCAACCACTGCTGGTCCAAACGTCGCTAACCCGAGCGACCCGCCACAACGCCACACTGCGCACCTCCTTGGCCAAAACCGAGGCCACCATCGCGTTCCACGCGGAAAAACACGCAGGATAGGCTGCTCACTCGCCCGAAACGGAGCACCGGTGAAAAAGGCACTATTCACCGTAGCTAGCTCGTGCGGGGCCCACACAACGAACCCGAAACCCATCGAGCGGACCATACCACGATGATCCCCTCGGAAAAACAGGCGGAATCGACTACTCACTCGCCCCAAACGGACACCCGGTGAAAAAGGTACTATTCACCGAAGGCCGGCTCGGGTGGGGCCCACGCCTGGATTCCGAAACTCATCGAACGGATCGCACCATTGCGATCCTCTCGGAAAAACACACAGGATCGACTATTCATCCGCCAAAATCGGACTCCTGCTGTAAAAGCTGCGTTTCTCCGCAAACGCCAAAACCCGGCCTCGTGGGGCCCGCACCCCGTTCGCAAACCCAACACCCGGAAACCATCTCAAAAAGTCCGTCGTACCATCAGGGTCTCAACGCCACTGACGGCACGTCAATCGGACACTCCGGGTAGAAGTTACAACGGCCCGAAGTCGTAAAATAATAAAATAATATTATTTTATACGACGTTTCTCGCTCCCGGGCCACGATCCTGAACCTTTAAACCCTCGAACCCATACCGGAGGGTTCGCCTCGTCGTCAGGGTCACGTCGCCGCAAACGGCACGCGAATCCGACTCCCGAGGTGCAAGATACGGGGGTTTAAAGACCCCCGTATGCGAAAAACTGGCCGGACCGGCCCGGACCGGCCGGTCCGGCCGGCCTGGACCGGCCGCCGCCGCCGGCCCGCCCTGGCCGGCGGCGCTCCGCCGCGCGCCACCGCGGCTCCGCCGCGGGCCGCCGCGCTGGGCGGCCGGCCGCCGCGGCTCCGCCGCGCGCCGCCGCGCTGGGCCGCCGGCAGCCGCGGCTCCGCCGCGGGCCGCCGCGGGCCGCCGGAATCTGCCGGCGCCGGCGCCGCTGCGCCGGTGCCGCGCCGGCGGATCTTCCGCGGACCGCCGGGGGCACCCCGGTGGTCCGTTTTGCGATCCGGAGGCGCCTACGCGACCCTCGGGACCCGATCTACACTGCTACGGCTTCAATTTGCAGAAAAACGCAGCAAAAACGGGATCGGGGATTAAAACTCAAACCGCCTACCTCGCGGGAGAAACGTCGACGTTCTGCCTCAGATCCGCGCTCCAAAGCTTCCGCTGCGCGCTCCTGGAACGTCCGCCGTCGAATTCTGAGCTCGTGGGCGCTCCGTTGGCTCGATTCGGCAGAGTGGCGGCGAAGAACGGCGAAGAACGACGAAGAACGATAAAAGGGGGGGGGGGGGGGGCTGATATTTATATCAGCCGCCGCCGGCGCCAAACCAGCCTCGGACCCGTCGCCCGATGCGAACAAAAGTAAGGTCACCCCTAGGGTAATCGCGCCGTTCTGAACGCAACGGCGGTCTCAGATTTTTCATCCGAGACTCCGTTCATAAGTTATTCGAGCCGACGCTCGCACACCAACTTGCCACTTATTTACGGAAACGCCCCTGGTGGCGTTTCTCACTGCAGGCCCGCGCCCGCAAAGATTACACCCCGCCTAGGGTAAACGGCACGTTCCGGACGCAACCGTGCCCTCAGATTCCCGTTCTGAGTTACCGTTTAGGAGATATCACACCCCCGCCACGTGCATAGTATAAAAATACTTAATATTTTTATAAAATTAATTCCGGGCGCACCGGGCCTCGGAATCGCACGCCGTCTTCGCGCCTAGCTCTGGAATTATTCGTAGAAATATTCCAGAGTCTGACAGGGCCAAAAACCTGAGTCGCTACATGAACTTACCCGAACAAAACATCAGAAATTGATTCTGGGCACACTGGGCCTCGGAATCAGGCACCGTAGAAACTGCGAACTCTTAAAAATCCCTTGTATATATATATATATATAAAAATTCCATTGGATTTCCGAGCCTTTACATTCTCCCCACCTTAGGAATTTATGTCCCCGTAAGCTACAACACACACTAGGAAAACAAATGGGGGTACTAAGCATGCATCTGAGCCTCCCGCTCCCATGTGCTCTCCTGGAGGTTCCCCTGCTACCAGCGAACATGCACCAGAGGTATAAACTGTCCACACAGGACCTACTCCTATCGATCCTCAATATCTACTACAACCTATGTGAATTTCACCCCATCATCGATGTCTAGATCCCCGTCTTCTATGATGTGAGAAGGGTCATGCACGTATCTCCTCAGCTGAGATATGTGGAAGACGTATTGCCCCCAGTGCAACTGATGTGGAAGGGCCAAGCGATACGCCACCTGACCTACCCTACTATGAACCTAGAAAGGTATGATGATTCACGGAGATAACTTGATGTATCAGCTAAATCTCCGTAGACCATGTCGAGGTGAGACCCGTAGAAAGACGTCTTCGCCATCCTCGAACTCAAGTAGTCTTCGTCTCCTATCAGCATAGGACTTATGCCTGCTCTGTGCAGTCTTCATCCACTCTTGGATGATCTGCACATTATCCATCATAGCCTACACCATCTCCAGTCCCATAAGTACTGACTCCGCTAGGTCAGTCCAGCACAAAAGAGATCTGCAAGGTCGTCCATAAAGTGCCTTGAAAGGTGCCATCCCGATGGTGGAGTGGTATCTGTTGTTGTATGCAAACTCCACCAAGGGTAAGTGATCCTCCCAGCTGTGACCAATGTCAAGAACACATGCACAGAGCATGTCCTTGACAGTCTGAATAGTTCTCTCAGTTTGAAAATCCATCTGAGGATGAAAGGCAGTGCTCAAGCAAAGCTGCATCCCAAAAGGCTCCTGCAACCCCTTCTATAGCTGGGAAGTGAAACGAGAATATCGATCGAAGATGATCATCGATGGCACACCATGATTCCGTACGATCTACTGTGCGTAGAGGCATCCCAAACTCTCTACTGAGCCCTTCTCTTTGATCGGTAGGAAGTGGGCTGACTTGGGGAGTTAGTCGACAATCACCCAGATAGAGTCGTGTCCTCGGGATGTACGTGGAATTACCGTCATAAAATCCATGGATATTCCATCCCACTTCCACTCTGGGACCTCTAATGGCTGAACCAAGCCTTCTGGAACCTGGTGCTCCGCCTTCACTTGGTGAAAAGTGAGGCATCGTGAGATAAACTCTTCTACTGCCTTCTTCATACCTGGCCAACAGTGTTGTCATTGGAGGTCCTGATACATCTTCACCACTTTTAGATTTACCGATAAAGGTGATGTGTGGAACTCCCTCAACACTTCCTCCTGAAGTGCAACTGGTACCATGGTACGTCCTCTGAAGAGAATTAAGTGCTCCCCACCTTCATAAAATCCATCAGGTGATTTCCCTCAGGATATATGAGCATGTCGCATCTCACAGTCAACGTCCCCATGTTGTGCCTCCCTGAATCACTGAATAAGGGTAGGAGTGACTGTGAGTGACTGTAGAAAGGATGCTCCATCCTGATCCACAAAGGATATCTGCAACGCAGCTAGATACCCCATCGCCTCTCCTAGCAGCTGAATACCTGATCTCCTGCTGAGAGCATCTCCTACAATGTTCACCTTCCCAGTAGTATATACTCTCTCGAAGTCATTGTCCAGGAAGAAATCAAGCCATTGTTGTTGTATCACTTTCAGGTCAATCTATGAGAAGATATACCGGAGACTCTGGTGGTCTGAGTATACTGTAAAGCATTCGACCATAAGATAGTTCCACCACATCTTCAAGGAAAAGACCACTGCTGCTAACTCCAGGTCATGGGCAGCGTTTTTCTGCTCGTGATGTCTCAACTACCGAGAACCATATGCGGTCACTGATCGCTCCTCCATCAGGACACACTTGATTCTAGTCCCTAATACGTTGCAGTAATCTACGTACCTAACACCCTCCTCTGGTAGCCTCAATATGGCGCACTAGTCAACCTCTACTTCAACTCTAGAATGCTCTGCTAGAATCTCTCTAACCACATGAAGGGTTTCCCCTTCTTCGTCAAAGCTGATAGTGGTGCTGCAACTCTAGAGAAGTCTATCACAAAGGTAAGTCTGGCCGACTCATGACTGATCGACTAAAACTTCTTATGCATGATTCAATCATGTTCTTCCTGGGTTTTCCTTTTCGCCGACCAAGGAAAACCCCATCCCAACGTTGTAGATAAACCACATCCTTTTTGCCTAATACAATCAATCTTTGTATGACCTGTGGTTGCCCAATCCATACCCAAACTAACATCATAAGTCCTCGACGCTGACACAAAGAGGTTTCAACCGAAACTCTCGCCTCAAGGGTCAGATCACACCATCAACATATGTGTGATTATAGATTCTCCTCCCAAAGGTATCTCCAGACGCGAGGGTCTAGTCAACTGCTTAACTGGAAACTATAGGTCTGGGAAAAGATTCGTGGAAGGAAGGAATGATTGGTACCTATGTCTATTGATTGGAAAGATAATAGTAGAAATAGAGCGTAAATCAAATAATTCATAGTGCCCTTGGGTCACACTCCTTGACCGCATGCATCTACTCTCTTCCCCAGCCCTCCAGCTCCCTGAGCCTAGCGGGGACTACAAAGGTGGGTGGTTGCAAGATTTCAAAATGTTCACCAACTCATGCTAATCTCCTAGCTCTGCTTCCATGTCTTCCACCTTGCAGATTCACCTATCCTTTACACTTCCTCGTCCCAAAACAGCTCACACACCCAAGTCTCTGACATTGGCGCCAGTTTCCTGCTTTCCAACTGCTAACATTCACTGGTTGTATCCGCTCAACCAATGAACATTCAACCACAAAGGTTCTCACTAGCACCCTAACATAAGTAGGAATGCATAGATGAAAAATTATTGGCTCATATGTCCTTAAACACACCTCGCTCAGAGGTCTGAGCTCTGAAGCATTGTTCTCATCGAATTCATCAAGTACCAGGAATGGTTGGTACGCCTTGATGAATACTCAACTACCGATATGTCATCCTATCGAAACTGTATAAGCTATAGAAAACTCTCAGTCCCCTCCTCAAGCCAGTCCTCAGCCTCCTGTGGGTTGGGATCGCCTCGGAACTTGAGGGATATCTGGTGCTGAAACACATGTAATGAACTAAGCCTACAAGTGTCCTCTACCAGTACCGTCGGTAGTGTTTGTTGACCAACAAGAAGTGATATAGTTAGCACACTTCCTGAAGGTACCATCTCGAAAAACGGTTCATGTACTGAAACCTCATCACTATGAGGGACATCCTCATGGTCAATCACTGAAAAATATTAGTAGATATGATCAACATCTACTCTACTAGGGTCTCAACTAGATGGAAAACTACTGTAATCGCCTCCATCCAGTCCTCTACTGCCTGGGAATCTATCTCGCCTCGTAACCTCGGAGGGCTCTGCCCCTAGAACTCGTGCAATGCACTCAGTCGGCATGCACCATCCTCCAATGCGGCTGGTGGAATCTTCTCCCCAATGGGTGATGGTGCTACTAGTACACCACCCGAAGGTGCCAACATAGTAAGAGGGACCTACCCCGGAGCCTCGTTGCTCGGTGGGCTACCATCTTGTACAAAACTCAGAAACCCTAGCTAGCTGCCTTCATGGGGCCATCCTGAAAAGAAACAGGTGCGCCATGGTTTAAACAGTATACCTGGTGAACTGACACAAAAATAATCACGAAGAAAACTTTCCAAAAGAAACACACACGCAATCAGTGTTTTCATGCACTGAGTTGGAAATCAGAAGTCAGAGTCCTAATGTATGGATACGTCATCCGCCACACCGACACCTGTTTCCCAAAACTGATAACCACACCTAAAACACTGAATACTATTACTGTTAAAAGAATCAGAGTCCATGTTCTGTGGTAGAACCAACTCCGCTGATACTAATTTGTCAAAACCCGATCTCAGGGCCCATGCTGTGACTACCCCAAGCCCTCCTTCCATAGGCCAGAGGCTAGCGACTAGCACCTAAAGCGAATCCCTGATAAAAGGTAATGCATTTCCTTTAAACCTATAACAAACACAGTCTGAAGACATGTAGTGGGAGCAACAAGTACTAATAAAGAAAAGAAAAGTGTGATGAAAGTAAGTGGGCCTGAATACAAACCCAAATGAACAACAAGTACAAGTACAAGTAAAAAGGGAAAACAGCTCATGGATCGTCCACCGGGGAATCCTACCTGAAGGATAGGTACATAACTCGAAAAACTCGTCCCTAAAGTATGTCCTGTCAAGTGCAGCTCCGAGCAGCCTCCCGTTCGTCATTCTCCGCCTCGATCACTACTGTCTGTCATCTGCACAGAACACAACAAGGTGTGGGAGAAGCCTGTGCAGGGGAGTGTATAACAATACTCAGTAGGGGACCCAGAGACCTCTGAAGGTCTCCCAGAATCCACTAAGGATAAATTACAGAAGAAAGGTACAATCACGAAGTATCTAGCAACCCTAAATAGATATATGCCCATACATATATCTAAGTTACTAGTCATAGTCCGAATCCAACTCTCGAGCCAAAGAACAACCCAGTCTACAAAGGATGTAAATTCAATCACCTCGATGATAATGATTAAAAGACTATACTCAGCTCACACATGCATACAACACATGAAGAGGGGTAGAGATGATTAGATGTATCCTCTGAATCATCTCCTCTGTCGAACCCACGTAGGATCCTGGTACAGAAGTCATCACTGTCGAACCCACGTAGGATCCCGATACAGAAGCCACTACTGTGGAACCCATGGAGGATCCCAGCACAGGAGTCATCTCTATCGAACCCACAGAGGATCTTGGTACAGAAGTCATCTCTATTGAATCCACAAAGGATCCTCGTACAGAAGTCATCACTGTCAAACCCATGGAGGATCCTGGTACAGAAGTCATCACTGTCGAACCCATGGAGGATCCTGGTACACAAATCATCACTATCGAACCCATGTAGGATCCCGGTATAGAAGTCACAGATGTCAAACCCACGGAGGATCCCGGTACTTAAGTCATCACTGTCGAACCCACCAACGATCCTGGTACAAAATTCATCCCTATCGAACCCACGTAGGATCCTGTCATCTCAGTCGCAGCCAGCCCTATGGTTCCCGCACACTTCACGGTCGATTCCGAGAGGGTCCTCTCCTCGATCCAAGTGTCAATACATAAACTACCAAGAAGTCTTGAGTTGATGTATCCTGTAGTTCTATCTCATCATAAGAAACCCAACGTGACAGACGACGTGTCAATCAGACGCCCGATCTGTGAGTTATTGGCATTTCCGTTCTAGGGGCCCGGTTGGTTTTTAGGCTCAAACCAACCCGAGCATATCCCAATTGTGTCCAAAACTCAAGTAGGATATGCCAAAATAATCGTCCTGCTTCAAGAATTCCATCACCGCAGATGGTTCGTCGATCGGACACCCATAGCCCAAGATGCGAGCTAAAAGGTGTAAATGGCCGTAGCGGATTCGGGTCTAGTCTAACTCAGTCTGACTGACCCAGTCTAACCCGGTCTGAACCAGGGTCTGACCTGGTCCGCGGGTGCAGCCCAACCCGAGTGGTCGGCCCGGCCTGAGTGGACGACCTGAACCAAAGGAGCGGCCCGACCCCATGGAGCGACCTTACTCGAAGGAACGACCCGACCCGAAGGCGCGACCAGACCTCAGGGCGGCCCGACCACAGGAGGCCTGGCTGAAGGGGCGTCCTGGACGAGGACAGCCCGACCGAGGGGAGGCCTAGCCATGGCGGCCCAGCAGAGGGGCGACCCGGCTGTGTCGGCCCGGCCGAGGGGCGGCCTGGCCGTGGCGGCCCAGCCGACCATGTGCGGAAGGGGGGGTGCCCCCCCCCCCCCGGTTCGTCGAACAGAACCAATGTATTGCGCCGGTTCAGGAGTTGCGGGACCCAGGTGGTCCCGCTAGTCCATCTCCATACCGGTTGTCAGACCGCGGTCCTCTTGCTCTTCGCGCGGTGCGATGGCGCCACACCACCCCCACCGCGGCCCAACCTGGCTACGACCTTTGACTCCACCACATGATGTGACGATGCCATGCTTCTCCATCCATCGTGGCCCTCTCGGCCGCAGTTCCTCCCTGGTGCAACAAGACGGTGCCCCAACCCTTTGTCGCGGCCCACCCGGGCCATGGTTTTGCACCTTCGGTGCAGCATGGTGCACTGGCACCGCACCAATTTTGTCCGCCACGACCCTCCTGGCTGCGGTTCTTCTCCAGCGCGGTGCGATGGAACCGCCCCCTTCCGGCTCCGCCTCTATCGTCAACCAAACAAGAATCAACGGAGGGAGGTCTGGCCATGTTTGTTCGGCCCGTGCCCTTCGTATTAGGTGATAACAAGGGGGCATCAATGAACCATAATAAATAACGAGGAACGAGGATTTAACATAATCCAAACAAACCCCTACTTCGTATTTGCAATTTGTTGACAATCTCGGAAAAAGGGTGGATGATGATTCGTCGATTTCCGCGTTCATCACACACTCCCAATTCTCATGCTCATGCTTCGGAAAGGAGGAAGGGTACTCGTCATTTGCGGACGACTGTTCGGAGGTGACGTCATCGTTCGTGATGTTCTTCATGGGAGACATCTTCTCCTTTGATGCAGATGAAGGTTGTTGGAGATGTCGTGGGTGTCGCTGCCCTTTCCTTGCCTCATTTGAAGAACGATGAAGACAGAAGAATATGGTGTCATCGTGCTTCGGTGGTGGAAGAGACGTTCTTTGTGTTCTTCGTGGGAAGAATGCTCTCTCTATTTCTCTAAGGCTCCAACAAAGTATTATGTGCCCACCAAAATAATATCTTAGTCTATTATTTTATTCTTTACATGAATTCAAAAGAATTCAAATTGTGAAAATTAATTAAGTTAAGTTCAATCAATTAATTACTTGGGTTGACGCAAAATTAATGGGGAAGGTGGAGACGCTCAATTAATGAGGTAGAGTTTCATCCACATAAATGGGGAGTTCAATAGTTAAGTGGGGTTAAGGGGGGTTTGATGCTCATGTGGGCCCCATATTATAACATCCTCCCAAGGGAGGTTATGTGCGGGTGGGCCCCTCCACTAACCTTCCCTTGGAGGTTCTAACTACCACCTCAAATAAAAACATGGCTAACACATATTTTTATTCAGTTTAATTAAAAACCCCAAAACTATCTTCCACCCACGATAAAATGCAACTGTAGTGAAGGTCTCTTTATGCAAACACCAGTGCTGCGAGTTCAAAGGTGTCCTCGGATTTCAATTCTGAGCACCAGTTCAAAATATATAAAATCTCGTTTGTACGTTTACTGAACGCACCCGAAAAAAACTTCAGATCTTCATTCTGGGCACACTGGAACTCAGAATCAGGCGCCGTCAGAAACAGTGGACTCGTAAAAATCCCATGTATATATATAAAAAACTTTCCATGGGATTTCCAGGTATTTACAAGAACACATCCCAACCTAGATCTAGATTCATCACAATATACAATATATCCTTGAATTGATTCTAAGAATGCAAGGGTTGGTGTTGATTTAAGGTGAAACATAATCTCTGGAAAATATTTATAGAACTTATTAACCCTTTATAAAGGAAAACATTTACCGATTAAATCATTAATTAGTGATGTAATTCAGAAGAGATAATGAAAAAAGCATCATTAATATCCTTCTAGGATGAGTAAAATGCATGTCTCAAAAAACGATTCTTTTTTGGTTTCTAGGAGATAATATATTCTATCTTTTTTGGATCCATAGAAACTCCTATTTTAGAGATTATGTGGCCAAGAAAATATACTTATTATATTGATAAATAATAAATTAAAATAACTTCATAAAGGTGATTATCTGATAAGCTACAAAACACTATATCCAAGTGTTGTTCATGAATAACCTTAGTCCTAGAATTATCCAGAATATCATCAACATACACCACAAAAAGTATCCAAGATACCTATGAAATATTTGAATCATAAATTCCATCAAAAAAACCTATGAATTCATAATATGAAAGGGAATTAACCCTTATTAATAATTTACATAATGAATCATTAATGTTGTTTGCATAATATCCTCCATGTGACTACATAGTTGGGGATAACCCAATCATAAATATATATTACAGAACCACTAGGAAAAAATTAATTGATTAAAAATCATCAATTTTTGGATGAGAATATTTTTTTTCACAATTTGGTTTAGATTCTGATAATATGAAAAAATTATGAGAGTTCCATATGATTTTTTGACAAAAAGAACCGGTGCTTCCTATGAAGACATGCTTTGTCAAATGAACCATTTTCTTTATAACTCTTCAAGAAGAACTTTTAATTTACATAATTTCCTTTTTTTATCCTATAAGATAGATATGAAATAAGACTAGTCCAATTTAGTCGATCTATCATAAATTAAACTTCTATTTCAGGTGGAATCGTAGAGACATTTTTATGAAAGTCATCATACCCTTAGTTAATGATTGTTGGAAAATTTCAATGTATTCTTTCATGAATAGATTACAAATTAAACCCTTTTAATAGTTAAGATATAGTTTCAAAAACATGTAACAAAGGCTGAAATATACTTTCATTTACATCCTAATCACCTTGATGATATGTTTAACATAATCAAAAGATATAAAATTTACCTTCCAGGTTTAACAGTTGATATGGACCTTGAAGGATGTTAGACAATATAATTCCATAATTAGGTCATATATATCCATATTAAGAAAAGAGAAACCCTAGAACAATTCACCCACATCGATATTTATTGAATATGATAATAACATAATGGATATACATGTAACGCCCCGACCCTAGATTCCCTGAGTCGGTGCATTATTATAATACATTGGCATGATTACAAAGAATCCAGTATCGAAAGACCGACCGGTTTAGTAGTTTTGGAAAACAGATTACATGCATGAATGCTACATCACACTTTCTAACATACAGCACATACAAAATAATCCTTTGTGAATGCCATTGTTCCCTTAGCTTAACCCTTTATCTCAAACATAAAACACTTCTTAGTGTCCTAAGAAAATAAAACATAAGAAAAGGGTGAGACCAGATGCTCAGTGAGGGTAAATAATTTAGCGAAAGCTATAAACTTTTGAGGAAAGATGTGTAAATAAAAAAATATCCATTTAAATATAAACCTGGAAATAATATGGAAAAAAAAAATCAATCATTACCATATAAACACGCACGTGAATATTTATCTAGTCAAATAATCACTTGTAATAACTAATTTTATAATGAGGGAATGTATAGTACTAGACTTTAATTTCGGTGTCAATGCCTCGTGCCATGACCTAGGGGATAACTGTAACCGGAACCCAACCTGGAGAGTCTTTGTAACCAGAATCCAACCCGGAGAGCCTCTGAAACCAGACTCTAACCCAGAGAGCCTCTATAACCAAACTCCAACCTGGAGGGTCTACTGTAATCATACCCCAACCTAGAGGGCTTACTTTCACCGGTCCCCAACCAGGAACATACTAGTCAAACACATTCATCTTAATAAGAGGTTGAAATATAACATAGGAATTCATATAAAAAATAGAAAATTAAATGTCAATACTTTAACAATAAACCATGAATGGAATAAAAATAACTCATCCACAGTCAAACATATGAAAATAACATAAATAAAATATAGAATATTTTTATCATAACAAATCAACTTCAAACAAGTGTAAAGTTTATCAAAGGATGTTGACCAAGATGAAATCAAAACTATTTGAGAGAAATACCTCTTCATAGTTTGAAATCATTTAAGAGTCACATAATTATAAAAGAAAACATTTATTTTGAATATATTCTTATAAGATTTTAAGGGAATATTCAATGATGTTATAATGACAGAAAATATCCTCACCCACCGTATAAGTAAAAAAACATTCTTACCTTAATTTTGTTGAAAAGGTCATAAAGTGCCTTATTTGGAAAACGAAAAATATATTCCTTCCAAAACATATAAGGTCAAATAAGGGTATAAATTACTTTAAACCATTTTCTAGTAAATATAAATATTGTTTTGAAATACATATTTAAAGAAGACATGGATGTGGAGGATAAAGATGTCCTAGTAGATAATTACGTATAAACAACCTCAGATAATGAAGAGATTGTATAATTAACCATTACCTTGTACATTTACTTGGTAAAGGGTATGTTAACCTCTTGTATAATGGTTAAATAATTGTTATTAAATTATACATGAACCATATACATAATTATGATATCATATATGATCTTATAATAATGCCTTGTTAATGGTATTTTAGTATTATCGTCGTTTCAGGTGTTAACTGATTCGTTTTCCTTTATATTCATTGTTAAGTGAGTCATGTTTTTTTATGAATGGGATGTTTCTTAATAATATCCAAGATTATATCATGTCTTTAAACATTATTTTTAATCATCAAATGGAAATTAGTCTTAAATGGTTACAATAGGGAATGAATCTCATCACGTTCGTGGAGACGGTAATCTGTACGTACGCACGAGCGACAATATCATTATTTTGATATTAAAATTATATATAATTGGATGGTATATAATATATAAATTATCATTATCATTTTATATTTATTATTTACATCAATTATACATCATTATTATTCCCATACAAATAATAATGTATTGAATAACAACTACACCATGACGTGGAGATGGTAAGCCGTACTTACGCACGAATGTTGACATGTCATTAAAAGGATGGATTGAATAATGAATATGGTTGAAAAATATTTTTAAAAACATAATAGTATATATAATATATTGGAGTTATTATTTTATAATGGAAACACCAATGAAAGAATAAGTGTAAGAACAAAAGAACTTGAAAGAGGTGATAAAATATTTACCTCTTTTTCAGGTTCTTTCTTTGGATTTGATCAAAATGGATTTTTAGGTTGGCCTTTGACTAAAGGAAGGAATATAGGATGAAGGGAGGAAATTTGAGAATAAATTTGGGCAGGGGTTGGCCGAGACAAATGGATTTTATGGTTTGAAGTTTATATAATCTTGAGTGCCCTTTTATAAGAGGAGTGAGGGGCACCTTAGGAAATGATTGAAATATATATTTATAATAAAATCATATTCATTTGATAATGGCTACAAAATAAATTATTTATAATATAAAGTGGTAATGGGTCGAAATCCTCTCACCAATAGGTTTTAGATAATTTTTTGTTATCATTTAAACCATATCGTTTATATTCAACTCTAAGTTAAATAATTTAACTTTTTCCGTGTCTTCTTGTATTCTAACATTATTTGGTTAATAAACTTACTATAAACATAAAAGAGAACCTCAAGTGGTTCATTAATGAAATATATAATATTATTTAATCCCTTTGGAAGAACCTTTATATTTTTAGGAATATTATATCAACTAATAATATAGTATTTGTTTTAAAAATTATTTTATGTAAATTCTGACACTATTTGGAATTTTGTTTTTGTGAAAGTCATAACAACCTTATCAGTTCAAAACAAAATTATCTAATCAACCCTAAAATATCATAGTAACCTATAAAATTATTGGAATTCATCAAAAGGCTTAAATTACATTTATTTGGATATTTATAATATCTATTATTTTAATCTTTCATTAATAAGTTAATTACTGCATCATCATTATGTAATAAATTAATTAACTTATTTAATGTCTAAAAATTATAAATAAAATACTATTATGTAGAAAATATTTTTTTCTTTATAATGAATATTCATAGTCGACTTTACATTATGTATAACCCTATATTAAAAAGTTTTAGTTCTGAAGACTAGAATTTAACACTTTTAACTCTTTTTTAAAATAAATAATAATAAATGTCCTAATCTAATACACGTAGACCTAATGGGTCATATTTAATTATTAAGGTTGTTTTTTGTCTAATTAAAATTATCCAATAGAATTAGGAATTGTGTTAAGGAAATTAAAATATCATTTTTACCCTTAATTACTATATTTACTTTTAACTATGGTAAATAAAAGTCAAATGTTACTATTCACCAAAAATTATTTTAATTTTATTGAACCAAATTTTAATTAATTTGGTTAACAGTGTCTCTCAAAATTTTGAAATTCATCTCACAGAAGCTGTGAAATTATGTTTTATACAAATTTTCAAAAGCTCCTAGAAGGTGGGTAAAAGGATGGTAAAAAGTTCAATAAAATTTTTTACATCTAATTTTATTATAAAAAAGACGCCAATGAATTACATTGAACTAAAATTGTTATTATGTATCTATTTTTAATTAGAATAAATTTAAATAACATAATTAATTATTTAAATAAAAAGTGGGTTTTAAACAATAACACATTGTTTTTTACTATTCATCAAAAATTGAAAGTTTTCAGAAAAATACCACAAATTCACCCTAAGATAATTTTGATATGAAAAATTCAAAAATTAATTATATTTTACCAATTTAATAACATATAATTTTCATTAATTAAATTAAAATTAATTCCCGTTGTCGAAACCAAAAAGCGTATCTTTAAGAAATAATAACTTTCAAAAGATTGACACTTATCTATGTCCCATTTCAAAGTGAAATTAATTACAATGACCAGAATTTGATTAAATGGTAAAAATATAATCTAATTATACTTCCAAATGAATAAAATATATAATTAAACACTATAAATTATTTTGATTAAAAAATTTGATTTCAGTTAAAATATAGTATTTTTCACAATTCACCGTAATATGAATGTTATTAGAAAAACACCAAAAATTTATTGAAACTAAATTATTATGTCCCGATTCTAAATAAGATGTTTATTTTGTCAAATTGAATATATAAAAGTTTCAAATACTGGATTTTAAAAGGGTTCACCATTAAAAGGCGGTAAAATTGCATTGTTTTAAAAATTATTATTTTATCTGAAAAATTCAATTTGTTCTTAAATTATGTCTAAGAAAATCATAATATGGATTCTAAATTTATAAAGATTATATAAAGTTCAAAAATTTAGTTAATTCTATTCATATTCTCTTTTTAACAGCAAGTTTGGTAAGTCATGGAGCGCTTGAACTCGTTGTCGCGTGTAGTACAAGTTATTGAATTATTTTGAAGAAATAACGTACTATGAAATCTTGGTGTGTTACATTCTTCCCTCATTTAATAAATTGCGTCCTTACAATTTGAAATCTTCCTTAAAAAATAAAAGGTTGAAAATTGAAAATACCGCTGTGGGAAAACCCAAATAAAAAAATTGGGTTAATAAAATTTTGTCTTAATAAGAGGAAAAGGGAAATGAAAGGGTCACCACCATAATATGATCTCGATTAGGAGAAAATTGGTGAAAATTAGAGACAAATAATTGGATGAGAAACATAAATATTTATATGGAGTGATTGAGGTCATCAGTCACAAACAAATGTAAAATTGAGGGCCTCAAATCCATCAATCTATGATGATTTAAAATACCATCGGTTCAAAAAAATATAAGGTATTAAGAGAACACATTTTTTGGTTTTAAGATACCTTCCATAAAGCTTAAGAACTATTTTATCCATATTATAAGAGGAATATACATATATATATATATACTTGAAAAAATGGAGTTTCATCCTTCAATAAATTCCTACAACAAATTGATCTTTCACTCCAAATGATTTCAAGAAAACATTCTATTTATCCTAATCTTATAGGGTTCCAAAAATAATGAATTTATAATTTACATATCAGAACTTTCAAAAAAAATAAACTAAATTATACAATCCAGGACGTCACATAGGCCAGTGGTAGGTGATGCACCCTTATCACCCTTCAGTTGTGGGTATAAGTCTCACGGCCTTGCCGGATGCAACTGGTTGTCGCCCGACCTCTGGTTTGTCCTTTTCATGACAATCCAAATGTAACCTTAACAATAGTATCCAATTTCAAACTTAATCCATTCCAACCATTAGGCTTATCCAAAATACTTCTATCCAAACTCACATACCAAAATTTATAAGGAAGTTAAACACAATGAAGATCTTTTTCGCCACGAAATAACATGTGAACACGTTCATCATATATTGTTTTTTAAGCATGGTAACACCCTGAATTACCATAAAACCCTATTTATTACATTCGTGCTCCATTATTATTTATATAATTCTGGATATATTCCTTATATCCAATTTTTTTTAATATTCCAACAATGATGAAATAAACAAACTATTAATCAGTTCCAAGGAAGTCAAGAATATCAAATATAATTTATCCAAATCAACCATATCTTATTACAAAATTACTACCTCATTATCAGGACAATATTAAGGATTACCTTTCCTTCAACCATTTATTTCTGAAAAAGTGTAGCTCACTATTAATTCACTTTTCTTAGAATCGTATAATCTCAAATCCTCAATAAAATAGTACTCCAGTACAATCATTATTTATCTCTATAATTCATGTAACCATTATATTTTTGATACAACACTCAAATGAAATAATTCTATAATAAAAACATAATGAGATTAGTCATTCCTCTTTATCTAAGGTAGTATCATAACATAATTATTATCCAATAGAATCATTTGTGGTATACTCTGACGACTGTGACATTGATTCGCGTATTGTCCCAACGCCTTGAAGATGAAGAATATTACATTTGAAACATTTTTCCTGCCCTTGCAATCATATACATGGTTTCCTTTTTCTCCACACTTATAACAAACTCCCATTCCCTTCAAGAATTTATCAAGGTGATTCTTTCCACATTTATCACATATGAGAAAATCCTTCTTTCCCCTCTTCACTTTATCCATCTTTCTTTCTACCATCCTTTTCTTATCTTGCTTCCCTTCAAAGCCATAGGACTCAGAGAATTCTTTACTTATCTTATTAAAACATGATATTTTTTAATCATATTTTAAGAATACATGGGAGACTATTTCCCTTCAAAATATTTTCTTAATACCATGAATAGCATGATCCTTATTACTCTTTGGATAATACGTATTGCCGGAGTTCTCATTCCTTCTACTGGGCTCCATTTCTATACAATGGCATACACTAGGCCAGTTTACGAATCATAATGAATAATTCCATCTTTATGAAATACCTTATATAAATTGAACAGTTTATGGATATAATCCATAATCAAAAAAATATTTTTTTGAGGAGGTATATACTCACGAATCCTTCATAATGATTTTTAAGGAAAATGATAATTATCATAAGCATATCCCCCAGGAGTGTTGCAACCCAGAGTGAAGCAGTACCCATTGTCGTGCACCAGTTCCCATTCGAGTATAGCTCAAAACAGTGTTTTGGTGTTTTACCCCAAAGTATATCTTTCCCAGAGCCCCCTCTACCCGCTCATATCTAGATAGGGATTTATTTGTTTGGAAAACTCAAAATATCTATACATTACCAAAATTCAAGGATGTTCTTTTATACTAATCCTCGAAGTCTATCTTAGGAAAATGTGATCTAATCAGAGTTTATCTAAATATAGTTTCCAAATATATTGCTAAACTTCCTCTGATACCAATTGTAACGCCTCGACCCTAGATTCCCAGAGTCGGTGCATTATTTTAATAAATTGGCATGATTACAAGGAATCAAGTCCCGAAATACCGATCAGTTTAGTATCCTTGGAAAATAGATTACATACAAGAACGTTACATTACACTTTCAAACATACAACCCCAAAAAATAATCCTTTGATAATTCTATTTTTCCTTTAGCTTAACCCTATATCTCAAACATAAAACACTTCATGGGATCTTAGGAAAATAAAACATAATAAAGGGGTGAGATTAGATGCTCATTAATGGTAAATAATTTAGCGGAAGCTATAAACTTTTGAGGCAAGATGTGTTAAGAAAATAATAGCCTTTTAAACCTAAACCTTAACATAATATGTCAAAAATAAATCAAAAATTACCATATAAACATGAACATGGATATTTTACTAGTAGAATAATCACATTTAATAACAAATTTCATAATGAGGTAATGTATAGTACCTGACTTTAATTTCTGTGTCAAGGCCTCATTCTAGGACCTAGGGGATAACGGTAACCGGACCCCAACCTAGAGAGCCTCTATAACCGGACTCCAACCTAGAGAGCCCCTGTAACCGGACTCCATCCCGGAGGGTCTTTTGTAATGGGTCCCCAACTCGGAGGGCTTACTTTTACTGGTCCCCAACCCTGAACATACTAGTCTAACACATTAATCTTAAGAAGATGTCGAAATATAACATAAACATTCGTATTAAAACTACCATAGAAAATGTAAATACTTTAACCATAAACCATGAATTTCATAAAAATAACTCATCTATAGTCAAACATATCACAAAACCATAAATAAAATATGAAATATTTGTATCATAATAAATCAACTTCAAACAAGTGTAAAATTTATCAAAGAATATTGACGTAGATGAAATCAAAACTATTTGAGAGAAATATCTCTTTCAATTATGAGAAAATTTAAGAGTCACATAATTATAAAATAAAACATTTATTTAGAAAATATTCATATAATTTTGTAAGGTAATCTTCGGCGATGTTATAATGGTGGAAAATAGCCACACCCGTCGTATATGTAAAAAAACATTCTTACCTTAATTTTGTCAAAAAGGTCATAAATCACCTTGCTTGGAAAACGACGGAAAGATTCCCTCCCAAAAATATAAGGTCAAATAAGGGAATAAATTACTTTAAAAATTTTTCTAGTAAATAGTAAAAATGTTTTGAAATAAATTTTTTAAGAAGACACATATGTGGATGATAAGGAGGTCCTAGTAGATAATTACGTATAAACAACCTCTGATAATGAAGAGATTGTAGAATTAACCTTTACCTTGTACATTTCCTTGGTCGAGGGTACGTTAACCTCTTATATAATAGATAAATCATTTTAATCAAATTATAAAAGAACCATATACATAATTATGATATCATATAAGATCTTCTAATAATGATTTTAATGGTATTTTAGTATTATTATTGTTTCGGGTGTTAAATGATTCATTTTCCTTTATATTATTTGTTACGTGAGTCATGTTTGTTATGGATGAGATGTTTCTTATTCATATAAAAAATGATATAAAGTCTTTAAACATTATTTTTAATCATCAAATGGAAATTAGTCTTGAATGGTTACGATGGGGAATGAATCTCATTGCGTTCGTCAAGACGATAATCTATACGTACGCACGAGTGACAATATCATTCATTTGATATTAAAATCATATATAATTGGATGGTATATAATATATACATAAAAAGTATCATGTTATATTTATTATTTATATATAATATACATCATTATTATACCCATCCAAATAATAATGTATTGAATAACAACTACACCACGACGTGGGGATGGTAAGACGTACGCACGCACGTATGGTGACATGTCATCAAAAGATAAATAGAATAATTAATATGGTTGTAAAATATTTATAATAACATCACAGTATATATAAGATATTGGAGTTATTATTTTAGAATAGAAACAACAAGGAAAGAAGAAGTGGATGGAGAAAAGAACTTGAAAGAGGTGAAGAAATATTTACCTCTTCTTCAGGTTCTTCCTATTGATTTGATCAAAAAGGGCTCTTTAGGTTGGATTTATGAGTAAAGGGCCTCTTGGATGAATGGAGGAAATTTGATAAGATATTTTAGCAGGGTTCAGCCGAGCCAAATGGCATTGAAGATTTGAATTTGAGAGAATGGGGTGTTCCCTTTTATAAGAGGGGTGAGGGGCACCATAAGAAAAGATTGGAATATTATTTTATAATAAAATCATATTAAGTTTATAATGGCTCAAAATTTATATATTTATAATATAAAGTTGTTATAGGTGTAAAACATCTCAACCAATAGGTCTTAGACAATATTAGGTTACCATTTTAACCTTATCATTTAGATTCAACTCTAAGTTAAACAATTTGACATTTACCGTGTCTTTTGGTATTCTTACTCTATATGGTTAATAAACATACTATAAACATCCAAGAGAACCTAAAGTGGTTTATTAATGACATATATAATATTATTTAATCGCTTTGGCCGAACCTTATATTTTTAAAAATATTATATCAACCAATAATATAGTATTTTTTAATAATTAATTTATGTCAATTTGGACACTATCTGGTATTTTTTTTGTGAAAGTCATAGCAACCTTATCAATTCAAACAAAATTATATAATCAACCCTAACATATCATATTAACATAAAAAATTAGTGTAATTCAAAAAAATTCTCAAATTACCTTTATTTGGATATTTATAATATTAATTATTATAATCATTGATTAATATGGTAATTACTGAATCATCATTATATCATAAATAAATTAAATTATTTAATGTCTAAAAATTATAAATAAAACAAAATTATTTAGGAAATCATTTTATATTTCTTATTAATATTTATAGTGGAATTTATCTTACTTATTACCCAATATTAAAATGTTTTAGTTTTAAAAATTTGAATTTGACAATTTTAACTCTTCTTTAAATTAAATAATAATAAATTCCCTAATATAATCCATGTGGACCTAGAGGTTCATATTTTATTCCTAAGGTTGTTATCGGTCAAATTACCCTTATCCAATAAAATTAGGTCATGTGTTAAGGTAATTATAATATCAATTTTACCATTAATTACCCTATTTACTTTTAATTATGGTAAATAAAAGTCAAAAGTTACTATTCACCAAAATTTATTTTCATCTTATTAAAAAATTTTACTTACTTAGGTTAAGCATGTCTCTCGATCTTTTTAAATTCATCTCTCAGAAGCGGTAAAATTATGTTTTATACAAAATTTCAAATGCTCCTAGAAGGTGGGTAAAAAGACGGTAAAAAGTTCAATAAAATTTTATACATCCAATTTTATTATAAAAAATACTCCTATAAATTACATTGAAAAAATATTTTTATTATGTATCTCTTTTGACAGAAAATAAATTTAAATAAAATATTTAATTAGTTAAATAAAAAGTGGGTTTTAAACAATAACGCAGTTTTTTCACTATTCATCAAAAATTGATTTTTTTTAGAAGAATACCAAAAAATAATCCTAAGATAATTTTGATATTCCAAATTAAAAAATGAATTCTATTTTACCAATTTAAAAACATATAATTTTCATTAATTAATTAAAAATTAATTCCCGGTGTCAAAAACAAAAAGCGTATTTTTAAGAAATAATAACCATCAAAAGATTGACACTTGTTTATGTCTAATTTCATAGTGAAATTACTTATAATGACCAGAATTGGATTAAATGGTAAAGATAAAATCTAATTATACTTACAAAACATTAAAATTTATAATTAAATACTATAAATTAATTTGATTAAAAAAGTTGTTTTCAGATAAAATATAGTAATTTTCACTATTCACCCTAATATGAAAGTTATCCGAAAAACACCAAATATTTATTGAAACTAAATTCCTATATCCTTATTCTAAAGAAGAATTATTTTTTTCAAATCGAATATATTAATGTTTCAGATAATGGATTTAAAAAGGGTTCTCTATTAAAGGTGGTAAAATTGCATTTTTTTAAAAATACTTCTTTTATCTGAAAAAAATGAATTTGTTCTTACATTATGTCTAAGAAACTCATAATATGGATTCAAAAATTATAAGGATTATATAAAGTTCAAAAATAATTTAGAACTATTCATAACCGCTTTTGAACGGTTAGTTTGGTAAGTCGTAGTGTGCTTGAACTCGATGTTACCTGTAGTGCAAGTTATTGAATTACATTGAAGAAATAATTTTATATGAAATCTAGGGGTGTTACACTACACACTTATTGACTGAGAAGTTTTTGATGTTTTAAGAAAAAAGACTTCATCTGAACATTTAATCCTATATAATAAACAACATGAAAAGAAATGGAAGTGTTAGAATCACCCATATCAAACATATACTTCTTACAGTACAATTCAAGATAATAGTACCGGAAACTATTAAAGGACCAAATTGATACCTCAAGATCATATATTTAAAACCATTCAATTTATTACTCATACTTCCTTGATCCTCACATCCTTATTGAAATTAAATTTCTTGATGAGTAATGGTGTTCATAAAATTACCCTGGCTTCCTCAGTTATGAGGATTAGAGTTAATATGGTGAGGTATTATATTTGATGTATTAGATGTTTGAGTTACACAAGATACCTCACTAGCACCAGATATTGGAAAACTATTGTAAAAATTCTAGTAATGTTCCATCAGATTGTAGTTATGAAAAAATCGAGGTGGTTATATATTACCTTACTTTCTATGAGGGAATGACCCAAATTGGAAATTACTTGAATTTATATTGGGTCTTGGAGGAAAGTTTATCGACTCAGTAGTTCAAGAATAAGGTGTGACAACTCCTTGAGAATAGGTTTCCCTCTTCTACTTATACCCAACATTATAGTTTCCATATACTCATATAGAGATAAAAATAATTTCTTCGACATGATAACCCAAATGATCTATTTACACCATAGTCACCCTATTGAAAATCTTAGTATAATCATTATTACAGTGTATAACTATGTTATAGTGAATCTAAAGTTAAATACCTGATTAAATGATGCGTGTGTTCGATGATTTACTTTAAGCTACATATAGATTTAAACAAAATAAGTTCATAAACATAAGTTCATACTCAATTTATGATAGGTTATTTTGTTAAATCATGAATAAATCTATTTTTCTGGCTATCTTGAAGGTGTGTGGTTATAATTTTGTTTTGAAAAATTTAGTGATGTCCTCCCATGAAAAATCATGGGAGGAGTCTCACTTGGACCTCTAAATTTCACCATTTTCATGAAAAATATTCTATTATATACTCCCATAGCTTGAAAATTATCTTAGATGATGTACCAAGGAAATAAAAGATTTGATTCCTTTAATTTATCCAATTTTCCTCTTTTTTATACTCTAAATCCCGCTAAAATCTTGGTGGATTATATTTCTAAATCTATATGGATTGATTCACTTATTTGGGTTCATCATTTCAAGTTCCCTTACTAATGGATTGAAAATACTGAATGAATCTTGGGAGAAGTTGTTAGTTCACTTGTGTCTTATGTGTGACCATATATTCCATGTCCTATTATTACTCATTTCTATGACATCTACCCAATGTAATTCTCTATTACTAGGAAAAACACTATTCAATCATTACTCACTAGAAACTAAAGGCTTAGAAAGTTCTAAATCCCCATAAGAAATAAGAAATGTAACCATTTGTTTCAAAATCATATCATTGAAACCATTTTCCATAATCCAGAAAATTAAAATGAACAATTCGATCCCATTTGGAAGTCTCACTAAAAATACATGATATATGACAATCATCATCTATGCCCATGGTGATGGGATGAAAACACACCTAGAAGTGTCTAAGATATTTTTTGTATCCAAACCACCCAGGTAACCAAAAATTATGAATAAAAAGGATAGAAATATATTTTCAAGATACACATATCTGTTTATTACATTCCCATCACCTTGCTACCATACCAACAGTAAAATAGACCGAACAAGACTAATATCATCTCTAACACATATCCCATCACCAATTTCCCTAAGAAGAGGTAGAGTTTCACTGATCTCTGGTTACATCTCCACAATACCAAAGGATGATATTAAATACCTAAAGATTAATTGAAAGGTACTGGTGATTTTTATAAAAGAGAAAAACAACCAAATGAAACATAATGAAAAAATATCCAACTATATGATGAATGGGAAATAATAATAAAAAAAATAGAAACCAAATACCAAAAAATGATAATAGCAGATAAAATGAAACAAAGGGTAATAAAATATACTTAAATACATCTAAATAGAGTAACACCAATATGGAATTTCTACAACAACACCAAGATAGATCACCAAATTATGGACCACAAATGAGAATAATGAGCAATGATACAACACTAAAAAAATGAGACAACTTTCATTTTACTGTATCTCATTGTAAAATATTTTCAAATGCACCAATGTGACCAAGCATTAGGTGAGTATAAACTCCAAATAAATTGCTAATATACTTCCCAAAACATGATTCTAGGACAAGAACAAGTCATCAAATTTTATATAAATTGGATGAAAAGTAGTAAAATAGTTTTTATCAAAACCATAAAAAAGATCCTTTTATGAAAAAATTAAAACAATTATTTCATGTATTTCTTACCACCTATAACAATCAATAAATTTACACACCCACTAACACACACACATATATGAAACCCTGGAAATCCCTATACTCATGAGTTGTGAGTCACCCTTTCACAAAGAAATCTCTTGGTGAAACCTATCTATATGGAAATTTACACCATTACTACATCCCAAATGTATATGAACACACACCTCATTTTATTCTAAGTTCTCATATCTAATTTTATAACACAAACCATTTCTTTTGATAATAAATTTTATCTAATAATTTTATTAAACACCTTATTAGAACCATTTCAAATCCATGTATTTTGATACTAAAACCACGATAATTTTACAATAACATCATGAAGAAAAGAATTAAAAAACTATGAAATTAAGTTATAGAATGAGTATAATGGGAGATAATCTACAAACATCTCAAATTATGATAAAAATAAATAAAGACATTATGAACTCCAAGATTCAGGCCTAAAAAACCTTCCCCTGAATAAATCCACTAAGATCACATCAGGATCCACAACATAGAACATAGTTCTATTCATTGGGGAATATATATGAGGATTCATGTGAGATAAGATGAGTGTATATAAATAGAATGATAGAAAATACGAAATTTTCATTGGTTCAAGATCACCAACACACTTTGATTAATAAAAATTTTATTTTATATCAAAATGAATCACCTTTGACATATCGGGAGGAGAAAGTGTTTGAGATACTGAGAGAATAGTATAATAATTAGTGTCTCATGGACATAATCAGAATTAAACAAAAATTTACAAGAATTAACTATACATCACAATGTCAGGTCCTAAAAATTTCTAAACCACGCACCAACCATGAATGTTCTATTTCATAAGATCCCGAGAGCCACATAGTTTGTCATGCATGGTTTGGAAATCTATGTACAGACTTGTTACCCCTATATCAAAAATAATATGGTTTCTCCTGGCATGAACATGTGTTCAAAAAACTATTCACCAAACATGTACCTACCATGTGACTCTAAACATCACCTATCACAATTTCATAGTAATGGTTCATGGTTTCCCCTAACAGTTTTGAAACTATGAACACCGTAAAACAATTCCAAAACACTAAAAATTTATCCAGAAACACTCAAAATTATACCCAAGTATTATATAAGATAAAAATACATAACAAAAGGGTAACATATCTGAAATATGGGGTCTTATAATATGAATTTAATTTATCTATCACTAAACAAAACCCATATTCAGATACTTATTATATTCTAAAGTCCATAAAACCGGACAGACACCACTCTTTTTTATCCCCTCATGTTTGAAAAAACTCTATCATCGTGAGTGATGATGTACCTATTGAGGAATATAAACATTTTATCATCATTAGTTCTTATACAATATGGATTCTTCACTAGGTCATTATGAAAAATCCACAGTATGTTTTTGATGTTATAAAATAGCTACTCCATTATTCCTTGATAAATCACTGTGAAAAAAGTGATTACCTACACTATGAGAGTTAATAGATAAATTTATTAATTAATAATAAATTTAATATGCATAAAAAAATTAATTATTTAATTCATAAATGAAAAAACTAAGTGAATGAAAATTACACATAAAAATGTATTGGTATGGATCCACAATCCAATAGTGATTTGTAACTCCATTGACTCCATGGAGTTCATTGATCGTTATATAAAAATTTCATGAGCCATAATTTTATTAAAATTGAGGTTTCAAGTCTAATAAAATATAAAAATTACTCAAAAGAGGTGTGAAATAAAAAATAATCAAACTACACCATGATAAAAAACAAAGTTGAGATTCCAAAGTCCCACACTCCTAGATTTGGTGATTTATAATCATTGATTTTTTATAAAATATGAAACATTATTATATAAAAAACTACCCAAATTATTTATAATTTTTTAGGAATTAATACATATTAAATTGAAATTATAATGATCAGTATCATAATGGTATATATTTTATTAGGGGAATTATATTGTTTTGTATTCTATGGGTGGATTATTTTGTAAATCAGGTATCTGGATACGTTCTTGAGGATCTGAACATCACTTAAAATATTTAATGGATGTGGTTTGATGATCGGGTATAATCATGGGTGTTAGGGTGTGGTTAAGGGTTCTTCTAAAGTGTCCAAGATTCTGGTATTACTAGAAGAATACTATTAATGGCATGACCATATAACATGACATCAATTTGGGCCATTTGTGTGTGTTTCCTCACACTATTTTGATATATGTTTTTATATACTCTTCTCTTTTCACACATTACCATTTATTTTATGTTTTATATTTATCAATTAGTGTTTTAAGATTTTTAATTTCATATGATCATTGTAAAATCATTTTACTTGTTAGATATTTTGTTTAGAACATATAGAGGAAGTTCCGAAATGTGTAAATTGAGTGATCATTTTCTGTTTATCACGAGGTATGTTGTTGGGTGAAAATCTTTATGGGGTTTTAGATAATTTGGTTTAAATTGTATATATTTTTGGTTTTATAAGTTATTCTTTCCCCTAGATTTGGGTCTACTCCTGAATTAGGTCACACCCCATTTTTCATGATTTTGGCTTCATTACGTTTCCTAGTGAGTTCGATGCCCATTATAGAAATTTGGAATATTGGGTTTTTTTAGGTTAATTGATTTAATGATATTTATTGATGATATAGGTTCCTGGGAGTTAAGGTGATTCATGGAAAATCCCAAATAGGGATGTTGATGTTTTGGATTAATTGAAATGGCTTGGATTCTGTTAGGGTTACATGTCATTATTTTATTCTATTGGTTTATTGGTGATATTATATGAATGTTCCCCTTGAATATTATCTACATATATAATTAATATATTTTTTATGTTTACACATGATGTTGGGATGCACTCATTTCATCATAATAGTCAACATTTCAGTTATATATTATTAAAAGGTTTGATGGTGGTTCCATGGTTGAAAATGTTCCAGTGGACACATCTATGGTTTTGTGTGGTGGAGTTCATTGGATTTCAATGATAAATTGGTTTATCTTTAAAATGATAATTTAAAAATATTTTTTTTTGTGATTTAGATTTGAATGTAAATTGGTGACTTATGAAATGAATTTTTAATTGGAATTTCAAAAACGTTATAGGGTATTTTCAGTGAGTTTTGATGGGATTTTGGTTAAGGGACTAGTGCAAGTTAGACAACATGAGATGCCTTTAAAATGGTTTTAAAATAGTATTGTACTAATATTAAAAAGAAATACCTTGGGTCTTGGTTGATCTTGAGTATGTAGGGATTTTTTTGTGTTCTTGATGTGGTCTACCTTGTGTGTGTAGGTATGGGCTAGTGTGCTAAACATTACCCCCTTGTGTGTGTAGGGATGGGCCGATGTGATTTATGAAAAATATATATGATGGTACTCTATTGAGTGACACGGTTAAAATTAATGATTACAAATTCATGATTATGCCATGTTCGTTCAAGTAATGGATCAAGGATTAGATAACACCCCATTCCATGTATTTAGGAATGGAATGGACATCATCACAGTATGACATTATACATTATGTTTTTAGGTAAAGTTTAAAGTCTCAGTTATATTCCCTACCTGAAATCATTGGGCATCAGTTGAGTAAAAGTATGATAAATTTTTTCCCATTTGTCATGGAGATGAAATAGGTTAGGTCAGGTGTCTTGGTTTCCACATAAAGACTTAACTTATATAATTTCATGTTCATATTGTGTTATGATTCTATATAGATATTTATAGTGGAAAAAATACATCTTTTTAGAAATATTTCATGAACATTAATTTTATTATTGTATTAGTCAAAATTGTCAAGGCAGAATATTTTGAAATTGTTCACTCATTATGTAAGTATACACTCATATTATGTTTATTGATGTGTAGTTATTTTTTATATGATAAAATTAACACCTAATATCATTATTTCTAGATAATTATTATTAAGTATCAAGATGAAATATCAAATGACATGATGTTTTCTGTAATGATGTTCACAAAGAAGGGTAAGCGATTAATTTATTACAGTATTCATAGCTTAAGGTTTTGTATAATTTATTTGGATGAAGACTAGAAAACTCAAAATATTGGTGTATTTACACTTATAGAGTTGAAAATATACAGAAATGGGATTGATATAATTGAATTAAACTATCATATATAGTTTTCAGTTTTCAAATTAAAATGATTGTGGGTCATCATTTATTGGTATATAATTAATGATTTTTTATATTTTAATTTTATCATTTTATATTTCTTGATACATATCAGTGATCATACATAGCATGATCGATTTATATTGGATTCAAAATAAAATAAGTTTTATTATATGGATGATAAAATACATGAATGATAGGGTGTTTTTTTTACAATTGAAGTAGACAGAGTTATATGATTTGGGTGATAGAGATCATTTGGTATATTGTGATAGTGAAACTCATCAACCACAAAACATAGAACAATTTTTTCCTCATAACATATAAATAGTAAAACTTGCAAGAGGGGATGAAAATGAAGGAATCATCAAAATTGAGGTTGATAACAATGAAGATAATGAAGATGAAAATAATTAAATGTAAAAGAGGGGAATAAAAATATATTACAATTTCTCATTGATTATTGTTCCATACATATATATTTTCCTTCAAGTTTATCTTTTTTTAATTATTTATGTTTTTTAATTTTACTCATTTAAAATACCTGAAACATTTTAATTATTGAAATTATGAGAATAAAAACATTTTTAGATCCTCACTGATTAGCACCTCATAGAATACCACCAATATAGTAATCTTTAGTTTATGTGAGTTGTTCCCCCCTAAAATAGACTACTAGAGATCCAGTCATATAACTATATGTCATTTTTCCATTAGCCTAATTCACCTAAAATGATAGAGCAGTTGGTCACCCCTATATATAGGGGATATTGGTGAGTTTTGATTAATATTATTCATTTCATTTTAAAAAATCTATATATTTTATTAATTGATTATTTAGTTTTACAAATTGATAATTAAAACCATAGAAGGGATAAAAATATGAACATGACAGATGTATGGGACCTAAAGGACATCAAGACTATCATTCCATTTAATGATTTTAGGGTGCCTACCTATGATGCTACTAGAATGTTTGGTCAGATACATGGGATACTTTCTTACAAGATAGTGAGATTTCCCATTAATTATAAATATATGAGGTATATTCCTATAGCGTGAAAAAATTTGGACATTTACACTCAAGTAAAGGTAATATTTATTTCAAAATTCTTGATAAATTATTTAAAATGTATTAGTAAAATATAGTAATATAATTATAAAGTTACATATTTTTTTTATTTCTAGATATATTTTTTTCATTTTGATTTCCATGAATATTTTTCATTCTCATGTACATAAAATAATACGTTCACGAAATAGAGAGATTTTAAATAGACATTATGGAACGAGTTTAATGGAAAAACACTGAGCTCACGATAGATTTATAAGAAATTTTTGTACGGAATTTATCATGAGAAATGGGATATCATTATTGATATTAACAGATATTCATGTCATTAAGCAATTATAAATTTTACAGTATCTTAATAACATAAACACTATATAATTATAATTTTTGTTACTGTTTCAATTTTTTTAGGAAATATCTAAAAAATATTATGAACCGTGAGAATAAAGTCATTCCTAGCATATCTGGGTCTCAATGTTTTTTGAGATAAAGAAAAATTTTGTTGTTTTTTATATTCATTATTATTTATTTCATTTTATTATAGTTCTTCTTTTTTTATAACTTTTTTATATTTTTTATAAATGAAAATGAATTTGGTCACTCTTTTAGAGAAATAGAGACATGGTTTAATGTGAATTGGAACCCCTATGGAAACTTTTTAAATGATCCTACCAATGAATTTTAAGTAAGTAATTTTAATTTCCATTTAATGTAACTTCATTATTATAAAATCATAATAATGAAAAATATATAATAACAAGTAACATTCCATAAACCCAATTAAAGGGGGTATCTATATAGATAAAAAATTGTGAATTTGGCGTCATTATATATATCTAGGTGGCCAAAATTTATTGGGTTAATGGTTTTTTTATTATAATGATATATTTTTCGTTATTAAATTTTTATAGTACTTAAGTAAAAATAAATATTACCAAAAAAATTGTTTATTAGAAAACATTATGAAGTAAATATATTTTAAACAACCATTGTAAACATTTATGTATTAACAAGTATAAATCAAGAGGTTTGGGATGATAACCCTTCATAATATTCATTGGTTTTCAATAACAATGAAGTTGTAATATTTTTAGTGAATGAGAATCATGGAACTATACGAGGGATGGGATTTGGGCCTACTCCATCATCTTTCTTTGGTAGGGATTTATCATTCAATACTATTACAACCGATTGGTTTTGAGTAGTGTTGTTGATCGAGAATCACAATGATAAATAGAAACATTGAAAGAAAAGGTTCAAGAACCATACTCTTATAAGAAAACATAGGATCCGTGGTGGTTGGAAATGGAAAATGATTTAGTTTATTTATTTCAATAGATGACAAGCATTATCCCCCAGGAAATTTCCATCCCTATAGCTCATCCTATCAAAGTAAATTCAAAATTCCATAGATCATTCAATCATTTTAAAAGAACACATAAATCTTCCTTAAATAAAATAAAATTAAACATTTATATAGAGGACATAAATTTTGAGTCATAAATGTGACATCTTCTACTAGATTGATGTGTGGTTGATTCATATACTTCAATAATGAATTATATATAGTTATCCGTATGGTTAGAAATAATCTAAGCCTATTTTCTAGGTTTTTACTCAGTAAACACTTCTTAAAGGTACATAATCATTTAAAAACAAGTGTCATAGGGGTAATAACTATTAAAATGATGTCAGATTGCCCATAAATCAGGGTTCTAATACCATAGATTGAATTTTGAAATTTAAGAAGTAACATCACATCATTCTGGTCTAGAGTTATTTCAGGACAGAAGTAAATGGTGTTTAGTGTTTTAAAACACTAAAATGTTTTCGTAAAGGTAAAATGAATAGAAAATGACCTCATATTAATGTGAAATCCCTAGAAAAACAAATTTTTATTCCTTTTGATATGCGATCAAAGATAACATGTCAATATTGTGTGATGTGTTTTGAGAATGACTCAGTAAACACTTCTTAATGTGTACAAAACCCATTAAAAACATGTGTAGAGGGGGTCAAAAAATAGGAAAATGATGTCATATTTCAATTAAATCAATGGAAAAGGCCCTAGATTGATTCTGAAATTTTGGAATGGATAGTACATCATTTCGAGTTACGGTTATCTCAGGATGGCTGTAAAAGCCTTTTTAGTGTTTTAAAACACTAAAATGGTCATGTAACTGTGTAAAATCTAAAAAAGACCATATATTGAAGAAAAATAATTAGAAAACCACCATTGAGTTATTTTTTATGTGAATTTTTAGAAAACGTGACAATCTGATGTGCATTGTGGTCATAATGTCTTGGTAAATAGTTCATAAAGGGTATCAATGCATTTAAAAACAACTTACAGTAGTCAAAACCAAGAACATGACCTTGGGTTTTCCTAAAATATTGGAGATATGAATGTAGAATTATTTTTGAAATATAAGAATCGATATAATATCATTCAGAGTTATAGTTTTCATAGGATGACCATAAAATAATTTCTGGTGTTTTGAAAAAATATAATTTGGGTGGAAAGGTGAAAAATAGAGAAAAAGAGATAGATTGATACCGAATCATAAGAAACCAAATATTGAGTTATTTTTTACATAGAGGTGATGAAGAAACATCAATCCGACATGTAGTGTGGTTAGAATGACTTGGTAAACACTTCTTAAAGGGTACCAAAGACTTTGAAAACAAGTGACAGAGGGGGGGGGGGATCTAGGGAAACAATGTAAAATTATCAAAAATTTAAAGGACAATTTTAAAATGTGGGAATTTAAGGAATATGATTTTGAGTTACAGTTTTATCGGGATCGCTCAAAACATGTTTGTTAGTGTTTAAAACACTAAAACATGTATTGAAAGGATAGTACCGCAACAAAAATTCTCATATTTACCTGAAATCATGGGAAATAGTCTATGGGTTATTTTTAATGTGTATTTATAAACAAAACGTCAATACGATGTGTAGTGTGGTTGGAATGACTTGATTAACACTTCATAAAGGTTAACAAGGCCTTTAATAAAATGTTTTGGGGGGTCAAAACTAGTAAAACACATTGTATTTCCTAGAAATTATTGAAAAACAATCATTTATTATGTTATAAAATGTAGTAACTAACAATAAAACATTCCATGAAATGGTTTTCTTGGGATGAATGTAAATTTTTTTAGTGTTTTTAAGACACTAGAACATATGTAGAATAGTAAATACTATTTAAAAAGTCATAATAATGAATTTAAATCATGGGAAAACTAGATATAAGATATTTTAGAGGTGTAATAGTAGAAAAAACCTCAATCTGACATGTGGTGTGGTTGAAATGACACAGAAAACACTTCTTCAAGGGTACCAAATTCCTTAAAAACATGTGATGGGTGGTTAAAATCAAGAAAAATCTGTTGGAATTCTTGGTAATAAGAGGAAAACAATAATAGATTAAATTTTGATATTTAGGAACCTACAACATGTCATTCTGAGTTACAGTTTAGCTAGGATGGCCATAATATGGCTTTTTTTTAAACACTAAAATGTGCATGGAATGGTCAAAACCATAGACAAAGACATCATATTAACGTAATGTCATGGTAAAACCTCTAATGAGTTATTTTCAATGTGTAAGCACATAAAACACATCAATTTAATGTGTTGTGTGCTGGGAAAGACTCGGTAAGCACTTTTTATTATAAAAAAAGCTTATAAAAACATGTGTCGATGGTCAAAACTAGTAAAAAGACATAATATTTCCATAAAATCATATGTAAACAATTGTGTATTGATTTATCAATTGAAGGTACTGAAAACATGTAATTTAGAGTTATGGTTTTCTTTGGATGAATGTTAATGTGTTTTTGGTGTTTGAAAATAATAGAACTTGCATGGGATGGTCAAAAACTATAGAAAATAAATATATATTGATGTTAAATCATGTTAAAATCATTTATTAGTTATTTTTGATGTTCTGGAATAAACAATAGGTCAATACGATGTGCGGTGTGATCAGAATGACATGGTAACCAATGCTTAAAGGTACAAAATCCTTTAAAAATAAGTATTTTTGCATCAAAACATGTAAAATTATGTCGTATTTACCATTAATAAGGGCAAAAGTAATGTATATTGGATCGAGAAATGTATGAACTTGTGGAAAAACATTCCAAGTTTTGGTTTCCTCAAAATGGCCAAAAATGGATTTTTTTGTTTATAATCACTAAAAAATCAGTGGAATTGTTAGAACCATAGAAAAAAACCTCACATTGACCTGAAATCATGGAAAAATAATCATTGAATTATTTTATACTTGTACACATAGAAAAAACCATAATATGATTTGGGGTGTGGTCACAATGAATTAGTAAATACTTCTTAAAGGTTTAAAAGCCTTAAAAATGTGTCTCTAGGGGGAAAATACAAGAAGTCAATTTTTTTACATATAAATCATATAACAATATCCATATATTGAATTTTTAAATGATGGATCCAAAATAACATCATTATGTTTTATGGTTTGTCTGAGACTGTTGTAAACATGTTTTGTAGTGTTTTAAAACTCTAAATATTTCCTGTAATAGTTAAAACCAAATCAAATGTCCTCATATTGATGTGTAATCATTGCAAAACTACCATTGTGTTAATTTTTAGGTGTAAACGCAGACCACATGCCATTCAGACGTGTAGTGTGATCAGAATGATTCAGTAAACACTTCTTAAAGGTACAAAGCCTTCAAAAATATGCATCAAAAGGTAAAAACCATGACAATGATATTGGATTTCATTAAAAGAATTGGAAAACAAATGTATATTGTGTTTTTGAAATATATGAACCAATGAAACATCATTCTGAGTTACAGTTTTCTAGGGATGACCCTAAAGACGTTTTCTGTGTTTTAAAACACTAAAATACATATGGAACTTTCAAAACCATTGAAAAGATCTCATATTGACCTAGAATCATGGGAAACCCACTATTGAGTTTTTTTACGTGTACACATATACTCCATATCAATTCAACATCTGGTGTGGGCAGAATGACTCGGGAAACACTTCATAATGGTATAAAAGCCTATACAAATTAGTTGGGGGAGGATGTAACTAGGAAAATGATGTCGGATATTCCCCAAAATTATAGGATAGTAGTAATATATTGAATTGTGAAATTTTTGAACTCATGACATGTAATTCCAAGTTATAGTATCCCTGATATGTGTGTAAACTACATTTTTAGTGTTTTAAAACACTAAAAGTTGTGTGAAACGATCAAAACCATAGAGAATGGTGTCAAAATTATGGGGAATCATGGGATAACCACCATTAAGTTATTGTTAATGTGTATTCATAGAAAAAACCATAATGAACTGAACTATTATAAATAAGATTCCTTTTGAAATTTAATTGGATTTCTTTTTATGTTAAATGGTTATAGAAGACATATGTGCTTCATTAGTTTTTATACCATATTTAACGGACCATTAAGAATCATTACCATTCATAATATAGCTGTTGAATAGTGATCACATTATTAGTACAAAGAAGGGTTTTGAACAGATCCAATTGACATAAAAAATGAAGTGATGGCCTCAACATGTAGGATCATACCCCATAAATCCCATTTATCAGAGCTCCTAAGGGAGATAGAATCATTGGTGTTTGACATTTTCCATGCCCAAGCCGAGATCCAACAACATAAGAATGAGTGAAGCACTTTAATATACTAGTTCAAGATCATCATGATCACATC
This sequence comes from Viscum album, assembly GCA_963277665.1. Classification (NCBI taxonomy): domain Eukaryota; kingdom Viridiplantae; phylum Streptophyta; class Magnoliopsida; order Santalales; family Viscaceae; genus Viscum; species Viscum album. Next base: position 489,026,653 of record OY728145.1, read on the forward strand.
CCAAACTATTTACACCGAACCACCCCATGAAATTCCCACCATTGTGCACCTTCCCCTTATGGAAATAACTATTCTATTAAAGGGAAATGTATCAAGACCCTAGAAATATTATTATGTATATTATTTTTATAGAATAATGAATAAATTTTCATCCTATTATTTTTACATTATAAATCATTTTTATATTTATACCATAAAACAAAAAGAGTATTTTGGTATAATATTAAAATTCAAAAAAGGAATTAATTTTGATTAATTGAGAGATTTAGAAATAAATAATGTTTAATAATAATTTATTATTAAATACTTTTTATCAAATATAAATAACCATATAATTTTTATGATTTCAAATATATTTTTATATGTGTTTGAAAACTATTATTGTTAAAAACCCAAACATTTCCCAATAAATTTGGATTTTTATTTTAAGAAGAAAAAAATAAATATATTAATAAAAAAAATTGAATGTTTTTTTAGAATCATAACATCAAAATTATCCAATGGTGAATTGTTCATAATTTTCTGAGATAGTTAAATTTTCAAGTAAAAATTAAATACCGTATATATATACATTGTCTACTATGACATATCAATGACCCAAAAGTGATGTAATAAATATTATTAATAGGATACATGATAAAATCTATGGTTAACATTTAATATAATTTTATTTTTTTTTCATTTGGTTATTTTTTTAAATCCATTATGAATTCTCCAAAACATATATTATATTTTTATGGTTTTAAAATCATTTCTCTAAGAGTATGAAACACCTCCACAAAATCAAAGGTATTATTTTATTATATCTGCACCTTGGACATATAAAATAATGAAGATCAATCCCATTTAGAAGAACCCCTAGGAAAAAACAATGGTAAGATTTGAGGTTTTGGTTATTTTGTTATATAGAGTCCAAACCAAAGTTTGTGAAATAATAAACAAATCCCCACTCACTCTTATATAAACCCACCGGGATCCCATTTCTCTTCACTAAATATCCATTTATAATATCATTAGTATTCCCTCACCACTCTATATTTATCCCATGTTATCTCCATTCTTTCAAGAATACCCTTCCAAAAATTTGGAGTCACTCACAAAAGTATGGGATCCCCCCTTCTCTTCTTTATTTAAGTTTCTTTATTATCTCATGGTGTTAATTTTGAATTCATAATGTTGATATATTAATTTCCAAATCCCTCTTACTAAAATTTTTATTTTAAAATGATGATATATCCCTTCTCTTCCATCTTTATTAATTTATTAGTGACGTCCTTATGCTATCGAAACTTCACCTTGATTTTCCATACCAAAACAATTGCGTAGTGAATACCATTCCCATTGCATATCAAGGGTGTTCACTATTATACACTTATAAATATGTGAAATGAGACTTACGTGTATTTATTCGACACTCCATTATCATTTAATAAAATATGATGTTGAATGAATCCATGTTCTATGATCTATGTGGCACACTTAAGCATGATAATAAAATGAATGTTATAGGTTCACCTAGAATTATATAGCTCTTTATTATAATGGGAAATGTTTAGTCTCAGGATATGTCATTTTAGGGAAAGAAGTGATCCTGATTTTATTATGGTCCTTTTTTCATTGTGATTTATTGGTAGTTATCCATGACCTATATTTATGATGTATTGTTTTAAGTTGTTTCCACGTTTCCCATGTTACCTCTACGATGGACATGCTATATCATTCATTATTATTCATTTGTATTATTATCATTAATTTTATTCCCAATTAAAATGCCTAGCTTCTAACATGTATAAACTTATTCCCTATTTATTCCCTTAGTAAGATTTATATCTCACCCCTTTCTGATGTATGTCCCCTAGTATGTCTTTGCTGTTTTAAAATCCATTGGATTTTAGATGTATATAATGGATGACTTCAATAACGTTGTTGTGTTCCGTGTTCAGTGTCATATGTTATATACCTAATTCAAAAATACATTAAAATAATATATCTTTTGGGTTGTATTAAGTGTAATCATATATAACTAATCATGAATTAATGTTAAGTAAAGTGAAGGACCGTTAAATATTGTTTTAAATGAAATGTTTATTTTAGGGATTATGTTTAGAAAAATCTAGTTAAAGACATAAGGTTAACTGCAATTATAAGAATATATCCCTATGTTTTAGTAAGTATAGAGTATGTGGTTTATTATGAAAATAAATCCCTATCAAGATACTACAATTTGACAAGGTTCTAGACCAGAACTACCAAGTGGTAATAACTCTAGCATGGTGCATCGGGCCAGAGTCGGCATAACCTGGTGCAAGACAATGGGGCTTACTACACATCTTGTTTGACAATCGTAGTGGACATGATTTGGTAAACTTATAAGCTCATTATGAACCATTAACAAGGTAATAAAAATCCCTATGAGAGTATATTTTAGGAAATTGATCGTGGATAACATAGATTTAAGCCAAGACATTACTATTTTAAGGAAATACATGTAATGTATAAGTTATCACATTAATTCCATTGGATTCATTTTTTTTGTATTTAATTGTTTGAGAATACTCATATCTAATTTTCCCTTTATTCTAGACAATCACTTGAAATAGGACGAATCGAGTATACAATCATTGTGACCAGAAATGTGATGACTTCCCCCAAAGAGATACCCAACCCAAAGGGAGTGGAAATCAGAAACTTTGTAACAATACTCTCTCTTATCTAACATAGTAACTGAATAGAAACCTGGATCCAAAGAAACATCCAAATCCCCTAATAAAATTCAAGCATAAATGCAGTCTTTCATGTAGGATCAAAATAATGGTGTAGATGCTCAATTATAAGACGAGAGTGAATTGTATGTTTAAAAACATTCATTTTTAACCCTAATGAAAACTATGCTTAAAAAAGTTAAACAAGGTAAATTCCCAAGACCTATTTTAGTTCTACTAAACAATCTTGCTAGGTTCTAGAAATATGGTTCCAGAAATGAATCATAAGTAAAGATAACATGAAAAATATTCTATCTTAAAGAATATAGAATCTTACTTATCAATGTATATGAACGTAAAATAAATTATAAGAAAGTTATAATTTCTTCTTTTATCAAAATGCAGCAGAAATATAATTGAAACAAAACTAGTAACATGTATGAAATCTTTTAACCCAAAGAGTAGGGTATCCAACAACTAGGGATAAATGTCCCTTCATTCATACATTCATGAAATTCTATCTTACGCACACCATGGTTAGCCCTCGATAGGAATATTTGAATCTGTCTTTCTATCTAAACAAGTCCTCGATCTTTAAGGTAGTCGAAAACTCTATCTTCCTATCCCTGTATTTCCTAGAACATTAAGAAATTTATCACCTCTATCTTCCAATCCACAAAATCCCTCAATTGTACACAACAACAATTAGAGTCACATGAAGAAATCTAAATAAGTGTTCAGAATCACACAAATCATGAGTGTCTTTTTTTTCTAGAAATCACTTCAATAACATGTAATCTCTAGAGTGATGGAATAGATATTGATCTCATTCAAATGAGATCATATTTATGGGCTCTTCTCTAACAGTCAACTCCCTCCTCTGACGGTATTATTTTTCCTTGAATCTCATAGGGACCTATACACATGTCACTCAACCAATGGTTAGTTAGAAATAGATTTTATGACATCATTTCATAACAATAACAATTATAAGGAAAAATTATTTACTTAACCAAATATATTTTTCAAAGTCTAAGTGGAAATAGAATTTAGGGTCTAACCTAATAATCATTCGATGTCTACAAGGCATGGACATTCAGATTCTGTTTTACAAAGAATTCATAATTTGAAATCTAATGATTTTGGTGTCTGAATTCCAATGAATTTTGATTCGGAATTCTGGGGAATTCAGATTCTGAATTCTGAGGAATTTAGAGTCTAAATTTATAGGAATTTGGAATCCGAATTTGGAGGAATTTAGAGTATGATTTTCGAGAACTTCAAAGTTTCAATTTAATTAAATTAAGAGTTTGAATTTTTGAGAATTCGGAACATGTATTTCAGAGATTTATAAACCTTAATCTTCAGATAATTTGAAACCTGAATTTCAGAGAATTCGGAACAAGAATTTCCGAGAATTCGGAATCTTTATTTCAGATAATTCTGAACAAAAAAATTAGAGAATTCAGAAAATGAATATTAGACAATTCGGAACATGAATTTCATGAAATTTTGGAATCTGTATTTTAGTGAATTCGAGACCTAAATTTTAGATAATTCGAAACCTGCATTTTAGATAATTCATCACTAGAATTTCATAGAATTTGGAACATTAATTTTAGAAAATTCGGAAAATGAATTTCAGAGAATTCAGAAACTGAATTTCAAAGAATTTGGAACCTGAATTTCAGAGAATTCGGAACCTGAAAACCAAACACTCTATATCCAAGGAATTATAAGATTCCCAGAATTTATATATGAAACCAAATATTGACTTATTAATAAATGATATAGATTTAGAAATGTTATAAAGAGAATAATGGACACAAATGTAAGAATAAAAATGTACTTAGAGAATAGAAATTTTTCTTAGAGAGTGGAAATTTTCTTTAGAGAATAATGCGGAGGTAAAATATAATTTGCCTAAAAATAATGTTTTTGTGATTTTTAAAACATAGAGGAATGGAAAATCTATAAATAATCCTTATTGAATCAACAATCTCCCCTTTTTGGAAAGCACAAACATCCTTACAAAAATAATATAAGATCTATGATTTTTTGCTTTATAAACTTAAAAGAAAGATTAATCTCCCTTTACATATATATCATGGTGAATACGAATAACCCCCCACTTAGGTTTTTAAATCCATAAGGATTTTATTCTTGAAATTTATAAATATATTTTTCTTTTACTTGAAATGGAAAATCTTTTTTGAGAAAACTATTCCTTATATGGACTTCCCCTTACTCAGGTAATTCTCAACTTTACATAGTATTCTTTTTTCTCATTCCTTTTGCACCTTTTGTGATTATCAAAAAGGAATAATGGGAATGAAAAAAATAACAATAATGATCCTAAAATATTTTTACAATACAAAAAATAATAATAACAACCAAAATTTAATTACGATTGAAAGAATTTGTTCAAGGAAGAAAATACAACAAAAAATCAGAGTTAATTGAAAAAACTCATCCTTATTTTTTCATCGGTATAATATTTTTGACAACAGTCTTTAGCTTTTCAAGATCCTTATGATCCTCTTAAAAAAACTTGAGATGATGATCCTGATCCTCAATTTTATTCTCAATATCTTTGACCTTTTCTTCCCAAGCCTTGAGAATTTCTGCGAGAGATTTCAAATATCTTCTTGCTTACTAAGTTTCTCATTGACCTCGATTCTGAGATCTTTTTCCCTCATTAGATTCAAAGAATCTGAATTATGTTTCCCATTCAGATATGTGTTTTCTTACTTCTGAGCTATTTATTCAAGATTGAGCTTCTCTATGAAACTTTTAGTAATCTTTTTGAACTTGTTATATTCGGTATAAAAAGAATCATTGAAATTATCTTGAATGTCAACAAATATTCTCATCTCTTTAATTGTATTCTTAGTCCACTTTGTAATTTCCTTACACGACCTCCTGTGTGCATCATACCTAATATAGAATGATTTTAAATTGGCCTCAAGTTCGAATTTTTTACATAAGCATTGATATATAATCGAATTTTTGATTAAAAAAATGTTGAATCATCTGAATCCTTGAGTCAATAGTTGGAAACAAAGGAATTGTTTTGACCAATTTCATCAGGGATTGAACTACAAAATCCGGACACATGGAAGAGGATTCTGAATCAGATTCGTTGGTTGATGAGGATTCACTCTCTACCTCAATAGCCTTTCATTTAGATGATCCACCAACATCTTTCATAGCCACCAGGGCCTTCTAAGGTGTATCAACTAAAACCTGATTTCCATTATCTGATCTCAGAATGATCTCAGTATCCCTTGGTGATTTATGTTCACTATATGATATTTCAACTATCTTGTCTTCCCCAACCTTTTTCTTTTCATCATATACCACTTGATCCTCCAGTTGAATAAAATCATGATTTATACATTCATCTTTCGAAGGATTGTTTAATTCTTCCTGACCATCATCATCTTTTACTTGGGTAGAAATTTTAGATGATTCGTCCTGGGAAGTCCAGATTGATAATTTCATAGAAGGAATATCCTTCTCTTGATATTCTTCAACTTTCCATATCATATCACCTGTATCATCGCTACCTTACTCTTATTCACCTTCAACTTCCTCTTCCTGCACAATTTCTTCTGCTTCATCAGGTTCTAGAATGATCATCTTCTTTCACAGAGTCTCTATAGATACTGGTTTGTTGCAAAAAGTTTCTGGTACCTGAAGCTGCTCAGAAGCTTTCTCAGTATCCCTGAGAGGAGATTGAAAAATCTCAACTATAGACATTTTCTTATGTTGTGTCTTCTATTTTTGTTGCATCTCAAATTTTTCAGTAGCCTTAATTTTTAATGCTTTTGCCTTAGCATGGCCCAAGCCAAAACTAGGATCTCTTTCCTTATTGTTCTTCTTATCTTCTCCCCACTTAGAAAAAACATCGTCCAAATAGGTCTTTTTCTTCTTATATTTTTGTGGTTCTGATTGGGTTTCTGATACTATAGGAATTGTTTCCTTGGCTTATGGTTCCTTTCGCTTTCTCTTGTTTCCACCCTTCTTAGAAGTCTCACCTACTTCTAGATTTTTGGACAAGGCTTCAATATTAATTTCAGAAACGTTATAAAATTCTCCTTATTTTTCATTGAAACCAACCTTCATCCTACTCAATGTATCATCACTAAGCGACATGGCTTTGAAAGATATTTTCGTTGAACTACAAGGGATTTTGAATGATTCTTGGAATAAGATAATGATATTTGATAATAATGCTTGATACATAATGATATGCGACATGAGGGTTATATTTTTTATATTTGCAATTATTATCAAGATATACTCCACTATGTTTATGTTTCTCAGGTTGACCAAAAAATACAAGACATAGATTTCACTTTTTTATGGAGTCATTGTATCATTTTCTTGGAATGAGAAATCCCTAAACCCTTAAACCTAATATTATGAATTTAGTAGAGATATGGTTGATATTTAATGTTTTCACTCTTTTGAGTTTGAGAAACTTTATAGATTTCTCTTTATCCAAAAAAACTACCTGATCAGGTAGTTTGTGGGTGCAAAAAATGGATTATACTTTGTAAGGTATTCCAATGATACTAGCTTGCTTGCTGTATGAAAGAGAATAAGTTTTTCCATAACTTTTTAATGAGAACTTATCTCTCCCAGCTTCATTAAAAAAACTAACAAATTCATAGAAATCAATAAGAAATTCTAGATAAACTGGATCCTGCCCTTTCAGTTTTTCTATGCACAGGCTTTCCCAGCCATTCAACATGATATACTTTGAAATGAGAGATTCATTATTTTCCAGGATCTTCTGATCAACTAATGTTTCTCAGTATATCTTTCATTCAGAAATTTCTTTTTTTTATAACATTCTATATTGCGGGGATTCTTCCAATGACAGTCGGAGTTGATTAGATCAAAAAAAATATAATGACGCATAAGTAAAGATGCAGAGCTTCCACATGTTAGGCTTGAAAACCAATGTGGGACAACCATTAGGGGGTCTTTATATAAGAATTTTAAGCGATGATTCAACTTCAAAGATTGGTCAAACAATTGAAACATGCATGATTTGATCTGACTGTTGAGTTGAAAGACAAAGAAGTATTTTTTTAGGTTCTGATATTTTGAGGTTTTTACGTTAAAACATTAGGATTTAAGGAAGATTGGATTTGAAAAAATTACTTGAAACAAGTGGAAAAAACCAATAAGTAGAAATTGATTATGAAGATTTAAGTAAGGAAACATACTTTCCATATTGCTAGGAATATTATCAGTTATAATGAAAATTATTATTGAAGAACTTTATATTACAAAAAATTACGTTAAAGAAATGAAATTTTTTAAATTAAGAATTTTTAGACTAGGAAAATTTTAACTATGAAAAATTTTGTCTACAAAAGATTTTAGTATGAAAAATTTTGACATAAAGAAACTTTGAATATAAATAATTTTTACTATGAAACATTTTGAATATGAAAAATTTTGACTACAAAAAATTTTGACTATGAAAAAATTTGACTTTAAAATATTTTGACTATGATTTTTTTGGACTACCAAGAAGATGTACCCCCTTTTGAAAAGAAGCTTCTTAATTTAAGGAGATAGGATTCAACAAAAACATAATATTAAAGATTAAATTATGGTTATCATTCATAACTTTTGTTTAATGTATTAAAACCTATAATATGGTAATGATTTTGTTAAAATATTTTGATATTGATCTTGCGCTCTAATAATATAAAGAATGATATCCCCTTTTTCTGTGTGATCCCTATGAAATTGAGGCCTAATATCTATGTGTTTTGCATGATATTGATGTGAATGGTTTTTTCTTAAGGGAATGTCACTAGTGTTATCACACAATATCTGTGTTTTTGGAAAACTCAGGACATAGTCTGTGAGTGTGTGTTGCATCCAGAACACATGGGCACATCAACTTCCAGCTTCTACATATTCAACTTCAGCAGTGTAAAGTGATTCTAAGTGTTGTTTTTTTAGGACAACGAAATTAATGAATAGCCTATGAAATTAAAAGTTCCATATGTACTTTTTATATCCATTCTACATCGACCAAAATTAGCATCCATGTTTTTTCAAAACAAAATCATTTTAGATGTATAAAAGAGTTCTAAATCCATGGTTCCCTTTAAATAGAAAAAATTAATTTAATTTATTTAAAATGGGATTCCTTTGGATTATATTGATATCTAGCACATAATCATACTGAAAACATTACGTCTGGATGACTATCTATTAAGTACAGTAAACTTCTTATCATACCTTTAAATTATGTTTGATCTACTGGTTTCCTAGCTTCATCAAGATCCAAAGAATTTGAGGTACTAATAGGAGTACTTGTACTCTTAGTGTTGCCATATCCATAATTTTTAAGATGATATTTAATATACTTATATAGTGATATATAATTTATTTATGGTTTTTGTGTGATTTGAAAACCTATGTAAAATTTCAACTCACCCTTAATATTCATTTCAAATTCAGATTTCATTAGATTTGAAAATGAATCAGTTAAAGATTGCTGAGTTAAACCAAATATAATGTCATTAACATAAATTTTAAACAATCAAAACATTTTTCTTATCATTCTTTATAAAAATGGTTGGAGCAGCAGTTCCCTTAACATAATTTTTTTAAAAAAATACTATAAGTATATTATACTAGGATCTTGGGGATTGTTTAAGTCCATATAAAGCTTTGGAAAATTTGAAAAACATTTTCAGTATGTTTTTTGCCTTCAAAACGAGGAGGTTGTTCAACATAAACATCCTCTTAATCATATCTAATAAGAAAATCACACATTACATCCATTTGGAAAAGTTTGAAATTAATGAATGCTGCAAAGGAAAGTAAAATACAAATAGATTCATGTCTAGATATTGGAGCATATGTTTCTTTATAGTCTATTCCTTCTTGTTTGTTATAGCCTTTAGAAACTAATATAGCCTTATTTCTTACAATGATTCCATTTTCATAACATTTATTCCTGAAGACCCATTTTAATCTAATTACAGAAGTTTCCTTAGTTATTTCATCTAATGTCTAGACTTTGTTCCATTAGAATTCATTTATATCATCCTACATCACTTTTATCCAATCATCATCACCAAAAGCTTAAACAGTGCTTTTCAGTTCTAATTGGGAATGTAATTCTATATGTTTTAATTAATATCTTAAGGAACTTCTAGTCCTTATAAGTTTATGTACATCACCAATGATACTATCCCTAGGATGATTCTTAAGAAACAACTGATTTGGGTTTTGTAATTCATGTTCATCAACATATGGTTGTTAATCATCTAGGGTAAATTCTTCAGAAATATTTTATTGAACATTTTCCATATCCTAACGATCTTCTATCAAGGGTTGATAATATTTTTTGGAAAAATCATTTGAGGATGTAGGTTGAGGTTTTTTAAAAACAAAAGGAATAGTTTCATCCAATTTAACAACCAGTATTTCTTCAACAATATATGTATATTTATTAAAAACTCTATAATCCTGAGAGGTTGTGGAGTAGTCTAGAAAAACGTTCCTTCATCAGATTTGGTTTCTAATATTTGTAAATTATCTTTAGTATTCAAAATGAATACTTTAGAACCAAATACATTGAATTAGGAAATTCTAGGTTTTCTACCATTCCACAATTATTAAGGGATTTTGTTAAGAAAAGGTCTAATAAAAAACTGATTTATAGTATAATAAGAAGAACTTACAGATTCAACCCAAATGTGTTTAGCTAGAGAATATTCACTCAACATGGTTAAAACCTTTTTTGAGGTGTTCTTGGTGCTGAGAAGTTATGAGTAATGACTTTTTTACTACAAAAAGTATCAAAATCATATTTTCGAAATTATCTTCCATGATCACTATGAATATTTATCAATGAAAGGTTTTTCTCATTTTTAACATGGGATCTAAAAATTTTGAAATAAAAAAATCATTCAGTTTTCTTTTTTAGAAAATAAATTCATGTAAATCTAGTGTAATCATCCACTAAGACAAATACAAAATATTTTCCTCCAATGCTTCCAATTTGTGTTGGAACAAAAAGATCCATATACACTAATTATAATTCATTTGAAGTTTAAGCTTCACTAATTGATTTAAAACTTGATTTATGTTTCTTTCCATATTTACAAGGATAAAAAAACTTTTTAAGAATCAATTATATGCTCTGGTATATCCTTAATAATTCCTTTATTTGATATTTTTAATAGGTTCCTAAGGATATAGTGTCCAAACCATCTATACCATAACCAAGATTTATCTTCCATTACACTATGGAATGGTAGATCTTGGTTTTTAAGGTCTTCTATGTTTAGTGTGTATAAATTCTCCTTATTATGGGAAAAAAGAATAAAATCTTCCTTGGAATTCTATACTAAGAATTAGTTATTTCTAAAATTTGAAAGGTAATAATCATTACATAATTGACTTTTTATAATGAGGTTGTGCTTAAGGCCATTAAAAAAATAATACATTTTGACTCAATGTTTTTCCAAGAAGAACAATGTTACTTATGCCAATAATTTCACTCTAAGAATTATCTCCAAAAGATACTTTTTCTTCTTTCATATTGATAATCTTTTGAAAAAAGTTTTTGATACCAGTAATATGCCGAGAACATACACTATCCATGTACTATGTATTTCTATTGGTATATTGTTTATTTTCTTGGAAATGAAAAAGTCTGAATTTTGGAACCCAAACATTCATGGATCTAGAAATTTCATAGAGAGATTTTAGGTATTTACATTTTCTTAGAATAGTATGCTTTATAAAAACCTAAAGATTGGGTTTTATTTAAAGAAATATTTTTCCCAATGTCCACCAGACTAAAATTTGGTGCATCATGGAGCACTTTGAGGAAAAAATTAGTTCTTATTAAAAACTAGTTTAGAATGGGTATATCAAAATCCAGAATGATTCCTTATAGGTCAAATTTGGGAAAACATCTTGTAAAAGTTTTCCTTACTATAGGTAAAGTTTTCCAAACTCTTCCTCATGGAAAATATTTCTGACTATTGTTTAATCACCATATTTTTATTCTTAAAAACATTAGTTTTAAAAAAGTGTTAGTCTCTGAAATATTTTTCTTAGAAATTACATTTCACAATCCTTATAACGTTTATCCTTCCTAGAATTAGCTTCATCCTGATTTTTGGAAATACTTTTAAAATCAATAGTTATCTTATCAAGATATTTAGAAAGATCTGATACTTCTATGTTTAAAATATAAATTCTAAAATTTTCCTTATCAATATTTTTTTTGTGTTTAGAATTTTCATTCTCAAGAAGATTAGAAAACCTAGAAACTTCTGTATAAGAAGGTAATTTATCATCTCCTGATGAGGAAGATTCATCATCTTAAGATTCATAATATTTATCATCATTATAATTTTCATTCAAGGAGACATTACTAATAGATTCAACATTGTGTACCTTGGACATTAGACAATGATTTTCAGTGGGTAATCTAGCACGTTGACCAAGATTCTTCTGACCATAAGATTTATACACCGAGGATTCATCATAAGATTCACCACCACTATCACTCCTAGTGTCATTAGATTTCAAAACATTATGGTATTTATAATTATAGTACTTCTTTCTATTCCTATGAGAATTCTTTTCCTTTCTATGTTTTTTCTTCAGCATATGACAATCTAGCCTTATATACCCTGCTCTTTTGCATTCATAGCAAGTGACTTTGGTGTCTTTCTTATATTTTCATTCCTTTATCTTATGTCTATAATGAAAATATTTCTTTCCAAATATCTTGTTCATCCATCTGAAAAGTTTATCTAGCTCATCCTAAGAATGATAACTTTCCCTAGATTCTGATAAAATAGTGACTTTCTTAGACTTAGATCTTGTATCCCTTTTAGGAGTATTGGATTTAGTAATAGTAAAGGCTATACTTCCATTTCCATTATTCTTCTTATTCATATCAAAATCTCTTTTCATTCTTGTCTCATGTTGAAGAAGACTTCCAAAAATCTAATTAAGTGTAATTTGTGATACTTTCATATTCTCATCAATAGTTATTCTCTTGGATTCCCACTAATTAGGCATAATATGAATAATCTTATCCACAAGAGCTTCATCATCAAGACCTTTCTCTCCCATATATTTTAAATTGTTGAAAATTTTCATAAACCTTTGTGGTACGTTGAATACTGGTTCACCATAAAAAAATAGAAATCTATGATATTCTGCTCTAATCATAGCTCCTCTAGTCTCAATCACTTTGGATCTACACATATGTGTAACATATAATTTCTTCTAGATAAAATTTGCGACTTCACAAGATGAAATCAGACTATATATATTCCTGGTCATGGAACACAACAAAGTATTACATACATTGTATTTTAGTTGATATTCTGACCATTCTTGATTGGTAATGGTTTTGACTTCTTTATCATGAATTTCGTAATATCTATTAAGCATGACAAAGTTGTCCACACCGGTATTAATGAAAAAAGTGTTCATACAATCTCTCCAAAACTCATAATCATTCCCATAAAATATAGGTGGTCTAGTTTGATTTATATTGTCAATCGAACCAACATTAATTAATTCCTTTAAGTAAAATATATATTTCCACAAAAAACATGTTAATAGTAAAATTATGTAAACAAAGATAAAAATCTCTAAGAATGGAAACATTTAGAACAATGAATACTTGATAAAGAAAACATATATATGAATATAAGTTCTTGTAATTTATCAATAACAATAATCCCAAGGAATATATTAAAGTGATGGGGTGGAAGGAATTATAGAGTCTGTTTTTTGATAAATATTTTATGCCCACACTCCGACTTAAAATAGAAATGTATTTCCTTTCCCTCAAGTAGAGAGACATAGAATTTAATGAGGCGTATGAGGAAAACATCACAAGACATGCATGATATGCCTCTATATTTTTTGTTTCCCTGTAATCTAAGGTTTAATGATTCTTTAGTGGGAAAAAATGTAGTCTACAAAATGCCCTCATGATCTCTGATTTTGATAGCTATGAAGAAATCAAGCGATGTTCCCTCAAATTTGAAATTGAAAATACTGAATCTCAAGGGTATCACAATGATTAGATGAAGAAATTAAAGTTTAATTTTGGCTTTCTGATGGAGAAATATAATAGTGGAAAAAAATTCAACATAATATTATTCAAATGTGTATAAAAATAACCCTATAAATTGTCTAAGGGGGGCGAGTAAAAGCATTCATTGTAGGTAGGGAGGAAACTTATCTAATGATTTCCAACATGAGAAACCTGCTGATGTGATATATGAATGTAATTCTCGGTTAAACCCTTAGATAATCTTCCATTACATTAACTATGAGGAATTAGTAAACATTGAAAACCAATGCACTAAGACAAAGGCTTTCATAGACAACCACAACCTATAAGGAAACAACGGTGATATTTTTCCTTCATAGCTAATGATGTGGATCCCAACAACAAAGTGGTAACATGTATACAACTTATTCATTAATGAATCATTAAAATACTTCTTCATTGTAGTTATACATATTCCTTCATATCATTAATGTTTTGTAAAACTATTCAAACACCACCCCAATGCATGAAATAAGAGTTGTTGGTGAAAACAAAAAAATTGTGCAATTATTGGATCCCATGTTTTTAACTCATCACATGTCACAATTTGTAGTGTGAACATACCATCTATCCTTTTCATACTCTATTTGTTGGAATTTGATTCAATTATGGGAATGTATTGGATTTCCTTATATAGATCCAATGTAAGTTTTCTATGAGAAGTCAATCACTAAGCTTATTTAAAATAAACCCCTGATTCTGTACAAGTGCAAGGAGGAGGATGGATCTTATTTAAAATTGTTATCTCACCTATGGATATTTTTCCCCTGAGAGGAAATGTATCTGGATCAAATGCCTGATTCTAAGGAAAGAATCATCCTTGAAGACCTACCCACTGTGAGGGAATATGCTGATGTATTTCCTCAGGAATTTCTTGGTCTTCCTTCGAGATGAGAGGTTGAATTTTCAATCTATCTTGTACCTGAAGCATTACCATTATCCAATAATCCATATAGAATGGTTGTTTGGAACTCGAGGAGCTGATGAAACAACTGCAAGATAATCTATATAAATGGTCCATATTCTAAAGTGATTCACCATGGGGTGCACCAGTCCTCTTTTTTAAGAATAAGGATGGATCAATATTCCATTTCATTAATTATCATGAGCTCAATAATATCTTGGTAAAGAAAAAGTATCTTCTCCCATGGATTTATGACTTGTTTTCTTAGCTATGTGGATAAAAATACTTATCCATGGGGGATATATGGTTGGGATATTATATATTTAGGGTGAATAAAGATGATATCCCCATGACTGATTTTCATACATGGTAAAACAAGATGAGGTCATAGTAATTCCATTCAAACTAACTAATTCAACAACAATATTCTGGGAGCTAATACAAATTTTCATTAAATTCTACCAAATGTTTTTGGTAGTCTATATATTATATTCTAATATAATCCAAAATAAAGGACGAGCATGTGGGAATTGTGCTAAAGACCTTATGAACGGAGGACATCTTTGAAAAGTGTAGAAAATGAGAGTTATGGTTCATAGAAGTCTCATTATTAGGGAATATCAACACAAGTAATGGGATATCTATGGAACCATTAATGGAATATTCAATTGATGGATGTATGATCACAATATGTGTGATAGAAATATATAGTTTACTTGGATTATATGGGCATTATGAATGATTTATGTGAAATTTATCGGGATTTTTAAACCCTCTTACCAAGATAACTAGGAAGGGTGACAATTTTTCAGGGAATGACGATTTTGAAGAGTGCTTAAAGGAGTTGAAAAGGAGTCTTATCACTACCCCTGTTGTCACACTATCCACATTTGGAGAACTTTTCGTGGTATTAAACGATGCTTCAAAAAAGATATTAGGTTGTGTGTTGATTTAAAATGATAAATTGATAGCCTATGCTTCAAATAAGTTGAAATTTAAATAATGTAACTACCCAACACATGATCTAGTATTGGCCTCCGTAATATTCACTTTAATATATGTAATCATTATATTTGTATGGAGAAGTGTGAATTTAATATGAATCATAAAATTATCAAATATATATTCACATATAAAGTGTTAAATATGAACTAATGAAGATGGTTAGAATAGGTCAAGGACAATGACTATTCAATTCACTACCATCCCCGGAAATAGAGTAAAGTGGAAGAAACTCTATGGAGAAAGTTTAAAACAATTATATCATTAATGATAATTGATAGGGATTTGATCTTTATAGATTTATAAATGAGGGACACGAGAATCAAAAAGGAAGGAACATCATTAATCATTTTAGAAAAAATTTCTCAATCAATCCTTACGTTGAAGGTAAATAATTCCAAAATAAATTCTGTGAGAACTCAGATGAATGTGGAAACAATAAGAAAGAGGAAATCCTTTCAGTAGAATGTTAATTAGGAAGGATTTGTGAGATTTGGGTCATGACTATGTGTACCATAAAATCATGAGTTAAATAAGTACATGTTGGATGATGCACATAGCTTAACCTTATCTATCCATCAAGGAATCACAAATATGTATAGAGATCTTAGATAACACTATCACTACTAGAAATATAGACAATACCTACGGTTCAAAACCATTGGTATAGGCTGGAAACTGTTGGTATAAGATATACCAGCGGTTTCCCAAACTGTAGGGAAGGCGCTGGGAAAGCCCTTTACCAACGGTTTAAGGAAAACCGTTGGCAAAAGGTGGTGAAAGTTTTAATTTCCCAAAGGTTCCTCAAAATCATTGGCAAAAATATTTACCAACGGTTTAAAACCATTGGAAAATTCATATTTCTGAGCTTATACCAACGATTCAAAACTGTTGGTATAGCTTTTTACCCATGGTTTAGATAAACCGTTGGTATATATTCATATATTCTCAAAGCATAAAAACAGTTCTAAACCATTGGTATATATTCATATATGCTCAAAGTATACCAACGGTTCTTAACCGTTGGTATTGGGTATTTTCACAAATAACCAGTAGTATGCATACAATTGCATCCACTTGATACACCTGCATAAAAAACATCACAAATAACATCTCGAAATAGACTTCAAACACCACAAAAAACATTGAAAATATCACAAAAAAAAACACATAAAAACATCACTCTTCCAACCATGCCATGTACTAAAATTCCCCATTTCAATCTTCATATGACAACAACTCTTCCAATTAACCTATTTGAATTTATTGGGTTCACACATATCAATTTTTTCTTACTAAAAAAGGTGATGATTATGATATAAATTGGTGCATGAGGGGTATGTGTGATAAAGTGAATTAACAATGTGGTAAATATTTGTGCATAATCTCGAGTGATGCATGAATTGCATTGAATGTGATGTGGGGGATGTCTAGAGAGGGGAGGGGGTTGTCCAGGAAGAGGGGAGGGGAGATTTACAGGGAGCGAGTATGGGTGTCATGGAGAATGTGCAAAAAGGATTTTTATTCAAATTATAGCATATCATCATATGCATTTGATGATCATGAGCTAATAAGCTTACCAAGTCATTCATATAGTTCAAGACATACAAAAATGGAATAATCCCAAATAAAATTGCATGATCAAAGAAATAAAAAAAGGCATGTTAAATCAACATGCCTACATTTAAATATCATCCATGAGGTATAACATTTAATCAAATTGTAATAGAATTATACATAAGGCATACAAGTCTCATTTACTTGCATACACAGTGGTACAAAAGGAAAATGTTATTCATGTCCGGGGGGCTGTCCGGGGTCCAAGGAGGAGGGTGGGGGGCCTGTCCAGGGTCCAAGAAGGGGGGTGGGGGCTGTTCGGGGCTGTCTGTTCACGTCACATTTGACTCATGGATCGTTGTCCTTAAGTTTCAACAGAATTTGAATGCGTTCGGTTAGTTTGCCGTATGTCAGTTGTTGATTTCATTTAAAATTAAGTCCACATTTAAAAAAACAGAGGCACTTTGAGTGGTATCGGCCGCACCGGGCCTTGGATTGAGGCAGTGTTGACTCGAACACGTCAGATATGAGACATGGATCGGTGTGCAAAAGTATCAACACAATTAGAAGTCGTTTGATCGGTTTGGAATATGTACGTAAAATATTGTCCATTTTAAACAAAATACATACAAATGGAGTGATACTGGTCACACTACATTTCAGATTGATCCATGGTTGACTCTTACACATCACATATAACCCATGGATCGTTGTCCTAAAGTTTCAACACAATCTGAAGGCGTTTGTTTGGTTTCCCGAATGTTAGTTGTTGATTTCACTAAAAATTAAGTCCATTTTGAACAAAAGAGAGGAAGTTTGAGTGTTCCCAGCCACACTGCACCCCGGATAGAGGAGAAGTTGACTTTTACATGTCACATTTGACCCATGTATCGTTTTCCTTATGTTTTAACATAATCCAAATGTGTTTGGTCATTTTACCGTATGTCAGTTGTTGATTTCACTTAAAATTATGTCAATTTTTTACAAAACAGAGGCACTTTGAGTGGTGTTGGCCACACCGGGCCTCAGAGTGAGGCGGGGTTGACTCATACACATCACATATGAGTCATGGATCACTATTTAAAAGTATCAACACAATCAGAAGATGTTTGATTGGTTTGGCGTTTGTACGTAAAATATTGTCCATTATAAAAAAAATACATACAATTGGAGTGATACCGGCCACACCGCATTTCGGATTGAGCTGGGGTTGACTATTAAACATCACATATAACCCATGGATCATTTTCCTAAAGTTTCAATACAATCCGAAAGCGTTTTGTCGGCTTGCCGTCTGTCAGTTGTTGATTTCACTTAAAAATAAGTCCATTTTGAACAAAAGAGAGGGAGTTTGAGTGGTCCTGGACACACCGTGCCTCATATTGAGGCATAGTTGACTTTTACACATCACATTTGACCCATGGATCGTTTTCTTTATGTTTAAACAGAATCCGAATGTGTTTGGTCAGTTTGTCATATGTCAGTTGTTGATTTCACTTAAAATTAAGTCCATTTTTAACAAAATAGAGGCACTTTGAGTGGTGTCAGCCACACCAGGCCTCGAATTGAGCCAAGGTTGACTCGTACACATCACATATGAGTCATGGATCATTGTGAAAAAGTATCAACACAATAAGAAGCTGTTTTATCGGTTTGACGTATGTACGTAAAATATTGTCCATTTTAAACAAAAGAGGGAGAGTTTGGGTGGTTCTTGCCACACCGCGTCTCGGATTGAGGTGGGGTTGACTCTTACATGTCACATATGAGACATGGATTGTTTTCCTAAAGTTTCAACAGATTCGGAATGCATTTGGTCTGTTTTTCGTATTCCTGTTGTTGTTTTCACTTAAAATTAAAGTCATTTTGAACAAAAGAGAGACATTTAGAATGGTATCGTCCACATAGCACCTCAGATTAAGGCAAGGTTGACTCTTACATGTCACATATGACCCATGGATCGTTGTCCTGTAGTATCAACAGAATCTTAATGCATTTGGTCAGTTTACCATATGTCAGTTGTTGATTTCACTTAAAATTAAGTCCATTTTTAACAAAACAGAGGCATTTTGAGTGGTGTCGGCCACACTGAGCCTCTTATTGAGGTGGGGTTTACACTTACACGTCACATTTGACTCATGGATCGTTTTCCATAAGTTTGAATATAATCCAAATGCATTTTGTTGGTTTTTCGTATGTCAGTTGTTGATTTCACTTAAAATTAAGTCCATTTTTAACAAAACAGAGGAACTTTGAGTGGTGTCAGCCACATCAGGCCTTGAATTGAGGCGGGGTTGAATATTACACATCACATATGAGTCATGGATCGTTTTTAAAAAGTATCAGCACAATCAGAATTTGTTTGATTGGTTTGGCGTATATACGTAAAATATTGTCCATTTTAAACAAAAGAGGGACATTTTGGGTGGTTCCAGCCACACAGTTCCTTGGATTGAGGGGGGGTTGACTCATACACATCAAATATGACCCATGGATCATTTTCCTAAAGTTGAAACATATTTGTAATGCATTTGTTTGGTTTTCCGTATGCCACTTGTTGTTTTCACTTAAAATTAAAGTTATTTTGAACAAAAAAGAGACATTTTGAATGGTACCGTCCACACCGTGCCTCAGATTGAGGGGGAGTGGACTTTTACATGTCACATATGACCCATGGATCGTTTTCCTATAGTATCAACAGAATCCGAATGTGTTTGGTCAGTTTACCGTATGTCAGTTGTTGATTTCACTTAAAATTAAGTCCATTTTTAACAAAACAGAGGCATTTTGAGTGGTTCCAGCCACACTGAGCCTCTTATTGAGGTGGAGTTGACTCATACACGTCACCTTTGACTCATGGATCGTTTTCTTTATGTTTCAATAGAATCCGAATGTGTTTGGTCAGTTTGTCGTATGTCAGTTGTTGATTTCGCTTAAAATTAAGTCCATTTTTAACAAAACAGAGGCACTTTGAGTGGTATCGGCCCCAACGGGCCTTGAATTGAAGAGGGTTTGACTCATAAACGTCACATATGAGTCATTTATTATTGTGAAAAAGTATCAACACAATCAGAAGATGTTTGATTGGATTGGCGTATGTACGTAAAATATTGTCCATTTTAAGTAAAATACATACAGTTGGAGTGATACAGGCCACACCACACATCGGATTGTGGTGGAGTTGACTTGTAAAAGTCACATATGACCCATGGATCATTTTCCTAAAGTTTCAACACAATCCGAAGGCGTTTGGTCGGTTTCCCGTATGTCAGTTGTTGATTTCACTTGAAAATAAGTCAATTTTGAACAAAAGAGAGGCAGTTTGAGTGGTCCCGGCCACACCGCGCCTCGGATTGAGGTGAAGTTGACTCATACATGTCAAATTTCACCCATGGATCATTTCCGTAAGTTTCAACAGAATCTAAACATGTTTGGTTGGTTTGCGGTATGTCAGTTGGTGATTTCACTTAAAATTAAGTCCATTTTTAACAAAACAGAGGCACTTTGAGTGGTGTCAGCCACACCGAGCATCAGATTGAGGCGGGGTTGAATCGTACACGTCACATATGAGTTATGGATCATTGTGAAAAAGTATCAACACAATTAGAAGCTGTTTGATTGGTTTGGCGTATATACGTAAAATATTGTCCATTTTAAACAAAAGAGGGACAGTTTGGGTGGTGTCGGCCACACCGCGCCTCTGATTGAGGCGGGGTTGACTCGTACACATCAAATGTGACCCATGTATTGTTTTCCTATAGTTTCAATATATTCGGAATGCATCTGGGTTTTTTTCCGTATGCCAATTGTTGTTTTCACTTAAATTTAAAGTCATTTTGAAAAAAAGAGAGACATTTTGAATGGTACTGTCCACACCACACCTTAAATTGAGGCACGGGTTGAATTGTACACATCACATATGACCCATGGATCGTTTCCCTATAGTATAAACATAATCCTAATGCGTTTGGTCAGTTTACCATATGTCATTTATTGATTTCACTTAAAATTAAGTCCATTTTTAACAAAACAGAGGCATTTTGAGTTGTGTCGGCCACACCGAGCCTCGTATTGAGGCGGGGTTGACTCGTACATGTCACATTCGGGGGGTGTCCGGGGGGCTGTCTGGGGTCTAGGGAGGAGGGTGGGGTGGATGTCCGGGGGGCTGTCTGGGGACCAAGGAGGAGCGTCGGGGGTTGTCCAGGGTCTAGGGAGGAGGGTGAGGGGGGTGTCTGGGGGGCTGTTCGGGGACCATGGAGGAGGGTGGAGGGTCTATTCGGGGGGATTTTTTTTGGGGGGGGGGGGGAAGTTCGGGGACCAAAGAGGAGGGTGGGGGGATGTCTGGGGTCCAGGGAGGAGGATGACATGTCAGTGGGAGGGGAAGGGTCTAGTCGGGTACGCGGAGATGTTCGTCTACCTCTGGTACGAACCTCCCTCGTACCATCGGCCTAAGCACTGAAATAATGGAATAATGAAAATTGAAAATACTTATGTACCTGTAAAATCTACACATAGACAGCCCATAGCCGCATCATGTCATAAAAAATAACACCAAGGATCAGACAAAATAGAATTAGTCATGCATAGTAATGACAAGTGCACATACAGATTAGAAGAAACTAATTTTTTTTGCATACATACCATGTTTATTTCCTAAAAAAAAGTAAAAAAAGAAAAATGATGAAACTCTAGAACATGGGTTGCCTCTTAGGAAGTTCTAATTTTTACGTATTCAGCCATATGGATGGACACTAGTCAATCGTCTTGGTCCATCAGCTCAGAACTCCTCTACCTCTTACAAGAACTGGTGGATGTGTCATCAAGCTCACATGGACGCTTAGTGGGATTGATCACTTCAGGAGCATAGCGGGCGTGAATCTGGTGTGGAAGTAAGAGAATCTGGTACTCTTCATCAGCCAGACGGTGATTCACCCATTGTACGAGGTCAGATAGAGAAGGGACATGCACATCGATGATCATGGAAGAGGCAGACAAGCTAGACATTGTTGGTTAAACTTCATCCACAAATAGATTTATTTTTATATATTAGAACCTTTATAAATGTTTGGCCCATTTTTAAAAACAATTAATGTGTGAAAATTTTGAAAAATAACTTATTAGATATATAAACATGGATTTACTCATGGACATGATGCATAACATCTCAAATATTCCTCATTGGATCCCAATTTGAAATTTTAACCCATTATCAAATGTCTTATATCAATTTATATTTATTTGGATCCTTAAGGTTGAGTGCTTTTTGTAAAATCTAGCCAAGGGAGGATAGGCTAGTGACTTGTCATACAATTGGATGCTATGTGGTGAAAACCACATTATAATCATTATTTAGGATATTATTGAGGTGGTTTGAGGATCAAATCTATCTTTTTAGAGAAAATCCCGCATGTCCAAGTTTGGTGGTCAAAGTTTTGAAGTGGGGGTATTTGGTGGTTGAGGAGGGGGTGAGGGGGATGTCCAAGGTGTAGGAGGACGGGTGGGGGGCTGTACAGGGTCTAGGAAGGGTGGTGGGGGGCTGTCCAGGGTCAAGGAGAAGGGGAGGAGGGGCTGTCCATGGTCCAGGAAGAAGGGTGGGGGGGGGGGGCTGTCCAGGGTCCATCGAGGAGGGGGGCTATCCAGCGTCTAGGGTGGAGGGTGGGGGCTTCCTAGAGTCCAGGAAGGAGGGGGGACTATACAAGGTCCTGGGAAGAGGGTAGAGGGGGGTTTTCCAGGGTCCAGGAGGGGGGCTGTCCAAGTTTCAGGAAAGAGGGGGGCCAGGCTGTCCAAGTTCCAGGAGAGGGGGACTGTCCAGGGTCCAAGAGGGGGGGTGTCCGGGGTTCATGAGGAGTGGGGGCTCTGTTAAAGGGAGTAAATACCTAAATAATTTGTTGAAAATTAACTAAACCTAATCCAAAAAACATCACAATTCTATTCCATCACCCAACCAACATCCAATTCATCCTCAATATCACTAACCTTCGCATGCCATAAACAACACAACCTAGTTTATACCAAATTAAAACAGAAAACAAAAATAATAGATGCAAAAAAATAAAACTAAGGTAGTAATTACAGGTTTAGAGTGTAGAACTAAAAAATTGTTTGATTTAAGATGGATCTATGAGTGGAACGAGTTTTTGAGTCTTTGTATAGAGAGATCCCTCATGTTTAGGTCAAATCAAAATAGAAAATAAAAAAATAGATGAAGAACATTATAACTGAGGTAGAACTTACAGATTTGAAGTGTAGAATAGAAAAATTGTTTGATTGAAGAGGATGGATGGAGTTTCAGAGACAGGGTAATGAGAGAGCGTCGGGAGAGCTTCAATTTCAAGGCTGTAGTCGGGCGAACAGAGAATTGGGGGCTCTGTGTATTTAGAGGAACTTTTCCCCAACTGTTTTTTAAAACCGTTGGGAAAACTATGCTTTACCAATAGTTCACTAAAACCGTTGGTAAAGGTGGTGGAATTGGTAGATATCCCAACGGTTTTGTCAAACCGTTGGAAAAAATGGGTTCTATTGGGAGATATCCCAACAGTTTGATAAAACTGTTGGGAAAAAGGTGTATACTTCACATATACCAATGGTTTTCTATAATCGTTGGCATTAAAGTGTTGGTATAGCCCTCTATTCCAGTAGTGTATTGGTGGGAAATAAGGATATCAAATAGTATTAATTAAAATGTCTTGGTTATCACAAAGTGAATAAAGAAAGGAAAAAATATAATTGGATGATGCAACCATTACCATTACCTATATGGAAATGGGAAAACATCGCCATGGGATTTCTCAATAGACATATAAAGACATCCAAATGAAACAATGATATATTGGTTTTTATATTTCATTATAAAAAAGGCAACTTTATTGTATTTTGAGTGGATTTCAAACTGGATCCACTTACATGAATATACATCAGAGAAATAGTAATGTTGCGTGTTGTAACACTATCAATTATATCTGCCTGAGATATAAGACTCACCTGTATGTTCTGGAAAAGACTACAACTTGATCAAATGGATAAGTTGAAATTGAGAACATCGTATCACCCCAAAATGATGGAAAATCTAAGTAGACTATCTAGACACTTGAGAACATGTTTATAACATGATAAATTTACTTCAAAGAATGATTTAATAAACCTTTACATTTAGTCAAGTTATCTTACAACAACAACATAAAATTGATCATCCAAATGGACTCCTATGACTCCCTTTATGGGAAAAGTTGTAGAAAACCTATGAAATAGGATGATTTTGGGGAAAAAACTACTATGTCCGGAAATGGTTGATAAAATGGTGGAAAAGGTTAAGACCATTATGCAGTATGTCAAGGATGCTAAGAATCAGTAAAAGATCTATGCTGCCAATCATCGATGAGAAACACAGTTTGATATTAGAGATATGGTATTTGTACCCATTTTTTTATGGATGAAAGTATTGATATTTGGGAAGAATATAAACATTATTCCAAGATACATCATCCTCTTTGATATCTATGACTGCATTGGAGCAGTGGCCTATCGAATAACACACCCACCCAAACCAATCTTAGGTAAATGATATAATCCATGTATCCCTATTGAGTAAGTACATACCAGACACCTCACATATACTCAATCCAGAGGTAGTACCACTATAGAATGATATTTTTGATAATGTGTAGCTGGTGGAAATATTAGATCGTAGAGAAAAAGTTAAATGAAATAAGAAAGTGCACATTGTCAAAGTGTTGTGGATAAACCACATGTTTGAAGAAGTGGTGTACGAAGTGGATGAGGAGAAGAAACATAATTACCCTAATCAATTTTTTCTTGGTAAATGAAAATTTATGGGGTGAAATTTCTAATGGGGGCATGACTGTAACAACCCAAACTGTTATAAATAAAATTCACCATTAAATTGAATTAAATATCGTATTATTTAATATTGTAATATAAAACACATTGGATTATTTTATATTATTTTAACCCATTTAAAACTCTATTAAGCATCATTACTATTGATAATATAGTTTTATAACAATAATCACATGATTAGTATTAATATACGGTTTTAACAAATCCAATTGAGACAACCAACATAAGTGATCGACTCAACCAGTAGGATCGTACCCAATGAAGCACATTTATCAGAGCTTTAGATGGAGATTTCATCACTGGTCTTTTCCCTTGACCAAACCCAAAATGAGAACAAAAAATATAAGTAGGAGTGAAACCATTCAAGTTTGAAGATCAAGCTCATTGAGATCGTAACCTAAACCTTGTATGATGAACCACCACATGAATTTCTTATCATCTCGCACCATACACATAAGAATATTGCTGATGTATTAAATGAATATGTATCAAAAGTCTAGAAATATGATTTTGTAGATTATTTATTATAGAATAATGAATATATTTTCATCCTATTATTGTTACATTATAAATTATATTTATTTGGAAATAATAAAAATATTATTATTTTTAGTACAATATTAAAATTCATATAATAAATTTATTTGGATCAATTAATGATTTTTTTAAATATATAATTTTTTAATAAAATATTTTTATTAAATATTTTTTATAAAATATAAATGATTATATAATTTTTATGAAGCTAAATATAGTTTTTATATGTGTTTAAAACTGTTATTGTAAAAAAACCAAGCATTTCGTAATAAATGTTTATTTTTATTTTAAAAGTGAAACTAAAAAAATTGATATAATTATTGATATAATTTTTTTAAATTTTAAATTATAATTTTGAAATTATACAACAGAACATTTTCCATTATTTTTCGGAGATAGTCGAATTTTTAGGTAAAAATTAAATTCTTTATCAATATACCTTGTGTATTGCGACATAATAATGACCAAAGATTGACATTAAAAATTATATATAAGGGATCCATGACAATATATTTTATTTTAATTTAATAGATTTTTATTTTATTTTTATTTGGTTAATTTTAAAAATCCATTATGAATTATACAGAACTAATAATATATTTTTATGTTTTACAATCATTTATTTATGTGTTTGACTCACCTTCACATAAGCGAGGGTATTATCTAATTATGTTCAGCCCATAGTCATATAAAATAATAAAAACCACTCCCATTTTGTATAAATCATGGTAAAAACCATGGTAATGTTTTCTGTTTTGGTTATTTTTGTTCAGAGTAAAAAATCTATGTTATTGAAATCATAATGAAATCACCTCTCATTTATTATATAAACCCACCCAAGTTCCCATTTCTATTCAATAAAAATCTTTAGATCATGTAATTATTCTTACAGTCACTTTATATTGTATTCCAAAGGCTACCAAGGATTTTAATAAGCTCATCCCAATGAAATTGGAATCACTCTCATGTGAGGGTTCTAAACCTTCTACTCCTTAATCAAGTTTATTTATTATATTATTCCTTCTATTTACAATTAAAAATGTTGGGATATGAATTTAAATTTCTATATAACTACCCTTTTACATATAAATGATGATAAATCCCTTTCACTCTCATCAACGATTTTTATGATTTTTAAGTGAAATCGTTATGATGTGGAAATTTTATCATGATCTTCCATGCCAAAACAATTGTGTAGTGAATACCATAACCATTTCAGGTCAAAGGTGTTCACGTTTTTACACATATACTTATTTTAAATTGTACATACATGTTTGTATTCAGCAATCATCTATAGTGGAATAATATATGTTGATGAATGAATACATGTTCTTTGATCTATGTGGCACACATAAACATGAGAATAAAATGAATGGTTTGGGTGCACAAATAATTATATAGTGTTATAATGTGTTGGGTAATGTTTAGTCCAATAAACCATCATGTTGGGATGCAGATTTAACAATATTACTTTGTGGTACACTTTCCAACATGTTTACTTGGTAGTTAGAATTGACCTATGTTTATGATGATATGTTTTATATTGTTTCCATTTTCCCCATTTCCTTACTGATTATCATTCTATATCATGTATTTTATTCATATTTATAGTTCTCAATCATTTTATTCTGCATTTTTATTCCTATTATATAACATGAATTGCCTTATGCCATGTTTATTACCCTATAGTGCTTTATGACTCACCCATATCTTATGTATGTCCTCAGGTTATCTCATATAGATTTAAAATCCATTAAATATTATATGTATGTAATTTTTTCAATAATGTTGGTGTATCCCACATTCAATATGTTATATAATGTACCTAATTCCCAAATATACAATAATTTTTGATCTTTTAATTCGTATGAAGTGTAATATTAATTAATTAATCATGAATTAATGTGTAATAAAAAGAAGAGTTGTTATAACATGTGATTATGTTGTGAATTTTGATCATAATGACACTGTAAACACTTCTTAATAGGACAAAAAAATTAAAAACATATGTATGGGGGTCCAATCCATGAATACAATGACTTATTTCCCTAAAATAAGCTGAAAAAACCATATATTGAATTTTTAAATGTATGAATTGACAAAATATCATTCTGAGTTATGGTCGGCCCACATTTTAGTGTTTCAATACACTAAAATAGGCATGCAATGGTAAAAACCATAATAACAACCAAATATTGAATTGGAATCATGGGACAACCACTATTGTGTTATTTTTGAAATGCAGGACTTTATTTGATATCAATGTATTTAAAATTTTCTTATTATGTAATTTTTCGGAACACAGTACTTTGATTTATAAATTAAGTATAATATTTACTTATCCCCTTTTAATTATAAGTGTAGAATCATATCTTAAAGAGTAATTTTTATTTTTCAAAAGTTTTTTCTCATGATATCTTATATTTATTATTTCTAAAATTTTTCATATTTGATCAAAAAAATATTTTTTTTCTGCAAAATTATAAATATATTAAGTACCATTTCTCTTTCATATTTATATTGATAAGTTTTATAGTTTTCTTTATAGGTGAATGAAAATGATAGTAGGGAGAACTTTGACCATTTTGATTCAGCAAATTATTCAAAATGAAGTTTTAAGGTTATTACATTCCATGGTATACTAATATTTTATCAATTATTATACAATATTTCTGATTTATTACGTTTATTTTTAATTTTGGTTTACCTTTATTGTTAGAGTTTATGAAATGATGTGGTTTCTTTCAATTTTTGAGATTATGTGGAGGTAGGTGGATGTATAGTATGTCGTGATGTGGATTTATATTTTGAATGGGTCTTTGTTGAATATACTTTATATGTAAATATTGATGAGATAGTTATTTTTTGACTACTATATGGGTTAATGAAGACTGTGGTAATAATTAATGTGGATGTTTTTATATATGATTGTGGATATATGATGTATATATGATGGTATTATCATGAATTTGGATTTCTTTTTATCAAATGATAGGTTTTTTTAAAATATTTTTAAAAAAAATTTAAAAAATATAATTGTAATGTTTAGCGACGATTTTTAGTAACTGCCACTATGTAAATAAATTAAAATTATGTTTAGTGGAAATTATGGGTAACCGCCACTAATAATATATTT
The DNA here is from genome assembly GCA_963277665.1 of Viscum album. Lineage (NCBI taxonomy): Eukaryota > Viridiplantae > Streptophyta > Magnoliopsida > Santalales > Viscaceae > Viscum > Viscum album. The sequence continues at coordinate 489,055,488 of OY728145.1, forward strand.
AGTGGCCCATAGTTTAATGTAATTTATTCCCCATAGTAATTTTTTAAAAAACAACTGTTAAATGAAGATAAAACCGCCACTAAATACTCAAAAAATAAAACATGCCAAAATTGATGATAAATTAAATAAACTACCAAAAAATGAATAGAGACCCTGAAATACTCAAAGGTTTTGGTAACATAATTTATATTATTATGCAGTGGTTGGAAATTTTTTCAGTTCAATAATAATCATTTCTACTTCCCTTTTTTGTAGTAAAAGGGAATAAGAATGTTGGTGGGAATTCATAGTTAATTAATCATATCAATATATCGGGGAAATTGCATTGTAGAAAGAGAAAATCTATATCATTAATGTTTTAAATAATTATTTATGACAAAAAAATTATAAATTTGACGTTATAAAACTTGTATCATCATTATAAAATTAACTTATATATAAATATTGGATAGAAATGAAATGTCATAGATTTGTCTCATTTATATAATAATATAAAATCTTATTATTTAGATCAAAATATATATTTATTAAAGTGAAAGTTATAATGATATAGGTTAAATATTCATTTAAGAAATTAAAAGGTTAAATGGATGATTATTGGAGTAAAAAATTGGGGTTTTTGGTGCCGGTGATTAAATTTAAAATATTTTTTTGGTTGAAAACTTAAAATGTCTTAAAAAAATGAAAAACATTTCATAAGGTAATATCAATAATTTATGAATTTGTTGGATATTTGTGCATTCAAAGATGCAATAATAATGTCTTATTTATTACTATATAATGTTCTAAAATAAATAAATGTTTAGTACTATATATTATTGTAAAATTGATGGGTGATTTCCAGTTCTAATAATTGGATGATATAATGTATGTTTTATTATGGTTTATATTATTGTGAAATCTAATTTCATTAAAATACATGAAAATTCATAATATATAACATGTTAACTAACCCTTTTAAAAGATGAACATGTGGTATAAAGTTTCACATAGAATAATTTATATATTAATCATTTGACAAATTAATTCACTAAAGTGATGATTTGAGATAAGATATTATTTTTGTAGACCATTTACCTTATTATTTATCATACTGAGAAAAAAACTTACTTTGAAGTTCAGGAAGAGGAATAACATAACATTTCCATAACAATGATTTTTATTAGACAATAAGGATCCAATATTTTGACTATACTTTGAATTTGATTACATTATGGTCTTCCATGCTTTTCACTATCCAATGATTTTTGATGCATTTGGTACATGAAATGTTTTTTGAAATTAATATTTTATAAAAACACAATACTTAATATTGGAAAAAATATGTGTTATACAATGTAATATTGGTTTGGTAATAAATTTAAATTTTTTATACAAATAAAATATGAATTTTTTTTATCATGAACATCATAATATACATATGATTTTAATAGAATAAAAAAATGATTCTTATTATTATTGGAAAACGATATAAATGTATTTCACATACCCTAAATAATCTCATCATGTGAATGCCATGACAGAGAATATTCACTCATAGGAATAGAAAAATAACCCCATTTTTATAGGAAATGTAGACTGAATAAACTATTACAATTTTACATAAATTATGTATTTACTATAGTTTTACTTGATATTAATTTTAATAATTTAATTTATCAACCCATATCTCTTACACATACTGTTACATTATTCATAACATGAATATATAATATACAAAACTAAAGGATCAAGAGCCTTAGTGTCTATGAGTTAGTAGGAATATATCAATGTTGAACTAATAAAAAACATCATTATATTAATCTTCCCAACATTTTCCTAAATCCATATGAGCTTCTAAAACTCTAAAGGATATCCTAAAGAATACCTGAACAAAAGGGTAAAATTATAATGGCTATTTAGGGAATGAAAATTATTAAAAATGACAACATATGACCCAAATGATAAAAATTATATCCCAGGAGAAAATGATTCAAAATTATCTTATATAATAAATAAATAATGAATATGAAAAAAAAATCTCAAAGAATCATAGGTGTATGGAAATGACGTCAAACATAACAAAAGATTAATTCAAGGATCAATTAAAAGACCACATAACATGGTGGATAGAGTCCAATCATGGATACATTTCCTATCTAAAACCAATAAAATCAAGTATTGTGATATAAAAAGTACCCAATGAATTGTAGTTCTATCTAGGTGTACCAATTATAAAAAGTAAATGAATATGTGTGATGAAAAAGAAATAAAATATAAGGCATAAAAATAAGAATTACCCATAGCATAAAATTAGTCACTTAATCATGTCTTATGGTACAGCCTTAGGGAATATCAAAATGGATTCCTAGAATGTAGAGAATGAATCATTCTTGGATTATCATAGTTTAATAATAAGAATAGGAAATAAAAATGATTTATATGAAATGTAAAGAGGTGAATAATAGTGTAAATGTCATGTTTGAAATATACCTCTTAAGAATTCATTTATGGAAAATGATAATGAGTAATAAATGATGAGAAATATATTATTAATTTTTATAGAACAAAAATTTAAATAAAAAAGTTTTCAAAAATAAAATGATAAATTTTTTATGAAAAATAGTGGTTTAGAACATTTTACGAAGTGGAAGTTGAAATGGTATAGGAAATAATGATGATTCATTTTGTAAGGGATTAAATATATCTTTACCATAAAATTATCTATAATTAAAGAATGTGTTTATTTTAAGAAGACTTGAATTGGTTTTTTTGTAGTTTTGGAACCAATATCAAGATGCAAGATAAGTTCATGATCTGTATTGTATTCATGATTTGATACTTTAAATCATGCCCGAGATATAAGTTCACAACATGAGTGAGGGTGGTTCATAGGGTAAAATTCATTACATGAATCATCATACCATGATGTGAATCGATTTTGGGAATGATATATAAAATCTATCTATGTAAAATTATGATGTGAACTTTATTTAAACAATTTCAATAAATTATAGATTTGGTGGATCGGGGCAGCATGATTTTTGATGTGTCTTGAACTTAGGAAAATAAATATGGTAATGATACATTCACTCCATGAATTTATGTCAAGAAAAATTCCAATAAAAAACAATTCACCCTTGGTCCACCCTAAAATACTCCAATTATCTCACAACTAAAGGAAACTTGAGGCTATTTTAATGGTGTTTTGATGAATATTAAATAGGTATTGATCTCATATTTATCATGATTAAATAATTTTGATATAATATTATTTTCCCCCTTCATTGTGTGGTATCTTCTCTGATGGGGTTTGTTTCCTCCTGTTAATTTTTTACATTATATAGTGGTTAATATCCTTTATTCTTGTGGTATCCTTTCAGTGCTTCTTATCATTATTGTGGCTTAATGTTAATGTGGAACCGTAGTTTCCTATGGGGAGAGGTGGTATGAGATCTACATTTTAATTCACTTATATAATTAATATTGATAAAATATTAGAGGTAGGGGATTGATTTATTCTTCAATTATTTTAAATGAAACAACATAGTAATCATGATTTTCATCATTATGTAATGTTGTATTTAATCATATAAATGAATAAACCTAGAAAATGAAAATAAATTGTTTCTATTCATTATAATAAAATCTTTTTCCACCATGATATTGGACTTCCACTTCATTTGATAGATATTTTTCTTTCTATGTGTATTCATTGGTTATTTGTTTTTTTATTTATTTATTAACATCATAATTTGAATAAAATGGTTAATTAATGTATATGAGATAATTTTGGTTGGATAAATAATTATAAATAAATTTTTTTATAAACTTATTTTCTTATAATTTAATTGATATCAAATGATTCGAGACACATTTTTTAAAAAAAAATTATTCTTTCATATGTAAATGAAATTGTTAATGTACCAGAATCTAGATATTATTATTGTTTATAATAAAAAAATGAATGAAAATTGAATTTTTATTTATTAATTTTTGTTGAAACTATAAATTTTTCATGAATCCATGTTTAAATATCATATTGATTTTTATAGATAATTAATTAGGTTACCTATAGTTTTAACTTATTATAAATTACTCAATTAATCTCAGATAATAATAAAACTAGTTTTTAAATAATGATAAATTTTTGGGGTTGAGAGATACCATTTAAATATGAAGATTGGATGCCTTATTTTTAGACCATAGATTATTTGTTGAATCTATTTGTTTTTTTCTTACTTATATTTTGTGATCTTAATGTGAACATTTTTATGTGATGTAATGAGATCCTAGGATGGCTATTAGTTAATGAGATTTGGCTGGGGAGGCCTGGGTCTCTGGTATTAGATGAAACCAATGATGATAGAATGGAATGTGATATTCTTGTATATATGCACGCTGATATGCATAATACCAGAATTCATAACCACATAGTCAAGGCTTTGTGCCAATACTACAAATAATATTTTTCCAAGGACTTGTGCCAAGACACTATTTTTTTTATTGAGACATACCAATGCATCGAGGAGATATAGCGGGCTCCAGTTATAGGTTACTAAGTCCAATGCACTCCTCATATGAAAAGGTTTAAACATAACATAAACATTCATATTAAAAATATCATAAGAAATGTCAATACATTATCCATAACCCATGAATGGTTTAAAAAAACAAATGCACAGTCAAACATATCAAAAAAACATCAATATAAGATGGAATATTTGTATCATAATAAATCTACCTCGATCAAGAATAATATCATGTAAAGGATGTTGACATAGCTGAAAATGATCCGTAAAGGTCTTTGAGAGAAATATAGCTTTTTCATGAAATAATTTAAAATTCACATAATTTATAAAGGAATTCATTTAAAATATAGTTTTGTATCAAAGTGACCCATACCACTTTTAAACTTTGAAATGGAATTAACATTTTAAAATATTCATTTCCATATAAATAAATCCTTAAAACCATTTTGAAAACATGGACATTAATGAGAATGTTTTAGAAGAATAAATATTTAAAACATTAAAAATAATGTTTTAGTAAAAAGGTCCATTAAAAATCATCCATTTGAAAACTCTTTTATGAAACATGGACATGGATAATAAAAATGTCCGGTAGAAACTTACGTAAAAACAACCTCGGATAATTAAGAAATTGTGAAATTAACCCTTACCTTATACATTCATTTAATCGAGGGTACCATTAACCTCCTATATAAAGACCATAGTATGTTATTAAATTATTCCAGAACCATATTAATATTTATTATATCATATATGATTCATTTATGACTTTATACTACCCATTTAATAGTTATTTCGATGTTAAATTAACATTTTGGGTAATAATTGCCTTCTTTATCGTACATGTTTTAACTTGTTATTCTTGATCATATCATTTAAATCATGATTTAAATACTTCCATAATATAAAAATTGATTTATATATCATATATAGTTAGTATATAAATATTTATAATAGACCGAGATATGAAATGGAAGGCACCGTTTAAGGATACGGTAAGCCGTACATACGCATAAACGCTGTTTCCGTTTTCATATCGTATTGAACAGAAGTAAGTGAATAATATATATGTAAGTACATATATATATATATCTCGAATAGTGTTATTATTTATTATATTACATACTTATTAAAAATATATATTTTTATAATCATCATGGAATGGTGAAGTGGGAATTAATCTCATCGCGTCGTGGAGACGATAATCTGTACGTACGTACATGTGACAATATCAGTATATTGATGGTGAAATCATATGTAATTGGATGTTATATCATATATACAAAATCATTAAAATTTTATATTAATTATTTAAATTTGTTATACTCATTATTAGACCCATCCAAATAATGAAGTGTTTGAATAACAAACTACACCATGACGTGGAGACGGTAAGCCGTACGTACGCACGTATGGTGACTTTGTCCTTCATATGATGGATAGAATAATGAATATGCATGTACCATTTTTATAATAACATAACATTATAATGAAGATACTGGAGTTATTATTTCATAATGGAATCAACAAAGAAATTGGCAGTGGAAGAAGAAAAGAAGACGAATGATGTGATGAAATATTTACCTCTTGTTCAGGTTCATTCTTTTGATTTGATCAAACATGATCCTTAAGATTGCTTTATGAACAAAGGATGTCTTGTAAGATGAAGTGAGTAATTTTTTGGGGATATTTGGGCAGGGTTTGGCTGAGCCAAATGGCTTTGGAGGTGTGAAATTAAGATAAGGGGAATTGCCCTTTTATAAGATAGGTGTGGGCCACTTAGGAAAAGATTGAAATATTATTTCATAATAAAATAAATTTTGGTTTATAATGGCTCCAAAATGATTTATTTAGTGGATAAGGTGGGGATGGTTCGAAAAAAATTAAACCAATAGGTTTTATACCACTTTTGGTCATCATTTTGACTTTATCTTTTATATTTAACTCCTAGTTAAATAGTTTGACATTTACCATGTCTCTCTGTATTTTTATATTTTATCGTTAATAAAATACTATAACAAGCCAAGAGAACCCCATGTGGTTCATTATTAATATATATAACCTTATCTAAGTCTTATAGATTATCCTTAGATTTCTAGGAATATTATGTCAATTAATAGTATAATATTTAAAAAAAACTCAATTATGTCAATTTTGACACTATTTAGTATTTGATTTTTTTGAAAGCCATAAAAATTTTATCACTTCGAATAAAATTTATTTAACCAACCCTAATTGTCATATTAACCTAAAAAATTAGTTTAATTCATAAGAAGTCTCAATTTACATTTATTTGGATATTTATAATATCAATTATTTTAATATTTCATTAATAAGGTAATTACTGCATTATCATTGTGTCATGAATAAATTAAATTATATAACATCTAAAAATTATAAAAAAAATACAATTATGTAGGAAATATTTATATATTTCTAATGAATATTTATAGTCGAATTTATATTGTGTTAAGCATTATATTAAAAATGGTTTAGTTATTTAACATTGAATTTAATTTTTTAACTCTTCTTTAAATAAAATAATAATAAATGTCCTAATCTAATCAAAGTAGACCAAATTGGATCATATTTTATTCATAAGGTTGTTTCTGGTCTAACTATACTTATTAAATAGATATAGGACATGTTTTAGGGTAATTATGATAACATGTTTACTATTAATCACCCTATATACTCTTAACTGTGGTAAATAAAAGTCAAAAGTTACTATTCACCAACAATTATTTTCATCTTATTGAACGAAATTTTACTTACTGATATCAACCATATCTCTCTGATTTTTAATATTAAACTCATTGAAGTGGTAAAATTATGATTTATACAAATTTTCAAATGCTCATAGGAGGTGGGTAAAAAACGTTAAAAAGTTCAATAAATTTTCTATATATCTAAACTCATTAAAAAATGACTACAATGAATTAAATTTAACAAATATAGGTATTATGTATCTATTTTAAACAAAAATAAATTTAAATAAAATAAATAATTATTTAAATAAATAGCCGGTTTTAAACAATAACTCAGTGTTTTCACTATTCATCAAAAATTGAATGTTTTTAGAAAAATACCGAAGATTTACCCTAATATAATTTTGATATTCTGAATTCAGAAATGAATTCCATTTTAAAAAATTAAAAACATAGAAGTTTCATTTATGAATTTAAAATTAATTCCCATAGTCAAAACCAAAAAGTGGGTTTTTAAAAAGTATAAACTATCAATAGATTGACATGTGGTTAAGTCAACTTTTAATGTGAAATTACTTATAATGACCTAAATTATATTAAATGATAAAAATATAATCTAATTATACGTCAAAACCATTAAATTTCATAATTTAATAGTAATAATTATTTTTATTAAAAAAGTTGTTTTCATTTAAAATTTAGTATTTTTCACTATTCATCAAAATATGAATGTTAATAGAAAAGTACCAAAAATTCATCCAAACTAAATTTTTATGTCACTTTTCAAAAGAAGAATTTAATTTTACTAAATTGAATTTATAAATGTGTCAAATATTGGATTTAAAAAGGGTTCACCATTAAAAAGCGCTAAAATTGAATTTTTTGAAAAATAATTATTTTATTTGAAAAAATGAATTTTTTCTTTTATTATGTCCAAGAAACACATAATATGGATTTTAAAATTATATAGAGTACATAAGATTCAAAATACAGTTAATAATAATCATAACCTCTTTTTGAACAGCTAGTTTGGTAAGTTGTGGTGCGGTCGAAATCGGTGTTGTGTGTAACACAAGCTATTGAATTACATTAATGAGACATCATACTATGGAATCTTAGGATGTTACATTCTCCCCTTGTTCAATAAATATCATCCTCGCAATTTAAAATTATAATTCTAAAAGGATAAAAATTGAAATATATATTTGTGGAAAACCCTCATCGAGAAGCGGTTTAAAAACATTTACTCTTAATAAGGGGGAAAGAGAAATGAAAAAATCACCACCAAATTATGATCTCAATTAGGAGAAAATTGTTGGAAATTAAAGACACATAATTGGAGGGAAAACATAAATATTTATTGGGATCAATTAAGGTCATAAATCCCAAGCAAGTGTAAAACTGGGGGCCTCAAAGTCATCAATCTAAGATGATGTAAAATATCGTCAGTTTAACAAAACATAAGGTGTTAGGATAATGCATTTTTGGTTTTAAGGACCATACCTAAAGTTTAATAATTAATTTATTCATATAATAAGAGGGAAAATATACTTGAAAAGTAGAGTTTCATCCTTCAACTAATTCCTACCACAAACACATATTTCACTCCAAAAGATAATATAATTCCAACTTATTCTATTTATCCTAATTGTATAGGGATCCAAAAATAATGAATTTATAATTCATTTTTTAGAAAAAAAAACTACATTATAAATTCTAGGACATCACGTAGGCTAGTGGTAGGTGATGCATCCTTGACACCCTTCGGTTACGGGTTCAAGTCTGGTGTCCTTACCAGATGCAACAGGTTGTCGCCCGACCACCGGGTTGTCCTTTTTTTATGAAAATCCAAAAATAATTTCAAGAAATGATTTAACCTTAAAAATAGTATCCAATGTCATAATTAATTGATTCCATCCATTAGACATATCTAAAATACTTCTGTCCAAAATCATAGTAAAAAATTTATAAGGAAGGTAAAAACAATGAAGATCCTTTTTTCCATGTAATTACATGTGAATACCTTCAACATGTATTCTTTTTAAGCACGGTAACACCCTGAATTATCATATAAACATATTTATTACATTCATGATCCCTTATTCTTTATTGAATACTGGATATACTCCTTATATCCAAAAATGTTTCAAACTCCAACAATGATTGAATATACAAATCAATAATCAGTTTCAAGGTAGTCAATAATATCCAATATAATTTATTCAAATCAATCATATCTTATTCCCAAATCACTTCCTTTGTATTAGATTCATATTAAGGTTTATCTTTCTCTTAACCATATATTTTCCAAAAACATTAACCTACCATTGAGTCACTTTTCTTGGTTCCACAAAATCTCAAGTCCTTAATGAAATAATATTGAAGTACAATCCTTATATACTCTATAATTCTTTTAACATGTACATAATAAATACATTACTAAAATGACATAATAATTTCATAACAACGTAATAAAACTAATCATTCCTATTCATCTTCAGTAGTATCATAACAATATTATTATCCAATTTCAATATTTAGGGTATACTCTGATGATTTGGACATTGCTTCACGCAGTGTCTCAACTCCTTCTAGATGAAGCATTTTACATTTGATACTATTTCTTAATATAATGAGAATATGTGGGAGAATCTTTCCCTTTTAAATTTTGGATTAATACTAATAAAGATAGTGTCCTTCTTAATCATTCGATCATGCGTATTACTGTAATTCTTATTCCTTCTACTAGGCGCCATTTCTAAATAATGGCTTACAATAGGTTAGTTTATGAATTGCAATGCATAATTCCAAAAATTTAAAATACCTAACTTAAATTGACAAATTTATGCATATAATCTATAATCATAACATTTTTTCATTGAAGAATTATTTACTCCTAAATCCTTAATAATGGTTTGTAATGAAAATGGGAATTATCTTAAGCATATCCCCTATGAGTGTCATAACCAAGAGAGCAGCAAGGCCTGTTGTCATGTACCAGGATACCCCGGGTCAAGCTCGAAACTCCTTTTCGGAGTTTACACTCATCGGTACATCTGTGCCAGAGCTGCCTCTACCTTATTGTATCCAGACAAGGATGTATTTCATGGAAAATACACACAATCTCAACATTACCAAAATTCTAGGAAGTTATTCTATACTAATCCTCAAAGTATATCTTAGGGTAATGTTCTCTAATTATAGTTTATATAAATCTATTTCCAAGGTGGTTTCTAAACTTTCTCTGATACCAACTATAATTCCCCAACCCAAGTTACCCAAAGTCAGTGCATAATTTTAATAGATTGGCATGATTACAAGGAATCAAGTCCAGAAGGACCGATCAGTTTAGCAGTCTTGAAAAATAGATTACATACATGAATGTTACATTACAATTTGTAACATAAAACACAACATAAATAATCCATTATAGTTTCAATTATTCTATTAGCATAACCTTGCATATCAATCACAATATACTTCTTTGAATCCTAGAAAAAATAAAACATAGAAAGGGGTGTGCTCAGATGCTCAATAAGGATATCAATATAGTAGAATCTTTCGTAAATAAGCATAGAAATTTAAGGCAATTTATAAGACAAAAAAATCCTTTTAAAATTTAACTTTAGCATAATATGGAAAAGATAAAATTAACGAATTCCATTAACTTTTTTCACATGGATATTCTACTAGTTGAATAATCAAATTCAATATCAATAACCACTTTCATAATGATAGAATGAATAATTACAAACTTCATAACCACATAGTCAAGGCCTTGTTCCAAGAATACAAATAATATTTTGTCAATGCCTTATGCCAAGACACTAGTTTGTATCATGAGACAAACCAATTCATCAAGGAGATATAGCGGGATCCAACCGTCAGTTACTATGTCCAATTCATTCCTCATATGAAAAGGTTTAAACATAACATAAACATTCATATTAATCAAATCATAAGAAATGTAAATACTTTATCCATAAACCATGAATGGTATAAAAACAACACATCCATAGTCAAAAATATCACCAAACAATCAATAAAATATGGAAGATTTTTATCATAATAAATCATACTCAATCAAGAATAATATCATATAAAGGATGTTGACATAGTTGAAAATGATCCGTAAAAATCTTTGAGAGAAATATCCCTTTTTCATGAAATCATTTAGAAGTCACATAATTTATAAAGGAAGTCATTTAAAAGATAGTTTTGAATCAAAGTGACCCATACCACTTTCATACTTTTGAATGAAATTAACATTTTAAAGAATTTATTTCTATATAAATAAATCATTAAAACCATTATCAAAACATGGAAATTAATGAGAAATTTTTAGAAGAATAAATCTTTAAAACATTAAAAATGATGATTTTGTAAAATAGTCAATTAAAAATAATCCCTTTGAAAACTCTTTTATGAAACATAGACATGGATAATAAATATGTCAAGTATAAACTTACGTAAAAACAACCTCAGATAATTAAGAGATTGTGAAATTAACCCTTACCTTGTACTTTCCTTTAGTCGAGGGTACGTTTAACCTCATATATAAAGACCGTAGTATGTTATTAAATTATAATAGAACCATATTCATATTTATTATATCATAAAAGATTCATGTATGACTTTATACTACCCATTTAATAGTGATTCCCATGTTAAATTAACATTTTGGGTAATAATTGCTTTCTTTATCGTACGTGTTTTAACTTGTTATTCTTGATCATATCATTTAGATCATGATTTAAATACATCAATAATATAAACTGTGATTTATATATAATATATATTTAGAATATAAATATTTATAATAGATAGATATATCAAATGGAAAGAACCGTTTATGGAGACGGTAGGTCGTATGTACACATAAATGCTGTTTCCGTTTTCATATCATATTGAACAGAAGTAAGTGAATAATATATATGTAAGTACATATATATATATATATATATATATATTTATATATCTATCCAATAGAATTATTATGTCATATATTACATACTTATCAGAAATATATATTTTTATAATCATCGTGGGATGGTGAACTGGGAATGAATCTCATCACGTCGTGGAGACTGTAATCTGTACGTACGCAAGAGCGACAATATGGTTATATTGATGGTGAAATAATATGTAATTGGATGGTATATCATATATAAAGAATAATTAAAATTATATATTTATTATTTACATTAGTTATACTCATTATTATATCCATCCAAATAATGATGTGTTCGAATAACCAACTACACCATGACGTGGAGATGATAATCCGTACGTACGCACGTATGGTGACCTTGTCATTCATATGATGGATAGAATAATGAATGTGGTTGTACCATTTTTATAATAACATCAATGTATATAGAAGATACTGGAGTTATTATTTTAAAATGGAAAAAAATGAAATAGGAAGTGGAAAAAGAAAAGAACTAGAAAGATGTGATGGAATATTTACCTTTTCTTCGGGTTCTTCCATTAGATTTGATAAAAAGGTATTCTTAGGATGGATTTCTGGAGAAAGGAAGCCCACTAGGATGAATTTGGGAATTTTGGGAGGATATTTTGGTAGTTTTTGTCCAATACAAATGGATTTGGAGGTGTGACATTAAGAGAAGGGGAAGGGTTTTATAAGAGAGGTGAGGGTTAGTTTAGGAAAAGCTTGAAATATTATCTTATAATAAAATAATTTTTGTTTCTAATGGCTCCAAAATGATTTATTTATAGGATACAGTAGGGATGGGTCGAACAAATTTCAAACAATATGTTTTATACTAGTTTAGTTCATCATATTAACCTTATCTTTTAGATTTAACTCTTCGTTAAATAGTTTGACATTTAACATGTCCCTCTGTATTTTTATATTATATGCTTAATAAACGTACTATAACAAGCCAAGAGAACCTCATGTGGTTCATTATTAATATATATAACCTTATATAAGTCCTTTAGTCAAACATTAGCTTTTTAGGAATATTATATCAATTAATAATCTAATATTTGTTTTAAAAACTCAATAATGTCAATTTTGACACTATTTAATATTTGATTTTTTTGAAAGCCATGAAAAAATTATCACATAGAATAAAACTTATTTAACCAAACCTAACCTATCATATTAACTGAAAAAATTATTTTAATTCATCATATTTCTCAATTAACATTTAGTTGGATATTTATAATATCAATTATTTTAATATTTCATTAATAAGGTAGTTACTGCATCATCATTATGTCATAAATAAATTAAATTATATAATTTATAAAAATTAAAAATAAAATATCATTATGTAGAAAATCGTTTTATCATTTTAATGAAAAATTATATTCAAATTTATATTGTGTTTAACATTATATTAAAAATGGTTTAGTTATCAAACATTGAATTTAACTCTTTTAACTCTTCTTTAAATAAAATAATAATAAATGTTCTAATCTATTACAAGTGAACCAAATAGGATAATATTTTATTCCTATGGATTTTTTGGTCGAATTATACTTATACAATAGAATTATGACATGTGTATGGTAATTATGATATCCTTTTTACCCTTAATTACCCTATTTACTTTTAACCATGGTAAATAAAAGTCAAAAGTTACTATTCAACAAAAATTATTTTTATCTTATTGAACCAAATTTTTCTTACTGATATCAACCGTTTCGCTAAAAAATTTTAAATTAAACTCATAGAAGTGGGAAAATTATGTTTTATGCAAATTTGCAAATGCTTCTAGAAGGTGGGTAAAAGACGGTAAAAAGATAAATAAATGTTGATATATCTAAACTCATTATAAAATGACTCCAATGAATTAAATTGTAATTATATATGTATTATGTATATATTTTGACTCAAAATAAATTTAAATAAAATAAATAATTATCTAAATAAAAAGTCAGTTTTAAACAATAAGTGAGTGTTTTTCACTATTCATTAAAAATTGAAAGTTTTCAGAAAAATACCAAAAATTTAACATAAACTAATTTTGATATTTTGAATTCAAAAATTAAGTCCATTTTACCAAATTCAAAACATATAAGTTATATTTATTAATTTAAAATTAATTCCCATTGTCAAAACCAAAAAGCGGGTTTATAAAAAGTAAAAAACTATCAAAATATTGGCATGTGTTTTTGTCAAATTTAAATGTGAAATTAGTTATAATAACCTAAATTTTATTAAATTATAAAAAAAATAATCTAATTATACTTTAAAACAATTCAAATTCATAATTTAACACAATAAATTATTTCAATTAAAAAAATTTTGTTTTCAATTAAAATTTAGTATTTTCCACTACTCATCAAAATATATAAGTTATCAGAAAAGTGCCAAATGTTTAATCAAACTAAATTTTTATGTCCCTATTAAAATTAAGAATTTAATTTCACTAAAATTAATATATAAAGTGTCAAATATTGGATTTAAAAAGTTTTTTCCATTAAAAGGCAGTAAAATTGAATTTTTTGAAAAATATTTCTTTTATCTGAAAATTGAATTTGTTCTTATATTATGCCTGAGAAATAAATAATATGGATGTTAAAATTATATAGATCCTATAAGATTCAAAATTAAGTTAATATTATTTGTAACCTCTTTTTGAACGGCTAGTTTGGTAAGTGGTGGTGCCCTCGAACTCGATGTTGCGTGTAGAACAAGATATTGAATTAATTAAATGAGATAACATATTATGAAATCATGGGGTGTTAAAATTTTAAGAAAAAATTAAATTTATCATATTTAGAAAATTATTTTCATAAAATGGTGTTATGTTTTAAAATTTATACATCGAAAAATTGGTTGGGTGAATTTTTGGGATTTTTATGAAATAACTGAATTTTTATGAATAGTGAAATACGAAAATTTATGGTATTTAATATTTTTATCCCAATACATGAATTTAAACATCATGAATTATGTATAAAAACATTACTTTAAAATAATATACACTAGTTACTATATATAGTCACATGAATCTATACTATTGATATTCTTGAGCAAAAATAATAAACTAAGGAAAAAAATAATAAAAAAATACCCCTCTCATCCACTATAAATATATCTCATAACCACTTATTTTCCTCACACCTCCATAGACATTATGTAACAAACCCAACCCCAGTATCTTTGATTTGGTGACCATTTATTAAAATGTAATATATACAAGAGGTCACATCATCAATGATCAATCAGTTTAGCTGTCTTGAAGAACTAGATACAAAAACGGTTCCTTTATTACATTAGAAAATAAATATAGAAAATAACAAAATAAAATAAAATTATTGTTGTCACATATTCTGATATATCATATTCATAAAATATAATAGAAAAAACCTAATTGTGTGATATTAAATTCTTATACTGGGATATATGAAACCATAAAAAGTGAAGCAACATTAATACAAAATAGTAATTATGGAAAGGTAAATAATCTTAAAAGAACATGCCATAAATACATTGAGAATGAAAATTCCACCATTGGATTTGTCATTTTGAAAACCTCATGGATCAAAATTACAAAATTATTAACAAATAAAAAAATTATTTATTTTATTTCATGTATCTGGAACGTGAACCATGATACAGTAAAGATAGTTTATGTTTATGTGTAAAACCCTGTTTGATTCTATTTAAAAAACAAACACAAAGGGTTTCTTGCCAACTATTGTTCTCATGAGATATAACGATTTATCAATATGATATATTTAAATGGTCCCCACCAATCACTTAATTTCCCAAGATTTCTTCATTAATATTCAATTCTATAACATTAAAAGAAAACAACATCTATATAAATGTTATATGACTAAGACAATAATCATATCCATGATATAATAAATATTGATATCTAATGAAATAATCAATGAATTATGATCATAAATAATATGGGAGTATACATAAACCAAAAATATATAATAATTGGTGAATAATTAATAGATAATGATAAATATTTTCCTACTAAAATTAAAACATGAAAGAAGTGTGTTTATGAAATTTAAGAAAAGTTCATCTATAGGGAGGTTTAAGAAGAAGATATAGGATTCTATTAAAAGATAAAATGAATGATTGATTTCATATAGCTATAAATGAACAATGTTAATTATTAATGGTAAAACTAGTTATTTTAGGAAAATAATAGTGGATTTAAATAGATTATGGAGTGAACCTAAAAAAGGTATGAAATTGGGAAGTTCCTTTTAATCGGGCATGCTTATCAGAAAGATTTGAGAAGGGAACATTTTTAAAACACATATTTCCCCTTAAAATAAGGATGAAATGACATGGATACTTGATTTTGGAACATATACATAGAATTTATTAGTATAACATATGAATAAATAATAACTACATTGGGTTAAATATAGAGAATTCATAACCCGAATGAAAAATGGAGTTCCCATAGATTATGTCTAAATGTGTTCTATGGTTTTAATTAATATCATGGATAGTGAAATTATATTTATTAATATTATAATTCTTAATATATTAAAGAATTATTTGATTTTTTTTATGTACAATTATGGAAAATTTGATGAGTTATAAAATGCATTTTCATCGTCTAGAAGTGTTTGTTTCCATTGTTTTTATGATTAGTTCACTTGTATACATGAATGGACGTTCATGTAAAGTAGAATTATTTTTATAGAATTGAAATTATATCTAATTAATAAAAATATATAACAATAAATAGTCATATATATAATTTTTTTTCACATATGAGGATGAATTATTAGATACAATGTTAATGATGAACATTAATTTATTTTATTGAATTTTCAATTATCAATAACCATTTTTTTATTCATTAATATTATATATTTATAATAGTTCTAGAACATTATATGAATTAATATATGTATAATAAAATATTATTTAACCATTATAATGATTTTATTACCACCATTAAATGAGTTAATGGAAAATGAAAACACATCGTCTACGATGGCGGTAAATCTGTACATCAGAGATGATATTTTCATTTTTAGAATAAAAGGGAGTGGTGAAGAGAATTAATGATGGAATTTCCATCAAAAATAGATTTAAATTATATATAATATATTTAATTTATAATTAATTTTTTAATATATGAGGTGAGTTATGGATAACAAATGGAATCAAATTAAAAAGAAAATAAAGGAAAATGGAAGAGGATTTTACATCTTGAATTTCCCCTCCTTGAAAATATCTTTAAGGGGCTTGGGATTTGTATTTTAGGGATACCAAAGGCTGATAGAAATGGGAGAGATACTAAAGAAGATTAATGGGTATAGTTATTTCATGATTAAATGCTTATTATGTGTTAATAGAATAGGTAGTGGGGATGGGATTTATAGTTTAGGAGATGGGTGTTTTTTGAATATTTAATTCATATGTTTTTTATTTTGGCTAAAGACAACGAATAATTTTGATTATTGTGACTATTTTTTTTTGGATTTCATGTGAGATATATCTAATGATATATTATATAATTCATATTTTGTTATTTATTTTATTCAGATCAAAATATGAAATACCGTAAATTATCGTATTTCACTATTCATCAAAAATTCAACTATTTTAGATAAATTCAAAAAATTAACCCTAATTTTTTATATGTATAATTAAAAAATTAACTCCCTTTAATGATAATAAACAGACCAAATATGAGAAATTTATTTTTTAAATCAATTCATCTTTTCCTAAAAATACCAATTTTAAAATTATTACTGATGTTATAATCCATTAAAAATTTCATTAAGGTTTCATTAAAATTATTTTATAATCAGAATAAAACAATATATTAATTTATGATTCAATTTTATGAAATTAAATTTTCATATAAATAATTATATTAATTATAAAATTGAAAATAATCATTTTTTATTTTAAAAATATATCAATACATAATTAATAATTTCTAAAACATCTATTTAATTGAACTATAATATAATTACTTCATATAACCATTTTTGAGATACCTAAATTTTATTTAAATTTTATATCCAAGTTTACTATACCATTAGCCAAATTACTATTCCTAAGGTACACATTTTTATTCCAATGGTTATGTTACTATTTCATTGTTATGTGTTCCTTAATTTATAGAAAAATCCTTTTATTTCATTCATTCCTCATATATAAAGTGTTTTTGTATTTCTCTATGTAACATTATTTGATTTATAATATATGAAATAATATTTTTGTTCAATTTAATCTATAAAATGAATTGAATTTAATTATGAGGATATATGCCATAAAATTATTGGGTGTTTTATTCTTCCCTCCTAAAATTTAAGTCTCTAAATATTTTCATGAATATTTCTCACTAAATAGATGTGGGTGGTTCTTCTTCATAACTTTCTCTAATTCCCATGTCAATTAATACATTTTATGGTCTCTCTAAATAACCTTTACAAGTTGAGTTGTTTGATTTATCAATACTTTATCTCTTATGTTGAAAATCTTGATATGAAATTCATTGTTAGACTAATAAGCTTCCTATTCTATTTCTTTGTATGTGAGTACACTCATTGGGTCTGACATTTACTTCTTTAACAATGATATGTGGATCATTCCATGAACTTGGGGGAGATTTTGTGGCATTTATAATTGGTATTCTAATGCTTCAATCTATTCCAGAATTTAAAATGGTCTAATGTACCTGGGCATAGATTCCCTTTATTAATTAACCTTATAGCATCCTACAATTGATATACAATCATAAAGACATCATCTCAAACATAAAATTCAAAATCCATTCCCCAATTTTTAGCATAACTCTTTTTTCTACATTGAGATTCTTTATTATGAGCTTGAATAGTGTTTACCATTATTGTTGTTTCTTAAAATAGATTTGGGCCTAGATGTTTCTTCTCACCAACTTCATCCCACAAGTTAAAATTCAACATCTATTTCCATATAATGGTTTATATGGTTCTATCTAAAAACTAGAATGAAAACTATTATTGTAGGAAAATCTAATCAATGGTAAATAATGAACCCACACACCATGAATGTTAAGTGAGAATGATCTCAAAATATATTGTATTTTTGAATAGTTCATTTAGATTGTTCATCAGTTTTGGGGGTGATACGTAGTATTGAAATGGATCTCAGTATTGAAAGCCTTCTAAATACTCTTCCAGAACATTGATATAAAACATGGATCTCGATCAGACACAAATAATAGAGGTGTGCCATGGTGTTTTTTCAAATTCATTAATACAGAGTCTTTATAGTTGTTCAAGTGGTATATCTTTACTTATAAATACATGTGAATATTTTCTAAGACGATAAACAATAACCCATACTGCATCATTCCTTATACGTGTCCTTGTTTTTTCTGTGATAAACTCCATCATAATTTCATCCCACTTTAACATATTTATATGTAGATGTTACTTGAATCCTCTAGTACGCTATCTCATATCCTTCACATGTTGACAAACAATGCACCTTGACACTAAGTAATCAATTTCTTACTTTATATTATCCCACCAATAATGTTCCTTCATATATATACATATTGTTACTACTATGGTTTATAGAGATATTTCAGCTAAGAATATGATTTAATAGTTTGTTATTTATAACATGTATTGATGGAACAAGTAACCTCTTTTAAAATTTCAGAATTTAATCCTCATAACAAAGTCTTCTAATCATAAATATTTAATGACTCTAATTTCCATTTCCAAATTTGTATCCTCGGATTTAAAGATTTTTATCTTCTCTACTAAAGATTGTTTAGAAATCATTTGAAAAAGAAGTGATAGTTCTTATTCCTAATAATCATATTACCAATATTTAATAAATCAATGAATATAGGATATTTATCGATCCCCATTTGGGTTAGAAGTTCTTGATCTTTCTTTCATAATTAATTTTCTACCATATATTCTTTTCCTGGATGGTAGTGTATTAAGAAATATTAATCGTTGATTAACTCTAGCCATTATCTTTTACTTATGCTGAGTTGATTCTATGTAAATACATATTTCAAACTCTTGTGAACCATATATATCTCAAACCATTCACTATATATATATATTGTCTCCATATCATCATAACAAAGATTATGACTAATAAATCATGATCATGAGTTGGATAAATTGTCTCACGATTCATCACCATCCAAAATATATATTCAATAACTGTAATGACCTGAATCTGGAGCCACATAACTACCGCCCCATACCCGGTTCGACACATGACCTCAAGCACGTTTTCCCAAACGCCAGAGGCTGCTGACTAGCAGCAAGGGCCTTGGTGAGTCTTTGGGGAAACTATGCCCTCATTTAGTAAAGTTTAGAGCGGAAGAATAAACATAAACAATAGAGGAAGCAGTAAACAACATTCAACAACTGAACTAAAAGTCTGAGAAATGACTAACATAATAATGATGCAGAATGGTACACATATCTATGGAAATCAGTAAACAAAACAATGTGCTGAAATACAACTGAAACCAAAGAAAAAAACCTAAACAACAACTCCAGCAGCATCGCGAGCCAAAGCCCGGTCCCATGCTCTCCAGCTCCAACCAGAAATCAAGTACCTGAGGTAGAAGGACCACAATACGTATATACACCTACAACCATATAATCTGTTTGGGATGAAAAACAGGACCCAAACAGGGTGTGAGAATAATCCCAGTAGGCAACCACCACAAGATTTGTGCCCTACTGTCAGTGAGTAATATAGCAAAGGTAAAGGGAAATAAGTACAGTAATGGACTAAGAGTATACCAGTAAAAGATCCTACCAATTACCATGCACATTCAATTAATTTAATCAAACAGGGGAACTAGAAAATCCTTCTATTCCAAGGTAAAGAAATTAACACAGTAAGTATCTCAAAAGACTACCTAAAAACAAGCAGCACAAAACCAAAGCTTGTTCTTTGGCTTGGTGGAATCTTCACAACCAACCATCAAAATTCACATTGACTCTCTGGGTGGCTCAAACTATCAGACCCCTTTAGTCTAGAAATCAAACAAGGCACAAACACTCTGGGAAGCTCTCATGTTAATTCCTCTATGGTCTTGCAACGATAGCTACCAACTCTCTAAGGAAGCACTTACGTCTAATTCCTCATGTGGTCTCGATGAGTTTATAACTAAGAACACTCTTGGGAAGCACAAAGTACTATTCCCTTAGGTCCTGCATGCTAAAATAAAACCAATATACCCTCTAGGGAAGCACTTAATCGTCTATTCCCTCTTTGATCTCCCGCACTAGGTTCTCACAGTCCTGAGCAGTCCAGTCGTGCGTAATCAACTGTCAGCAGCCCTAAGTAAGTTCGAAAACTACTTGGCTAATAGCTACCATAAATCAAAAGCATATAAACAGCAGAAAACACATGCAACAGTTATAACAAGTAAACTAGCAATTGCAATAGAGTTTGCCTCACATGAAAACGGTGCCGAACGACGATAAACAGCCAAACTGGGAGAAACACCCATGGGTGATCCTCAAACATGAAACCAAGCATATATTAGCAACAATTAATCATTAGATAACAAGCAATATAGGGAAAATAAACAATAGGATCAAAATCGTAAACCCGGGATACCTCTTACACGGGTGTCCGACACTTTTGCAAGCAAAACTCAAAGAACATCAATGTAGGGAAACAAACCACCAACCTAGATCCTTGAAGATCGATATACATGAACCTCGGCCTGTGAATCGACCTAGAACAGAGTAGATATGCAAAAACGTCTAAAATTTTCAACCTCAGATAACTCACATGAGAGGGAGAATTTGGAAACGAGGCCACAAAAGAACCAAGAACTCACCGCTGCGATTCTTCTGCAATCAATGGAGTTTGATTCGGACAACCAGTGACAGATCGGTGGCTCGGAGAAGGATCAGCCTCCTCGGACACTCTGGATGGAATTAGGTAGAGAAGAAGACGTTTATGAGCATTAGGCGTGACCCCGGTCTGATTAATGAAATAAAAAGACAGTACATGGCATGTACTTTTAAAGTACACCGTGTGTAGTGGTTTTTTCCGTACTCTTCCAAAATTGGACTCCACGCCACCCCTACACACTGTGTGTGTGGCCCGGACATGGCCAGCACATGGCTTCGGGCGGGAAAAGCCTACATGGTGTGTACTCAGAAAGTACACGGTGTGTACTTCAAAAATTTCCAGAAACTCTATTTTTAGTTAAAAACCCATAAAAGAGATCCGTACCTGAAACTGAAGATCCGGGTTCTTATAAACTTCCCCACTTAAAGAAATTCATCCCCAAATTTCCCTAACAAGGCATAGAAAAAGAAACCTCGAACAACTCTGGCCACTATGATCACATATCAGCCTCCCTCTCCCAAGTCTTGTCTGGTATATGGTCGTGCTGCCATAGCACCCACACCAGGGGAACAGACCGGCCACTGAGTACCTTTTCACTATGATCAACATTCCTGATAGGATGCTCCTTGAAAGATGCATCTTTCTCCAGCTCAACCTCCTCGGGATGAAAAACATGAGACGGTTCTGAGAAATATCGTTGAAGCGGAGAAACATGAAAGACGTCGTGCATAGCCTGGTACCTCTGAGGTAATCGCAACCTGTAAGTAAATAGCCCGACTCTCTCCATAATCTCAAACGACCTGACATTTCTCGATGAAAGTTACCCCTACCTCCTAATCCTCTTATTTCCCAACCTCGGGGTAACACACAGGAAAACCTGGTCTCCAACCTTGAACTCCAAAGGTCATCTCCGCTGATCAGCATAAGACTTCTGTCGAGACTGTGCAGTCGCCATTCTCTTCTTAATCAACTCTATCTACTCTGAGGTCTCCTGAACAAGATGAGGTCCCAGCAAAGTTTCCTATCTTGCCTCCTGCCATCATAAAGGTGATCAACATGGTCTACCGTACAAAGCCTCATAAGGTACCATCTGAATAGTCACCTGAAAGCTGTTGTTGTAGGCGAACTCCACCAGAGGGATATGATTCTACCAAGTACCGCCAAAGTCTAGAATGCAAGCTCGGAGAATATCCTCAAGCACCTGGATCGTACGCTCGGACTGGCCATCAGTCTGGGGATGGTATGTTGTACTTAAAAGTTCCTCTGTACCCAAATTCCTCTATAGCCCCTGCCAGAAGTGCGAAGTAAAACACGCATTTCATTCTGAAACAATGGAGTGTGGAACTCCATGCATACATAAAATTTCTCAGATGTACAACCTTCCCAGCTCATCAACACTGAAGGACTCCTTGATCGGAAAGAAGTGTGCATCCTTCGTGAGCCTATCCACTCCAACACAAACTGCGTCATTCCCTCGAGGAGATCTCGGTAACCCTATCACGAAGTCCCTCGCGACATCATTCCATTTCCACTCAGGAATGGGTAGCTACTGTAAAAGCCCTGCCGGTCGCTGATGCTCTGCCTTCACCTGTTGGCAGGGGGGACATCACATGACAAAAACAGCCAGATCCTTCTTCATACCTGGCCACCAATATTGACAGTGTAAGTCTCAGTACATCTTGGTGACACCAGGATGAACTGCCCAAGCTGAAGCATGAAACTCCCGCATCAACTCCTCTTGTATGTCCGCTGAAACCCATACGCGACCATAAAAATGTAGCACCTCATCATCGCCCACTATCCACCCCAGAGTAGGGTCCCCATATGACACACCCTCCTGTAGGACTAGGCCTTCTGGGTCTGATAACTGCCTCATTCAAACTCGATCTAGAAGAGTAGAGGTAACAACTACAGAATAAAGAACCGACTGTCACTGTCTATCATGCACCTACAAATGCATATCCGAGAATAGATCCATAAGCTTCCACTCGATGCTGGCCTCCATAACTGCCTGCAACTGAGTCCTCATACTCAGTGCGTCAGCCATAGCATTTCCTTTCCCAAGTGTATAAGCAAGCTCGAAGTCGAAAGACTGTAGGTACTCGACCCACCTCCGCTGTCTCAGATTCAAGTCACGCTGTATAAAGATATATGTGAGGCTCTTGTGGTCAGTATATACCACAAAATGTTCTCCCATGAGATAGTTCCTCCAACAATGCAAATCATGAACAACTACAGCCAACTCCAGGTCGTGCATAGGATAGTTCTTCTCATGGGGCCTCAACTGCTGAGATCCATATGCAACAACATGATCCTTCTACATAAGCACTGCTCCATGCCCAATTTCGGATGCATCATAGAAAACTGTATAACTCTTGCCCGTCTTTGGGAGAACTTGAATCGGTGCTGAAGTCAATCTCCCCTTCAGCTCCTGGAAGGCTTAATCGCAAGCTTATGACCAAACGTACTTCACACCTTTCTTAGTCAATCCCATCAACAACGCTGCTAAGAATGAGAAGTCCTGTATAAACCGCCTGTAATAACTATCCAGTCCCAAGAAACTCCGTACCTCGAAGAAATTTTTCGACTACTCCCAGGTAACTACTAATCTCACCTTATCTGGGTTTACTGATACTCTTGTCTCTAAGATGACATGGCCCAAGAAGTGAATCGCGTCCATCCAGAAGTGTCACTTTGAGAGCTTACCATATAACTGATGCTCTCTAAGTGTACTCAATATGATCTCAAGATGGGTAGCATGGTTGTGTCGAGTGTGAGAGTACACCAAGATATCATTCACAAAGACAACGATGAAAGAATCCAAGTAAGGATGGAAAACAGTATTCATCAGCGCCATGAAAACTGTCGTCGCGTTCGTGAGACCGAATGGCATAACCAGATACTCGTACAGACCATACCTGTTTTAGAAAGCTGTGAGAGGTATATCAGATGGTCTTCCCACAACTGATGGTAGCCGGATCTCAAGTTGATTTTCGAGAATACCCTAGATCCTCGAAGCTAATAAAAAAGATCATCAATCCTCGGCAATGCATATCAATTCTTGACCTTCAACTGGTTCAACTCCCGATAGTACACACAAAGTCGTAAGGTACCATCCACCTTCTTCGCAAACAACATAGGCGAACCCCAAGGGGAAGTACTGGGTCAGATAAAACCCTTCGCCTGCAACTCCTCCAACTTCTTCTTGAGTTATTGAAACTCAGGCGTAGCAATCCTATAAGGAGGTATGGATACCGGTGCTAGTCTTGGAACAAGCTCAATAGAGAAGTCTACCTCACGCTCTGGAGGAAACACTGAAAAGTCTTCTGGGAAGACATCCAGAAAACGGTCAACTACCGGAGGGAAGTCTATCTGAGAAGTCACTTGATTGTTTAGATATAAACTATCAATCCGGGCTGTAACATTGCCGAACCCATAATTCTCTGGTCCAGCTCTACTTTCCTGGACATCCCATTCACCCTTGTGAAGAAAAGACCCACCCTCTGGTGACATGAAACTCACCCTACGGTGATAACAATCGACAAAGGACTGAAAAGGAACTTGCCAGTCCATTCCGATAATGACATCGTAACCCATCATCTCAAGGACATAAAGATCCCACAAGAAGTGACATCCACCAACCTCAAGGGGGTACTCCCTGCACTGACGCACACTAGTAGTTCTATGTCCCAAAGGTATGTCTAGTGCCCACTTATCCCCAGAAGTAAAGATAGTAAGTCTAAGACTCTCCACAGTGTGCACAGAAATAAAGCTATGAGAAGATCCAGTATAGAAAAGTGCAGAAGATAAAACTGAGACTACTAAGATCGTACCTCTAACTGTGGAAGGTCCAAGATCCTACTTCCGATGACTCTGCTCTACCGCAAACATCTGGCCAATAACGCGGCCCTGTGTAGCAGCCTCATATCCTTGAGATGATCCTCCCTGAGCCTGACCACCTCGTCCATGACCTCTACCCTGGCTAGAACGACCCAAAGAACTCCAACCCCCAGTCTGTTGTGGAACTGGTAATCCTGCTCCTGTACGAGGAGTAGAAAATGATCCTCCTTCACTAGCTGATGTAAGATGAACCATGCAAGAACGCTGCAGATGAACCATCTTGCCGTATGCTCGGCACACCACCGGATCTCTCGGGAATTAAGGCTTCCTATGCCCACCCATT
This sequence comes from Viscum album, assembly GCA_963277665.1. Lineage (NCBI taxonomy): Eukaryota > Viridiplantae > Streptophyta > Magnoliopsida > Santalales > Viscaceae > Viscum > Viscum album. The sequence goes on from OY728145.1 coordinate 489,081,699, forward strand.
CCACACTGATAGAAAACCACCTGGTTTCCAGAAGGAAGATCTCGTCTTCTAGAAGAATTACCTCACTTCCTTGAGTCACCTCGAGTAAACTCTCGGTAACATTTCCTACTGTCAGTATGCAATGAATCATCCTTGGATGCTAAACCACCCTGGTCAACAGTTCCATTCTCCCTCAGATTATGTTCGGTGATCAGTGCCTGGTTGACTATTAGGGTAATATATGCAACTGGAAAACGTTCACCTACGATCCGATCTCTGGTTTGAGGCCTTCCTCAAACTTCCTTGCAAAAAACTACTATTCATTTCCCATAATGGGAGTGAAACACTGTAACTCAGTGAAATGGGAGGAATAATCCATAAACAAAAGAGTACCCTACTGTAGGTTCATGAAATCTCTTGCTCTGTCGGCCCTCAGCGTCGCCAGATAGAAGTATTTGTAGAACGTACGCTAGAATTCGTCCCAAGCCGTAGTTCGTTGGTGCCCTACCTACGAGACTACGTCCAACCATCTATTTGCAGAATTTTGTAGCATGTAAGTCACGAGCTTCACCCATCTATCTGGGGGTGTCTCCAAATGCTCAAAGATTGGAAGCATGGTTTCTATCCAGACTCTGCAGCCTGAGGCCCTCCATCCCCTGTGAAAGTGGGAGGATGCTGCTACTGGAAGACTCGCGTCAGCTCTGCCATAGACGGGGCAGGATGCTGAGCTCCCTGGAAGGTCTGCATGAACCTCATGAAACCCTCTCTGAACTGAGCATCGACACCAATGTCTAGAATCACTGCAGGTTCCATGTCTGGAATGATCGGCGGAACTACAGGTAGTCCCTGGTCTGCCGTATCAGGAATACGGTCACTGCCTGGTTCCTGCCGTGCAACGGGAGGACATCTTGGTGCCATATCTCTGAGAAAACAAAAGCACACTTCATATCAGGATTGACAAATACTGAGAACACAAGAGTACAAAACGGGAACAATGAAGGAAACACACAAGATTACAAAACCCGACTACACAGTGTGTAGAAAAACCACACGGCGTGTCTTCCTAAGCCACTGACATGGGCGTGTACTTCTGCCACCACTGGTCATGTAACATCCTCGACTACATGGCATGTAATTAAACTCCACTCCCCTGCCCGAGTCTCTTTACATGACTAACCCACACGGTCTGACATAACCGAGACTACACGGTGTGTTCTAAACAAACACGGTGTGTACTAGACAAGGCTTCGGCGGCCCATGTTGTTAAATACATGGCCGTCCACATGGCTGAACATTACACGACATGTTCCAAAAAAACACAGCGTGTATAGGTGGAGGTGACACCATCCCGTGTTGTTTTTGACATGGGCGGGTACCTGAACGAGACTACACGACGTGTTCCAAAAACAACACGGCGTGTCTAAGAGAAGGTAACACTGACCCGTGTTGTTCGTGACACGGTCAGGTACCTGGACAGGACTACACGGCATGTTCCTTTATAACACGACGTGTTCTTCTCTAGCTTCCCTGTCCCGTGTTGTTAGTGACATGGCCGAGTACCCAGAAGAAAGCTACACGGTGTGTTTGTATAGAACACGGTGTGTACTACATGAGTTTCCCTGACCCGTGTTGTTAGTGACATGGCCGGGTACATGGCTGACTACTAGACGATGTGTACTTATCATACACGACGTGTCCCCGAAGACTCTCCACCACCCCGTGACTCTGTTCACATAGTTAGTAACATGGTGTAAAAACTACACAGCATGTATTAATAAAGTACACGCTGGGTATTCTGGGTTTTTCTGGGCAGTAACTCAGAAACTGCACCGAACACCAGAAACACTAAAAAAAACTTGCATCTATGTGCCAAATTCTGATCCGTGGGGCCCATACTCCCCATGAATCAAAGTTGGGCATCATAACAATGCATATAACAAGTAAATAGCATAACAATCCAATGATCCACCAAATTCTGATCCTTGAGGGCCCATAACAGCTCCAAGACCAGAGCTTGGCGTCCATGCTAAATATGCTGTAAAATAAACAATACTCTATCAGCACAACAGGTATGTCTATCACATCAACTATCACAACAACATGCATAATTTATCACAGCATCTATCACAACAACATGAAATTATAATGCACCCTAGATGGCATGGTAAAATGCATGACATGTGATTTCCTACCCAGTGCTTATATGATGCATGAGATGGCACACCCTCATCTCATCGGGTTGCAACAAAATAGAACCACAATCATATAAACTGTAACATCACAAAACATGTGCATCACCCAATAGTGAAATATAATAAACTTTAACACTTGAAAAAGCTGAAAATTGCAATTAAGAGGTTATAAACCTTTTCCCTGTACACGGGTTAATTACTCCTGGGTATAGTTAAGTACTAACTACCCATTTCTTCTTATCCATGTCTATTGTCGCAAAATAGTAAGAAAATAGAAAAGAAGAAAACTCCTCTGATAGCACTTTGTAACGACCCGAATCCGGAGCCACATAACTGGTGCCCCATACCCAATTCCCCACATGTTCTCAATCGTGTTTCCCCAAATTCCAGAGGCTTTCGACTAGCAGCAAGGGCCTTGGTGAGTCTGTGGGAAAACTATGCCCTCATTTGGTAAAGTATAAAGTGGAAGAATAAACATAAACAATAGCGGAAGCAGTAAACAACATAAAACAACTGAACTAATAGTCAGAGAAATGACTAATATAATAATGATGAAGAATGGTACATGTATCTATGGAAAGCAGTAAAAAAACAATGTGCTGAAATACAACTGAAACCAAAGTACTAAACGTAAATAGTAACTCCATCAGCATCGCAAGCCAAAGCCCAGTTCCATTCTCTCCAGCTCCAACCAGCAATCAAGTACCTGAGGTAGAAGGAACACAATCTCTATCTACACCTGCAACCATATAATAAGTTTTGGCCAAAAAAATGGACCCAAACAGGGTGTGAAAATAATCCCAGTAGGCAACCACCACAAGATTTGTGCCCTACTATCAGTGAGTAATATAGAAAAAGTAAAGGGAAATAAGTATAGTAATGGACTAAGAGTATACCAGTAAAATATCCTAACAATTACCATACACATTGAATTAATTTAAACAACCAAGGGGAACTAGAAAAGCCTTGTTTTCCAATGTAATTCAAGTAACACAGCAGTTATCTCAAAAGACTACCTAAACACAAGCAGCACAAAATCCAAGCTTGTTCTTTGGCTTGGTGGACTCATCAGAACCAACCATCAAAATTCATACTGACTCTCTGGGTGGCTCAAACTAGCATAACCCTATAGTCCATTAATCAAACAAGGCACAAACACTCTGGGAAGCTCTCACGTCAATTCCCCTATGGTCTTGTAACGATAGCTACAGACTCACTGAGAAATCACTTACGTCTAATTCCTCCTGTGGTCTTGATGCATGTGTAACTAAGAGCACTCTTGGGAAGCACAAAGTCCTATTCCCATAGGTCCTGCATACAAAACTAAAACCAACATTCCCTCTAGAGAAGCACTCAATCGTCTATTCCCACTTTGATCTCCCGCACCAGGTTCTCACAGCCCTGAGTAGTCCAGTCGTGCGTAATCGACTGTCAGCAGCCCTAAGTAAGTTCAACAACTACTTAACTAATAGATACCATGCATCAAAAGCATATAAACAATAGAAAGCACATAAAATAGTTATAATAAGTAAACTAGCAATTTCAATACAGTTTGCCTCAAATGAAAACAGTGCTGAACGGCGATAAACAGCCAAACAGGGAGAAACACCCATGGGTGATCCTCAAACATGCAACCAAGCATATAATAGCAACAATTAATCATAAGATAACAAGAAATCTAGGGAAAATAAACAATAGGATCAAAATCCTAAACCCGAGATACCCGATACATGGGTGTCCGACACTTTTCAACCAAAAATCAAAGAACTTCAATGTAGGGCAACAAACCACATACCTTGATACTTGAAGATCGATATACTTGAACCTCGGCCCATGAATCATCCTAGAACGGAGTAGATCTGCAAAAATGTGTAAAATGTTCAACCTCAGATAACTCACACGAGAAGAAGAATCAGGAAACGAGTCCAAAGAAGAACCAAGAACTCACCGTAGCGATTCTTCTGCAATCGACGGAGTTTGATTCGGACAACCAGTGACGGATCGATGGCTTGGAGAATAATCAGCCCCCTTGGATGCTCTGGACGGAATTAGGCAGAGAATAAGATGTTTATGAGCATTAGGTGTGACCCCAGTCCTATTAATGAAATAAAAAGAAAGTACACGATGTGTACTTCTAAAGTAGATGGCATGTAGTGGGTTTTTCCGTACTCCGCCAAAATCGGCCTCCACGTCACCCCTACACACCGTGTGTGTGCCCCGGACACGGCTAACACACGGCTTCGAGCGAGAAAAGATTAAACAGCGTGTACTCAGAAAGTACATGGCATGTACTTAAAAATTTTCCAAAAACTCAATTTTTACTTAAAAACCCATAAAGAGATCCGTACCTGAAACTGAAGACCTGATTTCTTACAATAACTAAATCATTTTTCATAAGGAAACATCCAATTAATTTCTTTTATGCATCACTATATATAAAAAAACCATCATTTTGTGATGGTAGATTCAAAATTGGAGCATTAACTAATCTTCTCTTCAATTCATCAAATCAGTCTACACATTATTTTTTCTACGAGAACATAAACACTCAATACATGTGTTTGATTAATTGGTTATTCAATCAGACATATTTATTATATAAACACCGATAGTAACCTACTAAACTAATAAAACTACATACCTCAGTTAATTTTTATTGTACAGGAAATTCATGGACTGCCTTTTTCTTCACTTGATCAATTGATATTACATCCTTATATAAAATTTGACCCTGAAAGTAAATATAACTATTTCTTCATATGTTTTTCAACAATAATCTACATGTGAGTATCATGGTTTTAATAATTTTTTAATATATATAAAAATATCATTAATAGATACTAAAAAAATCAACAATATATTCTTTGAATACATTTTTTTCATTAGATCTATGAAAATAGTGGCTTCAATAGTCAATCCAAATTGAATTTCTATGAACTCATAATGTCTATACCTTTTGAAAAATCTATATTCATAATATCATCATTCTTTAATAGGAACTCTTGATACCCAAAATGACGTTCAACCTTTTTGAAATATTAAAATCCATGAATTTAATCAAATAAATCATTAATGTCATGTAGAGTATACTTGTTCATTACTATAATAGCATTTATTTATCAATAGTCAATGCATAGCCTAATGTATCCATATATCTTCTTAATAAAGATAGTAGGGGCTCCCAATAGAGAAAAATAGGTAGAATAAATCCATTATTATTCATCTCATATTTTTTATTTCATCAGATCTACTAATTCTACAATGTCTATTTTATAAGGAGTCAATGATATTGGTCTTGAATTATGGGTTAAATTAAGGGTAAATTCAACTTCATGCTATGGGGTTGTTTCTGAGTAATTCCTCATGAAATATATAAATGAATTCTCATAAAATCGGTACATATTCAATTAGAATATTTATTTCATCATACCTAGATGATGTGTTCTCTTACTCCCTAATAATTTCATTTAATAGAGCTATTGTGTGTGGATCTAGATAAGAATCAGATGATGATCTTTGAGCTCTAAAGATAGGAGATTCGAAAACATCCAAAAAAATCATAATTTACTTCTTGTTGTAAAAAATTCTCATAAAATATTTTTAAATTCAGTCCATTCCAGGGATTATATACAACTAAACCATAGGTATGATGATAATTTCATAAAATTAAGAATGTTTATATGGAATAATTGGAATTTCCTGACACATTTTTCTTTCAATGAGACATCACTTATTCCTTTTGACTAACAATACCTTTTTAAAATAAAAATGTGAGTGTCTAATGTTATTTTCAAACTAGATAGACAAAAAAGAGTGCAATGATAAAGAATCAAATGAATCAATGGATAAATTTGACGATATGATTAATTACCTACGACCACATCATTAGGTACTTATAATTCACCTATAGTGATAACATAAGATTGGCCATCTCCCATTGGCCTCTTCTGTGGTATGTTCCTCTAACACTTGGAATTTTTTTCAAATAATTCATAATTTCCTTTAATTTGTAGCATTTAACATCATAGATTTATTTCTTCCCCTTACATTCATTTTCATGATGATATTTTTATCTGTACTTATAATAAACATCCATGACTTTCAAGAATTTACCCTTATTATTGTTTCTATAGTTTTTATATGATGTAAATTTATTCATTCCTTCATTCTTATATGATGCTTCAAGTTTTCTATGGTTAACATAATTACTCTTCTTATCTTGATTCCCATTGAACATATAAGATATGTAAAGATCCTTCTCTTCATTGATGGCGCTTAATACAATTTTATCATGTGATGAGAATGTTTGGGAATCTTGTTCCCTATAGAGACTTGGATTTAGACCTACAATGAAATGATAATTCACATGTTCCAAATAAAGTATTTAATCAATAACAAACCTGGATAGTTTTTTGAAGGTATCCTCATACTCTACAACACTCCCTTTTTCCATTTACTTTATGCTATAGAATTTTATCTTCATTTTAGTTAGTTGAATGCATGGGAAATATTTGTTAAAGAACATTTAATAAATAGTTATTCATTAAATGTATTTTATTTTTTTCTTCCTTATTTTTCTATATAAAATACCACCATTTATCAGCATCGACCTTGAGGCAATATACTAAAAGTAATAAATTTTAATTTTCATTCTATCCCAATGTTTGAAATATATTTTCAAAAAATTTGATCCACTAATCAACAACTATAGGATTAGTTATCCCCCTAAAATAGCGGGCCTTCTTCCCCATGAAGTGATCCAAAATAGGTGTAGTATAGCTAACCATCATAACTTGTGTAAAATTTCCTAATATTCACTTGATCTTCCCAACTCCAACCCTAACTAAGTTGACTTGATCAGTAGGGAAATCCCTTACATTATCTGAAAGTGTTGATTCCTTTTCTTTATATTAGGAACTATCAGTAAGTAATGAAAAAACTATATTAGATCATAATAATCACGATTATTAATCCAGATATTCACTACAAGGAGTCATCACAATTCAAATTTTTATTTATTATCTAGTTCACAAGGATTAAACTATATTGATTTAATAACAATTCTAATAACCCTGACCCCAATAGCCTAGTGTTAGTGGTCACATTATTACAAAATTATAGATAAAAAAGATCACATCACCAAGTATTCATATGTTTAGTAGTCTTTTATAACTAGATAAATACATGGTTCCCTTATGACACTGGAAAATATACATAGAACATTAAAAAAAATAAAAGAACCCGATCTTTCTCTCTTATTCACAGATTTCATCATCACAACTTAGGGATGGAAAAAAATAAAAGGCTGATATAAAATGATCAATAATGGTTATATGTAACAATAATAAGTTAAGCAATTTTATTAATATATATTTGTTATGGGAAGGAATATAATCCGAAAACATATCCATCAATATGCTGAGAATTCATATAAAACCATTGATTTTTCCATAGTAAAAACTTCATAGAGTGTATGAAATAAATATTGAATGTATAAATTTATTATTTATTATTGATCATCAATATATCACATAAAACACTATATCTTGAATATTATTTAAGTCTATTAGTATGAACGGAACTAATTCTATTTGGAAACAAACACGAATGGTTTTTCACCAACTATTTTTCTTATGAGACCCATAAATGCATCGAGGGGATATCTAAAATGGGGACCCACCCATCAGTAAAAGTACAATTCATTATCAATAAAAATATTTAATTAAACAACATTCAAATAATACACCTTATGAAAAAATGGTATAGGACTAATAAAATAACTATATCATTTATACATGTATTATGGATATTTAATGAAATCTTAAATGATTGAAGATTAAAAATGAAAGGGGGGTATACATACACCAAAAAGTAAAGAATAATTATGGAATAAGGAATATATCATGATATATTGTGTCCAACTAAAATGAAAAATATTAAAAAGTGTGTTTATGAAACTTTTGAAAAGATCCACTTTTATGATGTTTAAGGAAAAAGAACAAAGTATATTTTAAAAGAGAAAAGGCATATTTGTTTGTATAAAACCAGAAATGAAAAAATATATTTTTTTCATGGTAAAATGAGTGATTTTATAAAAATAATGATGGATTAATGCATATTATAGAGTGCACTTGGAAGCAGGTAAGGAATCAGGATGTTTACTGTAATTTGGATTACGTACAGTGAAGATTTGTGAAGGGAATATTTTTAAAACATGTAATTCCCATTAAATAAGGATGAATTGATCTAAAAAAATATATTAGAACATATAGATAGAATTTAGGACTCTTAAATAAGAAGGATTAATTATTACATTGAGGTAATGATATAGAAATCATGACCCGAATGAAAAATGGAGGTTTCGGGAGGATCCCTTACCTTATGTCTAAAAGTGTTATTAACATGTACTTGTTGTCCTCGATAATGAAATTAGATTCATTAATAATTTAATTCAAAACCTATTATTTTTTGATTTATTATATTCATTTATGGACTTTTTATGTTTTATAAAATTCATTTTCATCATTCAAGAGTGCTCATTTCCCTGGTTTTTGTCATTGGTTCACCTATATACATGTACGAAAGTTCATGTAAAACGGGAATAAATATCAAAAATTGGAATTATATGTTATTAATGAACTTAAATGATATTAATTTTTCATATATATATATATATTTGTCTTGTATATTATTAGGATTCATTACATTAAATATTAATGTTGAATATTAGTTTTTTGGTGAATTTTCAATTATCATGGACTAGTTTTGTATTATTAATTAATATTATCTATATATACTCATTAAATGAAAATTATATTAATTATAATATTTATAAAAAAAATATTATTTAACTTTATTAATGGTTTTATGACCAGCCAAGAACATGGTAATGCAAAATGAAAACACATCGTTCGTGGTTATGGTAAATCAGCACATCACGGATCATATTTTCATTTTTAGAATAAAACAGAGAGGAAAAGGGGATTTATGATTTATTTTGCATTAAAATAATAACATTAATATATATATATATTATTATGGAGTTATCATGAGTGTCTTCATAGATTAATTTATGGAATGAAAATAATGATATTAAATTTAAAAGAAAATAAAGGGAAAAAAAGGATTTTACCTCTTGAATTTATCCTCCTTGATAACCTCTATAAGGGGCTTGGTATTTGTCTTTTCGTGAGAAAAATGGTACATGTACAATGGGGAGAGACTTGGTATGAGTGTTGGGTAGATATTTTAAAAAATAAAACGATTATATAGTGTGGGAGAATAGGTGGTGGAGGTGGTATTTATATTGGGGAAGAGGAATGTTTTTTGAATATATTATTCATTTGATTATTATTTTGGATTAGGAATATGAATATTTTTGATTATTATGAATAAATAAATTATATAATTTATGGTATTTCTAAATAATGATTTCTTACATAATGAATTATATTTTAATTCATGTATTTGGATTAAAATGTTAAATACTGTAAATTATAATATTTCTGTATTCATGAGATATTCCACAATTTCAGAGAAAACCAAAAACATCACCCTAAAAATATTTAGATGTTTAAAATTAAAAAATGAAATTAATTTTATGAAATTAATTTTATAAATTTGAGAATTTTAACTATTAAATGAAATCATCATTTACTATAAATATAATAATTATAAAATAATATCTGGTTTTATAAGAAATTAGAAAATTAATTAAAGTCTCATAAATTATATTATAATAAGAACAAAACAATATATTAATTTGTGATTCTATTTTATGAAAATAAATTTTCATTTAAATCATTATATTAATTAAAAAATTAAAAATAAACATATTTGTTTATAAAAAAGTATCAACACATAATTAATAAATTTTAAGAAAATTATTTAGTCATACTATAATATAATTATATCATATTAACATTTATTATATGGCTACATGTTTTTATAATTTTATAGGTGAGGTTACTTTTCTATTGGCTGAATTAATATTATTAAGGGTCACATTATTATTCCAAAGGCTAAGTAACTAATTCATTGGTATATGTTCTTCAATTTATAAAAAAATTAAATTATTTCATTCATTCATAATTTTATATAATTTATAATATATGAAATAATTTTGTTTTCATTATATGTTATTGATTGAATTGAATTTATTTAAGAGGATACATATCGTAAAATGATATGGTTCATTACATGATGCTTGTCCAATTTTAGCCCAATCACTATGCCAGACCTCTCACCCACATTTTTGTCTTAATGGTCTCACCTAAGGGTCCATTTATAAGTTTCTCATGGAGTTTACTATGTAGAATAATTCAATAGGTAAAATTCCCTTTCCTTCATTTAAGTTTCTTTCGATTTATTTTCTTTTCATATACTTCCCTAAACTCCCCTGCCCAAAGTGATATGATAACTCTAGTATATTTCATATATGGTAATGTTATTATGATAATTTTATATCAAAGATAAATTTTCTTCTCATCCTCTTTTTTATTATAAAAATGAAAACATCATTTGTGAGGTGTCGATTAACCGTTATGATGGATGATGAGTCTTAATTTCTCAAATCAGCCTTCAAGGATGGTGAAAAAGAATATTTTGGGGTTAAAATATACATTAATATATGTAATAAAACTTATTTAATGTTCTATAAACCATATATATACATAATATTAATTCATAAAATAGAACTACCATGTGTTAATCAAAAAAATGCCACAATAATCTAAACAGTTATCATTAATGTGTTATCTAATGAATCTTCCACATATCTGAATGTAAATAGATATATAAGAGTGTTAAATTTTATATAATTTCATTAATGACATAAAATTAAAATTCTAGATAACTGTTCCCATTTCGCATGATCTTTCATACATATATAAAAGAGAAATAATCATTAAAACAAAGGAAATGAAGACTCCCGAACAATAAAACTGAATCTTATAACACAACAAAAATTCCATAAATAAAAATATACTAAATAAAATATAGGTTTAAAATTTTTTGTATTAAATTAATTCTGAATGTAATTTTATTATCAATGACATTAAGTTTATGTGAATAACACATTCTGACATATGTAAAGGGTATTCTCATATCACTTTTATTTTCATGAGATATTCCTTATTACTGAATAATTTTTATGTGCAGTGTATGTATACATCCAATTAATGTATCATGTCATGAAATTATTAATCTACATGGTAAAAAAAATATTGTATTATAATCATTAATTTTATTGGACTTATGGTTTTAATATTTGAAAAGATACAATGGATTCTCCCCAGTCACCAGCTTCTCATTAAGTTTAGGATTCTCTATCTTTAACACATTGTAATTCTTATTTATTTTTTATATAATTTTATAAATTTTCATTAAATGTTCCCAATTATTTTATATATATAATTTCATATTATTTATGGGAAAACATTTTTTATAAGGTTTCCATATTCAATTCCTCTCGATAAGCATGCCCAATTAAAGGGAACTTCCCAATTTATCATTCATTTATCAATTACACTCTATAATTTGTTTTAACACACCAATTTTTTTTAAATCACTCATTTTATAATGAAAATATATCATTATTAATTTTTTTATTCAAATAATTATTCCATTTTCCACTTTAAAGACTAATTTATATTTTCCCTTTAAACTACACTAAAGTGGCCCATTTACAATGTTTCTTAAACAGAATTTATAAATTTTCTCACTTCATTTGGAAATAATTTATTCCTAAAATATAATTTCATTTTCATTATGTTTTTAGGATATATGTGTTTATAATATTTCTATATGAAACAAACATTTTTTTTCAAAAATAACTCTTTTTTTAAAAAGTAAAAAGGTATTTCTGTGAAGAATTTATCAATGATTTTATTATTGTATTTTCATCTTAATGAACATCCTTTTTCAGATATTATAATTTATTTATTTATATCTATTGATGATTTTTTTCATCTTGACTATGGATGTGGTATTTTGATACCATTTTTGGTTTATGGTTGATTTATTCACTTTTTGTATGATATTTTTCTGTACAATTTTTTATGATTGTTTCTATTTCACCCTTTTCAAATGAGAAAATCATTAGAGTTTGTAAGTGACAAGATGTGTCCTATATAGTTCCTCGATTCATCTGTAGGTCACATGAGACAAACTAGTTTGGGTATTAGATGATTTCATACCCATTTCTGTATGATGACTTGGTCAAAGCCTTGATGGTATGTTTATGATGATTGATATTAGGTGTTGACTCATAATTAAATTATTTATTGATATTCCATGTGTTTATTAAATTAGTGAAATATTCATGTTATTATTTATAAATAATTATATTGTTTTCATTTATCCTTTCTAGATTATTCCCAATATTATGTTTAAATGGTGTGTGTTTCAGTTATACACCTAGACTTAATGTTTATACTCATTTATTAATAATATATTCCATTGTATGAATATCCTTATAGATCACCCAAGATCACCAATTTCTTATGTTTTTATTTTCCTTATTTGTGATGATGTATTTTATGAATGAAATACAAAGAAAATCTAAGAGTTTATGGTTGTTTCCAATGGAGGTGATATGTCATTTTTCCTTTCTATTTGTAATTTAAAACTTATGTTTTTATCTACATTTTCTATGGTAGTAATCTATTATGTATTTTTGATGCAAAAAATTATTCATATTACCAATGTAATAAAGTAAGGAACCGGGTTATGGATACTGAGGTCGAGGTCTTTATATGGGGGATTTGGGTGATGTGTTTTTAGTGGGTCTTAATATCAAGAATCTCATGATGTAAATGACGGAATCCTACTATAATTTTTCATCTATATGAATACATAAAAATAATATACCACCCTATTTTCATTTAGAAATCCACTAATTCTCTCCCAACCATAGGAAATGACAAGATATATATAATGTTTTTTTGAATAAATCTCAATTGGGATTTGTCCATGGCATCCCATGTTTGATTCAATGTGAGTTTCTCCTCTTCCTTTTGTGGTTTTTTTCTATGATTCATTTTATTTATTATCTTTAATTAATTATTTAGTATATAACTAAATTTATTTTTTTCTTTTGCAGTTAATTTGATGTCTTTTTGAAATGTTCTTTCTATTATTGTAGTGGGAATGATGTTTCATTCTATTATATGTTACTAGAGATCTATATTATTATTAATTTTTTTATTGAAGAATATTTAATCACTAAAGGTTGGAGAATCATTTATTCAACTGTTATTTTATATACTATCATAATCTAATCATGATTTACCTCTTTTGTTAACAATAGAATTATTCATATTAAGGAATAAATTAGAATATTTAATATAAATGGTATATGGACATAGTGATCATATTTTTTAAAAAAAATTGGTACAACCATGAAGGAGGCACACATTCAAAGGAAAAAATATAAATAAACCTAAAACCCCTAGGGACTTGACCCCAGGACCTTCCCCCAAACCCCTCCCCACACAAAGAAGAAAATACATAGAATAGTTTGTATATTTTTATTCTTTATAGTGGGATGCATAAATTTATTCTCTGGTATTATGTTTGTTATGATTTGTAATCCTAGTAAATATGATTAAAATGTCTAATAAATGTGAAATTCAAAGTGTTGGTTGAATTACGAAAAAAGTGGCATCTGTTTTTATAAACCATTATTCATATAAATTGATGAAAGTAAAATGATTCCAAATTCATGTTTAATTAAATTTTTCATCAATATGTTAATTTAAATGAAAGAGAAAATAATTATTAAATTAATATTGTTAATAATAATATAGAAACATGTAAATTGAATTTTTATTTATTAATGATTTTTGAAAGTAGATGTAATTCATTAGAGAATAATGAAATCATTTATCGATTTTAATCAATAATGACTTTGGTTTCTTAGAGATGTAACATATGATAAATGAATTGTAACTTCCTTGACCCGGAAGCCACTAAACCATTGCTCTGAGCTGGGTCGTCACTTGACCTCAAGCGCACCTCCCTATACTCCAGAGGTTTCATACTAGCAGCGTGGGTATAATGAGTCATTTGGGGAGACTATACCCTCTTTACCAGAGTAAGCCACAACAGATAATAATTTAAGCAATGGAAACAATAGAGAAAAATCAACAACATTCATAACTATTCAATTCCAAAAACTTAGAACAACCATATACCACATTAAATATGTCACCTCCTGCTATAATGAAAGTGGATAAAACCTTAAAGTAAGACAAACAACTAAAATCTAAAAGGGTCCCGACTGTAAGTCTGGATCCTTCCCCTTGAACATCCTGAGCCCAACTCATCTTCTTATTATATTTAATTTTCCCTTATCTTGACCTACAACCAAGAGATCTACACAGGTACCCAATGATGGCCCAAGCAGGGTTTGAGTATAAAACCTAATATGTCACCACCAACACTGCCTACAAAATATCCCCTCTAACAAATAGTTCATGCAGTTACTAAATAAATGGTACGTAAGCTAGGGAATTTTGTGTTCCATTAGTCAACATGGTTCATTTAATTCATGACTAGTATTTATCCCTATTTTATTTCTTAAACCATCTTCATTACCCAAGAAATATTGATCACATGTTCCCTAGGTTAGGCATAAATATGTACACAAGGGTACAAGGAAATCCATCACAATTAGTAGGGAAAAAATCAAGAGCCTATCTCACTAGGGATATACATATCACATCAACTCATTCTCCTCACCTAGAATCCCCAGTCTCGGTGGAATTTAACCATTAGAGGAATAGAGCCTCTGTCCCCTTCTATAACCCGTGCTTTTTGTGGTGGAGTTTACAGCCTCAGTCTAACTTAACCCATGGGCATAGAACCTCAATTCAATACCCCAATCTACCAATCCATGTTCACATGCTTATTTATCCACTCATCATAACCATACCGTAACACAACCAAGCATATTTAATGCCATTGGATAACACAATTATCAAGAATAACATGGGAATTAATACTATGCAATAACCCATTATTACATTTACCATTTATAATTCATATTCATTTTCCCAAATTTCCATTACCGTTCCTTAACCGTTTTTATGTATTCAACAATCCTTATGCCTTATCCAAATTCACTATTGACCCTTCATTAACCCATTTTTTCCATTTATCATTTCACAAGCATTTACCCACTTATGCATTTCAAACAGAATTCTCATATCACAAAACATAATACCTTTATTATATTCAAATATTTAGGTGTACCACTTAATTATCATGTATTAACTCATTCCACAATTTCACCCATTCCCTTATTAAATCCTATTAACACATTCCCCATTACCCATTCCATTACCCAATTACATGTTCACCATTTTACAAGCCCTAATCCCCTTAGTCATTTCTAACC
This sequence comes from Viscum album, assembly GCA_963277665.1. Classification (NCBI taxonomy): domain Eukaryota; kingdom Viridiplantae; phylum Streptophyta; class Magnoliopsida; order Santalales; family Viscaceae; genus Viscum; species Viscum album. Next base: position 489,097,269 of record OY728145.1, read on the forward strand.
AAATTCATGAAATAATCAACATAATCTAGTTAAACCCAATTACAAATTATCATGTTATTACAACAAAATATTATGCCTTTATCACCCTAGGAATATTTATCATTATTACATTTATAACTTAATAAATCATTAAGACGCATTATACATGGGTTTCCCATTATTATTTGACAACCCACCACTTAACCCTACCACACTCTCAGTCCATGTTTGCTGGTGCACCCCATGGGTGGCCCTAAAATGTTCAAGTCATCCTCAACACATCCCACAGGGAACATGAGGGTTTCAATTGCTCCCTTATCCACCTATTTTTATCACACACTTCAACAGAACTAAGAACACAAAAAGGGGGAAATAAGAACACCAACTTCCAAACTCAAATCCAAAATAATACTATGGGATGATACTTATAGACCCCCATCCTCGAATCTGACGATGAACACACTCTCAATCATGGAAATAGATCTAGATTCAAACACCCCTTCAAAACCTAACCTAGGTTCCACTGGAAAAAGGGGTTTAGAGCATCAAAAGAATATGTGAGAAACCACAAGCCCTAATCTGATAAAGAGAAGGGAGTTGAGGCTTAGAAATACCCAGAGCTTCGATCCATAGACAACAACATCCAAAAAAGACAAGAATCGAAGGAGGAACACCTCTTGGAAGCTTGGGTCATCCATGTTAGTAACAAGGGTTGAGAGGGGTGGAATGGAGGAAAATCTCGAGATAGGTTTTAAAATCCTTGGGTGGCATTTTTTTTAATTTTCTCATTGTTTTTGAGATGCACTGTTTTCCTACACATTTTTCCAAACTATGCGTAAACCGTGCAAAATATACTAATTTAATATTACGTCAATCGAACGGTTTCCTAGGAATTATACACATTTGACTTAACTATCCACCAATCGTGTGTAAGCCTCTATCGATAGCTGTATTGTTACCTCAGATGATCTGAATGGTTTTCTCTAATCGTTCTCAAGCCGTGAGAATGCTACTATTTGAGGATGTTGGGTCCGCAAGGTCTATCTGCACAGTTTCCCATAACTATTCATAGACCATGTACTTAGGACTGTTTGGCTGGATTGCTCTTCTCTTTACCCCCTGACCCCTAGGGCACCCCCGATCCTTCACATGAACTTTGAGAAACACTTATTTATCCAAAATAGGGACCCAAACCATAACATAAACAAAATATACATTAAGAAAATTCGGAATCATTCATGAATCTATTAATCATAGATGTTAACAACCCATTTTTTATGGATGTAAACTTTTGGGGTCGAGTGATCCAATTTACACAAGAATTTTGTTGTTTAATTCATTTATTATTGTTATCTAGATGTGAACCCTACTATAAGATATAATGTCATTTTGGGTGTGATATTGGTTAATGATATATGGGTGGGGAGGAATGGGTTTTTTAATTAATTTAAAGCCTCTAATGACATGATTCGTGGTGATATGAATGTTGATATGCATTGGAATTTTCATGGTGGTGTTGGGCATGAAACCAAGTTTAATGGAATGGTTTGAAGATGTATATTTCTTTTTTTGTCTCAAATTCTATATTCTTTCATGAAAATGTTCTGAATAAAAGGATAGTAGACTAGGCCTCTTGTTTGTATATTACATTCCCCACTACTGAAGGTAGATGTTTTTGTTGTTATGCATCTATGTTATGGTATCTTAGAGTATTTCATAGTGCATGCAGAATTATATAATGACAACTTTAAATAAATATTTTAACCCATGGGGTTAGTCCTTGAGTTGAATGAAAATATATTTAATATTTTGTAGCCATGGAATTAGTTTGATTATGACTTAGGGTCAGGGAAATCTCATTGAATTTAATGAAATGTGAATGAAATAATGTTAATTAACAGAAAAGTTATTAATAAATTTAAATTGGAAGTGTAAAAGGGATTAATTAACTAAAATTAAGTTTCTTTAAATTGTTATGTAATTAAAGTATATCTAGTTCTTAGTGGTGGAAATTGGTTGATCTAGAGAAGATAGCTACAAAAAATACCAAGAAAATGATATTTCCCAAAATGTTGTTTTGAGATATATTACATAATGTATGTTCTACATTTTCATATGATAGTCCTAGAATGATGGTAAAGATACTCAAATCTAGTAGACTCAGGGATGGTGTTTTCACCTATATTTTTGTTTAGATGGAATGTATGGCTTATTAACCCTATATCCCTCTCTATACTTCTCATAGTATTATGTTTTTTTTTCACAAGGTGGTTATCCTTAAACATATATATGTGTATATGGATTTTATTCCATGTCATTATTTCACACATATTTATCTCTTGATATAGTATCCTATGGAATATTATATGTTTGAAGTGTATGGAATATGATAGATGGATGTATAATACATGACTAACAGGCAATGTTGGCTCCTAAAAATAAATTGGTTACCATCTTGAGATGTATCATGGGATTATTGGATAATATGACGTATTCAATGCATGTTATATTATAGGTAGATGTGATGCACAATAATCATGTTTTGATATAGTATCCTAGGTTTTATTAAGATTAATTCATTTGGAGAGAGATGGATCAAGAAGTTTGATGCGGGGGAAGATACAAAAAATATTGGGGAAGTGGTATCAATGTATCCTATTTGGATATTATATTATAAGTTGACATTTATGCAATATGTAGTGGGGTATATACATGTTTAGGATGAGAAATTTGTATTATATTCTGGTTGATGAGTTAGATTCACTTGTTTACCACTAGGATTTAGCATGACTTCATTATCTTTTTCATTACTAGATATGTGGAGGAGGTTATGGATTATTCTATTTATACTCAGAAAATGTATAAATAAAATGTTCCATAAGTTAGTATGATAAGTTTAGTGTTCATTATAGACATCACTTACTCTTTGGTTTCTAAGGAGATGTCTAGGACAATATCATCACCATTGAGGAATATATATCCTCATATATAGTTCACATTATGTAGTTGTTTCATTTTTGTGACATTATATGAATGTACATGAAATATTTCTTTACATTTATATTAACAAGAAGATATTTTGTGTTCTATTATATCTCTCATATCAATATCATTCAAGGGTAATACCTCCCATATTTATGTATTATTTATAATCAAAAAATTTCTCTATCCCAGGGCCGATTGGAAGATGGATTCATGTGTCATTATATACCTTATCTCATTGTCATCCCAGGAGGGTACCTTTAAATGGATGGGGTCATGACATAGTGGTATCAAAGGGAGGTTGGGATTGTGGGGTGTTATGAAGTTTTATTGTATGAATTTTTGAGTTCTTTATATATTGGTTCGTAAATAGTGTTAATTATGATTCATAAAAATTTTCAATCAGGGATATCAATAGATAAAAAAGTATTTACAGCTCTTTAAGATTGAATGTGTGGAACTTTATGTTTAGTAATCATAATAAGATAAATAATACTTGCTTCATAGTAGATACTTATGAATTGTTAATGCATAATTCAACTTTTTCTTGTATTTTAAATCGGTAGAGAATAAGATTGGGTTGAACCTTGGATTAAAAATAAAATAAAAATTTAATATTCTATGTTCTAGGATTAGGATTCCTGTAGAGTTTATTCATTCACAAGTGTGTATCAACATTAATTTATTCATTATCTTCATGTCAATGAAATAAATTAGTATAGGCTAAAGGAAATTTGAACACTATAGGATCAAGACTACAATATTTTGATGTGGATAATTTGAGAGTTTTAAAACTAGCGTGTCTAGAAGTGTAAGGGATCTATTTTAAGATAAGTAATAGAAGAATGGTTTGAGGATTTGGATATCAGATATATTTGGATACACAATTGGAATTTGAATTGGGATTCATTTGTAGTGAGCATGCTGTAGGGATACATGAGGTAGTGGTGGTTTCTGTTCCTCATGGATTATGAGGACTTGGTTGTCTCATAGGATATGTTTGGATACTAGTTTCAATCCAAGATTTAATTGACTATAATAGTTTCCAATGTCTAAGTTATTGAATCTATTAAACATTTATGTTCAAATGTGTGGGAGTTTAGGATCCAATAATTGACAATTTTATGATATTATTAAGTCACATTTACCTACGAGAAGGCTAGGGTGAGTAATTTTACAAAGGGTTTGCATCAATATACATAGTGGCATATAAGATTGTTTATTCTACTGAGGTATCCCATGATGATGGTGAGACAATACAAAATAGATAGAATTAAATTGTGGGATGGATCATCATGAGTTGGGAATTATCATGACCCCTAACGTAGTAGAGTTATGGTATGGGGTTCCCAGTTTCTTTGGTAGAACAAATTTCAAACGTCCATAGGTAGGTTAAGAACCCATCATCTTATGTTTGTAGGCTAGATAGATCCTAGGGTCTAGAAAAGATATCATACACATTTTTTTATGTCAATTTAATTATGGGCAGTATTTATAGATCTTTATTGAAGGAAGCATGTCATAGGTGATCAACTTTAGGTACCTCTAGTGAGGATATTTCAGAAGTGGAAATAGAAGTATGGTGACTTTGATTTGGATAAGATGATAGGATATTAGGATAGAGAGGGACAACCCCAAGATTATCATTATACTCAGAGAATATATTTTGGTCATAGTGATGTGCTATATTATGTTTATAGAGGCTATTGAGTAGTACATAGTCAGCTACATACAACATAATTAACAGAACCGGGTGGTCCATACATTGTTTGGGGTAACCTATTCTCATTTTTGACATAGTTTAATGCTCAATTTGATTTAATAGATACAAAATACTTTATTCTACCTTCCCTAGTCCATTTATTAAGACCTGATTTCAAGAGGCTTCTAATACCGATAGAAATAACTAATATAGTTGGTGGTTGAGTTTATCAATAACATGCATGTTGACACAATGAGCTATTTTTGGAGTATTAACACTCCTAGAGAGATATCTTTTGATTACAGATGCATCAATACAAAAAAATCTTCATCATGGAATGGTTTTGTTTTATATATTCTATAATTTAATTAATTAAATTAAAAAATGAATTCTATGATTCTGATTGAGAGTTTGTTGTGTTTTTTGATGATTGAGACCCTCAAATGGGATGTAAGGGTGTTTTGCCCTTGTTTTTGTTGATGTTAAAGTTGATTCTGAGTTCATTTTAGGATCCATTTTCTGTGATTACTAGGTTATATATTTCTACATTGCGTTCTTTCTCATGGTAGTTTTGGAAATACCGTCTCAATATAATATATGGTTTTATATAGTATTATTACCAGGCTATTATCTGATCTCTAAATATCTATATTGGAAGATGACTTTTGAGTTTCCATAGGTATGGGTACCCATAAAAAACATTTGTAGTCTTTTTTTTTCAGATGACCATTTCACCTTGGGGTGATCGAGTTCCACATGTGAAGAACACCAATGTTAGTCAACAAATTTTTATCAACTATCATTAGTTAAATCAAGTGATAGTAAAAGAGTTAAAAGTTTTTTTGGACAAGGTCTTGGTTTTTTCATCAACTAATCCTAGTGTATTATTTATTTGACGAGGATCACAATGTTCATTCTCTTTCCATTTTTGTTGTTCTTCATAATCAATAACAATTTAGAAAGATATCAAAGGTTTTTTTGGGATTATGAAGCCCATTTTCTGGAGAATTTTGTGTCTCTATAAGGTGTGGCTAAGGATCTATCAAATATTGAGAGATTAATTTTTTGGGTATCCCCCAAGACAGTTATAGTGGGATGAGAAATCCTTTTTCTTATTTTCTATTAATATAGAATCATAAATTCTTTCTATTTCATCACAACTCCTTTTGTATCCTTGAATAAAAAGGATCAAGTATTATTTTTGATTGATTAGTGTCCAATATATTTTTATTACATGAATGATAATTTTGTTAGGTCTCTATTTAATTATTCTCTTAAATATGGAGTTTAGTTCAAGGATTTATTTATTTCTCTACATCTTGGTTTAGGTTGTGATATAATGTTGTACAAATTAGTAGTTTCTTTTAGGTATCCATATTCAGATACCTAGTGGTGTAACTATAACTCCCATTATATTGATATGGAAGATATTATTTCTTTATATTGGTGGTTTTATAAACGTAGTGTTGAGATTTTTTTGTTTTTACTCATAACAAGTGCTTGAGGTATTTATTATCACATATAGACCTAATCTTGTGACAATGATGGTTGATGGAATCCATATTATGTTATGAAATTGGTATTTTATATACAGTGTAAAATGGTAACATGTAGATAATGTGAAAATTTGGATGTCATGAAACAACATCATGGATGAATCTAGAGATTCCAAGAATTTAATATTAGGGAACTCAAAAATGAATATTTACATGGGTGTGGATGGGGAATATGTTTCCTTTAATAGATGATAATGTAGTCATCTTAACATATGTGTTTTTATAAAATGGTTTTATCTTCATTTATTTTACATCAAAAGTTGAAAAATTATATAGAGAACTTATTTAATAATGTTATAACGATTGAGATCCCCATATATATTAAAATAAATGGAGGGTCTTAAGGAATTTAATATATTCATAAAACTATATAATGTAATATTTTTTATATTTATAATGTTAAAACTACTATAACTGTATAGAATAATATTGCTTAAAATTAAAATATCATTAATAATATTAAGATATAGGGTAAAATGGATTTCATAAAGATGAATGTAATCATGATTTTTTAAAATAATTCCTTATGATGGTAAATGTGGATGAATGTATTATCAGCTTAAATTTAATGTTATAATTTTTACAGAATAATTATAAAATTAAATTACATACAAATATTGTAGGGAAATGAAATGGAATAGAGTTTTATAATTTATATAATAATATAGAATATTATTTTTTAGTCTAAATACATATGTCTTGAAGAGAAAATGCAAATGAAAGAGAATGAATGATTGCATAAGAAATTAAAGAGTGAAATAGAGAATTATTTGAGTAGTAAATAGGGTTTTCTATTGTGGTTCAATATATTTATCATGATTTATCATGGTTGGAAAATTAAAATGAGTTTAAAATAGTGATATTTTTATAGGGTATAGCTGTAATTAATTATTTTGATGGTCAATTAGGCTTTGAAAAATGAGATAATAATGACTGGTTGATAAAAAATGAAGTAATCAAATAATTAAAATTTTAAGGTCAGTTGTTTTTGTAAAATTGATGGACTAATTATTGTTCTATGGATTGGATCATGTAGTGAATCTTTTTTTTGTGGTTTATATTATTGTAAAATATCATTTTATTATAATACATGAACAATATATATATATATCATGAAATTTGATCATTTTAAAAAAATTACAAAATGGTATAAAATTTATGGTAGGTAATGTTATATAATATTCCTTTTACCTATTTAATCACTTATGATGTGTTGACTGTTTCCCTTTTTATTAATCAAACCAAGAAAAAATATTATTTTGTAGATCAAGATGATGAGTTTCATAAATTTTCCTTGACAATTTTTTTTATTATAAAATAAGGATCCAATATTTGGAATACACATCAAATTTTATTATATAATGATATATATTGGATTTTTTCAAATTATTTTTGAACATGGGGTATATAAAATTGGTTTTCAGATCAATTATTTTGAAAAATCCACTTATTAATGTTTGTTGAGATATGTATAGTATAATATAATGGTGGTTTTATTATAAATTCTGATGTTATTAATAAAAATTGTTTATAGTATAATGATATCATATACATTATAATAAAAATACGAGTTTAATAGAATAGAATAAATGATTCTTATTTTTTTCAGAATTAAATGGAATGTATTCCATAAATCCTATAAAATATCATCATGTGAATGCCATGATGTATCATTATCACTTGTAAGGAATAGTTAAGGGATCAATTTTGATTGTAAATGCATACTGAATAAATTATTATAATCTCACGAGAATCATGTATTTACTATAGTGTAATTTTCTATTAATTTTTATGATTTTAGAAATCTATCGAAGTCTCACTGAAATATTGTTACATTATTTTTAACAAAAATATCCAATAGAAACAACTCAAGGATAAAGAGACCCAATGTCTTTGACATACTAGGTAAAAAAAATGTTTAAAAAATTTACCACATATTTATTTTAATGTCAACAGTTTATCCTATAACCATTTAAATTCTCAAACTACAATGGATAACAAAGAAAATACATGAAAAAAGGGGTGAATTATGAAGGCTATTAAGGGAGTGGGCATGATAAAAAATAACATCATATGAGTAAATTATAATGGCATTATATAATAATATAAAAGGATACTGAATAATCATATAAAACCATGAAATAAGGATGATTACATCATAAGATTAACAAATCATAGGTATGTGGGAATAAAATTAATCTTGATAGAAGATTAAGTCAGGGGACAATTACTTGATCACATACCATGGTGGATAGAGTACCATCATGGATTGGGTATACTCCCTAATTCCATACATATCATATACTGAGATGTAAAAATTACCCAATTCATTGTAGTTATATATGGGTATACCAATTATGACATATAAATGCATATATTTTCCATAATAGGAAATAAAATATAAGGAGTAAATATAATAATTAAAAATCATTTTAAATGGGTATCATATTCTTGTCTTTTTTTATGAACCCATGGAACATAATAATGGTTTTCATTAAAGAAGGTAATATATAATTTTTGCATAATCATAGTTGAATAATAAGAATATTCCTTAAAAAAAATATTTCCACGAAAAGTTATGATGTGAAAAAGAGTGATGATGTTATGTTGAGAATCTACCACTTAAGAGGAATTTTAGGGAAATTATTGATGATTCAGTAGTGATGGGAAAGATCATATTGATTTTAATAAATCAAAAAATTAAAGAAATGGTTTCCAATAATAAATTTTTAATTTTAGTAATAAATAGTGGTTTAATTTTTTTGTGTGGTGGAAACTGATATGGGATAAGAAATAATGATTAATCCTTTTTAAGGGCCTAAATACATTAATTCCAACTAATTTTGTGTTATTAATTCATATGGTTATTTTAAGAACCTTTGAACATGTTTTGTGGAGTCTTGGAACCACTATATAGATGCATTAGAAGATCATGATGTGAATTTTATTCACGACTTGGGACTTTGATTCGCAGACTGGATAGATGTTCAGGACATGAGTGAGGCTGGTTAGTAGGGTGAAATTCATGTCATGAATCATCAGATATTTATGTGAAAGGATTTTGGGAAATATATATCAAATATGTCTCTATAATCTAAAGATGTAAACTTGATGTTCATAATGAGAAGAAATAGTAGATTTGGTTTATCTGGGAAATGTTTTTTTCATATTTATTAATCTTGGGAAAATGAAGATGGATATAATCCATTAACCCTGTGAATTCCTATAAATAAAAATTCCAATAAATCATGATGCAATATGGCATCCCACCTTTTTATTACATAACTTTTCATTACATTTTATAAACAGAGGATCATTAAAGTCTAGTGTCTTGGAAATCAGGAACAATATGCATGAAAACATTTAACATCATCTAATCCTCTTTTAAGGATTCATCAAAGGATCATCCTAAGTACAATTAATAAATCTCATAACCTGGAGACATACATCAATGGAAGGTGTTAGTAGAAGGCCCTGTAATGGTAAACAAGGGAATTCATTTACGTTTGATATCAATAAGAACTAGATGAAAAACATAGAGACACGAGAAATGGAAGAAGTGTCATGTCATAATAAAAATAACATTAATCATAACTTGGATATTTGGATACAAAATTTCATATAGACATTCATTATCATATCCCCAAGGTTTATCCCCAAGGTGTCATACAAAATTTCCAAGGTTATTCACCTGGGTATCATGAAACTTGTCATCTATAGAGATTAGATTCTTTACCAAATGAATTGGAGAGCTATCAGGGCACAACCATAATATTCCTTTACTAACATATGAGAAAAATATATAATTATCAAACATTTAATAAATAACTGAAAGAGAATAAAATAAATGGGTTTCATTTCAAAATCGTGACGTTTTAAAAGTTCTTAAAAACATGATCATTATGTCATTTTTAACCCATGGAAAAGGAGAGAGGGTTATATGTATGTCCATTACAGTCCCAAATATAAAATTGTTTTGTATTTATGAACAAACATATAAAAAAATAGGTCTGGGTATTCACTTAAATAAAACAATATAATTTCATGAGAGAAAGAGAGAGAAATTTTAAGATGAAATTTCTGCATCATAACGACTATATAACATGGATTTAGAAGATAATAAAATAATATGGGAAAAAGGTCACCCCTAAATAAATAAATCAATTTTCAGTGTATGTATATAATAAAAATAAATATGATCATGGTGTGAAAATTTCAATGACATGCCACATGAAAAAAAAATTGAAAGGAAAGAGAAAATGCGATTTCTTTTACGAAAATTTGGCAGCCTAACGCCATCTCTTATAATTTAGAAAAATATGTTGATGAGAGAGGAAAGTTTCTCTCCTCAATTTGAAATGAAGTGGATAGTGATAAGGATATAAAAGAACATTCCCTCACAAAATAAGATGGAAACTAGATGACATAACAAAAATGAAATCGTGACTAAAAGAGGAGAGTGAATGGTTCCCTTACCATAATGAGTGACTTTGAAAGTTTGAAGGATGGGACCTTGGGGGCTTGAGGGAACCTTGGTAGGGCTCCATGGGAGGTAAAATGACCTGATCTTCATTGATTTGGATTTTGTAATCAATGGAATGAGGGAATATTTTGGTATTTATAGCGAAAGTGAGGTATTATTTAATTAATTTTCAAGGGACGGCTCATTGGTGGTATCTGCCAAACCATGGGCTTGCCCATGGTATTTGACCTTGTTATTGGCTAATTCAGACTTCTCGTAACATATATTACTATTCACAAGTCAACTAGAATGATTACATCATTATTTGATCATTAATGATGTCGTTAATCATATAGAAACTCAAAAAACTGTATTTTTACTATTCACCAAAAAACAGAACATTTTATAAAAATCTCATAAATTCACCCTAACCTAATATCAATGCTCTGATTTCAAAAATGAACTCCATTTTATGAAAATAATATTCTAAATATTTTAATTTAATTTTAAATAAAATAATCATTTATTAGAAACAATCTAAAACATTAACTTGTTTTGTGACACCTTGAAAAAGTATACAAGGCCCCATAAAATTGTCGTATAACCATAAGACAGTAAAGTAAAAATTAATGATTAAATTTTATGAAAATACATTTTCATTTTTAATTCTTAAAATAGTTATAAAATTTTAAATAAAATATTTATTACATAAAAAAATACCAAAACATATACTATGATCATTTTTTCAATTTTATGATTTCTAAATTGAATTTATACATTTTTTCATCTGTAAATAGGGATGACCTTGTTTGTTTAAGGTTCAAACTTTACAATTGGTTTCTAACGGGTTTATTCTTAGAACTGGAAACACCCAATGATTCTATATCCATTTGGACATACTTTCCAAAGGTAGGTGCTCATTAGTTGTGGACCGATGAGGCTTAAGAATTTGCATTGGTCGAGAGGATACAGGGTCAGGCTCATCACACCTTCTTGGGGGGAATTATTGCCTACTCCAGGACTCTCTTAGATATTTAACTTATGTTCACGAATCCTTATTAATTCACCAAGCATGAAAATGAGCTTTCCTTTATATTTGGGAATTGATGATTGATATGTATGAGATTTAGAGAATCTTTTATATGCATTTCAGGTTCTTCATCAATGGAGAATCATCCTTATATATTAGAGATTATTAGTCATTGGTATCCTTCAATACATTTTATAGAAATCTCTTGGACATTATGTTGACCATACTAGTTTTAAAGCCACTTAGTGGGGCACTTGAAGTTTATTGTCATTTAGAAAGATAAGGATTATTTCATAGTTGGGATCGTACCCGCAGATGGGATACCTATGCATCCTCGTTAAAAATTAATCATAACCCATGTAGCTCAATAATAAGGATATAGTTTAATGTCACATGGGATACAAAATAATTAATGAATGATGGGCTTGAACCTTAGAATTCCTTTTTACGTACTCTACTCTTAAGGCAGAGATCAAAGTCCACATAGTTCGGGTGGAGAAATATGGGGCTTGTGCATGGTTAACGGGCCAAAAAGAGATGTCATGATTACATTTAAACTCTAAGCCCACGTGAGTCATGCTTGGTGTGAGAAACAAGAGGTATCAGAAAACATGACGATTGTGCCACGAAGGATACAGTCACAAGAAATGATGTGGGGATTATTTATGTATGACTACCCAAGTAGGTGAAGACCGGGGCTTACATCATGAAAGAATCCTTGGATTATGGTCCATAAAGGTATTTGTACATTATGGGGTTTTTAGTTTTAACCTGGGGCTCACTCCTGAGAAGGAGGCCCAAATTAAAATGGACTTATGACTGGGGATTATTCCTAAGAAGTAGGCCCAAATCAAATGAAATTAAGATTGGTGCATAATTCTGAGGTGGATGCCCAATGTTAAAGGAAACTATGACTAGGGTTACTCTTGGGGAGGAGGCCCATGTTAAGGGGACTTGGGGATTACTCTGGAGGAGGATGCCCTTCCCATCTTAAAGGATGAGGTTATATGGAGGAAAACCTCTAACCGTAGTGACACAAATCTTGTAATTCATGAAGTTTTGTGAAAGGTTATCATAGAATTCCTTTCAGATAAGGAATCCAACAAAGGAACCATGACATAAATGGAGTTGAAAAGGGGTTCGAGGGAAAATATCTTGAAGAGGATAGGTGAATGAGAGAGAGGAACACAAATGAAGTTGGCACGCAAGTGTAGGTTGCATAAATCATTTGGAGCGCATATCTTGGCCGGGAAAGTGTACTTGTGCGGCATGTGTTCAATTAGGCGATGAAGAATCTGTAGGGTAATACTTGGGAGATACTTAACTCAAGCCTTTAGTATTATCCTAAGATGTTTCTAAAAGGGCGGTGTACAAGTTTCATCGAATGGGTAGGGAAACACGCAAGTGTTCCCATTTTTAAGGAGGTCTGGACACTTAGTTGTGCAAGTGTTGATGAATTCTAAACACTTAGGCATTATTCTACTCCTTCAAGTCTTCCATTCTAGGAAAAAAGTTACCTTAGAATCTTTCAAAAGAGTTGAGTTGAAGACTAGGGCGACCCGAGCTTGAATTTGACTTTTGGAAAAATCCGTCCTTGAAATGGGGGCCCACAGGGGCTATTTATAGGCCTCCTTGTACCTTGGAAGAAAAACCAAATAGGGAGCGCAAGTGAGTTGTGTGAACCATAGTTGGTGAGCAAGTGACCTGCATGGTGCACATGTGACTTGCACGCCTCACTCCCAATTGAAACCTAGTCCATGACTTCGTCAATCTTTTTGATGTTCTTTAAAGGGTGACCCTCTTTGTGCTTAAGGTATTCTCCTTTTCCATTCGTTGGACTCTGTTATTGAAAGGAGCTTCAACAAAAGTCCCCCCTTATAGTTGGATCCAAAAAGGAAAGAGTATCTGGCTCTGAGGTAAAGGAAGAGAAATCAAGGTTCTTTAGCGTGCATGTTCGGCGTGCAGATGCTGGGGCGCGCAATAATGGCGTGTAGGTGGTATGAATCACCTATATATATAGTCTCACTCATGCACAAACTCACTCGGCTTCTATCAACATGATATCTCATCACGCAGATGCTTCTTTCTTCGGCGAATTGCCCTTCTGGATTTTGTCGCACTTCTGTAGAAGGTATTTGACTTGCGCTCCATGACTAGGGAGACAAAACTTGCATGACCGGTTTGACTTGCGCGCCAAGATGGGACTTGAACGCCTTAATTAATTTTCCATTTTTTTGATTTCTTTCATCAAAATTTAACAAAAAAAACTTACATAAAACATTATTGTTTGATCTTTGTGCAGATTCAATGGCTCCCAGAAGAATTGGATCAGCTGATGAGTTGGAAAGCAAGAGAATAGATGACATGATGAACGTCGTCGGCCATGACTATTATATAATCTGTGACGTCACTCTCCCAGATGTGGCTAAGTACTTAATGAAATATCATGCCAATTTCCCACAGAGCATCTACTTTCCTTTGTATAACCATGGTCATCTCCAAGGAGTCAATGTTCTAGAGCCAAATAATTATATCCCTCATTCATGGTTTCAAACCTACACCAACTTCTATTCGCCAAATGTCTCAGTTGCAGGATCATTTTTCAATGCTAGGACAGTGGAGAAGGAATACATAATGCATCATAGCCCATGTTGTAATGGCCCGGACCCTCCTGGCCCATTACTTTGCCAAAAGTGAGGTTCCACCAAAATAGTGGCACAGTGAGGGTGACATCGTGTCCCCTCGCCGAGCCTTTCATTCTTTTCCCAGTACCTGACTTTTCCCCTCCCACAACGTAAGTTTCGACGTAAATTAACTCTTTTACTCCTTTTAAAACCATTTAAAGCCCATAATTAATTCCTAAAAATCCTGAGGGACCTTAGTGTGTAACTTCCCAGCCGCGTGGTCAACCCACGACCCCCGCGCCTTACGCGGTTACGCGTTCTCACCTCAACCATCCACGACTCTTATAAACTAAGGGTTAGCCGTGGTTTCTCCTTTACTTGATCGCGGCTTTTCACGAACAGCTTATGGTGCATCGGGCACACCACATCGTTATCCATAAAGTTCTTCTCCCAGCCTAAGAGTCGATCATCTATCAAAAAGTAAGGAATTTCTCCTTCCCCTCTCTCTTTTGTGTATCATGCGGGGTGGGCGTGCTCTTTTCTGTAGAATTGGACAAACCAGACCTAAATGAAGATAATGAACTAGATTATATAAAGAAAGGGGGGGTTGTGATCGTTGATGTTGTTTATATTATGACTATCTTGTTGAGTCGTGCTGGCTTATGTCTTCTGAAAATCGAGGCCGTTGGTGGTCGTTGTTGTGCACTAATGAACCCCTGTTGATTGTTTTAAATGGCTTGTTTGTGGTTTTAAACTCTTGCTGTGAAAAGTAAATTGGTTAATCACGTATATCCGGCCAAATAAATTGAGGCACCAGGATCAATCCTTCTGTGATAACCCCGGTCAAAACACAAAAATTGAAATCATGGAGTGTGTTAAGTCGTTTAAATCTGAAAATATCGACATGGCCCTGACTTGTGTTGGTGGTGGTAGTTGGTTGTTTTCATTTTCGGGCCAATTGATGGAGATGTGGGAGGGGATGGGATCCCCTGTCTTTATATCCTCGGTGGCTGTGTGAATTTTGGGATGGGATTCCCTGTTGGTATGGATTCGGTGGTTGTGAGTTTTAAGACCGGGTGGGTACTTGTTTATATCACGAATTAGGGTGGGATCCTCTGTTGTTGAGAACAGGGTGTGGGCGTTATGATTGATGCTTGACTGTTTTCTTACCTGGACTTGTGCCTATGCCTACTAGTTGCCCAGTAGTGCTTAAACTTAATTAAACATTATTACTGAACATGAAACAAGAATGGGACAAATGGGTTTTATTGGTGAGAGTCGTGACTTGTGACTTGGACGTAGTGGTGTTGTGTTCTGTAGGCTGGTTAGGAAACCCTAAACATTGGGTGAGTGTTTGTTACCTATATCTATACTTGTAGTTTTGTGTTTCTTATTCGCACCCCACCCAAGTTGAGCACTTAGTGCCAAACACCCCCATTTCATGGGGGAGGGTGTTTTTCTCAACACTATTCTTAGTGGTTGGTTATTAGCTCCTATTCTGCTCCCTTTCCCGGATAGCCCAAGCATCTTCGGGCAGGCTGTGATGGCCTGAGGTCCATTATTAGCCCAAGAACCTTCGGGTAGGGTAGTGTGGTGGTTGGCCAGGTGTGTGCGGCAGGTGTTTTCCCAAGTGTCTTCGGGATGAGTCCTAGGTGTCTTCGGGCGTGGCAGTGGATTGTTTTTCTATCCCAGGTGTCTTCGGGCGTGGTGGTGGTTGTTCTGGCCTAGGAGTTTGCAGGCGTGGTTACATGTGATAGATGTGGCCTAGGTGTTTGCGGGTGAGATTCGGTAGTGGGACTGCGTGTGGTGGTTGTGGCCTAGGTGTGTGCGGGCGGGTGTGGCAGTGGGACTGCGGTGAGAATGGCGAGATTGGTCCGATGCGTAGGATGTCTCAATAACCAGTGGGAAAGTGGCGCGGGGTACCCAAACATCGATGTGCTCTTAATATATATATTACTTGACTTGCGTTATTTGGGGAGTGTTCCTTGGTGAGGCCTGGGGTGGATAGTTTACCTTGATAGGTGTTTGGTTTACTCCTTTTTCTCACAGGACTTTAGTACGTTCCCCCACTTGTGCACGAGAGTATTTGGTTTTCCCTACTGAGTGTACTTGTATGCTCACCCTATGTATATAAAACATCTTTCATGTTTCCAAGAGGACTTCAGGGATCATGCAGGACCATACTAGCTCGGACCTTTGGGGCGGTTGCAGTTGTTGCTTTTCTTTTTTTGGTACTTACCTTTGTAGTCACCTTTTGTACTTTGTGGCTTTACTTTTGGAACATGCATGTGGGAATGGTTTACTTTTGGCTATACTTTCTTTTACCTTGGTGTTTATGAGTTTCATAATCTTATCTCTCGATCTTATAAAACAAAAAGGGGTAATGCCTTCCATTTGTGAGAAATTTCTATACCCTTGGTGCTAGTCGCCACTCCGGGATCTATTGAAGGCGGATCTCGAGGGGTCACTATCTCTCCTTCAACTTAAGGAAGGAAGGGCCTAGCAATCTGGTAACCCTTCCCTCCTTTTTGTGAAGGCGGGTCGTGACACATGTGCTCCAGATCTAAACCCTCACACACCTAAGCTACATCCTCATATCTACCCCTCTATTTTCTGAAATTCTTAGATGGACCAATCTAAGGGATGGAAGAGGAGTTGGGATTTCCATCCTCGAGGAGGTGTGAAGGCGACTTGGATGTGAGCATATTGGGTGTGACAAACCTATGCAGAGTTTTTCGATGATCTAAAGGTATCATCAATATATGAATCTATCTAGGATGGGGAGACATATGTCTACAGGAATGGCAATTTTGTGTCGGAGTTAATCAGTCGTTGGAGCCCGAAATGGAATTCCTTCCATATGACTCATGGAGAAGTAGGTATCCATTTGTGGGACATCTAAAATATTTTAGGGGCTCTAATTTTGGTAGATATGTATAATGAATTCATCCCACCCCCAATGTGACCTGGAATGATTCGAAGAAGACCTTAGCTTTGGCTTGATAGTTAATTAAAATTTTCTACAAGATTAAGAATACCACGACCATGAAAACCCACTCTTGAAAATATATCAATCCAGAGGAGTGGATGGACATGTTTCTGATTAAGAAGAGAGAGGAAGGACCTTCCTACAATCATCCTACTAGTTTCCCTAGAGCAGAAAACATGGGTGCTCTGGGAACATTTTGGCCAACTCTGGAAGCAGGAGAGTTTGATAGGTGGGGGTATGACGTGAAACAGAAAATTCCAATGAAGACCCATCTGAGAGGATTATTGGCCTTGTGGCTTAGGGTTTACCTTTTACCAGTTCCGTATTCGAAAGGAGATGTGAGGTCATGGACCTCTGTCGTTGCAGCCAAGATGGCTGAAAGGAAGATGGTTGGGTTGGCTACCCTAGTTTTGGAAAATATTCATAGAATATTACTTCATGTTTATATGGGTAAGTATACTCTAAGACTAGTGGGACTATACCATGTTTTATGGGGATGGATCTCCACCCACTTCAGGACATATGCTATACAAAGTGGAGTATAAGTTCCTCGAAGTTCTTTCCAGACATCTGTTCAGGCCTTTTCTGGAATTTCTTCCTTATCTCTCAACGCTTATGATATCAAAACAAGGCTGAGCATGTTCAAGGTGTTACACTTCTTTCCTTATAAAAATCCACCAACAGGGCTATTTTTTGATGATGGAACAACCACCCTGGAGTTAAGGGCATATATGGTAGCATGTAGAGATGGTACACTGGCCAAGAGGATTGATGGAGAAATTATATGTGAGGCCTATGCTCCATACAGATTCTCATGTAAATTCAAATGTTTGGAGAAAATTACCGTATCCCCTTCGGTGCATCTTAGGTTAGAGCAGCATCCTATGGTTGCTCGTCAACTATGGTTTCTGACATCTATGGAGAAGACTAGGGCGATATTTGATCTACCAGCTGTTGAAGAGGCAAGTCGATTGAATACATGGTATGCTGAAAGTTGGGTATCATCATATCCTGAAGGGGTACTAAATCAGCTGGTCCCTCGTGTGGGGATAAAAAAGTGAACCATTAGAAAATAATCTCTTCATTTAGAAGGTGACTCTTCCTCAACTGGAGCTAATTCACTGGTTTCCACACCCGGAGATGATTCACTGGATTCCCAGGATGAGGATGATGAGGTTCCAAATGAGTCAAAGCGGCCTCATGCAAGATATAATCTATTTTCCAGAGTCAAGAGACCTACTCCATCAACTCCTGGTGAGTTACATCATTGAGGAAATTCAGTCGCCATTATTTTAAAGATCAAAAACTTTCATTTTCTTATCCTTTATCTGTGATTGAAAGAGAAGGGAAGAAGTTGAAGTCCTAGATTGTTAGACCCTCCTCATGGCCTACTAGTGCACATTCGGAATATTTACGACCAGAGGCTGTCCAGACATGGGGGAATTTATATTGTGATGCTGAAACCACCTTGATGAGCTTATGAGAAGGGATGCATATCCCTGGAGTGGGGAATCTCGAAGCTTCCTCAGACATCCATTTTGAGGACAACCCCAATGATGTTAGGTCTTACATCGAAGAGCTAGAAATGCTCTTATATGACACTGATGAGTCTGTTCCTATCAACAAGTGGGTGAAAGAAATGATTGACCATGGTACCACTGAGGGGATTGGTCCTTCATTAGATGAAGTGTGGCGGGATTACATTGCTCTTGAAGATGTAAGTTTCTTTTTTCTCATATTTCTATTAGCTTTGCAATTTGAATTTAGTCAAAGATTTGTTATTCAAGGAAATAATCTTCTTCATCCTTCAGCTTGTAATTTAACTAACCACTGATATCCCTTCGTCGTGGTATAGCCCTGGTGGCACTACTCTTGGAGCCACTAAATCTCCTCATGAGCCAGGTGAAGTATCTCTAGGCTAGCAAGTCATGGATGAGGAGTTAGAAAGGGAATTATTATCTACGATACCTATTTTCAGAGATGATGACACCAGTCCACCCAAAAAGGCCATGAAGAAAAGGCATCGAAGAAAGAATACCACAATCAAATGCATTATCTATAGTGGTATGTCATTCTGGTAGTCATGAATCTTAACTTATGAAAAAGTGTTCAAACTTCTCTGGATTGTAGGGGAATCTTTAGTTTCCCCTTTATGGTAATGGACTGACCATACTCAGAGTACACTGGATGATGTTGTAGAAAAGATGCAAGTTCCTGCTGAAACAGATGTTCCTGAAGAAATACTGAGAGCATATAAGCCGACGTCTATTCCCTGCACCACTCATGTTTCTAATTCCAGGAGAGAAAATACTTATGTTAAATTAACAATACTTCATAGAACCTCAAATGAGAGAATAATTGACTTACATTCTGTGATGTTTTAGGTTCAACACGTGCACCAGAACATTTGGAAACCACCAAAGATGACCCCACAACTATATTTGAAGAAGATATCCGAGGTCAGAGATTGATGGAAGATAGTCACAAAGAAGACATGCTGAGTGCTCCCAATGGCGAGACTATCCTGGGATCTAGGACATCATTTGATAAAATGATGTATCTTGGCATGTACTTTGAATTTTTTTTGAACATGTTAAATTGACACGTGATTTAGAAGATGTTGTATATCTAGTTATAGAATCAACTGGACGTGAGTTTCAGCATTTGTCTTATTAATATTCTCATGATTACACTTCTAACCATATTTGGTTAAAAAAATGTATTGTTCCATCTAAAGAAACTATTGAACCAACAACGCTTGAAAGGGGTGTAGACATTGATGTCAACCCTATTATTGAAGAAACACTGGCTTAGGTGGAACTTAGCAAGGCATACCCTCCTATAACCCATCCTAAAACTCTTATCGATGCTTGGAAAGATAGGGAGGAGTCTTCACAAGTTGTTGATCTACTGTTAGGTAAAAGATGATGATATTTGTGGATTACTTAACCTAGAAGAAAATCAATCAACTTTTACTGTCTTATGAAACTAAACAAACTTTCAATTGACCAAACAGGGCTGTCGACTTCAATGGATAGATCTGGACGTGAAGCCTCAGCCTCATCCCAAACAGTTACATAAGGTGAAGCAACCAGGTTCATGGAAGGAGAAAAACATGGCACTTCATTAAGTGCATTAATCCTAGACTATGTTCCTCCCAGTGATAGCGATGTCGAATCAGACCCAGAGGTGAAGAAGGTGCTCCAATTCTCTTATCGCAAGGCATGGAAAAATATATGGAAGATAATATCTGAGGTGCCTCTTGAAATGATGCATTGGAAAATTCCAAGTCTTTCATCCCTATTCATCAAGATGGGACATGGTGTTTTTGGATATTATGAAATCCATGTCACAATGAAACAAGTCATTCGAAGGAGGGATCAAGAGAAAAGATGTCATAAAGACCTGATCAGAGATAGATTGTTGACCAATATTAGTGAATTTCAGGCTGCAGTGTCCCGAGCTGAGGCTGATCATGCTACAAAGGTGAAGGAACTGAAGCAGAAGATCAATGAGAATACTGTGCAGTATTTGCACCTTCAGCAACCATTAGATACTGTTACTGGGGAGCCTGACCAGCTTCATAATTCATTGGAAGAATTCCTAGCAGATGGTATAAAATCCATCACAAATGCTAGAGAATCACTTCGTTGATCTAAAGAGAGTGAAGCTGGTCGATTAAATGAACTTCAAGTGGCTGCTGATGAATCTCGGGATGCTATTAAATAGATGAGAAATCATGTTGAAAGTATTCTATAATTTCTAAAAAAAGAGAAGAGACTCTAGTCTGTGGATGTTCTCTTAATCTTGTTCATCAATGAAAAATAGTTCATCCTTAATCATCTTTACCTTCATTTCATACACAATTACTCTTATTTTTACCTAATCCAATGGGACTAGTAAACATAGTCTGATTTTTAATAGGGTTATATAAACAACCCCATAAACTTTTCATCTTTTAATTGCTCAATATTTCCTAAATCATACAAAATGTACTTTTAGCGAGCTGGGACTCGGATTTATTTTTTCAGAGTACCCTTTATAGGTTTTCAGTTTTATGAGTACCATGTATTTTGTTATTGGCAGTTTAAAGTGTTGCATGTTTGACTATAAAAGGCTAATATTTAAGGCTGAAGATATTTGTCTGAATGGATGATATTGACTCAATTCTTGATAATTTGTTTGGAAACATATTACCATATTCAAGTATGGAGGGGGGAAATTGTAAACTGTGACTTGAGAAATTTTGAATCTGATGAATGACATTGGGGAAGTGCTAAAAGACATTAGAGGAAGTCTTTTCTAAGAATGAAGTTACCACTACTTGAGAAACCTGTTATGGGGGATGAATTATGTAGGGACAACTAGGGAATTTACTGAAAAGTCAAATAGTAGTATCTTTTGGATGACATTTTTGTTATGTAGACAACTTATGAAAGGCCACTTAAGGGAACATGCTGCATATTCAGGAAAAATAACTCTCAGAAAATTGACTTTCTATTGGTAAAAGTTGAAGAAAGTTTTATAGAGATTCAAATTTCCAAAGCATAGAGTATGCTTTATGGAGAAAGGTACTTGAATGTGGAGAGGATATTTCTAATCAGAATTATCAAAGAATTGGAGGAATGTGACTTCTATGAAGGTCTGACCTAAACATAGTAAAAAAGGTATCTCTTGTTTTAAATCATATGACTAAAACAAGAGATAGAAACATTACACGACATATGGTCAAGTGGTCCAAGTTTATTTACTATTTCTCTGAACACGTGGGAAAGAAAAAAATGTAAACCATAGACATGAATACTTTAAGATCATGAAATAGAGTATGAAAAAAATATGTTAAGGATGACAATTTTATTTGCAGATCCCAATATATCATCGTTAAAACAAATAGGGACAAAAGAGACTTCTCCTAAGAATGAACTTACTATTACTTGAAAAACCAATTATGGAGGTTGAATTATGCAGGGCCAATAGGGGCATAAGCTACATAATCAAATAGTAGAATCTTTTGGATGATAGGTCTATTATGTAGAAAAATTATGCAAGGCCACCTAAGGGCACATGCTGCATAGTCAAGAAAAAGAACTCTCTGGTATCAGACATTTTGCGACCAGAAGTCAAGAAAAGGGTTATAGAGACCATGAATATTATTTGTATAATGTTGCGGCTGGGTTTGGAATTGAGATTCTGGATGTCACTATGTATCTCATTAGGATGATAATCAAGCCACACGTCTTTTTTGAAATATAGTTTAACATCATGCAGGAAGAGAGCATGGAAGATCATAGTTTAGTGTCATGGAGATCACACCATAGTGAGGGAGACACATCGTTCATTTTTCATAAACTTGTTGTGAATAATGACCAGGGTGTTCCATATCACACCATGTGATCCCAGGGGGAATTTTCAGCCAAGGGACCGAAATTGGAGTTTGGGGTTAGGCCCAAAGGCCCGGGGCTGGACTCGAGGAATGCTCGAGCGTTCCTACGTATCTTATTAGGATGGGAATCAAGCTACACGTAGTTCTTGAAATACCCTTTGCACAGATTTGGTTCATACATATGAGGGCTAAAGAAGATTTTATTTCAATTATTTCTGGACCCAAGATTAATGACTTGGGTGTAACACCCCAAGCTTCCATGGTACGTTTCCCTTCGAATAATGAAATGGCGTGCATTGTACGCAACTTCGAGATTCTAACACACCACAACCAATAAAACTAGTCGTTATGAATAGTAATACCTAATTTTTGAAATTTTATAAATTCTATCTCTAAAAATGGACTTCATTTTTGGATTCAGAATATCTAATTTATCCTATGGTGAAATTTTGGAACTTTTCGGATAACACTTATATTTTGACGAATAGTGAAAATTTCTAAATTTTAATTAAAAACAACTTTTTAAATCAAAATAATTTATAGTGATAAATTATATTATTAGGTGGTTTTAAAGTATAATTAGAATATATTTTTACCATTTTATTAAATGGTGTTCATTATAATTAATTTCACTTTGAAATTGGACCTAAACAATTGTCAATCTTTTGATATATATTGTTTCTTAAAAACACAATATTTGTTGTGACAACGGGAATTAATTATAAAATTAATTAATGCAACTTATATGTTTAGAATTTTTTAAAATAGACATCATTTTTGAATTCGAAATATCAATTATAGCTTAGGGTGAAATTTTGGCATTGTTCTGAAAAACTTCAATTTTTGATGAATAGTGAAACTACTAAGTGGTAGTTAAAAAAAATGAATTTTTCATAAAACATAATTTTACCACTTCTGTGAATGGAATTTCAAAAATCCTAGAGAGACGGTTAATATCAAGAAGTAAAATTTGGTTCAATGAGATGAAAATAATTTTTAGTGAATAGTAACTTTTTACTTTTATTTACCACGGTTAAAAGTAAATAGGGTAATTAAGGGCAAAAATGATATTAATATTACACTAACATATATCCTAATTCTATTGTACAAGTTTATCTCAACCAAAAACAACCTTAAGAATAAAATATTATCATTTAGGTCCACTTGGATTAGATTAGGACATTTATTATTATTTAATTCAAAGAAGAGTTAAAAGAGTTAAAATCACAGTTTATTTACTACAAAATTTTTAATATAGGGTTATACATAAGATAAATTCGATTGTAAATATTAATTAGAAATATAATAATATATCATACATAATGATAATTTATTTATAATTTTTAGACATTAAATAGTTTAATATATTTATGACACAATGATGATGAAGTAATTACCATAATAGTGAAACATTAAAATAATTGATATTATAAATACCCAAATAAATATAATTTAAGACTTTTAATGAATTAAACTAATTTTATAGGATAATATGACATATTAGGATGGATTTAATTGACTTTTTCGAAGTAATAATTCTGTTATGAGTTTCACAAAAATCAACTATTGAATAGTGTCAAAATTGACATAAAAGAGTTTTTAAAACAAATATTATATTATTAATTGATATTAAATTCATAAAAATCTAAGGTTCGGCCAAGAGACTTATATCATGATATCTGTATCATTAATGTACCACTTAGGGGTCTCTTGTATGTATATAGTATGTTTATTAACTATATAATATAAAAATACAAAGTGACATGGTAAATGTCAAACTAATTAACTAAGAGTTAAAACTAAAAGATAAGGTTAATATAGTGACCCAAACCTATCTAAATTCTATTGGTTGAATGGTTTTAGACCTAGATCCACCTTAAACTTTGAATGATAAACTTTGGGGCCATTAGAAACCGAATATGAATTTATTATAAATTAATATTTTTAGCTTTTCCAAAGGTGCCCCTCACCCCTCTTATAAAAGGGCACTCCTCCTTCTCATTTCTTCACACCTTCAAATCCTTTTGGTTCATCCAAAACCTACCCAAATAATCTCTCACCTTTCCTCAATACAACCTAGAGGACTTAGTTTGATCAGAAATCTAACCTAAGGATCCCTTTTGATCAAATCAAAAGGAAGAACCTGAAGAAGAGGTAATGTTTTCACCACCCATTTTCAAGTTCCTTTCTTCTTCCACTTATTCTTTCTTTGTTATTACCATTCTAAAATAATAACTCCAGTATCTTATATATATTGTGATGTTATTATAAATATGGTACAACCATATTCAGTATTCTATCCACCCTTTTAATAACATGTCACCATACGTGCGTACGTACGACTTACCGTCTCCACGTCGTGGTGTAATTGTTATTCAATATATTATTATTTGGGTGGGTATAATAATGATGTGTAACTCATTTAAATAATAAATATAACATGGTAATTATTCTGTATATATTATATACCATCCAATTAAATATTATTTTAATATCAAAAGAATGATATTGTCGCTCGTGCGTACGTACGGACTACCGTCTCCACGAACGCGATGAGATTCATTCTCCATCATATCCATTCAAGTATAATTGTCATTTGATGATTTAAAAATAATGTTTAAGAACTTTATATCATTCTGGATATGAATTAGATACAACCTATCCATGACAAACATGGCTTACGTAACAAAACATATAATAGAAAACGAGTAAGTTAACACCCGAAACAATGATAATTCTGAGATATTATTAACAATGCAATGTTAAAAGATCATATATGATATCATATTAATGTATATGATTCATGAATAATTTAATAACAATTATTTCAACATTATACAGGAGGTTAACCTACCCCCAACCAAGGAAAATTACAAGGTAAGGGGTTTCTTATCTCACTTATAATTCCGTGAGAATTCCATTGTTCACCACTTATATATTGCATGTGGTGTGTGTACTGCCCATGATTGTATTTATTGTGTAATATAATTTAATTTATGGGTATTTACATCATCATTTTATGATCCTTCTTTCATGGTTTCATGTTTCATAAGTTACCAAATCGATAAGGGAATTTGAAATTTCAATTTCCACTCATTTGGCTTTACGCATACTTCATTGATTATTTTAATCCAAGATTATGTGTGGAATCACTATTAATTTGATTATGTCATAATTTTTACTCCCCTTTATGTGGATATAATTTTGATACACATAATCACTCCATTGATAATTTCTCAAGTCATCGATATGAATTTTATAAGAGTAATTTTAACTCATTCTCCATTTGTTGAGTTAAACATCCAATTCATTGGTGTTGTTTTTACAAGATTATGTGTGAATGTCCTTTGATTGTTTTACACTGAATATCCAATCATATTTAGTGTATTTATATTTTTCACACATAACTATGTCGTTGATTTATCCTTAACCTAAGGATACGGCCTTTATGAGAGATTTCATCTCAATTTATTGAGACTTCTTTGTTGTTATACACCAAATCACTTTTATGTGGTGTATATAATGTACTTTGACATAGTATATCATGAATTTCTTTATTCTCATGATATTAAAATGTTTTTGTTTCCTCAATTATTTTTATTCAAGTGTCTCTCTTTTTGTTAGAAACTCTAACTAAAATACCATTTTTAAATGTTTTAAAGACCTATTCTTCTAAATCTTTCTCATTAATGTCCATGTTTTAAAAAAAGGTTTTAAGGATTTATTTATATAGACATTAAAGTTTTAAAATTAAAACTCCTTTTAAAAGTTTCAAAGTGGTATGGGACACTTTGATTCAAAAATCTATTTTTAAATGGCTCCTTGACAAATAGTGTGACTTTTAAATGATTTCAGGAAAAAGGGGGATATTTCTCTCAAATAGTTTTGATGATTATTTTCATCTTTGTCAATATCCTTCATTATTATCGATTGGGGTTGATATGATATAATACAATCTTCCATATTATATCGAATGAGTTATGTTTGACTGTGGATGTGCTATTTTTATACCATTCATGGTTTGTGGATAAAGTATTGACATTTCGTATGCTAGTTTTAATACGAATGTTTATGTTATGTTTAAAACTTTTCATATGAGGAATGCATTGGACTTAGTAAGTGACGGGTGGATCCCGCTATAGCTCCTCTATGCATCGGTAGGTCTCATGAGACAAACTAATGTCTTGGCACAAGGCCTTGGAAAAATCATATTTGTAGTCTTTGCACGAGGCGTTGGCTATGTGGTTATGATAGTCTGGCATTATGCATTCCATCATTATGAAAGTGGTTATTGATATTGCATGTGATCATTCCACTAGTAGAATATCCATGTGAGTAAGTAAATGGCATTATTTTATTTTATCTTTGCCATTTTATGCTGAAGTTCAAGTTTAAAAGGATTTCTTTTTAGTTATAAACTGCCTTAAGTGTTTATGCTTATCTATGAAAGCTTCTGGTATAATGTTATCCTTACTAAGCATCTGAGATCACCCCTTTCAATGTTTTATTTTTCCCAGGATTATGAAGAATTAATTTATGAATGACTTGCAGGGATAATATGAGGGGATATGAAGACAAGATGTTGTTGTAGTTTTTTTTACCTTATGATGTAATGTAAGACTTATGAATATATCTAGTGTTTCCAAGACTACTAAACTAATCGGTCTTTTGAGACTTGATCCTTTGTGATCATTCCACTGTTATGTAATAATGCACCGACTCTGGGTATCTAGGGTCGGGGCGTTACAGTTGGTATCAGAGGAAGTTTAGTACAAACCTTGGAAGATAGATTTAGATAAACTCTGATTGGGGCACATAGACCTAAGATGAACTTTGAGGATTAGTATAGAAGAACTTCCTAGAATTTTGGTATTGTAGAGATTTTGTGAGTTTTCTGAGGAATACATCCCTGTCTGGATACGAGAAGGTAGAGGAGGCTCTGGCACAGATGTACCTAGGGGTAAAACCCGAAAACACCGCTTTGAGCTAGACTCGAACAGGAACCGGTGCACAACAACGGGCCTTGCTGCACTCTTGGTTACGACACTCCCGGGGGATATGTTTAGGATAATTTACATTTTCTTTACAAACCGATTTAAAGTATTATATATATAAGATGAGAGTAAATGACCTTAATTAATCCTAATGTGTTTAAAATTGATAATATGGTGACATGTTAATCTCTAAATTATTGTATGACTACTATTAGTCACACAATACTTTCTGGTTTTAGTCAATTGCTGGATTCCAAGGAAGTCATAGTGACTTTGAGAATGATGTACAAGGTGGGAAAAGTGGTGGAAATGAGCAACAAAATGGAATGTTGATAAGTGTAAAAGATATCTTCTTTATGCCAAATCAATTTTCCAAAAATATGATCAATAATATATATATATTAACCAATTACCAGACTCAAAAAAGAAGAGAAAGGTGATGAATGATAAGAGCTCCAGTAGTGGAGACCATAGAGAAAGAAATCCTCAATTTCCATCATGCAGGAAATGTGGAAGGAGACACCCAGGAAAGTGTCTCAATGGGATAAAGAAATTCTTTACGTGCGGGAAGGAAGGACATAAAGTGAATAATTGCCGAAGAAAAATGAAGAGTACTATGGAAGAAGATAAAAATGGTCCCAAGAATCCATTTACAATCATTTTCCATAAATGTAGGGGACCTGGCCATTACGCAAGTGAATGTCCTATTCTATAGGATATTTTCTTGGTTAGAGAAGAAGCTATGTGGAAATAAATGGTTGGATAAATGTTTAAAAATTATTAGTGATCCTTGTTGAAGGGTTTACTTTGGAATAAGTTTATCTTGTATTTGTAACCCTAACGTTTTCCATGTGAGAATGATATTTATGGAAGAATTATCTTTTCTCTTATGGATATAGTTATAAATAACCATTTGGTTTTATATGGTAATTGGGTTTGAGGCAATTACAAATTATTATAATTTGGGATGAAAATGCAAGGTATGAGATAACATTTGTGGTTAAATTATGTTATGGTTATTTTGAGGAATTTATCTCATTTTGGTAATGTTATAAAATATAGCTTTTGAAAAAGGACAACACGTAGACTGTGTGACAACCCGTCGCGTTGGACAAAGCTGTGGGAATCAAACCCACAACCAAAGTGCGATTGAGATTTATCGCCTACCACTGGACTACGTGAAGTCCCTGGTAAGTGTGACTATTATTTTTAGTTAAATGATTTTATTGATCAATAATAATTTGATTTGGGATCTTATGTCTTATCAAATGAATACCCTTAGTGTAGGAAAATGATTTGGTGATTAAGTGATAAATGTTATTTTGGAAGTTGTTCGCTTTGGTGTGAACACTATATGTCCAAGGAAAATAGAATAGTATGGGATTTCATTTGAGGAGTAAAGGTGGATTTTTATCTATGTTTTTATTGTGGATTTATAATGATTTGGGTTATTTATGGAAATGATTAAGTTAATTACTTTTAAGTATGTGACTTTAAGAGTAATTAATGTCATTTGGAGATACAATTTAACGTGGAAGACTACATTCTTAATAAGATTTGTTTTTCAATATTAGTTTTGATTATATTGAAGGATTTTAAGGACAATTGATTATTGAATGGTATTTATTTAACTTTGGGGTATTGTTGGTTTAATTTTGAAAATTAAGATTAGTGTTTATTTCTCTCAAGGAATATCCTTTTGGGGGATCATTAGATCTTGTACTAACCATTTTGGTTTTGATTAATCTCTAAAGACAATGTAAATATATAGTTCATCCTGCATGGATCATGTGATTCTATAGAAGTTTATTCTAGCTCTTCTAGTGTGAACTAGTCTTCTTGAACACTCATCATTTAAAAAAATGAGTAAGTGGTGGAAATTTATTAAAGAATGAAACTCTACATAAAATTTAAGTATATATCTTTATATTATTAGTCAATATCATAAATTAATTCCTCATCCTTATGTAATGTAACTTAAAACAAAAAATGTTGTCCGTTTACTTTCCTACTAGGAGACTAATGGTTGTTTGTCCCAACACAAGTTTGTGGTTTTCTTATTGTTAACTTTCCCCTGATCATGATTTCTATCCCTCTCCATCATAACTTGACACTTAGTTTATCATCCATATCCATGTTTTCCTACATGGAATCTGAGTATGGGTTATCTTGGTTGACATTTATACCTCTCTTTCTTTCTTTTAATGTGATAGTTTTATTGACTCTTTTTCTAATGTGGGACTTTCCATTATATTCCCAAGCACAATTTTAAAAATTTCGAGGACACAATTTATTGAAGGAGGGGAGAATGTAACACCCCAAGCTTCCACGGTACGTCTCCCTTCAAATAATGCAATGGCATGCATTGTACGCAACTTCGAGATTCTAACACACCACAACCAATCAAACTAGCCATTATGAATAGTAATACCTACTTTTTGAAATTTTATAAATTCTATCTCTGAAAATGGACTTCATTTTTCGATTCGGAATATCAAATTTATCCTAGGGTGAAATTTTGGAACTTTTCAGATAACACTTATATTTTGATGAATAGTGAAAATAACTAAATTATAATTAAAAACAACTTTTTAAATCAAAATAATTTATAGTGATAAATTATATTATTGAGTGGTTTTAAATTATAATTAGAATATATTTTTACCATTTTATACAATGGTGTTCATTATAATTAATTTCACTTTGAAATTGGACCTAAACAATTGTCAATCTTTTGATATATATTGTTTCTTAAAAACACGCTATTTGTTGTGAAAGCGGGAATTAATTATAAAATTAATTAATTAAACTTATATGTTTATAATTTTGTAAAATAGAAATCATTTTTTAATTCGGAATATCAATTATAGCTTAGGGTAAAATTTTGGCATTGTTCTGAAAAACTTCAATTTTTGATGAATAGTGAAACTACTAAGTGGTAGTTAAAAAAAACTGAATTTTTCATAAAACTTAATTTTACCGATTCTGTGAATGGAATTTCAAAAATCCGAGATATATGGTTAATATCAAGAAGTAAAATGTGGTTCAATGAGATGAAAATAATTTTTGGTGAATAGTAACTTTTTACTTTTATTAACCACGGTTAAAAGTAAATAGGGTAATTAAGGGTAAAAATCATATTAATATTACACTAACACATGTACTAATTCTATTGGACAAGTGTATCTCGACCAAAAACAACCTTAGGAATAAAATATTATCATTTAGGTCCACTTGGATTAGATTAGGACATTTATTATTATTTAATTCAAAGAAGAGTTAAAAGAGTTAAAATCAAAGTTTATTTACTAAAATATTTTTAATATAGGGTTATACATAATATATATTCGATTGAAAATATTAATTAGAAATCTAATAAGAATTAATAAATAATGATATTTTATTTATAATTTTTATACATTAAATAATTTAATATATTTATGACACAATGATGATGCAGTAATTACCATAATAGTGAAAAATTAAAATAATTGATATTATAAATACACAAATAAATATAATTTAAGGATTTTAATGAATTAAACTAATTTTCTAGGATATTATGACATATTAGGATTGATTTAATTGACTTTTTTCGAAGTAATCATTCTGGTATGAGTTTCACAAAAATCAAATATTGAATAGTGTCAAAATTGACATAAAAGAGTTTTTAAAACAAATATTATATTATTAATTGATATTGAATTCCTAAAAATATAAGGTTAGTCAAAAAGACTTATATCATGATAGTTATATCATTAATGGACCACTTGGGGGTCTCTTGGATGTATATAGTAAGTTTATTAAATATATAATATAAAAATACAAAGTGACATGGTAAATGTCCAACTAATTAACTAAGAGTTAAAACTAAACTATAAGGTTAATATAGTGACCCAAACCTGTCTAAATTATATTGGTTTAATGGTTTTAGACCTATCCCCACCTTAACCTTTTAATAATAAACTTTGGATCCATTAGAAACCGAATATGAATTTATTATAAATTAATATTTTTAGCTTTTCCAAAGGTTCCCCTCACACCTCTTATAAAAGGGCACTCCTCCTACTCATTTCTTCACACCTTCAAAGCCTTTTGGTTCATCCAAAACCTACCAAAATACTCTATCCACTTCCCTCAATACAACCTAGAGGCCTTAGTTTGATCAGAAATCCAACCTAAGGATCCCTTTTGATCAAATCAAAAGGAAGAACCCGAAGAAGAGGTAATGTTTTCACCACCCCTTTTCAAGTTCCTTTCTTCTTCCACTTATTCTTTATTTGTTATTACCATTATAAAATAATAACTCTAGTATCTTATATATACTGTGATGTTATTATAAATATGGTACAACCATATTCAACATTCTATCCACCCTTTGAATAACATGTCACCATACGTGCGTACGTATGACTTACCGTCTCCACGTCGTGGTGTAATTGTTATTCAATATATTATTATTTGGGTGGGTATAATAATGATGTTTAAATAATTTAAATAATAAATATAACATGATAATGATTCTGTATATATGATATACCATCCAATTATATATTATTTTAATATCAAAAGAATGATATTGTCGCTCGTGCGTACGTACAGACTACCGTCTCCACGAACGCGATGAGATTCATTCTCCATCATATCCATTCAATTATAATTATCATTTGATGATTTAAAAATAATGTTTAAGAGCTTTATATCATTTTGGATATTAATAATATACAACCTATCCATGACAAACATGTCTTACGTAACAAAACATATAAAAGAAAACGAGTAAGTTAACACCCGAAACGACGATAATTCTAAGATATTATTAACAAAGCAATGTTAAAAGATCATATATGATATCATATTAATGTATATGATTCATGAATAAATTAATAACAATTATTTAAAAATTATATAGGAGGTTAACCTACCCCCAACCAAGGAAAAGTACAAGGTAAGGGGTTTCTTATCTTACTTTTAATTCCGCGAGAATTCCATTGTTCACCACTTATTTATTGCATGTGGTGTTTGTACCGCCCATGATTGTATTTATTGTGTAACATAATTTAATTTATGGGTATTTACATCATCATTGTATGATCCTTCTATCATGGTTGCATGTTTCATAAGTTACCAAATCGATAAGGGAATTTGAAATTTCAATTTCCACTCATTCGGCTTTACGCATACTTCATTGATTATTTCACTCCAAGATTATGTGTGGAATCACTATTAATTTGATTATGTAATAATTTCCACTCCCCTTTCTGTGGATATAATTTTGATACACATAATCACTCCATTGATAATTTCTCAAGTCATCGATATGAATTTGATAAGAGTAATTTTAACTCATTCTCCATTTGTTGAGTTAAACATCCAATTCATTGGTGTTGTTTTTACAAGATTATGTGTGAATGTCCTTTGACTGTTTTAAACTTAATATCCAATCATATTTAGTGTATTTATATTTTTCACACATAACTATGTCTTTTATTTATCCTTAACCTAAGGATATGGCCTTTATGAGAGATTTCATCTCAATTTATCGAGACTTCATTGTTGTTATACACCAAATCACTTTTATGTGGTGTATATAATGTACTTTGAAATAGTATAACATGAATTTCTTTATTCTCATGATATTAAAATGTTTTTATTTCCTCAATTATTTGTATTAAAGTGTCTCTCTTTTGGTTAGAAACTCTAACTAAAATACCATTTTTAGATGTTTTAAAGACTTACTCTTCTAAATCTTTCTCATTAATGTCCATGTTTTAAAAAATGGGTTTAAGGATTTATTTATATGGACATTAAAGTTTTAAAATTAAAACTCATTTTAAAAGTTTCAAAGCGGTATGAGACACTTTGATTCAAAAATCTATTTTTAAATGGATCCTTGATAAATAGTGTGACTTTTAAATGATTTCAAGAAAAAGGGGGATATTTCTCTCAAATAGTTTTGATGATTATTTTCATCTATGTCAATATCATTTATTATTCTCGATTGAGGTTGATATGATACAATACAATCTTCCATATTGTATCGAATGAGTTATGTTTGACTGTGTATGTGCTATTTTTATACAATTCATGGTTTGTGGATAAAGTATTGACATTTCATATGCTAGTTTTAATACTAATGTTTATGTTATGTTTAAAACTTTTCATATGAGGAATGCATTAGACTTAGTAAGTGATGGGTGGAGCCCGCTATAGCTCCTCGATGCATCAGTAGGTTTCATGAGACAAACTAGTATCTTGGCACAAGGCCTTGGCAAAATCTTATTTGTAGTCTTGGCACGAGGCCTTGGCTATGTGGTTATGATAGTCTGGCATTATGCATTCCATCATTATGAAAGTGGTTATTGATATTTCATGTGATCATTCGACTAGTAGAATATCCATGTGAGTGAGTAAATGGCATTATTTTATTTTATCTTTGCCATTTTATGCTGAAGTTCAAGTTTAAAAGTATTTCGTTTTAGTTATAAACTGCATTAAGTGTTTATACTTATCTATGAAAGCTTCTGCTATAATTAATCCTTACTGGGCATCTGAGCTCACCCCTTTCAATGTTTTATTTTTCCCAGGATTATGAAGAAGTAATTTATGAATGACCTGTAGGGATAGTATGAGGGGATATGAAGATAAGATTTTGTTGTAATTTTTTTACCTTATGATGTAATGTAAGACTTATGAATATATCTAGTGTTTCCAAGACTACTAAACTAATCGGTCTTTCGTGACGTGATCATTTGTGATCATGCCAATGTTATGTAATAATGAACCGACTCAGGGTATCTAGGGTCTGGGTGTTACATTGGTTGTCACTACGTATCTCATAAGGATGAGAATAATGCCATACATAGTTCTGGAAATATGACATGGTTGGAGACCATGTCAATGATGATTCCTCTCGAGTGAGGGTATCATGGATTGTTGTAGTTTATTTTTCATACATGACAAACGTGCTAATAGTTTAAGGTCATATGCATTGACCAGTACTTTGCAGTTTAGTGTCTTGCAGCATTGAAAATGGGGGACTGTATAGTTTAACGTCATATAACTATGACTATGGGATGTACACAATTTAACGTCATGTAGGAAGAAAGTGAACCGATATGAATAATATGGTTGATGGGGGCTTCACGGATCCACATCGTATGGGATGGAGGTGAATTGATGTGAAGAAATTGGTTTCGGTCTTGAACCTCAGGTGGTTGCCTACGTATCCGGCCTAGGAGGAATGGATCAAAGTTCACTTAGTTAAATTGAGATGGATTCAGCGATCAGGGTGTACTTGAGGACAATGACCCAAAGATAATGTTGGGACATAAGCATGGTTAGTGGCCCAGAGAATATGTCATGGTTGAAGCTTACTCTAAGCTCATGTGAGTCATGCTCGGTGTGAGAAACAAGAGGCAACAATAGACCTAATGATCGTGTCGCGAAATATGTGACCACGATGGATGGTGTGGGGCTTATGCACGATTAGCTACCTTTGGGCACATGTGGAATGGGTGTTTAAAAGACAATTGTGCATGCAGCAATCACAGTTTTATGTCATGTGTCACAGATATGGGGTGTTTGGATGTTTAACATCCTACAGCTCAGACGATGCACAATTTAACGTCATATTGGACGATAGAGGGGGATATGCAGTTTAATGTCCTATAATAAGGACAGTGGGTGTATTTTTGTTACAAAAAATAATTCTTCAAGAATATTTCATTGGTTGGAGTTGTAATGAGTTCTCTATCCATTGAGATTAAAGAATAAGCTCTATTGGAGTAGACCCTATGCATTGAGTAAGGTCCTTCCCACTTTGTCTTAAGCTTTAGAGGATTCTTTCTCGGTATCATTGGGGTTTTGAGGACCAATACCAATTCTCCTTGAATGAATGAATGAAGAAGAACTTTTTTTTGAAAGCTCACACTATTCGATTCTGATAGACTTCTAAATGGTGCAATGTGCACAATATTTTTTCATCTAATCCTTCCAATTCGTCCAAAATCTTTTAAGATTGTTCATATGTAGATAACTGATCAAAAATGGTGACTCAATGCGAAGGTAATTAGACTACAATAGGAAATACTACTTCCATTCCATATACCAAAGAATATGGAATTGATCGTGTAGTAATGCGGGTGGTAGTACTATAAGCCCATAGAGTAAGAAAAATTTTACCACGCCATAACTTTTTATCTTTATCCACCATCTTTTGAAATATATGTGAAAGAGTCTTATTGAAATCCTCTACTTGACCATTGGCCATTGCATGATACCGAGATGAATGGGTGGATCTGATATTGTATTCTTGATAAAATTTTCCTACCTCGGATGAACAAAAGTTGGTGTAATTATCCATCAATATGGTATGAGGAACACCAAGTCTGGTAATGATGTTGGACTTAACAAAGCTATCAATGACTTTATCACTGACTTCATTGAGAGGTAATTCCTCTGCCCATTTGGAAAAGAAGTCAGTAGTAGTAATAATATACATAAACTGCTTAGTTGTAGCCAGAGGATAAGGTCCTACTACATCCATTCCCCTTGTAGCAAACAGCCAGGAGTATTCAGCTGTATGAAGCAACTCCAGGGTTGATGAATAAAGTTGGCACATACTTGGCAAGAATAAAACTTCTTAGTGAAATCAACACAATCTTGCATCATTGAAGGCCAGAAGTATCCATGCCTTAGAATTTGACCAGAATGTCTATGTCCAGAATGGTGGGCACTACAAACTCCTACATGTACATCATTCATGACATCCATTGTCTCTTCACCATCAATACTACTGAAGAGAATTCCATAAAAACCTCTCTTGTAGATAATACCTTTGTGATCTGGGATATCATAAAGAGTAAAATTGACCACACGTCGCCGGACTTGTTCTTTAGTGGCTCTATAGGTGGGAGTGTTCCATTTTGAAGGTATTCCCTGATTGGTATCATCCATACTATAGTATTACCATATGGTTCAGAAATGGTATTGATTTCATTGATTTCCTATGTTCTGATTTGAACAAAAGGTGAAACTATATGACGGTGGGAAATACTGATGATTATTTCATCCCGATTTGGATCTTCCAGGGCTATGGCTACATTAGCCAGTGCACCTGCTTGGGCATTTTGTGGTCGTGAGACATAAGAAAATGTCAGTTCTGTGGGAAATTACACCATTAACTTTGTGAAATAATCACACAAAGGGATTAACTCCTCCTTTCTGATGGAATAATCCACATTGATTTGTTTGATTACCAAATCTGAATCACCTTTTACCTTCAAGTTATTCACCTGTTCCTAAAGCGCCAATTCCAAGCCTACGATGAGAGCTTGATATTCTGATTCATTGTTTATACTTCCATCCAACAATAATAATTAATAGGGTAGCACTTCCTTTTTTGGGGAAATAAGCACGATTCCTAACCCAACATTGTTGAATTTAGGATCTTCTATTTCCTTCCTAGTTAGGCTTCTGGAGGCACCATCAAAGTACATTCCCCATGTTTGAGGATTATCTTTAATAGAGAATACTTCCTCCTCAAGAAGGTTAATATTTAAAGATGTATCTTCTATAGATGGGTTTTCAGCATGGAAATCGGCCAGATCTTGGCCTTTTATTTCCTTTTGAGACACATACTAGATATCAAACTACTGCAAAATAAATTCCCACCTTTCCAGACGTCCTATAAGAATTGGACGACTAAGGATAAATTTGAGCGGGTTATTGTGAGATACCAATTGGACCTCATGATGTTGCAGGTAGTGTTTCAATTTTTGAACTGCACAAATTAATGCTAGCAAGCACTTTTCAATACTTGAATATCATGTTTCTGCCTCAACCATAGTCCGACTGAGATAGTAAAGGTTGTTTTCATTCCCAACATCATTCTTTTGGGCCCAGAAGTAACCCAATGATCGCTCTAAAGATGTAATATAGAGTAAAAGTGGACTTACTTCAATAGTTGGAATTAATACTGGTGGACTCAAGAGAAGTTTCTAGAGGATATCGAATGCTTCTTTACATTCTTTAGTCCACTGGTAGGTGACTCCTTTCTTCATTAATCTGGTGAAGGGTAAACACTATCCTGCCAAATTGGCAATGAAACGCCAAATATAGGACATGTTTCCTTGAAGTCCTCTTAATTCCTTCAAATTTCTAGTAGGTGACATGTCTATCATTGATTTTTTCTTCTCAGGATCAACTTTGATAACACGATGATGTACAAGAAAGCCGAGAAATTTTCCTAAGGTTACCCTAAAATAACATTTCAAGGGGTTCATCTTCAAATTGTGTTGTCGTAGTTTGTTGAATATGATTTCCAGATCAGCCAATTGATCAAAACGTTTTCTGGATTTAACCCCCAAATCATCCA
The DNA here is from genome assembly GCA_963277665.1 of Viscum album. NCBI lineage: Eukaryota > Viridiplantae > Streptophyta > Magnoliopsida > Santalales > Viscaceae > Viscum > Viscum album. The sequence continues at coordinate 489,135,348 of OY728145.1, forward strand.
TATAACATTAAAAAAATTCCCTAAAAAGGGTTTGAAGATATTGTTCATGGAACGTTGATACGTTGCACCGAAATTCATTAGGCCAAATGGGATTACCTGATAGAAAAACTCACCTTAAGGACCTCTGAATAATGTAGACTCTTCATATTCTAGGGACATTCATATATGATTGTACCCAGAGTAACCATCCATGAAGGAAAGACCTTCGTATCCAGATGTTTCACCAATTAAGAGTTCTATGATTGGAACTGGAAAATCATCCTCGAGACAATGCAGATTAAGATCTCTGAAGTCAGTGTAAACTCTAATTTTTCCATTCTTCTTTTTCAAAGGGACAATATTATCCAACCATTTGGGATATTGAACTTCTCTGATGCATTTAGCCTTGATAAGCATATCAACTTCAGCTTCAATTTTGGAGGCATTAGTTGGGTGTGTTCTTCTGGCTTCTTGCTTGAATTATCGATGTTCTTCTGGAAAACCAAAATAATGAGTGGAAAAATCGGGGTTAAGACCTAAAATTTCTATATAATTCCAAGAAAATACATCTGGATTTTGCTTTAAAAATTATGTATACATTTCTAGATCTTCAAGAGTCATGGCTATACTAATTAAAGTGGGGGCATGGATCTTCTTTTGTACCCAGATTTATTTCTATGAGTTTATCCACAGTGGTAGAGATACCCTCCTCAAATGATGGAGGATAATCCCTGAGATCTTCCTCTTCTTCTTCAATATTCGTTACTTCTTATGTTTCTACTTTCATAGTAGATGACGAATCATAATTTCAATGCTCAGGGGAGAAGTTAAAATTTGAACGTCTTGAAGAAGAGGGTGCCATTTCTGACCAAATTGATGATGAAGGGTCCTCATATAGTGATAGAGAGGAGATGTTGGATTGAAAATCAACGTCATTGTTTTCATCTGGTATTTCTACAACTTCTTCTGTCATGGTTGATGAAGTATAGAATTTATGAATTTTAGTGGATGAAATGAAGACATCTCTATTTAATCTTTCATCACTGCCTGACAAATCAACAATTTCTATCATGATGTCTGCATTGACTGTCGCAATTGACATTATGGACATTTCCATAAGTGTGTTTGGATTTATGTATGTCCTATCAATTTGACTGATTGGAAACACATAATTTGTACCCACATGTATGAATGGGTTTACTGGAAACTTTTTCCAAACCATTTGGAGCATTAATTTTGGTGACCTACTTTTCCGTGGATTTTTCCCTTTCCCTCCTTGTGATTAAATTCTACCTCACTGTATTGATATTCACATGTTTTGAATGGGGCCTTGTCACCATAAAATTTCCCAATTTGACCATTGAAGAAATATTTGAGACATTTATGGTACGACGAAGGTACGACCGCATGTTTATGTAGCCAAGGACTTCTAAGAAAAATGTTGAAGGTTGTGTCCTGACGAACAACCATGAAATCTGAATTAGACACAATGTCTCCAAACTGAATTCTGAGTGTAATCTCACCCAGAGGTTCTTTTTCATTCTTATCATATCCATGCAACATCAAACTAGAAGGAGATAAATTAGATTCGATGAGGCCCAACTGAGGAAGTGTACAAATAGGAATGAGGTTGACTCATGAGCCATTATCAATGAAAGCTCGTCGGATATCTAAGTCAATGAATTTTCTAGATAGATACAAAGTTCTGACATGTTCACACACACCATCATCTTCATCTTCATCTGTAAAATATATCACTGCATGGAAATCTATAGGATCATTCTCTATACGGTAGACCTTAGCCGCTTGAATTTCAGTTTTGAATTGTTGAGGACTTGACAAAGCCTTAATAAGAACCTCTTGAATATCTTTAGACTGATTCAGGGCATCCATAACTGATAAAATGGCTGGTACTTGGGAAAAATGTTTCAATACATCATTTTTTTGGTCCAAAGGTCTGTGTTTCCCAGCATGGAAATTTGTTTTTTCAGGTGCCTTGGAAGTTGATGCTATGGCAGTAGATGAATCCCGTATCAGGGCAGGAATTGGAAACACTCCTTGCTTTAGTATATTAGACAAACTAGGTCTATCTATTTTCTGAGAGGAAGAAGGTGTAACCTTCAACCAATCCTCTAAAATAACTGTGTCAGGACCGAATCTGTCATGTGTGGAAGAACATTCTTTTCCTGTTGAGCCTGCTGAAGGACTTTTCCATGAGTTTCTACCGCATATACAGTTCTAGCAAGGGTAGGATTGAAATAGTGGGTTCTGGAATATCCATTTCGTCCTCTGTATACTAGACCTATGTCTCTTCCCCAAATTCCTCTATTAGATACAGGGAACTTAGGCTCATCCTGATCGAAACTATCATTGGCATTGGGACCCATTAAATGAATCATGTTAACAGAACCAAAGATGAATTCTACATTTGATGAAGATTTTGCCTGATGAAACAGTTTAGGATGTGTTGTTTGGTGGGGTGGTGCCCGTGCTTTTGAAGTAGATGGCATAAAATATTCCAGAGTCAATGACAACATAGGCTTTGACACGAGCTCATCTTCTTCTGGATACTCTTCTTTCTTCAAATTACGTCACTTCTTTGAGGATTTTTTTTCTGATGAAGGGGGTTGTGATGTGGCAGAAATAGTTCGAGACACAATAGGTTGATTCAATTGTGTTTGTAAAATGGCATGAGTTTGGTTGATCATTTTCCTTACCATCCAATCATCATATTTCTGTGCATTTTTACTTTCGACTTCGTGCCACTCGCCTTCTTACTCTGGATCAGTAGCAGTAACACATGATACCTGGGCTGAAGAACCTTTTAGTTTTATTTTTTCAGAGTCCACCATCTTTTACAGGAGGTATTTGAAAACAAAACACTCCTGAATGGGATGCCCCAAAATATGATGAAATAGAAAATAGTTGGGGAGGTCTTCATCTCCTTCTTTGTTCGGCCTTTTGGGCCTTGGCAACTGAACCAGATTGTTTTCTAGAGCTGAGATGAAGTAGCCATGAAATTTTTCATTCTATAATGAATAAACTTTTTTCTTTAAATCCTCAAATTGTCTCCACCTTTGATCTCTTTGATCATCTTGATGAGGTGGCCATTGTTGTTGACCCTCAGGAGGTGGAGCCCTTCGATATGATGAAGGTTTTGAAGTGGAAGCACTTACTGGTGCTTGTTTAAGTGCACATCCTGATTCCAAATATGGAATCCATTTTTGAAAATTCGAAACACAAAAGAGGCTGAAATTAATTTAACATTTATTCCTGTGGGCAAAACTAAAAGTGGGTTTTTAAGAAATTATAGCTATCAAATTATTGACACGTGTTTATATCATATTTCAATGTGAAATATATTCCAATAAACAACATTGGATTAAATGGTAAAAATATAATCTAATTACACTATAAAAAACGTTAATATAATATTCTAACCATATAAATAAATTAGATTAAAATTTAGTTTTTAATTAAAATATTGCTTTTTTCACTTTTCATTAAAAATTGAATTTTATCAAAAAAATACCAAACATTTACCCAAAGTAAATTTTGATGTCCCGATTCTAAATAAGTATTTTATATGGTTAAATAGAACATATAAAAGTGACCAAAACTACATTTAAAGTGGGTTCACCATCAAAAGGTTGTAAATCAACCTTTTAATGTAAATTATGCTTAAAATTAGATTCATTCAAATTTTAAGCCTCTAACTTTTATTGGATAAATATAAAAAATTTAAAAAACATGTATACTCATATTTTAGTTAGTTCTGTTCATTCCAACCAACAAAATGGCTTGGCGTTAACTACCATTTAAAATAATATTATTATATTATTATTGTGAAATGTAAGGTTTCAAAGAAACTTGTTGTTGCATATTACATATGCCATCGTACATAACAAAACATTTAAAGTAAAATTAATATTTAATTCAAAAATATTAATAATTATGAAAATGTATTATTATTTATTTACTTGCGATGTTACATCCTTCCCCCCTTTTTTAAATTTCATCCTCTCAATTTTTATTCACTTATCATATAAGTGGGGGTATTTATCTCTCATAGCATTTTCATATTTCCACGTTGTCTCTTCAACCATATTGTTTTTTCGCAAAACCTTTACCAGATGAATTACCTTATTCCTCAACACTTGCTCTCTTCGGTCAAGAATCAGGATTGGTTGTTCCTCATAAGATAGATTCTATTCCAACTTAACTAACTCTTAGCTCAAAACATTAGTTGGATCCGGCATATACTTTATCAACATCGAAACATGAAAAACATCATGTACATGGGATAAACATGGAGGTAAAGTCACTTTGTATGAAACTGATCCAACTTTCTTCCATAATTTCATAAGGTCCAATAAATGTCACACTCTATTTTTCTTTCTTACCAAAACACATCACAATTTTCAATGGAGAAACTTTGAGAAATACATGATCAACTACCTCAAAAGAAAGATCCTTTTTTCGGGTTATCCACATAACTTTTCTGCCTACTCTGAGCTGTTATCATATGCTTCTGAATCAACTGATCTTTTTCTGTCATATCTTCTACCAATTCTGGTCCCATGAACTTCCTTTCACCTACATGATACCAAAAAGCTGGAGTTCGATACCGCTCCCCATATAATGCCTCAAATGGAGCCCTCTATATACTAGAATGAAAACTATTATTATACGAAAATTGAACCAAACAAATATGTTGGTTTCAACTTCCCTGGTAATCCAGTGAACATGCACATAACATATCCTCCAAGGTATGAATTGTCCATTCTGACTGCCCATCTGATTGCTGATGAAAAGCTATACTAAAATTTAACTCTTTACCCAAATACTTCTGAAGGTATTTACAAAAGATAAAAGTAAACATGGGATCACGATCAAATAAAATGGTGAGGCGAACACCATGCAACCTAACTATCTATTTAACATACAACCGAGAAATATGATCTAGAGACAAAGTATATCAAATAGGAAGGAAATGTGAAAATTTCTTCAATCGATCAACAATAACCCAGATAGCATTATTACCTTGATATGTCTTCGATAATCCCACAACGAAATCCATGGATTTATTTTCCCATTTCCACTCTGGCACCAGTAAAGATTGAAGTATCCCTTTAGGTAACTGCCACTCGACATTAACCTGCTGACAAGTCAAACACTTCAAAGTAAAATCAGTATTATCTTTTTTCATTCCATCCCACCATTAGTACTCCTAATGATCTCTGTACATATTAGTACTACTAGGTTGAACTGAAAACACTGAACTATGAGATTCACATAACAAAAAATTACCCAACTGTTAATCACAAGGAACACATAATCATTTCCCAAACATCAAAACACAATAATTATAAATTTTAAATTCAAAATAATTACCCTTCTAAACCAACTATACATTTTTCTGTAACTCACTCTCTTCCTTCTGCGCTTGCTTTTTTCTGTCTGAGAGGGATGATTTCACAAACACCTGAAACAAAATAGAAAAAATTCTAGCACCAACAACTTCTATACCAAAGTTCATCAAATGAAAAACCAAAGGATCTCATTCTAAACATAGCATGGTTAACAAAGCATTACTTTTTCGAATCAATGTATCAGACACTTTATTTGCTTTTCCCAGGTGGTAAAGGATCATGAAATCATAATCCTTGATTAATTCTAACCATCCCCTCTGTCTCATGTTCAATTCTTTCTGAGTGAATATATACTTCAAACTTTTTTCGTTATTATATATTTCACATTTTACTCCATACAAATGATTCCTCCAATTTTTTTAAGAAAAAACAAAAACAGCTAATTCCAAATCATGTGTAGGTTAATTTTAGTCAAGAGGTTTCAACTATAGTCTAGGATAAGTAATTACCTGATCATTATACATAAGGACACAACCATGTCCTTTCATTGAAGCATAATTATAGATAACAAACTCATCATTTCTGGAAGGTAGTGCCAAACCTAGAGCATTCTAAAATCTTCTTCTCAATTCTTGAAAAAAAAATCACATTCTTTCGTCCAAAAAAACATAACGCCTTTTCGAGTTAACTTAGTCATTGGACAAGATAACAATGCAAACTTCTCAACAAACATCAGGTAAAAAACTACCAAACCATGAAAACTACGAATCTCAGTAATATTTTATGGTCTTGGCCATTCTTCAACAACTTTTATTTCAGTAGGATCAATAGTAATGCCATTTTTTGAAACCATGTAACCAAGGAATGAAAATCTTTGTAACCAAAACTCAAACATTCTAAATTTCTCAAATAGTTTCTTTTCTTTTAAGGTTTTCAAGACAACCCTTAGATGATTTCATGATCCTCTTAACATTTAGAAAAAACCAAAACATCATCAATGAACCCAACCACAATATTATCCAAGAACTCATGAAAAATTATATTCATATGATCCATGAATACATCAGGTTCATTGGTTAAACCAAAATGTATAACTACAAATTCATAATGGCCATATATAGTAAGAAACATGGTCGTTGGAATGTCTGCTTCCTTTTCATTCAACTGATGGTACCCTAACCAAAAACCAATCTTTGAAAAATACTGAGCTCCCTAGAGCTGATCAAACAAATCATCGATATAAGGCAAAGGATACTTATTTTTTGTCATGATGTTATTCAATGCTCTATAATAAATGGAAATTCTCATTGAATGATCTTTATTTTTAACAAATAAGACAGGGGAATCCCATGGTGATGTCATTGGTCAAATGAAACCTTTATCCAACAACTCCTGCAATTGCTTCTTAAACTCTAAAAGTTAAATTTGAGCCATTAGATAAGGGGGTTTTGAAATTGTCTTAGCATCAGGAACTAAGTCAATAATAAATTAAACTTCTCGATTAGGTATAATACTAGGAAACTCATCCGAAAAAACATTAAGGTAAACATTAACCACTTGCACATCATTAATCTGAACAGTTACTTTGTTTTCAACAATATGTGCAAGGTAACATTCATTTCCATCATTTACAAGTTTCTCATCTTTCTGATATGTTATCAAAAGTAAGGGTTCAATCTTGTATGCAAACTGAAAATATTTCTAAAAATAAACCTCATTAGCTCTTCAATAAATCTTAGAATGATAAACAGAAAGCCAATCCATACCCAAAATAACATCAAACTCTACCAGAGGAAAACAATAATGTTTTTAGGAATATTCTTTCTTTACACAAGAAAAGGAAGGTTCTTGTAATATATTTTTGTCTCAAATTTTTTTCCAGGTGTTTTTACCATATGTTTAAGATTCATTTCTTGATATGGAATTCCAAATTTATTAGAAAACTTCTCCAAAATTAATGAATGTGTAGACCCTGAATCAAACAACACATTGGAATATTCTTAACAAATAAATTGTGTACCTGATACTAATTCATTTGATGACCCAACATTTGATGATGTAGTTGCAAAAGATTTCACAAAACATTTCTTCATGTAGCCTGATTGATTTACCTCAGTTGAGTTCTTCATTTGACACTCATTTTCATAATGAACCATTAAATTTCACTTAAATTTTTTTTACTGATTGTAAATCATATTTTATCTTACCATTACCCTAATATTTTTCAGTGCAATTACGAGCCTTATGTCGCATTTTACATCATCGGTAGCACTTACTAGAATTCAAAAGACATTCCCCAACAAGATTTTTTCTACAATTTCCACAAACTGTAAACATCAATTTCTTACCATCAGACTTTTTTAAAGAGTTCTTCCCTTTTTCATGCCACCTTGACCTCTTATTCAATTGTTTTTCAAAGAACACTTGATCATCAAAAAACACTATTTCAACCTTTTCCTCATATCGAACAAGTTTTCAAAACATTTTAACTCATGAGAAGCTAAATCCCATCGATACTTTGGATTTAATACTGAGTATAAATGATTGATTTTACTATAAACATCTCAAATGAAATTTGGAGAATAACTTGCCAGTCGAGTGAATTTAGCTTCCTAAGTAGCCAATAAGTCATCCCACCTCAATTCAAGTAATTGTTTTTCCATCATAAGATGAAAAACCTTAGAAAAATATTTCTCAAGAAACATACCTTTGAATTCATCACAATCAAGAGAATCAGTCTCTTCACTATCCCTAATATTTTTCACCATCGACCACCACTAATCATCTTCACCTTATAAATAGTAAACATCAAGACTAACCTTTTGATGTTATGAACACCCCATACCATCGAAAATCTTCTCCAGTGCTTTAATCCACCCTTATGCTAACTCAAGGTTAGATGATTCACTAAATGATGGGGGATGTTTCCTCATGAAATGCTCCACTACTGACATGGTTTTCTATGGTTGATCTGGATGATCTCTTGCATAGATACAACCACCATTTATAGCATGAGTAAACTATTCCATAACTATAACAAACTGTTCAGTTCTGATTCTGACCATCTCCAGTGGCTGATTTGGAAATTTGTCTTCCTTCTGATGTTATCCCAACATAGCTGCCCTTTTTCCTCTACATAAAACCATTTTAAATATAGAAATATCTTAGGTGAAGTAACATGGTAATCTATAAATACTATATCACTTCAATCATAACATAAATTAATTTATGGAAATTAATTTCACAAATATCCTAACTTCTAAGGTTGTCTGAATAGACCGATGATAGAAACTATAAGGAAACGTTGTTAAAACATTACATAATCTTTAATTAAATAAATAATTCACATTAAAAATCTTTTCAGGATTATAGTTTTAGGGAGTTAGGGCATAACTATTACATTACATCTCAAAAATCTCAAAGAAGACATTTATACGCAATTTCCATTTTTTTAATAAAATAAAAAACTCTTGAAAGAAATGTCATTTCTAGTTCCATGTTTTAGACAACATGACTTTCCCTTGATCCCATTGTAGACCCTATTCATCATTAAGTATTATGAAAAACATTTTGAAACTTGGGATGAGCCTTAAAAGCTTAGAAAGCGTTATAAAAAAGAAAGAAAAAATTAGTTCATCAAAACATACATAACATAATATATTTATCATACCACATGAAATAATAATATTTATGAATAACACATAAAAATAATAAATGATAATGTTATCTTGTGGAATCCATATCATATTTACATTGAATCTATCACATCTACGCAGGGAGTTAAATTTGGAATACCCATCACAGTATATTCCCTAAATCTCATAGGAGAAACATTCAATTTTACCTCTGTTATGTTACCCAATGCATTGGAGAGCTATCTCAAGCTCCCCTGCCTCAGTTTTAACATATAACCACCCTTATATGTAAATAATTTCCAAGAACCATAACATATTCATAGCACATAAAACAAACATAAATGAATGATAACATTTCCACATTGCAATAATAATATTTAATTTAAATATATTGACATAAAAAATCCATTATCAAAACCATTTTCAATACCAAAATATCTAAAAGAAGATATGGTATTTATTTTCCTTTTCAAAACATTATGCCTTTGTAAGTAAGCCATAGATAAAATAATACTCACGACGGCGGAAAAGGTCATTGTCACAACTTATGTTAAAAAGAAACATTATTTTCTTAGTTATGTAAAACACTTATTAGTGAATGATTCCCTTTTAATGAAATGAAAATTAAAAGGTTTTTATATAGTATATAAAATAAAGTCGTGTATTAAAACAAAATATGCCTCAATGAAAGGAGATTGACACGATGTCCCTTACCTCGTGTCTGACTTGACTTGTTCATTCTTTAATATCTTGAATAATATACTAATGTTAATTTATACTAACCTAAGAACCATTTTTAATTTTATTATTCCTTTTATATCACATATTACCATGTTAAAAACATTATGAAATAATTTAAGTTAACAATAGTCGTTTTGTCGAAATTTTTTACTTGAGAAAAAATGAACTTCTTATTTTTACAGGTTTTCTATGTGGTCAAAATTCCATTATCTCCAGACTAATATTAATGATTTAGATATCATATATATCTTATATACATAGTATATATATTTATTTATAACAGTACATAACATTTTGAGGTAAGAAATGAAATTCACCATTCACGGAGACGACAAGCCGTACGTACAGATTAACACTACTTTCATTTATATTTCTTATTTTAATGGAATTAAAACATAATGATACAAAGTTATATTATAATTCCAATATAATAAAATTTATAATATCATTAACACCATACTTTATATGTCCCACATATGGAATTAATGATTCATATCACTTTGTGGGGCGGTAGTCTGCACTTCCACAAATGAAATTATCGTGTTTACCTATAATGGAAACCATAATGGTATGAAATAATTGGAAAATATATAAGCATAAAGAAAACATAAAAATAATATATATCATATATAAATATAGTTCCATCTTAATGGACACCAGGAGATGCTGTAGGAGATAATTGTACAATCATCATTTCGTGAGGCATTAGTTTTCCATCCACATAAACAGTATGTTCTTTACCCATTAGATGGAGGTGTGTGAAAGTGTAGTTTGAATCCTTATCATAACAAAATCCTAGTATATTGAGGATACTAGTGTTAATATAAAATAAAATAATAAAAATATTATAGGGATTGGAGAAGAAAAATAATACAAAATAACTTAAGAGAAGACATTACCATTAAATCTGGAATCTCCTTTTTGTTTGAACCAAAAGGTTTAATTAAATTTTCTTCTTCCTAGGGGAAGGCTTATAAGAGGAAGAGTTGGATGTAGGGAGCTTAACTAGGCAGATGTTGGATGATCCAAGGGGCTTGAGAGGTGTGAGTAATGGGTTAGAGTTGAGTGCTTTTTATAAGGGGGGAGGGTCTCTTTTGGAATGTGTGAAAATATTATTTTATAATATAATGATTTTTGGTTTCAAAATATTCAAAACCTATTAAAGTCCAAAATAAGATGAATCATGGTAAAAAGAAAATAATCCAATTTTAATTGGAAAAGTTTTGGATATTATTATATTCTTTCTAATATTATTTATTTAAATACTTTATTAATGAGGTAAATACTACTTCATTATTGTGTCATAAATAATTTAATTTATTTAATGTATAAAAATTATAAAACAAATACCATGATGTATGAAATAATTTTATATTCACAAATAATATTTATTGTTGAAAAGATAAATTATAACCCTATGTAAAAATTAATTTACTATAAGATATTTGTTTATGTCATTTTTTCTTTACTTTAAGTTAATTAAAATAATGTGTCATTATCACTCCCAAGTGGCCCCATGGGGTCCCCAAATCAACCCAAGGATTCTAATGGTCGGATGTGTATCAACCAATAGAATTATGAAACAAGTTAGAGTAATGTTATATTATTATATTAATAATTTTTTACCCTTATTTAATAGATTTACCCTTTAACCATGGTAAATAAAATATTTACTATAGTAAATATTCATAATATATAAAAATATTATTTTCCAATTTACAAAATTTGGAAATCATGATTCCAAATATGGAATCGATTTTCCAAATTCAAAACACATATGTGGAATAAACTAATTTAAAATTAATTCCCACTATTAAAACAAAACGCGTGTTTTTTATGAAACAATAACAATCCAAAGATTGACACTTGTTTATGTCCAGTTTCAATGTGAAATTAATTACAATAACCAAAATTAGATTAAATGGTAAAAATATAATCTAAGTACACATTAAAACAAATTAAAAATATAATCTACCCATATAAATAAATTAGATTAAAATGCAGTTTTGAATTAAAATACAACATTTTGAACTTTTCATTTAAAATTGAATTTTATTAGAAAAATTCCAACAAAATTATGCAAAGTATATTTTGATGTCCTAATTATAAAGAAGAATATTATTTGGTAAAATAGAACATATAAAAGTGAAGGAAACTATATTTAAAGAGGGTTCACCATCAAAAGATGGTAAATCAACCTTTTAATGTAAATTATGCTTAAAATTAGATTCATTCACATTTTAAGCCTCCAAATTTTATTAGATAAATGTAAAACAATTTAACAGACATGTATACTAATATTGTAGTTAGTTCTTTTCATTCCCACCAATATCATGTCTAGGAATTAATGACCATTTAAAATAATAATTTTATATTATTATTGTGCAATGTAAGATTTCAAAGAAAACCGTTGTTGCGTATCGGGTACGCCATCGAACATAGAAACCCCTTTAAAGTAAAATTAATATATAATTCATAAATATTAATAATTATGAAAATGTATTATTCTTTAATTAATTGGGATGTACACTTAACCTTGATGAATATCTTAATAATATAGGTATTGATGATACACAACAACATATAAGAGTATTAAGTAGACACAGTCTTAGGAGTGTTATATTAGTCCTTCCTTGGTCTTCTATTTGAGGGAGCATGAATGAATCCCTCACTGTCAGTCACCTACCATTTTCTAGATAATTGTATATCCTTAAATATGGTATGACCACTGTTTCTTGCTACCTTTAGTGTGGTTCATGCATCCATCCCTTCCAAATCAGATATATTACCCCACTTTTCAGATATTCTAGACGAATTCAATGTTTTCTAGATCTCATGATTTCAATCAACATGTCGATTCCCATCATCATCTACGGTATGATGATGGGTGTGAATTGGATTCATAGAGCCACCACACAGATCAATAATAGATATACCCACTGGCACATCAATAACTGACAGGTATTTATGTAATCTATCATCACCCAGCTTAGGAATAGATGTATCAACCAACAAGTTCTCATCAAAAATAAGACACATGACTCTATACTACACCAGCCTACCATGATGCCAACCAGAATGAGGATTCATCAATGAGGATTATTGTCCCTTCTTAGACATTGATTTATTACAAAAATAACATCTTGCATCAATATTTCTCACATTATTTTTCACCATAAATTACTTTCTATAAGATGTCTCATGATGGCCTTTTATGTATCAATAATAACATACCACATTTTTACATCATGTATTCTTAAAATGAAAAATAACTTCACAATCAAAAAAAATATGTGGGAGTCTCTCATATTCCACATTAAAGAGGGATGTCATCATCCAATGCTAGCAACACAATATAGTTAATCAAGCATATACTTGAGTAAAATTCCACTAGGACCCTAGAAAAGTTCCCAAACATTGTAAATTCAGTGGCTCTATAGATTTTAATTGGAATCCCAACATTAGAAGAAATATAAAAGAGAATATTCATATGAAAATGAATCCAATTAAAACTGCTAATTCAATTCCAAAGTTGTGCCTGAGATTTTTTTTAACACAAGTGGATTAAAATGAAAATCTCATTCCAGTAAACAGATCACACTTGGTTTTAAAATAATCAATCTGATCCCCCATGCCTAGTAAATTAATTCCATTGATGGGAAAATTATGTGAATGAAACCCATACCCATGGGTATACATATTTAATATGATGAATTCCATACATTAGATGGCTTTTTCAAAAATCATCAAATTTCCAAATTTTTCCACATACAGGGAGAAAGATCCTAGTAATATTGGAAAATTCACAAATCTTAAATCGATAAAATTTTTCCTCCTTAATGGTAATAACTATTGAAGAATCGCCATTATTTACAATCTGTTGAGGAAAAACATCATCCAGACATGTGAAATGTATTCTGTTAGGAACCCATTTAGCATCTATAAATCTAGAATTGCTAAGATCAATGTTCAGTTTTGCAGAACCGACCATCATGGCTACTGGTGAAACACTAACATGGAACTATCTAGCTTTATCTACCAGAGACACATGAGTAGCACATTAGGAATACATAGGGGCTTCCACTACATCCTCATCTCGAAAGGGTTATTCTCATCTGACCATAATCGCCTCGGTGGGGAAACACATGCCTCATACCCCACATCCATTCTTGCATTTCTCAATTTCTATCCATTTCACATGATTTTCCAGCGACCGTAGATCCAAACATGCTAATATTCAAAGTCACATCACTCATAGACCTACGCCCTCCATCAATATAACTAATTAACTAATTAACTGTCTGATTTAATTAAAATTCATGGTATGTAATTAATATTTTAGATAGTTCCCATATATAAATTATGAATCAAATACATGGATGTTCAATTACATTTCTCATAGAAAATGAAAACCTTTATTTAAAATTATTACACATTGAAATCACACTTAAAATTAATGATTCTAAATAAAAAAATATATTCATTCAAATGAATGGTTTATATAACATTACAACCTATATAAATTGAAAAAATATCTTTGAGAAAGTATTTATAATGAATACAGTTTAATGTCAATAATTAAAAAAAATGTTGATGTTTTAAAATAACATATTTAAAATTAATAGATTAAGATTACTTAACATTCATATAATGAAATAATATTTATATAAATACACATATACATATACATATATTTTTCATCGAAAATGGATATGTTGAAGATTGGTTTTCAGAAAATAGTTTGAAAAAAATAAAAGAAAAATTGTTTTCTATAATATAGTCTTGATGAAATACAAATGTCCATATATAATATAATTTGAATATATAAATAAATATATAAACATACATATATAAATTTTTAAGTCAAAACATAAATTAATAGATCAAAAATATAAAAAAAACCCTTTCTCTTAAAATAAATAAATAAAATAACAAAGTTCCTTGAAAAGGATGAATCACAGGTCTATTGGCCTACAGACCACAATAAATATAAATTGAAAGAGTTTGGGGAGGATTTGTTTATGTATTTTTGTGTGTACAAAATGAGATTCACACACACACACAGACACACAAACACACGCACACACACACACGTATATATATTATTTTTGAAGTTACATAGAAAGTTGAAAGATGAATATGTGGTTTAAATCATCCATACAATTCTCTATAATTGATTTAAATTTATATTTTGAATATTGTATGTATAATATATACTTAAACTGTGATTTTATATGTAGGAATGTGAAGAATTCTAAATTTGAGCCTCTAAATTTTTATTTCACATTAACAGAATTATTATTATATTTTACTATTAAATCATATCATTTATTTACTCATTTTTTCACCGTATCCTATTATATTATATATTAATATTTTTTTCACATTTTTATATATTTCTCTTCTTTTTTGTAACTCTTTTGTTCTCTTGTTTTCATTTTGTTTTATTGTTTTTTAAAACCTTTTATCATATTCAACAAATATATGTGAAATCATTGTTTTGATATAATTATATATATTTATAATTTTAAAATATTATTAAAACATAATCATAATAAAATTTCGTATATTTAGAAATTATTTTTTCTTAAAAAAATATGATTTACCCTTAATAATAATAATAATTATTATTATTATTTTCATTTCGTTTCATATAAAAAAAAATTCAACAGATTTAAACATTGAATTTTGAAAATAATGATTTATTTAAATTAAAATAATAATAATTTATTTGTTTAATAAATGGTTATATAAAAATAATTCAATAATTTATGAAATTCAATTATATTAAAATATATTAAGTAATAAAATTAACTAAAGGAAATCAATTATTTTTAAAAAAAATCAATAGTGTAATAATATTTCAGGCAAACATTATCTTTAATATTAACATTGTAGAGAGAAAATATAATTAATAAAATTATCTAAAAAAACTTATAATTTCAAATAAAATGAAATTTATAAACATAATATACTTTATATATAATTTTTTTTGAAATATATTATTATATCAAAGAAATTTAATATTGAGACATACATTTAAAAAAACAATTTCACTTATTTTAAAAATACATTTATTTAAGGAAAATATTTGATTATTTGAATTCAATTTATAAAAATAAAAGCACTTAAAATACATAGTAATATTTAATAAGTGATATAATTGTTTTTATACAAAATACTTTATTTTTTTAATTCTTTTTTATTATAAATCATTATTTTAAATTATAAAAAATTAAATAATTAACTAAAAAAGTACCATTTGAATTTTGTGGGATGTTACCCTTCCTAAAATTCTACAATTACCACCAATCCCAAGGAAACTAGAGGTTATATATCCTGTATTTTTTAAGACTATTCAAAAGTAATTTTACTTAGGTTTCTCATATTTAATTTATGTTGATCTGAGGTGAGTTTTCCCCTACCATTTGAGTTATATTCTCTGATCGGTTTTATTTCCTTCTATTCATTATTTCCATTCTATGGAGGTTAATATCCATTGTTCTGATGGTCTCCTTTGTATTTTTTCAGCAATATTGTCACATGATATTTTTGTGGTGTTGTAGTTTTTTTGGGGAGAGGTGAAAGAAGATTTTCATTTTTATTCAGTTATAAAAGGAAAAATGATAAAATCCTTATGGTAGGGGATTAATTTCTTCTTTTATTAATTTATTTGAAACCATAATGGAATAATGATTTTGATCATCATGTTGTGATATAAATAAAAATAATGAATAATAATCCAGAAATATGAAAATAAATTATTTATGGTTATTATAATAACATGTGTTTCCACCTTGATATTGGGTTACATCTTCATTTTCAAATAATGTCCTATTTTTGTTTACCCTTTTTTAATCATTTTTTTATTCTTGCGATAAAAATATAATTTTATTAAAATGTTTATGGAATGTAAATATGATAATGTTGGTTGGATAAATAAATATAGAGGCTTTTTAAAAAAAATATATTTTTTCTTATAATTCAATTGTAAAAAAATTATTCCTAATAAATTTTAAAATAAATTATTATTCCACATATTAATGTATCTACCTATAGAAACTGAATTTTTAAATTACTGTTTTAGAAAAAAAATGTGGAATGAAAATGGAATTGTTATTTATTAATGTTTTTTGAAATTTGATGTTATGTATGAAGGAATGTTTAAATAACATATATAATAGAATTGAATACTAATTAGGTAAAAAATTGTTATAACATATTATAAATTAATAAACTAATTTTGGATATTAATAATATAGGCTGTTAAATAATGATGAATTTTTGGGGTTCAGCATGCTAGTTCGCATTCAAATATTGGTTGTCGTTTTGGGACATAGATTACACGTTTAATCATTTTGTTTTTTTCTACCTTGTGTGTTGTGATTTAGATGTGTGCCTTACCATGTCTTGTGATTTTATCCTCAGATGGACATAGGTGAATGATATATGGTTGAGTAGGCCCGAGAGTGTGGTAGTATTTAATGTTAATGATAATGGGATGCAAGGTGATATGCATTTATATATGCACGTTGAATTGAATTGTGGTGTTTCAGATTACATTTGGTTTGAAGGAAATGGTCGAACTCAATCTTTCATGATGTTTTTTTGAATGATGAATTATTTTGGGATGAATTTATACATAGAAGGATATATGGCTGGGTTTCTTGTTTCAGCATACCAACCCCCACTTATTGAGCAAGGTGATTATTCGTGGTAACAATTTTTTTTATTGTTTACTGCGATGTTTCATACCATATGTGGAATTATGAAATGATAACGTTTAATAACTTTCATTTAAAAAACATGGGGTTAGTTACCCAATGGATTGAAATTGGTGATAATCATGTCGAACAATAGAATTAGTTGTGTTTTTCGAGGTGTGTATATAATTATCTTGTTGTATATTGAAATTTGAATGGAATAATGTTAATTAATCTATAATGAATTACTTAAAACAATTGAAATGGTAAAAGGTATGAATTGACATAAACAATGTTTCTTAAAAGGATTTTCTGTATTTTGGATATCTAGTTCATAACGATAGAAACCTTGTGTATAATATAAAATAATATAAGTTCAACCTAATAATTTGTTTATAACCATAGTATTGTTGTGTGTTATTTTTAGGTTTTATTTGTTAGGTGATGTAAATGCTACCCAACCCTTGTTGGTGGGGTAACCGACCTCCACTTTACTATAGGAGGAGTTCTCCCCTAAAGCTAGTTTGGAGAGGAACATATGGACGACTTCACCATCTGGACCTACTATATTCTCCATATAGCATAGGCTATTATGGAATAAGGAACAATACACAATATATTGGATGTGGTGGGTCCTAAAAACAACATGGTTACTATTTATAGATTTGATGTGAGATGATATAATGATATATTTTATAGGGTTAATGTTATGTTATGAGAATATTTGATGCATTATATACATGTTATGACACAGAAGTCCAAGTGTCTTCAGGATATCATCTTTTAGTGGGAGATGGGTCAGCATGTGCGATTCTAAAGAAGAGAAAAAAACCATTGCAGAAGGGGTACTAGGGTACCTTATTTTGATATTATATAATATGTTAACTTGTTTTCAACACATAGTGAGGTATAAAATTTTTGTGTCTAGGAACATAGTATACATTTTTAGGTGATCAGTTATCTTCACATGTTGTTTTCTATGATTTAACATGATTTCATTATATTTTTCACGAGTGGATCTTGGGAGGATCCTACTGTATATACCTATTATACTTACCCTATGTATATATAAATTATTATTTTATGTCAGCATGAGAAGGTTGGTGTTTCTAATTGAAATTACTAAATCATGGGTTATTCATAGTAGTTTGGATTCTATCATCACTAATGAGGATTATCTATTGGTACATGTAGATCCCAATTTACAGTTGTTCCATTATATGAAATTACATGAGTGTACATGAGATCATTATTTACCTACATATTTATCAATAGTTGTTCTGTGTATTTATCTTATACCCCTCATCTCAAAAACATTATAGGGTAGTGCCTCCCATATTTTATTATCATATACCCTTAGTAATTGTCTCCAAACCATGGCCTATTTGAGGAAATATTTTGGTATCATTATATCCCTTCTCGCAATGACATCCCATGATGGGTACCTTTAGGGGGAGGCAGTCGCGAAAATGTGGTATCAAATGAAGGTTTTAGTATAGGGGTATGATGGAGTTCAGTTTTAATCATTTTATTTGACTACATGGGTTGGTTGGGAAATAATGAAAATTGTGTTTAGTAATAAATTGTATCCTAGGAGATTGGATGAGGGAACATTATTTTGAGAAACCCAGGATTTTATGTGTGTACCTTTATGTGTACTAACACTGCTAATTTAAAAAATACTGGTTATTGGGTAGATACCCTAAAATATATCTTGAACTATTCAACTTTATATATTTGTTTTAAATGGGTAGACAATGTAATTTGGTCGAACATTGAATAAATAATTTGATAAATGATAAATATTCCATATTATAGGATTAAGATTACCTTAGTTTTTTTTATTTTCTAGGTATGTGTCTTTATCAATGGCCTCATCATGTTCATGTTGATTATATAAATCAATGTGTGCTAGATGATCATTCCATGTTATAGAACAACGACAATGATATTTTGATGAGGATAAACTGATAGTTTTATAACATGGTCCTATATAATTAGGGGGGATCAGTTTTAGACTCAGTGATAGAGGGATGGTTGGAGGAGGTGGATATATCATTCATTTGGATTTGTTCTTGGATGGGGAACTAGGCATCATTTGTGGAGATGATGCTGCATATATCCATTAGTAATAATTTTTTTGTTGCTCATCGATCCTGAGGTGTTAGTTGTCTCATACAAGAAGGCTAAAGACTAGTTTAAATCCAAGATTCATACTTTTACCGCAAAGGGATCTGTGTTATAAGAGATTAATTTCCCTTAACAATTGAAGTCAAATGTGTAGTGGAAGAATATAAATTTCATGTCAATTTAATGATATTATTAAGTCCTATTTTCCAATGAGGATTTTAGGGATATGAATTTAATGGATGGTTTGCATCTATATAACTTGTTATAGGTTATCTTGTTTATGTTAGTGATTTACCTTGAGCTTATGGAGAGATATGACATCATAAAAATTGTTCTAGAAAAGAAAATATCTGCATGAGGGGGGATTATTCAAGAATCATTTCATAGTATAACTATTATATGGGTTCCTAGTTTCATATATAGAAAAGATTTGAGTCTTTCATATGTAGGTTGAATCACTCATCATCTCATTTCTATAAGATAGACAGATCCAATCCCCTAAAAATGTGTCATATGTATGTTTTTATTATGGAGGAAAATGAAATCTATGGTGAATGTGTCCAACATTGCTTGACATAAACATGCAATATGTGTTTTAGTTTTGGATACTATGGTGAGAAAGTATCATACAATGATATATAAGAAGGGTACCCCACCTTGCGATAAGAATAGAGGAGATGGGGTCGACATATGTTATACTTGAGATTCTCCTCTTCCTTTGTGATTAGAGTCCATTCATTGTGGAGGTCTCTATCGAGGTCCAAGAGGCTATATAATAGAAATTAGTCAGGTACATGCCTTGAAATTGCATGCGTTGAGAGATCCAGAAGTTGTTGGAGGTACTCTTTTCTTATTATCTACGTGGGTTTCATACATATTTTGAATTAGGAGGTATACACTCATTTATTTATCATTACCTAATCTATGATTTGGGACATGAGGTCTAGAGGATTTTAATTCACATAGTATTCAAAACACATGTTGGAGGTCTAACGAGTTTATGAGAATCATGTTTAGACTATGTGATAGTTCTAGGGCACTACATTAATGGGAAGACATCCTTTATTTATAAATATCGATATTCAATAATATTTTAGATATGGATTATTTGTATTCATTGCATGATATTATATATTTTTTAAAGAGACAAATTGAATTATTTAATTCTAATGGAGAGTCTGTTGTTTTCATTGGTAACAGAGAACCTTAAATGGGTTAGAGGCATGTTTTTTATATTTATTCCATGATGTTTGAGATAATACTCAGATCATATGAGGAACCAAATTCAGTGATTCCTAGGGTTTTTACAAGTATTAAATGATTTATTTTTTGAAGAGGTCATGGAATTACCACATCAATGGGAGATATATTTTGGAAAAAAGCTATAATTGAATCATCTCCAATATTGATTTCTCTGTATACGATGACACCTTCTTACTTACTAGATATTTGTGTAAAAATTATCGAATATTTTTATTTTTCCCCCAAGCATGTCACCTTAGGGTTATCCACTTTAATATGTGAAGAAATACAATATCACACTATGTCTATGTATTTATTATCATAGCTTGAACTAGCTGAACGTTAAAATAATCTATCATCTTCAATTGAAATAGGAATTATTATATCCACTGAAAGGATTTGTTTGGTTCTCAATGATTGAAGTATTTCCATGATGTCATCATACACTAGTAAAAGCAGTTGGCATTCCAAAGAATATTTTATGATATTGTAATAGGAATTATGAGATCATTGTGATTTCATTTGGAGTAAAAATAATTCCATTCTTGTTCATCTGTTCGATGGATATAGTGTTCAGAGGGTTTCTATATCTATTTGTGGTGGTTTTTATCAATAAAATCCCTGTGTAATTTTTATATGAGGAGCAATAAAACAAAATTTTCATTCCATTTTTCTACTTCTTCATTTTCTATAAATATTATTAGTTATGTAAATGTGTGTGTTATGATCTCATGAATCCCATTTTTGGGGAATAATGTGTCAAAGTTAGTTGTGGTTGTGGATCCATTGATGTTTAAGGAGGCCATTTATAATATATTCCGCTAGATAGCATGGAGGAGTGAGTTTTCCTTAGTCTCAATGTATATATTAGAAATTCAAAACAACATTATATCAAGTGGAGACTTATTTGATGTCATTGAATAGAAAAGATCATGTTTTTTTATTGTGTTTTGATTCGTGTCCATTATATTTTTAGTAAATGAATGAGAAGATTCTTAGTTATCCAGTTATTCTTTCTCCAAAAGATGGATTTATGTTTGTGGGTTTGATTGATGCATCATTTCCGGGTCTGGGTAGTAATATGCTGCATTAGTGACTAGTTTTATCTTATATATCTTTGTATTTATGTTCCCATGATATAAATATCACTACCCATGAAATTGAGTTTCTAGCTATGTGGTTTTCCATAAAGGTGTGGTGAAATTACTTAATCAGTGATCATGTTTCTTGTTTTTTACTAATAATAAGTACATTTGGTATTTATTCCCCCATCATGACCTAACATGACCTAGTGAATGTGGTTGCAATACATATATTATTATGAAATAAGGATTTTATATACATTTAGAAGAGGTTATGTTATAGCTAATGTGATGATAAGGAAGTCTTGGATCAATTTCATTCATTAATCCACATATTAATGTATAATAATAAAAGATAAATCAACATTTTTTATTGACACGGGATAGGTTACTGGAAAAGATAAAAAATTTCATACGGTAATGTAATAATCTTTTGTGTAGAAGGTGGAGGATCCTTAGCCTAGTGATTTTAAGGTGGACGATTGGGGATATTGTGTTGTCTTTAGTGATTCTCACGATGGTTGATCTGAGGATGAATAACAATGATTCTTATTTTATATGTTTTTTTATCCCTCAGTGGTTTGTTTAGTGGTTCTCCATATCTTCCATTACTCACCCTTGATTGTACATCCAGGAATAAAAACATTATTGAGCACTGAGAGAATAGTTTTTGTGGCATTGGTTGAAGCATTCAGTTATGAAGATTCTTTCTTTGGGGTTGGTCTTCCAAAATTTGAAGACTAAGTAGTGTATTCCTAGTGGGTTTCTCTAGCTATTATATGTCCCTTCATTGGCATGATTGTAATTTTCAATGGTCTTTATAAATTATTTATAACTATAATAGGGATTATTTGATGTTATATGGGTATTATTGAACAATTTATTTGAATTAAATACATTTTTTAGTAATCAATTTGTCAGTAATATTTGATGTTTTTTTGAGTAAATATGTAGAGGAGGTGATGAGACTCCATAGAGTCCCATAGGTGATTATCATTGACCATGATGACCTTTTCACCTCTCGCATGTCGAGATGTCTAAAATATTTTTTTGGCCCACATTTATTCCTTAACACATCTTTTCATCCACATAATAATTGAAATAACGTGTGAACTACCATGAATCTAGAGGACATGACCCATCCCTATGACATAGATTTTTGAGTTTTTTGATGAGGCACCTTCCATTGGTTGGGTTTAGTTAAAAAAAATCATTTCACTACATCCTTGGTATGAAAAGATTTGTAACATTATATGGACAACATTTCCATTAACTATTCTTCTAGAATGGGTTCATTGAGTTAGCAATTCTTTGGTTGAAACTAGTGCAGTTCATGATAGACAAGGACCCAATGAACTGTGAGAAGACAAAGGTAGTATAGAATCATCATAATTAATATATTTATCAATGGAGGAGACCTATGGATATTGAAATTATATATCACATGTTTATAAAGGAGACTCCTCATCAGGGGAAATGATTTTTTTAATGTGGGAGTTTTTTGTCACCCAATTTTTTTGGGAATTTCGAGGTGTTGGATCACGATGAAGCCATTGTATATCAGATTTTACATTCCATACAAATGATCTAGATACATGATGCCTATAATTATTAAAATATCCCCTTTATCGTCATGAAATCCTCTATATTTTCAATTTGGTCATGAATGGAGTTAATGATGATGTGACCATGAAGGAGTGTCTAAGTGTGATCGAGGACTGTAAGAAGAAGTTTTTTTGTGGATGTGTTATTCCCTTAGTTCATGTATTTTGGATACAAAAATGGAATATATGGGAGAACATGGGAAAATGTGTCAAATATACATGCTCAGTATATCAGGATATTTTATTTTAGTACATATATTATATAGATAATCATTTTTTCATTTTCAACCATTATCTATTATGAGATGGGTTTCACTTCCTCGATTCCTTTATTGTGGCCTTGTGGTTGTTTGAGATATATCTACTATAGGATGGTGTTTAGTATCTAGTTATCGGTGTGGTGAACGTTTTTCCTCTATTTATATGAGAGATATGGTTTAGACCACGTGATGGTGATATTCTTGAGAGGTATATTGTAGTTTGGCTATTTGGATGACCCATTATAATTTTCCAATATCATGGTTGGTTCAATTCTCTAGGTGTAGAATTTTTTTTGAGGTATTGTACGTAGGGTCTCGAATAATTCTAAACCATCCCATATCATGTTTCTGATACCCATGAGGCCTGCAGGATGCTAAGAGTTGTTTCGGGGGTGTTTGGGTTAATAAATTTAGAAGTAAGAGAATTTCATTATTTGAAATGTATTATAGATGATATACATTAATTAACGGCATGAATAGAAGTTTATAGCATGAGTGAGGGTGATATTTAAGGTGAATGTTCAGACATGAACCATTTGTTCACAATTTGAATATATATGGAATCATATTTCTAGCATCTATCTAAAAAAACTCATGAAATAAACACTATGTTATTGAACTGAATAAATCATAGATTTGATGGACTAAATGACACATCTTTTAGTGGTTCTTAAACTCAATAAACACATAATGTTAGTGACCCAATCATGGAATGAATTTTCATCTAAAAAAATTCTTATAAATCATATCCCAACCAAATTTCCTCACAAAATCATTTGATTCCATACAAACCCAATGACATCAGATGATGTATCTTATTATGTTTTAAATAACAGTTAATTTGGATTGATCCTTAGCTTCTTGTATTTTATTTATGTTGATATTATCATCTTAAATTTGTGGTTTCTTCTCATATTTTTCTTATTTACTCTAATTCATTATTTCTATCCTATATTTAATGAACTGTTTTTAACCTTGGGTTTTTTTTAAATTTTTCACCATTATGTCTGGTGTTCTATTGGGAATGTCTTTTCTTTCTAGTATGGGTGACTAGATATCTAAATTAGTCTTATGTTCTCAATTTAGGAATTTTGAATGAATTGAGGTAAGATATTTATTATTTATAACACTATTTTTTATACTCTAATAATTTAATTATGCACTATGTATTTGGGAAATATTAGGATTTTCAATAATATTTAATAAAGAAAAAAATGAAAATAATTGGTTTATTGATGTAGTGATCATATTTTTTTATGTAATTATAACATTTTTCATATTAATTTTCTTAACAATGTGATATTTAAATTTATTATTTAATAGAATTCTTTTTAGGATGGTTTACCAACCAAATTTAATGGAAATGTTTAATGAATGTAAAACTGGTAATGTTTTTAGGTAGAGAAATGAAGTGTAATACTGTTTCTAAATCATTCATCCTATAATTTGATGAAAAATACGATTCCAGATATATGATTAATTTAATGGTTCCTAAATATGTTAATTTAATTGTAAGATATTTTTTTGGATATTCTTATTGTTAATAATAATTTAGCAACATGTTAATTGATTTTTTTTAATTTTTTCTGAAACTGAATGTTATTATTTAAATAATGATTAAATAATTTATATATATTAATAGATAATGGCTTAGGTTTCGTTGATTTATAACCTATTATAGATGAAAAAATTAATCCAGGTTGGTAAAAACCCCATTTTGTGGATAAGGATAAAATTTTGAGGCTGATAGAGCCCATTATCGTGTGAGGTTTGTTGTTTGATTCATTCTATGATGTACTCTGGAATTTCACCATGCTTTAAAACATGAATTCATTTTAAAAGGGATATTAGTTAATGTGATATGGGTGATGAGGAATGGGGTTTTGAAATAATTTTAAGACTATTAAGACATGATTCATGGTGATATACATAGCGATATACATAGTGATATGCATAGTTGTGTTGAGCACAAAAGTGGGTTTGCTGGAATTTGTTGTAGATGAGTATTTTGTTTTGATTTATACTAGATAAAACATGAAAATTTTATGAATAAAAGTATTAAAGGAATTTTTTCTTATTTCTGTTTTCCATTCACTATTTCTTGAGGCATTTTTTTTCTTTGTTTTCCATCTCTTTCCTGGTATCTTCAGATATTTACAAGTGTACCATGAGTTATGGAATGATAATTTTTAATAAATTATTTAACCCATTGAGTTACATGCTAAATGTAATTTAAATGTTGATAATCATTTCTAGCCATGGAATTATTTAGATTATTCCTTTATGTCATGTATATCTCTTGGATTTTGTTGAAATTTTAATGAAATAATCATAGTAAATGAAAAAGTACTTAATAAATGTAATGTGGAATGGTAAAGGGATGAATTGATTTAAGTGATGTTTCATTAATTTTTAATTTACATAGAGAATATATTGTCCAAAAAGGTTTCATTTTGGTTTCTAAGAGATGACATCCAAAATTAATCATTTGAAAATGTTAATGCATATATTGTTGTTTTGCGCTATATTATGTCATGTATGCTATCTGATTTCAATTGCTACCCTGCAAATGTTTTTTGGGAAACTCTCATCTAGTATGATTAGGGAGGGTGTTCTCCCAAATATATTGGTCTATATGGAATGGATGGATAAATACCACCAATATCACTATAGAAAAATCATACTTTAGTGGTGGGTTTTAGCCGTAGTTTATTAAAGCACCATTAATTTTTTTAAATAATTCTATTTCAATTAAATAAAAATTTCCAATAAAACTTTTATTTTTTTGACACCACCATTACTAATTCCCCGACCCCCATGACGCCCCAAATCTGTACCTGTCCTGACCCTCACTACCCCTCACCGCTGATCCCTACCCTTTCCGCCCCTCACTGCTGGTCTCGACCCTTACTCCCCTCGACCCTCACCACCCCTCGTTGTTGGTCCTAACCTAGCTTCTCACTCACCCTCTCCATCAGTCATGACCTAGCATATCGCCTCCCCTCACCACCGGTCCAGACCAAGCCCCTCACCGCCTTCCCCGATCTGATCCACCGATACCCTCTCTAATTGGGGTACTATTTTGATTTGTTATACATTAATTTAGACATTGTAGGTTGGTTCTCAAAAGAGTTAGGGTGGAGATTTATATTTTTAGCCTACTTATTCTTATTTCATAAATATAATCATATATGAAATGAGCTATAATTCTTTACATTATGTTTTTTCCAAATATATATATTATTAATATTCATATTCTATTTAGTTTCCATAAATCATTATCTAAGAAAATGTGGTGGTTGGATGAGTAATCTATACTCATATAGTTTATGTGGTTCTATATATTTAAATTTCTATTAGTGGATACAAATTAATTTTACTCTACAATTATACTAAAATAGAATATTTGTAATTAGTCATTCAACATTGATATCCTCAATTATAGTAGTTCAGTTTTGTACTGGTTGAATAAATCTTCTGTGTAAGAGTATCAATTTTCATAAGTATCAATTCAGAAATGAATGTAGTTAATCATTTTATTTCACTTTTTGTAAAGAACATTATGTTGGTGTTACATAGTACCTCATTATAGTTACTATATTATTAGAATTATATTCAATTCATAAACTCATGTCGTTATCTTTTGAGCAGTTCATTTCTGAACGGAACACCTCGTTAGCATGTCCCATGTGTTCTTGATCATTATTGACATAATTTTAAATGATAGAATCAATTATGTTAATTGATTCATAATAAACATAATTTCTCATTTCTCAATCCTCATTAGAGTAGCAATATTTCCCACCTAATACCCACCCCTTCGATGTCTCTCTATTCACCACCACCGACCACTAAAAAGGTCAATGGTGTCTTCATCCATAAATGAAAAGGAAAATCATGAAATTAAAATAAATAAGATAAATAAAATCATATATATACATAAACGATAGAAAATTTTAATAACACATCATTTATCATTATTAATCCCCCTAATTCATTAAATGAAAAAATGTTACAAAATGTATCCATTAAATAAAAAGTATTATCATGATAGTAGAATAACAATTTTGAGAATCTTGTTGTATGCTAATTAATTATAGACATTGTATTGTGATAATATTTTCAATTATTTATTAAAATAATATTTTATTAAATATGGATTTAGACATGTATTATTCCTCTTGGGTTATTTAATGGTTTTAAATAAAAAATGTAACTCATTTACAAATCATTTTCCTCATAACTAGATGTTATGGATTTGAATTATCCTTTCTAAAATTCTTTATTATTTACCATATTTAATTATATAGAAAATACTAATTTAACAAATTCATATTTTTTTAAACAATCATATATGAATCTCTTTTCCTATTTTTAAAATGTTATGCATTTTTTTAATAATGTGTTGGAATATTATGATATATATATGGATAAAAGATGCATCACATTTATGAGGAACACACCTCAATATGCTAAGGGTTTTGAGGAGTTTTTAGATTTTTCAATTTCCAATAGATCCATTTATGGGAGAATAAGATTTCCATTTCGTTATATAATATTTAGAAAATGTTTAATGACAGATGATATTTATGAACACTTGATATTGAAGAAATTCCATGCGAAATATTTGATTTGGATTTGGCATGGATAATCAATTTGTTACCGAAAGGCTGACACCTAATTTCAATCAACATAATTATCTCCCAACTTCATCAAAAATGAAAAATGAAATGAAAAACATTATAAATGATGCATTTTGAGTTTCAGGATACCAACATCAGAATAAAAAAATATTAGAACAACCAATTGACAGTGATACAAATTGAAATGTGACAAGTGAAGTTTTTGTGAATGTTGGAAAAAATAGATCATAATTTAAACATATTAATAGATCCTCCTCTTCATTTTGTAGAGGCTAGTGAAATAGAAAACTTAACTCAACATATATATGTGTTTCTTGGATTAGTTGATAGTGGAAATGAAGAGTTGTATAGTGGATATTTGAAATATTCAAAACAATCTTTTCTAATGATGTTGGACCATATAAAATGCTTATGTCAAATTAAAAATAAGGATATGTACATGTTATTGGAATTGTTTTAGTATGAAATTCATAAATAAATTATCTATGAATAGTTTTATGATATGATAAAAGTTGTTAAGAAATATAGGTCTGAATTTTACAAAAATACATACATGTCCCAATTATTAGATTCTTTATTTGGGAGAGGATTCAAGCAGACGAGATTTCAAAAAAAATTCTTCTTATAGATGGAAGGCAATTTGTCATTTTGGATATCTGAATCAATGTACTACCATTAAGAAGAAGAAAATGAATACACCTAAAAGGGTTTCCTTATTTTCCTTTAACGCCTCAATTGCAAATATTATTCATGTAATCAAAAACTTTTGAACACATGAAGTGAGATTCAGTAGATAATAACAATGATGGTTTAATGAGACAACCAAGAGATTCAAAATCATGAAATCCATTTAATACATTACGTTCAGATTTATCATATGATCATAAGAATGAATGATTGTGATTGGCTGCAGATGGATTCAACCCATTTGGGACTTTGTGTAAAAATTATTTCATTTGTTCTGTTGTTTTGATCCCTTACAATCTGCCTGTGTGGATATGTATGAAAAAAAAATATTTTATTATTTAGATAATTATTCCTAGAAAAAAATTCCTAAAAATAATATTGATGTGTACATTCAGCCTTAAATTTATAAACTACAGGAGTTATGGATAAATGATGTTGAGACATTTGATGCATCTTATAGAATAATGTTCAAAATGCAGGCTTCTCTAATGTGGACCATTAGTGACTTCCCTAGACTTGGGAATATAGCTGGATGGAACACCTACACAGGTCTATCTTGTTCTATATGTAACATTGATTTTGAGCCTAAACGGCAACCTCATAGTAGGAAATGGTGTTTCTTGTTTCATCGAAGATTTCATGATGCATCTCATAGATTCTGGCTACACAAGTCAAAATTCAATGGATTTATTGATCATAGAACACATCCAATGTTGTTAACAAGTTCTGAAATATTTCCACAACATGGGCATTTAAAAAAAATGGGTAGGGACATCATATGAAAGATAGTGGGCAAAGAGTTCAAAGTGAATCATCAAGTGAAATCAAAACAAAACAATAGAAGAAAAAAAGTATATTATTCCAAATTCTGTATTGGGATTTTATTTTTTTTGTTGAAAAAGATTTATGTGATGAATATTAAGAATAATTTAGTTGAAAATTTTATCTTCACATTTATTAATAATGATGTAATGTTGAAGGATCATCCCAAGGTTCAGAAAGAATCACAAGTAATGAACATAAGGTGTGATCTCTGGCCAGATGATAATGGAAGGTATTCGCTGTCTATTTTTACTACGAAAAGTTGGGATAAAGATACATTCCATTAAATTTAAAAACACAATAAGGTATTTAATGGGTGTTAAAGCAACATACGATGGTGTGTTAACTTAAAACATCATAGGGTAAATGGAGTGAAAAGCCACGATTCACATATTTTGTTACAACTATTACTCTCATTTCCATTGCATACATTATTACCTAAAAATTCAATTACTTTTATACTATAATTATACACATTATTAGACAACTATGTGAGAAAAATCTATATCTATTTGAGTTTTAAAACCATCAAGAGAGATTTTTATTTACACTATGTGGAATTGAGATGATATGTCCTCCATTGTTTTATACTCTCATGATCTATTTAACTGTTCATTTGGTTGAGAATCTAAATTAGGATGCCCCATACAATATCGGTGGATGTATCCAATTGAGAGGTACATTATTTATATGTTTTTCAATTCAATAAAAAATAATTTGAGCTTACTTAAATACATAATTATGTTTTTTATTTTATTTTATATATATATTGGTTATTTGAAATCATTCGATAAAAATAAATCTTATCATGAAGGCTATATTTTTGAATGATATTTTAAGGAGGATGGCATTATCTTTTTTTCTAAATAAATGGATGACATTGAGATAAGATTTAATCGATATGGATGTGTTGACAACTCATCGAATAAATCTAATATACATGGTAAATCAAAAATATTTCTAGCTATTGGTAGATTAGTTTGGAGGAGATCAATTGTTACACTAATAGAAATAGAATTTTTATAGGCACATAGATATGTAATATTAAATATTGAAATTGAAGATCCATTTATTAACGATTTGAGTATAAAAGGAGAGAAAATGAGAGGAAAAACATGAAATTAGAAAGACATAACAAAATCGGTTAATAAATATCATATAGAATGGTTTTCATGATGTGTATGTTCATAAATATTGAAATCAATTGGGATAATATATTGGAATATGCATTTTGTAAATCTAATAATGTATATTACTATTTTTAGATCATGCATACTGATACCCAAGATGATTTGTCAAAAGATTTGATGTTTCTTTCTCTAGGTCCTTTAAAAATACAAGAATGTTCGACACATAAAATGTGAATGGCTTTAGATTCCGTACAGTCGATTGGGAAGAGGTTTGGAAATCACATAATATAGAAATATCTAGGTTTTCTATAGTGGGATACTATGTAATGTTGACTAATATTATCTAATTAAACCACCTTGAGAATTTCAATGTTATTTTATCCAAATTGAATTTTTTGGATATTATTAGGGGTGTTAAAAGAGATTACTTGAAATTTACTTTTGGGAATTTATCTTTTTTGATGGATGTTGGTGACTGTGAACTATTTGATCGGTATATATTAGAATCACAATAATAAATCATATATTATGTGAATGATTTCACGGAAGAAGGGTGGAGTGTAGTTAACCTTGTAAAAGAAAGAGACTTTTATGATATGAGTTATGAAGTGGAAGATTTGACCTCTGACATTGAATCTAATAAACCACAAGAAAAAAGATTATTTTTCCATCATGATATTTAAAATATTAGTCTTGAATGGGTGGATGAAGTAGATGAAGTAATTATGGAGAAGGTAGTATACATGATTGATGGAGAAAATGATTGTATGTGTAGTTATCAATTCATTTATAGACCACTTATTTCATTTGTACAGTCATTAATTATCATTCTTATATTTTTTTCGATAGTACTGTGCATCTGTTGTCATTTCTAAATTTTTATTCGTTATTTTTTTTAATATGTGTTCTAAACATTATTTTTTTTATTAAATGAGAGGAATGACAAGGTGGAAGAATTTTAATGATGCTAGTTGACTCTCTGTTAACATTCCATCGAACACACTGATAGATGATGATCCATCTATCTACCTTCTTACATCATCTAAGACAATATCCTCTTCCCCCTGCCCCCATCACCATCTATCACACCATTTTTTAGTATCACATCCATAAATAAGTTGAAACCTTCCCATTCAACTGCCTCATCAGTGAGGGAGTAGATATCCAGTCACATTTCTTTACATGGATATTGGATGGTGACTATTATAAGTAAAATTTTAATCTGAATAAATTTAGTGCACATTTTTTACTACTAACTATTTTTTCATAAAAGATGGAACAATGATACTATCAAGAAAAACATGAAAGGTTCAGATATATGGAATTTGACCAAACTAAAGATGTTTATCCTATTTTATTCCTATGGGGTCCCTACAGATGATTCAGCGTGATTACATGGCCAGATTCTAGGCTAACTGGTGGTAGAGCCGGTTACGCTTCCCATTATATATACTGATTGGAGGTATATGCCATTATCTTGAAATAATGATGTTTTTATTCACAAATAAAGTTAATTTTAATGCATTATGGGGTCGTTGAATTTAATTATTTTATTAAATGATAATAGTTTCAAAATTAATATCCATGTACAGATGTTTTCCCACTTTACAATTGCTGACCTTCTTGCACAAAAGTAGAAATTGAATAAAATGGGCTAGAAATGGAATGATTTTGAATGGATATTAAAGAATTAAGTCAATGATAATTCACTGAGTTCCCAAAAAATTTATGATAAGGAATCTAGTGGGGTACTTAGAGAGAAATGTAATGTTTTTATTGATAGTAATCATGATAATAAGTCCATGGTATTTAAATACATAACATTTTATTAATCACATTTAACTTTTATACATGTATATTAAAAAGATATGAAATTTCATATATTACTATTAAATTAAATTTTATTTATTTTAGGATATTTCAAGGAATAATAGATCATGTCAGGATAAGAAAGTCATTCCTCACACTGTGGGGAAATATATTTTCCCTAGAATCTGATCGACTCTAGTAATCATTTCATGAGTTTAAATATTTATAAGACAATATTATGTGTTTAATATATTAAATTTTTTATTTATCTTTGTTTAATGTATTCATTGAGTTTAGGTCAACAAGCATACTTAACAGAAGTGTGGTTGGATGTTCATCAAAAATACTTTGGGAATTTTATTAATGAGACTTCCATAACATTTGGGGTATCAATTCATTTTTTATTATAATAACTTATTATTAGTGGTCACTATGTTAATATATATTGCTTCAAATATGTCTCATAATTGATTTATAGTTAAAAATTAATGAACTATGGGATGCCAATCCTGTGCAGTTATAATCTATCTCCTAGGATTACCCAGTTTGTAAAGACTTTGGGAAGGAGCATCCTGGTCAAGTGCATGGGACGGGTCTGAGACCATTACCATATGAGATCTTTGGTAGGGAATCGGGGATTAAAGCTACATCTAATACTGGGTCTAGTCACTACCTACCCTAATATTCCTAGAGGGAGTTTTTTTCTATGAAAAACACAAATCAAGAACATGGGGATCATATATTAGCTTTGCAGACAACGTTAATTGATTTATATCAAAAGACAACCAGATCTGTCCCTGGTGGTATTGTGTAATGTCCCGGCCCGACTTACCATTCAACCCGGTAGCTGGACCGGTTTCCACATGGACTCAAGTATATCTCTTGAAATTATAGAGGCTACTGACTAGCAGTGAGGGCCTTCGTGAGTCCATGGGGAGATTATGCCCTCATTACCAAAGTATCACAACGGAATTACAAACATATAATAGAGGAAGAATGTAACCAGTAGACAACACATAGACAGCAGAATTAGATAACAAATAGAAGGATATGATATATATATATATATATATAATATTGTGCAAGTCAATACAATACAGTACAAGTACACAAAATACAAAAAAGAAACCAAAATGTATCCCCTATCACATTGCAAGCCTTAGCTTGGTCTCGTGCACTCATACTCTGAGTAGTAAGTCACGTACATGTACTAGGGATTTTCCCCTTCTCATTACCTAAAATCATATAATCTTCTTGGGGCCAAAAACATGACCCAAACAGGGTGTGATACTAATACCAGTAAGCAACCACCAAATATCCGTGATAATCTGTCAGTGAATATATAAAATAGGCACTGTAATATGGAAAGTAGTAAACAAGGAAACTAGCATGACCGACCCAAGCTTGTGCTTTGGCTTGGCGTTGTTGTAAGTATCCATTCCATTCATTAATCACTTCATTCAAGTGTTAAAACCATTCCCTGAGCCCATTCCTTGAATACTCAATTCAGAAATCGGACATCGCTCAGGGAGAAAATCCACCAGTTCCCTACAAGCCCATTCCGGCGAACCTCCTAGGTACCCAGCCTCGCTCTAGGTGCGGTATAGTCCATCATTTGAGCCCATCCCTGAGATCCTATAAATAAGATCCAAGTATCGCCCATGACATATAATTCCCTGCTAATTCTATCCATGGTATCTCACACTGGACCCATGATTCACTCGGCATTTTAGTAACAAGTCTCGTATGCGTCCATCCATGGAAACTGAAACTGGTTCCATGGTTCACCCATGACATTGTTTCACATTTTAACCAGTTCAAAAGAATTTCACTCATGTGGGCTAGCAATTCAAGAATTAGCATACAAGGGGAATGGGGCCAAAACTCCATCCCATACCTGAAACCATTTCAATTACAATTTCATCTTATTGCAATACCATTCATATTCAATTCCCATTTTTAACAACTCACAAGGTAAAGAAAAGGCATTCCTCATAGGAATCTTGGGTCAAAATCCTTAAAAGATCCATTCAAGGCAACACACCCAAGGGGTGGTTCCTTTCCAAGGTGTACAACCTAACTCAAGCACATACCATCGTATTCAGATTACCTAAAACATACTAGATAATAATAGGGTTAAATTCCTGGTTCTAGCGACACCTCAAAAGTGGGCACGTGGCACTCCGACATATATAAACATCTTGATATTTAGAGAAAAGAACTAGACCACCAACCTTAGGCTCATACTAGATAGCTCGTCCAGTATTAGGCTCTGATTCGTCCGGATTAAGAATAAATCAGAAGAACAGATGAAGAATGAGAAATTAGGGCATATGAGCCTTAATCCAATCTGTGTTCATTATAACCAGAAGAATCAAGAATGATTAAAAAGGAATTGAGGACTTACCGTTGCAGATCTAACAAGATGAACGATGTTTGATACAGAGATCAGACAAAGAAGAAGGATCGAAATCCTCTATAACCTCCTGAGATCTCTCCCCCTTGTTGTGTGGTTGAAGAGGGATAAGTTTAAGTTTTTATAACATTTAATTAAATTAATTAAAAATTAATTAAATATCAAAATACAGCAGGTCGCACGGTTTACCCGCACGACCTGGACAAACCATGCAGAGACCGTGCGAACCTTATTGGATGGAAAGGGGTAACCGCACGGTTTCCCCAAACTATGCACAGGTCGTGATCCTGCCTCTGCCAAGCTTGCACCAAGGTGCACAGTTTAACCAAGCTGTGTGTAGGCTGTGTGAAAACCATGTGTTAGGCCGTTTCTAGCCTAAAACATTGTTTTGGGCTCCGAAAAAGCCCCAAACACCTCAGTAACTCCCTCGGTCAAGTTAGACATCTACATTATTCCTCAATAGAACAGTTAAACTGAAAAGACAAAGGATCTGTACCTCGTGCGAAAACCCCAGTTCTTACAATCTTCCCCCCTTATAGCAATTCGTCCACCAATTTCTCTCTAATGGGTGGTCAAGATTCATCTGCGAACAGCTTTGGCCACTGAGCACATACATTGGCCTCCCGCTCCCAAGTCTCATCCTGTAAATGGTCGTGCTGCCATAGCACCTGTACTAGAAGAACTGACCGGCCTCGGAGAACCTTTGTGCTCCTATCAACGATACGAATCGGATGCTCCTCAATGGATGCATCTACATGAAGCTTGACCTCCTCATGCTGGAAGGTATGAGATGGGTCTGAATAGTATCACCGTAATGGAGAAACACGGAACACGCCATGCATGGATCGGTACCTCTGAGGTAACTACAACTGATAGGCTACCGGCCCCACCCTCTCTAGAATCTCAAAAGGCCCAACGTATCTCGGTGATAAATTACCCTGTCTTCTGATCTTCCTGTGTCCCAGCCTCGGTGAAATACACAAGAAAACCTGATCCTCGACCACAGACTCTAGGGGTCATCTGCGGCGATCAACATATGACTTCTAACGAGACTGTGTGGTAACCATCCGCTTCTGTATCAACTAGACATGCTTTGAAGTCTCCTGAACAAGACGCGGTCCTAGTAAAGTTGTCTCACCTACCTCTAACCAGAACAAGGGTGATTGGCATGGCCTACCATAAAAAGCCTCATACGGTGCCATATTTATAGTCACCTGATAACTTTTGTTATTGGTAAACTAAACTAGGGGAATATGTCTCTCCCATGAGCCCCCAAAATCTAAGATTCATGCTCGCAGCATGAACTCAACACTTGTATCGTACGCTCTGACTGGCCATCAGTATAAGGGTGGAATGTTGTGCTTAGTAGCACCTATGTACCCAATTCCCTCTGAAAACTCTACCAGAAGCGTGATGTAAAATGAGCATCCATGTCTGAAACAATAGTGCGCAGGACCTCATGGAGTTTTACTATCTCCAGGATATACAACCTTCCCATCTCATCCACACTGAAGGTCTCCTTGATTGGCAAGAAATGAGAAACCTTTGTGAGTCTATCAACCACAACCCACACATCATCGTTACCTCAAGGTGACCTCGACAAAACAGTCCCGAAGTCCATCATGACATCATCCCATTTCCACTCTAGGATAGGTAACTGCTGTAAAAGCCTAGCTGGCCGCTGAAGTTCCGCCTTCACCTGCCAATAGGTGGAACATCTCGTGACAAAACTAGCCACTTCCCTCTTCATACCCAGCCACCAGTACTATCGGCACAAGTCACGATACATCTTAGTGACTCCGGGACGAACTGCCCAAATCGAAACATGAAACTCCCGCATCAGCACCTCTCTAATATCCATAGGAACCCATACACGTCCATGGATAAAAAGAACTTCATCCTTGCTTATTGTCCAACCAGGATGAGGGTACTCACCCGACACACCTTCCCGTAGAAATAGGCCTTCCGAATCTAGTATTTGTCTCATCCTTACTCTATCCAGGAGGGTAGAAGTCACAGTGAAGGATGATAGAAAAGACTGCCCTTGGCTATTCTGCACATCAAGATTCATCTCAGAGAATAAGAACATAAGATTCCATTCATTTCTAGCATGTTGCACTGCCTGTATCTGAGTCCTCCTGCTCAATGTATCAGCCACTACATTGCCCTTACCAGGCATATAAGCTAGCTCAAAATCAAAGGACTGTAGGTAATCAACCCACCGTCGCTGCTAAAGATTCAGATCACATAGAGTAACGATATATTTGAGGCACTTGTACTCTGTGTACACTACAAAATGCTCTCCCAATAAATATTGTCTCCAACAGCGCATCGCATGAACAACTGCTGCTAGCTCATGATTGTGTGTTGGATAATTCCTCTCGTGTGGCCTCATCTGCTAAGATCTGTACGCCACGACTCTATCTCCTTGCATAAACACTTCACCCTGCCCAATACCCGATGCGTCACTATAGACCCTGTAACTCTTGCCCGGTTCTGGCAGTATCAGGACTGGTGCGGATGTCAACCTTCCTTTCAGCTCTTGAAAGGCTCCTTCACAAGCATTTATCCATACAAATTTCACGCCCTTCTTAGTCAGGCCTGTCAACGGCGCCGCTAAGCATGAGAAATCATGTATGAAACGAAAATAATAACTAGTAAGCCCTAAGAAACCCCGTATGTCACATACATTCTTGGGATGTTCCCATGAAACGATAGATCTAACCTTCTCTTGGACTACAGACACTACTGTCTCAGAGATAACATGACCCAAGAAGTGAATTTGATCCATCCAAAAGTGGCACATAGTAATCTTTTTATATAGCTGATGCTCTCTTAGTGTATTCAAGACGATGTCAAGATGGTTAGAATAGTCGTTTCGATTTCAAGAATACACCAAAATATCATCCATGAAAACCACGACGAACGAGTCCAATTAAGGATGGAACACGCAATTCATCAAAGCCATGAAAATAGCTGGAGCATTGGTGAGACTGAATGGCATAACTAGATACTCATATAAACCATACCTGCTACAAAAATCTGTATGAGGTATGTCTGCAGGTCGAACACACACCTAGTGATACCCTGACCTCAAATCAATTTTCGAGAACACCCTAGCTTCTCTAAGATGATCAAACAGGTCATCTATCCCCGGAAAGGGATATCGGTTTTTAACCATCATTTTGTTCAGCTTCCGATAGTCCACACACAACCTAAGAGTCATGTCCGCCTTTTTCACAAAAGGACCAGCGAACCCCACAGAGAAGTACTGGGTCGAGTAAACCCCTTTGCCTCCAAATCTTCAAGCTCTTTCTTGAGCTCCTGCAACTCCATTGTATCCATTCTGTAAGGATGAATGGATACTAGTGCATCTCCTAAAACTAGCTAAATGGAGAACTCCGCCTCTCTCTCAGGAGGTAAACCTGAAAAGTCGTCAGAAAAAACAACCCTAAAGCACTCAACCACTAGAGGAAGGTTCGTCTGACTCACACCCTGATCATCTAGAAACAAACTAGCGATCTGGGCTGTCATCCCATCCAGCCCACAATGCTCTGGTCCAGCTCAGCTTGCCTGGAGATTCCACTCTCCCTTAAGAGTATAAACTGCACCCTCTGGTGATGTGAAAATCACCCTCCGGTGGTAACAATCAACGTAGTCGCAGTAAGCTACTAACCAATCTATAGTGGGAATGACATCAAAACCTATCATTTTGAGAACATAAATATCCCAGATGAAGTGACACCCTCCAACCTCATGGGGGCACCCTCTGGACTAGCATACAACCTCTTCCCTAACTCCTAGTGGTGTGTCTAGTGTCAAGATTCCATCAGAGGACAACACGACTAGCCCAAGTCCTTTCACTATAGGTGCCGATATAAAACTGTGTGATGCACCTGTATCAAAAAGGGCAGATGAAATAACAGACGCTACTAAGATCGTACCTCTCACTGTTAATGGTCCTGCTTCCTGATCCTCGGAAGTAGGCTGCACTGAATACATCTGGCCTAAACCACGACCATGTGATACAACCTCACTACCCGGAACTGGCCCACTCTGACATATCG
Source organism: Viscum album (assembly GCA_963277665.1). Taxonomy (NCBI): domain Eukaryota; kingdom Viridiplantae; phylum Streptophyta; class Magnoliopsida; order Santalales; family Viscaceae; genus Viscum; species Viscum album. Next base: position 489,174,670 of record OY728145.1, read on the forward strand.
GTGTACCCTGTGCCTGGCTACCTCTTCCATGACCACTACCTCGGCCTGATCATCCAGTCACACCCCAAATACCTGTCTGATGAGAAGCTGTCGACCCTACTCTTGCATATGGAGTTGGTGCAGACCCTATATCACTGGCTGCTGGTGAAAACGTTCTGTAGGAACGTTGAAGATTCCCCATCTTGCCACATGATGGGCACTCGACTGGGTCCCTTGGACACTACAGCTTCGTGTGTCCCAGCCTACCACACTAGTAGAAACTCAGATTACTAACTGAAGATAGGTTATGACTGCTAGAATCACCGTGTGGAAGCTCCAGACAATTCTTCCTACTAACAGTCGCTGCAGTACCTGATCTCGATGTCGAACCGCTATGGCTCGCACCTTCAGTATCCCTCAAGTTACGTTCTGTGATTAGCCCCTAGTTCACAATTCCAGAAGTGGTATTCAACCTAAAGATATTTACCTGAGATCAGATTTCATACCTCAGACCATCCTCAAAACACCTAGCCCTCGACAGCTCATCGCCCATCAGGATAGGTGGGAAGTGCTGAAGCTCAGTTAAACGGGCCGAGTATTCCATCACCAGTAATGCGCCCTATTCTAGACGCAAGAACACCTGGACTAGATCGGCCCTCAAAGTCTCAGGATAAAATAAATCATAGGAGGTTTTATGAAACTCTATCCAAGCCATCTCCCGATGATGATCCGATTGGGTGATCATGTCCCACCACCTCTTGGTGGAATCATGCAGCATGTACGTAGCGAGCTTGACCCTCCTCTATGGAGGTGTCTCCAAATGCTCAAAGATAGCTAGAATCACCTCTAACTAGGAATCTGCAGCCTATAGTCAGCCATCAAATGAAAAGGTAGGAAGATGATGCTTCTAAAACTCACGTGTCAACTCTACCATAGTCTGGGCAGGTCGCGGTGCTCCCTAAACAGTCTGCATAAAACCCAAAAAGCTCTCACGGAACTGTGCCTCATAACCTGTGTCCGGTATAACCATTGGTGCCATAGCTGGCACAACTAGTGTTTCATCTAGTATCCCATGGCCTACCATCTCCAGGACGTGGTTGTCACCGCTCTCCCGACGTACGACTAGAGGTATCCGTGGAGGCATGACTCTGTAATTAAAAACACATGCCTCAATTCATGATTTTTAATGAGATTCAAAACTCATGAGCATAAGAACCAGGACAGGATAGGTCAAGACCTTCCTAAAAACCACGTCAACCCACAACCTACTTCTAAAGTCAGGACTACCTAAAGAGCAGTCACCAAAAACCACTAGAGTCACTACCTCTTTCCCACTCAGAATCCGGGTCTAGGTCAGGGTCTATTTTCAACATTCATTCATTTAACATACCTTTTTTCAAAATCATTAACCAATGGTCCACCATTTTCTGATCCCTGGGGGCCCATAACACCTCATGAATCAAAATTTGATGCCCATATAACCATGAAATTCAATTTCATTTATCATCTACATCCCATTGGAGCGTCATTTCCCAATATATAAGGGCCCATAAACCTTATGAATTGAAAGATGACATCACTCTTCATTCATTTCACCCAATCTAACACAACAGTAAGAACACCTATCAATCAACTATTAAAATATCATGAAATAGCTATCACAACACTTATCAAAACAACATGCAATATCTAATGCATCCTAGAGAGCATGTCATAATGCATGACATGTGATTCCTAACAAGGTTCCTATATGATGCATGAGATGGAAAACTCTCATCTCACTGGGTTTCAATGAAATAGAACCCACAATAATATCAATAGTATTAGCAAAAACCATGTGCATCACCCAATGGTGAAATCTGAACAACTGTAATAATTAAAACCAGAAACAAAATTCCATATGAGGTAACTTGGATTTTCCCTGTACGCGGGTTTGCAACTCCCGAGCATAGTTTATTACAAAATTACCTTCCCTTCATACTCATGTGTATAGTTTCCAAATAGTAAGTCATATCCGAAAAGGAAATCCCTCTGATACCACTTTGTAACATCCCGACCTGACTTACCATTCAATCAGGTAACCGGACCGGTCACCACAAGGCCTCAAGCGCATCTCCCCAAATTCCAGAGGCTGCCAACTAGCAGCGAGGGCCTAGGTGAGTCTCTGGGGAGACTATGCCCTCATTACCAAAGTATCACAGCGGAATTACGAACATACAATAGCGGAATAAGGTAACCAGTTGACAACACATAGACGACAGAATTAGATAACAAATAAAATGATATGATATATATAAAGGATGGTGAAAGTAAATACAACACAGTACAAGTACACAAAATACCAAAAAGAAACCAAAATGTATCCCCTATCACTTCGCAAGCCTCAGCTTGCTCTTGTGCACTCCTACTCCGAGCAGCAAGTCAAGTAACTGTACTAGGGATTTTTCCCTTCTCATTACCTGAAATCATATAATCATCTTGGGCCCAAAAACATGACCCAAACAGGGTGTGAGACTAATCCCAATAGGCAACCCCCAAAGATCCGTGCTAATCTGTCAGTGAATATATAAAACAGGCAGTGTAATATGGAAAGCAATAAACAAAGAAACTAGCAAGACCGACCCAAGCTTATGCTTTGGCTTGGCTTCGCTTGAAGTATCCATTCCATTCATTAATCACTTCATTAAAGTGTTCAAAAAATTCCATGAGCCCTTTCCTGGAATACTAAATTCGGAAACCAGGCATCGCTCAGGGAGAAAATCAACCAACACCCTACAAGTCGGTTCTGGTAAACCTCCAAGGTACCCAGCCTCGCTCTAGGTGCGATATTGTCCGTCATCTGAGCCCATACCTGGGATCCTATAAATAAGATCCGGGTATCACCCATGAAATATCATGCTACGTTGAGTCCGTCCATGGTATCTCACACTGGACCTATGACTCACTCGACAATTTAGTAAAAATTCTCGTATGAGTCCGTCCATGGAAACTCACATTGGTTCCATGGTTCACCCATGACTTTGTTTCACATTTTAAGCAGTTCAAAAGCATTTAACTCATGTGGTCTAGCAATTCAAGAATTATCATACAAGGGGAAAGGGGCCAAAACTCCATCCCATACCCGAAATCATTTCAATTACAGTTTCATATTATTTCAATTCCATTCATATTCAATCCCCATTTTTAACAAGCCACAAGGGAAAGAAAAGGCATGCCTCATAGGAATCCTGGGTCAAAATCCTTAAAAGATCGATTCAAGGCAACACACCCAAGGGGTGGTTCCAGTCCAAGGTGTACAACCTAACTCAAGTACATACAATCCTATTCAGATTAACTACAACATGCTAGGTAATAATAGGGTTAAATTCTAGGTTCATGCGACACCCCAAAAGTGGGCGCGCGGTGCTACGACATATATAAACATCTTGAAAATCAGCAAAAAGCACAAGACCACCTACATTAGGCTCATACTAGATAGCTCGTCCATTATAAGGATTTGATTGGTCTGGATTTGGAAGAAATCTGAAGAACAAACGAAGAATGTGAAATTAGGGCATACGAGCCTTAATCCAATCTGCGTTCATTATAACTAGAAGAATCGAGAAATATTAAAAAGGAATTGAGGGGTTACCGTTGTGGATATAACAAGATGAACAATGTTTGAAACGGAGATCAGACGATGAAGTAGGATCAAAATCCTTCATAGCATCTTGAGAGCTCTCCCTCTTTCTGTGCGGTTGAAGAAGGATAGGTTTAGGTTTTTATAACATTTAATTAATTTAATTAAAAATTAATTAAATATCAAAATATAGCAGGTCGCACGGTTTACCCGTACGGCCTGGGAAAAACTATGCGGAGACCGTGCAGACCTTACTAGAAGGCAAGGGGCAACCACACGACCACCCTACACGGTGTCACCAAACCGTGCACAGGCCATTCCCCTGCCTCTGCCAAGCCTGCACCAAGGAGCACCGTTTAACCACGCCGTGCGCAGGCCGTGTACAAACCGTGTGCCAGGCCATTTCCGGCCTAAAACTTGGTTTCGGGCTCCAAACATGCCCCGGACACCTCCGTAATGCCCTTGGTAAAGTTAGACATCCACATTAGGCTTCAACAGAACAATTAAACCAAAAAGAAAAAGGATCCATACCTCGTGTGAAAACCCAGGATCTTACACATTGCATCGATGGCTGGTGGTGCGTTAGTAAATAACACAATTTGAATATCATTTAGTCTAAAAAAATTATTGGTTTTCATATTAAATATAAATATAAAACATTATATAATTTTCAATATAATTATCTTATAGGTTCTAGTAGGGGAAGGTAGAGATGGAGATGGAGAGGGTGATGAGTAGTGTTCACGACCAGCTATTGATTAGTTGTGTTTTTGATGTTTATGGAAAATATGGAATGAGAGGGTTTATTCATGTACCATTAATGGAACAATGTATTCCCCTAACATATTAATGAACTAACATTTTCATGATTTCTAATGTTTGAAGAGGATGAAAACCTTTCAGGGCTACTATGATAGTTATCCATTCATATAAATATATGATTTAGTTTGATTAAAATTACTATCTTGCGATGGTATTCAGGCTATTTAGTAAAAAGCATATAATATTTTATTTTAACATTATTAAGAAACATTTCCCTAATTCTGTATAGTAAATAAAAAGTGTAATTTCCTTCTTGTTGGAATCACTCAACGTAAATTTCAATCATTAGTGTTATAAATTTTCTACCGATTTTTAAATTTTCTTGCATGATTTTTTTTCTTCAAGCCTATACATGTGCATGTTTTTCATTCACATTGTTGTCTTTTTAGCTAGAAAAAACCAAAACCCTTTCATCATTTATGATCCATCATCAGATTAACCTACATCAACTCACTGTTTAACATCTATCACATTACATCATCACTCATGATGCATATCATTATTCATTCTTCCTCTAAAAGCCTTACATGGCCTCCCCCATTCCCATAGAGTCCAATTGTTTCACCCATATAATCTCTCCCCATTCAACCACCCTACTATTTCTGCACCAACAGGTTTCATTCTTATTATCACCAGGTAGTCCAACCATTAACCCTCCCTTTAAAAATCCAAATTTTAAACCTGAATCCCACCTTATCTGTTCAATTTTAGATCAAATGTATATAATTATTGAAATGTTTATCTATTTTGAAATCTATTTCTAGTTTTTTGGTAGTTAATTATTTTTTGATTGTTCTAATACAATATTTTGTTACTATTCATGGTTTTTAAAAGTACTTTTCTAGATAATGGGTGTTATTTTTATTATAATTAGGTTCTATTTTGGTTTTTAATATTAATAATTACCTTCAAAAACATATACACCATAATTAATATTAATTTATAATTATTTATATAGATATTGTTTTCTATTAATACTCGTACATATATTTTTTTATACTTATACATACATTGAGGAATTATATAATAATTGTATTATACTTATATAATTTTCATTTAAATTTTTGACCCCATGTTCATTAAGGAAGATTGTTGAGCCCATGATGGAATGAGTGTAGATAAGATACATTTGATTTGATTGGTGTTTTTTATTTTTTTCAATATATAAATCAATTTTAAAATTATATGTTTCATGGTAATTTATTTTATGAGATGTTTATTCCATGGTTTTTTTGGAATAATTAGATGAAATTGAAAGAATATAAATATTTGAATGTGAATATAAAATTATTTAATTTTATACTGTTGCTTTTGATATATATAAACACCAAAGAGTAGAGAATACAAAAAACATATTTACATTGAAGATACAATTTGTAGAGATTTTCCATTTGAGATTAAATGGAAAAAAATAATAAATAAGAATAAGTGATTATGTGCATGCTTTGATCGTAAAATGTAGATAAATTATGTGCGGTTGTTCAAGAAAAAAAATAATAACAATAATGAACCAAAATCAATACCTTTCTAGAAGTCCAAATAGGGATTGGTTCAAAACTCCGAGGCGGTGAATCAATGTTGATGAATTTTTATCCAATTGAAAATGTTTTAAACCTTATCCTTTTATATCTTCACTTATTAAGGTGGAAAAATATTTCATTCTATCTTCTCAACACCTTATTTTCTTACCAAAATATTATACACCCACCAAAATAAATGTCACAACATATTTACTTGGATAACCTCTCAAAATGAAAAGGATAGTGCTTTGTGTGATATAGATTCCTCCGATACTACACAACCCATTAGTATCAACCTATAGGTACAAGTGAACAAGTTTTATCCTTGAACATATATTATATTCTTTCTGACTATGTTTTAGTGCATCCCGCTCTCTTTGAAAACATCATTGTGTATTTATACTACCATCCTAATACATTAAAATAATATTTTTTATAAATAATTAATATTTCATTAGTATAGATTATTCATTTCCATTGATGTTATAATTTTTTATTTTCCCTATATAAATTTACAATTGATAAAAACTTATTTAGTTACTATAAAAAAGACATGAAAAAATTATCCTTCTTATTCTTCACAAAAAAACTATAAGGGTTTCTATAATCACTTCTTCTTCTTATGTACTTTAAAAAATTCACGATTCTACATTTTGTGAAAATTGAACTACAAAAGTTATTTCTTCCTCTTTCTTCCATATAATATAATGTTTCATCAAATCATCCCATAATAATTTCATTTGTCTTCACTATACGACCTCTACATCATTCAAACAACAAAATGAAAGACCTTATTATTATTAATAATATACATTAATAACAACACCTTCTTCTTAATTGAATTTGAATTTTGAATTCACAGTCAAGATTCTAATTCTATCAATCATTTATCAATATATATTGATTATTTTCAAACCATTAGATCATATTAGACCACATAGTAACCATTGATGATGTTAAATGAATTCATAGATCAATTATGAATGGATTTTGAGTAAAAAACAATGAAATTTCATTAGATACACTCAAAATTAGAATTATCCTTTTGAACATAACTAAAACCATGATGTGTTGGAACCTCTTTTGGTACATCTTCACTAAACCATGATTGGACTTATCCCTTGTAAAAGATATTAAATGGAATAGATAAATGGAATTTCATCATATTTAAATGGGTTGTTATTCATTTTACATGTTTTCTATAATTCAAATGGTGGTTTTCATTGAGAAAAATGCTTATTTGTTGGTTTTTAAGCCAATTATGGTTTTAATAGTAGTTTTACCATTTTTTCATTGTTTTAGAGGCATTATGTGGTTTTATAATGTGAAATATAATTTCCCTTTAAATTTTTACTTATTATTATATTTTATGTTTTCACACTTTGGGTTATATGTTCTCTATATATTTGTTTTGGGTACCGGGGAAACAAAATTTACACCTTGTTTTTATTAGTAAATCAACATATAATGGTGATTTAAACCACTGTTAAATATGGTATATTTTTTATCAATGGTTTAAATTGATTCTGCATGATGCTTGTTTTTATCGGTGTGGCTAAAAACGCCTCTAAAAAATAAATTATGTTTATTTAGCAGCAGTTTTATTGGTTTTAGCGGTGGTTTCCATACTTATGAATGGAAATTTTTAGTGGCAGTTTATCCACTGCTAAATCCTTACCGTATTATCACACCTAAAACCACAACTAAAACCAATTTAATTTCCACTAAATATGGTGCCTCCAACACTTCCCAAAAACTACTTCTATATGGAAGAAACTACCACATATTGGATGCTGACACCCATTTTAGTAGTGATTTTATGAAACCATCACAGAACCATATAGTGGTTGTTTAACCCACCACCATATTTCAAAAACCCATAACAATTAGATGATTTTTTTATAGTGAGTACGTCGCACGAGACAAAATAGTTTGGATATTTTACATATAAATATCATATTTATATAAGATACATTGGTTGTACACCTTTACGATATGACTATAATGTATGAAATTATGTATTCTATCATTATGGAAATATATAATGTCATATATGAGATTATTTTTGTTTATGTTTCATACATTGATATATTACCCTTTTATGGTATTTGTAATTTGTAATATTTATTTATTTATTATATCTTATATATTAGTTATTAATTTTTTATTATATGATTGATTCGAAAGTATGATTAAATTTACTCTGAATATGATCTTACCATTTGTATGGTTTCATTTTCCATGTCTACAAAGAATGGTTGAATGAATTATTATAGGGACATAATCAAAAAAATAATAATTATGTCACTATAATTTCATGTTTTATATATTGTATTCATATATAGTGTGGCAATAATTTATTTATTTATTCAGCCAATTGGTAAAAAATATTTTATCATTCTAGATGTGATCTATTGTATCTTTTTCCATTTTACAATGTTAACCATCAACACAGGGATACAAGATTCTTGGTTTAACATTTTGTATCAAAGGAATTTGTTCTAATAATTGGGAATTAGATTTAAGAAAAAATATATTTGTTAACCTAACCTTATAAAAAATCTACGAATAGGTCTAAATATAGAATAATTTCATAATGTTTTGGTATCATAGAATATTTCTGGTTTTTGAGAAATTATATCCATGTTAGGATACTATAATGTTTATGCAGTTGTTTCTTATAAGCACCAATAGATAAATACCTAGAAAAATGAAAAATGAGATATGAAATCAGCATCCACTTGGAGCGTGATGGGGGAAACAATGACAACACACCTAGTTAAATCCACTTGTACAACATGATTTGGTTGATTTGTAAGATATTTATATACCCTTCTATAATAGTGTTATGAGTTTATTATATTTTGGTATATATTCAAATCATAGAAACAATATTAAAAATTTTAAAGAAGATAATATTCTCTCTGCTGATAAAATGACTAACAAACATGTATATTTTCAATATTTCCAAAAGATAAATACTAACTCTAGGTATCATCTTTTTTAAAAAAATAATGGTGATATTTTCAAGATTATTTTTTATATGAGATACAAACATTGAAAAATTATAGTAATTTCCTTTGGAATGTATAATGAACCCTTTGATGTTTTTGATATGTTCAACAATTTATTGAAGGATTTTCATGACAATTGTTTGGTATTTATTTTGAAATTTTAATATACAAAAAAATAATGATGAGTAAAATAATCATTTATAAACCATTATTATGACTCTAATATAAAAATAGATTTATTGAAAATATATCAATTGTGAATTCTATATTCAGGGAGTTCTCTTTTCATTGTCATGTAGTCCATAAGGGTTGAATATCAGTTGTTCCTTATATGAAAAAGGTTGTTGTGGAATGGAGATCGTCATTAAATATAACAATAGAATATATAGTTTCAATGGAATAGAAGGTCAATATCTATGATTTATTCAAAAATTCTTGATTATCTAACCTATTAAATAATTTTACATGTATATGAGTTATATTCATTTGGATAAAATTTCATTTTTTGAATAATTAAAGGGGATATTAGTCAATGAACCTATATTTTCTTCACGGTCGAAAATGGTTTGAGTTTTGATATTTTGTGATGCAAAAAATATGGTACATGGTTATTTCCATTTATTAATAATATTTTTTTCCTATTATTTTACATAATTAATAATTGATGAACATAAATTTACACCCCATGATCTTGAGTTGGAAGATGAAATATTTAATAGAATATTTCAATGAATTACTTTTATATTAAATTTTTATGAAATACATATAGATATTTTTTTTGAAATATATATTCTCAACAAAATAGCTCAACATGAAATAGGAGTGATACATTGAACTACTCATGGATTATGATTGCTCAATACACTACCTACCAGGGTGTTAAAATAATGAGGATAATGGGTTAACATGGAATAAACATGATATATTCATTAAATGATTATTTTTAAAGATACTATATTTATTGATTAAGTGATGTTATATTTAGTAATCACTACATTATGAGAAGCTTCCACATATTCAAAATGATTTTATAACAATTAGAATTAGGGAAAATAAAATTTTTATTGAATTTTTATCTGAATATTGAATTGAACATCAATTTCATGAATAATATAATATTGTATGAAATCATATGTGAAGATAGTATATTGAAATTTTGAATGAAGATATATCTTTTATAAATGATTTAGATTTAAAAAGAATTATTAGAATAATTTTGTAACTCAAAATTCCTTGATCACCCATGTAACAACTATATGTAATATTAAATTAATGGGCATTTTTATTTGATAAAATTAAGTAGGAAATTATAGACAATTTAGGTGGATTCTTCATTTTTCAAAAGGAAAAGTAAAAATGGAAATATTATAAATGAACCATGAAACCACTACATATTCTTATGTGTAAGTGGGATGATATTATTGTAGATATTCCAACTAGATTTCCAATAACTATATCATAGAACTACTAAAAACAGGTTATTATTGATCACCTAACCATGTCTATAAATTTCCCTACAATAATGGATTAACTAAATCTTGAGTGTCTTATGTGACTCTATAGATATTATATTTCGAGTCTTCCCAAAACCTATCTTTTTGTTTAATCTTATCATGATTTACTATTTACATAAAAATGTGAAATGAGTTTTCAGAAATCTCTTGATAATTTTCCCAATTTAAGGAAAGCATATCATCCTATAACATATGGGATATTTGAATGGATTAATAAGAGATTATATAATATATTGATGTTATACTTGATAAAATATCGATGCATATGGGATCATCAATTTCTTTTAGTGAAATTTGTGTACAAAAATAACACCCATTAAATAATTTAATTGAACTATATGAATTTTTAATGGGTATAGGTTTTATACAACAAGTTTTTTTGGATAAAGTTATCGAATGGATACATATATGTTCATATCTCATGGTGAAGACAACAATGAATGTAAATATTATTTATATTCAATTTAAGGAATATAAAAATAATAATAAGAAAATTGAAGATAACCAATTGAATGATTTTGAATTTCAAGTGGGGGATTATGTTTTCTTAATGGTATCTTTATGGATGGGTGTTTTATAGTTTGAAAATAATGTGTTTTTTCTTCCTTTTGTAGGATCGAAATAATGATGTAGATGCTCAATATACAAGAGGGGGGGTGAATTTTATATTTTAAATATTCCTTTGGAACCTTTAAAGTTAGTTACGATTAACTATGTTTTTCTTAAGCAAAGGAAAGGGATAAGTTTAACAAAGTTAAACTAAGAAAATTCACAACACCTCTAACACCGAATGAAAACTTGGAATGAGATTCCGAAAGTGGGTTCCAGAAATATGGTTCCAGAAATTGAACCTTAACAAGAATTACAATATGAGATTCTATCTTAAAGCGTATAGAATCTAAATGAATCAGAGTAAAAGTAAGGAATTATAAGAAAGTTATACTTTCCTTAAGATACAAAATGCAGCGGAAATAAAAACAAGTAGTTAAACTACAAGTAACAAGATATAAGTCTTTTAACCCAAAGGGAAGGGTATCCAACAACCTTGGATAAAGGGTCCCTTGATTTATACTTTCAAGCAAGTCTATTTTACCCACAATAGGGTAAGCCCTCGATATGAAGATCGGAGTCTCTGTCTTGCTATCCCCGTAATCCCTCAACTTCAAGGTAGTTGGTAACCTCTGTCTTCCTCAGCAAGGAAGCCCTCGAACTTCAAGGTAGTCGGCACCCCTGTCTTCCTATCCCCGGAAGTCCTCGAATGTAATCACCAACATTCGGAGTCGCACGAATCTTTGAGAGTTAATAAGAGCCTCTCTCTCTAGAAATCACTTCAAGCAGATTAGTCAGCCTTTCAGCACTTCAACTTTTTTCAGCTCTGAGATCTTTCAAATGAGCTCCTATTTATAGGTAAGGTCGGCTCCTTCTCCAACGGTCATATTTTCCTTAAAGATCGGAGGGACCGGTACACGTGTCACTTAGACAATGGTTAGCTTATAACAAAATAGACGACATCGTTTTATAACAAAACAAGTGTAACAGAATGTACGACATCGTTTTAAAATCTAACTCAAAAGTTCGGAATGAAAGCTTCGGAGTGAAGGTTAGGAGTGTAATGAAAATAATAAAGAGTAGACAAATTATATAAGTGTAAGCAGAATATAAGTTCGGAGTCTAACAAAAATATTTTTCGAAGTCTGAATTAATTCAGAGTGTATAAAACAATGATAATCAGATTCTATTTAATAGGTGAATTCGGAATCAGAATTCGGAATGGGAATTCGTCATCAGAATTCATAATGAGAATTCTTCATCATAATTCATAATGAGAATTCATCATCAGAATTTGTAATGAGAATTAATCATTAGAATTCGTATTGAGAATTCTTCATTGGAATTCGTAATGAGAATTCTTCTTCAGAATTAGTAATGAGAATTCGTCATCAGAATTCGTAATGAGAATTCGTTATCGAACTTCATAAGAATTCGTATCCTGAATCTGGAATAGAACTTAGTCAGAGTTCATATCCGGAATTCGTAATGAAACTTCCTTATAGTTCTTATCTAGAATCCGAATCCTAAAACAGAATGCTTCATATCAAAGTTACAACAATTTCGAGAAAATAGAAATGAATCTGAATCTCATTCCTAAGAAAAATATGGATGAAAATAAGATAAGGATAATTTTTCTTATAAAAGCAATTTTGCTTATAAAAGCAATTTTGCTTATAAAAGCAATTTTCCTTAAGAAAGCAATTTTCCTTATAAAAGCAATTTTCCTTAAGAAAGCAATTTTCCTAAAGAAAGTAATTTTCCTAAAGGTAAGGTGTTTGTGATTTTCAAAACAAGAAAGAATGGAAAAGTCATAAGGAAAACCTTATTGACTCAACAATCTCCCCCTTTTTGGAAAGCACAAACATCCTTACGAAAAAGAAATTCTAAGAAGAAAGAAAAACATTAAGGCTTATCTCCCTTGGCTTTAAGGAAATTTATGAATACGACTAACTCCCCCTTAGGCTTTAAAACACTAAGGATCGTATTCTAGATTTCCGGAGTGACATTTCATTACGAAAAATAAAGTCTTATTTGATGAAAAACTCCCCCTTAGATAGACTTTCTTCTTTTTCTTAAGGATTTTTTCCTTCTCCCCCTTTGTGATTTTCAAAAAGAAATTTAGGGAATGGAAAAAATAACAAAGTACCTGAAATATTAGTAATGACAACAAAAGAAACGATAGGCACAATTTTCATTAGGTTTGAAATCTCGACAACAAAGAAAATATTACAACAAAAAGATCGGATTTGGTTATTTCGGATCTTTTTCCTTTGACATGATCTCTTTAAGAATAGTCTTGATCTTCTTCAGGTCTTTATGATCTTCTTCAGCTTGCTTCTCTAAGACCACTATTATTGCACTTTGAGCTTCAATTCTTTCTTCCTGGGCCTGAAGCTTTTCTTCCTGAGCTTTGATCTTTTCTTCCTAAGCCTTCATCTTCTCTTCAAAATCAATCTGATGATCTATTTCAAATTTCCAGTTCTGAGAAACAGAATTTAACTTCCCATTCAGATATCTGACTTGTTGAATCCGGAAGTTCTTTTCATCTGTCATCTTCTCTTCAAAGGATGAAGTCAGGTCATTTATCTTCTTGTCCTCAGTCTCAAAGGCATCCTTAACATTGTCTTGAAACTCATCAAATAACCTCATCTCTTCAACAGTCTTCTTCGACCAGTTTGTCATCTTCTTGCAAGATTTTCTATGAGCTTCGTAGCCAACAAAGAAGGTTTTGAACTGAGCCTCAATCTCAACGCACTTGTCCATGACCATAGATACAAAGACAGTTTTCTGATTCAAAGCATGTTAGAGCATCTGACATCTTGAATCAATACTTGAGAAGGTCGGAATGGTTCCCACCAACTTCTTCAAAGACTGTACAACAAATTCATGCCCCACCGAAGATGACTCCGAATCCGAAACTTTGCTTTGAGAATTTTCTTCTTCAATAAGGTCAAGCTTTCTTTTCGAAGAACTACCAACTTCCTTCCTCTTTCTCACTTCTGAGCTCGGAGTATCAGCAATAATTTGCTTTCCCTTGTCTTTTTCTAGAATTGAATCCTATTCTGGAGTTCTCTTCTCACTATCAGAAACTTGAACAACATTATCTTCCTCATCAGCAACTTCCTGAACACGAACCCCTACGATTTCCTTCTGAGAAACATCAAGTAAAAGATTTTCTTCTTCTCCATGATAAGTAACTTCTTCTTCTCCTTTCTCTTCTTCCATTGATGGAGTAACTAGCTTCGAAGATTCAGCTTCTGAAGTTCAGAGTGATAAGTGTTCCGAAGGTGTCCCGTTGTAATCATCTACTTGTTTCAGCACATCTCTGGTTTCACCACTTCCTTCAGCACCATCTTCTTCTTGTTCCACTTGCTCAACTTTCTCTTCTTCCTCAGTATTCTTAGCAACAGCTTCTTCCGGAGCAACAAAATTTCTTCCTGGAGTCTCAGGTAGAGATTCCAAGGAAAAAGATCTCGGAACAGGAATAGTTGCTGAAACCATCTCATTGAATTTCAACAAAGTCTGATCTACCTCAGCCTCAGACATCTTCTTCTTGAGCTTCTTTTCCTTTAATTGTTTTTCAAGCTCATCAGTAGTTCTTTCCTTCAAGGCCTTAGCCTCCACAGGGTCCAATCCGAGCTGTGGATCCCCTTCTTTCCTTATCTCTTTATCTGCTCTCCACTTCGCAACAACTTCATCAGGATAGGTTTTCTTCTTCTTTGGTTTTGGAGGTGTGGAATGGACTTCCTTAGTCTTAGGATTCTCTGCTTCTACTTCCACTTCTTTTAGCTTTCTCTTCCTTACTATCTTAGAAGATTCTGGATCAGCAACTTTTGGAACTGCTTCTCCTTGAGCAGGTAGATCAATAAACTATCCAGACTCCCTGTCAAAAGCTACATCCATTCTCTTAAGAGTACCATCGCTTACCAGCATAATCTTTCAAACTCTTGGCTTAGATTTGCAAGCCTCCTTGAGAGACTCAAGGCACCGAACTATCAACTTCGAGAGGATTGATGGATACATAATAATCTGAGCTCTCAGATTTCCTTTCTTCAAATTCTCAAGAGTGATAAGAATGTGCTTCATCAAGTTAAACTTCCTCAGATTTATCAGAAAATCTAGGATGTAGATCTCACTCTTCTTCAAGCTATATTTGTCACCTTTCCTTGGTTCAATAAGACCTTGTACCCATAGCTCTAGAATCCGGAAATTTGTAGATAAACTAGCAATCTTCGGAGCCTTATCATCAGCCAGTCCGAGAGTTTCTAAAGATTTTTCCTTGTCAAAGCTACCTTTAGAATCCGACAACACATGAGAAACAAACTCAGCTTCTCCTTCATTCTTTAGCCCTACCAAGCTGGCTGCCTTGGCATATGAAAGTTTATAAGTCTTCCCATAAGACTTAAAAGATAACTTGTCCTTTCCATCTTCCTGAAGAAAAGAAACTGTCTCATAGAATTTAACAAGTAAGTCTGAATACACTTCATCTTGGTTCCCCGGTTTTGACACCGCAACATCTTCCCAACCATTAAGATTGATATTCTTAGAAAAAAGAGAATCATACTTGTTGAAGAAATCCGAATGAACCAGCCTCTCTCTATAAACTAACCACTTCGAGATCGGGTTAGATGAAGACATATCTTGAGAAGCTACTTCCACAGACATTCGGATTTGAAAACCTTTGAGAAGTTCGGAATGGAGACAACTGAAGTTCGGAACGACCTTAAAACAGAGAGGCAGATATTCAGGATGCGAGAGCATGAGAACCGATGTGGGATGAGTATTTAGGTCCCCTTTATATAGGCAATGAGATGACGGTTCAACTTCCTCGGTTGATCTAACGGTTGTGATAAGATGAGATCAGATCTAACGGTTGAAAACCAATTCTCTAGAAAACTTGAATCCGATCTTTTTGAGATTTTAAAACAGAGAATTAAGAAAAGTATAATCCGAAAACATAATACAAGAAAATTCCAGCAAGTAAAATATGACTACGAAAACTGAAGTAAGGAAATCATACCTTTCGGATTGGCTTAGGAGGATTATTCGTAATGGGTAATATAAAAAATGACTAAAAAAACTTTATTATAAGAAGATAGAATTCGCAAAAACTTTACTATAGAAAATAAGCTTAGTACGAAAAACTCATTACGAAACACTCATTACGGAAAACTTAGTACGAAAATTTTGAAAAAAAATGAAAATGAAAAAGTGAAAGATTCGGTACAAAAATCCCGTTATGAAAATACCAGTACGAAATTTTCCATTCCGGAAATTTTTAATACGAACACTTCCATTCCAGAAGTATTTTGTACAGAAATGTCCATTCTGGAAAATTTTAGTTCCGGGAATTTTATTCCGGAATTGTAGTTCTGAAAAGTTTGAAAACAAATTTTGGAAAACTTTGTTAATCTAACAATCAGATGTACTCCCCCTATTAAAAGGAGTTTATTGATGTAAGGAGATTTTTTCAACAGAAAGTTAATTTAGGAGGATTACCTTACGGTTATCATTCCTAATTTCTGTTTAATATATTCAAATCTATCAGAAGGAAATGATTTTGTGAAAATATCAGCAAGTTGATCTTACGTTCCGATAAACTGAAGAATAATATATCCTTTAAGTGTGTGATCCCTAAGAAAGTGATGCCTAATATCTATGTGTTTTGAACGGGAGTGATGTGCAGGGTTCTTACTGAGAGCAATGGCACTTGTTTTTTCACACAAAATTTGAGTTTTAGTAAAACTCAGGCCATAGTCTGTGAGTGTGTATTGCATCCACAACACTTGAGCACAACAACTTCCAGCTGCTACATATTCAGCTTCAGCAGTGGAAAGTGCTACAGAATGTTGCTTCTTGCAGGACCAAGAAACTAATGAATCTCCTAAGAAATGACAAGATCCGGATGTACTCTTTCTATCCATTCAAAATCCACCAAAGTCAGCATCAGAAAAGCTTTTTAGAACAAAATCATTTCCAGAAGTATAAAATAATCCTAGATCCATGGTTCCCTTAAGGTAGCGAAAAATTATTTTTACTGCCTTTAGGTGAGATTCCTTAGGATTGGATTGATATCTTGCACATAATCATACTGAAAACATTAAGTCTGGTCGAATAGCTATTAAGTAAAGTAGATTTCCTATCATACCTCTAAAAGATGTTTGATCTACTGGTTTCCCAACTTCATCAAGATCTAAAGAGTTTGAGGTACCAATGGGAGTACTTATACTCTTAATGTTTTCATAACCATACTTTTTAATAAGATCTTTAATATAATTATGTTTAGATATGTAAGTTCCTTCTGGTTTTTGAGAAATTTGAAAACCAAGGAAAAAAGTTAACTCACCCATCATACTCATTTCAAACTCAGATTTCATTAGACTTGCAAAAGAGTTAGTCAAAGATTGCTGAGTTGAACCAAATATGATGTCATCAACATAAATTTGAACAATTAAAACATTTTTCTTATCTTTCTTAATAAAAAGGGTTGGATCTGCATTTCCCTTAACATAGTTATTTTGAAGCAAAAATCCAGTGAGTCTATCATACCATGCTCGTGGGGCTTGTTTAAGGCCATACAAAGCTTTGGTAAGTCTAAAAACATGATCAGGATATTTTGTATCTTCAGAACCAGGAGGTTGTTCAACAAAGACTTCCTCTTGAACATAACCATTAAGAAAAGCACATTTCACATCCATTTAGAAAAGTTTGAAATTAAAGAATGCTGTAAAGGCAAGTAGAATATGGATAGATTCAAGTCTAGCTACTGGAGCATAGGTTTCTTCATAGTCTATTCCCTCTTGTTGATTATAGCCTTTAGCAACAAGTCTAGCCTTATTTCTTACTATGACTCCATTTTCATCACATTTATTTCTGAAAACCCATTTTACTCCAATAACAGAAGTTTCCTTAGGTCTTTCAACCAAGGTCCAAACTTTATTCCTTTCGAATTCATTTAGTTCATCTTGCATGGCTTTAATCCAATCATCATCACATAAAGCTTCATCAGTGCTTTTAGGTTCTAATTGGGAAAGAAATGCTAGATGTTCTAATTCATTTCTTAAGGAACTTCTAGTCCTTACAGGTTGGTTTACATCACCAATGATACTATCACTGGGATGATTCTTAAGAAACACCTGATTTGGGTTTTGTAAAACCTGTTCATCAACATAGGGTAGAAAGTCTTCTGGGTTAAATGTTTCAGAAGTATCTTCTTGAACAATTTCCTTATCAGAAGGTTCTTCTATCAAAGGTTGACAATCAGTTTTTGAAAACACATCCGAAGATGTAGGCTGGGATGGTTTGAAAACAAAAGGATCTGACTCATCAAATTTTACACGTATTGTTTCTTCAACAGTACAAGTATTTTTATTAAAAACTCTATAAGCCTTAGAAGTTGTGGAATATCCTAAGAAAATCACTTCATCAGATTTTGGTGTGAATTTATGTAAGTTATCTTTAGTATTCAAAATGAATACTTTGCAACCAAAAACCTTGAAGTAGGATAGTCTAGGTTTTCTACCATTCCATAACTCATAAGGAGTTTTATTAAGAAAAGGTCTAATCAAAATTTGATTTATAGTATAGCAAGAAGTACTCACAGCTTCAGCCTAGAAATGTCTAGCAATAGAATATTCACTCAACATGGTTCTAGTTATCTCTTGAAGAATTCTATTTCTTATTTTAACTGCACCATTCTGTTGAGGAGTTCTAGGTGCTGAAAAATTGTGAGTAATACCTTTCTTACTACAAAAAGTTTCAAAATCTGAATTTTGAAATTCTCCTCCATGATCACTATGAATAGTTTTCAATGGAAGGTTTTTCTCATTTTAAACTTTAGATCTAAAACTTTTGAAATATGAAAAAGCTTCAGACTTCTTTGCTAGAAAATAGACCCAAGTAAATCTAGTGTAATCATCAACTAGAACAAACACATAGTATTTGCCTCCAATACTTCCAGTTTGTGTTGGACCAAAAAGATCCATGTGCACTAACTGTAATGTATTAGTTGTTGAGACTTCACCGATTGACTTAAAACTAGATTTATGTTGCTTTCCATATTGACAAGGATCACAAACTTTAGAAGAATCAAATCTAAGCTCCAGTAGATCCTTAACTAGTTTTTTCTTAGAGAGTTTACATAGGTTCCTAAGATTACAGTGACCTAGTCTTCTATGCCATTACCAGGAGTGATCTTCCATTGCACTTAGGAAAGGTAAATCTTGGCTTCTAAGATCTTCTAAGTTCAATGTGTAGACATTCTCTTGCCTATTGGCTGAGAGAATAAATTCTTCCTTGGAATTGTGAACTAAACACTTATCATTCCTAAAATTCACAAGGTAACCTTCATCACATAATTGACTTATGCTAATGAGGTTGTGCTTAAGACCTTTAACAAAAAGAACATTTGAAATCAAGGTTTTACCAAGAAGAACAATATTACCAATACCAACAATCTCTCCCTTAGCATTATCTCCGAAAGTTACCTTTCCTCCTTTCGTTTTGATAATCTTTTCGAAAAAGATTTTGTTACCAGTCATGTGCCGGGAACATCCACTATCCATGTACCATGTATTGTTGCTGGTAATCTCTTTATTTTCCTGAAATCAAGAAGAAAATTAGATTTTTGGAATCCAAACTTGTTTGGATCTGAGATTTCCAGACAATAAAATTTTAGGAACCCACATCTTAGAAAAGTAAGCTTTGTGAAATCCAAGAGATTGGGTTTTGTTTAAGGAACAATTCTTTGCCCAGTGACCACCACATTGACACTTGATACAAAATGGGGCACTTTGAGGAACAAAATAATTGTTACTGAAAATAGGTTTTGCATGGGTATAACCAAATCCGGATTTATTTCTTAAAGGTCGTATTTGGGAATACATCTTATCAAAATTTTCCTTACCATGGGTAATGTTTAATAAACACTTCTTTAATGAAAAAATTTTGGACTTGAGTTTTACAACCAAGTTTTTATCCTCAAAATCATTAGTTTTTAAACTAGAGTTAGGCTCGAAAACATTTTTCTTAGAAATTACTTTTTCTAACTCTTTAGAAAGTTTATTCTTCTCATAACTTACTTCCTCAAGATTTTTTGAAATAATTTCAAAATCAGCATTTTTCTTATTAAGATCTTTAGAAAGATCTGATATCTCTTTTGTAAGAATAGAATTCCTAGATTTTGCCTTATCAAGTTTCTTATTGAGTTTGGAAATCTCAATTTCAAGAAGTTCAGCAAACCTAGAGACTTCTTCATAAGTAGGTAAAGTATTTTCCTCATCAGAAGATGATTCTCCATCAGAAGAGTTATAATACTTACCATCATTAGAATTTAAAGAAACATTGGTCAGTGATTCAGCATTTCGTACCTTAGACATAAAACAATGATTATCAATAGGTAATCTAGCCGTAAGACCAATATTCTTCTATCCTGAAGATTCATAATCAGAAGATTCATCTGAAGAGTCACCACCACTGGCACTCCAGGTGTCATTAGCTTTCAGAACTTTCTTAGCTTTAGCTTTGTAATACCTTTTTCTTTTCCTGTCTGAATGCCTTTCTTTTCTTTATTTCTTTTTGAGCATAGGGCAATCTGGTCTAATATGTCCAGCTCTCTTACATTCATAACAAGTAACCTCTCCATCTTTCTTATCTTTCCTTTCCTTTTTCTTATACTTAGATTGAAAATTCCTTTGGCCAGCTATCTTGTTCATCCTTCGAGCAAGATTGGCTAATTCATTTTCTGAGACTTCACTCTCACTAGATTCGGATTGGAAAATAACTTTCTTAGACTTGGATCTAGTTACTCTCTCAGGAGTCTTAGCTTTCATCTGATTTGAAGTTGTAGTAAAAGCAACAGTACCATTTCCATTCTTCTTCTTGATGTTGTCTGCATCTCTCTTCATTCTGGTTTCATGTTGTAGAAGAGTTCCAAAAAGCTCATCAAGAGAGATCTGAGTGACCTTCCTGTTCTCGTCTATAGCTGTTCTTTTGGATTCCCACTCATTGGGCATAATATCAATTATTTTATCCACAAGAGCTTCATCATCTAGACCTTTCTCTCCCATAGACTGTAGATTGTTGACTATAGTCATGAATCTCTGTTGAACTTTACAGATTGGTTCACCATAAGGAAAATTGAAGCCATGATACTCATCTCTAAGCATAGCTCTTCTAGTTTCAATCACATTAGAAGTTCCAAAGTGTGTAACTTCTAACTTCTTCCATATACAGTTAGCTGCTTCACAAGAAGAAATTTGGCTATATATATTTCTAGTCATTGAACATAGTAGAGTATTGCATACCTTATAGTTGAGTTGATATTCCTGCTTTTCCTGGTTAGTAAAAGTTCTAACTTTTTTGTCAGGAATTTTATAATCACCAGTAAGCATAACAAAGTTGTCCACTCCAGTGTTGATAACAAAAGTCTTCATGCGATCTCTCCAGTACTCATAGTCATTACCATCAACGATTGGTGGTCTTGTAGGATTTAGATTATCAATCGAACCAACATTAATTCCTGCCATACTAGAAAATTTGGACACACAAACTTGTTAGTAGCAAAAGATTCGTAATAACAAAGTTCGGAATGGAAATTTTCGGAATGGAAAAGTTCAGAATGAGAAAATGAGCAAGAAAAACTTATTCGTAAGTATAAGTATTTCAGAGACCACCTCTGATACCAATTATAGGATCAAAATAATGATGTAGATGCTCAATATACAAGAGGGGGGTGAATTGTATACTTTAAAAATTCCGTTGGAACCTTTAAAGTTAGTTATGATTAATTATGTTTTCCTTAAGCAAAGGAAAGGGCTAAGTTTAACAAAGTTAAACTAAGCAAATTCACAACACCTCTAACACCGAATGCAAACTTGGAATGAGATTCCGAAAGTGGGTTCCAGAAATATGGTTCCGGAAATTGAACCTTAATAAGAATTACAATATGAGATTCTATCTTAAAGCATATAGAATCTAAATGAATCAGAGTAAAAGTAAGGAAGTATAAGAAAGTTATACTTTCCTTAAGATACAAAATGTAGCGGAAATAAAAACAAGTAGTTAAACTACAAGTAACAAGATATAAGTCTTTTAACCCAAAGAGAAGGGTATCCAACAACCTTGGATAAAGGGTCCCTTGATTTATACTTTCAAGAAAGTTTGTCTTACCCACACCAGGGTAAGCCCTCGATACGAAGATTGGAGTCTTGGTCTTGCTATCCCCGTAAGCCCTCAACTTCAAGGTAGTTGGTAACCTCTGTCTTCCTCAGAAAGGAAGCCCTCGAACTTCAAGGTATTCGGCACCTCTGTCTTCCTATCCCCGGAAGTCCTCGAATGTAATCACCAACATTCGGAGTCACACGAAGCTTTGAGAGTTAATAAGAGCCTCTCTCTCTAGAAATCACTTCAAGCAGATTAGTCAGCCTTTCAGCACTTCAACTTTTTTCAGCTCTGAGCTCTTTCAAATGAGCTCATATTTATAGGTAAGGTCAGCTCCTTCTCCAACGGTCATATTTTACTTAAAGATTGGAGGGACCTGTACACATGTCACTTAGACAACGGTTAGTTTATAACAAAATAGACGACATCATTTTATAACAAAACAAGTGTAACAGAATGTACGACATCGTTTTAAAATCTAACTCAAAAGTTTGGAATGAAAGCTTCGGAGTGAAGGTTCGGAGTGTAATGAAAATAATAAAGAGTAGACAAATTATAGAAGTGTAAGCAGAATATAAGTTCGGAGTCTAACAAAAATATTTTTCGGAGTCTAAATTAATTCAGAGTGTATAAAACAATGATAATCAGATTCTGTTTAATAGGTGAATTCGGAATGAGAATTCGGAATGGGAATTCGTCATCAGAATTCATAATGAGAATTATTCATCAGAATTCGTAATGAGAATTCATCATCAGAATTCGTAATGAGAATTAATCATTAGAATTCGTATTGGGAATTCTTCATTGGAATTCGTAATGAGAATTCTTCTTCAGAATTCGCAATGAGAATTCGTCATCAGAATTCGTAATGAGAATTCGTTATCGAACTTCATAAGAATTCGTATCCTGAATCTGGAATAGAACTTAGTCAGAGTTCATATCCGGAATTCGAAATGAAACTTCCTTATAGTTCTTATCCAGAATCTGAATCCTAAAACAGAATGCTTCATATCAAAGTTACAACGATTCCGAGAAAATAGAAATGAATCTGAATCTCATTCTTAAGAAAAATATGGATGAAAATAAGATAAGGATAATTTTTCTTATAAAAGCGATTTTGCTTATAAAAGCAATTTTGCTTATAAAAGCAATTTTCCTTAAGAAAGCAATTTTCCTAAAGGTAAGGTGTTTGTGATTTTCAAAACAAGAAAGAATGGAAAAGTCATAAGGAAAACCTTATTGACTCAACACCTTTGTTTTTTCTTCCATTTTTTTTCAATCCTTTAAGAAGTTCATATCCCTAGTGCAACAAAATAAACTCGAAAGGATATTGACATTGATGATAAATACATTTGAAAAAAAATATATCAAACAATATCACCAAAAATAGATCAAGAATTATATTTTTTTGGATATCATAAGGTTAATATCCTAAAAATTAAAATATAATATTATTAAATTCTGATTATATCACCAAAAATAATTCCAACAAAGAGTATCCTTTAAATTATTAAATGGAAAATATAAGTGAAAGAATAGTATACTTTTTATAATCTATTAACAAAGTAATCATAATGACTAAGATATTGGTCACTTTGTAGTAGTTATTTAAAAAAAATTAAATTAAAACTATTGAAAACATTAACATTTAAATATAATATAAAAAAAATTTCCATGCAAATGTCATAAATGTATCCAATGAAATGTGTTGTAAAAGAAAAAACATTGATCATAAAAAGAAAAAACCTTTTTAGTTATTTTAGAAGTATATTTTTTGATTACCTGAATCATTAAAATAATGTTCTATAAATTTATCACGTATTAAAAAATTATTTTAAAAAAGTGGAAATGAATATAAAATATAATAATTATTTTTGTTGGAAACCCCATGTACAAAAAGGAAATTCTCATGTTGAAACATAATAACTCAATGAAAAATGATTTCTATTATTTATATCCATTATAAGAATAATAATCCATCAATCATAAAGTAATTTAGAAGGTTTTTATGTTGTATCAATATAACCAATGTGATACTACTAAATATTATAATCAAAGGGTTTAATTGAACCAAATTATATGAAATATGCTCAAGATAATGATCATAAATCAATAAATGAAAATAGAGTTACTAAAATATCTTACAAATGGTTTAATAGTTGTGTCATAAAATATTAAATGAAAAAATTTTATTTGGATTAGTATATCACATTAATTAAGAATAAATAATTTATAAAACATTCATTGGATATTAAATGAATAGAACACCATATAAATGAACCATTTGGAAAAACAAGTGTCATTAACCAAAGAATTTGATTTGAGTGAAAGAATACCCTTATATTGTTTTAAAAATTACACAAAAGTGTAGTAACATCACGTATAATCATAATAATATCTACCATATTAACATATTAAGATATATACTAATATATATAATTCATTTAAAAAATTAATTATTATTATTCACTATAAGTATATTAATTAGTAATTTATATTTTAAATATCAGTTGTTAGTAATCTAGAGTGTTTTGAACTAGTTTTAAAAAGTTTGATGTTATTATTCATTATCCTCCAAAAATTAATATTTCCAAGATAATATAAGTTACTATAATTTAAGTTTTATAAAAAACATTAACAATACAATTTATTTATATAAGAGTTTTTATTTCGATAACTATAAATTAAATAAGAAATAAACTTGTTCAAATGATTTTTAATAAACAAACTATGGTTTGTAAATTAACTATTTTAAAAATAAAGTCACCATTCCCAAACCGAAGTAAAATTATTATCAACAAATTTATTAAATATATTATATTGACCTATTATTTTATTAAATAAATATTACATCTTGTTAAAGGAGTATTCAATATGTTCCACAAATACACTTCTAAGGATCATAAAGGTTTAGTTTATTGGGAGACTAGTCACCACAGATTCTTACATCATGAAAGATATTCAAAATCACCCATATTTATATTCCAATTTTGTATTCTTAATTGATATACCCTAATTAATCCTTTCATCATGATCCTGTGAAATGAATCATTTGAAAGTGTGAGCATAGATTCTTAATGAGGGTAAATATATAAGATCTTAATAAACGATCATAAGAAATCATAAGATAAGCATAATTTTATGATATTAGGAATATAAATTAGAAAGGTCATTTGGAATCCATTATTAATTTTAAGTATGATACAAGGTTTAAAACATCTTCATTACAAATGTATAAACTATATGTGTGAGAAACCATTATAAATAAATCATAAGGAATTTGCAATTAATATATTTTTCATACAGTCATAAGTATATAATCCCTTTCATAAGTTAATTTTTAATTCTAAGACAGACATATCATAATAGAATATGAATAAACACACATTTCCAATTTCATAACAGATCAAGAATTATCACATGTTTATAATAGTAAATTAATAATGTCATCTTATTTTCATAGTCATATCAATCACAATTACCTTTTTCCTTGCATTATCACATGAGATATATAAAATCACCCATTTCACTATATGGAGATATAGGACCCACCTAACACATAATTAAAATCAAACATATGTGTTCCACCGGGTCATAATAAATTCATTATATCTGAGAAAATGAATATAAATTTGTTTAACAAAGAATTATTTATAGAATTACATTTTTAAAATAAATCACATTATAAAAATTTATCATTTCATCATAAATAACCCATAGAAGTGAAATGGTTTTTGAAAAAATTTAATCATAGCATAACATCTGGAAAAGGAAAGGGGTTCATAAATATCATATCATCAAAAAAATAATACATCCAACAAATGAATAAGGATGGTTCCATTGGACAATATCATCAGTGAAGATAATGATAAATCAAAAGATGTAATCTTATAAGGAATATGAAGTTGAATGATCACATATATCATTTCTTGAGAAAAATATCCTTTCTACACCAAAGTCACAAATTTAAAATAAAAAACCCAAATATTACATTGAACATTTTCAACAGAAACTAAACTGGGAACATCTAATATAAACTTTAATTAAATTAATTGGAAAGATAGTGAAAAATACAATTCATTACATATATGTTAAAATAAATATTCCTTTCAAATGTTTTGTAAATAGTCAAATGTACCATATTCAGAAAATGACAAATATATTCATCTTAGAATTATTTGAAAATTATAATCCTGTATACAAATACCTATAAAAAATCATGTTAGAATGGAAAAAACTACATTTTAAACATTTTTTTTTCGAAAACTTGGATATGGAGTGAATTGTATTTTCGACCAAAGAGAGAAATAAATTCAATTTTCCTTAAAAACAGTTATTTGGACCCCTGAGTTCATAAAGTGGAAAAAAATGAAAAATTGAAATTTAATAAATAAATAGGATAAAAAAACTTAGGATGTTATGATAGTATGGGTAAAATAATTCATCATCCAAAACATATTCATAAAAAATCCCAATAAATTATTGGATTGTAACATAAAACCTTTACCAATTTGGTAACTTTTGAGTTATAAGCCCCATGAATGAAAGATCCTAATATGAATCTATATATATATATATGTAAATCCCATTATTTTTAAGTTTAAAATCATAGAAAATATTTTTTGTAATTATATACACTATAAAAAAATATTTAGAGAATATGGAAAGTCTCCCATGAAATAAATTTATATGAAAATCACTTACCACTTGGGAAACATTTTAATCTAAAGCCTTGTTTTATAATAACTTCAAAAGAAATGTTAAAAATCACTAGAGTGAGTATAATAATAATTTATAATGAAAAATAGTAATTATATGCACAACACAAAATAATTGAGTCGTTAGTATGGACTATATCTCCCAGAAATAAAAGAGGAACTATAAATCCATTATTTTAGGTCTCAAATTCCTTAAAAAACATTTGAAACTATTTTATAATATATAGAGGGTTCTATAAATATATTACTGAACCAAAAATATCTTTATTAAACTATATAGTATTTAGATATGACATTGAATTACACGTTTAAAAACATTTCCTTATAAAAAGCTCATTTTGGGTAACAACTACTTTGTTTTTCATGTATGTTTTAGTGTAAAATTTTGAGCCTTTTTATTGTTATTAAGTTACATTCATCCAAAAAATGTAAAATATTATATAAAAGTAATATATTTTCATTATTTCTTTTTTTTTATTAATGCATAAATTTTAGAAATAGAAAATTAATTAAACCACTCTTGGAGACCGTAGGTCGTACGTACGCATGATCCTTTATTCCATTTTCTAGAAGGAGGAATAGTGGATGTAAAATTATATATAAACCATATAGAGTAATTAATAATTCATATATATCATATATATTCATTAAATGTATCATTATTATCTTTCATGTAATGTGATTTTGAAAACGAAACCACATCACTTTGTGAGGTGGTAGTCCATCAAGCACATGTGCGACGTTATCATATTCCCATAGAATGGTAAATAACAATGAATAAGTGATATTATAATTAAATAATTATAATTACATTATTTATACCACACAAATAGATATATATATATATATATATAATTTCAATAAATAATTAATTTTTTTTGAGTGGTGGTGAAGGAAAACAAATTACATCAGTTCGTAAGTTGGTAGCCATTCTAACACATGATCCATGGTTTAATTTATCATTTGAGGGAAAAGGCGATGAATATTATCAACATATTATCATATTATTATATTTTATAGATTTTGTTTTAAATTAGTATTATTATGATCATAATGAATATTGTAACTGAGTAATTAAAAAGAAAGATTATAGTGAAGTCAATTACCTCTCCATAGAAAAACCTTCATAGAACCATTATTAAGGACCCTAGGGTATTGTTTTGGGATTAAAGGATGATATAGAATGTATATAATTATTTTTTGTAGAGAGTGTTTTATTTTTTGGTCATGAAAAATGGGTTTTTAGGATAAAATAAATTAGGGGAATAGGTAACTATTTATAGTTGAAGATGATATAAATTTTCTAAAAACCCAAAAATACTCAATAATAAAATGCCACTCTCCCAATATGTGCCAAAATAATTGATAAATAATGGTGTTTTGGGAATATATATTTTATCATGACCTAAAAAAATTAAACATTTTACTACTTATCCTTCAAATTTACTTAATTTTACCATTTTTTTTACCATTTTAAATTTTATATTTGTTTATTTACCTAGGTGATTTATCCATTAAGAAAAAAACAATATGAGAATTAATTAATATTATAAATCCAATTACTATAAATATTATATAAAATTTATCATATAAAAATCATATGATTGAGGAAAATTAATTTTCGCACAGGCACTTGTAACATGAAAACCCTTTTCTAACCATAATCACAATAATTAATTTTTATCATCATTGCTATTCATTATGAAGAAACATTATGATGAAATTATCATATAATAGTAAATATATTGATTCCAAATATGGAATACTTTTCAATATTTAAATCATATAATTAGAGGAATTTAAATTAAAATTATCAATTAAGACGTGATAAATAACAGTTTTCCAAAAAAAACATTGAAAAGTATTAAAAGTTTTTATATGAAAATTCATTGTGAAATTATATTAAATGATCAATATTGGATTATTTAAAATATTATCGAACAAATATTAATTTTATTTTAATATTTTAATAAATTGTTTTGTACATGATTTAAACAAAAATTTCATTTTTAATAAAAAATGATATATTTTACTAATCATTGGGAAATTAATATTCATAGAAAGTCTCAAAAATTCACACTCATTTGATTTTGAAAAATTGATTTAAAAAAATAAATTATTATTGGGAAATATATATTTTTTTAAACTATGAAAAATTGATTTTATTATTTGTGCACTAAAATTATCAAAAAACTTTGTTTTTGAGAAAATAATATTTTCAAAAATTATTAAGACATGACTAAAAATTAATTAATTTTTTTCTCAAAATGTTATTTATATATATTTATTATAATTATTTTTTAATATTTTGTTATTCATATTCATACTTCCAAGATTAATGACTAGATTATAATGATCCCATTTAAATAAAAATATTTATAGTATATTGTGGTTCGTTAAAACTCGGGGTCATGGGTAACACAACTTTGTTGAGAATTTAAATTTATTATAAAAAAATTTCATAAAATCGAAGGGTGTTACATTATACTCTCCTTAAAATTAATTTCTCCATATAATTTCATTTATCTAATTTAATAAATGTGGATACTAATATACCTCACCATATCATCAGGTTCCGTGGAGTTTTTTCAAGTTGGCGGTTTTTTTATAAAATAATGCGCATGTGTGTCATCTTGTTTCATAGAACATTCTATTTACGATAAAAATATCCAATAGTTATTTCTCATTATAAATATCATTACCAATTGGTATGAAATCAATTTTATTACATTTAAATGGACAGTTATATAGTTCCTAGGTGGACATACATGGAAAACATTATGAATAAGAGAGAGATTTAGTGGATGTGCTAGCAAATAATTAACCATCCCATTATGATTATGAATCTCAGAAGTTAAAATATATTGAGGGATACAATTTCCATTATTCATAAATCTAATAACCGTATTTAATGGAAAAAATCATAGGAGAAAATTTTCACCAACATCAAACTATATATCATGACAATGATTATAAACATATGTCTTGTTTTGACAATATGTGACCTTAATGGGTTGTAGAATGGATCTTGATTTATTTTCAATTTCCTTTTCTAGAATATATCCCAATAGATTTATTTATTTAACTTCATACCATATTGTTTATTTCATCTACTTATTTCTATATATGGCTTCATAAGGATACATATAAATGAACAATTGAATGCTATTGTTGTAAGAAAAATCAACTATAGAATGGGGTTGATCATAATAAACATTGAAATTTAGATAACCAGATCTTAGAATATCATCTAGAGTTTGGATATTTATCTAATATTTACCATCTATTTTTGGATTATACATAGTTATAAAACTAAAATTAGTATCAATAGATTTTAGAACACTTTGCGAGAATTTTAAGGCAATCTTCGGATACTGATCAGATACATTACAACATCATACTTCATGAAAACTTACCACTCCCATAATTTATTCCTTTGAAATACAATAAACAGAAAATTATTCTATAATATAAATTTATTGTACTTAATTTGTCTGTAAATTGAATATAACCCATATATAATAATTCCCATTGCATTTTTTGGGGAGTCTTACAACAAAATCCATGGTGATGTTTTACAACTTCCACTTTGGTATGTGTAATGGTTGTAATATCCCTATATAATATTTACACTCATACTTACCTTGAAGATATAAAAATAATATATATATATATAATAAAATATATCTATTCATGTTGTATGTCCTAAAATTATCTTTCACAGAGTCACGGGGTCGACCATATTCGCTTTTCATCCTTATGTTGCGGGTTAAATCCCTACAATCTTCCCCAATGTGACAGGTTGTCACTAGCCATGTTGGATATCTTTTTCCAAAAAAATATAAAAATAATTCAAATATCATTTAAAAATTAATGAAACCTACAATTAGTTCAACATAACATATAAGATAAATGATAAATGTTTACAAAACGAATAATATTTTGTAAAATAATTCATCCTCAAATTACATTTTCTGTAAAATTTACAAAAACAAATACGGTTATATTTCAATAAATGTCTCCCAAAATATCCATAAAAATGTTAAAATACCATAACATAAATCTTTTAGAGGGATTTATGAGAATTTCAAGTCATTATAATCATTAAACTCACAAACCCAAGATGGTTTTCATGCTTTGTGTGTTAATCATATATGGAGACAAAAATACTTCCAAAAGATACATCATGATTTATTTAAAAAAATATAATCATATATTATACTAAAACATTTGTAGTGGAAAGTTGAGTTCGTCCATGCACTGATAGAATGAAAAATGTTATTACATAATTAAATCATCCATGTATATGGACATAATAAATTCTCATAATCACACTATATTTATCTCAATGATGAATAATAATATTTTTACAGGGATTATTTTCACAAACACTAAAATGAAATTCCTAGCAGTAGAGTATAGGATAAGGGTCACATAATTATAATGAATCACACTAGATACAATGATTTCATAATCTTTACAATTTCAAATTTCCTATAATGTTTGTTGCAGATTATTTTCCTCATTAGAACTTATATTAGAAAATTTATTCACATAATTACTAAAATACTAGAATACGTAGGAATGAAGTGTGGGAGGTACATTTTTCTAATTTTTCTATCTATTCAAATTAATTTAATAACTTCTACCCATCACTTTTTTATTCATCCAGTCGATTAAATTTTTTTGCACAATTTAAATATATATTATTCTCCTTAAGAAATTATCATCCATGTTAACTTCCATACATTGATCATGAAGAAAACCTCATCTGCTTCCCCCCATGATTTTTAATATTTTTTTGAATTCCATATTTCTTTTCTTACAAACAACCATGATATTTATGGATATCAGTGATTTCCATTTTCTCCTTGACAACACATCAACCAATTTAATAATATTAACTAATGTATCTTATATCTAACACAAATCATATAATGTGTTTTAGGCCACCAAATAACCAATCAACCATAATTTTAGTTTGGATGATAATAAAAAAATCACCCCACACATGTCTTGTAAACTTTTCCTCATAAGTACTAATGAATTAATCATATATATTATTACCCCCAAGGAACTAAATCTCTATATTTGTATAATGAATATAAGGAAATTAATTAATGAAAAAATTCACTTAATATCCTCCCAATATATATAGACGATTTTATCATGTTCCCCAATGTTCATGATAATATCCACCATTGATCTACTTCTACATCCAAAGAATAAATAAAAAAATGATTTTTTAATTCTCCAAATAGTAAACAATGGAAAATATCTATTCAGTGGTACTAATACATTTCATAGAAACTAGTATATCAATATAACTGCTAATAAGAGGTGTGAGTTTCCATATGATAGACTCAACTAAACATTATTCCACATATTACTCATTTATAATTTTAGCATTATTCATAGTATTAGAATGTTTTGTTAGAATATCAATGATATTTTTCAATACATCACTAATAAAAATTGGTTTCAATTGTTTAAAACTATTTCATTTTCCATTGCATTCATAATTAGCATGTTTCCTTTGGGTATCAACCATTGACTAAAACGGAAAAATCATTGTGTGAGAAACAATTATCATAAATGGAATCCAAAAAATTAGAAAAGAAAAACATATTGTAGGATGTGTTAAATCAGTAAAATATATTTCCAATATATGACATATTTTTTCATCTTATTTCAATCATTTTATCCTATTCAAATAATTCATTATAGTTTATAATGTTTTTGTGAACTGCCAATTATTATATCCTGGGAGGTCAAATTTGTAATGCAACCATGCCCATTGATATACACCAGGCGATAATTGAGTCAATATCAATGTTCCCATTAGAATTTATTACTCCTTAGTATAACTATGTGTAATCAAAATCCACTTGTAGGATCTAGATATAGATATAATTTAATGGACATTCTTTTCCCTATACTTCATCAAATTTCCCAAACATTTTCCTACACATTTACAAATCCTTATAATTATCCATAGACATATCTTAAAGTATATCACTAAGGATTTCTCGTCTTAGTTTACAATAGTTAAATAATATATATATATATATATATATAATTGTAAAATCCTATGATTTTCTCACATAAATATTACATCATCTTTGATGAATAATCTATATATCTCAGAAATACAAATCTAAGGATCATAAAGGATTTGTGTGTGTAGAGAATATATACAAAATCTTATTATTACATGATCTTGATATTCTTAAATAACGATATTAACTTTTAGTAATCTTCACATGCATTCCCTACTAAAACCATTATTGATTACCAGGGGAAAAGAGACATATGAAAGGATACACATAGATTCTCAATATGGTTAAATAAGGAAGATTTCAATCGAAGATTATATGAAATCATAAGATAAGGACAAGGGTTTTAGATTATGAATATAACATTCAAAGTTCATATGAAATCAATAGTGGATGATAAAAATGATCCATTTCATATAACATTATCATTTCCAAAGACATGAACGATTAGAGTAAAAAATAATCATAAATAATTCATGAATCATAAATTCATTTCATATAATTATTTCACCACCATAAGTATAAATACTATATAATATTTTAAAAAATTAGATACCATAAAATCATAACTAATCATGGGATCATTACCTAGTTCCCATTTCATAATTGATATATCATCCCCACATGTTTCTCCTAGTATATCAAAAACATTACCATGTTTCCCATTGATGATAAATCACATCATCATTATTCTAATCATTATCTCCTAAAATATAAAATTATTCCATATTCATTTTATGGATATATAAGTCCCACATATCACATAAAACAAATTATACACATGTTTTTTTATTACATCACAACCAAATAATTAAATTAGAAACCATGAAATGAAATTGGGTTAATAATAATTTCATTCTAGCATAACCCATAGAAAAGAAATTGGTTTCATGAAAATTTCATCATTTAATCATAGAATAAGCAATGGAAAATTTAAGGTCATCATAGACATTTCCTCATAATATAACATGTGGGAAATAAAAGGTGTCATAAATATATTTTCAAAAAAGACATAAAACATCTAGATATGTGATAAATAAAGTATTATATTGTCACATCCCCGGTAGAGTTTATGTCACTTCATGTAATGTAATCATAAATGGAAAATGATTTTAAAATATCACTTGGAATATTCTTGGAAGAAAATACCCATCCCTCTTCCACATGATTTACAATAAAATCAAGAAATACACAAAATATTAATGAAAACAATTTCTTTCAAAATAATCCATGAAACTTTTAAATTATGCATGAATTCATTGAGTGTTCATGATGGCCAAAAATACCATTCATTCCATATAGGATAAAATAAATACTATTTTAACATTTTGGGGAAAAGAAAAAAGTTCCAAATTAATAAAACAACATGATGATTCTGATAAATAGATTTTATAAATGCTAAAACTTGATCAATATGAATTTAGGAAATAATTTGATATTATAAATATCATTCATTAAATCATTTTTCTAAAAAATTAAATAGGTTTAAAAGTATTTATAAATGAAGATATGAATAATGTCAATTTCCATAAAAAATCCTTTTAGATACAAGAATTAATAAATAGAGGAAAATTATAGGAAATCCTGTATTCTTATGAAATTTTAATTGGAGAATAAATTTCAATAAATTATTGATTTATAGATCACAATATTTCATCTTTATATTCTTATTCAAAAATAGTCTGAATAAAAAATGGGAATGTAACATAAAACCTTTACCACTACGGTTAATTTTGAAAAAAGTTCCATAAATGAAAAAAACACTATTGGATATGTATATCCAATAATTTTTATAATAAGAGTAATATATCACATTTATATGTAGTATATACACCAAAACAAATAAACTATTAGAGAATATAAAATGTACCACGAAAATAAAACAGTTGAAGAAATCCTTTATCACTTTGGAAAGATTTAAATTGTCAGCCCAATTATGGAAATACATTAAATGAAAAATATAATATACTGAAAATGAATATATTTATGATATAAAATTTCAATGGGTTATTATATTTATCAAAAAAAATAAATGAATGGTGACTATGGAAATTGTCTCACAATAAATAAACAACCTAGAAATATATTACATTACATCTCAACATCGTTCATACATATTATAATTTATTGTTTAATAATTATAGGATTATAATAAATATATTATAGATATATAATTATATGTATTGTAATTATTAACTTATTTCTTCTCATTTCCAATTAATTAACAAGTCATTGTTAGAATCGCGTTTTTGTAACAACTGGTCTATTTGTCATGAATATTTTGGTTTTGTATTTTCATTCATTTTGTTTTTATCATGGTTATAAAATATAATTAATATTAAATATGATATAAAAATATCTTATATTAATTATATATGTATTTATAATAATCCCTTAAACATATAAATATAAAATGAATGAAAACATTAATGGAGAAAGTTGGTCATACGTACACATCAATGTTGTTTCCATATTCATAGTAGATGGAATGAATGAATGAGAAGTAATAAATTATCATTATAACTCATTATTATGTCATATATAGAAAATATATTATATAAATGTATCCTCATACCTTCTAGGTAATGTTTATGGGAAACAATAATCACATCATTTCATGGGGCAACAATCCACTTTACACACGAGAGACGTTACCGTATTCTCAGTTGATTGAAAATAATAAGGTATGTGTGAAATAATATTTCTTGAAGGATAATTATTCTATTATTATCATATTTATAATTTAAAATCAAAATTATAACCTTTCATGAGAAGAAGTGATGGAATGAAAATTACATCGATTCGCTAGGAGGTATCCGGTTATACACACGATCAATGATTTCGTTTCCCTTTATATTGAAGAGGAGATGTATATTTGTTATGAAATCAACATAATAAAATATATTTATATATTATATAATGGTTTTAATGTTTTTAAATTATTAGAATATGAATTATGGTGATAATAAAATAATTTTAAAGAAAATGATTTGTTAATATAATAATATTCTCATAGAAAAACCTCCTTTGGATATATTCTTAAGGACCCTAGTGTAGGTGTTTTGGGAATAAAAATAGTTCAATAATTATAATAAGGATTTTGGAAAGTTATTTTGGAATGATTTTTTTCTATCATAATGTATTCGTATATGTATGTTAGTCGGAGTGGAATCTCAATAGGGGGTGAATTGAGTTCCTACATAAAATTTCTATTATAAAAATTATATTAATGATCCCCTAAACATTGAAATGGCCTAGTTAATTAAGGAATTTGATATATATAAGTATAATTGGTCAACAGGTTTCTGAAAAGGTGATTATTCCTCATTTAAATTAGTGTACAACACTTCTTCACCTTTTGCAACAATTTTACTAAATTAAACACATACACACACTCACCAAAAATAATTATCAAATTGAATGAAAAATAGTTTTATGATTTAGAAATTATAATAAGTGGAAAAATATATAAAATAGAATAAAACAAAAAAAAATACGGAGCATAGTGGAGTTAAACAATAGGTTCAGTCTCAAGTCGAGACTTAATCCTCTCCATATAGTGATCACCTACCATGAAGTAGTTTATATTAATAATAAAATTGATACACAACATGTATGGATCTTCTCAATAGTTTTTACAAACTATCCTCGGTTCACACCATCTACCACAATTCTTCGTGAAAAGTGAAAACAATACAGACCACACACAGTCTCTTCCACAGTTATAAGTGGGTAACAAGATGTATGTGAAGTTTGAAGTGAGGATATTCAGTATCCTCCATTTTAAGCATTGGAGGCAATGTGTAATAGACAGACACACACATCTTATAGATGTAAAATTCAGAAAACAATATATCTAGGATTATATGTTTGAGTTTAGAAAGCAATATTTTTTTCATTTCAACTCTTGACTCCTTAGAGTGAATAATTTAAAGATTGCGTCTTTCTTTTGAAGTTGTCTCCAAACTAGTGGCGCAACTCCAGGTTTTAGCTTTCATGAATTGATTTTTCTACCTCTTGTGTTAATAGAGAGTTGATGAGATACATAAGGAAGCCTCGAAATTGTTCTCCCAAAATAATCTTCTTGATGTTCTTGGGTTCACAGTGAAAGTGCTCGAATGGTTATTCCTTGTTCTCTAGTAAGTTCATTCTCTTGCATTCCTATTTCTTAAATTCTAGACTTGCACTTCTCAATCCTCACTATATTTTCTTCCTTGGTCTTCTCTTTTATATTTGACACCCAAAAATAGGAATAATGACATCATGTGTGATCTTTCTCGTACCTCGTACTGTCCCTAGATACATTCTATTGATATGTCTACAATCAGCATTAATTAATGTTAGAAGCATTTAATTTATCAAATATGACCATTAGAATAATACTAAGAATTTGACAAAGTATTTAGTATAAGAGTATTCTAGACTATTAATGGTATCCTTCACAATGGTATACTTCAAAAATAAGTGCACATTGACTGCATTCATCGGTAACCTTTCCAATTGTAACATTTCATCGATAACTCTCCATCGGTAACCCTTCATTGGTAACCTTCCATCGATAAATCTCCATCGCTAGCCATCCATTATAAACCTTCCAACGATAACTCTCCATCGGTAACCTTCCTTTGGTAATCTTGTAGCAGTGACGTTGCACCGGTGTCCTTTTCATCGGTGACATTGCAATGGTGACCTTTGCATCAGTGACCTTGCAATGGTGACATTTGCATCGGTGACATCACAATGGTGATCTTGAAACTGTGACCTTGCAATGGTGACATTGCAAAAATGATCTTTTCATCAGTGACCTTTCAATATTGTCCTTTCAACATTGACCTTGCATCAGTGACCTTGAAACAATAACATTTGCATCAATGACCTTTCACTTAAGAGAAATTTGGCGATGTGAGCTTAAATAAGAGAATGGTGAGATTAAAAGTAAATAGTTATTACATTGATATAAACATGATTTTATCAGAAATGATTATCCTGTAAGAGAAAAAAGATGCTTTACATAAATGAAAAATGATTTGGGATTATAAAAATAGGTGATTCTAACAATATCCCCCTTTTTGATAATCACAAATTATATAATTATTTTCTAAATTAGTGTTAAACACATATTCTAATATCTTTAGAGGTGTGTATTCATAAAATTGAACCAAATTTATTAGGGAAAAGTATATGGAATATATATGAAAACATTATAGTTAACATAAATATGCCTCCCCCTTTGAGTAAATTGAGATTCAAGCATAAATATGTCTCCCCCTTTTTGATTTAAAAATGACTGGAGGACAAAAAGAAACAAAAAAGGATTTTCCTGTAATGAAGCAAGTGCATAATATACAAACCTATTAGAAAGATCCCTATAAAATAATAAATACCACATTCAATCCACATCAGAGATGCCCAAGGGATGTTCTTCTTTGGGAGTTGTGGAGGAAGGTTCTGAAGATGGTGGGATTGGTCGAGGGATGACAATCAGTAGGGTTGGAGGAGCTGCAATAGAAGAATCAGTAGACCTGTAGTGCGTATATATCTAAGGAATCATAGGGGTCATACTTCTGATTTCCTATGCAGGGGTCATCATTGGTGCAGAAATGGTAGATCCAGGAGCAACCGATTTTTGAGGGCAAGGCTTGAGGAACAATGATGAGAGTGTAGTCCACATGGAGGAATGGTAATGATTTTTGAAATTCATAATAATACTTCCTCCTCTCACTATGGCTGAGATAAAAACATCATTATTCTCCATGAATTTCTCCAAGGAAGGAGTCAAATCTCTGAGCCAACTTACTCGATCCTTAAACACTTGAGTAACAGGTGTAATCCTCATGTTTTCCAGCATCTACTTGAAGTGACCATCCATCTGACACTTAGTATATACCCTTTTGTAGTAGAAATCAAATTGCTCTTTGATGGAGTCCTGATGATGAGAAGCATCCATTAAATAATTTCCCACAAGATTATGAATTTCTCTAGTAGTGAAAATAACCTGAGTCATAGACTGATGATATGTGGTACTATTACTAGAGACTAGAGATCTTCTCAACATCATCTCTAAAAACCGACCTAAAGGCTTCTAGATTAACAGGATGTGAGGATGAAGATGAAGCAGATACACATAGAGGTGACATAGTGGGAGCCACAGTCAACTTAAAATATTTATTAAACCCACTAATCTGCCTCTTCAGATCATCATCTTGGCCACTCACATGTGTCTCCATGGAATTCTTAAGGTCCTCAAACACAATGACCATTTGTTGAACCCCACTTTTAACATATCCGAGATCTTTGTCCACCTGAATCATTGAAACCATGTAGAAGTATAATCTATAAATAGACTGCTTTATAGATTCCATATAATTTTTTAATGATTAGATATAATTCTAACAGTCCTTTACCTCCTCTAGCTGGATAGAGTGAGTGTAAGAAACTAGCCTTTCCACTATAGAAGTGACAAATTCTTGATTGTGAGTCATAACCCTCTATTACACAACAAATATCTCATCAAAGTGTCTCTTCAGACTGGATTTCATTGATTCCAAATTATCCTTCTTCACATAGTCATGATGGAAAATAACCACAGGAAGCACAATATTAATTTCTAAAATAGTAAGAATTGGAGGACTTCTGATAGGATGATCATCATCAGAGTCTCTATATTCTAAGCCTAAGAAAAAAATCCACGGTCTTCTAACCCATCCCCAATTCCATGATCTACAACAACTGATCCTATGGAAATAGGTTCCTCCTGCTCACTTAGAGCATTCTCCTGACCAACCACAATCAGCTCTGCCATACATCCTTGAGAAACTGCTTCAACAGAAGGGTCCACTGCCACTTCCTCCACGAAATCTTCAACAACTTCTAAAACAATTCCAACTTCAAATGAATCAACAACCTCTTCATATACAATTTCAACAATTTTTTTATTCCCTATCAAGGGACTAGGACTAAAACATTCCCCTTCATTTGTATTAGAAACTTTCTCAAAGTTATCATGACTAGATTTAGTTTCCCAATACTTTTATGAGGTCTCTCTAGTGTCTCATAAGACATTTTCCCCTTCTTCTTCTTCACCTGTCTCTTCATCATCATTGTCCCTTAGGAAGTTCTACCTTCTAGGAAATATCTTTTGTGGAATAGGCTCAACAAAGGATAAAATATTAGCACAAGGATTGGAGGGAAGGTCTGGATCACTCCTGTCATCTATAGGAGAATCCTCTCTTTCTGGCACAACAGTAGATTTTACTTATTCATCTGAATATGTAGGCTCTACTTTACTGGGCATTAGACCAGGATCTCTTTTATCCTTGGGCCAAGTAGGATGAGTGACAGGGTTGAGTACCTCATATAGATTAGCCTCATCATTTACCCATGTTCTTTGACAGGGGTTCCAATTTATCTTTATCAGCTTGCAAATTACCTTTATAATGTAGACATTGTCCCTTTCTACAACTATTTCATCCTTATCTTTAGAAACTCCTTTCACCTTCAACATCATGGATATAAATCTAGAATTAAATAAGGTATTGGATTTGGAAATGTTATTTTCCATATCCTTTAATTAAATCATCATAAGCGTACACAAGTTTATCTTATTTCTATGCTTCAATAGATATAATAGAAATAAATTCTAAAATTCCAATTTAGAAAAGTCCCCTATCCTAGGACTCAAGACATGTTGGAAAAACATAAATAGTAGCTTTTCTTCTCCTTCCATCACATCATCAATGACTTTCCCAGGGATTCCACTCCCTTTCAGTTCGGCAAAGGCCTCTTTATAATAGAAGAACTCAGTAGTGGGAGGCACCACTCACGAGTAGTAATAATAAATCCCTTCATGTGGTACTCTCAGACTCTTAGCCCATTAAACAGAGGATAAACTCATACTCAATCTATTCACCCTTGAAGACATTCTGTTCTCATCCTCAGTTTGTTCGAATTTCAATAACTCATAAAACTCATTCACTTTATTCATGTAGTAGGGTCTATAGTTTTTTATAATGCATTCAAACTAGCCTTGATATTCAAGTTCCTTTAGCACTAAATATTTTCTAATCAGCAATGATACGAAACTGTGCTCTTGTTCAACTATGACTTCCATCTTTGACAGATGAGGGTTGATTAGCTTTGCCACTGCCTTTCTTCCACTACTCGACTCAACTCAAGGTCACTTTGGATTTAGTACATCCTCCTCAACACTAACCAAAGGCCTCTTCACTCTTTCCAAGTGATATGAAGTGGTTTGAGGGTTTCAGAAGAGGGTTAGGTTCTGAATTTAGGGAGAATGATATTCAAGAGAGAGTTTTAGGTGGATCAAAATGTGGTATGTACTTTTATTTTATCAGTTAGGGACCGAAAAAAAAATCAGATAAAATAAATAAGTAACGCAGAAAACGTTTCAGATTCCAGCAGAGAAAACACTAAGTCCTGGAAACACTGACTATAGGTAAGGTTACAACAGTGAGGTTTTAATGGTGAGGTCCTAATGGTGAGGTATCTAATAGTGACGTCCAATAGTGAGGTTCTCAACCACGAGGTTTCTAACGGTGAGGTCTAACGGTGAGGTTCCTGATGGGGAGGTTGCTAACTGTGAGGTTTCTAACGGTGAGGTATCTAACCCTTTAACAGTTTATCATACCTAACTCATGTTTGATATAATTTAACCTCTCATAATTCAAAGGCTTTGTGAATATATTATCCAATTGGTGTTCAATACCAATGAATTAAAGAGTGATATCACCTCTTTGATAATGATGTCTCAAGAAGTGATGTCTGACATCAATGTGCTTTTTCATAGCATGATATACTATATTTTTAGAGATTTTAATAGCACTTGTATTATCACACTTTATAGAGACATGTTTTAATTGACATCTATAGTATAGTAAAGTGTGTTTCATCCACAGAATTCGAGCAAAACAACTCCCAATACCTTTATATTCATCTTCTGCAGTAGATAATGCAACAAAATCATGTTTCTTAATACACCATGATACTAGTGACTTTCTTAAAATGTGACACATTCTAGAGGTGCTCTTTTATCTAACTTGAAACCAGAAATATCAGCATCCAAATAACTTATTAAATCAAATGATAGTCCTCTTGGGTAAAAAAGTCCTAAGTTTATAGTATACATGAGATATTTAGAAATCCTTTTAACAGTAGTTAAATAAGACTCTTTAGGATTGGATTGAAAGTGAGAACACATGCACACAATGATCATAATATTAGGTCTGATAGCAGTAAGATAGAGTAGACTTCCAATCATACATCTGTAATTGGTTTGATCAACTGGTTTACCAATTTCATTAGCATTCAACTTACTAGTGATATCTATAGGTGTATCACTACATTTACTGCAGTCAAAAAAAAGTTTCAAAAGATTCTTGGTATATTTACTATGATTTAAAACAATACCATTTTTATTTTGAAAAATTGGAAATCCAAGAAAAAATTATGTTCCCCCATTAAACTCATTTCAAATTCTTCTTGCATCATTTTTGAAAAATTAGTACATAAAGAATTTTTAGTGGATCCCAAAATAATGTCATCTACATAAATATGTACAATTAAAACATCTTTGGAAATACTTTAAAAAAGATTAGGATCCGCTATTCCTTTAGTAAAGCCTTTTGATACATGAAAAAAATTGTATGTCATACCAAGCTCTTGGAGCTTGTTTCAGACCATATAGGTATTTTTAATGTTTGAAGACATGATTTGAAAAATGGGGATTTATAATACCCGGGGGTTGTTCAACAAATAAATCCTCAACTTTGTACCCATTTAAAAATTCTCTTTTGATATCCATTAGATAATTTTTTAAATTCAGATGAGTTGCATAATAAATTATTATCCTAATGGATTCTAGTCTAGCTACTAGTGAAAAATTTTCCTCATAGTCTATTCCTTCTTCTAGACAATATCCTAGTGTAACTAGTATAGCATTGTTTCTAACTATGTTTCTAGATTCATCAAATTTATTTCTAAACACCCATTTAGTCTCAATTGTCATTGTGTCTTTAGGTATTTATACTAATTACCAGACTTTGTTTCTTTCATACTAATTTAATTCTTCTTGCATAGCATCACCCATAATTTTTTTAAAGGTTGGGGCCGAAGCCTCATTTTTTATTAAAGAAAAGTAAAGACCTCTTTAACTGGGTAGAGCGTGACCCATTACGTAGCCCGAAGGGCCAGTGGGTAATTAACCCATTTCATTTCACATAGTCTCATTTTTTTGTCCAAAAGCCCATTCGGTGAATAGTACAGCTACAATACTCGTGATGCTATAGTACTGCACAGTACCCGCCACTGCTACAGTACTGCACAGATTCTGGAGAATTTCCAAAACTTGTTGTTTTCACTAAGGGATAACTGTCTTTATCATTAAGTTCTAGAAATGAAATATCATCCTCAAGGAGTTAAATAGATGTTTTGGGTTCATAATGATTAGTCTCATCAAATTTGACATGAACTAATTCTTCCACACATTTGGATCTCTTATTAAATATTCAAAAAGTTTTACTAGTTATTGAGTAACCTAGGAAAATTCCTTCATTACTTCTGGTAGA
Source organism: Viscum album (assembly GCA_963277665.1). Classification (NCBI taxonomy): domain Eukaryota; kingdom Viridiplantae; phylum Streptophyta; class Magnoliopsida; order Santalales; family Viscaceae; genus Viscum; species Viscum album. Next base: position 489,218,207 of record OY728145.1, read on the forward strand.
AAAATTGTCATGATTTTTCTTAATGTTCAGGATGAGGTCTTTGCAACCAAAAACTCAAAAGTAAATAACCTTAGGATTCATATTATTCTAGAGCTCATAAGGGGTATTCATACAAACAGTTCTAATTAAGACTTGATTGATAATGTAACAAGCTGTATTAACAGCTTCAGCCCAAAAATAGATATGTAGATTATACTTATTTAGCATAGTCCGAGAAATATCTTGATGAGTTATATTTATTATTTCTACAAATCCATATTGTTGATGTGTTCTAGGAGAAGAGAAATTGTCTGTATAGCCATTTTTGAGTAAAAAGATTCAAATTCTAGATTTTCAAACTCACGACCATGATCACTTTTCAAGGTCTTAATACTTAAGGCCACTAAGATTTTATACCAAATTGTAATATTTAATGAAGTAAGGACATTCTTTAATTTTGTGAGGTAGAAAGTATACCCAAGTATATCTAGAAACATCATCTATAAGAACATAAACATAGTGCTTCCCATATAAAATTCAAACTCTTGATGGTCCAAACAAATCCATGTGAACCAACTCCGGAGGTTGAGAAGTTGAAACTCTTTTCTTTGGTTTGAAAGAAACATTGTGTTGTTTTCCCTTTTGACAGGGATTAAAAACTTTTTTAAGTGGTAATTCCAATTTAGGTAAGTCTCTTACAAAACCTTTACTAGTTAGTTTCGTAAGTGAGTGTACATTACAGAGTTATAATCTTCTGTTCCATAACCAGGATTCCTTATTAATAGCATTTAAACAAGAAACATTTTTCTTAGATAAAGAATTTTAATCAACATAATATACAGTTTCATTTCTGAGAACAGTTAATATTAAATCATTTTTAGAATTAAAAACATTTCAGGCATCATTTTCAAATTTAACATTAAAATCATCCTCACATAACTGAGATATACTTAGTAAATTTTACTTTAACCCCTCAATAAAAAGTAATTTTGAAATTAATATAGTAATAGGATTACCAATTTGGTCTAAGCTGACGATCTTCCCTTTTATATTGTCCCCAAATGTAACATGTCCACCATCAACTTTAATTAGGTTCTTGAACCATGAGTAGTATCCAGTAATGTGTCTTGAATATATACTATCCAAGACCTATAGAGTTTTACAAGAGCTCTTTAAACAGTTTTATTTCAGAATATATTAAAGGTAGGATAACTTTGGTACCAAGATTTTCTTGGGTCCAGAGAGGTTAGCAAGTTAAGCTTTGAGAACCCATACTTGTCTCACAGGTTTCCTATAATCAATAGATATGTTTTAAGACGTGAACACTTTTTTTGGCCCTTTAGAAAATTGATTTTCAAAACATTGTCTAGAATTTGAACTAGCAGTGAACTGTCCAGATTTTGGAACAAATTTAGTTTTAATAATCCTTCTCTTTCTTGGTTGATATCCTATACTAGTTGTGTATTTTAGAGCAATTTTATTTTCTAGCAACTGATTCAAGGTATCTCTACTAGTAGAAATCTTCTCAATATCACTTTTTAATTTCCCATTGGATTATTTAAGTTCTGTATTTTCTTTTAACAGCTAAGCACATTTTTCATTTTCAATATCGAGATCAGGCTTATAATTTCCATTTAAAGTGTGTTGAATTTTAAATAATTTATATTTATCCCTGAGTTCATTAAAGGTGTCCTAAAGCATTACATAGTATTATAATAGGTCATCTGTAGTCATATTTTCATCATTGTTTGATTCACATTCATTCCCAGAATAGTATGCATTATGTACAGGAGAATATGATGTTACCTCGGATGTTTCTGTCATGAAACATAGGTTTGAAGGTTTTTTAATTTCAGTATCAGAAGTTTCAGATCCACTTGAGCTATCTTATAAGGCACTCCAAGTAGCTTTCATAACCATTTTATATCCCTTTCCCTGGTCTTCATACTTATTATTAAATTTTATATTAGCTCGATCATATTCCACAATACCTTTTCAGTTACACTCATAACAGACTATCCCATTTGTGTTATCATTCCATTTTATGCCATTTTTCCATTGTTCTTTATTATCATATATTCCATTATAGATTTACTTTCTAAATAACTTTTTATTATGGTAGAAATTCATTAATATCCTAGAATGATGATCCATCTCATGATCACTGCCAGAATTTGAGTCTTAAGTGGTGGAAGTGTCTATAAGATCATGGTATTTTTCTTTATCTTTGTTTTTTGAATTAGCAGTCTTGAATGCTAGAAATTTCATTCTTGGTTATTCATATTCTTATTGATTTAAATTAATCTCTTATTTATACATCATAAGCTTTCCAATTAGTTACTTCACCTGTAGTGTGCCTATATCACAAGATTCTCATATAGAAACAGAAGTTGTTTTCCATCTGTCAGGTAGGCATCAAATCAATCTCATAATATGATCCTTTCTGTCCACTGGTTTCCAAAGCGGAATCATGGTATTCACTATTTCATTGAACCTGAGATACATTTCAGAGATAGGTTCATCAGGCTTCATTTTAAAATTATCATATTTAATTGTATAGGTATTTAATCTCATTTCATTAACATTGGTTGTTCCCTCATGATAAACAGCTAATGTATCCCAAATTTCATATGCAGTTTTACATGAAGATATTCGACTGAATTATTTACCATCTAGAGAATAGTAAAAAGAATTCATTGCTTTATAATTATTATTATATGTTTCTTTAGTCAATTGAGACCACGTGTCCCTAGAAGTAGCAGACAATACATGTTGTTCTTCAATTGTGTCCTTGAGTTCATGTCCCATACTCTCTAGATACATTTTCATTTTTAATTTCCACTGATCAAAGTTATTACCATTAAAGAAAGGTGTCCTATTTGTTGTAACACCCTCAACTATGTTATACATTTTCAATTATAATTGTAAATAACTGAAAATTTAGACATTATATAAATGTTAAGATCTTTAAGATAAAACTAAAATCACAGTTAATGAATTTTATGAATTAAAAAAAATTCAGGTAGTATTAATAAAAACAAAACTAAATCCATCTGATACAAAATGTTGGTCAAAGTGGAATCTCCAGAGGGGTGTGAATTTAGATCCTACAGTTTTGTCAAAAACATTATATTAAAGATCCCCCAAACTTTGAAAAGACCAAGTTAATAAAGTATGTAGAGATATAGATGTCTAATTGGTCAACATGTTTCCCAAAAGGTTATTATTACTCAGTTTATTAGTGTAAAAAACTTCTTTAACTTTTGAAACAAGTTTACTAAATTAAACACATATACACACTCACCACAACTAACTATCAATGTGAATTCAAAATATTTTTATGATTTAGAAATTATAAGGAAAGAAAAATAGATAAAACACAGTATAGATAAAAATACAGAGCATAGTGGATTTAAACAAGTGGTTTAGTCTCAAGACAATACTTAATCCTCTCCACTTGGTGATTGCCTAAGACCAAGCAGTTTATATTAACAATAAACTTGATACACATCCTGTATCGGGCTTCTCAATAGTTTTTTAAAATGGTCATGGGTTCTCACCTTCTGCCACAGTTCTTTTTGAAATAAAAAACAATACATACCACACATGGTCTCTTCCATAATTATACATAGGAACAAATATGTAATTGAAGTTTTATGCAAGGATATTCAGTATCCTCCAGTTCAAGCACAGGAGACAGTGTGTAACAGACAGAAACACACTTCTCAAAAATGTAACATGAAAAAACACAATAGAGCTAATATTATAAGTTTGAGTTTAGAAAGCACTATTTTTTTTAGTTCAGCTCTTGACTCCTTGGAGTGACGAATTTGTAGTTCGAGAAATTCACTGGAAGTTGTCTCCAAAATAGACTATCACAACTCCATGTTCTAGATTTCAGGAATTGACTATTCTGCTTCTTGTGTTTATCAGGAGTTGATGAGAAACAGAAGCCAACATTAAAATTGTTCTCTCGAAAAAATCAGCTTGAAGTTCTTGGGTTCACTATGAAAGTTCTTGAATGGTTCTTCCTTGTTCTTGAGTATTTTTTTTCTCATGCAGTCCTCTTTCTTTTCTTCTGGAATTGAGCTTCTCATTCCTCACTATATTTTCTTCCTTGGTCTTCTCTTTTATATTTGAGGTCCTACAATAGGAATAAGTACATCTTGTGCGATCTTTCCCATTCCTCATACTGTCCCCAGATACTATCTCTTGATATGCCTACAATTAGCATTAATTAATTTCAGAAGAATTCAATTTATCAAATATGACTATTAGAATAATCTTAATAATTTGAAAAAGTATTGAGTAGAAGAGTACGTTAGACTGGTAACAGTAGCCTTCACAAAGGCAGGCTTCAACGGTAAGTGTAGATTATCTGCATTCATTAGTAACATTTCCAATGGAAACCTTCCATCGATAACTCTCCATTAGTAACCTTCCATTGGTAACCTTCCTTCAATAAATCTCCACCAGTAACCATCCATTGGTAAACATCCATTGATAACTCTTCATCAATAACCTTATATTTTTAACCTTCTAATAATAACTCTCTATCGGTATCCTTCTATTTTTAACCTTTCAGCGGTGGCCTCGCAATGGTGACCTTGAAACTGTGACCTTTTCATCAGTGACCTTTCAACAGTGACCTTTACATCAGTGAACTTGCAATAGTGACCTTGAAACGATGAACTTGAATTGGTGACCATTCAAGGATGACCTTTGCATCAGTGACCATGACCTTAAGAAAATATTCACACTTTGAGCTTAAATAAGAGAACCGTGAGATTAAAAGTAAATAGATATTACATTAATATAAACATGATTTTCTCATAAATGATTATCCTCTAAGATAAAGAAGATTCTTTACATAAATGAAACATGATTTCGGATTATCAAAACAGGTGAGTCCAACAGTGTTAATAAGTGAGTAGAGGAGGATTCATTTTATGATTGAGGTGGAGTGATTATTTTCTAAATACCCAAATCTATTCAATAATGGGATGTCAGTATCACCCCATGTGTCTAAAAAATATATAAATAAAATATTAGAGGGAATATATGATATATAAACACCTCAAAAAATACATTTTAAACATGTTATTCTTTATCCAAAATATTTAATAGATTTTACCATATTAGTTGTTACCACATTTACTATTAATTTTATTTATTACCTAAGTTATTTATCCAATTAACCTAAAAATAAAATTATCATTATTAGATAATATGGATCTAATTATTCTAAATATTAATAGTAATTTATCAAATAAATATCCTATGTATGAGGAAAATTAATTTTAACATAGTAAGACAAAACACATAAAACACAGTTTTGACCTTAGGCATAATAATTAATATTTATTTTCATTATTATTAATTATGAACAAAATAAAATCAAACATATAATATAATAATAGTTATTATCATTCCAAATATTGAATCCATTTATAAAAATTCAATTCATAGATATGAAAATATTTGGATTAAAATTAAACATGTAGACATGGTGAAAAACTGATTTCTAAAGAAAACAAATTCAAAAGTATAAAATATTATTTAGAATGTTAAATACAAAAAAAAAATTACTTCGCCAATTTTTCTAATAAATATATTTTTAACTAGTTTTTCTTTTCAAACCATATTAAAATAAAAGTGAGTTATTAAATTAATTAAATGAAAATGTTGTTATTATTAAAAATTGGTATTTTATTACAATTTATCAAAAAATATATATATTAATAAAATTACCAAAAAGTAACCATAGGATCTAATTAGATATTTGATTTTAAAAATTTAACTTATTTTAAAAAATACATTTTCTAAATATGAAATAAATATAATTATTATTTGTTCATTACAAACAACAAATTTTTTATGAGAAAATAGTATCATAAAAACATATTAAAAAATTACTAAAAATTAATTGCCTATTAATAAATATTTTTCAATATATAAAAAATTATAATGAATTGAAAAAATAATACAATTATTACCAAATGAATTTAACATATTGGTTACAATGGTCATGTTTAAATTATAATAAAATTATTACATTTCTGTTCATTAAATTTTTTTGTTGACTGTAACTCAAGATATTAATAAATCAAGATTTTCGTGAAAACATATTTTAAAAAACTCAAAGTGTTACATATATCATAAGATGAAATTTTATCAATTTCATATATGATATTCATTTGTTTCATTGATCATGTAGGTGGTTAGACCAAGAAAAACTTTGCCATACCATAATTAATAGATGATTTATATTATAAAATAAATTTTCTATTAATAACATTAATAGAGAACAATAATTATAATATATAACATCCCAACCCCAGATACCACTAAATAAATAACCAGAATGATCACCACATGAACATAAGAGCATCTCCCCATACGCCAGAGGCTGTCGACTCGAAACAATGTTGTAATGGTAGTTCAGTGGGGAGAATATACCCTATTACTTAGATGTAAACATCAGTAATAGATAGTAATAACTAAGAAACTAGATATTAAATATTAAGAAATGATAAAATTGTTGAAGACATATATAATATCAAATGAAAATAGAATAAGGCCAATACTAGTTTATATAAAGTATTCTTAATAAATAAAGTTACATCAGCTAAAACATTAATCATTAAAAAATATTTATAATTTATTACAATATAGGACACAAGTAAGAAAGGAAATAAAAATCCCAATGGAGATCCCCACTAGAATCTTGGGATCTAGATCAGTCATGTTCTTCAAACTGCTCGGGTGCAATAAAATCAAAACATGTGCAATGGTCAATAGCACTGTAAAAAAGTAGGTTAACTCGGGTACCAATATTACATGAGTAGGGTGTGAGATATAAATCATATTAGAACAACACCGATAGTGTAATTACTAGTCCAATTTATTCTATGTAAATCTAGCTGGGTGAAATCAAATATATAAAAAGTAAGGAAGTACTCAAAAGTGAACATCTATTAATGTCTAGGTACCCACTTTTACCCAAAAATGATTAATAAATTTCATTTCATTGAGAAGTGTTTGATTTAATAATCAGGTTGATTTAATTATACCATGTCCAATTGAGGTTAAACTCGTTAATTAAATAATTTTTGGGAAACGACGTATATCCCATCATCCCCTGTAAAAATATAATCAATGATGCCAACCAGGCCATACATAAACCATAATCAAAACTGAATCCAGGAGTGTTCTTTTTCTTGGTAGATGTGTCATATGAATAATTTCATTAATTAATGAATTTAGAACCAGATACCATACATGGTATTCCTATTTTGGAATCTATGTATCCCCTAGGTATAATATGAACCAACACCCAATAAGCCCAGCCTTGGTAATCCTCTTAGGAACCCGATGTCGCAATTGGGTTTGTATAATGTATCAACCACCAGAGTTCGTCCTTGGGAGTACCCTATGGGAGACCAAGTGTCACTCATATAATAATAATGAATGTGGTTTGATCCCATCCTTAGTATCCTATATGGGATCCAATTATCAGTCATCATATAAGAGTTAAAATCCCCTATTACTTCATCATTGGAATTCAAATATGAATCCATGTATCACTCGACTTATAAGTCAACCTCTAGTGTCAATACATGAAATCCTTCAACAGGATCAATGCATCACCACTGAAATAAACATGGTTCATGTAAATTAATACCTTCCATTGAAATAAATTAGTTTTTATCCATTCCTATTATAAAATTTATTATATTAATTTAACAAATTGAAGAATTCAAAGAGTTCCCCTCAACTCTCTTATAAAGAGCATCCATTCTTATATATACATTAATCATCAATACATATTGGGTTCATACAAGAATTGGAAAATTACCTTTCTTTAATCTGTCCCCACATTATAGATGCCTTATTTTACATATAACACAATCCTTATTGGTTTTAAGGTGTTAATTAAAGGACATCATCCAAAGAGAAGGTATAATGTTTATTTAAGTGTTTCTATTTTATTTCTTCTTTCACATACTTAAAATTTTCTTACACCAGGAATAAATAATATCTCCATTATCCTAAATATAATTTTATGTTATTATTTTAACATCATCAATTAAATACATCTCCACATACATCAAATGTGAAAATAATTAGATATTAATTCGTATGTGTGAATTATCACCTCTATAGACCCAAATAAATTGTTTTATATTACTGTATCTAAATAATATGTATAATGATGTAATTAATGTTTATATATTATTTTCATAGAATATTTATCCTCATAAGATAATAATATATCAATTGTTTTCTTTCATTCCATGCACATTAAAATTATAGTATCATTCGTGTGTACGTGTGAACTATCACCTCTACGAAGTGATGTGCTTCAATTTTAATCACCACATTGCATAGATGAAATAAATAAATATATATATATATTATTAATATAATATTTATGATATTTTTATAATTATTAATAGATAAAATAATACTTACATTCTTACCATAATAATCATTGAAAAATGGAAACGCTACTCATGCGTACGTATGACCTACCATCTCCATTTTTAAAGCATTGCTCATTTTACAAAACCGTACATATATGTTTTAATTTAAAAGTATAATTAATGTAAAAAATTTAGTATTATGTCATGAATATTATTTTTTATATTATTCACTAATTATATCATTGACTGTAATTGACTTATAGAATTCATTTTGGACTCATGTACAGAATATCATGAAAAAATCTGATGTGAAATTAAATAATAAAGACATAGTTATAACATGGTAATAAGTGATATAAAATTAATAATAAAGTTGAAAATATTTTTTTCAATAAATTTAAAATTAGCATAATATTATTATTTCGGAATATAGTGAAGGTACTTGATGATTAGACTCATGGTATGGGGATCTTTAACTAAACTATCATTTTAAATGTTTTAGGGATTCATTCTTATAATTATTTCTCATTTATGCCCATTCATAAAAAATTGTTTTAGTGACTAATTTATAAGGAAATTAAAATTTTTAGATATTAATTTTTTTATTTCATCAAAATGTTTCAAAGTGTTATGGGAATTATTTATTCAAAAAACACTTTTCTATTTTGTAGACCGGCTTTTAGAAATGGATTCATTATTTCAATAACGTGAAATGTTTTTTTAACTTATATATAATGAGTGGTTTCTTTTACATTCATGAGACTTTATTAATTTAATTTTTTCCTCGTATGATTTTATATTTCTTTTTTGGAATTTTTTTTCATTATTATCTGTGAGGGGTTTTATATATTAAAAGAATATTTAAAAAAAGGGTTGTTGATATCCTAAAGTGATTTTATTATTGGTATAGAAGAGTTTTTAATTTTTTTATTCATGATTTTGTTTATGGAAATTATATACGATGGGTTTATCCCTATTGTAGCTCATGTGTGAATCCAATATATCTTCTATTATGGGTTTAATCCCATTATATCGCATGAAATATCGGTGAGCACGATATAGATTATACAAAAGGTGAACCCCATTTTAGTTGTACAATGTGTAGGAAACTCTGATGATGGAAGATGAATGTATGCCTATTGCATTTGTAAGGTTTAATTTAATATTGATTCCTTGATGATGTATCAAGGACCTTCAATTATTTTTCAATGAATCCTTATGAATTTCAAAGAAAGGGTTTTTAATGGTTTTCATTTTATCACTCAACAACCGATTTCTTTCTTTATATCCCGTACTGATATTTTTATTCTCATAAAAATTTTAAAAATTATTTTCATAGGTATTAATATTATTTAGGAATATTATGATTTCATGATGAAGTTATTGAAGATTTATCTCATGAAGAAGTCGTGTTTTATTTTATATGTTCTTCCTTTAGTGGAAAAAATTCATACAAAGTGTCCACATGTAATGAATGGGTTATATTGTAATTGTTTGTCCCAATTAATCAAAAATATATATTGAAAATATACTGGAATGTGAATTACTGTTCAAAAATAATATATTATGTTATGTTTAAGGTCAGGTCCTTATATTTGGTATCAAATGATGGTTCAGAAAAATTTGGAAATAAAGATATCTTCTTAAGAGATTTGAATATCATCATGAGTTAATGATTTTGGATGATCATGAGTTCAATGTCTTAGAAACCCATTTACGGATTCATGTTATGTAATTTTAATGAGATTGATAGAATTTTAGAGAAATTCATTTCTCATGTAATTATGAGTTATTACATTTTTTGGATGAAAAATGAAATATATAAGATAAACATTGAGGTGAAGACATGTGAGGGTTATTTTTGAGGTCTTTATCATATTTTGGGGATTTTATAAGAATTATATTGTTTAAGTAAAAGAAAAACCTATAGAATTGTTCAAAAGATATCTTTTTAGGAAATGACGCTTGAATCGAACCCACTACCAAATGGCTAAAGGGGGGAATATCCTACCATTGGCCTATATGAAGTCTTAGTTAGTATAAAATTTTATTTCTAGTAAAATTATTTGATATATTAAAAATAAGTTGATTTTTGGAATATATCATTTATCGAATAGAAAACCATGAGATTGATAAATGATTTTGTAATGGACCATACCTCCCATATCCATTACTTTGTCGAAATCCAATATTTAGGGTGATTTAAGAGGCAATGGTTGTTACTTTCAAGAGTTTTCCAAAATCCTTGTTTTTAAAACAGTAGGATGAATTGTTGACTTGGAGTTAATGGATTAGCATCAGTAGCTCAGTGTTGGTGGATTAAATTTGGTGGCTCAACATCGGCGACATGGTGTCGGTAGGTTAGGCATTAGATGATCAGGTCCTCATTAGGTCAGGGTGTCAGTAGGTCGGGGCTTCCGGATGTTATGGAGTCGATAGTTTAGGGAATCGGTAAGTCGGGAAACTATATGTTAGGTGTCAGTGATGGGTGTCAGTGAGTCTCATCATTAACTCAAAGTCAGTGGGTCATGTTATTGACTCATGTTAGTGAGTCACATCAGTGACTCGAATTGGTGAGTCATGTGTCAGTGACTCATTGTCGGTGACTTGTGTCATTGACTCACCCATCAGTGAGTCATTTCCTGTTTTTTCAGTTTCACCCTCTTTAAATTTTATTGGATATTAAATGATTTACCTATCATGTTTAATCATTTTAAAGAAGTTTATACCATCTATGAAGACAATAATTATATCCATAATATTATAACACCCCGAGACCATTAAATGCCCAAGCCATGTGGTCTTCACAACTATTCGAATTTTATGTACATTGAAACGATCTCCCTTCTCTTGATATATGATATTTATTTTTTTCTAAATTCTTGATACCCTCTTCCTTGAACCCTATTATTTCCACTTGGTGATTCCAGAGACTTCCTTCCCCATACAGTCATGTTTTTTTCTATGGCCATCAGATCCATTTTTCCCTAGGATTCCATCCATCTTCTCCTACACCCCCTAGTTTTCATCTCAATGAAGAGTTTCCGATATTATATTATTTGAGGTACGAATTCCATAGACCCTATTTTAATTTTGTATCATGGGAGGTTGGTGTACTAATGAATTATAATGGGTACAGTTGATATATTTTTAACAGAGATAAATTATTGGCATGTAAGATGATAATAATAAAGATAATCGGACTTGTTACATTAGTAATAAATGTATTGTGGGTTGATATTGATGATGATTTTCTTATATATTCTCTTTGATCCCTATTATGATTTGTGTGGGTTTTATACTTGGGAAAATCACATTCATTGGTGGTATTTTCTTTCACATGAGTGATTCATTTTGATTTTTGTTGATACTCTACTAAATAGCTGAAAATATGAAAATATGGGTAATCAGGTATACATGTTAAAATATGTGGATTCCATGGGATTGAACTTGTTCTATTATCAGCCTTGAATTATTGATGTGTAATTAAAGAAAGAAGGTTTCTAAATCAGAATACACCTTGATGTTTGGTGTTTCTATGTGATGTGTATTGTTATGTTCGACCTTGTGTTTCGTGCTTATTTTATGGTGATGTGATAGGTAGTGTGGCTTTGTGAATCATGTGGTACATGTGGGGTAATGGAATCTCAAGTTGGTATATTTTTTGTTTGTGGAATTGATGAACATTTTCAACAGTGGTTCTCTATCCGGGTTGTGTTATGGGTTTTGGGAATGGTTTTTTTGTAAAATGGGACAACAATCTAGATGAGTTTTTTTGTTTTTCTTGATGTTGTTCTTTTCATGATGTGGGGCTTCTGATGATGGTTTTGGAGAGATAATTTTGAATAAGGGTGGTGTTACCTTGTATGGGCATTTTTTAGGAGATTCCATAGGCTTTTTTGAATTTTGGGTGGGTTATGTTGTTACATGTGATTTGAGTTATTTGGTAGTTTCTTTGGTAGGGAAAGAATAAATAATTAAATGAATTGTTTGATTTATAGTGACAATTGGTTGAATTATTTTGATGGGTTCTGAATTAAGTATATGGATGGCTGTGTGGTTATGTATTAGAGGTGGAAGCAAGGGCAGTTTTGTGTGGTCAGGTTATTTGTTTTGAAAACCCATATGTTGGGATGAGTGTTTGGTACATATATATATACATGTAGATTCCTGTGATTTCTATACAAACCCCACCTGTGTTGAGCTCTATTTTTCAAAACCCCCATCAATTATGGGGGAGGATATCCATTCCCAACATCTCGATGGGAGGATGTATGGATGTTTATTGTCTCTTCTCTGCTCCCTCTTCTAGATATTGGTGGCCCAAGACACTTCGAGCAGATTTTGGTGCGGTTGTGAGGGCCAGGTGCCTATAGGCGAGGTGTGCTTCCAAGGTTACTTTAGGATGAGATATGTTAAACTATACAATGTGTATTCATGACGATGTTGTGGTTTTGTGGCCAAGGTTTCTGCGGGTGGGATGTGATGTTGTTATGGCCTAGGTGTTTGTGGGGGGGGATCTGGTATGTGGCCAAGGTGTGTGTAGGATGGTTGTGACAATGGGGCTTGTGGAAGGGAGTGGTAGCATCAAGATGTTTTCTTTTAGGGATGAGCATTAAACCAGTGGGAAGTTGTGCAAGGTACCATATCATCGATGTTCTTACTACTTTATTTTACTTGACTTTCATTATTTTGTGGGAATTTCTTAGAGAGGATAGGGTAGATAGTATACCTTGTTATGTGATTTTGATTTTCTATTGTTTTCTCACATGGGAATTAGTATGGTCCCCCCACTAGTGCATGAGATACTTTGGATTTTCATATTGAGTATACATGTACGATCACCCTAGGTATATAAAATTGTTATCCTGTTTCCAAGGAGATTACATGGACCAAGATGGACCTTACTAACTCGGGCGTTGGGATAATTGTTGTGTCAGTTCTTAGATTTTTTCTTTTGATATTTACATATGATAATTTCATTGTATTTATTACAGTTTTACTTTAAAAATTCATGTGGGGTGGATTTTGGATTCCTTTATATATATTTCTTAGATTTATACTGAGGTTGATACATATTATCTCCTAATCTTGGTTACTATAAAAAGAGTAATGCCTCCAATTTTTTGAGATTTCAATACCCTTGGTGTTTGTCTCTACCCCAAGGAATATTGGAGATGGGACTCGAGGGAAATAATCTTTCTTTACTCTTGAATAAGGAAGATCACATCACCTTGTCATCCCTTCCTTCATCTTGAAGAAGGAGGGCTGTGAGTGAATGATAACAGATGATTGTATTTGAAAGATAAGATGGTGTTTTGAGTTAATCATAGGGATGATTTCATGTTCTAATAGGGAAAAATGTGAGGGGATCATGGTGTGTCACATAGGACATGGAAAACTGGCTAGGACATAAGATTTACGGCACTTGTGATCTATTGTAAGGAATATAAGCTTAACAAATGACCATTTGAGGCTATACTGTTTTCTTGGAAGAGACCCTTGGAAAGGAACATTCATCATTATGAATTGAACTATTTTTTTGGGAATGTTTTTTGAAATTAAAATAAATAACGAGTTAAAATGAATCCTAAATAAATTCCACAATACTCGGGGTTAGAAGTTACCTATTTACTTTTTCAATTATGAAACCCAACCTTTGTTCACATGTGGTACGAGAAGTGGGGTCTCTAAAGGCTTACCCAGTTTTCTAATGGAGGGTTGACACAATGTGGGAGAATGATAAGTGGAACAAGAAACATCTTTTTTTCAAGTGGAAGACTATGGGAATTTATGAAAGTATCACTTTAGATACAGAGATAGAGAGTTGGCTTGAAGAGATGGTAATCACTTTTAGCTTGATATGGGATCTGATGGAGTATTTGGTTACTATTGAGGTGAGCCTGATGTGGGGTGTTGGACTTCAGTGGTGGATGATCTACCATGATGAGAGGAAGGACAGCGATGTCCTGTGGGTTGATTTTGAGAATGCATTCTGGGCAGAATTCCATTTGAAAACCATGAAGGTCGAGAAGAGACAAGAGTTACTCTCCCTCTAGTTGGGGAGTATGTTAGTACAAGGCCAGTCGATCAATATACAGGATCTCATTATCGTTTTTCTAGATATATATTTAGATGAGGATTATTGGGTGAGATTCTTAGATGATTCACTATGTCCTTCCAACTAGATCACATTTACTCCCATCAACTTGAAAACATACCAAGAGGTCCAAAAAAAGGTAGAATTGGTTGAGATGATGCAGTATCAAGTGGGTCTACCACAAGAGTGGATCCAACAAGGTCATATGAAGGGAATTTGATCCAGAAGAAGGTCTCAATTGCCAGAGATTTTGAGGTTTTAGCCTATGGGGAGTCAACCTCAAGAGTTTCAGTTTTAACCTTCTGGACCCCGTGATTTTCCCATAGTCATGGGACAAAGGTGTTTCACATGTGGAGTCATAGGCACCAATACTGTTAGTTCCTAGTTCATGACCTGTACGGTAGTGGTGGGCATGTTCAGTTCCTACCTCAGTAGTAGTTTTTAGTTAGTCTGTTTCAGCAGTAGGGATAGTAGGCTCCTACTCCACTGGGGGGAGACAGAGCATATAGAGGTTGACCTCAGGGCATTCCTTAGAGACCTTGACTCATATTTAATCAAAGGGGTGGTATAAATAATAATTTAAGAGTATATGGGTGTGGTTATTTTCATGCCTAAATGAAAACATTTCTAGTGTGGCCAGAGATTATTCGAGGCATGATTAGCTTATTTAGTACTCTTATTTTTTCCCTGTTTGTATCATGAGCTTCACACTCCTTTATTTTTTTATCTAGTCTATCCCATACTCTGAGACAAAAAATAGTGAGACATTCTCCACCCCTGGTGTTGAGTACACCAATTGATGGTCAGACCATCTTATTTTATGTGTGTCCGGGAAGTATACCGAAGATTGGACTACATCAGTCATGTGTGGATATTTCTATTTTGTAGATGAAACTGTATAATGTCATCCTTGGAATCAACTGGTAATTCTCTTTGAATTATGTTATTTACTTCTTCCAGATAATAGTTGTATTTTCCAATATGGGTGGATAATGTGTGTATTTCATTGGCAAGGGTATTTTTCTGATGGGAATTCAACATGTGAAGCATGTTCTTTCTTTATTGGCCATACGTTTTCTAGAATCGGTGGATACTGAGATGGCGGGGTTTACCAGAGTTGATGGGGAGTTCTTGGATGTTTTTCCAAGGTGTTTGTGACTCATCCCCATCAACGTGATGTTGAGTTCACGATATACATGAAGCTCGATGCTTCTCCAATTTCAATGGATCTTTATAGGATGACACCTTCTGATCAATGGCAGAAAAGGATTCAAATTGATGATCTGTTGAATAAGGGAATTATCTGGACCAATGTGTTGTTGAGGGATACTTATGTCTTGTTTACGAATAATCTTGATGATGGTTTAGGGCTATGTATAGACTACGATAGGTTAAATCAAGTAACAATCATGATATGTTACCCTCTCCTGAGGATAGTTAATATTTTCGACTAGCTAAGGGAATCAAGATAGTTTTATACGATCGATCTGTAGTGTAGATATCACTAAACAAGGTTGAAGGAGGATGATAACATGAAGACTTCTTTCATTTGTATGTATGGGGACATCGTGTTCATGGTTATGTCATTTGGTGTTATGAATGAACAAACCATATTCATGGAAAGTATGAACTCCAAATTTCATAATTTTTTGGAATGGATCATCTTCATATTCATCGATGAAATTTTGATCTAAAAGATGTGAATGGAAGAGCATACTGATCATCTTAGGATAGTCCTAGAGGCATTTTTTATGACACCATCTCTATGTAATTATATTCACGTGCATGTTTTATAGATGTTAGTTCCACTCATATAGACATGTGGTGTCTCAACATGGTGTATCAATAGACCCTTCAAAGGTCTTGAAAGTTGTTTCATGGGAAGAACCCTATAATGTGGTAGAGATTATTAGTTTTCTTAGTATAGAAGGCTATTACCATATATTTGTACCCTACTTCACTCACATAATTGCTCCATTGACGGTTCTGACCAGAAAATTCCAAGACATTATTTGGAGTGTGTTGTTTCATGTAGCTTTCATTTATCTGTAGGGGAAGATGACCAGATCACTAGTTCTCATGTTTCCTATGGAATGGTGATGTTTGAGGGCTTTAGATGCTTCTTGTCTAAGAATGGGGCATGTGCTGATGTAGTAATGGTGAGTGATATCTTATAAGTCTTGGATTTTATGTCCCCAAGAACGTAACTATACTACCCATGATCTAGAGCAAGCATTAGTCATGTTTTCACTAATGATATGTAGGAATTACCTCATTGGTGAGAGCTTTGTGGTCTTTAAATATCATTAGAGTTTGAGGTATATCATTTCCTAGCGATACCCAAACATGCAGTTGTAGAGTTGAATGGAGTTTCTCTAGGATTATACCTTCGAGATCTTCTACACTTTAGGAAAGAGAAATATTGCGGCTGATTCCTTGTGGGGGGTGTTACAAAAGGTAGTTGTTCAATAATTTGTTGACACATGGAGGGAGATGGTGGAGAGTACTTGGGAAACTGAGATGCTAATGTGTTCATAGTACCCATAGTTGTTATAAGTTTCCCTTATGATTTTTTATTTGTGATGTAGTACTTGGAAAATGTTTCCTATAATATGGGCTACTTCCTCATTCATTAATTTTTAATGAAGTCATAACTTGTGAAATTGGTGAGACCAAATTCCCAATCAAGACGCATTAATTGAGATGTGATTAAACCCATGCAGGTGATTTAGTGTTTCCCAACGTGAATATTATATTGACATGGAGTAATTAATTTCTTACTTCATGTGATTGTATAGTTTGTTCTTGTGTGGGCGTATCTTCAAAATTTTTGGGATAGATGTTGTGGGAGTGGGTGTTCATGGATGTTGAGGATTCACTCTAACTTTCGAACAACACATGGTGGTTTATCCTTGAGACGAATATTACAGGGATGTTTTTTGGACCCCTCATTCTTCTAGGTTTGGTTTTGAATTCTCAAGGGAAAGAATATTTGTAGAGGTATCTAATGTAATGTTCAGGACCTTCCTAGTCTATTACATTTTCAAAATATAGTGTTTTTCATTTTTTAAGGAGGCAATGGTAGCTCATTTCAATGGATTTCTGAAATTCCAGTTTTTCCAATGATAGGGCATGTTAGTGACATAGTGGTGATGGATCAACATCGATAGCTCATTGTCAGTAGTTCCCTATTGGGGGATCAAAATCAGCAGCTCATCGTCGATATCTTCGGCATCGGTAGGTCGGGTGTCGGTAGATCAAGTATTGGTAGGTCAAGTGTCGATGAGTTTCATTGATGACTTGTTATCGATGGGTCAGGTTAGTGAATCGTATCAATGATTCAAGTCAGTGACTTGAATTGGTGATTCAAGCATTGGTGACTCACTATTGGCGACTCATGTCGATGACTCACCCATTAGTGATTCATTTTGTCTTTTTCATAGTTTTTCTAGTCTCACCCCTTTAAATTTTATTTGATGTTAAATGAGTTACCTATATTGTTTAATTTTTTTTGAATCCATTTCCACCATCAATAAGGATAATAATTATTTCCATAATATTCTAATGCCCCCTTAGACCTTGAAATGGATAAGTCATGTGGTCTTGACCAAAAATCCAAATTTTATGTACTTTGAAACTGTATCCCTTCCATTTATATAGGATAAAGCATTTTTTTTAAGCCAAGATCCTCTATTCCTTTATCCCTTCAATTTTATCTTGGTGTTCCTAGAGCATTTCTTTCCCATGGAGTCGTGTGTTGTGACATGAACATCAGATCAGGTTTTCCTATGGAGTCCTTCCTACAACTCACACACCCCTTTTTTTAGTGCAAGGAGGAGTTACTGATCATTTGTTCTTTGAGGTAGTAATTCCTTCATATCTCTTTTAATTGTGTATCATGTGGGGTGGGTGTGTTGATGTCTTATTGTGGGTAATTTTGAAAAAAAAATAATAGGGATAAATGAGGGGTGGGGAAGATTGTAAAAACAAATATAATCATACTAGTTACTTTAATAATAAATGAAGGGAATGGCTACATTGATGATGATACTTTTTTGACCTATTGTCATTGATCCCTATTATGAATTGTATGGTTTGTATCCTTTTGAAAATAATGTCTTTGGTGGTATTTTATTAGGCACGAGTGATGCCTTATACTTTTTGTTGACCCTCTATAGAATGACGTCAAATATGAAAATATGGTTAATCATAAATACCCTATTAAATATATGAATTCCCCATGACTAAACATGTTATCTGACCACCACTGATTTATCTAAGTGAAATTATAGAATTTGGGTTGATAAATATTAATACACCTTATTGTTTAGTGGGGATGTGTGTTGTGTATAGTTTTGTTCAACATTGTATTTCATGTTTTTCACCTGGTGTTGTTGTTAGTAGTATGGCTATGTGTATAGTGTGGTACATGTGGTGTAATGGAATCGCAGGTCGAGGTATTTGTTGACTGTGGAATCGATGAACTTATTAAACTGTGGGTTTTCATTCAGGTTGTGTTATGGTTGTGGGGCATGGTTTGTTCATATAGTGGGACTACCATCTAGTTGAGTTTTGTGGTTTTTCTAGATCTGTTTCTTTTCATGAAGAGAGGCTGTCAAGGATGGTTTGGGACTATTAATTTTGAAGACGGATGGTGTTATATTGTGTGGTCATTTCACCATGATTTTCCTGGGGATTATATAAAGTGTGTGCGTGATAGGATGTTACCTGTGGTTATCAGGTGGGGTTGAAATAAAACATTATAAAAAAATTTAATATAGAGTGATAATTGGTTGAATGAATTAGCTGGGCTTATGAATTAATTCTATGGCCGACTATGTGTTTATGCATTAGAAGTGGTAGAAGGGGTAGTTTTTTATGGGCTCGTTGTTTTTTTGAAAACACGTAGGTTTGGGATGAGTTTATTGTACATATATATATAAATTTAGTTCTTTGTGATTTCTATACGCACTCCACTAGTATTGAAAACAACGTTCTAAACAACCCCATTGCTATGGGGGGCATTTCCCAACATCATAATGGGAGGAGGTATGGTGGGTTATTGGCTCTCTTTTTCTCTATCGTATTGACATTGGTAGCCGAAGACTCTTTGAGAAGGTTGTGCCATGGTTTGGAGGCCCAGGTGTTATCAAGATGATATATGTTGTAATTTCCCTGGTGTCTTAGAGATGAGGTTGTGGTTTTTTGGCACATGTTTTTTAGGGCTGGATGTGATGTGATTGTGGCATAGATTTTTTCCTGTGTGATGTGTTATGTAGCCCAAGAGTGTATGGTCCAATTGTGACTGTGGGGATTGTGGAAGAGCATGGTAGCATGATGATGTTAGTCTTTAGGGATGAGCAGTTAACCAGTAGGAAGTGGTGTGGGGTAACCTATAATCTATATTCATAAAAATCTATTTCACATGGCTTGTTTTATTTGGTGATCATGCCATATTGAGGTTGTGGGGGACAATATACCTTGTTATGTGGTTTTTAGATTATATTGTTTTCTCAGAGGGGCATTTGAATGTTTCCCCCACTCGTGCATCATAGAATTTGGCTTTTCCAACTATGTATACTTGTATTCCAACCATATATATATATAATTGTTTATAGGTTTCCAGGGATATTACGCGGATAATGCTAGACCTTTCTAGATCGAGCGTCAAGAGAGTGGCTGTGTCGCTACTTAGCTTTGATTATTTGGTATTTAAATTGGTGATTTTCTTTGTATTTATAGAATTCATACTTTAAACATGGAAATGGGATGGATTTTGGGTTCTTTTATATATGTTTCTTAGAGTATTTATAGGTTAATACATCTTCTCTCCTAATCATGGATACCATTAAAATAGTAATGCCTCCATTCTGTGAGATATGAGTACCCTTGGTGTTGGTCTCCACCCTTGGGCATATTGGTGGCAGGATTTGGGGGTCATTATCTCTTTCTAATCTTGAATAAGGAAGGCCATGACACTATTCCACCCTTTCCTCATCTTATAGAAAGAGGGTGGTGAAATATTTTTTTATTAACTGCTTAATGTTATTTCAATAGATGTTAACTATTTTCAAAAACCTATATGATCAAGGTAAAAAGAATACTACATTATTATTTTTAGAAGTAAAGTTTGAATAATATTTTGGAATAATCCATGATTAATTTGTGGAAATATGATGATTCATGTTATTTATGAAAATGTTTAGCATATCATGAATATTACAAGGAAAATTACTTTTTGGTATGTGACTTCAAGAGAAATTTATATTATTTCAGCATAATTCATACAATTTTTTTGGAAGAATATGTGATAAATCCTTCTATATTTTGTATTTTAATATTAGTATGAATTATTTTTAAGAAATGTTTAGAAAAATAAATTTATGAATGGTCTATGTTGATGTTTGCGTATTACTGCTGAATTTTAGAGATTAAAAGAAATTATTTATAATACATTAGTTTTTTTGGAGAATTATTTTATATAATCCTCACAATATTGGTTTCCATTAATGTTTTGAGATAGGAGAAATTGATAGTTATTTTTTTTGGATTATCTAATGCTCTAAAACTGATTCTAGTGCTTCACGCATGAAATATTGTTCTTAAATACTAATCTTATAGAGAAAAAAAGGAGATTTTGTTGTGGACGTTTATTAATGGAATAAAATAAACTTTTATGCAAGTATATATATATATATTTATAGTATTGTATGTTAATGAATTTTTTAACCCTATGAAATGGATCTTAAAAAGAGTTATATGTTGACTATTCTTACAAAGATGTCAATGATTTTTTAACTTATCCTAGATTTATGGTTTTTTCATTGTTATATTTCTCATTACTATGTTTTCTATCACTATAAATCAAAACATGATGGTAATTTTTGATCATCAATATCCAAGTTTTCATACATGGAACTATAATATGTGTTATCTAATGTGACGTTCTTACATTCCAATCTTTACATTCAAGTGGAATTTTCATTTATACTTTTTTCAATGTGAGATTTTAATATTTTAATTTCAAAAAGCCGAATATTTAATTTTAAATCCTTAGTTCAAATTGAGAGGACATATTTTATAAAGGGGGGTGAATATAAAAGACTAAGATTTTAAAAAGGAATGACTATGTTTAACAGTTGACATGATATGACACATCATGATTAAATGATCAATGAAATATGATTATTTAAATATTACCATTAAAATATAGTCATTAGAATGGAAGGAATTAAGAGTAATAGTTGAATTCTGAAAATATTTTTTACATGTATATATAATTAATTTGCGACTAATTAATTACAAGTGAACTTTAAACCCATTTTAAAATAAAATGGAATGTTTTTCAAAACAAAACTTTATATGTGAACAAGTGTGTTTTATAAATAATAATATCACACTTATTAGATTATATTAATGAAATATTTATTTAATATATTCAATATAATTTTTAAATTCCATTTTATGTGTTTTCTAGCCATGATATATAAACAAATTTAATTTTACAGATAAAGAGACAATTATTCTATAAAGGATGTTTTCCCTCTTGATGGCACACAAATTTTAAATCTAGTTTTTAAAATTTTAATTTTTTATATCTGAGAAAATAAACTTCATATTTTGGTAAAGTGTATAAAAATTTACTTTTGTTGATTTTTTTGTATTTTTCTTATAAGACTAATTTTACTATGAATAGTAAAAAACGATTAAAAACTTTTTTTCATATAATTTATTTATATTGTTAAATTATATTTTTTTAATAGTGTTAATGTAAAATTAGAATATTTATTTTATCATATAATCCAATTTAGGTCATTTGAATCAAATTTACATTGAAATTGGACATAAAAACATTGAAACTTTTATACATTTTTACATTAATTGTTTTTATCATTCTGTCAATGGGATAATTTTTTAATTAATTTATTTTAATTATATGTTTTGAATTTTGGAATAATGGATAAAAAATTTGAAGCATAGTGTCAAAATTATGTAAATAGTTCCACATTATTTTTATACATTATAAATGGTAACTTTAATAATATTTTAATTAACACGGTTATGGGTAAATCAGGTTACTAAAGGTAAAAATAATATTATAACTAACATAAAATCACCCGAAAAACATTCTTAATTAAATTGGATGAGTTTTTTCGATAAAAATATTCCTTAGGTAAAAATTATATCCTGGGAAGCAATACGAATGTGAGGAAGACATTTATATTATTACATTTAAATAGATGAAAAATGTTTTTGCACCCTTGCTTTTAACAGGTAGAGTATTTTAAATATGGGGTTATATAGAGTCTGTATTATACAGTACAAAGTCATTATAAACCTAAAATTTTAACAAAAATCATCGTAATTTATTTATGACTTGTAGGAAATAAATAATTAAATTAAATAGAGACCCAATCATGATTTATTTGTTTCTTAATAAATTAAAGAATATAATAAATGACAATAAAAATATTTAAATAAATATAATATAGAATAATTGATGTCATCCACAAATTTTTATGGATGAATATGATGTTTTATTGATGGAATAATATAATTTTTTTTTGAATGTATAATTTTTTTGATATTTTTAAAATGTCATATAATGAATAGTTTCAAAATTAACATTGATGATATTTTAAAATATGTAATATTTTATTGAATAATATAAAGTTCATAAAAATATCAATTTTGGGGAATATATTAGTATAAGTCATAAAATTTCATCAATGAATCATTTATTTGTCGTTTTTCATTTCATAGTTAATATATTAAACATAATATTATAAATTACATGATATCATAGTAAAAATTAATAAAGGTTAAAACAAAAGATAAGGAATAAAAAAAGGCAATAATTATCTAATTTTCATTGGATTATGGATATTTGACCCAAAATAATCATATATTCAATTTAAGTTACGTTGAATCCATTTATATTATAAAATTAATTTCTATTAATTTAATACTTTGAGGAATTTCAAGAGTGCCCTTCCCCTCTCCTATAAAAGCGGACCCATTATTCATTATTCTTTACACATAAAAGCCTAGTATTTCTGAAACTATAATGTAAAATCCATTCATATAGTCATTACACACATTATATAGGTCTTATTTTAGTCATAACAACCTCATTATAGGTTTTAATATGTTAATAAAAATAGATTTCCCAAAGAGAAGGTGTCATTTGTATTTAAGTGTTTATATTTTATTTTTTATTTCACTACTTTAAAATCCTTTTCCACGAGGTTGAAATAATAAATAAAGTATCAAAAATATATTGTGATTTTTTATGTTAATATCATCACCTAAATCCATATATTCCATTATCAAATGTGAAAATAATTTTTCATTCATGTATACATTTAAACTATTAACTCCATAAACTGATATAATTTTTTTCCATTACAGACTCTTAGGAATTTATATAATGATGTAATAAATTTTTATCTATGATATTAGTGACATATTTATCATTATAATAGAAGTTTATTTCATTTAATTTCTTAATTTCCATGCACATTAATATGATAACTTCGTTAGTGCGTGTGTCTGAACTATCACATCCATGAAGCAATGTGATCCATTTCTCATCACCACATCACATGGATGATATATATAAATATATTTAAAAGATTAATATTATATGAATGATATTACTATAATTATTTAAATATAAAATAGTACTAACCTTATTTCTATAATGATCATAATAAAATGGAAACGTTGCTCAAGCATACCTACGAACTACAAAATTCATGATTCAAAACAATTTCATTTCCAAAAACAGTATAGTTATACATATGGTTTTATTTAAAATTATAATTTATGTAAAAAAGTTATTAATATGTAATTAATATTATTCTTTATATGAGGGAATAATGAACTCTTTGGTCATTTCGACTTATCGATGTCATTTTGGATTGTTTTACTCAATAATGTCAAAACATCCATTGTGAACTTAAATAATTAGTTAACTTTTATAACATGGTAATAAGAGATATAAATAGAATAATAAAACTGAAAATATGTTTCTAAAGAAACAATAAATTAACATAAGTTTATTATTCAAGAATATAAAAAAGGTATGTTATGATTCAGACTCACAGTAAGGGACCCTTTAAATAAAACAACATTTTAAATGTTTTGAGGATTAATTATTTTAAATATTTCTCACTCATGTACATTCTTTAAAAATTGTTTTCATCGATTTATTTATATATACACTAATATTTTAGATTTTTATTTTTCTAATTTCATTAAAAATCTTCAATTTTGTATTGGAGACTTCGATTTGAAAATATATATTTCTAAATATTTAAAATTGGTTGATGATAATGGAATGATTATTTTCATAACATGGAATGTTTTTTAACTTATAATACAAGAGTAATTTTTATAAATTTGATTTCACGTTATTTCTTTAATAATTTCATTACATGATTTTATATTTATTTTTGAAGAATGTGGATTTATTATTATCTATGTGGTTTATATATTTTAAAATTTATTTTTTAAAAAAATGTTGATATCAAAAAGTTTTTTTTCTTATGGTATTTAAAGAGTTTTTAGGGGTTTTATTCCTGATTTTTTTTCTTGAAAATTATATAAGAAGGGTTGAGCCTCATTATAGTTCACAGGTGATCCTGATATAGTATTTATAAAGTGTTGATCCACATTATAGCTCAAGAACGAGGGGTCATCATGACATATCATATACAAAGGGTGAGCCCAATTATAGCTCCCCAATTAATTGGGAACTCTGGAGATGTAAGTCTACCGTATGGTTATTCCATTGGTAATGGAGAATGTAATAGTGATTTGTTAATTATTTCCCACGTAACATGCTTGATTTTTCTATACATAGTAATGATTTTTTGAGAAAAGGTGTTTTTAATGATTGTCATGTTTTCGATACAGTAATGATTACATTATTTATGACACTTATTGGGATTTTTATTCTGATCAAATGTTTAAAAATGTTATTTATAGGTTTGAATATTGGTAATGAAAAAGAAGATTTCATGATAAATGTATTCAAGATATATCTATAAAAAACTCGTACTTTATTTTAAAAGGTCTTCTTTTGGGGGAAAATTGGATACTGAGTATCAGTGTCATCAATTAATGTATGTGTTACGTTATAAGAGTTTTTCCAAATACATTAAAGAAACAAACTGAAATGATCCTTAAATGTGAATTCTAATTAAAAAAATAGCTGAATAAGTTATTTCTATGGCTGGGTACTTATGATTTTTTTTCAAATCAAATCATGTAAAAAATATTATAATGAAAAAATTCATGTATGTCCATGAATATTTATCTCTTATATGAAAATCATTTACTAATGAATAGGTGGGTGATATATGATTCCAAAAGACTTCATCCATATATATTTGTTCCATATAAAACTAGTTAAAATTATATCATGAAGAACCCATGATAATAAAATGGGTTTCACTAATAAAATAATTGAGAATACATGGAAAGATAAGTTTTACACATAATTTTAAAATATATTAACATAACAAAATAATTTATAATTCCCAAAAAAACAATAACATTATAAATTCACAGAAAACAAATATATATCAAAATATATTTAGTAACATTATTGGAAAATATAATTCTAGAAAGATATGGAATTAGAATTTATATACTCTATATAGATGAACATTATAAGATTAAGTCAATAATTTCTATAATAAATCAATGTTTTAAATAATGTTTAACACCATTCAATCAATAGGATCAACAATTGGACATTCAAATTGGAAAAAAAATATGAAGAACAAGTTTAGTTATAAACCGTTTTTTTTAGGAAAGAATAATGAATTTATAAGTAATTTCACATATAGATATTTAATGTTTTTCATTTTTGAATACATTCTCATTGAGTCAAACAGTTGATAAAGAATAATTTTGGGTAATAATAGAATATTACATTTAGATTTATGATTAAAATAAAAAAATTTCCCTGAAAACCGATTAAAATAAAAATCTTAGAATAAAGGTATTATATTTTATATTTTAAAACAAAGAAACATTGGAAATATTATTAAAAATTAAATGAAATTAGTTTATATAAAAAAACTATTACATGCATTATTTTTTTAAAGAATTTATAAGAGACAAATTCACTAAATTAAATTGAAATGATATTTTTCTAATGGTTCAAAAAATATAATTTGACTGATATAATAACATTACATTTTAAAAAATAAGTAATAATGGAATCATGAAAAATAAAAAATGGTATTATATAGAAAATTTATATTGGAAAATGAGAAATATATACTAGATATTGATTTTTTTAATAATATTAAAAATTATTATAGAAAATACACATAATAAATATGAAAAATTAAATTTTAAATTAAAAATTGTTGATTAAAATTATGTGTATTTGATGAATTAATTAATTATTGAGTTAATATATTGATATAATAACATTTAAATAAACGAGTACATAGATATATAAGAAAAAATAAAATTAGAAGGGCATAAAATATTCTTACTGACATAATAATTTTATTTTTCAAATAATTTAAACAAATAAGTGGTTATTAATGATGAGAAGTAATTTATTCAATTAAAAATTTAAAATACCATATAAAATATTCAATGGAAGGATAAATGAATTATTAAAATGTATATTCAAGTAAGAAAGACTCTAACCCAACATATAATAAACTAATTAATGAAAATAAATATGAAATTGAAAAATCTTAAATAAAAACCCCTAACATGATATGATTTCAAATGAAAAATTAAATTCCATGTATAATGGCAGGATCATTTAATTTTTTTTAAATGTTGGCTTATAGAATATTCTAAATATAATTTGGGGTATACTATGTTATATTTCCCAATAAATTAAATTTAAGGGAAGAATCCATTACCTTAAATACTGATTTCTTCTAAAGAACATAAACAACCTACATAAAAAATATCTATATTTATAACCATTTTTATAACATTATTATTATATATTTCCTTTTATATATAGACTTTTAATAATTTATAGAAAATACGTAAGTCAGTTATTTCATATCTCTACCATAGACATATCATAAATTTAAATGTTTCCCACATGTTTTATAATGTTGATTTCGGTACCCATTTATAGATATCATGTTTATTTTACAAACATTATTTAAAGAACAAGAATTGTAAATTATATTTATGTATAAATATTTTATCTCACTCCATAACTATTTTACTTCTGTTTGATGAATGTAAAATTACTATAAGCTTATTTAAGTAATTTTACCATTTGATGGAAATATTTTATGAATAAGATAAATACATAACATAACAAATTTTGAACCATAAAGTAATCATTATTTTTATATCTACTTATAAAAATATTTTTATTTAATATCTCACTATCATCCATGATAAAGTTTTATGTTATTATTCAGGTTGGTGTTTATGTGATCCAAACACAAACATTCAATAATTTGAGGGGTAAATATGGTGAAAAATGGTTTTTATGACATAATATATTGAAAACATAAGAATTGTGATATTATATATAACTTTTTATTTTTTATTTATATTTTATGTGATTTTTATAAATATTAAAATTAAAATTTTCTATGAAAAACATATTTCTATGAGGTAGTGATCTACAGAGCTCATGATTAACATTTCCATTTCTCAAAGAATGAGAGGCAATGAGGTTGAATTATAATAATTATATTCATATTCATAATTATTTTACATATAATACATTTATGCATGAATTAAATCCTTATTAGAAATGTATATAGGTAATGGTGAAAAAAAATGATATCATTTCATGGATATTTTAGTCCACACAATGCAAGATCATGTTCATTTATATTTCAATGTATTTGTGAAGGAATAAATAATGTGGTTATATTAATATAATAATATATTTTTAAAATGATGATTCTGAGGTTATTATAATACAATAGTTTTGATATTTTATGAAAATAATGATTATGACAAAAATGTAAGGAGTAAGTAATTATTATATTGATCCCATGAACATCAACCTGATAACGTCCTTAGAATGTAAGGAATAAGGATTGCTTATTATGACTTGAAGCATCATGAAAGGAGTGTGAATTATAATTATAGAAATAATTGGATCTTTTTTAGGGAGTTTGTTTGAAGTGAATTTAGATCATTAAATGGGTGGATGATATCATTTTTTATAATTGAAGAAAAGTTTAATTTTGTGAATACCATATATTTATCCGTAATAAAATGAAATTATTCAAATGTCAATTTCTATAATGGATCCAAATTATTTTTATGGGATGATATTGGGTTAATAAATCCTCAAAAATGTATTTCCACAAATATTTTAATATAGATCAACGTCATTTACTCTTAATATTTTACTTTTATTTCTTTTTTTTACTAGGGTTATAGGGTTTACCAAGGATACTTGAATGTTTAAGAAAATATTAAATACAAACTCTTATAAAACATGAGTTTTATAATAGTAAATTAAATCCTGATTTAATGTATATCAATCTATTAATAACAATATATTCACTTTTAAATTAATTTATTTTTATATAAAATAAATCTTTTATATAAAAATAATGTTTTCATCTTCACATATTAGTAAATCTTTTAAGATAGATAATCTATTTATGAGTGATGAATAATTTAAATGTAGCAATCACACTTTATATTAAGTAATTTTTGATATTTTATTAATGTATTTGATTATTTTTAAATAACACAATATAAATTAAACAAATATTTAAAAATAACAAGTATACCATTTTCATGGTAATTAACATTAATCCATCCTTATAATTATTTCATGAGTCCTATTGAAATTAGCCTTATTAAAAAAATATAATAATTTTCATAAAAAATATTAAATATATGATTATATATTTTTGTTCTATATGTTATTAAATCTATATTTTATATAGGAACATAAATTACTTTTTAGAGTAAAATATTTCTTATATTTCTAAAATCATAAACGTTGTATTTACAAGTAGAAAATTTGAAAATTAAATAATTAATTTTACATATATTTATGTATTTTATATAAAAAGGATTAAAAAACATTTTTTTCATTATAGTTTTGTGATAATTTCCTAAAAGTGATGATTTTAAAAAAAGTGGTATTTGATCACTATTCACCTAGAAGCAATGTTTCGAGGAAAAATATCATTGTTCCATATTAAGATAATTTTTATATTTTATATCAAAAGACTATATTATGTTTATTGAATTCAAATTGGAAAATTTATAAATTATTTATTTAATTAAATAAAAAACATAAACTTTCTTTAAAGAAAAATAATCATTAATTATATTCTTTAAAAGTCAAAATGAAAAAATTAGTGAAGTAAATGTAAAAAATAAATTTTTTAAATAATAAATGCACTATTATATCATAATAAGTTATTTTTATATATCTCCTTAAGATATTTCTATAATATTGAAGCATAAGGTATGCATTAGTGGTAGTTGAGGCTCCTGATCCCACTAGTAGAAATCTGTTGGAAGTTTCCAAGATCATGAGTTTATATCACACATTATTTTTCTCATATGAGTATTTTTCATTTTTGGATTTTCACTAGTCTATAGATATCCATATATAAGTTACCATATTCTTAATCATTATTAATTGATCTTTATAACGGACACTTCCACTATCCGATGTTATTTTAATACTTTTAATTTATTGTTTTTATAATATAGTTACTTCTATTTATATCAATTAATCTAACATATATATTGTAATGTTTTAATTGTATATTTATATATCATAGTTCATTTTTAGTTCATTTTTACATGAATAAAATTTTATTAACCTGATATTTTATCAAGGAAAATGAATTTGAATCATTCATGCCATTACAACCCCATTGAAAGTATATTACAAACTTGAATGTTTAATTATTAACATCTAATTAAATAGTTAATGGTGTCCATAAGATATAAATAAATCCATATTTATTTTATAATTAGGGTTCAAACTCACTATATTTGTAATGGTGAATAAACTCATATTTTCCATGATAGTAGAAATACAACTAATGATGACTTTTTTTTCAATAAATTTGTGTTAAATGCCCTTTTGTAATTGGATTAAAGTTTTATAGTTAGTTTTTAGTAAATTTTATATTAATAGAAATTTTTACAATTATATAATAAAAATCATAATAATTAATAATTTTTTTATATCTCACAAAAACAATCAACAAAAGAAACTCTTTTAGACACATTATACATATTACTTTTCATCATAACAGTGAGAAGTTGAATCCTTATAAAGGGGTGAGCTCAAATTCTTAATAAAAGCACACATAAGATGTAAGAATTAACTATCATTAGTGATAATAATAATATGATATTTTTATAACCAAGAAAGATTAATATCTTACCCAAAATATATTATATTATAAAACCAAAGATATGGTATATTACATAGGGTAACATAAGAAATAAATTAACAGAAAGTGGAGACCTGAGTCATTATAAAGGGACCATTAAAGCATAACAAATTCATAAGGGTATGAATAAAATAGTTGTACAAACATATTCATAAGAATACACTATAAATAAATAATTGTATGCCCACATTATAAATTTTGAGTAAATCCATTTATTTGGATCATTATTGTTCTAATCAAATAAAACATTTTACAATATTTTTGTTGTTAATAAATACATTCTTTTATATAAATCATTATATAATTTTACAAAAATACATATAAAATTCATTATAGGTTGATATATAAACCCACCTATTATCATCCATATATACATGAGATATTTAAAATCAATCAGGAACATGACATAAATTACCCATTGGAAGAAAATTGGTTTCATTCATGACATCATAAATATTCTCAATAAGTAAAACATGGTTCAAATCATATTAAAATAGATTCACTTAAGAAGAAAATTTATAACTCCATCAACAATAATGACATGATAAACCAATAGAAAATAAATTGGTATCCAATGGTATTAAAAAACTATGTATGTAAATAACCTTAAACAAAAAAATAAATAATATTATATTTATATTATATTGAATAATGGAAAATGTTTGAGTCAATAATCTCCCAATCAATCGATTCATGGAACCTAGGTGATCACTAACCAAGACAAGGATTCAAAAGTTGGGTATTAATATAGGAAAAGAATTAGTAATAAAATTTTGGTTATATAATAGAGTTGATTTTTTATAAAAACATAGTGATTAAATATTTAACTTATAAATATTGCATGACATTTATTTTTGAAAAATGATAAATTTTAAAAAAGTAGATAATGAGTTCATTTAGAATAGTAGTATAATTTTACATTGGAAAGAAGGACAAAAAGACAGTTTTCAAGAGAAATCCTTTTAAATAATATTCATTGAATAAAATTAAAATAATTTGTGTCGTAATACCTATAAATAATTAAAATAATATT
This sequence comes from Viscum album, assembly GCA_963277665.1. NCBI lineage: Eukaryota > Viridiplantae > Streptophyta > Magnoliopsida > Santalales > Viscaceae > Viscum > Viscum album. The sequence goes on from OY728145.1 coordinate 489,250,145, forward strand.
CAAAATTATTTAGAATTGGTTCATTCGGAAATTATTCAAAAAATGTTAATTTCTTGATTTTATAAAAAATTACAAAGTTATAAGTCACAAAATTATTAAGAAATTTCTTCTATGAATGGGTTGAATGAAATTTTAGAGTTATATGAAAACCATACTATTTAATATATCACCTATAATAAATTCTTGGAATAGAAATAATAATTTTTTTATAGAAAATATGGATTTGAAGATAAGATATATATCAATTATACATAAAATCATTTAATATTATGAATTTTCTAATTGGAAACAAACATCCTAAATAGGGAAATAAAATTTACAATTGAATTTTTTTATTAAATATAATAGGATCAAAATAATAAATACATTTTTATGTTCTTAATATGTGAGGATAACATTGAAGGGAAGAAATATATGTATACTGAAGAAATGTTGTTTTTGGTTAGAACGAGTGTTTTATTTTCCATGTTTATACATAAATTTCAAAAACAATTTTCTAAATTTAGTGATTATATAAATTGGTAGTTAAATTACACATATAAAAATAAGGAAAACCATATAAAATTGGAAAATATAATAATGAAATAAATATTCCAATGTTTATTCATGTAAGAAATAGTATGAACCAATTTTTCAGAATCTATGTAGATGAAACATATATGACATTAAATTTTATTAATGAATACCATTAATGGACATGATTTAAAATTTAACATTGAATATTATAAATGATTTGATGATCATGATTTTAAATATTAAGGCGAATTTTATTCTCCAATACAAAAAATAAAGAGTAATAATAAGAAATATGTCTCATGAAATTAAATTTGTGAAAAATAAAACATTAAAATAATTTTAACTTCCAAAAATGTTATTTAATCTATTTTATAAAAATACGAACTATCATAATAATAGTTTCATAAAGTAATTCATATATATTTCTTTTTATATAATTCTATTATAAACTTTTTTGGGAAATTTTTTTGCATAATTATGTATTTTCTTTCCCTTGAGTATTAGTGACCATACAATTTTATTGGGTGCATTAAAATATTGATATCAGAACCCATTAATTGATAAAAAATTTATTATCAATATAAAATTTATTTTAATATAATAGATAACATATATTTATTTATAATTATATTATACAATTCAATAATTATTTAAGTTATTTTGATTTAATTTGGAATCATTTTTATGTTCTTTCGGTAATTTTAGCACTTGAATATGATATTTTAATAAAAAGATAATAAAAAATATAATCATTCAAGAACCATGAATTAATGATCAATTAATTATTAAAATATAATCATATTAATATTTTAATTCCCATAACCATCCAAGATAATGTTTTCTATCATTTTCTAAGTAGGTGGTTAGACTAACTGACACATGAACATATCATAATTAGATTAGAGTGTATGGATATGAAGTTGATTATATTGAGATAATATAATTATACTATATATATATAATTTATATATCAATATGTATTTTAATAAGATTTTATATAGTTTGGGTAAATAATTATAGATAGTGTGAAAATGAAAATTGTCACTTCATGTAGGTTGTATTCCTCCAAATTCAGAGTTAACAATTTTATTTCCCCCCGAATGAGTGGAAATAAATTTTTATTAAATTTGTTTAACATCATATTCATATATATATTTATTAACTTATTACATTTTAATTAATAAAAAATAAAGGTATCGGTAAAAAATTAAAGATGTTGGTTTGCGAAGAGGATAGTCTACACAATGCATGTTAGATGTTATTTGTCATTTATGTGATTGTACGGAAGAATAAATATGTTTTTCATATTTTTATAATAAAATTGAGAATAGTAATTATAAGTATATAATTTTATTACTTTGGTTATGGTAGGTTTCAAAGAGACATATTATTAAAAAAATTTAAGGGTAAGTAATACTTACATCTTGACCCTGATATTCAGCTTAATGAAATCCATATAATTTAAGAAGATATAATAAATATATGATACATATAATATAGGGATATTGGTATATCTATCAATGATACTTTTAAGGTATGTCGAATCATTTGAATGTCACTTGTAATCCATTTTTATAGATTAACAAATGATCACTTTTTTAATACATTTTTTCACAAACATTTGTATGACATAATTCAACAGTAAATGATTAATAAATATATAAATAATAAAATTTGTGTTATATTGTATTGATAAATCTTGAAACAATTATGTTTACATATTTTTAATTCGTCTTTGATTTCATTTAACATTATATTTTTTAATGTTATGTTTTTTAAGTGGTTAACAAGTTTTTAGAAAAGTATATTTGTTTTAAGGATAATATAATATAATAAATAAAAGTAAATTTGGGTATTATAACCCTAAATTAATAATAATTTAATATAAATAAATTTCTACATAATTAAAAAATTAATTTCAAATTAAATCATTTTATATTCATGAAAAATGATCTGTAATTTTTTTTTCAATTTTAGTTGTTCTTATTTTTATTTTCTATTAATTAATAATTGCATTAGTGATAATATATCTAAATGTATTTTAAAGGTTATATAAAATTCATTTTTGAGAATAAAATATATTTTTTCAATAATTAAAATGACATAATATATAAAAAATCATTCATTGAAAATTACATTTTTACAATTATCACGGGCATTAACATTTATCTTAGTTATTTCAATTTTCCCAAAAAATGAAATTTAAATTATTTCATAGTATAACACCAATTAAGTAACTTTATAAATTAATAATTTTTATTTCCTTTTTTCAAGGGATTGAAACTAATGTTTTATATAAGTGGACAGAAATTAGAGTGAATCCATATCTTAATATTCTAAAACAATGATCATGGATATAATAAATAGAAACTCAAAATTTTAAATGATTTATATAACATATATATAAATATACACATATATATATATATATATTATAAAACGTTTTCAAAAAAAATTATCTCATTCATGTATTATTATAATGAAAAAATGTGATAGGCTTTCAATGTTGTTATTTTCTCATTACTGACATTAAAATCAATATCTTCATAAAAAATCATAAAAGTTAATACTCTTAAAATTTTGTAATAAAAAATCTCAAAACTAAATTAGATTTATCTAATATGGATTATAAATTATAAATTTTTAATTTAATTATATTTTTAACAAAACATATCTGTATATACAATTATTAAATGTTTCCTTAAAATCAAAAATGTTAAATGTGTAAAATACACGTGATAAATAACTTATTTAAAAAAATACATTATTTTATAATCCTAATTTCTATTTTTATGACCTCTCATGACCACTTGGTATAATTAAAGAAACTTTTATTCTATAGGGATGATTGTGGGTGGTGATTCCACTAGCAATGATCTTGTGGAAATTTCCACAAGTAAGAATTTCTATCATATATGATTTTATTCATACCTAATTGTTAGATATAGGCTTGGAATTTTTCTACATAAAACAATATATAAGCAAACTAATATCCAAATTGGATAAATTAGAACCATAACGGAGATTACTGCAACACATTTCCTGTTCATTCATTTTTGTTTGTAGATTTTATAATTTAGTTCCTTCCTTTTGGATTTGGAAATGTAACGAATATATTATAAAAGTTATATTTCCCATTAAAATATCCTTGTTTTCTAATAGTTCAGTGTTGATTTTTGAGAAATATATTAACCTAATAAATTCCTCAATGCAATATACAGTAAATTTTTTGGTTCTTATAGTCATGTAAGGCGATTTTGATACTTCAATCATGTTACTCATGGAGGGATTAGTCCATAAATACAATTGTGAGAGTTTTTATTTTTGAATATAATTAGATAAATATAGAAAATGTATATTTTATTTGTATAGTAATGTTTATGTATATTAATAATTATAATTTCCAATTATTTGTAAGGATACTGTTTGTTTTAGAGGGTAGTATATAAAATAATTTATATATCTTGGTTAAGAATATTACCAATCCCTTTAGATTCTCTCTTGTGTTATAACACAATCCTCCTTAGAGTTGAATTTATAAAAATTCATGGCTTTCTCTCACAAGGAAAAGGATATGTGTAGTGTTTTTGTGAATATAATGATTTTAAAAGTGTGGAGAAATGTGATCGATGGTATCCACATTTTTATGTGAAGAAAATGAATTTATAAAATTATAACCTATTAAATATTCAATGATATAATGAAATAGTTAAAGGTCCAATATATCCATATATGGGAAATAATGACGTGTTGTCTATTCTAAGGTAAATCCAACATATTTATTTCTTTTAGACACATGTTTTCATTATGTTTAAACAATTATATCAAGATTATAACATTTTTAAATTTTGGTTTAAACTTAGTAAATAGTTTTTAATACAAAAACATCATATTTTAGAACATATTTCTATTCATTTATATTTATTTCTCAATATCTTGGGTTAAACACACCATTATGTTTAAACGAACCATGATATACTATTAAAATATTATTATGTGCTAGTTACTGCCTAACCATTAGATTAAATTCTTGGAATTATAATTACAAAATTTTGGAAAACCTATGGTAACTTATTTATGAAATTAATTCATTAGTAATGGATTAATTATATATAATTTTATAAATTATTTGAAAATAAAAAATATGGCTTTCTAAAAGTTATTTTTTATGAACTGAACGCATATCTATCAAAATAAAATAAATAAATAACTCCTGGTGAATGATTTTAAAGAATTTTATATATTATATATTAAATATATTTTTTAAAACATTATTTAAATATTTTTCAATGCATGGTATAATAATAAAAAAATTAATGCTTAAAAATCTATTTTTTCCAAAAACAAATTCAATCACATTTTATCATTTATTTTAAAATTAATTTCTAACAATTATTGTAATTGAATATTGAAAAATGAATTATATATTTGCAATTGGGATATTAAAATTTGGTAAATAATCCCCCTTTACTTTTGGTCAATATGAATAGTATTGTTAGTATAATTTATTACCTTAGTAAATGTTAGATCAGGTTAATCTAGGTTGAAACAAAATAAGAGGGCCAAACTTTTATGTACTATTTATAATGAGATTAATATAATTATTCCCTTATCACATTAATTTTCATATTGATTTTTTAATGAAAAAATTTTCATGAAAATTAATTATATAATATTTAATGTAAAGAATGTTTTTGTCACTCTATTAGTTTTAAATAAATATATTTTTTCTCACATAGAGGGAAGAATAATGTTTTAAATGAATAAGAAATTATTTATTGAGAATAATGATATTATTTCTATATAAAACATATTTCAAATTTTTAGTAATTATATAATTACCTTTCATTATTATGCAATGCTAATGAAATATTTCTTCAATTAATAGTAATATATAAAAAAAGGATTATAAAATATAAACTGTTATATAATTTAAATGAGTTATATTTTTCAACAAATTTTAATTCAGAGAAGAACATATTGTTATTATTTTAAATAATTTTATTCTAACTTTAATATTTTATTTAATTCTATTACGTCAAACCAAATGAATAGTTTCAAAATTAGAAATTAATGATATTTTATCCACATAATACTTTATTAATTGTTTTTGAATTAAAAAAACATGAACAATGATATGGTTGAAAAAATATTATACCAAAGATTATCCCTTGTATTTTTAAGTAATAATTTATAAATATAATTAAAATTATAACTCATTAGTTGTAAGAAATAAATTACAACATTAATGGTAAAAATTATTAAACCTAGTCTTTAAAAAAATATAAGGATTTCAAAACTACTTTAACCTGTTAAAATATTTTTTGGTGGTAAAATCCCTTTAACAATATGATAGGTATGCCAATAACCTTATCGTGTTTTTTCTTTTCTATGGATCTGTAGAGTTTATAATGATATTGGAGGATACCTATAATGGTGAAGTGATAGATTTATCGATATCTAAGATTTAAGAAGTGTTTTTTGAATGCTTTGGGAGGGTTACACACCACGTATCTAGGTTACATGATGTGTAATGGAATCTTATGGTGAGTCATTAAAGGCTTCATACTATGGAGGTTACACATCATCACTGGAATTTACATTTTGTGAGGTATTTCATGAATGGTTCTTAAATTGAGGCAATAGGTTTTTTGGTGGTTACGAAACATAATGGTTTCACGATGTGTATTTGGATTACACGTCGGGTAATACACTAATTGCAATTTTTTAAATAGGGTGAACGGTTTAGATTTATATTATCTTCCACTCCAGCTTTTTCTCTCTCAATGTAATTTCATCCCCATGTGATATTGAAGCTATTCAACCCTTCCATATCCCCTCGATGGACATTTGATCATTGTTACACTGGCAGTGTGATTCCTAATTAAGTGTTCTTATTTATTCTTCATCTTTATCTCTTTATCATCATTTTTTGTTTGATGGATCTATACTATGTGTTTCTAGATATCATTTGAAGGTTGCGTTTAATGGTCTGAAACTCATTTTTTATCAACGAAAGGTGTTGTTTCAAGTGTCATGATTCAGTAAAATGTTGGTGGTTCCATCCCGATTAGAGAAATTTATTATCTTTGAATTTGTTGATTTTTTTAAATTACATATTTGAATTCAATGGATGAAAATGTCATTCATTTGAACTGATAAAAGACAATTCTTGTGAATTTTGATATTTTAAATGGTTTTCACAAGAAAATTTGAAAACCCACAATTCTATTGAATTTGGGTGTGTTTTTGGAAACTTGTTGATTTAAATTGTTGAATTTAAATAATATATTTGATGGAAATGATTTAAATTAAATTTTGGAATTTAATTGTGAAACTGATTTATGAAATTGATGTAATTGGATATGAATGTGTATTAAACCTTTTAAAATTTGGTAAAATTTTTTGATAGAAACACATTGGTTTTATCTTGTTAATAGGAATTTTTTGGATTAAAATCTATTTTGGTTTTAAATAAAAAATTGTCATTGAAATCAGAGAATGTGATTTAATTATATTTTAAGTAGTCTCTAAATAAATTTCCCATAGTTTATGGTGTAAGATAAAATGAAAGACCTAGGAAGTTGGTTATTTATATAGACACACTCTACGTTATTACAGTGTTCTAAAACATACATTTTGTGGGTCACATCCTTGATGGGATAGTGATGAGTTGACTTTTTCCATTATCAGGGGGATGTGTGTACAAACATATTTCTGATATCACATATATAATTGTGGATTCTTATAACCATAAATACTATTGTACCTATTTGGAATATGACTATATTTATCGCTTGCTTCATATTTGAGATATATATGTATGCCAATGTTGTAACACTTCTTTACTTGTATTCTGAATTTATATAACCTATTTTATATAACTATTTATCTTTATCCATTTCCTAGAAATATTCTATCACTTTTATGGCCTTTAATAAAGTATTTTCCTATATCTAGAATGTATATTATGATTTTTTTAATTATGATTTTAAATTCCAAACCATTTTATTTTTAAATTGAATGAATTATTATGGTAATTTTTATTGATAGAAACTTCTATAGAATCCTTAGTGAGACTCTATTGGAATTTTAATCTCACACCATACTTTTTCTCTCTATATTTCTGGATTATATCCTTGTAGGTTTGAGTAAAGGGAAATTATTACATGTAGGTGGATCTAGATATTGAACTTTGGACTTGGGAAGTTGTGTCCATATGGACTTGAGGTGTTTTTCCAATGTTTTGTTGCTTTGGTTTTAGTACTCGTGTCTTATAGACACCCTATTGTATTTTGTTACTTTACCACAAGTGGATTTTCTTTTGTTATGCACACTGACTTGTCTTATTTTACTTCTATAATTATTGTGTAAAATGTGATCCCACATTCAAATGTACGATTCTAGGTACTAGTCACCGACCTACATGGATCAAGAATTCCCTTTGGGTTATGTTAGGGGTGGTTCACTATCAGGTTACTAGGGTAATAGGGTTGTTTCATGAAAAAGTGGTATCAAAATAAGGTTGTCGATAAGTTGTCTAGAAGTTTTTATGAATTTTTGAAATCTTGATGAGAATTAGGAGGTAGTTACGATTGATATCCTTTCTAGATCGCACTGTAATTATCCTTAATTCTCTAGGGGTGGTTAGGGAAATATTTTCTGATGAATGGTTCTATTATTTTACCTATTATTATTTGGATTGAGTGAAATTGAAATCTTGTTTGTTTTATCTTTTGGGAATAATGTCCCTTGAAGCTCTGTCTAATTGTTAGTTTTATGTGTTCCTCGTTGTCTACTGATGTTTTGTAGCATCATGCCTATGAGAATATGTTAAAAACATATCTAGGTTGAGGATGCTACTAAACCTCATCAAGAGAAATTTTTTGTGGACCCAAATGTTGTTGTTTTGATAGTGATAACTATCCAATATTTGGGACATTCACCACCTAGAATTACTTTTCTAGCTCCAGTGGTGGATCCTTAGGTTTGGTTCTCGGAAATCATTCAAAAGAGTTTCTTCTCCATAAGAAACCATTTTCCTAAGGATCCATTGATCTCCAACATGTTGAGGAAGGTTTGGGTAGGACAAAATGTATGTTTGAGTTCTTGGAGATGCCTACCGTGATTAAGGTGAAGTGTGCCACCTTTGTGCTAGAAGGACTGAGTAGGAGGTAGTCAAACCATGTGGTGACAAAAAATAAACTAGAGGTCTTATTATGGAAAGAATTCATGGTTCTTTTTATAGATTAGTTCTATCTAGAGTCTACGGTGTTGGCTAGGACTCTAGGTTTTTTCAATATTGATTTGGCCGACACAACCAATACTACGTATTCAAATTTCTATGTTGAGTTAGTTTATTTTGAACAAGATATTATATCTAATGAGAATATAGAGGCATGATGGTTGAAGTTGGGACATTGATTGGATATTCATTCTCACAATTTCTTGATTAGGCTTCCCACTTATGATGATATGATGGATATGGATTTTATGGTTTAAATGGATCTGAATGGAATGTTAGGGTTGATGGGAGTTCCTTTTCCCACCTATAGTTGTGTCAATACTTCAGTGGAAATTTGAAGAAAGATGATTCTCATGGAAGGTCTCTATAGTATATTCATTCCAGACCTCTAATAGTGCCTAGAGGATTTCATTTGATTTTATAGCAGTGTGTAAAGCCAGTACATTATAAGAGGTCTTGAAGTGAGGCACCTAAGAACTATGGATCTTGAGGATGTTCAGATCACTTATAAGGGTTATACTATAACTTTTATACTAAGCATAGTGGAAAAGGATCATCATATCATCCTAAAACTGTGGGGAATTTATATATTCATGTATTAAAGGGCTCCATCCACATGCAACTGAAATGAAGCGTCTTCATGTAGTGGAAGAGTCTCTATAGGAAGAATAAACTTGTCCAATGACTATGAGAGGTATCATTACTATAGCTTCATCATTACTGATGGATCAATTTAATATCGGTTCATCTCAATCATTTATTTCATCCTTTTTTGTTAATTATTATAATCTTTTATGTATATTTTATCATTTAAAATTGATATTACTAAACCCCATGGTAAGAAGAGAAAAATAACCTATTTAGTCCTTCTTGTTTCTTCTCTCTATCTGATGTCGAGCTGTCTTGGTGTTTTATATTCCTTGATATGAAATATCTTGATGTGCAATTATGGATGGATTGGATCATTGATAGAAAAGCTCAGATTGATTTTTACCTTTTAGGGGTCTACCTTACTACACCTAGGGGCATGTCTATTGTCTTTCAGAGAGAATTTTACTCAAGGTCGAGCATATTCAGACCTTCTTATCTGGAGTTAGGGAATATAATATCAGTGTTTTCTTTTTATCTAGAGTAAGAATCCATGAGTGTTAAGATTCCTCCAGTTTTTTCAAGTTTCCTGACATGTTTCCTTCAGATTTTTCTGGTTTTCCACTAGTAAGGGAGCTCAAGTTTTTCATTTACATAATTTCTAGATGTCAAATAGTTTTTATTCCCTTTTACCTCATGGCTCAAGATAAAATTAATGAGATAAATTCCCATTTGAATGATCATTGTGAGAAATGATTTTTACACCCAAGTGTGTGTTTTTGTGCTGTATTAGTTCTCTTCACAAAGAATTTTGATGGTTCTCTTCACTTATGGGTCGATTACCAAAATCTCAATCATGTTAATGTAAAGAACAAGAATTCATTTCCATGGATTGATGATATATTTGATCTTTTGAAATTGGAAAATTGTTTTCCAAATATCTACCTTTCATCTTATTATGATCAGTTAAGGATAAAAGTATCTGACATTCAGAAAACTACTTTTTGGATCTGGAACAACCATTACAAGTAACGTTTTATTCCCTTTGGTGTAACAAATTCTTCTAGAGTTTCAATGGCTCGATGGGATAATATTTTCAAATAATATTTAGTTACCTATCTCACAGTCTTTGTAGATGACATCCTTTTTTACTGAATGTTTAAAGAGGATCATGTTCATCATCTGTGAACAACTATGAGTTTTTTGAGAAAAAATCGACTTTATGACTTGATTTCAAAGTGTGACTTCATGATTCTGGAGATGAAATTATTGGGACACATGTTATCGCAACATGGAATTGAAGTTGACCCTGAGAATTTGATGTCTATTATGTCTTGGGAGAATCCATTTACTGTATTTGAGGATTAGAGATTCTTGGTATTAGTCAAGTATTAGTGAAGGACTTCTCAAAGTAAGATTATCTAACAACATACCTAACTCATAATGGAGTTATGTTTTCATAGAATGAGAAATTTAATAATTTTTTTAATGTTGAAACATCTTTTTACTACTATTCTAGTGTTAACACTTCCAAAGGCTGCCCAGGGCTATGTGGTATTCTTTGATACATTTGGTTTAGGATTGGGTTGTGTTATTATGCAAGGTGATCTTGTATTTGAATATATATCTCATTAGCTTAAGCCACATGAGCATAATTTTCCCACACGTGGCCTTGAAATTTCAGCTATGATGCATGCACTTAAGGGTTGGCCCGATTACCTTTATGTAGAATTGTTCATCATGTTTTAGACCAAAAAATCATGGGTTATATCTTCTTAGATAATTATTTGAATCTTCAATAGTGGCATTTGATGGTACCTACATTCTATCAATGATGACATCAAATTTACCCCTGGGAAAAGCAATGTCATTATCGACGGATTAAGTAGGAAACATCAAACCCAGTAATTGAATGAATCTTCAGATGAATGTAATTTTATCTCTCATTTTTCACAAATACATATTGGATTATATGAAAAAGGGAATGTTGTTTCTTTAGGACTCATTCTGTTGATGCCCCCTCTTATTGGTATTATTCACTAGGACCAAAAAATTGATGATTAATTCAATAACATTATAGATTCTATTTATGGTGAGAAGATAATGGAATGACGATAGTTATCCAAATAAAGTTCTCTATGCTATCCAGATTTATTTGTTTCACCTTTAGTGGTAAGGAAATATGTGATGCAGGATAGTCATAACTCCTAGTGGGTTACACACCTAGTAACCACGATGATTTTTTATGATAAGAGGTAGATATTTTGGTGGCCATGGATGAGACGTGACATTGCTGAGTTTCTTTCTCATTGTTATATGTTCCAATCGGTGAATGTCTAGCACAAGAAGCCTTCTAGTTTTTTGAAACTAGTTTCAATCCTTACATGGAAGTGAAATGAAATATCTATGGAATTTTATTGATTGGTTTACATGTACCTTTAGAAAGAAGAATATGATATGGTTTGTTATCAACCGGTTGACCAAGTCATCTCACATATTTACCTTTCGTGATTCAATGAATGTTGAGGATTTAGAAAATATCTATGTGAATTAAACTGTTTCATTTTCTTGGAGTTCTATATTCTATAGTCTCTGATAGGGATACATAGTTTACATCACTCTTTTGGAGAGGCCTTTAGGAGGCACAAGGAGCTATGGTCTTATGAGCACGACCTACTATTCATTGTCAGATGACCTGATAGGGATAACTATACAGATTCTAGAGGATATTCATTTCACTTGTGTTCTCAACTTCAGTTGGGCTTGGTATGATCATTAGAATCTAATTGAGTTTTCGAATAACAATTGTTACCATTCTATGATTAGAATAGCAACTTTTGATGCCTTTTATGGTTGGAGTGGTAAATCTTCTATATGTTGGTGGGTGATTGGTCAATGCTCCATGTTTATAACAATTTTTGTTCAAGAGATGATATGAAATATTAATTTAATTCATGATAAATTTTTTAAAACATATAGATTATATATGATTTATGCTGATTATTGTAACACCTCAAGATTTCATAGTACTTTATCTCATTAAAATAATTCAATAGCTTGCGCCACACGCAACACTGAGTTTGAGCGCACCACGACTTACCAAACTAGCCATTCAAAAAGCTATTATGAATAGTATTAACCGCATTTAAAATTTTATATATATCCAATATAAATTTTAAATTCATATTTTATGTTTCGTAGACATAATATAAGCAAAATTTCAATTTTTCATATAAAAGAAGTATTTAGAAAAATTGAAATTTTACAGCCTATTTAATGAAAAATAATTTCTTTAAAAAATATTTGACACTCTTATATGTTAAATTTAATGAAATTAAATTCTTCTTTAAATCAGGACATAAAAATTTAGTTTGGATAAAGTTTTGGTCCTTTTCTGATAACTTGCATATTTTGATGAATGCTGAAAAAAACTAAATTTTAATTGAAACAACGTTTTCTATAGAAATAATTTATAGTGTTAAATTATAAATTTTAATGGTTTGGATGTATAATTATATTAAAATTTTATCATTTAATACAATTTAGGTCATTATAAGTAATTTCACATTTTAATTTGACATAATCACAAGTCAATCTTTTGATAGTTTTCACTTTTTAAAACTCCACTTTTTGGCTTTGACAACAAGAATTAATTTTAAATTAATAACTGAAAATTATTTGTTTTTAATTTGGTTAAATAGACTTCATTTCTGAATTTATAATATTAAAATTAGATTAGAGTGAATTTTTGGTATTTTTCTGAAAACATTCAATTTTTAACGAATAGTGAAAACACTACGTTATTGGTTAAAACTGACTTGTTATTTAAATAATTATTTATTTTAATTAAATTTATTTTAGTTAAAAATAGATACATAATACCAATATAAGTTCAATGAAATTCACTGGAGTCATTTTATAATAAGTTTAGATATATAAACATTTTATTGAACATTTTACCATATTTTACCCATCTCCTCGAGCATTTTCAAATTTGCATAAAAATTAATTTTACAGCTTTTGTGAGTTGAATTTAAAAAATCCAAGAGACAAAGTTAATATGAGTAAGAAAAATTTGGTTCAATAAGATGAAAATAATTTTTGGTGAATAGTATCTTTTGACTTTTATTTACCACAATTATAAGTAAATAGGGTTATTAAGGGTAAAAACTATATCATAATTACCCTAAAACATGTCTTAATTCAATTGGATAAGAATAATTTGACCAAAAAAACCTCAGGAATAAAATATGATCATCCTCGGTCCACTTTGATTAGATTAGGACATTTATTGTTATTTTATTTGAAGTTGTGTTGAAAGAGTTAGTTCAATGATTAATAACTAACCCATTTTTAATATTGGGTTACAAACAATATAAATTCGACTATAAATATTCCATAGAAATAGAAAAATATTTCCCACATCATGATATTTTATTTATAATTTTTAGATATTAAATAAATAAATTTATTTATAACATAATGATGATGCAGTAATTACCTTATTAATGAAGGAATCAAACAAATGGTATTATACATATTAATATAAATATAATTTCAATGTTTATATGAAATACATGAATTTTCTAGGTGAATATGAAATTTTAGGGTTGATTCAATGTATCCTTTTCGAAGTAATAAAGTTGTGATGACTTTCACAAAAACCGAATACCAAATAGTGTCAAAATTGACATAAATTAATTTTTTTTAAAAATACTATATTATTGGTTGATTTAATAGTCCAAAAAATCTATGGGTTGTCCAAAGGGATTAAATAATATTATATATGACATTAATGAACCAATTTCAGTTCTCTTGGAAGTTTAGAGTATGTTTATTAACCATATAGTGTAATAATACAAGAAGACACAATAAAATTTAAACTATTTAACTAAGAGTTAAATCTAAATGATAAGGTTAAAATTGTAACCTAAACTTTTTTAAAACCTATTGTTTTAGAGTATTTCGACCCATAACCACCTTATCCTAGAAATAAATCATTATAGAGCCATTATAAATCAAAAAGGATTTAATTATGAAATAATATTTCAAGCTTTTCCTAAAGTGGCCCTCACCTCTCTTATAAAAGGGCACTTCCCCTTCATTCAAAATCACAACTACAAAGCCATGTTTCTTGGAAACCCCTAACCCAGATATCCTCTTAACATCCCTCACATCACCCTAGAGTCCTTACTTTGATCTGAAATCCATCCTATGGAGCTCTTTTGATCAACTCAAAAGGAAACACCCGAATTAGAGATAATAATTGCACCACCCTCTTTCAAGTAATTTTCAACTTCCACTTCCTCTTTCTTTGTTGTTTCCATACCAAAATAATATAACCAGTAACTCATACACAACATTATATTATTATAAATATGGTACAACCATAGTCATTATTTTTTCCATCCTATAAATTACAAAGCCACCATATGTGCGTACGTACGGCTTACTATCTCCATGTCGTGGTGTAGTTTGTTATTCAAAAACATCATTATTTGGATGGGTATAATAATGCATTTAACTGATGTAAATAATAAATATAACATGTTAATGATTCTTTATATATGATATACCATCCAATTACATATCATCTCACCATCAATATAATGATATTGTCGCTCGTGCATACGTACGGATTACCATCTCCACGATTTGATGAGATTCATTCCCACGTTAACCATTCAACGATGATTATAAAAATATATATTATTAATAATTATGTAATAAACTACATAATAATTATACATAAGATATATATATATATATATATATGTAATTACATATATCTTATTCACTTCTTCTGTTCAACAAGATATGAAAACAGAAACAACGTTTATGCCTACGTATGACCTACCGTCTCCATAAACAGTGCCTTTTATTTAATATATCTATCTTTTATAAATATTTATATTCTAAATATATATGATATATAAATCAAGGATCATATTCTGGAAGTATATAAATCACTATCTAAATGATACAATTTAAAACACGAATGATAAAGAAAGGGATTATTAAACAAAAATGTTAATTTAACATGGAAATCATTATAAAATGGGCATTATAAAGTCATAAATTAATCACTTATGATATAATAAATATTAAAATGGTTCGGATAAAATTTAATAACATACTATGGTCATTATACAGGAGTTTAAACATACCCTTGACCAAAGGGAAGTGCATGATAAGGGTTAATTTCACAATCTCTATATTATCCGAGGTGGTTTTTACGTAAGTATCTACTATGATATATTTACTATCAAAGTCCATGTTTCATAAAAGAGTTTTAAAAGGTATTATTTTTAATTGGATTTTTACTAAAACATCATTTTAAATTTTTTAAAGTTTTATTCTTCAAAACTGTTCTCATTAATTTCCATGTTTTCAAAATGGTGTTTAGGATTTATTTATATAAATATGACTATTTTAAAATGTTAATTCATTTCAAATGATTCAAATTGGTATGGAACACATTGATTAAAAACTATCTTCTAAAGGAATTCCTTTAAAAATTATTTTAATTTTCAATGAATTCATGAAAAGGGATATTTCTCTCAAAGATTTTTACTGATCATTTTCAATTATGTCAACATAATTTACAGACATTATTCTATATCAAGGTTGATTTATTTTGATAATAATATTTCATATTGTATTGATGGTTTTGTGATATATTGGACTATGGATGTGTTATTTTTATATCATTCATGGTTTACGAATAAATTATTGACATTTGGTATACTTCTTTTAATACGAATGTTTATGTTATCTTCAAACCATTTCATATGAAGAAATCATTGGACTTAGTAAGTAATAGGTAGAGCCCGCTATAGCTCTTTGACTCATCAGTAGGTCACATAAGACAAACTAGTGTCTTGGTCCAAGGCCTTGACATATTTTTTTTTGTAGTATTGAAACATGGCCTTGACAATGTGGTTATGAGGTTTGGCATTATGAATTCCATCATTATGAAAGTGGTTATTGATATTGCATGTGATTATTCTACTAGTAGAATATCCATGTGAATACGTAAATGGAATTATTTGATTTTATATTTTCCATATTATTCTGACCTTTATGTTTACAAGGCTTTTGTTTTATTCTTATACATTGCCTTAAATGTTTATGCTTATTTATGAATGTTTCCACTATATTGTTATCCTTACTGAGCATATGAGCTCACCCCTTTCTATATTTTATTTTTCCCAGGATGGGAATATGTTTATTATAGTTGACCTACAGGGATAGGTTAAGGATATAAGTGTTTTAAAACAGGGGGAAAATTTTGTTTATGTTTTTATTTCATGATGTAATGTAAAACATATGAATGTATCTCGTATTTTGAAGGCTGATAAATTGATCAGTCCTCCGAGACTAGATTCCTTGTAATCATGACAATGTATTACAATAATTCACTGACTCTGGGTAACTGGGGTTGGGGAATAATAATTAGTATCATAGGAAGTTTAGAAACAACATTGGAAATGGATTTAGATAAACTCTAATTAGCGAACATTTCCCTGATATAGAAATTGAGGATTAGTATAGAAGAAATTCCTAGAATTTTGTTAATGTAAAGATTATGTATATTTCCCAAGAAATATATCCCTGTCCAGATATGAGCAGGCATAGGCAGCTCTGGCACAGATGTACCGAGTAGTGAAAACTCAGACAAGGAGTTTTGGGCTTGACCCGGGGTATCCTAGTACATGAAAACGGGCCTTGCTGCACTCTTGGTTACGACACTCACAGGGGATATGATTAGGATAATTTATATTTTCATTAAAATCCATTATGAAGGATTTATAAGTAAATACACCCTCAAAGAAAACATTTTATGATTATATAATATATGCATAATCTTTTCAATTTACGTTAGGTATTTTAAAATTTTGGAATTATGCATTGTGATTCATAAACAAACATAGTGTATACCATTGTTTAGAAATGGTTCCTAGTAGAATGAATGAGAACTCCAACAATACGCATGATCCAAAGATTAAGAATAGTTATATATTTCCTGGTATTAATCCAACATTTAGAAGGTAAATAGTCTCCCACATATTCTCATCATATGAAGAAAGAGTATCATGTGTTAATTATATATGTAAATAATTCTTTGTGTCCCATGGATTTGAATGGAAGCAAGAGAAATAAAGGATGGGAGAGAGAAAGAAGGATAAAGGAAAGAGGGGAAAGAAATATTTTCCCATATGTGATAACTGTGGAAATAATCACCTTGGTAAATGCTTGATTGGAATGGGAGTTTGTTATAATTTTGGACAAAAAGGACACCAAGTACGATATTGAAAGGGTAAGAAAAAGGTTTCAAATGTAAAATGCTTCATCTTCAAGGAGTTGGGACACTACGCGAATCAATTTTCAAATAATTAGAGGATACCCCAAATGATGATATTGGATAATAATCACGTTATGATACAACTGAAGATAATGGGGAATTATTAGAGTTCTTATGTTGTTATTAAAGTATTGTTTCATTTGAGTATTGTATTAATGATGTACATGTTATAAGAATTATAGAGTATATAGGGACTATAATGTAGTACTATTTCATTAAGGTCTTGAGATTGTGTAGAACCATGAAAAGTGACTCAATAGGATGTTATTTTTTTTGGAAAATATATTGTTGAAAGAAAGATAAACCATAATATAGTTCTAATAGTGAGGTATTAATTTTGGAATAATATGTGAATGATTTGGATAAATTATATTAGATAATATTGACTACCTTGAAACTAATTAATGATTTGTATAATCTATCATTGTTGGAGTTTACAAAATTTGGGGATAGAAAGAGTATATCTAGTATCTTATAAGGAATTAGTGAGCATGAATGTAATCAATACATTTTTATTGTAATTCAGGCTTTTACAATGTTTTAAAAGAATACATGATGAAGGTATTCACATGTTATTATGTGGAAAAAAGGATCTTCATTGTGTTTACCTTGCTTATAAATTTTGGATTGTGAATTTAGATACACGTATTTTGGATAATTCTAAAGGTTGGAATTGACTATGTTTGACATTGCATACTATTTTTTAGGTTAAATAATTTCTTGAGATTATTTTTGGATAGTCATAAAAAGGAAAACCAGGGGGTCGGGCGATAACTCGTCGCTTTCGGAAAGGCTGCAAAACATGAACCCACAACTGATGTGTGACAAGGGTGCATCACCTACCACTGGACTACATGTTGTCCTAGTTTGTATAATATAGTATTTTTAAATAGTCTAAAAAATGAATTATTAATTCAATACTTTTGGAACCCTATATGATTATGATAAATAGAATATTTTTTATTTCTATTATCTTTTGGAGTGAAAGGTGAGTTAGTGTTAGGAATTAGTTGAAGTATGAAACCATACTTATAAATTATATTTTTCTCTCTTATTCAATTAAGAAATTAATTCTTAAATGTTAGGGAATATATCTTAAAACCAGAAACGTGTTATCCTAATACGTTATGTTTTGTGGAACTGATAACATTTTAAATCATCATAGATTGATGGCTTTGAGGCCCTCAATTATGCAGTTGTTTGTGATTGATGACCTCATCACTACCTATAAATATTTACGTTTTTCCTCCAATTATGTGTCTTTAATTCCCACAAATTTTATCCTAATCAAGTTCATAATTTGGTGGTGACTTTTTCATTTCCCTTGACCTCTTATTAAGACTAAATTTTATTAACCCTATTTCCGATGTGGTGTTTCCACAAAGGTATTTTTCTATTTTTAAACTTTTATTTTCTAAGAAAAATTTAAAATTGTGAAGATTTAATTTATTGAAGTAGGGGAGAGTGTTAAACCCTAATATTTCAAAGTATGTTATCTCATTAAATCAATTCAATAGCTTGCGCTACACACAAAACTGAGTTTGAGTGCACCAAAACATACCAAACTAGCCATTCAAAAAGTGGTTATGAATAGTATTAACTACATTTTAAATATTATATATATTCTATATAATTTTTACAATCATATTTTGTGTTTCTTAGACATAATACAAGGACAATTCAATTTTTCAGATAAAATAATTATTTTTCAAAAAATGCAATTTTACCGCCTATTTAATGGATAATCCTATTTAAAACAAATATTTGAAACTTATATATATTAAATTTAATGAAATTAAATTAATCTTTAGAATATTAACATAAAAATTTAGTTTTGATAAATTTTTGGTACTTTTTTGATAGCTTTCATATTTTGATGAATACAGAATAATACTAAATTTTAATTGAAAACAACTGTTTTAATCGAAATAATTTTTAGTGTTAAATTATACATTTGAATTATTTGTATGTATAATTAGATTATATTTTTAGCATTTAATCAATGTAGGTCATTATTAGTAAATTTACATTTAAATTTGACATAAACACATGTCAATTTTTTGATTGTTTTTACTTTTTTAAAACACGCTTTTGGCCTTGAAAACAGGAATTAATTTGAAATTAAACAATACAACATCTATTTTTTTAATTTTTTAAAATAGACTTTATTTTTTAATTAAAAATATCAAAATTATCTTAGGGTGAATTTTTGGTATTTTTATAACAACTTTCTATTTTTGATGAATAGTGAAAAACACTACGTTATTGGTTAAAACCGACTTTTTATTTAAATTATTATTTATTTTATTTAAATTATTTTAGATAAAAATAGATACATAATACCTATATAAGATCAATTTAATTCATTGGAGTCATTTTATAATATGTTTAGATATATAAAAATTTTATTGAACAACTTACTGCCTTTTACAGACCTCATAGGAGATTTGAAAATTTGAATAAAATTTAATTTAACCACTTCAATGAGTTGAATTTCAAAAATCTGAGAGAAATAATGAATATGAGTAATAAAAATTTTGTTCAATAAGATGAAAATATTTTATGGGGAATAATAACTTTGGACTTTTATTTACCACGATTAAAAGTAAATATGATAATTAATGGTAAAAATGATAACTTAATTACCCTAACACATGTCATAATTCTATTGGATAAGTATAATTCAACCAAAAACAAATTTAGGAATAAAATATGATCCTTTTTGGTCCACCTGGATTAGATTAGTTCATTTATTATTATTTTATTTTAAGAATAGTTAAAAATGTTAAATTCAAAGTTTAATAACTAACCCATTTTTAATATAGGGTTACAAACAATAAAAATTCCACTATAAATATTCCTTATAAATCTAAAAATATTTCCTACATCATGGTATTTTATTTATAATTTTTAGACATTAAATAATTATATTTATTTATGACATAATGATGATGCGGTAATTACCTTATTAATGAAATAATCAAATAAATGGTTTTATAAGTGTTAAAATAAATATAATTTCAAAGTTTATATGACATAAAAGAATTTTATAAGTAAATATGAAATGTTAGGGTTGATTCAATGTGTCTTGTTCTAATTAATCAAGTTGTGATGACTTTCCCCAAAACCAAATACAAAATAGTTTCAAAATCGACATAAATTAATTTTTAAAACAAATACAATATTATGGGTTGATATAATATTGAAAAGAATCTAAGGTTCTTCCAAAGGGCTTATATAATATCATATATCTCATTAATTAACCACTTGAGGTTCTTTTGAAAGTTTAGAGTAGGTTTTTTATCTATATAGTGTAATAATACTAGAAGACATGGTAAAAGTTAAACTGTTTAACTAAGAGTTAAATCTAAAAGATATGGTTAAAATGGTAACCTAAAATTTTATAAAACCTATTGGTTTAGAGTATGTCGACCCATAACAAATTTATCCTTAAAATAAATCATTTTCGAGCGATTATAAATCCAAAATGATTTTATTATAAAATAATATTCTGAGCTTTTCATAATGTGACCCTAACCTCTATTATAAAAGGGAACCTCTCATTCTCTCAAAATCACACCTCTAAAGCCATTTTACTTGGCCATCCCATGCCAAAATATCCTCCCCACTTCCTTGAAATAAAACTAGAGTCCTATAATTTGATCATAAAGCCTACTTAAGGATATATTTTGGTCTATTCAAAAGGAAACACCTGAATTAGAGATAATAATTTCACACCCCTATTTAATGTTTTTTTCATCTTCCACTTCCTCTTTATTTGTTGTTTCCATAACAAAATAATAACTCCAGTACATCCTACACATTGATATGTTATTATAAATATGGTACAACCATATTCGTTATTCTAACTATCCTAAAAATGACAATTTCACCATACGTGCGTACATACGGCTTACTATCTCCACGTCGTGGTGTAGATTGTTATTCAAACACTTCATTATTTGGATGGGTATAATAATACATATAACGGATGTAAATAATAAATATAACATGCTAATTATTCTGTATATATGATATACCATTCAATTACAGATGATTTAACCATCAATATAATGATATTGTCGCTCGGGCGTACGTCCGGATTACCGTCTCCACGATGTGATGAGATTCATTCCCACACTCACCATTCAACGATGATTGTAAAAATATATACTATTAATAATTATGTAATATATGACATAATAATTCTACTAGATATATATATATATATGTATATACCTATATATATCTTATTCAGATTCTTCTGTTCAATATGATATGAAAACGGAAACAACGTTTATCCGTACGTACAGCCTATCGTATCCATAAACAGTGCCTTCAATTTCATATATCTTTAAATTAGAAATATTTATATTCTAAATATATATGATACATAAATAAAGTATTATATTCTGAATGTATATAACTCATGATCTAAATGATACAAGTTAAAATACGAATGATAAAGAAAGCGATTATTACCGAAAATTTTAATTTAACATGGAAATCAATATTAAATGGGCATTATAAAGTCATAAATGAATCATATATGATATAATAAATATGAATAAGGTTCTTTTATAATTTAATAACATACTATGGTCATTTTACAGTAGGTTAAACGTACCCTCGACTAATGGAAAGTGCAAGGTAAGGGTGAATTTCACAATCTCTTTATTATCTGAGGTTGTTTTTAATTAAGTATCTACTGGGTCAGATTTATTATCCATGTACGTGTTTCATAAAATAGTTTTAAAAGGGATTATTTTTGAAGGACTTTATTACTAAAACATAATTTTAAATGTTTTAATGATTTATATTACTAATCCTTTATCAATAATGTCCATGTTTTCAAAATAGTTTTTAGGATTTATTTATATGGACATGAATTTTTTAAAATGTTAATTCCTTAAAACATTTCCAAGTGGTATGCAAAACCTTTTTTCAGAACTATCATTTAAATGACTTCCTTTATAAATTATGTGTCTTTTAAATGATTTCATGAAAAAGAGATATTTCTCTAAAAACAATTAATGATAATTTTGGACTATGTAAAAATCATTTACGGAATATTATTTTGGAACAAGTTTTATTTAATATGATACAAATATTCCATATTTTATTGAAGGTTTTGTGATATGTTTGATTGTGGATGTTCTATTTTTATATCATTCATGGTTTATAGATAATGTATTGACATTTCATATGCAACTTTTAAAACGAATGTTTATGTTATGTTTATACCTTTACACATGAGGAATGCATTAGACTTATTATGTGATGGGTGGAGCCCTCTATAGCTCCTCTATGTAGGTATCATGGGACAAACTAGTGTCTTGACACAAGTCCTTGAAAGAATCTTATTTCTAGTCTTGGTACATGGCCTTGACTATGTGGTTATAATGTCTGGAATTATGCATTCCATCATTATGAAAGTGGATATTGATATTTCATGTGATTATTAAACTAGTAGAACATACATGTGAATAAGTAAATGACATTATTTTATTGTATCTTTGTTATATTATGCTGATGTTTAAGTTTAAAAGACTTTTTTTAGTCTTATACATTGAATTAAATGTTTATTCTTATTTATGAAAGTTCCTGCTATATTGATATCCTTAATGAGTATCTGAGCCCACCCCTTTATATGTTCAATTTTTCCTAGGATGTGATGAAGTATTTTATGGTTACCCTAGAGGGATAGGCTAAGGATATAAGTGTGTTCAAAAGGGTACAAAATGTTGTTTATGTTTTTATTTCATGATGTAATGTAATACTTATGAATGTATCCAGTATTTCCAAGGCTACTAAACTGAGTGGTCCTTCGGGACTTGATTCCTTGTAATCATGAAAAAGTATTAAAATAATGCACCGACTCTGGGCTACTAGGGTCGGGGCGTATCATTGTCATTGTAGAGCATTGTAGTTTTTAGTTGGTGATCATGTTTTTAAAGGAATCACCCATGTTGGGTCATCAAGGGCTTTAGAGGCAAGTAAAGATCACTCCTTATTTTGGGGCAGCTTTTGAGGTTGTTTATAAGGTGGGGAATGTTTCATACCGTTTAGAACATCCACCTCAGCTGAATCCAATGCATAACATCTTCTACGTAATGTATCTAAGAATTTATCTCTATAATCTTTCTCACATTATGAGCTAGAGTGATCTTGAGGTTGAATCTTATTTTTTTTACTAAGTATCCATTTTGGAAAATTTAATCAAAGACCAAGTAACATCATCATAGGATGAAACCTTAGTTTTGTGCCCTATGGATTCATGGTTCTGATAATCAAGATTCATGGGAATGAGAGGCACTATTGAGAGAGTAGTGGCCTCATATTTTTTAAATGGAAGCTTCTTCATATTCATTTTGAGGATATAATGTTTCTATTATGGGGAGAATGAAATATCCTGTTATGAATCTGACTTTTATTCTTTTAACCTTGCCAAGGGTTTTCCATTTATTTGACCACGTAGGGTTGAGAGTGATTTGGGAGGATACTTATAATGGTGATTTCAAGGATTTTTTGGACCTTTAGCTATAATCAGCATTTTATGCAGGCTACTGGAGTTTTACACATCATGTAACTTGGTTACATGATGTTAAATGGATTATGGAGGCAAGTCATGGATGGATTAATTATTTTAAGGCTACACATCCTGACTGGCCTTTACACATGATGAGGTATTTAATTAATGATTTTTATATTCTAGGTGATGTTTTTTTTGGTGGTTATGGAATTTAAGGGTTCAACGACATTTATTGGGATTACATGACGTGTATACACTGATAATTGTTTTTTAAAATGGGAATCAGGACTGAGATCCCATTTCAACACTATTTTAGTTTCTTCTTCCACAACCCAAGGCCTTCTCCAATTGATTCTGAAGCACTCCAACCCTTCTGGATCAACTTGTTTGATGTTCGGTCATTATTGTGCTTTCGATGTGATTCATAGGTAACTGTTCATCTACGTTATTCCTAATTATCTATTTCTCTTACTTTGAAGTTTGATGAATCTATGATGCATGTTGCTAGATATGGTTTCTAGGTTGATTTTTGAGTTCCTATACACCTTCTTTCTCATTGATGAGTTCTACTTTGAGTTTTTAGTTTCAGGAAAAGGTTGGTTATTCTATCCCGATTAGCTAAATTTATTAACCCTAAATTTCATGATTTATTAAATTGCCGATTTAAATTAAATTTCTCAAACATTAATTCTATTGAATTTATAAAAACCAATTCGATTGAATTGGGTGACTTGAAATCATTTTAGTATGAAAATTGGGAAAACCTAATCTAATTGCATTAGGGTGTGTTTATTAAAATTTGTTTATTAATATTTTTGAATTTAAATTTTACATTTAATGTAAATGAATTGAATTTAAATTTTTTAATTTAATTATAAAAATTAATTTTGAAATTGATGGAATTAGTTTTAAAAGGATTTCAATATTGTGAAAATGGATAAAAATGTTTTCATGAAAACCTAGTGGTTTTATCTTATGAAGAGGCTTGTGTTTTTATTAAAACTCATTTGGGTTTTAAATGAAAATTAGTATTGAAATAGAAGGATTAGATTTAACTATATTTGAAAGTGTCTTCAGATAAATTTTCCATCATTGATTGTGTAAGATCACATGCAAGGAATAGGTAGTTGGTGAGTTATTGGAACCCTCTCTACACTATTACAACATTCTAAAACATAAATTTGGCGGGTCACATCTCGATGGGATGGTGATGAGTTGACTTAAACTAGTGTGAGGGGGATGTGTGTATAAACATATTGTTGAGATCATTTGGAGAGTTTGAATTCCTATAGCTAGAAATACTGTCATTCATATTTGATAGATGGCCATGTTTCTCACTTGTTTTATATTTGAGATATAATTTTATTCCAATATTTTAAAACAACTTCAAATTCCTTATAAATTAACATAATGTTTTTATGTATATGTTTAATGTTATGAAATTGTTTTAGAAATATTACATTAGTTTCTAAGCCTTATCAAAATGTATTTTCCATCACATGAACTACATAGAATGGTTTGTTTAAATATTCTTTGAAATTCCAAACCTATTTAATTTAAAATATAAAGTATACTTTTGGTTAATCTGTATTTTTGGGATCTGTTATGGAATATTTAGTGAGACCCAAATTTTATTTTTTGATCACACACCATATGTGCCTTCAATCATTTGTAGATAATCTCTTACCAGGTTTAAGGAAAGGGAAAGGGTCACTCGTAGGTGAATCCAACTATTGAACATTGGACTTGGTGAGTTGTGCCCTTATAGACATGGGTTGTTTCTCCTCTATTTTGGTACTTGGGATGTAATACTTTGGTCTTGTTTATTCCCTATTTTTATGGTATATTACTCATAGTGAATTTTATTTTGTTATACAGACAGACTTTTCTTATTTTACCTCAAAATTTATTGTGAAAAACCCAGTCATACTTTCAGTTTTATTATGAAAGGTACTAGTCACTGACTTGTGGGGATCGAGAAGGCCCATTGGGCTATGTCATTACTAGATTGATTATCGAGTTACCAGGTCACCTAGGCTAATTCTTGACATGGGTGATGGGATTTCAACCCTATAATACCTTATCATTTTATCCCTGACCATTGGGAAGTATTTTTCTGGGTAATGACTTTATTATTTTTTAATATTTCATAAAATACAAAAAGAAACACTACCCAAAATTATAAATGGTCACCCCTCTATTATATTCATAACACTACATTTATCCTTATAGCTCATTAAATTCCTACCAAATTATCTTCCAAATTCTGATATTCAAATTCTATAGGTTATGGTCTTCCCAGAACACTAACCATAGTGTGTATAAGGGGATAAATATAGGATTTCTTTGAAAGAATATGTAATATACTTAATATATCACTTTATTTTAAATTTTTTATTTAAAATCCTATAAATACGTTACATTTTTTATAAAAAATAGAATTTAATTATACTAAAAATTATTATTCTTTCAAAACAACCATTATTCAATCCATCTTCATCAAATGGTAAGTGAATGTATTGCTTGTCCACACGTACTACTTAACATCTCAATGCAGTGATAAAATTCATTTTCCATGGCCATTATTTATAGATGATTATTGGGATTGATTTAAAGATTATGTATTATATTTGTGAAATATGTATTCTTATTAAATTATAATATCATATATAACATCTTACATTCCATTCCGTTGCAAAATTTTGATTTCAGTCAATAATACGTGTGGACTACCGCTACTACTAAGTGATGTTATTCATTTTTCATCTCGATTTTACATAAATTTTAATAATTTTATATTTGGTGGATTAATATTATTTATATTACATATAATTTATTCTGGAATTTTCAATATTTATTTTCTAATCCTTCCTTCCATCCATAGAAATCTGAATATAGTGTTTATGTATACTTATGACCATCCATCACCCTGAATAGTATAATTCATATTTCTGCCGCAAAATTTTTTCAATGACTCAAAATATCTATATAATAAAATTATATGAAAATTATATCATAGTTATAATTATGAAAATGATGAAACCATAGTAAATTTAAAATGACCAAATCTTCTAAATCGAAATATGTATAAAAAACAATGAAATTTTAAAATAGAATAAAAATTTTAATAATAAATTGTAAATAAATAAGAGATAATATTTCATAATTAAATCATACATGGTATGATATGTGTGATTATGGTTTTCGAATATTTTTATAATAAATTAATATTGATTATACAAGCAGATTGATTATGTATAAATAAATGTGATACTTGATGTAATGGATTTATGTTTCTAATTAGTTTTATTATGGAGTTTTTATTCATGAATTTCCATTGAGGAAATTACATGATCCTTATCAGATGGATAAATATAACATTTTTATACTATGGTTATTTATTGAGAATTTATATTTGCTTTTCATTTTTTTCACTTTATTTTTGTATGATAATAGAAGAATGTTTTTAATTATGGTCAAAATTATTTATATGTTTTGTCTAAAATACTTTTTATTCCATATATATAATTTCAAAAGAGGTTTTCAATAATTTTAATTTATTATGTTATTATTTATTAAATTCATTTTTCCCATAATTAAATTTTTATGAAATTGTTCAAAATTAATATTTTTTTCATTTTCCCAATGAGGTAATTTTTTTACTTTTTTTGTGATGGTTTGAAAGGAATGTTTTCTTTTACTAGTAAATCATGAATAGGATTTATCACTATGATAACTGATCAATTATTTAAATATTCCATTATAGGTATCCATAGTGTCCTTTAATGATAACTTGTTTCATACTATTTTGGAAATTTTTTTATTTTTAAAAATTGATTTTAAAATTGGAAGTATATTTTTGCCAATGATGTTTTTCATAGTAGTTGTTTTCATCAATGACAAAAAAAATATTTTTGGATTATATTTTAATTGGGATATGCTCAAATTTTACTGTCAATATTTATTGTCAATATGGTTTATTATAAAGATGATGATCTATTTTTTGAGACCTATTTATTTTTCATGCGTTATTCTATGATGATATTATAAAAGGTTTATAAAACCCATTTTCTTAACATAGGTTGTTATATGATTATATGACGAATTTTTTATTATCTTTTGGTACACATATTATTGAGTTTCTAGACTTTTAAATTTATTATTTAATGACATTAAGAATAATGAACAATTTAATATAACCAATGATCGTAAAATTTGGTATCTTTAGAGGATTAAGTTTATAATTTGAAAACATGAAACCAAAATAATTTTTTTTTATTTTAAATAATGATAAACTCACTTACATTTATATATTAAAACTTCATTAGATAACCTAAAGAATATATGAACAAAAGGGGTGAGCTAAAAAGACCAAGAGGGGATAATAATAGGAATAAGACATATAACATGGGTTAGATGAAAAAACATGAATAAATAAAGTACATTGAGCATGAATAAACATATATAATAATAACATGTATAACAAGGGATCATATAATCATGGAAACATAGAAATGTTCCCAGAACACACAACATGACATAAACATGAGTCTAAGATAACTACCAAGACCATTACACATGGTGAGAAAAGTCCAATAAAGGAATCAGGTTAACTACCTAAAAATACATGAAATATCATGGGACTAAACATTACCCAATGCATTGAAGTTCTATATTGGTGCACTAATCAAATAATTCTCATGAATATTTGTTCCATATGATTAATCAAGTATAACGGTTACCTATTAAATGAATTGGGAATCATAATATTATTATAAGGAAAAATTTATGGGAATATCATAATGGTTTTGATGAAATAATGGATTTGAATCATATATGAACATTCAGAAGATAATATAGGCATAGACATTGATAAATGTTCTCTTATTCAAGTGGTAAAATGTAAAAAATAGTGTTTAAAAAACATTATAAATGAACTATTTATGTGCGGTTTAAAGAAAATATTAAAGAGTATTTTTAACAGAAAATATATATTTGTTATCATAAAACAAGAAATTAACCAAGTCGGGTTTTCATTATAAAATGAATTTTTTTATAAAAATAATCATTTCATAAAATAGATTATTCATGGTACTTGAAATTGGGTAATAAATCTAGAAGTTCCCTTTATTAGGTCTTTATTATCATGAATATTAGAGAATGAATACTTTTTAAAACATTAATTTACACATCGAAGAAGGATGATTTGATTTCGATACATGAGTTTTGAAAAAAAAAATTATAATAGTTTAAAAAATTAATTATTAACTAAATTAGGTTAAATAGAGAGAAAGAGTAATGAGAACGAAAAAATGGAGGTTCGTGTAATATTCCTTACATTATATCAAAAATGGTTATTCCCATGATCATAATGTCCTAGAAAATCATCTTTAATCCATTAATTAGTTTTAAAGAACCCATTATAAATTAATTTTATTTAGAATAATTTTAATAAAATCAGTTATGGATTTTTTTATGGGTTTGGGGAATCAATTTCATCATTTGGGAGCACTGGTTTCCTTGGTTTTAATGATTTATTTACTTTAATACATATATGAAAAACCATGTAAAATGTTAATGATATTAAAAAATTTATGATAAATGTTATTAATTATGATAAATGATATTAAATGGTTATATAATTCATTTGGTAATTTTGGGGTGAGGTTGAATCATTATATAAGACGTTTTCGATTATCATTTTTATTATTT
Source organism: Viscum album (assembly GCA_963277665.1). Taxonomy (NCBI): domain Eukaryota; kingdom Viridiplantae; phylum Streptophyta; class Magnoliopsida; order Santalales; family Viscaceae; genus Viscum; species Viscum album. The sequence continues at coordinate 489,280,103 of OY728145.1, forward strand.
TGGTGGGTTTTCTATCATCCCAATCCAGTTTCATTTTATTAATTAATAATACCTGTATATAATAGGTATATAACATTTAACAAATTTTAACAGATATATTATAACATTTGTTTCCAGAAAAATTGTTTTATGACCATTCTTGAATGATCTAATTTAAATTGAAAACTCATCATCCTAGAATGTGATAAATCAACACACCGCAAACGATGTTTTCATTTTTATAATAAAGGATAGGGGAAGAGAAATGATGGTGGATTATATCAATAAAATAATAGCATTCTACTGTTGTAACGCCCCGACCCCAGCTACCCAGAGTCGGTGCATTACTTCGTAACATTGGCATGATCACAAAAGATCAAGTCTCGAAAGACCGATTAGTTTAGTAGCCTTGGAAACACTAGATACATTCTTAAACGTTACATTACATCAAAAAGTGAAAAACTACAATAACATGGTCTTCATAGTCCACACTCATATCCTCTTCTGACTATCCCTGCAGGTTATTCATAAAATACTTCTTCACATCCTGGAAAATATTAAAACATTAAAAGGGGTGAGCTCAGATGCTCAGTAAGGATAACAATATTGCGGAAGCTTTCATAAATAAACATAAACATTTGAGGCAATCTGTAGCTAATACAAAAGCCTTTTAAACTTGAACATAAACATAATATGGCAAAAGTAAAATGAGATAATTCCATTCACTTCTTCACATGGATATTCTACTGGTCGAATAATCACATGCAATATCAATAACCACTTTCATAATGAGGGAATGTATAATGCCGGACATTCTGAAACATTTTGTCAAGGCCTCGGCCAAGACGTCTAAAATGATTAAGGCCTCGGCCAAAACCATAAATCAAAATGGGAAAGGGCCTCGGCCAATTCCATGTCTAGTTGTCTCATGAGACCTACCAATGCATCGAGGAGCTATATCGGGCTCCACCCGTCACTTATTAAGTCCAATACATTCCTCATATGAATAGGTTTAAACATATCATAAACCATAACATAATCGTATCACATAAAACATGCATAAAGGAAACATAACATTTCCCCATTTCAATCACAAGATATCAATACAACACATTGATATAATAAAAACGCTTTGAAATCCATTTTCAATACCAAAATAAAAGAAAATTATAACATGATATTTATTTTTCATTAAAAAAAAGGTATGGCTTGTAGAGGAAGCCGAAACTCAAATAGTGGTCACGGCGGCGGATAAGTCGTTGTCGCCGCATACGTACGACAAAAACATTCCCTTTTGTCGTTTAGTAAACACTTCGTATAAAAAATATTCCTTTTGAATATACGTAAAAGTCAAAGGGGTTTATATACCGTATAAAAGAAATTTGTGTATAAAACAAAATATGCCTCAATGAATGGAGATTGAGACAAAGTCCCTTAAAAAGATCATTTTTAAATAAAATATATCTATTATGTGTATTCACTATATGTACACATAAAGAAAGTACAAATACAAGATAGGACATAATAATATCATGACATAATTTGAAAGTAGGAGATTAACCCAAAGAATAGAAATTGGGTTAAGAAGTTCCATTACCTTGTGTCCGACTTGACTCAACCGTTCTTTAACCTCCTGAATAATAAAATAGAGTTAATATCTACCTTATTAAGAACCATTTTCAATTTCATTATCCTTTTTATATCACTTATTACAATGTTATGAACATTATGTAATTATTTAAGTTAATAACGGTCGTTTTGTCGATCTTTGGTACTTGAGTCAACAATAAACTTATTATAATTACAAGTTGTTCATGTGGTAGAATATCCATTATATCCAGAATTATATTCATTATTTAGATGTCATATATATCTTATATATCCAGTATATACATTCATTTATAATATTACGTAACATTTAGAGGTAAGAAATGAAATGCACCGTTCATGGAGACGGTAAGCCGTACGTACGCATGAACGCTACTTTCATTTCAATTTCATATTTAATGGAATGAAATCATAATGATATAAATTTATAATATAATTCCAGTATAATATAGTGTATAATACCATTTTCTCCATCCTTTATACATCCCACATATGGCATTAACGATTCAAATCACTTTGAGGGGGCGGTAGTCCGCACTTCCTAAAATGAAATTATCGCATTTTACCCATAATGGAAATCATAAAGTATGCCATAAATGAGAAATACAGAAGCATAAGTAAAACATAAACATATTATATATCATATATAAAAATAGTGACATCTTAATGTCCACCTTTGAAGGTGTTATATGAGTGTTGAACAATCATCGTTTCGTGAGGCAGAAATTCGCCATCCACAGAAACCGTATGTTCTTTAACCATTAGATGTAGGTGTGTGTAAGTGTAGCTCGAATCCTTCTTATAACAACATCCTAGTTTATTTAGGATACTGGTGTTGTTACAAAAGAAATGAATAAAAAGAGTTTATGGGGTTGTAGAAGAAAAACAAAACAAAACAACATTAGAGAAGACATTACCTCAAAATCGGGTAACTCTTTTTGATTTGAGCCAAAGGCTTCCTTGGGAAGAGTTCTGCCCAAAGTGAGGCTTCTAGGAGTAAGAGGGGGAAGTTGGGAGAGTATTTGGGCAGAGGTTTGCCGAGCCAAATGGCTTGAATGTGTGAATAAGGTGATAGAGGTGGGGGCCTTTTATAAGAGGAGAGGAGGGGCTCTTTTGGAAAGATTGAAATGTTACATTATTATACCATGCTTTTCGGATTCTAAAGGTCCTACACTTATATAATTCGTGGATAAGGTGATAATGGTTCGAAATCTCTTCATCTAATAGGCTTTGGAAAAGTGTAAGCCTTGGATTTTGCATTATCTTCTCATTTTATTTAAATCGTTAAATAATGAGGTCATCGCTGCATCATAATTATGTCATAAATAATTTGATTTATTTAATGTCTAAAAATTATAAAAAAATACTATGATGTAGGAAATCTTTTTAGCTTTCTAATGAATATTTATAATCAAAATTTTGACTTGTGTAACCCCACTTAAAAACTGTTTTAGTAAAATAACTTATGTTTGTGTCAATTTAATTTTAACATTAAATAAAAGGTATTTATGTCATTTTCCAACTAAAGTGGCTCCATGGGGTCCCCAAGTTGACCCATGGGTTGTCTTGGTCGGCCATGACTCATCAAATAGGAGTAGGACAAGTTTCAAGCTCATCTCATATTATTAAAACATTATTTTTACCTTAAACTACACTAATTACCTCTAATCGCGATTAAGAACTTAAAAGTTACTATTCACCAAAAAATTATTTTAATCTCATTGAACCATATTTTACTTCTTAATGACAACCATGTATGTCGGATTTTTGAAAATCAAATCAAAAAAGTGGTAATATTTCATTTAAACGAAAAATCAGTTATTTAACTACCACTTAGTGGCTTCACTATTCATCAAAAATTGAAGTTTTTCAGAACAATGCCAAAATTTCACCCTAAGCTATAATTGATATTCCGAATTCAAAAATGATGTCTATTTTACATAATTCCAAACATATAAGTTGCATTAATTAATTTTATAATTAATTCCCGCTGTTACGACAAATAGCGTGTTTTTAAGAAACAATTTATATCAAAAGATTGGCAATTGTTTATGTCCAATTTCAATGTTAAATTAATTCTAATGACCACCATTGGATAAAATGGTAAAAATATATTCTAATTATACCTTAAAACCACTAAATATTATAACTTATCACTATAAATTATTTTGATTAAAAAAGTTGTTTTAAGTATTTTTCACTATTCATAAAAATTTGGAAGTTCTCAGAAAATTACAAAAAATTCAACATAGGCTAATTTCAATATTAGGAATACAAAAATGAAGTCCATTTTGAAATATAAAATTTCTATAAATTTAAAAGGTGGTTATTACTATTCATAACGGCTACTTTGATTAGTTGCAGTGTGTTAGAACTCGAACTTGCGTACAATGCAAGCTATTGCATTATTGAAAGAGAGGCGTATCGTGGAAGCTCGGGGTGTTACATTCTCCCCTCCTTCAATAAATTGCGTCCTCCCAATTTGAAATTTTTCTTTGAAAATAAAAGGTTGAAAAGAGAAAATACCTTTGAGGAAAACCCACATCGGAAATAAGGTTAATAAATATATATAACATTAACAGAAAGCAAGATAAGTACAAAGGTCACCCGATATAGCCAATTCTAGGATTCTATAAAAATATGGATATGGAGGAGAAACAAACCATCAAGGTCTGATGGAGAGTTATAGAAAACATGATTAGGAGAAAGTTTAACCACAAGAAAATCACAAACTTGTGATTGGTTAAACGGTCAATGAATCCCCAGTTGGAAAAGTTAACCGACAACATTTTTGTTTTAAGTTACCTTTTATAATGTTGAGGAATTTATTTAGAAGATTTACTAAGAACGTAAGGGAATATACATACTTGTTATGTATACTTTCATTCGTTAATAAATTTTTACCACAAACCCAACTTTTACTCCAAATGGTAACGGAACTCAAAAATATTCTATTTATCCTAATTGTATAAGGTTCCAAATGTTAACACATACCATTTAGATTAGTAAAACTATTTTGTAATAACCAGGGACTTCCTGTAGGCTAGTGGTAGGAAATAAAGGCTTGTCGCACTATGGTTGTGGGTTCGATTCCTGCAGCTTTGTCCGACGCAACGGGTTATTCCCCACCCTGCAGGTTGTCCTTTTCCTAAAACTATAGTATTATAATATTCCAAAAATAATCTTCAGAAATGATTTAACCTTAAACAATACTATCCATGGTTCAACTTAATCCATTCCAACCTTAATAGTTATCCAAAATACCTCCGTCCAGACTTTCTCTAAAAGGTCTCTAAATTCCAAAATCAATTGTAACATCAGATTCCCCAACCAAAGAAAAGTTTCTCTTATTGTCACATACTAAAAATATGATTACCTTAATCATATTAAAACCTTACTAAAATCAACAAGTACTGCAGTACAATCCTTATATATATATATCACATTATTCTAATAACCAGAATATAATCCATGAGTCCAAAAGCACCAATACATTAATTATTCCGCTTCAACTATAGTCACAGCATAAGATTGGCCTTGATCCCTTGGCCTTTTCTGAGGTAAGTTTCCCTGAATCTTAGGACATTCATTTGCATAATGACCCATTTCTCTACAATTGTAGCATTCAACTTTGATAGCCTCTTTCTTTCCCTTGCAATCACGAGCCTGGTGACCCTTTTCTCCACATTTATAATAAACTCCCATTCCTTTTATGCAAGTACCAGGGTGATTCTTCCCACAATTATCACATAATGGAAAATCCTTCTTTCCCTTTTTCCCTTTATCTGTCTCTTGTTCCACTGTTCTCTTCTTCTCTTGCTTTACTTTGTTGTCGTAAGACTTAGAGAATTCCTTTTCTGTCTTGATAGCACATGAGACAATATCTTCGTATGATGAGAAGGATTGTGATACTAAAGCTCGATGGAGAAATGGTTTTAACCCATCAAAGAAACGATCAATCTTACTTCTTGGGTTACGTATATAATCGGAAGCATGCCTCGCTAACCTTGTAAAGTTAGCCTCATACTTTGCGACATTCTCATCCTCTTTCTGCCTCAGACTCAGAAATTTCCTTTCCATATCTGCTCGATGGTCACGAGGAAAGTATTTTTCTAAGAAAAGCTCTTTGAACTCCCTCCATTCCATATTCGATACGTTATCATCTTCCTTTGTATTTTGAATCAGTGACCACCACTGATCGGCATCTCCAGTGAAGCGGTAAACTGCCATGACAACCTTCTCCCTTTCACTACTCCCCAAGGCATGGAATATTTTCTCTAAGGAATTTATCCATTGCTCAGCTACTATAGGATTTGTACTCCCATTGAAGGTTGGTGGTTGTTGCCTCATGAAACGGTCTAGCATTGATCCTCCACGTTGCGGATCAGGGTGCTCCATACGAGTAAGGTTATTATTCATAACCTGAGTAAGTTGTCCTAGTATGGTGATTAGCTGATCGGCACCAGTTGCATCACCAGCCCCACTATAATTATCTTGAGCAGGAGGTCAATCCCTACATGGAGTGTGTGCATTGATACAGTTTCCATTTCTTCCACTAGGCGCCATTTCTAAACAATTGCATAAACTAGATCAGTTTATGAATCAAAATACATAATCCCATACTTATAAAACACTTAACATAAATTGAACTATTTATGGATATAATCCATAATCATAAAAAGAAATGTTTCCTTTGAGAATGTATATACTCATAACCCTTCATAGTTGTTTGTAAAGAAAATGAGAATTATCCTAAGCATATCCCCCGGGAGTGTCGTAACCAAGAGTACAGCAAGGCCCGTTGTCGTGCACCAGTTCCCGTTCGAGTCTAGCTCAAAGCGGTGTTTTCGGGTTTTACCCCTAGGTACATCTGTGCCAGAGCCGCCTCTACCTGCTCGTATCCAGACAGGGATGTATTGCTCGGAAAACTCACAAAATCTCTACAATAACAAAATTCTAGGAAGTTCTTCTATACTAATCCTCAAAGTCTATCTTTGGGCTATGTGCTCTAATCAGAGTTTATCTAAATCTAGCTTCCAAGGTTAGTACTAAACTGCCTCTGATACCAACTGTAACGCCCCGACCCCAGCTACCCAGAGTCGGTGCATTACTTCGTAACATTGTCATGATCACAAAAGATCAAGTCTCGAAAGACCGATTAGTTTAGTAGCCTTGGAAACACTAGATACATTCTTAAACGTTACATTACATCAAAAAGTGAAAAACTACAATAACATGGTCTTCATAGTCCACACTCATATCCTCTTCTAACTATCCCTGCCGGTTATTCATAAAATACTTCTTCACATCCTGGAAAATATTAAAACATTGAAAGGGGTGAGCTCAGATGCTCAGTAAGGATAACAATATTGCGGAAGCTTTCATAAATAAACATAAACATTTGAGGCAATGTGTAACTAATACAAAAGCCTTTTAAACTTGAACATAAACATAATATGGCAAAAGTAAAATGAGATAATTCCATTCACTTCTTCACATGAATATTCTACTGGTCGAATAATCACATTCAATATCAATAACCACTTTCATAATGAGGGAATGTATAATGCCGGACATTCTGAAACATTTTGTCAAGGCCTCGGCCAAGACGTCTAAAATGATTAAGGCCTCGGACAAAACCATAAATCAAAATGGGAAAGGGCCTCGGCCAATTCCATGTCTAGTTGTCTCATGAGACCTACCGATGCATCGAGGAGCTATAGCGGGCTCCACCCGTCACTTATTAAGTCCAATACATTCCTCATATGAATAGGTTTAAACATATCATAAACCATAACATAATCGTATCATATAAAACATGCATAAATGAAACATAACATTTCCCCATTTCAATCACAAGATATCAATACAACACATTGATATAATAAAAACGCTTTGAAATCCATTTTCAATACCAAAATAAAAGAAAATTCTAACATGATATTTATTTTTCATTAAAAAAAGGTATGGCTTGTAGAGGAAGCCGAAACTCAAATAGTGGTCACGGCGGCGGATAAGTCGTTGTCGCTGCATACGTACGACAAAAACATTCCCTTTTGTCGTTTATTAAACACTTCGTATAAAAAAGATTCCTTTTGAATATACGTAAAAGTCAAAGGGGTTTATATACCGTATAAAAGAAATTTGTGTATAAAACAAAATATGCCTCAATGAATGGAGATTGAGACAAAGTCCCTTAAAAAGATCATTTTTAAATAAAATATATCTATTATGTGTATTCACTATATGTACACATAAAGAAAGTACAAATACAAGATAGGACATAATAATATCATGACATAATTTGAAAGTAGGAGATTAACCCAAAGAATAGAAATTGGGTTAAGAAGTTCCCTTACCTTGTGTCCGACTTGACTCAACCGTTCTTTAACCTCCTGAATAATAAACTAGAGTTAATATCTACCTTATTAAGAACCATTTTCAATTTCATTATCCTTTTTATATCACTTATTACAATGTTATGAACATTATGTAATTATTTAAGTTAATAACGGTCGTTTTGTCGATCTTTGGTACTTGAGTCAACAATAAACTTCTTATAATTACAAGTTGTTCATGTGGTAGAATATCCATTATATCCAGAATTATATTCATGATTTAGATGTCATATATATCTTATATATCCAGTATATACATTCATTTATAATATTACGTAACATTTAGAGGTAAGAAATGAAATGCACCGTTCATGGAGACGGTAAGCCGTACGTACGCATGAACGCTACTTTCATTTCAATTTCATATTTAATGGAATTAAATCATAATGATATAAATTTATAATATAATTCCAGTATAATATAGTGTATAATACCATTTTCTCCATCCTTTATACATCCCACATATGGCATTAACGATTCAAATCACTTTGAGGGGGCGGTAGTCCGCACTTCCTAAAATGAAATTATCGCGTTTTACCCATAATGGAAATCATAAAGTATGCCATAAATGAGAAATACAGAAGCATAAGTAAAACATAAACATATTATATATCATATATAAAAATAGTGACATCTTAATGGCCACCTTTGAAGGTGTTATATGAGTGTTGAACAATCATCGTTTCGTGAGGAAGAAATTCGCCATCCACAGAAACCGTATGTTCTTTAACCATTAGATGTAGGTGTGTGTAAGTGTAGCTCGAATCCTTCTTATAACAACATCCTAGTATATTTAGTATACTGGTGTTGTTACAAAATAAATTAATAAAAAGAGTTTATGGGGTTGTAGAAGAAAAACAAAACAAAACAACATTAGAGAAGACATTACCTCAAAATCGGGTAACTCTTTTTGATTTGAGCCAAAGGCTTCCTTGGGAAGAGTTCTGCCCAAAGTGAGGCTTCTAGGAGTAATAGGGGGAAGTTGGGAGAGTATTTGGGCAGAGGTTGGTCGAGCCAAATGGCTTGAATGTGTGAATAAGGTGATAGAGGTGGGGGCCTTTTATAAGAGGAGAGGAGGAGCTCTTTTGGAAAGATTGAAATGTTACATTATTATACCATGCTTTTCGGATTCTAAAGGTCCCACACTTATATAATTCGTGGGTAAGGTGATAAAGGTTCGAAATATCTTCATCCAATAGGCTTTGGACAAGTGTAAGCCTTGGATTTTGCATTATCTTCTCATTTTATTTAAATCGTTAAATAATGAGGTCATCGCTGCATCATAATTATGTCATAAATAATTTGATTTATTTAATGTATAAAAATTATAAAAAAACTACTATGATGTAGGAAATCTTTTTATCTTTCTAATTAATATTTATAATCAAAATTTGGACTTTTGTAACCCCACTTAAAAACTGTTTTAGTAAAATAACTCATGTTTGTGTCAATTTAATTTTAACATTAAATAAAAGGTATTTATGTTATTTTCCAACTAAAGTGGCTCCATGGGGTCCCCAAGTTGACCCGTGGGTTGTCTTGGTCGGCCATGACTCATCCAATAGGAGTAGGACAAGTGTCAAGCTCATCTCATATTATTAAAACATTATTTTTACCTTAAACTACACTAATTACCTCTAATCGCGATTAAGAACTTAAAAGTTACTATTCACCAAAAAATTATTTTAATCTCATTGAACCACATTTTACTTCTTAATGACAACCATGTATGTCGGATTTTTGAAAATCAAATCACAAAAGTGGTAATATTTCATTTAAATGAAAAATCAGTTATTTAACTACCACTTAGTGGTTTCACTATTCATCAAAAATTGAAGTTTTTCAGAACAATGCCAAAATTTCACCCTAAGCTATAATTGATATTCCGAATTCAAAAATGATGTCTATTTTACAAAATTCCAAACATATAAGTTGCATTAATTAATTTTATAATTAATTCCCGCTGTTACGACAAATAGCGTGTTTTTAAGAAACAATTTATATCAAAAGATTGGCAATTGTTTATGTCCAATTTCAATGTTAAATTAATTCTAATGACCACCATTGGATAAAATGGTAAAAATATATTCTAATTATACCTTAAAACCACTAAATATTATAACTTATCACTATAAATTATTTTGATTAAAAAAGTTGTTTTAAGTATTTTTCACTATTCATAAAAATTTGGAAGTTCTCAGAAAATTACAAAAAATTCAACATAGGCTAATTTCAATATTAGGAATACAAAAATGAAGTCCATTTTGAAATATAAAATTTCTATAAATTTAAAAGGTGGTTATTACTATTCATAACGGCTACTTTGATTAGTTGCGGTGTGTTAGAACTCGAACTTACGTACAATGCAAGCTATTGCATTATTGAAAGAGAGGCGTATCGTGGAAGCTCGGGGTGTTACAACTGTATAAATTATTCTGAAGTTATCTTGTCACTTAGATAGTTTAAGGCGAGGATAGAATAATATAAGAAAATAAATTGAAAACAAAATAAAATAAAAGAAAGAGGTTTTTGACCTCTTGAATTCTGCTACATTAGAAACTCCTGGAGGAACATTATTTTGGTTTTTAATTAATAAAAAATGATCCTTTTCATGGGTAAGATACTTGAGATCATTATTGGCCATTATTTTTTAAATATCAAATACCTTTTGAGGTTTGAGGAGATGCGGTGGTGAGAGGTGATATTTATAGCGGAGGAGAGGGGTGTTTTTTATTATTTGAATCATCAGTTTATTATATTGGTTTTATAATATGAATAGTATGGGTTATTGTGAATACGTAATGTAAAACATACATGTGAGATTGAACCAATGGCCAATTACATCATCCATGAATCAAACATAACCCAAAAATTCATTTATTTAGCATATACTGTAAACTACTGTATTTCACATTTCATAAGAAATTCAACTATTTTAGAAAAATCTCAATACTTAACCCTAACCATTTACTGATGTGATGATTTAAAAAAATGAACTAAATTTTATGAAAATAATTTTATATATATGAGAAATTTAATTTCTAATTGACATCATCATTTACTTGAAATTTACTAGTTTTCAAATTATATCTGATTTTCTAATAATTTGAAATGTTAATTAAGTTCTAATAAAATCAACTTATAATCATAAAAAAAATTAATATTTTTTGGAATAGATTATATAAAAACAATTTTTCTTTTAAATCATTGTATTAATTATAATAATGTAAATAAATATTTAAATTTTATAAAAATACCAATATTTAATATATCAATTTGAAAAAATTAATTTACTTATACCATGATATAATAATATATTATTTCTATTCATAAGAAAAATAATTTTTATTTATAATTTCATTGTTGAGTTTATTATTCTATTGGCCAGTTTACTATTCAATAGCAGAATATTTCTATTCTAAAGGCAGTGTAACAATTCCATTAGTATAGGCTCATTATCTTCTATAAATACCACTTATTTCATTCATTATTAATTTATAATGTTTTATTTTGTTCTCTATGGTATTTTATGTGATTTATACTATATATTGTAATTATAAAAAGAGAAATCACATAGATATAAATCTAGGTTGTTACAGATATGTATGATATTAATTGTGTGTTTGGTGGTATGAGAATTATATAGACCTCAAATGTATTCGGTGTTATTTTTCTTATCATGATATAACTATGGATAAAAAGTTTATTTTTTTATCTATTGTGGAAAACAAGATTAAATTCTTGATCCATTATGAGAAACAAGTTGATGTGGTTGATCCATTATGGATAACACACTAATGTGCTTGATGCACCTTGAGATAAAAGTATTGATTCTAAAACCATTATTATTTTATGGTCTTGGTAATTAACATTGACATATAAAATAGTTTCTATACCTATGATGGTTTTACACTTGAATGAAATGAAAATATGGTTCAAGATTTATTGATGTAGACTTTCAAATCACAAGATTCATGTATTTTATAAGGATAATTTCTTATTCCAAGTATAATGAATATTGTATTTTGTAGATTGGTTATGAGAATATAATGATACAGTCATTATATCAATAGTATATGATTATATAATTCTTTTATATGATCACCTATTTTTATATCCCATGTTTAGACTTACTAAGTACCAGAACACAACTAATATTATGTTTTATCTAGTTTATGAAGAAAATACTACATAGTGTATGTCAATAAAAAGTACTAAATAGAATTATATTTATGGAACATTTGAAGATCATTCATGAAAGTAGAATGTTTTTGGTCTTGTCTCCAAATACACTAAACCATTTAATTCCATAGGAGTGTATTTATGGAATGTATCAAAAATTATTATAAAAAGTAGAAAATTTAGTTAATTTTTTTCATTTACATTGGTTAAAAGAGAAATGTTTATTTAAAATTTATAAACTAAGAAATGAAAAAATTAATTAAAGACCTCAAAATAACATTATGTATAATACAAAGTACAAAGTTTTTATTGACCATTTATAACCTAGGTTGAACTTAATGTTTCATATATCTAGAAAACAATTTAATTATTTTGACATCATATAAATTATATTTCACTATAGGAAGGTTTTCCCCAATGAAGATTATTTCTTGCACTATCTATTTTTTGTTTTTAGGAATGGATTATACTTGAAATCATCATAATGATAATGAATTTGGTGGAATATTAAATGATGTTTCAATTGACAACTAATTACTACATGAGATAGAATGAGGAATCTCATTTCTATGGTCACAAAGCATTATCAATCCATGAATCATGATGAAATTTCAAAAAAACAATGGATGTCATAATGTAATGTGGAATATTTTATGGGGAAACATAAACATTATTTTAGAGGGACTTTTAATCCACTAGTAGTTGTGCGATGGATCGACACCATTGATAAAATATTTTTTCTCCAATTCTAAGAACATGAAAAGGTTATCCAAGCCATTTAACATTTGGAATGTGAAATAGATAAATGGTGGAATCTAATTAAGAACACATGCCATGAAAAAAAAATTGACACTATTTAGTGGGATGATTTGAAGAATATATTTTTCAACAAGTACGTTCCTTGTATTTTACATACAATAATGGAGAAGTTATTCCATAAGATGAAGAAAATGGATGATGAAACCATTGGGAATCATATTCAAATTAATTTTTCATTAATTTCCTATATTTCATATAATTTTATTTAATTGTTAGAAAAAATTTTCTTTAAATAAAATTAAGATAATATTTTATTTCATTTTAACTATTATCATTCTAATTTAATTTCCTCAAAAATCAATTTGAAGCTTTACTGTGGTAATTAATTTTGTACTTCATTCAATATTTAATTTTGGTCAAAAATTAAGATGAAAATATACGAAATTTTAAATTATTGTGATTCTAAATATGGAATTAAAATTGTTAATTTAAATTAATGTATGTGGAAAAGAAAAATTTAAAATTATTCTTGTAGATGTTATGATAAAGCTGATTATTAAATTCAAAATGTTCAAATGTTTATAAAGATGTTTATGTTTAAATTCAACATGATAATGATTAAAAATAAATAAATTTGATTAATAGATTTATAATTTAACTATGGATTCCCTAAAAACAATTTAATTTATAATTTATCATTGTATATTTTATTAAATGAAAAGGTAGTTTTAAATTAAAATTCATTATTGTTCACTATTCATCCAAAAATAAAATAATTCAGAAAAATCCAAAAAATCACCCTAAGATAAATTTTGAATTCCAATTTCAAAAATGAATTTTATTTTCAAAAATATTGTTTACTAAAATATTAAAATTAAATTTTATATTAAGTGTGAAAACCATGAATAAAATATGTTTTTTTAAACCTAATATTTTCTATATCGTAAGATATAGAAAAACAATTAATTCTTTGTGAAAAATATTTTAAATTATTGTGCGGTAAAATATGATCACCATAAATAAATTTTATACATTAAATTTATACTTCATCTTGATAATCAAGGGTTTGATATTTGAAAAACCCTTTATTGAAAACCCCACATCCTAAAAGGTTAAATAAAATATTCTCTTAATGAGGTAGAAAGAGAAGTAAAATGGTACTATGGAATAATAACTTTACTAGATTTATGAGTATGAGAACATAGATGGGAAAAAAACATGGACATGGAAGAGAGAACTAACACCTAATTACCCATTAAGAGTCATATAAAATATTGATCGCAAGAATATAGGTGATCAAGGGATAGTTAACGAACACAAAACCATAAACCATGCAGGTTTAAAAAGGTCATTTATATCATAACAATTTATGTAAATTGGATAGGATATTTTTCATGATCCCTATTTCTAATATAGAGGTATTATATATAGGATTAGAAAATATGGAAATATACTTGATATTTTTATATTTCATAATTATAATTTCACCCATAGTTTGTTTTTCAATTAATCTCGTACTCCATTAAATGATTATCTAAATAATGAATTCTTTTTAACACTAAGGAAGTAAAATTATATTTTAGTGGTTTATAAGATCCATGAAATAGTTACGAGTCTATTCCTCTCTCTCAAAACATTTTCTGAAACCAATATGGTTAGAAAAGGTTATTAGATATTCATAAATATTTATATGGTGAAGTAATATAATAATATATAAAACATTATCCAAAATTCAACATAAAACACTTCTCAAATGTTTATCCTTATAACCCTTCCAAAATATTATGATCCAAAACATTATAATGTAGTTCACTGAAATCCAGAAATGATCTTATATTTAATCAATTACAATGTATTAAATAGTTTCAAATTTTCATTATCCATATAAATAATCTCTTTATTGAAGCATCATTATCTCAACATTATGAACATATTTAGGGTTTTATTTTCCTCAAACACGTGTTTTCTAAAAGGTTCGTATTTATACAAAATTACTTTTCATGGAAATATTTATCATATTTTATCAAATATTTAATGAAATATCACTGTAATACATTTCTTATATATTTAGAAATTCTTATGATGAGAATTCCATCTATAAAATACTTTTACAACATATTTCATCAATCCATATATATAATAATGTTAATCATTCCACATCATGTGTATCAATATCATAATCATGGCCATGATCCCCAAGCTTCTTTTTAGGTATATTCCCTTCACTCTAAGGGAATTTATTTGCATAGTTCCCCATTTCATTAGAGTTGAATCACTGAATATTGGTGTTTTATTGATACCATTTCCATTATTTTCATGGAAACATTCTTATATACACTTATAAAAAACTTCCAAACCCTTTCATGAATTTCCTATGACGATTCTTTCCATATTATTCACTTGTGAAAAAATCATTCTTTCCCTTCTTCCCTTTATCCAATATTTTATCTATAATCATCTCCTTCTCTTTTTTCCCTTTGAATCCATAATACTCGTAGAATGTTTCTTTATCTTATTATCACATAAGACTATTTCATCATATTAAAAAAAATGAGAGAGCAGAACCCTTCATAGATTTTGATTAATAACATCAATGAAATGGAAAATGATTCACACCGTGTTGAGTTTATAATCCTTATCACAACTAGATACACTTGTAGAAATATATTCATTACATGTAACACTTTCTTCTTACTTCTTAATTTATAAAATGAAATTTTAGTCGCCCTAATTTTTTACTCATGATGGAAATATTTTTCATTGAATTACTTATTTAAGGAATTCCATTCAATGGGTTCTAATTTCTATTCCTCACTATAAATTGGTATCAACAACCACAATAGATCAATATCTCCTTTTAGATAATAAACTCTTTGTCTAACCATTTCATTTTCACTACATCACCTAGAGATAAAATTTTTCTCCGAATAAATAATCAATTCATCACCTCCCAATGGATCAATATTCACACTAACTAAAGAGGGAATTTTTTAAATTTAGTGATCCAATATAAGAGAATATTACTGAGGAATATCATTCTCCACCAGGGAAAGGTTATTATCCTAACCTAATTAATATTCCCTTATATATCCTAAATTGATCAGTTCTATCACCAACTATATTGTCTTCCTCAAAAGAGAAACCACTATATATTTCTTCTATATTGATACCTTTCTTCCATCCATGTTCCATTTCATATTAATGTAATATAATTGATTTGATCATAATGTTATGACTTAGAAATCACAATCTATAATTCTAAATATTGGGAAACACTTAGATTAAATTAAAATTTATGAATTATTACTCTCATAATCCTAAACATTATTTCATTGGGGATATCATAGATCTCAAATGAATTATAATTGGTTGTAAGTAAAATATAAATTAATGTATGAAATCCCATTAGTAGTGTCAGAAATGGTACATAGTAAGGCATGTTTTCATGTACAAGGCAATGCTTGTGTTTAAGACCGATGCCCCTTTTTGGATTTAATTCCCCTATGTAAATATGTTCTAAAACCACATCAACTTGTAGTGTACATATAGGGATGTATTTCTAGGAAAGACCACATAATATCTACCACACCAAAACAATAGGATATTATTCAATACAAATCCTAAAGTATATCATATGTTTATGATCTCTGATCTATATTTTCTTAAATATAGTTCATAATGTTAAAACTAAAATTCATTTGATACAAACTGTAATGGCCCCAAAAATTTTAGTTTTGAGATGTTGCCTAACATTTTGATATTTTAATAGATGCACAGAATCAAATCCCAAAGGACCAATCCGTTTTGCGGTTTTGGAGTTCTACATACCAACATAATACAAATTTAAGATTTTGAATAGAAAATAATACATAACAAAAACTAATAAAAATTATCCTTGAAAACTCATTCAAACATGTCTTTGCCAGAACCTGGGGAAAGGAAACAAAATAAGGGTGAGATAAAATGCTCACTAAGGGTTATGTATAATAGATGTTATCATAAACTAATATTCAAAATCAACAATACAAGGAAAATAAATGAGAGCACATTCCAATAAAATAACTAAATAAGGAATTATATATAAAACAAGGTAAATAATAGAAACACATATCATTTAATAATACACTTTTTTTCATATTTTTGAAAAAATTATAATCAAATTATTACATATAAATAATCGCATTAGCATGTAACATGACCATATATTTTAAAAAAATCAAAAAATCAAATGGAATATAAAAAATGATGTAATTAATAATGTCGAATGTCTAAACTATAAAGATATATCCTCAATATAGTTATTATCATGATCTATCTTGATGATGGTCTAATTCTGTGGGTTTAAACCCAACTAATTTTTTCAAATAGCTTCATCCCCTGACACTATAGATGAATTGAGGGGGTCGTATTAATTGGGCCCAAACCCAGGTATTTCATGTCCAAATCATTCCTCAAAATGCACAACATGGCCCGGTAGACCTACACTCCCAATCATATCCTATACAGGTAGGCTTTGTGGAATCTATTGTCATGACTAGTTTGAATATTGAAATTATTATACAACATGATCAGATATACCGTGAAGTTGTACAAGTAGGTATTGATGTTACTTTGATTGATAAGGCGATGGATCCTTCTTTTTTAGATGGTAATTCTTCCCCTGGTGGCAGTTAGACCAATATTGTCTCGGGTATTAAAATCATAGACTACAATGACACTGAACCTAAGGTTGTGGTTACTCATTTTATGGAGTTTATTCCAGTAGGACATGTAAATGTTACATATTCTTCGATGAATGAAAATAATGATACATGTAAGTTGAGTTTTGGAAGTGGATTGATCAATGAAACTAACAATATCAATCATCTTCAATGCACTCTAGCTCCTAAAAGGAAGGATGGAAGGCCTCCTAAGTATTGTAAAAATAATGCAAGGTGGAAAAAGATGGGGGGATTCAACCTTGGTTACAGATTTAAATGAAGACGTTATTTTATAATTGACAATGGTTGTAAAATCAGGATTATGTCAGAGATATCAATTTGGATGTGGATGAACTTGAAAATGAAGGTGATGACCGCATTGATCTTTCACGGTCTGATCAGATTGTTGATGACCTCATGTCCCTACTTCGGAGGGATCTGTGTAAATATCATATTTTATGACTTCTGTTATCTTGTTCTTTTTTAAAAATAAAATATCATTTCTTTTCTAGGAAAGGTATCATGTTACCATTAAAAATTGATTTAATCAATGAACAATTTTCCTTATCAAATACTTATATTGGGTAATGGATATAAATTTATCAATACTTCCCTCATTAATCATATAAAATTAATATTAAACACCATATGTAAAATTGGAATAATATTCAGGAAAAAATCATATCCATCGCACAGTAATTTGTATATTTATGATAAAATTATTTTCTACTAAAAATTATTACAAAAATGTTATTGCTTCAAGATAATGTTAGAAATCACAAATGAATGTGGGATTATACAATATTTTTTAACAACTAATAATTTTTAAGTCAATACCCCTTGTGATATATAGTCACACTCACCCTAAAAGGATGTGTTGTTCATTATGTCATGGTAATCTCTTACTAGTATTCATATATGTTTCTTAATTCACTGGATCCTTTATAAAGAGGTAAACATCTAGAGTGTGAGTACCACAAGGTCGTTTCAGATGATATTTTGTTTTACCACCTAAGAAATTGATAATGATTACTATAGATATTCTCTTTGGTATGATGCCAATTTTTTCCATCATACCATATGGAACCTGTTGAGTTGGAAAAACATAAGGTTTAGTTTGAGGACCTAGAGGCTAAGTGATTTATCCATCATTGTGTTTCACTATGGGATTCTCCAATCCTATTTTATAAGAATTCTAAAGGGAGACTAAGACATTGTATAGAGTATTTAAATTTGAATTAGATAATTTTCAAGAATGAATATTATTTTCCGATTATTGATGATCTATTAGATCATCTTATAAGGGATTATTGGTTTTATAAGATGGAATTTCTGTCAAGGTACCACTAGTTAATATTCTATGTGGTTAATATACCAAAGTCATCATTTAAGAGTAAATTTAAGAACTTCATGTTTCTGGTTATTCAATTTGGTCTCACTAATTCTCCTATGGTGTTTGTGGAATTGATGAACCATATTCATAATTGTTTCTTGAACAATTTTATTTTTGTGTTCATGGATCAAATTTTTGTGTACTCTAAGAACACGGAGGATCTCATGTGCCATTTTGGTTTAACTTAACGAGCATTTAAATAACATCATCTATATGGTAGGATTTACAAATGTGAGTTTTAGATACATGAAGTAAAGTTTCTTGCCACGTGATATTGGAAAGGGGAATCTCTATAGATCCAAAAATGTAAATCAAATCTATGTCTCAGGATAATCCCATAAATGTGTTTTTGAAATGAGTATTCTTAATTTTGGTTGGTTACTATAGAATATTTGTGCATGATTTATCTAATATTACATCTTTGATGAAATATTTAACCTGGAATGGTGTCATGTTTGAATTTATTGAGGAGTGTCAGAGATCTTTTGAGGAGATAAAGGTGAGGATGAACTTAACTCCATTTTTTTATTCTTATAGAATAAAGATCTAATTATGATGTTTGATATGATTCTTTTGGTATTAGTTTGGGATTTTTCATGATAAAGGTGATTTTTGTGGTGGGATATGGCTCTCACAATTGACACCCTCATGATAAGAACTACCCAACCCATGGTCTTGAGTTGGTAGAGGTTATGCATGCACTCAAAACATGGTGTCACTATCTATTTAGGGATTGTTTTATGGTATATTCTAATCTTGAAATACAGAAATATATTATTATTTATAGGGATCAATAATTTTCATAAATATTATCAGTAGAGTATCTTTTGAATTTTGATTTTGTTATATCTTATACCCATATGAAAGAGAATGTGGTTACTAATGCATTGAGAGGGAAATTTCTGATGCATGCTGTGACTGAATTGGTTGTGGAATGGGCTCAAATTAATTTCTTTCTGAGATGATTTTGGGAGTGGATGAGGTCAGTGGACAAGTATTCCTAGCTTCGATGAAAGTTGACTTGTCTTTTGATGAGTGAGTTTATCTTGATCATGTAGCAGATATCATGTTCCAATGCTTCAATAAAAAGACTTTATGTTAGGGATACCTCAGTTGTGTAGTCTCAGTCTCCCAATGGAGCTTTATACTTGCCTAAAAGTATGGTTGTTTATTTTTCCCAGAGGTAGGGGTTCATGGACAGAGTACTCCATGCTTGTTGGTCCATGAACCTAGATACTACCACATTGTGTCATGATTTGAGATATCGGTATGGGATGTAGGGGATGAGAGATTCATTTTAGGATTTTGTATTGAGGTTCCTTACTTATTGGGAATTAATGTGGAACGCGAGAGGCCTTCATTGTTGCTAAAACTCATACCCATTCCAATAAGGAATCTTTTTTAGATTTCAATGATTTCATCATTGTTTAAACATGCACTACTAGTGAGAAGGATTTGATTTGGGTGATCATTGATCGACGCATCAAATTGTTGCATTACCAACCTATCTGGGAGATGATGAAGGAGGAATAACATGGAGAAATGTATATTCAAGATATTTTGAAGCATTATGGGGTTTCCAATGTGTCCATTTCTAAATGGTACCAAAAGTTTATATCCATGTTTCAAAAAGGTTAACCAGAGGATATGGGTTCCAAGAATAAATTAAGCCTACCATAGCTTTTGTAGATGGATGAAAAAATGGAGCATAATATCTAGGGTCTAGAGGTTATATTATGGGATCGTGTTCATGATTTCATAGGATATTGGGAAAATAATTTACCTCTCTTCATTTTTGACTATATTAATATGTATTAGTCCTCAATAAGGTATTCTCCCTTCAAGTATTAATTTGGATGGCCATGTGGCTCTCTTATGTATTTGGAAGTGTTGGGAGACTGGTCCTTAGGTGGGTTGAGTCTTGTACATGATATGAAGAAGACAGTGTAGTCGTCCTAGAGTTGATTTATCATGGAATATATTCATCATAAATCTTATATAGATTGTTTTTGTCATCCGATAGAGTTTGAGGATGGTGATCAGGTCTTTATCAGATGTTCAACTAAATTGGTAAATCTTAGGTTGGGTAAGTAGTGTATGTAGAAAACCATGTTTGTGGACCCCTTCCTGATCACTAGATATAAATGGATGATAAACTATTAGTTGGACATGCCATTTGGTTTGAAATATATCCATGACATGTTTCATGTTTCCCAGTTTAAGAGGTGTATACCAAAATACATCCCATGTGACCAGATCTGAGGACGTTGATCAAGGGACAGACCAAACATTGGTTGAGCATCCATTTCAGATTATGGATTTCATAGATAAGGTAATTCATGGAGAAATGATTATTCTGATAAAGGAAATGTAGATATGAAAATGGGTTAGCTACGAGACGTGGGAGTTGGAATCATTGATGAACTAGTAGTATCCATTTTTATGGATCCACAATAATAAGGGATTTCTTGGAGAGAAAGAATTTATAGTGGGGAGATATTAACTTTGCATTACTATCTTTTAGGTATTTCCTATCTCTTTACATGTTATTACCCATAATTGGGTGCATCTTGAAACTATCGAGGATAAAGAATATTTTTTATGAAGAAAGACCAAATTTTAATGGATGTTTGGTTTTTTTATTAATGATTTCCTATTATAAATTTCATTCCATATTTTCATTGTACCTCATAGTTTCACAGAATACCTGAGGTTCTTTTTATTTTCATGTTTGAATATGGACTCTTTTTAGCCTATAGGACAAATAAATTCACTTTAAGTTGAGTACATGATGTGTAAATATGGCATGTCAGATTCTATGGACCTAGTATATAGTGTGAATGGAGTAGATCCCATATTCTATTTTGATTTTGGGAGACATTATTTATTTTTAATCGCTTCATTTTATGATTGATCATCATTGAAGTTGTATTGATTCCCACAATATATATAATCATTTTGGTTAATATTGAGATTTTTTTATAAATACTATTTTTTATAGTTGTGTTTTGTTTTTTTATTGGATGATGTTATATATCAATAATTTTTTTTGTTTATAATTGTTATATTTCATAAAAATGATGCTCTTTTAGTTTTCAATCTTCATTTCATAATGTTTCTAGGTTTATTCAATTCTGACGATGATGTTTCTTTACAATTGGTAAATTAAATTAATTTCTTTCCATTCATTAAAAAATCATTTTGGTTTTTCTATAGTTTGAATTGATATATGGTTTGAAATAATTTTTTATAAAGGATAATATTTTAGTAAAGGGGTTTTCCATTGAAAAAAGAAATGATAGATGTCCAAATGGGTTTTTAAACTCCCATGTAGATCATCATGGATTAAAAAATGATTTATAAAATTTTAATCCTGGTTCTGAAATAATTTTTTAAAATTGATATTTTGGAACATTGGTTTCATTGGGAATGAGCCACGAGTAGAGTTAGTTTGTATATGGAGCTACTAGGAAGAAATAGTATTTAATATCGACCAGAAAAACTCTATATCGTTTGTATCCAATATTATGTATGTTTAGGATTTTTAGTGTTTATTATGAATTTTCCAATAGTCTAGATCCAAAATGTGAGGTTATTTGTAATTTATTGTTATTTATGGAAAGTTTTATTATCATGGATTATAGTTAAAAGGGTTTTAAATGATGTTATATCACATATATTCACATGATATTTTGTTTCATATATTTTTGTTAACCAACATGCCTCTTGATTCATGGATATGGTTTCTAGTTTATATAACTTCTACTTGTCATATTTTTAATTTGATAACATGAAATTATTTAATAAAAATAAAAGGAAAAATTGTTTATATATGGATTTAATTTATGAAAATTCATGATGAAACTTTTAAAAAAAATATAAATATTGCATTCTTAAATTTAGAAATTTTATAGAAACTACGGTGGAATCCTTTTGGAATTTCACACACACCATAATTTTCCCATTGGGTAGTTGTAAATGTATTATTTAAGGATTCAGGTTTATGGAAGGGCATCATGTAGCATATTTTTTTCACTTATTGTTTCATACATTAATCCAGGATGGTTTAGATGTGAATGTTGTTGACATTTAGGTTTTGACATACCTTCTGGGTTCGCTTATTTTGGATTTAGTATGTCTTGAGTGGTTTTTATTTGGGTTTATATTTTTATAATGGTTTCATGATTTTATTTATTATATTTGAGATTGGTTTTTGTTACATTTTTTGCATATATTATGTGACAGGTTAGTTGAAGTGGTTTTTCATATTGACCCGGGTTGGTTCATTACATGAAAATTTCATCTTGAATATTTATTTTAATGAGTAAGAGATGATATAGATCAAGATATTGATTTAAGAACAAAAATCCTTGAAATTATATAATTATAATTTCTCAGGTTATATATATTTGTTTGATGATAATTCCTTAATCATATTAAAATGAACTTCAAAAAGAAAATATCTTCTTTTTTATAGTTATCTATGATTAATTGAAATTTAATTTTACCACCCATTGATTCTTAATTATATGGTAACTGACAATATCAAGATTATGTTCTCTCCCATAATATTTTATTATTTATACAATATGATTCTCCACCATGAGAAACTTTTACTCCCCAATAATATTCACTTTATTTAGGAACACAATTATGTTTTATTTAAGATAATTTTAATGTTTAATATTTCCCATTTCAATAAATGTTTAATAATTTAGTTGTATGATATTATTTTCAAAAATATTTATTTTCAAATATTGAACCATTTATTAAAAAGATAGAAATTTTGTGTATATATTTTATTTAAGGGTTAGAATGTAACTCCCTAATAATTTAGTTTAAAATAGTAATTATTATTAAATTATTAAAAAAATGTAACTCCAAACATTATGTGACCTGTATTTTATTATAAGTATAATATTATTAAAAAATTTCCATTATAACCAATCCATTAAGTTGGTAAGAATTAATAATAATAACCAAATTATTAATTTTTTTAATAAAAAAATATAAATAATATGTGTACATTTATTCATTAAAAATTATTAGTTAATTTTCAGTGAAACAAATTTTTTTGCTTCAAAAATACGGTTTCATCAAAGATAATTTTAATTAAATTTTGGGGATATAAATAAGAATTAATTTACACTATTTTTATAATTATTTTATAATGTATGGAATTTTTTTTTAAAATTATCATTTTAATGTTGACTTCATGTTCATTTTTTATTTTTTTCAAAGATTTGTTTTTCTGTGAATAATGAAAACACTAATTTTCTTGAAAACTTCATTTATTTTCTTGTAAACTTATATTTATGTTATGAATTTGATATTTATGTAACACAAGAATAATTAAATTATAAATAATATAATTAATTAAAGTGTAGTCATAATTATCTTTGATTTTGGTATAACATTATTTTGGCACTGTATCAGCCGAGAATATTCCCCAATTTGGGCTTTCGGAACACTGATTTGGTCCTCGAGTCCTTTAAGGCCTTTGGGCCACCTAGGCCCTCTTGTCAGTAAGGCCTTCGGTCCACCTCAAGGCCTTCAGGCCACCTTAACTGCAAATACAAACCATCCAACCTACTAGGAACAAGCTTCAGAAGGAGGATGAGCAAGGAGATTTCACCAATACAGAAGCTAAATGGATTGTAAGAATGAAAGGGTATGGAACCTACCATTGGGACAAGCATGTACATGCACAGGAAAGCCTAGCCGAATAGCCATGAAAAGGTGGAGAGCTGATTTCATGATGATTATGATGTGGAGGAGAAGTTTCAAGTAGTTAGTCCAGGATGTATGTAATATTTGAAGCCTACGAGCACTGAATTCCTCTAAGGCCTACGGGCCATGTAATACTTACACCTACGGGCCTTGTAAGGGTTCCCCCTCAACCTTTGAAAGGTGGATTATCCAAATCAATAAAAAATGAATGTTTTGGGGCCATTGGAGGATAGTAAAAATAGTAATAAAAAATACCAATATTAAGCTTATAATAGGTTTACAAGGGAGGGTTAGACCAATAGATATAGGTATTAATTCCACAAGAACATCTCTAATTATTATTTATGAAAATATTTAGAAAATTGTATATTATAAATTATAATTCAATCTATTTTTTTCTAGATACAGAAGAATGTGACCATATGTGATTGAAGTATTTGATAAAATTCAATGTGTGTCCCTTCAATCACTTAAGGGAAAATGCCTCCACTCAATCACTCCCATCGCTGATATCTCTATGTATTCCGCTTGGAACCCTCTTCGTAATCTATGTTGATCACTTCCAGTTCCAGCCTTGTGATGTAGATGGATTCTTGTTCGAGTGGTCTTCTTCCCTGTCATTTTGTTTGTGGGAGATGAGGAAGATTCTTAATGGTGATGGCCTCTGAAGGTTCTATTCGGGAAAGGGTGGTGATGACTTGGCGAAGATCTCGCATCGATTCGTCTTGGCTTCGTTAGATCTAGAATCTCCTCTACATCGGGTACTATATCTCCTATGGCGTCTTTGTCATGGAGGAATCCTTGGTCTACTCACAAGGTGGTCGAGCATCTCGTCTTCAGGTCTCGCTCTTGATAGCGTTCGCGATGGAGATGACAAATCTAGTCATCAAACGGTGTCGATGATTCTTGTGTTGTTATAAATAAGGCGGCTTGTGAGGAGTCACATCATAGCGAGGCTTCACATCAATGATTTTGGGTTGTTTTATTCTCGATGTCTTTTCTGGAATTGTGATGGAATAAGGTGTTTGGTGCTCGATGCGGCTTTGGGAAATTTCAGTTTATCTCAGCAGTTTTAGGAAGAGCAGTTGAGGTTTTGTTGTTCTAATCCTCTGCATTTTCTTGTTCTATTTTGTAGCTTTAATGTTTTTGGATGGTTTTGTTGAATTTTGCTGCTAGTGCTGCTTATTGGCCTTGATGTGAGGGGTTTTTTGGTTCTAGATCCGAACAAGGAGCAATGGGTGCTACATTTTGGTTTTGGGGGTTGGTCTGGGTGGCTTTGCTTTGCTGACAGATGTAAAATGATGGACAAGGACTGGCTAGAAGGTGATGGTTATTGGGATCTAAAGGGATGGATGGTGACTGATTCCAAGAGGGGATATGTTGAAGGAGATGATGGATGTTGAAAACTGAATAGATGGATTCGGGTTTCTACTTCGTTGAGGCATGATTATGTGTAAGCTGATGTTCTTATTGCTGGCCTTTTGAAATTGTTGGGGGTGAATCCTTTTACTGCACCTTCGCTACGAGGCGCAGAAGAAGATGCTTGTTGTCAGACTATGTGGTTGATGGATTTGAATCAGGGTTCTAGGAGATATTTGGTGATCGAAATAGGTTTTGATTGATTTAAAATGAGGTGCTAGACCATGGTTGTTGTATGGATAGGATGTGATGATGTTTTTGTTTATGATTTTAGTGTCGATGGTTCTGTGTTTCTGGTAGTGGATATGTTGGAAATGAGGTGACGGATAATGAAAAAGTGTCGGGGGGATACTGGTTGCTGGTTTTCTAGGAGATACTGATCAGGAGAATTTTGTTTTTCTACATTGTCTGGTTTTTTTGGGTCTTTTGGGTTTTTTAAGACTTTTGGGTTTTGTGGGGGTGTCTATGATTTTTGGGTGTGGGTTGATTGACCCCAACTCTCCCTTGTTTGTAGTGTCTTTTTTTAAATAAGTTATTGGGGGCCAGGAATATCCTGGCCTCACATCTACCTTTCCCCTAACTGACTTATAAAATGGTACCTATAATGCTCAATTATTCACAAAATATTATAATTATAGTTTCAAAAGTCACTAATATAATACCATCATTAAATCTATCACATCATCATAGAACCTATTTTCTCATCCAAATACAAATCATTTGATTATAATGGTAAAAACAAATTATTTATCTTAATTAAAATGTATAAGTTATAACAAGACCATTTGATATTAGTTATTATTATAAGTACTATAAATATTAATTATACACAATTAAATTATGTATATAGTTTCAAAAATATATTTATATGTTATCATGTTGTTGGTAAAACAATTTCCACCAATTCTTCATTAAATTGGATATGAATGTGTCAATTGTTTGTATGTGTAGACTTTGGACTCCATGTATTGTTAAGATTCAAATTCCATCACCATAACTCATGGTTTATTATTATGATGAACTGTATATTTAATTTTATATTTATGAAATATTTATTCTATGGAAATTATAATGTCTTGTACACCACTTTATACTCCTATCTATTAAAAAATTAAAATGACATTCATGTGTTTGTACAGATTACCACCTCCATGATGAGTAGTGATTTTTTTCTCATGTTAATAAAATCGTAATAAGGATATAATTAACAAATATATATGGAATAAAAAAAATTAAAATTATGATGCAATGGATAAATATCACTTACCATTATTTCATTCTTTCTAACAAAGAGTCAAAACTTCCCCCATTTATACCTAATAGATAGTGTATCAACAAACTGATGTAATTTAGTTTTCTTAATTTCATTACATGAGTGGTTAGAATTATGTCCACAAATAATATATAATATATTTAAATAATTATTTGTTTTTCATATATTATGGATCTATTATCATTATGAGTAGATTATAACTTCAAAATCTAAACATTCACAATAACCAAAATAGTTGTCACCAAGAAAATGATATTTTAATTTGGATTTTCAATAAATGAATAATAAAATGTTATTAGTGGATCATATATGATATTATAATTGTGTAACTGTTTCTATAATATAAAGTTAATAAATAAATAAGTTTTTGATTGAAATTTTATTTCACTTACAAACGTGTCAGATGGTAGGTTTGGTTTCATTATCTCAATTTTGTTTCATTGAGACATATTTTATGTTATGCATGTATTTATGTTTATGAGGTGTATGAAATAATTTATTAAAATGATATATCATTTATAATTATTAATTCATAGTATTAAAGGGTATATTTCAAATTATGAAATCCAAGGTATTTCATTTTAAAGTTACCAATGTGGTAAGGGTTTACCATCTCAAATTATCTTCTTTGGGGAACATGTTATGTTATTCAAATATATTATTATTCATGTCTTCTATACTAAAAATTTGATATTTTTTGTCGTGAATGTAACTATATTCATTTAATTTATTTATTCCTTTTATTCTATTCATCTAATTGGATTTATTAATCAAAAAATGGTTATGTTGTAAAGGAATTATGCAAAACTCTACCCTTTAACCCTAACAGTTTATGGCTAAATTTTATGTAATAAAAATGTATAATCTATCTAGATATTATATTATATAATTTTTTTTCTTATGATTATTATAATATATTGAATGTTTTTCATTACTATTCCTTTATGTACTAAAGAGACCAACAATGTTTTTTAAGGAAAACAAAGTTAATTTCACTATTCGGTCGAGAATATTTTAATCTGAGTGCATATTGTATTTTAACCTTTTTCAAGAAGAAATATAATATTATAATAAAATAAAAATTGGTTTATACAAATTATCTATATTCTAAAATATATATATATATATATATATATTATTTTATATTTTACTAATGAGGTATATTTTACTTTTTACCAAAAATGTTAAATAAATATTTATTTTAACGATAACCACATGAATTACTTTTAATATTATCATGAATTATATTTGTTTTAAATATTTATTTATATATTTACATATTTTTAATAGAAAACTGTTTTCCTTAATATTTTTGATGTTTTGAGATTTAAAATATATTAATTCAAAATTAATATTTTATTCTCCTCAAGAAATGTTGCAGTTTTGTTTCAATCCAATGTTTCCATACCAATTACATCTATATATGGTCCATGATTCTGAGGTAATAATATTGATTAAATATATAATGTTTTACTTTGGTTAATATTTTACTAATTATATACATGTTTTCATGATCCTAAAACATAAATGTTAATATATTTTTATCATGTGATTGATGGGTTTGTTAAAGCCCTCCAATGCATTTGGAATTAACGAAGGAGTTTAAAAACTCTTATGAGGAAAATAAGTTAATTAAATCCTAGGATAATAAATCGTTAATTGGATGGGGGATAATCCTTTAAGAATATTGGAGTTTTCCTTTTATAAATTACTATAATGGCACTTTGTGCACAATGAAATTATTGGGTGTGATGCACAACTAATGAAGGGTTTTTCTATTCATATATAAATGCCACAAACATATTCCAGGTGATTGTTGTATATTATCATGGACCATTATTGTTTATTGATTATTCCACAAACTTATATCTTATTTATTTTGAATGAAAAACATTATTCTAGGATTCATAACTAATTCTTTTTGACTGATTGAGGGTTCTTAATATAAGTATTGAACATCTTATTATACCCTTATTAATATATAATATTATTTTATGATTTTTGATTTATTTCCGATATGTTTACCCTTACTAAAAATATGAGTTTACTTTTTATTATGTCATATTTTCCCACGTTATACTTATGGTTTTTTAATTATAGAATGTTTAATAAGGGTTATAGTTGTGAAGATCATTATTGGAGATGATATAGATCCTTTATATACTAGTTATTTATGTATCTATGTTTCCATAGGAATTAAACCATTATGATTATTTCTTGGAATGTTATTTTAATTAATTAACTTTCATATATTAATTTTTAATAACAATGTGGGAAATGTAAGGTTCTCAAGAGTTGGCATCAGAGAAAATTTATGTTATTATGGAATCCTTGATGAGAAAACTATAGTGATAAACCATAGGATGATACAAAGAATATTATAACAGTATAATGTTTTGGTATGTTATAGATTATATTGTTTCCTCAAATATTCATCCTTGTATTGATACTATAATTATACAGGGATTTAGTATGGATGCATCTTTGTTTAGTAACCTTAAAAAGTGTTAATCAAGAATATAACATCCATAATATTGGTACATGGTTAGGGGTTCCTTATTATTAATTATGATATAAAAAACCAAGCTATATGTTGGGGTGAATTCTAATTTTATTAAGAACCATAAAAATGTATTTGAACTGATATAGTCCTTGAATGAAAAATGTGAAACATAATGTGTCATTGATTGAAAATTAAGTGGCATTATTCATTCATCCAATGAATAGTTTTTCATGATTATATAACTACTCAATATGATTATTATTATTCATATTTTTTAGGATTCACTTAATGGATCTAAGGAGGAGGAATTATTTATATATTAGTTTATTTGGTATATAATTACTTTCAAACACATACACACATACTCACAACACACATTGACTAAAAAGGTCGGCTATTTTCCCCTACCTAGGGGAGGACCCACCCATAAAGGATTATTTTTTTATCACATGGAATATGTTTCTAATGTGAATGAATCACATCACATGGCCTTAAATACAGATTCATAATCATGCATGCATCATCCCACATGCTTCAAGCTTACCTCACCACTTTAATGGGAAATGAAATGATTTATGAGATGGAATTAGAAAGATTATGATTATTCTAATCTAACTGAATCGAAATATGATTAAAAACCTTATCATAACTATGTATTTGGATGTCACCAATCAGATAATTGGGTAGTTTCATTAAGAATATAGAGAATAAGGGACCCATCATCCAACATGCTGAGAATTTGGGAAATAACACCAGTGAAAATGTCTCAATGTAATGAGAAGATTATTTGGGTTTGAAAAATAATGACATATTAGATATATTTTGTTAGTAAAAAATGAAAATTTCATGAAATGGTATAGATAGGAATAATTTTTTTCACTAGGTATTGAATAAAATTAAATGTAATTTTAGTGAAAATAATTTTTTCTATTAGAAATTTTATCCTTGGGGTATATCTCAGTATGTGGATCCAAAAGGTAGTGATATTAATGTGTTTATTACTGATGATGAATGGAATATATATGTTATATTATGGGAATTAATTTTTTAATTGTATTTCATTGGTTAAAATTAAGTTTCGTGATTAAATTGAAGTTTATATATATTAATATATAATTTAAAATTCATATTATTGGAAGGAAATATTATGGAATCAGATGATGATTCATACTTAATGGGTTATGAAGGATGTGGAATGATATATGTATGTCTTTATTGGGATTCAAGAAATATGTTATAGAATTGTTTTAAAAATGATATTATGATTCTTTCTAAAAGATACAGTGATTATGAAACATATAAGGATTTTTCTGTATCATTTTTGTGAAGGTTTTTATATAATATGAATAATGATACTAATAATAATGAAAAGTGTTGTATAAGTGAGGTGATATTTTTGGAAAATACATGTTTCACGAAAAAATAACCCCTTATATGTGCCACAAATTTAGGTAATAATTTTAGTTAGGATAAAGAGAACACTGATATTAGTAAATCAAATTCGATAGTATTAGTAACCTTTAAACTGAATAGTGATTTGAGTAAAATTTTATTTATGTTATCCTTAATGATGATTATTGAAATTATGAATATATATAATACATTAAATTTTTTGTTACTCTATACAAGGAAAAAGTAATGGTTTAATTTTAGGAAGTATATTTGTTTTCATTGAGGTCTTACAGTGACTTGGGGTGTCATATTGTTTTATAATAACATATTATAAATTCATTCTTCTATTTTATATGTGATATTAATATATAATATATACAATTTTATGATAAAGAAAAAACATTAACATATAGAAACACATGTAAAAAAATAATTCAATTCTTTTTGGATTTTAAAAATGGTGGGAAATAATTTTAAGGAGATTTAAGGTTAACTATTTATAAAAAGTTTTTTATTAAATATGTTATGTTACTATTTATGTTTTATAAATTCATATATTACATCCTAATATAAATATCATTACTTACAATATATCCTATTCTAATAATATTATTTTTTGTAATCATATAGTTGTATAATTAATGAATTGTCAAATTTTATGGATCTTATGATTAGTTAAAAGTAAATTATAATGATTCGGTCATGAGAAAAAAATTCGTGTATTCATTTTTTGGAGTAAGCTATGACAACAAAGTGGAAATTTATCATTGTATAAAAAATTGATAAAATTATGAATATATATTTTCTCATGTTTTATATAGTGATAATAATAAAATTCCATAACACTTGGTAGATGAACTATAAAAATTGAAATGATTTCATTTTTATTGAATTTTTTATGATTAGATTTTTTAATTCACCCCTTAGTGATTTGTGATTATATGGTAATTAAAATTATCATGAATATGCTCTCTATAAATAAATATAATTAATTAGACATTAGATATTTACATCATTTAAATATTTTTATACCTGCCAATGTTCACCAAATTTCAGAACCTGACTATGTGTTATTTATGATAAAAAAAATTTCTACTACACATTCTAATGGAAGTTTTGTTATTTTGTTGAATGATGTGGGTTTCCATCAAATGAAGTTTTCCATTGTGAACCAGTTATTAAAATGATAAATGTTGAGGGTCATATTTCATTTAAGAGTGGAAGATTGTAACTCCCTAGAAATTTATTTTACAATACATTTATCATTTTAGCTTGATAATCATGAAACACTCAAAATAAAGATAACTTTGTAACATAATAAATGATAGTATATAAATGTGACCATTACAACTTAAATGTAAAAATTTTAGGTTTCAATAGTTATAAGAACCTTATGGGCTTTTTATAACAATTTTATATAATGAAAATGTAATGATTGAAGTATAATAAATAAGTAATCCATTTTTTATAAATTTATTTTATGCTTCAAAAATATAATTCCATAAAAATGATTTTTATTTCATTTTTTCATTAAATATTCAATTAATTTATAAAATTTATTAAAAATTAATTTTATTCAACCACTATCATTTTTAAAATATACATGTTAATATTATATTATTGACAATTTTTATGATATCCCAACAAAGATTTATTTTTTCACTGAATATTGAAAATTTCAAATTTTTGGAATGTCATTTTTTATTTTTATTTAAAATTACTATTATTTTTTACTATATTAATGTAATATAATTAAAATTTAATTAAAAATAAAAAAAATAATTACATATGAATCATTATTATACTTGATTTTAGTAGAAGTTTATTTTTTGGATTAAAACACATTTTCAGAAAAAAACTATTTTTTTAAAACCAATTTATTTATCCAAATTTATTACAGTTGTCCTAATTTATAGATAAGTTTAATAACATATAATACATTATATTCTATCCCCTATTTTTACATTCAAGTTATTGATTTTACAATGTGTCTAATAAATGTAAATTTAATTTTATACGTAAAAATAAATTATTATAAAAACATTTTTCTTTATGGTTTTCATAATTATTTGAAATTAAATTCGGAAAATTAATTAAATTGTATCTGGTAAAAAATTTATTTTTCAATAATCATAATTAATATAATTTTATTGGTTCAAATTAATTTTCATTTTGGATATTGGAAACAATTATTGTTTGACACCACAATTTTGGTAAAAAACATGTGTATTGGGGGAGGCAGGGGTGTTCAACAATGAGATAATGATATTAATGAAACCCAAAAATAAATAATTATTACCATTTATGGTATTAAAACCTCATATTTTAATAACTTCGAAATCAGGGGAATTTTGAGCCACATGAACATGAATGTTCCTCAATATCATTTAAATGTTTCAAGAAATCCCATTTGTATCCATCCACTCACTTTTAAAAGATAACATCTTCTCCTACATTATTAATATAATTTTATCTCTGTATTTTAGAAATTAATTACTAAAAACATCATAGAATTATTCTATTTAAATGAGATTGTTGGGTCTTCTGCTAAGGTGCAACACAAAGGTGGTCTATGAAAGAACATGTAAAAATGTTAAATGATACCTTCCAACTATATTTATTCATAAAATTCCTTCAAAACTATTTTATAAATAATAATATTATTAATATAGTGTCATCAATAAACTGAGATGATATTATGGCGAATAAACAACCATTCCCCTCCTTGTCTTCATCAAATTGAAGGTGAATGCATCGCTCATGCATACCTTTGGACTACCGGCAACACATAGTGATTTGATTCATTTGACATCACCATCATTCATGGTTGGTAATTAATAGGTATTTAATTTTTATATCATAGATTTAAATTTTTTAGCATTATATAATAATGATATAATATATAACTTCTTACGAACCTATCCATTTTAAAAAATAACATTTATTGTATATTCATGTGGACAATAAACTCTACAAGAGTTGTAATTCATTTACAATTTAAACATTTTATGGCTGCAATTAAGTAATTATTTTATAAATATATATGAATTTTTTGGTATAATAATGATTATGAAATAGATATTTTTCAGTTACCTTTGTTTTGTTACATTTTTTAGGATGTTTATTAATCTCTTGTCTATATATACAAATTATAATGTCCATAATGTGATGGAATTTAATACTCATGAATGATTTATATAAAAGGTTAAAAATATTTATATCATGAATATATATATATATATATTATTTGTTTTTGTAAATGGTTTTTTGATATGATGTATCAATGATCGAAGTCTAATAATTAAAACATCCAAACTGAAACCATCATGAAAAATGAAACAGTTATCACCTGTAAATAAGTGGTTTGAATGAAAATACTAAATAAAAATGGTTTCATATCTTATAAGATTAAAAAATGTGATATTATAATTTTCTAAATGGTTCTATAATTAAAATATATTATGTTAAAATTAAATATTCCATTTAGTGAAGCCATTATAAAAAGGAACACAAAATTTATGGGTTCTTAATGTTAATTTTATTTCATTATTTTATCTTTTATTTCCTAAAGTTAATTATAATTATGAGTATAACAATATAATACTTTGATATTTTCTACAATATATCCTTTACAATGAATTTTTTGGAATTGTATAAATCAAATTTTTTACTTCTATTTTGATTTCATTCGAAGGAAACAAATGTGTTAAGGGTTTACGGTCACAAATTATCTTCTTCATGATATATATAATGTTATAAACCAATCTTATTTTACTAGTATTATATATTTCACTATTGATTTTTTCATTATTTTATTAATTTCATGTTATTTAATTCATTGGAAATGAGGATCTAATGCTACCAAAGATGTATTGGTTTTATGTTGAAATCTAACATTTTTATGTATTCCTTATACTAAAATATCCAATAATGAAATTTTTTGTTCAATTTATCAGAAATAAATTGTATTTTATTCTCTTATTTTTATTTATAAATATTAATTTTTTTCATCATTTTAATCTCTTGAGTTGCTCAGTACACCATATTAGTGTTTTCAAGGAAAACCGACATTATATCTCCCTTTAGTCAATAATATATTTTTTAATATCTTTATTTTCATTAAAATGATATTATCAATGTTTTTAACATTATATAATATTTAATTTCAGTTATTTTCTACAATTTCCTACATTCTATAAAAAATAAACATAATATTCTTATTATTTTTAAAATCTTGTACCTTTACCTTTTTAACAAAAATGGGAAAAGAATTTTTTATTAAACCTTAAATGAATGAATCATTTTTTCATCATGAATTATATTTATTTTGAAGCATATTTTAGATGTTTCCATTGTTCATTATATTGAAAATGTTTTATTATTATTTTATAATTTTTTATATCTTAAATAGGTGATTTCAAAATAAAAAGTGTATTTTTTTAAAGAAAAATTCTAGTGATATTTTATGGTCATTTTCATGTATCAAAACATAATTGGAAGCTTTTATACCTTCTTTGGAATATGATAAAATGTTACCTTTATTATTAGGATGGTTAATGATTTTGATAATTATATATTGTTTTAACTTGTTTTGTTTTATATTTATTTAATTTAGCACGCAATGAGACATATTTTCATGATCTAGTGGAATACATTTAAATAGATAGTGATTATGTGATGAGTGGGTCCATTATATATTGATAATAAATTTGGTAATGATGACAGATTTGATAAAAAATAATGAAAAATAGTGTTAATATACTCCTAAGAGACAATATAGTTTATTGGATGGTAGTTACACCTATGTGAATATTAGAAATTACTTTATTAACAATTCCATTATGGGACCTCATCAACCATGTTTTATCATGTGTGGACTAGGAAGAATGATGTAATTTTTTATACTAATTTGAATAATACAATATTATATATTTTTATTATTATATGTTCTCATGTATCCATACTAATTGGTGATGATTTCAAAAAAATAATTCTTATGTTTTTTAATTGAAAACTATTTATTTTATGGTTCAATATTAAAGATAATTGAATTATTAGGCATGCATATTTTAGGTTTTTTTATATTCTCATGCCTTTATTTATAACTTATGATTATTGATCAATATCTCATATGCTTAATCTTTTTGAGAATCTAATATTACCATTTCTTATTCTTAATTTCCATGAGTTATAGAGAATGGTTTAATGTATTTTATAATGAAAAGGGTATTATTTATGAAAAAATAGGTGCAGATTATATAGATCCTTAATGTACTAGTATTTTATTTATCCAAATTTCCAAATTCCCTAAACTCATTTGTTTATGGAGTGTATCATAATGTTATGCAATGAATAAAAGGTATCTTAAATTACAATATTTATGTACAAAGGGTATAAGTTGCTATAAATCATCAGACATGGTTTTATATAAAA
This sequence comes from Viscum album, assembly GCA_963277665.1. Classification (NCBI taxonomy): domain Eukaryota; kingdom Viridiplantae; phylum Streptophyta; class Magnoliopsida; order Santalales; family Viscaceae; genus Viscum; species Viscum album. Next base: position 489,316,872 of record OY728145.1, read on the forward strand.
TACATAATGTGAAAAATCCCAAAATCCCTCTCAATTTTTATGGTGTCAAGGATGTATAGTTGGGGGAATTATAATATAATTTTATAGTTTATCCTTGATAAAAATGTTTAATTCTTTGGAGACAATCAATTTTCATGACATTACCAAAAAAGTGCACTTGAGAGGTTTCATCATTGAGTTGTACCCAATCGATTTTCTTAATATTGTTTGATAGATGATGATATTATCACATAGCTATCAGGAATTGACCACTATGTCCTTGATATAATACTTGTTGACAGTACAAAAAAACTATTGAAGATATTATTCAAAGATTATTGGTATTTGGTACTGATATTTGTCAAAATAAATAGAATGAACCAGTTAAATAATATCCAATGAGGTTCCCTAACTGGTGTGGCCTTATAATCATCTAGTTAAATATTGATCTAGTTATAAATTGAGTACCCATCCATTAAGGAAACAACATAGATTCCTTTTTTTTGAAAAAAATGGACTTCTTTAATTATAAATGGGAAATATTCAAATGAAAAATGTAAATTGAGTCCTTAACATCAATGAAAATCATTATATGTTCATTATGTTTCTTAATAGGATAATTTTGTAATTTCATTTCATGCATTTAACTTCTCGAGTGATTTTTTATTTGATAATATTATAAATATTTTCCTATATCTTGGAAGTATATGGGTTATTTTTTCTCTTTGTGGCATGTATGAAAGCACAATGGTCATCTGGTAGGCCCAAGTTATGTGTGTCCACTTTAGGATTTATCCCCATCATCTTTGTGTAATACAAGGAGAACAAATAATGATTTTATTTTTTTAAGGAGATATAAATCTATTTATCTTCTATAGGTTTGGCAACAATGTTCAATATCACATACATGTCCTCTTATATTCGAAAATTTACCTACATTAGAGATTTTATAATTGAAGATATGAATTCATCAAATTATGAATGGGAATAACTAAGTTTAAACACTTCATAAACCATACCTAAATTGATATAATAATCCTCAGGGATTGTTGATATGATTTTTTAATCCCTATCCATTATAAAGTGCCATGTGATTTTATTAAAGCATGAGAGTTCCAAGTCAAGAGTATCACGATTTAGATCCATCATAAATATATTGACATTCCTCTCTTGTATCATTGTCATCCTGAAATACAAGGAACATCATAATGACATTTTCAATTTATGCCACTGGTACATGGAGGTTTTTTCATCTAGATAATGATAGGAAATGCTCACTTTTATTTGGTTCATTGATTCCCCAATGCATGTTCTTCCCATAAATTTATGGTACAACATTATCTAGCATGACCACCACTATATATTAAGGGGATAGTGATGTTTTTAAATTATGTTGTCTCATTAAACCTTGTCTTAGCACATTGATTAGGCTAATGTGTAGAGAACATTCAAATATTATCAATCCTCATAGGCTCGTAGAGTTAGATACCAAACACTTTGGATTGTAAAACAAATTGTCAAGATGTTTAATTTGTTTCTTTCCTTATATATTGTATATAACCACCATAGTATACTCAATTTCACACATTTTGGAAAGGAATATATCATTAAGAATCATTATAATTATTCCATTGAGTGGGTATTTCAATCATTGGTGGAATATTGAATGCACTACCACATGACCATCAAACTATTGTCTCCCATAAAGAATGTTATATACAGTTTACTACTAGAAATACTTGAAATTGATATTATTTAATACTCCCTTGAATTGGCCTTGATGGTGACATTTATAAGAGGTATATTCTCATCATTTTCATATCCCTAAATGTTCTGCGTCATGGGATAAAAATAATTATATCTATATCCAAAATGGATAATATGCAAGACTAGGATAATTTATTATTCTATCCATTATCAATCATAGTCGTCCATATGTCGCATTTTTTATCTTGGTTAAAATGCACATGGTTTCAATATTCCCTTATATATACATTCATCTCCATTATTTTCTATGAATGAGATAGAGGCATTCCATTATACTATATAATTTTACTCTTATTAAACATCATCTATAGTTACTTCTATTTCAAACTCTTGGAGATTCTAGTGGGCAATAAACATTCATTGATTATTTGGAGAGCTTCTAGGATTAACATCATGGTAGATGCAGCGGCCATTTATTTTCAAAATTTCATATTTCTATTCCATAGGTCTACACAATACAATGTGGGATTCCATTATGGGATATTTCTTATGGGATGTTGGACTTGTAGTAGATAGATTCAGCACTTATATAGATATATAAGGAACATATATTGCTGAAAATTTGAGATGAATTTGACTTCTAATTCATATGTTTAGATCATATAGATTAACACATTACAATTATTGATCCAAAATAATTTAATTTTGATATCTCTTAGATGAAATCGTGTTTTCACCATGTTTCATGTGGAACCACTGAAGTGATTTCCCATTTTTATTGTCCATGTATATGGTATTAGTAAGCGTTTCTCTATGATATTAGGGTCATTAAGAAGCATGTATTCCTTTGTTTCTTCATCCATGTATCCCCAACATATGTATCCCCACTTATATTTTAGTAACATGAGTTCTTAAGAAGATTCATCTTTAAATAAGTTGTTTATTAACTCAAACACATTAACATAACCAAATAGTTTCTTCTCATCCCATCAGGATTCCATTTTTTGGGCAGTTACCATTCACTAGAAGAAGAGGGTAGTAAATATGCAAGTTTAATTTTTGGGTTGGGTTTTGAATGAGATTATTCCACTTTTTCTATATTCAATTGGTAATGGTGGAATCTACCACTAAATTATGAGTCTAAACACCCATGAGAAGATACCTAAGGTTACAATACCATAATTTGTCGACAAGATTTCCATGACAATTGTGTATCCCATTCAACTATCTTTTGGGAATTCTAGTCAATAAAATTTTTGTTCCAACATACCCAAATCATCTTTCCATTAACTATAAAACATTGGTTGGTTATTGGATACATAAGACAAATGCTCTTAAGTGTTCCCCAATATCATTTATTTTAAAAAACATAACCATGATTATTTCATTGAATAAAAATTATCCACATATAGTGTGGCCCAAAATATTAATGAAATTAGAAATATTAAGGAGATCATTGAGGATGACCTCAGTAGGTTTTTTGGAATACCAATCATAGAAAGATTATTTTCCATGATAATATAATAATAAACAAGAACCAATTAATTTTTCATGAAATATATTATTTCATTCCATTAAATGAATCATGGGTTTCCATGATCTATATTTTCATTTAATCAGGGAGACATTTTTTAATTTAATTCACACTTTTTTTTGTTTTTCGTGGTGTAGAAATATCATGAATTATCTAGAAGTGATTATATATTTTATTATTTTTATAAAAGAATTATCTTACTTCCAATCAATTTCCACTTTACTATGGGAAGATAACCAGATATGATAATTGTTCTCTAAATGGAGTCCTCTATGTGATGTTCCAAATCTTCAAAATCATATAATAGACAATGATATTTCAATAGAATTAGTAGTGTCTAATGATTTAAATAGTGATTATCTACATAATGATAAAGAACCATTACATAGATATTAGAATACATAGGTAATACATACAGACTATCCATATGGTAATAAAGTCCAATACACTTTAAGAATTCCATTTTTTATTCTGTTTTGGGGATGATATTGTTCGTCATTATCATGAAGCTAAATTGACGGAGAAAATAATAGTGATGGTATTCCCATTCAATGAAATACCCTTCAGGGAGTCTACTATAGCATAAAAAAGTCTACCCATAAGTGTCTTAACAAAATAACTTTGTATTTATTTAATTGGACTCATGGGCCCATCGTGTTATCAAAGGTAGAGAATATAGGATACGTATAATTGTGAGGAGGTAGTTTAGTTTCCACCCATTTGATATATGTCTTCCTTTCATATTATATTAGTGAACAAAACCATTCGTTGGATTCTATCCGAGTGGATAGAGACTCAACTGTGTTGACGAGTTTTAGGTGTAGTGGTCTCTAATCCATACCCTATGTGTGGGAATTGGAAAAAATGAAGAAGTTTCATTTCAATAATTTATTTTTAATTTCAATTTCTTGTTTTAACTCAATTATTATACTAAAATTTGGGAGGTTGTTTCTATAATGTTTTAAAATATCAGCATCCTATTATTTTTTTATTCAAATATATTTGATATCTAGACCTAACACCAACCTGATTTTCCAATTAAACTAATATGGGAAAAGTAAATCCCTCATTTTTATAGGGAAGAGATATAGTCACTTATTAATTAATCCAAAACCCTTTGGAATTTTTTCCTTGAGAAAATATTCCATGATTCATATTGGATTGAATATCTCAACCTTATAGTGTGTGAAAATTTATTCGATGGGGGTGAAAATGGGCTTTCTTAGTAGAGTTAGGAATGTATCAACAAATTTACATTTATCTCTAGTGAAATGAAGTTTAGGGGTATCAAATCCTCATTCAAAGGTTCAATGTTCTGGTTTATCCTCATATTCGAGGTACGTGTCACCTCAACCTCTGAATTAGAATTACCAACATGTTGGGGTATTATTTCCCAATTATTTCACTTGATATCATTATCTTGATGTGTATAATATTATACATTAAATGTGAATATTTCCACAGATGAGTATCAATGATAAGAATCCTTTCATAAAAATTATAAAAATAATACAAATCCATAATTCAAGCATCCCCTTTGATAGTTGAATTGATGATTTACCACAACCTATTTACCTCTGGGGTCTATTTCAGCATGAATCCTCTATTAAGTTTTATCTTTTTTTCATAAGTCTAAAAGGTTATGATATATTAATAGGGATCATGTGGGAATATATGACCTCCCTTAGTGAGTAATCCCCCAATGAATAGGGTGTGTCATGTTCTATTATGAGATGTAGTGGAACCAGTTTCTAGAAACCAAATGATGACCATCTGATAAATAATTTTCTCTACATATATGATAATAATGTCCCAATACCTATGTTTTGGGGATGATAGGTGCTGATACCAATACTTCTCAAACCTAAAAATTAGTTAGTGACTCATATGGCTTCTATTTTTGTAAAATTTCATCATTCCCTTTGGTTTGAGGATGTCATGAAGCCTCTTCCGATAAATTATAGACCCGATAATGGTTTAATGAAACTCATGGTATTTGTGGTAGTAATAATTCACCTATCCTAATAGGTGGGTGATTCCCCTAGATAACATTAAATGTGTATGGTATTGGAATCTCCAAAATCTGGTATATTTTCCCTCACAAAAGTGTTGGGTGTAGTACCTTCTCAAAATTTGAGTTATTTACATTTTAATGATGTATTCAAGATTGTTATTTTAGTGTAAGGATATAGAAATAGTAGTATTTTGTTTTATTTACTTACCAGCATGCATATTATTCATGTCTCCAGTCCCTCCTACAACAGTGACATTACAAGATACCATTTTGGGGGAATCTGCTAACATGGGGATAAGGTGATGGGAAATACTCTATATTCACCCAAATTTTGAAATCATAAATTTCATGAGGAATAAATAAAACTATATCAAAGCACCAATTATGTCATGACCGATCCCCTAGGGCCCATGTCGTGACTACCCCAAGCCTGCCTCCAATAGGCTAGGTGCTGGCGACTAGCATCGGGTATGCATATCCCAGAAATCGAAGTTATTTTCCTATGTACCTATAAACACACACCCTTATCTAAACCCAAAAGTGGTTAATTTATAATAATAAGTAAAAAATCATGCATACCTTCAAGATACCAAAAATATTGAATGATAGTACAAAAAACAGAAAATTAAATGGGGCCAGAATATAATCCCATCAAAAGAGAATGTAAAATCTCCTGAATCTCATCCATAGAAAACCCTACATAAAGGGTGTGTATATAAATCATTTTCTGAATTCTCTAAATAAATCTTTCCTTTTGTGCCTCTCTCAAATCCCCACGTGGTCCCGATCCACCATGGACTCTATAAATGAGTTTATCTTCTTCAAAATACACAACTCATGTGGAAATAACTAGTGTAGGGGTGAGTAAAACATTACTTAGTAGGGACTTTGAAACCCGAATAGTAAACCACTAGAATTACACTAAGTACCACACCAAGGAAACATGATAGTTACACTCCAATGGAAAAACAAAACTTACACCACAAAGTAAACACATGAAATACATTCAATACGGTCACCACACACAGGTACAAGTCTAAAGCATGCAGAGAAGGGTTTCTAGTTCTAGTCCATAGATACCTCAGTCTCTATGACACTTGAAGTGTTGGTAATGAATGGACCTCCGATGGTTCACGTCACAACGATGATGCATATAGTGTAAATGGGGCCCGATGCATTGATGGTTCATGGATCGTCAGTGGTGCATAGAGCGTCGATGGTGAGGGCATTGTCACTGGTTCCCGAAGTGGTGATGGAGTCCAAGATGTTTATGGCACATAGAGCATCGATGGTGCACGTATCATCGATGGTGCATGGAGTGTCTATGGCCCACATAGCATCGATGACACATTGAGCATCAATATGTCATGTAGGTCTCCAAGTGACATAATCACAACCAACTATAAGAATCCACACATAAAATATGTGTTCCCAGATAACCTACTTCTCAAGACATTTGTTCCTAATCCAAATTCAAAAAAATTCTCTTAGAGTATCTCTAAAGGACTGCCTCATAGCAATGGTCCCAACATAAAAAATAGCTCATCAAAAACACACACGGTTTGAAAGATAAAGAAAAATTAGTAAAAAGGATATGGTTCGCTCCAGTCTAGCCAGACCCAGTTCGGATTAACCATCACTACTCGGTTTTCCCATCCCGACACGGTCGGTCTGGGGTAGCCCGATTGCCCTGGCCCATGGTTTCACTAGACCACGGCCCAGTTTTCCTAGTCTGGCATGCTACATGCGGGCCCGCTCCTAAAGCACATGGCTCGGTCATGTGTACCCAGTTAACATGGATATTGCATTCAATGTGGTTGGAACTGTGTCCTAGCCACCTGGTCCCACATCCCTGTTGCTATGGGGACATCCTCTGATGTTGTCTCTGAGCCATGTCTCGTCGCCACCACTACCGTGACCTCGTACAGTTGCTTCTATTTTCCACTTGTGGCATACACCATCAAGGGATCCTCCACTGGTATACTCCCTCTAGACCGTGGTTGTGTACCCTACTGGAACCCAACATCTCATTAGGCCACACACTACTGTCGACTTTGGCCACCCTGTTGGTGGCCCACCGTTCATCTTACTCACCACAGTGAGCCGTCGCTTGCTCACTATGCTCTCGTTGCACCACTACAATGTCATCATAGGTCACAACCCCCGGTCATGGATCGTTGTGCTATGGATCGTGGGTGCAATGATCAACTATCCACATAAGTGTTTCAAAGGGAGAAGAATGTACGAATAACACAATAGATTTTGGGGGGAGGTATTAAGAACATGAACACCCAATGAAATGATCTTGGACTTATTTTTTAGCCATTATTTGTTAATGTTAGTGGGATCATGGAGAAGGCAAAATCAAAATAATAACCAAAATGTATTACCTTTAATATTTTAATAAATATCCCTCATGTGAGAACATTTGAACTGTGGATCAACCTATTTGTGTGTTGTTTAGAATTTTTTGTTTGATTATAAGAAGGAAAAATAAATCACAAATATATTTTCACCCTACCTTAAGGATTTGATCATTTTTTTAGTGATGAATAGATGTTAGTTTCATCGTTGATCCTCAAGCTGTTATCATTCGTCAACAGGAGAGAGCTTCCTTCTCCTAACCTGAGGGGAATTCCAGGGTTATGTCTATAACATTGAATTCCTCTGACATATCTTATTAAAAAAGTAAATCGCCGCTACATCAACATGTAACATCCAAACAAAATATTTTTATTAAATATTATAATGACATTCACATCCAAAAACTAACTTTTACACTCGAATTGTTTGGGTTGATGTTAGGACCCACATAAAAAAACACCCCCTTACAAAATCAATAGTTGTTTTGAATTTCCAATTCAAAATCCCTTTTATGGGTTATATTGATTTCAGAGTAAAATACTTTTTATTTGATTATTTTATTTATGGTTATGCCTCTGGTTACTTATTCTACAAAATATCATAGTCGACTATCATTTAGTCTCGCCTAGGGTAAATCCACTTCTCTGAGATCAATGTTCTCCTAAAATTTTTGATATGGGCACCCAATTAGATGTTATTATCGTTTTAAAGAAAATTTGTAGATTCTCTTTGTTAAAATATCACATTTTTTTACGTATCGTTCTGAGAATAACATGCCTCAGAATCTCACCCTATTTTAGCACCTGGTCTTGTAATTTTCAAAAATAATTTCTAAAAATAACATCTGAAAAATATGAGTCATTACATTCTACCAATCTTAGGGTTTTACATCCCTAATATACAATAAAAGGGTTACTCAACAAAAAGGTTAGGGTAATAAGAATGAATCAGAGCCTCCCACTCCCTAGTGCTCTATTAGAGATTCAGATGTTTCCACTAAATACACACTAGAGGAATCAAAAACAGACAAAAGATCTGATCATATTGATCCTCAATATCCATATGGTACTCCTCAAATGTGATCTTATCATCAATGTCTAGCTCTTCCCAGTCGATGACATTCAATGGATCATGCATGTACCTCCTCTAATGTGACATGTGGAAGACATCATGCACCCGCTAAAACTATGGAGGAAGACCTAGATGGTACACCATGTTTCCCACTCTACTCAGAACCTGAAAAGGGCCTATGTATCTCAAAGATAACATTTCACCCCTTCCAAATAACTATAATCCTTGTCAAGGTGATAACCAAAGAAACAGATGTTCTCCATCCTCGAACTCTAGAGGCCTCAGCTACCTATGAGAATATGAATTCTATCAGCTTTGTGTAGTCCTCCTCTTCTCCTGGATGATATAATCCTTCTTGTTGGTAGCTCGTACCAACTTTGGATCCATGAGTACCGACTATCCTAGGTATTTCTAGAACCTTGGTGGACTGCATGGTTATCCATAAAAATCCTCATATAGTGCCATACCAATGGTAGAGTGGTAGATATTTTTATATAAAAACTCCACCAGAGGTTGGGGGCCCCCAAATCCTGCCAAATTCAAGGATGCAAGCATGTAGCATGTCTATAGAACCAGGATGGTTCTCTGCATTTGGCCATCAATCTGGGGATGAAATGCTATGTTGAAGCGAAACTAATCCCCAATCACCTCCTAAATTCCATTCCAAAATCTGGATGTAAAGAGATCATCACGATCTAAGATGATCATTGATTTCTATATGTGATGATGAACTATCTCTTACATGTAGTGGTGTCCCATGCTCTCTACTAAACATTGCTAACAAATCAGTAGGATTTGGGCCGACTTCATGAGTCGGCCAATGATAACCCAGATGGTATCATGTTCCCTAGATGTGTGTGGTTAGCATGTCACAAAGAACATTGATATCCCATCCCACATATACTCTGGAACCTCAAGGGTTTGAATCAAAACCACTGGAACCTAGTGCTCAGCCTTCACTTGTTGACAAGTGAGGCATCAAGAAATGAACTATGCCACCACCATATTCATTATTGGCTACAAGAAGGGACATAAGAGGTCATGATTCATATTTTCCATGACTAGATGTACCTCTAAAGGGGATGTATGGAACAACTGCAAGACCTACTCCTACAACATCATTTGTACTACTATTATTCCTTTTAATAGATAAATTTTCTATCCACCATTCGAATAGCCATCAGGGGAATTTTCCATGGACATTTGAGCATGTGAAGTCTTGCAGTCAGTATCTCTACGGAATTCCCCCTAACATTCAATAAGAATGGAGGGGTAACCACCATTTAATAGAGATAAGTTGATTCACCTCTATCCACAAAGGATATTTTCAATGAGGCTAACTACTCTAATACCTCATTCAATAGGTGTGAACTCAATCTCTAGCTTGGATAATCTTCCACCACATTCTCCTTCCCAAGAGTATAGACAATATCAAAGTCATAATAAATATGGGTATCTATGAAAAGCCTCTATCTCAATTTCAAATACATTTGAGATATATATACTTGATAATATATTGGTGAAATTACATTGAAACTGCTCCCCCATCAGGTAGTTGTTCCACATCATCCATGTGTAGACTACTACTGTTAACTCAAGATCATGTGTTGCATAGTTCTTCTCATGCTACCTCACCTGGAGAAACCCATATACAATCAATACATTCCCCTACACAGGGAAACAACCAAGCCTTACCCCTAATGAATCATAGAACACAATGTACTCAACACGCTCCTCTGATAATCTCAATATGGGAGCAGTCTTACACCTCTACCTCGGTACCTAAAAACATTAATGACACCTCTGACGCTCTCTACATGAGAGGCTACCCCTACCATAGAAAATCCATAAATGGTGATTCTACCCTGGAAAAGTCAGGTACAAAACCCTAATAGTACCTAAAAACCTAAGAAACTCAACACCTCTATAACTCTCTTGGGAGGCTCCCATTAAAACACTGCTTCAATCATCACTGGATCTACTACAACTTCAGAATCTGAAATGACATGTCCTAGAAAATAAAACACCTTCTTCCACAAGTGATACTTCAATAGATTCCCATGAATATAATCTTCTCATTATGTGTCCTTGACAATACTCATGTGTATCGCATGCTCCTCCTCGGATGCTATGTACACCAGGATTTCATCAATGAAGACCGCGACAAACCGGTCTACGTAAGGCGGGATGATCATGTTCATGCGTCCCATGTACACATCTGGAAAGTTTTTCACACAAAATTGAATCCCTAAGTACTCATAGTGGTCGTACTGACTTTGGAAGTCTATCTTCAAGATGTCAAAATCCAGTACTCAATGTTGGTGATAACCAGATCTAAGGTCTATCTTCAATAACCACCTCCCTCCGATCAGTCGATCGAAGAGTTTTCAATCCTGAATAGTGGATACTTATTCTTCACGGTCACCTAGTTCAGGTTCCATAAGTCCACACATAATTTCAATGTTCCATATGCCTTCAAGGAAAAGAGAATTGGGGCTACCCATGATTAAACACTGGGTCCCACAATGCCCTTTATCAACAAGTCCTCCACCTGTACCTTTAAATCTCAATTTTTGGTGAGAGACATCCAATATTAATGAATAGATATTGGTGCCATCATGATGAACAAATTAATGCCAAAATATATATCCCTTTGAGGAGGAAATCCCAAAACATCATCCTGAAATACTTCCTTGTACTCGTCCACCAATGCAAGAAAATGAGGATGTGTCTCGTCCACTGCACTAAGGGTCATGCTATCCAATTAGTTTCTTATATGATGAACCCTCATACATATGATTCCATCATGTACTACATGATATTCCTTTTCATAAAAAGGGAAAACCCTATCACATATTCACAGAGACACCACACTATACTCCTAAAATTGTAAATATGGGCATGGATTGTTGATAACTAGCCCATTCCAGTGATGATGTCGTATTGCATCGAAGATACCACTAAGATATCCAAACAGAAACTCTCACCCCCAATTCTAAGGTCCCACTATCAGCTATAGTGTGTGATAATCAAATCTTCCCCCCATACGAGTCTCTATGTTTTGGGATCGAGTCAATGTTTCAATTAGAATCTCTATGTTTCAAACAAATTCTGTGGAGAGAAAGTATTTACAAGCACCGAGGTTAATCAAAACTACAACTACGGTGTAAAATACATAGATCATACCACTAATAATATCTCCATCATTATGGTTGTATGTTTCCATCACCTAAAACTGGCATCATCTTTATCCACCGGCACAAAGATCCCATGGTTGACCACATGAGGGTGGTGGTTGTAGTACCTCAAAACTCCACCCACATCCTACTACCCATCCATATCATCTTCCACATTTGGCACCTAGAAGGTGACCCTATTCATGCTATAGCCTCTTACTTGGAGATAGCTCGACCATCTCTTGATCGGATGTACGATGGGTCAGACATTCACTATCTAGAGGTTCCCGATCGACGCACATGTAACAAAACCTCTCTTATGGTTGACTCACTCTGCCCTAAGAGCCTCGCACCACTAATCACATATTTTGGTATCATCTCCTAAACTATTTGATCTGCATGTATTCTTGCATCAGTTTTTTGCTACCATCTACCAAAGATTGAACAACCCGACACCTGGTGGTAACTCACACAGCTGATGTCTGCTCCGTATGAAGTCTCTCTACTAGAATAGCTCTCTACACTACCCCGGAAAATGATATAATACTATAAAATATAACTAATTCCCTGATCTACATGATAATCCCCTACTCGATGGTTTGGTCCCTGAAGAATGGGTCCCACATAATATCCATGGAGTAGTGAGAAAAATACATAAATCTTTACGAGTACTCTGATACAATTTGGATGCCCTGATATAGTTTTAGTAGATCCTATATATGCACAGAGAATATTGTTTCTAGGATGAACTCCTTCATGAAGAGATGGTCAAAGTCTTCCCAAGTGAGGTTCATCATCTCATGAGTATGGATCACCGAGATCCCTCATCTTCCCACTAATCCATGAAGAAGACTTGTAGATATGAATTCCATCAGGTTAAGAGGTGTCCTTACTAGGAAAAAGACATGTGTAACCACCTCCAGCCAATCCTCAGTATCCTAAGGGTCTATCTCACCCCTGAACCTGGAATTTTATTGCCTTTATAACTCATACAACATACTCAGCCTACATGCCTCTTTTAACCATAATGTTGGTAGTAACTTCTACTCTTCGAGTAGTGGTATTACTGGAACACCACCCGAGGGGTGATATATTCGTTACTAGACCCTGTACCAATGCCTTATCATTAGGAAGATCATCCTCATGATCACGCATTTGAATCCTGGCTGGATGTCTATGTGGAGGCATCCTGAAATAGATCGAGACGTACCACAGCCAATAGAGTGTATTTGTTGAGATAACAGAGACTCAATAATGGATTGAGAACACACTCAATAATATACATTGAATTTACCATTTATTTTTTTTCTATACAACTAGTGTTTTCATGTACCGATTCGAATATAAAAATTTAAAGCCCTGCTGTATGGATATTTCGGTTTCCACACAAACACTGGATTCCTTGGTTTGAAATCCAAACTTGAAACACTAGACATTGTTTTCCCAAACCAGTCTCACAAACTCTTGGTTTGTTAGGTAGAATCCAAACTATCTGATACTACTCTGTCATGAACTATCCCCTTGGTCATATGTTGTGTCTACCACAAGACCAGCTTCATTAGGTTAGAGGAAGACTATTAGCACCGAGTAAGCATATCCCAAAAATGGGTGTCATTTTCCTAATTACCTGTACACACAAACACATCTCGAAACCCAAAAGGTTTTAACTGAAAACACCAAGGGAAAAATAATTCATACATCTAAGATACCAATAATAGAGTAAGATAGTATAAAAACTGAAAAGTAAATGTGGCTAAAATACAAACCCAAACAAAGGATAAAGTAAAAAATCCGAAATCTCATCTATAGAAAACCCTGCCTGGAGTGTATAAATAGACCAATGTCTGAAATCTCTAAAGCACACCTCATCTACCAGGTCTCTCTATAAGCACCACATGGCCCTAGTCTTCTATGATCATCATCAATGTGTTGATATTCTACATAGGGAATGATATGTGCAGGCATAACTCATACAACTGTGAGTAAAACAATACTTGGTAGGATCACCAAAACCACAAAGGTACACAACTAAGAATTACAATAAGTACACCACAAATGAAATACATAAAGTAAACAAAAAAGGAAACAAAGAAAGTACACCATAATGTAATCAAACTATGTACATTCAATATTGTTCACTCACACATGTACAATTCTATAACATAATGTGAAGGATTTCTAATTACAGTCCCCATATCCATTAGTCTCTATGACACTAGAAGTGTTGGTGGCACAAAAAGTATCGATGGTTTACAGAGCTTTGATTGAAAAAAGTGCATCAATGATGCACAAAGTGTTGATGTTACATAGATCATCAATGGTGCACAGAGCATCAGTGGTGCACGGAGCATCAGTGGAACATGAAGCATTGATGATGCGTAGAGTTTTATTGGTGCCTGGAGCAATGGAGGTGTCTAAGATGTAAGTGGTTCTTAAAGCATTAATGATGAATTGAGTTTTTATGGATCACATAGCATCAATGTTTAACAGATCATAGATGGGTCAATCAGTCCCCCAAGTCACATAGTCACAGCCAGTTGTAGGGTTTTTCTCATAGTGTGATTATTCCAAGAGAACCTAATACTATAGCCATTAGGTCATAATCCAACTTCCAAAAAAACACACATAGAGTATCTCTAAAGTACCACCCCATCATAAGGGTCCAAACACCAAAAAAAATCATCAAACAGATACACAGTTTGAATGATATGGAAAATTTATTAAAAAGGGTCTAGTCAAGTCTAGTCCGACCCGACCTGGTTCGGTAGACCCGACCCGACCCGGTTCTCCCAACTAGACTCGGCCCGGTTCACATGACCTGAATAGACCTGTTCATTCTATGTTGTCTTAATGGGATTTCAGAGCAGCCCAGTTCACCCAGATTTTCCCTCCGAATGCTGGTCTGACCTTTCATTGCATGACTAGACCATTTGATCCCAGTTAACACGAACACCGTGTTCAATACGGATGACACTGCATCACTGCTCCCATAGTCCCAGGGCCTCGTAGCCATGTGGTCCACCTAATAAATGACGTATGAGCCACATCCCTCCACATTTGTCATCGTGGTCTCCTGCCACGACTCCTGTCTGTCGCCTGCGGCCTATGCTGCCACAATCTCCTCATGAGGTGCTGTCTCATTGGACCGCGACTCTGTGACCTGACAAAACCCAACCTCCCATTGGAACACATCTACCCTCTACATTGTCCACCCTATCAATAGCTCTCTATTCTGCGTGGCCTCCGTTGTTAGTTGTCACATCCCAAATGGGATCCCTTTGCCCAACCGCAATGTCATCATGGATGAGAACCGTTTGTCTCATATCATTGTTCCATGTATCGTGGGGGAAATGATTGATCATTCGCATAGGTGTTTCAAAGGGTGATGAATTCACAATGAACACAATAGATTAATGGGTGAGTTATTAACCACATGAACAACCAAATAACAAATATTGTCTTTGTTCATTCAGCCTTGATCCATTCTTGTTAGTGGGATCATGAAGAAATGAACAACAGAGTAATCACCAAGATCTATTCCCTTTAATACAGCTGTAATTATCCATCCTACAAGAATGATTGTACCATGGATCAACCTATAATTCGGTTGGTCCATGTTCTTTATTTTAATCCAAAAAGGGGGAAATAAATCACGGAATGATAGAAAATCTACATCGGGGACTGGATCACTTGTTAACGAAGAACAGAGGTCTGCATTGTCATCAGTTAAAGATCCGATGAGGTTCATCATTGGGAGAGAGCTTCCATATCTTTACCTAGGGGAATTCCATAGTTGTGGTGATTTATGAAAATTCGATTGACATGGATTATTAAAAAATAAAACTTCCACTGTGTTAACACGTAACATCCAAATAAAATATTTTTATTAAATATTTTAATAACATTCCGATCCAAAAACTAACTTTTACAGCCAACCCGTGTCGGTCGAGGTTAATCCCCTCCAAAGAAAATAACCCCCTTATTAACTCAATGGTGGTATCAAGTTTCCAATCTGAGTGACTGTTTATGAGTTATTAGGATTTCAAAATAAATCAATTTTTATTTAATTATTTTATTTATTGTTAATCCACACGTGACTTTTTCTACAGAAGACTAGTGTCGACTAATTTTAAGTCATGCCTAGGGTAAAGCCACTAATGTGAGCACAATGTTTGTCTTGTATTTCTTATATTGGAACCTATTTAAAAGTTATTACCATTTTAAAGGAACACCACATTCTCTCTTTATTAAAACATAATATTTTTTGGATTATCGTTCTAGGTATATAAGGACTTAGAATCTCACTTCGTCTGAGTTCCTGGTCTCAGTGTTTTCCTAAATAATTTCTAAAAATAAATTCATGAAAATAAGATTCATTCCAAATTGGTTGTGAGTACAAGATTTTCACTGGATTTTGTAGTGCATTATGAACATCAGGACCCAATATACGGATTGAGTATCAAGGTAAATGTATATCATCATAATTTCAATGGAATATAGATGATCATCATATACATGGTATGTTAGATTTATAGGCATTACCCATTAAAATTCCACCAAACTGTTCAAGAATTGGTAATAAATGATTTTCACTTTTTGTTTATTGGGGATACCATAGCTACATGGGCTAATGGGAGAGAACATAATCTGATGGTTGTTCTCAGAAAACAATTCTTATATATCCAATTTAGATTGTCAATTATTTGATCAATATTCCTCTTTGCATTCATATAAAAATGTTTAAATTCCAAATACACTAACTCATGAACATGAGAAGTTTTAGATGGTGGTTACTACTATGGGTTGCCCACTGACAAAGGTTAGGTGTTACTGGAGGATTATAGGAAACTATATAACATTGCGCATATTAATTTGAGCTCCAAAACCTATATAAGATATATAACAATGAGAGGATCTCCTTTTATGGGTGAGATATTATCTAAGAGTGGTTTCTGCGATATTATTCTGGGGTAGGATCCCCATAATAAATAATGATTTTACCACGTGGAAGGATACTCAATATTTTTGGGGCCTTCTGCTTTATATAATGTGTCAAAATTTCATTTCAATGAAACATATATGCATTGTAAATTCTCAATGATTCTAGATATTACACACTAAAAATTTATTTTAAAGGGATATTATTGTTTGTTTTTTAATTAACACACAATTCGAAACATTAGGAGAACTGAGATATAATATGAAAATATTTTTTAAACATAAAAATTACAGTCAAGGCACAAAATTAGTGTTATAATCCTAAATAAGAACATTGTAAAATATTTTTATAAATTATTTATATAATGTAAATTTATTTATTAATTAAAAATAAATAAGTAAACAATTTTATGAAATGTTATTTTCTTATTAAAGAATGTTTTTATCAAATTAAAATTTTCTCATATTAATTTTACTAACATTATTTTTTTTAACATTTATATAAATGTTATTTTAGAAGAATAATATAAATTTTTTAATAAGATTTTTAGTATCAACTTTGTGTGATGTTTTGATATTTTATAAAAAGAATTTTTTTATGCGAATATTTTAAAATATTAATCATTGTAATGATTTCATTTATTTAATTTATTATATAAATTATAATAACCTATATTAATATTTAAACGATATTATTACAAAAAAATTTCCCTTTTGTTTTAAATAATTTAAATTTTTTCATATTAGTTAACATTATACTTTTTTTATGGGTTCAATTTTGGGCCAGAAAACACATTTTTTTAAAAACATGTTTTTATTCCAGTAATGTATTTTTATATTGATAAATTAAATTAATATATATTGATTAATTATTTGAATGAAATTGGTTGATAAAATATTAAATAAAATATTTCAACCCTCATTTGGAAATTATACAAAGAAATGAAAAGAATTAAATTTATTTTTATGCTTAAAATGCCTTTTTCAATAAATGGTTTATCCTTAAATTTTTTCGAACTATCTAACATTAAATTTATGAACATATATAAATTGAATATATAATAATAGATTCAACATTTTTAATTCACAAATAAATATAATTTAAAATGTTAATTTTTTTCATAATGATGATTAAAAATAGTAAAACTTTGTTATCATGGTTAACGTAAATCGAGTTTTCTAGGGTTAAAATATGATTTAAGCGTGTGAATTTCATGTAAACTTGTTTAATTTGTATTGGATGGATATAAATAAGTCTTATCAAATTATACCATAGAAATTATGGCTATCTGGAGAATTTTTTTCAAGAAATTAACCATATATTATTAACATCTTCTATGTAATACCATGTGTTTCCCTTTGATCACCTATAAAAATAATATTATAATAATTTCATAATACAATTTAATCTTTATAGATATGATAATAACTTCCCTGAAAACGTCCTATATTCATACCATTAA
This sequence comes from Viscum album, assembly GCA_963277665.1. Lineage (NCBI taxonomy): Eukaryota > Viridiplantae > Streptophyta > Magnoliopsida > Santalales > Viscaceae > Viscum > Viscum album. The sequence continues at coordinate 489,335,118 of OY728145.1, forward strand.
TCCTTTATCCCCTTTTCTTCCCCAATGCATATGTTGTAGTCTAGTGGAGGTATCTCAATAAATATGAATAAATATTAATCAGGATATTTCAATATTATTTATTCTTACACCAATTTGTATATAAATTACATCCATAAAAACATCATTAATAAAGTGTAATTAATATAATCAGATGTTATTATGATTATGAAGCAACCATTTACCACATCGACTAAATCAAAATGGAAATGAAAGTATCACTCATGTGTATACATTCACTATCGCCTCTATATAAAAATGTAATTTTTTTCTAAGACTATATTTCATGGTAAGTTATTATATTGGATTTAAATATCATTTTTTATTTTCATGACAAAAATTATTATTGTTGAATTTTAATATCTTATCTACTTTTTTATCATTCGATTTATAATAAAATGATATTGTCTCTCTTGCGTATGTGTGAACTACCGCATCCACAAAGCGATATGATTTATTTTTCAATTCCAAATTACATGGATTTTAAATATGATATATTTAAATAATATATATTTTAATTATTATTCAATAATTATTTTATAATCATGAAATGTAATCTTCTATTCTTTTATTTTACCCATAAAAATTCATAAGATCACAGCTTTAAACATATAGAATACCGTCTCTACGAAGTGATGAAAATTATTTTCCATCACCACATTATATAAATGGTAATAAAAGTGTTTTTTATGGAAATATATTAGACTTATGAAATAGTAAATATTCTATAGTTGATGGGACCAGGCTCAATTTTCAAGGACCATAACTTCCAAAATGAAAGAAACAAGAGAAACAGATATAGCTAAAACTAAGAAATGAGGATTTTAGTGAAAAAATATTAATAAATGGTTTGTGAAATATTATAATTGGACATTAAATGATATTATAGGTATTAATAAAGGGTTTTATATAATTATAATAAATTATAATTTTTTATATAGGAGGGTGAATCTCTTTTGATGAATTTCAAACTTGAGTTAAGCATTTTATGTTATAATCTATTTTTTATCAAGATTAATTATTATTAATTGTAAAATGGTGAAATTATTTGATATATATATCGAATATATCATCTATTTTATTATTATGTGGTAATTTTTAGATATTATAAGTTTTCAAACCTTTTACTCCACATTAGTTTTCTTGATACATGAATTAAATTTTTAAAGAAAAATATCCTTACTTTTATATTTTCTGGATATTATCTATCTTCCCTATCAATTTTTAATTTAAGATTTTTATTATAGTTATTTTACAATTCTTAAATGATTTTATGAATAAATTTATACCCATTTTTTAATTTTAAAAAAAATTATAATAGTAATCTCTAGTCAGTATACAAAAAGGTACTTTTTAATATTTACCAATAATGTTAATGGAATATTTTTTTAACATATAACGAATGAATAAATTTTCCTAGCACCCTGATTAAAAATAGTTTTAAATGTTCCATTACATATTTTCATGGTCATTTAAAAATGAAATGTTTTTCTTATTTTCTGTATATTTAAATTTTTTAAATAATTAAGTTTAAAAAATGGAATACATTCTCATGTAATATTTCAATGGTATTTTGATGATATTTTAAACTATAAAAAAATTATTTTGTGTTTCATATTATTTATTCATAATATGAATTAATGATATCATAGTTATTTTCCATTTTTGTTTTTATAATAATGATGATGAAATATTTTTCAAACCAATTTTCATATACACATGCAATATTATGATTAAATGATAAATGATTTTGAATCATACAAATACATATAAAATAATTATGATAATTTATGTGGAAGGCCTGTTATATCCTCCCAATGCCTTGGGTAAATATTAATGTTTTATGAGACTAAATGGGATTCATGTTTATCCAATGTCCAAAATATGTTACGTTGGATGTTATCCCAAGAATGAATCCAATAAATGGAAGGTTGTCCCATGTATACCATTTGATGAATTACATGGTGGGTTTCCTAGACATATGATTTCTATTATTTTGGTTATGAAACAATTTATACCCCTCAATTATGGAATTTTATTTTTCTAATGTTACATTCTATTAGATCATGATCATTAATGCTCATATGATTCTGGTTTAATGAAATTCCAATTCATTTTTCAATGATTCTTGTATATGATCTATGAAATGTTGGGTAAATTTTTATAATTATAAACTCATTGTATCATATTATTATTTACATATTATAAATTATTATCATTTATTAATATCGCCATATTTAACCTTATAAGAAATCTAATCTCACTGTTCTTTATTTTTCATTTCCCCTTGTGTTTAGAAGACCGATTTTTAGTATGATATGTCAATGAATGGTTCAATTTATGATGAAAAAAGTGGGGGATAACGTATATCATTCATCTAACATATTATAAGTATCCATGTTTCCAAAAAAACTAAACCCACATAGTTCCAGTGTTGATTATAGTGTTATGGAATAAACAATCTTCTAATAGGATGTAGTATTTATATATATAATTCTTGGATCAGATTAGTTTTTTTCAATGAAATTTTTAGTAACATTAGGAATCATAGATGGGATAATGTTATTTATTGATATGTGAAATTACTATGCTATTATAATAAATAGAGTATGATATTATAAAAAATAAACCCATTTATAGATATGTAATCCATTTTGTGGTTGTTTCATAGATTCACCTTGGGGTAATAGCTCTGAAATCCAGATATTTAGTATCAACTCAATCATCATAAGTGCCTGATGAGTGTTCCTAAGACTGCACAAGAGGATAGAAATTCATGGAGGAATTCCATAAGTTTATTCAATGTTATTATATTCATCATTATTAAGTATTTGAAAAGATGATAATTGTGATTGAACGTTTCTATACAAAATAAATCACATATTGAAAAGAATGTGTAATAATTTAGGCATCCTATGAATGATTTTACATTATTATATAATTAATCACTATGAATATTGTTACTAAAAATATTATGTATGGTATTGATTACTGGAAGAAATCATGATGAGTAATGTTAATTCTAAATGTGTTGGATGATACAATGATTATACTAATTAGAAACCATATAAAATATGAGAGGAAATGTTAATGATTTTAAATATACATATAATTCTATATCAATATTTGACTAAACATAATAAAATATGTGAGTTTCCTAATAAATAAAATAAAATACAAATGTATTTTCATGAAGAACGTAGAGAAATAAGGATTTATCATCCTACTTGTCCAGAATGTGGGAAGAATAACATCGGTGAAATGTTTTAAAGGTATATGAAGATGATTTACTAGATGGAATGAAAGATACAAATAACATAATTTATGGTTAAAAGTAAAAATATAAATATAAATAAATAAATTGTTTCATAAAGTACCATTTATAGTTCAATTTATATTATGTGGGGAACTTGAAAATTATCTTAATCAATATACCAGTATAAATAAATACTCCTATTTTGAGGAAGATCTTTTGTTACCCTGATTGTTGAAGTAAAATGATTATAGTAGTTATATATTGGGATTTCTGATTAATGTTTTTATAGAATTTTATTAGTGATATTCTTGTTACAAGACTCTATAAACATCTAATTATTTTTCTTTATTTGTTTTCCAATAAGTATTTTCAAAAATATATTTAATTGTAACGATTATATATATTTAGTGTTATGGTGATATATTTGGAAAATATTTGATTGAGGGAATGATAATCCTTAGTATTTTCTTAATGTTAAGAAAATACTATTTAGGTGTGATAAAGAGATGATTGATAATGGTAAAATAAATATGATATTATATGTGACCATGAAATTGATTGGGGATTTACTGATAGAGTGATTTATGTTATCTTTATTAATGTTTATTGTATTTTTAGATGTAAAGAATATACTCGATAGTAAAGGATTTAATTTATGAAACCCAAAAAAATTTAATTTTTTTTGAATTACTAGTGTTTAAATTGATGTATTCTGGTGATTCAGGTAATTTTTGGAAATGATTATCATGTATTAAGAGGATACATGATCACGATGTTATTTTTTTTTGGTTGTATGAATTTTTTTCTACTTTATGTCTTTGGTGATTAATGTTAATATATATATTGGAAAAAGAATATGTGATCAAATCATTCTAAATGTTTGGGATTTGGAATTTGTTAGAAATATTTTGGAGTATTTATAATATTTAAAACTAATGGAATGGTTAAATTTGAACATTTATTGTGGTATTTTAGGTTTTACATAATTATATATTATTTCTACTTATAATAATTTACACCTATTATATAACACGTGCTAACTATTTTGTTTTTTTAAATTTATAATGATACAATGAATGTATTTTAATTATTTCGTAGATATTATGATCCATTAAAAACTTAATTTTAGTGACTCATGAATTAGAATTTATTTGTGAATTTTAATTTTATATTTTATGTGTAGAGACTTTATTGGATATTGGTCAAAGCACAACAAAATGATGAATTTTTATTAATGAAATTGAAAAAAATCAAGTTATCATATTTCTTCATGTTCTCAATCATGATATTAAAATAATCCACAAACTCTAGTAAAAATTTCACAAAATAAAAATATAATCCTTTAAAATCAATTTTTATGAATGGATGATCTTATTCACCCATCACAAAATAAAAGTTGTATTTTTTATTATATGAATAGTGATGTAACCAATAGGATAAAATCCCAACTCATAGTGGGAGAAAATTTTTAGGATTGAAAACATTTCCCAAAATAATGATCTTATAGATAATTGATAATAAACCCATATAGGTATATAAAATGATTCTCACTCCAGGACACCTTTTAATATCCAACACATCAACTGAAAAAATCAATTCCTTTCTAGTGTGACCTACATGAAATCCCAAATTAACTACAATAATGCACTTCCTCATAGGGTAAGAAAAATCCCATAGTGGTCTAGCAATCCCTTAGAGAACCCCAACCAAGCTATTGGAATGATATTCCAACCCAAAAATTTTAATATTATAAAGATTACACTGCATAATCCCTATGACCATGGATATTTCATGTGATCCAATAGAACTGCCACCCCCAAAAATAATATGAATCTAATAGTCACTGACATGATGGTTTACCACTCCAAGATACATCATATCATTTTTCTAGATATTTAGGAGCTATCCACATTTAGTTTGAGCCCCATGTTTGGTGGATTCCATTTGACCCTACATCAATTATTATTTATGGTTCCACTGTCCATATTAGACTATAGCTTTATAATATTTTTCAGTAGGTGATAAAAGACACCATGCCCCATATTCTTATAAAACATCTTTTACCTGAACCTCAACCGAGAGATATGAGTGATTTTTATTTTCTCTTAACTTGTACCTCATCTCTAAAATATTCAATAAAATAACAATAAAACCCACACCTCTTATATTTTTTTCCAAACCATACGAGATATATCCCAGACACCATGATTCAATAGACTCCTAAAATGATCCCCCACTATCGTGAATGAAAATTTTCCATCCCATGTTATTCCATATTGACTATTCCCAAACATCTTAAAAAAATATATGTCAAACTATTTACTATTTTCACCATGAAGATTGCTGAAAAATTAATGTCAAGACCACAAACTTATTCCGCACATTATCAAATATCATAAGTGAAAACTATATCCCTATCCATATTTCCCATTCACTCCATTCATACCCATATAGGATTCTTATGAATCATTATCAATGACAGTCTTCATCAATTATTTCCCATTATATTTTCACATGGATAACCTTCATTGTTTCAACAACAATTTTTAAATAAATTCCACTTTCATCAATTGGTCAATCCATCATCTTTTAAAACACTTTGTGATAGCATACTAACTAGTTTTTATCCCATGATAAGGATTTCATGGTCTTCTACAGCTTTTATATTTTCTCGTTTGGGTTTATGATCAGAGGCAAAACATCTATAGGTATAAAGGTAAGAATAATATTTATAATGGTGATATTTCTTCTAAATGAAAGATATTTATTCATCATGTTTCAGTTCATTCCTATGATCCAATAAATGATATATTTAATGAAGGCCTTTTTTACTCTCATATTTGATATTGGTGCTTTGACGGAAACCATTTGATGGTTATTCTTATATAAGTATTTTTTTTTGAATTATCATACTATTCCTACTTGAACATTTGTTGGAGGAAAAAGAATTAATTTTACATTGGATGATTCATTGGTTTCTCAAATTTCTATATGCTTATATGATTTTACTAAACCCATTAATTAGAAATTTGAGTATCTCCAACCCACTATATTTTATCATGAAAATGCTAAAATGTCGCAATGAATTTTCTCTAACAGGTGCAATCTCTAGTGCTATTTTGATGTGAAACTACTATACATCGTTATATTTGACACACCACATTTTTCTCGCTATCTACAGTTTCAATTTTTCAGCCTGTTTGGATTTTTTTTATTTTCATAACATAAAAATAAAAGTGTGAATGGTAGCGTATCCATTGGAGATGATTTCACTGTATATATGCTATGTTAGCACAAGTGTTACTCTATTTTAGCTCTATGGTATTGAGATTATCTTAGTATAGAACATCATATAATCTGAAAACCTAAAGAGAGAGACACTATTCCACTCACGATGCAGTTTTAAAGTGTCATTATCTTCCCCTCCTATAAGGTTTCTTTTAAAATTACTTATTAGCACCTCCCAGACTATGAAAATGTGACTCGGAGAGAAGGGGAATTATTTTCTATCACTATGAACAAGTTTTACTAAATTAAATCTCCTCCAATTAATTAAATGGTAATCCATTTCTGTAGCCTAATATTTTAATGAAATTCTTGTAGAAGATTTCTTTGAACCTGAATTTCCTTATTCCCTTGACGATTAAACTCCATTTAAACCAACAATTTTCCATATTCATGCCCACATTGATCATAAAATTAGAACCTATTTTATTTTTATTTAAATCAACCACCATTTCTTTTGTAAGTCCATCTTCCCCATAAATAATTATCCCTAGGGAAAATCCATGTAGTTTCAACAATATCAATCCTTGAATAACACGACTAATGTACCTATTAAATTGGAAATAAATATTTTTATAAGCGAAGATGAAAAGTAATATTTGGACTATAATGATTGATCTTTATAAACTTTTTTCACCTTTGGAATGTGTACCACCATTGATGCACTCCCATACCTATATTGTGCTCCACATCTAGAGAAGTCCCATACCACTTCCCCCACATTGACACTAATGATATTAAACTCAGCCACATTGAATGATCCTAGAAACCCATCGTGGTCGGAGTTAATTTACAGATTTATTCAAAACAACATTTCATCGATTTATTCTTAATTTAGAATAGATTCCAAAATTCCATTTTCCATGTCCTCCACATTATTGGGTATACATTTCTTAAATGATTCCCCTTGATTAACATTATTTTTAAATTAGTAAATGATGTTATTTAAACCATTTAATAAGTCCATTATGAATTCTAGTTACAAATTCCTAGCTATTTGAATATCCTATATATAAGAACCATCTTCTAGTTTTATTCTAATCTTTGAAAAAAAACATCTCTTTATTACATTCCAGAAGTTTGTGATGTTTAAATACCTCTACCAAATCCATAAGGCTCTTTAACCCCCCTTCTAATAATAGATTCTGAAATGTTATTTCAAAAAAGATAACAGGGTTCGTGAAACTAAATCAATATTGAAAGGTTTCATGTACAAATAAGATGAAGGGAGGAGATAAGGAATAAAGGGAGTAGGATTGAAAATATTTCTATCATAGTTAATATCAGTATCCTAATTTCCAGGTCTAGTGGACAAGATAGGTTAAATATAAATCTAGATGGGCAGAACATTAGGGAATATTTCAGGTGTGTGTGGTGCATCTTACAAATAAGAAAATCCCACCACTTTGGTCAATGTACACATGTTTCCCAAATAAGAAGCTAGGTGTGCCTCTATAGCCATTGTTGGCATCTCTAAAACTATGAGCTCCAGAATTCCCAATGTAATATTAGTAGATTAATGGGGTCATATGGTCCACCCCTAATTTTAATCACGTTGATGTCTGAGATTTGTCTACTACTCATATTCAGAACATTCTCCTAGAGGTGAAACTGTACATAGAACATGGGAACGACCTTGTATAAAACAATTTTCCAAAAATATATTCACTTTCAATCCCATATCATAACATACGATGGGATTTCTACAGATAAATTTCCCTCAACATAAATACATGGGCTCAACACTATTTTCATTGTCCGAGTATCCTATTCAGAGCATGGACATTACCCAATTATTTCATAATATAATGGTTGTACAAAGGAATGTGAAGGCATAGTATCCTGACCGAAATAATTGGTGAAGTTGACTCCTTTCCATATTTTGAATCCCAAGACCGCCAAGAGGTTGAGAACCACTTTTCCCATCAACACGGAGCCTCACTAGACCAAGACATTAAAAATTAATCCCTGGAGAAAATGTGAATACCAAAAGAGTTTATTGATATAAATGAGCACTTAAATTACTTATTATGTCCCCAAGAGACCTATAATGATCTGAAAAAAGGAAGGGATGGTTTATAATGGCTGACTATCACTACTAGGGGCACATTGTGATACATATAACTATTTTTAGATCCACCACCAAAAGATCAATTGTGGAGAACCCATCAATCTTATTCATACACTAGGGTATGGCAATAATGGTCATGATGTTGGAAAAATAACACATAGTGTGTGATATTATGCTCCTTGGAGAACATTCTTGAATGAATTAACTCTAGAGTACTGCACCCCTCCAGAATAACTACTAGCATCTGATGACGAAAGAAAAGGAAAGTATACACAACCTAGAACAATCACAAATGGATTCTACATCATGAATCACTCCATAAAAATAATCTAATATAGAATATGAAATGGTGGTGTGTGATGTACATTCTACAAAAGATCCATCATCCACCATCTTACATTATTCCCCCCTCATTAATTTTCTGTTTTCTGTTCAAAAATATTCTCATGACTATGTTGTTTGTCACTTTCTCTTATTATTTGAAAATTATCAATGAAATACTGGTCCATATTTTCACTTCATACTCATGATATCATTATATAGTCACTAAATTATGTGTTATCCCATGTAACTATTTGGTTTCTCACTAGGCCTTATCAAATTAAGCATTATTTTCCATTTTCACAAAGTGGGATTTAAAAAAAATATTTTCATATATATATTCATTTATTATGGTGATAATAATTATTTTGAAATAATTAATTTATATTAGGGAGAATGTAACACCGTTAATTTTCATTTTAAAAGAATATAATCCTCATTCGTATACATAATACATAACAGCGATCTTTCTGAAAACAAAAATATACTATAAAACTATTATTTAATTGTGATTAGAATAATATTGATATTAAATTGGTTGTATGAATTGGAAAAAAATTATTGAAAAAATATATAAATTTTTTATATAATTCCCACATATTTATTGATACTTAATAAATAAGTACATAATTATTAGTAAATTAATTTTATTCATTATAAATATGTTTTATTCAAAAATTGTTATTATAACACTATGTACATGTGAATTATAGTTTATTTCTACCATCTGTAGAAATTTTATTTTAGTTAATGAAAGTAATTTATTTGAATAATCCTTTAAATATTATCTTATTATTATTTGTTAATTTTTTATTATTTTTCAGGGAATGATGTAAAATAACCTTTCTTATAGAACTAATTTTTCTTTCATAAAATCATTTAATTTTAATGTATTATTACATTTTGAATTTTTAAATAATGTAATATATTTCACATTTAATTAAAAATAAACTATATAAATATATATTAATCATCATAATAGTTTTTTTATAAACTCATTTTTGGGATTAAAAAGACATTTTTCTAAAAAGTATTTTCATTACATTTTTCTAGAGTATTAAAAACATAATTATGAATCCAATAGGAATTTAAAATGATAAATTAGATTTCATATTTTCAATAATCATACTTAATATATTTTTATAGTTTGATTTCAATTTGGGGATATAATTAATATTCAAAACATTCAATGGTTATTTCCATGGTTACAATTAAAACAAATTTATCGGATGTGTTAAACTAAGATTAAAGGTTAAAAATGGAGCATAAAAATTAATAAATATAATTTTTTTGAAGATATTTAATCATTTTAATTTAATTCATTTTAATTCATGTCCATTTGTATACACATTCAAATGAAAATGGGTCAATGTTATTGAAATATTTTAAGTAATTCCATATGTTTCCCTTTAGTCACTTTTAAAATAGAACTGAATCCACACCCTTATTGATTTTTTTCCTATATATTAACCAATATCAAACAAAAATACTTTCTATATTCCATTTATCCAACATTTAAACCATGGTATTCTCCATTGACTAATTTTCGAATGCATATATTGTATGCTAAAAGATGTCTCTTAAAAAAGATGTTTGTATCTTAACGAAACAATTTCTATTTTATTTCTTCATAAAACTCCTTTAACCATCTTATATAAATATCAAAAAAATATATCTAGTATAGAAAATATACTCTGATGTTTTTATGATCATGGAAAAACTACTTTCCACCTCTCCATCAAATGGGAAATGAATGTTTTTCTTGTTTTTTTGTGCGGACTAGTACATCTATATTGTGATATGATTCTTATTTCTTCACCATATCTTATATTTGGTAGTTATAATGGATTTTATGTTTTTATTTTAAATTTTTATCATAGGTTTTTTCTATAAATTCAATATATGGTATAATACCTTACAATTTCACCTATTGGAAAATGATTGGATCGTTGATTCATATAGATATACTACCACCTCCAAAAAGATAAGTGTTTATTTTTTGGATTTATAATGTACATGGAAAAAAATAATGAGAGATTTAATAAATATATTTGATATTAATGATATAATAATTATTTAGTAATACATATTTTTTCATTTTCTATCATTCAATCCACCGAGATGTGGAAACATCACATGGGTGTACATATGGACTACCATCTCCACAAAGTAATGTAATTAAATTTTCCTCATAAAATTATATGAATGGTTATAATAATGAATATAATGATTATATATGATACATATTCCATTCTTAATATCCTATATATTACTTGAACATGATCAATGAGCATGAACCATAACCATTGAACTGAAAAATATATTAAAGAACAAAAAATTTAAAAACCTAATTAAAATTACAATGATGAAATTATATAACCATTCTATCCAAACCAAATTTATATTCATATTATATTTATATTTTTATAGGTTACATATTGTGTTTCATTTTCCTCTCATTATGTACTCAAGGGACTGAAATAATGTTTTTAAGTAAAAGAGACTTTATTTCTCCATTTTGGTAGAGAATCTTTTTCTAGATATCAATATTTTGATTTAAATAATTTCTAGAATGATATTAAATTTACACTATCATTGTGTAAATTTAATATTAGGCATTTTTTAAAATCTAGAAAAATATTTAAAATAATCTAATTTCCATTTCCAAATCAATGTATTTTTTTGATTTTATGAAAAAAGTGAGTGAAATAATTATTTTAACATACACCACATGAACAGATTATCTAACAATTATGAAATCTATTTTCAGTTTAACATAATTTTATAGTTTCCATGGTTATTTTATAAATTATTCTATTTAAATTTATTTAGATTTTTGGAAATTAAATATAAGTTTCAAAATTAAATGTTTATTTTTCACATTAAATGTTATAGTAATCTTTCGAAGATAGTTTGATCTATAAAATCCTATATTAATTTCTCTTATTATTATCAAAGAACATAGTCAATGTTTCCACATTTATTCACTACATTAATGGTTTAATTTTATAATGATAAAACATCTATGAATCACATTTTATTTTCAAATGTTTATGTTATGATAAATTAATAAGTTTCTCTATAATATTTTGGAACAAAATATAGTGGATTATAATTATATTAAGGGTGGGAAACTTATAATCCGTTAATAAAATGGAAATATAATATTTTTAATGATCTTAGTGGGTATATGGGTAGTTATATCAAGCACATATGAGGTTACATAAGACGTTATCCTAATAGAATAAGATGATAGAATAGAGGTTCTCCCAATCGTGAAGCTGGGACACTAGTGTTTAGCCTGATAATGAATTGTAATGAATGTCTTTTTTGACAAGGAATGACATTTTATTTATATAAATAATATTATGAAACTCATTATGACACACTCTTATGAAATGTTCTTATTCAATTGTTATATTATCATTTATCACGATATTTTATTATATTATGATTTAAGTATTATGTAATAACAAATATTTATGAAAAATTTCATTTTTATGATCTATGAATTGTTGGGACTGATATTCTATTGATAATATCATGCTATCTTACCCATATGATTATCATTTTCCCACTTATGATCTTTGATTAAGATCTCCCTTATTTACCCATAATTAACATTTAATCTCTCTCTATTATGTTTCCTTTTCTCATGGTATTGAAATATTTATTTAGATTTTGTATTTTTAAAATGTGTGATAGTTTATATGATCATACTATTATAAAATGTCTCTATATTGTAAAACTTTTTTATATGTCCATTTTTACAAAGAAAATAATCTTTTTTTTGTAATAGTGTGGATAAAAATGATATATATTGAATGTTATTATTATATGATGTAATATTTATTTATTTAATTCTACGGTCACCATAGTATCATTAAAATTATATACCTCAAATCTCTTTTTTTTTTTTCATTTTCTAAAAAAACCACTTTATGGCTAAGTGTGAACCTCACAAACTGAATACCAAATTTCAAACACCACAAACATTAACATCCTTCACACATCAATATTCACCCCAAAACATCAAATTTCAAATTTAAGAAACTGAACCTGTCATTCAAAAAATCACACACAACAGCACGATCTGGCTCGAGCCTCCCAGATTCGCAATCAACCCTTCATCGACATCATATCACGTGTAATCAGAATCCTCTAGAACAGAACATCATCGCCGCCGTGAATGAAAACGGAAAATCATCGAAATGGCAGTTGACCCGCCGAAGCATCAAACCACCTTCACCTGAGACAGCTTCAACCTCTCCATCCACATATCACGATTTCACCTTCGAATTGAACCAAAATACAAAACCAGAACCACCTTCGTAGCATCTTCAAGCAACATCAGCTTCAACCAGACTAAAAATCAGGCCGCCTTCGAGAGAGCCATGACTTGCAGACCCAACATCTCTTCAAGAATCAAACAAGAAAACTAGCGCTGAACAAACCCTTGCCATTGAAAAAACCACAACGGACATCTGACACAACACCGGCACAGAAGGGACATAGCCGCGCCGGACGAGCCGCCTTGAACCCAGAACCGCTTGAAGATCACATCCCAAAGATTCTTGCCGACCACCGCACCAGACCGACTGGGAGAGGAGCAATGGGAGCTGAAGCCAGAGCAGATCTAGAATCGTCCGGGCGCAAAACAACCTCCTGGGGAACGCCGTCCATCATCCACCTCCAAGAGCATCGACATCGCGAACCTACCAAAAACACAGAAAATCCCAAAACCAAAGCAATCGAAGCAACAGATCCACACTCCGCCGTCACCATCCAAAGCCGACTTAAGCACCATCGTGCTAGACCAAAATGGGGTCTAACACGATGGGAAAACCGGAAAGAGAAGAGGAGAAGGGGGAAATGGGCTTCGACCGTAAGAGAATCAGAAGAGGAGGAACACCTGGAGACACGGACAAGAAAGCCACCAGCCTAGAAGGAGAAGACGCGATGAGACCGAACATCGAGAGGGACAACCATCGTCGAAGAAGTAGAAACCCTAGAAGAGGGTGAGGGAGGCACGAGAGCGCCAAAAGCCAGGGGAGTGCGGCGCCATTTCGACGCACAATAATACCTATATCGTGTGAATTGATTGAGTGGGTAGGATCACATTAAAATTATATAGAATATGAAAATTTTCCCAGGTTGTAGTTATATTATGTCGACCTATGGTTGTGGTTTTACCATGAGTCTAGGCCTTCAATACAGTGCCTTTTAGAATATGGCAATGACTGTCTCAGTGTATTGTATGTATATATTCCAATTTACAGGGAAGATTATGAGATATATTAGTGTGGTTCAACTATTTTTGCAATGAAGATGACCCACCATTTGGTGTCTACCGGAATATACCATTCAACCCATGTTCGAGAAGGAATATTAATCATATTCTGAAATACATTCACCATCATAATATGTTGATTGACCCATGGAATGAGAGGTGTTCTTTGGTCATCCTTATTAGTACCCTTTGTGGGATATAGACGGAGTCCTATAATTGAAGCCGTAGAAATATTCAAATTGTTACTATGAGATACATGAATGTACGATAAAGAATAAAATTTTATAGCATGTTTATCGGCATCCCCAAATGTGACATTTTGGAAATACTAATGACACTCAAATGGAATATGGATATGAGCTTAGTCATATGACTCATCCTTCGTTGAAATATACCAATACTACAACATTATTGAAAAAGGAATAACTACTCACTTCAAAGTGTATATCTACTCATGATAAACCCATTGATATGAAACTATGGTGGTGGTAAAAATTCATTACAAGGTTTTTTTTGAATGTCGGAATATTGTGGTGAATAATGTCTTTTTTCCAGTATATGTTGGTAGTTTTGAAGGTATTTATTATATAACTGAGAATTCCATCTTTACTGTAACCAGGATATACATTAATGCATCTTTCAATGATGGTTAAATACACACCAACCACATGTCATCAATTTTATACCAGGTTATGATGAGGGTATTTATTCCCATGGGGTTGAAAATGTTCTTGTCAATTTCATTCCATTGGAATATAGTGAAATTATTACAATGTGTGATAAGGGATACATGAATTATCCCTGGTTGTTTTCATTGTCAGATGGTGGAATTTATTTGACGATATATGTATATGGTTCTACTCAATATATTCCGCATCTCATTGCATATGGTGAGATATCCAAGACACCACGATCCATGTGTCAAGGGAGGTGACTTGTAGGGAAGCATCCTCCGTATGCATATAATGGGTGGTAGTTGAATTATGTTACTGGATATGGTTGAATAGATCCCTCTTGGGTGACTCCAGAATTACTATGATTTAACCGTAGAATCCCTGATTCACCCTCCAATGATATGGAAGGTACTTATTTCCTCGCATTGGACATTAGAACGTGATGAATATAGTAGTGGTGAAATGAATCGTAAGCTTCATTTTGACATACAATTGATAATGTGTTCCTACACGCTTTTGTTCATATAGATCCTTGTTTGTGACCTCTATATTGGGAATTGTACCTCAGTAGTGTTAAATCCAGACCATTACATCCATGTGATGACCAATGTTTTTAAATCAATTAAAATTCATTCTATATATCACAACTTTCATCACACACATCACTCATCATAAAAAATATAACATTGGTATAATGAATTATTAATTATGAAATAATAAATGCATGGATGGTAAACCATTAATAGTAATTACTTTTGGATGATAAATGATTTATACGAGTTAATATTAAAAATGTAATTTTTATTAAAAAATATTTTTTTAATTTTATATATTATATTTTCAAAATATATACACACGTAATATTGAATAATGTTATAAAAATTAAAATACTTTTTTTGAATTCCTTATAAAGAAATTATCCATTGATGTATTATTGATATTTAATTTAAAAATGTATTTTTGGTTAATAAAACAATTTTATAATATTTGTAACACCATAACTTTTATATTAATATAATTTTTTAGAAACCTATTTATATTGAATTTATATTAAAATGTATAAAAAATAATTTTAAAACAAAATTTTTAATAAATAAACACATGCTCGTCATTTTTTATTTTTTTATTGTTTTAATAAAAAAAATGTTTTTTGACTACTTGTATAATTAACTCTAACATGGGGAAATGAAGTTTTTTTATTTATCTTATTTTTTACTAATAAATTTTTTATAGTAAACAATTATTTTCAATTAAATTGATTTAATTTTTATTATAATTCTATACAAATTATAAATATTTTTTGCAATAAAATAAACTAAGAAAACAAGTTTATGTGTGTTGAATGTGCTAACATTATGATAAATTTCCCTCAACCTTTAATATAATTCTGATAATATAGTTCATATATTTTTTATTAAATTCATCATAATATGAAATATATTTAATTTCATTTTTTAAACAATTTATATTATTATGATTGATTATAATCACCATGACCAAGATGAAATAATTATTTTAAAATAATTATTTTATTAAAATCATGGAATTTATATCAAATAAATAAATTGAGAAAAATTGAATAATGTTTCAAATATTATTAATAAATATAAATATATACACACTCATTTAATTATTAATCAATAGTAAATAATATTAAGAATCCATAATGTTCAAAATACCATTTTCAACTAAAATTGTTTTTCTACAGATTATCAATCATAATTTAAAATTTATTTCATAATATTTTTAAATATAATAGATTTAATTATATGATAAATTTAGTTCCATAACACCAAAATTTTCTAATATTGGTTATGATTTATTTCTAATAAAACATAAACTATAGTAGATATAAAACTTTTCCATTTTTGAAACTAAAAAGGTAAAATGTAGAGAATTAATGATATAAACCATATAAAAATTTTAAAACAGAATTGAAAACAATATTTTTGTATTTATGTAATAAAATTCACCAAACAAAAAATAATTTCAGTCCCTAGACCTCAAAATATTTCCATAGAATTATATCGAAATGATGTGTTTCCAAAAGTTCCTATTTTCTCCACTAATAAATGGATACATATACCACCATTAAAATATTAACATATATTTATAATTAATCATACAAACTTATTAATTTAACTCTCCTTAGAACTCTCTCACATAAATGAATCCCATGTTCAATCATAGTCATCCTAAGGCCTTCAATTCAAATGGAACATTTAATGGGAACATCATGTCTCCAATGTTAATGTAATAGGAACATTGGCCTTATCGTAGTTGGTGATGACTCTTAAAGTGAATCCACGATACCCAGGTTTGAAAACAGGAGGAGGGGTACTTCCAGGCGCATGTAGCAATACTTTAGCAGGCACTGTAGCAGTTACTGTATCAGGTACTATTTGGTACTGTTGTAGCCGGAACTATTCCCACTAGGCCACCAATTTGTTCTTGGAGTCCTTAATAACTTCGAGCCACCCATGAATTTAGGTGAGTAAGGCAATAGGGCCACTATTAAGGCATTTGGGCCACCTCAAGGCCTTCAGGAAACATGATTTGTGTAGTTACTAAATACAGACTTTTCAAAAAATGAGCTACCTCAAGGGAGGATTCAGAGTATGTGCACTCAGTAGAGCAAAACTAAATGGGTTTGGAAGAATTCCATGGTATGAATACACCATTGGGACCAGCCTGTGCTTTCATGAGAATCCTAGCCAGATGGCCATGCGATGGTGGAGACCTAACATCATGATGTAGATGCTGGGGACAGGCAGGTCCTTGTAGATATAGTCTGGTTGAATTCCCCAAGATCTTCTGGTTAGGTAATCCCTTAAGCCTATGAGCCATGTAATATCTAAAAGCCTACGGGCCTTGTAAGGGTTCCCACTCATCCCTTGAAAGCGGGGTTATCAAAAATCAATAACATATGAAGGCCTTTTGGCAACTGAGGCAATGTAAATGTTATAGAATTTTAAGATTTTATTTATAATCATTCACTTAAAAATATATAATCACCGTAATAATTTAATTAATTCATTATAATTATAATAATTATATTTTTTATATTAATGTTGAAACCTTATTTATTTTATTCATCCTCATAGAATTAGAAATGAACATCGTTAGTGTGTTGCACAGACTACCTCCCCTAAGAAAGGATGTCATTTTTTCCATTAACTAATCAGATGGAAGATTTTAATATATGAAATGAATATTTAATATAATATATATCAAATAATTATTTTTATGTAGTTAAAATTTAATATTCACCTTCTCCCCCTCTCATGAGTTAGGAAATGGGGATTTTAATCAAGAGTAGGTGTGGATTACCACACCCACAATGATTTTTTTGCTTTTTTATATAGATTCTCATACACTATATAAATATCCTACAATATGGTTCACAAACATAAACATAATAATATCATTATGATCCTTTAAATATGATATTATTCTGAAATAATGACATCCTTAACCATACTCATCAACCGATTTAAAGTGTGTTCATGTTTTAGGTCAGTTTAACAACATTAGTGATCATTACATTAAAATAAAAATAAAGATAAACATGGAAACCTAAAAATATTATTATAAAATTATATTAATAAAATTATTTTTACTAAATGTTTTGATAAAAAATATATTATATATTTATCTAATTATTAAAGAAACATATTAATTTACAAAAATTAATAAAATAAGTGATTATCAATTTAGTTTTTAAATAACATAATGAAAAAAATAATTGAATGAAATAATTATGTTTTAAATAAAGATAATTTATATTTAATATAGTGAAATTTGATATATAAATAATTATATTGGTATAAATTTATCAGTAATGATATCAAAATTATTAAATATGCACAATAAACATAATGTTATTGAAAACTGATAGTAAAAATACAAAAAAAATATTTAATATAATCTTGAAAAATAATATTAATAATTGTTATAAAAGAGTTCAATTGAAGATAAATATTATTAAAATTTATATATATATATATATATATATATTTTATAAGTCGTTAGGTTGTTATAGATTATGAAAAGAAAGAAGGTAAGGGTTTTCTGTCATATATTCATTTTCATTGAGATGTGATTTTATGTTTTTCATATATATATATTTAATGTAGTATAGGTAATACCAAAAACGAATTACATCATTATAAATCACCATTTTTTAAGTGATATAAATTTTTATATCATAATATCCCCTACATGTAATTTTAAACCAATAACTTATCTATTTGAAAATTTAATTCATATATACATTTTTTCATTGATACAAGTGTTAATGTTATGAAAAAAATTCCAATTTCATAGGTGTATATACTACCTAAGAATTTCATTATAGAATATAATATTATTTACTTTATGGTATTTCTATAATGATATGAATTTCATGATTCTAAAGAATTTTGAGTATAAAATTAAATTATTCATAAGGAGTTTTCACGACTCAAATCTTTTCTTATGTCACAATCACTCTCCATTGAGTATTATATTTGATGATTGATTTATTTTAACTATGATGATGTTATATATTATTTTCACCTCATTTTTTGTTGAAATAATATATCACTCAATATTAGTCTTCCTCAATGATCCTATTGTGTCATTAAATCAAATTATGATAAAAATAATTTCCATTTCATATATAGTATATTTCTTCTATGTGCATGTTTTTATAGTATGCCAATGTTCTACTTTCAGTAGGGGAAATTATAATTATTTGTTTCACTAATTATTGATTTATTCTCATTTATTCATTTAAATATAACGTTTCTAATTTATTTTTAATGATTTTTTATCTAGAATTTTATTTCAAAATGTTCAATTTTATTCCAACATTCCAAAATAAAAAGGCTTATTATACTATCAATATTTTATTTTGACAATCTATCACTATTTTTTAAAATTAATTATTAATGATTAAAAATAAAATAAATATTCTTTAACACGTTTTCAGATATAATTTTGAAACATTATATCCTTCTAAATTTCCCCTTATGGAACATTCATTTCAACAGTAACAGTTTTAAAGGTATGCAAACTTCAAATTCTCTATTACAATTATTTCATTTTAATGATTCAAATTTTTTGAAAACTTGATTATAATGTTTCAATTAGTCTTTTCTTTCCATTTATAACTATTATTCTAAGTAATATTCAATAAAATGTTTTAATATATTTGTGTAAATATTTTTATTTTTTATAACATTTAACCACCAAGGTTTATTTCTCATTAACTGACATTTTAATAATACTTTATGTGTTATAATGATATGATTTCCTTTTTAAAATGATAATTTTGATATACATGGATTTATGAAATTCAATTTATTATAATTTTTTGAATGTTTTAAGAATACCTTTATTTCTCATTTGGGTTCTTTATGACATGATGAATTTTAAATTTTTAGGAATCACACAATTGTTTAAATTATAATAAGGGTGGTACCTATATCTCACTCTAAAACATTCAGAAAAGAATTATATTCTATGAGACATATTTTTTTGGGGAAAACATATCAACATAATATGTTCTCAAAGGGTGGGTATGATTGTGTTAATATATGTGAATAATTTTAGGTGTGAAGATGTTGGAAGGTATCTAGGATAACAAATTGTGAGTAATATGATGATAATATCTCTTAATAATTTAACATGTGATCATTTTAGAATGTATCTAGGTTCATAATGGATGATATTAAAGGGAATAATCTATATTAATAACTTCAACTATTTATAGGTTGGAGATTAGTGAGGTAGACACTTATAATAAATCCTATCATTAAGATTATGTGTCTATTTCATGATGTTTATCGTGTTATGTAAAAATGTCATCATTATTCTACATATTTAGTGTATTCAAAACTCTTACACCATGATGATATGTTTTATGACTATATTTTTTATAATTGTAATTATCATTCATCATTTAGTAATAATTATATGGTATTTATAAATTGATCCTTAATGTTTAATTATTATAGTATTTTTCCTTTTGAGATTTTATTATTCAATTTATATATTAACCATATTATCCTTTATGTTTATGTTTTAATCCTTTATGATATTTCTTTAACCTTAATGATAAATTGATCTCATACTATTCTTATGTAACTAGTCTCCATGTTATGATGATGACTCTATCTTGTGATATATATTGAATGGTTATAAAGGTGTATGATTACAGATAAAGTTTTTCATGTTTGGTAAACAAAATTTCTATTCAAAAAGATAGTAATCCTTTTGGTCATTGGGTTCTGTGACTAATTTTTTGATTTATTATTTAAATCATGTTATTGAAGTATTATTTAAATTATGTTTATCATGTGTTTAGTTAGTTGGTATTAAATAATATTTAGTTAATTTTGTGATTAGTTTAGTAAAAACAATTACTGAATTTTTTATATGTTTTCACAACCATACTAAAAACCATAGATTTAATAATATATATAGGATTATATGCTTGAATATTGGTAATGAATGAGTAGACATTTCTCCCTATAAAGACAACCATGTATAGATACTATATGTGGATGAAAGACATGGAATATTTGTACATTATGGTAATAAACCCAAAAGGTTATATTGGTTTCTAAATAGATCGACATTAGGGTCATGAAAAAGTGACCTAACTGCTCACAAGGTCACCCACACTTTTTTATCCTGGAACTACCAATATACATAAAAATTCCCAAAAACCATACCTTAATCATAACACATAAAACAATCCAAATGAAAAAAATAAAACATCCACATCAAAATCACATTTCATTTTTAAAAGCTGCACACACATAAATGAAAAAAATATTTAAATCTAAAATAATAAATATTTAAATAAAAAATATATACATAATAGAATCATGAAATAGGGAAATTACATTCAAGGTGAATATGTTAAGAAAAATTACATGTTATTGAAATAATCAATCGATTTTAAAAAAAAAATTAAATTATTTGAAAATGAGATTCTTAAATGAATGTGTCCCATAACATTTTGAAACATTTGAAAAAAATTAAAATTTTAAAACATTAATTTACACATTAATAAATCCTTAAAACCATTTCTAAAACATGGAAATTAAAAATAATTATTTATAATAATAATTTATCTCATCAATAAAACGTGATTTTTAGTTAAAAATTCCCCTACCTTGAGTCCGAATCACCACGTACAATATTAATCTTCCTGAATAATTAACAAAGGATAAATTCTAATTAAATTAAAACATTTTTTCATTTTGATTATATTTTATGACACTTAATAGCATGTTTTTAAAATTATATACTTATTTATGTTCATATTAGATGCTTTGTCAATATTCATTACTTGATTCGAAAATGAACATTGTATGATATCAATAGTCTATGTGGTAATTATTTCATCATCTACAAAATAAAATCAATAAAAATATAATCAATTTTATATATTAATCATAAATTTAAATCAAAATATTTACATATGAAATGATAAATTAACAGCATTATAATAATGGACACGGTAGGCCGTACGTATACACGTGTAACGTTTCAATTTTTCATTGATCATTATGGAAATAAGGAAATTATTATATAATATTTCTATAATGATTATAATATAATTGACATCATAATAATAATTTAAATGTACTTATTTACATCTTACAAGTAACCTGGTGAATAAAAACGATTGATATCGCTTCATGGAGATGATTGTTAACACATACACACAAACAATGTTATCATTTTTATGTGCATTTAATGTAAGAAAATAATTGATATATTATTCACTTATAATTATAAATATGTAATAAAGATAATATAAAATCATTAATTCCATCATTATCACCAATGTTGAGATACAATAAGGAAAAAAAGTAGTATATCGATTTGTATGGTTGTAGTCTGCCATACACATGAATGAAATTTCTATTTTCAATTTGATGAAATTAGAGATTTGATTTGGCAGATTATATTAAAATAATAAAATATAAGTATATTTATGATACTGTATTTACTAGTTCCCCATGGATGATGGATATTTATAGGAAGTGGACGATGAAGTAAAATAGAAACACTTAAATAAAAACATTACATTTTCTTCTGATGATCACCTTTCTTATCACATTAACACCTCTAAGAAGGGTGTTGAAGCTAAAATAAGGACACTTGAATGTGGGTTCGGATTATAGGAGGGTTTTTCAGTAGAGTTTATCCAAACCTGTAGGCTCTGGAAGTGTGTGTAATGGAGAGGAATGGGTGCCTTTTTTAGGAGAGGGGAGGGAACCCTAGTAATTATGAAAAGTATAAAATTAATATAAATTATAATATGATTCCAAATGGGACCAAGTTGATTTTGTAAAAATATAGGATGAGTATGGGTCTAAATATAATTGAATAAGAATAATTAGAATACTTAGGAATAATTTGTAGTCATTTTATTTTGTTTTAACCATTTTCTTACTCTTTCTAGTTTATAATGTAAATTTTAATTTAGGAGTTAAAATAATTATAAAATCATTCCAAACATCCAATTAATTGTTAATAACTTTATTTTTAAAAGTATTATTATCTATTTTTCCAAATATTATATTTTTTAAATTTTATATCTTTTACATAAATACTATATATTTTAAAATATGAATTATATCAATTTTTACACTATTCATTACATGACTTTTTTAAAATATCATAAAAATTTGATTCCATAAAACAAAGTACGTTAAAATTATCCTAAAATTTCATATTCATCCATAAAATTCAAGTGTGACATAAAATATTTAAATTATATTTATTTTAACATTATTAATATCATTTATTTGTTGCAGTCTTTACTAAATTTATTAAAACATCATCATTGTGTCATAATTAAATTTAATTATCAAATTCGTAAATATACTAAATAAAAATTAGTATATTTTAGGTAAACTTTTTATGTTTATATTTATTATTATTACTCAATTATATCACATAGATAAACCCATATTAAGATTGTTTTAGTAAGAAGATACATATTTATAACATATTTTCCTTTACTTTAAATTAAATGTTATTAATGTCATAATCACACCCATGTTCCTTAAAAAGGTATCATTTTAGGCCCATGTATTATAACGGACGATAATAAATTAGGAAATAATATAATGGAATATTTTAAGCTAATTTTATTATTTATAATATTAATTTTACCTTTAATTTCCCGAATGACCTTTAACGGTTGATAAATAAAATATGAAAGTTACTATTAAAAAAATATATTTTGATCCTATTAGAAAAACATTTTAATAATCAGTATAACCATGTATGTCCTTATTGAAAATTAAATTCACATATATGGTTAAATTAGGTCTAACACTAATGCAGTTGATAGATCGATAAAATGGGTATTTTAAGTAATATGTCAAAAGTTCACAAGGACTTTATATTTAATTTTAAGTTAAAAAATCATCCAACTAAAAAAATGTATTAAATTATAAAAACATCATATAATTATATGCAAAAATCATGTAAATTTGTATTCTAACAATATATAATAATTAGATGAAAAAGATGTTTTGAATTAAAATGCGGTATTTTTTACTATTCATTAAAATATGAAAATTATTTGAAAAATACCAAAAATATATCCAAACAAAATTTTTATGTTCTAATTCAAGATAAAATAATTTAATTTTAAAATAAAACATATAAAATTTTCATAAAATAGATTTAATATTTGATCTCTATGAAAAGACAAGAAAAATATTTTTTTTGAAAAATAATTCCTTTATCTGAAATATTGAATTTGATTATATATCATGTATAGTAATCAAATAAGACGAATTTTTAACATTAAATTGAATATATTAAATATAATTTTCATCAATTAAATACATAAAGAGTGATTTTATTATTTAATAAAACTTACTTCAACACATTTAAATAGTTTTTTCAGTAAAATGATTCCTTATGTTTAAAAAAGGGGTTTACATTCATTTCTAATTAATTAGTTTCAAAATATTTATATATACATTTATAATCAATATTTTATTAATTCAATTAATTCTATTAATTTCTGGCAATACAATGGGTAGGTGATAACTACTACATAAAATAATAATATTATTAATATATTATTATTTGGTATAACCGATTCTTGTGTGCGATGTAAGATTTCGGAAAAACACATTGTTTCATGTTGGATATTATATCATATATATCATAACATTATGGTAATGTTACTGTATAGTTTATACATTTTAATAAATATGAAAAATCATAATTCTGTAATTCCCTGCTATGTTACTTCATTCCTCACTTTTAGAAATTACATCCCCACAATTTTAAATTTGGGAACTATAATTATTTTTTTACATTTCAAAATTATTTCAATGAAATACCAAATCAGAAAAAGAGTCAATAAAACCTACACTTTAATAAAAGTTAATTGAATTAAAATGGTTACCTGAGATAACATATACTAGGACTGCATATAGGAAAAAAATATTTGGATGAAAAATTAACAATCAAATTATGATGGAGAGTGATATAAAACATGATAAATATAATGTTAATAATAAAAACCCATAAATTTTTTATTGGTTCAAATGTATTTCATATAATAGTAGGATATCTAAATGGATATCATTTTTGTTTTAATACCCTTTTTATCAAGGTTTGGAATTATTTTACTACCTAGACTGAGAAAATAAAGAAATATAATTACATGAATAGAAGAGGTTTATACATTAATAAAATTCAACCAAAAAAAATCTTTTTCTTAAAATTATGATTATTTAAGAATAAAATTTCAGGCTTGAATAAAATTTTAGAGAATCACAAAATTTACAAAAATATTAGCTATCTATTTAGCCTATCTGGAAACATAAACCAAAACTGAGAACATAGGATAAAATAATATAATTATACATATAGAAGGAAATTTTAAACAAGAATGAATACATTTAATCTCAAAAATTCCAATGTAATTCCCAATTACTAGCATAGTCTATTCCATGAATAAATGTCATTAAAATTCATCAAAAATATAAAAACTAAGATCAAATACCAAAACTATGAAGGATTTAATCCATTAATCTTCTAAGATGAGTTCATATATTTAAATCCAATTAACATCATGAGCTCTTAAGGTCAAAATTTTTATTTCAAAAATCACATATTCTATAAGATAGGTTAATCATATCCATAAGTAACCTGAATCACTATAAGTCTATAATAATAACATCATTTCATCCAAAATAAAATTCATCCATTACTCCTCAAATTAAATCCCATAGTATTCTACATTCCTTAGGCATATAGGGTTCCCAAAATAGTGAACATATTCAAAAAAAAAAACATTTATCACTTATTCCCAAAATGATTTTCCTATTCCAAGGATTTATATTTGGTAAAACAAAAGTTTCCAAAATCAAATTATACATACTCTATCACCTCGTTTAACTAAAAAATGAAATACTAACCAAGGACTTCTCATAGGGCAGTGGTAGGTGATAAATCCGTATCTCGCATCAGTCGTGGGCTAAATTTCGACATCCTTGTACGATGTTATGGTTAGTCACCATCCCTACGTGTTATCCTCTTCATAAATTATATAATTTTATAACATTCAAAAAATGAGCTAAAATCCTAAAAATTATTATTACATGCTTTGTCCTCAAATTTTATCTCATAAAATTTATTTTGAGACCCAAAATTTAATAACCCTTAATTACATCAAAAATAAAAGATCATTTAAACCCTAATAGTTATCCATACCATTGTAATTATTTACACACAGAATATTCTAATTCTTCATCAAATAACATTTTGACATCACAAACATTAGTCTTACAAATACTTGAAAAAAAGTCATCCAAATTAATCCCATCATAAAAATAGAAATAATAATTTAAAAAATTTCATCATCTAAAAGTCAACAGTAACTCTTGAATCATTTATATATATAATTCTCAATCATTTATCATTATTTGTGAATCTTTAATCATTTTTCCATATTATTCTTTAATAATTCGTTCCTAAAAACAAAAACATGATTTATTTTCTATAAATCAAGAATATAAAAACATGGGATAAGTAATAATCGATAACTTTAATTGGATAATATTAGTTTCCTCATCATCAAATGAAAAGAAATTATGTTTTTCTAAACATATATTTGTATGGTCCTCCTGATTCCATTCATAATGTTTATTCGTAAAAAAATATATTTTCAAAATGATCATAATCCACACATTTAATAAATTTAATTGATAACTCAAAAAGAAAATCATTCCATTTCATTTAGTCAAATTAATTATTCCTTTTTCCTTTGCAGGTTATTGCTTTATGACCATCATTTCCACATCTATAACATAATACCAAACCTACAAAAAAATCTCCATGGTTTTTCATGCCACATTATCGACACATATGTCATTTAATATACTTACATTTATGATTATTACATGAACTTCCATATGGATTAATTTCTCACCAAAATTATGCATTTGAAATCTCACCAAGGTTATAATGGTTAATTATGACTCATGATAGTTTGTTTTAAATAACATTGAGAGTTTTCTATATAGCTCCTATTTCATTGCGTTTCTTATTTAGAGTACCACCACATTTTCCTTTAGATACCTTGTTACTTTAGTGTAAATTGGATATATCCATTTACTAAACCATAAAGGTTAGTGTGAGTATATGAATAAAATCATCATATTCTATCTTATGAGGATAAAAAAACTAAGTTATAACTATTTATGTTATCTCAAACACACTAATTTTATTTAAATAACTATGACTATTTCTATTATTAAAATCAATATGGTTATATATAACTTGTCACTTATGGTTAAATATCGCCAAATCCAGTAAATTTTTCTAAATAAAAAATTGGTACCAACTATTAGGAAATAGCCTTTAATACTGAATAATGTGTAGTTAAATAATGAATTAAGATTAAGGATATTTTTATTATTAGAGTTTTAGTGGATTATGCCATTACTAAAATATAACAACTCAAATTTTGTAATATAGACTCTACTCACTATCCATTTTATCACACAATAAAACTCTTTAAACATGATTTCTTTTTCTTGATAAAAATATCCATAACATTCATCTTGAAATATTTGTTTATCTTACCCATCCTTATTCACTATTTAAATTTTTTAAAAAACTTATGATTACCAAAAAAAATCGGATAATGGGATATAAAATATGTAAAGAAACTGTTAGTCCCTGAAAAATTTAAACTCATGAAATCATTTTCACAAAATTATACTTATCACCCTTAAAACATTAACTCAATAACAGACCTCATGAAATTATATGATTCCTGAAAAAATTCATAGAAATCAAAAATAATAATGGTAACCTGTGAAATCCATATCATACATATATTGTATCTTTCACATCAATATAGTTAGTAACCTTTATGGTTATATTTGGAATACCCATTATAGTATATTTTCTTAATATGTTAGGAGAAACATTATCATTTTACTCAGTACCATTACCCAATTCATTGGAGAGCTATTATGGGATCACCCACACAAGGATTATCATGGAAACAATCATAGACATATATAATTCCCAAGAACCATAACATAATCAAATCATCTGATATAGTCATAAAGGAAAAATAATGTTTCCACATTGAAATCACATTTCATTGTTATAAGCAGCACACTCAATAATGAAAAAACATTATATTAAAACAAAATAGTAAACATTTAAAGTAAAATGAAATACATAATAGTGACATGAAAGTGAGAAATTCTATTTACGGTGTATATGTTAAAACAAATCCATGTTATTAAAATAATCAATCAATTTTAAAACACAATTAAATCATTTAAAAAGGTGTTTTTGAATCAAAGTGTCCCATAAAACATAGAATCATTTTAAAGAAATTTAAATTATAAAACCTTCATTTCCATGTAAATAAATACTTAAAACCATTTTGAAATCATGGAAATTAAATATAATGATTTAAAACAATAAATTATTATAACAATAAAACATTTTTTTAGTTAAAAAGCCACTTACCTTGAGTTTGACTCATCACGTATAGTATAAATATTACTTAATAATAAACATTGGTTTATGTATAAATTCATGGGAACTTTTTTTAATATTATTATTACTTTTATATCACTTATTACCATGTTATAAAAATTTTATAATTATATATGTTCATATCATGTGCTTTGTCAATATTTAGTACTTGAGTTAAAAATGAACTTTTTATGATGTCAATTGTTCATGTGGAAATAATTCCATCATCTCAATAAAAAAATTAATTTAAAAATAATATTGGTACATTATTTTTACTTTTAAATAAAACCATTTATTTATGGTATAAAAAATGAACATTGTAATAATCATGGATACGGTAGGTCATACGTATGAATACGTAATATTTCTATTTTTATATAATCATTATAAAAATAAAGTAATTTTAATTTTATCTTTATTAAATTATTATAATATAATTATATTCATAATAAAATATTTAAATATACTTATATATTTATCATACAAGCGATGTGGTGAATAAAAAAGATGCACATCGCTTCCTGAAGGTGATTGTTTACAAGTATGCATGAGTGAAATTATTATTTTTATGTACATGGAAAGTAAGAAAATAGTTCACATATTATTTTATTATAAAGAAAAAAATTTATTTAAAATAATATGAAAATATAAATCCCATCATTATGACAAGTCTTGAGGGACGGTAATGAAAAAAAAACAATATCGGTTCGCGCAACAGTAGTCCGACGTACAAAAAAAAGAAATGTTCATTTCTCATTTAATGAGATTGAAGATGGATTTAATTGTTGATATTAATAAAATAAAATATCATTATATTTAGTATACTGGAGGTATTATTTTCTCATGGATGAAATTTTTTTAAAGGATGTTTAAAAAGGAATAAAATAGAAATAATTAAATAAAAACATTACCTTTCATTTAAACGATCACATTTCTTAACAACTTAACACCTCTAAGATCGGTGTTATTCCAAAAATAATGCCTCAAATATTTTTTAACGTATTCTATGATGGGTTTTTAGTATATATTAGTGGAACCAAAATGTTTTAGAACTCTGATTAATAGAGGTCAATTTTTTCCTTTTTATAGGAGAGAGGAGGGGCACACTTGGAATTATCAAAAGTAATAAATTAATATAAATTCAATTTTTATTCCAAATTGGTAAAAGATGTTTTAGTTCGACGATAAAATGATTTGGGGTTGAAATATAACCATCTAGTGAAAATTATACAAGTTTATAATATTTATTAATCCTTGTATTTTTGTTTTATCCTTTATAGATTTTAATATTTATTAAGTAATTCAATCTTTGAGAGTAAAAATAATGAGAAAATTATTCCAAAAAACAAATTAATGATTCATTAATGAAATTTTTAGAGTTATATAAATTTTTTGTATGAATCGTATATTTTTATAAGTTTTATATCATTTAATTAGTATTTAATATTTTAAAATATGATATCTTTAGATTTTGACAATATTCATTTCATAAATTTTTCAAAATATCATAAAAACATGATTATTTAAAAAACCACATTAACATAATCATATAATGTAATAAAAATATAAAAAACTTGTGTATCAAATTAAATATTTCAAATTATATTTATTATAATATTATAAATATCATTTATTTTATTCATTATTTAAAAAATCTTTTACAACATCATCATTGTGTCATAATTAAATTTAATTATTTAATTTCTAAAAATTATAAATAAATTACCATGTCATATGGACTATTATTATATTTATAATTTATATTCATTTATGAAGATATCATTTAAATAACCATTTATTAAAAAAAATTTAGCATGAAGAGACATATTTAGGACATATTTTCCTTTACATTAAATTAAATGTTATAAAAGTCATAATAACATCCATGTGGCTTAAAAAGGTCAAAATTTCGGCCAAAGGAATGTTATGGTCTATAGTAACTAATCCAATAAAATTATGACACGTGTTAGGGTAATTTAATAATATTGTGATATTAATTTTACCTTTAATTACCCTATTTACATTTTTCCATGCTAAATAAAAAATAAAGTTATTATTTACCAAATATTACTTTGATAACATTGAACCACATTTCTAATATTTATTATATGAATTTATTTGGATTATAAAAAATTATATTAAAAAAATGGATAAATTAGGTTCAAAACTCATCTCATCGACATATCTATATAACATGTTTTTTTAGTAAAACGTTCAAAATTTCACATATATTTTCTAATTAATTTTAATTTGAATTGCATCCAATGAACTGAATAGGATTAACTGATAACAAATTCATATAATCATACCTTTAAACCATTTGAAATTATAATATGATAATATAAATAAATTACCTGAAATAGTAGTTTTGAATTAAAATGTAGTATTTTTCACTATTCTTTAAAATATGAATCTTATCCGAAAATACCAAATATTTATCGAAACTAAATTTTGATGTACCACTACCAAATAATATGTTTATTTTATCAAATATAACTTATATATGTGTCCAAAACTATAATTAAAATAGGTTCTCCGTCAAAAGGTAGAAAATTTGCATTCTTTTTAAAAATACTTCTTTTATCCAAAAAATATATTTTTTATTATATCATGTATAGATAACATATATTATGAATATTAGATATTAAATTTAAATTAAAATATATATATTTAATTAACAAAAATAATAAAGAGGGATTTTATTATTCTATAAAACACATATTTGAAAAATTAAATAGTTTTTGAGTAAAATGTTATATTTCGTTTTAAAAAGGATTAACATTCATTTATAATTAGTTGTCTGTAAAAGAATTATATATAAATGTGTAAAAAATATTTTTCTAATTAGATTAACACTATTCATTTTTGCAAATACAATGGTTAGGCAATAACAATTACTTAAAATAAAAATATTAATAATATATTATGTTTTTATTAAAACTCAGATAGTTGTGCAATGTATGATTTCAGAGAAAATCATTATTTTATGTCGGGTATGCTATCACAAATGGAATACATTTAAGTTAATGTTACTATCTTGTTCATAAATTTTAATAAATATTTAATGGTAATATTCTATAATTTCCTCGGATGTTACAAGTTGTGAATTTTGTGTCCCTAAGAACTCCAAAGAATCATATTAGGGCCACATAATTAACTATTCGTATCAACGATATTGAGGTGTATATATCAATAGATGATATGTGTAATTTTTCTACAAATATATTATCTTATTCAATTGAAAACAATAATTAAAATTTATTGTACACAATTTATTTAAGGTGGATGAATGTAATGAAGTGAGATTTTGAATCCTCTAAAATGCATTATATGTTCTATAACATGTGTCACATGGTTCACCCAAACTAATAAAAACAAAATATTAAAAATAATTTATGAATGGATATATAAAAAACACAATGATAGTAAACGATAAATACTTATTACTTTTTCATTATACATAATTAATATTAGTTAATATTGAAAAGGTTATTTAAATAAATTTATATTCAATATATTATATATTTTAATTTTAAGAGATAAATATTAAATTTTATGAATTTAAATTTTATAATATAAAATTAATTTTTCAATTCCATATAATAAAATTATCTTACAAATTATTTTAGATATTTATAGAAAATAATAGATTTTTATGTAAACAGTAAATACTATTGATTTTTCCAATACAATAAATTTTATATTATGTAAAATAATTTCAATATTTTTCATAATAAATATTGTCATAAAATTTATAATAAATAAATTTAAAATAATATAATTAATTTATAAACCCATGTTCAACACTTGGAAAATATATCTAATGTTTTATAAAAAATGGATTTTTTCCAACATTTTGTTTAATTAATAATATAATGATGAAATGAATATATTACATTTAATTTATTTCTAAATGAATTATTTGTATAGAGTTACCATTATTTTAAATTTATTGGAATCAAGGGATTTGATATTTCTATCATTACCATAGATATTTTTTTCAAAAAAAAATTAATTTTTTAATTTTAAGATGAGAACTTTCCCAAAAGGAAAAGCCTCTTTTATTAGAAAAAAATAAATGGATACTTACAAGATCCTGAAGGTAGGAATTTTATAATGATCCCTTTGAATAAAATAAAGAAGGTCATCAAGGATCACATCTGACCCTAAGAATTCAATTCCATTGATGCCCTTATTCACACGACTATTCACTACTACATTCGCCTCCCTGTAGACATGAATGTAGAAATAATTCATGAACAAAAGATAATCCAATCATTAAGTCCACATATTAATAAGATTATAAGATATATGAGATGAAACCCTTTCTATGACATAGACTATGATATTGGTATCACATTCAATCCAAATATTATTCCAACCACGGTGATAAGTCTGCTCCACCGCCAAAATAATAACAATCACTTCAGCTTTGAGAGAGGAAACAAAGCCACAAAAACCATATTAACAACCAAGTACAAGGCCCTTTGTGATCTCTTAAAATAGAACCATAGCCATTGAGACCTAGATTACCTCTTGAGGCACCATCAGAATTGACTTTAATCCAATCAACAAAGAGAGATTTCCAAATAACCTACAACACACCATGAGGGGACGAAATCTAAACCTTACACCAATACTATTATGGAAATTAAATTCATGGACCAAGTTTGAGAAATAGTTCTTCATTGGTGGGATGGAGTCCCGAATAGTATCATGTACTGCACAAAGTGAAACCCCAGTAGTGAACTGAAAACAATCATGAATCACCTTTTTTATAGAAAACCATAGGAAATGAATATGTTATTCCGCAGCAACATGAAACATATCTTTGAGAAGGGGAGAGAGTATGAGGCCATGCCAGATCATGAGTAGCTCAAGAATTTAAGAGACCCGAGGGATACTCACTTCAAAAATATCAGCAACGGTTTTCTACATTGGAGATGCAGTGGCACAAATTATGAAGAGATGATTAATGTCATAATTGTGTTAATTAAAAAAAGCACATCAGAAATCCATAGTGATTCAAAATGATTGTAGAAAGTGGTTTGTGGGAAGCATCCCATGTGCCAGTCACCTTAAAAGATTGGAATGAGAGGGCCTGATTAAATTCCTTTTTATATTGCCAAGCCACTCAAAACCAGATGATTTAGAGTTATAATTACTATAAAATAGTTTTTAAGTGAGGACACTATTTAAAGAAGGATCCCAAGCCCAAAAATCATCTTTGTATGAGAAAACATAATTCTCAAAAATGCAATCAATGTGATCCGGTAAATTCTTCATGATACAGAGCTGATCCTTGATAGAAATTTCCAGATTTAGATTTGTATCATCCCCTATAATAGAAGAAATTTGGGGAGTACCAGTCCAATTCCCATTCCAAAACTGAAGAGAATAATCCCAGGAAAGAATCCATCTAGAGTTAGATTCAATAGATACAAAGACAGAATAAAGTGGGCCACACCGAGGAGCAAAAGTAGTTGCAGTTTTATGTTTTGAGTTTATATAGAAATGTAGCCAAAAAAAAACCAAGATCATTAGAATTACCATTAATGAGCTTCCAAAAAAACGAGTGATGCAATGAGTCATTAAAATTCCCAATATTCTTAATTCCTAAGCACCGAGAATCATAAGACTTGCATCAAGAGTTCCATGAAATGGTGGTAATCATTCATTCTATTATGATACTACTAGTAACAAAATTAATTATTTTGATATTGATGCTTTTGAGAAGAGTTCTTGGCCTTTTATAAACCATAAAAGAATAAACAATCTTGGATGTAAAAATAGATATCACTAAACATACACCACAAGCCTTGGATAAGGTTTTTCCCTTCCAAGAAGAGAGTTGCCTTCGAATATTGAAAATGATGTCAGAAGAATAGTAGGCCATTATTCTCTCCCAAAACAAAGGAACCCAAAGATATATAAAGAAGAGAAATACCTTAATAATTATCAAATCCCTAATAATGTCAAGATTCCTATTGGTAGTGATGTTTCTTCCAAAGTAGACAAAAGATTTTCCCCACCTGATATTTTGTCCAGAGACCATTTCATAATACAATTAATCTCACTTAATGTTGCTAATGTTACTTTTTTCCCCATTAGTAAAAAAAATAATGTCATCAGCATACATCAAATGTGTGGGAGCTAGAAGATCCCAACCAGTAGAAATTGATTTCATTTTCTCCTTGCCAACCATAATGCAAAAGAGCCTACAGATATTGTCTTCTATGATAGAGAAGATAATTTCAGATAAAAGGTCACCTTGTATAACCCCTCTAGAATAATAAAAAAATCTTTCAGGAGAGCCATTAAGAAGAATATAAATGTTAGTAGAGATTAAAATGGCTTTAACCTAGGTAATTAATACATTATAAAATCCTTATAAGGAAATAACACCGCAAATGAAATTCCAATCCATCGTATCAAAAGCTTTCCAAGCATCAAGTTTGAGCGTAATATTTACACCCCTATTGGGTTTATTAAGAAGGTTGAACCTTTTTGAAGTAGTGGAAAGGTAGTACCAGATTAATCATCCTTTAATGAAACAAAACTGATTAGGAGACACCATTTTTCATGACATAGGAGAAAGCCTGCTAGAAATTTTTTTCCAAATAATATTGAAAATGGTGTTACCTAGGACAATCATACTGAAAAGATGAATCAAATTAGTATTCTCTACTTTGGGAATAAAGGAAATAAATTGATCATTCAAACCATCATGAAGAGATCACCCTTTTAAGAAATGAATTATCAATATGCATACATCAAATTGAATGATATCGCAATAAGTCTGGGAAAAGTAATTTTCCAAACCATCTGGTCCACAAGAGCTTTCAGGTTTGAGGCTGAAAATAACTTCCTTGATTTGAAAATCCAAGGGGATGAAGATGAGAATGGATTTGTCATCCTGATAAACAAATATTGGAATAATATTATCCTCAGAAGAAAAAAGAGAGGATATACCATTAAAGAGGTTCTTGAAATAATAAACCACAAGTTCTGAGAGGTCCCTCCTGTTATCAATGAAGTGATTACCATCATTAATCAAATAAAGAGGCCTAAATACCTTCCATATTTTCTGAAATGAATTAATTAATATTGAATTTCTATCTCCATCCTTCAACCAATTTACCCTAAAAGAATCCATTTTTATAGAATCCTTGAGGCTGAGAATATTATTCAGATTGGATGTCATCTCGGCTTCACCCATGATATTAATGGAGAAATTGTTGCGACTAATGACCTCTTGATCAGGATGATGTAATTTTTAAGGGAGAAAATATCAGAGTCAATTGAGATGAAACAGTCTTTTCTCCATGTTTTCAAGTGCATCTTGGAAATTTTGAGTTTGAGAAAACAAGCATAGACATCATCTCTACAGTTGACAGAATCCCAGACTTTTTGAACCAAATCCCTATATCCATTGTTAGCCACCCAAACTATTTTAAACCTAAAGGGATGAGTGGGACTATAATATATACCAACAAGATCAAACAAGATAGAATGATGTTCTGAATTATGTCTTGGAAGCGTTGTGCAAGAAATAGAATCCCAAAAATCCAAAGAGGCTTTAATTACAAAGTTGTGTCAATTCTGCTAGCAAGAAACCTATTTAAATATCTCTTTTACCAAGTATAATATTCTACAAATAGATTATCCTCAATCAAATAATTACTTTCAACAACATTTTTAAACTCCCTAGAGGAGATATAATTAGTCAAAGAACCTCTCTTCTCATCTAGATACATAATAGAATTGATATCTCCCAATATAATCCACGTACCATGGTTAGAAAAATTGAGAGAGATTATATCCATCCATAACCTTCTACGGTCCTAGTACATGTTAAAAGCCTACTTAAAGGAGTAAGAGTGATGAATACCATGAAAATTAAAGTCACAAGTGACATGCTATGCAATTTATGAAACCAACGAAATACTGTTGATGAAAGAGTGAGCCAAGACCCAATGACTCTTAATCTCATGAAGATCATTTATTGGTATCAATGATATGAAAACCCAAGAACTCCTAGAAGACAATACTGGGGGAGAATAGTCATTTAGGTTCAGAAAATCCTATATGAATAGGTCTATGTGTCTAAATATGGTGCAATGAGGACCTAGTGGTGTCTCGGTTGGCCAAACCATGAAAATTCAAAAATAGAATCTTCATTTGAACTTGAAACTTCCATTGGAGACCCCTTTATAATTTTCTATTGCCTCATTTTGCCAGTTTTTTTTGAGGTCTCCCAACTTTTTCATTTTGGAATGAGGATACTTTGAATAAGATCATTAATATCTGATTTCCCCCTTTTTGGACAAGTAGTATCGGCATTGTTAGTGAAAGATGTCACTACTGTCATGATTGACTTCCATGTCATTTACAGTAGAATGAAATTCAATATGTTCTGCATTCACAAAACGAGGAGTGCAAGAGTTAGCATCTAGACCAGTAATATCATCCAGATTACATGAAACTAAATAATCTAATCAGGATAGAGTAGGCATATCATGTGTAGAGGCCTTAGTAGTGGAAGCCAAAACTGTGAAATCCGTAACAGGATTAGAAGTTACTGTATCCACTGGTGGGACACAAGGATCCTTTATATTCACTATGGATTTGGCAGAGAGGAGAGTGGTGCCATCGTTAGAAGTTCCGACATATGAAATGGGCACATTAGCCTGCGTTGGGAAGGCTGTAGCAATTAGGTCCACAAATTCAAGGGGACCAACGATAGTGCATAGATCAATGTTAGCCGCTACGGAATCCATGGTGTCTGGAGCCTTAGAAGGAGAGGTGGCCAGAACTTTAGTGGTCTATGAAAATACTAGACTATGAAAGCTAGAAGCATTTATTGTAGAATTGAGAGCTCCAGATGAGGTCTTCATGGGATAAAATGAAGCCTCACATCTTTGAAGTGAAAGATCAAAGGAACTAATGTTTTGAGATAATTATTGTATCAAGTTATGTTCATCTACTTCCACTTGAAAACTATAGAATAACTCAAATATTTACTTTAAAAGGGTATAATTTAGGTCCCGGTTTGGTGAGAGGGCCATCCCAATAGAGTTGTGAGCCCTTTCTCCAGATTTAGTAGGTATAATGGATAATACATGATTCCCTTGATCATCTTCCTCAACAATATCTAACCATGATTTATTAGTAGGGGTAAAACTGGAAGGACCATCATGAGCTAATTCCCCCTTTACAACAGAAACACATTTATTCTTTCTATTCCGATTGACTTCCTTCCATTATGATGCCTTGGGTGCTTTATTCACCATTTTTTGGATCATTCTACTGTTGAAAACTGCGTGACCAACAATCTTGCATACATCAAAAAATGGAGGGACTCGTTTATATTCAATTTTGATATAATTATTGTTTCCATTAGAAATAAATATAATAACATTAGGATGCTTGGATTCAAGATTGAGTTCAATCAACATTCTAAGAGAGAAACTAAGATCCCCATAAAGAGTCGTTTGATCTAATCTGATAGTAATTCCAATGCAGGAGGAAAGATAGTTATGGATACTCAGATTCCCATACATCCAGTTCAAGTCGTGAAGCCTAACCCAAATCTGAGCATTAGTTTACTTCAAATTAAAGGGATTGAAATTAACATCCCATTACTAAAGACTTAAAATTCTAGTATTGAGATATATATTT
Organism: Viscum album; assembly: GCA_963277665.1. NCBI lineage: Eukaryota > Viridiplantae > Streptophyta > Magnoliopsida > Santalales > Viscaceae > Viscum > Viscum album. Next base: position 489,373,751 of record OY728145.1, read on the forward strand.
CTAGTACCCCATTCCTTTTTGAGTTATTCCCTGGATTGCCGATTTATATGGAAGAACCCTTTCCCCATAGTAATAATCCTCCAATTACTAAAACCATAGTAGTGAGAGACGCTTCTCTTAAGATCAACAGAAGACCAAGGAATGTCCCCCTTTAAATAAGAAATACATCCCAAAATTGAATACTTGTAGATAACAGAACGCTGCTGCAGTGCATCTGGATCAGACAACACTGAAAAACCACCATTTTCTAATCAGTGGATGTTAGAGGGTCTATATGAACCCTCATTGATTAGATCTGAGGAACTAAATAAATCCTATGTGAAGGGTACATAGTTCTTTTTCCAAGAAGATCGATCACCCTCTCTCAATATAAATTTTCTCGTATTTCATATAATATATTTATACTGTTTAAAATAAGAAAATTAATTTTATGTATAAAATTAAGATTATTTTTATTATTATAAAATATTATGATAATGATGAAATACACATTTTTAAAGTATTGGTTATTTAATATAATGGAATTTTTTTCAAATAATTAAATTAAAAAAACTACATATATTAGATATAGTTTAATTTATATACAAAAAATATATTATTTAATGTATTTTTTATTCTATATTAATATTAAATTAGATTAAGAATCCAAAATGGTCAATGGTCCATTTTTCTTCTAATAATATTTTGTAAAAATTATATATTTTCATTTATAGAGTAATTTCTTAATATTTGGTGTTTTAATTAGTCAATATAGATTATTTATTTATCTCTATCACATGAAAATATCAGTATATGCAGTATGTTATATTTTTAATGAAACATAAAATCACTTAGTTAAAAATAAGATACATAGTTTTAAAGAAAAATGGTTAAACGTAATGTATTAAAGGATAAAACACTTTTATATTTAAAAAACATGTCTTGGAAAACATTTTTGTTACTTTTTAAAATAAAATAATATCTAAAAAATTATTTCAAAACCACAGAGTCATTGGCCATGGAATACTATCACAAAATACTACAAAATTAAAATTCTTTCAGAAAGTTCTACTTTTCTCTACATTTAGAAGAGAAATACTTCCACTATTATGAGATAAACCTATATTTGTAATTACCAGTAAAAAACCATCCAATTAAATCTCCATATTTCTCAATATTATGAGTAGAATCTCTTGTTCATAAATAAAATGCATAATCATATCAACTTTAAGGGATATTCTGATAGAATAATCATGTCCTGAGTATATGTATTATATCCTCTTATAAATTTATTATTATTATTAATCAATCAAATATCTTATCTCCATTTTATTATGATACCCTATGTATAATTATTATAATTATATATTTTTATACTACAGGTGAAACTATTAGTTATACATTTTCAAACACATTGAATAAAAAAATAAAATCATTAATGTGTTGTAGAGACTACAACCTCGAAACAGTTTCAAAATTTATATTGATTTACCTCTATTAATGGATAGAAAGATATGATATAATGAGGAATAAATATAATGCGTATCATTTATTAATGATTCTAAATTTTCAATTTAATATCCACCTTCATGACCTTTAATGCATTGAAAAATGAGAATTCTAATCATATGTTTTGGTGGATTGCCACATCAACAATGAAACATATGTCATTTTTAATTTTTTACTTTATTATATTATCTAAATATATTAAAATATCAATCAGAATCATGATAATTTTAAATAATATATTTATTATTCATTTTTTATGATATCATATGAAAAGAAACCACTTTTACCATAATCACAAATCATGTTAAAGAATGTTCATGCTTGCGTTAGTTTAACCACATATGTGAACAATGACATAAATGATAATTATATATGAAAATGGAAAAGTGGAAAATATTATTATATAAAATATTATATATATTTTTTATTTTATTGTTATATAAATTTTACATAATACATTTAACTTATTATTAATATGTCATTTGTATTCGGTAATTTTACGAAAATAGGCTATTATCAATTATATTTTCACATAACATTACCATAACACGTATGGATTAAAATGAGAAAATTATATTCAAATATATGTTATTTATTAAATTAACTTATATGATTATCAATAACGAACACGATATCATGTTATTGTTAATTATATCAACATTATTCAATATGTGAAATATAGATATATTTAGGGACACTCGATAGTCAAAATATGTGATAAATAATTTACATGTACATCAAAGATAATTATTATATAGATTATAAATTTCTAATAGTTATTATAAATATTAGGAATATGGATACTAATTTAACTATTTATTATTTAATTATAAATGTTGTTTCATTAACAAATATATTAAATAGGTTATGTTTTCTTAGTCTCATGTTCACTTTCATGGAAGCAAGATATAATATTTTTCACTTATTCCATGTTGATGTGGTATGATTTATAAGATGTTTAACTACATTTTTATAAATCACCATTGGCTATGTCATATAAATGTTTCTTTCAAAATATCACCTAAACTCTAATTTAATTCATTCAGTTCTAATATTTTAATTTTATTTTGTCTCAACATATATTCTTTGATACATTTTTCAATGTTATAAACAAAATTATTATTTCTTTGGTGAATAAAATTCCTTGGAATTAATTTTAAAAAAATGATATAAATAATATTTATATATATATATATATGATATTTAATCTTCCACTCAATTTTTAGACAAAATTACAAATTTTGTAATGGGGTTTTCTCTCCCAAACCATTTCTTTTAATTTTATTCACACTTCCTTGAATATATTCTTTAATATTATTTTATTTAACCTATGATGTTGATATATTGTATTTTAACATTAGTTTCAAAGTAAATCTGGTATCACGTAAATATATTCTTCATGTAAGATAATAATGTTTCATTGAATTTATTTATTTTTAGAATAATTTCGGTTTCATTTATCCATTTGTTCATCTATATTCGTGTTTTTACATTCCATAAATGTTATCCTTTCCCAAGTGGAAAATATAATTTTTTTTTCACCAAATTTTTTATTCCCCTTTGTTCACATTAATTCAATGATTATGTAATTATTTATAATATTGTTTCAAAACAAGGTCATTTAAAAATAATTAAAAGGGTTTCTCATATTTTGAAAATTAAAATTTTTATCATCAACTCTGCTTTTTTATTTTGATAACCTTTTTGTATTTTTCAATGTTTCATTATTAATGAATAAATTTACAAGTAATATTATTCATTTTATATTAATGGATATTTTCAAAAAAAAGTATCATTTTTTCCCATTATTTAACATTATTTTTAAATGTAATGATTTTAAATGTATTTTAAGTTATAATTTTTAAAAGATTTATATCTTTTCATGGATGTATTATTTGAAACTCTTTATATTATTTTTTTCATATGCAATTTCATGACCTAAAAAATTATTTTTGAATGTAATTTATACATCAATATATTAAATAATTATTGTGAAAATCTTTGTATTTTCACTCATATTTAACCTTAGAGTTTAATGTTCCTGAAGAAATGTTTTTAAAACCCATTATACATTATTATCATATGATTTATTTGAGAAAATGATAGTTAAGATGTACCATAATTATATAAGATCAAGTCATTTTATGTAATAGAATTTTTTATGAAATAAAATCATTTTCTATGGATTCATTATGAGATGATGGCCACTTTATTTTTAAGTGGACACAAATGTATGTATTATTAGATGGGTGTGACCAATATATCGCTCCAATTATTTTTGAAAAAGGATTATTTCTCATGAGAAAAAAAATTATGCAAACTAGTTAGAAATCCACTAGTTTTAGAAAGTGTGATTGTGATTGTGCTAGTCTCCACCAAATAATTAATGTTTCAATATATTACACAGTCTCTAGGATCATAAAGGGTGATTTTTTTAGTGTTATTATATGATTTTATTCATTTATTAATATCATTTTATATACTCCCTCTACTGATTTTCAATTAAATGTGCATAACTTATGTGAAATACTCATGCTTTATTATTAAATATTATTTTGGAGTATTGTTTCGAATAATATAGATTCATGTCTGTTTAGTATTTTAAATATAACTCTTACCTTACTAATCCAAATTGTGTGATTCTTGTCTTGTAGGGTTCTAAATTCAATTTCCTACAAATCACTCAACTGGAGCATTGGCTAATTCGGCCATTTGAAGGGCCATATGGACCACACAAGATGACCCACTAGATCTGCCTAATTTTTGGACCAGCCTTGAAGATTTCATTACTGGGCTCAATATCCCAGGCCAAATGAGTGGATATTCTTTTTTCAAGCTCGGTAATTTCCTGAGGAGTCATGGATAAAAATTTAAAGGCCCAAATCTACCATTTTGGGGCCCAATGGATCCATTGAAATCAAGCCCACCATTCTGTCTGGGATTTTAAATCATCCCACCATTCTTGACTTTTCAACTTATAAACTTGTCCAAAGAAGCTCATATTTTGTGGTGTGAAAGATAAGATATGGAGGATCAACTTTCTAGAAGAAATGGTTCGGATTTGAATGCATATTCATAGCCATAAATGCATTCACATTCAGGCCATGGAAACTTTCTGGATAAAATTGGACAGCAGAAAGATTTTTAGTAATCTGGCCATAACTTTGGCCAAAAAAGTCCAATGATAGCCAAATGTTGAGGGTGACTATTACACATCCATATCTACAATATTTAAGAAGGATATCCCTCGAGATTCAGCTGTATGAAAGGTCATATTGGCGGGCCAACTTGAGGGGTAGTTTGGGAATGAAAACAGTCCACTACCTTTGGCTATAAATTCACTCCCCTCTTCTCCTTACAAGAGGTTGGAACTTTGGAACTTAGGAGGATATATTGGCACGACCAAGTCATTGCCAAGGGCTTGGGAGGATCTTCCATACTCTAGTTTTCACTTGAGAAACCTTTCCTCCTTCATTTCTTTCCATGTATTTCATGCTCTTTCCTTTGTAATTGTTTTAGTGTACTTGTAATTTCTTTTGAGTTTTAATGCAAGTTTCTCCTTCATCACTTCTAATTATCATAAAACTTCTGTAGTTTAATATTAATAGTTTCTTAATTGTTAAAAATCAATCTTAAAACCATTTCCTTTAAGTGATTTCTTATTCAATCAAAACACGTGTTTCATTCACGTTCTTTGTAGTTCGTGTGTGTGTTCGGCACACCACTCTTTTCTTGTCCAATTCTTCTTCATCTTATTCTAATACCCTAATACTATAAACATCCCTACCAGATTAATAACCATCCTAATGGCTGAGTAAATCTCTAATTGGGGTGAGTTATAATTTAGGTATGTTAAGCGATGGAGAGATTTTGCTCGATGTGTATTCTTTGAATTAACATTGCGTATGTTGGACTTAGCATGTCATGGATTAATGACTTGTTTTGTTTAACATGTGGTTTCAATGGATTATTGGAACCATAAATATGCTACCATAAACAAGATATGATTAATATTAGAACCCTGAGTTAAGTCAAGGCTTGGATTAAAGCCTTAACACTTGGGAATTCCAATCAATGTCAACTTGTGACATGAGTGTAAATTTAATGCAATATAAAGAAAAGCTCAAGGATATCACAAGCTTAACTAAATAATGATGAACTCACCCCAATATTTATCAAATTGTTAAATCAATATTAATCAATCAATCATTTCAATTAAAGCTCTGCAAACAAACCCCCAAATCAAAACACAAATAAAAAACAATCAACTAAAAAAAATTGTACCATCACCGAGGATTCGACCTGAGTGCTGCTATACACATTAGCAGAGCACCGAAACCTTGAACGGTCGATAGGCAACAATCGTCCGCGCTTTCAAATGGCGCCGTTGCCGGGGATGGTGCATAATTGTAGTTAATAGTTTCTGATTTTTGAAAAAAAGACCAAAAAAATAAAATAACCCACAAAAAAAAATATCAAAAAAAAAAAATTACACAGAGAAAAAACCTCCATCATATTCAAGTATTACTCTGTTCTTGATGCCCCGTAGCCTCCCAAACAATCCCTCAGATTTTTTTGATCCTGAGATTGAGCGAACTATTCGCCGAATTAGGAGGAACCTTAGGGACAATCAAAACAACCAAGGCCCACTCATTCCTAGACCAATTGATTTAGAGATGGCCAATCCTAGGGAACAGACCCTTAAATAACTCGCTGCCCCCGATATGAATTACCAACCTCTTGGTATTCAATATCCAAACATCGAGGCTGATTTTAAACTCAAATCGGGTTTGATTCATCTTCTTCCTCATTTCCATGGGCTAGCTGGTGAGGATCCTCATATTCACCTCAAAGAGTTCCAAGTGGTCTGCTCAACCATGAAACCTCAAGGGGTTTCTGAAGAACAAATCAAGCTTAGAGATTTCCCCTTTTCCCTAGCAGATTCTGCCAAGTCTTGGCTCTACTACCTCCCACCGGGTTCCATAAACTCATGAGTTGACATGAAGAGACTATTCCTTGAGAAGTTCTTTCCCGCTTCCCGAACAGCTTCTATCCGAAAGGAAATAAGCAGAATCCATCAATTCCCTAATGAATCACTCTATGAGTATTGGGAGAGGTTCAAAAAGCTTGTGGAAACTTGTCCACATCATCAAATCCCTGACCAAATCCTGATCCAATACTTCTATAAGGGGTTATTGGCTATGGAGCAAATTCTCATTGATGCCGTAAGTGGCGGTGCTCTTGTTGACAAAACTCCTACAGCTGCATGAGAACTCATAAGCAACATGGCTGCAAACACGTAGCAATTCCATACTCAAGCACATGCTCAAGTGAAACAATCCCAAGAGAATCAATCCATAGAGCCCAACAAAATGACTGAGTGGATGAGTGAACTTACAGGTCTTGTGCGTCAACTAGATGTGGCTTCCAAAGCCCCAAACTCCTCTCCTCAACAATCTCTTTTCACTGGGCCTGTCAAGAACTGTGGAATCTGCAACTCACCAACTCATCCGACTGACACATGTCCACAACTTCAAGATGATCCATCTAATTCATCTAGTCCAATGGAGGTCAATGCGGCATATGCTCAGCGAAACTTCAACCCTCAACAATCTGGTCAGTTTGTTAGAAACTTAAACCAACCCCACTCTGGGCCCTTCTCTTCTACCTTTAACCCACCTCTGAGGTATGGTAATCCCATTTCTCATCCTCCTCAGTTCCCTCATCAAAATCCAAACCAGTTCCGATATGGTCAAAGTGGTGGTAACATCCATCAACCTTATCCTTTTGTTCCTCAACCCCAAAGGAACAATCCTCCTCCCGGATTCCACTATCCTAACGAGCCTTCCCAATTCCACACCCAATACAATCGCTTTCCCAAGAACCAAAATCAAGGACAACCCAATTTGGGACAAGCCTCTTCTTCTAAACAACCATGGGAAAGTGCTGTAGAGGATCTTGCTTCCTTAACCCGTTCTAGCCTCAAGAACATTGAAACCCAAATAGGTCAACTTGCATCCCACCTTAGCCAGCAACAACCATCCAATTCATCCCAACTCCCAGCTCAACCATTACCCAACCCTAAGGGTAATGTAAGTGCAATTGCACTTAGATTGGGAAAGAAAATTGCTATGCCCCATGCTGATTCCTCTACCTCCCCTTTTGATGTTGATCTAGAAAATGAAAAGAACAAAAAGCTGGAAAAGGAACTTGAATCCACTCCTTCACCTCCTTCCATTCCTCTAAGGAACCCAATTCCTTTTCCTCAAGCCATCTCCAAGCCTAAGAAGTCCTTTGAACCTGATCCTGAAATGCTTGACATGTTTAGACATGTTGAAGTGAACATTCCCCTCTTAGATTCCATCAAACAAATCCATAAGTATGCCAAGTTTCTTAAGGAATTTTGCACCCATAAGAGGCAAATTAGGAACATTGAAAATGTTTCAACCCAACAGTCCATTCCCATGAAGTGCAAAGATCCAGGGACCTTCACGGTTCCATGTCAAATATGGAGTTCCAACTTTGATGATGCACTCATAGACCTTGGAGCCTCAATAAATGTCATTCCCAAATCCATTTTCTCCAACCTTGGTCTAGGTCCCTTTCACCCAACGGGTGTTTTCATTTAATTAGCCAATCAAAGCACTGCCAATCCTGAGGGGATAATTGAGGATGTTCTTGTTCGGGTCAATGATCTTATCTTCCCAGCTGATTTCTATGTCCTTGACATGGAAGGTGAGATGACCTCTTCTCGATATCCCCTAATTCTAGGAAGACCATTCCTCATGACTGCTAGAACCAAGATCGATGTCCATTCAAGAATCTTATACATGGAATTTGGTGACCAAGTGGTCAAGTTCAACATTTTTCAAGCCATGCGATACCCATCAGAGAATCACTCTGCATTCTCTATTCATGTATCTGATGACACTTCTGAGAATCAACTCACCTCCATTTCTTCATGCTCATCATGTTCTAATGATAGTGGAGACTGTGAAATCTGCTCAATGATTAACCAAGTTATAAATGGAGAAGTTTATGTTGACCTTTCTTTCTTAGACTCCATCAATCAAAGTGAACTTGAAAACTCCCTTGAATCCCACATCAACTCTGATCTCTACTACTCCACCTTGGAAAATGTTGAGGAAAATGACCCAAACCCATCTGGAATCCCTTCTCCTGCTCCTAACTTGTCTAGCTCTCAAATCAAGGCTGAAACTGATCTAAAACCACTTCCTTCACACCTCAAGTATGCATTCCTTTTCCATGATCCCTCCTACCCTGTCATTATCTCTGCTTCACTTTCTGAAACTGAGGAGTCCCAACTTGTTCAAGTGTTAGAGAAAAACAAAAATGCCTTAGGTTGGATCCTAGAGGATATTCCAGGAATCAACCCTGCCCTTTGCATGCATCATATCCATCTAGATGAATCATCCAAACCAATTAGGAAACCTCAAAGAAGACTCAATACACTCATACTTGAGGTAGTTAGGGAAGAGATTACCAATCTTCTTCAAGCTGGTATTATCTACCCAATTTCTGATAGTGAATGGGTTAGTCCAATTCAAGTCGTTCCTAAGAAGGGCAGGATAATAGTTGTCACAAATGAACATGCAGAAGTGGTCACAACTCGAGTGAAAAAAATGGCGTGTGTGCATCGATTACTGCAAATTAAATGCTGAAACACGAAAAGATCACTACCCACTTCCTTTACTTGACCAAATGCTTGAGATATTGGCCGAAAAGTCACACTATTGCTTTCTTGATGGTTACACCGGATACTTCCAAATTCCAATCGCACCTCAAGACCAAGAAAAGACCACATTCACTTGCCCCTTTGGAACCTATGCCTATAGGCGAATGCCTTTTGGCCTTTGTAATGCTCCTGCAACATTCCAGCGGTGTATGATGAGTATATTTTCTGAATTCATTGAGAATTGCATGGAGGTCTTCATGGATGACTTTACCATTTATGGCAAGTCATTTGAATCTTTCTTACATTCACTCTCTTTGGTCCTTCAAAAGTGTTTCAAGTTCAACCTTGCGCTAAATTTTGAAAAATGTCACTTCATGGTTTCAAATGGGATTGTTCTAGGGCACATAATTTCTCAAGAGGGTATCCAAGTTGATCCAGCCAAAATTGAGGTGATCCAATCACTTCCTGAACCCAAATCAGTTCAAGACATTCAGTCCTTCCTTGGTCATGCCGGTTTCTATTGGCGATTCATTCAGAACTTCAGAAAGATTTCCCTCCCACTCACTCGTTTACTTCAAAATGATGTCACATTCAATTTTGATGAGGCTTGCAAGAGAGCCTTCATTGAACTCAAATCTGGTCTCACATCTTCTCCAATAATCCAACCCCCAGATTGGTCCTTACCATTTGAATTGATGTGTGATGCTTTTGATAGGGCCATTGGGGCTGTTCTTGGTCAAAGAAGAGAAAACATTCCTCATGTAATCTTTTATGCCTCAAAAACATTGGATGAAACTCAATCAAACTGCACTGTGACTGAAAAAGAACTTTTAGCTGTGGTTTTTTCCTTGGATAAATTCTGGCCCTATCTCTTAGGTGCCAAAATCATCATCTTCATGGACCACTCAGCATTAAAGTTCTTACTTAAGAAAAGTGATTCCAAACCAAGGCTAATAAGATGGATTTTAATGCTCCAAGAGTTTGACCTTGTGATAAAAGATAAACCTGGAAAAGAAAACCCTGTGGCTGACCACCTGAGTAGAATTTCTAATTCTTCTCATTCTGAAATAATTTATCCTGAATTTCCAACTGAAAACCTCTCATCTCTCACTCTAAAGTTACCATGGTATGCCCCAATTGTCAATTACTTGGTTTCTGGTGTTTTCCCTGAATATTTTTCAAAATAACAAAAAGAAAAGATGAAAAGTGATTCAAAGAAATATTTTTGGGAAGATAATAAACTTTGGAAAACTGGGGCTGATATGGTAATTAGGGGATGTGTTGATGAAACTGAACAATCCTCCATCTTGGAATTCTGCCACTCAATTCCTGGAGGTGGCCACTTTGGACCACAAAGGACTTCTCGAAAGGTCCTAGATTCTGGATTCTTTTGGCCTTCACTCTTCAAGGACTCACACGAGTTCTGTCAATCATGTCCCACTTGCCAAAAGTTTGGCACAACTTCCAAAAGAAACGAAATGCCTCAAAATCCATTAATCTTCTGTGAGCTCTTTGATGTTTGGGGCATCGATTTCATGGGACCTTTTCCCCCTTCCAATGGATTATCCTACATTCTCCTTGCTGTTGACTATGTTTCTAGGTGGGTTGAGGCCAAACCCACTAGGAAAGATGATGCTCAAACTGTGAGTGAGTTCCTCAAAACCCATATCTTCCATCGATTCGGAACACCACGTGCTTTGATAAGTGACTTAGGAACTCATTTTTGTAATAGAACCATGGAGTCACTTTTGAAAAAGAATGGGGTTATACATAAAACATCCACTGCATATCACCCTCAAACAAATGGAATGACTGAACTTTCTAACAGAGAAGTGAAAAGAGTGCTTGAAAGAATTGTTAAGACCACAAGAAAAGACTGGCCCGATAGACTTGGCGAAGCACTTTGGGCCTATCGAATAGCCTATAAGACACCCATTGCGATGTCTCCATTTAGGCTAGTTTTTGGTAAAGCCTGTCATTTACCAGTTGAAATCCAACATAAGTCATTTTGGGCTGTCAAAACTTGTAATTTTGATTGTGAAAAATCTGGTGAAGAAAGATTGTTGCAGTTGACTGAATTGGAGGAGCTTCGACTCGATTCGTATGAGAAATCCATTCTCTACAAAGAAAAGGAAAATTCACTCCATGACAAGCACATTCTTCGAAAGGTATTTCATGAAGGTGAAAAGGTAATGCTCTTCAATTCTCGATTTCGACTTCACCCAGGTAAGCTCAATTCTCGTTGGGATGAAACTTTTATTATTACTAATGTTTACCCATTTGGTGTAGTGCAAGTCCAAGACCCTTCTTCAAAAAGAACATTCACGGTAAATGGACACCGGTTAAAGCATCACCATGAGAGGCCATTCACTTCAGGTTCCACATTGACTTCCATTGACCCACCACTAGATGGAAACGACAACCCACCAAATCCAAACCAGGGGGAACCTCTTTCCCTTTAACTCTCTCTCTCCTCAATCTCTCTTACCTCTCTTCTTCTCTCTATTTCTTCTTCTTCCTCTCTCCCTCTCATTTTTTCCAACATTCTTCCACAACCTTTTTTTTTCTATTTTCTCTTTTGTGTGGATGTGTCATTAAAAATAAAAAAATTTAAAAAAAATTAATTAAAAAAAAATGAAAATTAACAAAAAAAAGGGGTGTCATAATTACTCATCATCCAATATTGAAATTCTGTCCAACAATTTTGGGGAGTCAAAAGGCTTGTTTTAAACTCAAATATATTGAATTTTTATCTCAAACTTGGGTAAAAAATTTTGTGTCAATAACAAACATTTTGAATGAACATTTTTTGGTGGAAAATGATTCTCCCCTACTGTGAGGAATAACATTAGCCTTCATGCCAAGGTCATCTATGGCCATCTTTTTCATTGTGTGTCTTCACCACTGATTGTGAGTCTTGAGTTTGTGGACCTTCGAGCTGAATTTCCATCTTTTGTGTGCATTAATATGACATAGGAATTTTCTAAGCCACATGAGAATCAGAATAACCAAATAGCCTCCCGTTACCCTTACATTGATCCTACTTTTGAAATCCCCTTTGAGCCTATGAAAACCTTTCTTTTGATAGCCACATTACAAGCCTAATACCTTGTCCCACCCAACATCTTCATGGATTTTCATTGTACAATTTATTGAAATTTAAGTGTGGGGGGAATGGACTTCATTTTTGGGCTTCATATGCTTGAGGGAAAGCATCCATTCAAGTGTGGGGTAGAGGTTGTAATTTTGTGAGATTTGGGGTGTATATGTGTAATTTTCATTTGTACAAAAGTCATTGAAAAGTGTTCAAAAAAATGAAAAAAAAATTATATTAAAAAAATGAAAATAAAAATAAAAAAAAAGGAATGGGTTGTGTCTTGGGTGGGTCAAAAATCATTCATCATCAACCGTTAATCTTGTTATAACTACTAAAATTAGTTCCATGAGGAGATCAATAATGGGTTGGGAGATGACTGTGAGACTTGTTCCAAGCACAACTTTCGAAAAAAAAAGCAAAAAGAGAAAAAAAAGAACACTTGAATCATCTTGTATTGTGTCATTATTGGAAGTATTCCATGTTGTACATATTCCATCATCTCACCCTATTCCATTTTCTATCTCCCTCACTTTTCATTCATCACACATTCATTCCCTTGTAAAGATGTGTTTCTATTTCCTTTCAAATCAAAATTCAAAAAAAAAATGTGCATTGATTTTTCCATGTCGGTGTTTTTAACCCCTCTTTTCCTTTGGACATTATATACCTACCGTCCCATAGCCACTGAAAAACCCCTTAAAAGACCTCTTGATTCTTGTACACATTAGATTTGGGAATGTAAGCTGAGATCTCTTAAAAACTCTTGATTTTCACTTTTTGTTGGTGAATGAGTGAACCTCCTAAAATACATTTTTTCATCTTAAGAGGAGTAAGTTTTGAGTGCCTACATTTTCCAATTCAAACCTTGAACATGAAAAAATGAATTGTTTCTGATGCATTATCGTGAACCCAATTTGTGATGGAATTCAATATGGATGAGTGAAATAGTCTAAACCTCCCCTGATTGGTGAAAACAAAATTTTAATATTTGTTGGTGAATGAATATGGTTTTGTTTTGATTTTCTTTTGTGTTTGTTGTACATGAGGACATGCACAATATTAAGTGTGTGGGAGTTGATGTTATTCATTTATTAATATCATTTTATATACTCCCTCTACTGATTTTCAATTAAATATGCATAACTTATGTGAAATACTCATGCTTTAATATTAAATATTATTTTGGAGTATTGTTTCGAATAATACAGATTCATGTCTGTTTAGTATTTTAAATATAATTCTGACCCTACTAATCCAAATTTTGTGATTCCTGTCTTTTAGGTTTCTAAATTCAATTTCCTACAAATCACCCAACTGGATCATTGGCTAATTCGGCCATTTGAAGGGCCATATGGACCACACAAGATGACCCACCAGATCTGGCTAATTTCTGGACCAGCCTTTAAGATTTCATTACTGGGATCAATCTCCCAGCCCAAATGAGTGGATATTCTTTTTCAAGCTTTGTAATTTACTAAGGAGTCATGGATAAAAATTTAAAGGCCCAACTTCACCATTTTTGGGCCCAATGGATCCATTGAAATCAAGCCCACCATTCTGTCCGGAATTTTAAATCATCCCACCATTATTGACTTTTCAACTTACCCACTTGTCCAAAGAAGCTCATATTTTGTGGTGTGAAAGATAAGATATGGATGATAAACTTTCCAGAATAAATGATTCGGATTTGAAGTAATCTCCATAGCCATAAATGCATTCACATTTAGGCCATGGAAACTTTCTGGATAAAATTGGACAATAGAAATGTTTTTAGTAATCCGTCCATAACTTTGGCCACAAAAGTCCAATGACAGCCAAAGTTTGAGGGTTACTAGTCCACATCCATATATACAATATTGAAGAAGGATATCGCTCGAGATTCAGCTTTCTGGAAGGTCATATTGGCGGGCCAACTTGAGGGTCAGTTTGGGAATGAAAAAAGTCCACTACCTTTGGCTATAAATTCACTCCCCTCTTCTCCTTGCAAGAGGTTGGCACTTTGGCACTTAGGAGGATATATTGGCACGACCAATTCATTGCCAAGGGCTTGGGAGGATCTTCTATACTCTAGTTTTCACTTGATAAACCTTTCCTCCTTCATTTCTTTCCATGTATTTCATTCTCTTTCCTTTGTAATTGTTTTAGTGTACTTGTAATTTCTTTTGAGTTTTAATGAAAGTTTCTCCTTCATCACTTCTAATTATCATACACCTTCTATAGTTTAATATTAATAGTTTCTTAATTGTTAAAAATCAATCTTAAAACCATTTCCTTTAAGTGATTTCTTATTCAATCAAAACACATGTTTCATTCATGTTCTTTGTAGTTCGTGTGTGTGTTCGGCACACCACTCTTTTCTTGTCCAATTCTTCTTCCACTTATTCTCATACCCTAATACTAAAAAAATCCCTACCAGATTAATAACCATCCTAATGGCTGAGTAAATCTCTCATTGGGGTGAGTTATAATTTAGGTATGTTAAGCGATGGAGAGCTTTTGCTCGATGTGTATTCTTTGAATTAACATTGCGTATGTTGGACTTAGCATGTCATGGATTAATGACTTGTTTTGTTTAACATGTGGTTTCCATGGATTATTGGAACAATAAATATGCTACCATAAACAAGATATTATTAAGATTAGAACCCTGAGTTAAGTCAAGGCTTGGATTAAAGCCTTAACACTTGGGAATTCCAATCAATGTCAACTTGTGACATGGGTGTTAATTTAATGCAATATAAAGCAAATCTCAAGGATATCACAAGCTTAACTACCTAATGATGAACTCACCCCAATATTTATCAAATTGTTAAATCAATATTAATCAATCAATCATTTCAATTAAATCTCTGCAAACAAACCCCCAAATCAAAACACAAATAAAAAACAATCAACTAAAAAAAATTGTACCATCACCGAGGATTCGACCCGAGTGCTGCTATACACATTAGCAGAGCACCAGAACCTTGAACGGTCAATAGGCGACAATCGTCCGCGCTTTCATGATATAATCAAAATCATAATTTTTATTATGTTATCAAGTACCCAAATTAAAAAAATTTCATTATGAAATTGTTAATATCTACTCACAATTTTATGTGAATTTAAGTTGGTTTATAGAATCGTTCACAAGGATAGGGAATCCTATGTTTAGGATTATTCCATAATTTTAGGTTTTTAAGATGTTATGTCATGTTTTAATGATTATAAAATATATTAAAATTATTCTTCACATTTATACCATGATGACATGTATTATCATAAATGATATTATTTAGGGAATATCATTTATTTTATGGGATTTTAATGATATTATTTTGAATTATGTTCGTATTTTATTAATTATTATTCTTATTCTTAGTGTTTTGAGATTTTAATTTTTTTAGTTTTATATTTCTCTTATCCTCCAACATGTTTATTTATTAATACTTTATGACATGTCTTTTACATTATTAAGAGTTTCAGATCACTCTATTCTTATATTTACAGTGGTTATCAATATAATTTTTTCATGTGAAATTTATAGAATCGGTTTATATGATCAAAATTATGGATAAATTATTGTAGGGGTTGTAAAATATGTTATTTGTGTGTCTAATTACTATGCCACTGAAGCTTTAATTTCATGGGTTGTGAGGTTATTTGTTATAAATATTATTTAAATAATGCTATTTTTGTAATATTTGCATTATGTTTAAATTGGGTCTCATTAGTTTGTTTCATAGTAGAGTTTAATTAATTTGGATATTCATTTAATAATTTTTGAAGATTAATTTATTCTATTTTTTGTTTTTTTAGATACCTTTATAAAAGAAACATACAGTGTATTATATGTATATTATGATAACCCAAAATATTTGAAAATCCTTGAGTAAAAGGATTTCACTAAAAATAAATCCTTTTATGGATATTATAAGTGGATGAAGTGTTTTCCATAGTTATACTTTTGGATATCAACCTTGAAAGGGTGTATTGTGAATTAACTTGATAGTCAACGTATTAGTGAAAAATAATTCTAATCACATACCTATCATGATCCATCAAGGTAAAATAATTATTTAGATCATATTATCTCTAGAAAATACTATGAAGTATTTAATTCCTAGATAAATTGAGGAATTATGATGAGAATAATATGATATCCTATCATAAAATAACCTACGTAGAACCGTGGGAGTTATAGGATTAACCATGTAAAAAATTGATTCAATAAAATTATCATAAGATGAAATTAATTTTTCATTAAAGGTATAAATCTTGATATTTATTTTTTTTATAAAAAATATGAATTAATTTTATTATTATAACAAAAAAATTTGATTCTTTAATTGGTTGAATACAGATTAAAGAATTGAAGCTGTGGATAGTATGTCCCTATGAAATCATAAGAATAATATCAGTGTAATGTAATTTCCTACCCATATCAATGTTAATCAAGAAATATATATGTATAAGATATATCTTAATTTTCAATTATATATCTTATCTTATTACTTTATAAAGGATAATTAAAATTGTAAAGATGAAATTTAATTGATTTGGATGAATGGACCTATTATTTTTTATCCTTAAAAATAAATTCATTATTCTATATCACATTTCTCATGCTAAACAAAAAATAAACAAGCCTGAAAAACATATAGAACATTTTTAATGATTTTATAATAAAAAATATGATAATAAACCATTAATAGTGATTATTTTTTGATGGAATATAATTAATATGAGTTAATATCAAAAACAATATTTTCAATGAAGGTTGTTTTAGTTACACAATATATTTTAATTTAAAAAATATAAACAATAAAATATTTTAAATTAGATTTTATAATGTTTAATTAATTTTTTATATAATCATAATAAAATTATATTATGGTGTACTTTTGATATTTTAAAAAAACAATAGATTTTTAGGTGAATAATAGAAAATAATTAATTTTCTAATATCATAACAATTATATAAAATTTATGATTTTAAACCATTTAGAGTAAAACTATATATTATAATATATTATAAATCCTATTTAAATACTATTTTGAATTTATAAGCCCATCCTCAATAGTTTGAATGTATATATAAAATTTTAATGAAAACATTATTTTTAACAATTTGTTTGGGTAAAATGAGAACCTACCAGAAAATAAGGCCCCTTATGTAGAACAATAAAATATGTTAAACCATTCTCAGTAAAGGATAATTAAATTTATTCCTTTAAAAAATTGGTATAATATCCAAAGGAATATGATCCGACCAAAAAAACCATTCCCCATTGTTACCATTTTTGGAAGACTCTCAGCCAAGGATTTACCGTCCCTAAAAATATGGGTAATAACGTAGTCAATGGACAAGATAAACTCTGAAAAATTTAATCCAATGATTAACAAGTATCCAAATGATATGAGTAGATTCCACTCAGATAGCATTGCCAACAATGATGGAATCACATTCCAATAATATGTAGTTCAGACCCCTCTGTTTAGCATGTTCCAATGCAGTGATATCTGCAAGAATCTCAGCTTCCACTTGGGAGAAGATGCAGAAATATACATAAGAACATTCAACCACATCACCAAGGTTTTTTTAGAAGACAACTCCATAATCCAAATGGCCCGGGTTCCCTCTAGAAGAACCATCAGAATTAATATTAATCTAGCCAATGAAGGGAGGATTCTAAAAAACCTTGAATGTAAACATCCGAAGAAAAATGATTCCATTAATATTGTGACAACTAAGAATATATAAGTCATGAATCCAGTTCTGATTGAAGACCTTCTGAGGGATTACTACATTTCTCATAACTGCAATAATTCCAGTAATCGTGACTTGTGTATTAAATTAAACACCATTGTAAAGGTAGCTATTCATATCCATCTAGAGAGAACAAGCCAGATCTGAAACAGAAACCTAGAAATTTAGAAAAATAAGAGGGGTGATTAGAAGAAAACAACCAATAATGAAATCTCGTGTAGAAGTACCACATAAAATTAGGAATTCAAAGATATGAAAGAGATCATTACACATAGAACATTCTTTAACACAACTCAAAAACTTGGGATCTATATATTATCAATGTTGACGGTAAAGAACACAAACTGAAAATAATAAAATAGAGCACACTAGTAGATAATTATCAGTATGATGTTTGGCATGCACCGGAATCCAAACCAGATATAACTGAGAGAAAGGGTATTCCTTTTGAATTTATCTAACCATTGTAACCCTAATAGAGGATCAGTTAAATGATAATAAAAGAACATTAATGAAATAATTCTAGATGAATTAGGCTCCCATATCCATAAGTAACCAATAGAAGAAAAACAATTCATATTAACAATCTTCTCAATATGATCAGGAACAACATCCATATCAGTGATCTAATCTTTTATTGTGATTTTAGGATCAAGTTTAGAATCATCATATGTAAGAGAATATAAATGTGGATCACTAGTCCAATTAGTCTTCTATAATTTAAGCCAGGAGTATTTTTAAACATACCATTATACATTAATGGCGATTAGATAAAAAGTGGAATTGAGGGTATTCCAAATTGAGGAATCCATGTGGCTAATGACCCTAGATTTTACCTTACTGAGAAAAATAATTCTCAAGAAAGGAATAGCCTCATAATTATAATTAATAAGCTTCTAAACAAAGGAACCTTGTAAGGCTTGATTAAATAATCTGAATATTTGGCTTATAAGACTTCCTTTCTCAAAGGGTTTTCAACATGTGTTCCAATGAAAATTGACTAATATTCATCAAAAAAAGTTTCCAGTCCATATGAAGGTCAAAACGTCCACATTAATCAACTTTATAAGATATTATATATATTTATAAACCATAAAATAATATATAAATTTATAAATAATATAATCTTTAACTAAGAAAACATGACCTTTTATAGAGAGCGAATTGAATTCCAAAGATGATAATTTCTTTTTGATCTGAGAAAAAGGTCTAGAAAATTGAAAGTAATTTGGAAGACCCAAAAATATAGGATCAACTATATAATTGAACAAGAAACATCCCTTTATAATTACCAATTAACCTAAGATGTTAAAATTCATGGAAGGAGTGATATTTCTACCCAAATTTGAAAATGATTTAATCTAGCTAACATTCTTACCAGAAAACATATCATTTTGAAAGAATAATGTCTTCATATTATTGATTTTATATTATACCCATGAGTAAAAATAATTATATCAATAGCATAGAGGATAATATTTAGAGTATAAAAATAATGACCAGTACTGATGGCCTTCAACAATCCATTATCTGCCAAAATGGAGAGTAATATGCTATGATAATCATTAGAGATAGAAAATATAATATATGATAGGGGATCACATTATCTAAAACCTATATATAAAGAGAAATATCATTTCATAGATCCATTAAAAGTTACATAGATACGAGAAGTGGAAAAGATAATCCTGATATAGCCAATAATAGTATCCTCAAAACCAAACATGGTAATAATTTTGAAGATAAATTCTCATTCTATTATGTAAAAATCATTTTCAATGTCAATTTTGAAAGCAATTCTACCTCCTAAGATAGTTTTTTTTTGAATATTGACACACTCCTAAGTAGTAATGAGACAATCATAAATAGACCTCTATTTGATGAATAACAGATTGATTAGAGGAAACAATTTTACTAGATATGGGAGCCAATCAACTAGAATTTTTTTGATAACATTATATAAAGTGTTTATAAAAGAAACATGCATGAATAAGTGAATATCATTAACATTCTCCACATTAGAAATTAAATTAGTGAATAAAGCATTTAATCCCTGAGTTAGTTTCCCAACCTTGAAAAATAATGACCAATCATATATACATCATTAAAAAGGATCTCCCAATAGGTCTGAAGAAATAGTTACTAAAGCCATTAGTATTAGGTGAACTATCTATTTTGAGACTGAAAACATCCACCTTAATATATACTTCTAGAGGAATGGAGATAATTCACGAGTTATTCCCCTGGTTAATGAGCTCTGAAATAATACCATTAAAAGGAGCAACAATGGTAGATGGTCCATTAAATAGGTCTTTGAAATAAGAGACAATGTTCTCAAAGAACCGACCTAATTTCTAATATTTGATCCCCATTTTTTAGAAAATAAAGAGGCTGGGATATTTTCCTAAATCTTTTGAGGAAGTTAAAAAACATCGAATTCCTATCTACACTATTAAGACGATTATCCTTTAAGGTGGATTTGTTCCTTTAATCCTAGAAATTAAAATGATTATTGAGTTCAAGAGTCAAATAAGCATCCACCATTATGCCATTTGAAAAATTCTCCTGAGTATAATTCTCCTAAGTACACTAAAGAAAGGTTTCACGAGTGGAGATATCATTTTCAAGATGAGTAAAGATGTATTCGCTCCAAATATTGAGATTAACCATGAGTATAGTTAAATTGAGGATGCATGAAAATGCATCACTCTTTCAAACAACATATCCTAAAAAATTGTAAAGATGATCATCATATTCTGAATGTGTCAACCAAGCATTATTGATTTATAAGGGAGAGAGATGTATATAAATTTTTCAAGTAAGAAAATCCAAAATGGGATGATGATTAGAGTTGATCCTTGATATGGTCATTTGTGAGATGGATTCCCAAACAATGGAGGATGGATCCTTAAAAAATGTCTTATCAAGTTTACTATCAATCATACTATTGAGATGTCTTCGATACCAATGGGAATTTTCACCAATAATGTTAAAATAAATTATCTCACTTTGTTTAATAAAACCATTAAACTACATTGAGAAAATAAAACTATTCACATGGAACAAATTTCCTCAAAACTAAGAATCAAGTTAAAGCCACCAAGGATGATCTACTAACCATTAATGGTATTTTGATGAAATTAATATGAGACTAAAATCCTCTTCATTCATTATGTCTATTATGAGAGTTGGTAAAATAAAAATAATGCTTGATTCCCATATCAGAAATGTAAAAAGTGACATGTTGAGTGTTGGAGCCAATATAAAGAGGAAAAAAAGATATTGATGATCCAAGAACCAGTGGTTTTTAATCTCTAATAAACTGCTGTTTGTACCCATTGATGAAAAGACCTTATTTTCAAGACAATCAATTCTGTTTGAACAAAAATGTTTTGGGATTAGTTGACGAAATCAATATAGGTCTATGAAGCTCAATGTCAATACTAAGGGAAACTAATAGTGTCTTTATTAGACAAGCCCTAGAAATTCTATAATAAAATCCTTATTTGAATCTAAATTTGGGGTATACACCCCTCTTATTCCAATCTCCTTCATTATTTTTAATGATTTTTGGAGGTCACCCTGCAATCATATTGTGGAGCAATGGAGTATGAATTATACAACTAATATGCATATCATAATTATTCTTATTTTGATGCTTTTGGATAGCTGAAGAGTTATCTTTCCTAAGGATTTAGAAACCCTAATAAGAGAATCATTCCTCCCATGCCCAAATTTAATTATTCATATGTCTAAGCTCTGTAATTTTGATTGAGATTCAGTATTCAAGGAACCATAATATTTGGATTCAAAGAATTCCTCTATACATATAGAACCAATAAATGAATGATATGTAATAGATTCAGAGACATATAAATTAAGAATATTTTAATTTAGATTTATTTAAGAGACATTCTACCTGAAATAATTACTTGAATTGATCAGTGGAGAACCATTAGGCTCAGCCACTAGATTCATGTTGTCTAGGATGATCACATAATCAGAAATTTGTGACATAGAAAGGTGAGAGAGTGTGATATCCTTATGCCACAAAATAAAAAAATATGTTACATATGTAGAAATGTAATTAGAGATATAATTATCCTCCAAATACAATGGCATCCTATAAACAAAATCATTACTATGATGACAAATTTAAAAATCCATAATAGAATCATCATTTTTCACACCCAAAGATAGTTGGAGAAAAGGTAGAGAGGGTAGATTGGAAATGGTAGGAATATTATCCTCTTCCACCCTAATATCTACCAATTTATTATTCAATGTAACCTTTAAAAAATAATGAAAAATCCACAGCTCTCCATCCATTGGCTTATTAGCAGTTTTTTCACCAGAGAGACCTTTTTTTCTTTTAAGTTTGAGTGCCTTCCTTCAATTTATTATAATTTTAAGGCCCTATAAACCATTATTTTTTAGCACACCACATGTTTTAATAGAGTTCCCACAATGTTATAAAAGTCACAAAATTTAAGAATATTCTCAAACTCAATAATGACATCAATATTGTGATCATTGTAATTAAAAAAATAGATTTTGGACTTTCAAAAGATAATTTGAAATCCACTATAATTGTAGCATAAAGACCAATCTCACTTTACATCATTCTTTAATCCATTTTAATAGGGGTAGCAACCTATGAAAAAAGATCAATATTGATTTTTGGATTCCATTACACAACATTTTGACCAAGAAGCCTGATCCAAATTTCAGAATTACGCCGTTTCTCATTAAAGGGATCTACATTACATTACCACTATGAGATTATAAAAAGAGCTTCTTTGTGTTTTAAATTACCATTATTTCAAGCCATCATCATTTTATCCTAATTCTAAAAATCAATATCTAAAAAAACCTTTCCAATTGGAATCAGTTTTTATGCACTCATTCCCCAATGAATAGAGATTCTATTATTAGTATCATCACAGGACCATGGCTTATATCCTCTTAAAACAATCATTCTCGAAACAAGCATGAATCTGAATAAATTAAATCCTTTCCATGGGGTGTTCATATCTATTACCCCTTAGTAGCTATCATCTTCTCTATTTATGATAAAAAAGTATTGGTTGTTTTTGTGTTTAATAAATCCTAAAATCACTTATTTTAAAAAATGTTACCTAGTTTAAATATAATAAAGTTTAAATGTAAGGAAATAATTGAAAAAAACATTAAACTAGATAATTTGTTTTAATACATGATTGTGAATTTAATGATCAAAATACACCCCCAGAAATTTATTTTAAAAAATTTGATTATGATGACCTTAGAATAATTCTATCGATTTTTTAGAAAATGAAGAGTGTTTCCAAAATCTCACCCTTTCCTCACATATAAATGGATACCACTTCACCCTTAAAAGATAAACCAATATATAAAAAAACTACATACAGATATTAAATTTTACTCTCCTTAGAACCCATTACCACTATCATAATCAATTGTTCACTCACTAATTACCAAGGATATTCAATTTCATGGGATTTTCATAGGGAATAATCTAGTCTCCAATATATGTGTTGTTTCCTCTAACACATTTATCCATTATCATAGTATCAAAAATATGTTATCACCATAATTATAAGATTAATTTTTGATCATTTTCAAAAGTATATATTTTTATGTTATTGTTACAACCATTATTTATTCATTTTCATCCACTCCAAAATAAAAAAACATAAAAAAAATCATTAGTGCATTGAGTGGAATACTTCCTCAATAAAGAGAAATCATTTTTTTTCATTGAATAAATTATTTTTTATATATAATAGATATAATGTTCAATAAAAATAATATACCTCATATAATTAAGATACATAAATTTCAATTTAATACCCACCTTCATCCCCTTACACACTTTGAGAAACGATAATGCTAATCATACATATGTAAGGATTACATCCTCAAAGATGAAAATTTCATCATTTTTCATTTCCATTGTCATAAAATATTTAAA
The DNA here is from genome assembly GCA_963277665.1 of Viscum album. NCBI lineage: Eukaryota > Viridiplantae > Streptophyta > Magnoliopsida > Santalales > Viscaceae > Viscum > Viscum album. The sequence goes on from OY728145.1 coordinate 489,397,755, forward strand.
CTTATTCAAATGTGGTCGAAAATATAAAAAACAGAAATAATAATAATATCATTATTATTCTATTATAATGATATTATGTCAAAAGATACACCTCCTTAACCACACTCACCAATCATTTTAATTAATGTTCATGCATGGGACATTTTAATGACCTATATGAATATTGAATTAAAATATAATCAATAAAATATATATGAACAAAAAATATTATTATTGTAAAATATATTTAACAACATTATTATTATATTTTTCTCTAAATATTATTTAATGTATCTAAATTATAATTAATGATTATTTTTTGTTACAACTACTGAAATAAGATGTTATCAATTTAGTTTTCACATAATCTATTCAGAAAACATAACGAATGAAATAAGAAAATTTTAAATTGATAAAAGTTATATATTACATAACATTATATAATATATAAATAATTAACTTTGTAACAAATTATGGGATATGATATCAAAATTATTCAACTTTCGAAAAATAATTAATGTTATTAACACCCGATAGACAAAATACGCTATAAATAATTATCACAATCTTCATAAATATTGATAATAAGTATTAAAAAATATTAATATTAATGGTAAATATGTTATAATGGAACATTAATTTAGATTGTTGTGGTTTATAGGTGGTTATAGTTTCATAACGTAAGAAAGGAAACAAGATAAAGGTTTTTGTTTTTAGTTCAATTTCATTAAGTGGTGACTTCATGTTTTTCAAAAATTATTCTTTTTTGTGGAAATTTAAATACACAAATACATTAATTAATCATAAAAAACCATTGTTCATGAAAGGAATATTTTAATTTCACAATATCTCATACAAGCTCTTTCAATCCATTCACTTATCATGTTATAAAGGGTTTTTCATCTAAACCTCACTTCTATGAGAAATGTTTTAATGTTATATACAAATTTCATATTTCTATGGAGTATATACTACCAATGAATATAATTTTAAAAAACGATGATTTAATTCTTGATATTTACAAAACTATATGATTATAAATATTCCAAAGAAGTTTGATTCCCAAATTACTAAATTTCTAAAGGGTTTCATGACTCAAGTATTTTATTTGGGTATTAATCATTATATATTGACTATTATCATTAATATTTTTTTATTTATCCTAAAATGTTTTTATTTTTTATTTTAAAATAATATTATTGTGAAATTTAGTTTAACATAAAATCATCATTACTTTATGTTCTTATTATTTTGTAAAAATAATTTGTTAAAAATTATTTCCTTTATTTTATTCAATGTTTCTTTTTTATTATTGTCATTAATTTCTTTAATTTTCACAATTTCCTAGTAGGAAATCTTATTTTATTGATCTATAATAAATATTTTATTCCCCTTTATTAATTTTCATAAAAATGTTTTCTTTCTTTTCAATGATGCATACTGTTAAAAATCTCCATTGAAAATGTTCAAAATCTTTTTCCATCATTTAAAAATAATTAATTTTTCATCAAATCCACATTTTATTTTAATAGAAATAATGTATTTTTCATTGTTATATTATTAAATAGTATATTTTATTTTTTGAGATTTCTAGTTATTTTCAGTCTCATTATTCTAAGCATTATTTGTAACACCTAGCGATTTTAAAAGAATGATACTTTCTATACCATATAAGGTATGCAACATCCAACTTAAATGAATAATGAAATATTATTATGTGATCATTATAACCTGGTGTTAAATTGGAAAGAATTAATGGTAATAAAAAAATTATAAAAAAATTATTTTCATATACATTGTAAATGTATTAATCAATGCTTACTGAATAAGAACATGATTTATCTTAACATTATTTTATTTTTTAAAAATATGTTTTCTTTAAAAATGGGTTTATTTCCTTTTATGAGTTAATGTTATAATAAAAATCTATAACTTCTATAAATGTTACATTTTAAAAATAAGATATATTTTGAAATAATAATATTAATGTAATCATAGGGCGATCTTTTGGAATTTTTCTGAAAAGATTAATTTTCCATTGAATGTGGAACAATTACATTTTTAATAAAATTGTAATTTTAATTATATTAACAAAATTTATTTATGAATAAAATTTTATCTACAAGAAACATAATGAAAATTTTATAATATATAATCTATTTAATAATAATTTAATCATACTTATAACTTATTTTTTATACGTACATTTTTGGGGTTAAAAATGCATTTTCAAGAAAAAAAATTCAACATATTTTCATGGATGAATTTAAAAATAAAATCAACAATTTTTATGAGAGTAATCGTTAAAATAGATTCAAAATTTTGTAACGATGGGTGAAAATTTCGTAAATAGTTCACATTAATTTTGACTTATTATGAATAGTAACTATAATAATATGACAACCACAGTAAGGGTAAAATAGCTAATTAAATTGAATATAAAATTATAGTAAGTATAAAATAAACCAAATACTTGAAATTATCTGTTTTAATATGTCAATATTGTCCATAATCATCCAATATTCGCTTACATTCAATATTTTAGTAATTTTTATGTTATTATGTCCTTTAAATTATTTTATTTCATGAAAACTCAAACATGTGAGAATGCTGTTCTTAATATTTATTTTATTTTTAACAGGGAACCTAAAAAGGAAGAATTTAACTTAAAATAATATTTTTAAATCATTATTATTTATCACCATCATTGTAATTTATATATTATTGTAATTAAAATAGTATTTATCTAAAATTATTACATAACACAGATGTGTAAATTATTTAATTAATGAAACAATAAAATAGACAATATTAAAAATATTAAAATTCATGTGATTTGAGATAATATAGGATACACAAGAATTTTATAGATTTACATGACATGTTTTGGATATAATAAAAGTTTTTTTTAATTTCCATTTTATAATTCTATTAATGTCAATGTAAAGAATAGTACAAAATTTACAAAAAATGGCATTTTATGGGTTTAATATATTTTAAAAATAATAAATCATTAAAATATTAAAAAACCAAAGTGCATAATATATGGTCAAATTTTCATGCCATGTTCATTTATATGAATTTTCTATTTTTTTGACTATGTTTCGGTCCTATTATATTTTAATATTTTGAGAAATTTAAAAAGTTCCCCTAAACCCAATTAGAATAGGGAACCTCATCACTTCATTACACCAAATTGAGAAATATATATTGACAAACACTTAAAAATTACTCTTCTCAACATCCTTATTAAGAATTCTACATATTTTGGAACATTTAAATGTCCAACCATAGATACCTTAAGGTGATATCTAATGGATGACTATTGAAGAAGTTGTAATTATATTTACGAACTATTTCATGTTTATTAATTATTCGTGTTCCACTTCACGTGTTGCTTCCATCCTAAAATGAAAAAGTAGTAATATATTTTTGAATATGTTTTTATTATTATGAGAACACATTATTCTACTAATTATCCATCCTATGATAAATGAAATAATGACACATATGAAAGTACATCTTACCATCTCCATGTTGGGGTGTAATTTGATTCTATAACCACTTTGCATCGATGATTATAATGATTTAAATAATGGATATATATGATAATTATCACATTATATTTATTATAAAAAATTAATATATCATCAATTTTCAACAAATTCACCAGTAATGGAATGGAATTATAACAATTGTGCATGTATAACTTCTCCTCCACATGAGGATAAAGAATTCATTTTTAATGGTCAACCAAAAAAATGATTTTAAAATTTTTAAAAATGATTAAATATGATATTTAAATAATTTATAAGATTCTCATTATGAAATATCTATATATTATGAAGGATAACAAGTATATTTATGTAAAAAATCATGAGAAAATAAGGAAATTAACACCCGAAACAGTGAAAATAATTCAATGTTATTATGGAATGTGTTGTAGGATGTCAAAAAAGGAACATATAATTAATTTTTAATATTTAAATTATTCTAGATTATATTAATAATATTTTTAAACCATTAATCTAGCGGTTAATGTATAGAAAACTGAAGGGAAGCCTGATATAAGAGATTTGAATCTCACTTCTATTTTTTGGGATACATTCCTTATAAGAAACATGTTTATTTTGTGTGGTATATATTCATACAATGAATTTAATTTATGATTCCAACCATTAAAATTTGTGAATATAAATATCCATATAATTTTATTTCTTTCATGGGGATTGTGATTCAAAAGTTAAAAAAGTGATAAGGGTTTCCCATCTCTCTTTTACTTATGTGAGACATATGCCATATTCATTACTCAATTATTTTATGTGATGTATATATTTGATTTTTATATATTATATCATTAAAATATTATTATTCAAGGTATTTAATGTTTCATTTGAATTTAATTATTTCATGTGGCTTATGATTCAAATGTAACTAAGGTAGCCAGGAAATTCATACGAATTTCACTTCATTGTCTCATAATGTATTATTATTCACCCAATTTCATTTCTACAGGTTATATTATATACCTACGATTAATTTATGATAATTATTATTAGAAATTATTATTTCTCTTAAATAAAAATATTATATGTATTAGGGTGTTTATTATTTCCTAAAATGTATTCCATTTTTTACATATAGTGTTTACCTCAAATGTTATTTGAATAAATGTGGAAATACTATTAAATACATATCTTTCAGTCTATATAGATATTTGATGATATGTAATATTTATTCCTAAATTAAATTGATCAATTTGATATACGAGTAATCTGTTGGATATGTAGTGATCAGTTGGCCAAGAAATTTATATAACATCGATGCATCGATAAGTCTTATGAGACAAATTATTTGGCATAATTAAATAGTGATTTACCCATAATTAAAAAAATACATTTTGTAAGGTCATGAAAGCTCGTAGGTCAGGTGACAACCTCTCACATCCGTTAATGTCTTGACTCCTGAAAGCAATACCAAAGTGTTACAAGGGTGAATTACCTACCCCTTTCCGATATTATTTCCTAGTCAATAAGGGATAGTTTGTATTTATTTAGATGATTTGATATGTAAATAATACGTAAAATTTAGTAACATATGTTTGATTGTATAGATAACCGTGGGATTGAATATTAATATAGAGTTAAGTGATTTATGTTATTTTATAATTTTCTCACTATTTTTGAACCCCTATATAGTTATGGTAAACAAAATGTCAAGGAATTTTATTTTAGGAATAAAGGTTGAATTTTATTTTGTTATAATATATGTGGATTATGTATAATTATGGTGATTCATGTTATTTATAGAAATTGTTATCATATCGTAGAGAATATATGTTCAGGTCATGCACATTTTAGGAGATAAATATTTCATTTATCTAGGAAGACTATGTAATGAAGTCCTTCAGATTTTTGGGTTTGAATATTAGGTTATAAAAATTCAAAGTGATTTAAAAGATAAATATTTATTGAATGATATATGTTTAATTTTGGGAATTAATATTTAGTTTTGAGAGATTAAGTTTTTATTCCTCAAATGAAATTTTATTATTTTTGGGAATTAACTTACCATGTACTAACCAAATTGGTTTGGGTTAATTACTAGAATAATATGAATAAGTTGGTTTTCTACTATGGATTTTTATTTCACACTATATAATTCGAGTGAATTCGGTATGAAAAAAATTCTAAATCATCATTTGGAGAAAAAGATGTGTTTTGGTGGTAATGTAGTAATATATGAAACTCTAATTTTCAAGTGCTTATATTTCCTTATATTCTCACTCTAATAAGTAAAAAATAATTTCTTAACTTTAGTAAAAGGGTTTTGGAAAAAAATCAGTTTAATATTCTTATTGTTAAATAAATTTTCATTTTAACCAATCAAATATTTATAGTTTTGTGGAAGATAACACTATAATTACAATGATCTATATCAGTATACATTAATATACGGGGTTTATTTTCCACTTCTATGTCCATATTTTCACTTACCATTAATTTTCTAATATTAAAAATTATTGTTTTTTGGGTGACCATCACGTTTCCAAATCCCCACTTTAAGAGGATGTTTTATTAAAACTTTTTAGGATGCGTATTTTTTGAAAATGGAAAAATAAAATATAAGACCCTTTATTAACAATTAAATTTCATATTGTGATGACCCAATTTATTTTATAAAGGTATAATGTAACACTTTGTCTTTTTAAGAGAGCACAATACTTGGTAGCGTATGAGATATGCAACACCCATTGCAAAAAAATGAAATATTATCATGATAAATTTAAAAAATCTTATAAATTAGTGTTAATGAACAAAATAAACCACACTATAAAATTTATAATTTCCTACTCATTTTTAACATATTAATTAATGATCAATGAATATGCATTTTATTTTTAGTAAAGCCATTTTATTTTTCATAATTTTTTTAAAAAATATTTTTTTCTTTTAGTGAGGGGATATTATAATAAATATCTATAAATTATATAGATTTTAAATAATAATAAGAATAATATTTTAGAAATCCTCATATTAAAATCATTTTTAGTGAATTTCTAGGACTTTTATAAATATATTAATTTTCTAGTGAATAATGAAAAATAACACATATTATAAATATTTTATTTTAATTTTATTTAAAACTAATTTTTGGATTCCAATTTAATCTAAAAGTAACTTAATAACCCTAATTTTTAAAATTTTAAATTAATTAAAATTTAATATTCTATTTACCACATATTTTTGTAAAAAATATTTTTCAACTTATAACCAATTTTGAAGAAAAATATTTTTTGCTGCATTTAGAGATATTAATATTATATAAAAATCATTAATTACTCCAGAAATACCTGTATTTGTTTGGATATTCTCCGAATTTGTTTTGAAATCTATCACTAAGATGAATTTTGATTTTGAGGGCTAGTGTGCTCGAAACAAATGTTTGAACTATATTAAAAATATTAAACAACACAGTTATTTAGTTTTTTAGAAAAATTTGAATAAAATTAAATTTTTTTCCATATATGATATTCTTGGGAACTGGTGAGTTCAAAAGACTAGATTTACCCTAGTAATGAAAAATCTTTTATCAACGTGGGATATATTTGGAAATGTTTCTGTTTGTGTAATATAAATAATATAATAAAATAAAATAATTTTATTATTCTATTAACAAAATGACCAAAAAATGTATATGTATATAGATATGGTGTGATTATAGGGTCAGACCCAAAACCCTGGAACCATTGGAGAACCATTAGAAAGATCATTGGATGATCCCTATTAGGTTAACCTCTTCCAATGGCCCGAAGGCCAACATTTTTTATTGATTTATGATAATCCAGCTTTCAAGGGGTACGGTGGAACCCTTACGAGGACAATAGGAGTAAGTATTACATGGCTTTTATGCCTTAGAGGAATTCATTGTCTGTAGGCTTCAAACATTACATAAATCCCAAAATAACAACTTGAAACTGCTCCTCCCCAGCATCTTCATCGAGAAATCAGCTCTCCACCTTTATATGGCTATTCGACTAGGCTTTCTCATGCATGCACTAGCTTGTCCCGATGACAGGTACCATACCCTCTCAGTCATGCATTCCTTTTAGATTCTTCTATGGTGAAAGCTCATTGTTCTTCCTCCTTCTGTTGTTTGTTCCCTTGTAGGTTGTATGGTTTGTTTCTGCACTTACGGTGGCCCGAAGGCCTTGAGGTGTCCCGAAGGCCTTACTGACCCAATGGCCAGGGTGGCCCTAAGACCTTAAAGAACTCGGGGACTAAATCGGTGGCCCGAAGGCCCAAATGGGGGAATATTACTGGCTATTAAAGTGCCAAACAATGCCTATTACAGTTCCCGCTATAGTACCTGCTACAGTTCTGCACAGTTCCTGCTACAGTTCGAGACCGTTCCTGCTATAGTACTGCTATAGTACTGCTACAATACTGCTATAGTACTGCTACAGAACTGCTACAGTACCCTAAAATTTGTCTCCGCCTGGATTTGATACCAGGTATCTTGGATTCACTTAAGGAGTTCTAACCAACTAGGCTGAGGCTCATGTTCCCTCAAAGTTTATCATTAACTGAATCGATGATTGATGATCGACGAGTAATGAGATTCAGAAATCTCACCAACAACAATGATGGGGGCCCATACACTAATGATGATCGATCCATCAAGATGTAAGATTTTGTTTGATTTATATTATTTCACTATTTTAATTTTATATGATTAACATAGACTAAGAAAATTATAGACTGATTATCGAATCTTGCATAATACAGAGTGGGATTATTGCGGTGTTTTATTACAAAAATATTTTGGGATTAAATACTATCTATTCATTCACCATTTGTATAGTATTGATTTTTTGTTGAAACAAACATTGACTAAGGTCTATTCATAATGATTTTTCATTATGCTTTTGTCCCATATTTTCTCTCTTCATCACTGGGGTTTCTCTTTCCTGATGGATTGACCCAAATTCCAAGGAATAAATCATTGCACACATGTTTCTATGAGAAACAATCCAATATCTCGATCTGGACTCAATATTGAATGAGGATCATGTGATGTCACTAGTGTTGCGCAGATTGGATGGGATTAGAGACCCCTTATTTAAGAGGGGCCTGTGAATAGAGATCAAAACTCACAATGAGAGTTTTCTAAATGATCTCAAAGGCTGGATATCTACAAACAGCCTCAGTGAGGCTCGTCTGAAGTATATCCTCATTTCCTACCAATAATGAGGCTGGATTACAAGGAAGTGGATGAGCGAGCATACACAGGAGGATGGACAAGAATATTTGAAAAATTCTATAAATCATAGTGTGTAATCAAGGATTATAGTTCATGTGGCCCCCCTGAATGATGCACAGGGTTTTGATGAAATAGAAATATCACAAGTAGTTTCCCCATGTCATATGGCATGTCACCATGTCACACAACATGTGAACCCTCCTAGATGGATCATTGTGTACCTCGAAGGGTACACTAACACATGATGGAGTACACGAGAATTGGCATGCCCTGTACTGCTATAAAAAAAATTTGTGGTTTGACACACATGTGATAAGTCGTGTATTAGTACATGTGATGAAGTACATGGTTAGAAACCCATCATTTAATTCAAACATATATATGGGAAGGACTCGTGGTTAAAGGGACATTGAGTATATCCCTACTACGTGTCTTGTACTCCTAAAATGATGAATTAGAGGTCTTTTCCTCTATAACATGGACACTTTTTGATATTATACATTTCACATATTCATTCCTTGGGGATAATATAGAATTTCCTCCTACACATAAGAGAATAATAACATCAGATATAATTCTTTGATAAATTTGTTGGAATCCTTCCATGAGGCACAAAGTGAGATCTTATATCATGTTCATACCCTAGGTGGAGTTCTTGGTATTTTCAAGAATAAAATTATGTTGGAATCGATCCTCTATAGAGTGAGTTATTCCAAATTGAGTTTTTTTATATACCATTGCCTTATGTGTTATCCTAATTTGTGTATTGTATATCTTTTGGAATCCTGGATGGAATTATGGTCTTTACTTTGACTATAGGCTATGTTCCATTCTTGATTATATTTGGATATTCTTGTTATATTTGTTATTTATATATACATGTTTAGGGATAACTTTCATTCATTTACAATATTATATGTGGTTTTAGGGTGTCCTAGAAGGAATTTCATACTTACTCATTCATGATATTTTCTTACATGTGTCATTTAATGTGTATACTATCAACAAATTGGGTATATTACTTGGAGGAGAAAGTACACATGTGGAATAGGGAGAACTAACAGACCTAGGTGTGTTCCTGTGGTATATTGACATTATTCCCCATTTTACTTTCAGGTTAGATGTGTTTTCAGAATCATTGTGGTGGGTTTGATTTTGTCTTTGTTTCACTACTTTAATTTCTATTGTACTATAGTTTTGAGTTTTTGATGTATTCATGTATGGTTGTTCGGTTGTTTTTACATTTTATAAGTGTATGGGCTTGGATATGTTTTCTGGTGTACAAGTTTTTATGCAATGGCCTTTTAAGATAGTTATATTCCTAAACGATTCTAGTTGATAGCCCCTAGAAAATTGGAGGTGGGCCTGGGGTGTCACCAAACATTCCCTATTGGGATGGGTGGTGATAGAGTGGTATCAAAGGATTCTATTCAACCATAGGACTGAGTTATGTGAGATTTATATGGGGTGACACTTTTATGGGTTTCAAATCTATATTTATGGCCAGGGAATCCAGTTTTGGAGTAGGGGATGACATATTCATAGCCTAGTACATTGATCAAATATTTTTTGAATTTGCACAATAGAACAAACGTTTCATGGGAAACAATGGTACAAAAATCATATTTGAATTGGTTTTGGTTTCAATATACTTCTTGAATTAGTTCTCTAGAAATACTCATTGACTGTGGTACATATTATATATTTTAGGATTCGTCTGTGATGTACAAAATCATGGATTTAGCATCAGGACCACGAGGATGACACCCTCAGTAATAAGGCATAAATTTAGGAATGAGATCCATATTTATTACCTCAATGTGGTGTTCCATATATATGATATCCTATATATTAGCATATGGTACCCATAATACTATTAGCTGAGGTGCATAGGCTGAGTAAACATCACATGTTTTAGTGGAAGAGAGCCCTCAGGTTCTGAGGTGATATTGACCCACAAGTGGATGAGTACAGCTTTGAGGTGATGACATTAGGTTTTCATCTAGTCAGTACACTTGTATATCTCAGGGTTATTCTATTGGAGAGAATTTTCTATGGATCAACAGGACGATGGTGAGGGTTTGTGACCCAATCATCTGAGGAGAAGACTACACCATTGTCATAGTTTTATCCCCATTCGAAGAGGATTTATCTCTAGATACACTTAGGTATGTACATATCCAAGAGATTATACATTTATAAAAGGGAATCATGACAGTAATTGAAAATTAATTGAGGTTCAAAACCTCTACAGTTACTCGATGGATATGATTCAAGATCAATTCTTTTAGACTTAGTCTTTTATGTGAGGACTTGGTAGAGACAACTGGGTGAAAGTTATCCATTTATTCATTCCTACCTATTAGGGGTTCTATAGTGAGATTTGGTGGTTGATAGTAACTAGGATTAGTAAAGGCAACCAATTGTTGTTGGTAATGATAATATTGGAAAAGATACCCTAGAAGTATAGAGCAGATGTAATCCATAGGGACCAATACATGTGATAAATTTTAATAGGATGTCCTAGGATATAGGTTTTGTAGTTCGGGGCTCATATGATTGGTCCAATCATCCTTGGGAGTAGTAGTTATACGCACGAGATAGCATGGGAAAACATGGACAAGGTTTTACAACACACTCTAAGGATAATGTGGAGACCATATATGGGCCTCCATTGTATAGGTAGTTAAAGGATAAGATATATACAAATGTACATGGATGTGGAAGATGATATAGGAGAGTATATGGATATAGAAGACAATTTGACATGTTACCACAACCACCATCAAGTGGTCCACAATATGCTCAGGGGGCTTGGGGTCATGGCATGGGCTAACAGATGGCGGTCAACGATTACGACCTCGATGATCCAAGAATGATATGAGGTATGATCCAAGTCATTTATTCGTTAGTTTTAATGCTATGTGAAACAGGTGGTTGAACTTCCACTATTTCCACAAATATAGTCTGACCCATAGAGATTCCAGTAGATCTCTTAGATTTACCCTTCCACTTGGAGACCCCAACTGGAGATGAACTAGTGATGACACACTTGTTCCAATAGTGTGACATGACTCTTGGAGTTAACAGTTTATATTAGGATATCATGGTAAAAACAATGAGTCCAAATTATATCATATTAGGTATGGAATGGTTTTCTACATTTCATGTTGATATTGAGTATTTTAATGGGAAGATGTGGTGTTTCTGTAGTGACAGGACTATTATCTCCTTTTTGGTTGAAAAGGAAGCTACAGAAGTATTGGATGGACTCATGAATTGGATAGTTAAGATGATTACTCATCATTTTTCTCGCCTACCCTTGGTGTAATTTATGTTATGGGATTCCAATTTCATATAGTGGGGAGAGGATTATAATTATGTCATCCCAGAAAATATTTTAGTTATACCTCTCCATATAGAGATATACCTTGGAATTGATCTACACATAGATAAGACACTGATACTTATGCCATCATATCACATGGCTACCACAAAGATTCACGAGATGATGGTGTAGTTGGTGTAATTTCAGATGAAGGGATTCATAAGACCCATTATTCTACCTTGGGAAGCCCATGTTTTGATCACTAAAAGGGGGATGACTAACTTAGGTTATGTTTGGTATAATCGTTCTTGAATATGGATACCATGAATAATAAGTACCACTACCAATGTTCAATGACCACTTTGATCTGTTTAGTGGGGCATGACTATTTCTTGATGTTTGACATCATGTCAGGCTATAACCAAATGTGAGTATATGACTTGGATATACCAAACACGACATTAAAATTTTTCTATGGTCACTATGAGTGCATGATGATTACCTTTGACATGAAGATCCCCCAAAAAGTGATTATTGGACTAATGAGTGAGATATTTCAATAATTATTAGACCATATCATGGTTGTGTTTGTCGAAGATATCCTATTATACTCAATGTCTCATGGAGAGTATTTAATAAAATTGAGGATATTTATGGATGTACTCCAAGATTAACATGTTTATGAGAAGCTCTCAATGTTATAGATGTTGATTTAGGATGTAAATGTTTTGTGAAATGTTATCCTAGCAGACGTTGTGGAAGTGGACATGGCGAAGGTCGAGGAAATGTTAGCTTAAGAGTCACCCTAGATCGTGATATAGGTGCATAGATCCTTAGGGTTTTCAATCTATTATCTGAGATTAATATATTAATATCTAGGTTATAAACACCCAGGAATGTTTTCACTCTATATGGGATACATTTAATGTAGTAAGAGAGATGAAATAATGATATTCTAGAGTTAAGGATGGGATTAATGAGCCATCCCGTCCGTAGAATTCTAGAGGAGGGTGTTGTGCACATAGAAAACTGTGATACATCAGGAAGAAGTCTTGGTTGTGTTCTGATGAAGAGGAAGGAAATAATTTCTTATGGTTAACATTAGGTGATTCCACATGAGCTGTTCTAATCAAATAATGGTCTTGAGTTAGCTGTAGTAGAATTCACATTAATGTTGTGGTGACACTCCAAGATAGGAGAGCAGTTTGAGATCTTCTAAGACCAGAAGAGTCTAATAAATTTATTCTCTAAAAGGATATTAACTGAATATAGAAGAGTTGGATAGAGTTCCTCCAAGATTATTATTTTGAATTCTTTGTACTCGTAGAAAAGGGTACATAGTATAAGATTCTCTCAGGAGTAGATCTTGTTTAAATATACTGAATGAGGCATCAAAGTAGTTTCCCTCATTAATGTCATTAATTGTGGATGAAGATGGTGAATCTTACCTCCAGTCGATGGTTGTTACCAATAAAATTATACAACATGATATGTATGCATATCTTGTGGATACCGATTGTGAGAACCTATGTACTCATATATCAATTGGGCATTCTCTTGATGGATTTTCTAAAGGTAGGGAACATACTATTCTATTCAAAGGAAAAAATAAGGTACCAAGGGCATTGAAAGAGGTGGTATTAAGATATTTTCATACACATAACTTGGTGGTATGTATAGGTGTGTTAATGATGTAACTGGACCTACAATAACAATTTTGGTAGTTAGGGATGAAGAATGGAGTTTCAAAGTTTGTCTCCTCATGCCGTACTTTTCATCAAGTGCAGGCTAAGCACCATGTTCATGCTGGTCTACCCAGACCATTGAGGTTAAAGAGTATTATTGTGATGGGATATTTAGGTAATTGATTAAAGGATTTCCATATACTTCTATGGGAAGTGATTCCTTTTGGTTGATCATAGATCAACTCACTATGTCTACCAACTTATTAGATATTTGAGAGTTGATTTCAGAAGAGATATTTGGATGGTTATAAGTGAAAGGGATAGTCTAACTCCATGGAGTTCCCTCGAAAGTCCTTTATGACAATAATTATTTCTTCACATCTCCGCTATGGAATAGATTACAAGAGAATTTTGGGACTCACTTGTGTTCGATCACAACATTTCACCTTAATATTGACTGATATACTGAGTGGACCATTCAGGTTTTGGATGAAATGTTGTTGGTTTTGATGTTAGAATTTGGAAATAATGGGGATGATCATATACCCTTTGTAGAAATTTTATATAACAATAGTTTCCATTCAACCATCTGGGTTGAACTATTTAAGTCTTTCTATGGGTGAACATTCAAGTAACCACGTTACTATACTAAAATAGAAGTGTCAGGATTTATGGAAATAGAGATATTGAAAGATACTATTGAGAAGGTGAATATAATCTAGGAATAGAATAGTACTACCCAAAAACATCATATTTCTTGTGCAGACAGGTGATGGGGGCCTTTAGATTTTGAGGATTGAGACCATGTGTTCCTATGAGTTTCACCTCAAAATTGATTATTGAAATTTGTCAGGGGTGGTATAAAATCTATAAGATTCATTTTCCCTTTTCAGATATTACATATTGCCTTAATGGTTTTATACTACATATATCTATTACCATAGTTATATTCTGTACATGATTTATTTCACGTGTCATAACAGAGGATGTACATGCATGATCCATTGCATGTTATCAGAGGGGGTGAGCAAGACATTGAGGATTGAGATACCATTGATGAGTACCTAATGTAGATCACTATTTTGTTGGATAATATCATTCATGATTGATTGGTACCTATAGTACATGTCTAGTTATAGCATGGGAATCATCAAGAGAGTAGCTGGGAGTGGGAGGCTAAAATTTGTTCACATTACACACATATCATTTTATAGCATTGTTTTTTTAGGTGACGCAAATCCCTAATGTAGGGATAATGTAATGGATTAGATATTTTATTTAAGATTTATTGATATTTTATGGGTTATTTGTGGGACTACACCTTAATAATGTATTTGATTCTGAGGTTTAATGTTCCCATAATAATTTTTTTAATTATATTAAAAATATTAAATAGATTGCACAAACAGTTTTCCAAAAAAATGTAATAACGTCAAAATGGGAAAACAATTAAAAATTAGGGGTCACCATTGAGTTTATAATTTAGGTTTTACAATTTTCATGACATAATTTTTCTTTATAGGGAGATTGTGGAAAATTAATGGTTGGAATAAAATAAACAAAAAAATAAAAAAACTTGTTTTTTAATCTATTAACGATACAACCTAAAATACACTATAATAATAAGGATATTATAGAATTACTTGGTTATCCAAATAAACATGGATCCATTTGAGAACCCCTTGAGAGAGTGTTGGAGGATCTCACTCAAAATAACATCATCCAAATCAATCATTGGTGATTGGTGTGCACTGAGATTCATAGATATTGCTACAGAAAACAGTGTAGGCTCGTTCTTCTTCAGTAGTCAATCCATCATAAGGTAGGAAATTGATTCATCTATATTATTTCCCTGTGTTTAATTTTATACAGTGAATAATGATCAATTAACCTTAATTATGAACATTAGATCTTTCATATTGTTGTATGGTATTATTTTTGGGGTTTATTAGGTGAATTTATTTTTCATTAATTTATATCTCTTTATTTTCCATTCAAATAGAAATGAATCTAGGTTGAAATGAAAATCGACCAAGGTTTGTTCCACAAGAATGTTACTTATCCATTTCACCGATATTTTCTATGTTCATTAACAACCTTTCATTTTCATAGTGGTATGACCCAAATACAAAGGAATCAATCATTGAGCATCCGTTTCATGGTACTAAAATACTATATCACATATCAGGACACAGTATGGTATAGGGATCATGAGATTATAGAAGAGATTTGTGGATTCGACCAGATTTGAGACCCTCAATTTGAGTGGGGTGTGTGAATAGTGAAGGGATCCCAAGATAGTTATTCACCTTATGGTTTCAATGTCCATATTATGGAAAACGACCACAGGGAGGCTCGGCCTAAGTAGACCCACGTTTCTCAGAATGATTGAAGCCAAAATATGAGGATGCAGTGGCACATTCATGAATGGGAGGTTGAAGAATTATTACATAAAAATATCATGGCACATAGTTCGTTATCTAGGATTATATGGAATGTGGGGCCCTTCTAGTGGTGACTTGGGTTTCAAGAGAATTATTAGTATCACACGGAGTGGGAACGGGTCACATGATATGTGAACCCTCCTAGATGGCTTGGTGTACACCTTAGAGAGTACAAAGACATGGGCTATATAAAATGATCATAGAAAAAACCAATATTCCTAAATATACATGTCATATATTGACATACACATGATATTATATATACTAATAAATGGACAAAAGTACATGGGCATCATCATGTTGTGTACTTCTAACATGGACAAGGGGAGGACCCATGGTCAAAATGACACGATATATACCCCTTCTACTTGAAGTGTAATACATAAATGTTTTCTAAGAGACCCAGTGTCCTATATATTTGAAAAGTTTCTATAAAATATGTTCCCCATATACATTTCATGAAGTTTTGTATGAAATAGGCTCCTATACATTGGACATCGATCCTTTTGGCAACGATTCTAGAATAGATTTATTCGAATTTTTTGTGAGGCTTGGAGTGAGATCTCTCATTATCTTCTTTCCATAGGTTGATTTATTATTATCATCATGACCAACACTATGTCAGAACTAATCCTCTAAATAGTGGGATATTCCAGAACAAGTTTTTTTATGCCACATTTCATTGGGTGTGATCCTCATGTATTGTATCTATTATGACTTATAGATTATACTTGTAATGTACTAACCAAAAAAAACTACACATTTGATATATTTTATCAGTGTTTTCTTACTCATGAAGTGTGTTCCCTTTGATGGGTTCTTTATAGATATTTTAAGGAGGAATACTAGTCTTGATTATGGTTTTGACATTACATTTGGTTGGTGAAATGTTTTTCATTATATCAATATATTATTGTTCTATGGGATTTAGACCTATACCTATGTGAGCTTACTATTATTTCATTGTTGTATGTTTTTTGGTTTCCTGATATCCTATTGGGTAATATTTTAATCACCAATTCATAATCATTACCCACACATGTCTTGTCTTGTGTAAATGGTCATCCTTTTTTGATGGAGTACATGAGGGACTAGGACCAAATGATGCGTAGTATGACCAAATAGATCGATTTGTGTTCATTTATTATCATCATAGATTTCAAAATCTAATTTTAGGCTGGAAATGTTTTCAAACTCTTTGTGGGGGGCTTGTATTTGTCACTATTTAATTTCCTTAACTTTTTGTTGTTCTCAGGTTGATGGATTTTGATGTATGCATGCTTGTTTGTTATTTTTTTTCTAATTTTTTGCATTGTAAGGTCATGAATATGTGTGTTACTATAACAAAATATAAGACATGGCCTCCCATGTTAGTTATATTATTCATTTTTGCTAGTATCCATCTGCTGGCCGATTAGAGGCAGGCATGGGGAGTCATGGAACGAGCCACATTGGCACATGTCATGAAAAATACTTCCACTTCATGGAGAGAGATATTGAAAAAGGGATTAATTTTTTTAAAGAAATAGGTTAAAATTTTGAAAATATTTCCCTTTCCTTTTTTCATTGTGATTTTTGACTATAGAAATTTAATAACCAAATAGAAGTATAAAATAACCCTAACAAATTGCATGTTTGGATTAAATAATTAAATGTCTTCTATACAAATGAAATATTTTTTTAAATGGCTTGTTATATCCTTTTGGATGAGATAATTTCCATTATAGTATTTTATTTAATGAAAATTTAAACATGTCACACCTGAGTTATTAATTACTATAATATTTTTAACATGTGGATAACCATATAATATGTTCCAAAATAAATATTAATTTAAATTCTAAATTATTTATCTTTATTAGGGAAATTTATTATTATTTTTTAGTGATGAAATATTTGACATAAATTCTTTCACAACACTAATACAGTAATCATTTAATTAATTAAATAATAAAACTTATGAGCTTAAAAATATTAAAAGTAACATAATATGAGATATTTCTAGGTTTAAACGATTTATATTGATTCAAAATTAATATTTAGGATATGATAAATTATTTATTATAAATTTTACATTATTTATTTATGTTAATAATGTTAATGTTATGAATAGTATCAAAATTGACAGTAATGATATTTTATAGTATTAATACTTTATTATGTTATTTAAAAATCATTAAAATTAAAAAAAATGGAGTAATTATGGAGTACAAAATTTTAGAACCTTTCAATATATAGGACATTTAATAGAATTTGGATATATAATAGTGTTATAATATTTTAATATTTTGAGATATTCCAAATTTTCTTATCACCTCAATTAAGACGGGCATCCCTTAATTCCCTTGTATACACCACATTGAGAAAATTGTCTAAAAAACCCCTTAATATTACTATTTTTAGCATCCTTATTCAGGTTCTTGATGATATAGATCTTATAAATATGTAAACCTAGTTACCATAAGAATATATCAAAAGGATGATCGTTAAAGAAGAGGTAATCGTCTTTAACAAATATTCCAACATTATTTATTCTTATATTTTCTCTTCATGTGTTATAACATTCACTAATTTTTTTCTATATATATATATATTGATATTTTATTATTATTATTATACTAGAATACTCCACATTTTATCCACCCTATAAAAAATTACAGCATCGTGCATCTGTACACACGACATACCAACTCCACGTAACAGGGTAATTTGTTTTCATCACCAATTTACCTGGATAGTTATAATGATTGATATAATGGATATATATGATATTTATTACATAAAATTGATACTATAAAATTATTATATCATCTAATTCTATACCCATTCACCATTAAGGTAATGATACTGCCGCTCAAACATAGATATAGTCTATTCTCTCTGTGACACAATGCGATTAATTTTCCATGGTCATAATTTAGGAATAATTATAAAAATATATTCAATAACTAATTATGATATTTATATAATAAATATGGATCTGTATATGAGGGATCTATATTCTATTGAAATGAACCAGGAGATTGAAGTTGAATCATGCATGAGAAAACATGCAATTAACATCTGAAGCAATGAAAATAGTGAAATATTATTATTGAAAGGTTGGTAAGATTTTAAAAAATGATCATATAATATATCATAAATATGAATATTGTTATATAATAAACTCAAAAATTATTTATATGATTATATTGGAGTTTAATGTATTCTGAACTAAAGGGAAGTGTGATGTAAGGGATTTTCATCTAACTTTTATTTCATTGAGGCACATTTATTATACACTGCTTGTTTCCATAATTTTCTGTATTTAATAAAAATAAATTTATCTTATGATTATTCCATTGATAATTATTGGATATAAATTCTCTTATTATTTTCATTATTTCATGCATCTTATGATTCAAAATTTATAAATGTCGTAACGGTTTCTCGTTTGCCTTTAACATTTGTGAGATATATGACATATTTACCATTTATTTATTTTGTGTGATGTATATAAAACCTATATGATATATTATATAATGATTTTTTGTATTAATGGTATCTAATGTTTCATTTGAATTTATTTACTTTAGTGGGCATACAATTACAAATTTACATAAGTTGTCTGGAAATTCATCTCAATTTCTCGTCATTGTTGCATATTTTAATATTATGCATCTATTCAATGGTGTCTATATTTCTAATATTATTTCTATATGATTATAATTAATTTAAAATTATTGTTATTTTAAATACAAATATTCCTTTTTTCATGGATATTATTATTCCATAAATCATATTGCATTATTATAGATAGTGGTGAATTTGAGATTTATTTGAATATTTGAGAAAATAATTTTATATACATATCATTTAATCTATCGTAATATTTATTTGTAAGGAATATTGATCAGTGAATGAAATTTACCATTTTTATATATTAGGAATGAATTGGACATGCATTGATGGGTGGTGCCAAAATGTATATATTTCAAATATGCTTTTACATGTTCATGAGAAAAATATATAGTCCAAAATAAATGAATTTTTACTCAAAATGATTCAACTATCTTGAAATTGGTCTTGGAAGTATATATAGTATGATGAATTGGATTATATTATACAATATTAATTATTTTACTGATTAAAAATTTGGTTATTATTATCCATGTTATTTTCACTATGATAATATATGTAGATTTATATTATGTACAATTCATTGGTTAAATGTAAAATGCTTCTAATTATTTACATTTCCAAAATTCTTATGACTTATCGTCTCTTTGTAGGAATGTTATTAATTAAATGGAATGTTTGTTAAATTATTTTCTATTAAATTTTTATTATTTAGCATTCAATAAAGATATCCATATATTTATGTTACCACTACCAAGTATTTTAGATCAACAATATTTGGTTTCCTTTCCCTAGAATTTGATTGAGAATCGTTTTAATGACTTCAAGGATGGGGATTATTTTCCATTAAAGTGTTTTATGATTGATTCCCAATTTAATAAGAGTATTGTGCATATATATTGTTTCCCAAAACTATTAAACTAATAAATATTTAATGACTTTATTACTTGTATTTATACAAATATAATAATTAAGACACTAACTCTTCGATATTGGGGCGAGTGTTGCTATAGTATATCCCTCGATAGATCCAATATTAATGATTATATTCAAAATAAATAGTTTTTAAAATATTCTAATTTTTCCTTCAAAATAATATTATTTTATTTTTTAGGATTGTTTATTTATGACCCTATATATTATTTTTTCTTTAAGTCTTATAATCCCCTTTATATTTCTATATAAATATTAATTAATTTTATATAAAAAAAAATAAATGAAAAATTATGTATTTCCAATTTAATTTTCCAATATGGATAATTTTTCCTCATGAGATGTTTTGATCCCCCATTATATTATATAATGATATGATCTAGTTTTTAAAAATAATAGTTATGATGTTCAATTATTTATGAAGATTAGTTTATATGATGTTGTTGAATGTTTTAAAACACCCATTCTTTTTCAAAGGATTCTTTAGAGATGATTAATATTATATTTTGAAGTGGTACAAAAATGTAAGGATTATGATAAGGGTGAAACCTATATCTCCTAAAAAATATTTGGGAAAATGACTTTATCCCATGATATCGAAATGTTATGTGAAAAGTTTTAAAATTCGTCCTATTTAAAATGGATGACTATGATGGTGTTAAGGAATACACAATATTTTACATGGGAATATGCTATAATATTCTATATTGATAAAAAGTTTTTCTGATAGAATTATGATCTACATCCAGTTTTACATGTAAATAAGTTATTTTATCTCTAGGCTCACTAATGGTTGAGTGTGAAGGAATTATGTTATACTAATAATTTTATGTGTGAATAACTTGGTGTGTATATTGGTTTAGAAGGATATAAAATCATATTATTATGATTATTCAACATTTTATTTTTTTTCAATTATACCATGTTTTCATGATCATGAACTACTTTTACATTTTAACTATCTGTTATACCATAATTGAATTTTTATTATTATTGATATTTTTTAATCCTGATAATTTCTATTATGGTTACTTAATATAGTTATTATGTACTTATTTTTCTACATAATGTTTCTTTATTATTATCTAAGGATTTTAAGTAATTATTATATTATTTATAACATTCTTATATCCTCCTTCTAGCTTATGATATAATCTTTTATGATATCTCTTCTATCTTACATATCATTTTCACCCACCCCTTTCACATACTTCGAATATATTTGATCTGAATCTGATTTTTTCAAGTGAGTTGACTCGAAAAAGTCAATGTGAGAATGATTTTGGATTACTATCAATATGTTTTTAAGATATAATTTTATATTTTAGTAATCTCCAAACAACAATCCTTATGATTCTTCAGTTTTTCAATAGTTTATGAGATGTATTATTTTAAATTTTGAGATTAATTTAATATTTATGATATATTTATCTTGGGCTACATCAGTTCATCGACATGTTTTTTTGATGTTATTAAGGTGATTTCATCCTTATACTTTTAGAGAAAGAATCTGTCCTTTTTGGTGGTATTACTTTGAAATTCGAGTTACCACCTTGTGATGTATATTCATAGCAGGTGACTTAGTTCTTCTACTTGTGTAGTAAGTACCTATCATGGATGATAAAGTAATAAAAGAATTTATTTTCAATTATTATAATTACAAGGATCAAAGAGATCATGTGAGGGTATTATTGTAAGTCAAAAAACAATAGGATACTATAATACCTATTAGTGAAGCATAATAAGTAACAAATTTTTGTAATTATCTTTCTATAGGAAATATAGTTATTATTCAATGATGGACATTATGATTGACATTTTTATTTCAAAATGGGAATGGGGTATCCCATAATATCATTTCATGAGGGGCTAGAAAGGACTTCAAAATCCACACATTATGCCATTATTCTAATCATGGATGTTCTTCATGAAATTATATTCATGGGAATATAGACATACCATATGTCCCACAAACATAATGAGGTACAAGACCAAATTTCAATGGTAGTAATTCATTGATATTTCTCACCATTGATGAATAGGGACATGAATTTTACAAGTGAATGGAAGAAAAGGATCATTACACCCAATTTAGGGGAATTATTTTTCACTCCATGAATCTCTTATAGATTTATTTCATGTTCAGGAATTATTCCAAGATCCCGATGTTGGACTAGTTACCCTGTCATTTATGATAGTTTATTGACTTATAGAAATGTGTATATTAATACATATTTTATGTATCCATTCAACATTAAAATCTATCTAAATCAAATATTTTCTATCAGTAACACCTTTAAAAATGTATCAATGGTTCTAAATCTCATTTAACATCATTACATGGTGATTTTTGTTTAGTGATTTATATTTTTAAAATCCATATAACATAGTGCTGAAGATATTATTTTCATATAAGATGGGGTTGTGTTTTTATGGTATAGAGACTGGGCCTATTTGGTGGATTCAAATGTATTTTTAAAAAGTGATTCATAACACATATATTACAATGCCACATAATGGAAAATTTAATACCTTTTAAGGATATGTGATGAGGACCAATCCATGATGTTTAACATAATTCAGTACAGATGAAAAGGGGTATAATTCTATCTAATAGTTGGTTTTGGTATTATATGGGAGATTCCCATGTATGGTTGATCTCATAAAGAATATGAATGAATGAGGATTGGTTGGTCTGATAATGGATACAACCTTCTTGAAATATCTCCTTCTAGGAATATGGAATGAAGGAGGAAATTTGAGAGGACCTAAAAGAAATATATACCTCTATACGGGGGAATTATTTTATTAAGAATATTGAAAAATGAGGATTTAATGTAAGCCCAAAATAAATGATACATATATAATTTCAAGATAAAATTTGAGTAATGGATTGAAAGAAATAATATTATAAGTAATATGGGTGGATAAGGATGATCCATAGGGAATATAGCCCCTTTGGATGAGACATCACAACTCATGGGAATGTAGCTAATAAATAGGAAGAAGAAAATACTATCAAGAGGATTATATCTAAATAAGTATGTTATTATTATTTATACATAGGGAGGAATCTTATGTATCCTATAGAGAAAGGAATTAATTACCATATAGTTTAAATGAAACAATTTAAGGTAATGCAATTGGACCATACCATGTAGTTTAACATCATTTGATAAATAAATTAGCTACACAATATAATTCCATATTATAGGGATATATAACAATCAAATTATGGGAGAATAAGAAAATATAGACCTAGGAGGTTCAATTAACTCATCTGGAGGTTTGGAGATCTTATGAAGGTCTTACGGTCCAGCGATCACCAAAACAAATTGAGGCATATAGTCCCATAAAGGCAAGTGGTTCATCTATTCACATGAATGAAATTTGGTCACTCTACCAAAATACAATTATTATGTTAGGTTAATGCATGGAATTATAATAATACCATGATATCATCATGAAATATATACTTATTTTGGTGATCGTATAACATTTATTTCATGAATTGTTTATTAATTTCGTAAATTTTCATTGAATGTTTCATGTACCCTTAATGTTACTCATCAAATTTTAAAATATGATAACCATAATCCTCATAAATACTTTTAAATATCCATTCATATCTATTGTTCATTCCTATATCAAATTATTCCTCATATATATATATCGTTATTTTTTATACTATTAGGGGGTTTTATAACTTACTACTTCATATATTGTTTCATTAATTTAATTTTTGTGAGTGATTGACAATGCCGTAAGGAGGATGTTTTTGTATGTGTAATTTAGTATTGTTCCATGTGTTACAGTTGAAATAATACATAAGGATTCAATTATATCCTCCATTTTTATCATGATAAAGAGATACTATAAAATATGTTCATCACAAAAAACCTCTCCAAATCCAGTCATAGATATGGTTTATGATTATGTGATCTCATATTAGTAGGGTGTCACATAATGTAGAGAAACAATAAAGTGGTCTGGTCACACATAGTTTCCTTCAATATATTCTGTGTAAATATGTAAGGATTTGGTGATTCTAGGTCTCTAGGGAATAACATTACAATGATTGAACATAATAAATCACCATCATGGAAAACCTCTTTTAAACTGATAGCATGAATCTATTGTAATTAGATGATCTTGTATCTATGGGGGTTCACATGAAAAATAGAGGTTAAAATAATTTCCCATCATTGAAATAATTATTTTAAATGTTTTCATCATTTCTTTGGGATTATGTGATCACATTTCATCTAAGGTTTCACAAAAGGCTTTGAGGGTTAAAGATCATATACCCAGATTACATAAATCTCAATATGGGCATGATGTTTCCTTATTCAATGTTTTTTTCAAACCAACATGGTACATAGTAATTTGGGAAACATCATAACATATTATTACAAAATTTACCTAAATTCCATGAATAATAGCCCACATATACAAAAAAATGGTTCACAATATAAATAAAGTCTCAAGGACCTGAAATTGCATGAAATGCCTTACAACTTCAATAATGATTGAAATATAATCTTCTGAAATATTAATGGTAAAAAAATAATTCTGATGAATAAAATATAATAATTTTATAGTATGTTAAAAATGTAATATATACATCAAATAAAAAATGAGGATCCAAATTAAAAAATGTCACAAGGAATTGAAATTAAGAAAAACCCCTTTTGTTAACTCAAGGTTTTGATGAATGGTGATTTAAAATAACATATAAAAAACATATTTATAAATGTTTTCATATGATTTCCCATTTATATAAACCTTTTTCATGCTTTTTATTAATATTTATTATACAGTAATCAATTATTTATATCTTATTTTTCTTTTCGTAATGTGTAATTCTGATGGTTTGGGACTTGTTTTGTAATGAAATCATCAATACCATTTCAGATATAAAAATTAAAACATTTATAGATTAAAAAATTTCATTAAATAAATTTTTAAAAGATTTATTAATAAAAATATTAATGTAATGGAAACCTTGTGAATGGTTCATAAAAAAGGATAAAAGATAAAATTCTTTAGTGCGATATACCAATATAAACATATTACATCACAAAGATGATAACTTTTTTACCATAATATTAAAATAAAGGTCATGATATTGATATATATAACTCAATTATATTAAATATAATCATAAAATATGTTTCATAACAATCCATGTAAGTTAGTGATGAAAAAACCAAGTACAACTCTCATAGATGTGGTAATCTTCTTATACGCATTGACAACATTTTCAATTTCCATAGAACAGAAGCAATATAAAAATGAATTAATCATATAATAATAATTATGTTGTAAATATCATATTTATTAATAATTTACCCCATTTTTCTTTAATAGTCATTTGGTAATGTAAAATAAAACATGCCATTCATGGATGTGGGAGTCCACACATACACTTGTAAAAACAATTTATTAGTCTATTGAGAAGGAAGTAAGGAAGATGATGATTTTACCATAAATATAAAGAAATTTAGTGTATTAATGATACCAATGTACTTAAAAAATATGTTTTGAATATTTTTTAGATGTGTTTGAATGAGAATGATATAGAAAGGAATGCTAAAGAGTGAGTAGTACTTGCATTGAGAGTTTGAATATTCTCTTGAAATAATATTTGGACATGAAGCAAATTGGGATTCTAAATTGAATATGGGGATGAAAAATAATTAAATTTTATTATAGTAATGTTAAAATATGTTATGTTTTGATGGATTTTATATCATGATGATTTGATTGATTTTGGAGGAAGTAACCCCTTTAATAGGGACAATTCCTCAGATAAAAATGTCATGTAATGGTTAAGAAAGGAATATCATGACTATTATGTTTGTTAGGTGAGGAATGATTTCTAAGAAAACATTTTTTTATTTTAAAAACTAACATATTTATTCTATATGTTCAATTTTTCTTATAAACTTTATATCATTTGATCCACTTATGTTACTGAATGTTACTCATTCATAACCTTGATTAAAAAATTAACCATGGTAATTCATTTTTTACTAAAAAATATAATGAACCACATAAAAAATTATGATATATTGGTATAAATTTTTTAATCAAATTAATGTAAATAAATGTTAATATATAAAAAAAATTTCATTTAAATTAAAACTTTTAATATATTGAAAACACCAATTTGTTTGAAAAATAACCTTTCAATAGATTTTGTATAATAAGTCAAATTTAATATATATTAATTACTAAATGAGTGTTAATTTTTTTTATATGAAAAATTCTTTGTGGTTATTTTTTATAACATATAATCATACATTACCTAGATAAGATTTATGAAGGCACTTCTAAAAAATTATAAAATAATGTTTTACCTCGAAAAATAATATCTACTTTAGTAAATTATTTGGATATTATAAATTATAATAACCTTATTAATTTTTTTTATTATAATTAAAATTTTATAAAAATATATTTGAATAAATATCAATTATTTATGAATAATATTATAAATTTAAGCATACACAACGCATTATATTACAATTTTTTAAAAACTATTTTTTAAGGATTAGATTGATTTTATTCTTATTAAACAAATAGTAAAAACTCATTAACATATTTAAAAATATTTTATTTTGAATATTATAAATATATTTCAATAAAATCATTTCATTTTCATAATATAATTAAATTTATATTGAATTAAAATGAAATATTTAGAAACATACATTTTTTATTTAATTAGTAATTTAGTAACACTAATTGAATTTTATCATTTCATTATTATTGAAATTGGATGTCATTTCCTTTAAAATATTTCATTATATAATTACCTCTATCCACATATAACATCATGATGACTAAATTATAAATTTCATTTTTGAACACTTATAAAATTTACAATAAAATGTGTTGTAGTTTCATTTTAGCTCTATATTGAGTGAAAATGTAGTTAATCAAAATAGAATTATTAATTGAAAAATATAAAAAAATTGAGGAGGTATAGTATTTGGGGGAAAAATAAGTTCATTGATCATGTGGGTCACCCAAATATAGAAACTTTCCCTCAATAAAACTCATTGGATGACACACTTTAATACTTTAGTTTATCAAGAAAATCCACCTGATTAGAGAATTCATTATTAATATATTGAATTAATATTAGAATATAATTTTTTATTTCCCATAAAAATGATTAATTATTTTAAAAAATTATATTTTTAATTATTTAATCCACCCACTTTAGAAAAACTATAAAAAAGATATTTTGAAAGGGCATCTCACTACTCCTATGGTACAACCCCCATTCCAAATAGAACCACTACCTCATATTTTCCATATAAGGAATTTCTTATAAAAAAATGTATAATTAATATGAACACACAAACATGGTAAAATAATTATACCAATTATCTAGGAACCAATGCATCCAAAATTCTATACACGATTATCTTAGGAAAAATACTACACCCTTGAATCAATGAAACAATTATAAATTTTTTGTTAGGTCACACACTAGTGAAAATATACCTTTCTCATAGAGCAAGGTATTAGGCTCTAAAAACTAAATATCAATTTATTTCTTATCCATGAAAAAACTTGTTCAATATACTAATAACATGTTTTTTTATATATTACATTATGAAAAAAATTATGAGAATAATCCACTTCCTCTTTTTAAAACCCATTACCAGATATTCAAACTTCATATATATTTGAATGATTGAAATTATATATACCATTTTACATATGTTTAAGAATAATATATATCACATTAGTGTTCTAAATATATAGTAAAAATAGAATAATCATTCAATGAAATAAATACTCTAGACAATATCACATAACAATTACATAGAATATGACTCATTATGTGGTGGAATATTAATTAAGGGGTAATGTTTCTAGGACCACTCATCATATAAACAGACTTTATTAATATATGTGAAATCGAGATAAGTAACATACTAGATTCATAAACAAGAAATAATCCTGAGAAAATGAAATCACATAAAAATGATATTTGAAGTATTATTCAAACGATGAGTTAAGTAAATACCCAAAAAAAGTTGTATAATATGTCACATTACATGATAAAATGAATGAATCTATTTCTAAAAAATACTTTACATGATGGAATATTTAATAATTGTTTAGGGACAACATATTATTTTTTTTGGAAAATGGTAAACAAAATAAAAATCTTATAATATATGCTATTTATAATTTTATTTAAAGGAATAATGGAAATTGAAACATAAAAACACATATAACCTAAATATAAATGATATCAAATGAATCATTCCTACATTAATATAAGAAACAAATGAAGAAGAGTGAGTGATATAGAAAAATAAAGGAATTATCATAATGAATGTTAATGAATTAGAATGAAACCATATTACAAAACATTTTTTCTACAAATGCTTCATTTAACTCAAGAAAAAAACATTTTAAATCCAATAATTTGTTCAAAAATATTTTTAAAATTTGACTCATCTCAATTTTTTATTTTTTACCTTCCAATTTTCATTTAATTAGTATTGTCTGTTCTGATTTTATTGAGGCTGTTCTTCTCATTGTTTAAGAACTTCATTAACTTATTCATAATGGAAAATTACACTAACCAATGGTTCAATTAGATTTTTTTTTGTTTCGCATTGTATTTTTTATATTAGTTTTTATGTCATGAAGATAAAAATATCAATATATAGTTTGAAAATCTCTTCATAACCCTTAATAAACATGCTTTTTATGATTAAAAATGAATATGTTTGTATACATTTAATGCAATTATATTCATGGATATTATATCATTCCAAAAACATATAAATGATATTATTTAATTATGATTATATAATGAATAATGAAATTAATTTCTAATATTATCCAAAAAAATTAATATGATTCAAATTAAACATCAATATTCACTAAGGTAGTGTAAAAATAAAATATGTGAAAAAATGTTTTATGGGAGTTATTAAAATTAATTATTACTCTATTTAACATAAGACATTTATAAATAATTAATTAATTATTTAAATATTAGTTTCATTATTTATTTGTTAATATTAATTATATTATCAAACAAGTAAGTGAAGATCAGAAATGAGAACATGGGTTTTGAAACTATTATATTAATCTATATGTTTCCACCTTTAAATAATCCATAAATCCTTGAGTACATATATTTATACCAACATCATGGTTATGAATATGAGGTTATAGGATTTTAGAGAGGAATACAATTATTCCTTTTGAAAAGGTATTTTCTTATTTCAAAGTGGAGAGAAAGGATTTAATGATGGGTGTTTCTATAGCAATGTGGCAGGGGGTATAATAGAATATTTTTATTTATTTTATTAATTTGAAAAAATAATATTTTTTTATTCTTATGAATATGTATGTTTGGTATTAATGAATGGATGTTTATTTAATAGTTTTACACACATTATAGTTAAAAATATCACATTAATATTTTATATAGAGTTAATAAATAAAACGTTTTCTGAAAGATAATTTTTTCTTTAGAAACAAAGATAATTTTATTTTAATCTATTATTTTCTCCATATAATAATTTTTACATTATGATGAAATTGTTAAATTTTTTATTTTAATATATATAGTGATTATTAAATATCACATGATGTATTCATAAAAACAAGAAACTTTAGTATTAACTGAAAATTATCTTTTTTAAAAAATTTCAAAAAATACACCAAATGATAATTTAGATGTGCACATTTCAAAAATATATACTATCTTATCATATTAAAATTATTTTAATTTTAAACATTTCTGGTATATAAAATCATATATAATGTGGGAAACCATTTTTATTGGGAAAATAACCATTAATTTATATAGGAGTGATTAAAAATTTATTTTTTTATTTACTAATTTATGAAAATGAATTTTTCAATACTTATCTTTTCAGAAAGATATAATTTCAATAATTGTATTAAAATTTCTAGAAAACCATAAAATTTTTATTAATATGTTAAAACATTCATTAATAAAAAATATATTTATTTTTATTTTATGATATATGATTTAATATATCATATTATATAATTTTAATATTTATATTTAAATAATTTTCAACATTTACATAATAATTCTTTATTATTTTTATACTCTCATCAGTAGGGATATAATTTCCAAAGTAAATAATTATTCTTATTATCTATCTATAATTAATTTTGTTATAAATTTATTACAATTCCTAAAATTATATTTATTTTATATCATCATTAATTGAGATAATTTTAAAATAATGATATGAATTTATAAAATAATAAACCAGTTTCTAGTAGATTATTTTATTTTTATAGTACTAATCATGTCTGTGATAGTTTTAGAGAATTTGACACACCAAAATTGAGTTGCTTAATTTTTTTATTTAGAGTTTATTACAAATTTATATATTTTAAAATTTTATTGAGTTTTTTCTCTAATGTTTTCATTTATTTTTATGATTTTTTTTAATTTTTTTATAGAACATCTATAATTTTTAGTAATCATTTACTGCACATATTCCCCATTCAGAAATTTCAACCTTGAAATTTATACTAAAAACACAAGGTTAAAAAAGATTATGGAACATTTTTTCATTTATTATTTAGTATTATATGTAACCTCTTAAATAATATGATTTTATCATATTAATTATATAATATAGCTGGTATTTTTTTAGAGTACATAATCTCTATGATCCATGGTTTCCACATGCTAATCCACAAAAAATGATTATGCTCAAACTATATCACCTATGGACTCAATACATGGTTGTGATTTGGGGATTACATAAACTACATAGATTCATAGAACAATTTAAGAGAATTTGGAAAGTTTTTTGAAAGAAATAAATATAGGTCACATATTTAACATGGTAATAAAATATCAATGGGGACATTTATACCTAGGACATTTCATTACCCTCATCCAAAACCTAAAAAATCTATTAGAAAGAGATTCTCTATAGAATAAATTATCTCCAAACTCAAATTGTACCTACTACTATTTATTTAATATATAGTTATATAATGATATTTATGAATCCTTATTTTTTTGTGTAATGTCCTATACATTCTCTATAATCTAATTTACAACTTATATTTTAAATAGATCTGGTCCTCTATGTTCATCCCATGATGTTCAAGTTATACATTTATTTCAATATAGGGATTCAAACTAAATCATATGAATGCTTATGTGAAATCTATTATAAAATTTATGGATCTATTTTTATAAGGATATATCTTAGTAAAATCTTCTCAATAAAATCTTGATTTGTTTACTTGATTTTAAATAATACCATCAAATTATATATAATTATTATTGCATAGCATTTTCTTCTTTATTTCTTTTCATCATTGTCAGTTCGTGTTTACTATTTGATGTATAAAATGTTATTTTATAACTATTAATTTTATTCATCCCATTTTCTCTCTTATGTTATTTAACATTTCCCCTCTCAATTGGGTATCATGTATACTCCAACTATCATTGTCCATCCTGGTTCCTCCTTGGATAAAAAGAAAAATCCCTATGCCTTTTTCTATTTTTAAACATATGAGGTGGTATTTTTGGTGGTTCCCAAAAAACATGGTGAAGTTATTTATGTAAATTGATGAATTTTTCTATCTCCTTCTCTTTAGTGGTGATAAGGTTGCATGGTTATATTATTCATCTCTGATTGGGAAAGGGGGTGTGTGTTTCTAGGTGGTCCATCCTTTGGGATGAGTTTTACTCAGTACGTTTGTCTCCTATATTTGATGTATTATCATGTTTTGATTATTTCACAATGGTAATGTTGATATGAATATCATCACGAAATCCTTGAGGATGTAATTAGTTATTTTTTCTACGATATATTAAAATTGGGAATTTATACAACGATATTGGGAATGTTCAGTTTGATTATGATTTGGGTTATGTATTTGATTTTACTATGGTTTTCACTCATATAAATTAATTTCATTAGTGTAACCCCTGAATATTTATTTTTTATTTTCATTATATTAAAAAATGAAAAATACGATAGATTTCCATTCATGAAAACTTGAGCTTATATGAAAGATTATATAGTAAATTTTTATAATGTATATATTTTATTGGCCAGTACGAATTAACAGTTACTTGGGTAAAAACATTTATAATGGGTTTTTAAAATAAAAATATATAGGGTAATACATAATAGACAATTAATTAATTTTTTTGTGAAGTAATTTTAGGCTTTCAAAATAATATTTCATTAAAGGAGGATTGTAATCTATTTATTCAAAAAAACATTATAACTTATATATAAATATTTTTAGAAATTTAATTGAGTAAATTAATTCAATTTTTTAAATCATCACTTCAATATTATATCATGGTTACTTTTTATGATTTTTATACTGATATATTTTTCAGTGAATAGTGAAAAATATAATTTTCCAAAAAACTATATTATCGTTTCATCAAAAAGTTCCATTATGTTTTGAATTTAATCCCTAATTAAAATTATTAACCTTAAATTATAAATATTTAAGTAATTACATATGAATAATTATTATAATTGTTTTTTGATATTTGTTCATTTTGTCCAATTAAAGATTATTTTACAAAAAAAGATTATTCACAATTGTGTTTTATATATATTAAATTAAATCAATATATCTTTATTAGTGATTTTACATAAATATATTGATTATATATAGTATAAAATATCTTTAAATTTATATTAGGGTATTTATATGGATAATAGTGTAAGTAATTTATGTTTTATTTTAAAATATTTATTCTTCTAAAATATGTTTTCATTGAAGGTTTAATGCATATTTTAAATTAAATTCTCCAACATATAGAAATTTTATAAGTTAAAATTGATTCCATATTTATATAGTTCATAAATAATATAACCTATAGGCCGAAATTAATATTTTTCCATATTTAACCGCAGATTTCATAAAATGTTTAACCATGGTTAATGTAAAATAGGTTTAGAAATGGTATACTGTATATAATGGTAGGATTGAAGCCCAAAAATATTCAATTTTTATTTTTGGAAAATATTATAACATTATTTTATCCTACCTTCAAATCCATTTCCATTTAGAACCACATTATCATGAAATGTACCTTATATCATTAAAATTTTAAATAAATTCTACGTGTGTCCCTCACCCAACATATCACATAGAACCAATTTTACTCAGTTATCCAAACCATTCGTGCCTTCTATATTATAAAATAAAAATTCCAAATCATTTATAGAATCTTTTCCTTTACCATATAGATTCTATTCTTATTCAATGACTAATCCTTCATGGATTAATTTGCAATGAAATGGATATCTCAAAGAGAATATGTGTGGATCTTATTACTATTTTTCAATTTTATTTATTAGTCTACTTTTTTTAATTATCTTAATCAATGTAAAAAGGAGTAGTGTTATACCATAAATATTCTATGAACTAATTTCAGTTATATAAAAACCATTAACCATCTCTTATCAATATAACATGGTATTAAAGTATCGCTAGTGTGTACCTATGTACTACTAACTCCACATGGGGATGATATTCTTTTTTCTAAAACCATAATTCATAGTGAGTTATTATGATAGATTTTATTCATATATAATTTTTTTTATTTTAATATACTTATTATTTAATGGGGAATTATTGTCTTCCATTATATAATTCCATCCCTCTTAAAATGTAACATCACTCGTTCATACAAACGTACAACCATCTCCATGTAGTGATATAACTCAATAATTCATCACCACATTATATGAATAGTTATAATTATATAT
This sequence comes from Viscum album, assembly GCA_963277665.1. Classification (NCBI taxonomy): domain Eukaryota; kingdom Viridiplantae; phylum Streptophyta; class Magnoliopsida; order Santalales; family Viscaceae; genus Viscum; species Viscum album. Next base: position 489,432,298 of record OY728145.1, read on the forward strand.
AAAATGTATATATATATATGATATACATATATCATGGTTAACATTTTTTAAATGAAATCCTTATTGTTAATGTGCATGGACCATGACAAAAAAACAAAAAACATACATGAATGATGAATACATTACCATACAAATGTATGAAGATAATGAATTTTTGTTAATTAAAATGATTTGAGATGACATAATTAAACCATATAGTATTATATGTATTATTATGGTTCTTCTATAGAGATTAAATAAAATATAAAATTATTTTATGTTATGTTATAGAATATAACAAGAATCATAGACATGATGTTATATTTTCAATTTACAATATCATTTTTATCAAGATAGTATATGAATAATTTTTATGGATGATTAAATTACATGATCTATGAAACATTTTAGACCTGGATAGAATTGAATGGTTCCTAAAGTGTAGATGGAAGTGTGGAATAAATCACATTTACCCATACATGAGAGGTTATCAACAAGTAGTGGGGGCCAAGGTTTGTTAGTGGGAATAATATGCACTCATCACTAGATTGTAGCATAGTAGAAATAAAATATTATATAAGTAATGGATAATGTAAATCAATCATATATATATGAAAAATAGTAAATGACATAATAAAAAACAAAAATAAACTCATATACAAAAAGTGATGGTACATGTCATATGTATGTAATAAATAATATATAAAAGGTGTTGGGACCAAGTCTGATGGATAAGGATATAATTAAAGTTTGATGTTACAGAGTGTTGTCTTTTGTTGTCAAAAAGCTAAATCAATTCACTTTGTAAAGGACTTATAAATCACATGATGCTTTGCTGATTTGTATTTTACAATCATCACATGTTTGGAGAACTTGTGGTGCAAGCCATATGAAGGATAGAGAGAGTAAAGAAGTGTTTTTGGAAAAACACATTTCAATATCATACTATCCAAAAATGACAAAGGCAAGAAGAAGGCGCGCAAGTGGCGGAGCGCAAGTGGCGGCGCGCAAGTGGCGGCCTGCAAGTATCAACATGCAAGTGCTGTGGAGGTGCGCAAGTCATATTTCAAATAGAATTATTTCCGAAATATGGAAATGGAAAGAATGTGTCACGCAAGTATTGGCAGACAAGTATTGGCACGCAAGTGGTGGTGCGCAAGTATTGGCGCGGAAGTATAAGAGGCACGCAAGTCATATTTCAAAGATCATCCAATCAAAATTTTACAAAGGAAATAAAGTGGCGCACAAGTTATAAAGTGCCACTCAAGTAAAGATTATCGAGCAAGTATTGGCGCGCATGTCTTGGCCTGCAAATGCATGTTTCACAGAAGTCAGATTCCAATTTCATCATATCAAAATCTGACAAAGGAAATAAAGTGTCGTGCTAATGATAGAAGGGCACACAAGTTATGAAGTGGCGCACAGGTGATGCAGTAGTACACAAGTATTGGAGCACAAGTCTAAGTCTCGTAAGTCACCAAAATTCCTATAAATAGATGACTAGACTCCTTATTTTTTAAGGCTCAATACTTGAGAATTATATTTGATCTCTGGGCGTGCAAGTAGAGAGTTGGGCATACACGTTGAGGGTTTTTATAACGTGCGCATGTTGGGGATGCGCATGTTGGAGCCTCGCAAGTGTTAGTTGGCATGCAGGCTGCAAGCAGGCAGTGCGTCTGAAGGTCAGTGTGCACGTAAGTAGCGTGCAAGAAGAGGTGTGCAAGTTGTAGGCATGCAAGTATAGGTTGCGCAAGTAGAAGTGGGCGCAGAAGTTGTTTTTCTCTAGGGGTTCCTGCCAGCTTCTAGGTAGGAAAGTGAATAATTTCTTTGAAATATTTTATTTGTGTAAGCTCATTAAGATGTACTAATCCATTGTATTACCCTATTTTTTCTATGAGGGAGCACACACACTATTGGATTGTTTTTAAATTGCTGCACTAGTGTAAGGGTATAACCTACTCATTGTATTCCACATCAAAGGATTGTTTTATAGTGGATTTTGTGGAACTGGATTGTTTCCGTACTGTACCAAGGACGTAGCTACTTCTGCTGATTAGTGAACCTTGTAAATATTGTGTTCCTATGGTTGTGTGTTTTTAGCAGGGAATAAACTCTTTAACAGGAGGCGAAAGTTGTTTCAAAAAGGGGAAACTAAAAAAGGAAAAGATATCAATGATTCACCCCTCCCCCTCTTAGTGATACTTGGATCCTAACTGGAACTTCAATTGGTATCAAAGGCAGGTTCCCTTTGTTTATTCTTTGCTGAAGTGGTTGAAGAGAAGTTGTTATGGAGAATCTAAATTGCGTGAACAGTAAGGGGATTTCGATTTCAAATGGAAAGAACTATCACATATGGAAGTACAGAATGATGGCTTATCTTATGTTTCTTGGATATAAAGTTCTAGAAACTACAATGGATTGATTTCCTGTAATTGATGAGAAGGTTCCTCTTACTCATGTCGATAATAAGAACCTTGAGAATGATGGACGATCTAAAAATGTATTACTCTCATCTCTTTATGAGAGTGAATTTTTAAGAGTGAAAGGTTTTTCTATAGCTAAAGGCATCTGGAGAAGTTGAAGAACATATATGAAGGAAATAAAAAAGTGAAGAAAGAAAAACTACAAATCTGGAGGCTGAAGTACGAAGACTTGAAAATAGGAGAATCTGAATCTATTGGGGACTTCTTTAATAGGATTAATGACGTTGTCAGTATAATCAGATGTCTTGGCAAAACGTTGGAGGATTCTATGGTTGTCGAAAAGATCTTGAGAATTCTGCCTGACATGTTTGATGCTAAATTGTCTTCATTATAAGACAGAGACCCTGAAACATTATCTCTGGATGATTTTCATACCACTTTCATTACTTATGAAATGAGAAGGGAGAAGACTCTGAAGATCAAAACAAAATCTGATAGAGAAATGTCATTCAAGGCTACAAAGAGAGAGAATTCAAAGAATACCCTTATTGAAGATGATGCTGGTGAATCCGATTCTGAAGATGAGGTACGCAAAAATTTTGATAAAATTTTATTCTTGTTTTCTAAAAATTTGAAAAGAGGTACAAGAGAATACAAGGGGAAACTTCCCTTGAAATGTTTTGAGTGTTGAGCAGTTGGTCACTTTGCGGCTAATTGTCATCAAAAGAATAAAGAAGAAAATGATGATGATGAAAGAAGTCCAAAACGGTCGTGGAAGATTCAAACTGAAAAATACAAATATTTTTCAATGGGTAATGATAAAAAGTTATTCAAATCTAAACAAAAGATCTTTTTATCTAAAGATGAAGAGGAAGAGGATAATAAAGCTGAATTTGAGAAATCATTTGCTGAGAAAGCTAGAGAGAATACCTTTATTGTAGCTGTGAATAATGAAGAGTATGAGAGAAATAGTTCAGAAGAAGAAGAAACTCAACTAGAATATCATATGAAAGAAGAATTGAAAGAATGCTTGAGGAAGATCAGAAGGCTTGAGAAGGAAAACAATAAGCTGATAAATGAAAATTCCACATTAAGCAGTCAAAGAGGTTTCACTGATGAGAAAATAAATATGGAAAAGAAGAATGATGATCTGAAAAATTCTCTTGACAATACAAATAATCGTAATGATCATCTTGAAGTATCAGTGAAGGCAAAAGAAGAAGAGTTGGAACTTGTAAAACAGAAACATTATATAGCTCATGAAATTAATATCAGTTTAAAAAATTCTATCTCAGAAGTTGGTGAATGTTCCAGTAAGAATGAACCAATCAAGGAGTCACAAAAGTTACCATCAAAAGTTGAAATGAAAGACAGAACTTGTTCTGATAAGAATAAGGATGGAAAGACCTGGTATGCGGTCAAAGTCAGCAATGATGAAAAATCAGAAGTGCATAAAAATCCCGAGTCATGAAAGACTTGTAATACTTCTGGTGATGTTAAATCTGAACTGATAAAGGGAGATACAAATGAAAACATGATGTTTGATGTTCAACATAGTTCTATTAAGAAGCTTCTTGAGAAGCATGTTAACAAATTAAGTTAGTATAGAAGTTTCAGAGGAAAATATTCTTCCTGTGGTTACTGCTGGTATTGTGGTAATTCAGACACATGGAAATTATGTGTTGGTTCAACCAAGAACATTACAACTATTCCACAAGTTTTGAAAGATAGGGATTGATGGGTAGTCAAACCTTTCAAAATAGAAATTCTCTAATTAAATTTCAGAAGATATCTGAGAAGACTGATGTGAAAGTTGATATTAGGTTCCAACCACTGGAAACTATATGTGAAATATGTGATCGACTTGGAAATCATGCCAAGGGATGTCTTAGTGTGTTACCAGAGAAACAAAAGATTCTTAATAATTATCAAAAGACAGTGTTTTTAAAATCTAAAAGGGACAGGTCTGATTAGTCCGAAAAGAAACAGTGCATGGTTGTATGTCCAAAACACATTGACCTAGCTAGGAAATTGGATAAATCACAACAGAATGTGAAGGAAAAGGAAGAACAAAAATCTATTGTTCTCAAAACTGTTATGAAATATATAGAAGGAGAATGTCCATGTATTCTTGATAGTGGGTGTTATTATAATTTGAAAGGTGATTTAACATTGCTGAAGAATGTGAAAGACTTCAAATAAGGAATAGTGAAATTTGTAAATGATGAATCTCTAAGGATCAAAGGTGTTGGATCAGCCATCATTGGAAAAGAATAGTTGAAATCCAGGAAAAAACTACATATTGATGGGCAGAAACATAACCTTCTTAGTGTGTCAAAACTATATGATGAGGGAAACAAATTATCTTCATAAAAGATGGATTTTTTGTGAAAAGTGAGAATGATGGGAATATAGTTACAAAGGGCCAATGTACAGGAGGTAATTTGTTCCAAGTTGGTGAAGTGCAGAAATCTTGTTAAATGGGTGTACTGGATGAAAATCAGTTATGGCATAAAATGTTGGTATATATGTGTCAATGAAATATGTGCAAGTTATAAATGTGAGACAGTGTCTGAGATATGCCTGATTTATCAAGAAGAAGAAATTGGTGTTGTACTATTTGTGAAAAAGGGAATATTACAAACACTTTTCATAAGAGAGTTGAAATTCATTCAAAACAACCCTTGGAACTTATTCATTCTAATATATGTGGAACAATGATCATGAAATCAACAAATGGATATAAGTTCTTCATTACATTCATTGATGACTTTACTCACATTACTTGTGTTATATACAAGAGACATAAGGCAGATGCTCTGAAAACTTTTAAGAGTTCAGGAGGAAAGCAGAAAACCAATGTGAGTATTCAGTGAAGAAGTTGAGAACTGATAATGGTAGTGAGTATAAGAATAAAGAGTTTGAATGTTATCTTGAGAAGATGGAATTCATCATGAGTTCAGTTCACCATACACACCTCAACAAAATGGGGTCGCTGAAAGAAAGAATAGAAGTCTGGTGGAAATGGGGAGAACTATGTTACTTGAACATAATCTTTCTCATTATTATTGGAGGCAAGCAATGGGCACTTCTGTTTATATTACGAACTGATTCTTCTATAGGCCAAACTCAGATATGACTCCATATGAAATGTTCTATGGGAAAACACCAAGTCGGAAACATTTAATAGTATTTTGGAGTGCATGCATTATAAAGAAGAAAGGTAAAAACCTTGGAAAGTTTGAGCAAAGAGGAGATGATGGAATTTTTCTTGTCTATGCTCCAGAAGGAAGAGGATATAGATGTGTCAACAAAGAAATGAGAAGAATTATTTATTCTTCAGATGTAAAAGTTTTTGAAAATGTTGAGAATGAAAATCTGTCATACAATCATGTGGAAGTTGAGCAGGATAGAGAAGCCTTTGTTAATGATTCTGATAAAGATACAGACTATGTTAATCCTATCGGTGAAGAGGAATCTGACTCAGAAATATTGAATGATGAGGATGAAGTTCGAACAACTCATCCTAGGATGAAGGAAAAAGTGGATTCTCAGAATATTATTGGAGATAAACAACAAAGGGTTCAAACAAGAAGAAGTACAGATGCTATATCACAAACATCTCTTTATTAGAAAGTTGGACCAAATAAGTTAAATGAATCATTTGAACATCCAGAATGGGTTCATGCAATGAATGAAGAACATGATCCAATAGAGAAGAATGATACTTGGGAACTTGTACCCAAGACAAACAATAAGAATATCATTGGTACAAAGTTGGTTTTTCGGAAAAAGATGAATGAAGAGGGTAAAGTAATAAGAAACAAAGCAATATTGGATTGTAAAGGGTATTCCCAAATTGAAGGCATTTATTTTGATGAAAAATTTTCTCCAGTGGAAAGATTAGAAAAAATAATAAACTTTCTTGCTATTGCGGCACAACGAGGTTACAAAACCTTTCAAATGGATGTAAAATCTGAATTTTTGAATGGTTACCATGATGAGGAAGTATATATTGATCAAACTTGTCGATTTTTTAATATAAGGGATGAAAGTTATGCGTGCAGGTTGAAGAAGGATTTGTATGGGCTAAAACAGGCTTCGAGAGCATGGTATTCTAAATTAGATACTTGCTTAAAGAAGATGAACTTTAAGAAAGGGAGAGTGGACATCAATCTCTACATCATGGAATGTCAAGAGTTTTAACTGATCGTTATTGTTTAAGTTGATGATATTATATTTGCTAGAAATGATGAAAGATCATGTGAAAAAATTTCTGAGGAGATGAAGAAGTTATTTGAGATGTCCATTCTAGGAGAAATGAAGTATTTTCTTGGGATACAAATTTCACAGAAGATGAATCACGTTTTTCTGTCCAAAAAAAAAAGTATTCTAAAGAACTTCTTAAGAAGTTTGGAATGGAAAATTTGAAACTAGTTTCCACACCAATTTCAGTGGGAACCTAGTTGTATAAAGATGGAGAAGGTAAGGAAGTTGATCATAAAGTGTTTTGAAAGATGATTAGAAGTCTATTTTATTTGTCTGCCTCAATACCCGACATCGTCTATGCTGTCACTTTATGTGAAAGATTTCAGAGTGCTCCTATAGAATCACATTTGATTTCTGGAAAACCAATTCTCATATACATAAAAGGCACAAAAACTTTTGGAATCAGGTATTATGGATCATGAAATATTGATCTATTTGGGTATTCTGTTGCTGATTGGGTAGGAAGTGTTGATGATCAATGTTCCACATATGGTGGTGTTTTCCTTCTTGGTAAACGTTGTGTTAGTTGGCATACAAAGAAACAGAATTCAGTAACACTTAGCGTAGGTGAAGACGAGTATTTTGCTGCTACTCAAGCTCAACCTCAATTAATGTGGATGAATACTCAATTAGAATATCTACTTGTTGAAGTAAAGCTACCATTACTCTTGGGTTGTGATAATCAGAGTGCAATCAATATTACAAGAAATCCAGTACAACATTCTCATTCAAAACACATTGATAGAAAGTACCACTTCATCAATGAGCATGTGGAGAGGAATGAATTGAGTCTAGAGTATGTTCCTACATCTGAACATGTTGCTGATATATTCACAAAATAGTTACCGAAGGAACCATTTAAAAAATTGAGTTTTAACATGGGTGTCCAACCTCCTTATCATCAAAGTTAAGGTACATGTTTCAGTCCCCTCTCTCGTCGTACCTTTGGATAGTGTTGTCAAGGGGGGGGGGTGGTAATTGTTTCATAAATCTATCCTTACGGAAGCATGCATAAAGGGTGAGTTGTGTGTAAGCTGTGAATCCAACATGTATGTGTGTGAACTATTCTAACTGTTTGTTGGGGTGGTTGTCGGAAACAATGTTGTTTTCCAGGAAATTCAACAAAGTGTTGAATGCTGAGGTAGTGTCTTGAAAGATGATCTTAAGAAGGCTGAGGAGGTATGCTCATGGGATTTCATAGTCACTTCTTTTTGACAGCATGGTTTTGGTTGTCAAAAATTCTTGTTTCCTATAATGAGTTAGCTCATGTAGGCTTAGAATTGTTGATAAGTAATCCATTGCATAAGGATAAAAAGTTTAGTGATTTATAAATCATGGTTGACAACAAAATCCAAAGGGAGTGATTGTTGGGACCAAGTTGGACGGATAAAGAAGTAAGAAAAGTTTTCTGTTACAAAGTGTTGTCTTTTGTTGTCAAAAAGATAAATCAATTCACTTTGTAAAAGACTTGTAAATCACTCGATGCTTCGATGATTTGTATTTAACAATCATCATAAGTTTAGAGAACTTTTGGTGTAATCCGTATGAAGGATAGAGAGAGTAAAGAAGTGTTTTTGGAAAAAAACATTTCAGTATCATACTATCCAAAAATGACAAAGGAAAGAATAAGGCACACAAGTGGCGGCGTGCAAGTGGCAGTGTGTAAGTGTCGGTACACAAGTGTTGTAGAGGCGTGCAAGTCATATTTCAAATAGAATTATTTCCAAAATATGGGAAAGGAAAGAAAGTGTCATGCATGTATTGGTGCACAAGTGGTGGCACGCAAGTATAAGAGGCACAACAGTCATATTTCAAAGATCATCCAATCAAAATATGACAAAGGAAATAAAGTGTCGTGCAAGTTAGAAAGTGACACGCAAGTCAAGAGTTTCATGCAAGTATTGACATGCAGGTCTTGGCGCGCAAGTGCATGTTGCGCGCAAGTCAGATTCCAACATCATCATATCAAAATATGAAAAAGGAATGAATGTGTCACACTAGTGATAGAACGACATGCACGTGATGAAGCGGTGCGCAAGTGATGTAGTGGCACACAAGTATTGGTGTGCATGTCTAGGTCACTCTAGTCACCAAAATGCCTCTAAATAGATGACTAACCTCCTCATTTTTTTATGTCTCAATACTTGAGAATTATTTTTGACCTATGGGCGTGCAATTATAGAGTTGGGCATGCAAGTTGAGGGTTGTTATAAGGAGTGCAAGTTGGGGACGCGAAATTCGGAGGCATGCAAGTGTTAGATGGTGCACAGGCTGCAAGCAGGCATCGCGTCTGAAGGGAAGCATGCATGTAGGTAGTGCACAAGAAGAGGCGCGCAAGTTATAGGAATGCAAGTATAGGTATCACAAGTGGAAGTGGGCGCACAAGTTGTTTTTCTCTAGGGGTTCCTGCCAGCTTTTGGGTGAGATAGTGAAGAATTTATTTGAATGATTTGATTTGTGTATGCTCATTAAGAAGCACCGATACATTGTATTTCCCAATTTTTTCTAAGAGGGAGAACACACACTATTGGATTATTTTCAAATTGTTGCACGAGTGTAAGGGTATATCCTACTCATGTTATTCCACATAAAAGAATTGTTTTCTAGTGGATTGTGTGGTACTGGATTGTATCCCTAACATACCAAGGATATAGCTACTCTTTTTGAGTAGCGAACCTTGTAAATATTGTGTTCATGTGGTTGTGTGTGTTCATTAGGGAAGAAACTCTTTAATAGGAGGTAAAGGTTGTTTCAAAAAAGGGGAAACTTAAAAAGAAAAAGATATCACTGATTCACCCCCTCCCCCTCTCAGTGATACTGGGATCCTAACTGGGAACATCCAAAGGAAAATATGGAAGGAGTACCATACCAGAAACATAAGTGAAAAAAGGATTTAATCTATCAAACTAGCATCATGGGCCTCATCAAATTAATATATTTCCATTCTCATAAGAATCAATCAAGAACCTATAATAGGGATATTTCCCTCCATACCATCAATCATATTTTATGTATGGGTACCCAAGATGGACCGAAACGGGATTGTGACAAAATACCTATAGGAAACCACCCAAGGTCAAGTTCCTTCTAGTTAGTGAATATATATAACAACAACAGTGTACATGATGTAATGTAATATAAAAGGAAGTATTAAAAGTAAACATCCTATAATTTCTAGGTTATCATTTTATAACCAATCCATTTTGTGATTCAATCACATTTAATTAATAATTATTGGTCTGTGGAACATAGCCCAGAATCCCTTACAAAGATATTCTCAATGGATTCCTAAAAGTCCTCATATTAAGTGTAAGAAAAATACCAAATCCAATCATTCCATTTTCGTCATAGACGATTCATGTAAATAATTTCATTCTTCATTTAAATATTATATTGAGCCCATCCATTGAATTCTTAAATTCGGATCTAGGTATCACTCGAGATATAATATAAACCAACAACTTATATGCCAATCCATGTATATCCCCAAAAAACCCATGTATCACTCTAGGTGTGGTATAACATCACTACCACTCAAGTCCATCCTTGTAAGACCATTATAGGATCCCAATTATCACCCATGAAATATATGATCACATACCCTTTGACTCTATCCTTTGTAATCTGTATGGGGTCCATGTGTCCTTGGAGATATAACATTCTTCACCCATGATTCCATCCTTGGAAAAAAATATAAGTATTCCATGTGTCACTTGCGGATAATCATAGTCAAATCCAAATGGGTCCATCAATGTAATTATTCATTTTAATCCACATGTCACCAAAGGAATATAATCACTTAATAAACATTAAAATTTTTCATTTATTCATTTCATGGTCATAAAAAAAATTTCAATTCAAAATCACCTCAAATGGTGACTCAAGTTAGGTATAAGATTATATATCTTATTTGATAATTTATGTCACATGTGGATTTCATTATAAAATTTATATCATCCATTAAAAATCAACGAATGGAATGTTTTAAGAAATTTGGAATCCCCTTCTTTTTAATTATAAATTCAATTAAAATTTTATATGACAAATAAATTTTCATAACAATTCACAATTCAAGTCATCAATTGAATTTTCAAACATAGAATCCCATGAAAATGGATAAATGGATCACCTAAAAGGGTTCTAAGTCATATTCCATCCTAATATCCAATATAAATACAAAACGCAACCAAAGGGGTCATTACAATCAACAATTTCTAACCATTTAATATTTATGAATTGGAATTATTAATTAAATTGGTTATAACTGTAAATTAATATCAAGGAATAAAAACAATTTCAAGGCCTCTCATGAGATTTTGGCGCATAGAAAAACAATATATATAAACACCTTTACATTAAATAAAAGGAACATGGTCACCTATAATCGGTTTTTAGGGGTTAGATCATCTATTATTAGATCCACATTCAACTCAGATTGAGAGAAAATCAAATAATGGACGAATAACCTATAAAATAGTCTTATTAGCATTCACTTAAATAGATAAACAAAAAAAATAAGAACCATGAATGGATAAAATGGAATTCATATCCTACCAATATGGATCCCAAGAGACAAACATTTCTTAAATCGGACAACAGATTGACATGATACCAATATTCCTAGAATATGTTTCAAGGAGGGATCCAAAATGGAGACCTGTATGATCCCTTTCCTATAAATATTCCTAATCATCCATTAGAGGATTAAAAAAAAACACAAACCATTTTCCTCTTCAAGCATAGAACAATCTTTTTTTCAACAATCTCCCCCTTTTGTTTTTTTGGAAATCTCAAGTTAAGCTCACTAATGTGTCATGTATGATCAAAACAAGACACATTAAAAAATAACTAAGCCATCACTCTAAGTCTACGTGAGTATTGATTAGTGTAGAAAACAAGGTAGAGGACATGAATTGAGTTCTTATTCTTGTCTTTTCTCTCCTACAGTTTTATTTTTGGATTGTTATATTCTGCATCTTTCCTGTATCTAGAAACAAAACATATCACTCTCCATTGAATTTATCCATTCAAAACCATTGTGATTTTATCTATTCTCATTATTATATTTTCTCCCCTATAGATGCATTTTTTTCTTATTTTAATCTCTATAATTCCTAAATTCATATGAAAAACATATCACTCTCCATTGAATTTATCCAATCTCCACCTTTGGAAATAAACCCAATGAATCGAATCATGAAATGAAGTGATAAAAAACATTCTCCCCCTGAATCGTATCTCCACCGTAAACCTGAATCACTTCCACAAACAGATTTACATAGTTAAAATAATTGGGGAGATGGGATTCTCATAACCCCCTTATGCACTAGGTGGTGGATGAACACCGAGGTTCAACCGATGTTTCTCAATCATAACTGCTGACAATGGTTTGGTCCTAATTTCAGCCACTTTCTCATGAATTCCAACATGGTCAATTTTGATCATGCCTTTTTAACTTTTTCCTTGATAAAGTGGTATCTGATCTCAATTTATTTCATACAAGAATGATGAACAAGATTCTTCATAAGATCAATTCCACTCTTGTTATCACAAAAAATCACCATTGGTTGTTTCCCCTCATCACATAGGTCAGTCAGTTGCTACTTCATCCAATGTAACTGAGTCCATGCCTTGGTTGAATATATATATTCAGAATAAATTTTTCTAAGAGAAGTACTTTCATATTACTTTCTTAACCAGACCTCAAATTTTTTCCTAATATAGAATTCTCCACCACTAGTAGAATTAATGTCCCCAACATCTACAGCCCAGTCAGTATCAATAAATTTTGATAGTTCACTCTCTCTTCCTACAACAAAATATAATGCATAATTATGAGTATAATGAATGTTCCTCACGATTCTTTTCACTACCCCCATATGTTCTTCTTTTAGATTACTCTGAATGATTTCTGCAAGGTAAGTTTGAAACACAATATTTTGCGGTGTTTCCATCAGGTACATGAGGATTCCAATGATTCTTCTGTACATTGTGGGAACTATAATATTTACTTCCTCATTATTTTCAAGCATTGTTCCAACCACAATTGGAGTTGACGTTGGTTGGGTATTATACATATTGAATTTCTTAACTATCTCTCTTGCACACTTTTCCTAAGAGATGAACATTTAATCCTTGTTCTGAATCACATGCTGCACTAAAATGTTTGTGAATTCACCCATAATGGACAGTTCGAATTCTGATTTCATGTTATTGGAAAATTCATCCACCGATCGTTGCCTGCTCTCACTGAAAATAATATAATCCATGTATTCCAATACCCCGAACTAATCCTTTTGATAATTGATCACATAAGGATTGTGATCAAATCTTCCCCTTTTAATCTCATGCTTTCTCAAATAAGAGTCCAACTAAGAGTTCCACTCCCTTGGTGTCTATTTCAGGCCATAGAGAGCTTCTGTTAATTTTCAATCCTTTTGTTCATCATTTCCAAGAAATAACCCCATGGGTTGTTCGATGTAAAATTACTCTTTCAAAAATTCAATTTAATAATGTTTTATTGACATCCATATGATAAAATTTATAACCTCTATGGATTTCCATGGCAGGAAATAACCCGATTTACTCTAGTCTTGATACTGGAGAAATGTATCCTCAACATCAACACCTTCAATTGGTGAGTATCCTTTACACACCAAGCGTTCCTTGTTTCTGACCACATTTCCATTCTTGTCAAACTTTTTCTTGAAGATCCACTTCATACCAATCACATTTTGACTGTTGGGTCTCTTGACTAGGTCCCATGTTTTATTCTTGTGAATCCAATCTAACAATTTGTTCATATCTTTCACCCATGATTTGTTTCATTGAAGTGTCATCAATTGAGTATGGTTCCACAACTGATTGAAATGAATATTTCTTATTATTCCTCATTATAATCATCTTTTTCGGTGCATTACAATCCCTAATAATGTTTGATTGATCAATATATACTATTCAATTCATCCTTTGACATTCAACCAAATTCTCTCCAGCCATGGTTTCCCCTTCAGATTCTTCTTTTGAGTCAAAAACATGATGTGGATCTTGATAGATTTGCACACCTTCCCCTATTTCATTATTTTAATTTTCTCTAAGTTGAATTTCTTCCAAATTATATTGCACATCATCATATGAATTCCATGAAGCATTTGTATTTTTCTCTTCATTGATCTTAACGATGTTTCTTTCCATCGTCCTTCCCATGTTCTTTTTGAAACACTTGTTGGAATTGTTATTGATTAAGCATCTAGGGAAAATTCCTTTGTCTGTACTGTCACCATAATACCCATGATTTCCTTCATTGTTTTTGATGAAACAGTTATTTCAAAAAAAATGAATGTTTTTAAAGAGGGCTTCCATCCATGCCACAATTTATATGGTGTCTTTGTCTCACCCATATAAAGCCCTGTTCGATTATGAATATACCCAGCATCATGAATGACATCTATCGAGTAATGTTGAGGAATATGAATCTCAATCAGTTGTTTTCCTTCCATATTTTCCACCACTCGATTCCTATGCCCAACAACTCCATTTTTACATGGAGGTCTCACTACAGATACCTCATGTTGTATTGCATGATTTTATAGGTAATTTTTTAATTAAATTTATGTGTATTACCCTCTATTTTAGATCAAAACACTTTTATTGTCATCAAAAATCATTCTTGGAAATTCAATGATATGTTTTCATGCAGTCAAAGACTTTTTGCATTCCTGTGTATAACCATTACACATGCCACTATACTATAATAAACTATGAAAAGAATGAAGTATATTTATTTATGAGTTCAGGAAACAATTATTATCCCACATATGTCTTTTTGATTAAGACCAAGAATATTAGATGCATTTTTGTTCTTTGGATGATATGATCTGCAGACGAGCTTCCCCTGAATGCATGCATCACAAGAATTTTCATGTTTATGCCTCAGGGTTGGAATATTTATGAAAATATTCGGTTTTGATATCTTAGCCATGTATTTTTGATTGATGTTCCCCAGTCTTTGATGCCAAATGTTTTTTCCTTCTTCAACAGTCATATAGAAAATGTTTTCTTTACTATCAACCTGATACAGTTTTCCTTCTATTCTGTATCCTTTCATAATAGAATTTATCATCTTTTCTGTGATAGTATAGCCATTATTATTTAAAGTTACTATAATTATTGAGTCACAATGTTGAATTACACTATGGATATTATGACGTAGGCCATCCACAAAAAGGACTTCAAATTTCTTTAGTTCTCCGTTATCTAGTTGAATTCTTCCACTTCCTGGGATTTTAGGAGATCCATCATTACAAAACTGTAATGTTCCATCAACCGTCCTCTTGACATTAGTTAAAAATTATGTGTTACCTATCATCTGAGACAAACAAACACTATTAAGAATCCATGTGTTGTTTCTTTTTATATCATTGAGGGATACCTCTTCAAGGTCAGATTTATCAATCTTCTTCTTTTCTTTCCATGAGACATTCGGTTGTGTGTAATACATTGATAGCCTATCAATTCTCTCCTCTGTGTACATGGGTTCTTCATAGTAAAAAACTTTTTCCATAAGTGAAAACCTATTTTAAAGAGAGAAACTATCTTTTTGACGAAATTTGACTTGTCTTGGACTTTGGTATGAGGTTTCAATGTCGTTATTCTGCTTATAATAAATGGCATTATGGACAAAATTAAAACAATGAAAACAATATCAATGAAAATTATTTCTTCTATAAGTAGTAGGGTATGAATTTGTCATCTTCTGTTGAACTCCTTTCACTCCCCCATTTATATAGATCCACACCTCTTTGAAATATGACATAGTATGACCCAGATATCCATAAAACTGACTCTTATTGAAAGGAAATGTCTTCTCACTTCTATTTGTCCTCGTACATTCTTACTTGTGGAAATTTTTTTGACCGTATGTTATTTATGGAAACAAGATAATTTTCTTCTATTACACATAAATTTTGGTTTAATGGTCTCCTTCATAGCGCTTCTAGTGATTTTACAACCTGGTTAACTATCATCTTCCCTTTATTCTTGTCTACTTTATTTTCTACATTTGATGTTTTAACATCACATAAAATTCCACTATTTTCTATGCGTGTAGGTATTTGATCACATAAATTCTTTTAAACTCTATCAGAATCACATTTTTCTCCCTCCAACAGCTCAACATCCAAGAACCTACCAATTTTATTTTATTCTTTACTCCTTTTGAACTTGATTCAATTATGAGCATACTCCAAAGAATAACAATTTCGTCCCCTAGTCCGCCAAAAGATTTGGACTTACCATCTAGTATCGAGGTATGATCATTGATGATATTTTCCTGTTGTTCAATTCTAAGATTTATTCCCACTACACTATCTGTCATTTCAAGGATTGATTACTGTAATTTCACTAGTTATCCAAGTATTTCAACTTCATCTTTAAGATTATCAATATATTTTGATGATTCTTCCACCATTTCTCTCCCCTTATTACATATCTTACACTTATTCTGAAGCTTACCAAAATCTTCTTTATGTTTTATATTGGTATCAAAATTAGTTTTCAACTGGTTATCTATAGATTTATATATTGGTGGCTCTAACATCTCAATGGTATCCATCATAGAAGCATGGTTTACAGTTTTAAGTTCTAATTATTCTTCTACACAGAATTTATTATCATCATACTCCTCTTCACATTAAAACACTTCTTCTATTATTTCATTATATATTTTAATTCTCCCTTTTTTTAAACCTTTTATGAGATATCTCAATGTGGTTACCTTCACTTTCTTCATCTTCAAACTTTCTCCAGCACTGAGAGGCAATGCGCCCTACTATTCCACAACGAATGCAGGCCAGAGGTAACTTTCATTTTTAAATTTCACTTATCCCTTTTAGAAATTCTTGGAAATAAGAGAAATAATTTATTTTTTCTCATCATCTTCACCACCACTATCTTTTTAAATTTTTAGTTTTTCTATGTCTTTGAACACCATTTCGTTGCTCACTCGAGTAATAGCATCTTCTGGATTGAATCACATTTCATATTCCACTAGGATGCTATGTGGATCATCTAAAGAAAGTTGGGAAATATCTATTTACTCAAGGGATGAAACCATTGAATAGTACATGGGTGGAATTCTTCTCAATATTTTCTTTACAATATTAATGTCTTTGATTTATTCCCATAGACATTGAATTGCTCTAACCACTTCAATAATTCAATTGAAAAAGGAGTCTGCATTATCATGAGGATGCATATTCAGATCATCAAACCTATTGTGCATGACTTGTAGTTTTTCATCCTTCACATATATATCAACATCATAAATATTTTCATTTTTAGTCCACATGGACTTTTTTGAGGTGTAACTCTTCACATTTAGATAGATCAGATTAGACATGGTTGCGTGAGAGCCTTCTGCACTTCCGCATCTACATCAAGAATTTTTTATGTTTGCATCTATCATAGCCAACCCAGTTAGATCAGTAACATTAATTCATTGTATAGAAGAAAACATTACTTACATTCCAATATATCTTAGATGAGATCTCATTTTTTTCTTTCATATCTGAAAATTACTTCCATCGAAAAGTGGGACTCCCATATCATTTCTTGAATTCTCTAAAATGAAAAGACAAATGAAACACTAGTAACCTTGATATGATACCACTTCAAGGACCTGATAACACATTTATAGGGGGAGGGGTGAATAAGGGTGCCGAATTTTTATTTTTAATGTTTTGGATCTAGTTCCCATGTTGTTATAAAATCATTAAATCTATCAATCAAATGAAATCAATGAGATGATATGTCACTTTTAATTGGTTCACTACAAAGGGCTAAGTATAAGGATAATACACTCACAATGTGTCAATCGTAACAAAATCCAGTAATCTTCACATATTTTTGAGTACATGTGTTTGGTCATATTCATTATGTGTCAAGAAAACTTTCCTTACAAAAGGATAGGGATGTATCACTACTTCCTTCAGAACACTTCCGTAAACTCTCCCAATCTCACTTCTATAAGAGTGGCCAAACTCAATTTTTTGACTTGATGGTCCTTCCAATAGATTGGAATTGAATTCATTTCCTTTGTCCATCATGAGAAACTCCTTGCATCAAATACCCAAGTTGATGCTCATTAAAATCCCTTACCATTCAACACTGATACTCAAAAAAACCCATCTCAATTATCTCTACCTCATAGGGCAAAAATCATCACCAAACTCAATGCCTCACAAAGAACAACCCATTTCGGAGCTCAATGTCTCATAGAGCACAACCCTTCACGGAGCTCACTATCCCATGGAGAAACCTAATTTTTGATGCTCATTAATCCAATGAAGAACCCTCTGTCTTCGTGAACTGTGACTGATATAGTTGCATTGGTATTATTCAAGACTTTGAAAGTCTCTTTGTGAAGCTGAATCTCACATAGAACAACCCAATTCACAGAGAACCCCTTGCTTCGGGATGTCAAAGTGATCCCATTTTTCTCACTAATAAATGTCCAGAATGAAGAGTGGTGGCCTCTTATTTATATGCACAGTCGAATGTGGAGCTCCGCTTCATGAAGCATGAAATCTGGATCTGTAAAAATGTCTCTGCAGTTTTTCCTCCTTTTTGAAAAGGTCCACTAAAATTTTCAGTTCATAGAGCTCGTCATAATCATGGAGCACTCCATCAAAACACTTCCCACCGCCGCAAAGCACCACCGAAAAGCTCTCTTCCTTCTCAATTCTCGATGCTCTTCGTAACCGCAAAGAGACACTGTTTCAAATTTAAAATCTTCATTTCTTAGAAATCCTCATGCCAGTCTTCACGAAATCCTTTCCTTTTCCATATAAAAAGGGTTGATTCTAAAATAATACTTTTTGTGAAGCACAAAGATCAATCTTTTGTAATCACAGAGAACACTATCTAAATTCATCGATTCTCCACCAAATCCACTCAAATGACCATATCTTCACAAAACTCTTTCATTTAAACATATTTTCATTAGGCCTTCATGAAGAACCAATTTTCACAATTATTTCCATTTTCCAAAATTTTCACCCTAAAAAATTGGCAAACATTGGGAAAGGAAATCACCTTCAAAACCATCAAACTGCTTGACCAATATGATCCCTTTCTTGGAAATATCCCTAATAATCCTTAAGAGTATTGAAAAGAAACACAAAACATACTTTTTTATAGCAATGAACATCCTTGGTTGCAACAATTAGCGCCTGATTCACCATTCAAAAAACATTATTCAATTGTAAGAAATTAACCCGTGATTAGTTGACATACCTAAGACCATCCTCAAACTGTCTCTATTTATATAACTAGGCATCCCATAGAATTGGTGAGAATAAATTGAGCGCAGAAAAAGGAGGCGAATAATCTTTAATTGATAACAAACCTAACTCAAGTTGCATGAAATCTTAGGCTCTATCATTCCACAACATCTTGGTATAGAAATAATCAAATTAGGCTATATGAAAATACCTCTAATAGATCTACTGATAATGATCCATCTGACTAATAACATTAAATCATATCATGAATGATTCACATAATATATATGTACCGAGATTTAAGCTCCCCCAAAGAGGTGCCTCTTTATTCTTTTAGATTGATAACATGGACTCTAGCCATGAATCCACAACATTTGTTCTACCAAACCTTGAAACATTGGCAGAAGATAATGTTTGAACTCACACATTAAATCTTACATATTAGGGGATGGTTATGCGGCTCCCTGAATGGTTTGGATGAACTACATAAATCCCTCATGAACTGTGGATTTAATGACCTTGGTATTTATAAAATAATACATTTTCTTTTCAATTAATATTTAGGAATAAGATATTAATTTTAATTCTAGGGTAAAACTTTTAAGATAGCATACTCGACAGGAAACAATCGGTTTATCTAAAATCTAATGTTGCACACAACATTAAGTTATACCAGAAAATAATACAATAATAATATTATTATTTTAAATTGTAGTTACTACAAAGACATTGGAATAATGAGAATGAAGTGTATAAACTTAATTATCAAAATACAACTTAAATATGATTTAATAATGATTCATTGGTTACCAAATTTATTATAAATGGAAATAAAAACCAATTGAATATAAAGGATGTGTTTTTATGAAACCCTATTTAAAACGGAATAACTGTGTTTTTAAAATAATATCACTCATTATGGAATTTTTTCTGTAGAAATATATGTTACATATTAAATTTAATGTTTTAAATTTATATTATATGTTTTCTATATATAATATAAGATAAAATTCTATTTTTTTGGAGAAAATAAGTATTTTTTTAAATGCAGTTTTACCGCCTTTTGACGGGGAACCTTTATTAAATCAATATTTTGTCACTTTTATATGTTCTATTTGAATGAAGAAATTTCTTATTTTGAATCAGAAGATAAAACTTTACATTGGTTGAAATTTTTGTATTATTCTGATGAAATTCATAATTTTATTTATAGTGAATAATAATGCATTTTAATTCAAAACTGCCTTTTAATATAATTTATTTGAATGTTTATATAATTATTTTAATTTGTTTTAAAGGGTAATTGGATTTATATTTTCTTATTTAATAAAATTTTGTCCATCATAATTAATTTTACATTGAAATTGGACTTAAACACATGTCAATCATTTGATAGTTTTTACTTATTAAAAACAGGTTTTTTATGACAATATGAATTAATATTAAATTTATTACTACAACTTCTGTGTTTCAAATTATAAAAAATTGATTCCATATTTGGAATCACAGGTTTCGAATTTTATAAATATGAATCTTCTATTTTTGGACATTATGAAATGTATCATCAGTAATTATTTTATTTACCATAGTTAAAGGGTTAAACTGGTAAATAAGGGTAAAAAATAATATTATAATAACATTGAACTCAAATAAAACATTTCATAATCATATTTTATTATATATTTACAACCATAAGAATCCATGGTTCTATTTTGGGACACCATGGATTCACTTCTTTGTGATAATGACAAGTTATGTTAATTAATTTAATGTAAATGAAATATAACATGAACATGTATATTTTATAAAACAATTTTAATGCGATGTTCAAAAATTGATATATTTGACTATAAATATTAATTAAAAATATAAAAATAATTCCAATAACATGATATTTTATTTATAATTTTTAAACCTTATATAAATAATTTTAATTATGACATATTTTTGATGCAATGATTATATAATTTATAAAGGATTCAAATAAATGATATTTTAAATATTAAAATAAAATTAAAATTAATATTTAGATTTCATCCATGAATTTTATAGATGTTATTGACATAATATATTTGATCTAATTCTTATTTTTCTATATAATAAAGTTGTTATGACTTTATCAAAAATCAATTACTTTATAGTGTCAAAATTGACATAAATGTGTTTTAAAAAAATACTATATTATTAAATGATATAATAGTTCTAAAAATACAATTTTCAGAAAAATGAATTATAATAATGTAAAAAATTGAATTAATTATTCACTTATGGTTTTCTTATCATTTTAATGTAAATATTGTTACCATATATTATGAATATTAAATAAGACATGGTAAGAGTTATTGTTTTTTACTAATGGTTAATGCTTAAAGATAAGGATAATTCCATGCCCTAAACATGACTAATACCTATTTATTGAGAGGATATAAACACAAAATCATATTATATTTTAGATAAATTATTTTGGGACCATTGGAAACCAAAAATAATTTTATAATAAAAAACTATTTAAATACCTTTCTGATGTGCCCCTCCTCCTTCTTATAAAAGACAATCACCACTACCCACTTTCCCACACCTCCCAAGCCACTTGTCTCTCCATAATCTGCTCAAATACGCTCCATAATACTTACCTTACTCCTATAATCCTTAACTTGGGATGAAGAAAATTCTAGAAATACATTTGGGTCAAATCAAAAGAAGTTACCCAATTTAGAGGTAACGTCTTCTCTCATGTTCATTTCCATTATTTTCCTTCTCCACTACCTATGCTCTTTTTATTATTTTATTACATTATTAAAAAATTATCCTCAATATAATATTATTTTCCTACGATAAGGATTATAACTACAATTAAAAACACCACCTTTAAATGGATATGAACAAATTATTTCTTTGTACGTCGAACTACTGCCTCACAAAACGGCGATTGTTCGATTTTTCCCTTCCACCTCTCAGTTTTCATTATGATGAAACTATATTTACATATGATATATATTATATTTATATTGTCTATATTTTTATGTAATTTTTATTTAAAACATAACATTATGCTTTCTATCACATGTAAAAACGATAATTTTATTTGAGGAACTGCGGACTATCGCCCTCTCAAAGTGATATGAATCGGTCATGCCATACATGGTGCGTATAAAGGATGGTGTAACACCCCGAGCTTCCACGATATGCTTCTCATTCAATAATGCAATAGCTTGCATTGTACGCAAGTTCGAGTTCTAACACACCGCAACTAATCAAAATAGCCGTTATGAATAGTAATAACCACTTTTTAAAATTATAGAAATTTTATATTTCAAAATGGACTTCATTTTTGTATTCGTAATATCGAAATTAGCCTATGTTGAATTTTTGGTATTTTTCTGAGAACTTCTAATTTTTTATGAATAGTGAAAAATACTTAAAACAACTTTTTTAATCAAAATAATTCATAGTGATAAATTATACTATTGAGGGGTTTTAGAGTATAATTAGAATATATTTTTACCATTTTATCCAATGGTGGTCATTAGAATTAATTTAACATTGAAATTGGACATAAACAATTGCCAATCTTTTGATATAAATTGTTTCTTAAAAACACGCTATTTGTTGTGACAACGGGAATTAATTATAAAATTAATTAATGAAACTAATATGTTTGGAATTTTGTAAAATAGACATCATTTTTGAATTCGTAATATCAATTATAGCTTAGGGTGAAATTTTGGCCTTATTCTGAAAAACTTCAATTTTTGATGAATAGTGAAACCACTAAGTGGTAGTTAAATAACTGATTTTTCGTTTAAATGAAATATTACCACTTCTGTGATTTGATTTTCAAAAATCCGACATACATGGTTGTCATTAAGAAGTAAAATGTGGTTCAATGATATCAAAATAATTTTTTGGTGAATAGTAACTTTTAAGTTCTTAATCGCGATTAGAGGTAATTAGTGTAGTTTAAGGTAAAAACAATGTTTTATTAATATGATATGAGCTTGACACTTGTCCTACTCCTATTGGATGAGTCATGGCCGACCAAGACAACCCATGGGTCAACTTGGGGACACCATGGAGCCACTTTAGTTGGAAAATGACATTAATATATATTTATTTAATGTTGAAATTAAATTGACACAAACATGAGTTGTTTTACTAAAACAGTTTTTAAGTGGGGTTACACAAGTCCAAATTTTGACTATAAATATTCATTGGAAAGCTAAAAAGATTTCCTACATCATAGTAGTTTTTTTATAATTTTTAGACATTAAATAAATTAAATTATTTATGACATCATGATGATGTAGTGATGACCTCATTATTTAACGATTTAAATAAAATGGGAAGATAATGCAAAATCCAAGGCTTACACTTGTCCAAAGCCAATTGGATGAGGATATTTCGAACCCTTATCACCTTATCCTCGAGTTATATAAGTGTGGGACCTTTAGAATCCGAAAAGCATTGTGAAATAATGTAACATTTCAATCTTTCCAAAAGTGCCCCTCCTCTCCACTTATAAAAGGCCCCCACCTCTCCCACCTCATTTACACTTTCAAGCCATTTGGCTCGGCCAACCTCTGCCCAAATACTCTCCCAACATTCCTCCCTTACTCATAGAAGCCTCACATTGGGAAGAACTCTTCCCAAGGAAGCCTTTGGCTCAAATCAAAAAGAGTTACCCGATTTTGAGGTAATGTATTTTCTAATGTTGTTTTGTGTTATTTTTCTTCTCCAAACCCCTAAACTCTTTTTATTCATTTATTTTGTGACAACACCAGTATACTCAATATACTAGGATGTTTTTATAAGAAGGATTCGAGCTACACTTACACACACCTACATCTAATGGTTAAAGAACATACGGTTTCTGTGGATGGCGAATTTCTGCCTCACGAAACGATGATTGTTCAACACTCATATAACACCTTCAAAGGTGGCCATTAAGATGTCACTATATTTATATATGATAGATAATGTGTTTATGTTTTACTTATGCTTCTGTATTTCTCATTTATGGCTTACTTTATGATTTCCATTATGGGTAAAACGCGATAATTTCATTTTAGGAAGTGCGGACTACCGCCCCCTCAAAGTGATTTGAATCGTTAATGCCATATGTGGGATGTATAAAGGATGTAGTAAATGGTATTATACACTATATTATACTGGAATTATATTATACATTTATATCATTATGATTTAGTTCCATTAAATATGAAATTGAAATGAAAGTAGCGTTCATGCGTACGTA
Organism: Viscum album; assembly: GCA_963277665.1. Classification (NCBI taxonomy): domain Eukaryota; kingdom Viridiplantae; phylum Streptophyta; class Magnoliopsida; order Santalales; family Viscaceae; genus Viscum; species Viscum album. The sequence goes on from OY728145.1 coordinate 489,456,504, forward strand.
CGGCTTACCGTCTCCATGAACGGTGCATTTCATTTCTCACCTCTAAATGTTACGTAATATTATAAATGAATGTATATAATGGATATATAATATATATATGACATCTAAATCATGAATATAATTCTGTATATAATGGATATTTCACCACATAAACAACTTGTAATTATAAGAAGCTTATTGTTGACTCAAGTACCAAAGATCGACAAAACGACCGTTATTAACTTAAATAATTATATAATGTTCATATCATTGTAATAAGTGATATAATAAGGATAATGAAGTTGAAAATGGTTCTTAATAAGGTATATATTAACTCTAGTTTATTATTCAGGAGGTTAAAGAACGGTTGAGTCAAGTCGGACACAAGGTAAGGGAATTTCTTAACCCAACTTCCATTCTTTGGGTTAATCTCCTACTTTCAAATTATGTCATGATATTATTATGTCCTATTTTGTATTTTTACTTTCTTTATGTGTACCTATAGTGAATACACATAATAGATCTATTTTATTTTAAAAATGATCTTTTTAAGGACTTTGTCTCAATCTCCTTTCATTGAGGCATATTTGGCTTTATACACAACTTTCTTTTATACGATGTATAAACCCCTTTGACTTTTACGTTTATTCAAAAGGAATCTTTTTTATATGAAGCGTTTTGCTAAACGACAAAAGGGAATGTTTTTCTTTCTGTACTTATGCGGCGACAACGACTTCTCCGCCGCCGTGACCATTATTTGAGTTTCAACTTCCTCTACAAGCCATCATTTTCTTTTTTAATGAAAAATAAATACAAAGTTTTAACATTCTTTTATTTTGGTATTGAAAATGGTTTTGAAAGCGTTTTTATTATATCAATGTGTTGTATTGATATCTTGTGATTGAAATGTGGAAATGTTATGTTTCCTTTATGCATGTTTTATGTGATACGATTATGTTATGGTTTATGATATGTTTAAACCTATTCATATGAGGAATGTATTGGACTTAATATGTGACGGGTGGAGCCCGCTATAGCTCCTCGATGCATCGGTAGGTCTCATGAGACAACTAGACGTGGAATTGGCCGAGGCCCTTTCCCAATTTGATTTATGGTTTTGGCCGAGGCCTTAATCATTTTAGATGTCTTGGCCGAGGCCTTGACAAAATGTTTCAGAATGTCCGGCATTATACATTCCCTCATTATGAAAGTGGTTATTGATATTGCATGTGATTATTCGGCCAGTAGAATATCCATGTGAAGAAGTGAATGACATTATCTCATTTTACTTTTGCCATATTATGTTGAAGTTCAAGTTTAAAAGGCTTTTGTTTTAGTTATACATTGCCTTAAATGTTAATGTTTATTTATGAAAGCTTCCGCAATATTGTTATCCTTACTGAGCATCTGAGCTCACCCCTTTCAATGTTTTAATGTTTTCCAGGATTTGAAGAAGTATATTATGAATGACCTGCAGGGATAGTCTGAGGGGATATGAAGACAATATGTTGTTGTTGTTTTGGTTTACTTTATGATGTAATGTAACGTTTACAAATGTATCTAGTGTTTCCAAGGCTACTAAACTAATCGGTCTTTCGAGACTTGATCTTTTGTGATCATGCCAATGTTACGAAGTAATGCACCGACTCTGGGTAGCTGGGGTCGGGGCGTTACAGTTGGTATCAGAGGCAGTTTAGTACTAACCTTGGAAGCTAGATTTAGATAAACTCTGATTAGAGCACATAGCCCAAAGATAGACTTTGAGGATTAGTATAGAAGAACTTCCTAGAATTTTGGTATTATAGAGATGTTATGAGTTTTCTGAGAAATACATCCCTGTCTGGATACGAGCAGGTAGAGGCGGCTCTGGCACAGATGTACCTAAGGGTAAAACCCGAAAACACCGCTTTGAGCTAGACTCGAACGGGAACTGGTGCACGACAACGGGCCTTGCTGCACTCTTGGTTACGACACTCCCGGGGGATATGCTTAGGATAATTCTCATTTTATTTACAAACCACTATGAAGGGTTATGAGTATATACTTTCTCAAAGAAAACATTTCTTTTTATGATTATGGATTATATCCATAAATAGTTCAATTTATGTTAAGTGTTTTATAAGTATGGAATTATGTATTTTGATTCATAAACTAATATAGTTTATGCCATTGTATAAAAATGGCGCCCAGTAGAAGGAATGTGAACTCCAGCAGTACGTATGATCCAAAGAGTAAGAAGGATCGTATCTTTCACGGTATTAAGTCAACATTTCGAAGGGAAATAGTCTCCCATGTGTTCTCAACATATGAAGAAATAGTATCATGTGTTAATAAGATAAGTAAAGAATTCTCTGAGTCCTATGGCTTTGAAGCGAAGCAAGAGACGAAAGGGATGGAAGAGAGAATGATGGATAAAGGGATGAGGGGAAAGAAGAATTTTCAAATATGTGGTAATTGTGGGAAGAAACATCATGGAACTTGCCTAAAGGGAATGGGAGTTTGTTATAAGTGTAGAGAGAAAGGACACAAAGTGCGTGACTGCAAGGGTAAGAAAATGGTTTCAAATGTACAATGCTTCTTCTGCAAGGATTGGGGACACTACGCAAACCAATGTCCAAATCATCAGAGTATGCCCCAAATGATGTTATTGGATAATAATCAAGTTATGATACTACCACAGATGAGGAGTAATGATTAGAGTTCTTATGTTGTTATTAAATAATTTTGTAATTTGAGTGTTGTATCAATGATGTACTGGTTATAATAATTATGGAGTATATAAGGATTGTACTGCAGTACTATTTCATCAAGGACTTGAGATTGTGTGGAACCAAGAAAAGTGACTCCACAGTAGGATTAAATTTTTGGAAAATATATGGCTGAGAGAAAGATATACCATAATATGGTTCTGATACTGAGATTGTGATTTTGGAATAAGACGTGATTGATTTGGATAAATTATATTGGATATACTTAACTTCCTTGAAACTGATTGATGTTTTGTATACATTTTTGGATATAAGAAGTATATCTAGTATTCTATAAGGAATAAGGGATCATGGTAATTCAGTATGTTTAAAAAGAATACATGATGAAGGTATTCACATGTTGTTACGTGGGAAAAAGGATCTTCATTATGTTTACCTTCCTTATAAAATTTGGACTGTGAGTTGGACAGAAGTATTTTGGATAACTATAAAGGTTGGAATGGATTAAGTTGATCTTTGGATAGTATTGTTTAAGGTTAAATAATTTTTGAATATTATTTTTGGAATATTATAATACTATAGTTTTAGGAAAAGGACAACCTGCAGGGTGGGGCATAACCCGTTGCGTCGGACAAAGCTGCAGGAATCGAACCCACAACCATAGTGCGACAGGCCTTTATTTCCTACCACTAGCCTACAGGAAGTCCCTGGTTATTACAAAATAGTTTTACTAATCTAAATGGTATGTGTTAATATTTGGAACCTTATACAATTAGGATAAAAAGAATATTTTTGAGTTCCGTTACCATTTGGAGTAAAAGATGGGTTTGTGGCAAAAATTTATTAACGAATGAAAGTATACATAACAAGTATGTATATTCCCTTAAGTTCTTAGTAAATCTCCTAAATAAATTCCTCAACATTATAAAAGGTAACTTAAAACAAAAATGTTTTCGGTTAACTTTTCCAACTGGGGATTCAATGACCGTTTAACCAATCACAAGTTTGTGATTTTCTTGTGGTTAAACTTTCTCCTAATCATGTTTTCTATAACTCTCCATAAGACCTTGATGGTTTGTTTTTCTTCCATATCCATATTTTCATATAATCCTAGAATGGGCTATATCGGGTGACCTTTGTACTTATCTTGCTTTCTTTTAATGTTATATATTTATTAACCTTATTTCCGATGTGGGTTTTCCTCAAAGGTATTTTCTATTTTCAGCCTTTTATTATCAAAGAAAAATTTCAAATTGCGAGGACGCAATTTATTGAAGGAGGGGAGAATGTAACACCCCGAGCTTCCACGATACGCTTCTCATTCAATAATGCAATAGCTTGCATTGTACGCAAGTTCGAGTTCTAACACACCGCAACTAATCAAAATAGCCGTTATGAATAGTAATAACCACTTTTTAAAATTATAGAAATTTTATATTTCAAAATGGACTTCATTTTTGTATTCGTAATATCGAAATTAGCCTATGTTGAATTTTTGGTATTTTTCTGAGAACTTCTAATTTTTTATGAATAGTGAAAAATACTTAAAACAACTTTTTTAATCAAAATAATTCATAGTGATAAATTATACTATTGAGGGGTTTTAGAGTATAATTAGAATATATTTTTACCATTTTATCCAATGGTGGTCATTAGAATTAATTTAACATTGAAATTGGACATAAACAATTGCCAATCTTTTGATATAAATTGTTTCTTAAAAACACGCTATTTGTTGTGACAGCGGGAATTAATTATAAAATTAATTAATGCAACTAATATGTTTGGAATTTTTTAAAATAGAAATCATTTTTGAATTCGTAATATCAATTATAGCTTAGGGTGAAATTTTGGCCTTATTCTGAAAAACTTCAATTTTTGATGAATAGTGAAACCACTAAGTGGTAGTTAAATAACTGATTTTTCGTTTAAATGAAATATTACCAATTCTGTGATTTGATTTTCAAAAATCCGACATACATGGTTGTAATTAAGAAGTAAAATGTGGTTCAATGAGATCAAAATAATTTTTTGGTGAATAGTAACTTTTAAGTTCTTAATCGCGATTAGAGGTAATTAGTGTAGTTTAAGGTAAAAACAATGTTTTATTAATATGATATGAGCTTGACACTTGTCCTACTCCTATTGGATGAGTCATGGCCGACCAAGACAACCCATGGGTCAACTTGGGGACCCCATGGAGCCACTTTAGTTGGAAAATGACATTAATATATATTTATTTAATGTTGAAATTAAATTGACACAAACATGAGTTGTTTTACTAAAACAGTTTTTAAGTGGGGTTACACAAGTCCAAATTTTGACTATAAATATTCATTCGAAAGCTAAAAAGATTTCCTACATCATAGTAGTTTTTTTATAATTTTTAGACATTAAATAAATTAAATTATTTATGACATCATGATGATGTAGTGATGACCTCATTATTTAACGATTTAAATAAAATGGGAAGATAATGAAAAATCCAAGGCTTACACTTGTCCAAAGCCAATTGGATGAGGAGATTTAGAACCCTTATCACCTTATCCTCGAGTTATATAAGTGTGGGACCTTTAGAATCCGAAAAGCATTGTGAAATAATGTAACATTTCAATCTTTCCAAAAGTGCCCCTCCTCTCCACTTATAAAAGGCCCCCACCTCTCCCACCTCATTTACACTTTCAAGCCATTTGGCTCGGCCAACCTCTGCCCAAATACTCTCCCAACATTCCTCCCTTACTCATAGAAGCCTCACATTGGGCAGAACTCTTCCCAAGGAAGCCTTTGGCTCAAATCAAAAAGAGTTACCCGATTTTGAGGTAATGTATTTTCTAATGTTGTTTTGTATTATTTTTCTTCTCCAACCCCCTAAACTCTTTTTATTCATTTATTTTGTGACAACACCAGTATCCTCAATATACTAGGATGTTGTTATAAGAAGTATTCGAGCTACACTTACACACACCTACATCTAATGGTTAAAGAACATACGGTTTCTATGGATGGCGAATTTCTGCCTCACGAAACGATGATTGTTCAACACTCATATAACACCTTCAAAGGTGGCCATTAAGATGTCACTATATTTATATATGATATATAATGTGTTTATGTTTTACTTATGCTTCTGTATTTCTCATTTATGGCTTACTTTATGATTTCCATTATGGGTAAAACGCGATAATTTCATTTTAGGAAGTGCGGACTACCGCCCCCTCAAAGTGATTTGAATCGTTAATGCCATATGTGGGATGTATAAAGGATGGAGTAAATGGTATTATACACTATATTATACTGGAATTATATTATACATTTATATCATTATGATTTAGTTCCATTAAATATGAAATTGAAATGAAAGTAGCGTTCATGCGTACGTACGGCTTACCGTCTCCATGAACGGTGCATTTCATTTCTCACCTCTAAATGTTACGTAATATTATAAATGAATGTATATACTGGATATATAATATATATATGACATCTAAATCATGAATATAATTCTGGATATAATGGATATTTCACCACATAAACAACTTGTAATTATAAGAAGCTTATTGTTGACTCAAGTACCAAAGATCGACAAAACGACCGTTATTAACTTAAATAATTATATAATGTTCATATCATTGTAATAAGTGATATAATAAGGATAATGAAGTTGAAAATGGTTCTTAATAAGGTATATATTAACTCTAGTTTATTATTCAGAAGGTTAAAGAACGGTTGAGTCAAGTCGGACACAAGGTAAGGGAATTTCTTAACCCAACTTCCATTCTTTGGGTTAATCTCCTACTTTCAAATTATGTCATGATATTATTATGTCCTATTTTGTATTTTTACTTTCTTTATGTGTACCTATAGTGAATACACATAATAGATCTATTTTATTTTAAAAATGATCTTTTTAAGGACTTTGTCTCAATCTCCTTTCATTGAGGCATATTTGGCTTTATACACAACTTTCTTTTATACGATGTATAAACCCCTTTGACTTTTACGTTTATTCAAAAGGAATCTTTTTTATATGAAGCGTTTTGCTAAACGACAAAAGGGAATGTTTTTATTTCTGTACTTATGCGGCGACAATGACTTCTCCGCCGCCGTGACCATTATTTGAGTTTCGGCTTCCTCTACAAGCCATCATTTTCTTTTTTAATGAAAAATAAATACAAAGTTTTAACATTCTTTTATTTTGGTATTGAAAATGGTTTTGAAAGCGTTTTTATTATATCAATGTGTTGTATTGATATCTTGTGATTGAAATGTGGAAATGTTATGTTTCCTTTATGCATGTTTTATGTGATACGATTATGTTATGGTTTATGATATGTTTAAACCTATTCATATGAGGAATGTATTGGACTTAATATGTGACGGGTGGAGCCCGCTATAGCTCCTCGATGCATCGGTAGGTCTCATGAGACAACTAGACGTGGAATTGGACGAGTCCCTTTCCCAATTTGATTTATGGTTTTGGCCGAGGCCTTAATCATTTTAGATGTCTTGGCCGAGGCCTTGACAAAATGTTTCAGAATGTCCGGCATTATACATTCCCTCATTATGAAAGTGGTTATTGATATTGCATGTGATTATTCGGCCAGTAGAATATCCATGTGAAGAAGTGAATGGCATTATCTCATTTTACTTTTTCCATATTATGTTGAAGTTCAAGTTTAAAAGGCTTTTGTTTTAGTTATACATTGCCTTAAATGTTAATGTTTATTTATGAAAGCTTCCGCAATATTGTTATCCTTACTGAGCATCTGAGCTCACCCCTTTCAATGTTTTAATGTTTTCCAGGATTTGAAGAAGTATATTATGAATGACCTGCAGGGATAGTCTGAGGGGATATGAAGACAATATGTTGTTGTTGTTTTGGTTTACTTTATGATGTAATGTAACGTTTACAAATGTATCTAGTGTTTCCAAGGCTACTAAACTAATCGGTCTTTCGAGACTTGATCTTTTGTGATCATGCCAATGTTACGAAGTAATGCACCGACTCTGGGTAGCTGGGGTCAGGGCGTTACAGATGGTGTTAATGAAATTACGTGAAATATATAAAATATGATATTATACCTGAATTATAATATGCCAATGTATCATTTAGTATTTATTCATCTAAATATGAAAAAGAAATGAATGTAGAGTTTTTGCGTACGTGCGGCTTACCGCCTCCATGAACGGTGCATTTCATTATTTATATCCAAATGTTATGGATTATTATAAATACATATATAATGGTTCTAAATACATATATACTGGATATATATTGAATATAAATCATTAATACTAATCATGATATAAAATAATTTTGACCATATGGACAATTTCTAATTATAACAAGTTCATTTTTTACTCAAGTACTGAACATCAACAAAACAACCAATATGAACATGAATAATTATATGATTGTTATCGCAAGGTAATAAATTATATAAAAGGAATAATAAAAATGAAAAATGTTCTAAATAAATTTGAAAATAACTTATTATTATTATTCAGGGAGATAAAAAACAAACTATACATTTCAGACTCAAGGAAAGGGAACTTCATAACCCAATTTCCATTCTTTGGGTTAATCTTCTACTTTTTGATTATGTCATGCCATGATTATTTGGGAAATAAATTTTGATATCCAATATTATATTTGTACATTATTAATTTTTATTTATAGTGAATACAAATAATCGATCTATTTTATTAACCAAATGATGTTTGTATGTGAAATATAACCTCAATATAATTTCATTTTTTAAATATCCATTTCATTGGTTTTGTTTTTATAAGAATATCTATGAATGGCATCTGATTTATTTCATTTAATATACAATAACATTGAGTGGGTTTATATTTTCCACAAATAATCATGTCAATGATTTATCCTTAATCTAATGATATGATATTTTAAGGGAATTCATCTCAATATCCTTTAATTGAGTCATATTTTGGTTTATACACAACCTTCTTTATACTGTTTTTTTTTCTAAATTTAATTCAATTTGATTTAATCATAAATAATTTTCTATTATGTTTTTTACAAAGTGAAAAAATTAATGTTTTTATCATACATGGCGACAATTACATTTCTTCCACTACGACCATTATTTGATATTTGGCTTCCATAAAAAGCCATATTATTTTAAAAAGTCAAATAAAAACAACATACACTTTTCATGTAATTATGTATTGAAAATTTAATTGATAAATAATTGAGTATGTAAATATATTGAAATGTTATATTGTGATTTGAATGTGGAAATATTATCATTACTTTATAATTGTTTTAGGTGTTAAGATTCTGTTATGGTTCATTGGAATAATTTACATATGTAGATGGTTCCATGATAAACTAGGAGTGGGTGAACTTGAGATAGCTCTGCAACTCATTTCATAACACGAAAGAGGTAAATGTCAATGTTTCTACAAATATATATAGGGAATATTCTCTGATGGGTATTCCAAATAGAACTCCCTATATAGCTGTGAAAGAAATAATGTAAGTATGTTATATATTCCTCAAGTTACCTTTATGATTTATGATTTTTTTGTGTTAATCATATATCTTATTATTATATAAGTTATGAAAAAGAGCTTATGTTATATGATTGAAAAGTAAGATTTCATGATTTGTATATATTGATGGACTAATGTTTTCATCATCTATTTTATATCTCTTACTGAGATTTTTATGCTCATCCCAAGGAATTGAAATATTTATCACATGGTATAAGGGAGGGTAAGAGAAACTATGAATTAAAGAATATTTATACCATGCAAATAATAATTGTTTTATTTATGGAGTTTTATTGTTGTTAAGAAATTAGATAGAGTAGAAGTGTCTACTGTGTAATATTTGAGATGTAATGTAACAGTCACAAAACAATTATCTAAAACTATAAAACTGAATAGATCATCAATGTGAATTCTTAACGTAACTCAAGATTATGTAATGTTTTAGTCTAGGTCCCGAAAGTTGGTATCAGAGGTCTATTTAGATAACTTTAGAGGTTAGGGTTTTATTTAAGCATAAGGGACATAAATATAGTGGTTATCATATTATAAAGATTCATAGTTATTTAATATAAATTGAATGAGTTTAATATAACATTAATAAGTATATATTAGTGCTTACCCTCATTATAAAATAATATATGATGATTTTATAGATATACTCCCAACACACGTTTTGGTTTTAGTAAATGGAATGATCTAGGAGGAACCAAAATAACAAATGATTTAGAGGAAACTATGGTGGTTTTCTGAATTAATAGCCTAATGAAATGGGAGATGAAATGGTAACTCTTGTGGTTATTATCAACCAACTTCCTGGAGTCATGAATGACCACTCTAACCATAGTTATTTTCTTAAGGCAACATATAAGGGATAAAATAATTTCTATGGATGTTCTGGTAATAATCACAAGGGTAAGTATATTCAAAATCCTTTGTGGCAATAATGCTGAAAGAAATACCTAGGTAAATGTTTCAATGGTATGAAAAGATGTTATAGATGTGTAAATGAAGGTCACAAAGCAATAATCATCCGTGGAGAATTGAATTGTTCAGTTGGAACTAGTAAAGGGGATGAAGTTATTTCTGAGGGATCAATTGAAAGTTTTAAATGTGGTGTGCATGCTCATTATAAAAATAGATTTCATATGAATAACGTTCATGAATGGGATTAGAAGGACCATACTAAAATATGTTTACCAAGTACTAATTCAATTCCCATTGAAGACGATGTAACTAAATATAACCTATGAATGATATATATTAGTTTATAAAATAATGATTATAGATTATTGAAATAATAAGACATTATGCATTATTTTTTTAGGAAACAAGTATAAAAGAATAATATGGAAAATCATGGAGAAAGTATCATAATGAATTTTCGTTTATTAAGATGTATACATTTTAGGAATTGAAGAGTAATGTCATATTTATGGATGATGATATGTTTAAATATATTAATGATGGGATTATATTGGAAGACTTCTAGTATTTTTAACCCTTCAGTTTTTTAATTAATAAAAAAATATATTTTATTTTATGGATACTGTTATAATGAACCATTAGGGTTTATATGATCCTTGAATTTGAGTTTATTACATGTTATTGATTTTTGAGAGGAAAAATGAGAGGTGTGAGATAAATTTTGAGGTAAAAATATTTTATGGTTATTTTTTAATAAAAATTCTTATTTTTGATAATGTTATAAGAATGATACAATTTTTGAAAAAGGAGAACACACAGACCGTGTGAAAACCCATTGCATTGGAAAATGCTATGGGAATCACACCCATAACCAATGTGTGAATGGAATTTATTGCCTACCATAAGACTATGTTGAAGTTCCTGGTTGGTATAACTTATTATTTTTTGTTAAATTATTTTAGGAATCAATAATAAGTTGATTTCAGGATGTTCTGTTTTATAAAATAGATGTCCATAGTATCAGAAAATGATTTGGTGATTGAGTGATAAATGTTATTTTGGAAGAAGTTATCTCTTTTGGGAACACTATATGCCTAATGAAAATAGAATACTATGGGATTTTATTTGAGGGGTAATGGTAAAATTTTTATTTGGAAGAATATAGTTTTTTATTGCATTCTTATAACGATTTGGGTTATTTATGGAAATGATTAACCCATATTTGGGAATATGTGATTAGGTTAATTAATTTTTAGTATGAAACATTAAGATTATTCAATTTTATTTAGAGATAAAGTTTATGATTTATTGTGGAAGACAAGGTGGTGATATTCTTCAAATTATTTTTTTAATATTTGTTTGGATTATTTTGAAGAATATTAAGGCCAATTGTTTATTTAATGGTATTTTTTGAACTTTGGGTATTGTTTGTTGAACTTTTGAGAATAATTTTAGTATTTCGTTTTATAAAATATTAATCTTTTTGTATATTTTCTGATCTTTTCCTAACCATTTTGATTTTGGTTAATGATTCAAGACATGTTAAATATATTTTTAACATTTTTTGGATTAATTGATTCTCTATATGTTGAGTCTAGTTATTCAAGGGTGAACATGTCATCTTGAATACTCATCATTTGGCAAAAATATGTATTTGGGGTATTGATTTAATAAAGGATGAAATTATACTTAATAAGTAAGTATATTTACTTTTGATCTTAGTATAGATTATAAGACAATTCTTCAAATATATAAAATGGAACTTAAAACCCCAATGCTGATTGTTTAATTTTATTAATGGCGAATCAAAGAAACTTTAACCCATCTTATGTATATGGTTTTATGGTAGTTAATATTCTCCAGATCACGTTTTCTATTACTCTTTATCAGAACATGATGGTTGGGTTTTCTTGGATATCTATGTTTTACTAGATAGAATCATAGTATACATTATATCGGATGACCTTTGTACTTCCCTTTATTTCTATTAAATTGATAGTTCTATTGAATCTTTTTCTGATGTGGGATTTTCAATGAAGTTTCCGAGCCTAATTTTAAAATTGAGAGGACGCAATTTCAAAAAAAGGGGAATGATGTAATGACCTATGTATTTATATAATAATAAATTTTCTTTTCTATTGATATTTATTAATAAGAAATTAATTTTATGTTAAAGGGGACAGTTTTTCTGATAGATTACTCAACACGAAAAAATGGGTTTCCCTAAAATCTTATAATTTACAAAATAGTGAGTTATAAAGAAAAATAATAAAATAATATAATTATTATTTTAAAGGGTAGTTACAGCCCAATCATTGGAATTGAAATAATGAATAATAAAAATTGAATTATAAAAATATGGTTTACATAAGTTTAAATATTGATTTATTGGACAATTTTTTTAGAAATTGTAATAAAAACAAATTGAATATAAAGGATGTGTTTTAATTAAAACCTATTTAGAAATAGAATAATTTTTTATATAAAATCATATCACTCATTATGGATTTTTATTTAATTATAAATTAATATTACATATGAAATTTAATGTTTTAAATAAATCTTATATGTTTTCTATATATGATATAAGAGAAAATTCAAATTTACGGATAAAAGAATTATATTTTTTTTATAAAAATAAATTTTTACAACCTTTTGAGGATGAGACTTTTTAAATATAGTTTTTATCACTTTTAAATGTTATATTTGATAAAATATATTTATCCTTTTGAAGAGGAAAATCAAAATTAACTTTTATTGATGTTCTGGTATTTTTCTAATGAAATTTATATTTCTAGGAATAGTAAAAATTACTGTATTTTAATTCAAAACTTCCTTTTAAACTAATTTATTTATAAATTTAGATTATAATTTTAATTTTTTTTAAAGTTTAATTAGATTATTTTTTTATAATTTAATTAAATTCTGGTCATTGGATGTAATTTCACACTGAACATGGGAATAAACACACATCAATCTTCTGTAGTTTTTACTTCTTAATAACACACTTTTTGGTTTCAACAACAAGAATAATTTTTAAATTAATTACTACAAAATTTGTGTTTTAAATTTGGAAAAATAGATCCAATATTTGGAATTAAAAAGTTCAAATTTTGTAAATAGGCACCTTTTATTTTTTGACATTATGAATATTAATTTCAACAATTATTTTATTTACCATGGTTAAAGTGTAAATCTAGTTAATAAGGGTAAAAAATAAGATTATAATAACATTAAACTACACTAAGACATGTCATAATACTATTTTATTAGATAACTATGACCATTGGAATATTTAGTCTATTTTGGGATGCCATGTATCCAATTGAGATTAATAATTACATGTTATAATAATTAATTTAAAGTAAAGATAAATATAACATAAGAATGTATATTTTCATAATCAATTTTATATATAGGGTTGTATAAGTTATATCTTATAAAATTAAAATTAATTAGAATTAATAAACTATTTCCTATAATAAGATATTTTTTTTATAATTTTTTGACATTAAATAAATATTTTTAATTTTGACACAATGATGTCGTACTACTTGCATCATTTATAAAAGATTCAAATAAATTATATTATAAATATTAAAATGAATTTAATTTATATATTATGATTCCATCCATAAATTTTCATAAAAAAATACATATTATTATTGATTTAATACCTTTTTTCCAATAAATCACGTTGTTATGACTTAAAAAAATCAATTACTTTATAGTGTCAAAATTGACATAAATGGGTTTTTAAAACAAATACTATTTTATCAATTGATATAATACTTCATAAAATATATGATTTGTTAAAATAAAATATAAAATGTTATAAATTTCATTAATGATCCATTTATGGTTAATTTTACTTTTTATATCAAATATAGAAACCATATATTATGAAAATTCAAGAAGACATGGCAAGTGTTAGTGTTTTTAACTAAGGGATAATGCTGAAGGATAAGGTTACTTTTGATACCAAAAATTGTATAGAACCTATAGGCTAATATTATGTCGACCCAAAATCCAATTATATTTGAAATATATGAGTTTGGGACCATTTGAAGCTGAAAATAATTTTATAATGAAATAATATTTCAATACCTTCTTAAAGTGCCCCTCCTCCCACTTATAAAATGCCATCAACTCTGCCCACTTACCCACACCACTCAAGACTCATGGATCATCCAACTTCTACTCAAACTATATCCTGATATACCTATATTTTTCTTAAGATCCGTAACTTGGGCATAAGGCAGTTCAAGAATGATTTCGGGCTCAAATTAATAAAAAGTAACCGAATTTAGAGGTAATGTCTTCTCTCAAGTTCCTTTCCATTATTTTCCTTCCCCACTCCCTGTTCTCTTATTTCTATTTGATTACCTAAAAACCCATATAATATATATACAAGTATGTTTTATGATAAATATTTGATCTAAACTTACACACACCTCCATATAATTGATACAAACAAATTGTTTCTTTGTAAGACTCACTATTGTCTCACGAAATGATTATTGTTAGATTTTACCCTACCACATCTGATGGTGGAAATTATGATGGAACTATATTTTATATGATATATATTATATTTATATTGTCACTATGATTCTGTAATTTTTATTTAAACGTAACTTTATGGTTTCCATAATGTGTAGTTATGATTATTTCATTTGAGGAAGTGAGAACTACAGGCCCCTCAAAGAGATATGACTTGTTCATGCCATATATGGAACGTATAAAGGATTTTGTTAATTAAATTATGAAACATATAAAAAATATTATATTATGCTAGAATTATAATATATCTATGTACCATTTTGTTATCATTCCATTAAATATGAAAAAGAAATTAATGTAGCATTCATGCGTACGTACAGATTACTGTCTCCATGAACAGTGCATTTCATTTCTTATCACCAAATGTAAAGGATTTTTATAAATAAGTATATACTAGGTATCAATAAAAATATATTGGATGTATATGATATTTAAATCATGAATACTATTTTTGAGATAATGTAATTTTGACCACATGGCCAAATTGTAATTATAACAAGTTCATTTTTGACTCAAGTACCGAACATCGAAAAAATGACTTATATGAACAAGAATAATTATATTTTTGTTATAGCAAGGTTATATGATATATAATCATAATAATAAATTGGAAAATGTTTCTGAAGCAACTATAAATTTACATATTTTTATTCATCTTGTAGATAAGGAATGATCAAGACAAGTCAGACTCATGTTAAGGGAACATTATAACCCAATTTCCATTCATTGGGTTTATCTTCTAATTCTTGATTATGTCATTATATGACTATGTGAGAATTAAATTTTGAAATAATATATTATATTTATACTTTATTTATGTTTAATTATAATGAGTGCACATAATAGTTCTATTTTATTAAAAAATGATCTTTGTAAGGGGAAAATTAACTCAATCTCATTTCATTTAGATATATATCCATGACAATGGTTTTGTTTTTCCAAAAATATGTGTGAAGGACCAATGATTATTTCACACTGAATATCCACTTAAATTGAGTTTATTTATATTATTCAATGATAATTATTTCATTGATTTATCCTTAATTTAAATATACAATCTTTTAAGGGACTTTGTCTCAATATCTTTTCATTGAGGCATATTTTAGTTTATACACTTTCTTATTTTATATACTGTATAAATATTACAATTTTATTTTAATTTAATTAAATGGTTTTCAAAAGGATTATATTTCTAGGAAATATTTAAAAAAACAAAAAAAGAATGTTTCTTTTCAACATTCGCAGTAACAATGACCATTTCTCCGCCATGACCATTAATTGATTTTTTTTAATCCTTAACAAGAATAAATGTTTTTAAAATGAAAATAAATACCGTATATCATTTTCATGTATTTTAGTATTTAAAATGGTTCTATTAATTAATTATTTAATTCAATGTATTGAAATTTTATATTGTGATTGGAATGTGGAAATTTTTTTGTTCCATTATGTTTTTTTATTTGTTATTATTATGGTATGGCTCTTGGGACTTATTTACATATATGGGTGGTTCGTTGATAAAATGAGGGTGGGTGAGCCCAAGAGAGATCACTAATGAATTGGGTAAAATGATGGAGGTAAACATTAATTTTTATCCTAAGAGATTTAAGGAATATACTATGATGGGTATTCCAAAGGAAACTCTACATATAGATGGGAATACTATAATGTAATTATTTTAAGGATCCCACAAGTTACCTTTAGGATTTATGATTTCTATGTTTTATTATAAATTATTATGATTTCATGAGGAATGATGAAGAGATTATATTATATGATTTAAAAGTATGATTTCATGATTAGTATGTATTCATGGATTAATGTTTTCTTCCCTTATTTTATATCCCTTGCTGAGATTATTATGCTTATGCAATAATTTTGAAATGTTTTTCACAGTGTATAAGGAAGGGTATGTGAATGGAATAATTCATGAAGATTTATATCATGAAAATAATACTTTTTTTTATTTAATGAGTTTTATTGTTGTGAAAAAATTTGATAGACTAGATGTGTCTACATTATAATATTTGAGATGTAAAGTTATAGTTAATGCCTAATTATCTAAAACACGAAACCTGAAAAGATCATCATTGTCAATTCATGTCTTATCTCAAGATTATATAATGTTTATGGATGGTCCCTTATAGTTCCTCATCACCTATCTCCTATAAATCAATCAGTGTCTTAGCTGGAAATACTGGAGGATCCCCTATTAGCCCATGGCCCACCATCTTTAGAGTGTGGTCGGCGCAACCCTCCTAGCATATGACTCTAGGTCCTCATGGTGGAATTCTTCTGAAATTCCAAACACTTGAATAATAAAATAACATTATCAATGTTCTAACCTGAAAAGATTGAATATAGGAATATGATTGGTACCTAAATTCATATATAAGAACAGACTCACATAACTTCATCTTGAGATAGGTTTGGGTGACATTTTTATCATATAAATGAAATATATTATCTACTACCTAACACAATGATTGGGTCTTGGAAATGTTCTCTTCTATAAGAAACTCAAGATTCCATTTTACTTTCACATTCCTTTATCATTTTTAACCCATTTACATTAAAGAGGATGAAACAAATGTTTCACAAAATTCACCTCCATGTGGGTCCATACTGCACTATTACCAAAGTATGGTGTCCACCTAATTCATACCCTAATACATGCCCGAACATCTATCACAATAGATGGTATATGTATACCATAAAACCTATCACAATAGAATGCATCATGCAATGAATCCTAAAATGAATAGCATAATGCAAGTCATGTTATTTTTGTAATGTTACAAAAATAATGCATTAGATGGAATACCCTCCAATCATCATGTTTCAATATAATTTAACACACAATAATTTCAATAGTAATATCATAATTCAATTTCATCACACAATAGTGTAATAAAGTCAAATATAATTACCATAAATCTTGAAATCATCAATTAAATTCAAGGAAATTTGGCTCTTTAATGTACGCATGTGGATTATACCTAGAAACATCTCATTACAAACTCTAGTACAAATCTATCCATTTCTATTATATTACAATATTAAAAAATATATATAAAATAATCACATTTTTACAAAATTGTATTTATTTATAGTCAAATTCCACTGAAATGTCCCACAAGCCTAGTTGGCCGCATGGCCAGAGGTGCATCTCCTGAAAAAGTGGAGTCTTTTAACTTGCAGCAAGGGCCTAGGTGCGTTAGTGGGGAAGCAATTCTATCATCACCTTATCATATCCCTATGGATATAGAATACCATATAATTAGTGGAAGAGGTAAATAAATCAAAAAATAGATAGAAAATAGAAATAGATACTATAAGAAACACCAAAAGAAAACTCATATATAGAACATGCGGATACATGACATATGCTTCTAATAAATAATCTAAAATATGTATATAATGTAGAAGTAAAATACTGGTAAAAAGGTAAAAAATATCTTTATCTAGCATCACGAGCCTTTTCTTTTTCCTATGATCCCAAGATCCAAATAAATAATCCAGAACTAGTAGTGGGAAACTTTCCCCATTCCATAACTATAATCATATTGCATACTTAGGTACCCAAGGCAGCATGAATAGGGTGTGAGAATAAATCTCAATTGGAAACCACCCAAGGTCATGTTCCATCAATTTAGTAAATATATTTAACAACAACAGTTCGTAGGATGCAATATAATATACAAGGTAGTACTCAAACTAATCCTCCGATAATTTCCAGGTTCTCATTTTGTAACCAATTCTTTTTATGATTCAATATCATTTAATTAACAAGTATTTTTACTTAATCCATATCCTTGATTCACCCAAAGATATATTCTCAATGTATTACAAACATATTACCCATTATTTGTATGAAAAATAATGAATCCATGATGGTGATTTGTCTTCACAGATGCATTATGTAAATCATGACATTATTTATTCAAATATGAACATGAGACCATACTTGGGAATCATAAATTAGAATCCATGTACCTCTCTAGGTATAATAGAAACTAACACCCAACAATCCCTTCAATGGAAATAATCACAAGAACCCAAGTATCACACTAGGTGTGATATAACATCACTGCCACTTGATTCCATTCTCAGTGGTCCACTAAGGGATCACATGTATCACCCATTGAACATATTATAAACATCACATTGACCCTGTCCATTGAAATCTACATGGAGTCCATGTATTACCCAAAATATAATATTTACCCCCAAAAGTGTTTTCATATAAAATCATATATGTAGAATTAGTGTCACTCTAGAATAAGAAAAGACAAAGACAACTGAGTAGTTCCCTATAATTCATAATTTGAATATATGTTTCACCAAAGGAATATAAGCACACAAAAAAATTTAATCAATTTCATTTATATATTTTGCGTACATCACCCTAAAAATTTCAATTCAAAATAATCTCAAATAGTGGCCCATTTCAAGACTATGATTTTAATTCTTAGTATATAATTAAACTCATATGGTAATTTCATTATAATAAGTATTACGTGATTTACCAATCAACACATGTAATGTTTCTATAATCATGGAATCCATCCCACATTCACTATCAATTTAATTATCAATTGATATTCCCATTAAATTTAATGAAAAATTCAATATTCATGTTATAAATTGAATATTCAATATTAATATACCATGAGAAGAGATAATGGTAACACCTTAAAGGTATCCAACTTATTATGAAATCATAATGGCCCAATTAAATACTCAAGGAGTCCAAATTTGTGGTTTCACTAAAGGATTATTAATCTCTACACATTTTTCAATGAGCCTCATTAATAGAATATGTTATACACGTCAATTAAATTCAATGATTAAAATTAATTTCATGGAGCCTCCATAGAATTGGATGTGAAAAACAATAAAATATATATAAACACTATAACATTTAATGAAAGAAACGATACTGAAAACAATAGCTTTCGATTGGATAGATTATCTAGTATCAATTACTTATTTGACTCAAGGTGGGAGAAAATAGAAGAATCGACAGTGATCATATAAATAGTGAATGTTGGCATGAACCCAAATAGTGTAGCTGATACCAAGAAGAATAATATATTTATTAAAGGTTAATTTAGATCTTACCCATGTGGATCCAACAAGAAATTTTTTTCGTAAATTATACACTTGATGGAGATGATACCTCAAATCCATGAATAAGAATTAAGGAGTGGTCCCAAATGCTGAAACTGCAATCTGAATGAGAAACTATGAATTAGATATAGAAATAGAATCAAATTGGGGTATTATAGTAAATTTACCCCAAACATAGGTTCAAACCATTTGGCCAAATGGTTGGCTAAGACAAGCACCAACTGTTCACACATTGCCGGAGGGAGTGGCCCCCCAAATGTTTAATGGGAATATTTCGAACGACTTTTCTTAATCTATATAAAACATCATAGTAAAAATTAATGAAATTTTAGGAAGCCCTTGTACTATATGTCTGATGGTTCCTCTAACCATGTGAGCTCCTCCTAGTCTCTACCAATGTCTCCCATAGTTACTCAGACCATGCAACCTTCCACACATATATTTTAATAACTATGGGTGAGGCGTTTTTCAATGAAATAGTTGTGTTTGGGGCTTAAAAATAGCCTTGAACTCCCTAATACCTCCATGGACCCAAATATAATTTACATTAGTCCATATTTAAATATTTTAAAAGAAAATTGATGGAATATAAAGGATCTTTACTTCAAGGAATAACTAGGTTCTTATAATCATTCACTCCAAAAAATATGTATTATATTCCCCAATGTATAATTCTATATATTTCATGTCTTCCTTTTATTTTCCCCACATTATGTTCTCCCATGAATAAATTTATGATGTTAAGGAAAATCATCCTTTTCCATTTACAAAAGAATCCATTATTCCATGTTTATTTTTTCTATAAGATGTATTCAAAAATATTTTACTATCACTTAAAGACTATTTAATGAAATTTTAGATTATATTTGACTTTACATAACACTATTTCAAATGAACTTGTTTAAAATTTTCCAACAGTGGTACATTGGTCATTTTACAGAAATTGTGAAATGAACAATTATTTTTTAATACACAAAAATAACAGATATCCTGGCAACCATGAATACTGTATTCTTATAATATTAAATTATATGATTTAATTTCCCATATTAAATATTTTTTTCCAATTTTTATATTTTAATAAGTGATTTCAAAAAAAAATTGTATTTTCCTCATGAAATGTTCTCCAGATATTGTAAAGGTATTTTTATCAATTTCGACAACCTTTGAAAATTCTTAATATTTATAGGGGATTTGACCCAACATTAAAATATTCATTCATTCTCTGAATTATTTATGGGTTTGATGATAACATAATTATGAAACCCATATCCTTTTCATTGGATATTATTTTATGATATAATGAATGTTGTTACACACATATGTTTGGAATTAATTATGTGAAGGGTGGGAATAAAATTATATATCCAACCAATGGATTGGGTAAATAAGGACATGTCATCAGATAACAAGGACTACAATGTTGAGTAAACCTAGTTTAGTTGGAGAATTTTTCCAATATAATGATCTTGAGAGGGAACCTTGATTAAATAATAAATTGAATGAGGACTGACTCCAATACACAATGATAGTCTTTATAGTGAATCCGGAAAACTGAAATAAATTTCTAGGCATATGAGAATTCCAAAAAAATATTTCTTATCTTTATCATATGTTTTCTTAGCTAGTGATTTATTATTGATGATTACACACTCTTATTTATTATTTGTTTTGATTGATATAACTTTTTGATATGTTTTAAGATTAAAATATATGATTTATTGAGTATAGGATTATAATTTTAAGGATATACTTTATTCCATTAAGTTTATTGTACAATAACTTATTATAATTGATTAATATATTTT
Source organism: Viscum album (assembly GCA_963277665.1). Classification (NCBI taxonomy): domain Eukaryota; kingdom Viridiplantae; phylum Streptophyta; class Magnoliopsida; order Santalales; family Viscaceae; genus Viscum; species Viscum album. The sequence continues at coordinate 489,478,138 of OY728145.1, forward strand.
ATATTTATCCTTAATTATCTTCAATTCTCACCCCTTCTTCCATTTACCTTATACAGGTTATGGGGAATGTTTTTAAGTATGTTCTGCCAATGAAGTGTGATTGTTATTGAGAACTTAATAAGAAATTATGGGGTCCATTTATATAATTTTGGTTTTTGTATCCATGTTTCCTTTGAAAATAAACCACTACAGTTTTGGTTTGGGCCATATTAGTATGTAATTTATATTTATGATAATATTATGTCCTATTTATGTACGAAATGTTTAACACATTATAGTGGGTATTAGGGAAATGTTAATAAAATTTTTCAAAAAAAAGGACGATGAAAATGTGGTGAGAAGCCTTAGGATAAGCCTGTATATAAGATAATATCACAAGTTATGGTAATAAAATTAGTGTGGTTTCCCTATGTAAATACATCCATATTAATATATTACAATTGGGTTTAGGTTTTTTATATATGAATCTAGGTGTGTAAAACATGAAAATATGTGGTCAAATATATCTCTGCAAGAATTCTGGTGCATTATGAATGGGCTCTTACTGTGAACCTATTTTGAAACACTAGAGTTATATGATTATGTTAATTTTCCTTTTTTGAGAAGTTACAATGTATTTTAACAGATAATGATAATCATTGAGATAGCTTAAAGAGATCATTTTAATGATTTAAATTTTTTTCGGTATTTAAATATCATATAAATGATTACCATAATTACTTTATTTTTGATAATTAATATGGAATCTCATACTATTATTTTATGGATTTTGATAATGTATAGAATAATAATGAACTATTTGAAGGATGATATTCTAAATGATCAATGGAATATACAATGCCTTATTGAGTATATCATTTAGAAAATATGAACTAATTTTAATTAGTATTCCAATCCACTAATTTTTGAACAATGGATCTGTACCATTTAAAATATATTTTACATTTTCTCATTCTTGAATCATGATATAGTTATAATAGTTGTTTATCCTTTGGATGGATATGTTTATATACAGTGGAAACATTTCAAGATTAAGAGGAAATTGTAAAAAAATCCAACTGATACAGTTCGAAGAGATTAGGAGCCTATTGTTTAATAATTACATTTCCTATAAAATTCATATGATTATGTAGATGTAATTCCCTTGGATTACATAGAAGGATAACATATCCATTAGAAACCATGAGAATAATTTCACAAGAATTGAAATATATGGTTTTGGTATTATTATTTAACTATATGGAAAGATTGATCGATTATTCAGGGACTTAAAACCAAGCCTCCAAATATAATTATACATAAGATAAATTAGTAGATATAAAGATATAATTTGATGAGATATGAAGTGGGAAATATATATTGATTTTCCATATTAATATAATTTTTTATATGAACTAAAATATGGAATTCAATAAATTTTTTAATAAAATACCAAGGGAACAAGATGAGTCTTCCTTTTATCTAGAACTATTGGAAATCTATGGAGGAAATTGTGTTAAGGGGATTGGTAAATTTTTTATACTTGGAAGACCATGTCATTGCGTAATTGAATGATTATGTAATTTTAAGAATATAAGAAATGAATAAAATAGAGATTAACCGTCATAAAATGACCCACCCATGCTGAAATGATATATTGGATGGATTATATATATTATACAAACGAATACTTCAAACCGAGGTTCCATGATGATGATCATTGTCAGTAACCTCCTAACAACCAATATAATGGGTAATATCATTTGATCACTATTTTAATGTGGGGTGTGATAACTAAGTGAGAAAGTATACACTTACCATAAAATCTAGAGCTATTAATATATTACATGATTTTAGTTCTCCCCACAATTTTATAACTAAGGAATTTTGTAATGGTATCACATTATCACCTTAAATTTTAGATGTTGAAATATTAGTAAAAACACTTAATGTTATGACAATAATATCTCTAGTATATAAATAATTCCTAATTTTAGTTTTTGAGAATGATACCCTCAAAATGTTTTTAGGACACCTCTAGTTTAATTTGATGTGATTATAGGGATTAATTATATTTCTTCAAATATATCCAAAATCAATTTTTGATGAATATACATAAAATTTGAAATTCAAAACATTCCTTTGAGTTTTTATTATTTAAAGGATAAATATGAACATCAAATGTATTGTACATCTACTAAATGGGACATTATTCCTATTCAAATGGATTATTTAATATAGATGTTTGCAGAGAAACTCAATATTGAAGATATTCCAATTTTATAGGACATTATTGATTTATTTCCTTGATTGTTACCTAGTCATCCTCTATATCATGAAGTCATGTTTTAATAGATTTTATATCTTTTTCTAAACATATTTGAAAGACATCATATAGAATGGCCCTGATTTTTTTTTCGTGAATTGATATAGAAAAAATATTTAATCATTATATGTGATTTATTTGTCCAAGTGTATCTATATGGGCTGCACCTTTTTTGTGTAGAAGAAATATTGATCAATGTGACTATGAATTTACTATTATAAACATAACATGATAATGATAAAGAATATGTTTCAATTTCCCCATATTAATGTTTTTTTGATCAATTATGGATAACTCACAACTTCATCAAGATTGATCTTCTATTTGGATTCCAAGAATTAAGTATTTAATGTGTTCTCATAACCAATATATCCATCCAATATGTGTATAGAAAATGTGAATTTATATTTATTCAATTTGGTCTTACTAATTACCATAATATCATCATATATTTATTTTATAGGTTCCTTAGATATATTGTTTATCAGATTATGGTAGCCTTTACAGATGATATTTTAATATATTCTATAAATATGAGAGAGAATGGAAATCACCTAAGGATTGTACTAAATATATTATTGAAAGATAATATATAAGAATCATTTATCAATTTAAAAAATTTAATATAGAATGTTTCATTTTTTTGGTCAAATAATCTCAGGTGAGGGAATATCAGTGGGTTTATCAAAGGAAACATTTTCTGAACATAGGCCAAGGAAAACCATTTTTACTGAGATCTATAATTTTATAATATTATTTAGATATTATCATTGATCTATGAAATATTTCTAACAATTATCTAATCCAATCACTATGTTAAATTAGATGGGATTTTTGAAACCATGGACTAATGAATGTGGAAACAAATTTAAAATAACTAAAAGGATGCTTGGTAAATGTACCTATAATATCCCAAAAATTTAAAGGAGTGTTTTTTTATTTATATTAATGAATCTAAAAATGGGTTTTCATGTTCTGTTATATAGAGGGATATAGTGATAATGTGTACATCTCCCCAATTTATGGTTCATGAGAAAAATTACATGAATCATGATTTGAAGATTGCAGAGGAAATAATTTCATTATAAATATTAATCAATTCTATGTATATAGAAATGTGGGACAAACATGCTAACAATAAAAGTTAAAATAATATTTTCACTAATAAATAGTTTCATATGAACAAAAAAATATTGTGGGTGTTTATTATTGATTATTAATACTCAATATAGACCAATTAGGGAAGGCAGACAAAGTAGTCCATGATTTGAGTTGAAAGGATCATTCTAGCATATCAAGGATTATGATTTCAAAAGGATGAATATTTATGTATTTTTAATGGATGGACATTTAATTCATTAATCATGGGTAGATATATTTTCATTCTTAAATTATTGTTCAAGAACTTATCCAGGTAATGGTAAAATTTTAAATAAGGAGGATGTAGAGCGACATTTGTATATTAGAAATGTTCTAGAGTTCATAATTGACTGTGTTAAAAATATATGGTTCAATATCCTAGTATGTATCATATCAATTAAATAATTGAAGAATGTACTATCGGAAGAATCTCATTGCTCACAATTCTATATTCATCTTGTATATACAAAGATCTATACTGATATGAAAGACAATTTCTAGTGGGAAAACAAAAATGTATGTATTGAAGAGTATTTATCTTATTTTATTGTATGTCAACATGTTAAAGAAAGACCACATAATTATTAGGGGATATTATACCCATTACTAATACTATAATGGAAATTTTTAAACATCCCCATTGATATCGTTGTCAGATACACCAAAGAATCTTAGGGACATAATGCTACATATGTTGAAGTCAATATACATATGATACGTGGTCAATTAATTAATATAAATGGATTTTTATCTATTGATATAATTTTGAGGATGTACAATATGGCTATAATAATGTTTTATGGGGTTCCACATTCTATTTTATCTGATTAAGGTCCCATGATTACCTAAATGTTATAGAGAAGATTTATTCTAGATTTAGTTAAAGAGTTGTAATTCAGTTCATCTTATCATCATCATAATCAAAAATATGTTTTGTATGAGTGGACTATTAAAACTCTATAGGATATATTGATATCACATTATCCATATTTAAAAGTAATTTTTTTTCGACACCTTCCCTATCCATGTTTTCTTACAACAACAACATTCAATTGATCATTAAGATTACTCATCATGAATATCTATATGGAAATAATTGTAGAACAATCATATAAAGATATAAATTTAGAGAATGGAAACTGTTGGGACTTAATATAGATCATTTAATATTAGATATTGTTAGATCCATTATACAACAGATTAAGGTAGCTCATAATTGATAGTAGAGTTATGTTGATAATCTTTGATGATATCAAGAATTTGATATTATTGAGAAGGTTTTGCAATGATTTTTTCATGAAATAATGTAATGGGGTTCAAAATTATGGAAAATATAAACAATAGATATATTGGTCCCCTTATGTTCCTTGATCGAGTAAGTACTATAGCTCATCGCTAAGCACTCCCACCAAATCGCTCTCAACATCACAATTGGTGTATGTATATTTCTTATGGATATACTTATCCAATAATTCAACTGAAATAAACATTGAGGTTACACCATTCGATCATGAAAATTTATATGAAGAACAATTGGAATAAATATTTTAATATAACAACAATGTTCTATGAATCAATACTACTAAATTTTTTATATGTATTAGGAAGAAGAAAGTGGATGGGGAAGCTACATGAGATTTAGAAGAAGTGATAAATTATATAAAACCTCAATTTTTTATACAAGTGTGATAGAATTTCATTAGATGAATTAATTTAATGGGGGTATAGAATTTTACACCTGATGTTTTTATATGACATTCAATTTTAATAAAACATGAAGTATTTCATTGCATTCCTTACACACAACAAAATATGAACTGTGTTATAGAAAACTGCTATATTTTATTTTGAAATAGGTTGGTATGAATTATAATATTTTTTTGGTATATATGTTTACATGTTTTTTATAACTCAAATCATCTTATTAACTCATAATAAATAAGTACCCAATTTTTTTAAAGGCATCTTATACTTCGAAAATTAGTTTTTTTGTAATATTTTTATTTAAATTTTACTTGTCTAATTAATGATTAATTTTTTACAATTTGATATATTTTATTTGATTAAATTAGTGTGATTTTATAAACAATAATCTCAGTATTATCTTATGGATAATATTTATTTTTTATGAAAAAATATTTATTTTTCTTATAATAGTGAAAAATATAGATGTTTTTAAAAAATATCAACATTTTTTTAGTAAATACCCCATTATGTTTTGATTTTTAGAAATGTAAGATAATTATAAATTATTTATAAATAATAAATTTATTTAAATAAATATTATTCTTATTCAAAATTTTAATATAAGATCATTGTTGGATTAAAATTAGATTTTTTATAGTTTTTTTGCTTGCAATGTGTTTTAATCAAAATAAATAAAATTATTCTTTATTTATTGATGGATTTAAAAAAATTTAATGATCATTTTTCAATAATACATATATAAATTTATTTTATTTCATTTTTTAATTATGAAACTTAATTCAATTATATTTCATTCCTAAAGATTAATTTTTCTAAAATTTGTTTTCACTATATGTTGGACGGTTATTTCAAATAGAAGTATACAACTTATAGAAATTGGATGTTTTAAAATTAATTCCTAATTTGGAATAATATTAAATAATATAATATAATAGTATTGATTAAAATTTTGGTCATAGTAATTATTAAGATATATAAAATATTGTTTCCATCATCACGGTTAAAATGAGTATATTATTGTGTGTTTAACATACATATTAGGGAATTAGTTACACAAAAATTGATATATTTTTTGTTCTATGAATATATTTTCACATTATATTATCATAAAATTAATTACTTACAAATTTTAAGTTACATTATATTGAATGTGACCATACATCAATGAAATGTTTTTAGAAACTACATGTGTTTCCATCTCTTCACTTCTACAAATGATCATATTATACTGCATTAATCAAAATATTATTCTTTCTATCATAAAAACTTTTTTATATAACAGATTAATATAATTATTCCCTTAATCTAATAACCATTAATATTATATTAATACCAATATTTCATGTATTAATGCCTAAAAAAATGTAGGAGTCATAGACAAGAATTGTTGATCTTAAACAACATAGATTAGTATTATTTCTTATTATAGTTCTTCTAAAAAAATGATCCATATATAAATTTTGAATACAATATACTAAATATTATTATATTTTATTATAGTGATTATATTTCCATTTTCCACATCATATCAATCAAATGTGAGATGAAATTTTCAATCCTCCATATGTGTGTACTACAACCTCCTCACATAAATATGATTCATTTTCCACCACGATCATGCATGGATGTTTATTAGGAAATAATTTATATTTTTATATTATATTTCCATTATAATAATGATTAAATATGGGTTATTTAATATTTACCCTAGTTTCATTCAATCTATCTAAAAATGGAATAATCACTTGTGTGTACCTTCTGTCTACCATCACCACATAGTGATATATTTAATTTTTCACCAACAAAAAAAATAAATGATTATAATTATTTCTAAAATTTATATAAGTTATATATAATTATTAATATTATTGAGATTAACTAACCATAACTATAGTTCATGGACCATAACCATTGAATAAAAACCTACAAGAAAAATGATGCAGTTAACACCAGAAATGATGATGATAATCAATGATTGTTAATGAATTGTTGATAATATGTTATAATTAGAACATGTATTAAATTATAGGTATTTTTATGGTTATATAATGGAAGTATAATAAAATTAAATTTTATTATTTAATATTTTATAGTTCATACAATGAAATACAAACTTGAGGTAAGAGTTTAATTTTAAAATACCATTTTACCATGATAGTTTACGTTGAAATATTACAATATAAAATTTTTATTATCAACATTAAAAAAATATAATATATTCAATTATAATATATTTATTTTGTACCCTTTAATTTTTTACATTCTGTTTTATGTCCTTATGAGTCAAGAGACTGAAACAAAGTTTTAAGGACAATCAACCCTACTTTTTATAAATACCGCAACCTGAAAACCCAATAAGAGAGGGTTATATTGTTAATTTTTTACTAGAAACATTTTATGAAATAAATATGTATTTATTGGCTTATTATTCTATTAAAACTATATACCTACATGAATACCACATATAATTTTAAAAAATAAAATTGAAAACATTTTTACTGTTAATATAAATAAACTCATTCATGGATTCATTCTTCATATCAAATAGAAATGAAACCAAATAAGGGTGATAAGGTATTCTTAGAATTTGTTATATATATTTAAATCTATCATTTGAAAACAAATTATAGAAAATATGGATGATAAAATCAGCAATGATTATACCATTTAATCAATAACATGAGAAAATAATGAATCTCTTGATAATACCAATGATGTTTTGTTAGGGATTATAATAATTGAATTATAAAGGATAATAATGATTACTATTTCCCTAAATGATCATAGACATAATCATATCCCTCAAATCAAAAACTTTTCCAAGAATAGTTTAAACTACGTCTTGGTTTACATTGAAAAACCATTTAATTTAGCAAACTAATTTGTCTCATGGGTTCTATTGATGCATTGAGGGGATATACAACTCAGGACCCCACCTTCCACTTCATTTAAAAGTCATTTATAACTTAGTTAATAATTATTTCAATTCAGAAATTCTATTCCTTATCTTCATTTATCTATATTGAATAAAGAATGCCGAATATCAATATTTCTGTAGTAAAAAAAATTCCATGTAAACACTTTCTATGGAAATGGTATATGGTTTAGAAAGTAGTCATATCCCTAAAACAAAGAATATAGATATTTAATATAAATTTATTTTCCAATTATCACAATAATGTGATTTTTTATATGATTTATAATGTTCAAAAAAATAATAAGATACAGGAGATGACCTGAAATTTATAAAAAATAATGGTTTTTTATAAAATATTATCTTTCAGAGAAATAATGAAGATAGAAACAAAATTAAACTAAAATTTCATAAAAAGGATATTTGTTAAAAAATATTCAACAAATATATATTAAGATAATAATATTTAAATGGTTATGTCAACAAGAATGTATTATAACATCATATATGTTATAAAGAAAACATTCATATTTTTTTAGAAATAATGTATAAAATTATCCATTTAAGGAAAATTATATATATATTATTTTCAAAATGTTAAATACATTAATCATGACAAGAAAATTACTAAATAAATAATTTTTTTAATAAAAATTAAATTATATAAAAAATCTAACATATGGATTGGGATGAAAAAATATCACGATCAAAAATAGAAATAACTATGAATGTTCTTCTAAAAATTCATTTGAAATGAGTAACTTGAATTGAATAATTAATCATTATATATAGGCCGAAACACATATTATATACATGAATGTTACATTATATATCCCACATAATGTAAATAATTTATTAATACCAAATATATCACAACGGAGTGTAAATTGAGATGGAATCCCTTTTATTACTCTCCCCTTTAATTGAATGTGATTTAACCTCATGTGTAATGTCTTTAAACAAGTAATTAACATATAAAAAATAATATTAAAAATAATAATTTCATATATATTACTCTTTTGACATCTTATTAACCTTTTTTTAATAATATTTCATATTACCATGGTTTTTGGGGTTAATTATTTGTTTTTCTCAAGCATGTTTATTCATGGATGTTTTGCATCTTGGGGATAGGTCAAAGTTCCATCATGTAAAAAATTATTTTAATATTTTAATTTTCAAATTTATTTATTTTATACAATATTATAAATATTTTGACATTTTGTACATGGTAAATGGTTCAAACAACATCATGGATATGGTTGGTTATATGTGCGCATGAGTGAAATTACTATTTTTAAATGGATGGAAGGGTAAGTAATTTAATGATATATTTATTTTAAAGATTAAATATTATTTAATCCATAATATATATTTTTATTATTTCAAATATTATCATTATTGATGTTAGTTGGTGATGGGAAACAAATTGCATTTTTTTTGAAATATGGCGGCGAGCTGTAGGGGGAGGTTTTTTGGGTCTTCACCGGTGCCTTTCCTTTAACCTTTCCTCTCTTCTCTATGTATACTACCATACATTAATTATTATTTTGAATCTCCTTGATTCTGATTTCTCTCCCCCTAGTTGCTTCATTTATACTCTATGGATGAACTTTTTTTTCTCTTTTAGGTGGTGTCGTTCTTCCCACTGTTCATCTTGTGAATTATCTTCGAGGATGTTTTGAGGGTACCAATAATGCTGTTTAAATCTATTACAGCTTCATCCCTGATATAACATAAATTTATCCATTCCAATATATTTAATATCTTGAATGGGTGGGACAAAGGGGTTTTGGGTTTCTTGGTTTGGTGGTCAGTGGTTTTCACTCCTTTGTCGGCTTACTCTCATGTTGGATTCTGGTTTCAGAAATGTCATCGTTTGGAACCCTCAGTTTCCCAAATCGCTACGTTGAATCAAATTTACTCTACTCCACTCCCAGTAGGACCTGTAGTGGTGTTAAATAAGTGTTTTTGTGTTGTTTTAATTAGAGACCGATGGTGTTCCTTGCGTGAATAACATTGATTTTCTCATATGAAGACATTGTTGTTCTATTTATCGATGGTTTTTATCAGCAATATAACAATTTTATTGAGGTTATTTTCAGTTTCCTCTGATATTTTTTCTTTTAATCAATGATGTTTTTTTACACTTTTATGGGAATTAATTCTATTTATATCTATTCATTTATGGTTTCGACCAAGGGTATCTTGGAGTCGTTTTATCATTTGTGATGTTCAATAATGGTGATTTTATGGCTATAATGACATCGATGGAGACATGAATGGTTGTGAAATTTTTGTCGATGGTGAGGTTGATAAATTTTGATTCTCAAGCAGTGATGGGAGTCCAACAATAGTGTTTTCCATTACTATGGTGGCAGATGTCAGGAAAAGTGACCCCATATGACGTAAGAGACCCAAGGAACGAGGCCTTGAGTTTGGTGCTTGTGGTTTTAATTTTAAAAATTTTTAACTATATTTTATAACACTGAATCCCACTATGGTTACCACTCATATTCAATCTGGCTCTTAGAAAATCATAAACAGAACGTTCAGTCAATTATATAGGGTTTTATGGTTGTAGTGACCAATACACATGAGTGATTGTTTTGATTCTCATTTGATGTAGAATGACATGGATAAGTATTATTCAATAAACATAAATAAATCCCATTATATTTTATGTATACGTTTAGTATATTTGGATTATTAATATATAATTTTATTTACTAAAAACAGTAAAATAAAATGATCTTGCAGAATATGAATGCAGTCGATTAAAAAACATCATTTGGAACTTTTAGTAAGAACCATATGATTATCATTTTACGAAAAAAAGAACCTCTATAAAATAAATAATTATTTTCGGGAGATATTTTGGCTGGTATTGATTGAACTAAATGAATCAAGTGGTATAACAAATTGACAGGATGATATTCCCTTTTGTAGTTGAGGTGAGTAGCAAGATTGATTTTTTTCAAATATTTAAAATGATATGAAGTAAATATATTAATTAAATTACTCAAAATGGAATAAATAATAAGTTAATATTGTTGAGAACAATATATAATAATCCCAATAGGGATTTAACATGTTTTTAATTCATTTTAATTCTTAATATTTTAGGTTAACCCTCGATAAACAAGTTATAACTGGAATTATTGTGAACAATTTTTTATATTCATGTTGTTCCTTATGACAAGAATGAATTAGGATTCATTAAAAAATTTGTACATGGTGATTAAAAATTTTAATATATTTTAAAAATATTAATTCCTATATTTTTTATAATTTTATTTTAAAATAATCAAACTAAATTTGTCGAAAAAAGTGATTTTAATGAAATGTAATTTTCAAGCATAAGATGAACATAATTTAACACTATAAATAGTAATAAGTATTATATGGATTTTAATTCATAAAGAAAAATATATAATCTACATATATTATTAAAATTATTCATTAATAATGGTTGTTTTATTCAATTAAAATGGAGAAATATTATACACAAAACAATTAATCTATGAAAAATATCTCTTTTAATATCAATATGATTTAAACTTTATTTAAATCAAATTTTTATTCAATAAATGGTAATATATATATATATATAGAATAATTATAAATAATATTATGTATATTTAAATAACACATTATCCAAAATTCCTATGATGTTATTTATACTGGAAATTTTATTAAACTCATTCTAAGATTTATTTGACCAAGTAACTCTAGAATCTATATTCATTCCCTAAAATTTGAATTCTCTTTCCATAAATTTTTTTTATAGTATTATATTTTTAATAAATAGATTAATTACATAATATAATTTAATATCTTGTGTCATATTCTCCCCTCCTAGGAAAATATATTCTTATTAATTTCTATGTATATTAAATTTTAAAAAAATGGGGGTGGTTATTATTAATAACAAAATATGGTTCCCATGATTATTCCTTCATTTTATTATTTTTACAAATTACCATTACCATTTTTGTCATCCAATTCATCAATAGTTTCACTCTAGTATCAAAAATCTGGATAATATTTTGATACTAAGATAGATAAGGATCTAATTATATTTCACTAGATGTGATCAGATTCCTTGGTTGTAGAATTCAATTACCTAAAAATTATATATAAATAACATCATGTACTTATAAATCATTTTCCCTATTTTTTAAACTTCATAACACCATTCTTTGGAGATACATTCGATAAAATACTATCTCCCATATAAAATTCTAAAAATTCGCAATTTTTTTCAAAATTAATCCTTTTTCCTACATTGAGACAATTTAATATGACATTGAATATTATTTTCCATTTTATTGGTCACCACAATATTTTATAAGTGTATATGCTTCCTTTTATAAACTTGATCCAATCATGTTGGAGTAAAACAACTATTTATATAGAATGCTTCCTAAAATTCACTATTAATGCATGAATTGAAATTTTTATTGTAAAAAAACTATTAAATAGAAAAATACTAACCCCAAATACTATGAGTGTCAACATATAATGGAATAAAGATGTCTTATAATGTTTTAAAATTACATTTGGATTATCAATCTATTTTATTATGGTAAGATATTCTGAAATGAGAATCAGTATCAAGCACATTTTAATGACTTTTCCTAAATTGTTTTATAAAATATAGATCTTGATCTGACACATATTATAAATTTTCTACATGATTTCAGGAAAATCATTAAAAAAGAGGTGTACAAGGAACTCAAGAGGGAGATATTTTATTATTATCCAGAAATGATTATATTTGGTTTGGAGATCACTAGTAACCCATATTACTTTATTATTTCTTCGATTCTTTGGTAATACAACAAAACGGTCAATAGTAATATCATATAATTCCAAAATTAAGGTTTTATAACTAATATTTAATGTTTTATCTCAATTATATCCTATTAAAAAACACATCATCTTGATACATAATCAGAAATTTCCAGCTTCATATTATCCCACAAAAAACATTTCATCAAATACCAAAACAACTTTGTCATACCAAGGATTATATAGAAATTAATATTATGAGAATAATGAAATAATTCACCTTTTTATCTCAATTATAGATATAAAACATATAAAATGTCCATATTTCTGAATCCCAAATTCATATATGATGTTTTTTAATTTTCCATCATAAATCTAATTAATTTTCTTTTGAGAATTCTCAACATCATGATGAGAAATTTTTATCATTTACAATAAATATGGTTTGGTAATCATTTTAAAATTGAGTGATGTTCCCCCTAAATTAATAAGTGTAACATAAATATTAAATAATTCCATCAATACATTATCCCTATCAATCCTCATGTTTTTGAACTATATGGTCTTTCCTACTCAATGAAGCTTGTACCCTATATGTCTTCGCTAGGTGGATTTATTTTGAGAGATATACTTTTCATCCTGTGGAATAATTTTTATTAAAATTAAAATTATAGACAATTTTTGTATATTTATATCTCAAATCATTCACCGTATAAATGTTTCTATTATATCTTTCAATAAAGGATTACAACTACTCACTTATGTTAACAAGTTTAATAGCCTTTTTTATAAGTCATTAACTAATTTGATGCATAAAAATAGAATTATAACTCTAATATAAGGAAAAATAATAATATATTCTTTGATTCATCACTATATATCACTAATCCATCATTTCCAAGATGTAGAGTAATAATCTATGAAATCAATAATCTCGTCATGAATTAAACAAAATAATGTTCGCATTCCACTATCTATTAATCATAACCCATTTACGTGAATGATTTATTATTGGTTTTTATAATCAATTAAAAGCATTCACCATTAACTTATATTATCATTTCCAACTAATAAAACTCCATACCATAGTTGTGTTCATTGGTATAATACATTCTTTTATTTTCTTTTTATTCAAAAAAAAAACAATTGAGATTCAATCCATAGTGGAAATATGGCCATGAAAAGAAAATTATTGAATCTAGAATTCACACAAACTAAATTTTTCATAAAACATTGTTCATATAGTCATCTCAAGAGTGATCTACAAGCCATTATCATGGTACTCATGTAGTTTAAAATACATCAAGATATTATAAATGAATTCCACAACAAAATCATTATGATAATACTTTAATAATATGATCATTAGATTGATGTAAGTAGTGGGTTCATTAGTCTTTAAAAATTAAATTATTATTAAATTTTGATGTGCATACTTAGTATGAAATTCTATCTTCATAATATATTCCCTCTATAGATACAATTGACCATACCATGAATGAAGGTCAATATTTGAATAAAATAATGATCAGTGAAGTTAATCGAATATGTCATCAATGCATGAAAGAGGATAATTTTCCTTTATCATATTATCATTGATTTATGAATAATTTATTCATATCCACATAGATAAATATTTTATATTAAAGGAAATAAATAGTTCTATCAATGATGAAAACAACAAGGAGTATAAATAACTTATAAAAAATGCTTCTTGTTGTTTCTTAAATTGCACTAGTTATACAGTGGCCATCCGATATGGAGTCATTGATTTTAGTATTTCATTAAGGATTAAACAAATTAAAAACTCAACCATATTCTCTGATTTATGTCAAGGTAATTCCTTTTTAAATACATCCATTTATTCTTATAAAATATGTAAATAATAAATATGATGATTACATTTTCTATCAGTTGGTTTTTCTACTATTATCCTCCATGAATCTAATTCAGAAGAGCTACAAGGGGTGGATCTAGAAATGACTAAGAGTTTTAAGTCTCCCATATAGAGATATGTAATTCCAAATATAGTTCATGTAATGGTTTTTCCATCAAATTTTATGAAAATCATCATATTATAAAATCTTATCCTTATTGAGTATTATATGAATTTCAATAGTAGGTATAATAAAAAAAGAAAATAGTGAATGTTTATGTGTCAAAATGTGAACTTCATGGAATATTAATGTTGTAGTGATATTTCCTCAATGAATTTTGATTGAAAACTCCCTTTTCATGGGTCTAGAGAAATATCTAACTTTTACAGAAAATTGGAAAGATATAAAATAATTAGGATAATAACAATTAAATAATTGATTTTTTTAATTTATGAATAAAATAAATAAACATTAAACCACTTCATTAGAAATGTAAACCTCTATAAAATTGATACCAAAATATTTTCCATCTCATTTTTTCTCATTCCACTATATGTTCTAAGGAAGCTTCTGACATTATATTGAGTAATACCCTATTTCATTAAAATATACTAACTTGATAATAGTAGTATCATGAATTCTCTATCAATTATTATCCTGATATCCCATATCTTTATACTTGAATAAAACTCAAGTTCCCT
The DNA here is from genome assembly GCA_963277665.1 of Viscum album. Classification (NCBI taxonomy): domain Eukaryota; kingdom Viridiplantae; phylum Streptophyta; class Magnoliopsida; order Santalales; family Viscaceae; genus Viscum; species Viscum album. The sequence continues at coordinate 489,493,576 of OY728145.1, forward strand.
TCAAGAATTATTTAGGATGATTATTTCCAAAAATTTTAAATGATTATCACTGGTTTACATTCTTCTTGTTCATTGAACAATTCCAGTTTTTTATAGAGTTTTCATGATCACTTATAATCTTATATTCCTTTTAATATATAATATTTATAAAATTAATTCTATATTTGTGTTGTGAATAAAATTATATCATTATATAATGACAAATATTAAAAATTTATGGCCCTTTAAATACATCAAATAACCATTTAAAAAATTGTCATTTTTTCATTATATAATATTTATGTTATCTATATAATACCATTATATTCATATAAAGGAATCACGTAACCCTATATCTCTTTATTCTTATATTTTCACTATGTTGGGGAACACTCTGTTCATTTTATTTTATTCGAAATGAAAAAATATTTTTCAACGAATATTAAAATAAAATATATCTATTCAATGTGTTATATTACTTATTTTTTAATATAATTATTGATAAATCACCAGAATTTATCAGAATCATGTTTGAGATAATATTATTAATGTATAATTATTCCCTTTCATCTAACTCCAAGGAATAAAATATACTTTAGAGGGATATAATTAACCACTTGGATTCTACTAGTTTAGTAGTTTCCCAAAATGACGAGGATTATATCACATGTGAAAATATTATATATTAGTATAAATTTAGGGAATATAATGTTTCTCTATGTGTTCCTATTTATTAGACATATCATAGGTCAGCTATGTAAATGATATCATGATCTTCTCAGCTCCAACACTAATTTTATTGTATTGATCAACATGGAATTTCTTTATTGTCCATGAGTACTGGTTCTATTCTTACTAAAAAGATCCATTTAAAAAAAATTATTATAATTTTTTTTCAAAATAGTAGAAATTTAAAATCATAATGAATAATTATTATTTTTATATAACAACTAACATAAATTGAAAATTTCAACACTTTGAATATCATAATCAGAAACATGGTTTCTTTATGGTTTCCATTAAGTCAAACAAATAATTTAAAATATTTCATGATGGTTTATGATGAAAATTAGAATTATTTTAATCACATATCTTAGGTTTTTCTACCTTATGTGTCCCAAATGGGCACACAAACTATGTACTAGAATGATAGGCATGATAAAATTTACCCTCTCTTTTGGGGTTATTAACCCTATGTGCATAATGTAAAGACCCGTAAAATTCAAGGGAAAATTTTTCTTAATTTTCTTTAGAATTTTACAAGAACGCAGTTTCTGACGGCACCTGATTCCGAGGCCCGGAGTGCCCGGAATCAATTTCCGAAGTTTGGCTCGGGTACGTTTAGTGAACGAACGAGCGGGAATTTCTAACTTTTGATCCGGTGCTCAGAATTGAAATCCGAGGGCACCGATGAACTCGCAGCGCCGATATTCGCTTAAGGAGACCTTTTCCGAAGTTGCTTTTATTGCGGGACGAAAGTTAGATTTGGGAGAAATTATAAGAAGTTAAATAAAAATGTGGAAACACTTTTTTTTATTTTGTTGGTTAACTTCTCCCAAAGGGAGTTAAAGGTGGGACCCACATCCACTTAACCTCCCTTGGGAGGATTAAGTGTGGTGGGGCCCACACGAACCCCAACTACTCATCTTCTCTCAAAACTCCCCTATAACTCCCCTTTTAAACGAACTTGGCAACTTAGCTTATTAAATGGATTGAGTTGTATTTTTTTTCAAACCTTTGAATTTCAAAAGGTTTGGTTGAGTAAATAAAATAAGCCCTTAGCTTATTTTATTTGGTTAGAATTCTCTATCCTCTTGAGAGATTTTGAAGCCTTCTTCTTCTCCTTGTTCTTCTTCAACTTTGACGAAGAACGCAAAGAACCTTTGAGCTCCAACGAAGAACGCCGCACATCTCTTCTTCGTAGCCGGTTGTTTCCGAAGATCGACGACTTCTTCCGTGTCAACGAAAGGGAACGCCGCTTCCTCCTCGGACTTCCTTCGTCGGCTTACGAAGATTCGCCAACGATGTACCTCTTCGGACGTACCTCTTCGTCAACGGATTTGACGAATGATTACCGCGACGCCCGACCTCCGCGACGTTGTCTTCCGCGGGTCGTTGATGATCTTCGATCTTGAAACCAAGGTAGGGGTTGTTGTTGGTTATTTATTTATTCTCGTTCTTGGTTCTAGCATGACAAACGTGAGGATAATTATTTATGTGTTATTGTCTAACGAGAGGGGGGGGGGGTCGGACCGCACAAACATGGCCGAATTCCCCCTCCTTTGTTCTTGATTATGATTTTCTTGTGGATGAACGAGATGGTGTGGTGCCGTTGCACCATGCGGAAATTCGCACGGTTATATTGCGCGATGTCGTCGCGTCGCGCCGTGGAAGGATCATCATGAACGCGACGCCGTCGCGCCACGTCGAAGAAAACCGAAGGCGCCGCGGCCGGAGCGGGGCCGCGGCGGAGGGGTGCGGTGCCGTCGCTTCGCGCCGGACGACGAACACCGCGGCCGGTTCCGGGCCGCGGCGGGATGAGAGGACCGGCGGCTCGCCGGGCCGCCGGTGTCGGAAGCCGGAAGGGGACCGGATTTGTCGGTCCCATTGAAGAAAAACCGGCCGGCAAGGTGGGCCGGCCGGAAGAAGAAAGACTGGGGGAATTAAATTCCCCCGGCCAGGTTAATTGCCCCCCCCCCATTATGAGGGGGGGCCGATTTCATTAAAGGGGGCAGGCGGCCCCCCATTTTTCCTCAAGGCAGGCCCCCACGAGGGGGGCCGATTTCCTCCAAAGGCGCAGCTTCAGCCGCGCCGCCAGCTGGGAAGCGGGGGCCATGCCCCCCGCGCGTGGCACCGAGCGGTGCCAGGCCGCGCCGCCGGCCGGGCCGGGTCGGACCCGGGTCGGGTCGACCCGGTTCGGGCCGACCCAGGGGGGGTCGGGTCGGGTCGGCCCGGACCCGGACCCCCCGTTTTCGAATCGATTTCGGTATTTTGGCCATAACTTGAGCTACGGACCTCCGATCGACGAACCGTCAGCGGCGATGCGATCCTTGGATCGAGACAGTCGATTAGGTATATCGCACTCAAAGTTTCGGAATACTTTGTGTTCGGCCGGGTTGGTTCGTACACGAAACCAACCGGGCCCTCGGAGTGGAAACACTCATATCTTGAGCTACGGACGTCCGATTGACGTGCCGTCAGCTTTGTTGTGTTCCTCTTAGTGAGACGGATCTTTTGGCATACTCCGCCCGAGGTTTGGACACAGGTGGAGTACGGTCGGGTTTGTTTAGCCTTAAAAACCAACCGGGCCCCTGGGACGAAAAAACCAATAACTCTCAGACCAGACGTCCGATCGACGCGCCGTTAGTTGCGTTGAGTTCCTGTTGACGTTACGGAAATTTTGGATACATCAACTCTGGACTTTGTGACAGTTGATGTATCAGCCTCTCGGCTCGTGGAGTGGACCCTCCCGAACGAGCTTCCTGTGTGCGGGAACCCTAGTGCTGGCTACAACTGTGACTACTACTGCTATTGATACTGCTACTGCTACTGTGACTGCGACGACGACAGTACAGAGATCCTGTGTGGATTCGACGACGACTACAACACTCAGCGATCCTACGTGGATCAGTGCTACAGGTCCTGTGTGGGCCCGATCCTGTGTGGGTCTTTGCACTCAGCGGTCCTGTGTGAACCAGTGCCTACAGGTCCTGTGTGGGCCCGATCCTGTGTGGGTCTTTGCGGGGGTTAGTTACCTATCGATCCTTCGTGGGTCCGACGACTTAGATGGATCAGAGATCATCTTTATCGTCTTTCGAAGAAGTATACCTGTGTGAGCTGAATCCTGTTACTTTCCTGTGTGGATTGTGTTGTACTATCCTGTGTGGATTTCGTTTTGCTTTCCTGTGTGGAATACGTATACTTTCCTGTGTGGACTGAGTTGTACTCGGGCTCGGAGGTTGGAGCGTATTGGAATTGATGACTTAGGTATATGTATGGGCATATACCTAAGTAGTGTCGGTTTTTACTTCGTAATTGTATCTTCCTTTGTGGTTTATCCTTTGTGGATTTTTGGAGACCTTCGGGGGTCTCGGGGTCCCCACTGAGTAGCTTATACTCACCCCTGCACGGGCTATGCCCGCACTACATTGTGTTGGTTGCATACGACAGACAGCGTTGATCTTGGTTGAGGCTTGCAGAGCAGGACGATACCTGGAGGTGGACCACTGGGCGGGACGTACTCGGAGCGGACGGTAGGACCCGTGGAGCAGTGGAGCTATCTGTACCCACCCTTTAGGTGGGATCTCCAGTGGACAGCTCGGTGTAGCGGCTTTTACTTACAGTTGCTGTTTTCCCTTTCGAGTTGTACTGTACTTTCAGTTTGGGTTTGTATACTGGCCCATTTACTTTTCCGCACTTTCAGTTGTACTCTGTTTTTACTTAGTGTTTACTTTCCGCTTGCTTACTCTGTGGTGTTTGTTTACTTTACAAAGGCAATGCCTTCCCTTTTTACCGGGATTTACGCCTTGGTGCTAGTCACCAGCCCCTGGCCTATGGAAGGCGGGCTTGGGGTAGTCACGGCACGGACCCCGAGGGCGGGTCGTGACACATATGTTCCAAAACTACATCAATGTGTAGTATATATATAGGGATATACTTCTATAAAATAGAACATAATTTATATATTTCAAAAACTTTACTGATATTATACTAAAATTAGGTATATCCACATTGTAAATCATAGGGTTATGTTTTATAATATATGTTTTCCAAGATACAGTTCTACTAGTTTATACTGAAATTACACTGTTATAAATTGTAACAAGACCAACCATATTTACACATTACCAGTTTATTTTTTATTATATTTTCCAAGATACAATTTTTCTATTCTATAAGGATTAATCCATTTTTTATTATATAATTTTATAGTACATAAGTTGTTTCAATTATTACATTAGAAATAAAACATCAAATATAGAAGTAGAGAAAATTAAATATCCATAAACTCATTTAAATAATACTTCATCATTTAATGAGTAATTGAAACAATATATGGGAATGAATATATTTTCCTGAATGGTAACATAAAATGGAGGCTATCCGGAGTAAACATGTAAAAGTCAATATTAAAAGGTAAATAACTGAAATTTATGTCATTTAATCAATAACCTAAGCACAAAATCCATCTGTGGATAAAATCAATGTAGTAATATTAGGGATAATAAAAAAACCCAAAATGAATGAAATGAATAATATTGGATTTTCGAAACACAAACTTCATGATATTTACACCATCAATTCCTCAATTTAGAATGTTTTAAACTTTGTGTAGGTATAAAACAGAATCAAATATAATTTAGTAGAATAATTTATCTCAAGAGAATTGTTTATTCACAAAGGGGATATATATTTCAATTTCCCACATATCACTGCATGTCCAATACACTATTCATATATTTATCTGTTAATTTTATTTATAAATACTATTCATTGTCATCAAAATATTGTTATTGAATAATTATAAGAGAGTATAAATATTTTCTTAGTGAATCCAATTACATTCAACGTAAGCATAATATGTTGAAATGGTTTATTTTGTAGGAAATTAATGTACCATTAAAAAAATAATAAGTATAAGAGAGATATAATTTTCTACTTTTAAAATAAAGATAATTATGCATGATAATATTAGTGGACATAACATTAATAAGAGATCAGTGATCAATATATATTAATACAAAATATTGGTTTTTAATAACATCTGGTCTTCTGAGAAATAAATAATATTTAAAAATTTAATAAAATTATATATCAACAAAAACCTTTTTTTACATTAAAATCATGTAGATCAAGTTAATGGTTGTTAAATAGGTATAATGGTGGTAATGTACATTAACACCATCTATATTAAAAATAAAAAATTTGTTTCAAATTTTAATAAATAAATTAGAAAAATACACTATCGTAAAAACATTATAATAACTCATTTAAAACTATGTAATATTCGAAGGGGAAAATAAAGTATCCTTAAGAAATCAATTGAGTAATAAAAAGTAATTTTTAATTTTTTTAAAAAAAAATATGGAAATGTAAAAAAATTTCCAATAAAAATAAAAAATCTGACCAAATTTTATTTCTAACAATCCTACATAATAAATAGCATAAATATAATCATTAATAATATTGAGTAAATATATATTCATTTTAAATACTTCAATGATATATTATATACACCAAATAAAGAAAATACTTTAATAATACCAAATATGCCCCAATGGGGGTAAATTAATGAGAAATCACATACCACATGGTTAACAATTGATAATCAGGATCTAATTAAATTTACAGTAGATATGAACATTTCATGGATTTTTAAATGTATTATATTAATATTTATAATATCATATATTATCTACTTATGACATCCTATCACATGTTCTCTATTAATATTTCATTATTACCAATGATTATAGTGGTAATTGATTCACTTTCTCATGGATGATTTTTCATGGGTTTTATAGTTACTATAAATATGATATAATTCCATCATCTAAAATAGATATTAATGTTACAAATATAATTTCATTTATTTAGATATATTTTTTTAATCATTTTTTAAACTAGAACATGGAAAATGGCTCACATCACTCCATGGAGACGGTAGACCACACACACACACACACGAGAAAAATTATGAATTTCATAAGGAGTGAAAGGGTGATGCACTAAATTACATTTATATTTTTAAAAATAATTATTGTTTTATTATTATCATATATATATATATATAAATTAGTTCCATCATTATGAAGATCCATTTGACTTGTGGATGGAAATCAATTACATCATTTCATGGGGTGGAAGTCTTCCTTACACACGAGTGATGGTTTTGTTTCACATTTGATGGAAATGGAAATGGGTAAATAGTATTTCATAATTATAATAACATATAATTATATTTTAGATACTATTTTTATTATATTTTAATGATTAAAACATAATTTAAGGTGGTAAGATAATGTGTAAAAAGTAAATATCTCGGTGAAGATGATCACCATATTTTAGAAAAACCTCCATGGATACCTTATTAAGAACAATAGAGTTTAATTTTTGGGAAGAAACTAATATTTATATTTCACAAAATTATTTTTAGGATTGTTTTTATATGTTTTTTTCTAGATTAATGGATCAATATTTCTGAATAAGCGAGGAAATGAGGTACCCATTTATTATTATGGTTAGAGGAACACCTGTAATTATTGTATGTTTTAACATAATATCATTTAAATTATTTTGAAAAATAGAACTAAAATGGATGATAAAATATATAATAATTATAATCATCAAAATAAAACCATTCAATGTTGCTTTAGAATTTTTTAGGTCATTTTATTTTCTATAGTTTTTGGTTAACCACAAATAAACACGTATTAAACATAATAACGATGATTTTTTTAATGTTTTTCCTATTCATTATAAATTAAAATAAGATTTTATTCATTAAAAAATATTTATATTTTTATTTAAAATATGGAATACCTTTTATAAAAGTCACTTTAGAAGAGTAGCATAATTTAATTTAAAAATAGACCTACAAAAATTTGTTAAATTGTTTTTGAAAAACAACTCATTTCATCATGTTTATGATTATCGTAAATTAATGTTATAAAATGTAATAAAAAGTATGTGTATTTTATTAATATATTTATAAATAAAATAATTGAATTTCATTTAAATCATTCATAATTAATGATTATTTTAAATAATTCAAATTGAAATTTCATTAAAGATTTGAAAACAGTTTTATGAAAAATATCTATTTTCCCTCCAAATTATCTTATCATTATTTCTATCAAATTGATAGTAAAGATAATATAAATTATAAAAATTATAAAAATTTATCATAAATAAAATTATAATAATTAAATACTACATTCTCTATTATTCACATTTTTTTTTAAGTTTGAATTACAAAAACCCATTCATTGACTACTTTTTACTAGCCATTTTAAAATGAATATTAACCCTGTAAAATTATAATGTTGGTTACAAGAAATATTAAAATGAGATTTTTTTTATTTTTTATTAAAATATAATGTTTGAAAAATATAATTGAATATATGGTGTTACATATTTTCCTTTAGTCGATAATATTTTCTCTCATATCCATATCTTGTTTAAACTATTTCCATTATTATTATAACTATTATATAATGAATACTTAAAATAATTTTTGGATATACTTGATATTATATATCAAATATTAAATGGAACCTTTTTAATTTTTCTATAATTTTAATTTTTATTTTTGAGTGAAAATAAAAATTAAATTTTCGTTTTAGTATACACTAGATAAAGGAAATTCCCCACCATGATGAATAAACTTCCATAAAGGTTAATTTATAGATTTCTTATGTTATTTTCAATAAAAATGCTTTAAATAATATTATAGAAAGTTCTGTATTGTTAATAAGTGAGTTCCAATAAAAAAGTTATCCTCCCCGAGATAAGTTCTAGTGATATTTTAAAGGTATATTTATCTATAAAAACAACCTTGGAGGTTTATTATGTTTTACATGGGAGGTTATCAAATATTTCCACCATTATTCATTATCTTGTAGAAATAAAATCAGGTAGGTATAAATTTCATAAAAACTAGATGCATCCAATATGACATGTTTTTACAGAATTTTGAATGATTGTTTATCTTATTCAACTCATATGCATGGATTTACTTTTGTTATGGGTGGGATCAGAATTATATAGAACGAAAATGAATTAATTAAATAAGGATACATCGTGACAAAATTAGGAGTTAAAGGGAGAGTGAATTTTTTTAAGTTACAGTTTATAATAATATACTCTTCAGAGTGATGATTCACTAAGGAGTTGATAGAAGGGAGTGTGAACCCAATCCACAATGATAGTAATTATAGTGATCCTTTACTAAGGAAATGATCTTATATGATTATGTACATGAAAACTTTTATGTATTATTCTTATTATATGTTTTCATGGCTCATAAATGAATATTATTTATTTGAAAATATTATTCCTTATGTAATTTTTTTGATAAAACATTATTCAATTTTTTATTTTTATGATATACAATACAATAGGTAAGATTTTCTAATATTACATAGTTGTTTTTTAATAGTTAAGAATATATTATTCTCATTTATGATCATTTATTAATATCTATTATGTTTAAATTTACTGGATATTTAAGCTCACCCTTTTTTACGTTCCCCTCAAGAGGTTAGAGGCAAAGAATATATATATATATATATATATATATATATATAATTTACATGAAGGGTTATTGTTATAAAGGTGATAGAGGGAAATGATATAGTTTTTTTATTCCATTTTTTATGTACCAATTTTTTAAATGATAATAAAACATTTTAGTTCAATATTGGATAGTATTTACATGTCATTTATATTTTGGATATTACTTTTTATAATTTCATTCTGAAATATATAGGTCACAATTGGAAGGTTTTAGTTATGACTATATCTGGGATGATGGTTGGATATGGAAGGTATAATTCTTAAGGTGATGTTTTCATGTGTGGTAAAATTTAATAACTATTATGAGCTTAAGAACATCTCATACTCACATGATTACTATATTAATTATGATATTTTATATGGTTTCTCTGAAATTAATTAATTTATTTATTTATATCATATTTTTTTGGGTTGAATTAGGCTTCCTCTTATTGAGTTTGTGAGGGTACCCATATAAGAAAATATGATTTTAATACATATATATCACATCATTTTAGATTAATATTCTATACCTGTCTTAAACACATGTTTGAGGGCTGCAATGGACTAGTGTCTTTGGGGACTATAAATAGAATATTAATATTTCTGGACTGATCATCTATATATCCAAAAATTATCTTCTCACATCGTACTCCTCTTATGAAAAGTCTACCAAAACCATTATTCATAAAATGGGGAGGGAAACATAAGAAAGGATGAGATCAGATTCCTAGTAAGGGTAAAAATATGATATTGTAATTTATGATAACAAGAAAGTGTAATATAAGAATCAGGGCATGTGATCATGAAAATATATTAAAACATTCATACATAGCCTATCATAGATGACTAATATGATTCATTGAATAAAAAGTTAACATTTCAAAAAACATGGCCTATAAGAATGATAAATAGTCATAATTGAATCAAGAACCATATTCTCATGTCATAAAAGTGAGTAACTGTCACGAACCGAATCGGGTCGCCATCCGAACCGACGCCCGACTCGGCCCGCGGCAAGGCCCGAGGGGCGTTCCCTATCCCCACGGGCTGGCACAAGTGCCCGGGTATCAAAATAAACCTTGGGAACGATTTACCCGAGTGAATAAATGTAAAGCAGCCAATCAAAATGACCAAGTAAAAGTAGAAGTGACAGTCAACAACCATTTAACCAATACAGGTTTTTAGACAAAGTAGTCAAAACTCACACAAGACAAAAAAAAAAGGTGACTACAACCAACCTAGGGGCTGCAGCTCAATGTGGGAACACTGCCTCCAAGTCACCACCAAAATGTCACGTAGTCAGTCCAGCTAACAACCTGAACCACTTCCTCCGAAAGCCGGGCCCTTACCTGTATCAGAAGTAAACAGATCTACTTACACCCAAAGGTGTAAGTAGGGTGTGAGCAATCGCCCAGCAGGATATCACCAAGCAAGATTCCACGCACAAGTATAAAGAGAAAATCCATTTGCAATGCTGTATAAAGTAAAAGGTGCAAAAATAAATAAAAGATTTTCACAAAATGCTTTCAAAGAAAAACGGTTCAAGTCACATACTAGAGTGAAATTTAAATGGTATAAATATCATGGATCAGTGTGCGCACAAGTATCAGTAGCACCAGAGGATGGGAATGCCCTAAGGATACTAGTAACAGTGGGACCCTAGGACATCGTGTCTCAGTGAAACGTGGATTAGATGGCCACGACCCTCAGAAAACGTGGCTTAGAAGGCCACGACCCTCAGAACACGTGGCTTAGAAGGCCACGACCCTCAGATATCATATGTTTAGTTAGTGTTGCAATCGTCAATCTGCCAGTGAAACCGGGTCGAGTCATCTCCGGACTACCAGCTCACTAGTCCTAGTCTACCCACCTAATACCCAGGCTTCCCTCCTTGTGCTCACCCAATTCAGAAAACACCTGCTATATCACCCGCACACTGATATTCTTTCTTTTGAAAAATACCACACGCACACCATAGCATTTCAAAACATAGTATGCATTGCAAGTACGCTAAATAAAACCAGTATCACAGTTTGAAAATAAACAACATCCTTTTTCTTTTCTTCAATCAGGTAAACCAAAACAGTACTTTTAAAACTTGCTGATAACTATTTTAAAAATAGAGAAAGAAAGACATTCAAAGTTTTAACTAGGTCCAAGTAATAAACACATGGCATTTTTTTAATAAGGGGAAAAAGTTCATAGTATGTAAACAGGGGATAAAACATTTGATTAACTAGGAGTGCAAGCAAAGGATTATAAACCCATACTTGAGTGCGGAACCACCTACCTCAAACGGCGCGGAAAAGGACACGGCGCAAGACTCCAGTTGCACCGCGGTCGCACCGCCTTGAGCCTTCAACCAGGTCCTAAAAACAGCAGAGCGCTCAACGGTTCAGAAAAAATTGTTAATGTAATAATAATGATAATAATAATAATAATAGAATAATAATAATATTAATATTAACATAATAAAATAATAATAATAATATAAGGACAATATAAATAATAATAGAAATAGTTATAATAATTATAAACAATAGTAATAACAATAATAATAATATTAATAACAATAATAGCGTAATAATAATAATAATAATATGATAATAATAATAATAATAATAATAGAAATAATAATAATAACAATAATTATAAATAATAAAAATAACAATAATAATAATAATATGATATTAGTATGATTATTATTGACATATTAATAATAAGAGAATAATAATTATTGTAATAATGTAATAATTAACATATTAATAAGAGAAAATCGTAATATCTTATTAGTTAAAATAATAAAATGAAATAAAAAAAATAAAAAAAAGATGAACAACCGGGGGGTGCAGGAACTGCGCAGCAGGAAGGTGCGCCGTCCGGGGCAGGGGAGGAAGAAGGAGGAAAAGAAGAAGGAGAAGAGAAGAAGAAGAAAGAATAGAGAAGAAGAAGAATAAGAAGGGGAGAAGAAGAAAGGAGAGAAGAAAGAAAGAAAAAAAAGAGAAGAAGAGCAGCAGCAGGGGGGGAGTTGCGCCGGCTGGCAGAGGAGGAAAGAGAACAGAGGGAGAAGAAGAAAAGAGCAAGGAGAGGAGGAGGAAAGAAAGAAGAAGAAGAAGAGAAGAAGGAGAAGAGAAAGAAGAGGAAGAAGGGAAGAAGAAGAGAAGAAGAAGACAAGAAGGAGGAGAAGAAAACCGGCAGGGGCGGCTGGCCGAGGAGCAGCAGGCCGATGGAGGTTCGGCCGAGGAGCAGCAGGCCGAGGCGGAGGCGCGGCCGATGCAGAGGGGTGGTCCGGCGGCAGTCTTGTGCGGTTGGAGCAGGAGAGCAGGGGGGTGTGGCTGGGGAAGGAGGTGCGGCTGGAGAAGGAGATGCGGCTGGAGAAGGAGAGCAGGGCGTGGCGACGGGAGAAAGGAGGAAGGGAGAAAAAGAAAAAAAAAGCTAAAACGGTGTAACCAATTCGGTTACGGGAGAGAGAAAGAAAAAGAAAAAAAAAGTAAAATAATAAATAAAATAAACAAGGTAATAATAACAAATTGCAAAATTTATAATAAAATTAAAAGTAATAACAATAATTATAATAATCAATAAAAATTTTAAAGACAATAATAACGATTACATTATAAAAGTTATATATGAAATAAATAAATAATAATAATAATAATGATAATATAGTATTAGTAATAATGATAATACAATATATATATATTATCAATAATAATAATGTTATCAAAACAATTATAAAGGTAATAATAATGTTATTATATTAATCATAATAAAATAATGATTCTAATATTATAATACTAATGATAATGACTTAATAATATATCATCAATAATACTATCATAATAACAACAATGATAATAATATAACATTGACAATAATAAAATAATCATGTTATAATAATAACTAAAACCATGAAAGTTCCATCCAGAATTCATCGTCCGAGCATCGGCACTGCATGTCGATCGACGTGAAGTAAACGCGCGCTTATCAGCGCCTCTGCAATTATTCCCCAACGACTCAGCCCACACTTATCAAAGCAATAAAATCAAACTGACAACATAAACTCATGAAATAAAAATTTAAAATTAAACGCATACCTCAAAAAAAAGTCTGGGCGTGACAATTCTCCCCACCATGAAAACTTTCCGCCCTCGGAAAGTTAGCTCAAAGCCTGATCAGAGAATAGAAATGGGTACTCCTGCTCAACCCATGACTTCCGCTCCCAAGTCTCGTGTTCATCGTTCCCGTGCTGCCACAGAACACGGACCAGAGGAATGGACTTTCCACGCAGCACCTTTTCCCGAGAATCCACTATACGCACTGGTCGCTCGACCACAGACAAGTCGGATTCTATCTCCAGCTCCTCCCAATTCAGCACATGCGACGGGTCGGGGTTGTACTTCTTCAGTTGGGAGACATGAAATACGTCGTGAATCGACGTCAACTGCGAGGGCAAAGCTAGCCTGTATGCCACCTTGCCAATCCGCTCAAGAATCTCGAAAGGTCCGACGTATCTCGGTGTCAGCTTCCCCTGTTTCCCCAAACGACGGTGACCCAAGCGAGGGGCCACTTTCAGGAACACTCTGTCCCCCACTGAAAACTCAAGGTCCCGCCGCCTCTGATCTGCATAGGACTTGTGGCGGCTCTGAGTTGTCAACAACCGCTGCCTAATCAGCTTGACTTTCTCAGACGTCTCCTGTACAAGACTCGGTCCCAAGAGCGAGGCCTCTCCTACCTCATCCCAACACAGAGGAGACCGACAAGGCCGGCCATAGAGCGCCTCAAAGGGTGCCATTCTGATGGAAGACTGGTAACTGTTATTGTAAGCAAACTCGACCAGCCCCAAATGGATATCCCATGAGCCTCCAAAATCTAACACACAGGCCCGGAGCATGTCTTCCAGAATTTGATTCGCCCGCTCCGTCTGGCCATCGGTCTGCGGATGGTATGCCGTGCTCATCTTAATCTGCGACCCCAAAGCCTTCTGGAGGCCTCCCCAAAACCGTGATGTAAAGCGGGGGTCCCTGTCAGAAACAACTGCCGACGACACACCATGAAGTCTGACCACCTCCTGAACGTACAAGCGGCCCAATTCCTCTACCTTCGCTGTGTCTCTGATCGGAATGAAGTGAGCAGACTTGGTCAAACGGTCAATTACCACCCAGATAGCATTCCTCCCTCAGGGTGTACGAGGCAGGCCAATGATGAAGTCCATGGCGACCTCATCCCACTTCCTGGTAGGAATGGGAAATGGCTGGAGTAGGCCAGATGGTCTCTGATGTTCTGCTTTCACTTGCTGGCAAGTGTAACATCGGGATACGAAGTCGGCTATGTCCTGTCTCATACCTGGCCACCAGAACTGCCGGCGAACATCGTAGTACATCTTGGTGGTACCAGGGTGGACGGCCCACTGAGACTGGTGGCTATCCTGCATCACCACCTTTCGTAGAGACGACGGCACTACAGCACGACCCTTGAAGCATAGGACCCTCTGGGAAGACAAAGACCAATCAGGAGTCTCCCCACCATGAAGAAACTGCATAGATTGCTGACAAAACTCATCACTAGGCTGCTCCTGCTGAATCAACTCTAGAAGGGCAGGAGTCAACTGGATGCTAGCCAAGAAAGTACCTCCACTGTGCTCCCTGCTCTCCAAATGCAATTGGGCGAAGAGCCCCATCAAAGTCCACTCATCGCTGGACTTCTTCAACGCCTGCACTGGTACTTTTCTGCTCAATGCGTCAGCTACCACATTACCCTTGCCAGGGGTATAGACAATATCAAAATCAAAACCCTGCAGGTACTCGACCCAGCGGCGCTGCCTCAAATTGAGATCCCTCTGAGAGAAAATATAGGCCAGGCTCTTGTGGTCAGAATAGACCACAAACTTCTCCCCAAAAAGATAGTGGCGCCACGTCTTCAAATCATGCATCACTGCCGCCAACTCTAAGTCGTGAGTCGGATAGTTCTTCTCATGCGGCCGGAGTTGGCGAGAACCATAAGCCACCACATGGTCATCCTGCATGAGCACACATCCAAGGCCCGTACCTGACGCATCACAGTACACCACATAGCCCTTTCCTGACTCCGGTAAGGTCAACACAGGTGCAGTGGTCAACCGCCGCTTCAGCTCCTCAAAAGATGTCTGGCACTGTGGGCCCCACTCAAACTTCACCCCTTTCCGGGTGAGTGCGGTCATGGGGGAGGCAAGCCGCGAGAAGTCCCGGACAAAGCGCCTGTAATAACCAGCCAAGCCCAGAAAACTCCTGATCTCAAACACATTTCTCGGCTGCTCCCAAGACATAACTGCTCCGATCTTTTCAGGATCCACTGAAACCCCTTTTTCTGAGACGACGTGCCCCAGAAACTTCACTTCCCTGATCCAGAAAGTGCACTTCGAGGGTTTGGCATACAAGCGGTGATCTCGCAAGGTGCCCAAAACAACGCGCAAGTGGTGCTCATGCTCCTCCTCAGATCCAGAGTAGACTAGGATGTCATCCACGAATACCACGACAAATGAGTCGAGATATTGGTGGAACACCCTATTCATGAGTGCCATAAAAACTGCAGGAGCATTCGTCAGTCCGAAAGGCATGACTAAGTACTCGAAGTGACCGTACCTGCTTCGGAAAGCCGTCTTCGGGATATCTGCTTCTCTCACCCTGAGCTGGTGGTATCCTGAACGCAAATCAATCTTGGAGAACCACTTTTCCCCCTTCAGCTGGTCAAACAAATCGTCAATCCGAGGCAAAGGGTATTTATTCTTGATGGTTACCTTGTTCAGCTTCCGGTAATCAATGCACAACCGAAGGGTTCCATCGGCCTTCTTCGCGAATAAAACCGGTGCGGCCCAAGGAGAGACGCTCGGGCGAATGAATCCTTTGGATTCCAAATCATCCAGCTGTATCTTTAATTCCCTCAATTCGGTGGGGGCCATGCGATATGAGGGAAGAGATATAGGCTGTGTTCCCGGCGCCAACTCAATCGAGAACTCCACGTCTCGCTCTGGGGGTAAGCCAGAAAAATCATCTGGGAAAACCTCTGGGAACTCATCCACTACACGAGGTAACCCGCCCTGTGAAATACCACCATCGTCCTCTAGCGCGAGCGACGATAACTGATAAGCAAGATTTCCAAGCTCAGGGAGTGGAGGTCCCGCACGTCCCGACCGAGGATCCCATTCTCCGTGAAATAGATGAGGAGTCCCATCTGGTGCTGTAAAGCTGACTCGGCGACGATAGCAATCAATGTGCGCCTGGAAGCGCACCAGCCAGTCCATACCGAGGATCACATCAAATAGGTCCATGTCAAGGACCAAGAAATCCCATTCCATCTCGACACCCGACACAGAGAGTGCGCACGATTGGCACTTGAGGCCTTGCTCCCTATTTTTCCCCAACGGCGTTACCAACTCCATAGCACACGATAAAAGCTCGGATGGTAGGTTCAGCAGATTCACAAAACGAGCAGATATAAAAGAAACTGAAGCACCAGTATCAAATAAAACTGTAGCTATAGAAGATGCAACCAGAATAGTACCTCGAACCGTCGAAGGCCCTGCATCAGATCCCGCTGGTGCCTGATCCACAGCATGCAGTTGCCTGGTCCCTGCCTGAGAGCGACCGCTCGCCTGAGGCTCCGCCCTGATATGGCTCTGCCCTAAAGACGATCCGGTCCTACCACCACGCCCACCAAACCGAGATCCTGTCGTCCTGGTCGGCTCTGACTGAACTGATACCCCTCTAGAAGCCACTGATCCAGCCCCACTCTGATAAGGGCGTGCAGTCCTGCAGAAGCGCTGTAGATGTCCCACCACTCCACATCCATGGCATGGCCTGGGAGGGTATGGACAAACAGGTCGGATGTGTCCTGCCCTTCCGCACTGATGGCACACAACAGACCCTGCACCAGAAGCCCCAGATGAAAACTGCCTGGGAGGATGACCTGAGCTGCCATCTCCCTTCTTCCACTGCTCATCACGCTTCCTTTTCTTCTCAGATGAACTGCTACTGCCAAGCCCTGACACTGATCCAGAGAACCCCGACTTTCCCTTCTGGTCAATCTCGGCCATACAAGCACGATCGACCACCTCAGCATAAGTCTTCAGCTTGAACAAGAAAACCTGGGAGTGAATTTCTGGTCGAAGGCCCTTCTCAAACTTCCGAGCCTTCAATAATTCGCTCGAAACTATCTCAGGTGCGTACCGTACCAGTTCAGCAAAGCGATTCGCATACTCCATCACTGTCTGATTCCCCTACGATAGCTCCATGAACTCCTGAGATCTAGCATAGGCTACAAACTCTGGACAATACTGCTCGTTGAAGAGACCCTTGAAATCCTTCCAGCTCATGTGCTCATGCTTCCCAGCCTGGACCACTGATTCCCACCATTTGCGACTGGAACCTTCCAGCTGGAACGAGGCGCACTTCACCCTGACTTCCTCAGGCGTGTCAAGGAAATCGAACACGCGTTCTATCTTCTCAAGCCACTCCTCTGCCTCCTGAGGTTCTGAACCACCTCGGAAAGAAGAAGGTTTGCTCCTCAAAAACTCCTGAGCTCTATCCTTTCTGGAGCCAAAATCTTCCCCTCTAGCTGGAACAGGGGCGGGGGCAGGAGTCTCCCCTTGTCCTAAAGCCTGAACGGCTCGGACCACCGCCTCAACAAATCTCTGATCAAGCGGCGCGGGAGAAATCTCTCTGGCTTCCTCCCGTGGATGCATGGGAACTCTCCGGGGAGGCATCTTACTGAAAAAGAGCAGCAATCAAGAAAGAAACCCATCAATAAAAAGGGAATAAAATTTTCCAACAAGATAATTATTCATCAATAAACCAATCATGCAAAAACAAATCCATATAAAAGCTTTACTTTCCTTATCTGGTGTCCACGCACAGTCTGCAGCCTGCACGTCCCACCCAGAAGGAAAGTGAAACAAGCACCCTGACGTCCCATGGTGACTCAGTATCTGTCACGAGGCGTGCTGGCCAGGCACCCTACTCGCAACATGAATTCTGAGCCCCGACAGACCCAACTCGTGTACAACCAAACTCATCCCAAATAACATAAACCACCAACAAAAAACCTCCTTTGATACCATTTTGTCACGAACCGAATCGGGTCGCCATCCGAACCGACGCCCGACTCGGCCCGCGGCAAGGCCCGAGGGGCGTTCCCTATCCCCACGGGCTGGCACAAGTGCCCGGGTATCAAAATAAATCTTGGGAACGATTTACTCGAGTGAATAAATGTAAAGCAGCCAATCAAAATGACCAAGTAAAAGTAGAAGTGACAGTCAACAACCATTTAACCAATACAGGTTTTTAGACAAAGTAGTCAAAACTCACACAAGACAAAAAAAAACAAGGTGACTACAACCAACCTAGGGGCTGCAGCTCAATGTGGGAACACTGCCTCCAAGTCACCACCAAAATGTCACGTAGTCAGTCCAGCTAACAACCTGAACCACTGCCTCCGAAAGCCGGGCCCTTACCTGTATCAGAAGTAAACAGATCTACTTACACCCAAAGGTGTAAGTAGGGTGTGAGCAATCGCCCAGCAGGATATCACCAAGTAAGATTCCACGCACAAGTATAAAGAGAAAATCCATTTGCAATGCTGTATAAAGTAAAAGGTGCAAAAATAAATAAAAGATTTTCACAAAATGCTTTCAAAGAAAAACGGTTCAAGTCACATACCAGAGTGAAATTTAAATGGTATAAATATCATGGATCAGTGTGCGCACAAGTATCAGTAGCACCAGAGGATGGGAATGCCCTAAGGATACTAGTAACAGTGGGACCCTAGGACATCGTGTCTCAGTGAAACGTGGCTTAGATGGCCACGACCCTCAGAAAACGTGGCTTAGAAGGCCACGACCCTCAGAACACGTGGCTTAGAAGGCCACGACCCTCAGATATCATATGTTTAGTTAGTGTTGCAATCGTCAACCTGCCAGTGAAACCGGGTCGAGTCATCTCCGGACTACCAGCTCACTAGTCCTAGTCCACCCACCTAATACCCAGGCTTCCCTCCTTGTGCTCACCCAATTCAGAAAACACCTGCTATATCACCCGCACACTGATATTCTTTCTTTCGAAAAATACCACATGCACACCATAGCATTTCAAAACATAGTATGCATTGCAAGTACGATAAATAAAACCAGTAGCACAGTTTGAAAATAAACAACATCCTTTTTCTTTTCTTCAATCAGGTAAACCAAAACAGTACTTTTAAAACTTGCTGATAACTATTTTAAAAATAGAGAAAGAAAGACATTCAAAGTTTAAACTAGGTCCAAGTAATAAACACATGGAATTTTTTTAATAAGGGGAAAAAGTTCATAGTATGTAAACAGGGGATAAAACATTTGATTAACTAGGAGTGCAAGCAAAGGATTATAAACCCATACTTGAGTGCGGAACCACCTACCTCAAACGGCGCAGAAAAGGACACGGCGCAAGACTCCAGTTGCACCGCGGTCGCACCGCCTTGAGCCTTCAACCAGGTCCTAAAAACAGCAGAGCGCTCAACGGTTCAGAAAAAATTGTTAACGTAATAATAATGATAATAATAATAATAATAGAATAATAATAATATTAATATTAACATAATAAAATAATAATAATAATATAAGGACAATAGAAATAATAATAGAAATAGTTATAATAATTATAAACAATAGTAATAACAATAATAATAATATTAATAACAATAATAGCGTAATAATAATAATAATAATATGATAATAATAATAATACTAATAATAGAAATAATAATAATTACAATAATTATAAATAATAAAAATAACAATAATAATAATAATATGATATTAGTATGATTATTATTGACATATTAATAATAACAGAATAATAATTATTGTAATAATGTAATAATTAACATATTAATAAGAAAAAATCGTAATATCTTATTAGTTAAAATAATAAAATGAAATAAACAAAATAAAAAAAAGATGAACAACCGGCGGGTGCAGGAACTGCGCAGCAGGAAGGTGCGCCGTCCGGGGCAGGGGAGGAAGAAGGAGGAAAAGAAGAAGGAGAAGAGAAGAAGAAGAAAGAATAGAGAAGAAGAAGAAGAAGAAGAAGGGGAGAAGAAGAAAGGAGAGAAGAAAGAAAGAAAAAAAAGAGAAGAAGAGCAGCAGCAGGGGGGGAGTTGCGCCGGCTGGCAGAGGAGGAAAGAGAACAGAGGGAGAAGAAGAAAAGAGCAAGGAGAGGAGGAGGAAAGAAAGAAGAAGAAGAAGAGAATAAGGAGAAGAGAAAGAAGAGGAAGAAGAGAAGAAGAAGAGAAGAAGAAGACAAGAAGGAGGAGAAGAAAACCGGCAGGGGCGGCTGGCCGAGGAGCAGCAGGCCGATGGAGGTCCGGCTGAGGAGCAGCAGGCCGAGGCGGAGGCACGGCCGATGCAGAGGGGTGGTCCGGCGGCAGTCTTGTGCGGTTGGAATAGGAGAGCAGGGGGGTGCGGCTGGGGAAGGAGGTGCGGCTGGAGAAGGAGATGCGGCTGGAGAAGGAGAGCAGGGCGTGGCGACGGGAGAAAGGAGGAAGGGAGAAAAAGAAAAACAAAGCTAAAACGGTGTAACCAATTCGGTTACGGGAGAGAGAAAGAAAAAGAAAAAAAAGTAAAATAATAAATAAAATAAACAAGGTAATAATAACAAATTAAAAAATTTATAATAAAATTAAAAGTAATAACAATAATTATAATAATCAATAAAAATTTTAAAGACAATAATAACGATTACATTATAAAAGTTATATATGAAATAAATAAATAATAATAATAATAATGATAATATAGTATTAGTAATAATGATAATACAATATATATATATTATCAATAATAATAATGTTATCAAAACAATTATAAAGGTAATAATAATGTTATTATATTAATCATAATAAAATAATGATTCTAATATTATAATACTAATGATAATGACTTAATAATATATCATCAATAATACTATCATAATAACAACAATGATAATAATATAACATTGACAATAATAAAATAATCATGTTATAATAATAACTAAAACCATGAAAGTTCCATCCAGAATTCATCGTCCGAGCATCGGCACTGCATGTCGATCGACGTGAAGTAAACACGCGCTTATCAGTGCCTCTGCAATTATTCCCCAACGACTCAGCCCACACTTATAAAAGCAATAAAATCAAACTGACAACATAAACTCATGAAATAAAAATTTAAAATTAAACGCATACCTCAAAAAAAAGTCCGGGCGTGACAGTAACCATCATATATATAGAAAACCATTTCATATGTCAAGGTTAACTAATAAGACCATTGACATAGTTGACCAAGTCATATCACCTTCTTCCCACACTAGATTAGGATACTCCTATTTACCATTTTGAATCAAGACCATTAACATTTTTCTAATTGATAACATAAGCTATATAATTCTTTACCATATGCATTGTAGGAAGTTATATCTCTCGCCCATCTCATAAAGAAAACTATAATGGACCGCCTCCCCCCTAATAAATTAATTTGCAAAAATCAGAGGTTTGAGTTGTTTTGGGAGGTGATGGTGACTCATTTAAGGGGTTTCCAAAGATTCTATTTTCCGGTGGTGACATGCGATGACGAATCATCCAACAGTGACACATAGTGGTAGGTTTCCAACAATGACTCATGATGGTGACTTGTCCAGTAGTGACTCGTGATGGTGAATCTTCCAATGGTGAATCGTGATGATGAATTATCCACCATGAGTCAAAATGGTAGGTCTCCAGTGGTGTCTCATGATAGTGACTCATCCAGCGGTGACTTGCGATAGTGAATTTTCCAATGGTGACTCGTAATGGTAGGTATCAAATGGTGACTCGTGGAGATGAATTATCCAACAATGATTCATCCAATCATAAGTTATTGAATGGTGAATCATCCAATAGTGATTCATCCAATGGTAGGCCACCTAACGATGAGTCATCCAACAGTGAGTTGTCCACTGGTTATAAACTTCCATAGTTTGTCAAATTTCTAGTTTTTTTCCAATTTTTCCAACTTATCCCTTTAATGTTTTATTTCATATAAAATTTGATTAAAACCATGTTTAACTATTTATAACCATTTTCAAAGGATATAAAATATATATTTAAATCTATAATGCTCAAGAGGCGCTGAGATTATAAAAAAGGGTGGCCTTGATCATGATACAACATTAATGGATTTATATACTATTTGTTTAATTGATATAGGATTTGGGATTTCTAAAGCCGAGATCAATTTTCCATAGTGTGTTTTACTTTTCTCTTAATATTGACATCTCCAAACAATTCTTCTCTAAGGAGTCACATGTCTATGTTTCCAAATTGAATCGCTTTTACCTAGATTATTGTGCACCCCCTATTTTGGATTAAGGTTGAGGTGCTGATCTTATATTTTTCAATTTAAGGATCCCTTCATCCCTATTATTTATGTATCAAGTGCGGAGGGAGTAATAATGTATCCCATTTGAAGGAAGTTTAATCCAAATTTAATAATTATAATTTAATTGTATTTACATTATTAAATAGGGGTTGTGAAAAATTGACAAATTCAATAATTTTATTATTTATTAATATTGTGGGTTGTATGGGATGTATGACTACTGGGAATAATGGATTTTGGTGTTAATTTTTTGTGCTCATGTGATGGATTATGAATGTTTGTTGAAGGTCTTCAGTTGAATTGTTGTAAATATGAAAAACATGGCTATCTATGTATATCTGGTTAAATTAATGGATTCAACATGATCAAACTAGATCATTCATAACCCCTAAATTGTAGAAGTGGAAATAAATTACTGTTGTTTGCTAAATCTTAGCACACACAACCTTTTTTGGTGGGGATGTGTGTTGCGTGTAGTTTTTATTGTCGTGTTCCCTATGTGGTTGTGTGATGTTGAGGTTGATAGAATGACTATATGTTAGGGTGATACATGTGGTGTAATAGAAGCTTAGATAGAGATATTTAATGATTGTGGAAGGGGTCATACGTTTTTTTCCTCGGAGCTGTAGTTTCATATTGTTCTATGTTTATGTTACTAGGTGTGATATGTGTGATGTTGTTATATAGAAGGGATGCCGTGTTTGGTTGCGATGAGATGTTTTTCTGAGTATGGCTCTGAGTTAGGGTTTTTTTGGTTGAGATGATCGATTGTGCAGAATGAGTTTAAAGAGTGATGAAGTGGTTGGTATGGGTGTTTAATGGATTGGAAATATGTTGTGAGTTTATTTAATGTGGTTCTTTCAATCTATATAGTCTATGGTGTGTGGATTGTTTCATGGTGTAGTTGGTAGCTACCTGGGTAGGGATGGAATTAATAAATGAATTGTTTAGTAAAGAATGAGTGCTAGTTAAATGAATTGTAAGTGGTATGATTGGGTTTAGGTATTTTTGTGTAGTTGTTCATTTAGAGGTATCAACCAAGGTGGATTGGTGGGAAGGTTGTTTATTTGAAATAACCCATTGGCTGGGAAATTAGTGTTTGATACTTAATATATATACCTATATTTTCATTATGTTTTCTATATAAACACCACCCTATTTGATCATTATGTATAAAAAACCGTTATCACATGGGGCTTTTCACAATATCCCAGTGGGAGGATGTATGATTGGTTAATGTCCCTTCCATGCTCCTTCTTCTAAGAAATGGTGGCCTAAGATTCATCAGGTAGGTTATGGTGTGGTTTGAGGCCCAGTTGTCTATAGGTGAGGTATGATTTCATTTGTGTCTATATAATGAGATGGGGTATGGTAGTTCCATAGGTTTCTATGGGAAGGATGTAGTGTGTTTGTGGCCTAGGTGTCTACGAGCAGGGTGTGGTATGGTTGTGGCTGAGGTATGTGCGACCAGAATGTGGTGAGCTTCATGTGCCTTGGTTGCGAGACTAACTCTGAGGGCCAGGTGTGCGTGGGTGGGTAGTGACGTGTTGCTTGTAGAAGAGTGTGGAAATTACAAGATGTTTTCAATTAGGGTATGAACATTTAACTAGGTGGAAGTGGATTGGGGCACTGAACCATCAACGTGCTTGTTAAATTACATTACATTACATTCATTACTTGGTGCATCCCTTGGTGATCTGAGGATGGATAGAATACCTTGTTAGGAGTTGTTTGTTCTTCTTTGTTTCACATGATCATTAGAATTATTTTCCCCCTTGTGCAAAACAGATGTTATTTTTTCTTACTGAATATATTATTATTCTCACCCTAAGTAATAAAACTACATTCAGGTTTCTAGGAGGATTACCTTGACCGTGATGGAATTTACTATCTCGTATATGGGGACAGTTGTAGTGTCACTTCATAGCTTTGATCTTTTGATAAATTACACAATTTTTATTGTATTTGTTGAAGTTATATTATAAAAATTCATGTTGGATGGTTTTAGATTTCTTATATATATATATATATATAAATATGTGTGTCTGTGTTTCTCTGTCATGGAGTTGTTTTTGGATGAACCGTATTATATCATGATTATGTTTTCTATTAAAGGTTAATGCCTTACATATTGTGAGATCCATGTAACCTGGGAGCTAGTCACCACCCCGGGGCTTGCTGGAGGTGGGACTCGGGGGTCGTTATCTCACTACCTTCATTACCTGCCCAAGAGGGTCATATTTGGAGGTAGGGGTCATGAAAGAATGGTATCAGAGGTGATTCTTGAGAGATATGTCAAAGTTTGGAGTTAGGTAGAGTGAGGATTGTAAGGGTAGGGATGGAAACCGAGTTAGTTGACCTTGGTGCATGACATAGGCTAGGGAATACCATCTAGGAAATGGTATTTTAGGATACCCCATGATCCAATGAAATGACTCTATGAATATAGAAAACCCAAGTGAGGCTACAACATTTTCATGGTATGGACCATATGAATGGTACATGTATTATAATGAGTTGTGTTCCTGTTTAAATTTTTGTTTTATTTTTTAAAATTTTTATGGATAATAAAATGAGTTAATTTAATTGAAATTAATATTAAATAAAATTCCATATTATGTGGGATTAGTAATTCATTGTTTTACTTTTTTGGATATGAAAACAGGTGGTCATCTATGTATACTGAAGGTAGTGGAAGTTCCACAGACTGACCTAGTCAATTTATAGAGGATTGTCAAGTAGAAGAAGATGATTAGTGGAAGAATACACTGTGTTCTTTCTAGTGATAGGATCTAGGAATTTACGAGGGCAACACTCCCTATATACATATATAGTGTTGGCTCGAGGAGCTTGTGATCACATTCTGCTTGATCCGAGTGCCTATAGAGTACTAGGTTTCATTGATTATGAGATAGATGATGGGGGCTAGACTTTAGTGGTGGACGTTGTACATGATGGATGATGAGGTGGTTGATGTTATATGGGTCAATTTCAAGATGGAGTTCCACTCAGAATTCCTATATCTGGTCATGAAGGCTAAGAAGAGGAAGGAGTTACTCTCCCTCCATTAGGAGAGTATTTCTGTAAACGAGTTGTGGATTATGTTCATGGATCTCCTTCTTTTTTCTCCATATCTATTTATGGATGAGGAGACTTCTAGGAGACATATAGTGGAGGAACTTTGTCCTTTTATATAGTTTACACATACTTCAATCACATTGTTGACATACATAGAGGTCAATGAAAAAAGATGAGGTAGTTGACTAGATGCACTCACGAGGAGTTCTACCATGATAGGGGTTCAAGAAGAGTTCTTCTATAGTATGTGTAACTGATAGTTGGTCATAGGTTCCAGTGTATTTTAGTTTTCAACTAGTTTGGAGCCAACCTCTGTAGTTTCCATTTCAACATCCTAGACCTCATTCTTTTCCCATGAACATAGGACCGAGGTGTTTCTCTTGTGGATTTCATGGGAATCTTCCGAATTATTTCACTATGTACGGTTGAGCGTAGTGTGTTGGAGTAGTGTAGTTCTAGTAAATGTATTAGCAGTATTTGCTGATTGGGAACTTCATTCAGTAGGAACAACAACCTTACTCTCCACTGAGGGGTGACAAAGAAGGTAAGGACTGACCATTGGGTGTTCCTCAAGGACATCAACCACGATATGGTCAAGGAGGTAGTCATCAATAGATATTCATAAGAGCTGGTAATGGTCAGCTACAATCTCTAGAGGCAACAATCCTTGAAGGGCCAGAGATCGTTCGAGGTATGATCAATTAGTTTAACACTCCTTCATTTATATTGATTGATGCCGGAACTTCACACACTTTTGTTGCACTAGGTCTATCTCATGATCTAATTATAAACATATAGAGGCTTTCCATACCCCTGGTGTTTGACAATCTAGTCGAACTTCAGACCAACTTGTTTGATGGGTGCCGAGGATGTATGTTGATGATGGGGCCACATCAGTCTCATGGGGATCTTTTCCTGTTATAGATTAAACTTTAT
The DNA here is from genome assembly GCA_963277665.1 of Viscum album. Lineage (NCBI taxonomy): Eukaryota > Viridiplantae > Streptophyta > Magnoliopsida > Santalales > Viscaceae > Viscum > Viscum album. The sequence continues at coordinate 489,520,256 of OY728145.1, forward strand.
GATGCAATCATTGGAATAGAATATTTGTTCATTATGGATTCTATTATCATATTATTATAGAGAATAGTAATGTTTTCAGACGTATATCTTCAACGTGTGGCCTTCTTCGATGAGCAGAGCTGTCAGGTGGGAACTCGGCGTGTGGAATCTATTCATTCCTTTTTCACCGAGATGTTAGTGGAATCGGTGGAAGCTCCGATGGAGGAGGTTTAGGAAGTTATTTTGGATTTTTTCGAATTTTTTTCTAACGAGGTTGTGACTCTACACCTTTAATGTGATGTTGAGTTTGGGATAAACATACATCCTTGTGCTTCGATAATCTTGACGAATCCTTATCAGATGGAACCTTTAGATGTCACGACCCGTCCTCGGGGCTCGTGCCGTGACTACCCCAAGCCCGCCTTCCATAGGCCAGAGGCTGGCGACTAGCACCAAGGCGTAAATTCCTGGTAAAAAGGGAAGGCATTGCCTTTGTAAAGTAAACAAGCACCATAGAGTACAAGCGGAAGAAGTAAACACTAAGTAAAAACTGAGTACAACAATAAGTACGGAAAGTTAAAGGGGCCGAAAATACAAGCCCAACTGTAATGTACAACTCGAAAGAAAAAACAACAACTGTAAAGTAAAGCCGCTACACCGAGCTGTCCACTGGAAATCCCACCTGAAGGGTGGGTACAGATAGCTCCACTGCTCCTCGGGTCCTGCCTTCCGTTCCGAGCACGTCCCGCCCAGTGGTCCACCTCCAGGTACCGTCCTGCTCTGCAAGCCTCAACCACGATCAACGCTGTCCTTCGTCTTCAACCAACACAACGTAGTGCGGGCATAGCCCGTGCAGGGGTGAGTATAATCTACTCAGTAGGGACCCCGAGACCCCCAAAGGTCTCCCAAAAATCCAAAAAGGATAAACCACAAAGGAAAGTTACAATCACGAAGTAACAACCGACACTGCTTAGGTATATGCCCATACATATACCTAAGTCAACAATTCCAATACGCTCCAACCTCTGAGCCCAAGTACAACTCAGTCCACACAGGAACATATACGTATTCCACATAGGAAAGCAAAACGTAATCCACACAGGATAGCACAACACAATCCACACAGGAAAGCAAACAGGATTCAACTCACACAGGTATACATCATCGAAAAGGTGAAAGAGATGATCAGACATAGATACTGAATCATCTAAGCTGGGACCCACATAGGATACAAGAACAGTTGTCTTCATTGTTTCATCTATGCTGGGACCCACATAGGATACAAGACCAGCACTGAACCATCAAAGCTGGGACCCACATAGGATACAAGACCAGCACAACTAGGACCCACATAGGATATAAGACCAGCTGTCTTCATTGATTCATCGATACTAGGACCCACATAGGATACAAGACCAGTACTTGAAACATCTAAGCTGGGACCCACATAGGATACAAGACCAGCACAGCTAGGACCCACATAGGATACAAGACCAGCTGTCATCATTGATTCATCTATACTGGGACCCACATAGGATACAAGACCAGTACTTGAAACATCTAAGCTGAGACCCACATAGGATACAAGACCAGCACAGCTAGGACCCACATAGGATACAAGACCAGCTGTCTTCATTGATTCATCTATACTGGGACCCACATAGGATACAAGACCAGTATTGAATCATCTAAGCTGGGACCCACATAGGATACAAGACCAGCACAGCTAGGACCCACATAGGATACAAGACCAGCTATCTTTATCGTCGCAGTCCACTGAGGATCTCTACACAATCGTCGTCGTCGAAGTCACAGCCAACACTAGGGTTCCCGCACACAGCAAGCTCGTTCAGGAGGGTCCGCTCCATGAGCCGAGAGGCTGATACATCAACTGTCACATAGTACGAAGTTTATGTATCCAAAAGTTTTGTATCGTCAACAGGAACTCAACTCAACAGACGGCGCGTCAATCGGACGCCCGGTCTGAGAGTTATTGGCTTTTTCGTCCCAGGGGCCCGGTTGGTTTTTAAGGCAAAACCAACCCGACCGCACTCCACCTGCGTCCAAACCTCGGGCGGAGTGAGCCAAAATATCCGTCTCACTTAGAGGAATTCAACAAAGTCGACGACACGTCAATCGGACGTCCGGTGCTAAAGATATAAGTGTTTCCGCTCCGAGGGCCCGGTTGGTTTCATGTACGAACCAACACCGACGAACTCAAAGTTCTCCGAAACCTTGAGTGTAATATACCAAAACGACCGTCTCATTCCAAGGATAGCTACGCAACTGACGGTACATCGATCGGAGGTCTGTAACCCAAGATATGGGCATTTGACCAAAATTGGTCCGAAAACGGGGGTCTGGGCCCGGGGCGACCCGGCCCGACCCCCTCCTGGGTCAGCCGAACCGGGTCGAACCGACCCGGGTCCGGTCCGGCCCGACTGGCCGGCCGCGGACGAGCGGTCGCCGCGGAGCGGTGGGGGTGCGCGCGGCTGCCACCCCTTCACCGCTGATTGACGCCGGCGGCAACCGCCGCCGACCACTTCCGGCGGCACGCCGCCGCGCCGGAGTGGCGCGCCGCCGCCGCCTTCCGCGGACCACCAGACGCGCTCCGGTGGTCCGTTTCTCCTACCTTCTTTGCCTATGGTCCCCCCGGGACCCGACCTTCACTGCGAAGGTCTCAAAATTACCTTGCGGCCTCGTTTGTCGTCACCCGTCAATCCGCACGTCAAAAACGAAATGTTCCGTCTTCGTGGTTCTCCGGCGCGGCGTGCTGGCGCCGTGCCCCTTCGCCGTGTCCCGACTCCGTCCGCGGATGTCTTCAGGTTTCTCCGCCGTGACGCGACGACATCGCGCCTTTGTTTGTTTTTCACGACGTGGTGCGACGGCGCCGCGCATTACTTATCGCACGTTTCCACGCGGTGCGATGGCACCACACCATTCCCGTTTCAATCCAAAAAATAATCCATCATGAAATAAGGAGGAGGGTCGGCCGTGTTTGTGCGGTCCGGCCCCCCTCGCGTTATTCGATAACAAAAGGTCATATTTCACGAAGTTCGTCAAGGCAATAAACATGAGCAATTTAAATAATAACCCTCAACATCAAACCGCATGATCGAACGATCCACGGATCAACCCGGTATTGGTTGGTCCGTGCTCGTCGTTCTTTTCTCAAAAGATAAGAGAATTCCAAAAATAAATTCCCCTACCTCGTGTCATCCTTCGTTTGTTGACAAAGTCGCGGGATGGTAGTGTCGCTGTAGAACGGTATCAATTCCGTCGTCGTCGGAGTGAGCGCCGTCGTCGATGGCGACGTTCCCCGCGGTAATGCCTCCTCCCTTGACGCAGAGAAAGAAGAAGAGAAGGCACGTCGTTGGTGCCTTCGTGTTCTCCGTCGGAGGGTCAGTGTTCATCACATTCTTCGTCAAAGTCTTGACGTTCTTCAACAATGGTGATGGAGTTCTTCAAAACTAAGATCCTCCTCTATCAATATCCTCACTTAACCAAGCAACCTAATAAAATAATCTCTCCCATTATTTTATTAACACATGACAAGCTTTTCAAATTCCAAAATTCAAATAACTTAATTAATTTAAGAAGTTTAACTCATTAATTAAAAAGTGTTGGCATGCACTTAAGAGGGGGAGAAGTTCAAGAGTTAAAGGGAGATTAAATGGGGGGTTAAAGAAGAGTTATAGGAATATGAAAGGTTGGGGCTTGTGTGGGCCCCACCTTTCAAGTATCCACTCACGGGAAGTTGGTTGGTCATGGGCTCCACCAACAACTTCCCATGGGAGAGAATAACTCCCAAAGACATAAAATAAAATTGTTCACACAATTTTATTTATTTTAAACTAAAACCCCAAAAACAAAATCTCAACCCGCTTAAAATGCAACTGTGGTAAAAGACCCCTTAAGAAATTACCGGCGTTGCGAGTTCATCGGTGCCATAGGATTTCAATTCTGAGCACTGGTTCAAAAGATAGAAAATCCCGCTCGCTCGTTCACTGAACGTAGCCGAGCCAAACTTCGGAAGTTGATTCCGGGCACTCCGGGCCTCGGAATCAAGTGCCGTTAGAAACTGCGTTCTTGTAAAATTCCAAAGAAAATTAAGAAAAAATTTTCCTTGAAATTTCCGGGTCTTTATATTACTCCCACCTCAGGGCTTTACGTCCCCGTAAGCTTCAACACAAACTAGGGTCACAAAAGCGGTACAAAGCACGCATCTGAGCCTTCCGCTTCCATGTGCTTACCTGGAGGTTCCTGTACTGCCAAAGAAAGCTCACCCGAGGAATCGATCATCCTCGTAGGATCCACTCCTATCGATACTCAATCCCCACTGGAACCTCCGTGAAAGACACGCCATCGCCATCATCCAGATCCTCATGGTCGATGATATGCGAAGGGTCGAGCATGTATCTCCTCAGTTGAGATACGTGGAAGTCGTCGTGCACCTAGTGCAACTGCAGTGAATGGGTCAAGCGGTAAACCACCCCGCCTACCCAGCTGAGGACCTAAGAAGGTCCGCTGAACCTCGGAGATAACTTTACACCTTGGCCACATCTCCGTAAACATCATCGAGGTGAGACCCGTATAAGGACGTGATCGTCATCCTTGAACTCCAGAGGTCTCCATTTTCTGTTAGAACTGAAACTCAAAAGGCTGCTGCCACGAGGGTATGGTTGAATGCCTCAAGAGTGATCGGTCGTACCCTCCTGTGAAAGAGTTTATCCCATGCTACCTGGGGTTTCCTTTTCACCGACCAAGGAAAACCCATCCTGACGTTTGCCTAATACCGTCAATTTGAGTATGAACAGTTATTGCCCATTCTATACTTAAACTAACGTTGTAAGGCCTCGACGCTGCCACCAAGAGATTCCAACCGAAACTCTCACCTCGAGGGTCTGACCACACCGTTGGCATAAGTGTGATTATCGAGTCTCCTCCAAAGGTATCTCCAGACGTGAGGGTCAAGTCCACGACTTACCAGAAACTCTAGGTCTGGAACAAGATTTGTGACAGCAAGGAATGATTCATATCGACATCCGTTACTACAACAGCTAGTAGTGGACACAGATTGTCCCTTGAATCATTTCTAGAACCATTGGGTCACACTCCTTGACCGCATGCAGCCGCACTCTTCCTCCGCCCTCCAGCTCCCTGAGCCTGGCAGGAATAACTAAGGCGGGTGATTGTACCGTGTTAGGATGTACACCACCTCATGCTGCTCTCCTAGCTCTGCCTCCACGTCTGCTGCTTCGTAGACTCATCTCTCCTTTAAGCTTTCTATTCTTTAACACGCCCAAGTCTCTAAGACTGGAATCAGTTTCTTGTTTCATACTGCACTGTGCAGTCTTCATCCGCTCTTGGATGACCTGGACCTCTGCATCATCTGTCTACTGCCCACAGATGACTCGGATACTAATCGAAAAACACGCGGCAAAGGCAGAAGCTCTTGTACATGATCGGGGTGTAGAGCTACTGGCACAAACTCCACCCTGAATAAGGTATCGAAGTCTTCCCATGCGAAGGTCATCTCGTCGTAAAACTGAAACAAGTGGCTCCACCACCTGCCTGCTGCTGCCTGAAGGAGGCTGGCAGCAAAGACCACCATGAAGTCTGCCGACGTCCCTACTAGCCTGAAGACTCTCACCACAGCCTCCAGTCAATCCTCAGCCGCCTGCGGGTCTGTCCCTCCCTGGAACCTGGGTGACCTCTGGCGCTGGAACTCGTGCAGTGCGCTCAAGCGACGTGCACCCTCTGCTGCTGGGGCTGGTGGCATCAGTGGCCCAACAGGTAGTAGTACCGCTGGTGCCTTCGCTAGTGCCTCAACTGAAAAAGGGCCATGTACTGAGGCCACGTCGCTCGGCGGGCTGTCAGTACGAACCACTCTTAGGGCTCTAGCTGGTCTTCTGAGAAAAGGCATCCTGAGAGAAACAACGTGACACGGTCAAACGATTATACCTGGTGAGCTGACCTGGTTTGAGTTGACATTTAAATAAAACTTCTGGAAAACACACACGCAATCAGTGTTTTCGTGCACAAAGTCGGAAATCAGTTGTCAGGGTCCTGGTGTATGGATACGTCTGCCGCCAGCACCAACACTGGACTCCCTGAACTGAAGACCACACTCAGTACCTTTAACACTATTGCTTCACAGAAAGAAACATCAGAGTTATAAGTTCTGCGGTAGAACTAAACTCCTCTGATACCAATTTGTCACGACCCGTCCTCGGGGCTTGTGCCGTGACTACCCCAAGCCCGCCTTCCATAGGCTAGGGGCTGGCGACTAGCACCAAGGTGTAAATTCCCGGAAAAAAGGGAAGACATTGCCTTTGTAAAGTAAACAAGCACCACAGAGTACAAGCGGAAGAAGTAAACACTAAGTAAAAACTGTGTACAACAGTAAGTACGGAAAGTAAAAGGGGCCGGAAATACAAGCCCAACTGTAAAGTAAAACTCGAAAGGAAAAACAACAACTGTAAAGTAAAGCCGCTACACCGAGCTGTCCACTGGAAATCCCACCTGAAGGGTGGGTACAGATAGATCCACTGCTCCTCGGGTCCTGCCATCCGTTCCGAGCACGTCCCGCCCAGTGGTCCACCTCCAGGTACCGTCCTGCTCTGCAAGCCTCAACCACGATCAACGCTGTCCGTCGTCTGCAACCAACACAACGTAGTGTGGGCATAACCTGTGCAGGGGTGAGTATAAGCTACTCAGTAGGGACCCCGAGACCCCCGAAGGTCTCCCAAAAATCCACAAAGGATAAACCACAAAGGAAAGTTACAATCACGAAGTAACAACCGACACTGCTTAGGTATATGCCCATACATATACCTAAGTCAACAATTCCAATACGCTCCAACCTCCGAGCCCAAGTACAACTCAGTCCACATAGGAAAGTATACGTATTCCACACAGGAAAGCAAAACGTAAACCACACAGGATAGCACAACACAATCCACAAAGGAAAGAAAACAGGATTCAGCTCACACAGGTATACATCCTCAAAAAGGTGAAAGAGATGATCAGACATAGATACTGAATCATCTAAGCTGGGACCCACATAGTATACAAGACCAGTTGTCTTCATTGTTTCATCTATGCTGGGACCCACATAGGATACAAGACCAGCACTGAACCATCAATGATGGGACCCACATAGGATACAAGACCAACACAGCTAGGACCCACATAGGATACAATACCAGCTGTCTTCATTGATTCATCTATACTGGGACCCACATAGGATACAAGACCAGTACTTGAAACATCTAAGCTGGGACCCACATAGGATACAAGACCAGCACAGCTAGGACCCACATAGGATACAAGACTAGCTGTCTTCATTGATTCATCTATATTAAGACCCACATAGGATACAAGACCAGTACTTGAAACATCTAAGCTGGTACCCACATAGGATACAAGACCAGCACAGCTAGGACCCACATAGGATACAAGACCAGCTGTCTTCATTGATTCATCTATACTGGGACCCACATAGGATACAAGACCAGTATTGAATCATCTAAGCTGGGACCCACATAGGATACAAGACCAGCACAGCTAGGACCCACATAGGATACATGACCAGTTGTCTTCATCATCGCAGTCCACTGAGGATCTCTGCACAATCGTCGTCGTCGAAGTCACAACCAGCACTAGGGTTCCCGCACACAGCAAGCTCGTTCGGGAGGGTCCGCTCCACGAGCCGAGAGGCTGATACATCAACTGTTACATATTCTGAATTTGATATATCCTAAAGTTCTGTATCGTCAACAGGAACTCAACGCAATAGACGGCGCGTCAATCGGACGCCCGGTCTGAGAGTTATTGGCTTTTTAGTCCCAGGGCCCGGTTGGTTTTTAAGGAAAAACCAACCTGACTGTACTCCACCTGCATCCAAACCTAGGGAGGAGTGAGCCAAAAGATCCGTCTCATTTAGAGGAATTCAACAAAGTCGACGGCACCTCAATCGGACGTCCGGTGCTAAAGATATAAGCGTTTCCGCTCCGAGGGCCCGGTTGGTTTCGTGTTCGAACCAACCCAGACGAACTCAAAGTTCTCCGAAACCTTCAGTGTAATATACCGAAACGACCGTCTCGTTCCAAGGATCGCTACCCAACTGACGGTGCGTCGATCAGAAGTTCGTAGCCCAAGATATGGGCATTTGACCGAAATTGGTCCGAAAACGGGGGTCTGGGCCCGGGTCGACCCGGCCCGACCCCCTCCTGGGTCGGCCGAACCGGGTCGACCCGACCCTGCTGGGCCCGGCCTGGCCCGGTCCGGCGCGGTCCGGTCCGGCCCAACCGGCCAGTCGCGGCCGAGTGGTCGCCGCGGAGCGGCGGGGGTGCGCGCGGCCGCCACCCCTTCGCCGCTGATTGACGCCGGCGGCAACCGCCGCCGGCCACTTCTGGCGTGGCGCGCTGCCGCCACCTTCTGCAGACCGCCGGACGCGCTTCGGTGGTCCGTTTCTCCTGTCGTCTTCGCCTATAGTCCCCCCGGGACCCAACCTTCACTACGATGGTGTCAAAAATTACCTTGCGGCCTCGTTTGTTGTCACCCGTCAATCCGCACGTCAAAAACGAAATGTTCCGTCTTTGTGGTTCTTAGGCGCAGTGTGTTGGCGCCGCGCCCCTTCGCCATGGCCCGACTCCATCCGCGGATGTCTTTGGGTTTCTCCGCCGTGATGCGATGACGTCGCGCCTTTGTTTGTTTTTCATGACGCGGCGCAACGGCGCCGCACATTACTTGTCGCAGGTTTCCACGCAGTGCGATGGCACCTCACCGTTCCCGTTTCAATCCACAAAAGAATCCAACATGAAATAAGGAGGAGGGTCGGCCGTGTTTGTGCGGTCTGGCCCCCCTCGCGTTATTCGATAACAAAAGGTCATATTTCACGAAGTTCGTCAAGGCAATAAACACGAGCAATTTAAATAATAACCCTCAACATCAAACCACATGATCGAACGATCCGCGGATCAACCCGGTATTTGTTGGTCTGTGCTCATCGTTCTTTTCTCAAAAGATAAGAGAATTCCAAAAATAAATTCCCCTACATCGTGTCGTCCTTCGTTTGTTGACAAAGTCGCGGGATGGTAGTGTCGCTGTAGAACGGTATCAATTCCGTCGTTGTCGGAGTGAGCGCCATCGTCGATGGCGACGTTCCCCGCAGTGATGCCTCCTCCCTTGACGCAGAGAAAGAAGAAGAGTAGGCGCGTCATTGGTGCCTTCGCGTTCTCCGTTGGAGGGTCGGTGTTCATCACATTCTTCGTCGAAGTCTCGACGTTCTTCAACGATGGTGATGGAGTTCTTCGAAACTAAGAGCTTCCTCTCTCAATATCCTCACTTAACCAAGCAACCTAATAAAATAATATCTCCTATTATTTTATTAACACATGCCAAGCTTTTCAAATTCCAAAATTCAAATAACTTAATTAATTTAAGAAGTTGAACTCATTAATTAAAAAGTGTTGGCATGCACTTAAGAGGGGGAGAAGTTCAAGAGTTAAAGGGAGATTAAATGGGGGGTTAAAGAAGAGTTATTGGAATGTGAAAGGTTGGGGCTCGTGTGGGCCCCACCTTTCAAGTATCCACTCTTGGGAAGTTGGTTGGTCATGGGCTCCACCAACAACTTCCCATGGGAGAGAATAACTCCCAAAGACATAAAATAAAATTGTTCACACAATTTTATTTATTTTAAACTAAAACCCCAAAAACAAAATCTCAACCCGCTTAAAACGCAACTATGGTAAAGGTCCCCTTAAGCAATTACCGGCGTTGCGAGTTCATCGGTGCCATAAGATTTCAATTCCGAGCACCGGTTCAAAAGATATAAAATCCTGCTCGCTCGTTCACTGAACGTACCCGAGCCAAGCTTCAGAAGTTGATTCCGGGCACTCCGGGCCTCGGAATCAAGTGCTGTCAGAAACTGCGTTCTTGTAAAATTCCAAAGAAAATTAAGAAAAAAATTTCCTTGAAATTTCGGGGTCTTTACATTAGAACTACAGGATTTCATGTTTATTATAGATGAACTGATGCAGAAGGGTATTTTCTGGCCCTGTGTGTCACTGTGGGGTGAAACAGTCTTTTTTGAAGAAGGTATTTGGTGGATTAAGTCTAGGTATAGACTACCATATTTTGAATCATGTGATGGTCAATAACTATTACCGTCTTCTGAGGATAGATGATCTTTTCTAATATTTAATAGAAGATAGTTGGTTTTCTAAGATAGATCTTCAATTTGGTTACCACTATTTAAGGGTGAATGACGATGATGCCTAGAAGGATGATTTTTGGTGCAGATATAGGAACTTCGTGTTCTTGGTTATGTCATTCTTTGTTACCAAAAAACCAGTTGCTCATAGGGCCTATGAAATACGTTTTCCATGGGTTACTAAATCAGTTCTTCATTTTATTAATTATTGAAATCCACATATACTTAATATTATAGGAGGTGCATACCAAGAATATCCTAACTATCGTGGAGGTTCTTCGACACCACCAGCTCTTTGGAAGTTTCTCTAGGTGTATGTTCTAGACATGAGGGGTATAGTTACATGGACATGCGATGTCTCAGAAGGGTATAACAGTGGAATCATCGAAGGTCAAGGAAATTATTTCTTGGTAAGAACCCAAGAATGTGGCAGAGGTTAATAGTTTTCTCGATTTTGTGTTATATTACCGAATATTCGTACCTGATTTTTCGTGATTTGTCGATCCATTGACATCCTTGACTAAAAAAGACCTATATTTTGTGTGGAGTGAATAGTGTTAGGCAGAGTTTGACTATCTAAAGGGGAATATAGTCAGTGCTCATGTGCTCTATTTTCTAGGGGAATGTGTGATGTTCTAGGTGTTTTGTGATGCATCCATCTTAGAATTGGTCTATCTGTAGATTAAATAGTGGGAATGATATATTATAAGTCAATGTAGTGATGTCCCCATTAATGTAACTATTCCACCGATGATATGTAGATAAATGTGGTTATATTTGTGATGATATTTTAGAGGAATTACCAAATTAGGGAGTACTATATGGATTTAATGGTTCACAAGAGCTTGAGGAATATCTTTCCCCATCGAGATATGAATGTGAGACAACATAGGTGGATGAATTTTCTGTAAAACTATGACATAGATATCTATTTCACCTTAGGAAATGGAAATTGTTTTGGTGATTATTTGAGTAGGAAGTCACCAAAGGATGATTTTTTAAGAATTTGTACATCCTTGGAAGGATAAGGGGGAGTTGGTCATCGTGCACTTTGATACATGAATGGAAGGTGGAAGTGGCATTCTGTTTTAGATAAAGTGAAATCTTCTCTAATGTAGTGGGTGGAGGAATGTTTGTGGGTGGATCAAAGGTAGAAGTAATTAAATATCATTCTGACCTAGGTAATGCTCTATAGGGATGGTCAGAGGATAGTTATAATAGAATTTTATTCAACAGGATACTGTTTGTTCTAGTGGAAATGCGCAAGGATGTTCTATATGAGTTTTAGATCTCACCATTAGTGGTTGACCCGGAATTTTCCATGACACGCCACTTGTTTAGAGAGATGTTTTGGTGTCCTGAGATGAGATGAGATGTGGTATAGTATGTGGTTATGTTCTTAATATGCTAGAAGTAGAAGGGTAAACACCTTGTACTCGATGGTTTTTTCACCTCTTAGATATCCCTGAGTGGATATGGGATGTCATTTGTTTGGAATTCATCACAGGTTTACCCATGATATAAATAATCTATGATTCAATCTGGGTAGTAGTGGATCTGTTGATTAAACAGTCTCACTACTTAGTGATTAAGGAGTCGGGCATACTGGATTCCTTGTCTAGGAAGTATGTGGATGAGGTGGTGTGGTAGGATGGAGTTCCCAGATCCATTGCTTCAGATAAGAATACATGGTTTCCTCACAAGTATATAGGGGATTAAAACCTGATTTTGGAACATAGTTATGCATCATCACTTTTTTCCACCATCATATTGATCGGAAAATAGAAAGGACCATCGATACATTGGAGGACATGTTGTGGGCTAGCGTCTTGGCCTTTTTCGGATCTCAGGTATGAGAATTTACCCTGTTATATTTATCTTATAATAATATCTATCACTCTTCTATAAGTATGGCTCAATTAGAAGCCTTGTATGGATGTCTGTGTCGTTAGACATTATACTGGATATAGTTTTGGGAGACAACTACTCTTTTTTTTGAGTATTGGAAGAGCGTGACATAGAAGACTCAGCTTTCCTATGAGAGGATGAAATAATCACACGATCGATATAAGTTGAATTCTAATCATAGGAGGGGGACGTTAGAGTTTGAGGTTGGGGACCACTTGTTCCTAAAATCCCCCCCTCCCCAACATGGTCACGGTGGTTTGGAAGAGGGAGCACAATTTCTCCCTTGTTTATTAGACACTTTGAGCTGTTGGGGTGAGTTGGAGAGGCGGAATACTAGTTAGCACTGCCACTGTAGTTGGATAAGGTCCATGACATCTTCCATATCTCTCATTTTCTTCTATATCTTTAGGATAAACCCCATTTTATTATATATGGATGTTTGGAAGTCAATGATGATGCAACATTCATGTAACATCTAGTAGAGATCCAGGATCATCGGGACAAGGTGATACTCAAAGGGACTATTCCCTTTGTTCATGTGTTGTGGAGGCATAGTGGCATGGAGGATTATACTTGGGAAATTGAGAAATAGATTCCTTCCCAGTACCAGGATTTGTTCTAAGTTTTTTCTTCTTCTATTTTTCTTTTGATGTGATTCTTATACCTTTTTTATATGAAGTGATGGTTTCCATACATTGTGTTCAGTGTCATGGAATGTTTGGTCAAATATTGACATGCAGAAAGGGGATGAATTGATTCATAATAGAGATTTGAGATATGATTAAAGAAGATTGGGTGAGTCAGTGCCACTGAGACCATGTTGTATATTTCCAAAGATGAAGGAACTCACTGATTCACATGTCCAGACGATGTGGATTTTGGTACATTTTTTGGGTGTATTGTGGATGGTTGGGGTAGTAGATATCAATGGAGGTGTTATAAGATGTTGATATTTTACTCCATATTTCGAACAACACTGTGTGTTTTAACGATGGACTTTGATTTTGGTAGTAGTTCTTCATGTGTTGTGAGATCCTTGATAGGTATCATCTGGGGTTGTTTTTTGGACCCCTCTTTCCTTCTGAGTTTCGTATTGGATTCTCGAGAATGAAAATAGATTGAGAGGTATTTGATGTACTGGGTGGGACCTCCCCATCCAATTACATAGAACTAATATAACATTTTAGGTCATCTAGGAGGACATAGTTACACATTTTAATAGTTTTTCAAAAATCCCATTTTTCTAGTCATTACTCACAACAGTGACCTGTCCTGTAGTGACTCACAATGGTTGGTCACCAGTGGAGAATCACTATAGAGAATCATCTAGTGGTGAATTGTGAAAGTGATTCATCCAAGGGTTAATCTCAATACTGACTTATACAATAGGGATCCACAATGTTAGGTCTCAAGTAATGACTTGGTACGATGACTCCTCCAGCGGTGACTTGCAATAGTGACTCTTCCAATGGGGGCTCATAATAGTTGGTCACCAGATGTTACTCAAGATGATGACTCCTCCAACGGTGAGTCCTAAAATGGTGACCCATCTAATGGAGATACATTCAATGTTAGGTCACCTAATGGTGAGTTTTCCAATGGTGGGTCATCCACTAGTTAGTTATTTCCACAGTTTGTCAAATTTCCAGTTTTTCCATTTTTTTACAGTTTTATATCTTTAATGTTTTAATTGAAGTAAAATGATTTTAAAAAATTGGTTATGTTTTTTTGAATCCATTATAAATGAAATAAAATATTTCATTAAATCACTAATGCATGGGAGGGCCTAATATATTCAAAACACAAGGTCATGATCGTGATCCTACTTTAATGGATTTTGAAACCTTTTCTTTTGTTGATATAAGATCTAACCTTTGTAATGGAAAGAGCCTTTATCCCTTGCGTGATTTCATTTTCTGTTGATACTAAAAATCTTTGAACCTTTCCTCTCTGTGGATCCATATGTCTGTGTTTCACCCTTGTAACAGATTTCCCTCAAGCTGTGCACACCCCCTATTTTGGGGAAAGGAGGAGGTGTGGATCATCTTTTTTTCAAGGTAGGGATCCCTTTTGTCCATCTTAATGGTTTATAATGACGGTTGGGTGTATGAATGTTTCTAATGTGTTGGAAATTGGATAAATTTTAATAAAGATAATTTAATATTTTTTACACTAGTGAACATGGCCAAGGGAAAAGATTCTTGTGCTTATATCTTATTGTTTATTAATATTTGTGAGTTGTATAGGATGTATGCCTACTAAAAACCATGGCCTTTGGTGGTCCTTGTTTTTTCACCTATAATTTTCTATGAATGTTTGTTGATGTTATTAGTGTGAAAGACTATAAATATAAAAAATCTAACTAACTACATATTCCCAGTTAAATAAAGAAATGCCTTATGATCAAAATTTCTCAATGAAAACCCCTGAATTTTGAAAGTCGGATTAAATAATGAGTATTTGTTAAATCTAAATACACCCTGCCTTATTTGGCGTTGATGTGTGTTGTGTGAAGTTTGTTTTTTCTTGTTCCTTGTGAGGTTATTTGGTTATGGGGTTGACAGTATAACTATATGGTGGGCTTACATGGGTGGTGTAATTGAATCTCCAGTTAAGAAATTGATTGATTTTGGAATGGATGGTTGGTGTTTGATCATTGAGTATGATGGTTCGGGTAGTGCTAGGTTTATTTTTATTGGCATGATCTGTATAGTGTTATTATATAATAGGGCTATCAGGTTTGGATGTGATGAGATGTGTTTATCAGTATGGCTGGAAGTTTGGGATTTTTTTTGAGATGATGGATTAGGATGAATGAATTTGAATAATGGTTATGATAGTGGTTGGTATAGGTGCTCAATGGAGTTGAAATTTGAAGTGAGTTTCTTTACTGTGGTTCATTATATCTGTGTAGTATATAATTTGTGGGTTGTTATGTGATGCGGTGGGTTGTTGCCTTGGTAGGAATATAATGAATAACTAATTTTTTTAATAAATAAAGATAACTAGTTAAATTATTTTTCAAGGGTATTGATGGGTTTATGAAGTGTTATATAGTTGATCTTTTAGTGGTAGCAACAAAGGTGGTTTGGGTGGATGATTATTTTTTTAAAAAAACCTATAGGTTGGTTTTGAGTGTTTGATACTATATATATATACATTTATTTTCCTTGTTTTTTCAATACACACCCCTCCCTAACTGAGCACTATGTTCCAAATAATATCATTATCTGAAGGGGTGACTTTTCCCAACATCCTGATGGGAGGATGTATGTATGTCTATTGGATGTTCCCTCCATCAATGTTTTAGGTATTTTTAGCACAATATTCTTCATGTAGTTTGGGGTGACGTTGTGAGGACTAGGTGCCAACAGGTGAGATATGCTTTACTATGTGTCGACATGATGAGATATCAAATGGATTTGGCCAAGGTGATTTCAGGAAGAATGTGGTATGGTTATAGCCTAGGTATTTTTTGTGGGATATAGAATGGTTGTTTCCGAGGTCTATTTGGGTTAGATGTTGTGAGATTCGTATGCCCAAGATGCGGGAATAACTCTGAGACCCAGTTGTGTGCGAGCAGGTTGTGACCAGGGGCTTGTGGAAGATTGTGGAATCGCCATGATGTTTTCCATTAGGTTATGATTAGTAAACCAATGGGTAGTGGTGTGGGGTAGACAAACATTGATGTGATTATTATGTTAAATTTCATTATTTTTGCTACATAGGGAACATGCCTTATTGTGGTTGAGATATCTAAAATATTTTGTCAATACCTGTTGGTTCTTCTATTTTCTCATAAGAGAATTAGTAAGCTTCTCCAATTTGTTTTAATCATTTCTACCTTGGATGTGTGTATAGTTTTTGTTTCACTACTTATCTTTTCTCTTTTGGTAAATACTTTAGAGTATATTTTGTTTATAGATGTTAAATTTTAATCATGCATGTGTGGTGGTTTTGGATTTCTTTTATATATATATATGTGTGTGTGTGTGTGTGTGTCTTATATTTTTTTGGGGGATGTACTAACTTATCTCTTAATCTTGTATTCATAAAAAGGGTAATGCACCCCATATTGTGAGATCCTAGTATCCTTGGTATTATTCGCCATCCCGGGGCCTACGGGAGGCGGGACTCGAGGGGTCATTAACTCTCTTCCTTTATTTCCAGTCCAGGAGGGGAATCTTTGTAGGGAGGGGTTCATGAAAAAAACTAATCATATGTGTGACACAATAACGAAAAACATTCATCATTTCATCAAATTATAACCAATGTGAAAACATGGTATTCATAAACATTTTATAAATTATCCCTAGAAAAAACCATTAAAACTAAATGGCTTTCATAGTCATTTCATCAAAAAAAATATTAAACATCTTGAGATAGAAATAGGATGGTATCATTTAATCTTATCCCATATAAATCATAGGTGACATCAAAGGATAACATCATAGATGGTAAATAGTTTTGAAATGCACATGTGAAATTTCATGAGGTTAACATCCATTCATCTTTCGAACAACTTTTTAGAAAATAATTTTTTTAAACTCTTTTTTTAAATAAACAAGGAAACAAATAAAAAAATATTATAAAATAATTTTAAAAAATTTATCATAAAGGAAATTTATATTAGAAAATCACATTTTTTAAAATATCATATTTATAAAATATTTTGGAAATCCATTTCTCTAGAAATAACCTTGAATATTATAATGGAATATTTAAACCATTGATTGGTCATGATGGTGGGAAATTATGTACACGTTAAACAAAAAATTCATTTCACATTTTGGGTTGAATAAAAGTTATCCTTTTTAAAAACAAACATGATGAGTCAATAAAAAAATAAAGAAAATGCATAAAAATTATAATAAAAATAAATGTGAAAAAATCTATTTTAGTATTCAGTAAACATGGAAATGGATTAAAAAATGTATTCCAAGTGAATAGATAAATAATGTCGGTATTATTTTAAAAAATATTTTTGGAATCATGAGTAAATAAAGGGAATATGTTATATAGAAAATATGTATTCTAATTAATTAACTAAAGGTGAATAAAATTCATGTGTATTTTGGAAGATAGATCACAATAGTTCATAATTAAAAGTGTAAACATAATCAATTCTGAAAGATGATGAGATTGTGTTGTAAAACCCCTATAACTTTGGTAATATTGAATCATAACCCACAAGAAATAATAACATTAAAAAAATAATATATCATGATAATAAAAATATTAATGATATTATATGTTATGACCCAACCCATGCTGGGGCTTGAGCCACAACTACCCCAATCCCTCCTCCAAAGGCCAAGGGTGGAAACTAGCATTGAAGGCACACCACACTCTGGGATTCCATTTACTAAGATCCTGTACAAACACAACCATCTTAAATAAAATGTTCCAAAGAAAGTGAAAATTAGGCAACAATACTATAAATAAACCAAGGATGCATGATCAAATAAACATTAACAGTATATTAAATTAAACTAAAAAGGGAATAGGTGAAAAATACACTCCCAACTAGAAAAGTACCACAACCAAGAAGTGACAAAAAATGTAAAAGTTCTTAGAGATCCCTACTACTAAATCCCAACCTACTAATTTCATACATAGTCTATGAAACTATATCCCTAATCTCCTATAAAGTCACGATCAACCTCTCCATCATCTGCATAAGGCACAACATGTGTGGGAAAGGGTATTTTTTATGTGAGTATAAAAATACTGAATAGGACACCTCGAATAGTTGAAGGAGGACCCGTAATAGATACAACGAAGATGAAAGAAGTAAATCAGACATGGTACTAAAAAGAGTGAATATCAACCCAAAAATAGAGTGATTCAAGCTCATCCAAACACAAGAATCTAGAAAAATGGAAAATATTATCATCTCATTGTGTATTGTTTACTTATATAAGGAGAGTAGACTCTTCTAACCATGAGAATATAGAAACATAGCTCACTTGGCATACCCCACATGTCTTCTCCTCTCATGAAAGTAGAGTAACCAAAACATATGGTGTGGGTATCGAAATATGATATATATATATATATATATATATATATATATATATTCTTAGTCAATGAATCCAAAATGAGGTAGTAAATGGATATCGATCTCACATATAAGCCCAAGAAAGTGAGTAGCCAATAGTTAAAAGGTGAAACCGTATGAAATGCCCAATATATCATGTGTCTGTCTTGGAGGCACCAGTCAAAGGGGCTCAAATCACCTCTCCTTAATACTGTGCACTTTGGACGACACTGACTCGCCTGTACAATTTTAGGTCATGTTAGAAGAACACATCTCAGTGATGAAATACCACATCTTTCCCATGATTCCTTAGGTAAGAAGAATCATTCCACCCCACCATGTCGCACAATCGAGGGTATTGTATGTAAGGACATCGAGGATTACCATTCCCAGCCAAGCTAGAGGGTCTTCCTAAAACTGCTCTCCCTACTGGATGATACCTCTCTGAAATCATAGAGGAACTACACTGGTCATCCCTGCTGGGCAGTACCTCTCTGAAAGCGTCATGTAACTAAATTTTCCATTTATTCTGGATGGTACCTCTGAAAATGCATTTAGGAACTACAAAAGCCATTCCTTTTGGAAGGTAAATCCCAGATAAACTAAACATAATGTAATAAAACTGTTGTTTTTAGGTTTCACCCTAGATAGGCGTCACACCAAAAACATATTGAATTACATCTTGAAATCCACTATAGAGGTCACCATCACATTCTACGAGAAACAACACTCACGATAGACATTATGTAGGCCAAAACATGATTTCAAAAGAATGGGGCATGAGAGAGGAGGAAGATTCATAATTAGGTACATGATGCATATGGGGCCCACATGATGTGTGACCCTACCATGTTTCTTGACCATTTTCCTAGCAATAATCTGGTACATAACATTCTAAATGTATCCCATGGAATGAAACTTTACTCTTATCGTACATGACATATCTTGTGAAGAGGATGAAGAGAGAATGATGGGAATCATTGGTATGAAGTTCAAAAAAATAATTTCACTCAAAAGCCTCCTCAAATTGCCTGGGAAGATTTGACCTCATCTATCCATACAAATTCTATACTCTCACAAGAGGTAGTGCTAACATAAGCCATGAATTCTCTTCAAACACATCAAAATGATCTTCCATCGATATTCTATACATATTTCCACATTTAATTTGATCAAGAATAAGACTCCATGAATCGTGGTCAACATAAATTTTGGAGGCCCTAGATAACCAAATAGATCATACCATTGTGATCTTTGCAAAAATGTGCACAAGAGCGACTATTCATTCGCCTGAATCGGGCACTTGGCGATGAAGCTCCACTTCATAGCCATCCACATGAAAAATAACTTGTGGGGACCATGTGTCGAACGCTAAATAAATATATGGATTTCACTGTTGTGATCCTCTTAGAAAAGATGCACAGAATCAACTATTTACTTGCCTCAATGAGACACCTATTGATAAGGTCACATCTTAACGCATTATTATCGAATGACATCTCATGGGGACCATTCCATCATCTCAATTTAAAATCATGAAATTGGTTTCAAAAAGGCTGCTTGAAATTCAGGGTCAAGTCACCACTGAAGGCGTATCAAACAAGCATCGTATGCAGGAGTTATGGCGGGTCAAAGATTTAACAACAATACAAAATCTATAATTTCATTGGAATTTATTGGGACGAGGTCCCAGGTCAAAGAACAATTATCCAAAATTGTCCAAAAATGATGGTATCATAATCATGATCATGCCGCCGTTGATGGTGCACCAATCAGATGTCGCATGGCAGGAGTTACAATGGTTTAAATATAGAATAATAATAATAATAATAATATTATTATTATTTTCCTTTTCATATTTATTTTCCCCTTCATTTCCATGTTTTCCTTCCATAACCCCTTGTTCCTCATTGGCTCCATAGACGTCCAGGTCCCCTGCACTTCACCACACACATTTTCTAGATTCTCCATCACCGCCTTTGACTGTGCTTGCCACCACCCTCTCTGGGAGTTTCCTCATTCTCACTCGGATCACCGTTTCGCTTGGAGCTACCGTCACTGCTTGGAGTTGTACCCATCAACACCGAAATTTCGTTGTTGCACTACCACACTCACTTGATATCCTTTGCAAGCCACTACCCTGTCATCCATGCTGGAGCTCAGTTGAAGATGTGACCACACACTAGTTTTTCACACACCTTCAGTCAGACCCCAACTATTCAAGCCTCGACTGTCGCTGCCTAGAGCCCCATTAGGCTGGTTCCACAACCACCATGCTCACCCCGAACCCACACCACTAGACCGAAAGAATCCTCCACACCTTTAGATATTCATCACATATTATATTTTCATGATCTTGATGTATAAACATTGGATCAGTCATTATTATCTCATGTGCTAGCTAGATTATTTCTCATATCAACAAACCATCCATGTTTCATCGATTGTTTGTGAATCTGGGGTTGGAAACATGCTCGGTTTTACCAGAAACTATCATACACGGATCCATTGAGATTATCCAGTAAGGAATATGAATAATTTAGGGATTAAAGATAAAAAAATAAAAGTCTTCAACTTCACCAGTCATGGGTTCTTGGCTGATGATCTAGGATGGGGCATCGGGGTTAGAAAACAGATTAAACATTATGAGATTCAGTACATGGGCTCATGAGAACATTGAAATCAAGGGTGAAAATAAAAGAATAACTATAGATCCACTAAAAAATTTAATGAAAGGAATATTATCACCAAATATGAGCCCTACCTTGATTGGATCGATTACCAAATGATGATGAATGTGTTCACCTTTGCTATGTTCTTTGGCCTTCAATCTGCCTAGATATTGAGTTTCTTCATTCTTCTTCGTCGTTCATCAATGTCCAACAGAATGGTGAGGAAGAAATTTTTAATACTTTAATATTTATGGTTTAGATGTGGGAAAATATTAATATCATGATACTTATAGATATTTCATTAGGTTAAAGATAATTTAATTGATTAAATAAATAAAATTATTTAATCACTCAAACACACCACAAACGAGCGAGAGTTCCAAATGTCTTATCCTAACACAATTTATGTAGTTCATAGGGTAATCACCACGTTCCAGACCCAATTGTGACCTCAGATTTCCAATATGGAAATGAATTTATATTATATTCCATTATTTCTAAAAAAACATGTGTGTATAGTAAAAATATATTATATATTTTTTCTAAAAATAATTCTGGGAACACCGAACCCTGGAATCACACACCGTCTTATAGAATGGCTCTAGAAATATTCTTATAAATATTACAATTTTTTACTAGGAAAAACAAGGGTATCAAGATCACTACACCTTTAATGATTTTTGTCCTCGAAAAGTAAAATTCTTGGCACAAGGAAATGAAACAGAGCTCTACTGCTGGGACTCCCTTACCAGTGATCTCACCATGGATTCTTGTGCAACTTCCAAGAAAAAACTCAGTGGAGAAAACCATAGTGAAACCAATATTTCATCTAAGTTCTACTTGTAAAATATCATGAACCATACATACACATGTTTCCTCAGATGCTATAGGTGCCGAAACGCCAAGATCCATTGTCCAACTACAACCATAGGGTCGAGCAGTACACTAACTTTGCTAACTTAGAAAAAATACTAGTGAAAAACCATAGTTCACATCCTCCCCTGGAAAGAAATTTTTTACATCTTCCTCTACCATCTTTCATTGTAGGCTAATATTGACATGTGAGAGTACCCAAGAAAAAAACATAAAGGAATACTCATCCAACCAAGACCAGCTAGACACAGAATGCAAGTTTCTTACACTGCATGTCTTTTACACTCATCGAAGGAGAGTTACCATCACATAAACACATAGTAGCCCTAAAAAGACATGTTTAAGAAAATCATCCACCACACCCTGACACTATCTTCATTGGAAAAAAATGACTCACCCGCATAGTTTTAAGCATGTCACAAAAACATGTCTCGGTGGGTTAGACTTTCGTTTTCCTCATTAATCCAAAGCTACATCAATGAGAAGAGGGTAATCTCATCCATCAATGATAATGTAGACATGAAATTCAAGTGGAAAAACCAAATGTATTCACCTAACTTGGAATGATAGTAACACCCAAATAAAAAAATCCACCACAATTACAAGTGGAATCACATGAAAAAAGGTTCATGTTAATAAAATCTACCAGAAATGTAAAGACCTGATCTGAAACTCCATCAAAAAACACTAAAATAAGGTTACACCAACATCCCATGTCAGCCCAGTTGAACCTTGAGTATAGAGTGGAATTAAATGGGTACCTAACAACATTGTCTATAAATTTATACTGCAGAAGGTAGATAGGACATAGAGCATACAATTTATCATCTCGTTCGTTGTGGGATCAAAGACATCCAATGCCTTTTGCTATCAATGGCCATGAATACCATCTCCCAAAGCTGGATGTCGGCCTCATGGTGGTATTTTTGGAAGAAACTCATATCATCATCCTAAACTATAGCTCCTCCTGCTCCATTCCAACACCACCTCCCTGGGGACCATCCAGTCCCTCCATGGGAGATCCCTAATCACATCATTTTCATTATTGTAGAGGTCCACCACATAATTTCATGTTCTCCTCAGTAGGCCTAATTGGGAAGATGTATACCATATGAACTTTCCCATCATAAGTATAACATCGAACCTGTCCATATTTACATGGTACTCTACACAGACCCCGAATGGAATGACCATGTTTGTTGGTCTTCTCATGAATGGATCTCCTGTTCTGAGTTCGATGGAGACTTCATGCTACTGTAGATGTCTCAGTTCTGTTTCACCAAATTCCAGTTCTAGCTATTTGGAATCCCTCTAACAAAAATATCTCATTTAAAATTACCCTCTCTAGCACCCGAAAATTGGTGGGGATCTATAAGAGAACTAAGGTGTCCCAGATCTCTCTACAGGCCCCCTTCTCGATCATTCTTTCCTAGATGTAGCCATCTCTGGTCATGTAGAGAGTATTGTATAAGGTGTGTGAACCTTTACCCATACTCTTCCACTATCACCCATCCCTGCTGAAGCTCCAAGATCTCTATAAAGAGAACTGAGTGTAAGCATGAGGGGTTGTACTCCTCATGAAACAACTTTTCAATGTCATCCCGCGAGTGTGTCAACATATTATAAATTTGTGTAACTATAATTAACCAATTCCCACCTTCTATATAGAATGGGCTAGATTCCAAAGAAACCGTCTAGAATTTCAGTGTCCAAAAAAGATTGAAGATATGGACTGTCAACTTTAGCCAATCCTTTTCTGCCTGAGGATCTGGCTCGTCACTGAACCTCAGTAGTCTCTGGTGCCAGAACTCGTAGAGCATGCTCAGCCTACACATGTCCTCAACCAAATATACTAAGACAATATTATTATTAATTGGTGAAGGTGTGGATAACTGTACTCCTAGAGTTAGGGGATCATATTATGGACCCTCCATTTGAGGCCCCTTCACTCTAAGGGTTGTAGTTATGAACCAGAGCTGGTATCCTATGTGACAGTCTTTGTGGAGGCATCCTGAAAGTTATGAAGGAGTACTACTATCGGATGATAATATATATATATATTTGTGTGTGTGTGTGTGAATATTGATTTGAATCTAGAAGGATAGACAATGAATCAATCCTATATGATACATGTCCTATTTTTACCGTAACAAAAGTCTCAGGGTTCGAAGTCGATGAGTGGGTAATTAGGGTCCTATTGAATTTCTATGTTGGCCTCACATACCATCAATGGACATTCCATCCTGGGATCCACTCTCAAAAAACCTAATCATTACTTACCTAAACCCAACCACGTTAGTTTTTAGGGAAATTTCGGAACAACAATCCAAGGGTCAAACCACCTTTAATACCACTCTGTCATGACCATTGCCATGTCAAGGATAGAGCCCCAACTACTCCAATAAATCCTATATATGCCAAGGTATGTCGACTGGAAACAGAGGAAAAACAATATTGGGGAGTCCATTTCATAAAAACATTTGCACATACACACAACCAACTCAATGAAAAAGTGTAGAGGAAAGGAAAAAAATGAAACACACATATTAATAAACCAATCATGCATGATCCACTAAATAATGCTAATACTGAAAACGTAAACTGAAATGGGAAAAGGGAAGAAATACATAGCAAACTAGAAATGTTACATTACCTAGAAGTAACTACAAAAAATAATATAACTAAGAGGGCCATGCTTCTGAATCCCATGCTACGACCACCGTACGTGGTCCATAAACCCATATCCTTAAGATCCTTTGAAGTCACGATCGACCTATTAGTTGTATACATAATGGATGATAAGTTCAGGAAAATCTCATACGGGGGTGAGTATAAAAATAATAAACAAGACACCCAAAAAGGTGATAGGGGAGCCATCATAGATACACATAAGAGAAATGATTTAGATAGTACAATGTATTGTAAAAGAGTGCATGTCAACCCAATAAGAGAGTCGTGTAATATCATCCACACACATGGATATAAAAATGGTGAGAATATGAACATCCCATCGAGTATTTTCTACCTATAATTGTAGAGTAGACTCATCCAATCATGTGAAGCTAGACACTGAAAACACTTGGGATACCCCACACCTCTTTGGATTTTTTAGAAATAGAGTAAAAAAACCCAATGAGTGGGTATGGAAATATTATATGTATATATTTATATACTCAGTCAAAGAAGCCCAAATGAGAGAGTGAGGGGATATTTATCTCAATGATCTTCCCAATAAATTGGGTAGCCATTAGTTCCCAGGTAAATCCATCAGCGAATCATAGTATCTCTTGTGTCTGATAAGGAGGCCCAAGTAAAAGGGGATCAAATCCCCTCACCTCAATACTATTCTCTTTGGGCGACACTATTTTTCCCATGTGATTTTAGGTTGCGTCACAAGAATGTGTCTCGGTGGGGAAAGTGTTTCTCTTTCTCATGAGCTCATAGGTATGTGGACTCATGCCACACCACTTTTCCAAAAAATTTAGGGTCTTATATAAATGGTCATTGGGGGCTAAACGGACTAGCCTAGATGGGAGATCAGACCAAAACTGCTCTGCCCATCCCTATTGGGTGTTACCTCCCTAAAAGCATCAAGGGACTACACTGGCCATCCTTTCTAGAAGGTACCTCTTAGAAAGCATCAAGGAACAACAATATCCATCCCTGCTAGATGGAAATAATATGATTCTATAAAGATACGATATGATATCTTCCATCATTGAGTGCCACCCTAGATAGGAATCACACCGGGAATATCTCACATTACATCTTGAAAGCCACTACAGTGGTAATCATCAAATTCTACATGGAAAAAACAGATGATTGGAATCCCATGGGCCAAAATCCATGTCCATATGAAGGTTGTCTGATAGAGGTGGATGATTCCTAATGAGGAACATGGCTCATATAGGGCCCACACAATGTGTGAACCAACCTCATTACCTGGCTATGTACCTAGCCATCCCGATGTACCAAATTGCATACATATAACCCATGGAATGTGAGTATAATCCAAGAGTACAAGGAATATCTGCTCAAGAACTAATGTGTCCATGATTCTAATCTTTGGTCTAATGTAAAAAAACATAATTTTACTAACATGCTTCAACAAATGGCCTGACAAGCTTTGAAATTATCTCTTCAAACATCTTATACACTCTCATAAGAGACTTTGTTGATGTAAGAGGTTCATTCTTTTAAAACACATCAAATGATTCATCATCTTTATTCATTTCATGTTTCCACATTTATTGAGATCATTAATAAGTATCTGCATATCATAACCAGCATAAAATTGGGATTCCTGTAATAACCAAATATACCACAATATTGTGATCTTTGCTAAAATCTCACATAATTGACAATCCATTCACTCGAATCGGGCACCTGATAATGAATATCAATTTCAATGCCATGTGCACCAATATTGTTTGTGGGGCCCTTATCTTGGTCCTAAAATAAACTACTTAGATCACACCATAGGATCCTCATGAAAAAACTCATGGAATTAACTATTCATTTTCCTCAATTGAAAATCCAATAAAAACGTTGTATTTCACCGCATTAAACTCTAATGGAATATCATGTGCCAAATGCCTCAATCTTGATTTAAAATCCTGATATTGGTCGTAAATAAATTGACTCAAATTCATGGCCATGTTGTCTTTGACATCGAGTCAAATGGATGTCGCATCCATGAGTCATGGTTGGTCGAAGATTTAATAATAAAATTTAATCTATCATTTCACAGCCAATTCATGGGACCAGGTCATAGGGCAGAGGAAATTTATTTGAAATTTTCATTAAATTATATATTGTATATGGAATCATGGCACTGCTAAAGGCACATCAATTAGACGTCACATGTGAGACTTACCGGGGTTTAGATAAATATATTATTATTATTATTATTATAATAATATTTGTTTATTATTTTTTCCATTTTTTTTCTCTTCTCCTCTCCAACCCCACTTCCTCCCTACTGGTGCCCCAGCCACCAGGGTGCCCTGCACCGCACCCACTGTGTCTGCCAAAACTGCCGCCACCGCCTTCGACCGTGTCCGACACCGCCATATCCAAGACCCACCACACACTTCCTCAGACCACCACACCATATGGAGACACTCCCACCACCTGTAGAAATTCATTATAAACCTGACATTGCTATATTGAACCATCGCACTCACTAAGAAGCCTCCGCGGTCCACAACCCAACATGCCTCACCTGATCCTGACCGGAGCCACTCGCACACACTAGTCCTCTTCACACAATCTCCTTGACCCCCACTATTCAATACTCAGCTACTGATGTCGGGATCCACACCAAACCACCATCTTGGAAACAGAACTCACGCCGAACCCACTCGACCAGACCCTAAGAATCCTCTACACCTTCAATGGTTCACTGTATCATTGTTATTCACAATTTTGATGTATCAATGTCTGATCATTCATCCTTATCTTGCGTGATTTGTAGATATTTTCTCTAATCAACAATACATCTATGTTTCATTGATGTTCCATGAAACTGGGTAATGGAACCTGCTCAGTAATCCCAGAAACTGTCGAACTGGCATCCATGGGGATTCATCATTGAGGAACTTGAATAATCAAATGAGGAAATCCCCAAAACCCAATGTCTTTAACATCACCAGTTAATCATTATGGGACAACTATATAGGATTGGTCACTAGGGTTGGAACATGGATTAAACGGTATGAAATTTGGTACATCAGATCATTAATGGTTTGAAATAAAGGGTGTAGATAGAAGAATAAGTAGTGATCCATTAAGAAATTTAATCAAATGCATAAAATCACCAAATAAGATTTATACCTAGATTGGAGTGATTTTAGTTTGATTAATAATGCATTATCCATCACTCCTTTCATCTTCCTTCGATCTACCAGTATCTTGAGTATCATTATTGTTCTTTGTTGTTCATCATTCAATGATGGAATGGAGAGGAATACATCATTGGAAATACAAGGGATTAGAGGAAACCTTGGGAAAATATCCATAGAGAGGTACATATATATATATTTAATTAGGATATGATCAATTAATTAATTGATTGATTAAATTTATTTAATCACTTAAATGCTCCGCCAATGAAAGAGGGATCTTAACATCCCACACTAACTCATTTTATATTATTCCTATGGTAAAAAATAATTCTTGATCCAAAAGTGATCTCAAATTTCCTATCCAATCAACTATTTATAAGAAATTCCATTATTTCATAAAAAAAAATTTTGATAAATAAAAATATATTTAATATTTTTTATAAATTTGACTTCGGGAACACTGGGCCTCGAAATTGCGAACCCTCTTAGCACCTGTCTATGAAAATATTTATAAAAATTTTATAATGTAATTAAAAGAAAAACCATTTCCTATACATCATATTTCAATATTTATTTATATAGACCTCATAAAATATTATTAGTGCATTACAGGACATATGTCATAAAGAAGGAAAATTGAGACAAAATCCCTACCCTCTTTGGTAATTACTCAAATAGTAAGATACAATAAATTTAAAATTAAATAAAACATAAAATATTATGAAAATAATTATATTATTTAAAAAAATTCAAAGGGAATGCATAAACACCACTGAAAATAAAAGAGTTGTTATTTGGGCATATGTCTCCTAAATATAAAAGTGAGACTAAAAATCTTTTACTATATGTCTGGGATTGTTTCATACATGTTAAAAACTACATTATAATAAATATAAATTTATTATACATATATTATAGAGACATACTCAAATTTATATTACCATATAATATTTAATTATTTCATTTCATTACTTACTTATTTACAATTCCTTGTTCAAATTACATTTTTGTTAGTGATTGCTTCATTTTTAATGTATGTTATGTTTTGATATTTGTGGTCATATTTCATTGGTCCTAGTTTTATAATCTATAAAATGATAAAAATGATATAAATATCATTTATATTTATTATATATTTATTTATAGTAATCCATAAATGTTATATATTTAAAATGAAATACAACAGTAATGGACAGGGAAAGTTGTACATATGCATGAACGTAGTTTATGTTTTTTCAAAGGATGAAAGGAATGAAATTAAAAAAATATTCATATAGTTATTTTTAATTAATATATATCACTTATTCACATAAATCCTACCCATTTTATGTTCTATTAAATGTGTTAATGAAAAATGAATCACATCGCTTTATTAAGGGAAAACCTGCCGTACACATGATTAACATTATTATATTTTCTACATAATGGAAATTAAGAAGTTATAAGTGATATAATAATGAAATAAGTATATTTATTGTAAAATTATCACATATATATAGATGTATACAATTTATCCATCCTCATACCCATCCATGAGAAAGTTTGGTTGAGAACTTATCAGATCAGTTCATACGATGATTGTTAGTTGTACACACAAGCGATGTTATGTTTCCAATTTCAGAGAAGTGGATATTATTGTTGGTAATTACGATAATTTAAAAACACATTATTATATGTAATATTTTAGGTTATTTTATTATCATGGTTTAATAATATTTTATGTATTTTCATGAAGACAAAATATAAAAACCCATGTTGAATAACATTACCTCTTCTTCGGGTAACGACCATTGGTTTGTGGAAACATCCTTCCAAGCATAAACTTGTGATCAAACTATTGATTATAATATTAGATACAAAGATTTTGAATGAATTTGGGATTATATTTTCTAAACAAGATAGTTTCGTACATGTGAGTAGAAGATGAGAGAGGGTGGCCTTTTATAAGTGAGGTGAGTAGAATAATTGTATTATTTGAAAAAAATGGTATAACAACATTATAATATCTCAAAAAGGAACTAAAATGAATTATTATTGTACCTTTGAGGTGATATGATTGTACTATATGTAAAAAATTGTTATTTTACATGTTTCTTAGTTAGTTACACATTATCTATTTAGTTTAACCCCATGAAAAAATCATTTTCACCCAAACCATGAAAAATAATTTATTTTTAAGATTTTACATTTCACAATAGAAATATATTTTTTTCATATTATTATAAAATATAATTTTTTTATTTAATATACGATATCCATTTTTTAAAATTGAATTTTTATATGTGGTTAAATTTAATTTAAATCAAATCCCATAGATGTCTTGAGAAAACAATTATCCAAAGTGAAATTTCTCATAATTATAGAATGTTTTAATATCAAAATTCAATAAGGAATTGATTAAAATGACCAAAATTGGATTAATAGGTATATAAATAAAATAATTCTAGTTTAATTTTCTTTTATATTTATTTATGCTTTTAAATATTTAAAAGAAATGAATATTCTTAATAAAAACAATTATTTTTCACTATTTACTAAAACAATTATCCTCAATGCAAATTAAAAAATATTTAATCCATGATATTTTCACATGTAGATTTAATAAATGAAGACTATTTTGTAAAATAAATTTCCTTAATGTGGAGTAACATACTTTTGTTATTTGTTCACAAAATGAAATAAAGTCACTTTTTTATAAAATAGTATTCTTGAAATATATAATTAATTTTTTTAAAGTAATTTTAACAATATTTTTTCTTTGTATAAAACTATTATAACTAACATTTATAACATATTTATTATTAATAATAATAATATCTTTAAAAATTGGGTTATATTGGTCATGTTAAAGTAAGAAAATCAATAATATATCAAGGTTTGTTAAAACTATTTATTGGTTATAACACATACTAAACTCAGTGTTGTGTGTATCACAAGATAACAATGAAATTTATTTTTTTTAAAATTGTAAATCATATAGTCTTAGTGTGTTAAATTATACTTCCCTTTAAATTAATTTATCCCTAAAAATAAATTACTTTAATACAATCAAATGAGGATATGTCTGCCTCATCGCTTCCTCATGTTCCCACAATGATTCTTTAAAATGACGTTTTCACCAAAAAATGATCAAGGGATTTGTATTGTTTCATAGAACATTTTCTCCACGAAAAAAAATCTACACTCGCTCTTTCTCATAGGATTAATCCTGATCTAGTCGTAAAACCTCTATGTTCAGTATATGTGTAGAGACCCGAAGCTTAACGTACATGGACATTACATTACATTTGCGGAATACTTAGTACATAACAAAAAACACACACACAAGGATCGTAATAGTTTAGTGTCTTTGGAAACTCGGAACGTAATCTTCTAATTGCGGTGAAAGATCTTCAACATCTCCTATAAAGATCTTCTTTTTTTTACCTAAAACCTTTCTTTATATCCTGGGGAAAAGAAAACATAAAAGGGTGAGCTCAAATGCTCAGTAAGGGTAAACAAAAGAAATATCAATCACATCATATTCATAAGAACATAACATTTTGGAAATCTTAACCTGCAAAAGAGAGCATAATTTCATAACATGGGATAAATCATGGCAGTGAAATGTAATCACAATAATCATAACTTAAAACATGAAACTTTGTGGCATTCACACATAATCATAGAGAATCATTTCTTGTTAGTCAAGACTCATTGCCAAGACTATCTTAGTGGACAAAGTCCCTTTCTGAATCGAGTAACCCTCGTTTCAGTCCTGTTTCACTGAACCAGTATAACCTACCGTTCCAGCCCTGTCTATCTCATGAGATATAAAATCTTTACCCAATGCATTGGAGGGAGATATAGGTCCCACCCATCTTATAGTGAATCCTTTCTTATGTGTGCCACATAATCATAAATCATACATCATCGCATAACCCATGTAATAAAAATGGGATTCTTAAACAACATGACATCATAAAAAAATTCATATAAGATAAAGGAATTCATAAAAATGTTTCCATCACAACATAATCAAATCCATTTAATAATAGGGATAAAAACAGAACCCTTTTATTATCTTAGATGGAAAATAATTTTGATAAAATACTTGAACTTCATTCTTGAGGAAAATATCATTTCTACTTCAAAAACACTTTTCCTTTCTTAACATGTCGTAAAATTATAAACTAAAAGAAGTTGATTAAAAATAAACTTGAAAACTTGTAAAGGAAGCTTCTTGTAAATAATGTTTTAAAAATCCATTCATGTCGTATAAGTTAAAAAAAACATTCTTCGTACTTTTTTCGGAAAAGTCAAAAAGTACCTCGTACGAAAAACGACAAAAGATTCCTTTCATACATATTACTAAAAACTCACCGAAGGTTAAAAATGGATTTAAACAATTGTAGGTGGATGGAAATAATATTACATATTGATGAAACATGGATGTGGATGATAAAATACACCCCAGTAAATACTTACGAATAAACAATCTCGGATAAAAATGAGATTGTGATACTTCCCTTACCTTAGGTCCGATTTGCTTCGTATGTGTCCGAACCTCCTGTATAATGGTTTAAATAATGTTATTGACTTATTCCAGAATCATACATATTGATATCATATCATATATGGTCATATTCTTAGCTTCTTGTTAGTAATATTTCATTGTTACTTGTTACTCGGGTCTTTATTGCCTTTTGTTCTTATGCGTGTTTTGCCGAATACATTCTTATTCTTCTTTTAAGGTTATAGATACCTTATATCCAGAATGGTATTAGTGTAACATATATCATATTTATTCATTCAATTCATTTATATAATTACTATGTAATGATGATCATGTAGAACGAGTCACATCA
The DNA here is from genome assembly GCA_963277665.1 of Viscum album. Taxonomy (NCBI): domain Eukaryota; kingdom Viridiplantae; phylum Streptophyta; class Magnoliopsida; order Santalales; family Viscaceae; genus Viscum; species Viscum album. The sequence continues at coordinate 489,552,640 of OY728145.1, forward strand.
CATCGTGGAGACGGTATTCCGTACGTACGCACGAGTGATGATATCGTTCCTATGATCGTGGAACTGTATTGGAGTATATATATATTATTTCAGTATCAATACTACTTTATAATAATCATAAATAGTTACTCATTACACCATTATACCCATCCTTGTAAAGTGATGGTGGAAAAATAGATTACACCACGGCGTGGAGAGGGTATTCCGTACGTACGCACGCGCGGTGATTTCATTTTTCCGTAGGATGGATAGAAGGTGAATTAGGGTTGTTTCATATTTATAACAACATATCAGTATGTAAGTAATACTGATGTTATTACTTTATCATGAAACAACTAAAGGAGAAGAAGTTGAAGAAGAAAGAAATTGAAAAGATCGGTAATGGATATTACCTCTTCTTTGGAACGCCTCTTTGAATCCACCACTTAGGGAACTAAGATTGGTATTTGAAGAAGACCAGGACCTCTAGGATTATTCTAGGGAAGTGGAGAGGAGAAAATGGCAGGGGTTTTCTGTAGAGACCCGAAGCTTGACGTACATGGACATTACATTACATTTGCGGAATACTTAGTACATAACAAAAACACACACACAAGGATCGTAATAGTTTAGTGTCTTTGGAAACTCGGAATAAAATCTTCTAATCGTGGGGAAAGATCTTAAACATCTCCCATAAAGATCTTCCTTTTTTTTACCTAAAACCTTTCTTTATATCCTGGGGAAAAGAAAACATAAAAAGGGTGAGCTCAAATGCTCAGTAAGGGTAAACAAAAGAAATATCAATCACATCATATACATAAGAACATAGCTTTTGGAAATCTTAACCTGCAAAAGAGCTCATAATATCATAACATGGGATAAATCATAGAAGTGAAAATGAGATCCCCATAATCATAACATAAAACTTGAAACTTTGTGGCATGCACACATAATCATGGAAAATCATTTCTTGTTAGTCAAGACTCATTGCCAAGACTATCTTAGTGGACAAAGTCCCTTTCTGAATCGAGTAATCCTCGTTTCAGTCCTGTTTCACTGAACCGGTATAACCTACCATTCCAGCCATGTCTATCTCATGAGATATAAAATCTTTACCCAATGCATTGGAGGGAGATATAGGTCCCACCCATCTTATAATGAATCCTTTCTTATGTGTGCCACGTAATCATAAATCACACATCATCGCATAACCCATGTAATAAAAATGGGATTCTTAAATAACATGACATCATAAAACCATTCATATAACATAAAGGAATTCATAAACATAATTCCATCACAACATAGTCAAATAAATGTAATAATAGGGATAAAAACAGAACCCTTTTATTATCTTAGATGGAAAATAATTTTGATAAAATACTTGAACTCCATTCTTGAGGAAAATATCCTTTCTACTTCAAAAACATTTTTCCTTTCATAACATGTCATACAACTTTAAAATAAAAGAAGTTGATTAAAAATAAACTTGAAAACTTGTAAAGGAAGCTTCTTGGAAATAATGTTTTAAAAATCCATTCATGCCGTATAAGTTAAAAAAAACATTCTTCGTACCTTTGTCGGAAAAGTCAAAAAGTACCTCGTACGAAAAACGACAAAAGATTCCTTTCTTATTCTTTACTAAAAACTCATCGAAGGGTAAAATTGGATTTAAACTATTGTAAGTGGATGGAAACAATATTACATATTGAGGGAACATGGATGTGGATGATAAAATACACCCCAGTAAATACTTACGAATAAACAATCTCGGATAAAAATGAGATTGTGATATTTCCCTTACCTTAGGTCCGACTTGCTTTGTAAGTGTCCGAACCTCCTGTATAATGATTTAAATCATGTTATTGACTTATTACAGAATCATATTCATTGTTATGATATCATATATGGTTCACTTATGACATTATATTACCCGTTCTTTTGTAAATTCCATGTTAAAGAAGTGTTTTGGGTAAAATCGTTTCATTTATCGTAGGTGTTTTGACTTGTTGTTCATGACATCATTATTACTTATATCATGATTTACTTACTTCCAGAATATAAAATATGATTTATATATCATATATATTCAGTATATATATATATATAATAGGTAGATAAATAAAATGAAAAACACCGTTCATGGAGACGGTAGTCCGTACGTACGCATGAACGCTGTTTTCCTTTCCTTATTGTCTTGAAATTGAAGTAAGTAGATGACATACATATGTATATATATACATAAATCCAGTAGATTTATAATGTCATATATTTCATTATTATTTCTTATATATACATTATAATCATTCTTAAATGGTTTACATGGAGAATGAATCTCATCGCGTCGTGGAGACGGTATTCCGTACGTACGCACGAGCGATGATATCATTTCTATAAATATTGAATTGAATTGGAGTGGATTATACAATATATCAGAATCAATATGATGTTGTAATAACTATGTATAGTTATTCTTTACACCATTATACCCATCCATGTAAGGTGGTGGTGGAAAATAGATTACACCACGGCGTGGAGACGGTATTCCGTACGTACGCACGCGCGGTGATTACTTTTTCCGTAGGATGGATAGATGGTGAAATAGGGTTGTTTCATACTTATAATAACATATCCGTATATGAGTGATACTGATGTTATTACTTCATAATGAAACAACCTAAGAAGAAGAAGTGGAAGAAGAAACAAAGATGAAAGAATTGGTAACGGTAATTACCTCTTCTTTGAAGTGCCTCTTTGAGACCTCCTCTTAGGGCACTAAAATTGGTCTTTGAGGAAGACCAGAACCTCTAGAATGTTTCTAGGGAAGTGGAGAAGGGATTTTGGCAGGGGTTGGCCCAGCTTGAGTGCTCAAATTGGTGTGAGGAGGAGGGGGAGGAGGTGTCCTTTTATAGGGGATGAGAGGGGCACCTTAGGAATATCTCAAAATATTATTTTATATTAAAGTAAAAATCGGTTTATAATGGTTCCAAAGGGTCTTATTTCGAAGCTAAAGTGGGGATGAGTCGAAATACTATCAACCAATAGGATTTAGACAAGTTTATGGTATTATTTTATCCTTATCAATTAGATTTAACTCTAAGTTAAATAATTTAACTTTTACCGTGTCTTTTTGTTTTCTTTCACTATATGGTTAATACACATACTATAACATTCCAAACGAACCCCAAATTGTATATTATTAATAAATATATCCTTATCTAAGTCATTTGGCCGAACCTTAGATTTTTAGGAATAAAATAACAATTAATAATATAATATTTTATTTAAAAACTATTTTGTGTCAATTTTGACACTATTTGATATATGATTTTTGTGAAAGTCATAACAGAATTATATGTTCGAACCAAGTTTATTAAATCAACATTAATATATCATAGTAACCTATAAAATTAGTGGAATTCATAAAAAGTCTTAAATAACATTTATTTTGGTATTTATATTATCAATTATGTCAATATTTCATTAATAAGATAATTACTGCATCATCTTTGTGTCATAAATCAATTATATTATTTGATGTCTAAAAATTACAAATAAAATACCATCATGTAGGAAATCTTTTTAGCTTTCTAATGAATATTTATAGTCGAATTTATCTTATGTATAACCCCATATTAAAAATGATTTACTTATTAAACTTTGATTTTAACTATTTTAACCCTTCTTTAAATAAATTAATAATAAATGTCCTAATCTAATCCAAGTGGGCCTAAATGGTCATATTTTATTCCTAAGTTTGTTTTTGGTTGAATTACACTTGTCCAATAGAATTAGGACATGTGTTAGGGTAATATTAATATCATATTTACCCTTAGTTACCCTATTTACTATTAACCGTGGTAAAAAAAGTAAAAAGTTACTATTCACCAAAAAATTATTTTCATCTCATTGAACCACATTTTAGTCCTTGATATTAACCGTGTCTCTCGGATTTTCGAAATTCCATTCACAGAAGCGGTAAAATTAAGTTTTATGCAAAATTCAGTTTTTAACCTACCACTTAGTAGTTTCACTATTCATCAAAAATTGATGTTTTTCAGAACAATGCCAAAATTTCATCCCAAACTATATTTCATATTCCGAATTCAAAAATGAAGTCTATTTTACCAAATTCATAACATAAAAGTTGTATTAATTAATTTTATAATTAAATCCCGCTGTTAAAACAAATAGCGTGTTTTTAAGAAACAATATCTATCAAAAGATTGACACTTGTTTATGTCTAGTTTAAATGTGAAATTACATCCAATGACCAACATTGTATTAAATTGTAAAAATATATTCTAAATATACTTTAAAACCACTCAAATTAATAATTTATCACTATTAATTATTTCGATTAAAAAAGTTGTTTTTAATTATAATTTAGTAATTTTCACTATTCATCAGAATATGAAAGTTATCCGAAAAGTACCAAAATTTCACCTTAGGCTAAATTCGATACTCCGAATCCAAAAATAAAGTTCATTTTGAAAAATAAGATTTACTGGATTTCAAAAAGTGGTTATTACTATTCATAACGGCTAGTTTTAATAATATTTTTATAGCATATCGTTGTTTAGTGAAACTCGGTATTGCGTATTACACACACTATCGAGGAAGGTCGCGATTGCGTGTAATGCAAGGCAAGACAAGGATGCGTGTTGTGCAAGCTCCTTTTGGTGTAGCGTACAACACAAGACATTAATAAAATTAAAAAGAATATTTTTTTATAAAATCTTGGGCTGTTACATTCTACCCCCCTTAAAATGAATTTCGCCCTCGAAATTCGTCGGGGTTATAAATGGTTTACTATTTGAAAGTTTCTTTAATAGAAACCCACATCGTAAAAGGGAATACCAAAACTTGGCTTTAAAAACTAAAGTATGAAATGTAACGATTACCCAAATAAACTAATCACTGGGTTTCCACATAGGTGAAAATATGGATATGGAAGAGAAATCTAACCATCATGTTCTGATGGAGAGTGGTAGAGAACATGGCTATGGAAAAGCCAGTAATCACAAATCCATAAATTTGTGACGATCTAAGGTACCATCTGATTCATCAGGTATAAGATCACTAGGACAACATTTTTGGTTTTCAAGATCATTTCCCTAAAGTTGAAAATTTGAATTAGAATAAATACTTACTTTATTTTGATACAATATCACTGTTGTTCGTGCCTTGAACAATTTCCACTTCATCTCTTAAATAAATGAAGTTGAATTTGTTATTCGTGAAGTGTTAGCAGATCATGTGATAGAATGACGGGTCATTCCATCTGTCTCAAACAAAAGGTAAGCAAAAGTTATTAAATATACATAAGTCATTCTATAGTGAGATTAATCATATATAGTTCCTAAAATGGACTTATACTTCATATATCATACTGCTTAATATAATAAAACTAGTTTCTACTAAACAGGGACTTCCTGTAGGCCAGTGGTAGGCGATAAAGGCCAGTCGCACTTCGGTTGTGGGTTCGATTCCTACAGCCTTGTCCGAAGCGATGGGCTGTCGCCCGTCCTGCAGGTTGTCCTTTTTATAAAACTATATTACTATAACATCCCATCAATAATATCGAAAAAACTTCTATCCTTAAACAATACTAACTTATGTCCAACATAATCCATTCCAATCTTTAGGCTTATCCATAATACTGCAGTCCCTTCTCATAACATAGTGGAAACGATTACCAGAGATTTAATACCATCGTTGATCCCCATATATCATAAGATATGTTATGTTGGTCACATTCCAAACATTCAAAGGCCTTAATCTTGTACTCTCTTGAATACCCATTGAACCTTATTGAAAACACGAATTCTATTAAAAGTTAACTCCTTCCACATACCAAAATCCTCAAAATTCTATATACTAACACCATGATATCACTTAGTCCTTATATCAATCATGAGCTCATGAATATAATCAAACATCTCATTATCTTCTTATCCTTTCATTATGCGCATATCATCTACTTTCCAAAAATATCTGAATAACCTTTCACGGTTACTGGTACCATTAATCATACACTTTAAGGAAAGAAAACATTGTAACAATCCTTAGATGTCTCTTTATTCCATGAGATTACTTATACAAAATTATACGTGATAAACATGTAATCATTCCACTACATTCTTAGACCATTGACTGAGCTTCAACATTTCTTTCATCTCACATATCATTTGTAGTTTCTTCATCATCGTCAACATAAATACTTCCCATAAGACCATACTGATTCTCTTCATGAGACTTTCCCTTAGGGCATTGGTTTGCATAATGCCCGTACGTTCCACATTTAAAGCATTTAACCATTGTTGATGTCGTAGCAATACCATTATCCTCATCCATGGTGTTAAATGAACCTTTTCCTTTGCACTTACTTGCTTTGTGTCCTTCTTTTCCACACCCAAAGCATCTTCCAGTTCCTTTGAAACATTCTCCTTGATGCCTCTTCCCACATGATTTACATAGGGGAAATTGAACTTTCTATCCTCTATGATCATCATGAAACTCCATCTTTCTCTTATTAGCCGAGTCAGGAAACTTACCAAATTTTACTTTATTGATCATATTATGAGATTGCTGATTCGTCATAATAATGATGTTTGGACTTCCAAATCCCATTTCATTATGAAGAATATCATTCCATTGTCCATCATATCCTCCATTATTGTGAATCATCTTGTTTCCAGCCATTTTCTAAAACCCAAAAAGAATAGTGTGAGAGGAAAAAATCATAATAAAGGGGAAGTAACTTAAATATCTAACATCTTTGGTTTAATCTAATATCGTTACCATAGTTCTAGGACTATATCCTATACGTATACTTATCCTTAGGGGCATCCCTAGACATACCTTAGAAATATCTCTAGGGATCTCACTAAAGTTCTCGCATCCTAGTTTCCAAAGGTTGACTAAACCTTTCCTCTGATACCAACTGTAGAGACCCGAAGCTTGACGTACATGGACATTACATTACATTTGCGGAATACTTAGTACATAACAAAAACACACACACAAGGATCGTAATAGTTTAGTGTCTTTGGAAACTCGGAATAAAATCTTCTAATCGTGGGGAAAGATCTTCAACATCTCCCATAAAGATCTTCCTTTTTTTTTACCTAAAACCTTTCTTTATATCCTGGGGAAAAGAAAACATAAAAAGGGTGAGCTCAAATGCTCAGTAAGGGTAAACAAAAGAAATATCAATCACATCATATACATAAGAACATAGCTTTTGGAAATCTTAACCTGCAAAAGAGCTCATAATATCATAACATGGGATAAATCATAGAAGTGAAAATGAGATCCCCATAATCATAACATAAAACTTGAAACTTTGTGGCATGCACACATAATCATGGAAAATCATTTCTTGTTAGTCAAGACTCATTGCCAAGACTATCTTAGTGGACAAAGTCCCTTTCTGAATCGAGTAATCCTCGTTTCAGTCCTGTTTCACTGAACCGGTATAACCTACCATTCCAGCCATGTCTATCTCATGAGATATAAAATCTTTACCCAATGCATTGGAGGGAGATATAGGTCCCACCCATCTTATAATGAATCCTTTCTTATGTGTGCCACGTAATCATAAATCACACATCATCGCATAACCCATGTAATAAAAATGGGATTCTTAAATAACATGACATCATAAAACCATTCATATAACATAAAGGAATTCATAAACATAATTCCATCACAACATAGTCAAATAAATGTAATAATAGGGATAAAAACAGAACCCTTTTATTATCTTAGATGGAAAATAATTTTGATAAAATACTTGAACTCCATTCTTGAGGAAAATATCCTTTCTACTTCAAAAACATTTTTCCTTTCATAACATGTCATACAACTTTAAAATAAAAGAAGTTGATTAAAAATAAACTTGAAAACTTGTAAAGGAAGCTTCTTGGAAATAATGTTTTAAAAATCCATTCATGCCGTATAAGTTAAAAAAAAAACATTCTTCGTACCTTTGTCGGAAAAGTCAAAAAGTACCTCGTACGAAAAACGACAAAAGATTCTTTTCTTATTCTTTACTAAAAACTCATCGAAGGGTAAAATTGGATTTAAACTATTGTAAGTGGATGGAAACAATATTACATATTGAGGGAACATGGATGTGGATGATAAAATACATCCCAGTAAATACTTACGAATAAACAATCTCGGATAAAAATGAGATTGTGATATTTCCCTTACCTTAGGTCCGACTTGCTTTGTAAGTGTCCGAACCTCCTGTATAATGATTTAAATCATGTTATTGACTTATTACAGAATCATATTCATTGTTATGATATCATATATGGTTCACTTATGACATTATATTACCCGTTCTTTTGTAAATTCCATGTTAAAGAAGCGTTTTGGGTAAAATCGTTTCATTTATCGTAGGTGTTTTGACTTGTTGTTCATGACATCATTATTACTTATATCATGATTTACTTACTTCCAGAATATAAAATATGATTTATATATCATATATATTCAGTATATATATATATATAATAGGTAGATAAATAAAATGAAAAACACCGTTCATGGAGACGGTAGTCCGTACGTACGCATGAACGCTGTTTTCCTTTCCTTATTGTCTTGAAATGGAAGTAAGTAGATGACATAAATATGTATATATATACATAAATCCAGTAGCTTTATAATGTCATATATTTCATTATTATTTCTTATATATACATTATAATCATTCTTAAATGGTTTACATGGAGAATGAATCTCATCGCGTCGTGGAGACGGTATTCCGTACGTACGCACGAGCGATGATATCATTTCTATAAATATTGAATTGAATTGGAGTGGATTATACAATATATCAGAATCAATATGATGTTGTAATAACTATGTATAGTTATTCTTTACACCATTATACCCATCCATGTAAGGTGGTGGTGGAAAATAGATTACACCACGGCGTGGAGACGGTATTCCGTACGTACGCACGCGCGGTGATTAGTTTTTCCGTAGGATGGATAGATGGTGAAATAGGGTTGTTTCATACTTATAATAACATATCCGTATATGAGTGATACTGATGTTATTACTTCATAATGAAACAACCTAAGAAGAAGAAGTGGAAGAAGAAACAAAGATGAAAGAATTGGTAACGGTAATTACCTCTTCTTTGAAGTGCCTCTTTGAGACCTCCTCTTAGGGCACTAAAATTGGTCTTTGAGGAAGACCAGAACCTCTAGGATGTTGCTAGGGAAGTGGAGAAGGGATTTTGGCAGGGGTTGGCCCAGCTTGAGGGCTCAAATTGGTGTGAGGAGGAGGGGGAGGAGGTGTCCTTTTATAGGGGAGGAGAGGGGCACCTTAGGAATATCTCAAAATATTATTTTATATTAAAGTAAAAATCGGTTTATAATGGTTACAAAGGGTCTTATTTCGAAGATAAAGTGGGGATGGGTCGAAATAATATCAACCAATAGGAATTATACAAGTTTATGGTATTATTTTATCCTTATCAATTAGATTTAACTCTAAGTTAAATAATTTAACTTTTACCGTGTCTTTTTGTTTTCTTTCACTATATGGTTAATACACATACTATAACATTCCAAACGAACCCCAAATTGTATATTATTAATAAATATATCCTTATCTAAGTCATTTGGCCTAACCTTAGATTTTTAGGAATAAAATAACAATTAATAATATAATATTTGATTTAAAAACTATTTTGTGTCAATTTTGACACTATTTGATATATGATTTTTGTGAAAGTCATAACAGAATTATATGTTCGAACCAAGTTTAGTAAATCAACATTAATATATCATAGTAACCTATAAAATTAGTGGAATTCATAAAAAGTCTTAAATAACATTTATTTTGGTATTTATATTATCAATTATGTCAATATTTCATTAATAAGATAATTACTGCATCATCTTTGTGTCATAAATCAATTATATTATTTGATGTCTAAAAATTACAAATAAAATACCATCATGTAGGAAATCTTTTTAGATTTCTAATGAATATTTATAGTCGAATTTATCTTATGTATAACCCCATATTAAAAATGATTTACTTATTAAACTTTGATTTTAACTATTTTAACCCTTCTTTAAATAAATTAATAATAAATGTCCTAATCTAATCCAAGTGGGCCTAAATGGTCATATTTTATTCCTAAGTTTTTTTTTGGTTGAATTACACTTGTCCAATAGAATTAGGACATGTGTTAGGGTAATATTAATATCATATTTACCCTTAGTTACCCTATTTACTATTAACCGTGGTAAAAAAAGTAAAAAGTTACTATTCACCAAAAAATTATTTTCATCTCATTGAACCACATTTTAGTCCTTGATATTAACCGTGTCTCTCGGATTTTCGAAATTCCATTCACAGAAGCGGTAAAATTAAGTTTTATGCAAAATTCAGTTTTTAACCTACCACTTAGTAGTTTCACTATTCATCAAAAATTGATGTTTTTCAGAACAATGCCAAAATTTCATCCCAAACTATATTTCATATTCCGAATTCAAAAATGAAGTCTATTTTACCAAATTCATAACATAAAAGTTGTATTAATTAATTTTATAATTAAATCCCGCTGTTAAAACAAATAGCGTGTTTTTAAGAAACAATATCTATCAAAAGATTGACACTTGTTTATGTCTAGTTTAAATGTGAAATTACATCCAATGACCAACATTGTATTAAATTGTAAAAATATATTCTAAATATACTTTAAAACCACTCAAATTAATAATTTATCACTATTAATTATTTCGATTAAAAAAGTTGTTTTTAATTATAATTTAGTAATTTTCACTATTCATCAGAATATGAAAGTTATCCGAAAAGTACCAAAATTTCACCTTAGGCTAAATTCGATACTCCGAATCCAAAAATAAAGTTCATTTTGAAAAATAAGATTTACTGGATTTCAAAAAGTGGTTATTACTATTCATAACGGCTAGTTTTAATAATATTTTTATAGCATATCGTTGTTTAGTGAAACTCGGTATTGCGTATTACACACGCTATCGAGGAAGGTCGCGATTGCGTGTAATGCAAGGCAAGACAAGGATGCGTGTTGTGCAAGCTCCTTTTGGTGTAGCGTACAACACAAGACATTAATAAAATTAAAAAGAATATTTTTTTATAAAATCTTGGGCTGTTACATTTGCCGAGCTTGAGTGCTCAAATTGGTGTGAGGAGGAGGGGGAGGAGGTGCCCTTTTATAAGGGAGGAGAGGGGCACCTTTGGAATATCTCAAAATATTATTTTATATTAAAGTCAAAATCGGTTTATAATGGTTCCAAAGGGTATTATTTCGAAGCTAAAGTGGGGATGGGTCGAAATACTATCAACCAATAGGATTTAGACAAGTTTAGGGTATTATTTTAACCTTATCAATTAGATTTAACTCTAAGTTAAATAATTTAACTTTTACCGTGTCTTTTTGTTTTCTTTCACTATATGGTTAATACACTTACTATAACATGCCAAACGAACCCCAAATTGTTTATTATTAATATATATATCCTTATCTAAGTCATTTGGCCGAACCTTAGATTTTTAGGAATAAAATAACAATTAATAAAATAATATTAGATTTAAAAACTATTTTGTGTCAATTTTGACACTCTTTGATATATGATTTTTGTGAAAGTCATAACAGAATTATATGTTCGAACCAAGTTGATTAAATCAACACTAATATATCATAGTAACCTAGAAAGTTTGTGGAATTCATAAAAAGTCTTAAATTACATTTATTTTGGTATTTATAGTATCAATTATGTCAATATTTCATTAATAAGATAATTACTGCATCATTTTTGTGTCATCAATAAATTAAATTATATGATGTCTAAAAATTACAAATAAAATACCATCATGTAGGAAATCATTTTATCTTTCTAATGAATATTTACAATCGAATGTATCTTATGTACAACCCTATATTAAAAATGTTTTAGTAAATATACTTTGATTTTAACTCTTTTAACTCTTCTTTGAATTAAATGATAATAAATGTCCTAATCTAATCCAAGTGGATATAAATGATAATATTTTACACTTAAGGTTGTTTTTGGTCGAGATACACTTGTCCAATAGAATTAGGACATGTGTTAGGGTAATTTTCATATAATTTTTACCCTTAATTACCCTATTTACTTTTAACCGTGGTAAAAAAAAGTAAAAAGTTACTATTCACCAAAAATTATTTTCATCTCATTGAACCACATTTTAGTCCTTGATATTAACCATGTCTCTCGGATTTTCGAAATTCCATTCACAGAAGCGGTGAAATTAAGTTTTATGCAAAATTCAGTTTTTAACCTACCACTTAGTGGTTTCACTATTCATCGAAAATTGAAAGTTTTCAGAAAAATACCAAAAATTAGGCCTAAGATATATTTTATATTATGAACTCAAAAATGATGTCTATTTTACCAAATTCAAAACATATCAGTTTCGTTAACTAATTTAAAAATTAATTCTCGTCGTCAAAACAAATAGCGTGTTTTTAAGAGATAATAACTATCAAAAGATTGACACTAGTTTATAACTGGTTTAAATGTGAAATTACATCCAATGAGCAACATTGTATTAAATTGTAAAAATATATTCTAAATATACTTTAAAACCACTCAAATTAATAATTTATCACTATTAATTATTTCGATTAAAAAAGTTGTTTTTAATTAAAATTTAGTAATTTTCACTATTCATCAGAATATGAAAGTTATCCGAAAAGTACCAAAATTTCACCCTAATCTAATTTCGATATTACGAATCCAAAAATGAATTCCATTTTGAAAAATAAAATTTACAAAATTTCAAAAAGTGGTTATTACTATTCATAACGGCTAGTTTTAATAATATCTTAATAGCATATCGTTGTTTAGCGAAACTCGGTGTTGCGTACAACACACGCTATCGTGGAAGGTTGCGATTGGGTATAATTCAAGCCTGGTCAGAGATGTGTGTTGTGAAAGCTCCTTTTGGTGTAGCGTATAACACAAGTCATTAATAAAATTAAAAAGAATATTTTTCATAAAATCTCGGGCTGTTACATTCTACCCCCCTTAAAATGAATTTCGCCCTCGAAATTCGTCGGGGTTATAAATGGTTTACTATTCGAAAGTTTCTTTAATAGAAACCCACATCGTAAAAAGGAATACCAAAACTTGGCTTTAAAAAATAAAGTATGAAATGTAACGATTACACAAATAAACTAATCACTGTGTTTCCACATAGGTGAAAATATGAATATGGAAGAGAAATCTAACCATCATGTTCTGATGGAGAGTGGTAGAGAACATGGCTATGGAAAATCCAGTAATCACAAATCCATAAATTTGTGACGATCTAAGGTACCATCTGATTCATCAGGTATAAGATCACTAGGACAACATTTTTGGTTTTCAAGATCATTTCCCTAACGTTGAAAATTTGAATTAGAATAAATACTTTCTTTATTTTGGTACAATCTCACTGTTGTTCATGCCTTGAACAATTTCCACTTCATCTCTTAAATAAATGAAGTTGAATTTGTTATTCGTGAAGAGTTAGCAGATCATGTGATAGAATGACGGGTCATTCCATCTATCTCAAACCAAAGGTTAGCAAAAATTATATACATAAGTTGATCTATAGTGAGATTAATCATATATGGTTCCTAAAATGGACTTATACTTTATATATCATACTGCTTAATATAATAAAACTAGTTTCTACTAAACTGGGACTTCCTGTAGGCCAGTGGTAGGCGATAAAGGCCAGTCGCACTTCGGTTGTGGGTTCGATTCCCACAGCCTTGTCCGAAGCGATGGGCTGTCACCCGTCCTGCAGGTTGTCCTTTTTCTAAAACTACATTACTATAACATCCCATCAAAAAATATCGAAAAAAGAACTTCTATCCTTAAACAATACTATTTTATGTCCAACATAATCCATTCTAGTCTTTAGGCTTATCCATAATACTGCAGTCCACTTTCATAACATAGTGAAAACGATTAACAGAGATTTAATACCATCGTTGATCCCCATATATCATAAGATATGTTTTGTTGGTCACATTCCAAACATTCAAAGTCCTTAATCATGTATTCTCTTGAATACCTTAGTGAAAACATGAATGCAGTTTAAAGTTAACACTTTCCACATACCAAAATCCTCAAAATTCTATATACTCAAACCATGATATCACTTAGTCCTTATATCAATCATGAGCTCATGAATACTATTAAACATTTCATTTTCTCGTTTTCCCTTCATTATGCGCATATCATCTTATTTCCAAAAAAATATCTCAATCACTTTGAATACCACATCAATAAATATTGCAATACTCAATGATACAACATTATTTTGGAATCCCATTACATAAACACTTAATCATTCCACCACATCATTGTCATATTCAACATTGCCAATAGTGATCGCATGTGACTTCCCTTTGTCCTTTGCCTTCAGTGGTTGCTCATGTTGATCATCACTAACCCTTGGATTAGGGCATTTATTAGCATAATGCCCCATTTCCTTGCACTTGAAGAATTGAAGTGTTGGTGGTGCGTTCTCTGCAGTGTTTTCTTTATTCACATCATTAGAAACCCTTTTTCCATTACTTCGACACTCAGCTGCTCGATGACCTTCTTTTCCACACTTAAAACATTTTCTAGTCCCTTTAAGACAGCTCCCTCCATGTTTCTTTCCACACTTTGAGCATAAGGGAAAGTTCATCTTCTTTTCAGTGTGCTCTTTAGAGTTTCCTTTGAATTCCATCTTCCTCTTCTTATCAAACCCATGTGACTGATGGGTTATTCCAATCTCCATCTCGACTTTGAGAGCACATCGAATGATTTCCTCGTAGATATTGAAGTCCCTTATGGCTAACGCCCTTCGAAGACTTGGTTTTAAGCCACTAAAGAATCGATCGATCTTACTCTCAGGTTGGATAATAATACCAGAAGCGTACCTTGCAAGTCTTGTAAAATTTGCTTCATAGGTACCAACAGATTCATCATCCTTTTGCTTTAGTTCAAGAAACTCCTTCTCCATCTTTGTTCGAAGAATACGGGGGAAGTACTTACTGAAAAATAAGTTCTTGAACTCGTCCCATTCCATGGACTCAATTTCATCCCTTTGCCTTGTATTATTAATAAGATTCCACCATTGATCAGCATCACCTTCCAAACGATACAATGCTAAGACGACTTTATCATGTTCAGAACATTGAAGAACTGAAAATATCTTTTCAGTGGTACTGATCCATTGTTCAGCAACAAGTGGACCAGAAGACCCACTGAAAGAAGGTGGACGTTGCCTCATGAAGGACTCAATAGAATATTGTTCCCTTCTCTACTCATTTGGAAGTCCAGAATGATTCATATCTTGTGTAAGTATAGCAATAAGATTTTGCACTCCATCTCCCATAACATTTGTTTGTTCAGGAGGACAATCATTGCATTGTCCATTTCATTGATCAACATGGTTCCTTCGGGTTCCATCCATCGTCTAAAACCCAAAAAGAATAGTGTGAGAGGCAAAAATCATGCTAGGGAAAACAACATAATAAAGGGGGAGTATACTCAATATCTAACTTCTTAGGTTAAATTCTATGATCGTTACCATAGTTCTAGGACTGTATCTTATACGTATACTTATCCTTAGGGACATCCCTAGACATACCTTAGAAATATCTCTAGGGATCTCACTAATGTTTTCGCGTCCTAGTTTCCAAAGGTTGACTAAACCTTTCCTCTGATACCAACTGTAGAGACCCGAAGCTTAACGTACATGGACATTACATTACATTTTCGGAATACTTAGTACATAACAAAAAACACACACACAAGGATCGTAATAGTTTAGTGTCTTTGGAAACTCGGAACGTAATCTTCTAATCGCGGTGAAAGATCTTCAACATCTCCTATAAAGATCTTCTATTTTTTTACCTAAAACCTTTCTTTATATCCTGGGGAAAAGAAAACATAAAAGGGTGAGCTCAAATGCTCAGTAAGGGTAAACAAAAGAAATATCAATCACATCATATTCATAAGAACATAACATTTTGGAAATATTAACCTGCAAAAGAGAGCATAATTACATAACATGGGATAAATCATGGCAGTGAAATGTAATCACAATAATCATAACTTAAAACATGAAACTTTGTGGCATTCACACATAATCATAGAGAATCATTTCTTGTTAGTCAAGACTCATTGCCCAGACTATCTTAGTGGACAAAGTCCCTTTCTGAATCGAGTAACCCTCGTTTCAGTCCTGTTTCACTGAACCGGTATAACCTACCGTTCCAGCCCTATCTATCTCATGAGATATAAAATCTTTACCCAATGCATTGGAGGGAGATATAGGTCCCACCCATCTTATAGTGAATCCTTTCTTATGTGTGCCACATAATCATAAATCATACATCATCGCATAACCCATGTAATAAAAATGGGATTCTTATACAACATGACATCATAAAACAATTCATATAAGATAAAGGAATTCATAAAAATGTTTCCATCACAACATAATCAAATCCATTTAATAATAGGGATAAAAACAGAACCCTTTTATTATCTTAGATGGAAAATAATTTTGATAAAATACTTGAACTTCATTCTTGAGGAAAATATCATTTCTACTTCAAAAACACTTTTCCTTTCTTAACATGTCGTAAAATTATAAAATAAAAGAAGTTGATTAAAAATAAACTTGAAAACTTGTAAAGGAATCTTCTTGGAAATAATGTTTTAAAAATCCATTCATGTCGTATAAGTTAAAAAAAAAACATTCTTCGTACTTTTTTCGGAAAAGTCAAAAAGTACCTCGTACGAAAAACGACAAAAGATTCCTTTCATACATATTACTAAAAACTCACCAAAGGGTAAAAATGGATTTAAACAATTGTAGGTGGATGGAAATAATATTACATATTGATGAAACATGGATGTGGATGATAAAATACACCCCAGTAAATACTTACGAATAAACAATATCGGATAAAAATGAGATTGTGATATTTCCCTTACCTTAGGTCCGATTTGCTTCGTATGTGTCCAAACCTCCTGTATAATGGTTTAAATAATGTTATTGACTTATTCCAGAATCATAAATATTGATATCATATCATATATGGTCATATTCTTAGCTTCTTGTTAGTAATATTTCATTGTTACTTGTTACTCAGGTCTTTATTGCCTTTTGTTCTTATGCGTGTTTTGCCAAAGACATTCTTACTCTTGTTTTAAGGTTATAGATACCTTATATCCAGAATGGTATTAGTGTAAAATATATCATATTTATTCATTCAATTCATTTATATAATTACTATGTAATGATGATCATGTAGAACGAGTCGCATCACATCATGGAGACGGTATTCCGTACGTACGCACGAGTGATGATATCTTTCCTATGATCGTGGAACTATATTGGAGTATATAAATATTATTTCAGTATCAATATTACTTTATAATAATCATAAATAGTTACTCATTACACCATTATACCCATCCTTGTAAAGTGATGGTTGAAAAATAGATTACACCACGACGTGGAGACGGTATTCCGTACTTACGCACGCGCGGTGATTTCATTTTTCCGTAGGATGGATAGAAGGTGAATTAGGGTTGTTTCATATTTATAATAACATATCAGTATGTAAGTATTACTGATGTTATTACTTTATCATGAAACAACTAAAGGAGAAGAAGTTGAAGAAGAAAGAAATTGAAAAGATCGGTAATGGATATTACCTCTTCTTTGGAACGCCTCTTTGAATCCTCCACTTAGGGAACTAAGATTGGTCTTTGAAGAAGACCAGGACCTCTAGGATTATTCTAGGGAAGTGGAGAGGAGAAAATGTCAGGGGTTGGCCGATCTTGAGTGCTCAAATTGGTGTGAGGAGGAGGGGGAGGAGGTGCCCTTTTATAAGGGAGGAGAGGGGCACCTTTGGAATATCTCAAAATATTATTTTATATTAAAGTCAAAATCGGTTTATAATGGTTCCAAAGGGTCTTATTTCGAAGCTAAAGTGGGGATGGGTCGAAATCCTATCAACCAATAGGATTTAGACAAGTTTAGGGTATTATTTTAACCTTATCAATTAGATTTAACTCTAAGTTAAATAATTTAACTTTTACCGTGTCTTTTTGTTTTCTTTCACTATATGGTTAATACACTTACTATAACATGCCAAACGAACCCCAAATTGTTTATTATTAATATATATATCCTTATCTAAGTCATTTGTCCGAACCTTATATTTTTAGGAATAAAATAACAATTAATAATATAATATTAGATTTAAAAACTATTTTGTGTCAATTTTGACACTCTTTGATATATGATTTTTGTGAAAGTCATAACAGAATTATATGTTCGAACCAAGTTGATTAAATCAACACTAATATATCATAGTAACCTAGAAAATTAGTGGAATTCATAAAAAGTCTTAAATTACATTTATGTTGGTATTTATAGTATCAATTATGTCAATATTTCATTAATAAGATAATTACTGCATCATCTTTGTGTCATAAATAAATTAAATTATATGATGTCTAAAAATTAAAAATAAAATACCATAATGTAGGAAATCATTTTATATTTCTAATGAATATTTAAAATCGAATTTATCTTATGTAAAACCCTATATTAAAAATGTTTTAGTAAATATACTTTGATTTTAACTCTTTTAACTCTTCTTTGAATTAAATGATAATAAATGTCCAAATCTAATCCAAGTGGATCTAAATGATAATATTTTACACTTAAGGTTGTTTTTGGTCGAGATACAATTGTCCAATATAATTAGGACATGTGTTAGGGTAATATTAATATCATTTTTACCCTTAATTACCCTATTTACTTTTAACCGTGGTAAAAAAAAGTAAAAAGTTACTATTCACCAAAAATTATTTTAATCTCATTGAACCACATTTTAGTCCTTGATATTAACAGTGTCTCTGGGATTTTCGAAATTCCATTCACAGAAGCGGTAAAATTAAGTTTTATGCAAAATTCAGTTTTTAACCTACCACTTAGTGGTTTCACTATTCATCGAAAATTGAAAGTTTTCAGAAAAATACCAAAAATTAGGCCTAAGCTATATTTGATATTATGAACTCAAAAATGATGTATATTTTACCAAATTCAAAACATATCAGTTTCTTTAACTAATTTAAAAATTAATTCTCGTCGTCAAAATAAATAGCGTGTTTTTAAGAGATAATAACTATCAAAAGATTGACACTAGTTTATAACTGGTTTAAATGTGAAATTACATCCAATGACCAACATTGTATTAAATTGTAAAAATATATTCTAAATATACTTTAAAACAACTCAAATTAATAATTTATCACTATTAATTATTTCGATTAAAAAAGTTGTTTTTAATTAAAATTTAGTAATTTTCACTATTCATCAGAATATGAAAGTTATCCGAAAAGTACCAAAATTTCACCCTAAGCTAATTTCGATATTACGAATCCAAAAATTAATTCCATTTTGAAAAATAAAATTTACAAAATTTCAAAAAGTGGTTATTACTATTCATAACGGCTAGTTTTAATAATATCTTAATAGCATATCGTTGTTTAGCGAAACTCAGTGTTGCGTACAACACACGCTATCGTGGAAGGTCGCGATTGCGTATAATTCAAGCCAGGTCAGAGATGTGTATTGTGAAAGCTCCTTTTGGTGTAGCGTATAACACAAGACATTAATAAAATTAAAAAGAATATTTTTCATAAAATCTCGGGCTGTTACATTCTACCCCCCTTAAAATGAATTTCGCCCTCGAAATTCGTCGGGGTTATAAATGGTTTACTATTCGAAAGTTTCTTTAATAGAAACCCACATCGTAAAAAGGAATACCAAAACTTGGCTTTAAAAACTAAAGTATGAAATGTAATGATTACACAAATAAACTAATCACTGGGTTTCCACATAGGTGAAAATATGGATATGGAAGAGAAATCTAACCATCATGTTCTGATGGAGAGTGGTAGAGAACATGGCTATGGAAAATCCAGTAATCAAAAATCCATAAATTTGTAGCGATCTAAGGTACCATCTGATTCATCAGGTATAAGATCACTAGGACAACATTTTTGGTTTTCAAGATCATTTCCCTAACGTTGAAAATTTGAATTAGAATAAATACTTTCTTTATTTTGGTACAATCTCACTGTTGTTCATGCCTTGAACAATTTCCACTTCATCTCTTAAATAAATGAAGTTGAATTTTTTATTCGTGAAGTGTTAGCAGATCATGTGATAGAATGACGGGTCATTCCATTTGTCTCAAACCAAAGGTTAGCAAAAATTATATACATAAGTTGATCTATAGTGAGATTAATCATATATGGTTCCTAAAATGGACTTATACTTCATATATCATACTGCTTAATATAATAAAACTAGTTTCTACTAAACTGGGACTTCCTGTAGGCCAGTGGTAGGTAATAAAGGCCAGTCGCACTTCGGTTGTGGGTTCGATTCCCACAGCCTTGTCCGAAGCGATGGGCTGTCGCCCATCCTGCAGGTTGTCCTTTTTATAAAACTACATTACTATAACATCCCATCAAAAAATATCGAAAAAAGAACTTCTATCCTTAAACAATACTATTTTATGTCCAACATAATCCATTCTAGTCTTTAGGCTTATCCATAATACTGCAGTCCACTTTCATAACATAGTGAAAACGATTAACAGAGATTTAATACCATCGTTGATCCCCATATATCATAAGATATTTTTTGTTGGTCACATTCCAAACATTCAAAGTCCTTAATCATGTATTCTCTTGAATACCTTAGTGAAAACATGAATGCAGTTTAAAGTTAACACTTTCCACATACCAAAATCCTCAAAATTCTATATACTCAAACCATGATATCACTTAGTCCTTATATCAATCATGAGCTCATGAATACTATTAAACATTTCATTTTCTCATTTTCCCTTCATTATGCGCATATCATCTTATTTCCAAAAAAATATCTCAATCACTTTGAATACCACATCAATAAATATTGCAATACTCAATGATACAACATTATTTTGGAATCCCATTACATAAACACTAAATCATTCCACCACATCGTTGTCATATTCAACATTGCCAATAGTGATCGCATGTGACTTCCCTTTGTCCTTTGCCTTCAGTGGTTGCTCATGTTGATCATCACTAACCCTTGGATTAGGGCATTTATTAGCATAATGCCCCATTTCCTTGCACTTGAAGCATTGAAGTGTTGGTGGTGCGTTCTCTACAGTGTTTTCTTTATTCACATCATTAGAAACCCTTTTTCCATTACTTCGACACTCAGCTGCTCGATGACCTTCTTTTCCACACTTAAAACATTTTCTAGTCCCTTTAAGACAACTCCCTTTATGTTTCTTTCCACACTTTGAGCATAAGGGAAAGTTCATCTTCTTTTCAGTGTGCTCTTTAGAGTTTCCTTTGAATTCCATCTTCCTCTTCTTATCAAACCCATGTGACTGATGGGTTATTCCAATCTCCATCTCGACTTTGAGAGCACATCGAACGATTTCCTCGTAGCTATTGAAGTCCCTTATGGCTAACGCCCTTCGAAAACTTGGTTTTAAGCCACTAAAGAATCGATCGATCTTACTCTCAGGTTGGATAATAATACCAGAAGCGTACCTTGCAAGTCTTGTAAAATTTGCTTCATAGGTACAAACAGATTCATCATACTTTTGCTTTAGTTCAAGAAACTCCTTCTCCATCTTTGTTCGAAGAATACGGGGGAAGTACTTACTGAAAAATAAGTTCTTGAACTCGTCCCATTCCATGGACTCAATTTCATCCCTTTGCCTCGTATTCTTAATAAGATTCCACCATTGATCAGCATCACCTTCCAAACGATACACTGCTAAGACGACTTTATCATGTTCAGAACATTGAAGAACTGAAAATATCTTTTCAGTGGTACTGATCCATTGTTCAGCAACAAGTGGATCAGAAGACCCACTGAAAGAAGGTGGACGTTGCCTCATGAAGGACTCAATAGAATATTGTTCCCTTATCTACTCATTTGGAAGTCCAGAATGATTCATAGCTTGTGTAAGTATAGCAATAAGATTTTGCACTCCATCTCCCATAACATTTGTTTGTTCAGGAGGACAATCATTGCATTGTCCATTTCATTGATCAACACGGTTCCTTCGGGTTCCAGCCATCGTCTAAAACCCAAAAAGAATAGTGTGAGAGGCAAAAATCATGCTAGGGAAAACAACATAATAAAGGGGGAGTATCCTCAATATCTAACTTCTTAGGTTAAATTCTATGATCGTTACCATAGTTCTAGGACTGTATCTTATACGTATACTTATCCTTAGGGACATCCCTAGACATACCTTAGAAATATCTCTAGGGATCTCACTAATGTTTTCGCGTCCTAGTTTCCAAAGGTTGACTAAACATTTCCTCTGATACCAACTGTAGAGACCTGAAGCTTAACGTACATGGACATTACATTACATTTGCGGAATACTTAGTACATAACAAAAAACACACACACAAGGATCGTAATAGTTTAGTGTCTTTGGAAACTCGGAACGTAATCTTCTAATCGCGGTGAAAGATCTTCAATATCTCCTATAAAGATATTCTTTTTTTTACCTAAAACCTTTCTTTATATCCTGGGGAAAAGAAAACATAAAAGGGTGAGCTCAAATGCTCAGTAAGGGTAAACAAAAGAAATATCAATCACATCATATTCATAAGAACATAACATTTTGGAAATCTTAACCTGCAAAAGAGAGCATAATTTCATAACATGGGATAAATCATGGCAGTGAAATGTAATCACAATAATCATAACTTAAAACATGAAACTTTGTGGCATTCACACATAATCATAGAGAATCATTTCTTGTTAGTCAAGACTCATTTCCAAGACTATCTTAGTGGACAAAGTCCCTTTCTGAATCGAGTAACCCTCGTTTCAGTCCTGTTTCACTGAACCGGTATAACCTACCGTTCCAGCCCTGTCTATCTCATGAGATATAAAATCTTTACCCAATGCATTGGAGGGAGATATAGGTCCCACCCATCTTATAGTGAATCCTTTCTTATGTGTGCCACATAATCATAAATCATACATCATCGCATAACCCATGTAATAAAAATGGGATTCTTAAACAACATGACATCATAAAACAATTCATATAAGATAAAGGAATTCATAAAAATGTTTCCATCACAACATAATCAAATCCATTTAATAATAGGGATAAAAACAGAACCCTTTTATTATCTTAGATGGAAAATAATTTTGATAAAATACTTGAACTTCATTCTTGAGGAAAATATCCTTTCTACTTCAAAAACATTTTTCCTTTCTTAACATGTCGTAAAATTATAAAATAAAAGAAGTTGATTAAAAATAAACTTGAAAACTTGTAAAGGAAGCTTCTTGGAAATAATGTTTTAAAAATCCATTCATGTCGTATAATTTAAAAAAAAAACATTCTTCGTACTTTTTTCGGAAAAGTCAAAAAGTACCTCGTACGAAAAACGACAAAAGATTCCTTTCATACATATTACTAAAAACTCACCGAAGGGTAAAAATGGATTTAAACAATTGTAGGTGGATGGAAATAATATTACATATTGATGAAACATGGATGTGGATGATAAAATACACCCCAGTAAATACTTACGAATAAACAATCTCGGATAAAAATGAGATTGTGATATTTCCCTTACCTTAGGTCCGATTTGCTTCGTATGTGTCCGAATCTCCTGTATAATGGTTTAAATAATGTTATTGACTTATTCTAGAATCATACATATTGATATCATATCATATATGGTCATATTCTTAGCTTCTTGTTAGTAATATTTCATTGTTACTTGTTACTCGGGTCTTTATTGCCATTTGTTCTTATGCGTGTTTTTCCGAATACATTCTTATTCTTCTTTTAAGGTTATAGATACCTTATATACAGAATGGTATTAGTGTAACATATATCATATTTATTCATTCAATTCATTTATATAATTACTATGTAATGATGATCATGTAGAACGAGTCACATCACATCGTGGAGACGATATTCCGTACGTACGCACGAGTGATGATATCGTTCCTATGATCGTGGAACTGTATTGGAGTATATATATATTATTTCAGTATCAATACTACTTTATAATAATAATAAATAGTTACTCATTACACCATTATACCCATCCTTGTAAAGTGATGGTGGAAAAATAGATTACACCACGGCGTGGAGACGGTATTCCGTACGTACGCACGCGCGGTGATTTCATTTTTCCGTAGGATGGATAGAAGGTGAATTAGGGTTGTTTCATATTTATAATAACCTATCAGTATGTAATTAATACAGATGTTATTACTTTATCATGAAACAACTAAAGGAGAAGAAGTTGAAGAAGAAAGAAATTGAAAAGATCGGTAATGGATATTACCTCTTCTTTGGAACACCTCTTTGAATCCTCCACTTAGGGAACTAAGATTGGTCTTTGAAGAAGACCAGGACCTCTGGGATTATTCTAGGGAAGTGGAGAGGAGAACATGGCAGGGGTTGGACGAGCTTGAGTGCTCAAATTGGTGTGAGGAGGAGGGGGAGGAGGTGCCCTTTTATAAGGGAGGAGAGGGGCACCTTTGGAATATCTCAAAATATTATTTTATATTAAAGTCAAAATCGGTTTATAATGGTTCCAAAGGGTCTTATTTCGAATCTAAAGTGGGGATGGGTCGAAATCCTATCAACCAATAGTATTTAGACAAGTTTAGGGTATTATTTTAACCTTATCAATTAGAATTAACTCTAAGTTAAATAATTTAACTTTTACCATGTCTTTTTGTTTTCTTTCACTATATGGTTAATACAGTTACTATAACATGCCAAACGAACCCCAAATTGTTTATTATTAATATATATATCCTTATCTAAGTCATTTGGCCGAACCTTAGATTTTTAGGAATAAAATAAAAATTAATAATATAATATTAGATTTAAAAACTATTTTGTGTCAATTTTGACACTCTTTGATATATGATTTTTGTGAAAGTCATAACAGAATTATATGTTCAAACCAAGTTTATTAAATAAACAATAATATATCATAGTAACCTAGAAAATTAGTGGAATTCATAAAAAGTCTTAAATTACATTTATTTTGGTATTTATAGTAAATATTATGTCAATATTTCATTAATAAGATAATTACTGCATCATCTTTGTGTCATAAATAAATTAAATTATATGATGTCTAAAAATTACAAATAAACTACCATCATGTAGGAAATCATTTTAGCTTTATAATGAATATTTACAATCGAATTTATCTTATGTACAACCCTATATTAAAAATGTTTTAGTAAATATACTTTGATTTTAACTCTTTTAACTCTTCTTTGAATTAAATGATAATAAATGTCCTAATCTAATCCAAGTGGATCTAAATGATAATATTTTACACTTAAGGTTGTTTTTGGTCGAGATACACTTGTCCAATAGAATTAGGACATGTGTTAGGGTAATATTAATATCATTTTTACCCTTAATTACCCTATTTACTTTTAACTGTGGTAAAAAAAAGTAAAAAGTTACTATTCACCAAAAATTATTTTCATCTCATTGAACCACATTTTAGTCCTTGATATTAACCGTGTCTCTTGGATTTTCGAAATTCCATTCACAGAAGCGGTAAAATTAAGTTTTATGCAAAATTCAGTTTTTAACCTACCACTTAGTGGTTTCACTATTCATCGAAAATTGAAAGTTTTCAGAAAAATACCAAAAATTAGGCCTAAGCTATATTTGATATTATGAACTCAAAAATGATGTCTATTTTACCAAATTCAAAACATATCAGTTTCGTTAACTAATTTAAAAATTAATGCTCGTCGTCAAAACAAATAGCGTGTTTTTAAGAGATAATAACTATCAAAAGATTGACACTAGTTTATAACTGGTTTAAATGTGAAATTACATCCAATGACCAACATTGTATTAAATTGTAAAAATATATTCTAAATATACTTTAAAACCACTCAAATTAATAATTTATCACTATTAATTATTTCGATTAAAAAAGTTGTTTTTAATTAAAATTTAGTAATTTTCACTATTCATCAGAATATGAAAGTTATCCGAAAAGTACCAAAATTTCACCCTAAGCTAATTTCGATATTACGAATCCAAAAATGAATTCCATTTTGAAAAATAAAATTTACAAAATTTCAAAAAGTGGTTATTACTATTCATAACGGCTAGTTTTAATAATATCTTAATAGCATATCGTTGTTTAGCGAAACTCGGTGTTGCGTACAACACACGCTATCGTGGAAGGTCGCGATTGCGTATAATTCAATCCAGGTCAGAGATGTGTATTGTGAAAGCTCCTTTTGGTGTAGCGTATAACACAAGACATTAATAAAATTAAAAAGAATATTTTTCATAAAATCTCGGGCTGTTACAATATGTGAATGATCTGGAATGTACAGTCTCAAGAGAGATACATTGAACACATCCTGAATATGACAATGATTTTGTTGAAGCATTACATGATAAGAAAAAATCGTGATATGATATATAATTTCACAAATAAGGATATATCTAGAGAATAGAATTCCTTTACATACAAATATTATAATCT
The DNA here is from genome assembly GCA_963277665.1 of Viscum album. Classification (NCBI taxonomy): domain Eukaryota; kingdom Viridiplantae; phylum Streptophyta; class Magnoliopsida; order Santalales; family Viscaceae; genus Viscum; species Viscum album. The sequence continues at coordinate 489,579,297 of OY728145.1, forward strand.
TTTTCTTTGAATTATTTATTGTAATACCATTTCACAGACATAAAATTCTATATAATGTTGGTAATTTTCATCATATCTACTCTTCCAACTATAAGCTTCATTGATGTGTTTCAAAATATATTTAACCTTATTTTTCATTTCATCACCTTTATCGAGACCCACTATTTTTTTATCCTTATTATTTGAGCATGTTGGAGTTCATAAACATAACTCCTTATAGGTATTAAAAATTAGAAATGTAAATTCTATAGTGAAAGCTATTATTATAAAAACACTCAACAAGATTTAAGTGTTGATCTCAACCACCTTAGAAATAAAAAAATAGGATCTCAACATATCCTATAGTGTTTGAATTTTACTATCAGCCTGACCATCTATCTGAAGATATATATAGTGTTAGAACTTGACTCTTCTTCATGATCATATTGAATATTTCTACAAAATTTTGATGTAAACCTACAATCCGGATCAGATAAAATGGAATGTGGTAATCAATTCAATATTACAACATCATTAATGTATATTGTGGTTAATTGATCATGCTATAAGTCTTATCTAATGGATATAATGTGTCCATACTTTGTGAGGATCTTGAATACAACAAAAATAGAATTATTCAATTTATATTTTTTGCAGAGTGTAGAAATAAAATCAACGGTGATCACCTAAAATTTATATACCTTACTGAATAATAGTTATACCATCCTCTTAGACATTTTTTCTCACCCTCATAATAATGACATTATATGTATCTACATACTTACTCTGAAATATATATATTTATTTTGTCCCATTAAAATTAATCATTCATGTAGACCAATGGTATGTGTTATACCATTCTCTCCCCTCATCTGTGAATTCAATCCACACAGCCCTTCCAGATGCAATGGTTGTCACCTGGATCAGAAGTTCACATTTTACCAAAAAAATAAAAAAATAAAAAAAAAACATTTAAGTAGACAATAATTATAATAACATAAATGATTATATATATCCTAATATTTACCAAAAGGTTTAATCACATTCATGAAAATTGTAATGAAATTCTTCCCCAAATAATATTTTTCTCACTAAATATATACCAAAATAAAAGGTTTTACCTCCATAAATTTCTATTACTATATATATATTCCTGAAAATCTAACATCAAATAAATTTTTAAAATAACTTTTAATCACTTGGAACTTATGATCAGCATTATCCTTTTAATCACATGATGGAATTCATAAATATTATGTTAATCTTAAATGGAGACAAATATTATTCAATAAAAAACATAATATTTTTTTTAATATTATTATAAACAAAATACCATTGGTGATTTAATTCTACAACATAATTCTATAGTCCAAAAACATAATAAAATTAATAACTTTACTTAAATGATTTACAAATATATAATTCCAACTATGTTTTAAAGGATAAACCTTACTTTAGTGAATTGAATCAGATAATACCCAATTTTAAAATGTATAAGACATTGAATTCATATGTATTTCTTGGTTCAATAGTTTTCCATTCAATATAGAAAACATATTCCCCTATATTAGGTATATTTTTACAGGTTTTCTTCAAATATGCTTGTCATGTAAGAAGAAAAATCTTCATTCATGTATTTTCATTTAAACATAAACATTAATAAAATTTCATCCTCATATTATTTTACACCTTATGAATATCATAAAAATTCACATTATAAATCATATTTTATAATAGTTTTTAGGATTAAACACAACAAATTTTCTCAAAAGTTGTCAACCAAATTGGATTCTTATAATCCATACATTTCTCATCTCTTTCACTATAAACATTATTTATATTACATATATCTATTGATTAAAATGAAATTAATACTATGTGAGACATTAATAATAGTGGGAAAGAAAATAATAATTAAGAATCACATATAGTATTTCTAAATCACTATATGTTTTGTATAGTTTATGGAAACATTGGCATAATATAAGTCAATCACGGTAAATATTTCAATTCTTCATTAGGGTTTGTTAAGAATATATAGAACATCAAACGAATATTCAATGGGTGTTTTAATCATGCTTTTTCGAAAGGACCGTTATCTTTAACCTCATGATGCTCATGTCTATCTCAACGCACCATTTTCATAGTTATTACCCCTTTTTACTTTGTTCAGGATCCATATCGACATAAATTGTCACGAAAGAGATGAATTCCTATAAAAAATAGATAATATCCTTTTTACCAAAACTATAGGATTTTATCTTATACATAGAAATATCTCTAGGGTTTTCAATAATGATTTTTATATCTTAATATAAAAATATTTTATAAACATTTTCTATGATACAATAAATAATGACCAAGATATCGATACATGATTAACACATATTTTTAGATAAATATTCAATAAATTTCAAAAACTGACACCTGAGGACCATAAAATTTTAGAGTACTTTTAGAGTAAAAAAATATTATTTCATTAAATATATTTGACATGACCCATAATGATCTTATAACTTTTTAATCCTTTTATCCATACCAAATGGAAATCATTATTCATAGCACCATGAAGGAAAATAACGAAAAGATGATCTCAGATGGTTAGTGAGGGAAATCATAGGAGTTAAAAAATAAATGATTATATAAAATAATAAGATTAGAATAATTATATATGATCACGAGTAGTACTTATGATGTGCATAACCAACCTATAATAGATCATAAACCCGATTCATGATATAAAACATTATCATTTCATAAAACATGGTCCATAAGAGTGAGAAATCATCATAAATCAATCATAAACAATAATCTTTTTTCATAAAACTATGGAACCACCAAATAGATACAAATCCAATTCATCTATCATGGTTAACTACAAATTCCACCAAATATTGATGATCAAGTCTTATTATTTAAGTCCATTGTGGATCATGATATGTATATTTACCATAGTTAATAAATCCCATCAACTTGTTCCCATTTGTTATCTCAATAGATATAAATCATTTTATAATTAATTATATAGAATTATAGGTCTCACAAATAACATAACTAAAACAACACCATTTTGTTCCATGATATAATAATATAATTTATCATATTATCACACCATAATTCGTGAGAATAAAAAATAATTCATAATTATTTCATTAATTCACCAATGAAAAACCCACAAAAGATAAAATGTATTTTTATAAAAATTCCATAAACATGATCATTAAACATCCATAGAAATAATAAGGATGGTATCATTCAATCTTATCCATAGTAAATCATAAGTGGCATTGAAAGATGTTATCTTAGATGTAAAATTATTTTGAAAGACTAATTAGTATATTTTATGAAGAAAATAACCTCTCCACATAAAAATGCTTTCTAAAGCATAAAGAATTTTCAATATAATTTTATTTTAAAATAACCATGTAATCTTATAAATGATTAATTAAATATCAATTATAATATTTATTTAGGAAAATATAATTTCATTGAAAATAAAATTTTCAAAAAATAGAAATTATTTAAATATTTTATATGGACTTTTATACTAAAATATAATTGAATTTGGTAATCTAATATTTAATATATTAAGTGGTCTTGATAGTTGGGAATCAATTACACATTAAACCAATTATTACATTAACATTTTTGGTAAAAACAATAAATGCCTTATTTTTGAATACAATATAAATATTTCATTCTATTGTTTTTTATGAATGTTTAAATGGGTAATAATGAACTCATAAAATCCCAAATTAAAATTAAATTTCTTTTTCAAACATTTTTATAAATAATTCATAAGGAATAAAATGGGATTTTGACAATAGAAATAAGTAAAGTATGTATTTGTTTCAAAATATTTTGTTAGAATCATGAGTATAAAATGAGTGGAAATGTTCAGAAAATATGTATTCAAAATAAATATTCATAGGGGATACAAAATTATGGTTTTTTTGAGAGATTGATCATAATATATCATTTTTAGGACCATAAATAAAAACAATTCTAATAAATGATCAGAGTTTATCGTGGAACCCTTTTCACTTTAGTCGAATTTAATTATTAGATACAAGAAATAAGGGCATTAAATTAAACATAAAATATCTTGAGAATAAATAAATATATTATATTACATTTAAATGTGAATTTACTTACCCCTGATAATACATCATAGGTTTATTAGATGATGGATGTCCCAATGAAGACAAATTGAGACCAAATCAATTACCGCTTTGGAAATCTATTTAATAAAAAATCCCAAGTAATTAATTAAATCATATGAAAATTTTAATTTCATGAGGATAATTTTATTCATTATATAAAAAGTAAAAGGTTTTATATATACACCACACAAAAGAAACGGGCAGCGATGATGTGATATGTCACCCTGAAATGAATGATATACAAGAAATAACTTACCTTAAGTATTGACATCATTCATACACATTATAACGTCTTGTATAGTTTAAATATTTTTATTATAAATATATTTAAGATCCATATTTTTATTTATAAAACCATATAATATTTACTTATGAATTTTCATTACCTATCTATGAACAATTCCTGGTTAAAATTACATTTTTCAAAATAACTGCTTGGTTTTACACCTATTAAATGGTTCAGTAATTTTGGTACTCTCATATTGATTATGGTGAAAAAACAGAGAAATTTAACCATGATATAAATATCATATATTTTTATTATATATTTATTATATGAATCCATAAAAAAATAGTTAGTTAAATTGAACTATATTATTCATAAAGACGACTCTCGATATATACACAAGAAGACTACTTAAATTTTCTCAACATTTGAAATGAAAAAGGGAAAAAATATATAATCTTTAAATAAGTATTATTGTGTCATATATTTCACATATATTCATTAAATTAATCATTATTATCATTTGTTCAAATCATTAGTGAAAAAAACCAGTTCACTATGTGAGGTGCTTGTCCGCAGTACATTAGAATGATGTTATCATATTCTCTACACAAAATAATATAACAAGTTATATGTGATATAATATTTATAGAAGTATATATTTGATGAAAATTTGATATATATATATATATATATAATTTATATCCAACATCATTAACAAATGTGAGAGGTGTTGATTTAGAATGTGCACATCGGTCCATGAGGCTTTAGTTCGCTATACACATGAGCTACATTTTTATTTACCCTTTGGGAGAAGTTGAGGTGGATATATGTCACGAAAAAATAATAACAAAATCTCAATATATTTAATATAATATAATTATTATATTATCATTTTTTTTATAAATTCGGAATGAGGTGATAGAATAAATAAAATAAAAACATTCATTAAAAATGGTTACTCTCTTTAGGCAACCACCTTGGGTTGGCACAACAAATATTTCTAGTGTGGATTTATAATAAAAATAAGGCTTCAATGATAAAATTATTAAAGTAAATAATATATTTTTGTTGTAATTTTCTGAACCAATTGGATTTTAAAGTGCATAGTGGAATAGGGAGGGTGGCCTTTAATAAGTGCGGTGAGAAGCACAGTTCTAATTTTTTAAAGAAAAATGGATTACCCTTAATTTTCTCATAAAAAATGATAAAAAATGTGCCATTTTATATCCTTATTTGAGATAAGGATTATATATGTCAATAAATTGGAATTTTTACTATATTTAAGGTCATTTTAACAGATATCCTTTTTGTTTACCCCCCGAAAAACACATTTTCACATTAACTACGGTAATTAATAATTAATTTATTGTTATTCATAGTGGAAAAAAGTCAATATGAATGTATTAAGAAATATAAATAATTACATTTTAATTATGAGATCAATATTTCTAATATCAATTCATAGAAGTGGAAAATTTGATTTTTAATTTAAACCACATACGTGATGAGAAATCTATTTTCCAAAGAGGAACTTCTATTAACTTTAAAATGTTTTAAAATACAAATAAAAAATTAAATAGATTACAATGAAAAATCTTAGATTAATAATTATAAAATTTAATTAAAATTATTTTTAAAATGAACATAAAAATTTTGGATTATTTTAAAAGTTGTAAACTAAAAAAGATTTCATAATAAAAACTACTATTTTTTAGTATTCAATGAAATACTTATCACATAATAAAATTATAAGAAATTAACCATATGATAATTTGTAAATTAAGATCCCAAAAATGATTATTAGTTTACCAAATTTATTTTTTTAAAATTTTAAAAATAATTATATTATCTTTTTCAAAAAACACAATAAAATCATTTTTTAGAAATATTTATTTTGAAACATATAAAAAATATTATAAAAATTGTGTAATTTTATTAATATTTTTAATTTACATAAAACCATTATTATTAATATTTACAAATTATTTATTAAAATTAATAGTTATATGTTTAACATTTTGGTTATTAGGATATTTTTTTTAAAAAATAATTATATATCTTATTTTATTATAACATAGTGTTGTGTGTAACATATAATAAACCAAATGATTTGTGTGATGAAATATAAAACATATATATTTAATTTATATGAATGAAAATAATTCAAAAAAGATTGGGGTGTTATATCACAATTACTCAATTAAAACGTGATTATTATGAAACTCCAGAAATTGATATTCATTCAATTAGAATATGATATTGTATAAAAAAATAGCTAAAATATTTTTTTGATCTTATAATAATTTTATATACATATAAAAATATATAAAAATATCCGGTAGATTAATTTTTTTTTGTTTTTTATATTAAAAATCTATCAATGGATGATATATTGTTCTAAATTTTCATTCATTTTTTAATTCCTTTAATGAATCCATTATAACATTGTTGTAAAACATATATATCAACTATATTCAATTGATTTTGTGGTTCCATGTCACCCTACCACTTTTTTGATATATATTTTATGGAACTCTGATTGAGTTATGTTTTTTGTTGGATAGTTGTGATGTTGGGAGACTTTGTAAAAGACTCTACAACAACCCATGTAGATATATGATTTTTAATCTATTTATTCATATTTTCTACCAAATAATCATTCTAGATAATCCATACAAAAATTTAATACTTTAGGGGATATAAAATAATAGTTATGAGAATTTCATAATTGAAATTTTTTACCTCATCATCAAATTATATGAATAATATTTTTCCATATATTACATCATATATTTATAAATTTTAAATGCTATGTATTTATATAATTATTTATTCAACATTAAATTGTATCTCAAAATCATCTATTTATTCAACCATAACAATTTCAATGAAATCTTATTATAAAATCCATTTTTAAAAGTGCGACGTCATCCCGAATTTAAGGATTCCGAAGTTAATCCTTTATGTGCCTCTACAAGATGGGTCCTTCTCAACCAGCATCATGTATGATATTAATTGAACATTTCTTCATTGAACATCTACCATTTCAAGTATATATCCTGTTTAACCGTTCTAATGGATCAATTTATTCCCTAACACGAATCAAAGAACAATGATGTATATCATAATGTTTTATACCTACTTTCCAATAAATAGAAACTGTCAGGCCTTATCATAGGCAAAATTTGGTGATCTGGAATGATTTTTCTGATTGTTTCATGATATACCAAATACTTCAATCATATAGGATGACATTGGAATAAGTAGTAATTGTATTTTATTATATATAAATATCAATATTTACACACATTATCAACATTATATTTTAATATATACCTAATATGTTTTCAAAAAAAATCATGTCACACTTTCCCCAGTGAGATACAATATTTAAATAATTAGTTCACGGAATACCATAGAAAACTCTAGGTCTTGATACAATGAATATTTTTCATGTAGATTTAATTTTCTAAAGGTATCAGTAATGATGTTATTATTTCAAATATTTATAAACACTAATAACATTTTAGCTCGTTCATTGTATATCAGAAATCATACCCCACTTAAGGGTTGTGTGAAAAGTGGTGTATTTCCAAACAATTTATATAAATCCAAGAATATTTATTAATATTCCTCAATCTTGAAATATTTTACCACATTACTTATCAACATAAATAGTGTGATTTGTATCTTTATTAAAATCCCTTAATATCCATCCAATTTACCGAAATAATCATTGAAAAAATTTGATCTATATCAATATTTTTGATTTGATTCATTAAAAAATTAAAATGTTCATTTAATTGTGATTGAATATCCCTATTACTTTGAAAAGGATCCATGAAATTGACATTCATCACCAAGATGTTATATTTACCTTGCCTTTCAAATAATTTCCCCTTCCAAATCACATTGAAAACATTTATAAAATATTCTTCATAAACATACCTTAGTTTGTAATATATTAGAATATAATAATTTGAGACCATAAAAAATTTATGATACCATGTCTAAGGATTATTTTATAATGAATTTGAATTTTATTGGATTATTATTTAGTTTAAATGGAATTATAATCTATTTTTAGTGTAAATTTATTGTATGGAATCCATTCGTTAGAGTATTCACTTTTATCACCTTCAATTGTTGATATATTAATTGATGATCTAACTAAAGGAAGTGTATATCCCAATATTGTTGGTGAAATAATTCACTTATATGTGGATAAAGATACTAAATCACTATCATAATCATGTTATTCTTGGTATAATCAAAAATACAATTCATTATTTAATTACAATTATCAATAATGTGGACTACATAACCCCATGGTGACTCACTAGGGCATATAAAATACTTACATATTTTTTGTTATAGATTCCTTGTAAGATCATCTTATTCAATTGGGAATGTTCTATATGGAATCATTTATGTTGGAAATGAATCTATTTTATGTTATATGTGATCTTAATAACTTTAGCACAAGTATTTCAATAGAAATAAATTGTTAAAAGGTCATAATATTCTTTCATAATGGTCATATAATCAAGAATTTTATTTTAATACAACTTAATCATTTATCACATATTTCATTTCTCATAGGAATGTAACATAAATGATTGAAATATTTGTTCAAAAGGAAATTGATTATTCTCAATGAATATTTATAGTATCAAAGGATGGATTATGTTATGTGAACTTTTTTCCTTCTCATAGTAGTAGATATTAGCTCTATACGAGTATAACATGTCCATTACAAGTATAGCATATAATTCTAAAAAATAATTCACTAAGATATTTTGATTAGGATTCAACCCATATATAGTAATTACAAATGTATTATATATTCCACTATATTAAAACACTTCAATATATATTTATCATAAATTAAATTTAAACTATGTTGACATGGAAACTTTAGAGGGCCCAAAGGACCTGTGGAACATCTGTTATTAATGATACATTCTTGGAGTACTAGAGTGGCCCAAAATACTTACATAGAAGATAAAATAATTTCAATAAGAACCTTAAAAAATTTCTCATTAATCAATTATGCATTTCATAAAAATTTAGATGTATTGTATGAAACTATGAATATCTATCCCATGTGGGGAATTGTCTTGATACACATGAACTTTGATCATAATAGATTACCTAGAAATAATAATAGCATATAGTCTTTACTTATAATCCACTAGTGAAAATTATTTCCTCTTTATTTCATTACATTAAATGATGAAAACTTTAGAGTAGTCTGAATGGTATAGGATAACCTATAGTTCTAGTGGCCTGAATTATTAGGAACGATCATATGACTCAATGTCTGGAAGTCCCAATGCATTCCATAAAATTCAAAAATAGACTAAAGTAGTTATTATTGATTACTTACTATAGTAACTACTCCAGTTCTACTCTGGTACCATTATAGAAACATAGATATGTATTCCCTATATGTTTGAATGTTTGTTAAATGATGAAATAATATATTATCTTACATCTTAAGGAGGACCCCCTAAAAATTTAATTCCATTTAAGCCACTCCTTTTACCACCATTGGACCCACCAAATAATGTTATGTACATGTTCCCTAATTAGTCATACATGACAAGTTACCATGATCATATCCCCATCAAGAGGGTTCTGAACATTTTTCACTTCCCACATATTGAGACTTGTCACACATTGTGAGTTCCACTTTAAATAGACATTGTATTATTAAATACTTATATACAAGAGATAAAATGGCTACATCACTTGATATTTTCAAATTTAACTCAAGATATGTGTCTTGAGTTAGATTTTGAATAATTCATTAGAACCCAATTGATATAACTAGGGTATAAAATAGTAATAAAATCATATAGTTAATGTTCATGAAATGGAAATAATTTTAATTGAATCTATTTCATTTAACTTCTAATCATTTAGTAAATCATGAATAATTACAATGATAGAAGTACATTTATCATTAATATTTCAATATTAAAACAATGAAACTAAAATAAATAAGAAAAAATTAAAAAGTAAATCCAATATCATGAAATTTTAAGTATCAGAAAATTGTATTAATGGTATATTTCCCTTCAGGTTCACAAAAATAATATTTTAAAATTAAAAAACATTGATCTAAATACAACAATAAAATCAAAATTCTAATATATATAACATTATATAATTTTAAATAATAATATTCACAATAATGTCCTTGAATTCAAATGTTTACATATCTAGATACAAATTGTGACATATTAAAACAAATTATCAATAAACAATAGAATCATTAATTTAATTATTCATAAACATATCCTAGATTGATTCATACTCTTATCAATGCATAACATATATTGGGGAAATGAATAAAAGAATCATATTTCCAAAAATCCTAGTAGAGGTATATTGTATGGAAAACGTTCATTTATAAAGTCATAATATTTAATAAATATAATATAAAAATATTAGGATGCAAATCCATCAAATAGGGAAAAAATGAACTAGATATTATAGAACATGTAAAAAATGATATATTAAAATAGTGAATAGAAAATATATTACATAAAAATTAAGGGATCACTACTATGAAAAAATAACATAGAGTTCTAGGAACTCTACTTAAATAATGATAAAAAATGTCCTTGAGAAAGAGTTTTTAGATATTATTTGTATTTCTTTACGGATTTTTATTTGATTGTATGATTTATTATATGTATTGTGATCCGTCACTAGTTGATATTTTTTCTTTATTAGGATGACAAGACTGTTCCTAAAATAACATTGAATTCTACTAAAATTAGTATGACTAGATCTGCATGAATATTTTTCCCATAATAAAAAATTATTAAAGCTAAATATATGTGAGACGGATTGATTTAATCATAATTTTCTTCCCAAAAATATTTAAATTTATGTCGGGAGGCAGTTATTTAATATTAATAATGATATAAAATTATATAAATTAATGCAAAAAACTTTACTAAGATATTATATATCAATATCATGAATAGAAAATAAAAATACATGTATCAATTTTATTTCACTTATACTCCTTCATTAAAAGTAATATATTTTTTGGGATAATTTTTTTATTATAATGAATCTAAAATTTAATTCTTAATTTATATATAAATAATCATAAATCACATCTAAATATATTCCATGGAGTTCCTATGTCAAAATCTAAGTTACATACAATGTATTTTCTATTAGGTACACTCATATCATCGCCTAAAATTAATTTTATCTTGACTACAACCCGGTAAAATTTTGAAAATATCACACATAAAATATTTCATCATGTTAAAAAAATATTTATCAAAATCTTTCTAAAAAATTATGTAGTCTTTCATGTATGGTAAATTAGAGAGATATATATATATGTTACATACATTTAAAAGTAACAATATAATAATTTATTATCAATATAACTACTTTAGACTATGACTAATGATACTCTTATAAATGCATGATATATCCTTGGAAAAAATATAAAAAATCGATTAGTTATAATTTATAAATAATTGATAAAATAGGGTAAACATGTGGTATGAAAATCATAAGGGTAAGTAAATAGAATATATAGTAAATAATGGAATGATTATAAACTACCAACTAAAATCATACACTGTGTGAAATTTTATCACAAATATATGGTGATCATGAGAAACATAAGAATGTATCTGAAATATGATATTTTTAATCCTAACTGAAGCCTCACTAGAAATACAAAATAACATAGATTGTTAAGATCACAACCCTAACAATATACAAAATATGTTGTGAAATGTAAGAGTTACCCAATATATTGTGGGAATTTATAGTTTTATCCCTATATATAACATCATATTATTTCATGCATATATGACCAACATAAAAAATAAACTTACTTAAATTAAATATATTTATTAAACCCATGATAATGAATTGTTCTACATAATGATGTTAAAAATATATGTAAAATGGGTTTTCATGTATGTATAGAAAATAAGAAGGTAATATACCATATGGGATGCTCAATGGTGAGAATTAAATGATAATAATATATTTTATCAAAATTAATAATTAATAAAGCTAGAGGAATAACATAATTAGAATTTGAGAAATATCATAATGAAACTGAAAAATATTCAGGTGTATGATTTATATGGTTTTAAATAATGTAATAATATAAAACTACATATAATGGAATGAATATACCAATTAAGAAAAAGAAATTAAAATTAAGTATATTTATTATAAAGGATTTATATAAATGGGATGTGAGGGATAACAGTTGATAGAGAATGTATCAAGTGAAATGAGAAAGATTAGTAATAACCACACACCATGGGTATTAAGTTTGTTTGGATGATTTAGTGACCTCATTAATAGTTATGTTAAATTCATTAATTACATATTTAATGAAATATTGTATATTTAATTCATTTTAAAAGAAATTGTCATTTAATTTATATTTATCAAATTAATATAGTTTCCATCAACTTTTTTGATGTTTTTCTGTCAGAAATTACAAAAAAAAATTGAAGTAATAAAAATAGTTTAAATAAAGTACCCAATTCGGAAATAATATTTTAATAAATCATGGTATATTGATAATATAAATCTTAAATTAATTATGTTCAATATATCATTATTTTTGGTAAGGAGGAATTGAATTCACGGGGGTTTGAATTTTTATAATCCCAAGGGTAAGGAATAGTTCATTCACAGAAATCAATACGACTAGTTGTTGATATGAAACATACTTACTGGTCAATATTTAGGGATGAATATAGTTATACATCCAAAATATTTAATATTTGGTTATTCTAGAGAATTTTATAGAGTTTTATATGACTTTCCCACATTTCTCACAACTCCATTATTGTTATTGAAAATATATTAAGCTAGAAAAGAAATGTAAATTGAAAAATATTTAGAATTTCATGATCATACCTTTACCAATTAATGGCATGTTTTTTTCAGATGTAATGTTGGTGATATAGTCCATTGTTACCGGACAAAATAAATATATTGGGACCTCAGAATTATTCACATAAACAAAGCATCAATGGTTATTTTGGGGGAGTACCTCTTCGATTTTAGTGTTGAATATCTGACTCATTAAACTCATTATTTCACACTTTGAAAAAACTAAAAGCTCATACCTATGTGAAATCAACTATTGAAACACTTAAATGCCTGAAATTATTCTTCACGAATACTCATACAGGTCCCTCTATGAATATTGTTCTTTTTAATCTAAATATTCATAAAACATCATTTATAAGAAAAACAAATGTTGATGGAGACATTGCTTTATAAAAGTTCTGTGGTAGGACATGGCTCAAGAAAAATAATTTTCACATGTAGAAATTGTGGACTGGGTAATGGAAATTTATGATTATGACCGATAAATCCCCTACCTCCAAGCCTAGTATATAATCAATCAAGAAACACTTAAAGGATCCTTAAAATACAATGTGTTAATGTATTCCTCTTAGTCTATTTTCCCCCATCACATGTAAAATGAAATTCAATTGGTTTCAAAAACCTAATTCAAAATACCCCTCAGTGTGTTCCTAGCATATTCTTTCATTACGCATAATCTAGGTTTATGAATGAAGAGTTGTTTCCATATATGTACCACACTTACCATTACTTTTCATTGTCTTCATACTAGTCCTCACTAAATGCAATTAATATTTAGTGTACCCTCTATAATGACTCTATGATTCCATTTTGACATTAATGGCCCAAATAATGAATATAGTATGTGATGTTTCATTTTATGATCATGGTGGGACCCACTTTGTCAGTATTGAATGACTCTAAACCATATAGTATATAGGTCATAGATGCACGAACAAAAAAGAAACAACAACATGTCAAGGATTCATGACCTTACATGAACAACATTTTTTATTATCACAACACAATACATTGAAGGATGTGTCTTATTATGTAGAACCAAACTATATTTTTTATGATACTATTTAAAAGTATATATTGGAAACCAATCTCATGGGATAGATCCATGTCAAGAAATACCTTTTTCATCCCGAGATGGTGATGAATTACATATTTCCAGAATGTGGGACCCATCCAAATGTATAATACAAAATAATAATTCCAAACAATCAGTGGGCTGAGAATACATCACCTACTATCATGATAATTAATGGATGGTTATTTCTAGTTCATAAGCTCTATATGTATCCTGAAAACACCCTAGTTACCACCATGGGCCCCATAATTAGGTGTAAAACCCAATAAATTTCCTAGACCCATCATTGGGTTTTGATACCTACATGGATAAAAATGAGTAATTATTAATGGGTAGCTCGTTTCATAAGTATACACAGACAATATCCAAGACGAACAATATTAAACTGAACAACATAACGCCCTTGGTGGAAGTTGTGAAACTATATCTCAACCTACATTACGAGTATATGGTTAATTTAGTGGGATCCCAATATTTTGATTATTTTAAACATAGGATTACATTACATAGATGGATTATGTTTTCATAATGATATTTTCCCCTCCATACAATTAATTACAACTGTGTACTCCCCAAACATACCATCAATATTCCTTAGCAGTAACTAGGAAGCACACTCGTGTAATCCCCTGACATAAAATCACTTATCCTTAGTAATTACATTGTAGAACACTCATATAAATCCCACACATATGATTTTTGATTCATAGAATAACCCTAGTAAAAGACCCATTTATCCCTAGACAAGCAATAACAACTACTTAATATCGCATGGGAAACAAATTCAAGTAAGGCCCATATATATCATTATATCTCATTAACATCAGTAAGGAAAATAATTCATGTCAGTCTTATATATATTATATCACTACTCTTATGAAAATATTTGAATGTATAAGAGAATATTCCCCATATATACCTCCACTACTCTTTAGAATCACTAGGGAAGATCAATCGTATAAGCCCCACTCAAACCATTAAACATCCTTATAATTACCTAAAAATCATACTCCCGTAATCCCCACACACACTATCATTTATCCACAGTGGTACATGGGATGATACATTTTTAATCCCCAGCAATGTATGATATGTAATAAATTAATCTCCAAATAACCATCTTTATAATCCCACAATGTTTAATTGAAAAAAAAATATAGTCACATGATATTAAATAGTACAAAACCATCTTATTTACATGACAGTAAACTATATCATTTCCATATTTTATGAGCATAGGATTCCTCAGATGATGGTCATGATATGTTTTCACATTATCAAGGTATATTCAGTTTATAAGAGATTCACCACACAACGTTGCTTCTACCTTAATGCCACAAGTGTCCTTAATAGACAATATTAGACTACATAGACTAGTCTTGTTACCTGATACGAGACTGTGAAGTTAAACTACATGGGTTATAATATTGGTTTTCTAACAAGGTATATATAATGGATCCTTACATTTCAATCTATACATCTTAACTTTAACATAAATCTATCATAACAACATGTGTTTGAATTCCCAATGTTTAGTTTCCTTTTGGAAGTATATTCAAACTCTCACAATTCGAACATGATTTACCCACAAGACCATTTCATCACTATTCTACATTAACCAACATATCTATGTACGTGAAGAGAATATATGATAAACATCCCCAATTAGAAGAAAAAATATTTTCTTCCATTTTTGATAAGCGTATATGTAATAATCCACTCTGGAAAATAATTATAGGATTATACCTCACTTATATTTAAATATTTAACCCAAATTTATGAACAAAAATCTAGTCCCTTAGTGTGGATTATAGATAACCATGCGTGAAAATCTTAAGTGGTTAATCTGATGAGCATACAATCTATATTTATATATAGGTGATTATCCAATATTTATCTATCATGTGATGAGATTAATATTCCTCGAGTGATGTAAATTTGAATCCTTGGGTGATGAGATTATGTTACATATCATAAATAGCATAAGATACCTCATGTAATGTATAAGAAATATGAGTCTCCTTGTGTGATGAACACATGATTCCCCAGGTGACAAATCATCAATATTTTTAACCAAAAAAACAAGTTGACACATTAAGAATGCATGAATCCAAATGTTTTCCACATGAGATTCTATATTTCTTGATCATAAAACCCTCAAAATTTCAGAAAAGGATCAAATTTATGGTTGATCAATATACTAGTCATTATCATCATCTCCAAATATACATATCCACCCTAACACGATAGTTAGGGACATAATTAAATAATCTCCTCAAGAACATGGTACTATGAAATTGATTTATGAACATGTCTTAAATCCATATGGGAGAACCTGAGTAGATGAAAAAATAAATGGAGGATTCCATAGAAGGAGGATAATACATAGGATTATCTTGTAGTTATAATGGAGGAAACAACATTAGCTATAATGGTGGATATTGTCTGTCTTTGGAATGTTGGAATACAGGGATGCAAGGTGTCATAGATAGTAAGTGGGAGTGTTCCACGCTAATAATGTGAAAAAGTGTTTCATGGTGGAAGAATTTAAAATAAAGTAAATTTTAAAAAATAATCTCCACTAATCATTTTATTTTTCGTGGATCAAAATTACAATGTTTGATCATATTTAATATCAATATTTTAGGAATATAATATCATTAAAAACCATATATATGATATTATTTAAATACAATTATATATTGTTTCATGAAATAAAATATTATCAATATCTATAAAACAAAAATTTGAAAAATATAATATCATCACTCCATTTGGTAGTATAAAACAATAATGTAAGAAATGATGTTTTTTATAGTATAAAATATATAAAAATCCTTTTTAATATTATATTTTCATAAGAACATAATTTTATATAAATACATATCTTGTAATGTTATAATTTTATGATTACATATATTATTTTAGGGGTACATGGAGATTATATTTTAGAATATAGGGTTTGGAACCCTTACCATGTAGCTTAAGTCACCTTCTTTGGATTGGACCTAAAGACATTACATGAAAATATTTTTGTCACAACTATGGATTATTTATGTGGATAATATAATTATTAATGAAATATGGGTGGATAATTTTTGTGTATATTTATTTTGATGTAGGGAAAATGTTTTGGTGTTGGAGTGTGTATATAAATATGGGAGGGATATTTAGTATAATGAATTGATTTTGTTACTATTTAGGAAAATAAAAAACAATAATTGAAACACTATAAATCTAGTAACTCGAAGGTGGTGTTTAATTTATTACATTAGTTCAAGATACTGGGGATCACACCATTAATGATTGATCAGTTTAGAAGTATTGGAAAACATGATACATACCTGACCTCGATATTATATGGATTGGAGAAAAATAACTGGTGTGGCCATATTCTGAGTAAGGTATATCGTGTAGTGGATGGTATCATAAAATAAATAAAAAATGAATAATATAAATGGTATAAAAAAGTTTCAATATTTCATAGAACTATTATCATAAAAAAGTAATATATCCATGACTGATATGGAATCATTAATAATTCTCTTGGATAATAAAAAATTGTATCATAATGATAGAATTTATAAAGTCATTCGTTGGAATCTTTCAATTATAGCCTTGTGAAAAGACATATCATCTAAATATGTGAGACATATTCTAGATTCCCATGATATTTTTTCTCATTACACTTATTAATAAATAAAAGGCATGTCTAATTGTAAACCCTAACTGCTATCTTTATATTATTAATTTATTAATTATGTATAATAAATAAAAAACAATTCATAAATAATATTAACATTCATATATAAAAACATGCATGCGTTTTTTCAGTATTTTTCCATTTCACTTACATGATCATAATATATCCAGTAAAATAATCTTGATTGTATCATTAGATTATATATTAAATAATATATTATATGCATCATAGGATATTGATATAGATGGCGATTCCTTTATATGAACATTGAAATATTTATTTTTAATCTTTTAAAAATCATCTATCTCTATTGATAAAACATTAATTAAACAATCACGCAATACTAAAAAAATTAAATTCATTAAAAATTAACATCAAAAATGAAAAAAATTTATCACAAAAAAAATATTAATAAAGATAAAAAGAAATTATATTTACTCTATAAACATAAAAATTAGAATTTATTTTACTCTTTTGATATAATGTAAAAAGTCCATCATTGAGAAAAATAAAAATAGATTAATTTCAAAAAAATTAAAATAATTTAGGATATTGTTTTTAATGTAATTAAATAATATTTTCATAATATTAATGAACTATTATGAATTAATTTATGAATTATAGACCCCGAATAACATGTTTTTTATCCAAAGAAGAAATACAGTTGCATTATCTAAAAAACTATTTTTACTAATAATAATATGTACCCAAGAGAGGGACATAAATTGAAAACATGTAAACCATATAGATAAAAATATTAGAATATTATTTATAGAGATTAGAAGAGAAAGAAGATATAATTTTTAGCAATAGAAATTTAAACTTATACAATCTTGAATAAATTTTTTACTATATTATAAAACCTTATAACAGTGTTAACATTTGAATCATAGGATCAGTGTAGGTGATAGAAAAAATTAATATTTAAAAAAATTTAATATAAATAAATTAATGTTAAAATATATCCATATGGACATTTATATACTATAAATATTAAAACGTGTTATGAAAATTCCATATGTCTCAACTATGGGGAATTTAGATGATTAATCCCTTACCTAAAACTAATTCTCTCTCAAACCCAATATAATGTCTCTTATTATAAATTTATAATTTTTATATATTTTTATTAATAAAAAATTTGAATTTATCTATCTATACATTATTCAATTATATTTTATTTATATCTATATATCAATAATTGATTTTGAAATTCAATATTTATGTGTTAAGAGTAACAGTTTTAATACTAGTTTTAGTTTGATGGATGTAATACTTACACCATTATCTAGGTTTTATAATATCATAATTTTTTTTATAGTTATCATGTTTATATATTCAACATAATTTTCAATCCTTGCATTTAAAATGGTCCTGAAATTGAATTGTAACATCTCAATGAGATATTAGTGACCATGTATACATGAGTGATGTTTCTATTATTCTAATGGACGGAAATAAAATGATGTAGATAAAGTATTTTTTAAATTCAGTAATAATTATAATATTAATATCAAAATTATTTATCAAGTCCATCCTTATTCTATATTTTTGAGGTAGAAATTAAAAATCAAGCATATCACATTTTTGAGGTCGTAGTCTATGGAACACCCATGTTTTTTTATATGATCCAACATATTGAATGGTAAGAAGTAAGATGATATAATTTCATTAGAGAATATTAATATTGTCATATAATTATTATATATTCCTAAATTCCATGATTATAATAATCTTAATGGTGTGGTTATGGAAAATATAACACATCAGTACTTAGATATGGTAGGTCATATACATGAATTAGTGATGTTATCATATTACATATGATTGTAAAGGGGATGAGAATCATTTTTTCCATCAAAACAATATCATTTATATATATATAGAATACTGATGTGATAATATAACAATACCTATAGTATTTTTAAATGATTTTTATGAATAAATATACATTAAGAATCTCAGTGATGAATTATACATCTTTGTCTGATAACCCCGATTGTTTTTCACATATTGTGTGGTTAGTTCAATACTTGTAATTATTCATTATAATTAAATACCATATCTCTCTTAATCATGCATAATTATAATATTGAAATTTAAATTTTAATCATATGTTTATTATTGTATAAATCAACTCATCCAATATAATTTTTTATGTGAATTTATGACCTTATCACCAAGCATCAAACTCTATCAATCCAATTTTCACTTTTACAAATAATGAAAATATTTTCATAGTGGTTAGATCTCCTATTGAAAAAAATAAAATTGAGTTTATAAACTATTTTATCCTTTTGAATAAAATTATATAATCTATTTTTTAATATTAATTTTATATAAGTGGAAGAAATTGATTTTAATATAAGTGTAAAACATGGAAGAAAACTCAATTTTTTTTTGAAAAAATCTTTTTCAACTATAAAACATAATAAAAAACAAAAAAAATGATTCTACCTATTAAAGTATGTAGATTATATTTAATTAAATGAGTTATAAATTAATTTATAACAAAATAAAAAACATAATGAAACAATTAATTTATATAATTTGATGAAATGAAAACACTGTTTTCTAAAGAGATATGTATTTTTCATTGTTCACTCAGAAGTCATTCTTCTCATATATCAGAAACGAACCGCAATGATAATTTAGACATTATAAATAAAAAATTTATTTAATGAAATACTTATCCTCAAGATGGATGATATTAAATCTAATATTTATGCATGTAAGATGTAATTTTTTTAACAAAGTGGTATTTTCAAAACCAAAACTATCATAAATAGAAATACGTGTCTATCAATGAAATTGCATTAATATTTATATATTTTAAAGAAGATATTATATAAAATTAAAATTTTATAATTAATAATAATGAGTAAATTAATTTATTAAGATAAAAATACATTATGAATATTAAAATCATTTTTATAAAAAAATTAACTATTTACCATTCAAATGATTTCGTCTTCATTTGTAAAAACTAGATAGAAAATGAATGAATGAATATTAATTTTTTTTAATGTTGTGAAAATTGGTGTTATATAAGGTTAATATTATATCAATTGAAAAATAAAAATAAAAAAATAAATATACAGTAATATTTTACTCTAAATTCCCAAAAGGACTTTAGATTTTTTTTTGTATACCCCCCCTTTAAATTGGTTGATAGGGAACACCTACATGGCCGCTACTCCTAGATGAACAAGTCCAAATACATGGACCAAAGGCCTAAATTCCCGACATATTAGAATCACCCCTAGCATTTTATTCATTGATGGAATTGAAATCCCCACCACGCATGGCTGATCAGCAAGAATTGCCTCATGAATGGTTTCATTGTGCCTAGTATTGATGGTTGTTTCCATTCCATCTCATTATTCTAATACGATTAACTGTGCTGGTGGATTGAATCACTCTGATTCCTCTTCTAGGGAAATATATCATGTCAGATGATCTCATTTCATATTTAGGAGGCCCAATGACCCAAAATCCTTTCATGGACCAAAGGCCCTTCTATATTAGCATGTCTATAGAGAGCAACCCTCCATACAGCATGTATGTATCACCACCTTCCCGCAACATCCCTGCATCACATCAACATCATAAATTCCTCAAAGGGGGATCCCCAAATTTGATCATGGATCTTTTGGATTCAATGTGAGATAATTTACCACTCTATTTTAAGCTCATTGGAATATATAATAATATGGTGATTGCAAAGAATATAATTTTATAATAAATAATTATTAATGTTTTACATATTGATTAAATTTTATAAACATGTTTCCATTAATTTTCATATCTTGTATATACTTGTTTAACATAATAATATTTTTTTCACATATGTTCAGTGTTTTATGATTTGAAAGCAAATTGATATAATACTTATTTGAATTATAACACGTAATAAAAATGGGGTGTTATTAAATCATTTATTAATATAAAATATATTAGTGGAGGATAATATAATGGCAGTTTATTTGACATTTAAAAACACCAAAATGGATAGTCATAATGGAAATAGTTTTAATAATATTTAGAATCAAACATGGATTTTGAATAGAATATCACATTAATTTGATCAATGGATTTATCAGTTTAGAAAAAATGTTTATTTATTTGTAGTTTATGGAAAATAAAATATTTTACATTTATAAAAATTAAATTTTACGAAATGAAGTTGAACCGAAAAAACTGAAAATGAACACATGGCATAAGATTCATATTTCTTCGACACAAAACATTAGAAAACATTTAATATGCGAGTTCCTTGTACCCTATGTGAACTATATTCAACTGAAAATTCCTTCTTCTCTTATTAATCATTAAAAAATTTCTTAAAGAAGTGATCCATTTTATACCAGGTATGGATGCACTCTAAAATTTTAATATATGTTTCATGGAAATCTTGAATAAGAATATTTAATCGAGTATTAATTGGTTATATTTGTTATTTTTCAGTTTAAACATGATTATTTTTTCACATATTTTTTGATATCCTCCAATGATTGAATTAAATTCAAAGTCATTACATCCATACTTTCATTTAATTAAAAAAGAAGATCAAAATTAAAGTCAAATACATCGACAAATCCATTTATATAAACACCTACAAAATATTTTTAATCAACAAGCTAGTAGTAACTAAAATAACACCCTAACTTAGAGAGGATCAGACTTTATGAATTATAATTAGTGAAAGTGTTCTGGTGAATTTTTTAGGTATATTTAAATCATTATGGGGTCAAACAAACATGAAATATTCAATGTATATATATATATATATATATATATTATTCACTATGAAAAATATTTCTACATGATTTACTATTTTTTAGCATAATATATTTTTATTTTGGTTATTCAAAACATTATTTCTACTTTATTACATTTAAATTAATGTTATTATAAATTATATATTTAATGAATTTCACATAATATGTTCCTTGATTAAATTACTTATTTTTACAAGTGAATAAATTTCTATTAATGAATATAGCCAAATAATACAAGTATTTAAATATTTTAATTATATTTCACAGATCCAAAATATGTTTTGAAATATATATACATAAATTTTTTAAAAATATTTATATTTTATCAACAAAAGTCATGTGATACATTGTTAAAATTTATTATTATTTTCATGTTAGTTTAATAATTTTATAAAAAATATTATATGATTATAATATTTATATTTAACTAGTTTAGAATCTATAAATATTATTTATTATGAATTTTATTACTTCATTTTCCAGGGTAAAATTTAATAGATAGATAATATCCATAATGATTAGATTTTCTTCCAATGGACATATAACTATTTTTATTCCTTAAAAAGTATTATATTTCCATTATTATTAATTAACAAAATTTTAAACTAAATGTAATTTACATTTACAAAAATTAAATCTTATTTGTATTATTTTTTTCATATTAGTACTATTTTTTTAATGTCTATAGTAATTATCGGAGATGGATATTCACGAGAATTTACACATTTAGTTTTGGTGTTTATATGTATCTATTACCCTATTATATATTTTTTATATAATGGATTATTTTTATAATAAATTTGTAATGTTTTATATTTTGAGATGAAATAGTATTTATATTATGAAATGAGTATGATTCAGACAATAAATGAATCCAATCATATATTTAGAGGTAATTTTTCTAATTATATAAATCATGGGCCATTAAATAATTTTCCCCATAAGAACTCTTATCCATATAAACTAAAACTAAACATAAGATAATGTAGTTTCAGTTCCTTTTTCATCATTATGACCCTATGTTTCTAGGTTTCATCTTTTAACATATAATTTCTCTCTTGTACATTTATATGATGAGGGGCCTTGGTTCCAAGAACATTATCTCCATATCTGAAACTTTCTATAGAAATATCCTCATAATTGATACAATGATCCAACTATACAAAATTTTGATTTAGATAATGTCAATAAATTTTTATGCAGTTCTTCATGGGGGTTTCAAGGAATAAAAAATACACTTCATTCATGTTGCGTTGAAGGGAATTCTCATAGTACGAAAATTAGAAAAAATAAAGAACCAAAATGTCATCTTTTTTACGTGTGAAATAGATTCCCCAACTTAATAATACTCATAAATAACATCCATAATGACTTATTTATTAATATATTATCTAAAACATAATAAAAAAATCATTCAACAATTGTCAATGTAACTATTATTTTGAATCATTATTGTTGAGTAATATTATATAATAGATTAATCATTATATGTTATTTCTTATAGCTATTTTGATATCACTAGATTCTAGTCACTAACATTAACCATTAAATTTTTAGTTGTGTATTTATTTATATAGATTTTATTATATATATTTAATGAAATCAATATGTTTATATGATTATAATATTATAACATGACTAAAGGAAATAGTTGATGTCAACCTTCATTTATGTCTATAATGAAATATATAAGAATTAAAAGTGAAAATTTTATTGTCATTTTATATTGAGAATTATTTTGAGTGTGATATGACTTTTGGAATTTCACTGTATTGGAAAATTACATTTTAATGTTCCCCTTAAAACATGAGGTGAACCTCATATCATGACAATATATATTTAATAGTAGTGTTACATATAAAACCATAAATTAATTGATATATATCATATAATTATTATTGGGTGATAATTTTTCTCGAATAGTGATGATTTAATTAAACATTGTATGATTATACAACATAACCCATATGATTTTTTCAATTAATTTCATTAAATGACATATAAAAGACTCTATATTGATGTCATATCATTTCAATGTTTTTTTGTTAATGATTACATCATCCCCTTGAACATTTATCAATTTTACCATAACATTTGGGCATAATATTAATTCAAGATTTAATCAGTAAATTCCTTTTTATATTATCCCATTATATGATTCCTATTAGAATTTTATAATTCATTATTCTTCTCGGGTGTATCAGATTTTTTGAGTAATGAGTATCATTTTGTAGAACTTTTTTTATCTCAATATCATGTAGTACACATTATAATGACACATATATTAAAAATATTTATTATAAAATTTGAACAATAATATATTCACCTACCTTATTTATGGAAATATATTTTTTATATAATTATTTTCTATGAACAACCACAGTCTACTCCATGATATATGGACTATAAATCATTTTAGATGAATATGATTTCATACGTTTTTTATTTATTTTTATATCCATTTTTTTGATTTATTAGAATATTGGAACCATTTAAATCATCATCATGTATATGTATAAGGCCTAAACCATAAAAAATTACATAATCAAAATTTCTGGCAAGACCTTTACATTATTTTTCATTGAGAATCTTTTCAAGAGTATAGTTTTAGAGAATTACGCCATAACTCATACATAAAAAACCAAAAAATACATAGTGGTCACTTATGAAGAATATTTATTTTTCACATAATATGAAACATCTAAAATAAATGATGGTTTCATTTATAAAATTAATCTTTACATTCAAAATTAATTCTTTGATTCTATTACTCATCCTTAAATCCTATGAAACCAATATAAATTTGGGGAAGAAATTAAAAATCTCAGTAAGGAATATAAAAGAAGGAAACAAGGGGTCCATGGATAAACCATTAAACCCATGAAATAATTTTTACTAAGTAATACATTTCATATTTAAAAAGTATTAAATAGTTTCCATTGATAATAATATCATTCCATTTCATTATTATCACAATATTATTATAAAACCCATAGTAAGCCTAGAAAATGAATAAAGGTATATTGGGACATTATTATATGTTTCACTCTTAAAAATAGAATAAACATGTGGATGACTTCCATACATGTCACTCTTAAAATTTTATTATCCATACCTACAACTTCGATAACCAATGCATTGGAGGAGAATCATAGACCCAACCATTAATGATTTATCACAAATCCACCCATCATTTTTTTATTCTAGAATAACAAATCATATGTCTAAATACAATTATATAACTATCTAAAATAAAATATTGAAATTTTAATCATTTAACTAAAAGAATTACATCTCCAATCACAATAACACATTTCATGATATTGATGTAATCAATCCATTTTCAAAACCGATTTTCAATAAAAATATACCCAGCAAAAAGGGAAAGAAGGGTTTTTCTTCTTTAAAAAAAAGAATTCTTATTGAGGATTACAAATAAAAAATAATCATATAATGTCGATTATAAAAAATTTTATATAAAAATGTTAACTAAAATTAATAATATTGAAATTTAGGAGAAGATTAAATCTTGAAACATTAAAAGTGTAAGATACCACAACAATCATTTAAATTATAGGACCCATGAAAGAATAAATTTATAAAAAATATTATAATAGTTAAAATGTGGATAAAAAATTTCAATGGATATGTATATACACATTATAAAAGGATAAATGTGTATATCATCAAGAAATTACACAGTGGATGAAGATTGAGTTGAAATAACATACAACTGTGGTAACATATATATCAGAATCGATAAAAGTAATTATCATAATATTAATCATTTAATTAACATGAATAAATACAAAACCATGATATAATGTTTCAATAGAGGTATTTGATACACCACAAAATAGAAGTAGGTAGTAATACTTACATTTATCTCTAGGATGTAAAAAATGAGATGAACATCCATTACCTTGAGTCTAATTTGTCCCATCTATCATTATTTTACTGAATAATAAAAATATGTTACTTATTTAATTTTTTTTAAAAAAATTCAATCTTGTCATTAATTTTATTCGACTTATTACAATTTTTTAAAAAACTTATTAAAAATTTATGTTTATGTTGGTTGTTACGACCATATTTGGTTAATGTGTCAAACATGATTTTTGTTGGAAAAATTTTGTCAAATGTGTCACTATAAAATAATAAACGGAAAATAATAAAAAATTAGTTATTATATTATTATATCAACTACAAATTTAATGTAAATCAAGTAATATGGTCATAAAATATCAACGATACAATCATGGATACATTAGTCTGTAAATACGCATGAGTAACTTTCGTATTTTGAATGTTCATTACAGAAAGAAGGTTATAATATTATATCCTTACAGAATTATAATCATAACACAAAAAATATTTTATTTGATCTTATGAAACAATATAATGATTTATTATGATATAAAAATAATCACATCACATCGAGGAGGCGGTAGACCACATATCTACGAATGACATTATAACTTTTTGTGTGCGTGAAAGGGTAATAGTGAAAATAATATATTATATATATAGATATGAAATTATGTCATGAATATAATATAGATTTAATTTATGAAATATATTTTTAATTTAACCATCCTTACTAAATACTATGTAATGTGTGAATGTATCACATCACATTGAGGAGGTGGTAGTCCACACACTCTCAAACAATGTTACCTTATTTAAAAAAATTAAATCATGAAGGTACATGTTATATAAAAATTAAGGAAGTATTAATATAACATTAATATCAGATATAACATATATAAACATTTTTTCGTTGTTATTGTTATCTATGATAAGAGTTAAGGGAAAAAATGAATGACACCATTTCATGAGGTGGTATTTCCACATACATGAATGGTAATTTTATTACCCATTTGATGGAAGTGTGTAAAAGTAAATGATATAAAATTTAATTTAAAAAATATTATTATGTTTATGATAATGAGGTTTTTATATAATAATGTTATAATAGAAAATTACAGGGTGTTGAAAAAAAATAAAATATAAATTCACATTGAATAATGATACCTCTTTTTCATGTAACTCATTTTGGTTTGTACCAAATAGATTCCAATATATGAATTTAAACCAATGTGATGAATCTATGCTGAAGGGATTAACATTGGGAGATTATTTGGTTAGGTTTTGAATGAGAAAAATGGTTTTGAGGGTTGTAAATTAGCAAGGAATGTGAATTCCTTTGTATAGTGGAGAGGGAGTACAATTACTGAAAATATAAAAAAGGTAAACACTAATTAGAGGACTCCCTTACATACAGTGCCTCCAATAATGGTCAGAAATAGTTATAGGGGGATATATGGTCATATAATGTCCATAAAATTGGTGTTGTTAAATTTTATATGTCATTTAGACACTATGGATTAATGTTTACCCACCAAGAAACCACATTTTTTACATTAATCGTTATAATTAATTTTAATTACATTCAGTGGTATTTTTGGTCAAACTAAAAATTGAACTTATAATAAAATATAACTTATGATTAATAATAATCTTCAATCCATATTTTAAAATTCAATTCATAGATATGGTATAAATTAATTAAAAATTACTTCTATAGACGAGATGACAATGCTGTTTTTTAAATTGAACATGTTCAACATTTTTAGTTGTTTTCTTATCTAATGTTAATGGGAAATAGATTCAATTAACCTAAATTGGATGAAATTATAAAAAAATTTATCTATGTATACTTTAAGAGTAAATAAAAATAGTTTAACTATATAAATTAATTGGAAGAAAATTTAGTTTTTAACTAAATTCAAATATTATTCAGTAATCATCAAAATATGATTTTTTTTTTCAAAATAATAAAAATAACCTAATATAAATTTTAACATTTCAATTTTAAAAATGAAGTTAATTTTTTCATAAAAAAATATAACACTGAAAAAATAGTTTGAAATTATGTCTTCTATTAAAAGGTGGAAAAATAAACATATTAAATATTAACACTAATATAATATTATTGTTCAATATAACAAGGTATTTCATGGGATGAAAAATTCCAAATAAAATAATTTTTGGATGTCTGGTAAACTACTGGATGTATCATCCCTTTTAAGGTAAAATTACTATCTAATTCATAAATATTAAAAAGTATTAATAAAAAGTGTTCTATAATTACCTCTAATATCACATCCTTCCTCCCTTATAGAAATTGCATCCTCATAATTTTATTCACTAATAAAATAAGTGGGGATATTTTTTCCTCATAAATTTTTAGATTATCATGTTTCCCCATCAATCATATGGGTTTTCTATAAAAAATTAACCTAGTAAATCACCCTATGTGGCAACACATTCTATCTAATGTCTTGAACCAAAACTGGTTTTTACTCATAAGAAATATTAACATCTAGTAGAATTAAATTTGGGGTAAAAGATGAGATGAATCCAAAAAAATCTTCTTTACTATTAAAACACAAAGAACAATGTGTACCTGGGATAAACATTCTGGTAAATACACATGTTAGGAAAGTAATCCATTTTTCTCTAGGATTACATATGGCCTAATGAAATGTGAATTCAACATTACATTTGTAAACAAAAGTCTTCCCATAATCCCATAGATAAACTCCTAAAATAACATGATCACCTACCACAAAATAATGATATTATATCTCATTATCCACATAACTTTTCTTCATACTCTCAAATTTCTTCATGTTTTCCTAAATCAGGTAAACATTATCTATTTTTTCCGCTACTAACTATAGTCCCGTTAACATAATTTCACTAACATCTTCCCAAAATACCATTGTCCAACATGAAATTACATTTAATGCTTCAAATAGTGAAATCATTATAATGGAATAAAATGGTTATTATATAAAAACTAAAATAAAAAAATATGTCGATCCCAACATCCCTGGTAATCCATTGATAAATAATGAATTATATCATCCAATGTATTAATATTCTACTCAAACTATCCATTTGATTGGTGATGAAAAGATGTTACAAAATTTAATTCCGCACCAAATTAAATCTAATGTCCTTTCTAAAAATTGGGCATTAACATGGGATCAAATTTTGATAAAATGAAGACAGAGGCTCCATGCAACCTGACAATGTCATTTAGATTCTTTATAAAAAGTTAATCTAGAGATATTGTATCTTAAATTAAAAGGAAATCTGAATATTTAGTAAATCAGTCAATAATAACAGAAATATCATTATTACATGGATATTTATTTATAATTACTATCAGAAACTCCATTTATATATCCCACTTCCACTCCAGCATTGAAAATGGCTGAAGCATACCATTTGGTAATTATCATTCCTCTTTAACCCCTGGAAAAGTCACACACATCACATTAAATTAAGCAATATCTATTTTTATCCCATCACAACTGTAATAATCTTAATGGTCTCTATACATATTAGTGATTCTTGGATGAACAAAAAATAGAGATTTATGAGTTTTAGTAAACAAATATTTCTTCATCTGCGAATCACAAGGAACTCATAATCTTTTTCCAAATCATAAAACACATTATTAATAAGTATTAATCTCAGTTAACATAACATTCTTATTGGATTCCACATTTTATTTCAAACATGGAACCTCCTTTTGAGAAATATAAATTCTTTCTAACAAATTCAACTACACTGAAACATGATAAAAAATAATGGATTTCCCTACATCAAAATCTTAAAGGAAAAATTCATCAAATCACTAACAAATGTGAAAAGTTCCTAAAAATAATTAACATGACATTACTCTCTCAACTGAAAGAATCAACCACATTTTTTTCTTTTCCATAATAACAAATAACAGTGAAATCAAACCCCTTTATCAGTTCCAAACATCTTATTTGTCCCATGTTCAAATCGTTATGAGTGAGTATATACATCAATCATTTTGGATCAGTATATATTTCACACTTCACTCAATATTAATGATTATTCTAAAAATGTTATTAACAAAAAACAAAAGCTAATTTCATGTCATGTGTATGGTAATTTAACTCCTTATGTTTAAAATAATGTGAAGCATATACAATTACATGACCATTAAACAATATGAAAAAACTAATTCCAATCACAAAATAATCACAGTAGATGAAAAAATCACCACTTTTGGAAGATTGAAATAAGAACATTGAGCAGTCGTCTTTTCAGTTTCTAAAAACAATCATCAAAATCTCTTGTAGAGATATTCCTAACCACATTTGATGTTAACATAGCAAGTGGGATAAATAATTGAACTATGGTTTCCAAAAACTTTTGGTAATAACATACTAATCCTAGAAAAACATTATTATCTATAACACTGCACGGTCTTGGACACTCCCCAACAACTTTTTTCTTTATAGGGTCAATTATTATTCCATCATTAGAAACAATATTCCCAGGTAATCTGATTATTTTACAACTAAAATAAACACTTTATAAATTTATCAAACATCTTATATTCCTCTATGGTTTTAATAACATCCCTTATATATCATTCATGTATCTTTTATCTATTATAGACTTTTTAAATTTCATCATTAAAAAAACCACAAACATATCTAAAAAGGTTTTTTCATCCTATAATGAAGAATTTATGAAAAATATATCTTATGTAAAATATTTATAAATTGTTTTTTTTCTATGTAATCAATCATTTATATTTCTATGATGTTCAAAAAATGAACCCCCACAAATAGGTTCACATATAAAAAGATAAATTTCATGATTTACCATTTCGTTATCCAAACAACCCATGACATCAAATTTCTATTCTATAACATTAATACATATTTCAACTAG
Source organism: Viscum album (assembly GCA_963277665.1). NCBI lineage: Eukaryota > Viridiplantae > Streptophyta > Magnoliopsida > Santalales > Viscaceae > Viscum > Viscum album. The sequence continues at coordinate 489,610,921 of OY728145.1, forward strand.
AAAGGTAATATATGATACTCTAGATTTTAGGGATGTTATATCATAATATAATACCGTATCATCATGCTCCTCTATGGTAGATATGGTTTCCCTCTTTCCTGGACACTAAAAACATTTATATCCTATATCAACTAAGCTGTCAATATAGAAACTTATTTGTTCTCATTTTAACCATCATGGTATGTTGATATAGATAAATAAATTCAACTCAGCTCCTTCCCCACTATACCTTACCTATTTAAATTATGAAAAAACATTGTGAAGAGACATATATTAGGTGAATAATCATGAAAATACTGAAATATTATATCATTATAACATGAAAATAATGGAAAACCATTATAAATAAACACATCAATATTATGCTAACCTATAAATTTTTATAAAAAATTCATTTGTTACCTACTATAAGGAATCGGCCTTATAAAATTACACAATATTGATTTGAATAAATAATTTTACATTATATTATATTGCTTATCTCTTTAGTTTTATCATTTTAGGAAAATAAGCAATAACTCAAACATAACAAAAATCATAAAATACAAAGATGAAACATTCAAAAAATATCCATTATTCCAATATTATGAATCAATAAAAAAATTATGATGTATTTTTTGAAACACTTTACGTTTAAAAAATAATTCTTCTTATCCCTTACTCATCCATATGTCTTTTAAAAGAAATTAAAAATGTGGGATAAACATAAAAATCTCAACAAGGGATATAAAAAGGAAATTGTGTTTCCATTAATAAACCTTAAAACACATGAAATATTTATCATAATGTAATAATTTTCTCCCTTATTAAGTAATTATTAATTTTTAATAAAAATAAACTCATTCTATTAATTTTTTTTAAGCACAAGTTTTACATAAAACACCAAAAATAATTTAAAACAAATAATGTCACCTTAGGACATGATTAAACATATCACTCTTATAAATAGAATAACCATGTAGTTGAATTAAATATATATCACTCATAAAAATGGAATATCTATATGTACATCTTCCCTAACCAGGAATTTTATGGATTTTACTAACCCACCGATCATTGGTTAATCATGGAACCTCCCATCATTGGTTTATCACAGAATAACCCGTTAAATTTTTAAATACAATTATATAAATATATCATAAGAAATATTAAAAATTTAAATATTCAATACCTATTATTTCATTTTTGTTCTCATGAAAGAATTTAAATATATTTAAATAATCAATCCATTTTCAAAACCCATTTTGAATAAAAAAACACCTAGAAAAATGGGAAATAGAGGTTTCATTTTATTTAAAAAGACATGATTGGTTTTATAGGAATTCAATTAACAAAATAGAAATAAAATATCATTTATAATTATTTTATATAAATATGTAAATTAATATGATGCATATTTAAATGGAAAAGGATTAAATCATCAAACATTCAAAAAGTCGCATTCCACATTGATAATTTAAATTATAATCACCATGAAAGAATAAAATTTATCAAAACATTATATAAATTTAAAATAGATAAATTATGGATATTGAACGTAAATGGGTCTGTATATTGACCTTATAAAAGATTAAATGTTCTTATCATCATGAAATGACTCAATCAAATGATATTGAGACAAAATCCCTTAAAACAGTTGTAATATATGAATTGAATATGTGAAAAGTAATAATCATAACATTTACCTTATAAATGCCATGATGATATCTAAATTAATTATATAATATTTCAAAAGGGTATGCATATATACCACCTTGAATAATTAAGTTGTCATTATGAAATTTATCACAATAATGTAAAGAGTCAGATACAAATTCTTTACCTTGAGTCTGCTATGTCACTTGTTTCTTTATCATCCTGAATAATAATATTATGTTAATTATATACCTAATAAATATTTTTTTAATATTATCATAATTTTTTTTTCAATTATTAAAATTTTTTAAACAACATTAAAAATTGATTATATATTGGGTGTTTTGAGAATATTCGGTTTAGGCGTGATAGTAGAGACTTGTTAGTCAACTACGGTCAAAGGTGTCATTATATATGAATATTTATAAGAATAGTAATGGAACAATTATAATATTTATAAATAAGTACAACTTTTATAACCATTTATGAAATATGGTTATGAAAAAATGAACCAAACTTACATTAATGGAGAAAGTAGGACGTGCTTACGCATGAGTAACATTCCCAATTTTCAATAATCATTATGGAAAGAAGGAATTTAACATTTTATCTTCCTAGAATGATAATTATATCACAATTAAAAAATTTATTTAATCATATATTTTTATATATAGAATTATTTTGTGGTAGTAATCAAATTGCTTCATGGAGGTGGTACAAGACACATACATGAATGGCATTATCACTTTTCTGTGTGTGAAAAAGGTAATAAAGAAAATGTTATATTTTACTTAATGAAAGGTATTTATGTCATGAATACCCAATTTATTTCATTTATTTTAATTTTTTTAATTAAACCCATCCTTAATACATTCCACTTTATTTGTGAATGTATTTTTAAAACTCGGAAAATTCAATGAATCCTTTTTCATAAATTCATTGGAATTTTATGAGTCCTCAGTTTTTGACGACACCTAATTCCGAGGCCCTGAGTGCCTAGAATGATCCGTTGAAGTTTTGTTAAGCTTAAATTAATGCGCCTAAGAATTTTTCTGAAAAAAGTTGAATAAATTGTGAACGGTTACTCAGATCAGAAATATGAGGGCACCGTTGCACTCAGGATGGCAGGTTTACCCTAGACGTGACTTATGTTTAGTCAGCGCAGGCCTCCTGTGAGAAATCCCAAAAATGGCTTAACCGTAAATAAAATAATAAAATAAATTATTTTATTTTTTAAATGCTTATAACTCACAAACGGTAGCTCGAATTAAAAATCTTAGATCACCTCTGAACTCATGAGGGCTTGATTTATTTAAGCATATACTAACTTTTGCCGGCATGGGCCACCAGAAAAAGTTAGTTTTTGGCCGCAAATAAAATAATTAAGTGACAATTATTTTATTGTAAAATTCATAACTTCTAAATGTTGAGTCAGATTAAAAATCCGAGTGTACTGTTGGGTTCGGTGGGGTTTGTTTCACCTAGGCAGATCCTAACCTCGACAGGCGCGAGTCGAGGCTGACTAATAATAATTTTCCGAACTTTTTTTTAGGTACGTTCTGTAAACGTACGTTCAAGATTTAATAACTTTTGAATAGATGCCCAAAATTCAAATCCGAAGGCATCGTTGAACTCGCAACATCAGTGATTTCTTAGTGAGACCTTCATTATAGTTGTGTTTTATTGAGAGTGGAAGATAGTTTTTTTGGGTTCTTTAATAAAGTTAAATAAAAATAAGTTTATGGCTTATTTTTTGAGGTGGTTAAAATCTCCAAGGGGAGGTTGGAGGTGGGGGACACCACACCATAACCTCCCATGAGAGGTTATGGTGGTGGATCCCACCCGCACATAACCTCTCTTGGGAGGATTTTATTTAGGTGTGGCACACCAGAGCTCCTTAACTTCTCTAACCCCATTCAACCCCATGGAACTCTCAATTAATTTGGAAGCCTCCTCACCTTCCCTCTCTACATTTATTATGCCAACTCTCCACCATTAATTCTGTGAATTAATTCTTTTAATTGAAATTCTTTTGAATGCATGTAAAACCATTAAAATAATAGTCAGTCTATTATTTTATTTTGGGATGACACTTTCTTCTAGGTGGAGCTTGGAAGAACATGAGTAAATATCTCTCCAACGAAGAACGCTTCATCCTCCCAATGAAGAATGTCAATAACGTTGCGATGATTCTTCCTCGGTCTTCTACCCCAGACGCTTTACGACGCACATGCTTAAGTTGGGAGGACATGACGAACACGGCGGATGATGAATTGACTCCCTCCTTTTCCCCGCAATTTCCTCTATGAATGCCAAACGAGGTAGGGGTTGTTTCATGATGATCCTTCTCTTTTCTTCTTCTCAGAATCAAATGAAGATTGATACAAAGTGATGTATTTTAAGTGTTGAGCTTCGTTCATTTGAACTTAATGCTACCACTCTAAATGCGGAGGGTGCGGGACACACCAACATGGCTCGACCCCTCCGTTGTTCATTTTTTTATGATTCTACGACAGCATGTCACTGAGGTGACAGTGATGAAGAAGGCGAACGAAGACCGCGCTCCCGCGGCCCCAGTGCACCGCCGCGCTACCCTCCTTCCGACGTGCCACCACGCCCCACATCGCCTGCCTGTGCGCCATCGCACCGCTGCCCGGTGCCCTTGCACGCTGCCCGGCGCCCCCACGCCGCTGCCCGGCGCCCCCGGTGCCCTGCCCGATGCCCTGACCGGTGCCCCCGCACCAAGACTGCCCTGCCCGACACGTCCCAACGTGCTGCTTACACCCCCGCGGCCTACCCGCGGCCTGCCCCAGCCCCCGCGGCCTGCCTGCGCCCCCACGGTCTACCTGCGCCCTGCCTGCCCCACACCCCTCTCCCTACGGCCTACCCTCGACCTACCTACACCCCGAACAGCCTACCGCTGGCTTCTCAGGTCGAGCCGCGCCCCTCGCAGCGCCGGCTAAACCAGCCACTGGCCTTCGTGTCGAGTCTCCCACGTGGCGACTTTCGACCCGAATTTTCCACGCAGTCCGCTGGGCCCGGCCCAACGGATTGGGCCAAACTGAGCAGACTGACTCGCCCAACGGGCCGGGTCAGACCTAAGAAGTCAGTCTGGGTCGACCTAGACTAGGTTGACCTAGACTGGGTTGGGCTGAGTCAGTCCGACTGGGTTGGACCCGACCTGGGCCCATACCACTCCCTTTTCTATCTTGGGCCATATCTTTGACACCAGACGTCCTTTTGACGAACGGTCAATGGCGATGGTATTCTTAGAGCACATTAGTCCCTTTGAGATTACCCATGGGATTTCGGGGTATAGTTGAGATATGGTCAGGCTTGTTCGTACATGAAACCAATCGGGCCCCTGGGACTAAAATGCTAATATCTAACAGACCGGGTGTCTTATTGACGCGCTGTCTATTGCGTTGAAACCCTTATGATGTGGCGGTCCATTGAGATACTTCCACGTGAGACTTAGTGACACTTGGAGTAACGACAAGTGGCTCGTGGAGTAGATCATCTTGGAGAAGAGCGTGCTGAGTGCAGAGACCTAGTAGCTGTAGACCTGAAGACTGCTTGACCAATTCGAATCAGAGTCATTCGATTAGCCCAGAGGACGGAGCCCCCGGTTTAGCGGCAGACCCATGGCGTACTGAGTGCCTAGTTTGGAAGTAGACCTGCAATACTCACTAGGATAAGTACCTCTGACGGCTATTAGGGGGAGTGCCCGATTTGGTGGCAGACCCACAGCGGACAGAGGGCCCATTTTTGGATTTTACCCACGGTACTCAACAGGAGGAGTACCTCAGTAGTCTAGGGTTAGTGAGTAGCACTGCGGAGTCGCGACATGGCCACTATACTTGAGAGAGGAGGAGTTCTCCTGCAGCCGTGGTTTCGTTAATAAAAATCCTGGTTTGAGCTGAGTCAATGACCTTTGTTTTTTCCTCATGATTGAGATGAGTTACTTGATAAGATAAGTATATGTAGAGGCATATACCTATGTAATTTTTATCCATTGAAATAATACTTTTTGTTTGATACTTGTTGTATTTTGTGATACCTTGAGGGTCTCGGGGTCCCTACTGAGTATCATTATACTCACCCCAGCACGGGCTATGCCCGCACCTCGTTGTGTTGGATGCAGACGAAGAAAAATGCTGACGAAGGCCAAGAGTGCCAAGACTGGACGGTACCTGGAGGTGGGCCTCATGATGAGTCGGTACCTGGAGGAGACAGACATACGTGGAGCACTGAGAAGGCTATCTACACCTACCCTTCGGGTAGGATCCATGGTGGACAATCTTGGACCTTTTAGACACCTTCCAGTTGTTTGTCATTTTGTTGTACCTGTTTGTACTTTCCTTGTACATTACTATTGGGATTTTATTTCTGGACCCTTTACATTCATCATGCTTGTTACACAGTTTTTAATTAGTGTTTCCTTCCACCTGTTCTCTGGTTATGTGTGTTTTCGATTTATAAAGGCAAAAACTTCCTAGTTTTAGGGAATTATGCCTTTGGTGCGAGTTGCTATCCCCTGGCCTATGGAAGGCGGGCTTGGGGTAGTCACAATGCATGCCCTAGGGGACGGGTCATGACAATTGGTATCAGAGGAGTCGGTAATACTGCAGAACTTAGAACATTGATATTTCCTTTCTGTGAAGTAATAGTGTTAAGGGTACCGAGTTTGGTTTTCAGTTCAGGGAGTCTAGTGTTGGTGCGGCGGCCGACGTATCTATACACCAGGACCCTGACTACTGATATCCGACTTTGTGCACAAAAACACTGATTGCGTATGTGTTTTCAAAAGTTTTCATTAAGTTAGATCAAACCTAGTCAGCTCACTAGGTATAGTCTTTTGACTGTGTCGCATCTGTTCAAGATGACTCCACGCAGACAACCAGTAGGAGTTCAGAGAGAGTACCCGACGACGGACCACCAAGAGACGAGGCTCTGGTGTAGGGCCCTCTTACTAAGTTTTCACCTTCGGGTGTTGTACCAGCAGCACCACCACCCATTAGGTAGAAGATACAACCAGCCTCACTGGCAAAAGGTGCACACCGATTGAGGGTGTTGAATGAGTCCCAGATGTAGATGCATCTGAGGTTTCGAGGCGAGACAGATTCCCAGGTAGTAGAGGACTGGATGGAAGCGATTGCTAGATTTTTCTGCCTAGTTGAGACACTAGTTGAGAAGATAGTGATCTTACCTTCTATTCTTGTTCAGTGAGTGACCATGAGTATGGTCCGCATAGTTATGTGACTTCGGTATGTGGACCTATTCCTAGGATAGTACCTTCAGGTAGTGTGTCAGCTATATCACTACCCTTTGATCAGTAGTTATGACTGATAGTACTAGTATAGGACACTTATAGGCTTAGTTCCTTACATCTTTTTCATCATTAGATACCCCTCAAGTTCCAAGGCAAGCCAGACTCACAGGTTGCTGAGGACTGGCCCGAGGAGGTGGCTGAGAGTTCTCTAAAGCTTCTACAGCTTTTCCTGGATGACATGTCAGTAGCCGAATATTCATCAAGGCATACCGACCATTCCTGGTACATGATGAATATGATAAGATCAGTTCTTTAGATCTCAGACATCTGTGAAAGGTGTGTTTAAGGATTTCCGAGCCAACACTTTTCCTCTTTTCATTCCTATATATATTAGGATGCTGGAGAGAACCATTGTGGCTGAATGTTCTTTGGCTGAGTGGATACGGCCATTGAAGTTTAGTATTGGGAAAGCATAAAACAAGAACCATTATCAGAATCTTTGGCGTGATAAAAGTTTCGAGAAGAAGATGTGACATGGACAGATGAAGCTGTAGGGTAGAAGACATGGAAGCAGAGCTTGGAGAGAAGAATGAGGTCGTGTACATATCAACATGTTAAAACCACCGATTTATTATCCCCTCCATGCTCAGGGAGATGAAGGGAAGGCGAATAGAATAGATGCATGTGGTCAAGGAGTGCGACCGAAAGGCTCTAGGGATGATTCTAGGTACGGTCTGTGTCTACTACTAGCTTCCAAATCAATAGACATAGATACCAATCATTCCATACATCCACGAATCTTGTCCCAGACCTAGAGTTTCCGGTTAAACCGTTGACTTGACCCTCACGTCTATAGATAACTTTGGGAGGAGACTTGATAATCACACTTACACCGACGGTGTGATCTGACCCTTGAGGTAAGAGTTTCGGTTGGAACCTCTTGGTGGTAGCGTCGAGGCCTTACGACGTTAGTTTGGGTATGGACTGGTCAACCACATTTCTTACACATATTGATTTTATTAGGAAAAAAGGTTTTGGTTTAACTACAATGTTAGGATGAGGTTTTCCTTAGTCAATGAAAAAGGAAACCCGGACAACATAGGTTAAGCTCATGCATAGGAGGGTGTGGCCTATCACACTTGAGTTAGCCAACCTTACCCTCATGGCAGCAGGAGTTTTGAGATTTCACTTCCAAGAAAAAGTGATAGAACATGGGGACATCTTTTCAAAAGATGTTTCCAAGATTACCTCCCAAAGGGGGAGGGACGTCTACCTTGGATGGTTACTATCAGATTTTTGTTTCAGACATCACCGAAGTTTTTCTCACGATGCCTCACTTTTCAGCAAGTGAAGGCGGAGCACCAGGAACCAGCAGGCTTGGTACAACCCTTAGAGGTCCCAGAGTAGAAGTGTGATAAGATATCAATGGACTTTGTGATGGGTCTTCCATGTACGTCCGAGGGACATGACTCTATTTGGGTGATCGTCGACCGCCTCACCATTTCAGCCCACTTCCTACTGACTAGAGATGGTACGAGCTACCACGGAGAAGGTCTAGGTAATCCAGGAGCAGATGAAGACTCTACAGAAGAGACAGAAGTCATATGCTGACAGGAAACGGAGACCTCTGGAGTTTGAGGGTGGCCACCACATCTTTCTACGGGTCTCACCTCGACGAGGTCTACGGATATTTTTCCGAGGAGGAAAGTTATCTCTGAGATTCATCAGAACTTTCTAGGTCCTTAGCAGAGTAGGTGACGTGGCTTACCGCCTATCTCTTCCACCTCAGTTGCACATAGTGCACGATGTCTTCCATGTATCTCATCTGAGGAGATATGTGCATGAAACTTCACACATAAATAACCACGAAGAGCTGGACATCTATGACGAGGCAACATTCACAGAGGTTCTAGTGGAGATTGAGGATTAACAGGAGTGGGTCCTATGTGTATGGTCGATTCCTATGGCGCGCATTCACTAGCAGCACGAGAACCTCCAGGAGAGAATGTGGGAGCGAGAGGCTCAGATGCGTGCTCAGTACCCCCCTTTTTGTTTCCCTAGTGTGTGTTATAGCTTTACAGGGACGTAAATCACTGAGGTGGGGGTAATGTAAAGACACATAAATTTCAAGGATATTTTTTTCATAAATTATTTAGAATTTTACGAGTCCTCAATTTCTGATGGCGCCTGATTCTGAGGCCCGGAGTTCCCGAAATGATCCGTCGAAGTTTTGATAAGCTTAAATTAACGCGCGTAAGCAGTTTTCCTGAAAAAGTGTAATAACTCTTGAAAGGTTACTCAGATAAAAAATCCTAGGGCACCATTGCGCTCAGGATGGCGGGTTTACCCTAGGCGCGACTTATTTTTAGTCGGTGCGGGCCTCCTGTGAGAAATGTCCAAAATGGCTTAATCGTAAATAAAATAATTAAATAAATTATTTTATTTTTCAAATGCTTATAACTCATAAACGGTTGCTCGGATTAAAAATCTATGACCACTACTAAACTCAAGAGGGAATTATTTATTTAAGAAGATACTAAATTTGGCCGGCGCATGCCACCAGAAAAAATTATTTTTTTGGTCGCAAATAAAATAATTAAATGACAATTATTTTATTGTAAAATTCATAACTTTTAAACGGTGAGTCGGATTAAAAATCCAAGAGTACATTTGGGTTCTTTGGGGTGGTATTAAACTAGTAAGAGCCTAACCTTGACTGGAGCGAGTCGAGGGTGACTGATAATAATTTTCCGAACTTTTTTTTGGGTACGTTCAGTAAATGTACGTTCGAGATTTTATAACTTTTGAACCGATGCTCGGAATTGATATCCCAGGGCACCGTTGAACTCGCAACATCGGTGATTTCATAGTGACACCTTCACCGTAGTTGCGTTTTATAGAGATCACAAGATAGTTTTTAAGGTTCTTTATTAAATTAAAATAAAAATAAGTTTGTGGCTTGTTTTTAATTGAGGTGGTAAAATCTCCAAGGGGATGTTGGAGGTGGGGTCCACCACACCATAACCTTGAATGAGAGGTTATGGTGGTGGGAACCACCTTCACATAAAATCCCTTGAGAGGATTTTATTTAGGTGGGGCCCACCTGAGCTCCTTAACTTCTCTAACCCCCTTCAACCCCATGGAACTCTCAATTAATAAGGGAGCCTCCTCACCTTACCTCTCTCCATTTATTTGGCTGACTCTCCACCATTAATTCTATTAATTAATTATTTTAATTCAAATTCTTTTGAATGCATGTCAAACCATTAAAATAATAGTTAGTCCATTATTTCATTTTGGGTTGGCACTTTCTTCTTGGTGGATCTTGGAAGAACATGGTGAAATATCTCTCCAATGAAGAACACTTCTTACTCACAATGAAGAACGCGAAGAACGTTGTGACGCTTCTTCCTCGATCTTTTACCCCGAAAACATTCCGACGCACAAGCTTAAGTTGGGAGGACGTGACGTACGCGGCAGATGACGAATCGACACCCGCCTTTTCCCCGCGACTTCGTCTACGAACGCCAAACGACGTAGGGGTTTTTGCATGATGATGCTTCTCTTATCTTCTTCTCAGTATCGAATGAAGATTGATACAAAGTGATGTATTTTAATTGTTATGCTTCGTTCATGTGAACAAAATGCTACCACTCTAATCACGGAGGGTGCGGGATGAACCAACATGGCCCGACCCCTCCATTGTTATTTTTGTGATGATTGTACGACAGCATGGCACTGAGGTGAAGGCAATGAATATGGAGAACGAAGATCGAGCTCCCCATGGCCCCACGCACCACCGTGCTCTCCACCTTCCTGCAAGCCGCCACGCCCCACATCGCCTTCTCGCGTGCCACTGTGTCGTTGCCCGGTGCCCTTGCGTGCTGACCGTCGCCCCCGAGCCACTGCCCGGTGCCTAGGCCGCCGGCCCCACGCCCCGGCCGGCAACACGACACCCCCGTTCCCAGGCCGCACTACCCAGTGCGTCCCGGTGCGCTGCCAGGCACCCCCGCGACCAACCCGCGGCCTGCCCGTGCCCCCGCAGGCTACCCGCGGACTGCCCGCACCTCCGCGGCATAAACGCGGCCTCCTCGCTCCCCGATCAGCCTACCAATGTCTTCTTAGGCTGAGCCACCCAAGACTCTCCCCTCGTGGTGCCAGCCGAACCTTCCACTGGCATTCAGGCCGAGTCGCCCATGTGGTGACTTTCAGCCCGAATTGCCCACGCAGTCTGCTGGGGTCGGCCTAGTGGACTAGGCCGAACTGAGAAGACTGAACCGCCAAACGGGCCTTGTCAGACCTAGCATGTCAGTCCAGGTTAACCGAGACTAGGTTGACCCAGACTTGGTTGGGCCGCGTCGGTCAGACTTGGTCAGACCAGACCCGGGCCCATACAACTCCCTTTACTTTATTGGGCCATATCTTTGACACCGGACATCTGTTAGACAAACAGTCAGTGGCGCCTGTATTCTTGGAGAATATCCGTCACATTGAGAATACCCCATGGGATATCGGGGTATAGTTGAGATACGGTCAGGTTGGTTCGTACACGAAACCAACCGGGGCCCCCGGACTAAAATGCTAATAACTAAAAGATGGGGTTCCAATTAAAGCTCTATATGTTGCGTTGGGACCCCTATGACGTGGCAGTCCTTTGAGGTACATCCACATGAGACTTTGTGACACTTATAGTATAGACTAGTGGATCATGGAGTAGATCCTCCCAGAGAAGAGTGTGCGGAGTGTGGAGACCTAGTAGCTGTAGACCTGACGACTGCTTGACTGATTCAACTTGGAGTAATTCTATTAGCCCAGTGGACGATGCTCCCGGTTTTGTGGAAGACCCATGACGTACAGAGTGAATCGTTTAACAGTATAACCTTGGTACTCGACAGGAGGAGTACCTCCGACGGCTATTAGGGGTAGCGCCCGGTTTGGCGGCAGACCCACAACAGACGGAGCACCTGGTTTGGCAGCAAACCTATGGTACTAGACAGGAGGAGTACCTCAACAGTCTAAGGATAGCGAGTAGAACTTCGGAGTCACGACAGGGCCACTGTACTCGAAAGAGGAGGAGCTCCCCAGCTGCTGTGGCATCGATAATAAAATTCATGGTTGGAGCTTAGTAAATTACTTTTGTGTTTTGCTCATGATTGATATGGGTTTTTTGATAACTTAGGTGTATGTATGGGCATATACCTAAGTAATGGTTATCCGTTGAAATCATTTTTTGGTTGATCCTTGTTGGATTTTGTGAGACCTTGAGGGTATTAGGGTCCCTACTGATTATCATTATACTCACCCCTGGATGGGCTACTGGCACATTGTTGTGTTCGACGCAGACAACAGACTGCGCTGACGAAGGGAGAGAGTGCCAGGACTGGACGGTACCCGGAGGTGGACCTCACAATGAGTTGGTACCCGGAGGATACAGATGGACGTGGAGCACTAAGGAGGCTATCTGTACCTACCCTTCAGGTAGGATCTGCAGTGGATGATCTTGGAGTTGATAGACACCTTCCAACTATTTGTCTTTTAGTTGTACCTGTTTGTCCTTTCCTTGTACATTACTGTTGGGCTTGTATTTCTGGACCCTTTACTTTCAACATGCTTGTTACACAGTTTTCACTTAGTTTTTTCTTCCACTTGTACTCTGGTTGTGTGTTTTTACGATTTATAAAGGAAACACCTTCCTAGTTTTATGGAATTACGCCTTTGGTGCTAGTCGTCAGCCCCTGGCATACGGAAGTCAGGCTTGGGGTAGTCATGATGTGGGACCTAGGGGACGGTTCGTGACATTATTTCATCACTTTGATGAGGTTATAGAGTACACATCCACAAACATTTTATCATATTTACACGAAATAAAAATCATGAAGGAATGTGTTATATTAAAAATACATTCATATAAATAAAAAATATATATCATTAATATCATATAAAAAAATTTATTTCTCTCCTAATTATAAACCATTAGTCATGGTAAAGGAAAACAAGGACATCATCTCGTGAGGTGATAGTTCGTAGTACATAAACAATAATTACGTTACACTTTTTATTTAAGTGTTTATAGGTTTAGGTTGATCTGATAAAATAAAAACCAAAAATATATTAAGGTTAATTTTTTTTATTATATAATAATTTAATATTTAGAAATGAATGTGCAGAGATAGAAATAAAAAATAAATGCACATTGAAGTATTTAACCTCTTTTTCACGTAACTCTATTTGTTTTTCACCAAAGGGCTTAACTGGTTGGATCTCTAACCAAGGTGAGGACTCTAAGGTTAAGGGAGGGGTAGATGGATGTTCCTTAGGTAGGTTTTGGGTGATTAAAATAGGATTGAAAGGTCTTAATATGTGAGTAGGGGTAATTCCTATTTATAGTTGAGGGGGAGTGACAAACATAAAAATATAAATAGGTAAGCAATATTGAGTGATATCCATCATATCATTCCCCTCAAATAGTGATAAAAGTTCTAGAAAATGGTATATAAAATATAATTAAGTCAATAAAATGGAATTGGGATAGGATTTTAGGTCATTTGTACCGTCATAATTAATGTTAACCACTAAGTAACCACATTTTTTTTACCAAAATCACAATAATTTGTTTTAATTACATTCACTAATACTTTTTGTCACAAACAATGATGAAATTAGTATAAAATATTAATATTTATGATTTCAAATTGGAAATCCATTTTTCCAAATTCCAATAATTTACGTGTTAGAGATTAATGTTAATATAATCCCATAGATGGGACGAATAAGTGGGGGGTTTAATGTAAAAAATGTTCAATGTTTTTCTAAGACTTTATGTCATCATTTAATGTAAAACTGTCTTTAATAAACGAAATTAGACTTAATGATATACAAATAACCAAATTATAATTTAATAAAAATTAAAAACCTAATTTAACTATATAAATAAATTTTATGATAATTTAGTTTTCAACTAAAATCTAGTATTATTCCTTATCCGTCAAAATATGAACATTTTTATAAAATTACAAAAAATTCCCCAAAAACAAATTTTAAAAATTATCTTACCGAAATGAATTTTATATTTTCATATAAAAATTATAAAATTTTTGTAATTTAGATTTAATATAATTAATCTTTAAAAAGGTGGAAAATGACTATATTAAATAATAATATTTACATAATATTATTTTTTTGGTATAGCTCAATATTGTGTGTGATGCAAGATTTTGAAGAAACTCATTGATTCATTACCGGTAATCTATTGTAAATTATGTCCATTTTACTATAAAATTTAAATCTAATTCATAAATATTATCTAGGCGTAAAATGTATTATTTTATCATTAAATGTGATGTTACAATATGGTTATAAAATATTTTTTATATATACCATCTGACATTTTTTTCACATATATGATCGAAATGAATTGATCAACCATAGTCTTTGATAAAATATAAAAATTTTTATTTTCACATGATGTTGTATTTCTTGTTGAATGTCTACATAATAATTTTATATTCAGTATATATAATCAACTTTTCTCAAAATAGATAATGACGTAGAATCAAAAAATAAAATATTACCAATTTCAATTCCATATTAGGTGTCGTGTATTATTTCACATCCTTGATAAATTTTAATTTGGAAAATCTACCCAAGTATCATTTTTAATGATCAGTCAACATAATACTTTTATTTTTTTAGTACTTATATATTAAAAATCATCCATCACTTGAGGGTAGTATGGGTCCATGTATTATTACTAGAATTGAATTTAACTCAATGAATCTATATTCATATATTTATATCATGTTATAATTTTATCCATTATGTGTTAGTTGAATAATTGAGAATGAAAATCATTCAATATTTCTCTCAAACCATCAATAGTACCTATATCTTCAATGGAAACTACATAACTATGTTAGTGTTGTATGTTTGGACTATTCATTAATTTCCATGGTATTTGAACGATCTATTTTTATCCCTTTTATACCGATAAAATAACATATGTATGTGACTTATTCTATTTAGATGTCACATTTACAATACCTTTCATAAAAAATCTCCATTAAAACATTACATAACATAAAACTCTATGATTCATGATAACTTTCCTTAAAATATTAATGAATGTAAAAATGAAACTATATGGGACTCTAAAAATTTAACCAGGTCACCGCATAAGACTATATTCATCATGTATAGGATAATTATTTTACAATTTTTTATTTTAAAGGGAATTACTTCTAATTTAAATTTTAATATGATTTATATAAATATTTTTTATGAATAATTATCTATTGTACCTTTAATTTATTATATAATGATCAAATATTCACTGTAGTGATATAATTAAACCTATATATGTAGTCCAAATATTATTTAATTTTTGATGGATGGTACTTGTTTTTTATCCGAGTCATGTTATGCGAATGTTAATAAATAATGAGGCATATTGAACCAGTGTTCTTTTTAAAAATTAGAGCTAGGGCACTACATAAGAAATTTATAGTTGATATAAAACTGATATACCCGTTCACAAGTATTTACTTATCCAACGTATCATGTTTATAGGGGAATATTCTAAAAAATATTTTATATTTGTAGATCACTCCGTACATGTTCTGAATTGTATTTAATATCTATATTAGGAGGAAGGAAGAGAAACACTTTAAGGAATATATTATAACATTATCTTACACTATGAGTATATTAATATAATATCCTTACAACCATCTCAATCAATGGGTATATATATTCTTTCTCATGATAAAACATCTATGATTCAGAAATATCTTTAAACAATGATTTTTGGTTGTCCATGCCCTTATACAGGATCAGAGGAAGTATTTGGATATTTAATGATATTTTATATTTCATATTTTTTAAAAAACTCTATATGAATATGTCCATATTATTTCAAAAACAATATAAAATTTTACCCAATAGATCATAAATTTATTTTCAATCAGATTCATCCCAAAAAATGTTACTTTTGGATGAGTTATATACATGAGAGATAATTATTTGGCTACTTTATTTCACTAATGTCCTAAAATCTATTTTATGAATTTTTTTAAATATTTTTTAGAAACATATATGAAATGAATCAATGCATTAAATTATAATCAATGTAAATATTTAAACCCTATTTAAAATTACAATAATAATTTTATTTCTTTTTAATAACATTACCCTATAGCCTTACATAATCAAATCTTTATATAAGTACTTGGGGGTGCACAAAAAATAAGTGGTTATGAAAAAATTAATATTTAAATAAATTTAGGTAAATGATGGGTGAAAAAATAAAAAGATTCTATAAAACTAATAAGGAATTAATAAATGGAATGTTAAAAAACTATCACACAAAAACATATAAAATGTTAAAAGTTATCATAGGATCATGGCGATCGTGAGAAATATAATTATATTATAAAATCATAACATATGTGATCATAAGTTATGTCTCACATACATGAAACCATAATATGATATAATAAGATAAACACTATTACACAATATAAGATAAATAATGAAATGTAATAATTTCATAGTTCATTAGTGGGATATGTACTTTTTCTCTCACTATTAAATCATTTATATGTGTAAAATGTAGAATGTAACATTCATCAAGTATAATTTTGAAAAAGAACCGATGTGAATTAAATTTGTTACGCAATGATGGAAATAATATTGGCCTAATTGTAAGTCATGTAGATATGAAAAAATTGAAAATAATATATCATAAATGATGATAAATGGTGAGAATATATATATATATATATATTAGGTTATTGTTTCAATAAAAAAACATGTAAGAATACATAATAATAGTTTTGAAAATTGAGAATGAAACTGGAAAAGCCTCCATTTATTGCTTCATTTGGATTGAGAATATGGAAAAATTGATAGGGCAGTATAAATGAATTCATATCCCATGAAAAATGTAATTAACATTTTCTAGAGGTTTTATAAAGGATAAATATAAAGGGAAATAGAGATAATGATAGAGAGATAGCAAGTGAAAGTGAAAGAACAGGAGATACCCCTTAGCTTGACTTCTAACATGGCATGAAAGCTTTATTAACAACAAGAATAAACAACTCAAGTTTACTAATTATTTAATACAATATTTTCTTATTTTTTCATCTATATAATTGATTTATCATTATTTATTATTTAGTAATTTAATTGATGTTATTTGTGAAGAATATTTTACATAAAAAACAACTTTGATGTAATAATATTTGAAAAAGTCACATCCTAATAGTTCTGTAATATCATAAATAATAATAATTTTTTAAAGTTATTATTCCTAAAATGATGAAGTTGAATATATAATTATGATGATTTATATTATTATAATATTACATGGTATAATTGTTTATATTTAAAAATTAATATGATTTTTTTCATTTAATATCAATATAACTAGTCCAATCTTGTCATCCTAAAACCATTTAATTATTATTATTTATCATAAATTTATAATCAATCATGAAATAAATATTAAAAATATCAATTAACTCCATATTTTGAAAATACAATAACACGTTCCAAAGTGGTGATAGAAAACCACATTACGTGAAATGATGTTTTTTTACTTTTTTGAAACATAATATGTAAACCAATAAATATTAATTTTTTGATAACATAAATGAATAATAAATCCTTATTACTGATGTTAATTTTTTATTACATATATTATAAAATTATTAATATATACAACAAATTGGATTCTAGATTCTTATACCCATACAACTCACCTTGAGTCACCTCGTTCGAATTGCGATTATTTTAATTGAAAGAAGGACTTTTAGATACCTAAAGGGATTAAGGATGTTGATAATAGTGTTTATATAGAGATTTATTTTGGTACTTTTAAATGTTATTTTTTAGAAGTTAGGATACAGTGGTGTGTGAGTGGTATCTATATATCTAAAGGGGACAATTATATTAAAATATATTATTGATTGTTTTTATTTAGAAAACTATCATATATAATGTTGATCCACATGAAAATAATTCTGATAAAACTAATATATAGAGGTTTTGTTGATATATTAACTCTACACAAAATGAGAAGAATCCTAGAAATATGTTACAAAATTTTTATAATCAAGAATATATTTTAATTTGATTAAAATAGAACATATGTTTTGAAAATTTAATTGTATTTTTCAAAAATTAGTTTATATTTAAAAATTAATTTTTTTATGTGTTTCATTAAAATAAATTAATATTAAATATTTTTTTAGTTTCTGAATCACAGTTTTATCAAAATTATTTTATAAAACATATAGTTTTCAATTGAAATTAATTTTTACATTATTTAAATATTTACATTCTTCGGAAAACTAAAAAAATACCTTCATTATAATTTCTTCCTAACTAATAAAAAATGAATTTTATCCTATAACATTGAATTTAGGTTAAATAAAAGTTTAATTTATACATAAAATCATGGAAGAAACCAATTTCTATAGTGAATATTAATTTCTTTTTTCCATGAGTGATTTCATTACTGTTTTTCATTATTTTTTAATTTTCATAAGATTGATAATTTATTATTTTATATATATTATCCAAAAATATTATTCAATGTTATATAATAGTGTTTTAATTTGAAGATTAATATTTTTCTAAATATCTTTAGAAACTGCATATAAAAATTCATAATTAACAATAACTCCTATAATATGAATAATGAAATAGTTTTATTGAATTTTGATATTTATATTTCCATATTTAAATAATTTTAAATATAAAATTTTAATCGTTTTAGTACTCCCATATGCAAGGTTATTTTTTCAACCATCAGTTATTATTTATTATTGTTAAAAATATATTCCTATTGTCAAATAATTATGAATCATTACTTAAATAAATAATATTACACTAAATATATATCCTTAATTTATTTCTATCAAAATAATTTATATTTGAAAAATTGAATACCTCAATTCCATTTCTTGTTTTATTTTTATCATATTTTCAAAATTGTTTTCAATTATACGATACAACAACACACCATATTTTATAAATTTATTTTTGTTTTATGTATTTTTTAACTACCCCATTGTACAAATTTAAATTTCAGGGTGTATGTTTCTACATCATATCTATTGTTTTGTTTTTATGAATTTAAATGTTCTTTTTTAGTGTTTAAATTTTACGATTTATATTATACATTATATAATAAAATACATTTGTATGAAATGTTTTTCTATATCACTAAATTATTGTTCGTTACAATATCCTGATAAATAAAAAAATGGTGTCGTAATTCCAAGGGGGTAATGAAAACACTAGGGATTAAAATATTAAAAAATCATAATATCAGAATTGATATTTTCATTGGTCTAATAGTGATAAAAATATAAATAACATTATATTTGTTATAGAGTAATAAGTCAAAAATACTAGTTAATTCATTATCAATAAAGACGATTTCTCACATGATAAACATGAGATGATATACATAAATTATTATATTACTATTTATTACGAATAATGTTCAATCATTTATGATAGATACACATGGCTTATCTCAATATTTATAAGATGCCATTAATAATCAGTGATTATGTAAAGATTAGTTAATTTGGATGGTGAGTTTTTTCTAGAAGGGAATAAAATTATATTGGGATAATCATATTCCATATTTCATGTTATCATAGAACAATATATTCCTATAAAGTATAAATATTTTCCAATATGACATTTATTTTCATAAAAAATGAAAAACACAATTCTTTTTTATGGAATTTGGAAAACGAAAAGATTTAGGACCTCAACTAGTGGAAGAAATGGTTATAGAAGGTATAGGAACTAAGAAACACATTAATGTGGTATTGAGTTTTAATTAGAATTATATTAGAAATTATTAAAGAGACATGGTGTCTAATATTGGAGATGAAGTAGTCCATTATTTAACTAAGGATAAGTGATTTATCTAGTTTTTAAATAATGAAAATTTTGGCTCTAGATAAATTATCTTTGAAATTCATTGTAATATATGATGCTTTATTGTAGGATATCACATAAACTAAACTGGGATATATTTAAGAAAATAGTCAATGTTTTTATCTGAAATAATTTCATTAATGGTTGATCACATTTATTTAATACATCAGTTCTATAACTATGTTATTTTCTCTACTATTTTGGAAAAATATAAAAAACTAGGTTTGTGGAGATAAAATTATATGAAAGATTAAAAATTACCAAAATAATATATATGGTAAAACTGAAATTTTAAATTTAAAAACATGTGATCCTAGGAATTAAATAAAATATAAAAATACCCATCAATAATTTATTATGGATATAAATTTATATTTTGTTGGTGAAATTTCAAAAGGTGGAATAATTTATTAAACCAAAGAATTCAATATGGAATTTTTATTTATATAGTATATATGTTGTAAAATATTAATAAATCCAATGAATCTCTTTGAATAATGTAATATTATGCTATTATTCAATGTAGAATATTATGTACTAATTAAATCCATTCTATAATACAAAAACTATTATAATTAGAAAATGAAAAATATAAAATATATGATAATTTAAAAAATACATAGGTTCCTAGACAGCTATAAATTTCATGTAACAGAATTTCATGACAAAAAATAAGATAAAATATTTGAAAAAATATATGAATTTCATAAGTGATGTTTGATAAATAATGGAAATTTTTTGTTTTTAATTTATAGTAATATATAGGGTTGTGAATGTAAATATGGTTGTAATAAATATTACTATTATAATATAAACCTAACAATTATAACATCATGGAATCCACTATAAAAATAATATTAACATTAAAATATAATAATAATTCCTTCAATTGAAAAAATAAAATAGCATAGAAATTTAATAAAATAATATTTACTCTTAAATATATGATGTTTTTATTCAACTAAAACAAATAAAAAATAATTTTTTAATGTGATTTTTCACTATTATTTTACACACGGTATTCTAAAGAGAAAATATATAATTATTTGACCAAATATTAAATTTTATTTTTTATAAAATGTATTGAAATGTTTTAATTAAAATTTTAAATTATTCAAAAGAATGTTCTTGATAATTTTCAAAAAAAATAATATTATAAATTTTAATGAAAAAATATGATATTTAAAATATTAAGAATCATTTTAAAAAATTAAATATATATATATAATTATTTATATACTGTGAAATTTCGTTAAAAAATATATTAAATTTTTACAATTCGGTTAATGATTTTTTGGGTAGCTATATTTTCCATTAAATAAAAAAAATATTTTAAAAAAATGGTGACTTCTTAAAAAGTTATATTCTTATATATAAAAATTTACAGTCCTAAAAAATTGTAATTATAGAATTTTTATTTGTAAATTAGGTTTTAGTAAATCTTTGTAGTCCATCATAAAAAACCTAAAAAAATAAATATATAAATGTAAAATTGTAATATACTAATTATGTAGTAATGAAATCATTAAATGATAACCTAAGAAATGTTATAAATTATTAGTTTCATAATATATTATTTATTATACAATTATTTAACTTATTAATGTACCTGATTTCTTGAAATATTTATTAATTTATATTGTGTTTGTTTTTTTGGACACAATATACTCTCCCCTCCATTTATAAATACACCTTCTCACCCATTAATCTAGTCATTCCCAAATTCAATGATGTTCTAAAAAAATATACATCATTCCCACATAATCCTTTTATGAATCTTGGATATGTATAATTTCACCATAAACCACATATTTGAGGTGCTACCCATTTACGGAAGGATTAATCCAAAAATAAGAGGCAAATATAAATTATTTTAACATCTTTATTTCATTCTTTGTCAACTCTCATATTATCATGCATATTTCAAATCATTATTTATTAAATAAATAAATATATATGAAATAATATTTATAATAATTTTTTAAAATTATAAACATCCTTTAATGTATATATATACATATTCTCTCTCACCGTCATTTTTTTTAATTCTGTTAATCATTAATTTTATCTTGCAAGAGGATACTATAAATTCAGAATTTATCATATCCTCTGGGAATCTTGACTTTATAATATGATATATATATATATACAAACTTGTGTGTTTCTGTGTATTTATTTTCATTTATTTTTAGTTCTCAAGTTATAATATAAGTACTTGATAAAAAGAAATGTTTAAAATTGAAATATTTAAATAAAAAATGATTAATCCAAAAAAAATTATATTTAATAAATTTTTCATTAATGAAAAATTAATATGTAATTTTCATTTTTTAAAAAATATTATAATAAATTAATTAATTAAATATAAGAAATAAAATATTTTTTATTAAGAATAATTTATTTATCATAGGTTTAAGTGTGATGATGTAATATGATTGTTATCGTAAGTTGATTCAAAAAATATTTTCTCATGAATGGGTTTGAATTCTTATATAATAAAATATGTTCCTTAATTAATTATATTATTAAATATTTATGTATTTAAAAATGTGTCCAATATAATTTTAGAATTTATTTTCTCAAAATATCATATTTGTTACTTCAAAAAATATTATTACATGTTCATTTTCTTTATGAAAACATCACATCTTCTTTATCATCCATAAGTGTATTTTCTAAAATAGTTTTTATAATTATTTTTTCCCATTCATGTTGATTCTTTTATTATATTTACATAACACCAACTTAATTATTCAATGTATTTAATCTCATTCCTCAGACATTAATCTTTTTAAAAGTGACTATTTTCAATTCTCTACATTATTCCTAATGTTTTATATATTTAGGACTTTACCTTATTGGATATATCTATATAATCTATATGGTGATAAAATTTTATGTATATTTCATAAATGTTTAAAATTTTCTTAATTCTTATTCTCAATATCATATATTTATCCATCTAATATTTATATCATTAATGATTATATGATATTAAATTTGAGTTTATAACTAAAATCATTTCCATTTTTTGACATATTCTCAATTAGAAAAATTTAGATGTATCTATTAATAGGATGAAAAATATTTTCTAAATGGAAAATATTATTTTAAACAAATAATTATTTAAAATGTGGGCCAATAATTTTACTACCCTATAATTTCTTATTTGATGATTTATATCTAAAACGGTATTTATTCATATACATGAGGTTGTCATATTTTCCTATAGAGATTTCTGCACACATGGTGAAGTTTTCATTATCATTAATTTTTTAACGGATTGAACGTATGACTTTATAAAAAAAATTCATTATAATGTACGTGGAAAAAAAATTCCCATTCATATAACCCCTTTGATTGTGATTCTATTCATATAATTTGATAGTGACTAATATAATTAATAAAATACCAATATGGGTCTTGAATTATTTCCATTTTCATACATAGTACCCATACATGGAATTCGTATAACCATTTCATTGATTTATGTGCCCATTTGGTCAAATATATTAATTAGTTTATGGTATAAAGTTGAAAATTCCTTATCATGATATTTAATTGAATGACGTTGATAGAAAAACATAAAGTCACTGTTTTTAATCGATAAATTAATCCATAATTCCCATTCATTTCAATTATGTGATGTGCACAAAAAAATAATCTCATATTACCTAATTTTTATGGTAGTTCATGATAAATGCTGATATAATAATATTGAGAATAATATGAATATATTGAACATTATAGTTCAATATTAATGTCTATATATATATATTGTATAATGATTTCCATAAAAATCATTTTTAGGATTCATTGAAATAAATACTTATTTAGAATATGGTAACCTAATGATTATCAATTTAGGTAATCAATATATAGTTTTAAAAAATCATTTAATATGATTAATGGTGAAAAAATCTAATGTAATGAATCTATTTTTCAGTGCATCCAATATTAGTAGACCTACATTTAGATAAAACACATTTATTATGAATTATTATTTATCAATGGATCCTTTATTACATGAGAGGTATAAATTGATGATACTTCCCGAATAACAACTAGGTAATAAATATAGGAGCTAAAAAACAATATTTCACTTTATTATCATATTCATATTTTCATCAAAATCACTCCCCAATAATCTTTACTCTATTATAAGAGTTATATGAAAAATATGCAAATGTATCAATACATTATAACATACATGAAATATGATCTCAAATACCAATCAACCATTTAATGATCCATAAAAATTATAAAATTGTATTGAAATTAAATAATGGGGTATAAGATGTATAAAAAGAATATTATATCATTTCATGACCATTTATAGGAGTTTGTCTAATATGTTTTCACTAAAAATTAATACCGTACATTCCTCAACTCAATAGTTTGATATAATATTCAATTTTCAATTATTTATTTTTTTATACCAAAAAAAATTAGGATGGGTTTACTACATATGTTTCAAATTAATTATTGGTAATCAATTTTACTTGTAATGAAATAGAGTAGTTAAATTTAATAGATACATCATTAGAAAAATAAAAACTCTTATTCCACAATTTTACCAATGAATCAGTTATAATTCTCTAGAATATAATTATCTACTTGATTATTTTTATTGCATGACAAAACAATAAGGGAGTAGTTTCACAGATGGCCTATAAATGTAATTATTTATGACAGAAAAAATTCTATGAAAAGAGTTTAAATTTATTTTAATTATTCAGATATTTATATAGATCATTGAATGAGAAGAGAAAATCACATTACAAAATTCATTCTATAATGATACATGTGGGGCTCACCAAGGAGGATCAAATATCTAATTTTTTTTTGATATTTCATTAATTTTATCTCTATATTATTCATAATTTATTGGATATTATAATGTACACTAATGTGGGTAAGATTCAAACAAACATTTTTATTTAATCACTATATAATTTCCTTAAAAATATAATTTTGTTTATTTTATTTGAAATATTTGACATGGATCTAAACCCTCCATGACTGATAGATACATTTGATAAATAACCACAAAAATTAATTGATTTTCAAAAATAGACAATGTTATACCCATGAAAGATTTCAAAAATATATACCTTTATATATTTAAAATTAAGTATTATAATTGAAATTTCAGTTCAAATTTCTATCATATTTTATAATGGTAAAAAAATATTTTTGTATTAATTAAATAATTTTTACTTAAAATATACAATTTGGTCTAGACACACATTAAACTATCATATAATATGCTTTTGGAAATTAAAGGTTAATTAAAATCCTCTATTAAATGTCAATGATGTATTATTTTAAAAAATTATAAATATCATTAAAAAAACTCATCAATTTACCATGGGCCTATAGGTAAATAAAACATACAATGACATAAGTGATCATTTATAAATTGGTATATGTGAATAAAGTGAGATTTACTATTGACTTTTAATTAACTTTCTTTTATTTTTCCCTTAAAAATAATTATAATCAAAATTAAAATTTCCATGTGCAGTTAAATTTACTAGAAAATCATGATGTATATAGAATCTCTAAATTATAAAACATAGAGGTTCTCAAAGATAATGTTTCTTTAGCATTCAATATGAATATTCCATTTGTTGTAACCATATGTGTTCTTCGCTGGAAAAAGAGTATGGTGGGTATTTGTTTTAAAACCACACATAGAAGATCATGGAGTCTGTAAGGAAAGGATTATTATACTTAAATATGAAAATTATATTCATGGTGTTGTCATTTCCCAGTGTTTTCAATTTTTTCTCCCAAAAATCAGAGTGTAGAGATTTTTTTTAGAAAAGGATGTTTCAAGAAATATTGAAGGTGGTTTGGAAAGATTCTTTTAAGTCATGTTTTGGGGTCATTACATCAAAAAAAAATAGAAAAGGAGAAAAGTGAGTGAAATATTTAAATGTGAGTGAAAAACTATGTTTCATATAAGAAACCTATGCACTGAATACGTCATCAAATTTGTATTATGTGATGGGAGAGAATCATTCCAATGAAGATTTGATAGTTCTACCATGTGATAGAATTGTGAAGAAATAATTTATGCATAACAAAACTACAATGAAAGATGATCCTTGAGTCAATCCAGGCCAATTGAATCATATGGAGAGGGTGTGTGAAAGATAGAGGTTTACCGAAATCAAAATTTCAAGATATTATGTACACATGCACACAAGAAACATTGTTACGCATAAGTACAATGTTGATCTTTTAACAGTTTTTAGACATCTTAATTGTTTTATTAGTACCTTCATGTGAATCAATTAAAAAATTTAATGCATGAATTGTATCGCGCTAAATAGTGAAAGTAATAAAACGAAAATATATTAAAGAGACCTTCAAATCAATAAAATGAGTAAGACACCACAATAGGTAGTGGGATAGGGGAGTCAACATATATGTTCCAATGGATGTAGCATGCTATAGAAAATTCTTTTAAAGGAATGTGTTCATGGAATAGAGTAAATATTTTTGAACTCTTTTACTCAACAACTAGTGAATATTAGTGGATTTTGGTACGAAGGATACACTTTCGGTGTATGCACGTTGGACTATCCCATAGTGGTGAACCGAGTAAAATTGTTGTGTTAGTTATTTACATGAGATGGGTTATTTTCTGCACATTTCCATTAGACATGTTTAGATGGTTCCTACCAATGTGGGAAAAATATTTGTCACCTAAAATGAAAAGGTGAACTCCATAATTCACCCACCCCTCTCCGGGTGTTCTGGGGTCCTTCAAGTGGTATCTGATCCAGGTTGATGGTGCTAAATCTTTCCTTATTTACTATTATGGATAATTTAGTTAATGTTAGTATATTCCCACTATTTTATTGAAGTAACATTCATATTTGGAAGAAAATGATGAGATATCATCTATGATATCATATAATTGAAGTAATCTTTCCAACTAAAAATGGGTTTAGTTAACCGATGTGATGGGACAATCTATGATAGAAATAGATAAGAACATTCTTGATAGTGATGCCAAATCACAAAATTCTATCACTACAACTATGTGTGATCATGTTTATTTGATTTTGATATTATGCACTTTAGACAAGTCCTTGTGATAAAATATATATGAAGTAGATAATGACGTGAATGAGGCAAACTTTCAGGTTTTTTACAATTGGATTGATGATTGGAAAATGAATCCATATGAAAATTAAAAAAAATTCTATTCAATTACTAATTTTTTATGTGAAATTTTATGGATTCATTCAATAAATCAGGGACATTAACATTTCAATTAAAATCATTGGTGGAATTCCACCTCGTTATAATCCCATAGTGTCATCTAGTGAGAAAATATATCTTTCAAAACTTTCCTTGGAAGATCTACTAATCAGCTTAGCATCTGATATGAGATCCATGCTATAGGATGAAAAAATTCAAGATAATAACGAGATGCAATTAAAATCCATGGAAAACATTATATTTTAAGAGACTGTGGGAATTAAGTAAACGAGTAATGCCAAAGTCATTCACTCATTGTAATGAAATTTAATAGAGGAAATGAGATATTTTGTGGAAATACACACATAGAGTGTTTTTTATGGTAGAGTTAGTCACACAACCTCTTAGTTCTCTTTGAAGTTTGAGGAAGAATAATGTGAATATGAAATATTAGATAATTTATAAAATCGGTATTGTCAAAAGTTAGACTTCAAATATGTAATGAAATTTAAAATAGAAAGTTTTTCTTGTAATGAATATGATGAAGACAATTATTTCTTTAGGGAAGATGAACCAAACATTAAATTTGGAACCCATGTATTGGTGTTGGCTATATTTTAAAAACCATAAGCATTATTAGATAGAACTATAGAAAATTAGTTTATTGAAAATAATTATCTCATGTTGCAAAATGATGATACTCTTAGTAATATTTAGAATAAATGTATCATATATAAAAAGTGGAGTGATGATGTGGAAGAATTGTTAGAATTGGTTGATCGTCTTGAAGCTGAAATTTAACAACTAGAAGAAGTAGTGAATGAATAGTCAAAAACCTATGAAAACATAGATGATATAGTGCAACTAAAGCACTGAATTGAATTATATGAAGAGATCATCAATGGACATACATCCATACCGGAGGGGAGTGAAAAAATATTGAAGGTCTTGAAAAATAAGTTTTTACTATTAAGAGTAAACTTTAAAGAGAATAAAATTTCAAGGAAACAAAGAATAATATAAATTTTGGAATATTTTTAGGTGTTGAGTTGCTAGATAGAGCTAAATATGGTTTTTATAGAGTATTAAATGTTTTGAATGATCAAAGATCCTCATGCATGGGAAATAATGGAATTGGTTGTGATGTTAAAATATCAAATTCTGGAAATATAATAAACCAATGAAATGAGAAATAGAAATTTAGACATATCACACTGTATAATGAAGTCCTAAAAAAGATATCCACACATCAAAATGAATGTATAACTGAATTCAATTCACAAGTTTCCCGAAATGATTAGTAGTGATACTATTTTCTTAAGGAAAGAGATATGTGGAGGAAAAAAGTGAGAATAAATTTCCTCTTATAAAATGTCAATTATATGGTTATCTAGACCATAAAATTTCATCATGTAAATTAAAAAGTATCAATTTGAATGGGAAATATATATGTAGTTAACAATTGAGAACTAATTCATAACATTCATATTATACAATAAATATTTTCTATGGATATTTTTTTTTCATTTTTCTTACTTAGTCTATGAAGATATTCACTGAAGGTAGTGGAAAGGCATGGAGTATTCCTCAATGATATAAAGTGTAGCATCAACTAGATTCTTGAGAGTAGATTCTCAACCCATATTGTTGGAAATTAATATCTATTAACGAATGTTATGTAAATGGTTTATGGAATAATAAGGTTTGGTAATGATGGTTCATTGAAGATTAAAGGTATTCAAAGTAATCAACTAGATAATGGAAATCTAAAGAAACCTAAATGTATTTGTGTGAAATTTCTGTATCACAATCATTTAATTGTGATTCAATAATGTGACTCAGGACTAATGGGGACATTTAATCATAATTGGTGAACTATCGGAGGAAGGAAAAGATGTGATCATAAAAACTATTCATATTATATGGAAATTTATATCAAGTTGATAGTAAAGAGAACATTTTATACAACACAGTTAGAGAAGAAAAAAACTGGTGGCACTAGAGGTTGGGTCACCAAAATCAAAATGACATG
The DNA here is from genome assembly GCA_963277665.1 of Viscum album. NCBI lineage: Eukaryota > Viridiplantae > Streptophyta > Magnoliopsida > Santalales > Viscaceae > Viscum > Viscum album. The sequence continues at coordinate 489,640,038 of OY728145.1, forward strand.
GAAAAGCTATCTAATCTAATGATAGAGATAGATATCCCCTGTCAAAATTGTGAATGGGAAAGGGATTTTTTTGCTCACATATGAGGGATGTTGTTCTATAGTTTATATGAATCATTTAATAAGTGGGGATCAAATATTTTTTATCTCATCCATACATATATATGAGTCCGGATAAATGTTTCTGGAACCTATAGAGAAAGGTTCATCATTATATTCATTTACGATTATAATAGAATGAACTATTTAATTTTTATACATAGTAAATGGAAGGTTCTTGGCTTCCTGACACTTATCAATGAATATTTGAGAATGATATTAGATGGAAAATCAATTTTAATCTATTTAACGATGGAGGGGAATACATATCCATTATGTTGGAAAATTACATATAAATACATTCAATATAACATTATTTCTTTTCTCTATGAACCCCACATAAAAATGTTTATGTTAAGTGTAGGAATTGACTGGTGGAAAATATGGTCAAAAATATACTGATTGAGAGTCATATATCTACCTATATCTGAAAAGAGGATGTTCAAGCTGTAATGTATACTCTACATCTAATAGGGTTTTATATGGGAGAAAACTAGACACCTTATTATTTGTTTCATTTAAGGAATCCATATCTAAACCATTTCTGTGTTTTTAAAAGTAAATGTTTCATTCGAAACAAATAATTAAATCAAGGAATGTGGGGTGATTTTATAGACAAATGGATATTTCTCAGATTTTCAATGACTGTAATATTCTAAAATTGTTTTAGTAGTCATCTAGGATTAATTGTTTAAAGAAGATATCTTAATAAAAAAATATTATAACTAAATACCATGAGGGGATGTTATTATAATATGACTGAGGATGTAGAATATAGTGTACCTAGAATATATTCAAATTAGTAATTAATGGAAGTATTGAATAAAATTTAGAGTTCACTACATAATGATGATCTTGAAGAAGAATTAGAAGAGGAAACCATTCCGGAAAAAATTCTCCTAAACCTCAGAAGATAAATTTAAGATCATAAATTGATCAATTCAACATCATTAGGGATTTTACAACACAAATACAATGAAGGAGTATTTTAAATAACACACAATAATCCTTTATATTATTTTGGGAACAATCCTCATTTAAAAAAGTTGTAAAAGATAAATCATGGGTTAAAAATATGAATGGATAGTTGGATTATATCGATAAGAACTGAACATGGGATATATTTAAGTGTCCTAAAAAATAAAAATGTGATTGGAACAATGATAATTTTAAAAAAAATGATGATCAAGGAAATGTGATCAGAAATTAAAAAAATTCATCTACTAAGGCTATTCAAATATTGAAGGTGTTGATGTTGAAGATATGTTTTCTCTGTTGGCTAGACTAGAGTCAATCTATCATTTTATTCTAAGGAAATTCGAAGAATAGGATGCAAAGTGTATATAATGGATTAAATAATCTTAAATGGTGTTCTTGTTGAAAAAGTATATATAAAAAAACTGATGTTTTTCTACTTAGTATTATATTCTATTTCATTTGACTTGATATCCCACAGATGTACATATGAATCATTAATCATATTTTATTAGGGTTTGAAATTTTATTTCTACTTTAAACATTTAAAAAAAATAAATGAACAATTTTTTTTTGGAATTGCAGAATTCCAATATTAAAATTTACCTCAAGACAGCAGGGAAATATAACCCATTCATTATTAAATATTTAGTGTGTCCTAAGAAGAAATTTCAATCTATTACGTGGTGAATATTGAGGGCATTCCATGATTGAATCAAAATTTATTCCAATCAAGGTTATGGTTAGGGGACCAAAGCAACAATTTCAATAATGTAGACACTCAAATCATCTATATAATCAATAGAGATATAAAAATTTCTCCAAGAGTTGTAAAATTGATATAAAAATTAGGTAATATCACACAAAACTCCAATAAAATCCCAAAATGTTGTTTATAAATGATATCCTAATTAAAGAAGGTAGGATGTTTAACAATTTAGTCTATATAGTCAAATTATATACAATACCTTCATAAAATTCAAGATTTCTAGTGTCTTGATTAGAAAATATGGGAAACGTCATCATGTATAGAATTTTTTGAACTTTATATTTTCATGGGGGACTTCAGCATGTTGATTTTAATTATATGAGGATATTTTCCTAGGCCATGATCTGCCTAAAAATTTATCTTATCCAAGGTCTAATGATCCCCTCAACTCCCCATATTCACATATATCCTAGGATCTAATGAGCATCGATTATTTAAAAACATGACTTAAATTAGTGGCTTTTATTCTATTTTCATATGTGATACTTTTTGGTATTTGTATAGATTAATTAATATTTATTATTGGTATTGAAAATGATTAATAATACTAAAAATCATGATTTCCAATATAGAATTATTTAAACCATCCTTACACAATATTATCACCATTAATATTGGTGATATCCCTAAATTCAACATGTTATGGTCTACTTTACAACATTTAAATCATCATTTAATTAAACCTAATATTTTTAATTTTCATAGTAGAATAATTTACAGGATAATTCTACGGGTTCATGACATGATTTTGGCCTACAACATGATGATATAGTATCACCAGTTAAATGGTATAGGTCCATGAACTACACTGTGTAAATATTTGTAGCAATAGTGGGATTCAGGGTACACTTGATCATTTGTAGACACCATATAGTATTTTTTTAATTGATGAAAATGGTCTTTCTCTATAATTCCCCTTATGAAAGCATACGAAATATGTTACCTATTTTTTAAGTAGCTTCCTCAATATGAAATCCCTCTCTTATCCACTTCCCATTGTATATCTCACTCATTCCTAGGATGATTCAAGTGTATTTTTGATATGTTTGAAATATTTAGGTAGTTTAAGGTGTTCGTCACCATATATTATATATTTACTTTTATCGTTATTTTTTCTTTCTATTTTCCCACAACATTCCCTAATTTTAGAGAGTTTTTTAGTTTCTTGATTTATTACAATTTAGTTTGAATCAGGGATAGATATTTTCCATGTAGACTCTCTAATGTACAATGTTGGTGGTTCTTATAATTTAACACACAGTCTCCCATATTTTTTATATGGATGAATGGAGAGGTCATGTAAGTCATACCGTGATTTATCCTTGGTTAAATTACCTGTCTCAAAAAAGGTTTTTCATAAATAAATATCCATTTTTATATACCTTTATTTTTTAGGAATGTTAATTCTATGTAGAATAATTAGAAGATAAGTTAACCATAATTTGAATTTAAATTTTTAATTTACTCAAAATTCTATAAACAGTTTAATAGAATCATATTTTTTGAATAAATTGATGTGAAATTTAATTTCACAACAATCAATAATTGTAAATAGCATATACCTTTGAATTTAATTAGATGGAGTGGTGTGTAGTGAATTTAAAATGATGTGATAAGTGAAGATATTGAATTTATAAATTAAAATGTTAAATCACATGTTTAAATTGAAATTATATTTTAGAAATTATAAATGCAATTTTTTGAATTTAAATCATTGTCAATGCAATGTTAAGGATTGATGAAGAATTTTTGTTATGGGATAATAATTATTAAATGAAATTATTTTGATTATAGTTTGTAGTATGGGTCAATTGAAGAGGAAATTTTAATTTGAATATTATGTAAGGAATTATAATTTATGATTATGTGTCTTCACAATGACAAATTAATGAGTAGAAATAGTCAAATATTGAAACAATGTTGAGTTTGTTATGCGATATTAAGATTTCAAGGAGTGTGTACTGACATTTTTTTGCCTGGAATCCCATGAGACTGATAATGAATCCATTAGAGGACTCATGTTAATGACATAGAAAGACGAAACCCTTATATCCATTGATATATAATTCATTTAATTCAATCAAAAAATCTATTTTATTTTTCAAAGATTCATTATCATAAATTCATTTTGGTGGGTCCCACTAGAATTTTTTTAATGATTTAATTGAACAAATACAACAATTAATTTAATGGGTTCTACCAAGCTTCCTTGATGAATGTCGTGGGATAAAATCCAAATATTTAGAATTATTAATTTGGATGGAATTCCTCAAGAGTAAGCAGTGGATTTTGATCAATGCATGATTATAAATTTCAATTTGGTTCTTTAAGCTATTACAAGAAGTTTAGATATGTGTAATTCATTGTGTTAACCACTTGGATTCCTTAATTTATTTTCCTGAAATTAATTCTAGGTTTCTCCATGTTCATTCATATGAGTTGTTGTGATATTGGTTTCCTTGGTATCATACTGTGGAATTAGTAAAACTGCACTATACAATAAGGATAAAAATACACATGCACTAGATGAAGCTATTAGGCATGACATTGAGAGAAAATTTAGAGACCATGATTAACGGTTTATTAATTTCATTATTTTTACTATAAGATAATTTTTTATTAGTAAAACATTTTCGTAACCTTTTTGCAACGATTATTTATTTTAGTGAAACCATTGGTAGTATCTTTATGAGTTATAATCAAGCCCTTTTTAGATTGTCATGACACTTTTGTATCAATATTTAAAATGATATATTTATAGGTTTTGGTATGGGAATGTACATCACATCGTTCATTTCTTCATATTGGAATGTCATGTTAGGATCGAGGCATAGGTTATGGGACTAAGAATTCCTCTGAACCTGGATTGGATGTAGTTTAGTTTCTGGTTAATTTTTTATATTGTAGTTTTTTGGGTGTTATCTGCCTACGGGGGATTAATTTTTGGCATATATGTCATTCACATAATTGATAAAATTTTAAATTGTATATATTTTTCGAATCATCACTAACTTATATTCATTAAACCATTATTCTAGTACTTATGATTTATTATTATTATTAGGTTATTTCTAATTTGACCAAAGAGTATAGTCTCCCCTAAAGTGTCTTCGTAGTCCCTATCCACTCGTTGGTATCCCTTAGAGCATGTGGAGCAACACTTAAGGGAATATAGTTTCCCTAGTCCAATTAATATTCAATGTGAGTAAGATAGTGGTGTTACACGATGGTATCATAGTTATTTTTTCATTTTTACTACTATGTGGGTGTGGTATATAAGAGCCCTGGAATGATCAAGGACATGAAAATGAGATCATTCATAGGACTAATAACAATCCATATAATGGAAAACAATGTTACTCGGTGTAGGATTTATATTTCATGGAATATTTGTCACAATTATACTTGTTTTTCATTGACTATGAACATTATTTGTGATATTTTTATATATTTGTAGTTTTCATGACCATATATATTAAGATAGGGTTTGTGTGTATTTATTAATCCTTGTTGGAAAATTCTATTTGAATATAATATATATGATTCATCTAATTGATATTTCCTTTGGTAGGTATTATTATTTTCCTATGATTCTATTTACCTTATTTATATCATCCTATAGTTTTTATCTTTTTATTTGTAAAAAGATTGCAGTATTTTTAAGTATCGTTGTTAACATATATTTTTCTTTCCCATATCATTATATGGATGTACCTTACATGGAAAATTCCATAGTGGATCATTTTATAAATTTGTAGATAGTACGGTAATGTTCATTGGATGTCTTGATTAAATATAAAACCACTAATAGACCAAAAATGATTTTTCCCTCAGAGACTGTGAATGAAATTCTTTTTAATCATACTCTAAATACATGGAAAACTATAATGAAACTTATCAAAATAATTTTGTATATTATTAGAGGATTTAAATGAATTTTTATATAATGATATGAGAGGAACAATGTGATAGTAAGAAAAATAAATGGAATTTCCTCTATGTATTTTTAATGTAACTATATTTATTCATTCTTTGAAAATTGGAATGTTGAAATATATAATTTAAATATTTATAATTTAAATCCTAATGATGATGATAAAAAATGTAATTTTAAGCATTTTAACTGCTAAAATCCTAGGAAAATATATGTGTAATGTTTTGAAACATAAATGAATGAGGTGTATTAGATTCATTACCTATATGTTGTGACATAGTGTATGGGTAGAGAGAATTATATGTGTGTCTCTGTAATGAATTTTTCTTTTAATGGGGGAATACCTATTACTAATGTAATCACTTTAATAATAGATGTAGATGTATAGAGAGATAAATTTAAGAAATATCTATTATGTGAAGTGGATCAACTTATAGTTTGTCATAATCTAAAGAAATTTTATTGATTATGAGCTTAAAGGGTTTTTTGTTTTTTTCTCATATATTTTATATTTGTGCATCATCAAGAGATTACATGTAAATCTAAGGAAACTAATGTGGGAATATTTAAATTCTAGGTGCTAGGTAACAAAGAGACATAGATTTTGTTTAAAATTAAATAGGTTATCCATTCGAGGCATAGGCATGGGATTGATTTTTGGATTCAATAACCCATTAGAGGGACTCAAGTCTAGTAATTTGATATCATGTGTTCTATGATAGAACCCAAGATACAGGTTATACGAGTTTAGTAGGTTCATCAATGTTGGGATGCATGGGTAAATTGTTTTTTGTTGTACTATGTCCCAGTGCTCCTTGGGATTAGTTTCTTAGGAATGATGAAATACCTATAGGATGATGGTGTGAGATGGGTTGACATGTATAGTAAATTTTAGATCATGAATGAGATGAAAAGTAATTATTGAAACCATTAATGGGTGTTTAGGGGAATGATTGAAGGGGATTCATATTTTATGATTGATGAAGCACTGAGATAAATGAAATAATCCCTTGAACCTATTAATTATATATATACATTTAAGAGTTTGGTTGAATCAAGGGTAGATGTTTTGGTTTTAAAAAAATCCAGCAGGTGGTGACTGTGTGTTTGATATAATCATGAGACCATTTGTCATTAGTAAAATGTAATATGAGAAAGGTAACTTGTAATATCTTGATTTGAGAGGGTATACCATGTTGGTCATGTGAGAAACCTGATGAACCAATATTGTATCAAGTGTGGTGTGTTCAGTTATATAAAATAATCCTAGAGATTGTGTGAGGGGATTTCAATTTAAAATCACCCGTAGTGGTAGTTCCATGTATTTAGGATAGTCTCCAATGGTGATATAACTTGGACGAAAGACAACATAATTTTGGTACAGTATTATGATTCAAGGTGTACTCATATGTAATAAAATTTTACAATTGAAGGGTTATTGAGATTCTTATTGGTTATGTACATAACATTGAGCTATGTAAGATAGATGGCTAGTTAAAATAGCTCATCTATGATATTTCAGGTTTTTTAGTGCTATAGTGTGTAACATGATTCAATTTATTCATTATGAACATGTTACCTGTCTTGGTGATGCTCAACTCATGGGGTGATGCACCATTTTTTATAAATTGACCTCAATAGAGCCTAAAACCCTTGGCCTTCAATAAGATTTGGGTGTGGGAAAGTTATCACCTTTTTAATGAAATTGAGATAGTATCCATTGATCTTGTTTCACATTGATCTATGGAATAAATTTTTTATGTTTTCATTATGAGTCGTTTGGTTTCTGGGAAGGCTCATGTGATGCATCAAATAGAGTAATATGATTATAATTGGTTATTGAATGCCTTGTATAGGGGAATAGAGACCTAAAATGATTTTAATTCCATGTCCATTTGTGGGTGAGGTTACCGATAGTTGGTGGATTCTTCTAATTTGATGAACTAGACTAGTTCGTCAGTTTGTGATGTTGGATTTGGTTTTATAGAGCCAAATTGTACGTAATTTATGTCAAAATATATTTTTTGGGTATTAATAAACTGTTTAACCCAACATTATTGTTCTTCAACATGACATGACATGTGATAACATCCTCAGATTAGTTATCCCATTTAATGTTCATATCAGTTCCTCACTATAATGAGAATCAATAAGTTTAATGAATATATTTTTATTTTTTTTCTCTATCCATACAAAATCATTTTTTGTTATCTTAATTTTATATGCTATAAATGGTGGAGACTCATATAACATTGAGACACCTTCTTGTGGTGTATTCCATTAGTAATATCTAGTGTCAGATATTATAAGAATGATATCTGCTAAAAAGAAATACACATGTATATGTTTCATTGGATGTTCCTATTTAAAAACTTTTTTTATTGATACTTATACATTAATATTGTTATTAATGTGTTTTATAAGTCATGTAATAACATTTATTCATGAAAACCATGACACAATATGTTCATGGTGAGTTATGATACATTGGGTGCTCCATGAGTAATATTTCAAGAATGGACTTTGAGAGAAATGTATTGTCCCTTATGTTCCTTAACAGAAGCTGATATCCTAGGCCATTTGATGTAAATGATATAGAATAGAAAAACTTTTCCACAATGTTCTATAGGATTGTTTATTTTTCGAAATATCCAATAATGATACATCCATCACATAGTTTTATGGCACCCACATGCAACCTACTTGATTAGAGGTATCTAGATTAAGGTATTATATTACACGGTAAGAATCCATATGAGGTAATATGTCATTATGTTTATAATTTGTTTCTCTATGAGTTTATTGGATGGATTTGAGATTATGACCTTTGGATTTATGTTTCTCCTCTTGATGCCACTGTGGAAGAGGCCTACTTGGTCGCACACTAAGTGTATGTTGAATCTCAGTTAAATAATATATTATTACTTATTATTGAAAAATTTAATAAAGATTATTCTTTCACGTGGTATACTAATTATTCAGTTTTCCTTGACCATATAAATTATGTCACCATTTATTCAATATAATATTATGTTGATGAAATATTTAATAAATTTATATTTTTTATTTAGTGAAGATAATATTTATTTATATATTATAAAATCATGAACTCATATTTATTAATTAAATAAATATCCATCATTAATGTCCTGAAAAATATTATAAACGAATGGAGGAATGATTTAAATGGTTTGATGAGAAATAATATATATTGAATATTATTTTATTAAATAATATTTGATTTAATTCATGAATTTAGTGCATGTCAAAAAAATATTGTTGTTATGGAAACCGTATATTATAATTATTAAATAAGTAATAAATGGTACTCACCTAATTATTATTTTCCAACCCTATTGTCATATAAACATAATTATATTATTTTCTAATAGTGCTATTATTTTTTTACACAATGAAATACATTGAATCCTCTTGAAGCATTAGAAAGATTTATTCTCTAAAAATATTCCAACGAATGGAGATTAATATTTTTACACCTTCCACTATCGAGTATAGATTGTTCAATGTGAAATTTTTGGAATTTATTTTTGAGATGATAACTAGTGAATGACACAAGCGATATGACCTTCCATCCTAGTACATAGAGACTCCTATAGAGATGTTTATAGATTTTTGGATGACATGTGGATCATTTCAAAGGGAATATAATCTTGATCAATAAAACACAATGATGTTATGATGTAGATCTATTTTCATATCCATCAATGAAGAAATAATATCAAAAAAGGTAATAATGTCATTATTTTCAAATTACTTATAAATATTGCTGGAAAATTATGTTTGTTTCTAAAATATTATCCATTGTATATATTCTTTGATTTAATTTCACATTACATTGAATTTATCATCATGTAAATATATGATTAATCATTTATCAAGGGAAAAAATAAATTTTAGACATGACCCATCACATTCAGATGCTTTCCAATAGCCCACTAGTTTTACATGATAATTCATATAATTATTTATTTTTATGTTAATATCATTTAATGATTTATTCATTTAATATTGGTTCACAATCACAGTTTAATCATTATCTATTCTGAAGTGAGAGATCTGATTTATTCTTATCTATTTCCCATTAGTATAATAATATAGATTAATTTTTTCAATAAAATAGATTAAGAGATCTTATAAAGAGGTTCCATGTGGTATAGCCATATAAGATAGGAATACACACCATGTAACCAACAGGTACACAATGTTTACTAGTGTTTAATTCACAAAATATTAATTCAAAATTATTTCATGTAGTGTGTATTAATTATATGAGGTGAATTTAATTATAAAATGTTTGTGGACTGTAAAATCCTATTACATGGTCATGCAATGAATATATTGTATAACTTCCATACATGACTAGTATTCCATTATTCATAGATGCATCGTGTATCTACTTACACAGACTAAATGACTAGTTTTTATGTAACTTATAGACCACACAAATTCTAGAATATTTAAATAGCTTGGAATCCCAAATTTTCTATGGCATAGTAACACACTCAGTCCCTAGGAATGTTCCACAGATAGACATTGACAATAATTATTTTATTGTATCTTAGATGTACAATTCATGCACAATTAACTTATTATAAGGGATTGATATTAAATTTTTATAATTTGAAAACAATATAAACATGTACCTATGTGCAGTCATTAAGTTGATAGGACACACCATGTGATGAGTTATATATATATGTGTGTGTGTTTAATTAAATTAAGTTTAATTTTTAGATATACATATCAGGTAAAATTGATATTATAGTTATTACTCTATATGAATTGAGTAATTTCATGCTACATAAAAATAAAAATTGAATTAATTACACCACTTCATCATTATGTTTATAATAAACATCATGATATTACATGATAATTATTTTATCCCTCTTATCACAAGATTAAAACTATACAAGTATAATACACATTGGGTAGTTCAGATGGGTATTCACCATGTTCTCTCCAAGGTAATTTTTTATACAGAGATATTTTAATTTTTTTTTAAATTATGATGTATAATAATCTGAATGAAATTTGGTAGAGAATTAATATAAAATAATTTTTTAATAAAAGAAGATAATTATTTCATTTGAGCATGATTTAAAATAAATAAGAACAATTATAATTGAATTATAATTATAATAACTGTGAAATTCATTGCATTATTCTTACAGATAATGATCTTAAACGAGGTCTTTTTATGTGATTGGATTAATTTTTTTCATAAATTTAATTTATTTTTGTTTGTCATCTACCAACACATTATGTTGGGGGATGTGTTCCCTTGGTTTATTTTATATAAACCCTTTAGCGATCCCAGGGTTCCCTAACCTATGCTTGAGTAATGTCTTTTATAATGGATTATTCTCCTATTCTAGATGAGGTGGATCATGTTTGAAGCTAAGGTAAAACCAATCCAAGATCGATACTTAGCTGGATAGGTTGAAAGTTGAAACATGAACAATAACTGGTTTAAGATGTTATCCCGCTAGGTAAAAAGTTTGTTTATCATGACCTATAAAAACTAATCATTTGTAAATGTTTCGGATCATACATCTTTATTATCTAATTTCTATCAAGTTCCATGGTTATTTCATTATGTATTTTTTCCTGGATGACATGAATTAATGAATTAACAATCATGAAAGATAGAACTAAATTAAATTGTCCTATGAAAAAAATTATCTTAGATGTGCTTAATCAGTTATGTAACTCCAATTAATTTTTTAATGAATATAATAAATATAATAATTCTACATGTACACATAAAAAATCCATCAATTATATATATTATCTCTGTATAAACTTCCACTAATTCAGTAAATACTGAACGGTTGTTTAAAGTTCTTGACTGGATAATGATGGGATGCATTTAATTATTATGGAATCCATAAAATGATGTATTTGGTTGATATCACATAGTTAATATAATTGGTTTAATTCCATTGTAGTAAATGGTTTAACTAAGAGGCACATGGTTGAGGAAATCCAATTTCAGGATTTTAGGATTGGGTAGTCAACTCAACATATCAAGGAACTATAAATTAATGACATTGGAATTTGGAATCTCTACAAAAAACCATTATTATTTAATGACAAACTAATTTTGGTGTGATGAGAAATTTAATATGAATCATATCCACTCAAATATACCAGAAATAAGATATTCCAAAGTCATTGGTGAAAGGAATTGGATTTCTATAACTAATTTTGATATTAATAAATATAATAATAATTTATTTTTCATAATTTTATCACATAAAGTACAAAAATTATAAATATTTTATTATTATAAATGTTAATTAAAAAATTTAATCATATCACTACCATCCATATTTGTGAAGCATAACCTTCTTCGACATAAATTTCCAACAGTTGCTTGGGTGGATTCTTGTTATCATATGCTACAAAACTGAATTTCATTCATAGTATGAACCAATCCACGTTGATCTTGGTAATATGGCTAGTGAGAAAGGGTTATCTCTCTATGAGAAACATTTTAATGATTCTACAAATGTTCAATGTTTCATGATATCATCCACGACCAATGACCATTTAAAGAAACATGAGGACATGGATGTGTATAAATTGATGTCTTATCTTTTTTATCATTTTATAAAGAATGGGATACAAGATAGATATGTGATCTACAATTATATATATATAACTAATCCTAGAGAATCTATGATATAAATTACTCTTCTAGTCATGATTATTGGATACAATGAACCTTATTTTTCTAGGGGAGTAAATTACCAAATGTGTTTGGAAAATATAACACAATTTCTTCAGTACCCAAAACCATCTCCTATTTTATGATTAATAATTAAATGATAAATAAAGAGAAGAGTCTTTCAGAGCATCTTACTTTTATTATCCAAATTGATTATAAAATGTGGAGTGATAAACAAGCAGTCCTCCTATAGAATAGGAAAAATAAAAACATGGGAAAGATTCCCAAGACTTTTATAAATTCTAATTATCCAGAGCACCATAATTCCAAGAAGATAAAGATCCAATGGAATGGAATGGAAAAGTAAGAATACGTTTTTTCATGTGGAAATTAAGGCCACTAGAGTAATAACTACACCTAGATGCAAGGGAAAGATAAATGTGTGTTTGATATCGATTTTTTCATCTAATATCTACAAATTGGGTATTTGATAAATATTTTTGTGCTTATATAAATAAATAAATATAAATATATATATATATATAGAAAACATGTAGTTTTGAAAATATTTATAGAGGATAGGTTTATATATGAGCTACAAATAATTTAAGGATTTCATCTCTACCCATTGGTGACTAACCCAATTAATTTAAAATATGGATGATGTTGGTTTTAAGAGGTTGTTATTATTTTCAATTATAAATAAGAACATAATTTCTATATCTCGCCTAGATGAATATTTTTTTACTTTCATTTTATGATATAACCATTGTTTATTTTTTAAATACAACATATGTTAAGGTTTTCCACATATAAATAATTTCCATTATGTATTGAATTATAAAAACCAAATATTGAAAACAGATAATGAATCATGTTCATGTGACTCATGAAACACATATCTATGAAATCTATTTACATGTTACGTAATTGTGATCCATTTAAAAAAGGACATTCAAGATGGGTGTTTAGAGTCTTATGAGATAATACACTTGAAATATTTCACTTTTGTCTTCCTGGAAAAATTACAAAACATCCATTAGTGGTAAGGGTTAAAAAATACATATATATTTTAGGAATGGGACAGACCAATGTGTGTGGACCATTTATAATAAAATATAGAGGTGGATATTTATACTTCATAACTTTTACTAATGTCTTTAGTAGATATTTCTATGAAAACATGATGATGTATAACTCTAATTCAATTGATAAACTAAAATAATTCATGAATGAAGTAGGGAATCCAAATGTGATGAAGATAAATACTCTTCGATCAGATTGAGTTTTTGAATATCTCAAGAAAGATGTTATCAACTCGTTAAAGGAGTTTGAGTTTCTATCTTAACTCAGTACAATTTAAAAACCATAATATATTGTGTTATAGAATGGATGAACCATATATTGTTAGACATTGTATGGTCAATGATGATTCATACGGATCTTCTGTCATCTATTTAGGGATTTTCATTACAAAATGTGGCATATCCACTAAACATGGTATCAAATAATAAGTAAAATGAAATTCCATATTAGTTATGGAGCAGAAAGAAAACCAATATATCACATACAATTGTTTGGGTAAGTGAGACAATTGTTATGTCCTTATAAAGACAAAAATCTAGAATCCCATGGCACATTTAGTTACTTTATATGGTATATTAAGGAATAAAATTGATAATATTATACAACCCCATAGACCTGATAGATAATTTCACTAGGAATTTCATATTATTTGTGATGTAGAACATCTTAAAAATGTATAGTTGTTGTAATATTGACATAGATGAAGTTTGTTATAAACATAAAAAGAGTTTGTATGTGAAAAAATTCCAAAGGTCTCCCTGGAAGAAGTAGTTCCTAAAAACTAGTACTATGTTGGAGCACTAAATAGTTAAGAGAACTAGAGTGTTTGGGTTTTCTAGTTGTTGAATATAGTGACTCATTATTTGTTTAAAATGTTGAACCACTCCCCCACAATGGGGTAGTATAGAGTTTATAAGCAGATAGATGGTGAGGTTCCCTGAATTATGAAATTGATTCCATGTAATAGATTAAATTTCTGATTTTAGTCAATTCCATAGTATATATAAATCCCATAGGGATAAAATAGTTATTCATTAGAAATCTATACATGAAATGTAAAAAAATACCTACAAAAAATTCTTGTGGAAAAAGGGTTTAAACAAAATAATGAAATTACAATGAATAAACACTTTTACTAGTTAGCATGTTCAAAAAAATAGAATTTTACTTTCTAAAGTAACTTAACATGTGTATGAAATTAGGAAGAAGGATGTAAAAATATGTTTCCTTAACGTTAGCCTTCATGAAAATTTCTAAATGACACAACTATAAGGGCTTCAGACTCCATGCCATCCCAAAAGGATTTTCATGTTGTAGAGATTCACTTATGTATTGATAAAAGAACTAGGTCATGGAACATTCAATTTGGTGAAGATATAAAAAATTGGATTCATTTAGAATTTATATGATACATGTTTTTATAAAATTCTTAATGTAATTTATATTTTTATTTTACTAGTATATGTTAATGATATATTACTTTTTGGTAATGACATACCAATCTTACTTTCTGTTAAAGACTCATTGAAAACGTTTTCCCCATAATGGAATTAAATGAAGAAAATTATATTCTAGGGATCATGATCAGTCATGATATATCAAAGAAAATTATTTGAAGAATTCAATGTATTCATATTTACTAGATTGAAAAGGTATTTAGTATAGAATAATCAAATAAGGGATTGCTACCAGTGTCATGTGATATAATAAATTCTATAAAAATGTCTCGTATGACAAAATATGATAAATATAGAATGAGTAAGATCCTATATGATTTAGTGGTAGGATCAATCATTTATTTTATGTTATATAGTATTCTTGATCATTCTTACACATTTATCATAATTGATAAATATCTTATATATCCTAGGAAAACCATTGGTATACTATTAAGGTTATCCTCAAGTATCTAAGATGAAATAAGGAAATATTACTTGTGTGTGGAAGGAATGGGGTGATAGACCCCAAGGGGTATACTGATTCTATAATGAAAAAGATCAAAATTATCCGATGTCATAGACAGGATAATTTTTCTATCCCAACGTAGGAGCAGTGAGACAGACGTGTTCAAAAACTAGTCGTCACTAATTCTATAGAGAAATATACGTATATCACATATTCTGATGTAGCTGAGGAATCCATTTTTATATGTATGTTTTTCTAAAATCATAATGTGGAACATAGAAAAATAGTCACTATCAAATTATATTGTGATTATACTATAGTTTGTGTTCTTACAAAAAAGTTCCAAGATCACACCATTGGAAAAAAGGAGTTACTCTAGAAGTATTACCTCTTGAGTAATTATTATCAAAGGGTTGATGTTTTAATATGTAGATTTCCCACAATGTAAAATGTGGTGGGTTAGTTTTTTAAAGTCCTATAGCAGCATGAAAAAAATATCATGTAAGAGCTCGTGGATTATAGGTTGTTTTTAGTAGGCTATTATGATTGTGTGAATTGGTTAGAGTTGGTTCCCTAGAAACATATTTTGTGTACTTTATAGTAACTTGTATTCATTTTTTAGTATTAATTAACAACTAATAACATCAAGATTATTATTCTATATAATATATAATGTGATAATTTTGTATGAGTATATTGTTTCCTGAATGATTATAATAGTTCTTCCCTCTGATGAGATCCTCAAAGTTCTATAATATTCTTCATAAATATATATTATATAGATGGATTAATTCATTTGAGGGACACAAATGATTCATTATATCAAGGTTATATACTTATAGGTATTTTTGGAACATTCTCATAGCGTATTACCTTGGTAATATCTAGTTTAATATATTATGTGAATGAGACAAAAAATAGGGAATCCTAATTTATATGTTTCATTCTATGTTTCTATATGTGGAAGCATTTATTTATAACTAGAATTTATGATTTCTATTAATGAGTTTTAAAATTTAGTTACTATGATTACAATCCCTTAGGGGGTGGTAGGGCAAGGGGGAGACTTTTATGAGTAGGGAACTCATGAAAAAATAAGGCTGGTAGATGATACAACAAATGTCGGATCAAGGATGGGTTCTTCTCATTCTTATATGGTTGTGTAGAAAGATCTATTTCATATTTGTGAAACTCAAAATGAATGGGTTTGAAATGGTGAAAAAATATTTCCATCATGCATCCCAAATAAACAATTAACCAAGGTGGTCAAATCCGCAAATTTTTTTTATCATTCTCTAATACTGAAATTCTCTTCATGGGAAAACTAATTAGAAAAGGCCGAGTTGCACATGTTTTCTACCAACCAAGAAGATATTGAAAAACAAATCAACCTATGTAAAATCACTATCACTGTGAGAGTATTTAATCTAAAGTGTGAGAATATTTGAAGGTCCACTAGTCTATTTTATTGAATTTTTATGATCTGGGGCTTTAGTGACTGGAGGATGACATCCATGGGAAGAGGTTACTTGCACATTATTTTTATGTCTGATGAATTGAAGATATGTTCTTGGAGATTTGGTTCAATATAATTGAGAATTGTAATTTTATGGATTAAAGAGTTTGATGGAATATTTTATCCATATAACATGAGGAACACTCACAAATAGAAATGGATTTACATATACAAACTCAACTGGCTCTATTCACATAAGATAATTCTATGGTACATTACATATTTTGTTGAAAACCCAATAAGAGTTGATCGACAAACCAGTAATCATATGATCATTGACATTTCTAGATTAATGGTGGAAGTTGATATGTCCACCACTTTAATGGAGGAGGAGGTATTTACCATAATTGATGTAAGTATCATGTCATAAATACTTCATGATAGGAAACCAATATTATGTTTGGAATTCTTATTAATATGGAACATTGATTCTAAATTAAACGGGTCTAATTTTTGAAATATGTTAAATATTAAAGGGACTAATGATAAATCATTTTGGAGGGGAGATGTTAAAGGTAAAAGGATGGAACAAACCTTATTGAAACCGAAAAAGCATATAAGGTCTTGTTTGGGAAGGAGCCACAACATGAGGGTATGGGTTCCTCTACTTCGAAATTTGTTACTACAGGGGAAGCTCCTGCTTTGGAAAACTGATGTGGATGCAATTATTTGATTTTTTTAAGACGAGGGTAATGTTATTTCTCCAAACAGTCAAGAGTTTGATGGCCATATTAAGATGATAGAAATAGATAATCCACATTTCAATGGAAGAGAGGACACTGATTCTATCAATCCAGTAGCGGGCAACTCAACTTATGAGAAGGAGGATATACTGATTTATAGACTCCCCTATGATGTTTAGGTCATCATGGATGATATATATCAGTGAAAATGAGTTTAATTATTGGGGATTATTAATGATCATGTTTTTTAGGACACTATCTCCATGTAGCATCAACAACCAATTCAGATTCTTTGGCAAGAGTACTACATTTAACTAGGGTCCTTTTTCAGATACTAATGAATCTTAGGAAAATATGACTGATCATCTTAAACATTACAATAATATGATTAGTGATGGACAACAAGATGAATTCCAAGAGGTAAAATGTTTTATTAATGAAAGTGATCGTGTTCATCCCTAAACGAACTCAACTATTATTATGAGTACGATTCTATAAAATTTTGGAATATCACCTAAAGTGGGTGTCATACCAGTCTCTGAATGTGATTTTTGTGATGACATAAAACATTGGATGGAATATTATTTCCATCATGTGAATATGGGAAAAACACCAAATAGGATAACCCTTATGGAATACTCCTTAGTAATTGATCAATCTTCTAATAAATTCGTCCAACTCAATATATGGGTATGGGATGATGATAATGAGGCATTTTTCCCCTGTGAGACTCAAACTAACCCTTATGATAAGGCTAACAATCTGGGGAAGAGGAAAGTGAAGGGGAATTTTTAGAAGAGAGAGTTGGTACTACCAAATAATAGAGGTCCCCAAATGAGGGGAGTGACATCCATTAATAATTAAGGATTATTTTGGGAAATGTCAAAGGAATATGAATTATCCCATGGATGAGTCCCTAAAAGGATTCATTATGACAAAAAACACATGATTATTACAATAGTTCAAGAAAAAAATGATGTTTGAAAAAATGACAATTTTTATAAATTGTCTTCTTTCGATTACCCAATTGTCCCAAAACAATAAAATGAGAATGGTGGTGAATAACTTTGAGATTTTAAGAATGAAATAATATTTCTTCACTCATATATTAAGATGAAACATGTTTTCATAGTTGTCATTGGAATTCTGGTAGTTGTAATTACACTATCTTTTGATTATTCCTCTAATTTATTCGTTAATAGAACACATTTCTCAATTGATATTAAATTATTATTTGATTGATTTTCTATAAGGTGGGTGGTATTGAGTGACATCAATAATATTCCAAGGCCTGATAAAAATACTGATACTCTCATTAATAGATTGGAAGTATGTGACTTCTCTTCATGCATTGATAAATGTAATATTTTTGATGTCCCAATTACAGGGGAAGATTATACTTAGAGTTAATATAATCTGAATGGGTTTGAAAAAAAATTAAATAGGTGACTCGTGCAAATTGATGACAATAATGATTGCATCACAATCTCGAGTCTAACTTTTTCCAAGTGTCACACTGACAATTACACAATTTTAGTTGATATTTTCACTAGAATGTTGAGTTCATCTTCCAATCCTTTGAAGTTCAAAAATATTTTTCTTATTGTTCCTAGATTAAGGGAGGTCATATAAAATTTTTAAATGAATGAATCAATTTTAATCCCACATAAAACAATGTCATTAAGCTAAAAACATCAAAAAAATCTCAATAAATGGATAAAATCGTCTTTTTCTAATCAGGTAAATGAGATTCGTGCTGGGGAACAACAAGTCCTTCAATGAAAAAGTGAATGTTAGAATCAATATGTCCCTTAGAGGTATAATATTCACGCCCTTTCCAATCTTAATTTCCATATCCTTCTTCATGAATTAATATTGAATAACAATATAATTTCAAATGTTTACAATAGGGATGTAAGAAAACATGGTTCTATCACTATTTACATAGAGAAAAGTTGACGTAGATATGTGTCACTATGATTGAATTGAATGGGTCACTATATAGATCGTATATATAAATCTCAAATGTCTTGGGGAGTTACATTGAAGATATTTACTCTTAGAAATGGATTAATGGCATGCTCAATTTTATTGATAATATTGAACCCACCATTAGAACTCAATAGAACAAGATGCTTGTTGAAGCTTCAACGGAGAAAGAAATTATTTATGTACTCTTTTATTTGAACATTTATAGTGTGTAAGGTCCAAATGGGTTTACCAATATATTCTTTATTTTCAATTAGGATTTTTTGCGTCATGAGGTCATCAATTCTGTGAGATAAATATTAAATTGTGCATCTATTCATTACTCAGTCCATTATTGCATTATTTCTCAAATTCAAAAAAAATTAAATTTCTTTAGACATAAATGAATTTAGAATAGAGGATATTGGGAATAATTCCCCCAAAATCATCAACAAGAAAATTTCCTTAAGTCATGGTAACATTGTTAGTTCTATTATAACTCCAAATCAATTTGGTTTTGTCCATAGAAGGAACATTCAAAATTTTCATCCCACGACTGCAAAATGTGTTAATTTTCTGTGAAGAAAACTCAGTAATGAAATATTTTCCATCAATCTAGAATTTTCTAAGGCCTTTTACATGTTAAAATGGAGCTTCATTATTTCTATTCTTTGAAAACATGGCTTCTTTGGCCATTTCATCATCCTTGTCAATACCATAATAAATGGGTTCACTATATCTATTCTTATTGATGGATTTCTTAGGGGTTATTCCAATGTTATAGGGGTGTTATAGAATGGGATACTCTATCCTAACTCCCCTTTACAATTTATGAAGATTAATTGACTATTTTCTAAATGATCTGGTATAGGTTGTCTTATAGATGAAAATTGTGTTTGGAAGGGAACTTTTCACACCCCCTTATTTTCTCTATTTCATGACAATCTTTTATTTGTTCAAGCTAACAAAGGGACTATTTATAGAATCTAGAAAATCATTCCTTTTTACGAGGATGACTTCAGATATGTTGTATGATCAAATAATACTCTAATATTTTTGTGAATGGAAGGATTGTTATCAAGAAGAATATGATTTCTATGAAACATGGAGTTAAGAAATACACCGTTCAAATTAAGAATCTTGGATTACCTTTGGAATGGGGAAGGGTAAAGATATGTTACCTTGAAACCATATACTCAATAATCATTTCTCAAAGGCCACCAATAAATGAAAAACCATGTCCCAAGAAGGTAGAATTTGTCTAGCGAGCACTATTATTACATAAATGTTATTCAAACATTTCATTATTTATAAGTTGCCTCAAACTAGTGTTAATGAGATTTATTTCATCATCAGTAGAGTCATCTGTACTGGGTCCATACATGAAAAGAAACACATAACTGTAACCTATAAAGACTTTATCAAACACACTAATATGGGGGTAATAATCCTTAATGACATAAAAATAGTAAACGATGCACTTATCAATAAATGAAATTTGAATTTTCTGACCTCTAGGGATTCATATTTTGACATTCTAGCACAATGGTTCATCTCAAATTTTCATAATTAGTGTTACATATATGTTTCTTTGTCCATTTGGCCATCCATAAAACATTCCTATAATGAAATCAAGGACTACAAAACATATGTCTCATGTAGCTCTTCAAACCTTAATATGTGGACCATGAAATGGATTGAGTGTTTTATAATGGATTTAACGGAATTTCAACCCCAAAAATAAAATCTATACATTGCTTATATATATCTAAATACTATAATTCAGGGCTACCTATCCACTCAAATAAAAATCAAATTGCCGAAATACATTTTTAGTAATTACGATACCCTAATTTGGAATGATATCCCTAGTGATAGGATTACTTACAGAGATTATTATATGAACTTGTATAAATTAATAATCCATATCCCATATGGTCGCAAGAATTTCAAAAATCACATCATTTTCCCATCAAAATAACTGTTGTTATGGAGGAGGTTTGGGAAGGGCAGTCATCCCATGCAACATCTCTTACAGAAAATGGGCATACACTCAGATCCTATATTTTACCTTTGAAAATAATACATTGAAAAAAATAAATATTTATTATTCTACTATAATTTATAATATAGATCAATATTTCACCCTAAAGATGGGTTAAGAATTAACCTGTCAATGAATATCCTTGAGGATTTAAATATTTTTGTTCCTATTTTTAACCAAAGTGAGAGCGTTTAATCATTTTTTATCACTACTATGGTGGCTAAAGTTTCTCATATTTGGAAGGAATGAAACCTTAGTGCTTATGATAAATGCATAACATCTTTAAAGTTTGTTCAGAGTGCTATACACCGGTAGGTTTAAACTGCTTTCAATATTGAAATAGTGACATTGAATAATAAAATCAATAATCAAAATATTATGAAAAATATTGGTGTTACATTGTGAGCTATGAATACATTGATGTCGAAATCAATTATATGCACAACTCCCATATTTTTATTGTTAAAATTGAATGTTAATGAGAGGTCTCCATTGAAACAGGACCTTTGGGATGTGGTGGGGTCTTTTGCAACTATCACAACCGCATTAAAGGGTGTTTCTATCATTGTATTAGGACTGGATCCATAATTTATGTTACATTATAAGAGATTATCAATCTTTTTTACCATGTTTTCCATCATGAATATAGACACATGTGGGTATAATATTACTTGACTATAGTGTTGTATATTTTAAAAACAAGGTCTAGGAATTTCCCTTAGAGAATTATTCCATCATGGATTTCATGCCTATATCATCTTGAATGTCTTCATTTAGATGTCACTCATGCTTATAGGGAGGAAAACTATGATTATATTACTCTGTCTAGGAGATAAATTATGGAGAACTTGTCGAGATAGTTTTTTTATACTCCAGTCTTTTTTTCATGCCCTATTTATTTGGATGTACGTGGTGTGTTTATTTCTTGCCTTTTATAAACCCCCTTATTCTGATAAATGATTTAGTTTATTAATAATTTTATAGGACTGGGATTCACCTAGTTAATAAACCTATTTGATTATATGATTCATAAAATTATATATTGATAAAAAATATTATGTCAAATGATTACGGTGAGGAAGCATACAAAAAAACCATTGACATGGTGTTCTATAGGCGTATATTATTTTATGAAAGTCAATAAAAGAGACATCAAGCACCTAGGTTGTTTGCACTAGCATGCGACCTACTTGATTAGTGATATTGTGATATATAGATTATATCACATAGTTAATATTATTATTATGTATCATTCATTATGGCATTAAATTTATTCTAAATCGGTTACTTGGTTTGTTTATTGACTCAGACCATAGACTTTAGGATGCTTCATATAATTCCACTGAGAAAGAGGAATTGAGGTCCACACACTATGTGTATCTAGAATCATAGTTAAATAATATGTAATTATTTATTATTAAAATTTATGAATAAATATTTTCCCCCACATTTGTTAATAATTAATTATGTTTTTGGATTTAATTTATTATATCGTCAGTTATTGGAGAAAATATAATATTATTGGAATATTTTATATATATTTATTTTATATTTATGGAATATAATATTTATTTATTTATTATAGGATACAAAAATTATAATTATTTATTGAGTAAATATTTATCATTCAAGTCTAAATAAGTGCTATTGAATAATGGAAGACCTATTTAAATGTTCTGGTGATAATTAGAATATATTTAATATTATTATATTAAATAATATTTAATTTAATTCAATAATTTAGAACACATAAAAATATAATTATAATATTATTATTATTGAAAGGGGTTATGTAGGGGTTAAATAATTAATTCTGTAAACTTTAGATGTCATTTATAATGAACCCTACCAGAATATAAACCCAATTATATTATTTTTCCAATATATCCAATTCATTTTTTTTGTTATGAAAAAAATCTAGAGAATCCTCTTGATTCCCTAGAGAGATACTTTCTCCAAGAACACTCCCAAGAATGGAGACATATATTCCTCATCATTTTCCTCTTGATTATATAGAGTCTACACAAAATCCATTGTAAGTAATTCTCGAGTAGATTAAAGGAGAATGATGTAAGTTATAAAATCTACCATGATAGAACCCGAATATTCATATTGTGTATTTTAGAGATTTTTGGAACATGTGTCAATTACAACCAGTGGGAATCTCATCATGATTCCGATAAGGAAATTATGGTGGGATGTAGATCTATTTTCAGATATATCAACTATGAATGAACTTCACGAAATATTATGCATGCATTTCTTAAATTAATCATAAATAAAATGTTAAAATCTAATGAAATGGTTTTTAAAAATTATCCATTTGATATATTATTTTATTTATTTATATTTATCGATAAATTTATATTAATTTAAATCTTATATTATTCATCGATGGGGAAAAAGATTAATGTTATCCATGAAACATCACACACTTCAATTGTACCTAAGACCTTCATGTGAGACCCATACATAATGGGTTGATGATGAAGGATGGGTTTGTTTTTCTTGAAATGATCAATACATGGTTAACCCCTAATAATAACGTTAGATGTTAATGTGTGGATGTGGAATTGAAATGGTTACACACATTCCATCAAAATATAACCTATTCTGGATGCACTCAAAGTGTAGTATCATCGAATCAATATAGTGAGGAGAACATCATTGGGGGATTTTGATCAGGACACTCCTTATATGTTCGGTTTCATTTGTGTCATTGATGACCATCCAATTATATAGGAATTCATATTAAATCTATAGTATATTTAATAACATATGAATGTGTCATTGTGGTGACATCTTGCCATTGTGTTCATTTTTGTGGTGCATCAGTGATTTTGTGAGAGAACAGTGAATAATTCATGTTGTTGATCTAGTTGTGGAAATAGATCAGTGAATGGCAATGACCTCGGTGTGTGTTTGGATGATTATGGAATTCCTTTGGTGGTCAAAACATCATGATCATGTAAATTAGTGGATCATTGTTAGTGTAAGATGGACTTTTTTAATTCAGGTTGGCTGAAGGAGGATTGTCTTGTTATTTTGTGTGTGAATCAATATCATGATTTTTCTACCGCATAAAACACATCCATGGTGATGTAAATTTTTTTATTCAGGTTTTGGTACGTTTTTTTACTTCAAATATTTCATTCTTAATAACATCTTTAGGGTACTGAATACTCATCATATATAGTTGGAACCAGGTAAGAGGAGTAGAAAAAGAGTTTTAACTACAATTCCCATGAGTGGGTACTGTTGATCAAGAAATATGATGGGGGATCATATAATGGATTGGTTGTATTGGTGATGCTCCTTTATTTAGTATCTGTCAACATTAGATGGAATGTTGTGATGATCCATTCTTGGCTGAAGGTTTTTTGTTTTTAACACTGATTCGATATATGCAGCTGCTGAAAAATTGGATTTATTTAGTTCCCTTATAATGTATTCCTATATTCAGTGGTACCTGTAATTGGTTTCCATTAAATAATGATATATAGTGATCCTCTTGTTATACCTCCAGTAGGATACAAGTAGAAAAATTGCACTGAGGATATAAAAATGTCACTTATTGAATGAATTACCATGATTTTCTGAATAAGAGATTGAGAGACAGATTGAATAAACAACATGAAACTCCATCACATAATACTATAACTAACCTTGGACCATCCTATAATTAATTATAAAAGTAATAAAATAAAAATAACAGTATCCAAGTGATACATTTCGTATAAAACTGACTCAAAACATGTCTAAATTCATGAAATTATTGTTTATCGTGGTCACTAAAATTCTCCAAGAAACCTAAAAATGTATTTATACTTATATGAATATCATAAAATTTATACACAATAGTTTCATAAACATGTCACCAGTGAACATGTGAAATGATTATACTAATAAACTGATAATAAAATATAAGCACAAACATGCATACATATTCAACTCTCTATTTCCAGTATGACTATGGAATTCACACCAAATCACACAACATATATAGTAACATATTATTTAAGGAACATAATGAGAAGGCACCCACAACTACTTGCCCACTAAATTTCAACCACCACGCCCCATGATAAAAATCCATATGATCACATCCTATCTATAAACGATACATCTAATATCCAAATATTTCTAATGTCAAATGGGAGGCATCCCTACTTAATCAAACATCACATAGGTTCCAGAATCTTCTTCTAGCATCATTTTTCATGAAATCAAAATTACGACATAACATCACAACCTAATAAAATAACAATGGTAGTAGGGTATCATATATGTGATTTAAATAAACCATGTTCATCCATATCACCACACATGACCACCACCATGTCTTACATCCTCAATACTACATGATAATCCCTGACACCAACTCATCTCATTACATGGAAATCCTTACTGCCAACTCATGTAATTATCGTGTAAGCTATAACACCAACCCATATCATTAATTGGTAATCTCCTTCAATAATTCATGTGATCATTAGGCAATCAACAACAAAAACCAATATCATCATTATGACCAAAGGGTGCATGGGTAAGAATGGGTGGTTATTCATCAAAATCACCATAAGCCTAGATGATGTGGAAAACCCCAAATCTCCAAAACCTTTGGGATTTGGTAAGGTTATCAGAATAAAGAGGGTGAATATATAAATTTGATGATAATACTTAATTAATAGCTATCTTAAATACTCTACCTATGGGTTATCATAATCTATACCAATATACTCCAAACCATCAACACATTACGACATGAAATTTGTCATAACTACTGCCACCCATAATTACATTACACCACACAACCACCATGAATTTCTATAATGTTTTATTTTAATGTATAATCCCTAACATTTAAATAATTAAATATTTCAAAATATCTCACATTTAACAAGACATTTAATTACCATCATCACAACTCATTCATTTATTATATATTTTATTTAATCAGATTACAAAACATCACTTTTTACCCATGTATATATTCAAATTTAGACAATGATTATTCAAATACAAGCCCATGTAATTTTAGTTTTAGCAATTTAAATTCATTCCATGGGTAACTAAGAAACTAAGAATTCAAAATTACTTAATATCTCAACCATCAAATATCCACCACTACTACAATACCACATAATCTAATACATTTTCTCACAACACAACCATCTCACCAAAAAAACCACACATCACAACCACCACAACCAACCCACAACACATTCCATACAAAATAACCATCATATTGCAACCAAATATATTCCAAAATTCAAATATTCATCAGTATCACCACAAAATAAACACCATCCCACAAGTCCATGAAATAATAACATCCACACAAAATAACACATTCTAGATTGCATAACATACCACAAACCAAAATAAATCATTTGTTTCAATTAATTTGATTCATTACTTTGAGTATGTATTACTAAATAATTATTAGATATATAATTTAAAAAATTAGTTAGAAATATATATTTTTTTACCCATAATATATAGTCTATGATCAATAAAAAAATATTTTTAAAAAATATCCTCTATAACCAAAACAAGGATCCCAATAGTTGTTATATTTCAAAATTGTAACATGTATGAATAATATAATCCATTATATCATATATATAGTAAAACATTTGATTAATTTCCATTCACATCAAATTTTTATGTATGAAGTTATTTAAATTCTTAACTACAAACTAATCATTCATCCAATAGATAACAAAAGCATGCTATCCCCACACATGAATGTAAATATAGAGAAAATGAGAATCCCCTACCTAATGGAAAATTTCTGAAATAGTGTGGAAAATGGGGAGAAGTATAAACAAATGTGAGACCATAATATCTCAATGAAACATCATGTAAAAAATGGATGGCCATTGCTTAAACTCTATAATCCAAGGACCAATGTTTGAGGGAATGGCTTGATAGTTCCTCAAAAATTGTATAGTTTTATCCCAATGATCAAGTGAAATGTTAGTTGAATTAAATAAATAAAAATTCCTATAGTATTTATTAATAGGATACACCTCAACACGCTTGTTAATTGTATCTTAGATTTATATCATGCTTTTTTATGAGGAGCTCGAATTTAGGCAGTGAAATAAATTTGGGCTATGAATCCCATAAACTCTAAACACGACTACCATTCACTCATTGTTATAGAACCTCGTCCTTAATGTAATTCACATCCTGAATTATTCTCTAATGAAAAAGTCACTACAGAACATCTATCACATATAAGATGCAATATGTTTGAATCACCAACATCTAATATATTACCATAATCTTAGTTCTTAAACATATATTTATTTTCAGAATTACCATCTTCAATATAACTATAGATCCAAACTCATAAGAACACTCAATTATCCTCATCCGAGCAAAAAATACCACCAAAACAATAATGTAACCTGAGGATAAGAAACTAAAATAAAATAGAAACATTTAGTCAAGTGAAAATAATCATAAAATACAAAACAAAATCACCACACCATATCACCTTCAACAACATCACACCATAGAACACAATATACATTCATCCTCTACTCTATATAAACTCTCAGAAAACCAATTCAAAAATATGAACCTCTATCCAATAAACACCTCATGAAACATGAAGTACATCCCAACAAATGATAATAAATGTATCTCTCCCAATATGTCATGATATTTCAATCTTTGTTTGGCACCAACTCTCCCAAATTGTTTCATAAAATTCGTTAAATATAATGTGTCTTAATTAGTAATTGGATTCCATATAATTATATGAAAATATCCGTAACACACACCACCATCAAGGAAAAAATTCACATCTCAATAATTAATACGAATCATCCATCACATCATCAAACCAAAACAGAAAAGGGGAAAACTAAAAAACACATTAGGTATCTCTTATGAATCTAGGTTTCATTCTCCCAAGTACTCTCCTCCTATCAACAATTCCACCAAAGAAAACAAATTGAGGATTTTATTTTTTTCTTGTATAAAATTCTATAAATATTCTTAGATATATACATTTCACTCCAAGAATTTGACCTCATCAATGATAAGAAATAATCCACAATCAATGACAAATGAGTATTCATAAAGATAATGAAAAATATGGGTTACAAGGAACAAGTCATGGATCCTCTATAGCCATGGTTGGAGGGATAATGATAAAATTCCTCACTAATATAATCCAACTACTCAAAATATCCATAAAACTAGGGTGAAATATTACTCCATCTCCCAATCCTCTGATCACCGTATTAAAGAAAAATCCCCAAGAATAGATGGTTTCCAATAACAAAACCAGTGTTCGTATTCATATTAATAGCATATAACTTATGACATTGCACTACCACTATAATATTCTCATATTACATCTAGAACTTGTAGAGAATTCTCTAAACTACATTAGGACCATTATCCAGGGTCTCCCAACCTCTATACATTATAGTAAAGAATGACAAGGTTATCCATACAATTTAATAGATAGAGTTATACCTATATATGATTGATATTTATTGATGTAGGATAACTCAATGAAATAAATATTCCTTATACATGACCTTCAAATATCATTGACCCATGATCCTAAAATATCATCTAGAATTTCAATGCCCTTCACAAATAATTCGTTGTTCATAGGTTGAATTGAAATGTGAAAGAACAACAAGAATCTTAAGGTAATCTTCCATCCCATATTAACCCATAAGGTAAAATATTGATAATGATATGATATTACCGTCCTATATACCCCATTAAATTTGAACACACCATCCAAAAAAACCTTATGTAAATATACACAACACTAAATTTATAGAGTGTGAGAAAGTGATCATATTTCTTCAGTTTTTCCACATTTTCCAAAATTGCATCACATACTCCCTCAGAATGTGGTAACCTGATGACCAAATAAATTTATATTTCCAAAAGTTTATAAACATGTATATACATTGTATGGACTAAAATCTATAGAAAATAGTTTTAGACATTATATAGGTGAAAATAAATGAACATAACCACAAAAAATACAACAAAATGACACATCACATCACACGAAATATGTATCCTTAATCTACTTCATATCTTAGAAACACTAATATGTACTAATAAGGGAGATCTTTGAAACAGTTGGAGAAAAAGTTGTTCGGTTTCAAACAGCTCAAAAAATCTACCCTAAAACACCATTTGGTTCTTACATTTCTTCCAATCATACCGTTGGAGCATTACCATGGAAAACAACATAACACACCAAAGTTTCTTCTTGGTATCCCTATTGGGACTCTTCAACTTTATGTATCACGAAATATTACATAGTCCACTGATAAAGAAATCCAATGTCCTAATATTTCACCGTTTCTTGATGCATCCCATCATGAACCACTATCAATGTCCAATAATCTATTAAATCACGAACCATATCTCCTAAAGGATTCCAAATCAACACACTATAAAAAATATTCCACTTTTTCTAGGTTTATGAGGTGTCTATATCATAATCCAAGAGAAAATAATTCTATATCTGGTGTTAAAAATTCATATCCTATGGAGAAAAAAATATTTATGACATGTGTTTTTTGTGAAAAAACAATAGTTCTCAACGATGAGGTTATAAAACTATTGATTCATCACAAAAAAATACATTAACACAAGATCAAATGTTAGGTACATATGTTAAGGGGATGTTAATACCTGTACCAATACCACCATATACAATATCAAGTCTCATCCCAAATCTTTTTTTGACAAATCAAAAAAGACCCCAATCATTACACCCTCCTCAGAAAAATGATGCATTTGAGAATTGATCAACTTCACATATTGTAAAGTGAGAAATGTATTACATTTATTAGTCTATATTCAATAATATCACCTCATCATCAAAGAAATCAATATGTATGAAACCTAAGAGGAACATTGAACAAGCATCCTATAATATTATATAATACTAAGAAAACGATGAACATATTCCATGTTCTAATGTCCCCCCCCCCCAGAAAAAACTACTTCAAACATTAATGGGTCCACATCCACACCATAGTAAGACACCTAATGTTTAATGAAGTTCCCATATATCATTTAAAAAATTCACTTGTATTTTCCCATGGATTTTATTATGATGATGAACATAAAAGAGTCCTCTAATATGATCACTATAGTACACCTATTCTTTCTAGTAAATAGAGATGTCATCAATGAACATTAAAATGAATTGGTCCTAGTACTCACCGATAAAAAATTTTATTTGCAACATAAAAATAGATAGTGTTTTTATGAAAATGAATTGAATGACTGTGAAATTGAAGTTACAATACTTTAACATGATCTAATAATTCTAGATATCCTCATAGATAACAAACAATTAGTGATATTTAGACAATAAGTCAATATAAAAAAAACAATCTCCCTTTAGATAGTTAAACAATTAATCAATCGTTAGAAGAGGTAAGTGTTCATGAATATAACTAGATTCAACCTCTAGTAATAAACACACACTAAAATTATCTTCCATGCTCCTATAAAAGAAAACAATAGAAATAAATATTGATATAATAGATATGTTGATACGCATATGAATCAGTTACCCAATATATATCCTTGACTCTCACATCTCCTTAGGTTCTATTGGAAAGAGATCCATCATAAATGAAGACATTTCTATATGATATTCAATCCCAAAATCAAAATTTAGTTGAGGGTGTTGTTTCATAAAATAATTTTGAAAAAATAAAGGACCTCATCCACATCCTTAGGTACATCCTCTACATGAGTATCCTCTAAATTTTATATTATTATAGAATGAATAAGTTCCACTTTTTTGTCACCCATCTGATAAAATTACACTCTGAAAACCAACACCCATTATCCATCCACATACAAATTTTTTTTCTGTAAAATAAATGTATGTATTAATACATTTAATATTACTTTTCCATGACATGTATAAAATTGAGTTGTTTTATCTATAATAAAAATATATCTTCAATTGACTGGTGCTACCCCATCACTAGCCTAATACCATATTTCAAATTAATATATGAATCATAACCTCTACCATGAATATATAAGAGAAGGGGAACTATATATTCCTCCAAATATTATCCCAATGAATGAAAAAATATAATAAACAACATAGTTTGGGTATTTAGAATGAATCATGAAAAAACAAGGCTACTTGAAAAAATGAGCATATGTCAAACTACCTATGTCCCAAGTGTTGTTGGAAACACCCTTACAAGGATAATCACAAATAAATATCCCATAACTCTCTATTGATGGACTCTATGACTATGATTGGGTTTAGGTTCCTAACGATGATGATAATGGCAATTCAACCCAATAAAAACAACAAATAACCTCCACTACTGAATATGTGTTGGTGGTATTTAATTCTAAACATCCTTATAGGAAACAACTGTTGAATATATAAAAGGATCATGAACAAAAATATAATGTTGTTATCTCTTGGAAGTTTTAAATTCAACCTTACAATGGAAAAATAATAATATTTATCTAGGAAATAGAATTCCCACACTATGTTCATGTGAATCATTGACCCCAAAAGTTCGTGTAAAGGTTTTCTGTGGATGGATTCCCTCATGTGGGAACCAAGACTCCCATGAAAACTGTTATTAATATTCTAGATCAATTTTAATCATGTTTAAAAGTATAGAACATTATCAATGATCCCCTACCATAGATAGAATCTTCATGATAACATCTATCTTATTTTATGCTTCGAGATATGTTGGAATCATAAATGGGTTGATCACAAACATGATCCTTAGGTGAAACACATTCACCATTCTCTATGCTCTAGAATCCCCATACTTAATTTAATCAATGTATCTTAGTAATAGATTCATGAAATTCATTTAAAACTCCTACACACTAAGGATCCCATATTGAAGGGAGTGTTGATCCTATATTTTCTCCCCCTTCATCATTGATGACAAGAACTATACGAAGAAATCCTTTTCAAAACCGACCCACGAAACATATTCCACCTTCTATTCACTACGATTTTACATCCACCATGGATTTATATCTTATTAAACTCAAATAATATCTAAAAATACCAAAACATCAGACTGATATTGAATCTTAACAAAGGTGATATCAAGATTCTCAAACTAGCACTTTGTCTTTATATTATAGATAGTCCCTTCATTTATCCTTATTCTCTTCCACTGAAAGGTATAAAAGACCCTCTTTTATGCCTCTCCCTTTTGTATATAGTCAATCATCTGACAATCCGCACTATATTCTTAAAAATATTGTACTACATAAGCTGTAGTGCAACCAAGGTAAGGATATATTCATGACATAAAGGGAAATTCCAATGTTTTGTATCATGGAATTTTAATATGGTGTATTTAATAAGTATCATTTTAATTTCCAAAAAATACTCTATTTAGAAAATAATATATAAAATGATGTTTTATATACCTTACTCTATTCGAAACATCCTACAATCTATTTTATCAAATAAAAAACTCGATATCATTCTTAACAAAAAACACTGATCTTTTTATGAATTGATATATATTATAAATTATTATTTTCGGAATATGACCATTATAACATAATCATTGAATTTTGATTTATGAATATAATTAACAATACTATGATAAACATATATACAGATATATAATAGACCAAATTAATACCAATGTATTTTTATCTACATATTAAATAATCACTTAATTATTGGTGATGTCATTTTATTCTTCCTAAATTCATTTTATTAGAAAAATTATTAATGAATTTAATGCATTGAAATTACAAATAATTACATCTAATCATAGAAATTATGTAGTATTAAATGAATATGAAATTTTAAATTAGTATATGGAACTAATTTTTTTTGAATTAAGATTTTATTTTGAAATGATCGATTGGTCCATGGATACTAAAAAATAATATTTTTTCAAATACAACCATTTATATTCGATAAATTAATTAATTTAAAATACAAATTATTTTTTATTTGGTATTAAATTTATCTATGATACATTTGAGTTGTCACAATCAAATTAATTCCATTTTAATCACACATATTCATTATTTGGCTATCAGTATATAATTATTCTTAATAATGACTTTTCCTAAAAACTATTTTTCAATTTATTTTACTCATGTATATTGAAATTGATTTCTTGTAATTATATAGATTTAATATTCAAAAATGGATACAATATTTTTAGTCATTTGGAATGATTTTATGAAATTATATCCAATTTTTTTATTTTTAATTATGAATAGAAATTTTGGTAAATATTTGTCATCTCAGTAAAATTAAAATCGGTAAAATAGTGACAAATAATTAAATAAAGGGAATACAATACACCTAAACATTACTTCATTTAATTTTATGGGATTAATTCTAAATTATATTAAATTTTACAACATATTTAATTTTTTTCCCTTTTCTCCAGATAATAAAATATATATAATTTTAATTAAATAATAATATAAAATTTCACTCCCTTGACTTTCATATCTATTAATATTATTATATAACTTAAAAAAGTTAATAATTTATGCTAAAAAAGATTATTTTAAACATGAAATTAATTTTTATTATATTAATTAATTAATTTATTTCTATTAATGATATAATTTTCTAAAATGCCTACACAATGCTGACACAGTGCTTGTATAAGCACAAGAAAAATTAGATAATTTTTTTTAGAAAATTGAAACATATTACAGTTTTGATGACTTATTATAACAGTGAATATTATAAATAATTAAACCATAATATGAATGTTTCAATGAATTAAATTAAAATGTGGTCTCTATGTTGTTGTCATTGAAATCAAATTAATTTATTATATTGAAAATGTTATTAATGATATTTCATGAAAAATAATATTTTACTAAATTATATAAAAATTATAAAAATATTTTAGGATAAGGGGTGGGATTAAAAATGGTTTTAAATATCATCCATTGGAAATTTATGACCCATTTGGTACCATATAAGTGAAATTAAAAACTTCTTATATTGAAAAACTTATTACTGATGTTAAAGTGTAAAATTATTATTGAAGTGGTTAATGAATATGAGAAGGTTTTAAATGCTAACTAAATATTTCTTAATTAGATTAGATGATTATATTTAGACTAATCATAATTATTTTCAATATTTTTTGTTTTTGTTTTTTCTACTATAATATAACACATATTATATTATAATATTTCAAGAATTTCCATAACTACACACATGTAACATATCGATGGGAACCCCTACCCCCTCTTCTATTCTCTACCTTTAACAACATAGCTCAAACAAAAATAAATCTATTACATAATCGAAATCCTTATATATGATGTAGACGTGATGGTATTATTACAAGACCTTGTAAACCGATCTTAAGATGAGATTAAAGGATGTTCCCAAAAGAAGAGTCTATCATCATTATTGAATCTTTCAAGTATAATTCTTCTTCCAATTCATCAAAAGTTGTTTTCCAATGACAACCCATTTCTATAATAAACATTAATCGTTTTTTTAATAATGATTCAATGAATAAAATACATTAATATTAGAAGTCATAGTGAATTTGGTTAATTAAGTACATTGCATAACAAATTGAAACTGAAATAAAAATATATAATCTAAAAATCAATAATATGCCCCAAAATATAATTGACCTTATAAACATGTATGGGGTATCCAATTGTACATATGAAAGGGGTGAGATGTAAATACCATAAAGGGAATAATATATTAATAACATGATGATTGAAATATATATGAATCAAATGTAATATCAAGGTAATATAATATAGCAGAGAATCATAAACATGAATATTCATGCACGATTAAAGATGATTACATAAAGGCAGCATCGAAATGTTAAGAAAACATAAAACATGACATCAAAAGCATAAGTCAAATCAAAATACAAATAAATCATAAAATGGTGTGATCAGGATAACCACATGTGCACTATAAATGGAATCTCGATATATAAAAACATTACACAATATATTGAAGGGTTGTATAAATTTTGGACCCATGATTCACCTTACAATCATGTAATTCATAAGTTCCCAAAATAGATCATAAAACAAAAAGATATATTTCAATTAATTTAATAATATTAATAGGGATTTGGAGAGACATTCGTGAAAGTGACTAATAACTGAATGATATGTGAAACTTGGTGAATATCTACGAGTGTTAATGGGTATAGAAATTCACTACATAATTTCCTGGCATAGAAAATCATAGGAAAATGTTTCAAGAATAATGGGTCTACATAAATATCCATAAAAGGGATAAATATGATTTAAAGGGGGTATAATAACATGAACATAATAATGACAATATTAAAGATATATAATATTATATTCAAACATGAAAAGTTGAAAATAATAAGGCATGATATAATAAAGATTAATAATTATTTTAGAAAAGGATACAATTTATTACTTTGAAAGTGAACTTTCCAAATCATCAGAATAACGTCATAAGAAGTTGATTAGACGTTTTGATCACATTAGAGTGGGAAGGGTTGAGAAAATTCATGTTTTATGAGTTTTTAATTAATATGAATTGGATGTTCAGTGTGTTTCTATATAAAAATAGAGGAGAATTATTTATTAATTTATAAATATATATTTTAGACTCTATAAGTTAAATCAGTACAAACCACAATCCATAAAGTCATACATTACCATGTATTCTACAAAAGAGTAGTGTTTATAATTATTTTAAAAGAAAACAAACCAAAATCTTTAATATATTTCCCTTACTGATGTGAATGTGAGTCGTGTTTATAAATTATTAATTTTAAAACCTTAAAATATAATGTGGGTTTTGGAGGATTCAATAATAGTTTATATAACAAATAAAAAAAATTCAAAATAACATTTTTTGAAAGGAGGAGAATAGATTTGTCCATGGATACACATTATTGTAATTAGTACACCAGATTTGTTGATTTATGATGTCATAAAATATATTATATAATTATACTTTATTTTATTTTTACGAAAAAATAATTGCCTCAAAAAAATGAAAAACAAACTATTGGATAGTTTTGAATTTATTATTTTCAAAACAATTTATATTCTCTCAAGATAAAACTCAAAATAATAAAATAAATAAATTTACATAAAATCTATCTATTATTAAAAATTACCTATTTTATTGACAATAACATTTTTGAAACCTTATAACAATTATATATGACTTAAAAAAAATGATTTCTTCATATATTTTTAATAAGTATTATTTAATAATAAAATTTCATTAAAATATATATATCATTTTAAAAACCATTTAATTTATCAAAAAATGTGTCTTCATTTAAGCTATATTTTACCAAGAAGTATAATTTTTGTTGCATCGTTTAAAATCTAAAATTTATAAAATATTAATATTTAAGAATTATAATGTAATAAAAGGTAAATGTTGTCATTATGTTATTAAAAATATATATATTAATATCCATAATATTTTGGTTTATTTGTGGCTATTTATTACACTAGAAAATAGCCTAAGTGTTTGTTGTGGGATTATGATATTTTTTATTAGGGTTTGTCAAACATGGTGTGGATCCTAATTTTGATTACCAAGAACTTCTACTGTAAATAGATTCAACCATTATTTAGTTGTTGAATTTTGGAACAATTTTTTAAGGTAAAATCCCAGTGATTTTATCTCCCTTTGAATCTATGATAAATATATATCATAAGGTATAATCCTAATGGTTGAGTTCATCACATATTTTTTCTGTGTCAAATGGATTAATCATATTACTATATATATACTAATAACATGATCAATATATAATAGACACACTATTAATGGTTATGATTCTTAATGGGTTTTTATATCCAAAAGTATATAACTAATAATAGTCAAAAATAAAAAAAACACAATGTATCTATTTTTGATAATTTCACTTCATAATAAGCCATTTAAGAATTTAATAATGTATTTTCATTTATAAATGTTTGAGTTATTAGATTATCCACCACTTCATAAATTTAACCCTAAAATTTTCATTTATACTTTTAATTAGATGAGGGTTCTTTTTTTCATTAGCTATTTTGGTTCCCATATCACATCATCAAACATGTGGTTCTACGAGAAAACTTTTACTAGGTGAGTTGTATTTTGTCATAATACATTATTTATATGATATAATATATTCAATGGAAGATCCTCGTATGAAATATAATTCTCCAATTGTACCAATTTAGGATAAATTATGTGATAGGGGGATTATATATTATTCATAAAGGGAAAAACATGAAACATGTATAATACATAGGATTGGTTATGTAGGTGTGACAAATTATAATCCAACACATAGATGTGATCAATGATCTCATAGGGGATGATGTATCTTGGAATAATCAGTCCCTTAATACAAAACAACATTAGTTTCTTTTAATATGATTTATAATGGAACACTTTATCTCTAACCGCAAAATCCATGTCTCATCGATTATTATCTATATAGATTTTTTGTTAAATTTATTAATATTTCTTTTGATATTGAATTCTTTGAACCGTCTTTATCATATTCTGGATAAGATCAATTCTCATTAGATTCCTCTCCCTAACCTCATTCTAGCATGTTCAATTCTGTACCATCTTCCCACATAGAGCCTCATAATATTCCATTTTAATTCTTGAGCGGGAACTATTGTGTTTCCAGAAATCCGCCAGGGGTTGGTGTTGATCTCACTATCACATGAAATATATTAAGAATGATATCAACATATAGTTAAGAGGTTAAATGTTATTTTACTTCCCATCTGTTGGGCAAAAATCCCTCAAGGTAACATTGCAGCATTTTTGGGTTGATTGTGTTTGTTGACAAAGCAGGTTTCCATGGAGAATTGTCGAGTTCCCGAGAAGTTGTTGACATTCCATGTTGACAAAGAACTTTGACAAAGGAAAGGACGATCTGGAGGCGGTACAAAAGAGCAGTACAAGGTGGCGCCGTTTTCCAGTGTTTGCCAAATTTTTGGGCCTGAAAATCGCCAATGGAAAATGGAGTGATATGTTGTTGGCGAAGGTTGAGGAGAGAGAAATGAAGGAGGTGTGCGGAAAAATCAAGCGTGGCGTGCAAAACTAGCGGGTTGCGCGAAATCTTGAAGTGTGGCGCGGAAAACAGCGGGTTGCGCGAAATTGTATTTCGCGCAAAAGATGTTTCAAGGCCGAAAGCTTGAAAATCGGTAAAGGCATGAGCCGCGCGAAATTTTGGAGGCGTGCGCGGAAAATTGAAGTGGCGCGCGAAATAGCAGATGAAGTATTTCGCGCAAGAGGTGTTTTGAGCTCCGAAGCTCGGAAAATGGCAAAGGCATGAGGTGCGCGAAATTATGGAGCAGTGCGCGGAAAATGGTTGTGCGCGGAAGATTTGTATTTCGCGATCAAAGCGGATTACGCGCTCAAGGAGGGTTTTTCGCGCGGGGTCGATTTTGCCTATAAATATGAAGTGACCCTCCTCCATTAAGAAGAGCTCAAGACATAGAAAATACCCGAGCTCTGGTGCGCGAAATTGAAGTTAGAAAGTGTGTTGCGCGTAAACATAAAGTTTGCGCGTAAAGTCAGCTGTTGCGCGAAAAGCTAAGGTTGCGCAGAAAGTTTGTGTTGGCGCGTAAAAGGAAGGTTGCGCGAAAAGTGGATTTCGCGCAAAGGCAGTGAATTGCGCGCAAGGCAGTTTCCAGGCTGCGCGTAAAATTTGGAGGTTGCGCGAAAAAGGAATTTCGCGCAAACCATAGAAATTGCGCGCAAGACACCGTAAGGGTTGCGCGTAAAAATTGAGGTTGCCCGGTACATCCGGTGCAAAGTGAGATTCATCTGCGGGTGAAAGTTGGACTTCAACAGAGCATCTACATACAGAGGAAGATGCATTCCTTCATGGAAATGAGGAGACCTACAGGTCTATAAACTGTGAGTGAATCCCTTCCAAGAGCAGTGAGCTTAGGAAGAGGAAGAAGGTGATCCTCTCCACCGGCAGTGAGCCAGAGAGAGAGAAACAGGGAGTGACCCTTGGGAAAGCAGTGAGCTGACCCTAAACCTTGTATAGGCAGTGAGCCTGGGCATAGAAGTGATCTAGCCCGAACATTGTAATCCACAGCTAGTGAAGTTTAGTGGACTTGGTACGACCGGCAACCTGTCGGCGTATGCTCCTTGGACGTAGCCCTTAGCGGTGAACCAAGTAAAATTGTTGTGTCCTGTGCTTGCTTTACTTTCTGTTTAT
Source organism: Viscum album (assembly GCA_963277665.1). NCBI lineage: Eukaryota > Viridiplantae > Streptophyta > Magnoliopsida > Santalales > Viscaceae > Viscum > Viscum album. Next base: position 489,679,941 of record OY728145.1, read on the forward strand.
ATTGTGCAGCAGGAAAGAGAGAGAAGAGTGTTTTGCTTAACAGCGAAACAAGATCAGAACGGGCTTTAATTTTTAATTAGTCATACCCTGATTCACCCCCCCTCTCAGGGTATTCAGCCTAGTGGACCTAACACCATCATTGAAAGGGTGATAAATATTATCAAAAATAATCCATATATCAAATTATTACTTATTCCATCTATTGGTCATCAATGTATATCAGTTATCTCTATCAGATACAATGGAGAGTGAGACATTATTTATTTTTACAAAATCCCTCATATATATATGTAAATATATCATGGTTAATTATTCAATAGAGAAATATTCCTTTATATAAATGAAATATTTTAAATTGGTATGGCATTTGACCACCACCCATATAATATTTTTGGATTTAGGGGTCTAGGTGAGTCCTAAAATATATTCCATGGTTTTGTTTTCTAATTTTCATACCATAATGGGAAATAATTCCATCAATCCCCTAACATCTATCATTCATCCATGAAGTAACATATCAGGTAATTATAGTATAATTTTTTTCATACATATTAATTTTTATGAAGTATGTATTAATCATACATCAAGGATAATTATATGCCTGATAGCATACCCAACACACACCAATGGGTTTCTTCAAAATCACACATTTCACAAAAGACTAAGTTATACTAAAAAATAATATGTTATTAATATTATTATTTAAAGTGGCAGTAATTCATAGTTTTTTTATTGGTGAGAGTGAAAAAACATAATATATTATTTTTACATATGTATTTCAAATGTTTTTACTTTCATCCAATAAATTTTATAGGATTAGAATAATAATAAATCCACTTTAAGCATAAAAGCTCTAATATTTTTAAAAGTCGGTTTTACAGCCAATTGATGTAAAACCACATTTATTTATAAAAATTAAATGTTTTATAAATTTTATATGACAAATTAAAAATAAATTTTGGATGCGGGGCATTGAAATTTTCTTTGGTTTAATTTTGGGTATCCTTCTGATAACATTAATGTTTTAAGAAATAGTGAAAAATACATCATTTTAATTCAAAAATTACTTTTTCATCTGATTTCTTTATATGTTTAAGTTATCCTTTTAATTAGTTTTATATATAATTAAATAATGTTTTTTTCATTTATTCAAATTTAGTTCATTGCAATAAATTTTAAATTGAAATTGGATATAAAAACATGTTGACGTTTTTAATGTTTTTTACTTTAAAAACCAGTATACTCATTCTATCACAGAGATTAATTATTAAATTAATTTTGTTTTCATATGTGATTTAAATTTAAAAAAATAGAAATACATGTTTAAAATAATTAATCAAAGTTTTATCTAGTAGGATCAAATTAATATTTGGTGAATAATAACTTTAGTATTTTATTTACCACGGTTATTGGTAAATCATGTAATTAATGGTTAAAACAATATTATAATAGTATAAAACTACCCAAATAGTTGTCATAATCTTATTGGATGAATTATTTTCAACCAAGAAAATACTTGGGATAAAATTGTGGCCATCTAAAGCCACATGTCTATGAAAATGACATTTATAACTTTTTATTTAAAGTATAAAGAAAGATGCCATAAACATGACTCTTACATCTAATTTTATTTAATATGGGGTTATATAAGTTACAAATTTGACTATAAATATTACTCATAAATATAATAATATTACTTAAATCATGATTATTTATTTAAATACATTATATATTATATAAACAAAATTTAATAATGACATAATGATGATGTAGTAATAGATTTGATAAATGAAGAATCAAATAAATAGTAATAATAATAATAATAAAATAAATTTAACTATTCATCTACATAAAATAATTTTATGGATGAATTTTAAATTTCAATGATAATTTCTACTAAATTGTTCGATGGAATCCAGTTGTTGTAATTTTTTAAAAAAGTTATGCAATGAAGAGTGTCAATATTGACATTATTCATACATTAAAATAGAAAATATTAAATTAAATGAATTAAAATTTATATAACACAAAGATTCAGAAAATATTTTTGGTAACCCTTGAAATTTCATTAATGTATCATTCATTGGTTACTTGTAATGTTATGGTAATTATTTTAACTCTCAAATTTTAAAATAGTTATTACAACTATATGAGTTAAAGGGGTTAAAAATAAATGATTGGGATAAATAAAACTCATGACAAGCATAATTCTTATAAGATGAATGGATATCAACTCATACTCATATTTCCTTATAAATAAATCAACTTTGACTAATATGTAATGTAAAATTTATTTTTATTAATTTAATAATTTTAATAATTCTATGGGTGCCTCTCCACTCTCCAATAAAAATGTACTCTTCTTCCCTATTACATAAATATAAAAAACCATTTTGATCAACCAAGAGATTCCCAATTATCTTCATATAATCCCTCCCTTCATTCTTGATAACCCATTTTAGGAATAAATCCCCTCTTAAAGGTGTTAAGGTTTTATGAAATGTGATCATCCAAAAGAAATGTAATGTAAATTACGTATTTCTATTTTATTTCTTCTTCCACATCCATTAAATCTAAATCATATATGATAAACTAATAACTCAACTATCATAAATATACTTCTAGGTTATTATTTTTACATCATACCCTTAATCAATATCCAATTTCATCAAATCAGAAATAAACATTTCGTTCATGTATACAATGGGCTTCCACCTCATGAATCGATATAGTTCACTTTTCATTACCATCTCTGAAGAATGGCCATAATGTTGGAATTAATGATTATATATATTTTTCACACCACATATATCATTATAGGATAATAAAATATTAGGTATGGTCTTACTTTAAGTTCACAAAAAAATTATATCAACGTTTGTGCGTACATATAAACTATTACTTCCACGAAGGGATGTAAATAATTTTTATTCACCACATAACTTGTATAGTATATATTTTTATATTTAAATAACTATTATCATGGCAGTAATATTATGATCATTTTTTAAAGGTAATATAATAATTAGTTTATTTACAAAATGATTAATAGAAAATTGAAATGTTACTCATGCGTAAGTACGAACTACCGTCTCCATGATTATAAAATTGTTCATTTTTTTCTCATAACATAAATAAATGGTTTTATTAAAAATTATAATTGATGTATAAAAGTGATTATTATGTGATGAATCTTTTTATATATATGATTTAATTATGACCACATGTACTATTAACATCATACTAAGTTCATTTTCAACTCATGTTTCGAATATACATTGAATGTCCAATAAGAACATTAATAATTATGTAATTTTTAGGACTAGTTAATAATTCATATAAAATTTAGAACGAACATGAAAGCAGTTCTCAAGAAAGTATAACTTAACCTAATTTTATTATTTAGGAATATAAATTTTGTATATGAAGAGTTGGAATATCGGTAAGGGACTTTATCTAAATCTCCTTTTGTGGGGAATATTTTGATAATATACACCCCCTGCTTTTATAGGGTTTATAATCGGAAAATTTGAATTTTTATTTCATTAAATGGGTTTAGAATAAATATTTTTTATGAATCATTTATCTAAATGAAAAACATAATGTTTTTTTCATATATTGTTAAACAAAGCTTCCACTACTATGACCATTATTTGATATTCAGATACCTTTACAAGCATACAAATTTTCAACAGAAAAATAAATACCAAATTCCCTTTTTAGGTATATTGGTATGGAAAATGGTTTTGATAATGAATTGTTGAAATCGATATCCTATGATTTTATCTTGTGAATAAAATGTTGAAATGTTATATTTTTATTCAAGATTTAAGTGTTGTACTTATGTATTGGTTCTTTTGAATTTCATATGTATAAGGGTGGTTCTATGATAAACCAAGGGTTGGTGAGCCTGTGATAGCTATCCAATACATTGGTTAATGATAAGGAGTTAAATAATAGTGGTTCACATAGTTTATATAGGTAATATATTGTGATTGGTATTCTAAATGTTTCCATGCATGTAATTCCCCATGTAGCTAGGAATAATAAAATTTAAGTATGATATGGATTCCTCAAGTTACCTTGGTGATTTATGAATGACATGATGTTTTTCAAGAAAATTCTTATTTCATCTAGTATTTTAAGTAGCTATTTTTATGGGTGAAATGTATGATTTTTGGAAAACAAATTCTAGAGTTAAAAATATTAATGGAATAATGGTTACATTAAATAGGTTATATATCTTATAAATATTTATGTGGTCATGCCAAGTTTTTTAAATGTTTTATATACGGTATATGTATGGGTAGTAGATAATAAGATGTAAAATAAAAAAATATTATTATGATGAAAAATAAACTATGTTTAAAAATTTTTATTTTCATTGAAAAAACGATAGTGAGTATTATCATCTACATATTAATATTTGAGTTGTTATGGCCAAGTTCTCGAAAAATATATACCTAAAAAAATACCCAATGTGAATTATTTATTTAACACATGTTTTTGTAATTTTTAATGCTTTCTCATTATAGTTTGTCATGACCCGTCCTCGGGGCCTGTGCAATGACTACCCCAAGCCCGCCTTGTATAGGCCAGAGGCTGGCGACTAGCAGCAAAGGCGTAAATCACGGTAAAAAGGGATGGAATTTCCTTTATAAAAGTAAACCACACAATAGAGTACACAACCGAAGTATACACTAAGTAAAAACTATATACAAATAGTAAGTGCTAAAAGAAATGGGGCCGGAAATATAAGCCCCACAGTAAGTAAAGTACAACTGAAAAACTAGTACAACTGTAGTAAAGTAGAATAGCAACCACTGAGTCATCTTATGGAAATCCCACCTGAAGGGTGGGTACATATGGCCTCCTCAGCACTTTAGGTTAGTCCGTCTGCTCTGTGTACGTCTCTCCAAGTGGTCCACCACCGGGTATCGTCCATCTCTACAAGTCTCTATCTCGAACAGTATTTTCCGTCATCTACATCAAACACAATGTAGTGCGGGAAAAACCCATGAAGGGGTGAGTATATGATACTCAGTAGGGTCCCCGAGAACCTTGAAGGTCTCCCAGAATCCACAAAGGATAAACCAGAGAAGAGAGATACAAACATAAAGTATCAACCAACCCTACTTAGGTATATGACCATACATATACCTTAGTTATCAACCACAGTATGTATCAAACTCTTGAGCCCATGTACAACCCAGTACACACATGAAAGTAGTCAATCACATAGATGATAATGATTGAATGTCCAGACTCAACTCACACAAGTATACATCTTTCGTATAGCGATAGAGATGATAAGATTAGTGACTTATTCATATAAGCTATCAGAATGATATAGGATACAAGACCAACTAAGCTGTCTTACCCACATAGTATACAGGACCAGCTACTCTGCCGGACCCACACAAGATACAAGTACATATGTAAAACTACCAGACCCACACATGATAAAAGAATAGTAGTCATCATCGTCACACCCACAGAGGATTCTTGTACAGTAGTCGTCACTGTCGAACCCACGGAGGATCCCAGTACAGTAGTCATCGCTATCAAACCCAGGGAGGATTCCAGTACAGTAGTGGACGCAGTCGCAGACAGCTCTAGGGTTCCGTCACATAGCACGCTCTATTACGGGAGGGTCTACTCCTCGAGAAAGGGATTAGATACATCAACTGTCACGAAGTCCAGAGTTGATGTATCTTGAAGTTCTGTCTCATCAAAAGGAACCCAACACGAAAGAAGGTGCGTCAATCAAATGCCCTGTCTAAGAGATAATGGATTTTCCGTTATAGGGGCTCGGTTGGAATTACGCTCGTTCCAAACCCATCCATTTTACAAAGTCTTCCAAAACTCACTTAGAGTACCGAAATAGGACCTCATCATCGCAAGGGTCCCAGTGCCGCAGAAGGCGTGTCGATCGGATGTGCGGTCTTAAAGTTATTCACATTTATGTGAAAACGGGCCAAAACCATCAAGCTTAGTGGGCTGGCGAGTCGGGTCAACCCATTTTTGGTGGGTACGACCCGGATGGGGTTTGACTGGACTGGTGATGTGTGATGCCTGGCCCGGTGTGGCGCAGCTCGGCCTGGTGTGGCGCGGCGAGGCCTGGCTAGCTGCGGCTCGGCCCAGATGGCCGAGCGATGCGAGGGGGGGGGGGGGTTTCCCAGTTTCCCGAACCGACAGGGCCAAGCTGCGCCGCCCTCCTGCCTGTCCGGCTTCTCCAGCGCAAGCACCCCTCTTTGGCGGGCCGCTATCCTCCGCACACGGTGCCAGGCGGCGCCACAACCTCCTCCAACCTGGCTGGTTGATAACCCGGTCAGTTCACCTGCCGAAGCGGCCCGCGGAGAGTGGGTCGCGATCCTCTGCAGCACGGCACAATGAGGGACCACGGTTCCACCATCCCGGTCGGCTATGGTCGGGGGGTTCTTCCTCGGGCGAGCGGCCTAGTTGTGGTCATGGTCTTCCCTTGTCCGTGCGGCATCTGGTGTCGCGGTCCTCTAACGGCCGATGCATGGCCTCTGTTTCCACAGTCTCCTCGGTCGTCGCCACCTCTTCCATTTCCACCTCCATTGCAAAAGTAAGAAAGGGTTAACGGATGGTCGCCATGCCGTGTTCGTTGGGCCCGCGCCCTCAGTGTTAGGCGGTAGCAGATGGCTGATGATAAACCCAATAAAATCAATGAAGAATGATTTATAATTATTCAGTTATTTAATATACAAAAACCGTACCTCTTAATTGAAGTCGCACGTCGATGAGCCGTGGAAGACGAGCGTTGCGATAGTCAGGCGTCGCGGATGATGGCATCACGGAGGGCGGTGTCATCCCATCAACAAGGGAGGAAGAGTCATTGTCATGACGTGGGAAGAAAATACGTAGACGACGTAAATTTCCTTGACATTGGGGTGTGTCTAAGAAAGAAGCGTCATTGGAAGAAGTCATTCGTGTTCTTCGTCGGGGATGTTCTTCGCTTGATGAACGGTGTTCTTCGTCGAAAAAGGATCACCTCTCTTATAATTCTCCAGAGCCTCCCCAATAGTAAAATTGCCTATGAAAATGAAAAAAGGCTCCCAATTTAATATAATTTACATGAAATTAAAATTAATTCAAAAGATGTTTCAAATAATTAATGTAGATATTAATTATATAAGTTGGCACATTCGATCAGTGGGAGGTGGAGAGGCTCCACCATAATAAATATGAGGAGTTTTCAAAATAATAAATAAGGGGTGTTAGTGGGGAGTTGAGGGGAGGTGAATGGTTTGGGATCGTGTGGGCCCCACCATACTAACTCCTTTCATGGGAGGTTATGTGGGGTTCAGGCCCCACCCTTACCTTCCTCTTGTAGGATATAACTACCAAATATAAATAAAATTGTGTACAAAAAATTTTATTTAAATTTATTCTAAATATTCAAAAAATTAACTTTCATCCCGCATAAAACGCAAATGCGGTAAAGGTCCCCTTAAGAGAATACTGGCATTGCGAGTTCATCGGTATCCTCAGATTTCAATTCCGAGCACTGGATAAAAAGATTGAAAAACCAGCACGTACGTTTACTGAACGTACTTGAACAAAACATCATAAATTGATTCCGGGCACATAGGTTTGCGAAATCAAGTGCCGTCAGAAACTATGTACCCATAAAATTCCAAATAATTAGGAAAAAAAATTCCTTGAAATTTCTGGGTCTTTACATAGTTAGTATTAGAGGTCGGTACAGATAACATTATTTGTTAGGATATTGTTAATGCAATAACGATGATTGATTTTTAATTTATGGTGAAATTGAAATGATATATAATTTGATGATTACCATGTTTATTCATATATGATATGTGTATCCAAAATGGTTTTCCACATAGGATGCATAAAAGATGTGTTGAGATAGAATCTAAAGGAATGTAACCTTCTAAATCAGCAATTACAGATGGTCAGAATATGAGACGAACAATGTGTTTAAGTGATGGAGTAGATTAATCATTCAATAAATGGTGATGGAATCCATCCATTTGATCATCCAAATCTACTATTGAGGAACAGGATGGTAGTGGATCATTTCATGAGGTGGCATCACCCATAATTCATAGGATCATCTAAGCTTGTGCTAACTGAATGGTGGATTTGAACACTAGATGATATTTCTGATTCCATGGGGTGTTCAGGCAATAAATATTTTAACCTTTTTGTTTACTATTTTGATGGTGAAGTTGATTAGTGATGGTCGATGGTCGATGGTTAATAATATCTGGTACATGGAGGACATTTATTCTCTTAATTGTAATGAATTTAGGAGTATTTTTATGATAAATATTTTCTAATGTCGTTTCGACATAATAGGGAAAATTATTTTTGGAATTGAGGAAATATGAGGACTTGAGGGCTATATATGAAGAAATAATTAATTGACCAGAAAGGTATGCTCCAAATTTTATCTGGGATTTTGATAGTAAAATGAATAATTATTACTCTATTTAAAGATAAATTATCAAAGGTAGTTGGCTTCTCGGGAGTTCAAAAGTTATGAAAAACCTGTTTAGTGTACGGAGAAGGAGGAAATAAAGTTTTTTTGATGGTCATGTGTTTCTAAACAATAGTACAATCATAGGTCAATGTTGAATAAGAAGGGAAATAATTCATCAAAAATATTTGACTGTAGAAAATTAAGTTTATGGTTGGTGATAAATACAGAAAAAACGCTAGAGAATGCCTTATGAATCTTGGAAAGTGTATATAATCATGTAAAATGGGGAATAAGGCTCATAAATGCATTTAAAATTATAAATGTAATGGTATGAAAAAATATTATTTATAGTCATTAATATTTTTTAACTATAATGAGAAGGTTCATTAGGAATATGAGCATCTGATGATGAAATATAATAATGGGAATAAGTCAAACTATAAGCAGAATAGTGCAGTGAAATACATTGAAACTTCTTCAGTACATGTTGGGTCATCAATTGATGTGGTATTAGGTATATTTTTTATTTATTTAGATTATTCCAATGGGTTGTTTGATTCAGGTTCAACACATTCTTTCATTTCTGAGAATTTTTTTATTAAATTGGAAATTTGACATCCCGAAATGAATCCCAAACATATGGTATAAACATATGGGGTAAATATTGATGAAAAAACAAATTATAAGAATCATCATATCCTATTCTGGTAAAATAATTTACCTGTAAACCTTGTTGTATTTCCTCTTGTGTAGATTAATATTGTATTGGGTATGGATTTGTTTTCTGATTACCATGTTATGAATGACTATATAGCTAAAGAAGTTTATTTTTAAATTGAAATTCAGTTTGTGTACAAGAATTAAACCATACCATTGATAGCATATCCAGAATATGAGAAACTATAAAAATATGGAAAATAATGTTATATAGAACATATTTCCTATAACATGGGACTATCCAAATTAATGTTGTTCTAGTGGTAAATGAGTATCTTGATTTTTTTCTAAGGAGTTTCCTAGAATTATACTTGATTGGGAAGTGGAATTTAGTTTCTTTTTTTAGGATACTAAGAAAATTTCAATACCCCCTTCTCAAATGGATCAAATAGAACTTTTATAGTTGAAGAAGAAATTATATGATTTATTAGATAAAAAATTCATTTGACCTAGAAAATATCCATAGGGTTCTACAATATTTTTTTTTAAAAAAATAATGATGGTTCAATGAGACATTTCATATATTATATATCCTTGAGTAATATCAATATTAAAAATATGTATCCTTTGCCTCATATAAGTGATTTTTTTATTAGCTGATGGGGGAACAATATATTTCGATGATTAACTAGAGGTCAGGGTACCAACTGTTGAATATAAAGAAAGAACACATTATGAAGACATTGATTTATACCATTATGGATTTAAGAATTTGTAGATAAGCCATTTTGGTTAACTAATTCACCTGATGCATTAATTGATCTTATGAATAGAATATTCATATGCGTTCTTAGATAAGTTTGTTGTTTTATTTTTTGATGAAATTTTTTTATATTCTAAAAGAATAGTGGAACATGAAAGTTATATATGTTTTTTTAAAAACCATATATAAAAAGAAATAATATAGGATATTTAGAATTTGTGAGTTTATGTTGCCAAAAGATTCTTTCCTTGGTCACACTACTTCAAAAGATGGAATAATTATTGATCTAGCTAAAATGAAAGTTATTGAATAATGTAAAAGACCCAAAAATATAACTGAGACTCGTAATTTTCATGGTTTTGAAGGACATTACTGAAGGTTCATTGAAACCTTTTCATTTTTATAAATATATATAAAGAAGTTAACTCAACAAGGTATTATGTTCGTTTGGAATAAAAATTTGATGATTATTTTCAAGAATTGATAATAAGATTGATGAATGCTATAGTTTTGGAACTACTTTAATGAAATGGTGAAGTTTTTGTCTACAGTAAATCCTAATTGAAAGGAATTTTTGTGTCCTACTGTATAATGATTCATTAATTGATTTTTCTTCATATCAATTGAAAACTCATGAGCTAGTTTTCCTTACACATGATTTCAAATCACCTATTATGATTTTTATTTAAAAAATTTGAGGCATCATCTAAATGGTGTAAAATGTGAAATATATACTGACCATAAATGATTAATGTATATATTCACTTATAAAGAATTGAAAAAGAGATAGATAATTTTTTTTAACTAATCTTGGATTATGATTTCACAATTCATTTCCATTGTGGCCAAGAAAACAAAGTAGGTAATGCTTTGAGTTGGAAAAGTAATAAAAGTTTTACCATGTTACATTTTTAACATGACTCATTGGTTAATGATTTTATAAAAAATTTCTTGGATGTTGTTACTATAGGAAATTACTCTATTTTATTTTAGGAATTAGTTAAATCACCTCAATCAAAAAGAATTAAGAAAACATAAAAGGATGATAGTGGATTATAAAAAGGGTAGAATTGTTTCCAAAGGGTTGGTTGGAATAATTTTACATTGATAGAGATTTTGTTTTGAGATTTGGTAAGAGATTATGTGTGCCTTGTGATTCATATTTGAAGAAATATTTGTTATGAAAAGATCATAGTTCCCATTTTCAATTTATCTTGGTAGTAATAAAATTTGTAGAGATATTGAAGAATATTACTAGTTGGATTGAATGAAAAGATATATTGATTAATTTACTATTAACTGTTTTACATACCAACAAGTTAAAGCACAAAAACTATTGGCAATAGGTATGGTTCAACCTTTTTGAGTACCAGAGTCGAAATGGAAAAATATATCCACGTATTTCATAGTGGTATTACAAAATCATTTTCTGGGTAATAATGAAATGTGGGTTATTTTTGATATATTAACTAAATCTACTCATTTTATTCCTATTTGAGATACATTTTCTATAGATAAACTATTTTTGTTGTAAAATCAAGAGATAGTTAAGTTACATGAATTTTCCCTCTCTATTGTATCTGATCATGATCCTAGGTTCATTTCTAACTTTTGTAATGGACTTCAGATGACATTGTGAATAGAATTAGAATTCTGAATAGCTTTTCATCCTCAATCACAAGGGTAGTTAGGATGAAAAATTCAGTCCTCGGAGGATTTTTTGGGTTGTTGATCAATGGATTACTAGGGATGTTGGGATCAATATGTTTCATTGGATGATTTTTCTTATAATTATAGTTTTCATTATAGTATATATATGGAACCATTTGAGGCATTATACGGAATGTGGTGTCAAACTCCACCTCTTTTATGATGTTAGGGAAATGAAGTTTATGTGAATAGAGTCGGTAGAAGAGATGTTAGAAAAAGTTTAGTTTACTCATAAACACGTGAGGATAACTAAGGGAAGGCATACAAGATATACAAGAAACTAGATGAAGAATTTTACTTTCAATGAAGGCAATCATGTATTTATTAATGTTTCTATATGGAAATGTGTGATGATATTTTCTACAGAAGGGAAGTTGATTCCATAAGAAATTGGACCCTATAAAATCCTAGAGAAAATTGGACCAGTTTCCTACAGAGTGGATTTACCTACAAGTTTACCATATGTACACTTTTTTCATGTTTGAGTCTCGAAGTAGATTTAGTGGAAGATAATATTTCTTATGAAGAATAACTAGTTTAGGTTCCTGACTATATATATAATGTGTTGCAGAATAAAGTTATTAACCAAGATTAGGTGTTATGGAAACCCAAATGATTGAATTGTCATCAAAGGAATTTGAACATGATTTGAGGGAGAAATAACCTCACTTATTTGATTAGTGAATAAAATTGTATGGACACAATTTCCAAAAGCGGGAGAGGATGTAACATAATAGTAGTTATAGAATAATACATTTTCATATATATTAATACTTATTAATTAGACGTTAATTTCACATAAAGGGTACAGTTTTTTTGATAGCATACCAAAAACACAACAATGAGGTTTTTGAAAATCTGACGTTCCACACAAGACAAAGTTAGACAAAAAAATAATACATTATTAAAATTATTATTTATAATGATAGTTAGCACCTTGAATTTTTATTGGAGGGAATAAAAATAACTAAATTTATAAGGGTCAAACATGATTTTTAATTTTTTTACTTTCTCCCAATATATTTTATGAGTTTAAAATAAGAATAAATCAAACATTATGAATAAAAAGATGTATTTATTTTGAAAGATAGTATTATCAACTATTGATGGAGACCATTTTTTAATTGTAAATTTTAATTTTTCTTGAAAATTTTATAGGATAAATTAAAATTATTCTATAAAATTAAGATATAAAAATTTAATATGGTTGCAGTTTTTGGTATTTTTTTATAATATTCATTTGTAATGAATAGTGAAAAATTCAACTTCTAAATTAAAAACTTTTTATTATTATGATGTATTGATATAGTAAGGTAATCTATTTAATTACATTGAATGTATATTTAAATAATTTTTTTATTATTTAACAAAATTTAATTTTTTTGGAATCAATTTCAATATTAAATTTGATATAAACACTTTATGAACTTTTGAATGTTTTAATATTAAAAACATGTTTCCTTAATCCATCAATGGGATTAAATTTTAAATTAATTTTTTTCATATATATTATTTTAGTTTTAAAAAATTTATATATATGGTTGTAATAAGTATATAGAATTTGATCTAATAGGATCAAAATAATTTTAGGTGAATAATAACTTTAATATTTTATTTACTACGGTTAAAAGTAAATATTATAATTACATGAAAAAATAATATCATATTAATATATAACCACACTAAAAATTGTTTTAATCATATTGGATGAGTTATTATCAACCAAATAAATCCTTGGTTGGAAACCATGGTCTTTGGATGCCACATAACTATTAAAATTATATTTATAAAATTTTATTTAAATTAAATATAATGATTTCAAAAACATGAATATAATTACTAAAGTAGTTTTAATATGGGGTTATATAATTGATATCTACGACTATAAATAGTCATTATAAATATAAAAATATTACTTAAATCAGTATAAATTACTTATAATTTTTATACATTATATAATTAAAATTATTTATGACACAATAATGATGCAGTAATAAACTTATTAAATAAATAATCTAGTATATAATATTATTAATATTAAAATAAATATAAATTGAACAATTTTATGTCATCCAAAAATTTTCAAGATGACATTGACATGTTATTTATGGGTTAATCTAGATTTTTTTGATGGAATCATGCTGTTATGATTTTTTTTAAAATTTCATGTAAGGAATAATACTGAAATTGGCGTAATTAATATTTTCAATATAAAACATTTAATTAATTACATTAAAGTTTCTAAAAATACATTCTTAATAAAAATATTTTTTTATACTCCACATGATTTGGAATAAGATGCTATTGTTTTTGCTTTAAAAAATGTGAGGCATCATATGGGTGGGTCAAAATTTTAAATATATACTGACCAAAAATGTTTTATGTATATATTCAGTTATAAAGAATTGAAAATGAGACAGACAAGATTGTAGTAACTAATCATGGATTATTATTTCACAATTCATTTCCATCGTGGAAAAGAAAAAAGTAGACAATTATTTTAGTTGGAAATGTAATGAAACTTTTGTCGTGTTATGTTTGGAACATGAATCATTAATTAATGATTTTATAAAAAATTTCTTGGAAGTTGTTAGTGTAAGAAATTACTCAATTTTTTTTATAAATAAGGGAAATTACCTCTCTAAGAGATAACTAATGAAGCATATGAGGATGATAGTGGATACTAAAAAAGGGTAGAATTGCTTCAGAAGGGTAGGTTGGCATAATTTAACATTGATAGAGATTGTGTTTTGAGATTTGGTAAGAGACTATGTGTGCCATGTGATTCACATTTGATGAAATATTTGTTATGTGAAGCTCATAGGTCTCCATTTTCAATTCATCTGGGAATTAATAACATTTAAAGAGATATTCAAGAATATTACTAGTTGGATGGAATGAAAATAGATATTAACGAATTTACTGTGATTTTTTTGACTTATCCAAAGGTTAAAGCACAAAAATTGTTTCCAAAATGGTTGCTTCATCCTTTTCCAGTACCATAGTGGAAATGGAAAAATATATCCATGTATTTCATTATTGTATAACCAAATAATTTTTGAGGTAACATTGAAATTGTGGTTCTTTTTTATAGATTGAAAATATCTAATAATTTTCTTCTTATCTGAGATATACTATCTCTAGATAAACATTCATTGTTATATCATAAATAGATAGTTAGGTTACATGGATTTTCCCTCTCTATTCTATCAGATTGTGATCTTAGGTTCATTTATATCTTTTGTAATGCCCTTTAGAAGACAATGGGAATTGAATTTATTTCAGAATAACTTTTCATCCTCAATCAGAAGGGTAGTTGGAATGAACAATTCAGGCCTCATAGGATATATTGGATTTCTGTTCAACGGATTACCAGGTAAGTTTGGATCAATAGGTTTTATTGGTTGAGTTTTCTTATAATAATAGATATCATTCTAGTATACATATGGAACCAATTGAGGCATTATATAGAATGATCTGTTGAACTCCAGCTTTTTGGATGATTTTAGTGAAATGAAGTTGATGATAACAAAGTCCGAAGAAGAAATGGTTTAAAAAGATCAATTTATTCAAAAAAAAACATGTGGATAACTAATAGAAGGTAAAAAATGTACATATAAAACTAGAGAAATAATTTTTCTTTTAAGGTAGGTGATCATGTATTTCTAAAAGTTTATCCATGGAAATGTGTGATGATATTTGGTAAAAATAGAAAGATGATTCCATAGGGGATTAGATCCTATTAAATCCTAGATATAATTGGATCGGTGTCCTATAGATTGTATTTACCTAAAATTTTACCCTGGGTACAATTTGATTCATGTTTGAGTCTCGATGTAGTTCAGGTGGAAGAGAATCTTTCTTATGAAGAATATCTTGTTCAGGTTCTTCAACGTATAAAGTGTTACAGAATAAGGTGATTAATCAGGAAAATGTGTTGTGGAATCAAATATGATTTAAGTGGAGACATGGAAATTTGAACATATTTTTAGAGATAAATATCGTCACTTATTTGATTAGTGAATAAAATTAAAGGATGCAATTTCCAAAATCAAAGG
Organism: Viscum album; assembly: GCA_963277665.1. Classification (NCBI taxonomy): domain Eukaryota; kingdom Viridiplantae; phylum Streptophyta; class Magnoliopsida; order Santalales; family Viscaceae; genus Viscum; species Viscum album. The sequence goes on from OY728145.1 coordinate 489,695,605, forward strand.
AGGATGTACCATCCCATGTAATTCTAGAACAACAAATATTCATATCTATTAATATTTATTAATTAGATTTTAAATTTACATTAATGTGTACACATTGTCTAATAGCATACTAGTCACCCGAAAATGAGGTTTTCTAAAATCTTATGTTCTACACCAGATAGAGTTATACTAAAAAAAATACATTATTAATATTATTATTTATAATGAATGTTAGCTGCAAGATTTTGTATTGGATTGAATAAAAATAACTAAATTTACATTTTTAATCATGTTTTATAATTTTTTTAATTTCTTCTAATAAATTTGATGAGTTTGAAATAAGAATATATCTAACATTATAAATAAAAATCTCAAATAATTTTAAAAGTTATTTTTAAAACCTATTGATGGAGAACCCTTTTTAATTATAAATTTGTAATATTTATAAATTTTATAGGATAAATTAAACATATTCTGTAGAATCAAGACCGAAAATTTTAATATGGTTGATTTTTTTTGTATTTTTCTTATTATATTAATTTTTAATGAATAGTAGAAAATTATACTTCTCAATTAAAAACTTTTTATTATTATTATTTATTTATATAGTTAGGTTATCCATTTAATTAGATTGAATATATAATTAAATTTCTTTATCATTTAATAAAATTTAGTTCATTAGAATCAATTTCAATATTAAATTGGATATAAATACGTTATGAGCTTTTGAATGTTTTTACATTAAAAACTGTTTTCCTCAATCCGCTAAAGGGATTAACTTTTAAATTAACTTATTCATATATATTATTTAAATTTTAAAAAAATTGTAATATATGTTTGTAATAAGTATGAAAATAGTGACCTAATAGGATCAAAATAATTTTAGGTGAATCGTAACTTTAGTATTTTCTTTACCACAGTTAAAAGTAAATTAGGTAATTAAATGTAAAAATATTATTATAATAATATAAAACTACCCTAAAAATGTCTTAATTACATTGGATGAGTTACTATCTATCAAATAATTCCTTGGTCTGAAACAATGGCCTTTGGATTCCACATAGGTGTGATAATTACATTAATAACATTTGATTTAATATAAATAGAATAATATCATAAACATGACTATTATTACTAAAATAGTATTAATATGGGGTTATATAAGCGATATATTCAACTATAAATATTTCTTATAAAGATAAAAATACTACCTACATCATGATAATTTATTTATAATTTTTATATATTATATAATTAAATTTAATTATGACACAATGATGATGCAGTAATAGTTTTATTAAATGAATAATCAAGTAAAAAATATTAATAATACTAAAATAAATATAAATTGAACAATTTTATGCCAACCAAAAATTTTATGGATGACTTTGACATGTTATTCATTTTTTAAAATAGAATTTTTGAAGAAATCATGTTGTTACAATTTGTTAAAAATGTCATGTAATGAATAATTCCAAAATCGGTGTATTTAATATTTTAAATCTAAAACATATAATAAGATAAATTAATGTTCATTAAAATCAATCATTAATAAAAATGATTATCCTCCAAATTTCATCAATGACTCACTTATTGGTCATTTTCAATATTAGGGTACGTAATATAACTCACAAATGTATTGTATTAAATGTAATGGTAATTATAAGATATTTAGATTCCTTTACAAGATTTAATGTTTTTTAAAAGAAATATAAATACAATATCCCCTTTTAATTTATTTTTCACTTAAAATACGTTTTAGAATGAATTTATTATATCAATATTTTGGGATGATATCTTGTCAATAAAATGTGAAAATGTTAGTTTTCATTTATTCATGATTTATGTGTTGTGCATATGTTTTTGTTCCTGAGAATTATTTATGTATATGAGTGGATCCACAATAATGTATGGGTGGGTGATACCATGATATCTCTATAATTCATTGGTTAGTGGGACATAGTTAAATGGTAGTGTTTCTCCTAAGACAATTAGGTACTATACTGTGATTGGTATTCAAAACATAACAATTAAGGTTACTCCCTATAATGTTATTGAAATTATAATGTAAGTATGATATAGATGCCAAATGTTATTTAAATGATTTATTATTTATAATAAGTTTTTTAGGATTCATATTATTTCATGTGGTATGATAAATATTATATGTTTTATTTGTTAAAATAATGATTTTTTAAAAATGATTTTAGTTGTTAAAAATATTCATGCACTAATAGGTTAATTACTTATTTAATATCCCTTCTCAGATTTTTTTAACATCCATTGTATCTAAAATGTTTTCCACATGGTATATGTATTATTAAAATATAGGAATAAGTCAAGATTAATGTATACATTCGTCAATAAAAATAAATCATGTTTTAATAGTTTATTTGTTTTGACAAAATATATAGCGAGTAGAAGTTTCTACTTTGTAATGTTTGAGTTATTATGGCCTAATTATATAACAATCTAATCCTAAAAATATCCTCAATTTTAAATCCTGATTTAAATACATATTTTTGTAACATTTAAGGATGGTTATCTTAGCATGAATTGTTACCATCCTAAGCATCATGATAGAAATTGTGAAATCTTCTACTAAATGTTATCACAAGAATGGTTTTTCTTAAATTATATTTATATAATTTATTACTCAATAAATTGAGAATAAATTTCAATAAATATCATCCTTATCAACTATATTTATTCATTATTTTTAATAGAAACAAGCTTATGTTCCAAAGATTATAACTTCGTCACTTAAATATTTGTACTCCAAAATGTTCATTATCTTTTTCAATATCACCTCATCATCCTTTTTAACCTCCATAATCTTATAATGAATATATAGTTGAGAAGTTATTTTAGATTGGTAACATGAGGTTCATTCTATTTTTTCAATTTATATCCTATGTATTTACAATAAAAATATATCCCATTAAATTTTAAAAATGTCGAGTATTGAATAATCCATTCTATAAGAGCAACTCCCACTATTCCTAAATTCACAATGTGGTATTATGTTGAATAATTGTGAAAATTTATCTTCTATAACAACAATTATTTATGCATATTTATGATTTTTTATGTGAATATATACACGAGGATTTTATGATCCATGTATATTTAACACTTTTCCAGTAGAGATAATGCATCGAACCCTCAAAGTGATGATCATTGTAGCTAGTACTAGACCATGTGATGGAGTGTTATACTCATGGTTATTTAATTAGACGAGGAATTGATTATTTCTTGTTTATCATGCATGTGTAAAAAAATATGGCCATTTTTTCAATGCATTAGTGTTGATCACAAATCCATACATAATGGTGGATAAAGAGATAAAATATGTTGTAATTATCCTACTATTCTTCACTTTAAATCATTCTTCACATTATTAATTCCAAGAAAAACATCACCCACTCGAGGGATAGATTGGATAATGTCTATAGAAACTATTAAATGTTAAAATTGTTTGGGGATAATACCAAACTAATCCCATTAAACTATAAATTTCCATCATAGAGGTTGGTATAGTCATCCTTTATTTGAATAACTTCTGAAGGGTCTATAGATATCCCTTTATTAGTAATTAAATTCCCCTTAAATGATTCACGTTCCATCAAAAACATACATTTATTGTACATTTTATATAAATCATATTTCGATAAGTTCATTAGTAAAATTTTCAAATTCTCTTCGAGCTTCAACTTTCTTTAAGATTATATAAGAATATCATATATAAAGACAAAAAAAAGTTTTTGACGTAATCCTATAAGAATCTATTTTCTATTTCCATAATGATTATTATATCATTGATGAGTTCGAATGGAATCACTGTCACCCCATAGGGCCCATAACTTGTAAGAAAATCCTTCTTTGGGCTATCATCCTTCTCCACCATTAGATGGTAGTATCCTGATTGAAGATCTGCATTATACATGTTCTATAATCCATGAAATAGATCTAAAAATTAATTAATACATTTCATATGATACTAGTTAATTATATGGATTTTTAGAGTTGAAAATAATCAATACAGGGAACATTTAATAGATCATTATTCTTGATGAAAAGGATCGATGTTCCCATGTTGAAGGATTTAGTCATATAAACCATTTATATAGATTCACTTGTATTTTCATCCTAATCTTCTCAAATTTAAAAATGGTAAATATATATGGATTCTTGGATATTGGAAAGTCATAATGTATATGTTTGATTGATAACTAAACTGTTAAACTAGGAGAAAGTAAAGGAATTTTTTCATGAAAAAATAGAGATTCCCCTAAAAATGGGAACGCATCAAGTTATTATTTTCCTTTGTATTAATCATAATAGAATGATAGTCTTTGTCAAAAGGTAATAATATCCTTACATAAGCTGAAGATACCAATGAACTTTCATCCTCCTCCGTGAACATGTAATGAATTACTTGGTGATTAGTAATACGAAGGGTGATTTTCTTCGCTGGACAACTTATATTGTATCAATAAAATTTAATTCAATTCATGAGGAAAATTGAATAACATTACACTAAACTGGGTGTGAAATTAATTTATAGGACATTATTCTAGGAAAATTTGATATGGGAGGGGATATATTCTCAGGATGTAATAATTCCTCACTTTTTTTTTCACTAATAACACTACATCATTTTTTATTAGTAGTTTCTGAATAGTCCTACTGAACTATTGTTATATGAAGGAATGCGTTGAACCATAGTTACATTGAAACTTTCATGTCCATGATTGTAAAAAAACTGAAATTTCACAATTTTTTTCTTGTTTAATAATTTAAGTTGTCGAAAACAGTCTTAAGGATGGGAATTTCAAACTATTAAACATATAAAAGGGGAAAATGAACATTTAAAGGATAACTTGTAAATAAAATAAATTCCAAAACCTATGAATTTCTAGGTTTAAATCATTTTTATCATTGATATTTTTTTGGCTCCAGAAAACAAATACATGTAATTCACCAATTTTTTTGAAAAATTAACTTGATATATATATTATTTAGAAAGATTTTATTTGACCGTTCGGGGATCCTGAACAAAGTAACTGATCAGAATTTTTGGTCATTCAAAGTCAGACTGCAAAAAATGTCCATCCAAGATGATTTAGGGGAAAAGTATGATTTTTTGCACAAGAATGGACATTCTCCATGTAAGAATGGACGTTTTTCCAATAATATTGTAATATTTCACACAAACAAATCTCTTGAACACAATCCTTTTATGAACTTAATGTAACATCATCTTCTATCCCCCCTTGAAAAATTTCTAGGTAAGGTTCATGCATTTTTTTAGGTGTGTGTGCAAGATCTAAATTCTATTGCAAGATTCGTATGCGCACAATACAACATATGTTGGGAATATTCCATTAAGTCTCTGGATAACAATTATAAAAGGTTCACACATGTGTTTTGATGTGTGCATAAGACTAGCATATGAGCACAAGATTCTTACGAGCCAAATGCGACATTCAATTTCAATTTCTGCGTTCAACCACAACAGGTTGTACGGATGTTCTCTTTTTTCTCTTAGAATCATATGTTCAACCAATCTAGGTTTCACCTATAAATAGATGTGCACTCCCTTGTGGAAAGTATCCAGAGGTAATCAACTGGTCTACCGTGTGAAAGAATACCTATTCTACACCTATCTAGAAGAATGGAACCCTACCTGTGAGATTGTTTGCGACATGTCCCATATGCACCGCATTCTCATGGTCCCACACTATTTGGACCATTGGAAGTTCTATTTTCTGCTAAAGGAACGTGCACACAAGATTTACTCATGGACACAATATTCCATTCATGCACGCAAAACTCACAGTCTTGTGTAGTAAACTTCAATAGTGTGTGCAACAATTCCAATGTTCCCATGTTGCGTGAAACTGATCCACACAACCAAATTACGCACGGTGTGCATCATGTGTGTAGCCTATCATACACACAAAAACGACAGCATATTCCCACTGGTCTATACCACATGGGTTGCACCCTCACACCCCTAATCGTGACCAGTGTTGGGTTGTGGTCCCAGCCCTCTATGCCGGCACCTTCGCTACCATCACAGACCCCCATGAAAAATGGATATTCTCACCACGAACTTTTTAGGCCAGGATGTCAACTTCTTCCGTTGTGCCCTTATGTGAACCAACATTCCACCTATAGAATTCCAGTATTCAAGATACTCTTCCACACTATATAAAATACATTGAGTCGACATATTACTCTTGGTCCAATTCACATTTCATGAGTTGAGATTCTCATATTCAATTCTCTAAGTAACCTAAGTCAAACCATTATTCCAGAAACTCCTCCAAACTCAATCACATGACTCTTATTCTAGGTTGAACTTGAAAGGGACACTCTTTTGTAAGTCTAGACACTAGCCATTTCTAGGCACCTTATTCCTAATAATCCTCTATAAATAAATATAAACTATAGTACACTGTATCTGACAAATATTGGATGCCTCTTGTTCTGAATAAGAGATTCCTTATGTTCTGTGTATAAGATACCAATAACACTATCTATATGACTATATCCTATTGTAAAAACTATGTGACAAATATAGGATCCCTATTGTTCTGAATAAGTGATTCCTTATGTGCTAAGAATAATATTCCAATTGTCTTCACTACATGAGTTTAAACAGTATCTTGTCCAATAATTCAAATATAGGATGCCTCTTCTTCTAAATAAGAGATCTCTTATGTGACAAGCCTAAGATACCTCATTCCATGTTTCGAGTGGAGTAATTTCAAGAGCTTTGGGATTATTTCAAGCATTCCACCACTCCACCTAATGCTTCTTATGTCTTCCAATCGGAACTTCATCCGCTTTCATGCCTAAAGGGACCCAAAAAACGTCCTGGTCCCTTGAAACTTTGGTTCAACTACCATTCTGGGATAATGCTCATATGGACAATGGAAAATACACTGAGTTTGGCCCTACATTTCAAATACAGTCAGCTGCTGGACCTCAACTATTTGTTTTAATCTCAGGCTAACATGACGTGGATGTTGCGTTTCAAATATGGTCAGAACTTATCTCTCTTCATCATGCTCCCATCATTATGTTCTAATGGTTTTTTATATGATTCACACTTTTCATCTCCCTTTGTTCAGACTACTTCCAACACCCTTAATATTATCCCACTTATGCACTTGATCATAGGTGTAAGACTCAATTATATTACTCCACCCACCAGTGAGTTGGGATGACCTCATGACCAAAAATGTGGAGAACATTACATGGAACTTCCATGCGTAATCCCCCCCCTCCATTGTCACTCCTTAGTGTCACCCGCACATCTTTTTTACATAATCCACATCCACTATTGTCGCTCCATAGTGGAATATAGGATACATCCATTCCAGTGCCCCATCCACCATTGTCGATCCATAGGGGAACCCCAAGTAGCTTCCATGCATAAGATCCATCAATCATTTCCACTCCTCAGTGGCACCCATGAAGCATCCATGTTTAATCCCTATTCATCATTGCCGCTTCATAGTGTCACATGGGTTGGTTCAATGCATAAGCCCCATCCCTAATTGACACTTCTTAGTGGCACCTGGGTAGCTTCCATGTGTAAGCCCCATCCATCATTTCCACTCCTTAGTGTCACTCGAGAATCTTCTCTTCTTAATCCACATACATCATAGCCACTCTTTAGTGGAAGATGGCCCAATATTGCACGCTAGGTTTCCCCTTGCACAAAACCACTCATTTTTCATTACACCACCTAATCTTTCACACCATAAATCTGGAACACACCACTTCATGTGTGATCTATGTGTCGTCCTTACCCTAAGGGACCATGTCTAATCCCCTCTTACATGCGACACCCATGTCATGGGAATACTTCTCTCGTACGACCATACATTTTTGTGTTTAGTGATTTCAAGATCCTTAGGGTGGTGCTTCAGGATGTGTTTCTTTTCCTCATGTTTCTTCGCATAGGCACAATAACGGCCATTGCTTCTTCGCATAGCCTTTCTAACCTGAGCCCCTAAATGGATCTCTCCACTACACCATCTCCATAACATTGCCAATTCTTTCCATTCACCAAGGGTTTAAGTGCACTGGTTTGGTAAGTCCTATGGGTGGGTATCTAATCTTCATCGTCTGAGCTCTAGGATATTAAACTTCCTAGAACCCTCATTCCCAACATATGAATTTAAAATGTAGCATATACTAATGAAATATATGTGGGGCACCTTGCCCCAGAAATATTCCACACCTACTCATTCCCATGGGAGTGAGATCTTCCTGACGTGGAATGAGATCCTCCTTACATGGAACGATGTCTATACATGAAGAAATGGAAACCATCATGGTGTAAGCCCCTTTATTTTCTTACAATAGGTAGCACCCATGCTTTTCCTCTCTTCATCCTTGTGCAATGACCAGAGGGGAGATGGGCACATGGGACTCTCGATACCCCATCCCTCTCCATTTGGGTTTTATAGCCATCAAGCCTCCATCCTATAATAAGTCCCAATATCCATCTACCTAGGTTACTAACCACACATAATCCCCACTCTATTCCTCATGGAAGAAACTTTCACAACATAATAATCATGTCGTTTTTTGCCTGTTGTTTTTCACACCGATCATGACTCTCGTACGCTTAGATTAAACATCAACTGTTACACCCTGATGAGATTACTTAATGTGTAAGCCCTATTCCCCACAATCAAAACTATAAGGACATTGATCATTGCCTATTGTAGGAAAAGTATATAGGAAGCCTCCCAAAAGTTCAAGACCATCACCATTCAGTATCAACCACTTCACTTTAGTTCACCCTCATCACGAATGATGATAAAATAAATGATTACGAACCATGTGGGTTTTGAACTCAGCCTCCTTAGTAGGGTACGTAAGAACCCTCCCGGAGGATCAATCCCAAAACTTGGTAAACATTAGTTTCCCCTTCTTTGGGGCCCACATCCTTGGTCATCCCCTTATAGGATTCAGACCAGTACCCCAGCAGATAACAATGATTAATCCCCACACGTAATTCACACTCCTCCAACCAAGAGTGTGCCTCATTAGAAGGGCTTCTAACCCTGCGTAAGCCCCAACATGTCTTCAGGTTGTTGTCCTTTCTATGCACCCTGATTCTTTTCCCCATGCCTGAACTACATGGAATTTTATTCCCTGTCACAAATATATGTTGAAGTTATACATTAGGTTCAATCCCATCACACATTTCCCATACTAGTCTCTCCCTTGATCCCTCGTGTTCCGGGAAATTCACGCCCACCATAAAGGTTTGACTTATTTTGGATCCCATCCATTCATCCATTCTCACGATTTTCCTCCTTGAGTGTCCCATCGCATCACAAAACTATGTGGACTTTGATTCCTTACCAAAGAGATATGTAAGAAACCTCTTTGAGTTTTACACCAATTGTCACTCTTGTCTTCACGTCTGCTCCATCCCATTCCCACAATCCACTTCACTCAAACATCCATCATGCATCCTAATTCTTACATGGGTTTCCACAACCCGTTGAAATTATATCATCCATTTGGGAAACTAACAATGAGTAAGCCCCACACAGTCCATAAGCAACCAACCAAGAGTTTCCCTCTTGTGAAGGGTTGCTGACCAAATATAATCCATGCATGACTTCAGGTTGTTTTACATTGTGTACAATCTTATTCCATCAGTCACTCCCATGAATAACATGGGTTTTGATCCATGTAGTCTACATAGGATATGTATGAAACCTCCCAAAAGATCAATCCTACCCAATTGTAAACCTTGGGGTCCACCATTATTGGGTGCACATTCCTTGACCCATCCTTAGTGGTGTCAAGATCAGCCTTCCCGACGTGTTAACTTCCCTCTATAGGACACACCACCTTAGATCCATCCTCATCGGGAATTATAATGCATCCATATGGTAAGAATCAAATTTTCTCCATCCTAGGGATGTACCCATATGATCCACTCTCATCGATGTTCAACTCAGTCTGATGCATCCCCGTTATACATTAAAATCACTGCATACCTCGTTTTAATCATGGAAAGATAAGGAAAACCACTGATACATGCCCATGGAATATAATTCACCACACTAAATGAGGGATGCCTCGAGCTTCCTCACCCTAGATAATCCCTAACATAAAGGAAAAGAAATAGGTGTATCGGTGTTTCAGCATCCAGTCATGTCAGCGATTCCTAATGTGTTTCCTCTCCAGACAGAAGTTCGCTTCCCTAAGAGTACCCTTTGGAAGGTCTTAATAAAAGTAGTGTTATTAACTGACATCGACAAGGATATGGAACCTGGAATGAGATTCAAAAACAATGTCTTAAATCTATGATGGATACATGGAATAGAAGATGAATTTTGCGGAGGAATATTTGGAAGGAAAGAATGACATCCCCTTATCCCATTTGGGTCAAGGAGAAAACATATCAGAATAAGTAACAGAAGTAGCCTGCCATTGGAAAGTGGGAATGTGAGACAACTAGTGTATCACAACACGATGTTAGGTGCCATGATGAATGGTTCAGAAACTATATAATTATGGGAAAAGTGATCATTTGTGATTGGTAATTAATGGTCGGTATAATATCCTTTCAAAAACAACAATTTATTTTATCTTATTTATGATGATAATATATTTCCCATCATAATAGCTTTTTTTGTGGGGGCACACTACATAGTGGGAACTCAATTTCTAAAAATAATATAATTCTCATCACAACTTATATACTTATAAATTATAATTTGTGACTATACCCATCAAAATTGGTCTTATAATGCCACCACTAATTAAAATAAAACACATCAATAATTTTTTTATACAATAACCACAAATTTCGATGGGACCAATCGCACATCATATTTCTGAAGGAAAAAAATTGTAAGGGGTTCTATTGAAAATCGTATTATATCACCAATAAGAATGTTTATGTTGGTAACCATTTGGGACAAACCTGTCACAAATAATACTATTTGTGATGGAATTCCATCCCAAAGGGTACTGTCCCAAATAATGTAACCTATATATATCCAGTGGCTGTTGATTTTTTAGCAGCATCACTTCTAAAATTTTCCTTTTCATCTATCTAGTTTTTATATGTTGATGTTTTTATTACATTAGGTAACTAAATATTTTAGAATTAAATCACAGTTTTAAAACTGATAAAGCATCATTTTGAGTTATTTATTTTAATCATATTATTTTTAAATTTATGTATTTTTATATTTATAATTATTGGTATTAGTTACTAATAATGAGTTGTAATAAGACATAATTAGTTATAAATGATTTTATATATTGATAACTAATAAATAATTAATGATGATTTCAATAATTAAAATAATGGAAATACTATTTAAAAAATAAACATAATTATTTAAAAAATAACTAGATTTTTTAAAAATTAGTAGATATTAGTAAAAATAGCTCAAATATAGTAAATATTAGTGGTTTTTATAAAGAATTAGTATTATTTAGTAAATATAATAAGAAATTAGTAAAAAATTGCATTAATTAGAATAAATTAGTAGTAATTAGAAAAAATAACAATAATTAGATAATGTTTTGGTAAATAAGAAAAAATATGAGGTAATTAGTATCAAATAGTAATATTTAGCGATAATTTGCAGAAATGATTGATAATCTGTAATAATTATTACATTTTTTATACATTTATTAAAAATTAAATTAAATTGATGGTAAATAGTAATGACTCCATGGAAAATATTAAAAATTACACTGTTAATATTAAAAATAGTTGTAATTAGTAAATAATAATTATTGATAATAAAAAATTACAATTATTAGTAAAATAATAGATGTAAGTAGTATTAATTAAGAATAACATGCATTATTTATCAATATTTAGTTTTATATAGAAATATTTAGTAGCAATTATTAGAATTAAAATAATTTGTAAAAAATAGTTACAATTTGTTAAAATTATGAGAAATTAGAGTCATTTAGTAAAAATTACCTATAATTAGATATAATTAGTAATATTTAACAATAATATAATTAAATAAAAATAATTACTATTAGTTGAAAATAGTCATTATTAATAAACAATAATTGGTTTTAAATTATAATAATAATTATTTGATAACCATTACTAGTATTAATAAAAAATTTACTGTTAATTATTGATAATTATTATTTAATAAAAATAATTATTGTTAATAAACATTAATTAGTATTAATGTTTGATAATTCTAACTAATTTTTAATAATTAAAAATAAATAGTAATAAATAGTAATGAAAATTTAAAATTAGGAAACATTAGAAAACATTAGCGTCATTTTCTAAAAATAACCTGTAATTAGAGTTAGTTATTAGTAGTTAGTAAAAAACTTATTAATTAAAAATAATTTTTAATAAATACCAATAATAATTTATAATTAAAAATAATTTGTAATAATTAACCAGAATTCGAATTAATTATGAATAATTTTCTTTAATTCGGAATTGTTATTATCAATTAGAAATAGTTTTAATTAATAAGTATAATTAGTATTAGTTAGGATGTTTTTTTTATTTTGAAAAGTTTCTAGTAATTAAAAATAGATAGTATTAACTTATAATAAAAATAAAAATAAAAAATATAAATAATTATCAATAAATAAAAATTTAGCAATTATTAGAATGATTTTGAAAAAAAATCATAATTAGATATAATCTGAAATAACCACCTATAATTTAAGATAACCCAAAATAATTTCCCATTATTTCCCAAAATATCACAAAATTATCCGTAATTGCCATACAGTTTTCTATAGCTTCCCATAATTAGTAATAATTAACAAATATTCATAATAATTATCAATAATTAGTAATAATTAACCTTATTTGACCATAATTATTCATAATTAACTCACCATGGGGTGTGATTAAAGTACATATCAAAGGGGATTAAAGTGTCACAAAGTGATGCAATTATATTTTCAACCAGTTCATATCGTTTAGAGGAGAGTAAATCATTGGTAAGCCTATGAGTGATTGATGACTAAGAAGACTTGATAGATAACAATGATATTCTTAATAACATTCTGAAATTTTTGGTTCAATTCATTATCATGAGAAAATAATGTTTTACTCATAAGCATAAATTTAAACTACAATTTCTTGTGATTTTTTTTCTAATAAAGATATATTAATCCAAAATTGTGGGAACCCCACTAATCATGTCATTTTTATGTCCCATATCTTCTTTCTTTTCATTCACTCATAGGTTTACATGTTACTACCTATCCACTAAAATGTATAAACCTACATGATCCATAATTGCTTCCCTCTATTGTCACATTCAACCCCTTCAATCTCTAAATCACTCATCCTATCCTATTATAAAAAGGAACCATCATTAAATAGAAAGAATTTGTGGCATTTTTTAATATTTTGTGGTAATTTTCATAAATTTATATGTAATATTTCTATTATGTATTTTTAAAATTTTTATATATTTATAATATTTAGCTTTATATACATATAATTATCAATATACAGAAGTATTTACATATGAAATATATTTTTTTATATTTTCTAATTTTTGATGAACCATTACTTCCTTCTATCAAATAAATCTATAAAAATTTTATATTTTAATATATTTTTCTAATAATATAGAATAAGGAAGTAGAAGAATATTTTTATTACATGATAAAAATGGGATAAATAATCAACAAGAATCCAAATATATTTATTATAAATCATATAATATTATGGGTGTGGAATCATTTTTATCATTTTTATCCTTAAAACGAGATTCTTTTTCAGAATGGACAGTTAAGTGTCCATGTAATAAATTTAATCTGAGGAGATTTGAAAATTTTGGTAGTGTTTGAGATCATCTATTTTATTTATGTTTTTTGGAAATATTATGTTATTGTTGAATCATCCTATATAATGGATTTCAAGAGAAAATAATAATAATTTTATTCTTGATCCACCAGAATTTCAAATATTAGTACCTAAGGTTTCTAGTCCATATTTTGAACATACAAAATCCCTAAATGATGATTTAACTATTGAGTTAGAACTCTTTCAGTTTTTTGATTGGCTGAAATCTACTTCAGATTCCATATAAATTGTTTGAAATATAATAATATTTGGAAAAATATTGATTTTTTATATTAAATCAGACAATAGAATTTAAAATAGCTATATGAATTATATAATCTTTTTGGTTAAATCAGTATTACCCTAGATATTTTTTTACCAAAAACCATTTACCAGAGCAAGAGGTTATTCAATAATTTGGGTCATGGTTATTAGAATATTCTTTCATTTTTAAATTATTATGTGTAATATTATGGTAAAAGGGGTTTATTAGTCATTTTTCCAACATGTGGAAAATATAGTGACAAATTTACTTATTAACATATTTCTAGATTTTTCCCATTGAATAGTCGATGCATTTTCTTCTTAGACCCATATTGTATTTTTTTACGAATATAAAAATATTTTCATTGATCTTATAGAACAAATGAAAATTACAAATCGTTAAAATGCTAAATTTTCCACAAGATGGTGATTCATGGAATAAATCTTACAAGGTGAATCCAAATTTTTCCTCAAAATCGAGTAATGTTTGATTGGGTCTTTCAGCTGATTATTTCTATCCATTTAGTTCTTATGGATTTCACTATTATTTTTTGGACTATCTCTATAATTATATTCATAGTACCTCCTTATATTTCTTTTTAATGAACCCTTTATATAATTTCCAATTTTATTCCTGAAATCCAAAAAATAATATTTATTTTATTTTGAAGAAAACTATTTATGAGTTATATTTATAATGGTGTAATAATTTCAATAAATATTAGTTAGTTGAAAAATGAGATTTTATTATTGGAGAATCATAAATATAAAATATTGGTGACCTCTAGGAATTATACATAATATATAGTTTGTGTACACATGGTCCAAAATCATGTCCATGCCGTATGAGTGACAAGAAAGTATTTATTCTCATCAATGGGAAAAAATGTTTTTTATGACCATATGATATTTTATTCTTTAGATATTCTTAATTTAGAAAAGGATCAATTGAAAGAGATGGACCACCAACAATGATATCAACAAATCATTACCCCTAAATAACATTTAACTAACTATAATCCAAAAAAATGGTGGATATGGGAAAAATCATTACTTCATAAAAAAATATTTTTTGAGATCTACTATATTGGATAGATTTTTTTGTTTTATCTCACGTTGTATTTCATGCATATTTAGAATAAATGTTTTAATAAAAAATTATATACAGTTTGGACACACCCAGTATAACCATATATAATGTACACGCATGATAATATCCCTCCCAAATTTTTAGTTAATTAGATCTTTGGTTTTTTGGAAATGAATGATCATAGAAGTTGAGAATGAAATAAGTGACTTATATAGTTTCCAATGAAAATAATTTATTATTTTGTCAGTGGATTGCATATTTGTGTCTAACATCTTGTTATGTTTCTATTTTTTGTAGTTCTATCAGAAATGGTCATACTATCAGATTAAATAGTCATTATTCTCATGATATAATGGAAGTACGACTACTAAATAGATTTCATGGTTTTATAAATTCATCAAATTAGGATACACTAATAAAAATTTCATATTATTTGGAGACATTTTTATAGTCATAAAATAGTATTATGCACTATATTGACTATTAGAAGATTTATGTTTTAATTTCATATAAAATATAATAAAATTCAAACCATCTTTATTTCATTCAATTGAAAAATTTATGTAATATTTCCACGTGAACAAAAATGTGGTGGGACTATAATGTTTTGATGGATTTACCCATATGAAATATTCAAGTACAAATTGATGAAAATGTACATAATAATGCCTAATTTTAAAGGTCAATTATAGAAAATTATTTTCCAGAGGAATATTATTTTTTATGCTCACATTAAATATCCATCAAAGTATATCAAATGTGTTTATAATTATAGAAATATTAAAAATGAATGCAATAATAAATTAAAACTTTTATGTAATATTTGGATATGAAGAGTATCTTTCTCTTCCACCACGGAAATTAGGTGGAAAACATTAGGGTGGCTTCTCATTTGGAAGATTATTACGTTCATCAGTAGCTTTTTGATAGAACATCAAAAAATATACAATTTTGGTTTATTTTGTGTGATTTGTTGTTACCTTCTAATGTCGAGAGAGTGGTTGAAAGAGATGAAACAATTGATATATATATATCTTATCAATCAGAGCATAGATGAAGATATGAAGGTCATAAAATTTTCATGGATTATAGTGAATGATATATTATTCAACGAACCATGGAAGGTGCCTATAAAATATCATAATTAGATTTAAAGGAATGGTTCCATGGAAATTATTGATGAAATCCCAATGTTCGTTGAAGGAAAACTTTAGAAGGGTAAACACACCATTATTGGGAAGATTAATCCTTTCATTAGAGACAACTCATTGATATTTGATGATATATGGATGATGATTTTATGAGTTTAGGGTTTAGATATTTGGATCATTGTGACTATTGTTTTGGATTTTTACATAACTATTTCCCTTCAAAATACCTTAATATAATGTCATGGTGTTCTGTATATTTAAATACAAAACCATGGGTCCTCTTATTCCGTGATTGGGACCACTAATTTGTTCCATATCATGTAAGGAACGTTTTGGTTTAGTCATGGGTTTTAAATAATTTTTAATGTTGGATTTTTGGCATTCATATATACTATAGGATATTTCAATGGTAGTAGAATCACCAATTATGTTGGATAAAGGAACTTTGTCAACAAGATGTGGAAATTTTATGAATTTACTTATTGAATTTTATCCTAGTTAATCATTGTAATATATTATTTATTTAATTTTTTTGAGTGTTCATATTCAAGGGGGTAATTGATTATTAATATATGCTAGAAATTTCATCAATATCATGAAAATTTGGAATTTTATAGTGAACATCTATAAGGTTATGTGGTTCAATAATCATTGGAAATATAGACATAAGTTGGATGGAAGTGAATTCAATAATCCCACCCTTTAATGGTAACACTACTATAGGTATTGGACCAATGGGGAAAGATAATATATTATGTTAAGAAAATAGTTCCCCATATTCCTTTTCAACTGTGGTTTCAATCACTCTGGATTTTATATCTACGTATCATTAAAATAATGCCTCATTTCTGAATTTTGATGGTAGTGATGGGATGACAATGAATAGAAAAGGTGAGACAGATGTGAGTGGAATCCAATATAATGTGGTGAGGGGAAGCTCAGTTGGAAATAATTTAACAATTAAAATGACGCTAGGCCCCTAGGGTGGGGTTTATCACCCATAATAAAGAAGAGGAACACCAACATTTAGGTGTGGTGTAAAAAGTACAAGCAGTTTATTTTCTCATACAACATCCTCATTTAAGCGACCATCATCAAAAAGATATGTGTGTGGGTAATGTTAACAATTTTTTAACATAATAAGTCCTTTGAGTGGGTGTACCCTAAAAATTCCAAATCAATTATGCATCAGTCTATGTAGGACATAAAATCTTTGTTTTAGAAGTCTCTATAATGTGACAATGAGAAGAACTTGTTTCCCACAATTCCATCAAATGATGATAATGAGGATGGGTTGGATGTGACAAACTATCATGGAGAGAAATATTTTTTAGATTCCTAACATCATTGTGGTGACACTCATGAATTTTTTTCCGGAAGGGATAATTGGAGATGCTTATTTGTAGGCTGGGTCTGGTTATGCTTTAGGAATCTTCGTCAATGATGGTACACTATTAGGAAAGGTGGAATTTGTGGAATGTGTTATTGCTCTTTGATAATATGGGACAAAGAAAACATTATTTATTATTATCTAAGACACACATTTTAGTAGGGATTACTTCATTTGGTTTTTTGGAAACCCTCATGGTGATGCTCACTCCATACATGGCAATGATCTGATAAAAAATGTTGTAGTGAAGAATGATTATTTCATGAATATTTATGTTATTATTGGTTTTGAGCCTCAAGGTGAGAATAGTGACGCATAATTTATGGATTATATGGATTTATATTGGAAATATCCTAAATATTGAATGAGGGGTAGGCACCCGAGAACTCATGGTGGACACCATCCAAGATGCATAATACATTAATGTAGTTCAAAATTAACTGATCCCTTTTTCATGTGGTTGAATCCTTTTCCACTTTGATTTTATTATACCCTTATATTATTTTAGCATTGTAAATTAATTTTTTAATAATATTTTTTGGGACCATGGATTTTAATACATAGTTCATTATGTTTAGGTAGTTATCAATTTGTAATCAGTATAATCATGGATTTGGGGGAGTTCATGAATGAAATATTTCAAATGATGAACATCTAGTGGAGTAAACATATGTTCTACAAAACGGTGATGAAGTGAATTTTTTTTTCAATGAGTTATACTTCCACCTAGTAGATATATATGTTTAGATGTAAATGATTTTTATATTGTTTATAGATTATATGATGATCATATCAAGAAAAAGTTTTAAAAAAATCAATGTTTTCTTCTAATGAACAATGAGAAAATAATTTGTTTCTACTGGTTTTGAAGACTACTAATGTAAGCTTTATATAGTTGAATATATGACATAATTTTATTATTTTATATATTACCAATAGTTTTGAAATATTTCTTATATCAAAACATTTTAATAAAATTGATAATCTATTTTATGTGATGAGTATTCCACCATCTTAAATAGTTAAATATTATAATTCTTATAAGGTAAATAATTTTAAATATCATAAATATGAATTTGGTGAATGAAGGATACTAATATATGGTGGATTTTTTTATAGTATCTCATCATAGAGAAATTGGGCTTGACATTTATGGAATATTTGATGAAATAATTTAGTTGTGTTATCTGGGAAAAATTATTTGATGATGTATAGATGTAATTGGTTTGATATTGATAGAGTATTTCATATTAATATGTGTCATGGAATCATAAAATTAAAATTAAAATTCATTATTTTTGTAAATTAAGCATTTATGTTGGCTCATAATGGAAATAAAATTTATCAAATTTTTTTTCCTTCAAGTGACAGAATTTACTGGTGGATTATTATAAAAATGAAATATTGTAAAAATAATTTTATACAAAGTAAATTTCGATCTTCTAGTTGGAAAGAAGTAGAAATATTTCCATAAAAATATCAAACTTTTATTTTATATAAGAAACAACAATATCGATGATGAAACCACACAGTTATGGGATGATGGTGAGGATTATGTTAATGATATGCACAATGATTTTGAAATTAAAATATATTATGAAGATAAATATCCTATGGAAATTGATGATTCCAAGAGGGAACATAATGATATTTAAATATTTATATTTGAAGATGAGGATGAAGTTGAAGAGTGGAACAATTATGCGATGGATATAATAAAAATTAACATGGAAATGTAATATAAATTATAAATTATTTAATGCCATGAATTTTTTTTGGTTCATATTTATTGAGATGATTTATCTAAGATGTTCCTTAGTCTCAAGGAAGATATTCTTCTCGGTGGTGATCCAGATGCTTCATCATATGAACCTAATGTTACCAGTATTTCATCACCAACATGGAGGGGTCTTGTTCTTGTAAGATTGAGTAATCTTAACCTTATTCATGATTGAAATCAACAACATTATTTCAATAAATTCATGCATAGTTATGTTTAGCTCAATATTTTAGTTAAATTGTTTTAATTATAATTGATTTTCATTATTATATTTATGGACTAATTATTTGGTTATGTGTTATATTTTCCTATACATTTATCACGATAATTATTGGATAGGGGAGTGTTATTTAATGAAATTATTTTTCTGAGTCATGCCTGATGTCAGGTTAGAATCCCATTGATATTTAAAATCGCATGTTTTATCATTGGATCGTATGTAAATAAATAATAGTTATATTAAAATATATTTAAGAATTAACCAGAAATTATTTATTATTTATAGGGTCTATTCTTTCCCAATGATGATAGTGTGATAGACACTTTCTATGAGGATTGGGAGATCTGTATGCATGAATGATGTCATCAGTTTTTTATCAATATGAGAAAGACAATATTGATGAATTCTAGATCCATGGATTTTTATCAGTCTCGATACATCCATCATATCTATTACATCTCATCATAGTTTTGGGATGGATTTTTTTTCATACCTTATAGGAGATAGTTTTCATATTAGATCATCATCAGGTTAGAAGAATTAGGGGAGGCATAAGGTCATCCATAGAGATGATATTCATACATTTAGTACTAACTGACAACATATGGTAAGTGTATTTGTTTAGTAAACTATATATATATATTAAATGTAAAAAAATAATGTATAACCATATAGGTAGTTGGGTATACTTGTATTATAGTTTTTGATGTTTATAAGAGGATACACATTAATCCATATACTGAAGAGATTATCATTGACCAACAATATCTAATTGTGGTCAGAATAATATATTTAACCATTAAAATTATTTTTAAATAATATTTAAACTAATTAAATTTAAAATTTCATTTGATAGAGTCATCTAAGACAACAACATCTCATATATAAAATGATATTAAGAAAAATTGAGTTAGGGTTTTGCCAATAGTGCTTCAGGATTTAATAATGTAGATTATATGCAGATGACTCTATATGACAACAAAAAAAGATTAGTTATTGGTATTAGTTATCTATTGATCACTGGATGTTATTACAGTACTGATGCATGGTTTTCATCCACCATGAGTAGAGTTTGTGGATAGTAGTCATCATCAGCTAATGATTATGATGAGAATCTATGAGCATAGAATGAGTTTATAGAGACCTTCTACAGGTTCGAGAAAGAGCTTCATTGACCCCTGTAATATGAGGAGGATATGTACCATCGATGGAAGGATAAACATCATGAGTTAATGATGGAGTTCATGTGATGATTGGAATATAGTATAGGGATATAGTTCCTTCCACCACCTCATCCAGATGACCATCCCCCTCAATAATGATCTATGTATTTGGTTTGATTGTTTATTATGAAAATATTAAAATGGGCATTTTTTGTGAAATATTTTTATTAATTAAGATATCATTAATTTTTGTATATATATATTTGAATTATTTTGGATGAATTTAATATTTATTTTTATAATATTTCAATATTTTTTATGAAGGAGTACCTTGTCCATAAAAAATGATCATCTAAATATAACTTCTCTGAAAATATTTTTGATGGGAAAGTCATCGGTTGAAAATAAAGTTTTTTTGATGATCCATGATGAAAATGATTATTTTGTGATTTTTTTCATCCATATATATTTTCAAAGGGATCCCAAAATGGTTTACTATTATCAATGAGATATCATAAAAAATAATTCATCTTATATTAGGGTAATTTGTGATATAAATTATTATTGGTAGTTTTTCTTTTCATAATGGTTCATAAAGAACCTTTGAATTTTCGAATAAATATCTAGAGTCAATGTCAAACTAGGTGTATAGAAATGCCTTCTTTTCATGCACCTAGTGATGATCATGTCAATCCAAACATTCACTTTTTGGGGATATTACCCCTATGTGCAACTATTCCCGTGCCACATCCACTTATCGTAACAATATTGATATGTGTTTTTTATGAAAAATACATACTCTATACATTACAAAAATTTGATGATGTTTTCATATATATTGTCTTGTCCCAAAGGATTTAACTGTAGTATTCAAATCATAATCCCCAAAAATATCTTGACATGACTCTTATACCGAATAAGATATTCGTTTTTATAATAACCATTAATTAATAGTCTATTGAATAATGATTCAATTAATACTACCCTAAAACATCATGAGGCGAATTATTATAAGGCTAGTCAGATACATATAACAAAAAAAATCATATATAAATATGATTAGAAGAAATAAAACGCCATAACATGGCCTTGAATTTCTTTGAACATTAAAAAATGCACTGGATATCCTTGGGACATACATATAAAATGGGTGATCTATTACTTCCCATATAGGAATAATCAAAGAATATCATGATAAATCTTATACAAGGGACTTAAAAGATTTTGAAAGAAAACATAATATGGGTTATAATAATAATCCAGAACATCAAAGCATGATAAAGAGTTAATAACATAAAGGCCTCGTTGGTTTCATGACCCACTCCCCTCAAAGTATACCCCTCTCAGGACGGTAATGTGATAAGGGAGATAATTACCCCGGGTCCCGTGTCTAGTAGGCCACGGGTTGGCGACTAGCACTGCGGGTATAGTAAACTCTCAAATGGGAGACATTACCCTCTAGGAGAACGCATGAAGAAGAGAGAGATAAGATAGACACCAACCAACTCCAACTGAGACTAATATATAAAAGAAATATCATGTAAAAAATATGTAATATCAGGAAAACTACATCAACTGAAAGGGGAACATCTAAAAATATCTAAAAGAAAGTAAAAACCGCAGTAACTACAAGACTGAACATCTCTAGCAACCCCAAGATAGTAGAAACTATCTTGATCTCCAACCTTCCCAAAGTTACCTGAAAAACAATTTATATATACATAGGGTGAGTATAACTGTATAGATAGTAGGATCCTCCCAAAATCCAGTCTTTAAAATGTAAATAAAGCATGCTAAAGAACATTGAACAAAAAGTGAATATAACTCATCACATAAACAGGTATACTATGTTCTCAGCCTCAACATGGCTACTCTCACCATGTCACACATACAAGATTATATAATATAATAAAGAATATCTATGGTATCTCACTACTTCTTCCCCATTCGTTTGTAGCTTTTCCCCAATATCGCACCTCTTAAGCATTAGTCTCCAAAAAGGATTTCCAACAGACACCAGGGTGAAGCACCACAACATGATCCTCGTGCATCAAAATTACCATGCCCACACAAGAATTTATATATTTTCTGGGAGACCAAACAACTCGTATAATGAGTATCATATGTCGAGCATTATACCTCAAACCATTACAACCCACACACCAAGTAGGAATCCTCAAGTCTTCACAACCCATACACGTTACTCTAATAATATTCCATATGATACTATATCAATAATATTTGTGTGTGAATAACCACAAGCCGTTACAGCCCTATACACACATATATGGGAAAAAATAACCATTGTTTCTACCAGAACATGTAACTACCAAGAGAAGAGAGTCGGGCCAAAGGGGGAAGTCATCCATCCATCCTACCACCAAAATGTTGTGGAAAACTCCCCCTCCTCTCTTAGGGATCAGAATCCATGGGGTGTCCGCTGCCCTAACTGACGGGGTGGAGTATCGTATAGAAACACAAAAAGTATAGAATATACTATAGCTCACAACCACACTTTGGGTACAACTTAGTCTTAGACTCATCTTGAAATAATGTATCTTGGACTCCAAGCTTCCACTTCTAAGACTACGTATCCTATATGCACACAAAATTTTGAAGAGCTTTATTTCATTACATCATTCCCTTTTTTATAATTTCAACTTTATGCTTGTTAATTCTTTAAAAATTAATTAACCATTAACGATTCCACAATAAATTTCATTAGCATCAAACCCAATGTACACTATCCATTAAAAATTGTAACCTCAGTATTGCGTCCCAACAAGCTCCAACCCCATGGGTTGACAACATTTATTCAATTATTTATTTATAACATTACATTCCCATAATCCTAGGAATTCTATAAAACCATTCAGTGCTACTGACCACAAGGGGTCTCAACCTGGTGAGTAGATGAATTACCTGTCCATTCATTGCCACGTATATCAGGGGCATAGACCCATCCTACCTTGAGAAGCTGAACACGTAAATCACATGGCATAGCCGACACGTCTTCACCCCTTTCGGAATAAGGGTATGCAAAAACAGTTTCCTTGAGCAGTGGAAAATTTAAAGAAGATAAACAACCAATAAGAATCAGCAAGCATCCAAACATTCACATCCAACCTATTTCATCATCCTCGGTGTCCTCCCCATCACCGACATGCATAAACTGATGCATCTTTCCACTCTAGGCATTAAAATAATCCACAACTATTACGCCTTCATGCCCCCACATATCAAAAAATCCATCTAAGCTCACATCACAACAAAAATAGTAGCAAAACAAACATCATATCAATTAGCCTCTTCGCCCTTAAACAAGATAGTGGGTATCTTAGAACCCTACCTGGAATTATATTTTATCAAACAACCAATTCTTTAATCCAATGTGGATTAACAGATTTATTAATCACATGTTCCAACTATGGGAAACCTAAAGAATAAGATATCACAAATACAATAAAAAATCTAACTACATCCATCAAATTACAACAACAACAATCGGGTTCATTCACATGCCTCTTTATCATTAGCCAAACAATTATCAATTAATTCCAAATTTACGTTCTTTACAAATTTCCATCAAGAACAAAAATCTTAACAAAGCAAGCATATGTATCACACTATCCAGAAAAGCAAGAGGAAATAACATATGATTGGTATCAATTTATTTATCTGGTTCAAATATTTATTAAGTCAATTCTATTATGATCAAGTGGGATAAAACATGTTAACTATATAGTTTCAAGTAAAATAAAATTGATGCAACGAATCCCCTACCTCAAATAGTTATTGACATTCATTATATGAGAACGAGTGACACAATGGGTTATGATCTCCCACCCTGTGACAACTGTTTCCACCCGAGGAGGCACAGACACCACCACATCGACCCACACCCAGGAAAATCCCAATAAGAACATGGTGGTAAAAATTCCTTAAAAATTAAATGATAAAAAGATGGTGATAAATCCCAATGAATGATGATATATCATACCTTATATTTAGGATTAATCGATACTACTTGGTTTTTTCAAAAATAGAGTGGAACCAATCATATGAGGAACATTTTATTTTATAACTCCTACGAGAAGGAATAAAAGGTTCGAGTGTCTCACAATGGAAAAATAGGAGGAAGAATCAGGGAGGAAGTTATCTTGTCCCTTAAGAATATTTAATGGAGCGGCGGTTTACAATACGCTAGAATTCCCATTAATGTAAGATTGGATTAAACCAATTGGTTTGACCAAGTAAACACATCCCAAACCTTTGGGAAATTAATATAGGAGTTATGGAATTTAAAAATGCCTTGGATCCTTTAAAACAAGACTTTAAATGCATTTTACTTCAAAGGAAACGTTATAGGGGAAAAATTGTAGGAAGCTTGAAACATTGTTCACGAACTAAAATTTTGGAAAAGGAAATAGAGATTACCGATGGACCTAACCATTTCAGAAACACTATTGTCAACTAAAAATTTGGAATACGAAAAAGAGGTTACAAATGGACCCCAACATTCTAAAAACACTGTTCACTAACTCATAATTTGGAAAAAGGAAATAGGTCACCGTTGAAACCTCACTGTTCTGGAAACATTGTTCATGAACTCCAAATTTGGAAAAGGAAAGAGGTCACCATTGGAACATCACCATTCTGGAAACACTGTTCATGAAATCAAAATTTAGCAAAGGAAAGAGGTCACCGTGGGAACCTCATCATTCTGGAAACACTTTTCGTCAATGCAAAATTTGGGAAAGGAAAGAGGTCATCATTGGAACCTCACTATTTTAACTATTCAAATAAGGTTACCGATGACACTATTCACATTGGAATCGCCAATTGAACTGTTCACATAGGTCTCACCGATAGAACTGTTCACATTAGACTCACTGATGGAACTGTTCATAATTGTCTCACCGATGGAACTGTTCACATCAGTCTCACTGATGGAACTGTTCACATGGGTCTCACTGAGGGAACTGTTCACATCAGTCTCACCGAAGGAACTGTTCACATCGGTCTCACTGATGAAACTCTTCACATTAGTCTAATTGATTGAACTGTTCACATCGGTCTCATCGGTGGAACTGTTCACATCTATCTCACCGATGGATGTTTTCACATCTATCTCAACGATGGAAATGTTCACATCGGTCTCACTGATGTAACTATGCACAGAATTTGAACATTGGAAATGTGTTGGGGATAAGTCACCTTGACCTCCAAGAACACCTCAGACACCATATTTTCACAATGGAATAGACCAGAGAGGTCTGGTCCATTACATTAGATACCTCTCAAATCATTATCATCCTCGATAATTCAAAACCAACCTAAAAGGAAACAGGAAAAGAAGTCTGAAAAACCACCCATTGAGATACCTCTAAAAAGATATCATGCCACAAAAAGCAACCAAATAAAACCATATCATTAACGCGAAAAGTGTATAACCATAAATGGTACATCGTTAAATTATAAGTGTTAAACATAAAATAACCTGGGAAACTAAGAATGTATATGTGAATCATGTTCCCTGGTACTCTCCTCCATGACAACGTGTTTCCACAAGACACGAACCAAGGGGATAGGATGCTCATGCAACACCTTCTCTCTGTGGTGCAGGATCTCTACAGTTATCTCCTCAATGGTTGCATCATTATCATCATCAGTCTCTCCCAAATCAATGATGTGAAAGTCATCAAGAAGATAACGATAGAGACGTGATACATGAAAAACATCATGTATCCAGCTCATCTGTGGTATAAGTGCGACTCGATACATCATAGCTCCTACACGAGGTGACACCTCGAAAGGCCCAGAAAAACCCAGGAGAATGCATACTCCCATGACCAAACCATCGCTCCCCATGACGGGGTGTCACCTTCTGAAACACGTGATCACCAATATCGAACTCTATGGGTCTCATACTTTGATAAACATATGATTTTGAGCGATCTTGTGCTATCTTCATCATCTCAAGAATCACCTAAACCATCTCTGCTGTATTTTTCACTTGTTCATTCTGATAATCGAAAACTCTCCGACCCCAGTCCATCACAATGGAGAATGGAAAGGCTGGCCATACAAGGCTTTAAAGGGAAACATAACTATAGTGGAGTGAAAACTATTTTTGTATATGAAATCCACCAAGGGAAATTTCCTTATCCTCAAACCTCCAAAATCTAGGACACAAGAGCTTAGCATGTCTTCATGATTTTGGATGGTTCTCTCTATCTAACCATCCGTTTGAGGTTGAAAATTAGTGCTAAGGAAAAGATGATAACTAAAATCATAGTGGAGACCTCTCCAAACCCTAGAGGTAAAAAGAGTATCTCGATCTGAAGTGATCTTTCGTGGGACTCCCTAATGTTTCACCACCTCCTCTTGATCCTGCCCTGACAAAACATCCCCTGATGTTGACTCCTTGATCGCTGTGAATTGGGATGATTTGGTTAGATGATTGACTGCCACCAAATAGCATCCTGTCCTCCCAGAGCTCGAGGTAAACCGGTAACAAAATCCATTGATATGTCCTCCCACTTCCACTGAGTAATATCTAGTGGCTGGAACAAACAACTGGGGACATGGTGCATAGCCCTGACGTTCTGGAAAAGAAACCATCGAGACACAAACTCCACAATTGCACGCTTTAGCCCAGACCACCAAAACTGTATCTTCAAGGATCAATACATCATTTTCACGTCATGATGAACCACAAATGGTTAACTAAGAAACTCTCTAAGAACCATATCACATATCTAAAATAGAACAAAAAGCCTTCTATGATACAACACTTGGTGTTGTTCATCCTCAGAAAAACCATCAGGGGCCTCGCCACAGACAACTCGGTCTCTCATGTCCTCCACCTCAAGAACCCCCAACAGGGACTCTTCCACCTACAACACCTTATATGACTACACCATCATCTGAAAAAAGTCATCCTTTACCCTCATCTTCTCCCATATCAATATTTAATGCTGACAGTTCTTCCATTACTCTCCACGAATCACCAGATTCCTGCAATGCATCACCACATGAAATCCTGCTCATTGAATTAGCTTCAAAATTACCCTTCCTAGGTGTATACAATATTAAAATGTTGTATTACTATAAGAACACCATCCACTGAAGTTGTCACATGTTTTTGTCGCACTGGGAGAAAACATACCTCAGGATCATATTATCAGTGAAAACTACAAATCAGTCTCCAATGAGGTAATGCTTCCACAACATCAGATAAAACACCACAATTTCCAACTAAAGATGATAGGTGGAATAGTTATGTTCATGGGGACCTAACTTCTGAGACCAATAAGAAACAACTGATCACTACAACATCTGAACACAACCTAACCACAGAAGTAAAGAATCGTAAAAATCCTCAACCTGAACTCCCTCAGCTGGAATACAATGAACTAATGAAATTGAAAAATTCTCCTTCAGAAACTCGAAATCTTTCTGACACTGATCATTCCATATGAATGCATGATCCTTACTAATCAAATCTATTAGAGGAGTCACAAATCAAGATATATTAGCTATGATCCTCCTTTAGTACATTGCAAGATCAAGGTAATATTTCACCTTTGACACTGTCTTAGAGGCTGACCAAGACAAAAATAATTATATCTTCGATGGAACCATGAAAATTTCTTATTGGGACCCAACATTCCCTATGAAATGTAATTCTAGAGCCCAATACTCACACTTCGACTACTTCCCAAATAGATGATACTGACGAAGAGCTACCAAAATGGCATGTAGATGCTCTTCATGCAACTCCACATATGTAGAGTACATAAGGATGTCGTCAATCAAAACCATGACGAAAATTTCCAAGAACACATGGTAAAAAACGTTCATCAATCTCCTAAACACAGCTAGAGCAATTGTCATGTAAAATGATATTATAAAAAACTCATAATGCCCGTGATGACAATGGAAACAATCTTTAGGATATCCTCATACTTCACATGCATTTGATGATATCCTGACTGCAAATAAATCTTTGGGAAACAACATTCACCCTTCAGTGGATCGAATAAATCATCAATGCGTAGAAACGGATAGTGATTATTCACTGTCATAATGTTCAAGCATCGATAATTGACACACAACTGCAAACTGCTTCCAACCTTCTTCACGAACAAAACTAGTGCACCACACCATGATACACTCGGCCGAACCAAACTGAACAGTAACAGACCATCAAGCAGTATACGTAGCTCTCATAACTCATAAGGGTCCATATTTTATGGAGACAGAGATATAGGAGATACTCCTGGTTGTAGCTCGATACCAAACTCGATCTCTCGTCGAGGGGGTAAGTCTAAAACCTATTATTGAAAGACATCAGGTTACACATCTAAAATCCTAGAAAATGCCAACTACTGATCCTTTGAATAACTCATCATCAGATCAACCATCATGGATGATAAGGATGGAACATTCCTTTGACCCATCTAATGGTCTCCCTCTCTAATGAACACCACTGGATCTCCATCTGCATCGAAGAACACAACCTGCTCCTAAAGCAATCTATGATAGAATGAAAAAACCCTATAGGGCTCAGAATCCCCGGGGTGTCTGTTGACCTAACTGACGGGGTCGAGTAGGGTATAGAAACATAAAAAGTACAAAATATACAATAGGTCACTACCATACTATAAGAACAACCTAGTCTTAGACTCAACTTCTACTAAAATCTCTCTGACTCCTCACTGCCACTTCTAAGCCTAGGTTTCCTATAAGCACACAACCATTTAATGAGATTTATTACATTACTTCATTCTATTTTTTATTAGTTCCACTTTATGTTAGTCAATTATTTAAACATTAATTAAACATTAATAACTCCACATTAAATTTCATTAGCATCACACCCAAAGTCCAATGTCCCATTAAAATTGTACCCCAGCATTGCGTCCCAGAAAGCTCCAACCCCATTGGTTAAAATTATTTCTTCACATTTTTATTTACATCATTACTTTACAATAATCCAAGGCATTCTAGAAAACATTCTATCCTACTAAAAACAAGGGGGCTCAACCCGGTGAGTTGATGAAATAACCATCGAGTCTTTTACGCCTATAGTAAGAGCGTAGACCCATCCTCCCTTGAGAAGTTACACATTGAAAGCATGAGCCTTACCCTATGCATCTTTTCCCCTTTCGGATGAAGGGTATGTAAAACCAGCTTCCTTGAGAAGTGGGAAATGCAAAAGAGATAGACAACCAATAAAAATTAAAAAGCATCGAAACATTCACATCCAACCCATTTCATCATCCTTGTTGTCCTCCTCGACACCCACATGCATAAACTGATGCGTCTTTCCACTGTAAGGTTCAACTAATTCCAAAACTAAGAGGCCTCCATCCCCCCACATATCTTAACAGCCATCCAAGTTCACATCACAACACATGTAGCAGCAAAAAAAACATCATATAAATTGGGATCTTGGCCCTCAAACAAGTAAGAGGGTTACTCAGAACCATACAAGGAATTATCTTTTATCAAACAACCAATTATTTAATCCATCATGGATTAACTAATTTATTAATCATAGGTTCCTACTATGGGAAACCTAAATAGTAAGCTTCCACAAATTGGAAAAACATGCCTACTAAATCAATAAAATTACATAAAAAACTATAGCGTTCATTCAAATGTAACATTATCTTTAACCAAATAATTATCAATTAATCCCGTCTTTTCGTTCTTTACCAATTTCCATAAAGAATGAAATGCTAAAAAAATAAAGCATAGATTTCACACTATCTTTCAAAATACAATGCAATAACATACGAACAATATCAATTTATTTATCCAATTCAAATATTTATTAATTCAATTCCATTTTGATCTAGTAGGATAAAACATGATAACTATATAATTGCACGTAAAAGAAAAGATAAGAGACGAATCCCATACCTCAAAATGTTATTGAAGTTCTATTTACAGGAACGAGCGACACAATGGGTTATGATCTCTTCCCCTGTAACAATTGTTTCCACCTGAGGATGTAGAGAAACCACCATATCAGCCAACAACCAAGAAAAGCTCATTATGATCAGGGGGATAAAAATTCCATAAAAAGGAAAGGAGAATCAAAAGGATATAATCCAAAATTAATGAAAATAAATCATTACCTTATATCTAAGATTGATCGATACTGCTTGGTTGCATAAAAAACATAGTGGAACCAATCCTAGGAGGAAAGTTTGATTGTGAAACTACTACGGGAAGGAATGAACGGTTAGATCATCTCACAGCTGAGAACAAGGAGGAAAAACTAGGGAGGAAGTTATATAATCCCTTTATAAGATTTAATGGTGCAAATATTTAAAATATTCTTCATTAACCATTAAAAGTGGATTTAATTAAACAACATAGATTGACCAAGTAAAAACATCCTAAACATTTGGGAAATTAATATATGAGTTATAGCCTTTGAATTAGCCTAAATGTCCTTAAAACAAGTCTTTAAATTCATTATATTTCAAAGGAAATGTCAAAGGGGAGAAACTATAGGAAGATGGAAACAATGTTCATTAGATCGAAATTTGGAAAAGGAAATAGAGGTTATAGATGGACCTCACTTTTCTGAAAACACTGTTCCAGAACTCAAAACGTGGAAAATGAAATAGAGGATACTGATGGACCTCACCATTCTACAAACACTATTCACAAACTCATAATTTGGCAAAGGAAATGGGTCACCATTGGAACCCCACCATTTTAGAAACACTCTTCATGAAATCAAAATTTAGAAAAGGAAAGACGTAACAATTGGAACATCTCCATTCTGGAAACACTATTCATGAACTCAAAATTTGGAAAAGGAAAGAGGTCACTGTTGGAACCCTCCCATTCTAGAAACATATTTCATGAACTCAAAATTTGGAAACAGAAAGAGGACACTATTGGAAACTCACCGTTCTGGAAACACTGTTCATGAACTCAAAATTTGGAAAAGGAAAGAGGTCACCATAGAAACCTCACCATATTGGAAACATTGTCCATGAACTAAAAATTGGGCAAAAGAAAGAGGGCACCATTGTAACATCACCGTTATGGAAATACTATTCATGAACTAAAACACTGGAAAAGGAAAGATGTCACCATTGGAACCTCACCGTCGGAACCTCACCATTGCACTGTTCACATAATGTTGTTGATGACACAGTTCACTTCTGTTTCACTTATGGAACTACTCACTGGGGTCCCACTGATGCAAATCTACACATCGGTCTCACTGATGGAACTGGTCACAATTGTCTCACCGATGGAACTGGTCACATCAGTGTCACTGATGGAACTGCTCACATAGGTCTCATTGATGGAAATGCTCACATCAGTCTCACAGATGGAACTGCTCACATCGGTCTCACTGATGTAACTCTTCACATAGGTCTCACCGATTGAACTATTCACATATGTCTCACCGATGGAACTATTCACATAGGTCTCTCCGATGGAACAGTTCATATCGGTCTCACTGATGGATCTGTTCACATCGGTCACGGCGATGGAACTATTCGCATAATTGGAAAATTGGAACTGTGGTGGGGATAAGTCAACTTGACCTCCCAGAACACCTCAAAAACCATATTTTCCCAATGGAATGAACAATAGGGGTATGAGAAATTACAATTGGAATGTGGAGGTTACATAAAAAATGAATACATAAGTATAATTCAATGATAAACACCAAGACATAATAACAATGTTTGATTAGGACGACCTACCATGAACCATTCTTGTAATCTCATGAGATAAAAAACCTACCCATTGAATATGTGGTCTATATAATGATGGTTTTAAATGTCATATTCATATCACGTACATGTATAAGTGTTCCAAATAAATCATATAACCTAAATATGTAATTATGAAATTTTTACCATTTTTCTATGGAGTGTGGGTTAGATAATATATGTCCCCAATCAATTAATTATATTTACAACTAGGTCAATACATATGTGCAGAAATAGGGAGCAGTATTCACTACACTAATGTTTATCATGGGAATTCATAAGATATTTTCGACAACAAAACAGGGTTAAATAATGAATCATGAAAGTGTTTAGTGAAATATAAATTTGTCTCTCATCACATGTAAATAATATTTTTATTAAGTGGGATGTATAAAAAAAATCTACAAGGAAATTTTATAAATAAAAAGTAATTTCATATATATAGTTCGTAAGGAATAAAAAGAGTAAATCACTTACGTTGAGAGGGAGCTTTTAAAAGAATAATAATATCTTATTAAATGGTTGTGAACTCATTGGGATTTAATTGATAGGGCATGGAATTTTAAAATAATTTTCCATTGTTTTTATGTGATGTAGAATTACAGGTTTTTGGGTTTTTTGCATAAGAGATGTTACTTCTTTATTAATTTTTAATCTTTTTTTTCAACTCTAAAAAATAAATTTATCCAAATAAAAAACCATCCCATATATATTTCAATGGTTTATACCAAAAATGTGTTTAATTAATTATTTTATATGGATCGGATTCTATATTCAAAAAATATTACCCAATGAGATGTGGAAGTGGGTTATTTTTATAACAAATTAATTTAAAATATTTAAAATACATTATACGTTTTGTAGTTTTTATAAAGGGATTATAAAATTCATAAAATGTAATAAATAAAACATTATATGAAATGGGATATATAAATTCGATTATGCATACCCATATAGAATTATTAAATTACTATTGGAATTTTAGGATTTCATAATATATACCATATACTTATACTTTATTTAATTTATTTTCCAATTCTTAGAGTGTAATAAAATTATAAAAAATTTACCATTGGATAATTTGGACCAGATGAATTAAATTACAATATATAAATCATTATAATAATTAACAAAATATTATTATGTAAACTTTTAAAAAAATCTATATATTTGGAAATGTAATGGTTTTTAAATAATGAATTATTTTAACCATTATAAGAGTTAAATTTGATTTCATAATATTATATTATAATTTATATTTAATAAATATAATTATAAAATAGTTTTTTTATATTTATTTTTTATGAATTCATAGAAAAGAGTTTCTCGATTAAAACTATATGTTTTCTAAAAATATAATTTTTGTACTACCATATCCGAAATACAATTTTATGAAATATTATTATTTAACAATTACAATTTAATAAATAGTAAATATAATCATTATTGTTAAGAATAAAAATATAATATTCATAATAATAGAGAATATATACATATAACTTTATTAAACTAGAAAATTACCTTAGGGAAGGTGACTGATTGTGAGACATTCTTGGGGGGTTCCATAAACATGGTACGAACCGTGATCATAATGAGATTAAACATATCTCATAAACAGTTGCAATCCCACATCAGTTTTTTTAATTTCAGATTTTTCTTTGTTAAGGTAAAATCCTAAGATTGATATCCCAATGGATTCTCCAAAAAATGTCTTCCTATGGAATAATTCCATTAGGAAAGGCCATCAATTCATTTTTCTATGGCAAATGGATTTATAATAACTATACATATATAATAATTATATGATCACTGTATAATGAATATACAATCAGTGGTTATAATTCTTTATTTCTTCTTAAATCCGATAGATTATAAATTATATTGGGAAAAATAACTTAAATAATGCATGTAATTTTTGTAATCTAATTTCTTAATAATGATTTTGTTCATATAAAATAGAATTTCTTTTATAAATGTTCAGGTGGATTCATGTACCCTTTATATTATAATAAATACACAATACAAAATATAATAAAATGATATTATCCTTATAAGAAAATACATTTCCATCACTTTTCTATATAATAAAAATTGAAAACATCATTCACGGGTATTTATGGATTACCATCTTTATGTAGCATTGTAACTCATTTTTCATAATAAAATTTGTTGGATTTTTATAAAGATAAAAATAATGTGTTTATATGATACTTATGATATCAATATGGTTGTATAGATATTTGATATTATTTAACTTATTTCATTTCCAACTGTTGAAAAATAACAGTCTCTCATGGATACGTGTAGATTACCACATCCATGAAGAAATGTGTTTTATTTATAATTTCTTATTACAATGGATTGTAATTGAGATATATTAAACAAATATATATGATATATATGATATTTTAATTATTCTATTACGGTGAGTTTTTATTTAACTTTTTTGAAACATCTATCGAAAAGAGAATACTATCTTCTTATGTATGTATAACCTAGTATCCCCATGAATAGTGGATTCTATTATTCAATCTATAGAATTTTTGGATTATTTTAATTATCTATGAATGAGGATAAAATATTTTCATATTATAATTACAATTTTTGTATTATTGAACTATGATAAAAATGAAAGGATCAGAACTACTAAACAGGTTCATAAAAAACGAAAATAGTTAAGGCCCAAAATTGAAGATTTAAAAAAATTACTAATAAATGGTAGTTGAAATATTTTAATTTAATAATTTATGACAATAAAAGTTTAAACATGATTTTTTAATTGAAAAATAATAAATTTATTTTTATTATACGACAGATTAAATCTCATTAAACTAAATGAATGTGTGATGTATGATATGTCTTCAGTCAATTTCTACTAATTGGATTAAACTACTACATCAATGAAAATATTTTTTCATGATTATCTATGACATAAAATCTGATTATATTTATTGTTATTTTTAAAAATTTCATGGTGACTTATAATTATTTTTCATAATAAATTTATTGATTACTTCTCACTTTAATTGAATTATATTTGAAATGATTTATTTAATAATATCATCACTATTATAAATAATTTACCATTAAGTCTCAAAAAGGGAAATATTTTATATTTCTATCATAAAAAAATAATATTTTGTTTTTTTGTTAATATATAGATATTACCCAATTTCCGTTAATGTTTCTCTCTTATATTCTAACGATTTTGAAATAATATTTTTCAAGTAAAAATATCCATGTTTTTATTTAGTGGGAAAACCTTTTATCCAATTCCGATATTTTAATTAAAATATTTACATGATTGTTTTTACTATTCCATACGTTTTTATTTAATTTATTCATTCATGTGATTGATTTATGATAAATTATTTAAATGAAACTTCCTTGTCATTTTCCTAATGAGGCACCTTCTACCAATGGTATGAAAAAAATATTTATTCTACAGTACACCACAAGAATGATGTTTACCATCATTATGAATAAAATTTTCTTTAGAAATTACATTATATCTTTTTATATTTTATTCCATTGAAATTGGTTTTAGTAATGTTTTAGAATTTTTATTCTTTTAATAATTTGATTTATAGAGGAAAATGTTTTTTCTTGTCAAAATATCATCCAGTGATGTTTAAAAATCATTTTAATGTATGTCAAAATTCATTGATGAATCATATTAATTAAATATGACATTCTCTAATGATACACTGAACCATTTTTCAGTGTATTTTTATATTTATTTTGATAATCTTTTGTATTGAAATTTTAAATTATTTCTTTTACATAACAAAAAATTGATCACTATGATGGTGTATTTACTAATTTTTATTTATTATAATAATTTGAATTAATTGACTTTTTGATTATTAAGTGGGGACCAATATAACACTGAAATGCAATGGTTGGTCTCAAGAGAAAAACTGCTATGCGTATTTGTCATATACATGAATTGTTTATATATGATGTATTTTCATGGGTCCTCTATTGAATGTTTTTGAAATATGATAATATGATTTCAATAATAATGAAATAAGTTATTTATGTCCTTTTTAATATTTGAATATTTATTCAATCCATTGGTATGTTTCAATCTCTTGTGATTATTTATATAGAAATATTTTATAATAATTTAGCCTAGATATGTTATTCTTTATTCTCATGTTAATCACTAAATGACACGTTATTAAATTATTTACCATTCCATATAGATAATTCCTCTATTACCAACAATTTATTCAATTGTATATATCACATAAAAATGATTTAATATCACCCCATTCTTATGTTTCTTTTATCCAATATGTAGGTTAGTAAACTATGACTAATATAATATGATACTCAATATGGAATAAATATTTATTCAAAGAAAATAATATCTTTTATTTTATTTCATTAAATATTATCTGAGAATCAACTAATTTTTCATTTTACAATATTTACTAAAGTTTTCAATCTTTTGGGATGTGATTTATTGCTTCTAATTAAAATTTTACAAAGTAACAAACATATCTAGGTTTCTAGGATCATGGTATTTTTTTTGTATATTAGTGGAATTTCATTACAATCCATGGTAATTATATATATTTTAATAATATATTAGGGAACAAAACCATATGATAAATTTTTTGGAAAATATAATTATAGAATAATTTCATTACATTTTTGGTATGATAATGAAAATCTTGTTTTCCTAAAAATACAACCACAAATTGATAATACTAGTGGGAATGGTTTTTTACCTAGAAATACACAAGGGAAATAAACCTGAAAAGATTTTTCTGAATATATATTGGCCAATAATGGTTAGCATAGTGAATGTTCGCTTACTACACACCTTTTTTTAACACTTTTATGGTGTATTCTAGTGTTAATACAAATTTTCATTATAATATATTATGAATGAGGGAATATAACACATATGAAATTATAACATTTCAATATAATATCGAATAAAAAAATATATTCATTGGTTTATAACTTTATTTTTGTTAATAATTTTAATGTAATATAATTCCTTATTGTGGATCTGTGAGATTGAGGATTAAGATGACTATTAGTATTATAATTGATATTTATGTGAATACAACCATTTTTGTAGTATATTAATTACTAATAAAACTTATTTGGGGAATAATTGTTTTATATTTGGTAGATACAAGATTAACGACATTGATAGAATATATGATTAATATGATCACCCTTGTTGTCTTAATTATGGTTGATTGGGATAAATGTTTTTCTATATTATGGGAATATATTTGTCTCATATAAGTAATCATTGGACTAAAAATTTATTTTATAAATAAGTGATTTTTTATGAACTGAACTATATTATGAAATTTATATAGACAGGTAAGAATAATATGTTAAATAAAGATTCTAATAATTTAAAAAAGAACATATCATTGTATTGTGACTTTATATTGATTCCGAAAATTTAATAAAACCAATGGAATATTTTTTGGATTATATGATTATTTCATATATTTTTTCGTTGATGGAAATATTACTGATTGATATTATCTTGAGAAAAGAGTTATATTGATCATGAAACTAAAATCATATATTTCATAATATTGGGTTTTTAATTTCGTCAAACGTATTTTGGAATGGATATCAGGTTAACAATTTATA
The DNA here is from genome assembly GCA_963277665.1 of Viscum album. Classification (NCBI taxonomy): domain Eukaryota; kingdom Viridiplantae; phylum Streptophyta; class Magnoliopsida; order Santalales; family Viscaceae; genus Viscum; species Viscum album. The sequence continues at coordinate 489,733,893 of OY728145.1, forward strand.
TAACTAATTATTTTTATCATTGGGGGTTATTATTGATGTTTTAGAGATTTATGTGTCTTCTTTATCCATATTTGATTACTTATGACATCCATTTATATTTTGTTAAATATGTATAGAAATAAATAATGACATTTCTTTATTTTATTAATCATATTATTTGTTAATAGTTAGCTATAGTTCTTATATCAGAAAAAACTTACCTGGAATATGAATCTATTAAAATAATATATAAATTTAAAATTCATCCTTGGAAAACCATTTGATGAAAATACAATAATAAAATGGTATGAAATAATGTAAATAAATTTTCTAATGTTTGATTTATTATCCGTTAAATAAAACCTCAACATTTTGAAAAATATTTAAAAATTCAAATGATATATTTTTGTATTTCTTTCTACGGAATTTATAGTCTTTTCAACCTTTGCTGATTTATGGTTTTGTGGACCTTAACACTCTCATAACCATGTCCTCGATTACTACCTACTAGTCTTTCGACAATTAAATTTTCCTCTAGGTATATATTTAAAATGAAAACAAAGTATCTTTATTTGGGAATAATAATATAAGTTATTTCAAGGGAACTTTATCTTTCTCACATTAAATTTTTAATAGATGTATTATTATCCATCTATCTGATATGTGTTTCAACATGGGTATTTTACAATATTGAACTTTTCTTAATAATATAAAAATTATGAGGGTGATATTGATTTATGGAAGTAATACAAAATTGTAACACCTGTATAATTTATTTTAAATTAATAATTGGTTGATATCATCCTCGAAATATAACATCAAAATTTAATAAAATTGAGATTTATTATAGAATTATTATAATTTAATTTTTTCCATTTTAACTATGATATATATTTTGATGGTACTATATGAGTAACGGGATTATGAAATATGTATATAATGATATTAATCATTAAAAATATATTAATGAATTATATGGAAATAAGTACTCAGTTTTTGTTGAAGTTATTTTATACTTCCAAAAAGTATTCTCTCCAAAAAATGATTATATTATATTTTATACATGGAAATTATAATTAAATTATTATAAATTAAAATGTTATATTTTATAAAATTACTCTCAATTTGGTACTCACCATATCAAATTTAACTAATAATGTTTTTAATGGTTGATTTTTCATTGAAAAGTTAAATATCCATATTTCTCAATTACATTCTTTTATTTTCAAAGAATGATAAAATTGATAACTCCCATTCTATTTTGGATTTGGTTTTATGGTTAAATATGATATGTATTATTTATAATAATATATATACCTTCATTTTAATAAATAATAATAAGGATTTTCATATAATTTTTTGTATGTTCAAAAATGTATTTTTTTTAAAAATGCTTTCCATTTCAATTCAATAATTTAAAATTCATACTAATTTTCTCCTCTTCTATAGAATTTATCATCAAAGAAACATTCCATTTTGTTAATTTAGAGGATCAAATTTATTAAATAGGACTATTTTTGTTTTATCATTATTAATAGTAATGGTTTTAAATATTATTCTCTTCGATAAGTGTAAAATGTGTGAAAGTGCGTAAAACCATGAAATTCTAGATCAAAATCAACCCTAAACATTTTTTAATTTTGATTTATGGGATATATTTAACCATGTTGATGCAAAATTATAATATATGAAATTTTTGTTCAATTTTCCATTGATAACAACATTTATATTATTTTAAGATAAGATATTTCCAAAATATCACTCTCTTGACATTTAAATCTCTTATCTTTTTTCAGGTGGATTAAAAGAGGGTTGCTTTGGTTAATTTTTTTATATATAAGAAAATTTTATATCATAGTAATTTATTATTAACTTTTATTGATTAAATATCTGCCTAAAATATTTACTGAATGTTGCACCAATTATTTTACAGGTAGTAGAAATATTAGGTAAAAGATATAAAAAAATATAAAAATAATATTTTATATTTGGGTTAAGATACAAATAATTTTTTTTGTCGATATAAAATATTGGAAATGTAATAAAGGATTATATTCAAATTATATTTATTTATTTATATTTTATTTTCAAACTAAATTAATTGTGTACAAATCACAATAATGATATTTTATGAAATATAATAAATTATTAAATTATTTTAAAATAATAAAAATATATCTAGAGTAATAGTATGTGAGAAAATGTTCAATATTTTAATCCAGTGGATATTTATTAGGAAATTTTATTTTTTTAAATATTACATATAATACTTTATGTTTGAAAATTTAGTATCAATGTTAACGTTAAACATGGTTAATTAAAGTATTAATAAATATGTAATGGTTTCAATTGATAATTAAACATAATAAAGTTTTTTACTTAGTATATTTATAACATATAATCAGTATATTTTATTAAATTTCATTTTGTAACTTCTTTAATAGAGTTATACACATATTATATTAAAATATTTCATGGGTTTCCAAAACTACCACTCTAATAACTTATAAAAGGAAACATGACCCCTCTCTTCATTATATCAAATTGATAATCCTACCTTGACAAAACCATCACCAATTATTTTATCATATTCCATTATAATGAAATTGGTGTTTTTTATTCTTGCATAACCATTCCAATGGTCTATAGGATGGGATTTATAGAAGTCTCTCAATGAAGAACAATTTACCTTTACTTACACATCAAATATTATTTCCTCTTTTGTAAAAACTATTTCAATTAAAGAATATTAAGATAATAACTAAAGTATAATTAATATACTAATATGTTATTATTTTTATTGTTAAACCATTTCAACCATTTTATATCCTATGAAAAGAGAAAACATCGCATGTGTGTACGTATGCATTATCATCTCCACATAGTGGTAAAATATGCCATTCATCATAGTTTTATGTGGATTGTTTTAAGAAAAGGTTGAAATTAATATATATTATAATTATTAAATAATTATTGTTATTTAAATATATTATATCACTTAGCTTCTTATCGTTCAATTTTTTGGAGAATGATAATGTCACATGTGGGTATGTGGAAACGACCACCTCAACAAAGCGATGCGATGCATTTTTTCTATTTTCATGGATTGTAATATGGTTATATGTAATAAATATATATTATATATATTATATAAACTATATACTAATAATTATATAAATATTTATAATTTTTTTCCTTTATTCTCTTTCATCTATCTAAAATAGAAAACAAAATTAATGCTCACATACAACCTACCGTCTCAATTAATGGTGAAATTGAGTTTTCTATCACTAACATACATGGATTATTTTATTTGTGTACATTGAATATATATGAAATTATTTTCATGAAACAAAGACTATATATGAAGGAAAAATGAACAAAATACAATGATTAGAACTACTGAATTGATACTTACATTAAAAATGAAGCATTTTACACACAAAATTGGAAACTTAGAAGGAATTGTTAAAATTTTTTTGTTGAAATATTTCAGGTGGAAAATATATTATATTATATTTATGAAATTAATAATAAACATAATGTGTAATAAATTTAGATATATGATATAGTAATTTATCCATTTCCAAATAATGGGAGGTGTGTGGTAAGGGGTTTCTAAACTAATGTTGAATTCATTAGGTTAATATTCTACTTTATATACTATATTATTCCAGGATTATGTGTGAAATGACCAATGATTTTTTTATATTATATTGAAAATTTATTTCAATGGATTTTCATTTTTCACACATAATCACTTAATTTATTAAATATATCATCATTTATATAAATACTACTAGAGATTATTTCATAATCAAATCATTATTCAGGATTAATTAATTTTTGGTCTCTAATGGGGGAATTATTTTATATTTTAATCGTAAACCAAGTATATTATCCTCAACTCTATTTATTTCAATGAATTACATTTTTTTCCTTTTATTTTACTATCTCTAGTACTCAAGATATCTATTTAATGTTTTTGAGGTAAATGAGACATTATTTTTCCTCAGTCAATAATATTTTTTTAATATGTATATATTTTATTTAAAATATTTTCATTAATATTTATAATATTTTTCAATGATTTATTGATGAAAATCTTAACAAATTTTAACATTTAATGAAAAAATCATAGATAATTTTCTTAGGATTATCTACATAATAAACCATTTATCAAATGTTTGATTGAAATCATTATTTTAATGTTGAACACAAGAATGAATATTCTTTTTTAGGAATAATATTTTATGTCAAGCCTGATTTATAGTTTTCAATAGTTATTTCCATGAATTTTTTTTCATAATATTTTTAACATTTTTATATTTTAATGAAGTGATTAAAAAATGAAAGGGTATTTTTTTTCATATATATTCCAATGATTTATTATAAAATGTTTTCATATATTTAAATATATATTAATTAACCTATTTAGTTTATAAGGATAATCTAATGATACCATCCAATATACTCCCATGGAATGTTTATGATCAGTTTTAGTGTTGAAATTAATAATATTTTATATGTTGGTTCATCCAATACAGATAGTTATTTATTAAAAAAGAATATTTATTAAGGTATATTGTTTATTCATATATTAAATGCATTGGACAATGTAAGTGATGTACACGACTATTTATATCCCCTTGATGAATAAGTAGATCTCATGAGACAAAAAAAGATTCAGTATATTCAATATGAATCACCAATTTTCATACAATCACATTGAATTATTCTCTTATGGTAAGTTTAATATTCCCAAAATTATAAACTCCATCATTATGAAACCAGTTATTTATTTAATTGTAATTTATTTAATGGTTATATAATCCAGGAATATGTTTCATGAATATTTGATAAATTATATAGAAAATTTTATCCTCATTTATTCATACCATATTATTCTTTGTGATCATATTATTGAATAATTGGAATGATTTTTGAATTATGTATATATTCTTGATGATTATTCCTTATTTACACATGATATATTTTTCTATTCATAACTTTTACAGAGATTTTTAGTTTATCCCTATATAATGTTTATTTTCCCAAATATGTCATATTTTGTACTTGGATTGATATTCATGGATATTCTATAGATAAAAATTATATTTTTAAATGAAATAAAATACTTCAATTTTTGTTCAAAAATGTAATATAAGATTGATTTATGTATCTATTATACTAATAATAATAAAAAATTTATCCTATTAGAATTTTGTCACATTTAAATACTATCAATATAATAAATTAACCATTTTCATTGGGCTACTGGGTTGGGGATTTTAATCTAGGTCTTTACCCACTAAACTGGCCCACCTCTCTTTGTTGTTCTACATGCACAATTTCCTCTCATCAGATCTTAGGATGTCCAAAAATTTATTATGCAAGTTGGTCTCACATGTAATGACCTGACCCCAGTTACCTATAGTTCGTGCATTAATACATAACATTGGAATGATCATGATAGATCCTGTTCCAAATGACTGATTAGTTAAGTATCCTTGGAATTTCTTGATACATACATATGTTTGACATTACATCATAAAAAACAATAATAATGTGTCCCATTTGAACACACTCATAACCCTTAACCTATCCATGCTGGTCAAGCATAATATACTTATTCACATACTGGGAAAAAGAAAACACAAGAAAGGGGTAAGAATAGATGCTTATAAAGGGTAACAATATTGTGGAAACTATCATAAATAATAATAAACATTTAAGGCAATGTGTAAGACTAAAACACAAGAATTTTAAACTTAAATTTCAGAATAATATGGAAAATATAAATCAAATAATTCCAATTAATTATTCACATGGATATTCTACTAGTTTAATAATCCCATGTAATATCATTATATAATTTATTAATGATGGAATGCATAATGTCGGACATCAAAACCACAGAGTCAAGGCCTCATTCCAAGACTACAAATAAGATTTTTTCAAGGCCTTGTGCCAAGACACTAGTTTGAGTCATGAGACTTATCATTGCATCGCGGAGCTATAGTAAACTCCGCCTATCCCATGCTAAGTCCAATGCATTCCTCATATGAAAATGTTGAAATATAATATAAACATTTGTAATAAAACTATCATATGAAATGCTAATATTTTAACCATAGATCATGAATTTTATAAAAATTGAACATCCACACTCATACATAACTCATTAAATACAATATTTAATATTGTATTATAATAAATCAACCTAAATCAATAATAATAAAGGATATTGGAAAATTTGAAAACAACCAGTAAAACTATTTGGGATAATTATCCCCTTTTTCATGAAAACATTTAAAAGTCTCATTATTTATCAAGAATCTTTTAAAAAAAGTTAATTGAATCAAAGTGTCCCATACCACTTTGAAAAATTTTAAATGAATTTTATTTTTAAAAAATTCATTTCCAAATAAATAAATCCTCAAAACCATTTTAAAAATATGAACATTAATGAGAAATATCTAAAATAATAGATCAGAGTTTTTATAAATCTGGTTTCCTAGGTTTTTACTAAACTTCCTCTGATAGCAATTGTAAGGCCCTGACCCAAGTTACCCAGATTCAATGCATTTTTACATAACATTGGCATAATCATGAGAGATCAAGTCTCTAAAGACCGATTAGATTAGTAGCCTTAGATGTACTAGATACATACATAATGTTTACAATACATCATTAAAAAAACAATAATGGGTCCTCTTTGAACACATTAATATCCCTTAACCTATCTCTACAGGTCAGGTATAATATAATTCTTAACATCTTTGGAAAGAGAAAATATAAGAAATGGGTGTGAGGAGATGCTCTGTAGGGGAAAAAATATTGCAGAAACTATCAAAAATAATCATAATCATTGAAGGCATTGTGTAAGACCAAAACACAAGGTCTTTTAAACATAAATTTCAGCATAATATGGAAAATATAAATCTAATAATTCCATATACATATTTACAAGAATATTCTGCTAGTCGAACAATCTTTTGTAATATCAATAGCTAATTTCATAATGCTGGAACGTATAGTGCCAAACATCATAACCACATAGTCAAGGCCTCATGACATGACTAGAGTTAATCTTTCTCAAAGACATGTACCAAGACCCTAGTTTGACTCATGAGACCTACTGATTCATCAGGGAGCTATAGCGGGCTCTACCTGTCACTTACTATGTCCAATGCATTAATCAAATGAAAAGGTTGAAACATAACATAAACATTCATATTAAAATAGGCATACAAAATTTTAATATTTTAACCACAATCCATGAATGGTATAAAAATAGAACATCCACAGTCCAACATAAATCATTAAATACAATATAGATGATTGTATTATAATAAATCAACCTCAATAAATAATAATGACAGATGATGACATATAAGAAAAAAGCAAGTAAAACTATTTGAGAGAAATATCCCCTATTCTTGAAACCATTTAAAATTCGGAGTATTTATCAAGAAGTTGTTAAAAATAGATTTTGGAATCCATATTTCCCATACCACTTTGAAACATTTAAAAAAAATTAAATTTAAAAAATTCATTTGAATATAAATAAATCCTTAAAACCTTTTTTAAAACATGGACATTAATAAGAAATATTTATAAGAATAAAGCATTAAAACAACAAAAATGATATTTTAGTTAGAGTTTCTAACCAAATGATTGACGTTGTAATAAAAATAATTGGGGTAATAAAATCATTAAAATATCATTAGAATAAAGTTATTCATGACATACTATGTCAAAGCAAAGTATATACACCATAAAAAAATTGAATTGGTGCATAACAACAAAGAAGTCTTACTAGAATTCAAATTGAGATGAAATCCCTTATAAATACTCTATCCTTAGCTTAAGGGTATTTCAATGAAATAATTTTGTGTTACAAATATAAATATAGTCAATATTATTGGATTTGAATGGTAAATCAATCAGAGTACATTCACTCATATTCTTGTAAAAACAACACCAATGACTTGGATGTTTAACTCAATAAGTGGAAGTTGAGTTAATATTGCTCTTAACAAGTTCATATCGATTACTTGAGAATTTATAAGTGGAGTGATTGTGTATATAAAAAGTGCATCCATGCAAAGGGGAGTTTAAATTACTATATAAGTAATGAAATAGTAATTTCACACATAATCTTGGTGTAAAATAATAAATGATGTTTGCGTTGAACCCAATGAGTGGAAATTGAATTTAGAAATTCCCTTGCTGATTTGGTAACATACGAAACACACAACCCTTGGAAGAAATATCATACAATGAAGTTGTAAATATTGATAAATTATTGTATATTACATGATGAATACAATAATGGGAAGTACAAACACCACACAAAAAGAAATAGTGGCAATATTTCATGAATCTCACGGGAATAAAAAATGAGACGAAAACCCCTTACCTTGTACATTTCCTTAGTTTAGGGTATGTTATCCTAATATATTATGGTGAAATAATTGGTATTAAATTATATAATAACCATATAAATAAATATGATAACATATATGATCTTTTAATATTTCTTTATTAATAATATTTCAGTAGTATCATTGTTTCATGTGTTAACTAATTCATTTTTCATTATATGTTTTTATATGTAAGTCTTGTTTGTTATGGGTATGATGTATTTGATTTGTATCCATAATGATATTATTTTCTAAAAAATTAATTTTAATCATAAAATAATAATTATTCTTGAACGGTTATGATGGACAATGAATCTCATCGCGTTTGTGGAGACGATAATCTGTACGTACGCATGTGTGACAATACCATATTTTTATGGTAAAATCAAATGTAAATTGATCATATATCATATATGAATAATCCTAATAATGTTATATTTATTATTGTAATGTACCGATTCTGGAATCCTCCCAAAGACGCCCCGTACCCTGTTGGTTACATGGCCGCAAGCACATTTCCAAGAACGCCACAGGTAGCTGACTAGCAGCAAGGGCCTTGAGTGTGGTAGTAGGGAAGTTAGCCCTCATTGGGTGAGTAACATAGTAGAAGTAAAATCGATACACAATAGCCTAAGCAGTAAACATATCAAACAATAGTAACAGTAGAAGAATGAAATAATAAATAACTAGAGCATATATATAAATGTTGCATGACACACATGTCTAGGAAACAACCAAACAAGTCACAATGCTGAATACATAACTAATCCAGAGTACAAAAGAAAAGAAATAAATATCTCCACACCATCGCAAGCCTATACCTGGTCACATGCTCTCCAACTCCAACGTAGTAAAGTGCCTAAAGTAAAAGGGCACTTTCCCTTATCTATAGCTGCAACAATATAATCTATTTGGACCCAACAGCATGGCCCAAATAGGGTGTGAGATTAAATCCTAGTAGGAAACCACCACAAGATCTGTGCTTAACATCCAGTGAATATATATGGTAGGAAATATGCAGATTGAAGCAGTAGAAAATTAAGTACTCATTAGTAAAAAATTCCACAGTTTCATACTTTCAGCTTTCATATATCAAGTAAGCCTCTAAACCGAAATAGGTAACCCTCTGGGAAGTACTTTCATCATTTCTCCTCTAGTTCTACCTAGAAAACACAAACTAACTGATAACACAATAGGTAACACTCTAGGAAGCGCTCACAACCTATCACCTCTGGTCCTACCAAAGCAACACAAGCAATCCTCTGGGCAGTACACTCAGTCTAACCCCACTGGTTCAACTTATGTATAGACTCTCTAAGGAATCACTCTCTATCAATTCCTTTTATAGTCTCATATCAGTAACTAAAGGCACTATGCAAAATCACTTACGTCAGATTCCCCTTGTGGCATGCGTTGAGGAACTAGAAACACTCTTAGGAAGCACTTACGTCAATTCCCCCCGTGGTGTTGCATCGTAAGGAGAAAAGACACTATCGAGAAGCCCTTACGTCCATTATTCTTATGGTGTGTACACCGAGTTCTCACGATCCTATATAAGTCTAGCAAGTACATCGATGCATATCGACCTAAGTAGACCACATGATCTATTTGGAAAAACATTTTACAGCATAAGAGCATGTTAGAATAAGTCACACCATTCTTCAATACTAGGCATGGAAAAAGGCACCCAAACAGGCTAACCAGGACAAAAACATCAAAAAAACATTCAAGGGAAACACCTCTAAATAAAAGAAATTCACCCAATTCAAAATCAATTTAACATCTACTCAAGCATACCAGCATATCAGAGAAACAATAGGGCTAAAATAGTAAACACGCAATACCCATTTCAAGGGTATTATCGATATTGCACATATAACTCAAGGACATTCAGTAGAAAGGAACAAACCACCTACCTCTACTATGGGAGATAAATATACTTGAGTCTCAGGCCTTGAATCTCCCTAGAACTTCGTAGATCTACAAAAATGTCTAAAACATTCAACTGAAGAAAACGTGGGAATGAGGAGGAATCAGGAAACAATGCTCTAGAAGAAGGAAGAGCTTACAAAGGAGATCCCAATGCAATCTACAACGGTCAAATCAGAGATCGGATGCTAAATCAGGGGCTAGGAGAAAGATCGCGGCCGTACAGGTTCTCTCAGACAAACCCGACATAATAGCAGATGGTTCTGTCTATCATACACGAACCCGATATGTTTATTGAAACAATGAAAATACATGGTATGTACATTAGAATTACACATCGTGTACTTTCAATTCTAATACTCTGCATTAGGAGGCCTCTAGGTCACCCCCCCACATGGTCGTGTGCACGACCTCTACACAGCCAGCACACAGCTACTAGCGGCGACCGAGTACACGACCTGTACTTATAAAGTACATGACCAACACTTCAAAATTTTCCAGAACTCCTCTTTTTTTAAAAAACACCATAAATGAATGATATAACTAAAAAGTATGATCCGGGATCTTACAAACTTACCACCTTAAAGAAATCTATAATTGATGTTCCCTAGCAAGGCAGCGTAAAAGAAGGACTCTCAAACAACTCTGGCCACAGTGATCATAGATCAGCCTCCCTCTCCCAAATCGTTTCTTGTAATCACTTGTGATTCCATAGCACTCGTACCGGAGGAATAGACCATCCAAAGAGAACCTTCATACTTCGATCGACAATCTAGATAGTATGATCCTAGAATGATTCATCCACTTCCAACTCAACCTCTTTGGGTTGAAGAACATGAGACGGGTCTGAGATGTAACGTCAAAGCTGAGAAACGTGGAACATATTATGCATATACCAATAGATCTTAAGAAACTACCATAGATAGGAAACCGAACCGACTCTCTCCAACACCTCAAATGGCCTGACATACCTCGGCGAAAGATTACCCTATCTCCTAATACTTCTGTGTCCCAACCTCGTTGTGACACATGAGAAAAGCTAATACCTGACCTCGAACTCCAGAGGTCGTCTCCACTGATCATCATAAGACTTCTATTGAGATTGTGCAGTAGCCATACTTTTAAGAATCAACACTATCTACTCTAAGGTCACCTGAACAAGACTATGTCCTAGCAAAGCTACCTCTCATGTCTCCAGCCAACATAAGGGTGATCAACAAGTCTTACCATAAAAAGGCTCATAAGGTGCCACATGAATAGTTTCTTGAAATATATTACTATAGGAAACTCCACCAGAGGTATGTGATTCTCCCAAGAACCTCCAAAATCAAGTATGCATGCCCACAACATGTCCTCATGCACCTGAATCGTACACTTGGACTGGCCATCTGTCTGGGGATGGTATGATGTACTCAAAAGTACCTATGTCCCCAAAGCCTTATGTAGCCTCTAGAAGACCCGAGAAGTAAAATGTACATCCCCCTCTATAACAATGGATTGTTTTACCCCATGCAGACGTACATTCTCTCGGATGTACAACCATTCTAGCTCATCAACACTGAAGGTCTCATTGATCGGCAAGAAGTGAGCAACCTTCGTGAGTCTGTCAATAAAAACCAAAACTACATCATTCTCTCGAGGCAGCCTTGACAAACTGTTCTCGAAATCCATCGCGACATCATTCAACTTTCACTCTAGAATGTTTAACTCCTGCAAAATCCCTACTGGTCACTGATTCTCCACCTTCACATGCTGAAAGGTTGAACACCTCATCATGAATATAGAAATATCTCTCTTCATTCCCAGCAACCAATACTGATGGTGTGGATCACAATACATCTTGGTGACACCAAGATGAACTTTCCAAACCGAGGGATGAAAGTCCTACATCAGCTCCTCACGTATGTCCACTGACACCCATACGCGCTCATAGAACCGCATGATTTTTTCCTCACCTAAGGTCCATCCTGAAATAGGGTCCACTTCTGACATGAATTCCCGTAGGACTAGGCCTTCGAAATCTGATAGATGTCTTATTTGAATTCAATCAAAAATACTGGAGGTAATTACTACAAAAGAAATAAAAGTATGTACCTGTCTGTCATGAACCTCCAAATGCATCTCAGAGAATAGATCCATAAGCTACCACTCACTGATGGCCTTCTCAACTACCTATATCTAAGTCCTCCTGCTCAGTGCATCAGCTACTGCATTTTATTTTCCAACCGTGTAGGAAAGCTAAAAGTTAAAATACTGAAGGTACTCAACACACCTTCACTGTCTCAAATTTAGGTCATGTTGAGTGAAGATGTACTTTATATTTTGTGGTCAGTGAAAACCACAAAATTCTCTCCCAACAGGTAATTTCTCCAACAATGTAAGGCATGTACAACTGCCACCAACTCGAGATCGTGCGTCAGGTAATTCCTCTCCTGTGGCCTCAACTGCCGAGACCCATACACAACGACTCCTTCTCCCAGCATAAGCACAAATACTATCTTGATACATGCAGCATCATAGTAAATAGTATAGTTCTTGCCCAGATTTTTAAATATAAGTATCGGCGCTGAAGTTAATCTCCCTTTCATCTCCTAAAAGGCTGACCCACAAGAATCTGTACAAAAGATCTTTGAACCCCTCTTCATCATGCCTGTAAGTGTCATTGATATGTGTGAGAAGTCTTGTATTAATCATCTGTAGTATCTATACAACCATAGAAATATTCGTATATCAAAGACTTTCTTCGGATTCTCCCAAGAAACTACAACTATCTCATTCTATGGGTCTACGGATACTTCGGTCTCTGAGATAACATGACCCAATAAGTGAATATGGTCCATCCGAAAGTGGAATTTTGAGTGGAGAGCATATAACTAATGCTCTCTCAGTGTACTCAGAATGATCTCATGATGGGTGGAATAGTCCTGTCGAGTGTGAGAGTACAAAAAGATGTCATCCAAGAAAACCACCACGAAGGAATCCTAGTATGTATGAAACACTTGGATCATCAGTTCCATGAACACTACAGGTGTGTTCGTGAGACTAAATGGCATAACCATGTACTCATATAGACTATACCTGCTCCGGAAGGCTGTAAGAGGTATATCAGATGGTCTTGCGTGCAACTGATGGTAACCGGATATCAATTCAATCTTCAAGAACACCAGTCCTCCTCGAAGATGATCAAAAATTTCATAAATCCAGGGCAAGGGATATCAGTTCGGGATCGTCAACTGGTTCAACTTATGATAATCCATGCAAAGAATGAGGTTAACTTCTAACTTCTTCTCAAACAGGATAGATGAACCCCATGGAGAAGTACTGCGTCGGATGAAACCCTTTGTCCGTAACTCCTCCAACTGATTATTGACCTCCTTCAACTCCAGTGTAGCCATCCTATAAGAAAGGATAGACACCGGAGCTGCTCCTGGCATGATCTCAATAGAAAATTCCACCTCTCACATCGTCGGAAAACAAAAAAAATCTTCTAGAAAGACATCTCTAAAACGATCCACCACTGGAAGAAATTATAACTGTGAATTCCTCTAGTCATCTAGATATAGACTAGCCATCTAGGCTGAAACTCCTCCCAATCCATGATGCTTGGGTCCCATTCTGCTCTCCCTGACATCTCATTCACCCTAATGAAGAAACGAACTACCTTATGGTGATGTGAAGCTCTACTTCTTGTGATAATAGTTGATGACTTCTTGGAAGGGAAATAACCCATCCATTCCGAGATTTACATCATAGCCTATCATCTCTAGGACATAGAGGTCCCATACGAAGTGACACCCACCATTCTCTAGAGGGAACTCCTTGAATTTTCATACAGTATCCATTCTTGTCCCCAACGTAGTGCCCAACATTAATACATCAGTAGAGGAAATGATATAGAGATCAAGGATCTCCATTATAAAAAGTGATATAAAGCTATGTGATGACCCTGTATTGAAAAGTGTAGATGCTAAAACTGAGGAAACAAAAATCATAACTCGAACTGTGGAAGGACTGGGAACCTGCTCCTGCTGGGTCTACTCCAATGAAAAAGTCTGACCTGCACCATGGCCTTGTGACCATGCATGTCCACCATGAGCTAATCCAACCTATTGTCACTAAAATCTTGGTGACTGATTACCATGTCCACGACCTCCACCTTGGACTGAACAGTAGGAGGAACTCAAGTTCCCAGACTGATGAGAAACTGGTGGTGTAGCTCCTGCACGAGGAGTCATAGAAGAACCTATGTCACCAGATACTGGTGAGAGGGTCTAACTGAAGCAGAGATGATGGCCCATAATACCTCTAGATCAGCACCCCACTAGATCTCTCGGGCAATGTGGCCTCATATGCTCGCTCTTCCTGCACTGGTATCACACCACCTGGATACCAAAAGAAGTTTCTCTCTTCCTTGGATCTCCACATGTAGACTCACTACGACACTTCCTACTATCAGTTGGAGGGATCCTAACAAAACATGTCGATCTGCCCTATCTCACAACTCTATAATCCCTCATATTGCGCTCTATTATTAGTGCTAGGATGACTATAGAAGTGATAGAAGTCAACCTTAAGATGTTCACCTGAGAATGGATGTCGTGCCTCAGACCATCCTTAATCTTCAATTCTAGGAATAACTCATCACCTCCTGGAATAGGTGTGAAGTGTTCAGCTCTATAAAGCTATAAGAATAATCCATAATAGTAACAGTACACTACTCCATACTCATGGACACTCGGGATCGACCAACCCTCAATGTGTCTGAATATAAGTTGTTATAGAAGGCACGCTGGAACTCATCCCAGGCCATAACCTGCGATCATCCCGCCTGAGAGATCACATCCCACCATCTCATGGAAGAATCATGAACAATGTAGGTAGAAAGATTGACTATCCTCTCTGGATGCGTCTCTAGTTGCTCGAAGACGGAAAGCATGGATTTAAACAATTACTCTACAGCCTGAGATCCTCCTTCCCCTGATAGAGTGGGAGGATGTTGCTACTGAAAGACCCGTATAAACTCTGCCATAGATAAAGTTAGAAGCGGTACTCCACGTAAGGTCTTCTTGAACCTCAGAAATCCCTCTCAGAACTGGGCATCAACACCTATGTCCGGAATGATGGTTGGTGCCAAGACCATTACGACTAAGGGATCAGTTGGAAGCCCCTAATCAACCATGTCCAGTGTCTGATCACTGCCCGAAACCTGGCAGACAACCGGAGGATGTCTCAGTGGAATGACTCTGTAAGGTCATTTTCACACCATAGATCAAGATTATCATGTACTGAAATCTAGAAGCATAAGGAAGAAAAAGGAGAAAGGAAGCTTTCATGTTTTACCAAACAGAGATACCTGATGTTTATATTATTTACACGTTTTGTACTTAAATAATGTTCCATTTCTCGAGTTTACTTACATGGGTAAGACACATGGTTCTCCTAGAATAAGACTACATGGTGTGTTTATGCTAGAAAAGACATGTTCTGGACGAGCTTCACTGACTCGTGTTGTTAGTGACACGACCGGATTCACGGCTCACACTACACGATGTGTTGCAAACAGATGCGGCTTGTACGAAAGGATTTACACTAACCTATGAGGTTTGTTACATGGCCGGATTCCAGGTATTACACTACAAGGAGTGTTCAACACTGACACAATGTGTGTTTCTTACGTTTTTATCCATCTATATTGTTAGTCACACGGGTAGACACATAGTCTCAACCCATGGCGTGTACGTCTGGTACATGGCATGTCCCACCAAATTTTCTCCTAACCACGTGTCTATGACCACATGGACAATGACACAATTAGAGACTACCCAAAATGTACATAGAGTACACAACATGTACTTAATAAAAAAATTCTTCCCGAATAGAAGAACACACGGCGTGCATTCAAAACTAGACGACGTGTACTTTAGGATTTTCTGGACTGTAAGAATCAGAAACAACTCTGGAGTCCATAAAAACACTGAAATGAATAATAAAGTTCCAAATTCCAATCTGTGAGGGCCCATACTCCCTGAAAATAAAATATTTCCATCTTATACATGTCATAAAAAAGAATAACAGTGCAATGATCCACCAATTTCCAGTCCATGAGGGTCCATAACACCCCAAGAACCAATGTTTGGAATTCATTCAAACAAAACCATACACAATTTAATACTCTACCAAACTATAGCTATAATATCAAGGCAACTATCACAAAAACATGAATATCTAGCACAACATCAATCACAACAACATGAAATCGCAAATTCACGCTAAATGTCATGGCAAGATAGCATGACATGTTATTTATAGCAAGTGAGTATATAATACATGAGATGGGATACCCTCATCTCATCGAGATACAATAGAAATAAAACATCAATATTATCAACAATAATAGCACAATACATGTGAGTCAACCAACAGTGAAAATCAAATCCATTGTAAAATTGATAAACAAGAAAGGATTTCAACACAAGGTAAATTATCTTTTCCCTGTACAAGTGTTAGATACTCCCAGGAACAACTTATTACCAAACACCTATTCCTTCATATCTCTGGCTAATGGATCTATACAGTAAGTCAAGAGAAAATTATTCCACTGATACCACTTTGTAACTTCCCAATTCCAGAAGCCACCCAGAGACGCCCCATATCCAGTTGGTCACATGGCCTAAAGCGTATTTCCCAGAATGCTAGAGGCTTCCAACTAGCAGTGGGGCCTTGGGTGTCATAGTAGGAAAACTATGCCGTAATTGGAAGAGTAACACAATAGAAGTAAAATAGGATTATTGTACTGAAAGCAGTAATCATATCAAAAAATAGTAACAATGGAAGATTGAAATAATAAATAACTAGAGCACATATATAAATGATGCTTGATAAATTTGTCTAGGAAACATCCAAACATGTCACGATGCTAAATAAAAAACTAATCCAGAGTAAAAAATAAAATCATTAAACAACTCCATAGCATCGCGAGTCTATTCTTGGTCTCATGCTCTCCAGCTCCAATACAGTCAAGAGCATGCAGTAGAAGGGTGCTTTCCCATATCTCTAACTGCAACAATATAATCCATTTGTTACCAAAATCCTGGAACAAATAGGTTGTGAGACTAAATCTCCATAGGCAACCACCACAAGATCTGTGCCTAATAGTCAATGAATATATATGGTAGGCAATAAGCAGATAGAAGCAGTAAACAATGAAGTACTCAATAGTAAAAAATTCCAAAGTTTCAAAGCATTTAGTTTCATTTATCAAGTAAGCAGCTAAACAAAAATAGGTAACCCTCTGGGAAGTACTCGCAACCTATCCCCTCTGGTATTACCTAGAAAACACAAGCAAGAAGATAACACCATAAGTAACTCTCTGGGAAGTGCTCACATCCTATCCCCTCTAGTCTTACCTTACCAACACAAGCAACCATATGGGTAGTACACCCACTCTAACCCCTATGGTTCATCTAATATATAGACTCTATAAAGAAGCACTCATCATTAATTCCTCTTATAGTATTGTATCTATAACTAAAGGCTCTCTGGGGAAGAACTTACATCACATTCCCCATGTGACCCGTGTGGAGGTACTTCATACCCTTTGAGGAAGCTCTTACGTCAATTCCCCATGTGGTCTCAAATTGTTAGTATAAAAGACACCATGAAGAAGCCCTTATGTCCATTATCCCAATGGTCTATACACCAGGTTCTCACGGCCCTGTGTAAGTCAAGAACTTATAGTAAATCATATCGACCAATGTAAACCTCAAGGACTATTTGGGTAAACATTTTACAGCATAACAGCATGTCAGAACAAGTCACACCATCATACAATACTAGTCATGGGAAAACAAGGAAGCCTAGCAGGCTACACAGGACCAAACAGTCATAAACAAAACACGCAAGAGCAGCACCTCCAAATCATAACAATTCACCCGATTCATAATCAATTTAACCTCTACTCAAGTATACAAGAAATGCAGGAAAACAATAGGGCTAAAACAGTAAACATGCAATACCCCATTCATGGGTATTGGCGATTTTTCCCATTTAACTCAAATAAATTCAACAGAAAGGCACAAACCATATACCTCAGCTTTGGGAGATCAATATACTTGAGTATCATACCTTGAATCACCCTAGAACGTCGTAGATCATAAAAACATCTAAAACATTCAACTATAGATAATAAGGGAAAGAGGAAGAATTAGGAAACGAAGATATATAAAAAGGAAGAGATTACCTTGGATATCCCAAGGCAATGGACGACAGTCGAATCGGAGATAAAATCCTCCATTGGGGGCTTGGAGAAATATCAGGGCCATATAGGTTCTCTCAGATGAACCAGATCTAGATGCTTAAGTTCTGTCCGTCAGACGCAACCCTGGTATGTTTAACGAAAAAAAAGAAAATACAAGGTTTGTAATTTAGAAGTACACAACATGTACATGGATTTTACATACTCCACTTTAGGCAGCCACCAGGTCACCCCCCACATGGCTGAGTGCACGACCGCTACACGACCAGCACACAACTATCAGCAGCAACCGAGTACACACCGTGTAATTATAAAGTACACGACGCGTACTTCAAAATTTTCCAGAACTCATCATTTTTTTAAATAACACTGGATAAGAATGACATACCTGAAAATTAATATCTTGTTATTATAGTTATTTACATCAATTATACTCATTATTATACCCATCCGAATAATTAATTGTTGAATAACAAACTACACCACAACATGGAAATGTTATGTCGTACGTACGCACGTATGGTGACTTTGTCATTCATAGGATGGATTGAATAATTGATATGTTTGTACCTAATTTATAATAACTTCATAGTATGTAGAATTCACTAGATTTAAGTTTTTGGTATAAAAATAACAAATAAAGAGGAAGTGGGAGAAGAAAATAACATTAAAATAGGTGATGAAACAAATACC
This sequence comes from Viscum album, assembly GCA_963277665.1. Taxonomy (NCBI): domain Eukaryota; kingdom Viridiplantae; phylum Streptophyta; class Magnoliopsida; order Santalales; family Viscaceae; genus Viscum; species Viscum album. The sequence continues at coordinate 489,753,177 of OY728145.1, forward strand.
TCTTCTTCGGGTGCTTCCTTTTGATATGATAAAAAGGGCTCCATAGGTTGGATTTATGATCAATGTAAGGCCTCTAGGTTGATGTGAGGGTATTTAAAAATATATTTTAGTAGAGATTCACCGAGCGAAATGGCTTTTTAGGTGTGACTTTTAAAGAAGGATAGGTACACTTTTATAAGAGAGGTGTGGGTGACATTAGGACAACCATGACATATTATTTTATCATACAATCATATTTGGTTTAGAATGGATCCAAAAGGATTTATGTTGAATATTTGGAGGGGATAGGTCAAAAAACTCTCAACCAATTGGTTTTATATAGGTTTATGTCACCATATTCACCGTATCTTTAAGATTTAACTCTTGGTTAAATAGTTTAACTTTTACCAAGTCTCCTTGTAATTTTATATTATATGGTTAATAAAAAACTATAAAATGCCATAAGAACCCCAATTTATTAATTAATGACATATAAATTATTTTATATGTCCTTTTTCTGAACCATTTATTTTTAGGAAAATTATATCATTTAATAATACAGTATTTTTTATAAAAACTCATTTATGTAAATTTGAACATTATTTAGTATGTGGTTTTTGTGAAAGACATAGAAATCAGATTTCTCTGAAAAAAATAAATTGAATCAACCTTATCATGTAATATTAACCTTGAAATTTTTTGGAATGCATAAAATGACTCAATTTACATTTATTTTTATATTTATAATATCAATTTTTTTATCATTCAATAGTGAGCTGTTACTACATCCTCATTCTGTCATAATTAAATTTAACTATTTAGGGCATAGAAATTATAAATAAAGTATCATGATTTATTAAATATTCTTAGATTTCTAATGAATTTTTATAGTCGAAAATATCATATGTATAACACTATATTAAAAATGTTTTAGTTATTTAAATTTGAAATTAACATTTTTAACTCTTCTTTAAATAAAATAATAATAAATTTCCTAATCTAATACAAGTATACCAAAAGGATAATATATTATTCATAAGATTGTTTTTTTTCAAAATACACTTAAAAAATTGAATAATGACTTGTATTAGGGTAATTATAATATCATTTTTACCTTTAATTACCCTATTTACATTTAATAGTGGTAATTAAAATTCAAAAGATACTATTCACCAGAAATTATTTTCATCTTATTGAACCATATTTTATTTGCTAATGTAAATTATGCCTCTCAAAATTTTGAAATTAAATTCATAGAAGTGGTAAATTAACATTTTATGAAAATTTGGTAACATGCCTAGAAGGTGGGTTAAAGACATTTAAAAATTCAATAAAATTTTATACATATAATTTTATTATAAAATGACTCCAATGAATTATATTGAACTATAATTGGTATTATGTGTCTATTGTGACATTAAATAAATTTAATAAAATAAATAATTATTTAAATAAAAGTCTTTTTTCAAAAAATAATGTAATGTTTTTCATTATTCATCAAAAATTGAATATTTTCAAAAAAATACCAATACTTCACCCATTAGATAATTTTGATATTCTAAATCCAAAAAAGATATATATTTTACCAAATAAAAAATATAGATGTTGAATTAATTAATGTAATATTAATTCCTTTTTTCAAAACCAGAAAGCAGATATTTGAGAAGTAAAGACTATCAAAAGATTGATATGCGTTTATGTTCTGTTTAAATGTGAAATTATATCCAATGAACAAAATTGTATTAAGTGAAAAAAATATAATATAATTACACTTAAAAACCATTTAAAGTTATAATTTAACCCTATAATTTATTTTTATTAAAAAAGATGTTTTAAATTAAAATATAGTATGTTTCACTATTCATCAAAATATGAAAGTAATCAAAAAAACCCGAAAAATGTATCCAAACAAAATTTTAATATCCCACTTCTAAATATGATCTTAATTTCCCAAAATTGAATATAGAAAAGCGTCAGGTATTTTATTTAGAAATGGTTCTCCATTAAAATGTGGAAAACAACCTTTTTTGAAAAAAACAATTTTTATCTAAAAAATTGAATTTGTCCTTATATTAGTTCTATGAAAAAAAGAAGATGAATTTTTATATTTTATGAGATATATACAAAATTAAAAATGTGGTTATTACAATTCATAACTTCTTTCTAAACCGCTAGTTTGATAGGTCATGGTGTGCTTGAACCCAGTGATGCATAATTTCCCGCTACTGTATTATTCGAAGAGAAGCATACCTTGGAAGCTTGGGGTGTGACATCACTGGCCTATGACCCACAAAAATATCAAGAAGAACATCTATACCAATGAATGGAATCATCACATTGAATACATCTAACCACTATAATATCACTCAAACAAAACCATTGATACCACAATATCATGAACCCCTTGTATCACCCTGAGATTTAAAAAATTATTACATCCTATTCAGAATCATGTATGATGAAAAAAACAATATTATAAGAGAATATAACATCCAGATACTTTTTGATACATTTATTTTAAATTAAATTCAATCTCTTTAATAGATTTCGATGAATGAAACGCAAGGTTAAACTAAACATGATTCTCTATTAAAATATTATTATGTAATCATAACTATTTTAATCTACCCGTTATGTTGGTGTTTATGAATATTAATAACTAAATTATAAAATTTTATGGTTTACTTATGTATAAAATGAAATGGATTATAATTTATTTATTATAAGACAAATTAGAATCATTTGAAACTGAAAGAAATATTTTAAACAAAATCGAATTTCTAAAGGTGTTTTAATCATTATTTGTGAACATAATTAATAATTTATTTATAACACATTAGGAAAATTTATTTTAAAAAATAAATATCATTTTTAAATCTACATAGAAAAGGTTTGTTAGGAATATGTTAATGTATTATTCTAAAATGTTTCATTTTTATATGATTAGTGATAAATAATTATTTTTACTAAAATATTTCTTTTTGATTAAATTATTTTAAATGATTCAGATATTTTAATTTGGTTTTGAAGTATATTTTTTTAAATAGTTATATATTAATCCAATTAAATTCATTGGGTTCATTTTTGTATTGAATCTTTATATAAAAATATTGTAACATTTTTATAATTTTTTATTTAAAAACCAACATTCCCATCATGTATGTTGGATTATTTTTAAATTAAAATATCCCCCTTTATAAAAAGAATTTTGAAAAAATGAATCCAAATTTTTCTTCCTAGAAATTTTTATTACCTATTAAAATATTCTTAATTTTTTATTATATAGATTAGTAAAAATACTAAATTTGGTTACTATAATTAAGATAAAAATTGATTTACCATGGTGGTAAACTAAAACTATGGTTGGTAAAAATGACACAAAATAGTTATAACATCCATTGGATTGCCATATTTCATTATTATATAATCTATGTTATATAATTCCCCACATTCGATCCATTTTGTAATGTGAAGAACATGGGTGAATGATTTTATTTTCAAATATTACTATTGTGCCACTTTGGTCACTTATAAAAGGACACCAACTCCCTTCTCCTATTAACTCTTCATAACCGATCATCTCATACTATTAGATTAGGTTTTGACAAAATTCCAACTTAATATGCCTTTCAGTGAAATCCAATATAAGTTGTATGAAGAAGTTGTAACGTCCCTAACCATGTTTTTTATTTTATTTCCTCCACTACATACATAAATTATATTGATAGACTAATGATATATCCACATAAATATATTAAATATTATAATATGTTATTATTTTAAATTAGAAACATAAATCCATCCTGTTTTCCAAAAACAGTGTTGCAAAATGTTCATTCATGTGTATAGTGGTCTACCGCCTTGCGAACTGATCTCATTCATTTTGCACCACCACTATTAAAGGATAGATATAATGGTAGATATAACATGTTTATATGATATATTTTATATTATTATACTTTTAACATTTTATTATCACATATAAAATCATACATTCCATTCCATGAGGGATTCAGTAATGTCGCTTGTATGTACGAAAGACTATTGCCTCGCAAAGCGATGTGGTTTTTTTTCACATACACATTACATAGAAATTAGTATGGATTAAAGATAATTAATTTTTTTTCATATTTATGAGCTAAAAAAAATTAATTAAAGTTAATTTCTTAAATATATTTATACCTTCAAATCAATTAGAAAATATTAATTTCTCGTTTTAGAATGTGTGAACTATCACCTCCATAAAGCAATATGGAATAATTTTTGTTTTATTTAAAGATAGATTGTAATAAGATTATATTTTATTAATACATATGATATATATAACTTATTAATTATTATGTGAAGTTTAATTAATATTAATATAAATGTTTTCATCTTTCAAGAAAAATTGAAATAGAAATCATGCCTACATACAACCTACCGTCCCCCAGAGTGGTGTGATCAATTTTCTATCCCTAATAGTTTTAGATTACTCTAAATACAAATATAATGAATATATATAATAGTAATATATTTGTTAACATTTTTGAGACTATATAATCATGATCATATTTAAGACCCCGAAATTATGAAACTAAATCTTAAATGAAAGACAAAGATAATATCACAGAAATCATTGATTCTAACAATGAACTTTTAATAAATAGGTAATAAAATAATAAGAGTAAAAAATATAAGTTATGATATATAAGACTATTATTTGATAATATATGTATTTTAAAACAAGTTTTTTATAAAATAATTTTATGATATATATGAAAAAAACAGACCTAAGGTAAGTGTTTATTATCTCACTCTTACTTTCATGAGACATATCTCATAATCCCTAATTAGTTTTGTTGTGTGATGTTTTCAGTATCACCGTGATATGTAATATTTTGATTTTATTTTTCTTTATGTAATTTAATTTTTCATTTAACATCATTTATTTTATGGGTTTAACGTTTAGTATGTCACCAATGTGGTGAGGGTTTGTTTTACAATCTTATCATTACTTGGGATTGTTTATGTCCACATCTCTCCAAATGAAATTTATTTAAATTTTAACATTAATTTCAATAAATTTCAATCATTTTTTTAATTTTATTTATAAACTAAAAATACCATTTTCCAACTCTTTTATATATAAAATATTTGAGATAGTATATTTACGAAAATCAAAAATTATTTCTCTCTTCTATTTTAATTTTAATTTGATTAAAACCCATTCATTAAAACAAATTAATTATTTTTCAATATTCACATGGATTTATTAAATATATTTTTATCCATTTTTTTCTTATTTTTTTCAAATGAAAATTCATGTCATTTTTTAAAAATTCATGATTGGATATTACTAAAAATATGAAAGTAGTCTTTCTTCTAATGTGTATGGCATGAATTGATTCTCCAATATCATGTCCAATAAATGTTCTTATGACTATTTTTCAAAACTTATAATTTTATACTCAAATAAAAAATATTTTAAAATTGGGGTTTTAAAATTATATCTTAAATTGTTATTTTCATAATACAATTGTTATTTATAAAAAAAATGGTTTTTAATGATATTTTCAGGGTATTTATATTCTAAAAAAATATATTTTATGTATTATCTATTGAGGATATATCATATTGATAGAATACATATGATTTATCTAGATGTTTTATGATATATTTTATTCGGGATATACAATATTATTACAATTCATAATTTTAATCGGGATGGTTTATGATTATGTTAATTAATTAGGGAAAGAATTAACATTTCATATGACATATTCTCAATACAAATATTTAATTTGATAATTTTTAACCCTATTAATATGAGGGATTAATTGGACTATGAAAGGGATGGGTATGGCTTTCCGTATCCCCTTGATATATTAGTATTTTGCGTGAGAAAAACTATATTGTGGTGTTATTGAGCCCTTATCCATTTTTTTAGATGTCCTGGAAAATTACCTCGATGGTATTTGGATTTCTTGGAACAAGTAATTGATGAAATATTTTATAAATACATAATTACTCATCCCATAATTAAGTATTAATTTATTAATATTCCATGTAATTATTCAATTAGTTTGAATATATATGGTTTTTTCAATATCATGTGATTATATATAAGTCATTATGTGATCAACTTGTAGTCCATCCAAATTTTCCCAAACTTATTTATTAAATGAATTGTTTTCCATATTCATCTTTCCATACCGATTATGTATCATTTGGTCATATCTTTAATTTTATGTGTACCCTTGATAAGTATATAATCTCATACCATTCATTCATTTTATTTTCCCTAGGATAATGTTAAGAGTTTTGTGATTGTAATTCATAGATATCATAAGGGCATTGATGATGTTTAAAATGAAAGACAATTCTCTATTTTATGACTAAAATTTTATTTTAATAACATGTATGTATCTAGTTTACCATGATTAATAAAAAACATCACTTGGGGATGTAATTACTTATATCATTTGATAAGGTAATAAACTGTAAATTAGCACCAGGTTACTGGAATTAGGATCATTGTGTTAGACGGTATGTGAGTATGATATACTCTATAATACCAAATGTGGGATTGAATATATAAGTATGAGATTCTAAAATACAAGAGGGGGTGAATTATACTTTAAAAAATCCTTAAATAAATTTTTCATAACCAAAATTCACAACACCTCAAAGTTCTAAAGACTTGCTTGATTACATAAAATTGATTCTGGAAATGAAACTTAACAAAAGTTTACACCAACAGAGATTATACCTTAAAGTATATAGAATCTAAGTAAATATGATTACATGTAAGGAAGTATAAGAATTTTATACATTCTTTAACAATACAAAATGCAGTGAAAAAACAAGGTTGTAAAACTACAAGTAACAAAAAATAACTCTTTTAACCCATAGAGAAGGTTATCCAACAACCCTGGATAAAAGGTCCCTTGATTTATAATTTTAAGAAAGTATATCTTACCCAAAATAGGGTAAGCCATCGATATAAATATTAGAGTCTATCTAGATATCCCCACAATCCCTCAACTATCAGGTAGTCAGAACCTCTATCTTCCTATCCCTAGAAACCCTCAATTGTAATCAGCAACAATCGGAGTCGCACGAAGCAAGTCTATACATGGAAAAGTTTGAACAATCTATTCAAACATTCTACATGAAGCATTGAGAATTGATAAGAGCCTCTCTATGTAGAAATCTCTTCAACAACATGTAAGAACCAGTGTCGATGATTTTTCCTAGTATTCTTTTCTTCTTTTCAAATGAGCTCCTATTTATAGGCGATGCTCCAACAGCTGGCTCCCTCCTCCAACGGTCATCATTCTCCTTGAAGTTCGGAGGGACCTGTACACGTGTCACTCAACCAACAATTAGTTGTTAACTGATGTCACGACATCATTTTATATTAGCACAAGTATAAGCATAAGTAAAACAGATGTTCAGAATGAAAGTAAATAAATGTTTGGAATGTAAGAAAACTATGAAAGTTCGTAGTCTAACTAAAAAATAGAATTCAGATTCTATAATAAAGAGATATTTGGATTCTGTTTTGTAAAAATTTGGAACCAGAATTCTATAGAATTTCGGAGTCTTAATTCAAGGAAATTCGTAGTTTGGATTCTGGGGAATTCAGAACCTGAACTTAAATAATTTGGAGTTGAACTCATAGAAGTTCGGAGTTTAACTATTAGAAGTTCAGAGTCGAAGTAGTAAAAGTTTGGAGTCAAACTCATAGAATTTCAGAGTCGAACTACTAGAAGTTTGGGGTCTAACTAGTAAAAGTTAGGAGTTGAACTCATAGATGTTTGGAGTCGAACTAATAGATGTTCAGAGTCGAACTAGTAAAAGTTCGGAGTCCAACTCATAGAAGTTTGGAGTTGAACTAGTAGAAGTTCAGAGTCAAACTAGTAAAAGTTCAGAGTTTTAAACAGACTGATTCATATCTAAGTATTTTACAATTTAGAGTTTTTTAGTTACAATCCTAATTTTACACTTAGAGAAAAAAAATGTGATTGAACAATGAAAACAATGTGAGGATAAATTTCATTGGGGAAGGAAATTTTCTTTAAGAAAATGAAACAAGGGGTAAAAAGAGATTTTCATTAAGATAAGATGTTTGTGATTTTCAAAACATATAGGAATGGAAAATTCATAAGGAAAACCTTATAGACTCAACATTCTCCCCATTTTTGGAAAGCACAAACATCCTTACGAAAAATAATAAAAGGACTTGGATAAATTAAAACTTATCTCCCTTTTCATATGGATAATGATGAATACGAATAACTCCCCCTTAGGCTTTAGAACTCCAAGGATCATATTCTGGATTTTCCGGAATGGGATTTGTTTTGAGTATGGAAATTTCTTGTACTAAAAAACTCCTCCTTAGATTAACTCCCCCTTACTTAGGGATATCATTATTAATTATGAATATTTTTCCTTCTCTCCTTTAGATTTTTCCTTATTCCTTTGAGTTCTTTTTCCTTCTCCCCCTTTGTGATTTTCAAAAAGAGTTTTAGGGAATGGAAAATAAATATGGTACTTGAGATATTATTAAAGACAACCAAAAAACCAACAACCATAATTCTATTATAATTGGCAGAATTTTTACAAGGAAAATCAAATTCAACAAATGATCGGATTGAGTCTATTTTGATTCCTTTTCCTTGGGCAAGAGCTTCTTTACAATTGTCTTCAGATTTTGAGCTCTTTATGATCCTCCTCAGCTTGCTCTTCATACATTTATCATTTAACAAGGATAAGGATTCTGACGTATGATTCAAGCTTTTCTGAAGCATCTGGAATCTGGAGCCTATTGTAGGAAAGATCGGAATGGTGTCTACCAATTTCATCAGGGACTCAACCACAAAATCATGTCCCAATGCAGATGACTCTGAATCAGACAACGTGCTAGGAGATTGTTCTTCTTCTATTTCTACCAGCTTCCTTTTTTAAGAGCCTCCAATGTGCTTCTTTCATATGATAACTTTCGTTGGGGTATCAATAAGCACATGATTACCCTTACTAGTCCTCGGAATGGACTCTTCTTCTGGAGATTCACGATCACTGTCAGATAATTGCACAATCTTGTCTTCATCAACCTTTCCTCTCTCAGCCCCAGTATCAAAATCATCTGGATTGATAAATTCATGATTATGACTTTCTTTTTAAGACGGAATGTTCACCAACTCTTCACCTTTCTCATCATCTGCGGGTGTAGCCAATTTTGAGGATCTGGCTTGAGAAGTCTAGAGTGAAAACTTCTAGGATGGGGTTCCCTTATCTTGATATTCTTAGATATTCCTAATTATATCATCCGAATCTCCACTCATCTCATCCTTTTTAACTTCCTTCACAACTTGCAAAACTCTCTTCACTAATTCTTTCTCAACTTCCCTTTCTTCATCAACCTTCTCTTGAGATTTTTCCGGAGTCATGAAGTTCTTCCCCAGAGTCTCTGGTAAACTTTCAACCAATAAAGTCTTTGGAATGGGAATATTCTTGGAGGCTATTTCTGTGGATTTCAAGAGAGATTGAACATTCTCTGCCTCTGACATCTTCTTCATCTTCTTCTCTTTAGCTTGCTTATCTAAATCATCATCAGCTTTTTATTTAAAGGCCTTAGCCTCAGTAGGGTCCAAGCCAAATTGTGGCTCCCCTTCTTTCCTCTTTTCATTGAGATCTTTCCATATTATACCACCTAATCTGGGTATGCTTTTTTGTTTCTGGGTTTTGGAGGTGTAGATTTGACTTCTTAGACTTAAAAGTTTTATCTTCAGCTTCCAATTCTTTCAACTTTCTTTTCGTTAAATCCTTCTTGGATGGTTGAACTTTCTCTTTATTTTCCAGAACATCTTCTGCCTCCTCTTTCAGATCATAGAACTTGCCTGTCTGTTTTGAAAAACCAACTTTCATCCTCTTTAAGGTATTATCACTAATCAGAATCACCTTGAAATTCCTAGGCTTTGAGCTGCATGGAATATTGAATGATTCTTGGAACTGAACTATCATCTTAGAAAGCAATGCCAGATACATAATGATCTGAGCTCTAAGATTTCCATTCTTGATATTCTCAATTGTGATAAGGATGTGCTTAATGAAGTTCACCTTCCATAGATTTACCAACAAATCTATGATGTACATATCACTCTTCTTAAGGGTTTCCTTATCACCACTTCTTGGAACAAACATACCTTGTACCCATAATTGCAGAATTCAGTTGTAGGTAGATAAATGGGAAATTGTTGCTGTTTTTTCATCTTTGAGACCATGGAATTCCATAGCCTTCACCATTTTGAAACTTCTGTGAAAATTCATCAAATTCCGTGAACAAAATTTGGCTTCAACTTCCTATGATAAGACCACCATGCTTGCAGCCTTGGTGTAAGAGAGTTTGTTGGTTTTTTCATAGGATTTGAATTAAAACCTCTCACCTTCAGCTTCCATAAAGAAGCTCACTGACGCATAGAATTCAATAAGAAGATCTGAAAAAACTACATCTTGAGCTACTATCTTTGAAATAGATATACATTCACATCCATTGAGCTTTATGTTCTTGGAAAATATAGAATCATACTTATTGAAAACATTTGGATGAACCATCCTTTTCCTGTAGATTAGCCACTTAGAAATCAGCTTAGTAGACATTTCTTGGGCTTCTGCAGACATTCGGATCGGAGTACTTATGAACAATCCGGAACGGGATTTTGTAGAGAGGCAGAGCTTCATGACGCAAGAGCTTGACAACCGATGTGGGAAAACCATCAGGGGTCCTTTATATAGGAAGTGGAAGTGACATTTTGTCTTCCAAATCCAATCTAACAGTTGTGAATTCTTCAGTTATGATCTGAAGGTTGTAAAAGTTTCCTCCAGGAAAAAAATTGGTTGAATCCGATCTTTTGAGGTTTTAAAAAGAAAACATTCAGATTTAAGGAAACATGAATCTGAGAAATTTTTTAAAACAAAAGAAACTTACAGTAGGTGAAAGAAATACGAAAACTCAAGAAAGAATCATACCTTTCAGATTTTCCATATAATTATTCATATTGAAAAAAATTCTTCTTGAAGGACTTTAGATTAAAAAAACATGCATATGAAAATTAAAAACAAATTTTCATTACAAAAATTTCCATTACGAACATTTCTATTATGAAAATTGTCATTATGAAAATATCTATTCTGAAACCTTCCATTCCGAAATTTTAATTTCCATTCCTCAAATTTCCATTCTGAAAATTTCAATATCCATTCCGCAAATTTCCATTCTGAAATTTTTTAAAAACATCTTTACAAGAAACATGAAAAAACATCATTACAAAAGACTTTAAAAAAAACTCATTATTAATTTTTTTTAAAAACATCATAATAGATGTTCTCCCCCTATGAAAAGGATTTTATTACTGTAAAGAGATTGGTTCAACAAGAAGTTAATTAAGGATAATTACCTTATGGTTATCATTCCTAACTTCTATTTAATGAATTTAAATCTATCGGAAGGTAAATATTTTGTGAAAATGCCAGCATGTTGATCTTGTGTTCTGATAAACTGAAGAATGATATCTCCTTTTAGTGTGTGATCCCTAAGGAAGTAATGCCTAATAGCTATGTTCTTTGCACGAGAGTAATGTGTAGGTTTTTTATAAGGGTAACGGAACCTGTGTTATCACACAAAATTTGATTCTTTGTAAAACTCAAGCCATAGTCTGTGAGTGTGTGTTGCATCCATAGCACTTGAGCACAACAACTTCCAGTTTCTACATATTCAGTTTCATCAATGGATAGTGATACTGAGTTTTGCTTCATGCATGACCAAGAAACTAATGAATCTCTTAATAAATGACATGTTTTGGATGTACTTTTTCTATCCATTCAACATCCACCAACATTAGCATCTGAAAAACTTTTTAAGATAAAATCATTTCCAGAAGTATAAAATAGTCTAATATCCATGGTTCCCATTAAGTAGTGAAAAATTATCTTCACTGGTTTTAAATAAGATTACTTATGATTGGATTCATATCTAGAACATAAGCATACTGAAAAAATCAAGTCTTGAAGACTAGCTATCAATTATATTAAGCTTCCTATCATACCTCTAAAAGATGTTTGATCTATAGGTTTCCCAGCTTTATCAAGATCATGTGTGTTTGAGGTACCAATGGGAGTACTAATACTTTTAGTGTTGTCATATCCATAATTTTTAAGAAGATATTTAACATAATTATATTGAGATATATAAGTTCCTTCTGGTTTTTTAGAAATTTGAAAACCAAGGAAAAATGTTAACTCACCCATCATACTCATTTCAAACTCATATTTCATTAGATCCACAAAGGAATCAGTTAAAGATTGCTGAGTTGAACCAAATATAATGTCATCAACATAAATTAGAATGATCAAAATAATATTTATAAAAATGGTTAGATCTGCATTTCCCTTAACATAGTTATTTTGAAGAAAAAATCCAGTAAGTCTATTATAACACGCTCGAGGGGCTTTTTTAAGGCCTTACAAAGCTTTGGTATGTCTAAAAACATGATCAGGATGTTTTGTGTCTTCAAAGACAAGAGGTTTTTCGGAAAAAACTTCCTGTTGAACATAACCATTAAGGAAAACACATTTCACATCCATTTGAAAAATCATGAAATTGAAGAATGATGCAAAGGAAAGTAAAATACGAATAGATTCAAGTCTAGCTATTGAAGCATAGGTTTTTTCATAGTCTATTCCTTCTTGTTGATTGTAGCCTTTAGCACCCAATCTATCTGTATTCCTAAATATGACTCTATTTTCATCACACTTATTTTTAAAGACCCATTTTACTCCAATTATAGAAGTTTCCTTAGGTCTTTCAACCAAGGTCCAGACTTTATTCCTTTTGAATTCATTTAGTTCATCTTGCATGGCTTTAATCCAATCATCATCACCTAAAGCTTCATCAGTGCTTTTAGGTTCTAATTGGGAAAGAAATTCTAGCTATTCTATTTCATTTCTTAAGGAACTTCTATTCCATATAGGTTGATTCACATCACCAATGATACTATCACTAGGATTATTCTTTAGAAACGACTGATTTGGGTATTTTAAAACTTGTTCATCAACATAGGGTAGGAAATATTCTAGGGTAAATGTTTCAGAAGCATATTCTTGAACATTTTCCTTATCAAAATTATTTTCTATCATAGTTTGATAAGAAGTTTTTGAAAACACATTCGTGGATGGAGTTTGGTGTTGTTTGAAAATAGAGGGATCTATTTCATCAAATTTGACATTTACTATCTCTTCAACAGTGCATGTGTTTTTGTTAAAAACTCTATGTGCCTTAGAAGTTGTAGAGTAGCCTAAAAAAATTACTTCATTGTATATTGGAGTGAATTTTTTAAAATTATCTTTAGTATTCGGAGTGAATAATTTGCAACCAAAAACCTTGAAGTAGGAAAGTATAGGTTTTCTACCATACCATAACTTATATGGAGTTTTATTTAGAAAAGGTCTATTCAAAACTCGGTTTATAGTATAACATGTAGTACTTACAGCTTCATCCCAAATAATGTTTAGCTATAGAATACTCACTCAACATGGTTCTAGTTATATCTTTAAGAATTATATTTCTTTTTTCAACAACACCATTCTGTTGAGGTGTTCTGGGTGCTGAAAAGTTGTTAGTAATACCTTTTCTACAACAAAATGATTCAAAATCAGAATTTTGAAATTCTCCACCAGGATCACCATGAATTGTTTTCAATGGATGGTTTTTCTCATTTTTGAATTGGGATCTACAAATTTTGAAATAAGAAAAAGCTTCAGACTTTTTTTCTAGAAAATAGACCCACGTAAATCTAATGTAATCATCAACTAAGAAAAATACACAATAATTTCCCCCAATGCTTCCAGTTTGTGTTGGAACAAAAAGATCCATGTCCACCTACTGTAGTGGATCAGTTGTTGAGACTTCACCGACTGATTTAAGACTTGATTTATGTTTCTTTCTATATTGACAAGGGTCACATACTTTTGAATAATCAAATATAAGCTTTGGTAGATCCTTAACTAAATCATTCTTAGAGAGTTTTCATAAGTTCCTAAGGTTACAGTGTCCTAACCTTCTCTACCACAACCATGAACAATCTTCCATTGCACTATGGCAAGGTAAGTCTTGGCTCCTAAGGTATTCTATGTTCAATGTGTATACATTCTCTTGCCTATTGGCAGAGAGAATAAATTCTTCCTTGAATTGTGTACTAGGCATTTATCATTCCTAAAATTCACTAGGTAACCTTCATCACATAAATGAATTATGATAATGAGGTTGTGCTTAAGACCTTTAACAAATAAAACATTTGAAATCAAAGACTTTCCAAGAAGAACAATTTTACCTTTACCAATACTTTCTCCCTGAGAATTATCTCCGAAAGTTACTTTTCCTCCTTTCATCTTGATAATATTTTTGAAATAGTTTTTTTACCAGTCATACATCTTGAACATACACTATTCATATACAAAGTATTGCTATTGGTACATTCTCTATTTTCTTGAAAATAATGATAAAAGTTAGGCTTTCAGAATCCAGACTTGCTTGGATCCGAAAATTTCAGAAAGCAAAACTTTGGGTACCCATATCTTCATAGAAAAATAATCCTTATGAAATCATAAAGATTGGGTTTTTTTAAGGGAATAATTCTTTTCCCAGTGACCACCACACTAAAATTTATTAAATAATGGGGCACATTGAGGAACAAAGTAGTTGTTACTAAAAATCGGTTTAGAACTTGTGTAACCAAAACCAGAAGTATTCCTTTGAGGTCAGATTTGTGAATACATTTTATCAAAATTTTCCTTACCTAGGGTAAAGTTTGACAGACACTTACTCAAGGAGAATACTTCAGATTTGAGTTTAATAGCTATGTTATTTTTTTTCAAAAACATTTTAACAAGAGCTAGGCTCGAAAATAACTTTCTTAGAAGTTACATTTTCTAGATCTTTTGAAAGTTTTTTCTTCTCAGAACTTACTTCCTCACGATTTTTGGAAATACTTTCAAAATCAACATTTTTGTTATCAAGATGATTAGAAGGATCTGATATTTCCTTAGTAAGAATATTATTCCTTGAATTTTTCTTATCATGTTTCTTCATGAGTTATGAATTCTCATTCTCAATAAGTTGGAAGACCTAGAAACTTCTTCATAGGTAGGTAAAGTATTATCTTAATCAGAAGATGATTATTCATCTGAAGAGTTATAACATTTACTATCATTATAATTCATAGAAACATTGGCCATTGATTCAGAATTGTGTACCTTAGCCATCAAGTAATGATTATCAATAGGTAGCCTGGCTAAAAGAACATGATTCTTCTGTCCAGATGATTCATAATCCGAAGATTCATCTGAAGAGTCTCCACTACTGGCACTCCATGTGTCATTGGATTTCAACACTTTCTTAGCTTTGGACTTGTAATACTTCTGTCTATTTTTCTCAGAAGGCCATTCCTTTATTTCTGTTATCTTGATCATAGAGAAGTCAGTTCTTATATGTCAAGCTCTCTTACATTCATAACATGTAACTTCAGAATATTTCTTGTCTTTCCTTTCCTTATTCTTCTATTTAGATTGAAAGTTACTCTGTCCAGCTATATTGTTCATCCTTCAAGAAAGATTTTCGAATTCATTTTATGAGGATTCACTTCCACAAGATTTGGAATGGATAACAACTATCTTAAAGCTGGATCTAGTAACTCTGTCAGGAGTCTTAACTTTCATGTGATTTGAAGTTGTAGTAAAAGAAACACTACCATTCCTATTCTTCTTAATTATATTTTCAGTATCTCTCTTCATTCTAGTCTCATGTTTAAGAACAGTTCCAAACAGTTCATCAAGATAAATTTGAGTAACCTTTCTGTTTTCATCGATAGCAGTTCTCTTTGATTCCCACTCATTGGGCATAATATCTATGATCATGTCAATGAGGGATTCATCATCTATACCTTTCTCTCCCATTGATTGTAAGCTATTCACAATAGAAATGAATCTCTATTGCACCTTACACATTGGTTCTCTATAAGGATAATTAAATCCATGATACTCAGCTCCGAGCATGGCTCTCCTAGTCTCAATCACTTTAGATGTGCCAAAATGTGTAACTTCAAGTTTCTTACATATACAGTTAGTTGTTTCACAAGAAGAAATTTGGCTATATATGTTCCTATTCATTGAACAAATAAATGTATTGTGTACCTTATAGTTGAGGTGGTATTCATGCTTTTCTTGATTAGTGAAGGTACAAACTTCCTTGTTAGGAATTTTATATCCTCCGGTAATCATGACAAAGTTATCTACTCTTGTATTGATAATGAATTTATTCATTCGATCTCTCCAATAATCATAATCATTACCATCAAAAATTGGTGGTCTAGTAGGATTTAGGTTGTCGATATAACCAACATTTAAACCTTCAATCCTTAAGAAAAACTTTGGCACACAAACTTGATAAAAGTATAAGTCTGTAAACAATAGAAAATCTTTTAAGCAAGAAAAATTATATCTATAAGCCAAAATTGAATCCAAACTATGATTTATAAAAACAGATACCGAAAAGCATGAATCCGTAAATATGAATCCGAATGTTATGGGAAAAAAATTTCTTATGAATCTAATCATGCGATTAATTCAGATGGAACCAATTCCTCTGATACCAATTTTTAGATGGTATGTGAGTATGATATACTCTATAATACCAAATGTAGGATCGAATATATAAGTATGAGATGCTCAAATACAAGAGGGGGGGGGGGGGGGTTAATTGTGCTTTAAAAATCCTGAAGTAAATTTTTTATAACCAAAATTCATAACACCTCAAAGTTCTAAAGACTTTCTTGATTTTGGAAAAGGGATTTCGGAAATGGAAATTAACAAAAGATTACACCAAATAAGATTATACTTTAGAGAATATAGAATCTAACTAAATCAGAGTACATGTAAGGAATTATAACAAAGTTATGCATTCCTTAACAATACAAAATTAAGTGGAAAAACAAGGTAGTAAAACTACAAGTAACAAACAATAACTCTTTTAACACAAAGAGAAGGGTATCCAACAACCCTTGATAAAATGTCCCTTGATTTATAATTTCAAGAAAGTATATATTACCCACACCAAGGTAAGCCCTCGATACGAATATCAGAGTCTATCTTGATATCCCCACAAGACCTCAACTATCAGGTAGTCGACACCTCTATCTTCCTATCCCTGGAAGCCCTTGATTGTAATCAGCAACAATAGGAGTCGCATGGAGAAAGTATGCACAAGGAAAATTTGAACAATCTGTTGAAATTTTCTACACAAAATATTGAGAGTTGATAAGAGCCTATCTCTCTAGAAATCACTTCAACAACATGTAACAACCAATTTCAAAGATGTTTTCTAGTTTTCTTGGATTATTTTCAAATGAGCTCCTATTTATTGGAGAAGCACCAACGGTTGGCTCCCTCCTCCAACTGTCATATTTCTCCTTGAATTTTGGAGGGACATGTACACGTGTCACTAAAACAATGGTTAGTTGATAACTTAAGGAATGAAATCATTTCATATTTGAACAAGTGTAAGAATAAGTGAAACTAATGTTTATAATGAAAGTAAATAAATGTTCAGAATGTAAGAAAAGTATGAAAGTTCGTAGTCTAACTAAAAAATAGAATCCAGAGCCTATAATTAATAGATATGCAGATTCTATTTTGTAGGAATTCAGAACTTGAATTCTATAGAATTCCAGATTCTGAATTTCAAGGAAATTCGGAGTCTGGATTTAGGGGAATTCAGAACCTGAACATAAAGAGTTTGGAGTCGAACTCATAGAAGTTCAAAATCGAACTAGTAGAAGTTCAGAGTCTAACTAGTAAAAGTTCGGAGTTGAACTCACAGAAGATCGGAGTCAAAATAATTGATGTTCGGAGTTGAACTACTAATAGTTCGGAGTTGAACTCATAGAAGTTTGGAGTCGAACTAATAGATGTTCGGAGTTGAACTAGTAAAAGTTCGGAGTCGAAATCATAGAAGTTCGGAGTCGAACTAGTATATGTTTAAAGTCCAACTAGTAAAATTTCAGAGTTTTAAACAGAATGCTTCATATCTAAGTATTATACAATTCCGAGGTTTTTAGTTACAATCATAATTTTAATCTTAGAAAAAAAATGTGATTGAACAATGAAAACAATTTAAGGATAAACTTCATTGGGGAAGGAAATTTTCCTTAAGAAAATGAAACAAGGTGTAAAAATAGATTTTCCTTAAGATAATATGTTTGTGATTTTCAATACGTGAAAGAATGGAAAAGTCATAAGGAAAACCTTATTGACTCAACACATTTTTTTTGGAATCAGAGGGGGTATAGTTCAAACCCTCGGAAGTATGTTAAGGATAACATAGTCAAGGTAAATTAAACTTATATTATACATTAAGATAGGAATTTAATGAAATCCATATGTTTTCGAAAGGTATATATTTTGTGGTTTTTACTAGAAAATAATCCTTATCTGGATGCTACAAGTGGGGGTGGTTCTAATATAGATGTACATAGGGTTAATAACTCTAAAAGAGTGCATTGGGCTTTAGCAGATCATCATCTTATGCATGAAAATATGCCTTACTGCACACCCATATTTACCCTCCTGGGGGATATTCTTTTTAAAATACACAATTTAGGTACAAAACAGTATGAAGGATTTAAAAATAAATATATCCCTAATGAAAAGATATATGTGATTAAGAGATTGTATACGAATAAATTTTTCTATTTACGTTATGTGATTCTATAGTATTGGAATCAGACATTATTTTTCATAATATTATGATATAATATAGTAAAACCAATTTTTTATAAATGAATCATTATGGAATAGTGGAAATAATCTAAATTCAAAAATTCCAAAGAGTAGGAATGATCATTTCACTAATGGTCTAAAGAAAGTGATTTTATGGGATCTTGTATCCCAAAAATTATCAACATATAAAGTCTACGTATCATGATATCTCAAGATATAGAATCAATTATAGAAATATTTTGGTTTATAAGGGAATCCAAAAATGTAGATGATGGAACACAAAATTTTTCATAAGGGTTAGATTGAGACGATATTTTTTCCAACATAATTTAATTGTGTAAAGAAAAACCGTGGTAATTTCATGGATGGAAGAAAAGTCATCATCAACATTTTTATAAAGGCCCCCGTGATCATGATTGTATGTAAAGGAATCAAATTTTTAATATTCAATTACTCTGTTGTAAGTAGATAAGTCACTACGAAACTAACTTCCCCAAGTAAGCAGTTAATATTCATAAAAATAAGTTAAGGTATCAATGTAAACATTATTATATGACTACATATTAAGTGGGATGATTATTTTTTTCATGTTTATACTCCCAAATTATTTAATACGTGTATCTAAAAAAGTGATATTCATGTTATTATAATTTTGAAATGTATAAGGATTGTTTAGAAGAACACTTTAATTTAGTATTTGAGGGAATATGTTGAATAGTACCAATGAAAAGGACAAGCCATTTGAGGGTAATTTAAAATTATTAGAAATAACATGCTTTATGTAAGATAACTATTAACATATTATCTATGTTGAGATCACAATGATAATTAAATAATTATTTGATTATAATGGGAATTGTGAAATTTGTTTTTAATTTTATGGTTTATGTAATTATTATTGGAGTATATTGCATGTATTGATTTATGGAATATATTCAACAACCTGAGATTTTATATTTTGAATAATTCATGTTCTAATTATGGTTATATGGTTATAAATTTATTCACATATTTATAATTTTTAATTTAGAGCCACGTTATATTTTCTGGGGGATATAATGTTGATTTAGGGACTTTCCTTCTAAATTCAGCTAAAAATATTCTCTACAAGAATTAAGGATAACTATTTATAGAATGGATTATGTTGAATTTTGGGTGATATCTGAAAACATGTTCAAACTATTTTTTCATGGAAAATATATATAGATAAGAGGAGTGACATGTATTTATTTTATTGAGATAATGATATGTTAATTTCTTTTTTAGTGCTACAAGAATAGAAATTCATATTGGATATTCATTTAATGGAATAAAATATGAAATAAGAATTTTAAAAGCAAAACAATTTGATTAAATTATTCCTATATAATGAAATCAAGTCACTAAATATTCTTACACTCATATTCTAGATATTAAAGTAATTCCTCAATTATAGAAAATGGATAATCAAGAAAAATTCCTATTATCATTATATATTTTGAATAAAATGGTTCCTTACCACATAACGGATTTATGGGTTTTTAATCATTTTTGTTATATATATAACCAACTTAATTATGTTCAATGGTCTCTAACACACTCCATGAATCATTGGGAATTAATAATATCTTCCATGTCCATGCTTGGGATTCCCACCAACACACTCTTACAAGGAAATGAAGTTTTGATCTATTTTGGATGACATTCAAACAAAATTTTATCTTTTATTAAGTGTAAATTTTAATAACCCTTTTTATGATATGATTTTTAATGATTTTTTTTAAAATACTATACCCTTTATTATCAATGTCATCATTAAATTACAAGGGTGAAATTTATGCTGGGGAGAGAATGTAATACATAGAAATTTTTGAAATAGGTCCATAATGTTAGATATAATATATAAAACAAAACATGATGATTATAATATTTTATAACATCCCAACACATTAATGAAAATTTCATTTTAAATTAGTTCAATATCTTTGTTAGCTTGTGATGCATGAAAAACCATGTTTAAATAAAACATGATACTCTTTTAAATTATTATTACCAAAAAATGGAAATTATAACCTAGTAAATTTGTTTTATTGTATCAATTATACTACGAAATTATTAAATCTAATGGTTTTCTCATGTATGAAGTAAATTAAATGGTTATCGATTTATAAAAAATAAAACAAGAATCATTTGAATGTTAAAAAAATGATCTTTTTTTGAATTTTTTTTTCTAATACGTAGTTTAGTCCCACATGGGACGTACTTTTAGATATTTAATTTTTACCACATTGGATAAATTTATTTGTAAAATTTCATTTTTTTTCAAAAATATATTAGGGTTGATATTTTGTAATTTTTTTTGAAATTTTTCATTTTTCCATAAATATTGAAAAATACTAATATTTACAACAAATTGCATTTTCATTTAAATTACTTACAAAGATAATCTATAAATTAATTAATTTTTAATGTTTAATTATTTAAATTATAAATATTATAATTCAATATATGTAATTAGAACCATTTTATGTTATATTTTGATATAAAAACACTGTATACTATTGAAACACTTCACATTGAAAACCGACATTCTCATCTTATCTGGAAGATTAGTTATAAATTAAATGATGAAATTATTTTAATGGAATTTGTAAATGAGGATTAAACATTTGGAATAATAATAATATATAATATTTAATAAGTTAAAATATGTTTTTAAAAATAATTTATAGTAAAAAAATATTTACCTCAATTGAAGTAAAAATGCGTTTTTAAGGGGTTAAACTAAAAGAATATGGTTTAAAATGACCCAAAACTTATCCTAAAACCAATCAGTTGAATTATATAGAACACATATAACAAATGTTTTATAATAGAACATGTTTTTGGCTGGATAAATGATAAAAACAGGGATATAAATTTTCTTTTCAAAAATTGCATGTCCGCCACTAACCTCACCTTTAAAAGGCCACCCTCTCTCCGATAATATTCAAAAATTAAATGCCTATTGAATCATCCAGTAACATAATTAATAAATTATTTAAATTCATTCTCATATACTATAATACTTATTTCGGTGATAAATAAAACCTAATAATCCTTTTTGTGCATACCAATAAAAGATTTCTGAATAAGATGTGGCATCACTAATCGTGTGTTTTATGTTATTTATCACTCCAACTCATTATAATATTATTATAAAATTATCAGATAATAAAATTATTATATAAAATATAATAATTTCATTATGTAAAATTAATATCATAAAAATTATCCTCTTACATTTAACTGGTTATTAAAAAATCATTCATGTGTGTGACGAATTACCACCTCGTGAATTAATGTAATTCATTTTCTATCAACACCTTACAATGATGGATGTAATGATGAATTTAACATATTTATATTATATTTATTATAATTATATACTTATTTAATTTTAATATTCCATATTCTTATTATATTCCATTCCTTGTGGGATACGATAATGTCGCTCATGGGTATGGTGGACTACCACCTCATGAAGCGATATGATACATTTATCTCTTATGATTTTAATGTAATGTAGAGTAGATAAAATTTATTGAATATATGTTATAGTTATTATCGGACCATAATTATATAAATATAATATCACATCTATTTTTTTTACCTTTCATTCCATTTCAAAACAATAACGTCTATCAAACACAAAAGTGTACTACTTTCTCTACACAACGATGTAAAATGTTATAATTTTTTACATGAATAATAATATGGGTGGAGTTTTCTAATATAAATGATATATATATATATTTATTATTATTATTCTATTAATGTTAATTAATATTTATTTTTCTTTTGTTTCATCCATCGAGATAAATGGAAACATAATCCATGTGTACATTTGACGTAATATATCCATGAATGGTGTGATCCATTTTATATATCTAACATTAATAAAATGCTATAGAAAACTATATAATGAATAAATATGATATTAATATCATTTATGAAATTCTGAAAATTATTTTACCATGATCTAATGAAAAGGACTGAAAATACAAACTAAAACAATCATAAAAAATGAATCAAGTATCACTTCAAATAGTGACTATAACAAAAAGGTATTAATAAACTTGTGACAAAATACCATAATTAAATCATATATGGTATGATATATATGATACAATTTATGTAATATATGTATGATAAACATATATATATATATATATTATTGGCGTTCCAAACACATGGGATGGAAATCAGACCTGAGGTAATGATTCCTTTCTCACATTTACTTTCATGTGACATATGCCATATTGAAAAATTATTTTTTATCTGTATTATATACTAAAACATTGATATTTTATACCATTATTATATTCATCCTTTTTATATTTAGGGTTTAATTTTATGTAATTTCTTTTTTGTTCATATGATTTAGAAGTTACCAATGTGGTATGGGTTTATTTCACAGTCTCTTCATTTTTTAAGATTCTTCATATTTATGTCTCCCTAGGGGGAATGATTTAATAATATTATCCAAACATAATTCAATTTTATTAAAATATGGTTATTCATTATCATTATGATGTAATTGTAGGGTCCTGAAAAATCCGAAATCGGGAAATACAATTACCCAAAGACTTGGGAATGGACCGAACCAGTCCGCATACCGGCCCCCAGAAATAGTACGCTGCCAGTTCGGAAAACCAAAATTCCGCGGACCAGCGTCATCCGCGAAATGGAGACGGGAACCCCGAAGCGGGTGCGAAGCAGGACAGATGCCAGGCCGGTCCACCGCTGTGAACCGTGCCAACCAGCCCAAGCCGCGCGCACCGTCATTCATGAAACGGAGGTGGAAGCTGTATGCGGCTATGAATCTCACTGGTCTCGGAATAGAGGCGGAGTGGTGCACGGCTGCAGGGCAATTACGCGAATCTTAGTTCCAAAAATCCCTAGTTGACCGAGTCATTCGCGGGTTGGGATTCCTTCATGGGCTTCCACAAAAAGTGTCGTGTGCCCGTCGATATATTCTCTTCGTGAATCTATAAATAGTCACCGAGGGGCACTAAAAATGCAGAGAGGAAGGACTAGTGAAAACCCATGTGGAGACGCTGGAGAATTTTCTTCTAGTGGTAAAGTCCCACGACCATCAAAAGACCCCATATCGTTTGTGGATGAACTCTTCCGCGTAGAGGAGAAACCAGTCTGTGGACCACATGCGGCCAGCTACTCCCCAGCCAGCCCTTAGCGGCCATTTCCTTCGTAGACATCCTAGGCGGCCAGCTACTACGTGGTCCACCTCCTCCATGACCATCTCGTCCACGGACACCCTTCGCAGACAGCCATCACCTATGAGGCTCTCTCCTCAGCGGCCATCTCAACTGCGGACACCCTTCACGGACAACCTCTTCCGTGAACATCTCCTATGTCTATATCTCCTACGCGGCCATCTCCTATGCGGCCAGCCCCTACGCGGCTCACTCCTCTGAGGACACCCTACACGACCAGCTCCTTCGCGGCTCATCCCATGTTGAAAACCCCATGCACTAACTGGTCCATAACGTGGGGGTTGTGCCCCCGCTCCCCCGCTCAGGTTTAGTGATGGTCTACAGTCCCGCACCTTCGGTCTAGTCCCTTCACCCCCGTCACTAACCCCCATGAAAAACGGAGAGTCGCACTGCGAACATTTCAGCCTGAGTCAGTAGTATTTTACATTGCTCCCTTACGCTGAACCAACATCCTTCCAATAAATTCCATGACTTGAGATACTCCTCATGACTCTCTTATAAACCCATCACCTAGATCTTTTTTCTAGGTTCATCTTGAAACGGCTGCCCTTGCATAAGTCCCACACCAACCGTTTTTAGGTATCTCCTACCTAGTCGTCCTGACCAGATGACGTTAAACTGTATGGCCATCATCCTAAACACATGACGTTAAACTGTATGGACCTCGTCCTATCCTAATGACATTAAACTATATAGAAATAGTCCCTGCAACCTGACATTAAACTGTGATTACACAATCCTCTCTACATGACTATAAACTGTATCACACCATTTATTCCAAACATAGGATGTCTCTTACTCCAAATAAGAGATTCCTTATGCTCCAAGAATGAGATTCCAATAGTCCCCTCTACGTGACTCTAGACTGTAGTGTACCCTATGTGCCAAACATAGGATGCCTCTTTCTCAAAATAAGAGATTCCTTGTGCTCCAAGAATAAGATGCCTAATGCCATGATTACAGTGGCATAATTTCAAGAGCGTTGGATTCCGTTCAAACATTCCATCACTCCACTTCATGATTTTCATGTCCACCATTCGGATCTTCATCCTCCTCCATTTATGAAGGGACCCCCTAACGGTCTGGTCCTATGCCGCCTCAGGACACCTACCATCCTGGGCCAACGCCCCAGATGACTTTGGACAACACTTCTAGTCAGGTCCTGTGTTTCGAACATGGTCAGCAGTCGACCCCCGTTTGACTATTCCCATTTTAGGCTAACGTGGTATGGATTCTGTGTTTCGAACATGGTCAATTGTTATCATCCATCACCACACAACCCTCATTTCATTCTGAATGTTGTGCATGTAATTCACACTTCTCATCTCCCTTTGTTTGGACTGATTCCAATGCCCTTGGAATATCCCTCTTGTGCACTTGCGCATAGGTGAAAGCCTCAAACCACCAGTGGGTTGGAATTCCCTCATGGACAGACATGAGGCAGACATTATGGGCTGCATCCTTGTGTAAGCCTCGTTCACAATTATCGCTCCATAACGGCACCCAAACAGCTTCCTTGCGTAAGCCCCGTTCACCACCGATCATGGACGCACCTTTGTGCTATGATCGTTGGGTCCTTGCTGCCTCTTGTTTCTCACACCGATCACGACTCACGTGGGGCTAGAGAAAGCATCGACCTTGACATATTCCTCGGCAGCTTCCTCGTGTAAGCCCCAACCACCATTTCTTCCCCATAGCAGCACCTAGGCATCCTAGAGTGTTTTTCCCACACAAAACAAACTATGTGGGTTTTGATCCCTGTTTCCTAAACAGGGTACGTAGGACGCCTCGCTGAGGATCAATCCCAATTAGGGCCACTAACCATGTCTATTTCCAAATTATTCCCCTCAAAACGAACTCTGTGGGTTTTGATCCCTGTCTCCTAAGCAGGGTACGTTGGAAGCCTCCCTGATGGTCAATCCCAATAGCGGGCAACCTCCTTGGTGCAATCCCCTAGACTTTCTTGCAGGAGGTAGCACCCATGAACCTCTGTACTTCCTCGGTGCCAGGGATCAAGAGGGGTGATGGACACGGGGTTTTTCATTACCCTTTCCCTCTCCCGCTAGGCTTTGTCACCATCGGGCCTCCATCCTGGAGTAAGTCCCAATCTCCATTTCTCTGGGCCACTCCATGCGTAAGCCTCACTCCACTTCCCACGGATGCACCTTTCGCGACATGATAGTCAGGTCTCTGTTGTATCTTGTTTCTCAGACCGAGCATGACTCATGTGGGCTTAGAGTAAGCACCGACCCTGACCCTATCCTCCTGTGAACTATGAGGACATTGATCCATGTCAAGGCATGGTACGTAAGAAGCCTCCACGAGGTTCCAGCCCACCACCCAGTCGTTCTGACCCCTTCATGTTGGTTCACCAACAATATGGGCTGCCTTAGAGTGTATTCCCCATCCACCATCTCATTGGGACACCTCATAGTGTAAGCCCCGATCTTTCGTCCCGCATCACGTTAAACTACACTACCGAACTAAGTAGATTTTGATTCCTCCCGTGAGGATACGTAGGAAGCATGTATCACGTGTTCGATCCAAATGCTCAAGTCGTTATCTATCCCCCTTGAACAACAATAAACTCTCGAGCACCCAGTCATAAGGATTCAAGCTAGTGCCGTCTCAATGAGTCCAAACTCCCTAGAGTCATTAATCCGATGAGGGATGGTAAACCTCAGGCCTAAAGGATTCTGAATCCCTGTGTTCTGCAGACCATTGCCAACCAGGAGTAATCTCTGGATACTATCCTTGGGTATAAAATAAAGATTCACGCACATATGAATATGTCTTAAATCAATAAGAGAGTCCCAAAACATGAAATAATTCCCCCCAAAAGGGTGCGATGAGCCCAAATTTCAATCCTTTCGACCAATGTGAGTTCTTAAGAAGCACTGGCCGAATCGCACAACGAACGCCTGCCTTTGGAAAGCAGGTCCACGAATAATTTGACAAAGAACCGTTGGGCGTTTAGAAATGAAGAACGATATACCTGACCTGAGCAATCTTGTGGAACTCAGCTCTCCACAAGATCGACCATTGGGCATATCGGTCACCTCCCATAAAAATAGTTTGAAACAGTAATAGTATCATTTTTAGACTCTTTTGTACATAACATATATGTTAAAATGTTTTTTATGAAAATATGACTTTATTTACCACTTTAGTTGGAAATCCCATTTCATCAGTACCCATGTTTTATTAAAAAAATATTTTTATCATTTTAAAATTTATTTATAAAAATGATTTTACATTGTTTTGTTTATCAAACAAATTCTTAATCGAGACTTCAATTATTTTTCAAAACAATTCTCAAAAGCATTTGAACATAAATATTGATGGATATTTATTTTAATGTATATGGAATAATGAAAATTCTGTAATTTTTTCTAATTCATGATACAATGATTTTTTATAGGTTTTAATGGTTATTTTGACCAAGAAATCAATTTTTACCCTATGAATTTCATTTTTTAAAAGGTTATTTTCAAAATGAAAAAATTATTTTTCATAATTTTTATATAGATATTGTCATCGTATTTCTATTCATCAATGACACCAACCCACAAATTTAATTATTATCTATTAATAATAAGTTTTAAAGATACCAACTTTTTTTATTGATGGTTTATAATAATTTTTACAAGGTATGTACAATTGTATTTCCATTCACTATTTTACATTGGGTGTTTTATGATTATTTTTATTGATGGGGTAAGTATTAACATATAATTTTTTACATTTTAAATTATAATGTGTATGCTGATTATCATTCACCCCTTTTAAATGAGGATTGACTTAGTAATTAACAAGAAGGTCCCAATCTATCCCCCCAATGCATCAGTAGGTGTCTTGAGACAAACTATATTGGGGTTTGGCATTGTACATAACCATTTATACAGACGTCTTACAAAAAGGGCATAATGGTTTAAATATTTCATGGATAAAGGAGTTGATGGTTTTTTAGATTACCCAAATTATTCATTCCAGCCTTATAAATTTAGTTATTGATATTTTATATTATTATTAGATTAGTTAGAATTTTCATGGTCATGTTTTCAAGATCTTTTGAATATATATATTTAATTGTTTGACCATCATTTATTCCTTCCATATTATGACTAATTTATTGATTAAATGGAATATTTTTACATTATTTACCTTTTTATATTTATTATGATTTATTTATTCATAGAATCCATTATATTATTACTGTTTCTAAGAATATTACCTCAACCCTTTATTTTGTTTTATTTTCCCCCTAATGATAGGATTTTTTTTGTGATTGATATTCATATATTTTTATGTGGAATAATTTTATTTGCAATGAAAAACGATTTTTTTTATTTAATGATTCAAATGTAATGTGGATTTCAAGTATGTATCTAGTTTATCACGTCTATTAACATATTCATTATATCTGTATCTGATTTCTTATATCTTGTTCAAATTTAATAATGTTGACATCAATTATAGGTTACTGGAGTCCGAGTATCTATACCCCTCCATCCAATGGTACCCATCCTCAATCAGTAATGAAAAAATTTATATAATGATATGTGAGTCCCACCTCCAATATAAAATGGGTTGGGGACTAATATGGATGACGTACAAATCTTATTATGGAAGGAATTACCCTTATTAATAGTATAGGATATGGAGATATAGAAAAGAACCATAATGATTATTTTTCACATATATAATAATAAATAAGAAACCATCTCACAATTCATGATAAAAGACATGAAATAAAAATTAATGTCTCCCTATTAATTAAAAATACATTTCCTTTAGAAATAACTCGGTTGTATCTCAAAATATAAATGGGTAATTTAAAGCATTATTACAAAAATATTATTGAAAAACTAATAATATTTTATATAAATATAGTGTATGAATAACATGTATACTCAGTTGGATCATACATAAAATATATATTGATCATGTAAAAATTTAATACGGATTCATAATTGAGAGTAAAAAGGAACAAACATCCACATAAGTAGTTCAAATAAAAAATCCTAACATCCCCAAAGCACGCTCATATAAATAAATGATCCAATAAAGTAATATAGTAAACAAATAAATCAAATCTATAGTTCCTCAAAACTATACCCTATTGACCTTCTTCCCTCACAACCTAACATCATAAATCATGTTCTCTCATTTTTTTATACATATAAAATACCATAAAAAACTATTTATAATGTCGGTTAGGAGCCCCCCTAACTATCTGAACCTCCAATAGAGTCTTATTTCTGGTAATACCATTAGTCATCGTCACACCACAACCTCATTATTATAGTGAGACATCATCAAATATACATATCATTACATTATCAATAATGTATATGAAATAAAACTCATTCACTCATCCCACTATGCTTGACCTCCATCACATATCATATACTCAATTATACTAGGTAAGCACCAACACCATATGGCATTGTAACTTGAAAATATATAAAACTAACGAGGTGATCTCCATCCCCAAACCATATAATGAAAGGGAAATCTCAAAAAACAACCAATATCATTGGTATTTTCAAAAGAGAAATGGGTAATAGGGGTAACCAACCATTCAAATCACCCCCAAACTTGATATTGGGTAAATCACCTAGAACCCAAAAAATTAGGCATTGTTATGGTAATTCATATTATGTAGGGTGTATATAGAAATAACATGAAATTTAAATTATAGAGTGATAGATAAAAATACAAATCCAATAGTTTAACATCAGTTGTAGTATAATACTCAAATTCAACACCACTATACCATAATATATTCATCAGGATCACTACCACTGGAAAATTCATCACACCACACAACATCCATTCATAACCATAATAACCCACTTTCAATTATATGTTCCACCATTCTAAAAATTAACGATTTTAAACTAACAAAAAATTAATAATCCATTTCATTCCCATCAAAACAACACAATAATTATTTATTAATTTCAATTAATCGAATTAAAACACATCACATCCAACCAATTCACATATTCCAAAATTCCATATGGTTATTCAAGTACCATCCCTTGTAATTTTATTATATTTATTTCAAATTCATTTGATGGATAAATATGAATCCAATAGAAAATCATGACATAAAAACTCCTAAGTTTCACATCCACAACCTCCTAAAAACAATGTATTCCATTGAATATATCCCCAACTAAACAATATCACCACGCCATTAATATATAACATCAACCCAACACCAATCACCATCAAATCCCATAAAATGAAATTATCGCATCACTACCCAAAACATTCTACAGCCCAACTAGGAGCCATTATCACTGCACAACAAAACAAATCTCTTTAGAAAACTTAATTTGAACATACTCACATTAAAATAAATTATATTATCTTTAAAAAAACAACAATATAATATTTAAAATGTTCTTCAATTAATTTATTCACTTAAAAGAGTGTCTATTATCACTAATATTGATATGTTCCATGGGTTAATGATTCATTAAACATATATAAGTGATTGGACATTTATATTATGTTAATATCAAGAAATCAACACGTTATGTGGTTTATATGAATACCAAGAAACACCATAAGTAAATATCTCAATAGTTATTTTTACATGTGTTAAAAATCAGGAATTATCTCATTACTAATGCCAAAAATGTTATAAAACAATGGATTTTCCCTACTCGTACGAATTTATGATTTTTGAAATGAATTATATTCCTAAAATGACTTCTACATTCGATCCATATGCATACAAAATGATGAAATCAATGATCATGAATTTAAATCAAGATTAAATGTGGATCCCCTGACAAATTGAATCATTATAAATGAATACACACTTCAATTATATAGAGAAATAACCAATAAGAAATAAAAACAAAATGAAATTTTGAATAAACCATGGATGTCCATGATTCATCCTCTAGATTCCACCAATAATCGAATGAGTAAAGGGGGTGAAATATCATTTAAAATTTCATAGGGTTCACCAATGATTCGATTTAAAATGTAGTAGAATAATTGAATTCAAAATCACCATAATATTTATAAATTGGTTGGACCATGGAAAATTTATAATGTGAATCCTAGATTCATGTCATGAGTTTTCATGTGGTCCTCCAATTCAGGATATCAAATAAATTAATATGTCAAATCCCTAAAAATCAAAACATGATGCCCGTCTATATATTTTCAGGGTACCTATGCCTCTGAATAATTCATGTAATGAATTATTCATTACAATATGACTTATTGAGGAATGTAAATCCAATATAAAACATAATTCCTTGAATCACCTACCACTAAACCATAAATATACTCTATTTTTATAAAAAAATATTCATGTCATGATCCACTTGTTATAACATAATCGTATCTCTATCCCATGTCAGACCCTCCTTGAGCCTCCTCGAAACACCTACAACTCACCGACCAGAAATGTGATGGGATTACATGAAACATACAATTACAAACCATGTATTGATATATGTTTTTAGAGTAGCCAACGTTTTTAGTATATAAAATGATTGTATTAATGGGTGTGGGTGTCATTGTTTTGGTTGAAGTTTTCCAATATAGTTAGTTTTTTGAATTCTAAAATGGAATTTTATCATGTGTATTATGGAATTGAATCATGTTATGAATGGTTTATAGAAAGAGACTATGTGTATTATTTTGTTTTATCAGGTGGAGGATCACATGGGGTAATAAAAGTATATAATTTGATGTCTATAATGTTAAAAATATTTGGATCCTTATAATTCTATTAGGTGTTGATCCTCAAAGAATTACTATCTAAAATAGTATTTTGAAACATTATATGGGATGACGAGATTTTATGTGATAAGGAAGGTTCATGGTGTAGTGTCAGTATGACCATGATTGGAGGGATGATATTGTTTTTCTTTGAATTGATGTTTAGTGATGCTAGGGAGCACAACACATAGATGAGAAGTTATGTAATGATGATATTTTAGTATCCAAATCTTCACCATGTTAAAAAAAATTCAACATTTTTAAAAACATGTAATAACACTTAATATATGTGGTTATGGGAGTAGAATTCATGTAATTAGCATTGTTGTGGTTCCGTGAATGATGTAAGGCTTCAACATAACCAAATAGCTCATAATTGGATACCATTTAGCTAGTGTCAAATGTGTTATAATTGATTTCATTCTAGACTCACTAGTGAGATGGTTTTCTCCTAGGATTCTTCATTAATATAAAAAAATCCACCCTCTTTCTTCATATGTAACCCAACCCATTGACTCCCCAATTTTTCCCAATAGTTACTTCTACATGACCTCCATCTCTTATATGCCTCACATGGTGAATCCCACTAATTCCTCATTTTATTCAATCATGTATTGATTTTTTATAAGAATTATTAATGTATAGGTTTCACCCACCCACCATTTATAGTTTCATTTTTCCAGTTCTTAGTCACTAATTTTATCTAATATGAATTATTTTTATTTTTTTGTCTAGTTTTTTTGATTTCATCTGATTTTTGACTAACCATTTTAAAATATAATATATTTATATTCTCATGATACTATGTTTATTATTAAATTTTATTTTAAAAAATATTGATTATTATTTTGAAAGTGGATACATTTTACAGTGACACCTTCCATGCCATAGTTTGACCTCAATTATATAAAATTTTTTATGTTTAATATCTATTTATTAAAATTCACATTATAAATGCTTTGATATATTTGGAAAAGGTAACTACAATTATTGAGCTTAGTGGCAGAGTTATCTTTGATTTCAAATTATGTAGTTGAATTCCTAATTATATATTTAAATGTTGAATTTGAAATTTGGGTTTTAATCTATGTGTTAGATATATAATCTTGCAACCATTAATAATTAAAAATTGATTTTATCATTTAGTTTAAACTATTGGAGTTTTAAGTGATGGATTCAAAATTTTTTGATGTGTTTTTATATGGGGTTAATAAATTCATATGGTAAATCCCTTGTTTAAAGTTTCATACACAAT
This sequence comes from Viscum album, assembly GCA_963277665.1. NCBI lineage: Eukaryota > Viridiplantae > Streptophyta > Magnoliopsida > Santalales > Viscaceae > Viscum > Viscum album. The sequence goes on from OY728145.1 coordinate 489,786,234, forward strand.
GTCCAATTATAAATTGAATTATGGGAATTTAAAAACTTATTATGGTAATTATAAATAATGGTGAGACATTTATTTAATGTGATGGGAATTGTATATTGAAATATGTTTTTTGAAATTGTTTAGTAAGGGTCTATAAAGGGGACCTTTGAGTTTATGTTTTATTTTTGGAATTATATATTTACACTAAGTGATTTTATGGAATATAATGAATCATAAAAACTAGTACCCAATTGAATTAGTGATGTATTTGGAAGGAATTCAATGGAAATTATAGGGTTAGTATAGACCTTGTTGGTTTAGAATTCCATGAGTGAGCCTTGTATTCTATCCATGGACTCAGTTGAATTTGATGGGGGTGATGATGCCCATGGGTTCAATGAAGATTGATTATAGAGAGATTGTAATCAATCAATTAGTTTATATATTAATTAATTAACCCAATTAACTTAATATGACTCTATAATGAAAATTTAATGTCTACATTGATTAAATACCATATATTATATTCTAGGATTCTTGCAAGGTACCCTGATGAATAACATTAGATGAGGTCCCCAGATATAGGTTGATTTATTTTGGTAAAAATCTGCTTGTATAATATAATGATTCTCATAAATATATTATTCTTTATGTCAGGGTAGATATCCTTGAGTTTATACCGGTAGATCAGGTCATTGCAACAGAAGGGCCACCTCATTGGATTCCCTAATGGATATTTCTGAAGGGAATGAATAGTTGATCCATAAGAATTATTTTCAGTTATTTACATAGAACCGGTCAATCAATACTGTAAAATTAGAACACATAGTGTCTACTATGTAATCCTTTATTTTTTATTTTTAAATGGATAATGTTTATGTGGGATGTTTGGTAGAGTTTAGATAAAATTGGGAATGATTTTTGGGCTTTTCAATGGGTTTATGGTCAGTACATGATTTGGGGAAACCGTGCTACACCTCTTAGAAACCACGAATAGTGAGACATGGGAAAAAGGGAGGGCACACGAGTTGTTCATTAATTACCCACACCATGTGATGACCAAGTAGAAACCATACAATTTGAAATATTGGATTTGGATTTTTTATAGAGTGGCTTTTTCAATGTTGGCACACAGTTTTGAAACCATTCATGAAAACCATTTGATGCTCATCCTTGATCAATTTTCTGGAAAATGTTTTGGTAAAATTATGTCTAATAATACATCTAAATTGGGAAATGACCTCGAAATAAGATCATAAATAAGTGTATTTAGGGAGTTTTAATGTTTTAAAGCTTCATTATCCCCAAAATAGAGCAAACTCCGGACATTCCTTCTTAAAATTCAATGAAAGTTCTACCGTCGATACAAAAGAAATATGAAGTCTCTATATGGTGAATTCCACATGGATTCTCATGAGGAATATATCTAAGGTTGTTTTGTGGATATTTAACCCGGATTCATTGTTTTTTTCATGGAATTTATCATTTTCTCAATAAAAAATGAGTTCGGTGGCTTCAATATCGACTCATCTATATATAACCAAAAGGATTATATTCAGATTAGTTTAATTTCATCATTTTAGTTTTAAAATTACGGTTTAAATCATTTTATAAAACCTCTTTACTGATAGTTTTTTTATTTTTTGGTGAATTTAAGGAATTGTGGTAATTAGTTGTGCAAAGTGCTTTGATTTCACTATTCTAAAAGGTTTGTTTTAAAATATGCATTTTCTGGAATTGTGAAATGGATTTTTATAATGTTTACCAATATAGATGAAGTTTTATTGAAATGGTTTTAAATGGTTGGTTTGAAATTGTTTTGGCATGCATTTTTATGTGTGAGTTCATGTTCTATGTGCCCCTAATTGACGTGTACCAGTGGGGTACTAGGGGAGTTACCATGGATTGATAGTGTGTGTTAGGGGGACCAATGTAATTGAATGAGATAACTATCATGATTATATAATTTTTAAACAAACATGTATTGGTGGGTGTGTGGTAAATCATGGATTAGTATGCCCAAAAAGTAATGTAAAATGATTTAAATAATTTTTTATGTTATTTCCTTACAAAATTGTTATGATGGGAACTGATTATAATTGATATAAATGGTGAAGTTTTTTAAAGGTTTTTTATATAAATTGTATTATATAATGTGGTAACTCATTCTATCCTAGAGGCATGAGTTGGGAAGTCATCGGGTAAAATCTGTTGTGTTTTTGTACTCACCCCTTCAATAGACCTTTAGCACTTATATATATATATCATCTATAGATATATGGGAAATGTAATGGATAAGTCATATTTAGTAATACATCATGACAGGTGGGCTGTTTAATGGAGTTGGAGGTCAGAGCATGTGGAGCTTTAGTGTAATGTGGTTGTCTGTGAGTTTTAATAGTTTCCCTTCCGCAGTTTACACTTATGTTAGATTATCATCCACTATGGTAATCATTGGTTGGTTATGATATGAAGGAAATTATTGAGTTGTATTTAATTATTTATCATGTATAATGTAGTGTTTTATTTTGTTATGGTTTTTGGATAGTTTTTCACCTTAAAATGGAAGAAATACCCCATGTTTTAAATAAATACAAAAACATTTATTTCTGGACATCTTCAACTTGAAGATGTCCCTTAAGGCCATGTAGTATTCTTTCCACCTTCTAAATACAATGAGAAGTTGATTTATTTTATAAGTGATATCATCTTGGTCCTTCTTGATATCATTCTTGAACATGTAGTATTTTACTTGGTATTGGTTTTCCATCTTGGAGTTGAATTCATCATTATTTATTCATTGAGTTGGGATAATAGAAAGGAGTAGGATTATCGAGAATTAAAATTTTTTGCATGAAAATGCAGATCTAACATTTTTCTGTTCAAATTAAAGATTCCTAGATGTTGGGTAAATAATTGTTTTGGATATGTTTATATAATTTCAATATTATTTTCATGGATTTAGCAGATGAGATGAGCATGACATGCATTAGAGGAATGACTTCCCACTAAGAGTGAATATCCTATTTGAGAAACTATATAATATTCGATGTAATGTGTTGATCTTTGAAAAATGTCAAAATTATTTTCAAATGAAATATTTTTAAATATATCATGGTCTTGTTTTTTGAAAAAGATTTCATATTTGATAAAATGTTGAATTTTTAAAAAATTGATTGAACCTAGTAATTGAGGAGTTTTGAATGTTTTTAGGGTTGTTGATGTGGTAAAATATGAACTATTAAAACTATATTTGATAGAGTGTGAGACATATGGGTTTTTTTGATTATATAGAAATGTTACCTGGTAGGCGTCATTGGAACCAACCAGAAGAATCTGTGGAGAACATGGTTCCACCTGAGCCATAGGTGAACCAACAACTAATTTGGAGTATCATCCAATAATTTCATGTTGTGGACACATGGAACAAGAGGGATGAAAAAATTCAATTGGATCCTTCTATCTAGTTCTAGAAGTATAATCCACCAATAGATTTGAGTGATTCGGAACCATAAAATGCAGAGATTTGGTTGAATAGGATAAATCGTATCTTCAATTTCATTAGCACACCAGTGGAGTCAAAAGTCATGATTGGAACGTATATCCTGGAGGATCTTGTAAATTATTACGGAGATTTAGTATTTCAGTCCAAATTAGACCACAACACAGTATGGGGGGATTTTAAGGAATTTTCAGTAAAAAAATTTATCCTTACATGTTCAGGTTTCAAATAATGATAAAATTATTTAGTATTAAGTAGGAAAATATCTTTTTCACTAAGAATTTGGATAAAATTATGAATTTAGTTCTTTTTTTCACCAGAAGTATCTTCTAGCACATCCTTTAAGGAACTCGTCATTGAATCAGGAATGTTATAGGTGGTTTTCTCAATGATAATGATACTTTGTATTATATATTATACATTGGGGGTCAATAGAGTGATGATGGATGAATGGTGTATCAGGGGAGCTGTGAGAGGAGAATGTATATTGATACCCAAAGAAATATTGGGAACTCTAATTTTAGGATTAAGAAGAAGATGAACATATATTTACATGGTGGGAACATAAATCAAAATTATAATTTTGGATTAGTGAACCATCCATCGAGACCTATAAAAAAAATCCTGATGTTTCTAATTTGGTTCTCTTGACCTCATAAAGAGAAAGGGTACAGAGCAACATAGGGCATGCCACAACTACAATGAGATGGGGAATCTTCAGCACTATTGTCACAGTGCTTCGAGGTCAAGTTATCAAGGAACAACTTAGGATTCAAAAGTTTCATATTATTCAATAGTGTGGGGGATGTAGAATCAATATCATAAGTAGAATAGATCCAGTCATGCTGACTCCAAGAATACAATGACTACATGGGAAAGTAAATATCAAAATGGTATCAAAGAGAAATATGTTTTGATCAAGCAATTATACGGATCTAAATAGTTTATATTGGATGAACATTATAGACCCTATATGGTGAGAGTAACAATTATTTGGAATTCAAAACTTATGCAAGTGCAGTTTGATACTAGTGAACCTCATTCCTTTATTGGCTCATATTTTATTGATTTAGTGAGTTTAAAATTTTAGATGATGCCTTCTATGTTAACAAATAAAACTCCCCTTATAAAAATATAATGTATATTCTTTATGTGTATATAATTTTATATAACTCTTGATGGAGTTAAACTAAAATGGGACCTCTTGGTTCTTGATATGTATGATTATGTTGTAATCCTAGGAATGGACTCGTTGACCACATTCCATGCTCACATCGACTGTTATAAAATAATAATTAGTTTATTAAATGAGGATGGTGGCAAGAATCTCTTTAAATTATAAAGGGATGTGAATTCAAGTGTAAAATTATTTTTGGAAACATTTATGGGAATGAATATTTATAATTTTATTCAATGACTTTGACATTGGAGGATGAGATCAATAACATAACTTTCTTAGTAGCAGGGGAATAAATTCCAGTTTTTTTCCTAAAATTTATCACGATTACCACTAGTAATAGATATAGAGTTTAAAATTTATCTATTATGGGGGACTAGTCTTATACCACTTACATATTACAAGATATAATGAACATAATTAAGGGATTTGATAGTGAAGTTAGGAGAGCTTGAATGAAAAGTTTTCTTTCAGCCGAGATCATCTTTGTGGGAAGAGCCATCCTTGTTTGTGAAAAATGAGTTTGGAAATATTCTGTTCAGTGTAGCTAAAAATAAGATTTACCATGTAAGAAAAAATATATAACTACTAACTTGTGTTGATGATCTATTTAATTAATAGAGAGGAACTTAGTGTTTCACCAGGATTGAATTTTGATCAGGATATCAATAATTTCTTTTTCAAAAGAAGGATATTTTGAAGATATCTTTTAGAGGAATATATGTCCATTATGAAAATTTTGTAATGAATTTTATATTTACAAATTCACTAAAAGTATATATAGAATTAACAAATAAAAAATTATAGTGATATCTGGATTCCTTTTTTTTGGTATTTCTGGATGACATATTGTATTATTCAAGGACAATGTTTTGGAATTATAAACATTTGGTGATAGTGTGGGTAATATTGAGATACCATTGGTGGTATTAAAAATTATCAGTGAATGGTTTTGGGATATAAGGGAATTATTTTTTGTCCATATAATTTTTGGAAGATATGTTTCAATGGATCTAGAGAATACAATAGTTTTTATCTCGTGGAAACTACCAAAGAATGTCTTTGAGATATAATGTTTCATGGACTAGTTGGTTATTAGTGATGTTTTTTTCATGATTTTTAATGACATGCATCACTTATGATAGCTTTTACAAATGATAATGTTCCATTCCAATGGGATGAGGAATGCATGAATTCTTTTCAAGAGCTAAACGATCACCTTTCATCCGCACTATTCTTTATTTTTCAAAAATAAAGATAGTGGTACGTGTTGTATTGCCGTGCATCAGGAATTAGGCTGGGGTGTGTCCACATTCAAGTATACTATGTATTTGATTATGGATCAAGGCTATTATAAGTTAATTCTAATGACAACTAACATATGATTTCAAGTTAGTTATTGAATTCAATGGATTGAAGACATGACACCCTTACCTCAATGGTGAGAAATTCTAGTGCTCACAGTTCATAAGATCTTGAAGCATATTTTCTCTCAAAAGGAGTTGAAACTATGATTAATATGTTTTAAGGAATATCTCCATATATTTTACACTAACATGATTTATAAAACAAAGAATGTCAATACATTTGTAGATGAATTAATTTTAAAGCCATATTCTCAATTGTAAAAAGAGGATTCAGATGAGTAGTCGTTGATGTCGGTCCTAGCCGAAATGCAAGTGGGATGTGGTGAATGATGTGATGTTATATGTTTTGATCCCATTAATTTTATTCATAATTTTTAAATTATGGTTATGTATCCATAGGTGTCAAATTTTGAATGTGTTTCAATGAGGTCAAAACTCCATGGTGGGAAGACCGCTAAGGGATGTAATCTAGATGAGAGTTCTTATAATATTTATTGTATATACCCTAGGTTTTAAAAAAACTACATCAAAATTACCACAATTCATTATGGTTTATTCCTCCAAGAAAAAAGAATATTTTTAAGGAGTTGATGCTTATTTTTGGGGGATTGGCATGCAATAGAATATTGATAAGTTGGTTTCAAAGTTCTTATCTTTTTAGATAGTTATGGTAAGTCATCAGTGATAAGAAGGTTTGTTATATTATTTAACATTACCTATTTGGAATTGGGAGAATATAATTATGGATTTTGCAACAAGTCTCCCATGAATGGTTCATAAACATGATTCCATATGGGTGTTAGTGGATCGGGTCATGAAGTCATCTCATTTCATCCATATTTCAGAATCACATGCAATGGAGGAATTGTCAGAAATAAATATCGGTAAAGTGGTAAAGAGGATTGAAATACTAGTTTCAATCATATTATATAGATATATAAGGTTCAAATACTGTTTATAGAAACCCTTAAATAGCCCGTGGGACTCAGCTGACCATGAGACTGCTATATTATCCAGATATGGATTGGAAATTAGAAAGAATGGTACAAACATGGGAAGACATGTTGAGAGAATGTGTAATGAATTTTTTGGCTATTGGGATCAACAAATTCCATTAGTGTAGTTCTCATTTAAAAAAAATTATCAATCCTCAATATATATGGATCCTTTTGAGTCATTTTATGGGATTACTAATATTTAAACTCTTTGTTTGGTGGAAATAGGAGAAAACTCATTATCTCGGATGAACCATGTCTAAAAAACAATTTAGAATATTTAGTTGATTAGGAAATAGATATACATGGTTCATTGTATTCAAAAATCATTTTTGGATCACCATTGATAGTTTTTTTCATTTTTAGTTAGTGATCATGTGTTCTTGAAGGTCTCTCAATGGCTTAAACATCATTATTTTTGGAAACACAGAATATTATTTCCTCGATACATAGTTCATTTTGAGATACTATAATGGGTTGGATATGTGACATATCATTTTTCATTTCCACCATTGTTCATTATCATGAATAATATGTTTCATGTATCTCATTTGAATATGTATATGCATTACCCTAACCATGTGATCAGGTGGGGTCATGCTAAACTAGAACTAGATGCTTCATTGGTTTGCATTCCATTGTTGATTGTGTATAGGTAAGAGAATGTATTGTATTGATAAGTAATTGGTCTATTATAAGATTTTTTGAAAGCACAATCAGATTCAAGAAGTGACTTGGGAATGAAAGAATGAAATTAAAGGGAGATGGAAAGAACTAATTCATAGAAATGATGGTTATCTACATTACAGGGATAAAAAAACCAATGGTGGAGAAAATGTAACACCCTCAGTTTATGATAAATAACCCTTTATTTATTCTTTATAACTATATTATGTTCATGACTGATGTTAGAGAGTGTTCAGAGAACTTTTGGAGTGTTTTTGGGTCTTTCTTACACGTTCGTGGATGGTACATGGTTTGGGGAAACTTTTAAACACATCCTAGAAACACTAAATAGTGAGACACCAGAAAATCAAAGCCACAAAGGTGGTGAATTTTTTTCCAAATTCATGATAACACCATGGATAAACTATTTTATATGAAATAATGGATTTGTATTTTTGAGATAATGGATTTCGTACGATTGACACAATCTTTAGAAACCTTGCAAGATAGTCATGCATGGTTTATCCTTGAGGTGGTGGTTGTCACATAGTTTGCGCACAGTGTGTCCCATTGTGTTACTAAATAATCAATGGTAAGGAATCTAGATCCTAAAAAATTGGATATAGTTCAACTTAATGTTTTAATGCTTCCTTTCCCCCCAACAAAACAGCTCGAACTCATGAATTTTCTATCCCAAAAGACAATAATGGTTATTCCATCAACCCAAAGCTGATACGAAGTGTTTCCATGGTGAATTGAAGTATATTTATAATAGGAAAGAGATATAATGTGGGTTCATTGATATTTTAATTCTATTTTGTGGTGTTTTTGGATGAAGTTTATCATTTCCATGACAAATCTAGAGGTAGGTGGATTCACTCACCACTGATCTATATAGAAATCGAAGTATTAGTTTCAAACTGCTTTAATTACCTGATTTTTACTATGAAATTATGGTTTAAATCAAGTTATAAATCCTATCTAGTGGAGATTTTGGTTTTTTGTTGAAATTTTGGAATAGTGGTAATACATAGTGCAATTTTCTCCAATTTCTTGATTTTGAAATGTTTATATAAAAAGGTATTTGATGGATTTTTTAAATGGTTTATTTGAAAACTTATCAAAAATTAGGTTGTTTTATTGAGACGTTCTTAAATGGTTTATTAAATGGATTTTAGAGGACATGGTTTTTTTGTGAGTTCACGTTCAATGTGCCCTTGAATAAGGGACATGTACAAGTGGGGTACAAGGGATGCGACTTGGGATCATGGGAATGTGTCACTGGAACATAAAGTGATTTGAAAAGATACATATCCTAAGTAATTTACAAACAATCATGATTTTTTTTGTGTTGTAAATCAAGGATGTGTATGAAAAAAATTATCTGATTTAGAGAATTGTTTATGTGAATTACGTGGGAAACTATTTTCATGTGAAATAGTTAGCTTTACAAAAACTTGTGATACTATTTAAGGGTGTTTTAAATAAATTGTTTTATACGATGTCATAAAATAGTATATTCTAGTGGTGTGAGTTGGGATATCATCTGGGAAAACTTACTCAGTTTTAATACTCAACATTTTTTGCAATTTTGGTGCTTTTTTAGATATCATATATCGAGATATTATAAATTGTAATGTATCACACATATTTAGTAATAATTTGTGATACATTGGTTGTCTCTTGGATATGTATCTTTTATCATATAGATATTAAAATTTATGTTGTTTTCTTTATGTTTTAATCGTTTTTCTTTTAATGTTTAATTTGATGATAGTTTTTCTTCTGTTGTGTTACTATTTGATTGGATTAGATGTAAATGAAATTTTTTAGTTCTATTTCATTTTTTATCATGAATAATGTAGTTTTTTATATGGTTATAGTTTTTTTGTTAGTTTTTTATCATCAAATAGAAATTCGGAACCCAACTTTTAAATGAATCCCTTGAAAGTTATTTCCAGCCTTTGTTAGCTTGGGGTTGTCACTTAAGGCTATGTAGCATTCCTTCTACCTTTTCAGGACAATGGGAAGTAGAGTTATGTTACATTTCGTTATAGAAAGGGATAAATATCCACTATTTTAATGTGTTACTTATGAAATTAGATTTCAACGTAGGTATTGGGATCATAGCTTGTGTTATGAATTTATTATAATAGTAAGATAGAATTTGTTATAAAATCATATACATGAACCTACTATAAGGATTTGTTATTATAGGGACACCATTGGAGAAAGAATTCTATGTTATAATCACATTGGGCTTGTTCATACATTGAACTTGGGTACCAAATAAGATATCTATCTATTTGTATGGTTTGGTGCAATTATATTCTAGAGCTTTTTTGTTGCATTGGATTGGCATGGCATTCTTGGAGTGGGGCATGGATAATGGGATGAAGAATAAGTGGAATCCATCCTTCAGTGGAGATTATTTTTTCTATTATTTTTCCATTTTTTGTGTTGTGATCTTCACACAAGGGATAAATTATAGAATGTTTGGAATGAACCATGATATAACATTTTGATATTGTGGTAATTTATGGTTTCTTCCCTAACTTATATTTATAATTCCATTATCATAATTCAATTGATTTATTATTTTTACAATGATATTTCTATAATGTAATGATGTAATAGTATTCCAAAGTAATCATCAAAGACCATTTCTTCTAGTCTAAAACCTCTAGCATATGGGGAGTGGTCCATCATACTAGGTATCACCACTTGTCTAACTAATGTTTATACTAAGCTAGAGTTGGTTGTTATGAAAATCATATGGGTTTTATGAATATCAAAGGTGTGGTATTATAAGGAAATTAAAATTATATAGGCATCCATGGGTTTCACCTCAACCGGTTATGGAATGAGTAATATCATTCACAAACCATAGAATTATGGTTTATTTATTTGAAAACATTTTAGAGGAAGAGTGAGATGAATGGTATGGAATTTCAATTGAGCATCATATAGGAATGAATTCCACCATTGAAAATGAATTTCCGCCATAAATAATACCTCAAGTATTCTCTTTATATGAACTAATTTTTAATCATGCATATTAATGCATGATTAAATTACACAGACTGCTCATACATCTAATGAATTGATGATTTAATCCCTTGTGATAAAACTATTTTAATTTTTCTTATGTGAAGTTTATCATAATGTATTTTCTCGACCAAAAACTATCAAATACACTATAATTAAGATCCCAAATGATATGGTAATTTAATACTCCAGAAATTTCATTGTAGTGGAAACCAACCACATAATAAATTATAATCAATGTTATAATTAACTTCTTCATTCCATTGCAAAATCACTATATCATAGAATAAGATTTATTTGTTAATTCATAAAATGAATATGGATTTATGAAATATATCCTTTGAACTTCTTCTTAAAATAAGCCATCATAATCCTTATTCCATTTTATCTAATATAATATAATATATGAACACCCCAGAAATCATAACTAAAAAACTTTTAGATATATTCTAAAACACTATTCAAATGATTTCTTCACGTCCGCAGTGTATCATATCAGATGACATTCCTTATGAATAAACATAATAATTTTTTTTGTTTAACATTAAATCACTTTTGATGTATCTTACTTGGTCCAAATCAATCCATATTCACACAATGGTAATTTTTTACCCCAAGATCAATTTTAAAATAAATAATTAATATGAATATCTAAGTCTATAAATGTTAAAAAAACATTACCTTCTAGAAAAAAATAAATGGTAACCATGCATAAAAGTTCCCTGATTTGGTATCTATCAATCACATGTATCCCTATACACATGTCCACTAATCACATCACATGAAAATTCATTATCATTGATAATATGTGTCCATAAAATTGAGTAATAGTTTTATAAGAAGTATGTCAATCACAATTTGGAAACTCAAACATTCTCAACTATCTAAGGCCAGACTAGCATGGAAAATGTATACATAAAATTAATTTGGCCTTTATAGACAATTGTATCACATATCCCTCATCACAATATATAATTAGATGATAAGTACACTCTAGTTGTGTCCTTAAACTACATGATATATATAAAAAACAATCAAAATCACAAAATTACAATATAATAGGAAAATAAAATCATGGGTTACATCCAACTAATCAACTGATTTGAAAAAATTTATTGTACCCATGATTATCTAAGAATAATGTTTTATATAATAATGGTAACATTGTAGAAAGGATTCCATATATGGTATCTAATTATTCTCTGGTAACGGGGACTCCACTATGACCTATACACATGTTGTATTCCAAATATACAGTGTTTGACACCCCATGCGGTATACATAGTGTGTTATCTAATAGCCAAAAACACTTTTTATGCCTCATAAAAATATTTCATATATTATACAAGAATCATACTAAATCAGGTTTCTATATTTATCCATTAGATAAAATACTATATAATGAACATAATTTAGGGTTAAAATAATTTTATACAATTATTTTTCAATTTCAAATAAATTTCAGGATATATACGTTAATATATAAATGTATATAGACAACACAGTAGAGCGAAAAATTCAATAATTCCATTTATATGAAAAAAATTTATATTCATCAAACTGTTTTTTGGTATATATAAAAAAAACATATATAACAATTCATATAATAAATAATATATGATATAATAGTAGATTAGGAATATATTTATTATGATTTATTGGTTTTGTAAAAAAATTTCATTCCTACTATATCCTACACATTTCATTATGATTGTATAATAAAGAATTCCAATAGAACATTAATATGAGTAACATATATAATCAAAGTATGTTGAAATGGTGGTGTGATATGGTAATCATATTTCATATGTTAGACACCTTAAACATATTAAAACTAATTAAAAAATATTATGTAATGAAGTCGCATTATATTGCCTACATTGAACTACTCTAATGTTTAACATTGTAATAATAATATACCCTTCCATGAACTATTTCATTGAAACTAGTATGGAAATGATATAACTATTTATATGATTATATACTAGTACATCAAAAATTCCATTATGGTAAAGTTTCATTCACCTCATTATAGTATATAAATGTAATTAATTATATTTAACATTATCCCCATATCTAAAACCTTCAAACAATTATTTGTGGAAGTTAATTATAATTTTAGCTAGAATATTACTTTTAGAAATTTTTGTATTCACTTTTACAAGGAGGCATAATGCAACACATTAAATTTATATTTTCCATCACTTATCCTATGTTCTATAGAATATAATAACATCAAATTTAAACATATATAATCTTCTATTTTTTAACATTGATCTATAAATTTTTATTTAACAGTCACGATATCCATTTATACATAATATTTTATATTATCCATAAAAAACATAATCGATTTACAAAAAAATTTCGAAACAGAATTATTCATTTCTTATTTTTAGTCACTTAATTTAAATATATTCTTTTATTTATTATTTAAATATTTTGAAAGGGAAATTTCCCCTTCTTTTAATTAATATCTATCTAACAATCATATCTCCAAATTATCATCATATGATACCTAAATACCATTCATTTACAAAAATAGTTTTTACATCATTTCTGTACGAATAGTTTTGATAGAATTTTTTCCCATATCATATATAGAATTGTTTGTGTTTCGAGCATTATCCATCGAAAATAAATCCTTATTCCCTAAAATTCACCATTATGGGTTCTTATAATGTCCTCGATCAATGTGGATCGGCCCATTGCATGTTTTTGAAGATTAATGTCTTCAAAGAAAGGATAATATGTTGTCTGGAGGGGTTTGTTCATGAGAAGATGGAAATAGGGGATACATGACATAGCCAAGAGGGTCACGACATGTACCATTTGGGTTACAGAAAAAAATAAAGCAATGGGGTGACAAATTTTTTATAATAAGTCACCTCAAGGTGGAACATGACATAATGAGGAGGTACATGTCGTGTACTTCCCTGCCACTTTGTGTTTTAAAGAAACCCAAATGCTTGGGGGTTTCAACCCTACGGATTTAAAACACCCCCTCTAAACCCTAGATGACCTAGATTCCTCCTTCTTCAACTTTTTCTTGATTCCTTCATCCTAGATCGAATTTCAAGTTCTTTCTTCGATTTTTCTTCATTGTGTGGATTGATATACCTCCATTCATTGGTTTTCATCGATCATTCTTCTCCTATTTCTCCTTTCCATGCTATTGAGTTGGATATCCTTGCTTCTGAGAGGGTTTATTTTGGTTTTTTATGATGTGGCTGTGTCGTGACATCCTCAAGTGGATACTGAAAATTTATGGAAGGTGATCATGATACTTCTCATTGAACCCTTCTTGAGAGAATAACTTCAGAAAGCTTTTTAGGTAGGGGATTGGTTGCTTATTTATTAATTTATGTGAAAATATAAAGTTATCTAGTTTTAGAACAATGTATAACAATGGAATTGACCTAGTTAAATACCTGAACCGGATTAGAATAGATTGTTTGATAACATGTTTTTTCTTGTTATTTGAAGGCACGCCAATTAATTGTTTAATAATTTGTGGTCGCTATGATAGCTTGTAGTTTAGGTTTCCCATAGTTAGAACTTACTAATAATGAATATTTTAATTCAAGATGGATTATTGAATTGGTTTTTTTATAAAAGATACTGGCACATAGGGTTCTGATTTACTCTATTGCTTGTAAAGGCCAAGAGCCTAATTAATGGAGCTATGAGGAATCCTTTCCTGTTAAGGCAGAATGCCTTGTTTCAGGGAAAAGAGACCAGTTAAGATGATGTTTATCTCCAAATTCTTTTGTTGTGATGTGAGCTATGATGACTGTTGTGATATGTGGTGGTCGGGAGGCCCCGTGGTTAAGGTATAAGTTGAATCGTATAATGTTATGATGTATTGATATATGCATGTGGCTGTTAGGGGGTATACCAGATATGCTGAAACAGGTTAGATAAAAATGATTGGAAGCTTAATGAATCTTTTTGGTTGTTTATTTTATTTACATTCCCAACATGTCAAGGAAGATGGTTTTTCTACCCTCATTCCATAATGGGCAAAGACATGTGGGGTATGCCACATTCTTTCCATGTTTAGCTTCTCAAGGTAGGGTAGTTCTACACTCCTTCTATATGTGGAATTGAATTGATGTGTAGTTCCTCTAATCCCCAGTTTGAAACCTCTTAATTTTATTAGTATAGAATGTTATTTCAGAATTCTTGGGAATATGGGAAGGTAATAATGATCTCAATAAATGATTTTAACCCATGGGTTTGTAGCCTGCTGGGATGCAATGATGAGGTAATATTTCTGAGAAAATATGGGTGGGGTTTAGTTATGCCTTGGGGGAATGTAAAGTTAGTTTGATTATAATGAAATTTAATTTGGAATTTTTAATGGTAAATTAATGTTTAAATAATTAATTATGGTAATTTGAAATGAATAAAAAGGGAGTGAATTAATGTAATAAATCTATTTGAATGGTTGTGTTCTTATAGGATACCTATTATTAGAAATAGAAGTTGTGAGTCTGAGGGATGTTATCTATAAGTGAGTCTAAGGATAGGTTATTCCCATAGTTTGGTTGTGAGTTATAATATATTCTGTACGTTTTTTTCTATATGATACTATACCCCATTTGTTAGGGAAACTTACAACCTATGGATTCAGAGACCTAAGGGGTGTTTTCCCTAACATTCTGGTGAGAGGATGGATGGATGACTAGATCATTCGACCCCTCTCTCTTCTCTTGGTAGTTACTTGTGTTGGTAAAGACAATAGTTATTTTTCGCATATAAGTGTGTAGAGTTCTATAATGGATTGTGGTTATTCACACACATATATTCTAGATATAGTTTCCTATGGACTATTATAGGTGTAACATGTATAAGTTGTAATGGATTGAGGATCATTATATGGTGTATGGTCTATAATATCTTCAGGATTAATGATTGACGAATGGTACACATTATGATGGCTATGGTGGCTCCCAGATACTACATAGTCACATTGGTTCTATGGATGGTGTGGTGCTTCCACCAAGTGTCTGTGGGTAAGCATTGTGTTTCATGAGGTTCCTATCATGGTTCTTCACCAAGGTGTCTGTGGGAAATACTTTTTAGAGAGAGATGCTTAGAAAGTGTGATGTTGGGTAAAATCGGGAAACTAGTGGGAAAGTAGTAGTCGGGCACCCTTGATATTCTTCATTATATTATATAATATTGTATGCAATACTAGGTGAGAGTATCCATAGTGAGTCTGGGAACATAGTATACCTATTTAGATGATGAGTTAATTTCACTTGTTCTTCACTGTGCTTTAGCATGCTTTCATTACTTTTGCATGAGAGGATCTCAGGGAGATCCTACTAATTATACTATTATACTCACCCTATGTATATATAATAAACATTTCAAGCACTTGAAGCAAGTTGGAGATCACGTTGGTTACTACTAGCTTGGGGTTTTAAGAGATATTTGGGATTTGTGGTTCCGACCATATTTACTTTCTTTTGGTACCTAAAATTTTCTATTTCAGTTGTTGTATTTTATTCATGACATTACACAAGTGTACTTGGGATTTCCTTTATATTTCAGTCTGTATTGGAGTTGGGTTGTGTTTGTATTATATCTCTCTTCCACATGTGTTCTCTTATAGGGAAATTCCTCCCATTTGTGTGTTTACAATACCCTTGGTTACTAGTTTCCAACTCGGGGCCTACTGGAGGTGGGCCTTTGTGGGTCTCTATCTCTCGTCTCACATTTCTGACCCAGGAGGGGTATACATTGTTGGGAGGGGGTTTTGAGAGTTATGGGACTACTAAATATGATATTTTGACAATGAAATGGATAAAATTATTTTGATTCATTTTTTATTTTTAAAACATATGGTATAATTTCCCAAATACTAATAAATATATATATATATTATTTAGATAATTTTGTTAAAAAACATTATTATTGAAAAACTTCTATTTTTATATAAATTAATGAGTTAAAGATGGACATCCATCTTCAAGACACATATAACAACTGGAGATTGGTTGAGACATCGGTGTTATGGGCCCCTTGTGATCTTATGCATGGACCATTAATTTTACAGTGACTACTAAATGTGGGGATACTGTATATAGGTTAATGAACTATAAAAGTATCATGAATTGTTATTCTTTTTGCTTTTGTTTTGATGGGTAGACATTAGAATTAGTTAACTTAAAATAAATAAAAGATAAAAAATAATTAATTTATGTTGAGTCATCCGTATTCTATGTTTAATATCACTAACTTTTTTATATTTTGTGGGTATGGTTATAGGTTGATGTCCTCATCAGGTTTGCACAGAAGATGTCTAGCAGGCTGTGCCAGTAGATCGCCACCGGGTATTGGTTGATAATGATGAAACTTGGACGAGGATGCTTCCAAGAGTTTCAACACCAGCATTTGACGAACAATAATGGATCTGTTTCAGATGCAGTTATAAAAGACTTGTTAGAAGAGGTTTAGATAACCTTCAGTTCGGTTTTTTCTTGGAAAGAACACATGGTGTGTTTTATTGTGATGTTTCTTCATGGGGATGTGAGGAAGTGGTGGTTCTTGTTCCACGGGGACCACGAGGGGTTACCGGTCTCATGGTAGGAGTTCTAAGACAAGTTTAGATTCGATTTCCCATCATCGACCTTGAAGGCATCCTTTCTATAGGTGTTTTTTACCCTTCAACATGGTATCTTGATTGTGAGAGAGTATTGAATCCATTTTAGGGACCTTTTATTATATGATATGGACCTATTTCCAGTTTAGGAGGCCAGAGAGGGGCATTTTGAGGAGGCTTTGCATCCAGATATCCAGGGATAGATCACCCTATTTATGCTAAAGACTTATCTTGGTGTGCTGGTGAGGGAGGAGGTCATCAAGAGTAAATTAACCAGAACAAGATCTCTATGAGAAGGGAGTCTACAGGATTTATCACGAAGTAGATATGTGGTCCAGGGTTCCCTGTTTTAAAGGTAGAAGAGTTTTTTTGTTCTAAGGGTAGGTCCCAGCTATCAACATCTCATTTTTTCAAGGGGGGAGGGGCATGGAATATCTCAGGCATACACCAAGGAATCATGAGATTGTTGTTTTCAATAGAGGATGAGTCCATTATAATAGAGAGTTACCGAACATTCATATAATTCATTATGAATTAGGTGTTTCACACTTGGTTCCTATGTTGCGGTGGTTCCATCAAAGGAAACAGCAGCAGGTTGCACCAATTTTGGATCGGAAGATAGAGGATTGGGCATGTATAAGACAACCACATGATTCTCCCCATCCTTATATAGTAGAGAATGGTCGTGTTGGTGGTCTCCATAAGGAATAGTTATGTGGCGGAGGATGTTGTGATCAGCTTCAGGCTTTAGCGTTTCCAGCGCCATGCGAGCCAGACATCGTTCGAGGTAACCTTTTCTTGTTTTATACATGGGTGTATGCCTTGTTTGATTTAGGAGTGACACACTCTTTCATATAACATGATATGTTCCATGCCTTTGGACGTGATTTATAGAGGCTTATAGTTCCCATGGCGTTAACTATGATAGTTGGAGGTCGAGCTGACTTGTTTGATGTATCTGGAGACTATAATCTAGTGTAGGGGAAGCACTGCTCTTTGGGAAATTTCCTATATTTATAGATACAATCATATCATGACATCCTCATTATGTATTGTTTATATTTTTTGTAGGATATCATATATTTCTTCTTAAGGCAGGTGGTGTTGTTCGATGCTCACAGAGAGCCAACAGTGTTTTTGGTTAGAAAGACCCTCGTATGGGTCAGAGGAGTGTTTCATCCTTGTCATCCTTGAGGGATGTGCTTAGGATGAGTTCATTTTAGGTTCCGAAGTTGGAATTTTCCAGGTTCATAGAAGAGTACACTAATTTATATCCAGAAGATTTTGTATACTTACCCCCCTTGATTTGAGATCAATTTTGGGATCCAGCTACATCCAAGAGAATCTCTTAACTCCATATCTCCATATTGGATGGACCATTTTCAGTTATGGGAGTTGTGTGTACATATGAATAGGTTGTTAACTTATGGTTTTGTTTATCTGAGTGTGTCACCGTGGGGCACACCTGTTTTCTTCATGAAGAAGGATGGTTGAAGTTTACGGTTGTGTATCGATTATCTTTTCTTAAAAAAAGTGATAGTAATGAATCACTATCCTCTTCCATAGATTGATGATTTATTTGATCAACTGAAGGAATCATTTAGGTTCACAAATATTGACTTTCATTTAGGATATCATCAAATACATGTGAAATATGAGGATATCCTAAATACTACTTTTTGTTGTCATCATGGGAATTTTGAGTTTGTTGTAATGTCATTTAGTGTGCTGAATTATCTAGCTAGGTTCATGGGAATTATGGATGCCATGTTCTATGAGTTTTTATATATGCTTGTGGTGGTTTTCATTGATGATATCCTTGTGTAATCTGCATCTGAGGAGGATCATGCAGAACATCTTCACACCTTTTTGGGAGTTCTTGGCCAACAAGATAAACTTGGGATGTTGTCAATGTGTGTGTATTGGGCTCAAAAAGTTTGTTTCATTGGGCTTGTTGAATCTTAGTAGAGAGTATCTATATTTCCATTGAATATATAAGTGGCTTCATCATGGGAATCCCCCAATACATTGATTTAAGAGTATAGTGTTCTTGGTCTTACAGGCTATTAAAAGTGGGTTTTTGCGGATGTTTCTCGGGTTGAGACTCCAATTCCATAATTTAACAGGATAGATTATGAGTTCGTGTGGACTAATTAGTTTTAGAAAACATTATATTATCTTAAAGATAAGTCAGAAATTTCTTAGGTTCTATATCTTCAAGCAAAGGGAGTTTGGTTTGATGTCTTGTGTGACACTTCATGCCTGGTGTTAGACTATTTTCTGATGTAGCGGAGATCGGTTGTTTCTTATGTGTCTTGGTAGATGCATCCCCATGAATGTAACTATGCCACATATGATCTTTAGTTAGTGATAGTGGTGTTTTATATGAATTTGTAGAGACATTACATCATTGGTGAGCACTTTTGGTTTTCACAAAATCATAATGACATGAGGTATGTTTTCTCCCAATGCGACCTGAACTTGCGGCAGCACCTGTGGATGGAGTTCTTTTTGAAATATGACCTCAAAAAATTGTATACAAGTATAAAGGGGAATTTCATAGCAGATTCACTGAGCAGGAAGTCATGTAGTGATGTGGTACGTGAACCTAGTGATTTCTAGAGAGTGATTTGAGAATATTCAACATTAAATCTTGATATGGGAGATGTTGGGGGAGAGGATGTATTTTTCAGATGATGGTGCAGTCATCTTTAGTGAAGTAGGTGGAAGAGTCCTAGTTGGGGAATCTAGAGGTGGATGTATAGAGAGACCGAGTAGTTTTTGGTGAGGCCCCTAATGGTTGGACTGAGGATAAAAAACACCGAGTGTTGTATCAGGGATGTATTTTCATTCATTTGGTGATGCATGAGATGGTTGTGAGATAGTTCCATAATTTTTATTTACTGGCGCATCCAGAAATGACAATGATGTACCAAGCCAGGGGGGAGTCTTTTTTGGTGACATGGGCTAAGGCATGCAGTTGCAGAGCATGTGTCCCATTGTTTCGTCTGCCGAAAGGTGAAGGGTGAGCACCGAGTCCCTGGTGATTTTCTTCAGTTGTTAGATGTTCCTCAATGGAAGTGGGAGGACATCTTAATGGACATTTTTACTGGTTTACCTTGATCTGATGGAGTCCATGTTTCTATTTGGGTGGTAGTTTATCATTAATTAAATCACCACACTTCATAAAGATCAAGGAGTCACGCTCAATGGATGTTTTTTAAGGAAGTATCTGGAGGGTATGGTGAGACTCCATGGAGTCCCAAGGACAGTCATTTCTGATCGAGATCCTTATTTCACATCTAGGGTGTGGAGAGGTATAAATCATGCTTTTCATTCTCACTTATGCATTATCATTTAATTTCATCCACATATGGAAGTCCAAGCAGAGTGGACCGTCCAGACTCTTAAAGGCATGATGCACTCTTATATCCTAAATATTGGAGGATCGTGGATGAGGCCCTTACCTTTGGTGGAGTTCTCTTACAACAATAGATTTCACTCCACCATAGTTTTGGCACCATGTGTAGCCTTTTAAGGCAGACCTTTTGACTCAACATTATGTTTGACTGGGGTTAAAGGGTAAGCAATTCTCAGGGTGGAACCAGTATAGAACACAAACAATATGGTTCACGTGATTCATGAGATTATGAAGGAGGTGCAAGATCATTATAAATCATATGAAGATCAAATAATGATACTATTTGAGTTTCATGTTGGGGATCACGTGTTTTTGAATGTAATTCCCGGTCATGGGACATGAAGGTTTGGTCATCAGAGTCTAATTTCTCCCCAGTTTGTTGGGACTTTTGATTTATTGGATCGTGTTAGACCAAAGGAATATCAGGGAGCACTTCCCCAAAAAATGGTTAGGGTAAATGATATTTTTCATGTGTTGAAGCTTCGTCGTTATCTTTATGATGACTATGTGGTCATAAATTTGGGAGAGATCATTTTTGATGATGATGTGACCTTCATGGAGTGGATTTTGGAGATTCAATACTGCAATGAGAATGTGTGCATGGGCATTATATCCCCTCAGTTCGTGTCTTGTGGTGACACGGTGGCATGGACAAGAGTACCTGGGAACGTGAGTTGCCGATACATTCTCATTATCCTGAGTTGTTTAATATTTAGCTCTTTTCATGTAACAATGTTAATTTTGTGTTTGTAGACCATTTTTATCTATGAGATGGATTTATTTTATTACTGGATGTGGCTTTCCCTCTTTGATAGGTATCTCCCCCAGGAGAACATTTAGAAGATAGTTTTGGTTGTTGTGAGGTGTTGTGTTGTTCTTTTTATGTGGTTAAGATATTGTGGTGGCGAAAGAACTGCGATGTATCTCAGGGGGTGGTTGTTCAGAGAACCATTTTTCTGATTCCTTATAGGGTTGTTTTGAATTCACAATGTTGAGACTTTTTTAGAGGTATCTAATATAAGGGAATGGATCCACATGGAATGACCATTTGGGTGTTTTTAAAGACAATGGTTCTCAGATAAGGCTTGAAGGATGTCTGGGGGAGTTTGTGTAAAAAAATATGGAAACAGGGGTGTACACAATGTGACTAAGGGGGGCATAACGTTTACCATTGGGGTTTTAGGAAAATAAAAAAGCACTGGGGTGACACATTTTTCAGAATAAATCACCTAGAGGTGGTACAAAAAATTATGGGGTGGTACAATTCAAGTACTACCACACCACTTGGTGATTTAAAGACCCAATGCTGCTCTGGTTCTTCAAACCATACGGCTTAAGAGCACCCCCACTTGACCCCAGATGACCTGAACACCTCTTTAGAGGCCCGAAGCTTGATATACATGGACAATACATTACTTTTGTGGAATACTTAATACATAAAATAAATAGACACAAAAGGACCGTAATAGTTTAGTGTCTTTGGAAACTAGAATATAATCTTCTAATCTTGGTGAAAGATCTTAAACATCTCCCATAAAGATCTTCCACTTTTTGTTTCCTTTCCTAAAACCTTTATTTTAATCCTAGGGGGAAATAAAACATAAAAAGTGTGAGCTCAAATGATCAATAAGTGTAAGAATGGATAAAATAAAACATACCATATACATTTGAACTTAAAAACCTGAACATAATGTTTAAACATCAAAATCATGAACATCGACATAAAACATGGATGTACATAAGGCATAGATCATAATGGAACATAAATCATGATAAAATAGCATGGGAATAAAACATGTAATTGTGGAATCCATTAAGCACATGTAATTATTTCCATAGTAGCCAAGGCATTTCTGCCAAGACCTTCTTAGTTGACAAAGTCCCTTTCTGAATCGAGTTCACTCCTCATTCTAGTCCTGTAATACTGAACCGGATTAACTTACCGTTCCAGCCATGTCTATCTCATGAGATATAAATCTTTACCCAATTAATTGGATGGAGATATAGGTCCCACCCATCTCATAATGAAACCATTATTATATGTGCCACAAAATCATAAATCATAGCATAACCCATGTAATAAAAATGGGATTCTTAAACATCATGCCATCATAACATAACACATATAAGATAAAAGGTCATGATAAAATTAAATCCATCCTAAAACAATCAAATCAATTTAAAAAAATAGGGATATAAACAGAACCCTATTTTATCTTAGATAGAAAATAATTTTGATAAAACACTTGAACAACTTTCATGAGGAAAATATCCTTTCTACTTCAAAAGAAGTTTCCTTTCTTAACATGTCATATAATTTTGAACTAAAAAAAGTTGATTAAAAATAAACATGGAAACATGTAAAGTAAGATTCATGTAAATAATGTTCTAAAAATCCATTCATGTTGTATAAGTTAAAAAAACATTCTTCTCGTACTTATGTTGGAAAAGTCAAAAAGTACCTTGTATGAAAAACGACAAATTATTCCTTTCGTATCTTTTACTAAAAACTAAACGAAGGGTAAAATTGGATTTAAACAATTATAGGAGTATATAAATAATATTACATATTGAGGAAACATGGACTTGGATGATAAATATTCCTCAGTAAATTCTGAAGTATAAACAATCTCGGATAAAAATTGAGATTGCGAGATTGTCCATACCCTAGGTCTGATATGATTCGTACGTATCCGAACCTCTTGTATAATGATTTAAATAATGTCAATGACTTATTAAATAATCATATTCATTGTTATGATATCATATATGTTTCACTTATGACTTTATATTACCCGTTCTTTTGAAAATTCCATGTAAAAGCAACATTTTTGGCAAAATAATTTCATTTATCGTATGTGTTTCGACTTATTGTTCTTGATATTATAACTTATATCCCGATTTAAATAATTCCAGAATTTAAAACATGATTTATGTATAATATATATTCCTCATATACATATATATTATAGACCGATAAAATGAATGAAATACACCATTCATGGAGACGGTAGGCCGTACGTACGCATGAACGTTGTTTTCGTTTCCTTATTGAATTGAATGAAATTAAATAGATGACATACATATATATATACATAAATCTAGTAGAATTATTATGTCATATATTTCATTATTATTCATTAGATATACTTTATAATCATTCTTGAATGGTTAATCCTAGAAAATGAATCTCATCGCATTCGTGGAGATGGTAGTCCATACGTACGCATGAGCGATGATAACATTCCCATGATCGTGGAATTGTATTGGAGTGTATGTATACTATTTAAGAATCAATATCACTTTACAAAAATCATATATAGTCCTTATTTACACCATTATACCCATCAAAGTAAGGTGGTGGTGGAAAATAGATTGCACGACGGCGTGGAGACGGTATTCCTTACGTACGCACGTGCGGTGGTTTCGTTTTCTGTAGGATGGAAAGATGGTGAAATAGGGTTGTTTCATACTTATAATAACATATCAGTATATGAGTTATACTGATGTTATTACTTAATAATGAAACAACTAAATAATAATAAGTATAAGAAGATATAAAGTTGAAAGAATCGGTAACAGACATTACCTCTTCTTTGAAGAGCCTCTTTGAGACTTCTTTTTAGGGAACTAAAATTAGTCTTTGAAGAAGAAAAAGACCTCTAGGATGTTTCTAGGGAAGTTGGGAAGGGAATTTGGCAGGGGTTGGCTGAGATTGAAGGCTCAAAGTGTTGTGAGGAAGAGAGGGAGGAGGTGCCCTTTTATAAGGGAGGGGAGGGGCACCTTAGGAAAAACTAAAAATATTATTTTATTATAAAGTCATATTCGATTTTTAATAGCTCCAAATTGATTTATTTAGAATATAAGGTGGGTATGGGTATAAATAATCTCATAAAATAGAATTTAGACAAGTTTAGGTTTCTATTTTAACCTTATCATTTAGATTTAACTTTTAGTTAGATAATTTAACTTTTACCGTGTCTTCTTGTTTTCTTACACTATAAGGTTAATAAACGTACTATAACAAGCCAGACTAACACCCAAATTGTTTATTATTAATATATATAACCTTATCTAAGTCATTTGGGCGAACCTCAGATTTTTAGGAATAAAATAACAATTAATAATATAATATTTGTTTTAAAAACTATTTTATGTCAATTTTTACACTATTTGGTAATTCATTTTTGTGAAACCCATAACTGAAATCCTAGTTTGAAAAATTTAATTAAATCAGTAATAATATATAATATTAACTTATATAATTATTGGAAGTCATAAAAAGGCTCAAATTACATTTATTTGTGTATTTATAACATCAATTATGTCAATATTTATTAATAAAATAATTACTGCATCATCATTGTGTCATACATAAATTAAATTATTTAATGTCTAAAAATTATAAATAAAATACGATTATTTAGGAAATATTTTTATTTTTATAATGAATATTTATAGTCGAATTTATCTTATGTATAACCCTATATTAAAAATAATGTAGTTATTAAATATTGATTTTAACTATTTTACTTTTCATTAAATAAATTAATAATAAATGTCCTTATCTTATACAAGTGGGCCTAAATGGTCATATTTTATTCCTAAGGTTGTTTTTGATCGAACTACACTTATCCAATAGAATTAGGACATGTGTTAGGGTAATAATGATATCATTTTTACCCTTAATTACCCTATTTACTTTTAACTGTGATAAAAACAAGTAAAAAGTTACTATTCACTAAAAATTATTTTCATATCATTGAACCACATTATAGTCCTTGATATTAACCATGTCTCTCAGATTTTCGAAATTCCACTCACAGAAGCGGTAAAATTAAGTTTTATGTGAATTTGCAAATTCTCCTATGAGGTGGGTAAAAGACGATGAAAAGTTCAATAAAATTTTTATATATCTAAAATTATTATAAAATGAATCCAATGACTTAGATTGAACTTATGTAGGTATTATGTATTAATTTTGACCTAAAATAAATTTAAATAAAATAAATAATTATTTAAATAAAAAGTCAGTTTTTTTGAATAGTAACCCAGTGTTTTCACTATTCATCAAAAATTGAATGTTTTCAGAAAAATAAAAAAACATTACCCTAGGCTAATTTCGATATTCTAAATCTAAAAATGAAGTCCATTTTGAAAGATAAAATTTATAAAATTTCAAAGAGTGGGTATTACTATTCATAATGGCTAGTTTGTATAACATATCGTTGTTTAGCGAAACTCGGTATTGCGTACAACACACGCTATCGTGGAAGGTCGCGATTGTATGTAATGCAAGAAAAGTCAGGGTTGTGTGTAGTGCAATATCCCCTTGGTGTAGCGTACAACACAAGACATCAACGAAATTAAAAGAATATTCTTCGTAAAATCTCAGGGTGTTACATTCTACCCCCTTAAAATGAATTTCGCCCTCGAAATTCGTTGGGGTTATAAATCGTTTACTATTCATAGAAACCCACATCGTAAAAGTGAATACTAAAACTTAATTTTAAAAACTAAAGTCTGAAATGTAATGATTACCCAAAGTAACTCATCACTGTGTTTCCATATAGGAGAACATTGGTGAAAATATGGATATGGAAGAAAAATCTAACCATCAAGTTCTGATGGAGAGTGGTAAAGAACATGGCTATGAAAAAAACCATCAATCACAAAGCCATTGATTTGTGATGATCTAAGGTACCATCTGATTCATCGGATATAAGGGCACTAGGACACCATTTTTGGTTTTCAGGATCATTTCCCTAAAGTTGATGAAATTGGAATTAGAAGAAATACTATCGTGATTTTGGTATAGTCTCACCGTTGGTCATTCTTTGGAAAATTTCCACTTCATCTATTAAACAAATGAAGTTGAATTTTTCATTCGCGGAGTGTTAGCAGATCATATGATAGAATGATAGGTCATTCCATATTTTCTCAAAGAAAAAGTTTGTATAAGTTATCAAATATACATAAGTTCATTTATAGTGAGATTAATCGTATATGATTCCAAAAATGAACTTATAATTCATATATCATACCACTTAAAAAATAAAACTATTTTCTACTAACCAGGGACTTTCTGTAGGACAGTGGTATGCGATAAAGGCCGGTCGCACTTCGGTTGTGGATTCGATTCCAATAGCCTTGTCCGACGTGACAGGCTATCGCCTATCCTGCAGGTTTTCCTTTTTCTAAATTACATCATTTTTACATTCCATCGATAATATCAAAAACCGTTCTATCCTTAAACTAACTTATGTTCAACATAATCCATTTCAATCTTTAGGCTTATCCATAATATTTCAGTCCATTCTCATATTATAGTGAAAACGATTACCAGAGATTTCATATAACAATCATGTTAATACCATCGTTGATCCCCATATATCATAAGATAAGTCTGGTTGGTCACATTCCAAACATTCGAAGGCCTTAATCATGTATTCTCTTGAAAAATGAATACCCATTGAATCTTAGTGAAAAAAATGAGTGCTGTCAAAAGTTAACTCTTTCCACATACCAAAACCCCAAAATTCTCTATACTCAAACCATCTTATAACTATTTCCTTATATCAGTCATGAGCTCATGAATACTATCAAACATTTCATTTTCTTTGTATCCCATCATTATGTGCATATTATCTTCTTTCCAAAAATATCTCAATCACTTTCCATGGTTACCGGTACCATAAAATTATTGAAAACCACAATAGACCAATACATAAATATGCCAATATTCCACGATACTATATAAAACATTATTTTGGAATCCCATTACATAAACACTTAATCATTCCACCACATTGTTGTCATATTCAACATCCCCAATAGTGATCGCATGTGACTTCTCTTTGTCCTTTACCTTAAGTGGTTGCTCATGTCGATCATCATTAACCCTTGGATTAGGGCATTGACTAGCATAATGCACCATTTCATTTCACATGAAGCATTGAAGTGTTGGTGGTGCGTTCTATGCTCTCTTTTCTTTATTCACATCATTAGCAACCCATTTTCCATTACTTTGACACTCAGCTACTCGATGACCTTATTTTCCACACTTAAAACATTTTCTAGTCCCTTTAAGACAATCTCCACCATGCTTCTTTCCACACTTTGAGCATAAGGAAACATTCATATTCTTTTCACCATTATTCTGAGATTTCTCCTTGAAATCTATCTTTCGTTTCTCGTCAAAACCATGATATGGATATGTAACACCAACTTCCATTTCTACCTTGATAGCACAACACACATTTTCTTCATAGCTACTGACGTCTCTTATAGCTAATGCCCTTCGCAGATTTGGTTTTAAGCCACTGAAAAATTTATCAACTTTACTTTCAGGTTGGATGATGAAGCCATATGCATACCTTGCAAGTCTTGTAAAATTCGTTTCGTATATACCAACAGATTCATCATCCTTCTGCTTAAGCTCAAGAAACTCCTTTTCCATCTTTTTTCGAAGAATATGGGGGAAATACTTACTGAAAAACAAGTTCTTGAACTCGTCCCATTCCATGGACCCAATTTCATCTCTTTGCCTCATATTTTTGATAAGATTCCACCATTGATCAGCATCACCTTCCAAACAATATACTGCTAAGATGAATTTATCAAGCTCATAACATTGTAGAAATGAAAATATCTTTTCAGTGGTACTGATCCATTGTTCAGCCACTAAGGGATCAG
Organism: Viscum album; assembly: GCA_963277665.1. NCBI lineage: Eukaryota > Viridiplantae > Streptophyta > Magnoliopsida > Santalales > Viscaceae > Viscum > Viscum album. The sequence goes on from OY728145.1 coordinate 489,814,697, forward strand.
AAGACCCACTGAATGATGGTGGACGCTGCCTCATGAAGGATTCAACAGAATGTTACTCCTTTCTCTACTCATTTTGAAGTACAGAATGATTCATAGCTTGTGTAAGTATATAAATAATATTGTGCACTCCATCTCCCATGACACTGGTTTGGTCAAGAGGGCAATCATTTCATTGTCCATTGCATTGATCAACACGGTTCCTTCGGGTTCCAGCCATCATCTAAAACCCAAAAATAATATTGTGAGAGGCAAATACCATTCTAGGGAAAACAACATAATAAAGGGGGAGTACCTTCAATATCTAACATCTTAGGTTTAATTCTAAGATCCTTAGTGCAATTCTAGGACTATAACCTATAGGTATACTTAACCTTAGGGACATCCCTAGACATACCATAGAAATATCTTTAGGGATTTCACTATAGTTTTCGCATCCTAGTTTCCAAAGGTTGACTAAACCTTTCCTCTAATACCAACTGTAGAGGCCCGAAGCTTGACCTACATGGACAATACATTACTTTTTTGGAATAATTAATACATAACAAAAACAGACACACAAGGACCATAATAGTTTAGTGTCTTTGGAAACTTGGAATATAATATTCTAATCTAGGTGAAAGATCTTCATTATCTCCCATAAAGATCTTCCACTTTTTGTTTCCTTACCTAAAACCTTTCTGTTAATCCAGGGGGAAAATATAACATAAAAAGGGTGAGATCAAATTCTCAGTAAGGGTAAGAATGTATAAAATAAAACATTCCATAAACATTTGAACTTAAAAACATGAACATAATGTTTAAACATCAAAATCATGAGCAAAGACATAAAACATGGAAGTACATAAGGCATAGACCATAATGGAACATAAATCATGATAAAATATAATTGGAATAAAACATGTAATTCTATCATCCATTAGGCACATGTAATTATTTTCATAGTAGCCAAGTCATTGTTGCTAAGACCATCTTAGTGGACAATGTCCCTTTCTGAATCGAGTTCACTCCTCGTTCCAGTCATGTAATACTGAACCAGATTAACTTACCATTCCAGCAATGTCTATCTCATGAGATATAAATCATTACCCAATTAATTGGAGGGAGATATAGGTCCCACCCATCTCATAATGAAACCATTCTTATGTGTGCCACAAAATCATAAATCATAGCATAACCCATGTAATAAAAATGGGGTTCTTAACATCATGCCATCATAACATAACCCATATAAGATAAAAGGACATCATAAAATTAATTCCATCATAAAACAATCAAATCAATGTATAAAAATAGGGATATAAATAGAACCCTATATTATCTTAGATGGAAAATAATTTTGATAAAACACTTGTACTCCATTCTTGAGGAAAATATCCTTTCTACTTCCAAAACATTTTCCTGTCTTAATATGTCATATAATTTTTAACTAAAAGAGGATGATTAAAAATAAACTTGAAAACATGTAAAGTAAGCTTCATGGAAATAATGTTCTCAAAATCCATTCATTCCGTATAAGTTAAAAAAACATCCTTCCCGTACTTATGTTGGAAAAGTCCAAAAGTACCTCGTACGAAAAACGACAAAAGATTCCTTTCGTATCTTTTACTAAAAACTCACCGAAGGGTAAAATTGGATTTAAAAAATTGTAGGAGGATATAAATAATATTAAATATTGAGGAAACATGGATGTGTATGATAAATATTACCCAGTAAATTCTGAAGTATAAACAATCTCGGATAAAAATTGAGATTGCGAGATTGTCCTTACTTTAGGTCCGAAATGCTTCGTACGTATCCGAACCTCCTTTATAATGATTTAAATAATGTCACTGACTTATTACATAATCATATTCATTGTTATGATATCATATATGTTTCACTTAGGACTTTATATTACCCATTCTTTTGAAAATTCCATGTAAAAGCAGCGTTTTGGGTAAAATAATTTCATTTATCGTATGTGTTTCGACATGTCGTTCTTGATATTATTACTTATATCCTGATTTACATAATTCCAGAATGTAAAAAATGATTTATATATAATATATATTCATCATATACATATATATTATAGATCGATAAAAGGAATGAAATACACTATTCATGGAGACGATAGGCAGTACGTACGCATGGACGATGTTTTTGTTTCCATATTGAATTGAATGAAATTAAATAGATGACATACATATATATATACATAAATCTAGTAGAATTATTATTTCATATATTTCATTATTATTCATTATATATACTTTATAATCATTCATTAATGGTTAATCATGGAAAATGAATCTCATCGCGTTCTTGGAGACAGTAGTCCGTACGTACACATGAGCGATGATATCATTCCCATGATTGTGTAATTGTATTGGAGTGTATGTATACTATTTAAAAATCAATATCAATTTACGAAAATCATATATAGTCGTTATTTACACCATTATACCCATCCAAGTAAGGCAGTGGTGGAAAATAGATTACACCACGGCGTGGAGACGGTATTCTGTACGTACGCACGCGCGGTGATTTCGTTTTCCGTAGGATGGATAGATGGTGAAATAGGTTTGTTTCATAATTATAATAACATATCAGTATATGAGTGATACTGATGTTATTACTTTATAATGAAACAACTAAAGAATAAAAAGTAGAAGAAGAAATAAAGTTGAAAGAATCAGTAACATACATTACCTCTTCTTTGAAGCACCTCTTTGAGACCTCCGTTTAGGGCACTAAAATTGGTCTTTGAAGAAGACCAGGACCTCTAGGATGTTTCTAGGGAAGTGGAGAAGTGAAATTGGCAGTGTTTGGCCGAGCTTGAAGGCTTAATGTGGTGTGAGGAAGAGAGGTAGGAGGTGCCCTTTTATAAGGGAGGAGAGGGGCACCTTAGGAAAAACTAAAAATATTATTTTGTTATAAAGTCATGTTCGGTTTTTAATAGATCTAAATTGATTTACTTCTAAGATAAGGTGGGGATGGGTCTAAATCCTCTCATCCAATAGAATTTAAAAAAATTTATGTTTCTATTTTGACCTTATCATTTAGTTTTAACTTTAAGTTAGATAATTTATCTTTTACCGTGTCTTCTTGTTTTCTTACACTATAAGGTTAATAAACATACTATAAGAAGCCAAAAGAACCCCAAGTTGTTTATTATTAATATATATAACCTTATATAAGTCATTTGTCTGAAAATAATATTTTTATGAATAAAATAGCAATTAATAATATAATATTTGTTTTAAAAACTATTTTATGTCAATTTTGACACTATTTGGTAATTGATTTGTGTGAAAATCATAACAGAAATATTAGTTCGAATAAAATTTAATTAAATCACTAATAATATGTAATATTAACCTAGAAAAGTATTGTAATTCATAAAAAGTCTCAAATTACATTTATTTGGGTATTTATAACATCAATTATGTCAATTTTCATTAATAAGATAATTAATACACCATCATTGTGTCATAAATAAATTACATTATTTAACGTCTAAAAATTAAAAATAAACTACCATTATGTAGGAAATAGTTTTAGCTTTCTAATGAATATTTATAGTCGAATTTATCATATGTATATCCCCATATTAAAAATAATTTAGTTATTAAACATAGATTTTAACTATTTTAACCCTTCTTTAAATAAATTAATAATAAATGTCCTTATCTAATCCAAGTGGACCTAAATGGTCATATTTTATTCCTAAGTTTATTTTTGGTCGAATTACACTTTTCCAATATAATTAGGACATGTTTTAGGGTAATAATAATATCATTTTTACCATTAATCACCCTATTTACTTTTAACCGTGCTTAAAAAAAGTAAAAAGTTACTATTCACCAAAAATTATTTTCATCTCATTGAACCACATTTTAGTCCTTTATATTAACCATGTCTCTCAGATTTTCGAAATTCCACTAACAGAAGAGGTAAAATTATGTTTTATGTGAATTTGCAAATTCTCCTAGGAGGTGGGTAAAAGTCGGTGAAAAGTTCAATAAAATTTTTATATATTTAAAATTATTATAAAATGACTCAAATGACTTAAATTGAACTTATATAGGTATTATGTATCAATTTTGACCTAAAATAAATTTAAATAAAATAAATAATTATTTAAATTAAAAGTCAGTTTTTTTTAATAGTATCCCAGTGTTTTCACTATTCATCAGAAATTGAAATTTTTCAGAAAAATACCAAAAATTAACCCTAGGATAATTTCGATATTATGAATCAAAAAATGAAGTCCATTTTAAAATATAAAATTTATAAAATTTCAAAATGCGGGTATTACTATTCATAATGGCTAGTTTATATAACATATCATTGTTTAGCGAAACTCGGTATTACATACAACACACGCTATCGTGGAATGTCGCGATTGCATGTAATGCAAGACAAGTCAGGGTTGCATGTAGTGAAATCTCCATTTAGTGTAGCGTACAACACAAGACATCAACGAAATTAAAAGAATATTCTTCATAAAATCTCAGGGTGTTACAACCTCCCTCTTCAACTTTTGAGTATTCCTTCATCTTGGATCGGTTCCCCACGTTCTTCTTTGATACTTCTTCAAAATGAGGTATGATATACCTCTTTTCATTGGTTTTATTTGATTTTTCTTTTCCCGTTTCTCCATATTATACTATTCCATTTGATATCCATTGATCTACGAGAGTTTCTTTTGGTTTTTGTTGATGTGGTTATGCTGTAACATTTTAGGTGGATACAGTTGTTGTAGGGAAGACGATCGTGATCTGTTGCTTTTATTCATTTTCAAGCAAAGAAATTTAGAAACCATCCGAGGTAAGGGATTCATTGATTCTCTTTTTATTTATGTGAAACCGTAGATATATCATGTTTTAGCCCTTTGGATCACAGTGAAATTGACCTAATTTAATACTACGACCAGATTACAAGAACTAGTTTGATCACATGTTGTTTATTTTTTTGAAGGCATGTTAATTAATTGTTTAATTAATTTATGGAAGATATGATTGAATTCACTTTAGGTTTCCCAAAGTTGAAACCTATTAATATGGAATTAGTTAATTCCATATAGATTAATGAATTAGTTGTTTGATAATAGATAATTTCTAGTAGTGTTCTGAGATAGCTTCTTTCTCATAAAGGCAAAGAGTATTTTTAATGGAGTTGTGAGAGATCAATGTTTGTAAAGGAAAAATTCATTTTTTATTGACTAAGAGAACAATTTTTAAGATGTTTTTTTCTTGCTTCTTTTGTTGTTATGTGATTTGGGGTGGATGATGTGATATGTGGGGGAAGGGAGGCCCAATGGTTGTGATAGCAGTTGATGCTTGGAGTGGTGAGATGCATCAGTTTTTACATGTGTGTATTGGGGAGGACACTAGAGATGATGAAACGGTTTTGATAAGAATGATTGGATTCTTTCTTAATCTTATGGGTTTTTTATCTTCTTTACATTCCACACTGATCATGGAAGATGGGTTTTCTACCCACCTCCCCAAAGGGGTGAAGATGTGTGGGGTATGCCACGTGCTTTATATGTTTAGATTCTCAAGGGAGGATGGGTTTACACTCCTTATATAGCTAGAAATGATTTGAGGGATAGTTCATCTACTCATCGGGATGACTCCCCTTATGTTTGGTATCTTAGAATGTTTTTATAGAATGTCAGGGAATATGGGAACATAATAATTCTGTTAACAATTGATTGAATAAATGATGTTACCCCAATCGGTTGGAGCTTCCTAAGATGAAATGTTGAGGAAATTTTTCAGAGAATTTGGGGAATTTTTCTGTTTATTCCTAGATGGAATGAAAATTTTGTGTGATGATAATGATATATAATTCGGAATATTTAATGGTTAATTGATGATTATGTAACTAATTAACATGAAGTGTTACTAATTAAAATGTAATGATGTAATGTAATCAAACTCATTAAATGGATTTGTACTTAAAGGTTATTTAATCATAGCAATTGAAGCATGGATTTTGAGAGATTTTAGCTGTAGTTGAGACTAATACTAGGTTATGCCCATTGTGTGGTTGTGGGATATAGTACATCCTATAATTTTTGTGTTTTTATGCACTAATAATCCCAATTAGTTAGGGAAATTGAAACCCCAAGGATTTTGAGCCTTGGGGGGTAATTTTTCCTAACATTCTACCGGGATGATGGATGGCTGACAACCCCCTTTTCCACCTCTCTCTTCTCCTAGAAGATGCATGTGCTGGTAAGAACAATAGTTAGTTTTCTCCATATATGGAGTGATGTAATGGCTTGTGGTTATTCGCACACTTATATTCTCGATATTGTATCCTATAGATTATTATATGTGTAAATTTTATTGGGTGTGATGGATTGAAGATCTTTACACAGTTTATGGGATTTAATAGATTATGTATTAATTCCCTATGTATGATATGCATTATGCATTCTATGAAGGGTCCCATAAACTACCTTGTTACTTTGGTTCTGTGGATGGGGTGGTGCTTTGTCGATCAATCTATGGGTAAGATTTGTGTTGCATGAGGTGTATATTGTGGTGCATTGCCCAAGTGTCTATGGGAAATCTTTTTTTGAGAGAGATGCATAGGGTGTGTGACATTGGGAAAAAGCTGTAAACCCATTGGGAATGGGTAGAATAGTACCCTTAATACACTTTATTATATTATATACTCTTGTATGAGATAAATGGTGAGAGTTTCCATAGTGAGGCTAGGAACATAGTTTACCTATTTAGGTGATGTGTTGGTTTCAATTCTTGTTCAATGTTCTTTAACATGATTTCATTACATTTTCATAATAGGTCGTAGGGAGGATCCTACTGAGTATACTTTTATACTCACACTATGTATATATAATCTATTTTTATGCCACTTGGAATAGGTTAGTGATATGTCTAGTTACTACTAGCACTCGGTAACAAGAGTTATTTGAGCATCATAGTTGCTGTTATTTTAAATTTTTTTTGTTGCATGTAGTTTTCTATTTCAGTTGTAGTAGTTTTTCTTGACATTACATATGTGTAATTATGATTTATTTTATATTTCTGACTGAGTTTGAGTTGGTTGGTGTATGTCTTATCTCTCTCCTTCATGTGTATTCTCTTATAGGGTAATGCCTCCAATTTGTGTGTTTATTATACCATTGGTTCTAGTTGCCAACTCGGGGCCTACTGGTGGTGGGACTCAGAGGTCACTATGTTTCTTTTCACATTATTGGCCCTAGAGGGGTACACCTTGTTTGGAGGGGGTCATGAAAATTATGGGAAGAATAATAATTATATCGTGAGGATGAAATGGATAAAACTTTTTTTTTATTCTTTTATGATTTTTCAAACATATTTTATAATTTAAAAAAGCATAAACATTATATATGTAAATATATTAGATGACTAATTTTTTAACAAGGAAAACATAGTTAATGAATAAAATATTATTTTGATATAAATAATTTAGTTAAAGATATACACCCATATTTAAGACCCATGTATGCATTATAAATATACTTGCATTGAAATATTTTATATACATATTTCATTTATCACATAAATGTATAATATAAGTCCATAAATTCTTTCCTTATTCATAAACACCCCTATAATTACAAAACCTATAAAATATAGTGTTTGGGTCACACAACCATCCAAACTAAATAATATAATTCCATAACACTAGTTTTAGAAGAAGAAATCCATGATAGTTTCTCAAACCCCATCGGTTATCCAAATCATTTCAATTATATGGATTCATTACATCATCGATGCAGATATTAAGTAAAAATTTTATTATCCAATATTAGATTCTCAATAAAAAATTTTGGAATTTGTAACTATCTTTTCATATACTAGTTTTATCATTTACCAATATGTTATATTGATATAATACTAGATTAAGGATATACAATTCTTATGTCATTTATTCATAATACATTAAAATATCATTTTATTAAATTATTTCATTAAGGATAAACATCATTATCTGTGAAAATTAGATGATAATCATTACCAGAACAACACTTTTATGGAATCGATAGTCTAACCATTAATGTAGCATATCTAATCACATTTAATACATGAATAAAGATTAATTTTACTGAGGTAATTTTATATATAATGATTTTGAAAACTTATTTGAACTACTCAATACTTCTTAGATGCATTTTGATTCAATATATGGACAAAATCAATACCCGGTTACAATGTATAGTGTTTATTTTAAACATATAACATTTACTTTTATAGAAAATCATGCGTTATCAGTAATCAGATTCGCATGTAATAAGTTTATTATTTATATATGATTATTACCAATGATATTTTTAATGTTTAGGATGTTACTATATAACCAAATAATCATTTATCAATTGAATTTCATATTTAATTTCTATTTATAATTATCTTTAATTATGTGGGATCCCACAAAAATGATGACCCATTTAAAAAAACATTATATTATTTAGTGGTCAAATACATTTATTTATGTAATCAATAAGTTGTTTATGGACCTAATCATTCCACATAATTATTTATTTATGGAATCATCATAATTATGTCATATATTATTATCGAATATATGAGTCAAAAACTCTTTTTCAAATCCACCATAAGGATAAAATCAACTCAATTCATTAGGTATCATATCTATTTTTGTTTTAAGATAAGTATTGGAGTTTGTATGTACAATGATATGTTTATCTAACTTCTGGGGATATCAATTTATTCAATATCATAACCATGATAGTGCATGAAAACACTTCTATACAATAACCAATCGAATTCGATGATTGGTGTATTAAATAGTGCTAAATTCGAAAGAATCCAATAGTAAGTTTTTTAGATCGATTTAATATCATTGTCACATCTAATGTTTTTAAATGTATATGATGGTGATGATAAAAATTTAATATCGGAATCAAATTTCTTCCATCAAATTAATATATTCCTATCTTATTAATGTGTAAATATTAGCACAAACTATGGTTTTTGTAACTCACCCAAAAATAAATACAAATATTCTAATAGAATGTCAAAATTCATATCAATAAAAAATCTCATAAACTCCTAATTTAAAATATTAGAGTTTTAGAAAATTGGAAATATTCACATAATTCAACCTAGATCCACATATAACTATCTCTCACTATTCTAGAGCCGTGAATAATCCACCATAATTTAGTGTTTTGTGACCCAATGTCAATCACACTAGGGATATAATAACAAAAAGGAACAAAATTCATTATTACTATAATATATTGTATTTATAATCCATATTGAACAGCGCAATTCCCCATATTAACTTATCTACCATCAAAGGTCATGATAGATGAAAAGTGACTCTTTTGTAATAACATATAACACGTAATTAAAGGATTGAAAAATTATAATAATTATTTAAATAAATTAATCTAATTTTTACATTTATTCACTGTTGGCGCCAAAATTCGGGACAGAGAAGAAGCCAAAAACAAAGGCACTATTGACTGCCTCGCGAAGCTATTTTACGAAGTCCCCCCAGCACCACAGCCACCGCAAAGTAAGGAGGAGTACCACTCTGTGAACGCGTTTGATGTTCGCAAGCCCACCGCTAAGTAAGGAGGTGAGATGCTCTGCGAACACATTTGACGTTCGGGAGCCCGCCACAAAGCAACCAAACCCCTCTTCAAGCCGCATAAGCTCTGCTTCGCTACACCTCTTGCTTATAAATACCGGGATCCCCCTAATCCCAAAAAGACAAATAGTCAGACCATTTGACTTCCCAGCTCCCGAATCGCAAAGCATCCTTCTGCTCTGCGAACCATGAGATTTGTGAGGTACTTGGGCTCGACGAAGTTCCTCCCCTTGGACACTTTTTAATCCCATCTTCCGAGAGGGAAGCCATTCATGAAGAATAACAGCCTTCGCAAAGGAAGGGTATCCCCGAGGGGACCCTGGTCGACATTGAGCATTTATGCTTTGTGGAACACCCTTCATGTACACATGATCCCCATGCTAAGCCAGGGTCACTGTAGTTTGCGAAGCACATTGCTTCCCGACACCTTTCTTCATGTGGTACCTTTTCTCCACGAGGCAGTGCTGTGCGAGTGCATTCCCAATTCGCGAAGCACCTCCCATATGAACCTATGCCCTATGCTTAGGGTGAGGAACCCCACTTCATGAAGCACAACCCTTCGCAAATTCCCTCCACCATGCGGAGCAACAGAGTTTCACAAGGCCCCTGCCTATGAACTCCTATGCTTGTGAATTCCTTTTCCTGTGTGACCCTCTGGGGTTTCACAATGAGACTTCAAAGTCCATTGGACGACACCACCCATTTTTTTCTTAGCCTCATGCTTCTGCTCATAGGCACACTAATAGATATTGCTTCTTCGCGTAGCCATGCTAATGTGGGCCCCTCTAGGGTTTACTCAGTGACACTCCCTTACCACTGCTTTGCCTATCCCCAATCTGCACCACGGAGAACAGGGTACCAGTTATGTACATTCTAGGGGTGCGGAGTGAACCCACATCGTCCGATCTACATGATGTTAAACTGCCTATCACCTTCGTCCTCAACACATAACATTAAATTGTGACCTCACCCCGTGCCTTGAACACGAGGTAACCCCACCTTGGACATTATCCTTGCCCACTGGTCTCCACAGGTGATGATATCCTCCTTACCAGAGTGGAATTTGTCTGGGGGGAATGGGCAGCCACCTTGGTGTAAGCCCTGAGCTTTTCTTGCAGGAGGCATAATCCCTGCTTCTACTTTCATATTCGGTCCCCATGGCCAGAGAAGGCTGAGTGGGTAACTGTTCTTCTCCTTTCTTCGGTACCAGGTCTTCCTCCCACTGCGCTTTTTCACCTCAGGCCTCCATCCTAGAGTAAGTCCCAAACTCTTCAGGCTGGTAACAACGTACAAGCCCCTGTTTCCTCTTTGGGTTGCGATCACGTGTAGGCCCCACTCCACTTCCCATAGATGCACCTTTCGCGATGTGATCAGTAGATCTCTGCTGTCTATTATTTCTCACACCAAGCACGAATTGCATGGGTTTAGAGAAAGCACTGACCATGACATCCACTCTGGACAACCTAGAGTGTAAGCCTCATGCCACTACCTGAACTAGGAGGTCATTGATCCTTGCCAGGGAAGGTTACGTTGGAAGCCTCCATGATGTTCAAGGCCAACACCCGGTCATTCCGACCACCCTCACATCGGTTCACCGACACCCATGGGCATCCTAGAGTGTAATACCCACACCCTACCACCTGAACTACATGGTCTTTGATCCATTCCAAGTCATGGTACGTAGCAATCCTCCCTGACGTCCAATCCCACCAACACCCGGTCGTTCTGACCATCTTCACGTAAGTTCACCAACACCCATGTGCAGCCTAGTGTGTAAGCCCCACACCCTACCCCCTAAACTATGTGCTCTTTGAAACTTACCAAGGCAAGGTACGTAGGAAGCCTCCCTGAGGTCCAATCCCACTAAAACTCGGTCGTTCCGACCATCTTCACGTCGGTTCACCATCACCCATGGGCATCCTAGAGTGTAAACCCCACACCCTACCACCTGAACTACGTGGTCTTTGATCCCTGCCAAGGAAATGTATGTAGGAAGCCTCCCTGTGGTCCAATCCCACCACCACCCCGGTCGTTCTGACCATCATCACATCAGTTCACTAACACCCCTGGGAAACCTAGAGTGTAATCCCAAAACCCACATTCTAAACTACGTGGACATTGATCTTTTCCAAGACAAGGAACGTAGGAAGACTCCCTGAGGTTCAAGCCCAACAACCAGTAGATCCCAGGTCCACCTTCATGACATTTCGCTGACGCCACCCACCCACCCAAACTACCAGGACTATGATCTTTGCCAAGGTAGGGTACGTTGGAAGCCTCCAAGAGGTTCAATCCCACCATCCATCAGACCCCATGTACACCTTTACATTGGTTCACCCCCGTCCCACATGACATTAAACTGAATCCACCATTCAGCAGTAAGAAATTGTCACTCCATTCAGTGGTAAACCGTTGAACCCCAATTGGTAGTAAGACATTGTCAGATGAACTATGTGGACTTTTATTCTTTGCCACAAGGCTATGTAGAAAGCCTCTTTGTGGCTCGAGCATAAAACCATCGTCATCCCCATGAAGATTCCATCCCATCCCACTCCACCCCATTTAACCTCTCCATCATACATCTTGATTCTTACCCGGGCCACCACATCCTTGTGGGATCTTGCCACCCCATTCCCCATTCCTACTAACAGCATTTTGGATGGCCACCAATGCGATGACCCCAATATCGGTGTTCCCTCTAGGGGGTTCCTCCATCTGATCCACTCTAGTTAGTGTTCTGATCAGCAAAATCTGTCTCCGATGGATGTTAAACATGCAGAATAACCTGTGATAAACATTGGAAGTTGAGGAAAAACTCATATACATAACCATGGAATATGATTCCCCGCATTCGATGTAGGATGCCTCAGGCTTCCACGCCCTCGAGAAGCCCTACAATAAGGGACAGAAGACAGACACACCAATCCGCAGTGTCGAGACATGCCAGTTATGCCCAGTGTGACTACTCCCCTAACCGAAGGATGCTTCCCTGAACGGACCCCTTGGAATGTCGTGACATAAGCGGCATAATTAACTGGTGTCAATGAGGATATGGCACCAGGAATACTTTCACGAACAACATCTTATGTCTATGAGGGTGACCCATAATAGGTGACGAGTTTTGAGGAGGAATCCACGGAAGGAGGAACCAACATCCCATCATCCTGTTTTGATCAAGGAGTAGATATCCCTGAATGAGAAGTGGATGCTTCCCGCCATTGGACAGTAGGAATGCGGGGAAACAACATCTACGTCTCTCATCCCTAAACGAGACAGACACGCGCGCCCCAGAGAATGTGTCATAAACAGAAATTGTGAACCCGAAATGAATTTATTCTCCTCAATATAGAGATTAGTAGTGCTCGGGGTATCAATGGATTGAAATTTCACGAGATATAGTTATCCGGTGGGTCCCACCCTGAAAATAGCGGGCTTAGTGTGAAACTCATCAAAATTTGGGGCAGTAGAACTTGGGACATCCCGTTCTGTGGCATTGAGAGCATGAATCCCTCTTACTGATCACGAGAGACGGGATGGCGCTGGGTATTTGGTCATCAATTCCATTTTCTTTCAGCACTGCCGAGTTCATCTCCCTGCTTCTCATGAATGAGGTTGTTGCCTTAGTAATGCGATCACCACCTTCCCATCTACGCAGGGGTAGGGGAAATTCTAGCACATCTGATCCTCGTGGCATCACCGCTTCCACAACAGCCTCTATGTCCACGACTGTGGGGGTGCCCATGCCCCATCTCCCCAACGGAAATTATCCAAAGAAGGGTAATTAACAACTTCTTACGTCATTATGAGGAGGAGGGAATCATCCCAACACTGGATATGGCCCACATGGATCTGGAGGCGTCCACACCCCGCCTTCAACGCCACCCCCGAGGGCTGTGCAGGGATCCATTTCTCCCCACCCCAACATAAAACTTCTTCAGGAGCCTATCCCCAGAGCGTTTTGATGACTCCCTGCCTTATGCTGGTGAGGTAGGTGATGTCCGGCCCAGCCCCATCAGAGTCCCAATCTAGGGGCTCCCAGTGAGGGCTCCCACCCGGCCACGTCAGCGGCACCACCTGGCCTTGCTGGATGAGGAGTAGGTAAGCTGTGCATGTGCACCACCAGTCCCAATTCATCTGACTCGATGCCAACGTAGGGAGAAAGCTGAGGAGGACACCCGCCAAGAGGGGTCAACGTTGATTACTACTATGGCCTGAGCCACCACTAACGCATACCATCAAGTCCCTATATACACCATACATGGGAACCTCTATGCCCAATTGGAATCGAAGCCCAAACCGCCCCACGAGCATGCTGGGTCGACTCTCCTCATCACATGAACAAACATTGGTCGCCACGAACCAACCCGCATCGATGCCACCCCGTATGGAGGTCCTCCATGTACAACTATTATATAGAGCGTGGGCCTTCCCCGCTCCAAGGCTCAGCATGGAGGTCTGCCCCATGCTACCCTCAGTCCGAATGAAGGCACACCCAGTGGCAGTGATACTAGGCACAAAAACCTCTCATGTTCCCATTACATGGGGTATGAATTCATTCCTCTTTCCCTCGACCGCCGATGTAGGGACTTCCCCTATCTGGTCTCTCTCTAATGTGGGGATCCTCCCTACATCCTTTCTGTAACTGGTGATGTTCCTTCTCACCCCGGAAACCAGAGGAGTGAAGGCCAGCCTCTCTCTACCCGCACCAAGCATGGGGGACATCACCATGCACTTTCCAGTACAACCAGAGGTTTTTCCCACCCTAGTTCCATTTATGGAGTTCCTCCCCATGTACCCTTCGACATTTGTCTCGGTGCTCCTCACACCCTAGCTTTCTACGGTGGAAACCCTCTCCGCCCCAGCACCAGTGCTGCTGAAGGAACCACTGTCAGGAATCAGCCCTCTCCCGAGGAGCCACCCAAGGGGAAAAAGATATGTCGTCCCCACCATAAGAAGAATTATGAGAAGGTCCGGAATGTTATCAATCTGGTCCTCTTCTCATACTCTGATGTGGAGTACGACTCATCTTGAGAACCCTCCCCTGGCTCATCCGAGTCAAGGGATGGGGAAAGAATAAGGTGCATTAGCCTGGTACTCCTAGAATTCGAGGTCAACAGGATTCCCACTTCCCTCCATAGCTATATCCAAGAGGATTAAAATTTGGCAACCCCGTAGGTTACAGTCGTGAAATCACCGACATCGTCCCCAGAAGCGCTCTCTACCTACAAAAGAGATCACAGAGAGATATTATGGAGACCAATGGAAGGATACTAGAAACGTGACCCATCACTAGTAGTCATGGCCCTTGATCCAGGAATGGTGGCTGTCATCACTTTTTATAGCGATGTGGCGGCCAGGACGCTACACTCTTCGGAGGACTCCCCGAGAATCGGTGGCCAGTCTTCCCATTCGCCATATTGTCCACCGGCCAGCCTGCCATCCCATAAGTCTGCCTCATTACCGCTGCGAGTTCCTCAGCCACACCCATTTGACCAGTGGGGAATTCAAAGTCCAGACCCTGAAATTGAGATGAGGAGCTTCTGGAGCATCCCTGCAGCAGACCACTTCCCCAAGAAGTTCTGGCCCGTGGCAGTGCAGAATTTCAACATACCCGAATCCCTCACTCCGAAGGAAGTTGAGTGTTTCCACTACACCATCTAGGTGAAACACTTCAGTCTTAATCATCAGTTCATGGTTTATCCAATGAGCCATGTGAATTTTGAGGAAATCAGTGAGTAGTGTCGTCTAGTCGATCTAGCCGCACATCCTGTGGCCCAGCACCCTGAGTCACCAGGTCTCCGTGAGGCCCTCCAACAGCAATGCATTCAGAGTATTATGATTATTTGTAAAATTATCAGGGAGGCTACCCCCACATGAAAATAAATGGAGGGGAGCAGCATGATGACCTCTTCTTCAGTTCTATCTGGTGGAAGCCTGAATCGCTTTGCAATATTGAGGACATGCCCCCAGGAAGGGTCACAATCAACATGGCCGACATAGTGGACGAGGAGGATGAGCTAGATCTTCTCGATGGAGACTTACCCCCTGAGGGTGACCACCATTGTTGGAACCATAAGGGAAGATTACTCACACGAAGAGGAATATACTAGGTCTCCCTGTGCCCACTGAGGCATTGGTACTCGGCAGGAATGCTAGTAAGGTCAAAGTGCATGTCGGAGCTATCAAGCACTCTGACCCGTCCAGCTTAGTGAAGAAGATGGAGGATGACTTCGAGAAGGCCCAATTGCACCAATAAATTACTGAGCAGAATAGGTTGGTCAGAGAACCCATAGTTAAATGCACAATATATCAATGACCCGACTATCGTGATCCTAGGCTGGGGCAGTAGGGGCAGGAACAACTTCCCCTTATCGAGATGCCCCCATGAAACCCTAATCATATCGCTCCTGCGAACAGGGCGGAAGCCGGAGATCACAGCAAGAGGGCATGGTATGCCTCACCAAACCCTCCTAAATGATGAGATAATTCAAGGAACCCCAGTTGGGCTCCCCCGACATCCCCAAGGGTCACTCCACCAGCCGCTCCACCAGCCGCTCCACCAGCCGCTCCACCAGCCGCTGAGCCTGTCTACCGTGTTGAAGAGCCCGAGAACGCGCTTGTGGTTAGGGATCCCCATTAAGATAGGGACCCCCACCCAGATGATCCTACGGAGGCGCTCATAGGCGGCATTGAGGAATTGGAAATGTGGAAGGTGGAAATATCACCAGATAGTATGCCATACATGGTATCGGTGGATGATATGCAGTCACCTCCAGGATTCGGTAATCCCACCTTCTCCCCCTTTAACAGCACATGGGACCTTCCACAACACTTGGCCAACTTCAACTCAAGGTGTGAGACCATTTAAGGGACTCCAGCGTAGCAGGAGGATGCCAAGCTCCACTGTTTTGTTCAGACATTGGAGGGGCCGACATTCATCTGGTACAACCAGCTCCCCATCGGATCCGTGACCAGCTAGGAGGACCTTCGTAGGCAATTCCTTTACCAATTCAGTTCCACCACCTGGAAAATGAGCATTGAAGACCTCTTCAAGTGCAAGAAAAGGCCTAATGAGCGAATCATGGACTTTCTATCCCGGTGGAAGGGGATTACATACTCCCTTGACATGCCACTGACTTAGGAGAAATTTATGACGATGTGTGTAGGGAACGTCAAGACAGAACTAGTTCCTTCCCTGATCACCCAGAACTACCCTGGAGGATGCTGAGACTTCTCCATCAAGGCCCAATGCCTTGAGGAAGCCATGCAACAGGCCATCCGGGCGCATCTGCTGCCCCCTGTAATTCTAGCAAGGAGAACTTCCAGAGCCGAGCCCACCGCGGTGTCCCAAATAGAAGCTCCAAGGAGACTTGAATTGCTACCATTGGCACCGTCCCCGCAACCTCGTAGAGGCCCTACTCTTCAGGCGCAGCCTCCGACTCAGTATCATCCTCAGAATCAGCAAGTGCCTTCGTGTAATGCACGCCCCACCACCCAGGTGGGACAATCAGTGTCCGCCTCTTCGACAGGCCCCTCCGGCCCCTCGCCAGGGCCATGCTACAAGATCCCCTTTTTCCAAAAGAAGAAACTGGACTTAATCATTCAGTGAGAATCAGGTCCCTGCTTACATCTGTAGTGCCCTATAGTAGGGAATTGTACGCTTTCCTGAGTGAAGAAGGCCGGAATAGGTGAATCTCATTGATCTCCCCAACTACTGCCCCAATCATCAGATTCTAGGGCACACCCCACATGGAGTTCTATGGGTTTAAAGACTGGATTCATGACTAGGTTGATAATAACATAGTCAGGTTGGGTCCGACCTCAGCATAAGTGGCGGGTGTCTTTGTAGGTCCAGACAACAGTAGCGAAAGTGAACGTGAGTGACATCTGGTTTCTAACTACGGGTCCTAGAATTACGGTGAATAAATGTGTAACAAGATGGTTTCTCTCACCAATGGCATCATTCGAGCACACATGAATCAACCAGAGTCTTCAGAAGCTGCGACCACCACTTTTACATCATCATCTTATCCGGCCTCTACGCAGAAGAGCAAGCATCGGTGGCGCAAGAAGAAGTAACGCGCCCTTCCAATGCCATCATCATCCCGCACTCTCGGTGACTTCCTGCCCCCTGATATGGGCATCCCTCCCAGAATTATCCAAGTAGTGGATGAATCTTCAAGTGACAGTCAAGGGTACGCTTCAGTTAATACGGTTGAGTTGGTAAACCCCTATATGATTCCCGACAAGGGGGAGCACCAGACGAACCTCCCCAACATCCCCAGCTAATGCCAACGTCGTCAAAGACACATCCATATGGGTCATAGAGTGGAATTAGTGGGAATCTCCAGCTAGGTCGTGCATGCCATCGAGACTAGACAACAGGCCCAGTGCAGAGCTCAGCATGCGCAACCTTTTCATTCGGTGTCTTCAGGCCCGCATCCACCACCGTTTGTGATATTGGATTAGGAAGAGCTACCTCGTCTAGGCCGCGACCAACCTCTCCCAGATACAGGCCGATCTCAGTTGTCCAGTCCTCATCTAGTGGCTACTCTTCAAGCATCAACTAGTGAGTATATGGATATGCCCAGCACAAGTGAGTCGCTAGTCCAGCCGGCAGGGCCTGCCATGCCTCCTATCAGAGAGCAGCCTCTTTTAAGCAGAATGTTTTACTTGGCGCAGAATTATGATGTCATCAAGAACCTCGCCGACATCCTAGAAAGGCTTTCCATCTTTGAGTCCCTTCTCCTATTGTCAGATATGTGTGAAGCCCCGGCTGCGACTTTAAGAATCCCCCTCCAGATTGAGATGGAGGTTGTAGCTGTAGAATCCTTTCATGCTGAAGCAGTTGAGAATGCAAAATGCTAGGCCCTGATTTCGTTCTCTTTAGAAGACTAAGTCTCTCCCATGTAGGGGCACATCTGACCGTTGTACATCACCAGCCAATTTAACGACATGGAGGTTCTCCATTGTCTCATTGAAACCGGCTCTGAGAGCAACCTTATCCCGATGTGGACATTGCAGAAGCTGGGGTTATCCGAAGATGACCTGACTCCCTCTGATTTGCGGATCCTGGGATATGATAGGACAGAGAAGAACCCGATTGACAAGATTAGTTTGAAGACCCAGTTCGGTGGCCTAGTTTCCAGTTCTGAGTTCATGGTTGTCTCCCAGGACACCATGTACAATGCATTTATGGGTAGGCCATGGCACCACCTGCATGCAGTGGTCCCCTCGTCGTATCACCAATGCCTCAAATACTCCTTCAACGGTCGAGTAGGCATGCTACAAAGAGATTCATATCCTTTTGCCTCTTGTGAATTTCGATATCTGGATGCTGACTATTACAAGAACAAGGATAAGCAGATTATGGAAAGTGAGATGGAGCCCGCCACTGTCACAACTAACCCCTGGGTAGGTCTGGATTATGCCTACATCTTCCCGATCCATCGATTGGAGGCCACGACCCCTGACATGGGGAAATTCTTTGTTTTATCTGGTACAAGAGTAATGCATATTCCCAAGTCCAAGCGACGGAAGAAAATCCCGTCGTACTCCTATACAAACCATCCTCAGGTGATCCTGGAACATCCTACCCCCGTACGATATCGGGATGTATGACCCATGGCAACGACAGTACGTCATACATGTATGTTTCACTTGGAAGGAATCAATCAGCTCAGGACGACATACCAATATTGCTTTGATATCATCAAATGTGGCCCCTTGCGCTGAAGACCAGACGTGATCGGATCGACTAACTTCATCACTATGGTCTCAGTAGCGCGTGAATCCCTTGATATTGTGTCCACTGCTATCCAAGTTGGTACCATACCCCCATCAGGTTATTCCAACCCATAGGAAGCATCAATTGTTGGGAATCCCCCCTCTACAGGTGAAGAAGAAGATTTCGAGGATGCTCCCCCACCTTTGAAAAGGCGTATCTTCCACGGTCGATGAACTGGTACAGGGGAACCTTGGTAGCAAGGATGATTCGAGACCCACATTGATCAGTGCCGCCATGATCCTCGAGGAGCAAGAGCTATACCTAGATTTCATGAAGTACCATCGTGATGTATTCGCCTGGTGTTACGATGAGATGCCAGGAGTAGATCATCTGGTAGTTGTCCACCGCCTTAGTCTCTCAACAAATCATCATGGGTTCAAGCAGCCTCCCAGGAAGATGCACCCTTCTCATGGTGCCATTTTCGAGGATGAAGATGAAAACCTAATCAGAGGAAACATTGTCAAGGAGGTCCAGTACCCCAAGTGGCTAGCCATCATTGTGCTAGTTATGAAGAATAATGGATAGATTAGGGTCGGCCTCATCTTCCAAGATCTCAACTATCACTATCCAAATGATGATTTTCCCCTTCCAGTGACAAAATTGTTGATCAATGCTATAGCTTGGTTCCAAGACCTGTCCTTCATGGATGGTTACTCCGGATATAACCAGATCCAAATGGCCCCCAAGGATGAAGATTCGACAACATTCAGGGTGCCGTAAGGTACTTTCTGTTACCAGGTTATGCCCTTCGGCCTGAAGAATGCAGGTTCCACCAATCTGTGGGCCATGCACCATATATTCAATCCAATCCTAGGGATGTTGGTGGAATGCTATGTGGATGATCTGGTGGTCAAATCTCACTATCTTCTAGACAATCTCATGGACCTCGAGAATGCATTCAGCTTCCTCCATTCCTACCACCTGAAGATGGGCCCGCTGAAATGTGACATCGGGGTCACCTACAAGAAGTTTCTTGGCTTCTTTGTTAGGTACCGAGTCATCACGATCGACCCAAAAAAGATCAATGCCATCATCCAGATGCCTGCCCTAGAAATATTCGAGAGCTCTAAGGTTTTCAAGGCCACTTTTCCTATATACGCCGATTCATTATGAATCTGGCCAGCAAGTGTGAGCCCTTTTCCCGACTCATGAAGTAAGGCTATGCTTATGACTTGGATGAAGAGTGACATACCACGTTAGAGGAAATTAATAAGTATCTACTCCAGCCTTTAGTCATGATGGAACCTGTCCCCGGAAAGCGGCTGATCTTGCACATGACTGCCCTGGAACAATCTATCAGCGCCCTTCTCACCCAGAAGAACAATGTGGGGATATAAAATAGTCTCTACTACCTCATCCACACGCTCCTTGATATAGATACTAGATACTCCCCCATCGAGAAGAGTTGCCCTGCACTGGTATTCGCAGTACAAAAATTTCCACATTACCTGTAGCACCACGAGGTACAGCTGGTGTCTTGGGTAGACCCGCTGAAGTACATTATGAACCGCCCCATGTTGACTGGCCATATAGCATGGTGCATAGTAATCCTCTAGTAGTTCGACATCAGGATCGTGCCTTAGAAGGATATCAAGGGAAAAGCATTGCCAGATTTTTTAGCTTCCCATCCAACCCCCGGAGACCAGTCCCTGGAATTGGATTTCCCAAATGAGTCAATCCTCTCGGTAGATCCTGCCATCCCAGTTGGAAAATGCACTTTCATGGTGCCTCCCAGAGCCCCACTGGCCAGAGAATCAATGATCCCAGACTCAATAGAGTGGGCCTAGGTAATTTCATTATTACCCCGACGAAATCCATTATGTCATACTCATTCCTGTTGTCAGAAAATGCACCAACAACGAGGCAGAGTATCAGGATCTTATCACTGGCATCGAGCTGGCCCTCGAGAATGATGTGCCCCATTTGCATGTGAAAGGGGATTCCGAACTAGTCATCATGAAAGCCAACGGTGGCTACGTTGTCATAAATCCAGAGCTCGTACCACTATTGGTGCAGACCCTTCAGCTAATAGGCCAGTTTCTACCTCTGCCGAAACTTACTCATGTCCCTCGATCTCAGAACGGTTGAGCAAATGCCCTGGTCGGCCTGGCTGCATCACTTGCAGAACCCGGGTAGGTTGATCTGATTATACACCTGGTGCATCGGAGATTCATTGCTCTGGTCACCCCAGATGATGATGACAGCCTGTGAGTAAGCAATCTTACCACCAGATCCTCCACATTAGAACACCCTGGTTCTTTAAATGCAGTGGTTGAAGAGACTCCCAACTAGAGAGACCCTTTTTTCGAGTATCTCTAATGTGGTTGCCTCCCGGATGATCGGGAAAAGCGCGAGCGATTCCAACGCCGCGTGCTGCAGTTTACCCTCCGGAGTCGTCCCAGTCTTGACCAGATCCTCTACAAGTGTGGGTTCGATGGTGTTCTACTCCATTGCATCCAAGGAGTTGATATTATTCTGTTCATGCAGGAGGTTCACGCCGGTTCATGCGGTGCCCACCAGGTTGGGCCGAAGCTGTCCCATCAGATCCGGAGACTGGGGTACTTCTTTGCCTCTATGATCCATGACTGTATCAATTTCTCCATGAGTTGTCACGCGTGAAATGTTCATGATAACTTCCTGTATCTTTTGTCATAACCACTCCACTCCACCAAGTACTCATGTCCATTTTCACTATGCGGACTTGATGTCGTGAGACCGTATCCATCGGCAACAGCTCGCCAGTGCAAGTTTATCCTGACTGCCATGGATTTCTTTTCCAAGTGGGCAGTTGAAGTCTTGCTCAAGGAGGTCAAGTTCTGTTCTATTGTTGAGTTCGTGAGCTCCAACATCATCCACCGGTTTAGAGACCCTCACGCCATCCTTACCGATAACGGCACCAACTTCTGAGCAACAAAGCTAAAGAAATTGTACGCCAAGTACAACATCCGTTCGAACTATACCATCCACGATCACATGCATGCGAATGGAAAGATCGATGAGTTAAACAAATCCCTCTCTAACATTTTTCAGAAAATGGTTGGTCAGAACAAGAAGAGTTTGTCAGACAAGCTCCCCAATGCCCTCAGGTCCTATCGTACGACGACTCTTAATTCCACCTAGGTGACCCCATATTCCCTGGTGTATGGAGCTGAGGCCATCCTACCCATCAGGATCCTGCTTCCCTCGTTACGAATAGTGGTCTATGACCAGAAGTCGCCAAATAAGGTAGCTGAAATTCATCTGTCCGAATTGGAAGCCATTGACGAGAATAAGCTTTCTGCCCTGTACAATCTGGAAAGGAATCAGAATAGGATAGCTAGGGCCTTCAACAAAAAGGCTCTCCTCCACTCTCTTATGTGAGGCAACTTGGTATTGGACCTCAGGAAACCAATGATATCTGGAAAGAAACCTCCCAAGCTGGATCCCAAATGGGATGTACCCTACATAATTCACACGGTTTACTCCAATGGACCATACTCCATGGTGGCCATGAATGGTGAGCGTATAACTCCTCCCACCAATTCCATGTTCCTCAAGAAATACTTTGCCTGAGCCTACTGGTCCTATATGACCTTAAACTGCTTGTCCTACATGACCTTAAACTGGATGGTCCCACATGACCCTAAACTACATCCTTGTACCGCATGAACCTAAAATGCATGTCGGTCCCACATGACCTTCAATTGTCCTATCCTACATGACTTTAAATTGTGCATCGTCCTGCAGGATGTTAAACTGTGTTTTTAGAACTACATTTGGCTTGATTCCACTACTCATGGGATATGTGGGAATGCTCAGACGCCTCGTCTTGAGCCTATCCCTGAACTCTTCTCTTTGACCACCCCCTGGGTATAGTCCTCCTAGAGGATCCTTGCATAATATGGTGTAGGCTTCCTTATCCCCACTCATACTATGATTATAATGGTAACACCATGTTCCCACTACCTTTCTTCTATCCTACCACGTACTCAACGCATGAAGTTAATCTTAATGGCCTTCTAGAACTACGTGTGTCTTGATTCCCATCCTTAATGGATACATAGGAATGCCCAGACATTTCGCCAGTTTGCCTAGCCCAAACGCAAGAATCTTCCCCTCGGTTCAAGACATATGGTAGGGGTGCAGACTTTTTCCCCAATTCATGTCGAGCTAACCACGATCCAACCATACATCCATCTCCTTTGAGACATTATCTTTTTTCATAGATGGGTACAGCTATGCTTCACCCACACTTTCTATTAGGACTCCATCATCTTCCCCATCCAGAAGGGCCCCCGAATGTTATGGATTCTAGGACTAAGGGTTCTCTTACAAATTCAGGCCAACGCCCTTGAGGATGTTGAGCAACAAGCCGATATAGGTCCCGCATTGTGAATATGTTCAGAGGTCGATTCTCATTTATGGCTCCCATTTCAGGTCACTATAGGGATGTTGTGTTTCAAAAATGATCAATAGTTGTCCTGTGACATTGGAACCACCCCAAGATGTCCCAAACATTGAGTGTAGTGGTTCATTATATACCGTTGTATCTCCAAGCGACAGACTCCCATCGGACAAAGCCATTTTTTAGTTCCCCATATGATGGGGAGAGCCGAGACTGACTCCTTGTTTCCCACACCGAGCACTACTCATGTGGGCTTAGGAGTTATGATGAGGTGGTAACTGTACAAGAGGACCTAAGACCTTCCATCTAAGGCCCAGCCTCAGGCCCCATGGACATTCCGGGCCATCGACCCGGGTTCTCTCTTATAGGAGTGTATTGTTTGGTATGAGATTATGTCCTCATTGACGTCGGGTTACTCGCCATGCCGTACACATCCCCAGATGATATACTTTATCCTCTCTTCATCCTCACTGCAAGATGTTAAACTGCAAACTGGTCGACCCTTCCAATCCGAGGCCCAACCTCAGGCCCCTTGGCCTTTTCGGGCCCCTGGCCCAAATTTCTATCCAGAGTGCATGATGTGATATGGGATTATGTTCTCATGCACGTCAGGTTATTCTCCTTTCCATACACCCCCCTCATTAGGGTATCTTACCCCTATGCTCCATCATGAACTACATGTGTCTTGATTCCCATCCTCATGGGATTCGTAGGACCGGCAGAATGTCTAGACTTCAGGTCTAGCCACATCTCCCGGAAATCTCCCTTTCACCTTGGCCCCTGGGCCTACCTTTCCAAGGTAGGGGATTATATGGTAAGGTATGGGACTATGTCCTCATTCATGTCAGTTTTTTAATGACCATGCCATTTACCTCCTCATGGTAATTCACTATCCCCTTACTCTATACTAATCCTATCATATCAGTTACTATCAAGTTGAACACCCTCGTCGGCCCTCTTCAGTGATTCACCAATGCGCCTAAGTGTACTCTGATTTAGCACCTGGAATGTTGGATTATTCCTGAACATGCTTTCACCCATTTCTCTGGCTTCATGTTCCCCTTCATTTGGGCTTCCATCACCTTTCACACCTGAAGGGACCCCAAAGTGGCATGGATGCTAGGCCCAAGGGCTCTTCTACCATTATGGTCCAAAGTCCTCGAGGGTTGCGGACAACAAATCGATAAAAATCCCGAATTTAGAATATGGTTAGAAGGGAATGATTATTTTTATTTTCCCCATTCCAGGCTAACATGATATGGATGATGTGTTTCGAACACGGTCAAAATTCATCCTCCATCGTCACGCCAACACCATTATGCCCAAAAGGTCAGTTACATGATTCACATAGTTCTCCACCTAATTATGTCAAAATAACATCTCAACACTCTTGGCACTATCCCTCAGTGTGCATTTTCATGTTATGAGGACAAATCTGTGGTAAGGGAGTCATTCGGGGCTCCGCACCAATGTTCCATTTGGTGTTCATTCCAGGTATTGCAATAAAAATCTTCCTCTCTTTTTTCCCACACCGATTTTGACTCACATAAGCTTAGGGATCGAGTTGAGGTTTACACATACATGGAAGGTTTTCACTCATATATGGTCTGAATTCTTAGACTGTAAACTATGATCTCCTCTAGAACTATGTATATCTTGATTCCCATCCTCATGGGATACGTAAGAACACCCAAACGTCTCATTTTCGGGTCCAGTCCAATTGGGAGCTAGTTTCTCCTGCCCCTTACCCTCTTACCTCTATTTAGCCCCCTAGCCTAAGGATCCATTCAAAGAATTTTGTACGGTGTGGTATGGGATTATGTCCTCATTCACATTGTGTATAATTTATTGCACCATGCACATTCCCCATTTGGAATCATCTCTACTACGTATGTGCCATGTAATGTTAAAATGAACTCTTGGTCCTATCACATGACCCTAAACTGTGACATTATAATCCTGGCCGCACGACGAAAAATGGAACTACATCGTGATGTCCTCAGTCATGGGGACATCATGTTTTGTGTTGGTCACACGTCATACAATTTTTCAACGCCTTCTATGGCCTGATTCTTGTGGCGATGCCGGGAATTTCTACCCTAGGCATGTCACTTCACAAAAAAACAATTCAATTTAAAGGAAAAACAAGATTTATCAAATTCTACTTCTTTTTTTGTGATGGCCACACCTTCACGACCCGTTTATCACTAGCACTGGTACCTTACCGTGCCAACTCTTAAAACAACATACAGCTTGATCCCCATCATCATGGGGTACGTATGAACGTCTATGAACCTTGCCTCGGGCCCAACTTAACTCTCATTTTCATTCCCTCGACAGAAAACCTCTCTAAGGACCAAATGGTGGTCAGAACACCGGTTCCCATTCACGTCGGGTTTTATAATTACCCCACCATGTGTCTCCCTCATTTCCTACCATCCATGATCTGAATTCTATGACCTTAAACTAAGATCTCCCTATGGGAATGGAATCGACTCCCTGTATCTAATACTTCTCATTGTCGTATTCAGATGCTTTTTGATAAAGAGCCCAAAGTGTAAAATCTTCATGGGGACGTTCCCTTTGTTCCATGTCCAAGATTTGTGAGATTTTCATTTGGATCCTCATCATTTTCCACTTCCGAAGGGACCCCCTTCACGACCTGGTCCTATACCGCCTCGGCTCACCTACCATTTCTGGCCAATGTCCCTAAAGATCTCGGACGACATTTGAGAAACGTACCATGTTTCAAACATGGTCAGTAGTCAAACCTAATTTGATTGTCCCCATTTCAGGCTAACACAATATGGATATAGTATTTCGAAGATGGTCAACAGTTATCCTTCATCGTCACACTAGCATCATTGTTATCTGGATTTCAAGCATCATGATTCACACATTTCCACTACCACATGATCAAGTGGAATTCCGACATAATCAGCTTTATTTCATTATGTGTGTAGGTGCACTACATGGTTGGGTTAGCATCATTGGGCCGACATTCACTGAGCGTACCTTCACCCTAACATTTCCCTTCATGTTTCGGGAAATTATCACCACTACTTCTTGTTTCCCACATCGAGCATGACTCATATGGGCTTAGTAGTTTTGGTAGGATGTGCACCGGTGTAGCCAGGCTTTTCATCATCCCGCATGATGTTAAAATGTGCTTCTAGAACTACATACGGCTTGATTACCATCCTCATGGGATACTTAGAGACACCGAGGTATTTCACAAAGGGTCCATCCCTAGGAATCACAAATCTTGTTCCTCCTCATTTCTGGTCCCCTGGCCTGACCCCTTTTGGGGAACCATGTAACTGCATTTTTGATCTGAACAAGTTCAGGATTCCCCATGATGACACTAGGAAGCGACGGATCCCTCTCCAGAGAGGTCCTGTCTAAAAGAAAGAATGATCCATGATCAAATTGATGCATTCATCTAATGTGCTTCCACCACGGTGGCATAATTTCGAGAGTGTTGGATTCTATTCGAACAAACCATTACTCTACTTTCCATGCATTGTGTACCCCTTATTCAGAACCTCGTCCTCTTCCATGTCTAAGGGAACCCCGTAAAAGGATGGATGCTTATCCTGTGGCTCGCCTATTGTCATGGGCCAACATTCCAGAAGACTAACAGATGACATTTTGAGTCCAGCCTCATGTTTCAAACATGGTTCACGGTCGGCCCTCATTTGCTATCCCCACTCCAGGATAATACAATAAGAATATTGTGTTTCGATTGTAGTCAAAAGTTATTCTTTATTGTCATGCCACCCCCACAATTCTCTGAATCCTGGGTATCATGATTCACACCTCCCATTCCCATATATTCTGATTGATTTAAGTGCCCCTGGCATTACCCCATTCGTGCACAAAAGAAAACTAGGAATATGGTAATTTGGCTATTTTGAGAGCTTCATTATCCAATCTAGTCTCTCCCATTTCCTCTCGGAAATCCTGACCGAATATTCAAACCCCAGATTCCCGAAGCTTGGTTTTCACTCCTATGTTTGGATGGGGTGATAAGGTGGTCATCTCTTGTTTTTCAAATCGTGCCCGACCCACGTGAGCTTATGGAATGATCGCTGGACACTCTGC
The DNA here is from genome assembly GCA_963277665.1 of Viscum album. NCBI lineage: Eukaryota > Viridiplantae > Streptophyta > Magnoliopsida > Santalales > Viscaceae > Viscum > Viscum album. The sequence continues at coordinate 489,842,578 of OY728145.1, forward strand.
GAACATCACAAGGATGCAATAAACCAATGTAAACAATATAACTCATGCATGCTATGACATCAAACAATCAATGCATGAATGCACATTTAAGGGTTTGTAATGAATACAGCACCTGAGGGTCTACTCCCCCCATAGAAGGATTGACTTTGTCAAAGGAATGTTGTAGATCCGCCACCCTCTGGCTAGTGGCGTCGAGGAGTTGCAGATACCTGTTTACCTCCCGCTCCTCCTCAACAGCTATAGGGTGCAATTCATCGGCCACGTCCCAAGCCCTATCCACACTGGTCCGGATAATGGTCGTCTCCTCAGTGGCTTTCTTCATGACCTCTTCGGCCTCTGCCAGCTAGGATTTTAGTCACAAGACGAGCTCTGATTGCGCATCAAGAGAAGTGAAATGCTAATCCGCCTAGGCCTGCAACCGTTCAACATCGTATTCGGTCTCTTGGAGTCTCTTGATGTTCACCGCCTTCCTCCACTACCAGCCTACACTGAGGCCACGGTCATACTCCCGGATCATTTCTTCTATAAGATCTCAGATGAGCATATGAGGGAACTAGGCAACCACTCTTCCGGCACACAGTTCACGTTTCCACAGGAAAAGTCTATCCATCTCGTCCAACCACAATTCTTGGGGGTTTTATTGATGAAGCATGTGTTCAGCTTCCATGATCAGCGGCAAAATATTTTGTTATCCTCCTTTTCAGAGGCCGTCTCGTGCCAGTCGACATGATTGGAAAGATCGTATGCAGGGAATGTCCCCATAAACTCCTCAGTTAGGTCCACGTCTGGCGTTGGATCAGGCGTGGCGAGTCCTGAACAATCTGGTTGATCCTCATCATTAAATCCCACCTCGATAACCTCAGGCACAATGCCACTGGCATCCCCAGTAGTGATCCGAAGAACTGCAGTTTGGTCAGGCTGGATGTCCACCTCTATGAGCATTGGCATGCCTCTCGGAAGGGCGCTACTAGAAGTCCCGACCAAATTTTCCGCAGCGGCCCAGGCCAATTGAAGGATTGTACATGCCTAAAAGGGGGACACAAATGTTAGTTAATGTGTTCAAGTGATGGCAGTCATAAATTTGGTATTGGAGACTTATAGAGATCAAACCTCTGGTCTCTCTCTTGGGATAATGTCGTCGGGAACCTGAGACGTTGTGCCTCATATACGGTTGGTATGTCTAAAGACTATGGGGGAGCCGACTCAAGTATCCCAGTCCCTCCAGACACAAACGTTTATGCATCCATGAGTGTTGATCCTGAAGGTCCCAGGTCGGCACCCACTAAAGGGTGAGAACGAGGTTTATGCACAAGGTCCTCTTGCACAGTTCGGATGCTGATAAAGAATCCAGAGTAACCTAAGCGCAGACCCTGCGGAAGGATCTTGGGATTTTACCTCGAGGGCCTCTGCGAAATATTCGAGATCCGAGGACTGATCTCCAATTTCACCATCCCCAACAGACTCCCTCTACTAGCCTCTCACCCCCCGGACGACTCGTCTGATTATTTGGGAAGAGTAAAGTGCTCCCTCAGGTCAACGGCTGACAGTTGCGGAGGGACAGTACGATCCAACAACACCCTAACCCGGTCTGTCATCGGGTGGAGGGCACCCTGGGAGTGAATAAAGTCTTCCAATTCAGCCAGGTATTGCTCCGCCTCCGCCTGGGATACTGAAAAACTAACTCTAATAGGGCCAATCCCTGGCAAGTCCATCCCGAGGCTGTTAAGGTGCTTCCATAACTCAGATGGTGTGAGGAATTTCCGGTTAACTTCCCATATGTCCCAAGCCTCCAGGAAGATAGAATTCTCTGGCATGTCAATATAGTGCATCTGTTTCCCTAGGTCCTGAGTAGAAATCCAGCAGAATCCTCTCAGTGGCCGCCCCTCTGGATGACTCTATTCTCCTGGGACCGCCAGGTCCGCTGTCACTACCAGATCTGCCACCACTGCTTCCTCCTAAACTAGTGTGGGAATTGCTGCAACAAGAGCCCTGACACTATGGGATGACCTTTACCACTTCCGGCCTTGGCCCCAAGGTTGGGGAGGCTCACCATCACCGACTAGAATGGTTAGCCACTTTAGCTTCTCCCCCGGGTAGGCCGCCTACCAGCTCTGGGCATATTTAATTACCAACCTGAGGATTGTGGTCGGCGGAGGCAGTTCATTCTGCATCTTCTTGTCTTCCCATGTGAACATGATCCACATCTTCCTCATCACACATGGGTGTTCCTCAAGATGCACCTCCAAGTATACCTACGGGGTCAGTCGCTGGAGGAATCAGAACTTCCTTTCAAACCAGTGTGGGGTGTATGGCTCGCTGAGATGCTCGCGGTCCACCCTGGACACCAGGAGTCCACCTCAAAATTCCATGTGGTAGGTCCGGTGCTCTTCTTTCCCCCAACTTTCATCAGTAAATACCCTCATCAGGAATAGAATGGTGTGGAATTTGAATTCCTCCACCCTCCACACACAGTTCAGAACTGACGGTGCGGTCAGCTTGGTCCGAATGCTCCCTATGACATTTAGAATCGATGGGCGGAAGTTATAACCTAAATGCGAGATGGGTTTCAGATACTTGTAAATTCCCATTATGTGCACCGCTATCCACCCGTACAGGAGGTGGAATGGCCCGCATAACCTCTGTGGCCTCTTCCCTTCACTAATGTGCCACAACATCTTATGCCACGTGGCGAGCATTGGGACCCCTAGGATGACTCACCCTCCTATCGCCAATGTATACGCCATTACGAAAGTGCTTGGTCGCACTCCCATGTTGGTATCCCTCACCGGAAGGATCCACCCACAGATGAGAGTTGCGATGAATGCCGCCAGCCTGAGTAGTGGCTGTTTCATAGTGCTGAAACTAAACCCCCAAGTCTTCCACTGGATATTCTCCAACAACCACTAGTACGTGGGTTCCTTAATCCGGGCCTCCATTGGGAAAGTTTGAGGTCTCGCTGTGAACTGACGGTCTACCAGGATGTTCATAACATTTTTGAATCAATGCTGGAAGTGGACATCCCCCACCGCCTCCTTATCCTCCCTGGAAGAAGATCCATCAATGCCATTGGCAGATGCAAAACCTACTCCGGATCCTCCCACACACACATAACAGGGAGAAATTCATCATACATTTCCCCAGTATTAGGACCCCGAGATCTGATGCACATCCCATATGCTGATGTCGACCTCCCTGTGATGTAGGTGGAAGGTATTGGTCCCCGGTGACCACTGGCTCAAAATCTCCAGCATTAGATACTTGAGCTGGTAGATGTGAAACCAGGAAGCCCAAGCTGCCTCATACAGGACCACTCTTCTCAGATCCTCTCCAAACTCCTCACACGAAGTGCCTACCCAGTAGGCCCAGGACCAATCAATTGTGAAGTTGCTGCCCTAGAGCATGTCGGATTCCCCAGACCACCCCTACTTTGGGTTCCCCAGTACCGCCTTGAGGATTTGTTGGTACAGAGGATGGGATATCTCCGACTGAAATGCCTTCCATCGACATTGTTAAGATTATTGTATAGGTAGTCAGCAACGATGGGTGTAAAATCCCCTCGAGCATGGCCATCAGCTGCCCTGAACCATCAGCGCTGGCATGGCGTTCTCATAAATCTGTATGATGGGTAGTCCGTACTTACTTCAGGGAAAAAGACGCTATCCCTCAGCCTGAATCCCTATAGGGGAAACCTCCCACACAACGGTTAGTTCTTCTAGCTCTTCGATAGAAGCTCCAAAAATTAACTATGGGGTGAGTGGCTACAGACTTACTCTCCTAGCCCCAGATTGTTCACCATCTCATCCCTTTGGGCAGCATCTGCAAGGACCCCCTGGGCAGCTTCTTGATGGGCCATTAAGTCATGGAACTCGGAAGATATTCGGGCTGGTTCACGAAGCTCATCCATAGAGCACGTTTGCGAAGCCTCTTCACAAAGACTATTGGCAGATCGCTACCTAGGTGTTCAAGTGCCATATCGCGGAGCACAAATGCAGAGTGAAGGACTCATTGTGCGCCGCGAAGACTCGATTCGCAGAGAACACTCACGAATTATGTGGAGCTTCACAAATCAAGAGCACAAAAGGACAAATTCATGGATAATGGAAAGGAAAAAAGACATGGATACCTCATATTTATAGGTGATGGCCTTCGGAGTTTTGCGGTGCATCTAGTTTGCACTGAGCCTCGTGGAGTGCACGACCCGCGCATCCCCTCTCCTCCTCGAGAGCCCTCTTCGCGAGCCAGCATCATGAACGGCTGGGGATTTTGGAAATTACCCTTAGACATCAACCCTTGATCTCTCCGCATATCCAAGTATGAGGTGGGGCATTTTTTGGTGCCAAAATTTGAGATAGAGAAGAATCCAAAAAATGAAGGCACGATTAAATGCCTCACAAAACTATTTCGCGGAGTCCCCCCAGCACAAAGACTGCCGTGAAGCAAGGAGGCAGGCCGCTCCGCAAATGCATTTGACGTTCGCAAGACTTCTGAGAAGCAAAAAGGATGGATGCTCCATTAACGCATTTGAAATTCACAAGCCCAATGTGAAGCAATGAGGAGGGACGCTCCGCGAAGGCATTTGAAATTCACAAGACCACCGCAAAGTAACCAAGACCATCTTCATGCCGTTTAATCTTTGCTTCGCGTCAACTCTTCCCTATAAATACTGCCCCCCCCCCCTAAGCCCAAAGGATGGACAATACAACCTTTCGACTTCCCAGCTTTTGAATCGTGAAGCATCGTTCTCCTCTATGAACCATTAGCTATGCGAGGTACTTCTTCTCCCCAAAGTGTGTCCCCTTTGTCTGGTTTTGATCCCCTCTTCACTGAGGGATCCCTTTCCAAAATCCAAAGGTCCTTTGCAAAGGCAGGGGATCCCCAAGGGGACCCGGGTCGACGCGGAGCGTTTATGCTTCGCAAAACACCCTTCATTACACATGATCCCCATGCAATGGCAGGGTCACTGTACTTTGCGAAGCACAAAGCTTCCCGACACCTTGTTTCGAGAGGCACCTTTTCTTCGAGAGGCAGTTCACTGTGAATGCCTTTCCACTTCTTGAAGAACCTCCCACATGAACCTATTCCCTATGCTTAGGATGAGGCACCCCACGTCGCAAAGCACACCCCTTTTCAAATTCCCTCAGCCACAGGGAGCAACAGAGTTTCATAAGGCCCCTGCCTATGAAATCCTCTGCTTGGAAAATCCTTGTCTCGTGAAACCCTCCAGGTTTACACAATGTGATTTCAACATCTCTTGGATGACACCACCCATTGAGTTGCTTCACCTCATGCTTCTTCACATTGGCACGCTAATGGATATTGCATCTTCGCATAGCCATGCTAACATGGGCCCCTCGATGGTTCTCTCCATTACACCCCTTTACCACGACTTTTCCTATCCCCTCTCTGCACCAAGGAGCAGAGGGTACCGGTTATGTATGTCCTAGGGGTGAAAAGTGAACCCACCTCGTCCGAGCTTCATGACATTAAACTTCCAAGAACCTTCATCCTCAGCACATGACGTTAAAATGGGACCTCGCCCCATGCCTCACACATGGGGTACCCCCACCTTGGACACTCTCCATGCCCATTGGTCTCCACAGGGGATGATATCCTCCTTACCGGATTGGTGTTTGTCCGCAGTAAAAGGGCAGCCACCTTGGTGTAAGCCCCTAACTTTTCTTGCATGTGGAATCCTCCAGGCTCCTCCTTTCATCTTCGGTCCCCTAGGGCAGCGAATGGCGTTGTGGGAACCAATTCTTCTCCTTTCTTCAGTACCGAGTCCACCTCCCGCTGCTCTTTGTTGCATCATAACTCCATCCTAGAGTAAGTCCCTACCTTTTCGGGTTGCTAACCATGCATAAGACCATGTTTCCTCTTTGTCCTGCGATCACATGTAAGCCCCACTCCACTTCCCACGGATGGACCTTTCACGATGTGGTCGTCAGGTCTCTGTTGTCTCCTGTTTCTCACACCGAGCACGAATCACATGGCCTTAGAGAAAGCACCAACCATGACATCCTCCCTGGGCAGCCAAGAGTGTCAGCCCCATGCCACCACCTGAACTACAAGGTCTTTAATCCTTTCCAAGGTAGGGTATGTTGGAAGCCTCCATGAGGTTCAATCCCAACACACGGTCGTTCTGACCACCTTCACGTCGATTCACCAACACCCAAGGGAATCCTACACAGTAACCCCCACACCCTACCACCTGAACTATGTGGTCTTTGATCCTTTCCAATGCATGGTATGTAGGAAGTCTCCCTGAGGTCCAAGCCCACCAACACCTGGTCATTCTGACCATCATCACGTTGGTTCACCAACACCCATGGGCTGCCTAGAGTGTGGGCCCTACACCCTTCCCCCTAAACTATGCGGTCTTTGATCCTTGCTAAGGAAAGGTACGAAGGAAGCCTCCCTGAGGTCCAGGCCCACTAACCCCCAGTCGTTCTGACCATCATCACATCGGTTCACCAACACCCATGGGAAGCATAGAGTGCAAGCCCCACACTGTACCACATAAACTACATTTTCTTTTATCCATTCCAAGGCATGGTACATATGAAGCCTCCCGGAGGTCCAAACCTACCACCACCCTGGTCGTTTCGAACATCTTCACGTCGGTTTACCAACACCCATGGGAAACCTAGAGTGTAAGCCCCACACCCACATTCTGATCTATGTGGACTTTGATCTTTTCTAAGACAAGGTACGGAGGAAACCTCGCTGAGGTTCAAGCCCAACAACCAGTGGATCCCGGGTCCAACATCACGTCGGTTCGCCGATGCCACCCACCCATATGAACTATGAGGACGTTGATCTTTTCCAAGGAAGGGTATGTAAGAAGCCTCCATGAGGTTCATGCCCACCATCCATCGGACCCCAGGTCCACCTTTATGTCGGTTCTCCCTCGTCCCGCATGACGTTAAACTGTATCCACCATTCAGCAGTAAGCCATTGTCACTCCATTCAACGGTAACCCGTTGAACCCCAATTGGCGGTAATTCATCGTCAAATAAACAATGTGGATTGTGATTCCCTGCCATGGGGATACGTAGGAAGCCTCTTCGAGGCTCAAGACCAAAATCATCATCATCATCATGAAGATTCCATCTCATCCCCCCTCCACCCCATTCAAACACTCCATCATCCATCCCGATTCTTACCCGGGCCGCCACATCCCGGTGGGATCTTGCCACCCCATTACCTGTTCCAACTAACAACATTCTGGAGGCCACCCACACGATGGCCCCAATATCAATGTTCCCTCCAGGGGGTTCTCCCATATGGTCTAATCTAGTTAGTGTTCTGATCAGCCTGATCAGTCTCCACTGGAGGTTAAACTTGCGGCATACCCTGTGATAAACACAGGAAGCTAAGGAAAACCTCAGATACATTCCCATGGCATATGATTCCCCACGTTCGATGTGGGATTACTCAGGATTCCGCGCCCCAAAAATCACTATAATAAGGGAACAAAGACAGACACACTAATCCCCAACATCCAGGGACGCCGGTAATGCCCTGCGTGACTGCTCCCCTAACTGAAGGTCGCTACCATGACCGGACCCCTTGGAATGTCCTGACAGAAGCAGCGTAGTTAACTGGTGTCCATGATGATATGGTGCTGGGAAGAGTTTCACGAACAAAGTCTTAAGTCTATGAGGGATACCCAGACTAGGTGACGAGTTCTGAGGAGGAATCCATGGATGAAAGAACCAACATCCCATCCACATGTTTCGATTAAGGGGAAGATGTCCCTGAATAAAGAGCAGACATCCCTGAATAAGGAGAAGATGCCGCCCACCTTTGGAAAGCGGGAATGCGGGGCAACAACAGCTGCGTCTCTCATCCCCGAACGATACGGATGTGTGCGCCCCAACGAAATCATCAGAAACATTCACATAACATAAAATATATTATCCTTAATGAATACATATGGTATTAACAATTACATTAATAAACACATCATAAATGTTAAAAATAGATTATTGTATATAAAAAATGTATATATTATAGCTCACTATAATATGATGTTAATTATAGATTTTTAATTATGGACATACGATATGTATTGAATATATATACATTATGTTCAATTGAAAATATATAATCTTTCATTTTATAAATTATATTTCATTTTCATTAAATATATTTTATTTTATGTATTATAAATATATTATAATCTAATTTATATTATAGAAACTGTCTACAATATCTATATATCATATGCATAATAATGTTTAATCCTCGATCAAATTTATGAAAAACAACTTTTTATGAGATTTAAATTTTGAATAAATAAGACTCCTTAACTTGAACTATTTATATTATCTATTATGAAAAATTAAAAATCATAAATTATAAAACATTTATATTGTTTTCATTAGTTCATTATTTATGAACACATTATAAATTTACCCATATTAGTAATACATTAAAATTATACATATAATCCATAATGAATATTAAATGATATGATTAACATTTAATAAATGTTAACATATAACATTTGAGAATAATTATTTACAGATGACTAATAACAATTTACTATATTATTAAAAGTTATTTTAAATTAATTAATCTCAAAATAGATTATAAATTCATAATTATCAACAGAATAACTATTATAAATTTTTATAAATAAATTATAAGAAATATAATTCAATTCATAAATTAAATTAATTTAATGAAAATTATATTATATTTTGTTAGATTATATTTAATGGTTCGACAATTCTTATCCTATGATACATAGGTCAACACTTCATCCTATATTAGTTGTATATTATAACTACTTTCCTGATCAACATATGTTGTAGGTAATCATATTTTGTAATTGATATCAATTTCATTAAATATGATATTATATATCATAATCTATGGTATATATTGATTTCTTATTAAGGACACAACACTCTATTTTGGTACATGGTATAACATATTATATATTATAATATATTTATATTTTATGACATGATATTTATAAATATATAGGTGTGTGATTTATTCTATGTTATCATATTTATATAACATATATCTTGATTCATACAATTTTAATAATATTTTATTTCATATTTTTCATTTTTCTTATGACATGGAATATAAGTTTCATTTTCTTCATTTCTAGGATAATTTATCTTATATTAAAATATTGTAGGTCGTAAAAACACTAACTAGATTCAATGGAATCTAATAACACTTATTAAAGATATAATAAATGATTAATAATCACAATCCACAATCTCAATGTATGTTTATGAGAATCTCTACATAAAGTGAAAATGATGAATTTTGTTGAAGCATACTATACACTTTGGAGCCACAACACCATCTTTATTAAAAATCATAGTGGTATGATTATGAAATTAGACTGGATGTTAAAATGATTATAACATTTCAAGGTATAAACATGTTACATCTAAATCATCTATCATAATATTCAGGTATTTTAAAAGAAATAATATATTCGATTGCAATCCAGATACATAACACCAAGATTAAATGAACTATTAAATATTATTTATTAAATATGAATTTTATAAACAAGACATTGAATTGTGTTGTATGAATATGAATAAAAATATTATGAAATATATAAAATGATCATACTCAAAAAAAATTATATATAAATGTTTTAAAAATAATCACTCAGTTTTCGAAATGGTTTTTGTGCATCAAAAAAACTTTTTCTTTTAAAACTAATTTTTCTCTTATTTGTTAATGATTATTATAATTTATCACTTGATAATTTAATTTTTTTTGATAAAATGGTTACCATTTATGAAATATTGATTTAAAAATAAAATTAGAGTGATTGGTTTAGTATTTTCATGAAAATATTGATTCTCAAGTGAATACTGAAACATTAACATTTTTTTGAAAAGTGTATTCTTTGATAAGTAAATTATAAAATATCATTTTTCAAATAGTTTTAATAAAAAATTAGTTCGATAATGAAATTATTATGCTAATTAGTTTCATTGGAAATAAAATAATGGGTGAATTTTATAAAAAGACATTTTATAAAAAAAATACATTTTCTTAAAAAACTGTTTTCATTAGGTTTTATCATTTTATTATTAAATAAATTTGAGCTTTTCAATATAATGAATCTTGAAAAATGGTTTCCCTATTTTTTATTAAGTTGTCAAAAATTGGTAAATAGGACCCATTTATTCTTGTACATTTTGAATAGTGATCATAGAAAATAGTAATCTCAACTATAAGGGTAAATAGGTAGTTGGGGTGAAAATTAAAAGGTCAATGACTAAAAATGAATCTAAAAACAGGCTCAATAATATTTAATGATATTATATTTTCTATTCCCATAAAATATTCAAAAACATTTTTTTGTCGTTCCATATTTCATATATTTTTTATTTTTTTTATTTTATGTAATGAAAAATCATACATATCCTTACCTATGTTTTAATATCTCTAAATTTTTGACATAGTGATAAACATAAGAATATTCAGTTTCAAAATTATTAATTTAAAAATAAATTATTTCTTATGATTGCTATTTATTTTTAAATTATAGTGATTAAATAAATATATTAAATCTATACAAAACACTGAACAAATAATCATTCAATAAATATAAAATTAAAATAAATTATTTAAAAAACAAAAAAAGTAACATTATTTGATGGAATAATATTATAACATGAATATTTTATATAAATATACAATATTAGGGTGGTTTTTAGGGATTGCATTTTACTCAATTTTTTATGTTCTTGGATTTAATGTAAAATTAAATCTATATTTCAATAATTACATTAATTATATTTTATGTCAAATAATATTATATTATATTATTTAAAAGTAATAAGGATTTCTGAAAATAAAGATTGCAATGATTAATTGCTGAAAATTATCCTTTTTTGTTTTATGATACAATTTAGAACATTTAGTTATTATTATAACCATTTAATTACTAAAATTCCTTTACTATAGTAAGGTTAAATTTATTTAACGAAGAGGATAATATAAAAGGTATGGTTTGAACTGACATAAAATGTAACAACCTAGGTATTTATAGAATAATACATTTTAATTTCTATAATTATTAATGAATAAGATATTAATTTTACATTAATGGGTAAATTTTAATAGTATAATCATCAGAAAAGAACAGGTTTCTCTAAAATCATAGGTTTGACACAACATTTAGTTTTACTGGAAAATATTATAATAATATTATTATTATTTTAAATGGTAGTTAAAACATAGCTGTTGGAATGGAAAGAATGAATCGTATAAACTGAAATTTTAAATATCATTTACACATATTTAAAAAAGGTTTCATTGGTGACCAAATTTATTAGAAATGGAAATAAAAATAATTGAATATAAAGGTTGTGTTTTTATAAAAACCTATTTAAAAGAGAGTAATTGTGTTTATAAAATAATATCATTATTTATGGATTTTTATTTAATGTAAAATATATTTTATATATTTAATGTATTGTTTTAAATTCATCTTATTTGTTTTGTAGATATAACATAAGAACAAATTCAATTTTTCGGGTAAAAGTTGTATTTTTTCAAAAATACAGTTGTACCACCATTTGATAGAGAACCCATTTTAAATAGAGTTTTCACATAATTATATAATATATATGAATAAATAAGCCTATTATATAGAATCAGTACATTAAAATTTTTTACTTTGGATAATTTTTTTTGAAATTTTATGATAGTGTTCATTTTTTAAATAAATAGCGATTAATACTGTTTTTAAGTCAAAAATACAATTTTATCAAATTTATTTATGTAGTTAGAATGTAAATTTAATTTTTTTAAGGTGTAATTGTATTATATTTAATTCATTTAATAGAATTATGCACATTGGATGTAATTTTAAATTTATATTGTATATAAACACATGCCAATATTTTGGTAGGATTTACTTCATAGAAACATGCTTTTTGAATTTTCAAGGAGAATGAATTTTAAATTAATTATTGAAAATTCTGCGTTATTAATTCAAAAAATTGGATTCCTTATTTGGAATCATATGGTTTTAATTTTTTAAAGAGGTACCTTTTATTTATGACATTATGAATAGTAATTTCAATAGTTATTTTATTTAAAATGGTTAAAGGGTAAATCTGGTAAAAAGGTAATAAATAATATTATAATAATATTAAAATACCCTTACACAAGTACTAATCCTATTATATGAGATATTTCTGACCATTTTAATCATTGAGTCGATTTTGGGACCCCATGGATATGACAACCCTGCTTTTTATTACAACTTAAAAATGATTTATTACATAAAAATTCACTTGATACAACAAAGAAGATCGAGAGGTTTAGTGTCTTTGGGGATTAGGATCATATAATAAAAACATAAAACATGAAATACAACATATTTATTGAAAACTTCATTTACATGACCACTACATTCCTTCGTACTTAGCATTGCATGGGATAACCTGAGGACATGCATAAGAAAAGGGTGAGCTATAAAGCCCAGTAAGGGAGTACACGTGGAATAACATGTGGAGTACAATACATGTTAGAGAATAGGAATATCAATAGATCATAAAAAAAACATGAACATAAAGGCATGATAATGCATGATAATCATAACATGGAAATGTGGCAACAACACTTAACATGGAATTAGCATGATCCATGGCTCATTGCGCAAAGTGCATGAGTAAATCCTCATTGGACATGAAGCACGAGTAAAACCTCATTGCACTTGAATTATCATGAGTCAACACTCATTACACATGATGTATAATGATACTATACTTTACCCAATTCATTGGAGCGATATAAGGGTACACCCTTCTTAAACATTTCATTTCATGCATAAGTGTGCCACATAGATCATAAAAGATGGTTTCATAAAACATAATCATTTATTCCACGATAAAGGAATGTGGAATTCATACATGAAACATTGTAATCAATAAGTAAATGTGCATAATGGTGAATACCCTTGATGGGGAAATGGGCATGGTATCCACTACACAATGGCATTGGCTTAGAAAATCGGTGCGATTTCGGAAGTGTAACAGCATGACATAAGAATTCATAAAAATGGTTGATGAGAGAGAAAGGGGTTCCTCATCATATTTACATGTAATGGACAGGAATGAGGTCATATAGATACATTTCTCAAAAATTGTAATGGAATTTAGATTCATGATACAAAAGTATTTCTTGAATGTAATAGAAGAGAGAAAAGTTTCTTATGGAATTTCGGCGCAGTAACGGCTGTACATGGGAGGCATTTAATGAGAGAGAAAGGGGTATCCTATCATTCAAACAATAATAGGGAAGTATGGTGGAGGTGAAAAACCATACCCCAACATTCATAATTGAAATTAAAAGGACAATACAACTTAAGGAAAATTGACAAAAATGTGAAAGGAAGAAAAAACCCTTACTTGGACGTGTGATTCCAAAGGCTAGAGAGAGGATTGTGAGAGGATTCTTGGGAGATTTGGGCACCTTGGGAGGATTCTAGAGAGATTTGGGCCAGGGTTGGACAAAAGTTAAAGGCTTTGAGTGAGGAGGAAGTGGGATCTTGGGTGGGTTTATATAGGAAAGGTGAGGGAATTCTTTATTATTTAGGTTTGGGGCCCCTTTTATTAAATTAATCCAAAACACAATCCACCTCATTGTTTTTGCCCATGGTTTTTGGAAAAGGGAAGAGGAAAACAATATTTTATAATGCCAAAGTCCGAAATTCTTAAAATAATAGGGTTGCTTATGTGGAGGTGAGTCACACTCCCATGGAAATTAATTTAAAAAGACAAGGTGTTTAATAAGTCTTGAGGGGCCAATTAATGATTTGAAAAGTAAGTCAAACAAACCCAAAATCACATTATTTTAATGGTAAAACATATATTGGCCGAACATAAATCTTATAGTATTTTATTACATCACTATTGAGTCATTATGATGTCATAAAACACATTATATATTTAAACAGTATATAATTTTTACCCAAAAATTTGACTGTCTCGAAAAATTATGAAAAATTCACCGATGGATAATTTCGAAGTCTTGATTCCAGAAATAAATTTTATTTTATCAAAATAATTTTCTAAATATGTTAATTTTCCCATTTAAAATAAAAACCGTCATTTATTGAAAATTCACGGGTTTTGACAGAAATGGATTTCAAACCTTAATAAAAATTATAATTGCATTCATAAAATTATAAGATCATTTATATTTAATAAAAATTAATTTAATAATAAAAATAATATTTTTTTAAAATATTATTTAATTACAAAATCCATTAATTTAATAAAATAGATTTCTTAATTAAATAATAATTAAAAACACTATTTGTATTTTAAAAACTATTTACAATGTCTCAAAAATGGCAGGGAGGTATATTCATTATTATATACAAAAAATAATATACATGAACATAGTACTAGAGATTCATTACATAACCCATTAAAACAGCTGTATAAGACCTAAGGGTAAGGTGTGCGATGGTGATAGACTCTTGGGGTGGCTTAGTTAACATTGCTCGAGTGGTAATCTCTATCAACTTCCATTTTTTCCGTAGACAGTGCCGTTAGAGCTTGACATGGTGAAGCTCAGCTTGGGCTTGGTCAAGAGTGATGCCCAAGGATTCCACCTCTTTTCTGAGCACCAACAAATGGGCTTCATACGGAGAAATTCTACTAGACGAGGCCATCGCTTCTTTTGTCTGAGTAAATTGGATTTGTTAAAGCCCTATATTCATACTAATCATGTGATCGCTGTTCAACGACTATATTATCAACGGTCAAAATTCATAACATAAAACCAAAGAATTTGACATCTTATAAAAATAATTTTTCATAAAGAGACATTTAACTAGAACATGAGGGATTTCCATTAATGAATCATTGGGTCGCTACAATATTCCACCCTTAAAAAAATTCTCCCTCGAAATTTTCCTCTTCCCACACTAAAAAAATTTGGGTAACTTAGCTTCATCATTTCCTCTAATTCCCAAGTGTCTACTTTAAAATTTTGGTTCCTCTACAACACCTTGACGAGGGGCATTGTCTTATTTCGTAGAAATTTTTCTCTACAATATAAGATCTTCACTAGTTGCTCCTCATAAGAAAGATCATCTTCCAATTGTACCACCACAGAAGAGAGTACATGTGAAGGGTCCGGTATATACTTCCTTAAGAGGGATACATGAAATAAATCATGTACTTTGGCCATGGCAGGTGGATGTTCTAGTCGATTGGCCACAGCCCCGACACGATCAAGAATCTCGAAGTGGTCGATGTACCTCGGAACTAACTTCCCTTTCTTTCCAAAGCTCATGACCTTCTTCCACAGAGATATGCATAGAAAAACCATGTATCCAACTTTAAACTCAAGGTCTTGTCAATGATTATCTGCATAACTCTTCTGTCGAATTTGGGCTGTCTTGATATGCTGCTGAATAGTTTTCACCTTCTCCACCATTTCCTCGACCAGTTCTGGTCCAATCAACTTACGTTCACCGACCTCATCCCAACATGTCGGTGTTTTGCACCTTTTCCCATATAGGGCTTCATATAGTGCCATTTGTATTCTTGAGTGGAAACTATTATTATAAGAGAACTCAACCAGAGAAAGATGTTGATCCCATCCTCCTTTAATGTCCATTGAGCACACTCTCAACATATCCTCAAATGTTTGGATAGTCCGCTCGGATTGGCCATCAGTTTGGGGATGATAGGCCGTACTGAAGTTCAGTTCAGTATTCAGATCATGTAAAAGACTCTTCCAAAACATAGAGGTGAATCATGGATCTCAGTCAGACACAATATATAGTGGTACTCCATGAAACCTTACCACCTCACTGATATATATCCGTGCCAGTTGATCCAAAGAGAAATCCTCCCGAATACCAATAAAATGTGCAGTCTTTGTAAGACGATCCACAACAACCCAGATTGCATTGTTGCCTTTGGATGCCCTTGGAAGTCCACTGACAAAGTCCATGGTGATGTTCTCCCATTTCCATTCTGGTTTGGGCAATGGTTGTATCATCCTCTTAGACTTCTGCCTCTCTTCCTTCACTTGCTGACACACCAGGCACTTTGATGTATATTCTGCAATCTCCTTCTTCATATTATCCCACAAAATGTTTTCTCAGAGATCTCGATACATCTTTGTACTCCCTAGGTGAATTGAGCAATTTGAACTATATGCATCATCCAAAAGTTCTTTCTTTAGCTCTGGACTTGATGTAACACATAGTCTTTCCCCAAATCGCACAATTCCTTCTTCATTAACATTAAACTCTGAGGATTTCCCTTTTTTGATAGCTCCCACTTTTTCTTGAATTCCCACATCATCCTTTTGAGCATCCATTAACCCTTCCAAAAGAGATGGTTGAGAAATCATTTGTAAAAGGATTGGTGATTTTCCCATCTCTATGATTCCCATGTCCATCTTCATCAAGTCTAAGAAGATTGTATCCTTCTCAATTATCATCATTGATAGAATCGCTGGATCGTTTCTACTTAGGGCATTTTCCACCTTGTTCACTTTCCCAGGGTGGTAATGGATTGTATAATCATAATCCCTGATGAACTCTATCCATCTTCTCTGGTGCATATTAAGCTCTTTCTATGTGAATATATATTTTAGACTCTTGTAGTCAGTATATATCTCACATTTATCTCCATAATGATAATGCCGCCAAATTTTCAAGGCAAAGATCACCGCCGCCAAATCCAGATCATGTGTTGGATAGTTTCGCTCATGGATTTTCAACTACCTTAAGGCATAGGATATCACTTTATCATTCTGCATCACCACACATCCTAATACCTTCTTCGAAGCATCATTGAATACCAAAAAAGCTCCCCACTTCTGGGTAAAGTGAGGACGGTCATAGTGATAAGCCTCTTTTTCAACTCCTTGAAACTTTCTTTGCATTCATCACTTCAAGCAAACTTTACTCCCTTTCGAGTTAGCATGGTAAGAGGGTTGGACAATCATGATAAATTTCTCACAAATATTCAATAATATCCAGATATCCCCAAGAAGCTACGGATATCTGTTACCGATGTTGGCCTCATCCATCCCTCAATTGCATCTGTTTTGGAGGGATCCACAGATATCCCATTGCTTGTGATGTTATGGCCCAAGAATGAGACCACCTTCAACTAGATCTCACACTTTTTGTACTTTTCATAGAGCTTCTCCTTGTGCAAAGTCTCTAGTACTGTTCTTAAATGATCCTCATGATCCTCCTTGGTTTTGGAGTATGTTAGAATATCATCTATAAAGACTACCAAAAATTTGTCTAGGCAATTTATAAATACTTTATTCATAAAGTCCATGAAGATTGCTGGAGCATTGGTGAGTTCGAAAGGCATTACTATGAATTCATATTGCCCGTATCGTGTACGAAAAGCAGTCTTGGGGACATCTTACTTCTTCACCCTTACTTGATAATATCTCGACCGCAAATCTACCTTGGAGAAGCATTGTGCTCCATGCAGCTGATTGAACAAGTAATCAATTCTTGGGAGTGGATACTTGTTCTTCATCGTGATTTTGTTAAGTTCACGATAATCGATGCAAAGCTGCATTGACCCATCCTTCTTCTTGACAAAGTGGACTGGTGCACCCCATGGTGAAGCACTTGGGCGTATAAACCCTTTATCCATATTCTCCTATAGTTGTTTCTTCAGCTCTTCAATCTCAAAAACAACCATTATATATAGATTCTGGGATATTGGTAGTGCCCTAGGTATAAGTTCAATTGAGAACTCAACATCTCTTCTAGGAGGAAGACCAGGAAGTTCCTCGGGAAACACTTCAGCGAATTCCCTTACAATAGGCATTTCTTCAAGGATGGTTTCTTCCTTGGACTCAATCATCTGAGCCAGATACGCATGCTCATAAGGCAGTAATATCTCTACTTGAAATGATGGAGCTAAAAGAGATTCATCTTCCTCCTTAATCTTGTAAAGAATTGGGGGTCGATTCTCTATATGGAGTGTCATTTCCCTCTCTCGACAATTTATGTTGGCTCTATATAAGGAAATCCAATCAATGCCAATAATTGCATCAAATTCCACGAGAGGGAGTATGATGATTTTATCCAGGAAATTCAATCCACATACTATAATAGGGGATGACATATATTCTTGGGATGCAATTATTTCCCCATTTTCCGTACTCACCGACATCTTCACTTCCATGATTTGTGGTGGTGTTGGGATTGTTCTACTAAACGTTTGAGATATAAAAGAATGCATCGAACCTGAATCAAAATTTATGTTCGCTCTTCTTGAATGAATAACTAGTGTACCTATCACCACTTCGTTGTTGGGGTTCACTTCAGTAGAAGTGATGGCAAAATCTATTCCTTGCAGCCTTGGAGGTTGTTGGTTGTCTCCGAAAACCCTAGGATTAGGGCACTGATTTGAAAAATGACCCGGTTCGTTGCATTTGTAGCATTGAAAAACGTGTTGAGGTTTGAATAGAGTGTTCCTCTCCTCTGTCGTAGATGCGGGTCTTTCTTGCCGACAGTTAACAGCTAGGTGCCCTTCTCTTCCACACCTGAAGCATTTCCTCGTCCCCTTAAGGCAATTTTCAGGGTGCTTCGTTCCGCACTTTTGGAAATTGGGGTGTTGGATCTTCTTAGCACCGTTGGATTTATCCATCGGCCCACCAGCATTGAAGTACACCTTACACTTCTTATCCCCATGATACCCCTGTGATTCTCCGATCTCCATTTCGACCTTGAGGGCACATCTGACAATTTCCTCATAGCTGGCGAATTCATAGATTGCTAATGATTTCTGTAGGCTAGGCTTCAGTCCACCAAAGAAGTGGTCAACCTTGCATTCGGGGGTAACGACAAAGCCAGAAGCGTATCCTGCAAGCCTTGTGAAGTTGGGCTCATATGCTCCAACAGATTCTTCGTCTTTTTTCATGAGGGAAAGAAAGTCCCTTCCCATCTTAAGCCGGAGGGTGCATGGAAAATATTTATCGAAAAACATCTTCCAGAAATCCCTCCATTCCAACGCCTCGATATCCTCCTCAGGCTTCATATTTTTGATCAACGTCCACCATTGATCAGCTTCACCCTCTATACGATATTCTTCCAGGAGAACCTTCTCTTGTTCAGAACATTGAAGGATAGAGAAGATATTTTCAATGGATTTGATCTATTGTTCAGTGATCGTGGGATCAGATGATCCACTAAAAGTAGGAGTCCTTTGTCTCATGAAGCACTCGATAGCGACTTGTTATTTATTAGGGGGGTTTGGACGTTCCTCTTGACCCGTTTTTCTATTCAATACTAGAGTTAGCTAAGAGAGAAGCGTGAAAAATTTTGTGATTCCCGCTCCAATTGGATTGGGCATCTCATTAGTAAAGTCATCACACTGATCTCCACATCAGCTGTTATCCCAGGTCCTCCTATTACCGGCCATTGGCTGGAAGAAAAGGAATTTTAGGGGTAACACATAGAGTAATCCAAAGACAAATGATGATGACTTATAAATAAACTTTAATTTACCTAACTCATGAGTCTATAGGCTTCAATCTAGGTTTTTCATGATCTACTTTCTAATATATTTTCTTAGGGGAATTTTTTTAATTCCCTTAATATGGGTTCTTACTAATCTTGTGAATTTACCAAAGCATATCCCCAATGAGTGTCGTAACTGAGAGTGCAGAAAGGCCCGTTGTCATTCACCAGTTCCCATTCGAGTCTAGATCAAAGTGGTGTTTTCTGGTTTTACGCCTAGGATACATTTGTTCCAGAGTGGCCTCTACCTGCTCGTATCCAGATAGGTATTTATTTTCTTGATAACCCACTTACTCAATACTCACCAAAACATAGGGACGTTTTTATTTTACTTAGTCTTGTATCTAAGGCTTTACTATGGTTTTCTAATCCTAATCCCAAAAATAACCAAACCTATCCTCTGATACCAACTATGCCAACCCTAATTTTTATTACAACTTAAACCTGATTTATTACATAAAACTTCACTTGATACAACAAATAATATTGAGAGGTTTAGTGTCATTGGGGCTTAGGATCATTAAATAAAAAATTAAAACATGAAATACAACATCTTTATTTAAAACTTCCTTTACATGACCACTACATTCCTTCATACATAGCATTGCATGGGATAACCTGAGGACATTCATAAGAAAAGGGTGATCTATAATGCCCAGTAAGGGAGTAAAAATGGAATAACATGAAGAGTACAATACATGTTAGAAAATAGGCATATCAATAGAGCATAAGAAAAACATGAACATAAAGGCATGATTAAGCATGATAATCATAACATGGAAATGTGGCAACAACACTTAACATGGAATTAGCATGTGCCAAGGCTCATTTCATATAGAGCATGAGTAAATCCTCATTGAACATGAAGCACCTATAAACCCTTATTTCACTTGAATTATCATGATTCAACACTCATTGCACATGATGTATCATGATACTATACTTTCCAATGCATTGGAGCGTAATAAGGGCGCACCCTTCTTAAACATTTCATTTCATGCATAAGTGTGCCACATAGATCATAAAACATGGATTCATAAAACATAATCATTTATTTAACGGTAAAGGAATGTTGAATTCATACATGAAACTTTTTAATCAATAACTAAATGTGCATAAAGGTGAATACCCTTTATGGAGAAATGGGCATGGTATCCACTACACAATGACATTGGCTTAGAAAATCGGTGTGATTTTGGCAGCGTAACGGCGTGACATAAGAATTCATAAAAACGGTTGATGAGAGAGAAAGTGGTTCTTCATCATATTTAAATGTAATGGATAGTAATTAAGTTATATAGATACATGTCCCAACAATTTTAATGGAATTTAGAATCATGATACAAATGTATTTCTTGAATGTAAAATAAGAGAGAGAAGTTCCTTTCAGAATTTCGGCATAGTAATGGGTATACATGGGAGGCATTTAATGAGAGAGAAAGGGGTCTCCCATCATTCAAAAAATAAGAGGACAGTATGGGTGAGGTGATAAACCATACCCCAACATTCATAATTGAAATTAGAAAGGAAATACAACTTAAAGAAAATTGAAAAAAATGAGAAAGGAAGAAAACACCCTTACTTGGAAGTGTGCTTCCAAAGGCTAGAGAGAGGCTTGTGAGAGGCTTCTTGGGAGCTTGGGGAACCTTGGGAGGATTCTAGAGAGAGTTGGGTAGAAGTTGACGAACTACAAAGGCTTTGAGGGAGGAGGAAGTGGGAGCTTGGGTGGGATTATATAGGAAAGGTGAGGGAATTCTTTATTATTTAGGTTTGGGACCCCTTATATTAAATTAATCCAAATCACAAACCATCCCATGGTTTTTGCCATTGGTTTTTGGAAAAGGGAAGAAGAAAACAGTATTTTATAAGGCCAATGGCCGAAATTCTTAAAATAATAGGGTTTCATATGTGGAGGTGAGTCACACTCCCATGGAAATTAATTTAAAAAGACAAGGTGTTTAATAAGTCTTGAGGGGTCCATTAATGCTTTGAAAAGTAAGTCAAACAAACCCCAAAACACATTATTTTAATGGTAAAACATATATTGGATGAACATATAGCTTATAATATTTTATTACATCACTATTGGGTCATTATGATGTCATAAAACACATTATATATTTAAACGGTATTTAATTTTTACCCAAAAAATTGACTATCTCGGAAATTTATAAAAAAACCACCGTTGGATAATTTCAAAGTCCTGATTCCAGAAATAAAATTTATTTTATCTAAATAATTTTATAAATATGTTAATTTTCACATTTAAAATAAAAACCGTCATTTATCAAATATTCACGGGTTTTGACAGAAATGGCTTTCAAACCGTAATAAAAATTATAATTGTATTCATAAAATTATAAGCTCATTTATATTTAATAAAAATTAATTTAATAAAGAAAATAATATTTTATTAAAATATTATTCAATTCAAAAATCCATTAATTTAATAAAATATATTTCTTAATTAAATAAAAATTAAAAACACTATTTGTACATTAAAAATTATTTAAAATGTCTCAAAAAGGAAAAGGAGGTATATTCATTACTATATACCAAAATAATATACATGAACATAGTACTAGCAATTCGTTACATAACCCCTTAAAACAGCTGCATAAGACCTAATAGTAAGGTGTGCGATGGTGACAGACTCTTGGGGTGGCTCAGCTAACATTACTCGAGTGGTAATCTCTATCAACATCCATTTTTCCCGTAGACGGTCCCATTCGAGCTTGACATGGTGAAGCATATCTTGGGCTTGGTCAAGAGCGAAGCCCAAGGACGCCACCTCTTTTCCGAGTTCCAACAAATGGGCTTCGTATGGAGCAATTCTTCTGCATGAGTCCATTACTTCTTTTGTCTGATTAAATTGGATTTGTTAAAGCCCTATACTTATACTAATCATGTGATCACTATTCAACTGCTATATTAGCAACGGTCAAAATTATTAACATATAAACAAAGAATTTTACATCTTATAAAAATATTTTGCATAAAGGGACATTTAACTAGATCAAGAGGGATTTCTATTAATGAAACTTCGGGTCGTTACAATGGAGCCACATGGGAGTGATAATGACATGTTATATTAATTAATTTAGAGTAATGAATAAAATGACATCCACAAGTATCTTTTAATAAAACAATTCTTATATGGGTTTATATATGTTATCTATTCTACTATAAATATTTTTCAGAAATATAAAAAAATTACCTACATCATGGTTTTTTATCTTCAATTTTAGATGTTTAATAAATAAATAAATTTTGACACGGTTGTGATGTAGTTATTGCTTCATTAACGAATGATTAAAATAAATTATATTATAAATATTAACATAAATATAATTTTATTTTTTTTAGTGCATAAAATAATTTCATGTATGATATTGACATATTATATTGGAGTTAGAGCCTTTGGTATGAAGCAATCAAATATTTATTCCATTAACAAAAATAAATTAATTTATAGAGTCAAAATTGACATAAATGAGGTTTTTGAAACAAAACCATTTTATTAAATTATATAATATTCGAAAAAAATATAATATTAAAAAAAATACAAAAATTTTTTTATAAATGTCTTTATTTATCAACTTATGGTTCTCTTGATATTTTATTCAAAATATAGTATCCATATATTATAAAAATTCCAGAAGTCATCGTAATATTTAATGTTTTTATCTAAGTGTTAAAGCAAAAATATATGGTTAATTATATAAGATAAACATGTATAAAACCTAATAGTTAAGATTTTTTCAACCCCAATTTATATTATCTTTGAACTGAATGATTTTGGAACCATTTGAAACTGAAAATCTTTTTATATAAAATAATATTTCAATACCATCCTAAAGTGCCCCTCCTCCCTCTTAAAAAAGGCCACCACATATACCCATTTAATCATACCTCATAAGCCCCTTGGCTAGTCCAAATTCATCTCAAATAATATTAAAACTTCCCTACCATACTACTAAAACACTTAACTTGGGATTAAGGAAAATCATGAAAGCCTTTTGGCTCAAATCGAAGAGCGTTACAGGTTTCAAAGGAAGTGTCTTCTCTAAAATTTCGTTCCATTATTTTAGTTCTTCACTCCCAATGATGTTCTTATTATTTTATTAAACAAAAAATGTATTATCCTAAATATACTAGAATTTTTTTATGATATTAAAATTATCCAAACCTATACAAACCTCCACTGAATGTATACGTACATATTGTTTTTGTGTACGATGAACTACTGCCTCACGAAACGATGATTGTTTGATTTTATCCTACCACATATTATGCTGTCTATTATGGTGGAAATGTATTTATATATGATATATATTATATATATATTGTCTCTATTATTCTTTATTTTTCATTTATATCATCCCTTTATGGTTTTCATAATGTATAAAAATAATAATTTTATTTGAGGAAGTGTGGACTACAAACCCCACAAAGTGATATGACTCGTTCATTCCAAACATGAAATGTATAATAGATGTAATTAATGAATTTATATAACATATATATAATTGGATATTATACTTAAATTATAATATATTAATTAATCAATTATTTTTCATTCCCTTAAATTTGAAAATGAAATAAAAGCAGCATTCATGAGTACGTACGACCTACCGTCTCTATAAACTGTGCATTTCATTTCTTATATCCAAATGTTATGTACCATTATAAATAAATATATATACATGATATATATTATATTTAAATCCTGAATACTATTATGGAGATAATACTCTTTTGACCACATGGACAATTTGTAATTATAACAAGTTCATTTGCGACTCAAGTACCGAATATCAACAAAACCACTGATATGAACATGAATAATAATTTGATTATTATAACAAGGTAATAAGATATATAAAATGAATAATAAACTTCAGAAAGGATAGGAATAAAGTATAAATTAAGTTATTTTTATTATTTTTGGTGATAAATAACTAACAAGAAATGTCAAATTCTATGTAAGGGAAGTTCTTATCCCAATTTCTGTTCTTTGGATTAATCTTCTAACTCTAGATTATGTCGTGCTATGATTTTGTGAGAAATAACTTTTGATGTCCTATATTGAATTTATATATGATTTATATGTACTTATATTTAATATACATAATAAATCTATTTTATTTACAAAATGATCTTTGTACGGGACTTCGTCCCAATCTATTTTCATTTAGGAATATTTTGGTTTATACACACCTTTCTCTTATATGATGTATATATATACCCATTTTATTTAAATTTAAATTAATTGTTTTAAAAAGGAATATTTTTTTTATGAATAATTTTACTAATTTATAAAAGGAATGATTCTTTTTAACGTAGGTGGGGATAATGACCTTTCCACCGCTGTGAGTATTATTTGATATCTGGCTTCCATAACAAGCCATAATGTTTTAAGAGGAAGATAAATACCATAAAACCTTTTTACATATTTTGGTATTGAAAATTGTTTTTAGAAAACATTGATTATGTAAATATCATAAAATGATATATTATGATTGCAATGGGGAAATTTTATCTTTCCCATCTTCATGTTTTATGTGTTATGATTTTGTTATGACTATTGGGCATTGCTTAAATATATGGGTGGTTCCAAGAGAAACTATGGGTAGGTGAGCTTGAGATAGCACTCCAATGCATTGGGCAATGTTATAGAGGTAAATGATAATGTTTCTCCTATGATATTTAGGGAATATACTATAGTCTATATTCTAAACATAACTCACTATGTAGTTATGATATCTACAATGATAGTTTGTTATGGATTACAAAAGTTACTTTTTTGAGTTTTGATTTATATGAGTTATTAAAATATCTTATGATTTAATAAGGTGTATTAAATAAAATATGATTTATGAGTAAAAAGTATGATTTATTTTATTTATATGTATTCATGGACTAATTTTTTCTTTCCATATTTTATATCCCTTATAAGGATTTTTATGCTCATCCCAAGGGTTTGAAATGTTTTTCATGGGGAATAAGGAACTATAATATAAATTGATAATTCATGAATATTTATATAATGATAAGATTTTTTTTATTTTAAGAGTTTTATTATTGTGAAAAAATTGGATATAGTAGAAGTGTACACTTTGTAATACTTGAGATGTAATATAATAGTCATGGAAAAATTATCTAAAAGTATAAACATGAAAATATCCCCAATTTTCATTCATTGCGTATCTCTAGATTAAGTAATTATTGAGTTTAAGGCCTTATAGATGTTATCATAGGAGAGGATTTGAACCATTTGGTGAATAAGATGTTTTCTAAAGTGTTATGGATATGATCATGGTTTTGTAATATTAACGTATATTATAATGTCATTGTTTTAGAAACCCCTTTTTATTCTTATGTTATTTCAACATGACTAATGGTATTTTTTGAGTCATTGAACTTTGGGGAAATTATGGGTTATTAGTCATTGGGATGAAAAATGTTAGGTATGAAATAACCTTTGAGGAAAAAATATGTTATTGTTATTTTTGAATATTTTATCTCATTTTTTTAATTTTATTACAATTATAATGTTTTTGAAAATAGATAACATGCAAACCATGTGACAACTCATCCTGTCAGACAATGCTACAGGAATCGAACACACAATAAAAGTACGACTAAGATTTATCAACTACCACTGGCCTAGGTGAATTATATGTATTTATGATATATTTTTTTAAGTTAAATGATTATATGGATCAAGAATAAGATGATTTTGGGAACTATTGTTTTATGAAATTGAAATCCTTAGTATAGAAAATGATTGGCTGATTAAGTGATACTAGTTATTTTAGAAGACACTTTCTATTTTGGAACACTATATGCCTAAGGAAAATTGAATACTATTGGATTTAATTAGTGTACTAATGGTTGAAATATTATTTTGGAAAAATATATGTTTGTGTGGTAAACATATGGTGACTTGGGTTATTTATGGAAACGATTAACCTATCATATATAATATGTAAGTATGTTAATTAATTTTTAGAGAGACCTTAAGAGTATCCGATGTTATTTATAGATAAATATTAATATTTTTCAGGGAAGACTATGTGATCACATCCCTCTGTATTTTTAGGTTTCAATAATTTTTTGGATTACATTGAAGAATTTTAAGGATAATTTTTTTTGAATGATCCCTGTTGAACTCTAGGGTATTATTTGTCGAATTTTGGAGATTAATAGTTTTATTTATTTTTATAAAGTTATATCCTTTTAGGAATTATATAATTTTGTACTAACCATTTTGGTTTTAGTTAATGTTAAATGATAGGGGAAATATATAGTATATCATTTGGGGATTAAGTGAATATTTGTAAGTTTATTCAGGTGATTTAGGTGTGACTTAGTCAACTTTAATACTCATTGTTTAGAGAAAGGATGATTTTTTTGAAGAGGTTTATTAAAGGATGAAACTCTACTCGTAAAGTAAGTATGATTCCTTATGTTCATAGTCAATCTCATAAATAAATTCCACTACACTATGAAATGGAACATAAAACAAAAATGTTGTCCGTTTACATTTCCAACCCAAAAATCAAATACTATTTAACCATTAATATTTTTATGGTTTTTTGGTAGTTATCCTTTTCTTGATCTGGTTTTATTTCACTCTCCGTCAGAACATGACACTTAGTTGCTCTTCTATATCCATGCTTTCTAATATAGAATCATAGTATGTGTTATCTCGGGTGACCTTTGTACTTATATTTATTTATTTTAAATTTATTGTTTTATTGACTCTTTTTCTGATGTGTGACTTTCAATGAAGTCTCTAATCCCAATTTTAAATATGTGAGGATGCAATTTCCAAAAAGAGGTAAGGATATATCGACCTCGGTATTTTTAGAATAAATTTTTTTATTTATTTTAATATTTAGGAATAATATATTAATTTTATGTTAATGGGTGAAATTATTTCAATAGAATACTCGACACGCAACCACAGATTTCTCCAAAATCATAGGTTGCACAAAACAATGAGTTATAATGGAAAATAATACAATAATATTATTATTATGTTCAATGGAATTTAACACCTACCCATTAGAATAGCAAGAATGAATACAATCAATTTAATCTAAAAATATTTTTCGAACATGTTTAAATAATGATTCATTGGTTTCCAAACTGATTAAAAATGGAAATAAATATCAATTGAATACAAAAGACGTGTTTTTATGAAACCCTATTTAAAAGAGAATAATTGTGTTTATAAAATCATATTATTCTTTATATATATTTATTTAATGAAAAATATATGTTATATATTTAAATTAATTTTTTAAATTCATCTTATATGTTTTTTAAATATGAAAAAAGAAGAAATTTAATTTCTTGGATAAAAGATTTATTTTTCAAAAAATTCAATTTTACAACCTTTTGATGGAGAACACTTATTAAATCTAGTTTTTGTTAATATTATTTGTTTTTTTGAAAATTAATATTCTTATATTGATCCATTACATAAAAAATTAATTTGGATAAAATTTTGGTATTTTTGTGAAAAAGTTCATTTTTTGACTGAATAGTGAGAAATACTGCATTTTAAGTCAAAAATGATGTTTCATCTAATAAATTTATATCAATGGATTGTACTTTTAATTAGTTTAAAAGTTTAATTATATTTTATTTTTTTCATTTAATCCAATAATGGTCATTGGATGTGATTTCACTTTTAAATTGGTATAAACACATGTCAATCTTTTGATAGATTTTACTTCTAGAAAAAATAGGATTTTTGGTTTTGACAATAGGAATTAATTTTAAATTATTTACTTCAAATTATGTGTTTTGAATTAGAAAAATGGATTCCATATTTTAAATCATGAGGTTCAAATTGTTTAAATATATACCTTTTATTTTTGGATTTTATGAATATTATCTTTAGTAATTATTTTATTTACCATGGTCATAGGTTAAATATGTAAAATAAGGGTAAAAAACTAATATTATAATAATATTAACCTACCATAACTAATTTTTTATTCCTATTAGAAGAGATATTTATGACTATGGGAATCCTTGGGTTGATTTTGGAACCCCAAAGAGCCACATGGGAGTCATAATGACATGTTATATTAAATAATTTAAAGTAAAGAAAACTATAATATTAACATGTATCTTTTACAAAACCAATTTTTATATTTGGTTATGTAAAATTTATGTTTTAATATAAAAATTATTTATAAATTTAAAAATATATCCTACATCATTGTATTTTGTTTATAATTTTTAGACATTAAATAAATAAATTTAATTTTGACACAATGATGATGTAGAGATTGGTTCATTAAGGAAATTTCTAAATAAATGATATTACAAATTTTAAAATAAATTTAATTTTATTAATTTTATTAAATAAAATAATTTTATTGGTGATATTGACTTATTATATCTGATTTAATTCCTTTGTTTTGTATGTATAATGTTTTTATCAGTTAAAAAATAAATTATTTTATAGTGTTAAAATTGACATAAATTAGTTCTTAAAAAAATACTATTTTATTAAATGATATAATACTCCAAAAAATATAATATTTTAGACAAATGAGATATATAATGCTAAAATATTCATTAACGATACATTTATGGTTCTATTTCAATTTTATTGTAAATATAGTTACCATATATTATGAAAATGCAAGAAGACATAGTAAGAGTTAATGTTTTTCACATAGGGTTACAGCTAAAAGATAAGGTTAATTTTGTGACATAAAATTTTCTAAAGTCTATTGGTTGAAATTATTTCTATCTGAAATCATCTTATATTTTAAATAAATTTGTTTGGGACAATTTGAAACAAAAAATCATTTTATAATAAAATAATATTTCAATACTTTCCTTAATTGTCCCTCCTCTCTATTATAAATTGACACCACATTAACCTATTTAATCACACATATCAATATCATTTCCTAGTCCAACATAATCTAAAAAATATCCCACAATACCTATCATAATACTAGAAACCTTAATTTTGGTATAAGGAAAATCAAGAAATCATTTTGGCCCAAATGAAAAGGAGTTTCACATTTTAGAGGTAGTGTCTTCTCTAAAGTTCATTATCATTATTTTACTTCTTCACACCATATGAAATTCTTATTATTTGATTAAATTACAAAACCAGTACCGTAAATATACTAGTATGTTATTATTTTATGTATTTTAACTACATTTACAGGCACCTCCATCTAATGGAAACATATATACTATTTCTATATATGAAAAACTACTACCTCACGAAACGATGACTTTTTGATTTTCTCATACCACATCTTATGGTGTCCATTATGATGGAAATGAATTTATATATTTTATATATTATATTTATATTGTTTCTATTCTTATGTATTTTTCATTTATAGAATACATTAATGCTTTCCAAAATGTTTAAATACGATAATTTCAATTGAGGATGTCTGGACTACCGCCACCTGAATGTGATATGACTCGTTAATGCCATACATGGAAATTAAAAAGGATTGAGTTAATAAAATTATGTGACATATATAAAATATTATATTATACTAAAATTATAATATTCCAATGTATGATTTAGTTCTCATGCCATTAAATATGAAAAATAATTGAAAGTATCGTTCATGCATACGTACGATCTACCATGTCCACGAATGGTGAATTTCACATCTTATCTGCAAATATTAATTACTATTACATACACAGATATATACTCGATATATATGATCTTCAAATCATGAATAATATTTTGGAGATAATTGAATTTTTACCGCATGAACAATGTTTTATTATAACTCGTACATTTTCCACTAAAGTACTAAATATCATCAAAATGACTGATATGAATTTGAATAATTATATGATTGTCCTAAAAAGGTAATAAGTGATTTAAGAAGAATAATAAGCATGAATAACTGTTTGAATCAAGTATAAATTATCTTATATTTATTATTCAGGGAGATAAGGAAGAAACAAGACAAGTCTGACTCAAGGTAAGGGATCTTCTTAACACAATTTCGGTTCTTTGGGTTAATCATAAAATTATTGATTATGTCATTCTACAATTATGTGAGAAATAATTTTTTTGTCTTATATTGTATTTATACTCCCTTTTTATGTATATATCTTGAATACACACAATCAATCGATTTTATTTACAAAATGATCTTTTAATGGGACTTCGTCTCAATCTACTTTCATTGAGACATATTTTGGTTTATACCTAACCTTCTTTCATATGGTGTATAATTATACCATTTTTCTTTTAATTTATTGAATTTTGGTCAAAATGAATCTTTTTATATGAATCATATTACTAAATTAAAAAAGGAATGTTTCTTTTTAACATATTTAGTGACAATAACCTTTCTATTTCCACGTGTATTATTTGATATTTGGATTCTTTAACAACCCATAGTGTTTTTAAAAAGAAAATAACTACCATATTCTATATTTAAATTTTTTGGTACTAAAAATGGATTTAATAAGACATCGATTATATAAATATACTTAAATGATATATTGTGATTTCAATCTGGAAATTTTATCTTTCCTTTATGTATT
The DNA here is from genome assembly GCA_963277665.1 of Viscum album. Classification (NCBI taxonomy): domain Eukaryota; kingdom Viridiplantae; phylum Streptophyta; class Magnoliopsida; order Santalales; family Viscaceae; genus Viscum; species Viscum album. Next base: position 489,873,677 of record OY728145.1, read on the forward strand.
TTTTATTTGTTATGATTATGTTATCATTAATGGGAATTATTTACAAATAAATTTAGTTCTATAATAAACCAATGGTGGATGATCCCGTGATGGATCTCCAATTCATTAGGTAACATGAAGGAGGTAAACATTAATGTTTCTCCTAATATATTTAGGGAATCTAATGTGATGGGTATTCCAAACATATCTCCATATATAGCTGTGAAAGCTACAATGTATGTATGTTATGGATGCCACAAGTTACATTATTGATTTTGGATTTGTATGAGTTATTCATAAATTTTACTATTTCATAAGGTTTATTAATGTGCTTATAATTTATGAGTAAAATGATTGATTTTTTTGATTTATATGTACTATGTACTAATGTTTTATTTCCTTATATTATATCCCTTACTGATATTCTTATGCTCATCCCATGGTTTTTAAATGTTTTTATAAGGGAAAAAGGAAGGGTAAGATAAATAAATAATTCAATAAAATTCATTTGAAGAAAATTATTTTTGTTTTATTTATGGATTTTTATTATTCTAAACAAATTTTATTGATTAGAAGTGTCTAATTTGTAATATTTGATATTAATGTAATAGTTATAGCCTAATTCTCTAAAACTCAAAACATGAAAAGATACTCAATCTGAATTCTCGACATATCTCAAGATTATGTAACGATTAAGGATGTGTCTATATATCAAAAAATATTAAATTATTATAAGAATAATATAATAGAACCACGTATTCATTATCATAGAATACACATCCTTTTTAAACAATTAGAAACAAATTAGGAAACATAATAAATTAATATATTACATGTCATTCAAAAAATAACATAAATTGTTTTATGTAACAAATAATGTTTCCTGAAATGATTAAAAATTATTAAAAATCCTATAATCCAACAGATTATTTAGTTTTAGTAAAACAATTCACAAGCATTAATTTATGGGTGATTTTTCCTAATATAATAAATATATAAACACCTAATATATAACAAATTTTTTTATCATTGTTGTCATTAATGGGTTAACAGAGGTTTAAAGAAAAACTATGAGTGTGAATTCATCATATGACTTTATAAGAAATGTATCATATCATTAATACTCAATTTAATCTTACATTAAAATTATACACTATTGGTTCGATTTGAATCTAATAATTAATATAAATTAATTTAATACGGTATGAAATTCCAAGTGTTCCCCTACCCTCTCATGTAAAGGGGTGCCTTATATTCTATTTTCTTCAAACATAAAAATATACTTAGTTTAACCTATACTTAAAAAAATAACTTAAAATTATCTCTCCAAACATTTTATGTGTATTTTACTAGATAAAATACCAACCATAGTGAGTTTATGGTGTATAGTAAAGGATATTGTCTGATGTAGAGGTATAACATTTAACTGAATGTTTTTGTAGTATATATTCCTCTACCTCCTTCAAAAAATTAATAATCACGATGAAATAAAAAAACAATCATCAACATATTTTATTTTTTTTATTTTATTTGAACAACCTATATCCACTTATCCATCCATAAAATAGTAAATAAAATCATCAAGCATGTGTACAATAGACCACTACCTCTCGAATCGATGTAATTTTATTCCATTTTCACCTCCCATAGACATTTATGATGTAGTGAATGTATACATGTGATAATCAATAAATATTTTACCTTTTAGAAATTTAATTTAAAAAAAATTTCTTTCCCTTTCATTGGTTAAAAATGAAAATATCGTTTCTGAGTATGAGGGGATTACCACCTCCACGAAGAGTTTTTATTAATATTTTCATTAAATCATCACATATATTGTATATATAAGGGTATTTAAATAATTATTAAGATAATTATGATATAATGAACACTTTTTTATCATACCTATTTTCATTTTCATCATAAAAATTTGGAAATGTTACTAATTCTCCTATACAACTTACCTTATCTACGATTGTAACGTCATTAGTTCCTTATAACAATCATTCATGGATTGTTTAAAAAGTATATTTATTTTATAAAAAATATAATTATGTCATAATTATAAATCTAGATAATATTTAATAAAAATTTATTTGGCCTATGTTAACCTACCAAAGTCGTTTTTTGACATATGAGATGAATATCATCAAAACATCTAATGTGAATATAATTGACTAAGTAAATATATACAACATGTTAATAACTCAAATAAAATGAATCATAAACTTGAAAATGGTTCTTAATAATGATAATAGTTACCATTTATTTATTATTTAGTATTATTTGGAACTAATGTAATAATTCACGTATGTGTTAAGTGATAATTTACTTTAAAAATATCAATTTAATTTTTTTAAAATATTAATATTTTATATCATTCTCACCCATGTCATAGTCGTAAAATTATATTGTTGATTAATTCATCTGAAAATAAAATAAGTATAAAGGAAATTATATATCCTATATTTTTGTGTATTATTGGATTTAAAATTTATTACTTTTATTTATTTTAAATATAATATTATTAATTATTTACAAAAGATAATTTTTTTCTATTTTAATTCATACGTCTTCAATGGTTCTTCCGTTCATCAAAACCATAATTTTCTATTTCTATTCCTCTATAATATTCCATTATTAATTCAATAATAATTTTCTTACATTTCTTCTATGTATTTTTGAAAAGGGCATAAAGTGGAATGGATTTTGTTATATTATTAAATGTTTTACTTCTTGGTTTAAGGGATCTCTCGAATTGATCTTTACTCTCAAATTTATAACCATTGTCACACTATGTATATTTCGATTTCCCTTTGATGTTATCAATTTATATAAAATTATCTATAAATTTCATTTACCTACAATCATATCCCATTCTCACTACCATTAATGAGGTAATACATCACATAATTTCATTTCATAGATTCCTTCTATAAAATAAATCCTAATTTAGTTATAGATTTCTATTCATTAAAATTACAGGTAACCATAATTTTATATATTCATTAAAAAATTAAAATTGTATTTACATATTTATGATTTCATACTGAGATATTAAAATCCATAATTATTAATTCCATATTCTATTTAGACTACTTATTTAATTCCCTATTAGTTTGATACAGGGAACATTTATAAAACCCATTTCATTCCATGGCTAATTTAAAACCCATATATTTTTAAATAAAAAACATGTTATATTTCATGTATTACTTGAAACAATTATATTATAAAAAAATATAGCACCCAAAGACTTAAAAATATATATTTTTTAAATAAATTAAATATCAAACATAGATTGGAATGGACACACCACCAGATTTGAAAAAATTACTATAATCTTGTAAAATATTATTATTTATACATTCCCATTATAATCGATCCATTACGATGGTAATTATTAACACTAATTACTTAATTGTGAAATTTTATGGACTAAAAATTTATAAAATTAATTAAATTGTAATCTAATGATTACAATTAATATTATTTTCATTTTAAAGAAAAATAAATCTTCTATGAAAAATGTAGTATTTCTAAAAGTATGTCTACTTACACTTTCTACCAAATTAAAAATTAAATTTTACTTGTTTTATAATAATTATTTTACAAATTAAACTTCTTTTTTATAAATTTCATGTAAAAATTATCATTGGGGTATATTTTGAGAATTCTTTGAAAAGATTAAATTATTGATGAATTGTAAAAAATAATGATTTTTATTGTAAAATGCATTTCATTAAAATTATTTAAAATATAAAATTATATTTTATATTTTTTTGAAGTAATTTTTGTTAATTTTTTTCAATTTTATTAATTTACATCATTGTAAAAAATTTAATATGGAATTTCAATATTGAAACATTTTATACTTATTAGATTTTTCTATTTGGTAACCCGTTTTAACATCGCGTTTACACGTACAATTTTAAATTGGATTCCTCCAATTCTATGAATTTAATTTTAAAAAATGGATTCCATAATTGGAATATTTATAATTTATATTTTTGAATAAGTTTATCTTAATTTTTGAACCTTTTAAATACTAAAATCAGTAATAATCAATTAATATGGTTAAGGTAAAAATTGGTATATTGGGGGTTAAGCTAAAATTAAAGTGTTAATATATCCATCTGACTTTTCCTACACCCATTTTATTGCCATATTGTGAACTTAAAAAAACTATGTCTTTATAATGACCTATTTTGGATTAATTTTTCATCAAAAAAACATTGGTGTAATTGATTCTTTTCAAAAAAATACAGAGTGTGTCCTCTCCCACACTTTTAAAAGGAAACCACTCTACTTCTATTGTCACAAATCAAATGAAATATTTCTATGACCATACAGACCCAATGCTATTATTTACATCCCTATCCATATCATATATATATAATTTTTATTATAGAACTCATCTTGAATGTAATTTGGTTAAACCAAAAGTGCTTTTATGAAGAATATGTTTTGTTTTTATCTATGCATTTTTTCTTTACATCTTCATCTAAATCATTTTGATATTTTCCAACTATTAAAATATGAAAAAAAAATTATATCCAATATACATAAATATTATTATTTTATAGTAATAACTTATATAAATATCCACTTAATTCAAATTGAAAATGAAACTATATATCATGTTTATGAGGGAATATAGCTTTGCAAACCGATATAGCTTGTTTTCCACCACCACCATCCAAAGATGGATATAATGATGGATTTAAAACTGATAAACAAACACAAAAAAACACACACACACACACACATATATTATATGTGAAATTATTATACTTTTAGACTTATTATATAATTTGTTTTTAAATATCATTATATTGGGGATAGGATAACGTCACTCTTCTGTACGGTGGACTACCGCCTCACAATGCGATGCTATTTTTTCAATATTAAAATTTAAATAGAATGAATTAAGGTAAATATAATTAATATATGTGATATATATGAACTAAAAATAATTATGGAAAAATAATATTACATATAAATCTTTACATTACAAAATTTTCGAAAATAATAATGTCGGTCATGTGTATGCGTACACTACCACCTCCATGTATTGTTGTGAAATGTTTGAAATTTTTTACATGGTTCTTAATAAGGATTTATTTAATATATATAAATAATATATATAAAAAATAAATCTTCTATAAATTTTAATTAATTTTATTTTTATTTTCGTTACCTCTGATAATAAAAATGGAAACAACCATGATCTCTATGTGTACCCTACCATCTCCATGAATGATTTAACAGATTTAGTATCTCAAAAATTTATAGCTTGATATAAAAATTTATATGATGAATATATATTATATTTATATCATTTTTATCACTATAAATATGATATAACAATTATCAAATTAGAGGAAAATATTACCAAACAAAAACATACATGAAAAACAACGAAACTATCACATAAAAAGATGATTTTAGAAAATAATAACTAATGAAAGTAATAAAAGTATATATATAAATCATTAATGTAATAAGATATATAATTATAGTATATAATTTATTTTTAATAAATGTATATTTTTTTATTTTTTAGGTGCAAACACATACGAATGAAGTCGAACCATTGATATGGGTTTCTCGTCTCACATTGACATATGTGAGACATATTCTATATTCACAACTTATTTATTTTTTTACAGTGTGTGAACATAAAATATTATATTTTATATCTTGAATATCATTATATTATTCTTATTTAATTTGTCATTTTATTATTACTTAATTTATTCGGATTAGGATTTGGATGTTACCAAAGCAGTAATAGTTTATTTCACAATATCATCATTATTTGGGAATATTTATATTTATGCTTACATTAGGGTAATTATTTGAGAATCCTATATTCAAACCCTTATATATTTCTATTATTGGGTAATTAAATATCACTATAATGTAATAGTTCCATTTTTCCTATATAGGATACTTAAAATTAATTAGTTATTTTTTATTGAAAATAAAACATAATTTCTCTGATTGATATAAAATAACTTCTACCCAAATTCAATGTATTCTAAAAATGTTTTAATTTTTTTATATTTTCTAGAACCTTTATTAAATTTATTTATTTCCATTTTTACTATATACATTTTTTACGAGGAATATTCATATCGTTGTGAATACAAGTCTTGTTTAACATTTACTGAAAATGTCAAAGGAATCATTATTTTATGATGTATAACATGAATGGATTTTTTTTATTCGTGAGAATTATTTTTTCTAATTATTGTTTTAAATATTTTCATACAATAAATAAAATGATAATAAATGTTCTATTTTTTTCTTTTGGTTTTTTAAATATATTCTAATTGGAAATGTTTTTTTTCTAAAAAAATTAATGTGATTTTAGGATATTTCTATTCTACAATGTGAAAATCCATTTATTGTACATAAAATTAACTAGATATATTTAGTATTGATATTTTTTTATGATTTATTTTGGTGATTTATGATATTTTTGAATGAGTATGGGAAATTTTATAATAATTCACCGTATTACTCTCAATATTTTTTGTTATGTATCATTAAATGGTGTAATTATTACATTTTTTATGTTAGTTTATCATAACAATGGCCTAATGTGATTATGTTTCATTCAATTCATAGAATGGGTGTATAGAAACTAGTAAGTCATGGGTGGGACCTAGTTATAGATATACCCACAAACAATTTGTAGGATTATGAGACAGATTATATTGGGTGTTTATAAGAGGTCATAACCATTAATGTACGAGGCCATTGAATGATGCATTGCTGGTAAAATTTTTTGAAATAATGCCTTGATGGTATTTTTTTAAAACATTATTCATTCAATTATTTCGAATAGATTCATTAATATTCCATGTGGTTATTCGATAAGTTAGAATATTTGTTGTTGTGTTTCAGGATCGTGTGATTATTTATATAGAATAATTTGATAAACATTTATTACTTTCATATAATTCTCAAGATATTGATTATATAGTTTTTTTAAGATATATACTTTTTTATATTGATTATTACATAAGTATTATTTATACCCACCTCACTTATACCCATAATGAGAGGATGATATCACTCTATTAAATTGTTTTATTCTCCAATGGAAATAATGAACTGATTTGTGATTTTTTGGAAGAAAAAAGAGACCATTCCCAAAAGCAAGGAACCATTATTTGGTAAATCGGGATGCAATTCATTATATATTATACCAATGTAATAGTTTAATCACCATCTTTAGACTACTGGTTTTGGGGTCAATAATTTGGTATTATAATATGTTTAGTAAAAAACCTAGGAACTAGATTTGGGGAAATAAAATTCGGAAACCTAAACCAATGAGAGGAATTGAGGATAAATATAATGGAAATTCCATATCTGTTGATAATATATGTATTTAGAAGTTTTCCTAGATCACTTTATGGATAATAAATGATGGATATGTTGTAACACCCCAAAAGTTTATGAATATTTCTGTTTAAATATTTTTAACTCTTCAATAGATTGTGTTGCATGCAACCGTGAGTTTAAACAAACCGTGTAAATATTATATGTCCATTATAACCTAGATATTATATTGGTTAGAAAAAATATGAATAAATTATTTATGAATTAAATATATAGGTTAATATCAATATGACAATGTTGGTATGTACATAGAAAACGATCACATAATTTTTCGTAATGTCACTTTATTCTTCAAAACTAGGGATTTCATCAAAAATGAGAATTTCATCTTTTTTATGAATTAATATTAAAATATTTTATGTTATAAATATGTATTTGAAAATTTTTATTTCATTTTTAAATCAAAATTTCAAATATATATTAATACAATTTAAAAAAATTAAACGAACATTTAATCTCTATTGAATAATGAAAATAGTAATTTTTATAGAATAATGTATATTTCTTTAAAGACATTACAAATTAAAAATAAGTTTTTTCTAATTTTAAAATTTTATATATTTCATTATTATTTAAAATAATAAAATTATTTTTATTTTAAATGTTTTTTACATGAATTTATTATCAAAACGTTTTATGTTTTAAAAGGGAATTTTACACAAAATCTGTTTTAATGGTTTTTTACTGTTATTATTTAAAATTAAATTCTAAAACATATATTTTTTGGACTATTAAAAATATATTCCAAATATTTATTCATAAGGAATAAATTTATGGAATAATTTCCCTTTATTTTATGACATTACGAATAGTAACTTTGGTAAATTTTGTTACCATGTTAAAGGGAAAATTGAGTTATTTTGGTTAAAATTTAATTGATAAGGACAATAAAATAATCCTAAATCACACAAAACATTCATGAATATAATTCTACAATAAAAAATAAGTACCTAAATTAAATCTTTTTATTTACATGTTTCCATGAAAATGAATTATATAATATTAAAATCAATGAAAGTCACCAAATGTCACATTATTTTTCATAATTAACCACTATGTGTCTATAACGAGAAAAAAGTATTTAATGAAAAAATATAATTTAAATATTATAACTTACTAAAAATATTTTAATTATAAAAATTTATTTTTTTACTTTTTGTGCCACCTATAAGAGAATGTGATATTTAAAATATTTTATATAATAAAATTTTAAAATATTTCAAATTCATTTTTTAAATTATATATAATTTTTAATATTGAATTAAATACAAGATACATTAATCTATAAATATTATTCACATACCTATAAGAAAATACTTTATCGTTGTATTTTTTTCAAAAAGATGTAATTAAATATGTAAAGTAAATAATTACGCAGTGATGATATGGTAATTATTTATTTATCAGAAGTATCAAATAAATGTTACTGAAAATATTAATATGAGTATAATTTGACATAATTAATTTAATAATTTTTCTAGAATTCCATTACTTCATAGAGATAGAATAAAATATTGGTTTCTAAATTGACTTGTTATCTTGATATTATTGAATGTACAAGTAATAAATAAATTCAAAATTGATATAAATGATATTTTATCAGAATAATATTTATTTAAATATTACGAAATAATAAAAATAAATAAAATATTTAATATTTAATATTGTTGAAAATAATATAAATTTGAAATTTATGGTTTAATTTACATCACATAATTAAAAATTATAACCATTTAATATTTTATAATGTGTTACCTTAGTAAAAATTCCAATATGTTAACTATGGATTTATCAAAATGACAATATTATAATTATAGAAAAAAATGCATGAAATATATTTTTTGATGATATTGCACGTGTATGTAATCTCATATTCGAATACATGTAATCGTCTTTAAAAAATATTTCAAGTCCATTTCATCTTATACGTTAAATTAATGTGTTATATTTATATTATGAAGTAAAATATCCAGTTTCATTTATATTATTAGATGTTTTCAACATTTTAGAACAGTTATTTCCACATTTTATCTATTCTAACAAAAATTGAAAGCACCACACATGCATTCATATGGTTTATCGTCTGCACAACATGGTGTAATCATTTGGTTCATCACCAATTTACATGGATTGGTAAAATGATGGAAATAATATATATATATATATATATATATTTATATATGATAATTATTACATTATGGTAATATACCAGAATCTTCTTTTCCCATTTTCTATTAATGGAGTGGTACCATCACTCATGCCTACATCTGGCTATCGTCTCCACAACGCGATGTGATTCATATTTCATGTTCACTATTCAATGATGATTATATAAATGTATAAAAATAATACCTATGTTATATATTAAAATAATTTATTTCATTAAATTATAGAACTATAACCTATGTACAAGATCTGAAACTTAAACGATAAATCAAGAATGGGACACAAAAAATAGTTAAAACCAAAAATAAAGGTAATAATAAAATATTATTAACAAATCAATGATAAAGTAATATAATAGGATAATATATTATATAATAAATATCAATATGGATTTGTAACAAGTTTCTGTCGTTATTTAAACCATTATACATGAGTTTTATAAATTAATTAAGGAAATCAAACCTAAGATAATGGTTAACTTCCACAATCCCATTGTTATTATATATTTTTTTATATATTAGTGTCTATTGGGAAATATTTCACTTTAATGTTCATGTTTCCTAAAAATATTTTTGATACTATTTTTAATATTCTTATTATATTGTTTTATTCAATTTCTACACATGTGTGGATTTTTACTAAATAGGTTGAAAAGAATATTTCTTTTTGTTTTACAAACAAGGGTCTTAGTGAATTTTCCAAGAAAAGTACAAAAGGATATTTTTTTTAAACTATACGGAATGAGTGTTTTGAAATATTTCCTGATATATTAATTTCTTAAATATTCTCATATGGATTACATGGTAAATTTAAATGAATAATTTTTAAAAAAATGAGTGTAATTTTTTAAAAAATGTTTTCCAAATAGAAATTATATTCTACTCAATAATTAAATCATGTGATATCTCAAAATTATTTTCCATATAAGATATCAATATTTGATGTCATATATACTTTACTGGATATATTTTTCCTGAATATAATTCTTGTTATTTTCACCTTGGGTTATGTAAATTATTTTATTATATTTACGAAATGAATTTATTTTCCATGGGTTATTCTATAATAATATTTTAATCAACCCCATTTATTTTAATGGAATTTTATATGATAAATTATTTATGTTTATGAGGTACACATATCTATGGTTTTAATTATAAAACAGTGTGGCCTATATCTCATTCCAATGCAATGGGTGATGATTTATATCTCATGATATTGACATGAATGGAATGGGAATTGAACCCATTTTAGTAATACTAAATATTCTTTTTGGTATAACAGTCGCATCATAAGTTTATCAATATTCTTAGGTTTAAGTTCATAGGAAAGTGCTTCCTTTGAATCTTATGACCCATCCGTTAGTTTAATTAATTTTGATTATTGGCGTATAACTTCTTTCACCATATGAATATCATATTAATTACTGAGTAAGGGAAGTCTTATTTCATTGGTGAATGAATATACGATCATCAATTGATGAAATGATGAACATGAAATTCCACAAAGATTACATTAACATTTTATGTCTATAAATCGTGGTTTTATATCTTATATGCTTGGGTAAAAAGTCACTATTAAGGATAAAATATTGTATATGAGTTTGTCGATGTCTTTCCAGAAGAATTCCCAAGTATTAAATGGAATAATGATGTAGATTTTTTTATTATACACTAAATGATGCTAATATTAATTATTAATATATATAATATTCATGTTCTTTTTTATTCATAACCCCCATTTTCATGCATTTTACACTTTGAACATCATTTCACATTATGATTGTAATTCTTTCTTAAAATGCACTATTATGTGGTATATTTTTCAACAAAATTTATAATACCCAATGATCATGAATTTATTTTAATATTTAATTTTTATGTTTCTAATTATATTGGTAATAATTCATACTTTTGAATTGTTGGAAAATTTATATTAGAAGACCACAAAAATGGGATTTCATGAAAACAATTCTGGAGAAGGCAGATTGGATACCATCCCACTGATGATATTGTGGTGCCCATCATACAGGTACAATGAAGCCCCAATTTCATGGGATTCTAAAAGAAATATAGATTAACAAACCATTATTAATAATCTAGTGCTAATTCGGCCTCTATGGTGGTTATTAAGGCGGCCCAATTTAGAGATAAAATTCTGGGCCAGATTCTGTGGCCCAGAACAACAACCCACCAATTTAATCATATCATGGAAACCACATATCCATTTGGGCATAAATTTTATATTGATCTATGAGACATCCGGAGATTTACTTTTTTCTTCTATGGCCCACTCCAATACGGCCATCTAGAAGGACATTCAGACGCGTCTGTTTGGTGGATGAAAGCTGGCTTCCACCTCGGGTAAAGGGTGGAAAAATCAACTGTCCCTCAACTTTCCACACACCTATGGCCTAACATAATTAATTACAGAGAATTGTACTATTAGAGGATATACCCAAGGCTTCAAAAATTCCTATTTAAGGTAGTGGTGGTGGATTAGTTGATCATCAATTATTCTTTGTTCAATTGTAATGTTATGCTGCGACTTTGTTGTCTCAAGTTTGTCTTTCACATGTAAGTTGTCCAATTCACTTTAGTTTCTTTACAAATGTTCATCCTCTCCTCTTATTATGTTGTTCTTCATATCACTTTGATTCTTCTGGTTCAAGTTGTGAATCTATTCACACCAAACCTTGTGAAATTACCACACGACGGTGGAGTGATCATTATTTCATGGATTTTTTACTTCTCTACTTCCCCCCTCATGAGTCTACTTTCCGCTTCCATTGAAACCATAGAATCAATGGAGGGATAAACCACATATGGGTTGATCCAAGGGAGTAGAAATGTTCTGTATTGGATGTTATTTATCACACCATGAATTTCTAATTAGTTCATTTAATTGAGATTTTTATTTGATGATTTTTAAACTCTGTCATCCTTGTTGAATTTATTGCCACACACTTCAAGTGCTAATACAAACCTTTACATTGAAGGGCTCAAAACATTGATCCTTCAAGTTTATAAGTGATTAGTATTAAACTATGTAGGTATTAATCTAGTGAGTGGGTATTTTTTTCTTATCTTCTTAAATGAACCCATCTAAAATATAAGAAATTGATATAGTTGAAAAAGAATTTCATCCAATCCATCCCGAGCGATAACCTAGGATCAATAGATTCTTTTAAATTTAATTAACTTAAATCAATTAGTTATCCTTTAAACTCTTCTAAAATCAACCCAAGTTGGTCACTTCATATCCAAAAATATTCCATAGAATGTAAGTGTCAAAAGTTTTCTTTCATAAGTCTCTGAGGATTCGACAACCCAAGCTAAACTACAAGAACCGTTCTACCTTCATCTCTTGGGTAAATTTGAGCGTGAATCGGTTTTCAATAGAATGCATATCAGGTTACATTATTCATTCAAAGACTCCTTAGAAAATTTCTCCAATTGAGTTACCAGAGTTGAAGAAGAAGCACCAAGAGAATATAGAAAATGGATTCATAAACCCAATTGAATAACCTTGGGGTGCACCAGTTCTATTGTTATAGAGGAAATTCAGATCATTGGGACTATGCATTGATTACTAAGAATATAATCTGATATCTATCAAAAAAATATTATCCCCATATATTTTGATTGCTTAATTTATCACTTATAGTGGGTTAACAAATTCTACATTATTGATCTTAATTTTGGATATCATAAGTCATGAATTAATAAACATGATATATACCCAAGAAATTTTTTTTTATATATAAAATATGAATTTATAATGATTCTTTTTTGTCTTACTAATTACCCCACTATATTCAAGGATTGATAGAATATAGTCTTTAGGTAATATCTTCATCATTTTATGGTATTCATTAAAGAGGATTTTCTTAAATACTCAATGAGTATCGATGAAATTGAAGATCAATTTCAAATTGTAGTAATTAACATAAGAGATGATAAGGTTTATGTAAAATTTACATAATGTGAATTTTTTACTTCAAAAATGTTCAGTTTCAGGTCACATAATCTTATGAGAGGGTATATATGTGGATTTAAAAAATACATATGTCATTTAATGTTGTCTTAACCCAATAACGATAATTAATATGCTAAGTTTTCATGTTTTGGCCCAATATTATCAATTCTTTTTGAATTATTAACCTCGATTATCATATCCACTCACCATGTTGAATAAGAAGGGAGTTCATTTGATATAGATGGTAGAATGTGAAGAGAAATTTAGGGTCATGAAAATAAGGTCAGTGAGTTCACCTATGCTCACAATACCCTATACTAGAAAACGTTCTGTGACCTATATTGATACATCAAAAGAAGGGCTTGGGATGTGTTCCCAGGAAAAATGATATGTTGATTCATTATGCATTACAATAATGGGAAATCCCTGAGAAAAAAAATTCTAAAATCATTATTCTGATTTTTCTTTAATAATTATTTCATTAATGTTTTATAGGGATTATAATTATGGTGAAAGGTATGAATAAATAATAATCATAAATGATTGATGTTTATTTTCACTCAAAAGAAGATAAATATGTTCAAAATAAGATAGTTGGAGTTGATTAATGATTACAAAAGCTCAATAAATTTCTATTATGGGAAATATAAAAAGGTAAAAGATGCTTTGGTTTGAAATGACCATGATAGCCTCTCTATGAGGAGTAAATAGTTGATCCAATATTTAGGAATTTTTAAAATATTAATATTGAAATCATAAATTATGGGTATAAATTATATATTTTCCAAATGAATGGTAAACCATATATAAAAGTTATGATTAAAGAGGAGTATAAGGAATATGTGGATCATAAAAGGAATGTGATAAATTTTCTTGAGTTCAGAATTGATTGTGATGGAATAATAAGGCTCAGGAACCATGATTTTTGTTCCAACATTATCATATTTAAATAAGGAACTATTGGATAAGGCTCATTATTAATCCTTCATTGTCAATCCTAGTAGTACAAAGATGAATAAAAACAATAAAAACAATTTTTGGGGGGTTCTAATGATGAAAAATGTTTTCTAATATGTTTCATAGTGCAAGGTTTCTAATAATTTTATGGCTAAGAGACATACTTATAAGGGGATGTTACAACCATTACCCTTATGAAAATAGAAATGAGAAAACATCATCATTGATTTTTCCTTCAGACTTCCCAAAACATCTAAAAACCATAATGTAATATATTTTATAGCTGATCACCTTAAAAAGTCACCACACATCATTTAAATCATATAAGGATTATATATTTATCAGATTTCTAGATTATATATTGAATAATTAGTGAGATTTCATGGAGTATAGGTTTCTATTATATCTTATCAGGATCAGAGGTTTACATCATTGTTCAGGATAATTCTTTAGCTGGGTATGGATATAAAGTTCTGTTTCAGAACATCTAATCATCATCACATAGATATAAGTTCTGAGAGTAAATTTTCATTCAATGAGGCATGTTTAGATGTTTCTATATATATTTCAAAGTTGTTTGGGATCAACATATACCTTTGGTAAAATTATGTTACTATAATGGCACTAACTACAATATTCACATGGATCCTTATGAATCCCTCTATGGTAATATGTGCATAAATCTAACATGACATAATGAATTCGGGGAGTTAAACTTGTTGGGATCAAATCTAGTCTAGAAATGTCCTAGAATGTTAGAAAAATTCATTAGCTGAAAAAAGTAGCAAAGATTTGTCACAAAACATTATGCTGACCATCAATGAGTAGACCAAGAGTTTGATGTGTATGACAATGTATTTCTATGAATAAATATTGGTAATATATTAATGACATTTTGAAAGAATTCTATGTGAATCCCTATGTCCATTAGTCCTTTTTTATGTCCATGATTATTTTAGGAATGTAGCTAAGAGATTAGAACTTCAACCAAATGTCTCTCAAGTTTATAATGTGTTCCATTAATCTCTTTTAATAAAGAACCCACCTGATCATCCACATATAAAATAATAAGATTTTATACCAATAGGGAAATATATTTCACATAAAAAATATTCAATTAAGATTATTTATGATAGATAAAAAGTTATATAAAACAATACCACTCTCTTGGATAATGTTTTATAGTGTAACCATCAATTTGAGAAAGATTCGTGGGAGACTGAGGATGTGATAAGGCAGAGATATTGTCATATGTTTGTATAAAATTGAAAAATTTCATGGAATAAATTCATTTTATGGGGGGTATAATTTAACAGCTGAATATTATAACAATTATTTTCTTTATATAATTTTAACAATTCATTAGCTTGGGTTGCATATAACCATGAGTCCAAAAAAACATTGTAAATATTATATACCCATTATAACCATGCTGTTAAATTGATGGGAATAAATATGAAAATATAATTTATGAAATAAATATAAATTTCCAACTCAATATGAATGCATTGGTATATCCTTAGAAAATTATAAAAAATTTTATAGTAATGTCACTTTAGTCATAAAAAATGTATATTTTATTTAAAAATTAGTTATCAATATTTTGAGGAATGAATATTAATTTTTAGAATTTATAGAAATTAGACTAAAAAAAGAAATAATTTTTTCAATTCATCATGTTAAAAATATATTATTGTTTTTAATTTTTAGAAAACATTAATTTTTTAATGTAATTGCGAAAATACTAATTTTTAAAGAAAAATGTATTTTCTTTCAAATTCATTACAATATAAAATTTTCTTATTGGTTTGTTTCAAATTTATTTTCATTATTTTAACTTAATATAATCGAATTATTTTTTCTGAAAATTATTATATTCATGAAAGTATTATAAAAAAATTTTATATTATAAAAATGAATTTTCTGAGAAATTGTTTTCAAGAATTTTATTGGATTTATTTTAAATAAAATTCTTCAAATACATTATTTTGAATTCTGAAAAATGGATGAAAATTTTGGATTCATAAGCTCCATATTTATGGAATTTATCACAATTATTTTTTAGCATTTTGAATAGTAACCTTCATAAATTTTGTTACACCAACAAATAGTTTATTTCGTAATTTAGGTGAAAAATAAAAAGATATTTACTGTAAAATGACCCTATCACTCGTAAATTTCTTATTGTATAAAGGTGATTCAAACCATAAAACCGAAATATCTAAATTAAATTTTTAAGGGAAATATGGCCTTGAAAAAGAACTATGTAACATTTAAATAAATGAAAATCACAAAATTTCACCTTATTTGTCATAATTTTCCCTTATGTGTTTACATGGGAAAAAATATATGTTATGAATGGATATAAATTTTAATTATTAACTTAACAAAAATAAGATCATTGTAATAATTTAATTTATAATTTTTCGGCTTCTTAGACGAGATTATGAAATTTATAATATTTTTTTTAATAAAAATTCAGTGATGTCACATTCATGTTTTAAATAATGCATCACATTTAATATATGATTAACCAAATATATATTTTACATAAAATATTATTCTAAAATATATAAAATTTATCTTCACCATGGTCTTTTATTTTTATTTTTTAGTGAAGGCATAAGTAAATTACAAAATTACAAAAATATGATGTGGTAATTATTTTATTACTCAAAATATAAAGTAAATGTTAGTAAAAATATTAAAATAAATATAATTTGAGATAATTAATTTAATAAATTTATTTTTTAGAATAAAAATAACTCTTAGGTATATATAAAAAATATATTTTTCAACATTAACTAGTTATCGTTTTATTTTTAATTTATCATGTAACAACTTGTGTCGAAATTCACAGTAATGATATTTTATCAAAAAAATATTTTATTAAGTTATTAAAAAATATTAAAAAAAGGTATTTTTAAATTAATTATAACATGTCCCAACATGTTTTATATTGATCATTTTTTGTTTAATTGAAACAATATTTGTTAATATTACATTCTTTTAATATTGAAAAAGTCGTTAACTTAGTTAAAATTAAAATTTGTTAACTAAGGGTAAATCAAAATGATTTGGTTTAAAATAATGTTAAAATGTATCCAAAAAATATTTTTTGATTTCATTAAAAAAATATAACATATTATATTTTAATATATCTCATTTCGGTGGTATTTTTATTGATATTAAAAATAATGTAAATTAATGTTTTAGGGAATTCTAAAAGCTCCACTCACCTGAATTATAAAATGGCACCTCCTCCCTCACTTATTCATATCACATTCTGCATAAAATCTTAACCATACCCCCAAAAAGTAACTTATCAACCTCCATGTACACATTATAGTTGTTTTTATCTTCTCAAAAGAACAAACATTGTTCCATTAAGAGGATATCTAAAGAAAGGTCACTGAAGTGGAGTAATCATATTTACATACTATTTCAGGTTTATTTTATTCGATTTCCATTTCATGTTTTATTAAATTATAATGAAAAAAATAAATTATATTTATTTTCTTATATTTTATTATGAATATGTAATAACCATATTCCACATTTTATCCATCCTATAAAAAATGAAAAAATGATGTGTGTGTATGTCTCAGTTACTATCCCCACACCGTGGTGTAATAAGGTTTTTCACCACCAATTTACATGGATAGTTATAATGATGGAGATAATATATATATATCTATATAATTATAAAATATTTTAATATACCATCCACTTACTTCCCATGTAGATAATAAATGAATGACACCATTACATTGGCCTAGGTATAGCCCACCATATCTACGATGTGATCCAATTAATTTTTAGTGATCATCATTCATGAATGATTATATAAATGTTTAAAATGAATAAAAGTTATATATATTAACTTAATAAAATTCATTAAATTATTGATCTATATCTAATACACAAGAAATGGTACTTATGTAATTAAACATGCACAAGAAAATGAAGTAGTTAACACCCGAATAAAGGGTAATAATGAAATATTACTAACAAATTGGTTAAAATATATTATAATAAGATCATAAATGTTTTAATAAATATGAATATGGTTTTATAATAAGTTAATAAATTTCTTTGAACCATTATATAGAAGTTTCATATTTATAATATTGAAACTCAGACCTAAGGTAAGGGTTAATTTTCAAAATCGAATTATTATTCTAGACTGTATATATTAATTTATATGTGGGGAAATTTTAATTTTCCATTTCCATGTTTCCTAAAAAGGTTTTCCAAAATATTGTTTCTATTCATAAATAAATTTTAATATTCTTTTTTAAAAATGTGTGAATTTTTAATAAATAGTTCAAAAAGAATATTTTGTATCATTTTCCCAACAAATTACCTAGGTAATTTTCTGGAAAAACTATAAGAGTAATGTTTTTTAACTTACATGGAATGTGAATATTTTAATGATTTCATGACACCTTAATTCCCTAAATCTTCCATTAAAATATTAGTAGTTTATATTAAAAGAAAAATATTTTCTTTTAAAATTATGTTTCATTTAAAAAATTAAAAACATAAAGGATATTTTTCTCAATAATTATATCATGTGATATTTGAATATTAATTTTCCTTATAATATTACCTTATTTGAAGTTATTTATTCATTAATATAGATATTTTTAAATAATAGTATATTTATTCCTCATGTGGTAGTTTTATGTTTGTGATGTCGCGATATTTAGGAAACCCATTTCATTTACATGGTTTATTCAATGATAAAATGTTAGCAAAAACATTTATTTTCATGAGTTTTAATATGATAAGTGATTTATGTTCATGAAGAACACATATTTTTGGTTTTTATTATGTGACGGGTGGTACCTATATCTCCCTTAGATGCATTGTGAAATTATTTATATCTAATTATATATAGAACATATGAATTGAATGTGAACATGGTTCAATAAAACATGATTGGAACATGGGTAAACTCAGTTTATTAATACTATACAAGAATACATAGTGAACTCATACCAATACAAAACTTCTTCCTCTGTTATGTTCTTGGAAGTGATCCTTCACTAATTTGAAAACGATTTTCTATGAATGTGTGTATGCCATCATGTCTTCAGTTATACTCTTACAAATTATTATGTTTAATTATTTTATAAATATTGTCTTATAAACTACAATGATTTATTTCAGGACTAGGTGTCATGATCCTTGATATATAGGATATAATTTTCAAAAATTATTTTCATGTTCTTATGAAATTATGATTATGTTTTCAACCTTGATTACCATTATAAATTATATAAAAACAAAATTTTCTTATGTATATTTTCTCCATGATATGAAGAAATATATCATGTAATATATATCAAAAGTGTTCAATTGTTGAAGGAATTAGTTGAAGACAACATAGATGTTTTATGAATCCATTATTTATGATTATATGTTTCCCAAAGTCACTAAACCTATATTGTTTTAGATTTTTTATAGGTTATGTAATAAACATTATTATAATTAGATTTAATATCTATCTAGTTAAATTATGATACATTATAGAGTTTTTAGACCAATTGTAGCATGGGTTAATAACTATGAAAATGGTGCATTGGGATATAACTCAGTCATCAAATTGTACATGAAAACATGCCTTACTAGAAACATGATTTTATATTCTTGATGGATATTATATGGTTAATTCACATTTTATTTACAAATCATTTTTAACAATTTGAAAAAATTACAACAAACAGTTAAATGTGATTATGAAATTAGACATGCCTAAATTTATCAATTTACGCTATGTTTAGCACTTTTTTGGGGATTATGAATTATGTTTCATAAGGTTATGATCTAATATAGTTCATAAAATTATTTATAATTGATTACTATTATATAGAAGGGGATTCATATCCATACACATACTCAACATAGATATTTCCCTTCATCGAATGATAATGACGCTAGAGACAACGATATACCTAAAACTATAAAATTTATTACCATATTCATGTAGATGACTGAAGTTATGAGAAATAACCTTTCCCTTATGGGGAATCGTGTCAATACATAGTGTGGTGAAATAATTTTGGACCAATTTATTATTCGAAAAAAACATCAACTAATGTCACAACCAATCCATTTGTAACTGAGCAATGGATACGTTCTATATATATAATATTTATCACTCTAGATAGTAATGAATGGGGAAACGTATTCATGGTTGTTTATTATATATAAATACATGTAGACCAATGGTGTTCATTAATTCAAACACTAATGATGATGATGAAATAACAAGCATGTAATGGAAGGATTTTTTGTAAATGTTATTGGAAAAAAATTTCATCAAATGAAATGACCCGATATAAAGAGAAACTTCATGAATCAAATACAAAAGGATGAGGAATATTTTTATACGTTTGAAGAATTATTTTCTAGGATATAAAGTAACTATAAAAACAATATACATAATCTAGAGGCAAATATTGACTATTTAATTGATGGGTTAAATCCCATTCTTCAAAGGGGCCTATTCACATAATCATTATCATCTAGAAATTTAATAATATTATATTCTATCATAGTAGAGAAATAATTAGTCACGTAATATGAATTAAAATGGAAAAAAGGAAATAATATGATAGTAGGGAAGAATACATATAATGGGAAGAATGTAAAGGATGATTTTTACCATGTTGTAATTGTGGGAAGAAACACCCTTGAATTTTTTTGAAGGAAATGGGATTTTTATACTTGTATGGAGATATATTATTTCAATATTGTGATTTCAACAGAAATAAAGTTTCATTAAATGTCCAATGCTTCAACATAAAGGAGGCGGGCACTATGAAGATGAATATACCAAACATCACAGGAATATACCCTAGATGAGTCCAAAAGATAAAATTCAATCACATTCCATTACTACAGATGAAGTGGAATTATTAAATTTCATGCACATTTGGATTCATGTATAATATTATAGAAGTATTTTTTACCAATGGTATTCTTGTAATAATATTTATGTGATTTATATTTATAGTAAAGTATAATATATATTTTAAGGATATGTGATCATGTAATGAATTGTTCCAATTACAAGGAAATTTGTTTTAGTGGAAAGTTGATCTTTTTATAAAACACATTATTGAGGTTATATAACCCTTATCATGTTTTCTAGGTTGAAATACTAATGATAAATATAGTCTTATTGGATATTATTAATGAACTTGAAATTTCATATGGATCTGGTGGTTTCTGTCATCCATAATGAAGTTGACATCATTTTTGTATAGATGTAATATATTAGACATACTTATATTTTATTTTGAGAAGAATCCATGTATCTATTATGTATTTATGGTGATCAAGTTATTCATGTATTTGGAATGTGACATTAAGAGACATATAAAATTATCATAGGAATATAATACTGATTTAGTAATATTACATCTAAATTTTTTCAGAAATATTTTGGATAAGCCTTAAGGAAATATATTTATCGAATGGATTATAGAAATCATTGGGTGTTACTGTGTATGTATTTATAATCATTTTTTTTCAATAATCATAAGGGAATATATTAAAACTCTATCATGGAACTTATGATCATTTAAAATTTAATTTTAATTCTTCAGAAATAAAAACATTATTTTAGGATGTTCATTTTAGAGAGTATGATATGAAGTTTATAATTATCAGAGCTCAACTAAAAAATTCAATTGTGCATATAAACTATAAATATACCACGTATATTTACTCATATACTTATTTGGTAAAATAATTACTTAACTCTAGGAAAAGGATATGAAAAAAAATCAATCTTAGTACCTTCCTGTAAAATGAATAAAATGGTCCCCTTACTCATTTCATATTTACGTTTTTATGTTATTGACCTAATATATATCATTAAACTATGTTTTTTAAATGACCTCAATCATAATATATCATTATTTTAAAATTACTATTTTCATCCATGTCTATATCTTCACTTCCCACATATGTTCTTGTACATGGAAACATAGTTATTTTATTAATCTAGATAACCATAAAAATTAAAATTACCTTCTATATATAGTATTTTACAGTATACATTATCATGATTTATGATTTCATGTAGACAAAATTCAAAATTAATACCCTTGATTATTGAGAACAATCCTAAATTTTTATGAGACAATTTATTCGATTGGGGGTAAAATGTGACACAATGTGATTTTAAAATAGGACCATATAGTTTGATAGAATTTTTTTTATGATAAAAAATATTACAAAAAATATAACACCATGATACTTTAGGATATATATCTTTTTAAATAAACTCATGCACTTTGATAGCTTGCAATACACACAACACCGGGTTTGAATGAAATAAGACACTCGATTAAAATATTATTATTTAAATACAATAATAATAATATTAAGTTAAGATATAGGGTAAGAATATTAAAAACTAAATGAAGAATAATATATAGCTTACAGAACTATAAAATAAATTCAATTGTTATCTATAGATTGAAATAAAAAAAGTATCATTTGAAAGTGAAATAAATGTTTTTTGAAAATTCGTACTTTTCAAAAAGCGGTATAGACATGCTTTGTTCTCATAGTGTAAAATTAATTTGTAACACTCATATAAACGTTATTTGAAAAGGAGGAAATCATTTTTATAAAATATATATGTAAAAATTATTATTGGGTGTATTTCGGATATTTTTTTGTAAGGAATAAACTTTTTACCAACTGTGAAAAATGTTATTTTATTTAATAAGTTCATTTTTTAAAATATTTACAATGATAAAATATATTTTAATTGTAATTAAAACTAAAAATATTTCAATTATTTTATTATTTAATTAATTTAGTTGATTATAATCAATTAAATCTTGAATTAGGATATTAAAACATTCTATATATAAGATTATTTTATTCAAGAAGTCTCATTTTCATTATGTCTCCTAGTATAATTTTATATTTTATTCTCCCACTTCTATGAATTAAATTAAAAAAATGGGTTATCTTTTCTAAATAAGAAAACTTTATATTTTATAATGACTTCATCTTATATTTATACCATTATGAATAGGCATAATTGTAATAATTAATTAGAACGGTTAAGGTAAAAAAGGGTTTACTATGTGTAAAACCATAAAGATAACTGTTAAAATGACCTACCAACTTGTCGAAAACCCATTTTCTATACATAGTTTGACTGTATGACTTCCATGTTTCTAGAATTAAATATTTTTGACGCTTTTAGATTGATAAAAATATTTGTGTTATTGTTTCCCCACAAAATTAAAAAGTGTGTCCTCTCCCCCACTCATAAAAGGTCACATCGTCCCTCCCCTCTTCATAGTCCAAATAACCTCAGATAAGAAATAACCAATCTGAATATCTTAACTAATTTCATCCCATTTACCTAGAAAACATTTTGTGATGATAAATTCAATAAAATAAGGAATTAGGTTAATCCTAATGATGTTTTTTGAAAAATAGTTAATGTTATTAACTATATAATTTTGTTTTACATCTTCTTTTATGTCCATTTATTATTTAACAACTATAAAAAAATTATCACACATGCATATAAAATACACAATGATTTTATTATGTTAATTTTATAACATATATCTATATCCACTTCTATCAAATAGAAAATTAAATCATCAAAAATGTGTTCATGGGACTACCAATACACAAACATAGGTACATTTTTTCCATCTGCACCTTTTACAAAATTCATATAATATATGAATTAACATATATATATTATATTTATTATATTATTATATTTATTTAATTATTATTTATATATATTCTTAATTTAAATTCTATTGGGGATATAATAACGTTACTTGTGTGTATGGATGAATACCACCTCGCAAAGTGATGTGATTTGTTACTCATTTATGCTCTAAATGAAATTTATTAAAAAAAATTATATATGTGAAATATATGACATAAAAATACTTCTAGACATATAATATATCATCTAACCTTTTTCTATAAAATACTTCTGAAAACATTCAAATCACACATGGGGTTATGAAGACAATCGCCTCTAGGAAGCGATGTGAACATTTTTCAATTTTATTTATCAATGGGTGGTAAAGATGATAATTTTTTTAATATAAATGATATATAATATAAAATATTTTATCATTAATTTATAATTATTATTTATATGTCTTTTTCCACCTATCGTTAAAAATGGAAATAATATTCATTTATACATACGGCTTACTGTCTCCATGAAATGATTAATCCATTTTTAATCTATAATATTTATAGGTTACTATATATAAATATATAATGATTATATATGTACAGATCTAGAAATTCCATGTAATTGTTTTTAATTATATGGGAATTTTATGAGTCCGTGAAAATTAACGGTGTGTGATTTTAAGGCCCGGTGTGTCCGAAATAAATTTATAAACATTTTTTCGGGTTCGTTCAGTAAACGTGTGAGCAGGTTTTTGTTACATTTAGACCGGTGCTGGGAACTGAAAAACCATAGACTGTTGAACTCGCAGCACTGGTATTCGCTTAATAAATCCTTTACCTCAACCACAGTAGGTAAATGGTAGAAGTTATATTTTTCATCTTTTCGTGGAAGAATAGAAAAAATATAATATTTAAAAATTTTATTTTTTATATAGCCACCTTTGATATATGGTGGTGGGGACCAAAAGAGTTTAAATTCTCTAAATTTTGAACTCAATGTGGGGGACACCCGACCTTACACTCCTTAATTAATGAGGAGCATTAAATGAGTGGTTACACACTAAGTGTAAGAACCCATTTAATTATTTTTTTATTAGATGATTTTAATTCCTTAAATTAATATCTTTTTATATATCCTCTTCTTGGAGTTGTGTTTTGGGTTCTCAAAGAAGATCCGTGTGGGAGAAAGTTCTCCAATGAAGAAAAACCTCCATCGAAGTGAAATTATCAAAAGAACAGATGAATGAGCCCGGGATCAGAGGAGTGTGGTGGGTGCGACAAACGTCGACATCGTTAACTTATTTCTAAAGACAACACCAACGAACGAACGGTGTAGGGTTAGGTATTTGTTTTTTTCATAAATAATTCATGAAATTCCTGCTATCGATCTAAGGCGGAGGGTACAGGCCAAACAAACACGGCTCGATCCCTCCACATATTTCCATTTGGACGTGTTCTACGCACTGCATGGGAGATGGGTGGCACACATCTGTGCCACTAGAAGAAGAGATGGCCACGGTTTTCGATCTGTGGAGGTGCCCTGGAAGGTAAGCCGACACCTGGTCGGCTGCGGTTAGAGTAGGCGGCACATGGGAGGGCGGCCAACACTTTGGTCACCTGTGGAAGAAAGGGCGGTGCCAAAGTCACACCGCCATCAGAGAGGATGGTTACGGCCCTCCTGGATGGGGTGGAAGATGGAAGGCATCCGAGCTTTGGCCAGCTGTGGAGGGGCGGCACACGACGCACCGTCGGGAGGATAGGGGCTGGCCATTTTGGCTGGGAGAGTTATACAGAGCAGGACCCGCGGGTCTCACTTGATGCCTGGTGAAGAAACTGTATCGCATGTTCGGTGTGTCAAATCTGGGGGCGCACGACTCCCCCCCCGCATGCGTCTAGGTCGGGCTGCCTTGGGCGGGCCGGGCCGCCTAGCGTAGTCCAGGTCGGTGCGATCTGGTCAGACCAGACCCGGACTAGTTTTGACCCATTCCACACATTTGGCCATAACTTTGGCACCGTGAATCTATTTGACGAACCATCTATGGCCCCGGGAACCTTAATGATAGATGGTCCTTTTGATATACCCCACTTGAGATTTGGATAAAGTTGGGGAACGATCAGTTTGGATCGAGCACGAATCCAACTGGGCCCTTGGAATTAAGAGTCTAATAACTTACAGACCAGGAGTCTGATTGACATACCATCTATTGCATTGAGACCCCTATTACATGGTGGTACATTGGGATACTTCTTCATGGGACTTCGTGGCAGTTGGAGTTTCGACTAGTATCTTGAGGAGCGGACTCTCCCGAAGACGAGCAAGTTTAGTGCGGTTACCCTATAGCTGGTTGTGACAATTTACTAGGATCGTCTGTGAGTCTGAAGATGTACTGACGATGTACTAGGATCTTGTGTGGGTCTTAAGATGTACTAACAATGTACTAGGATCCTGTGTCAGTCGGACGACATACTGACGATGTACTAGGAACTTGTGTGGGTCTGACGACGTACTGATGATGTACTAGGATCATGTGTGGGTCTGATGACATACTGGCGATGTACTAGGATCGTGTGTGGGTATGACGATGGACTGATGATGTACTAGGATCCTATGTTGGTCTGACGACATAGTGATGATGTACAAGGATCATGTGTGGGTCTGACTACATTCTAACAATGTACTAGGATCCTGTGTGGGTCTGACTATGTACAAGGATCCTATGTGGGTCAGACGATGTACTAGGATCTAGTGTGGGTCTGATGATGTAATACGATCCTCTGTGGGTCAAATGATGATTTAGGATCCTACCTAGGTCTGCCACTTAATAGAGTTATATGATTCATTAGTTACATATAATCATCTCTACTATTGTACCTATGATATAACTGGTGTGAGATGAGTTCGTACCTGTGTGGTACTTTCCTTCACGGTAATACCTTGGTGTTGTTCTTCTATGTGGTGTACCTATGTGGTACATCCCATTGTGGTATTACTTCCATTGTGATACAGTTGAGCTTTGGGCTTTTGGGTGGACCTTGTGTTTCCTCATGATTGAGATGGGTATACTTGATATCTTAGGTATATGTATGGGAATATACCTATGTAGGGTTTTTAGTTGATTTCATGATTTGTGGTTTATCCTTTGTTGATTTTGTGGGACCTTGAGGGTCTCAGGGTCCCTACTGAGTATCGTTATTCTCACCCCTACACGGGCTATGCTCGCATCTTGTTGTGTTTGGTGTAGATGACAGACAATGCTGAATGAGGCTGAGGGTACCAGGACTGGACAGTTCCTGGAGGTGGACCATAAGGCATGTCGGTACGCAGAGGAGATGGGCAGATGTGTAGTGCTGAGGATGCGATATGTACCTACACTTCAGGTAGGAACCTCAGAGGATGACCAAGTAGTTTCCTTCATCTTACTTTATTTTTTTTGTATTTTAGTTGTACATTTACATTTACTGTTGGGCCTGTATTCCAGCCCCACTCACTATTAGCACTCTTTTTTCTACATAGTTTACTTTTGTTCATATCTTATGGTGTGCTTGGTTGCATGTGTTTATAGTATATAAAGTCAATGCCTTCCCAGTTTTATGGAATATTAATTTTGGTGCTAGTTGACTTACCCTTTCATTTGGAAGGCGTGCTTTGGGTAGACACGGCACAGGCCCCAGGGGATGGGTCTTGACAAATTAGTATCATATGAGTCGGTTCTACCATAGAAAATTGGACTCTTATCTTTTTAGTGGCAATAGTGTTTAGGGTAGTGAGTGTGGTTATCAGGTTAGGTAATCCAGTGTTGGTGCGGTAACCAACATATCCATACACTAGGACCCTAACATCTTATTTCCAACTCAATGCACGAAAACAATGATTGTGTGGGTGTTTTGAAGGTTTTTCATTGTGATCTTTTTTAGTCACCTCACCAGGTATAACTTATTGACAGTGGCACACCAGTTTTTTTTTCAGGATGCCTCCTCGCAGAGAGTCAGTTAGGGTTCCAAATATTTTACACACTAATAGCCCACCAAGCAATGAGGCCTCGGTGCAAGGCCCTTTTCTAGTAGAGGCACCAGTGGAGGCACCTATGGTACATTTGTCTGTTGGGCCACTGATGCCACCAGCCCAAACATCAGAGGGTGCACGCCGCTTGAGCGCGTTGCATGAGTTCCAGCTCTTGAGGCCACCCAGGTTCAGGGGAGAGATGGACCCATAGGAAGATGAGGATTGGTTGGAGGTCGTAGTGAGATTCTTCCGACTGGTAGGGATGCCAGCTGATCTCGTAGTGATCCTTGCCGCTAGTCTTCTACAGGCTTCAACGGGTATATGGAAGAGCATGATGCTCCAGGTTCACGATGATGTGACACTTCTCTGGTAATATTTCAAGAGCCTGTTGCGGTCATAATGTTTCCCTGTGACCCTTCACGTAGTGCGCATACGGAGGAGCTTCTTCATCTGCAGTAGGGTATCATGACTATGGCTCAGTACTCAGCAATGTTCACCAACCTCTCACACTACCCCACTGATATGGTACGAGACCCATTCTTCCGGGACCAGACCATCGAGTGGGGAATCATGCTAGAGATCAGGGCATTGATGGTCTCACTCAACATTCTGACATAGGTGGGGGTGTTAGAGCGAGCCCTCTTTGTGGAGAGTTTTCTTGCCGATCAGTCACCAGTAGCGAGACCCCCCACTAGTCTTCATGTAACATAGACTTCTACAGCTGGCAGTAGATAGATTTCACAAGGGTCCAAGAAGACCATACCTATAGGTGGATTACCGCATGACTCAAGATCGATTGTATAGGGTACCAGAGAATGATCCAGTTATGTGAGGAAATGGAAGTGTTTCACATGCAGTGGGCTGGGTCACATGGCTCGTGACTATCAGACCCACCATACGGGTGTTCAGTAGATGGTCGATGGAATGCCCAGACAGAGACATAGGTTCGACTGAGGAGGTCCTCAAGGAGTAGGGGAACGTGGCAGAGGAGCTGTCCTTGTAGCTGGGGTTGGGCGACGATTCAAGATGTTATCGCCACCACTACCAGGTGGTCCACCCCGACCTAAGGGAGCATGTGGACAGGGGTGAGCTCATCTCCAGGCACCTGAGGCCTACGACCATAGCACTCCAGTGATTATATAAGGTAGATCAATTTCTACTCCACCTTATCTACAATACTTATAGACACAAGTTCCAGTCGTTATTTTGTTGCCACTTCCCTCGTTCGGAGCTCGGAGATTCTGACGAAGCCGTTTGCTCGATCTTTATGGCTAGAGACTCCAATGGGAGCAGATTAGATGATTACAAACATGTGACAACAATGTGTGCTTACCCTAGGAGGTGATAGCTTCAGATGGGATCTACTATTATTAGCACCGAGGCCTTACGAAATCATATTGGATATGGACAGGTAATCTACATTCCATGCCGAGATTGATTGTATTTGGCACAAAGTGCGTTGTGTCCGCATGGAAGGTACTAGGTTTACCATCACCCGTGAGAAGGGAAACTTTGAAGCACAAGATGGACTCATCCAAAGGAGAGTTCAACTGATCACTCATCAGTGGGCTAGCCTTACCCTCAGAGCAGTTGACGTGGAGAGTCCGAGTTATCCTGTAGTGGTGGACCGGTAAGCGGATGTCTTCCTTGATGATGTTCCAGGTCAACCTCCTCTTAGAGAGGTGGACTTTTACTCTTAATTTTACCCTGGGATGACACCAATATCTACACCATCATATCGGATTGCTCCTGTGGAGATTCGCGAGCTACATGTTATACTGCAGGACTTACATGGGAAGGGATCCATTCAACCCAGTGTTTCTCCTTGGGCAGCCCTAATGTTGTTCTCCAAGAAGGAGAATGGGAGATTAAGGCTTTGTGTTGACTATTGTTGCCTGAAACAAGTGACCATGAAGAACAAGTACCCACACTTGAGGATTGGCGACCTCTATGATCAGCTAAAGGGAGCACAGTGGTTCTTGAAGATTAACCTTAGATCCGGCTTTTACCAGCTCAGAGTGCAAGACGAGGATGTGTAGAAGACGACTTTCATATGTTGGTATGGCCATTATGAGTTCTTGGTTATGTCGTTCGACATGAACAACGCCCCAGCAGTATTCATGGACCTCATGAACATGATCGTTCATCCATACCTTGATCGCTTGGTTATTGTCTTCATCGACAAAATTCGGATCTACTCGGCTATTGAGGAAGAGGATGCCTGTCACTTGCAGGTAGTTCTGGAAACACTATGAGAGAACCATCTTTATGGTAATCTCTCAAAGTTCTAGTTCTGGATCTGAGAGGTTTACATTCTAGGACACGTCATCTCATAGGCTAGAGTTGTAGAGGATCTAGCGAAGATTGTGGTGGTACTTTCTTGGGAGCCACCCAGGAGTGTGATAGAGGTACGTAGTTTCTTGGATTTGGCTATATACTACCGATGTTTTGTGCCATATTTCTCTAGATTTGCAGCACCATTATTAGAATTGATGAAGAAGGGTAAACCCTTCGTGCGATCAGATAAATGTCTGTGGATTATTCAGGAGCTGAGGTAGAGGTTGACTAGTGCCACCCCATCTTGAGGCTTCCAGAGGAGGGTGAAGGGTACGTAGTCTACTACGACGCATCAGGGACCAGGCTCGGATGTTTCCTGATGCATGAGTGAGCATCTATTGCATATGGTTATCTATATCTGAGACAAAATGAATAAAACTATGCTACCCATGGATTAGAGTTAGCAGTAGTGGTATTTTCCTTGAAGATGTGGCAACATTACTTGATGGTCTAGAGTTTTAAAGTCTACTCAAATCACAAGTCTCTCAGGTATATCTTGTCCCCGAAGGACCTGAACTGGAGACAGTGACGTTGGCATGAGTTCCTCTAGGACTATTACTTTGAGATAGTTTATACTCATGTGAAGGGGAACATTGTAGCAGATGCACTCAACCAGAGATCTGGTATAAAACTACTAGGTGAGGAGATGGAGCAGCTGGCCACTTTTCATATATCCTTTGTGGATCGAGATGGAGTAGTGTTTATTTATTCTCTTATAGTCACTCCCTCACTTCTTCAGCGAGTCAGGGAGGCACAGTGTGGGGACACTAACCGCGAGGCTCGATGTGCTTCCATATCCACAAGATGCCCGGATGGATTTTTTGAAGGCGTGGAGCATGAAATTTTATTTAGAGGATGTACCAAGGTACCAGTGTCGCTTCGGGATGAATTGTTGAGTGAGTTCCATAAATCCCCTCTAGAGGTACATCTATGAGTGGTGAAGATGTACCAGGATCACTGACGACAACACTGGTGGCTAGGAATGAAGAAAGTAGTAGCAGAGTTTGTCTCTCGATGCCTCACATTATAGTAAGTGAAGGTGGATCATCAGGTTCAAGCAGGCTTGGTTCAGCCTTTGGAGGTCCCAAAGTGTATGTGGGATGGTATGTACATGGAATTCATGACAGAACTTCCACATACATCCAGAGGTCATGATTCAATCTGGGTGATCGTCGACCGACTCACCATATCATCCCACTTCCTACCGATTAGGGAGCAGGGTTCTATAGAGAGCATGGGATGCCTCTATGTGCAAGAGATTGTGAGACTACATGGGGTAACCTCTACGATTGTATCCAATTATGATACATGTTTCACTTTCCACCTATAGAAGGGGTTGTAGGATGCTTTCGAGATGCAGGTTCATTTCAACACTACCTTCCATCCTCATATGGATAGTCAGACTGAGCAGACCATTAAGACCCTTGAGGAGATGATATGTGCTTGCGTCCTTCACTTTGGTCGTAGATGGGAGGATCACATTCCTTTGGTGGAGTTTTCATACAACAACACCTATCACTCGACCATTGGGATGGAATATTTTGAGGCATTGTATGGGTGACCTTGCAGATCACCTTTGTGCTGGACTAACCCTTGGCAGTCAGCACTCTTGTGGCCAGAGATGGTACAAGCTACCACAGAGAAAGTGAAAATAATCCAGGATGGGATGAAGACTGAAAAGAGTAGGCAGAAGTCTTATGTTGATAGGAGACTGAGACTTCTATAGTTCTAGGATGGCGACCACGTCTTTCTACGAGTCTCACCTCGACATGGTTTGAACAGATTTTTCTGGGGCGGCATGTTATCTCCGAGGTTCATCGGACCCTTCCAAGTCCTTAGTAGAGTTGGGTAGTTGGATATCTGCCTTGAACATCCCCCAAAGTTGCACCAAGTGCACGACGTCTACCATGTATCCCAGCAGATGAGGTACATGCATGACCCTTCTCACTTCATCGACCACGACGAGTAGGAAATCGATGATGTGGCAACATTTACAGAGGTTCCAGTTGAGACTGAGGATCAATAGGATCAGGTCCTTCATGGGTGGTCAATACCTCTGGTGCGCGTTCCCTAGCAACACCAGAACCTACTAGAGAGCGCATGGGTGCAGGAGGCTCAGATTTGTGCTCATTACCCCCACTTGTTTCCTTAGTTTGAGCTGTGGCTTATGGGGATGTAAGTCCCTAATGTGGGTATAATTTAAAGACCCGTAAATTCCATGTAATTTTTTTTAAATTATATAGGAATTTTACGAGTCCTTGAAAATTAATCGTGCGTGATTATGATTCCCAGTGTGCCCGGAATGAATTTCTGAACTTTTTTTCGGGTATGTTCATTAAATGAGAAAGCGGGTTATTGAAACTTTTAAACCGGTGCTCAGAATTGAAATCTGAGGTCACCGTTGAACTCCCAACGCTGGTATTCACTTAAGAAGACCTTTACCTTGACTGTAGTAGGTCGAGGGCAGAAGTTATATTTTTTAGCTTTTCATGGAAGAATAGAAAAAATAAAATATCTAACAATTTTATTTTTCTTATAACATACTTTGATTTATGGAGGTGGGGACCACAAGAGTTTTAATTATCCAAATTTTGAATTCAATATGGGGGCCACCCAACCTTAAACTCATTTAATGAGGAGCATTAAATGAGTGGTTACACAAGAAGTGTAACCACCCATTTAATGATCTTTTTGATTAGCTGATTTTAATGCATTATGCTAAGATCTTATTATATCTCCTCTTCTGGGAGTTGGGTTTTGGGTTGGAAAAGAAGTTCCTTGGTGGGAGAAAGTTCTGCAATGAAGAACAACCTCTATCGAAGGGCGATTATCCGATGAACTGATGAATGAGCCCATGATCAGAGGCGTGTGGAGGGCGCGATGAAAATCGACATCTTCGACTTATTCCTCATGAAAACACTAATGAAAGAATCAATTAGGGTTAGATATATGTTTTTATTCATGAATAATTCATGAAATGTCTGCTATCGATCTAAGAAGGAGGGTAAATGACAAATGAACAAAGCATGATCCCTCTACATCTTTTCTTTTTGATGTGTTCTTCACACTATGGGGGAGAAGGGAATCACGCATCCGCACTGCCGGAAGAAGAGAAGGTTTCGGTTGTCGATCCATAATAGTGCACCCGAAGGGAGGCTAGCACCTGGTCGGCCACGGTTCGAGCAGGCGGCACACCGGAGGGTGGATGGCGCTTTGGCCGACCGCGGAAGAATGGGCAGTGCGACCGCCGCGCCGCCGTCAGAGCGGATGGTCGTGGCCGGATTTGACATGGTGGAAGGTGGAAGGTGGACGACATTCATCCAGCCGCGGAGGGGCGGTACATGACGCGCCACCGGGAGGAAAGGGTCCGACCGTTTTGGACAACCGAGTTAAACCGAGCGGGACCCACAGGTCCCGCCTGCTGCCTGGAGACCGAACAGCTTCAACTGTTCATTTTGTCAAATCGGGAGCACGTGACTCCCCCCCACCCTGCATGCATCCAAGTTAGGCCACCCAGTGCCAGGCCGAGCCGCCCAGCGTGGGCCGGACCGGACCCGGACCAGTTTCGACCCATTCCACACTTTTGGCCATAAAATTGGCACTGGGTGTCTGTTTGACGAACCGTTTGCGGAACTAGAATCCTTAGGACGAGAAGGTACTTTTGGTATACCCACGTGATATTTTGATAAATTTGGGTTATGGTTGGATTGGATAGAGAACAAATCCCATAGGTGCCTTAGAACAAAAAGTCTAATAGCTTACATACCAGGCGTTTGATTGATGCAATGTCTGTTGCGTTGAGTCCCCTATTACATGGAGTCCTTTGGAATATTTATTAGGGGTACATTGTAGAAGTTGGAGTCTCAAGCAGTAACTTTAGCAGAGGACTCTCCTCAAGAGGAGCCACCATAGTGTCTGTACCCTAAAGTAGGCTATGCCGATGTACTAGGATCCTGTGTGGGTCTGATGACGTACTGACGATGTACTAGGATCCTATGTGGGTCTGACGATGTACTGATGATGTGCTAGGATCCTATGTGGGTCTGACGACATACTGACGATGTACTAAGATCATGTGTGGGTCTGACGACGTACTGATGATGTATTAGGATCCTGTGTGGGCCTGACGACGTACTGGCGATGTACTAGGATCATTTGTGGTTCTGACGATGTACTAACGATGTACTAGGATCATGTGTGGGCCTGACTACATTTAATGATGTACTTGGATCTTGTGTGGGTCTGACGACGTACTAAGGATGTAATAGGATCATTTGTGGGTCTGACGATGTACTAGGATTCTGTGTGGGTCTGACCAGGTACTAGGATCTAGTGTGGGTCTGACGATGTACTACGATCCTCTGTGGGTATGATGATGATTTAAGATCCTACATGGGTCTGCCTCATAACAGAGTAAGATGATTCAATAGTTACATCTAATCATCTCTACTATTGTACCAAAGATATACCTGGTGTGGGCTGAGTTCGTACCTGTGTTGTACTTTCCTTCATGGTAATACCTTGGTGGTATTCTTCTGTGTGGTGTACCTATGTGGTACTTACCTTTGTGGTATTCGTTCCTTTGTGGAATAGTGGAGCTTTGGGATTTTGGGTTGGACCCTTTGTTTCCTCATGACTGAGATGAGTATACTTGATAACTTACGTATATGTATGGGCATATGCCTATGTAGGCTTTTCAATTGATTTCATGCTTTGTGGTTTATCCTTTGTAGAATTTGTGAGACCTTGAGGGTGTCAGGGTCTCTAGTGAGTATCGTTTTAATAATCCCTACACGGGCTATGCCCGCACCATGTTGTGATTGGTGAAAATAACAGACCGTGCAGATCAAGGCAGAGAGTACCTAGACTAGATGGTGCTTGGAGGTGGACTATACGACATGTCGATAGGCAGAGGAGACGGGCGGACGTGGAGTGCAGAAGAGATGATCTGTACCTATACATCAGGTAGGAACCTTGGAGGACGACCCAGTAGATATCTCCCTCTTACTTCAGTTGTATTGTATTTCAGTTATACTTGTACCTTTACTATTGGGCATGTATTCTATCCCCTCTTACTTTCAGTACACTTTTTTCTACAAATTTTAGTTGTGTTCATATGTTGTTGTGTGCCTGGTTGTGTGTGTTTACAAGGCATAAAGGAAATGCCTTCCCGGTTTTAGGGAATTTGCCTTTCAGTGCTAGTCTCCAGCCCCAGGCCTTTGGAAGGCGGGCATGGGGTAGTCACGACACGGGCCTCATGGGAGGGGTCGTGAAAATATATTACATTTATATTAATATAAAATTATGTCTATGATTTATGCCTGATCAACTTAAAATGGCCAAAATTAAACATCTGGAAACACATACAAAATGAAACAATTATTACAAAAAATGGTTACTATAACAAAGAATTTTAACAAACAATTAATAAATGAATGTATATAAGTATTTTATGGGTTAGAATATATTCGTATGGTTTTTATTGGATTTTTAACTAATATATATTTAATATATTTTAGGTTTTGACATATACATAGAATTTTAATCAAGTGGGAAGGGTTTCCCATCTCACTTTTACTTTAGGGATACATATTATGTATTCACCACTTATTCTTTTGTATAGTGTATATACTACCCGTTAAACATGTTAGATCATGAATATATTTATCTTAATTATATTTAATCTTTTATTTTATTAATATTTATTTTAATGATGTTATGATTATTAATTTTATGGTTATTATGATTTTGATTTTACCAATGCGGTAAAGGTTTACTTCAAAATCTCATAATTATTTCATATTTTTTTTATATCAATTTACCTTTGGAGAATTAAATAGTTTTTATAACATAAAACTTATATATTTTATTCTCATATATTTATTCATGATCTTTTTCAAGTGATGTTGTTATTTGACACTCTTCCATACATAAAAAAATTGAAAAACCTTTTTAATATAATTTGACAATATTTCTCTTTTTAATAAATAATCAATTTTCCTCAATGTCTATATAATAAAAAAATGTATTAATTTTTTAAATCTATTATATTTCATTAATTAATGATATTTTACACGTTTTTAATTTTTAAAAAATTAAAAGAATGTTTATTTATTTTTTAAAACTAATCCCTTATTGATATTATTGAAAATAGGAATGGAATCTATTTTTTAACATGTAAAAAATAAACACAAATTTATTCCATATTAATAATCAATTACATAAATATTATTTTAAATGTTTTAAAATGTTTTTTTCAAATAAAAAATTTTCAAAATGTGTTGTGAACTTCTTATTATAAATTTTTTTTCAAAGTGAAAAGGTTATTTTAGACAAAAATGTTTTAATGACATTTTTATGGAACTGATATTAATCAATGACAACATATTGTTATTTTATTTATTATAAACTTGAGATATTTTGTGGTTATATCATCCTTATTCATTAACTTTATATTTTATGATCTTTTTTACTAAATATATTAAATTTTATTACCATTATCCATATTACTGTTGATGGTTGATAAATATGTTTATTTGAATGGGTTAAATATTTACACTTTGTAAGTTAGTTTTTC
The DNA here is from genome assembly GCA_963277665.1 of Viscum album. Taxonomy (NCBI): domain Eukaryota; kingdom Viridiplantae; phylum Streptophyta; class Magnoliopsida; order Santalales; family Viscaceae; genus Viscum; species Viscum album. Next base: position 489,910,801 of record OY728145.1, read on the forward strand.
AATAAAACTATTTCTTTTGATTATGTATCACCCCTTTCATCTATGTAATACATTGAAATGAGTAACTGATTTGTGGGGCCTAGTTAAAGGTATCACCACTGATGTATTGATATGTCTCACAAGGGAAATTAGCTTTCCTATTTGGATGAGCCCTAAACTTGTTTAGAAGATGTGATGGAATAGGGAATTAGTGGTAATAAATCTTGAAATTAGGGATTTATTGTAGTTTTTTATTTTTGGATCTATGTATTCTATAAATATTAATTCAGTAATTAATATTCTATATGATTATTTGATTAGTGAGACTATTTTTGGTCATGTTTGAAGATCATGTGATGAAATTTATGGAATTATTTTATCGTTATTTATTATTCCATTAGTATGGTCAATATATTTATTAAATGGAATGTTTTTAGGTAAATCAACATTAAATGTTTATTGTTAATTATTTATAAAAATATTTCTCTATATATACCCTTACTGAGCATCTGAGTTCTCCAATTTATTATGATTTTTCCCAAGGATTTTTGGAAGTATTTTAAGATTGTCATGTTAGGATACATTATAAGGAATAATGTTGATAATAAAGAAATCATTATTTATATAATATTTTTTCAATAGTAATATTAATTTAAATAATGTAAATAGTGAAAAAGACTATTCAACGTTTTCGGTCTGTTGGAAAGTGATCTGTGTATCATTTTGTCATATAAAAATTTAACCACTGGATGTGGAAAACTATGATCATGGTAAGTAAATGTAATTACTATGAGAATAACTTATTATATATTTAATTTAGTGTAACAAATAATCCTTATGATTTTATAATGGTTTCAAAAAACTGGATATTCAATTAATTAGATATAGATTTTGTCTCATTATATGTTTTTAATGGGATTTTTGAGTAAACATGATCCATGATGGGACTCTTTTGATCACATAATGTTGTATTAGAATTTATCCATGATTTTTTTAGATTATTTTTTATGTTACATCCACATATCATATGTTTCAATGATATTATTATTCAATGTTCATTATGTAATTGTACCATTTGATTTTTGATGAAGTTAACTTAAAATGGAATATTGTATTTCATAATGGTGAAATTTATGACTTTTTTGAAACAAATCATAATTTTTTCTTGTTACAAACGAAAAAATTTTAATTTTATTTTTCCCATTGATAATTTTATGAAATTTTATACTGAGACCAATGGGTGGAAAATATCTTTTCATAGGTAACAAAATGAGTATTCTAAGACTATAATTAAATTTTATAAAATATAAATATTATAATATTATTGATTAACTAACAAGTTTCTTTAATATTTTATTACCCTTACTATAACACCCTAGGTAAATAAAGAATATTACATTTTCATATTTATCCATATTTGTGAATAAAATATTAATATGACTTTAAAGGGGATGCTATGCTCGATGGCGTACCCAACACGCAACAACGAGTTTCTTGGGAATCTTACGTTGCACTCTAATAATAAAATAATATTATTTTAAATGGTAGTTAACATGTAGCCGTTGTATTGACAGGAATGGATAGAAATAACTAAAACATGATTATATATGTTTTTAAATGTTTTTACATTTATCCAATAAAAGATAAAGGCATAAAATACGGAAAGAATTCAATTTTAGGCGTATATGCCCTTGTTTTCACTAAAGGTTCACTTATCGCCTTTTGATGGAGAACCATCATTAAACGTAGTTTTGTTCACTCTTATACATCCTTTTGGACCAAATGAAACTTTTCTTAAGAATTGGGACATCAAAATTTACTTTGTGTAAATTTTTGGTATCTTTCTAATAAAGATCATTTTTTAATGAATAGTGTAAAATGTTGTATTTTAATTCAAAACCTCTTTTTAATCTAATTTATTTATATGATTAGATTGTCTTTTGAATTTGTTTTAAAGTGAAATTAGAATATATTTTTACCATTAAATCCAATAGTGGTCGTTGGAATTAATTTCACTATGAAATCAGACTTAAACTGTTGTCAATCTTTTGATACTTATTGTTTCATAAAAACACGCTATTTGCTCTGACAGTGGGAATTAATTATTAAATTAATTAATGTGACTTATATGTTTTTAATTTTTTAAAATATACTTCATTTTTGAATTCGGAATATCAAATATAGCTTAGGGTGAATTTTTGGGATTTTTCTGAAAAACTTCAATTTTTGATGAATACTGAAACCACTAAGTGGTACTTATAAAAACTGATTTTTCGTTTAAATGAAATTTTTCCATATTTGTGTTTTTAATTTCAAAAATATGACATACATGGTTGTCATTAAGAAGTAAAATGTGGTTCAATGGGATAAAAATAATTTTTTGGTGAATAGTAACTTATTATGTTTTTAATCGCGATTAGAGGTAATTAGTGTAGTTTAAGGTAAAAATAATGTTTTAATAATATGAAATGAACTTGAAACATGTCCTACCCTAATTGGTTGTGTAATTTCCGACCATGTAAATCCATGGGTGAACTTCGGGACCCCATGGATCCACTTTGGTTTGGAAATGACATAAATAACATTTTATTTAATGTTAAAGTAAAAATGACACAAACTTGAGTTATTTTACGAAAACAATTTTTACATGGGGTTATAAAGATCAGATTTTTGATATTAAATAGTAATTGGAAAGATAAAAATAATTCCTACATCATAGTATTTGTTTTATAATTTTTATACACTAATAAATTAAATTATTTATGACATCATAATGATGCAGCGATGATATCATTATCTGACGATTTAAATAAAATGAAAAGATAATGTAAACTCTATGACCTACACTTGTCCAAAAACTATTGGATGGGAATATTTAGAAGCCTTATCATCTTATATTCGAAGTATATCAATGTGGGACCTTATAAATTCGAAACACTTTTGAAAATAAAATAATAGTTTCATGATTTCCAAAAGTGCCCCTCCTCTCCTCTTATAAAAGGCCCCCACCTCTACCTCATTTCACACACTCCTCAAGCCTTTGTCTCGGCCATCCCCTGCCCATTTACTCTCTACACATCCCTCTCCTAATCCAATAGGATTCCCTTTGGGCATAATCCTTTCAAAGGAAGCCTTTAGGCTCAAATCAAAAGGAGTTACACTTTTAAAGGTAATTCATTCTCTCATGTTCATTTGTTTTATTTTGCTTCTCCAACCCCCTAAACTCTTTTAGTTACTTCTTTTGTAACAACAAAAGTATCATAAATATACTAGGATGTTGTTATAAGATTTATTAGAGATACACTCTCACACAACTACATCAAATGGTTAAAGAACATACGGTTTCTGTGGATGGCGAAATTCTGCCTCCCAAAACGATGATTGTTCAATACTCATTTAACACCTTCAAAGGTGGCCATTATGATGTCACTATTTTTATATATGATATATAATATGTTTATGTTTTACATAATCTTCTGTATTTTTCATTTGTGGCTTATGTTTATGGCTTCTATTATGGGTATAAGCGATATCTTCATTTTAGGAAGTGCGGACTACCGCCCCCTCAAAGTGATGTGATTCGTTAATGCCATACGTGGGACGTATAAAGGATGGATTTAATGTTATTATATATGATGTTATCCTGGAATTATTATATACCTTTATATCATTATTATTTCTTTCCATTAAAGTATGAGATTGAAATGAAAGTAGCGTTTATGCGTACGTACGACTTACCGTCTCCATGAACGGTGCATTTCATTTCTTATCCCCAAATGTAATGTACTATTATAAGTACATGTATATAATGGATATATATGATGAATGATACATCTAAATGATTAATATTATTCTGTAATTAAAATATACATACCTATCATTTAGTTTTAATTCCATTAATATGACAAAGAAATGAAAGTAGCGTTCATGCGTACGTACGGCTTACCTTCTCAATGAACGGTTCATTTCATTTCTTACCTCTAAATGATTATGTGATATTATAAATACATGTATATTATAGATATATATGATATATATGATATCCAAATCAGGAATGTCATTCTGGATATAAAGAACCTTTGACCACACAAACAACATGAAATTGTAAGAAGTCCACTTTCGACTTAAGAACCAAATATCGACAAAACAAACATTATTAACTTAAATGATTACATAATGTTTATAACATGTAAATAATTGATATAAAAGGAATAATGAACTTGGAAAATGTTCTTAATCAAGTATAAATTAAATCATGTTTATTATTCAGGACGTTAAAGAACGATCGAGTCAAGTCGGACCTGAGGTAAGGGATCCTACTCCTCTCTTTCTTTTTAAGAACACTCTTTTATGTCATTCCTTTTAAAGCTCATCTTTATTGTTATTGGGATATTATTTTATATTACTCTTACTGTAATTTTTATGTTCATATGATGAGAGACCCTATTCTCTCTCATCAATCCATTTTGGAAGTTTTGAGTGGCACCGTTAGGCTGCCGAATTTTTCGTAAGAGATCCAACCTCTCTCTTTCTTTTAAGTACTCTCCTTTATGTCACTTCTTTTAAGCTCCTCTTTGTTATGATGGGGGATGTTATTTTATATTAATTTTTCTGTACATTTTATTGTAATGTGATCATATACCCTATTTTATCTCATCAATACATTTTTGGAAGTTTTAAGTGGCGCCGTTAGGCTGCCGAGTTTTCGTAAGGGATTTTTCATCTCACTTTTATACCCGTGAGATTTATGCTACATTTGACACAATTTCCTTTGATTGGTTTATGTACTGCCCATTATTACACTAATTTTTTAATATAATTCCATTTATGGGCATTTACATATTCATTCTATGACACTTCTTCAATGGGGTGTACTTTTCGAAAGTTACCCATGTCGGTAAGGGAAACTTTCACCCTCCTCATTTTAAAAGAATTCGTTTGTTATGTCTTTTAATTCACATACTATTATGTTGGGATATGATCTTCTATATCCTGATTGATGTAAATTTTATGTCCAAGTGATGAGATTCCCTTTTTATCTCTCATCAACTCATTTTTTGAATTTTTGAAGTGATGCCGTTAGGCTGTCGAATTTTACCAAGGGAACTTTTTAACCCAATTTCGAATTCTTTGGGTTCAACATGTAGTTATTGAATATGTCATCCTTTGAATATGTGTGAATGACCTTTTATTGTTTTACACTTAATATCCAATTATATTGGGTGTATTTATATTTGTCACACATAATTTTGAGATTGATTTATCCTTAATTTAAGGATACCTTCTTTATAAGGGATTTCATCACATTTTACATCTCTATTGAGACTTCATTGTTGTTATGCACCAATTCACTCTTATATGGTGTATATACTGTCCTTTGGAATATTATATCATGAATCCATTTATTCTCATGATATTATAAAGTTCTGATTAAATGTTATTCCTTAATTATTGTATTCAAGTGTCTCTAATTTTGGTGAAAACCCTTTAACCAAAATATCGCTTTAAATGTTTTAATGATTTGTTATTATTAATATACATGTTTTCAAAAAGGTTTTAAGGATTTATTTATATGGATATTAAAGGTTTAAAATTTTAAAAGCTTCAAGGTGGTATGGGACACTTTGATTCAAAGGTCTCCTTATTTAATGTTTTAAATGGTTTTGGAAATGGTTTCTTTTTGAACGGATTGATTATTTCAATATACTAAAATGTTATATTGTGATTGAAATGTGGAAATGTTATGTTTCCTTTATACATGTTTTATGTGATACGTTTATGTTATGGTTATTGGGCATTATTATGAAAACGGGTGGTTCCGTGATAAACTAAGGGAGGGTGAGCCCGATATAGCTCTCCAATGCATTGGGTAACGTGAAGGAGTGAAACATTAAGGTTTCTCCGAAGGGATTTAGGGAATATACTGTGATGGGTATTCCAAACGTAACCAAGAGGGTTACTCCCTACGTAAGAATGTTATGAATTCCCCAAGTTACCTTTATGTCTTATGATTTCAATGATTTATTCATGGTTTGATGAGGTATGTTAAAGTGCCTTTGTTTTATGGGTAAAGTATGATTTGATTCTTATGTATATATGAACTCATGTTTCCTTTCCATATTTTTATAACCCTTACTGAGCTTTTTATGCTCATCCCAAGTTTTTGAAATGTTTTTCACAGGTTAAGGGAAAGGTACATGATGTGATGATAGTGTCAAGGATGTGTCAAGAAAGAATCCATGTTTTATTTTCAATATGTTTCCGTTGATGGGAAGAATGAATACTGTCTTTTATGTAACCACTTTGTTTAAATGTGGAATGTAATGCAAGTTTCATGATCTAATTCTCTAAAACTCTAAACCTAAAAATATTCCCAATGTGTAATCTTGTATTAACTCAAGATTAAGTAAGGTTTAAGGCTGGGGCCTTATAGTTGGTATCAAAGGTCGGTTTAGATAACTTTAGAGGTTAGGGTATTCTTTAAGCATAAGTTACATTACCATAATGGTTATGATTTCAGAAAGAGTCCTAGTTTTAGATAAAGTGAATGAGTAAGATGTCAACATATAAGGGCTTCAAGAGTTATGGTGAAATTCTTAAGAGTATTAAGTATCTTTTGATGATGGGGTTACATTAGAAGACTTTTTATATTATGTGTAACCCTGATGTTTAATATAGGAAAATTTTATTCAAGGAATAGTTATCTTTTATTTTTTGGACATAGTTATAAAGAACCATTTGGGATTATATGATCCTTACTTTTGAGGTAATTATGGGTTATTATATGTTATGATGGAAAATGAAAGGCATGAGATAAACTTGAGGTTAAAATATGTTATGATCATCTTTGAAGATTTTATCTCATTTTGGGGAATGTTTTAAGAATTATATAGTTTTGTAAAAAGGACAACACGCAGACCATGTGACTACCCGTCGCGTCAGACAAAGCTGCGGGAATTGAACCCACAACCAAAGTGCGACTGGTATTTATCACCTACCACTGGACTACGTGAAGTCCCTGGTTAGTTTGACTGATTATTTCTAGTTATATGATTTTATCAATTAAGAATAAGTTGATTTTGGGTTATTTATGAAAATGATTAACCTATCATGGAGGATATGTGATTAGGTTAATTACTTTTCAATACAAGACTTTAGGAGCAACTGATGTTGGTTGGAGATAAATGTTACGATTTAACTTGGAAGACTATGTGACTAAATCCTTCAAATATTTGGGTTTCAATCTTATTTTGGTTTACTTTGAAGAATTTTATGGACAAATTGATTATAGAATGGTCCTCGTTGAACTTTGGGTTTTGCGGGACAAATTTTGGAGATTAAGCATATATTTTCTTTTTAATGGGTTATCCTTTTCTGGATTATCTGACCTTGTACTAACCTTTTTGGTTTTGGTTTTGGTTAAAGTCTAAAGACATGGGAAGTATATAGTTCTTTTTTTTGGATTAGGTGACTCTCTAGAAGTTGATTATAGTACTCTTAATGTGAACAAGTCTCCCTAAATACTCGTCTTTTGGAAAAAAATATGAGTTTGATTAAGGAATCCAGTAAAGGTTGAAAGTCAACATGATAAGTGATTATGTTTCCTTATGAATAAATTCCTCAATAAAAAGTAACTTAACACGAAAATGTTGTCTATTAGATTTTCCTAATGGGGAATCGAATACCGTCTAACCCATCACAAGTTTGTGATTTTCTCATTGTTAAATTTCTCCTAGACATGTTTACTATAACTCTCCCTCAAGAACATGACCCTTCTATTTTTCTTCCATGTCCATGTTTTTCTACATGGAATCCTAGTATGGGTTAACTCGGGTGACCTCTGTACTTATCTTCCTTTATTTTAAAGTGATTGTTTTACCGACTCTTGTTCCGATGTGGGACGTTCAAGGATGTTTCCAAGCTCAATTTTAAAAATTGTGAGGATGCAATTCCCAAAAGGGGGGAAGGATGTAACACCCCAGGTAAATAAAGAATATGAAATTTTCATATTAATCCATATTTGTGGATAAAATATTAATATGACTTTAAAGGGGATGCTATGCTCGATGGAGTACCCAACACGCAACAACGAGTTTCTTGGGAATCTTACGTTGCACTCTAATAATAAAATAATATTATTTTAAATGGTAGTCAACATGTAGCCGTTGTATTGACAGGAATGGATATAAATAACTAAAATATTATTATATATGTTTTTAAATGTTTTTAAATTTATCCAATAAAAGATAAAGGCATAAAATACGGAAAGAATTCAATTTTAGGCGTATATGCCCTAGTTTTCACTAAAGGTTCACTTATCGCCTTTTGATGGATAACCATCATTAAATATAGTTTTGTTCACACTTATACATCCTTTTGGACCAAATAAAACTCTTCTTAAGAATTGGGACATCAAAATTTACTTTGTGTAAATTTTTGGTATCTTTCTGATAAAGTTCATTTTTTAACGAATAGTGTAAAATGTTGTATTTTAATTCAAAACCTCTTTTTAATCTAATTTATTTATATGATTAGATTATATTTTGAATTGGTTTTAAATTGAAATTAGAATATATTTTTACCATTAAATCCAATAGTGGTCGTTGGAATTAATTTCACTTGGAAATCAGACTTAAACTAGTGTCAATCTTTTGATACTTAGTGTTTCATAAAAACACGCTATTTGCTCTAACAACGGGAATTAATTATTAAATTAATTAATGTGACTTATATGTTTTTAATTTTTTAAAATAGACTTAATTTTTGAATTCAGAAGATCAAATATAGCTTAGGGTGAATTTTTGGGATTTTTCTGAAAAACATCAATTTTTGATGAATAGTGAAACCACTAAGTGGTACTTATAAAAACTGATTTTTCCGTTTAAATGAAATTTTTATATCTTTGTGTTTTGAATTTCAAAAATCCGAAATACATGGTTGTCATTAAGAAGTAAAATGTGGTTCAATGGGATAAAAATAATTTTTTGGTGAATAGTAACTTATTAAGTTTTTAATCGCGATTAGAGGTAATTAGTGTAGTTTAAGGTAAAAATAATGTTTTAATAATATGAAATGAACTTGACACATGTTCGACCCTCATTGGTTGTGTCATGGACAACCAAGAAAAGCCATGGGTCAACTTGGGGACCCCATGGATCCACTTTGGTTGGGAAATGACATAAATAACTTTTTATTTAATGTTAAAGTAAAAATGACACGAACTTGAGTTATTTTACGAAAACAATTTTTACATGGGGTTATAAAGATCAGAATTTTGATATTAAATAGTAATTGGAAAGATAAATGTAATTCCTACATCATAGTATTTTTTTATAATTTTTATACATTAAATAAATTAAATTATTTATGACATCATAATGATGCAGCGATGACATCATTATCCGACGATTTAAATAAAATGAGAAGATAATGTAAACTATATGATCTAAACTTGTCCAAAAACTATTGTATGGGAATATTTAGAAGCCTTATCATCTTATATTAGAAATATATCAATGTGGGACCTTATAAATTCGAAACACTTTTGAAAATAAAATAATAGTTTCATGATTTCCAAAAGTGCCCCTACTCTCCTCTTATAAAAGGCCCCCACCTCTACCTCATTTCACACACTCCTCAAGCCTTTGGCTCGGCCATCCGCTGCCCATTTACTCTCTCCACATCCCTCTCCTCATCCTATAGGATTCCATTTGGGCATAATCCTTTCAAAGAAATCCTTTAGGCTCAAATCAAAATGAGTTACACTTTTAAAGGTAATTCATTCTCTCATGTTCATTTGTTTTATTTTGCTTCTCCAACCCCCTAAACTCTTTTTATTTACTTCTTTTGTTACAAAACCAGTATCTTAAATATACTAGGATGTTTTTATAAGATTTATTCGAGATACACTCTCACACAACTACATAAAATGTTTAAAGAACATACGGTTTCCATGGATGGAGAAATTCTGCCTCCCGAAACGAGGATTGTTCAATACTCATTTAACACCTTCAAAGGTGACCATTATGATGTCACTATTTTTATATATGATATATAATATGTTTATGTTTTAATTAATCTTCTGTATTTATCATTTGTGGCTTACTTTTATGGCTTCTATTATGGGTATAAGCGATATCTTCATTTTAGGAAGTGCGGACTACCGCCCCCTCAAAGTGATGTGATTCGTTAATGCCATACGTGGAACGTATAAAGGATGGATTTAATGTTATTATATATGATGTTATCCTGGAATTATTATATACCTCTATATCATTATTATTTCTTTCCATTAAAGTATGAGATAGAAATGAAAGTAGTGTTCATGCGTACGTACGGCTTACCGTCTCCATGAACGGTGCATTTCATTTCTTATCCACAAATGTAATGTACTATTATAAGTACATGTATATAATGGATATATATGATTAATGATACATCTAAATGATGAATATAATTATAGAATTAAAATATACATACCTATAATTTAGTTTTAATTCCATTAATATGACAAAGAAATGAAAGTAGCGTTCATGAGTACGTACGGCTTACCGTCTCCATGAACGGTGCATTTGATTTCTTACCTCTAAATGATTATGTGATATTATAAATACATGTATATTCTATATATATATATATATTATATATATGATATCCAAATCAGTAATGTCATTCTGGATATAAAAAACCTTTGACCACACGAACAACATGTAATTGTAAGAAGTCCACTTTCGACTTAAGAACCAAATATCGACAAAACAAACATTATTAACTTAAATGATTACATAATGTTTATAACATGTCAATAATTGATAAAAAAGGAATAATGAACTTGTAAAAGGTTCTTAATCGAGTAGAAATTTACTCAAGTTTATTATTCAGGACGTTAAAGAACGATCGAGTCAAGTCGGACCCGAGGTAAGGGATCCTACTCCTCTCTTTCTTTTTAAGAACACTCTTTTTGTCATTCCTTTTAAAGCTCATCTTTCTTGTTATTGGGATGTTATTTTATATTAATCTTACTGTAATTTTTATGTTCATATGATGAGAGACCCTATTCTCTCTCATCAATCCATTTTGGATGTTTTGAGTGGCACCATTAGGCTGCCGAATTTTTCGTAAGAGATCCAACCTCTCTCTTTATTTTAAGTACTCTCCTTTATGTCACTTCTTTTAAGCTCCTATTTGTTATGATGGGGGATGTTATTTTATATTCCTCTTTCTTTAAATTTTATTTTAATGTGATGAGATACCCTATTTGATCTCATCAATCCATTTTTGGAAGTTTTAAGTGGCGCCGTTAGGCTGCCGAGTTTTCGTAAGGGATTTTTCATCTCACTTTTATACCCATGAGATTTATGCTACATTTGCCACAATTTCCTTTGAGTGGTTTATGTACTGACCATTATTACACTAATTTTTTAATATAATTTCATTTATGGGCATTTACATATTCATTCTATGACACTTCTTCAATGGGGTGTACTTTTCGAAAGTTACCCAAGTCGGTAAGGGAACCTTTCACCCTCCTCATTTTAAAGAATTCGTTTGTTATGTCTTTTAATTCACATACTGTTATGTTGGGATATGTTCTTCTATATCCAGATTGATGTAAATTTTATGTCCAAGTGATTATATTCCCTTTTTATCTCTCATCAACTCATTTTCTGAATTTTTGAAGTGATGCCGTTAGGCTGTCGAATTTTACCAAGGGAACTTTTTAACCCAATTTTGATTTCTTTGGGTTCAACATGTAGTTATTGAATATGTCTTCCTTTGAATATGTGTGAATGACCTTTTATTGTTTTACTCTTAATATCCAATTATATTGGGTGTATTTATATTTATCACACATAATTTTGAGATTGATTTATCCTTAATTTAAGGATACCTTCTTTATAAGGGATTTCATCACATTTTACATATCTATTGAGACTTCATTGTTGTTATGCACCAATTCACTCTTATATGGTGTATATACTATCCTTTGGAATATTATATCATGAATCCATTTATTCTCATGATATTATAATGTTCTGATTAAATGTTATTCCTCAATTATTGTATTCAAGTGTCTCTAATTTTGGTAAAAACCCTTTAACCAAAATATCGCTTTAAATGTTTTAATGATTTGTTCTTATTAATATCCATGTTTTCAAAATGGTTTTAAGGATTTATTTATATGGATATTAATGGTTTAAAATGTTAAAATATTCAATGTGGTATGGGACACTTTTATTCAAAAGTCTCCTTATTAAATGTTTTAAATGGTTTTGGAAATGGTTTATTTTTGAACGGATTCATTATTTCAATATACTAAAATGTTATATTGTGATTGACATGTGTAAATTTTATGTTTCCTTTATACATGTTTTATGTGATACGTTTATGTTATGGTTCTTGGGCATTGTTATGAAAACGGGTGGTTCCGTGATAAACTAAGGGCGGGTGAGCCCGATATAGATCTCTAATGCATTGGGTAACGCGAAGGAGTGAAACGTTAAGGTTTCTCCGAAGAGATTTAGGGAATATACTGTGATGGGTATTCCAAACGTAACCAAGAGGGTTACTCCCTACGTAAGAATGTTATGAATGCCTCAAGTTACCTTTATGTCTTATGATTTCTATGATTTATTCATGGTTTGATGAGGTATGTTAAAGTGCCTTTGTTTTATGGGTAAAGTGTGATTTCATTCTTATGTATATATGAACTCATATTTCCTTTCCATATTTTTATAACCATTACTGAGCTTTTTATGCTCATCCCAAGTTTTTGAAATGTTTTTCACAGGTCAAGGGAAAGGTACACGATGTGATGATAGTGTCAAGGATGTGTCGAGAAAGAATCCATGTTTTATTTTCAATATGTTTCCATTGATGGGAAGAATGAATACTGTCTTTTATGTAACCACTTTGTTTAAATGTGGAATGTAATGCAAGATTCATGATCTAATTCTCTAAAAATCTAAACCTAAAAAGATCCTCAATGTGTAATCCTGTATTAACTCATGATTAAGTAAGGTTTAAGGCTGGGGCCTTATACTTACTACACTTTTTGTTATCATCCCATGTTTTGAAATGATATTTATTTGATTTTAAGAATGATTAGAGAAAATTATGAGGAGAATATAAAAAAATGGGGCGATATAACATAAAAAAGAAAACTACCTATATAATTAGTGATTTTCTTTATTGCAAAAATATTTAAATAGTGTATGTTTCAACATTGTGATGTAATATTTATATATGTAATTTTGATATCATAATTGTCTATAACTATAAATAATAAGTATACTCTAATTTATAAATATTAATGGATTTTTTAAAACTCAATATAATGAAACTTTTAAGGATATTTATTTTACAGTTGATATTAAAGTAAATATTTAGATAACATGGGTGATTAAGATATTTTAATGGGATGCTATAATATGAGTTAAGGATACCATCATGGGATTTGGTGTTTATGTTTGATCGTAATGTTAAGGCCCCAGACACCCATTTAGTGTTTTTATGTTATGGGAATTTGATGTAATTAATTATATTTTGTGTGACTTTTTATTAGGATGAGGAATATTTATTCATTATCATAAATGTGATATATTAATTTTTGAAGAATTACATGATTGTTTTTTGAGATAGTTTGAAATTTATTGATAACATTTATGGTGTATATGCCCAATGATATTGAGGTAATTATGGGTTTTAATAATTTTGGAAATTATGTATTATCAAATAGAAAACAGTGTTAATGAAATTTGATTTGGTGGTTTAGTGATTAATGTTATTTAGGGAAAATAACTCTATAATTTTTGTGTAATGTTTTATTATGAAGGTATGAAAAATATAATAGGATTATATTTTAAGAATAATGGTTGAATTTTATTTTGGAGAATATATTATTTTAATACGGCTATATGGTTCTTCAGGTTGTTCATGGAAATGAAAATCAAATTAGGGAGATTATATGTTTATGGAATATATATATTTTGGTATATTATTCTATGAGTTACTAATGTAGATTATGAATAAAGGTTAAATAAATATCAAAATAATATATTATCAAATCCTTCTAATTTCTTATCTTATAACATGTTTGTTAAAATTTTTCTATTTGTAATAATATTTAATTAATTAATTATTGATTTTGACCTTTTATTGTTATTTTTCAGGCATTGTGGATTAATGTTTTATGGTATTGTTTCAAGGTTTATCATTTTGAGAATTACTTTTCCTTGTGATAAACCTTTATTTTATTAATTTATAAAGTTAGGAAAAATATCTTCTCATCATGTTGTGGGATTATTAGATCTATTATAAGATTCTATTAGCTATTCTGGCTTAGAAATATTTTCTTTAATACTCATCATTTGGCAAGAAAGATGAGATTTTGGTCGGAATTTTTTATAGGATGAAATAATAAATTTTATGTTAGTATATTTTTCTTTATATTCCTATTATATATCAAAAGGAATTCCTAATGTTGAGGAAAATGATCTTAAAAGAATAATTTTTTCATATTAACTTCATTTACGATGAATTTAGTATCATTTTCATACATCATTGGTTAATAATTTTGTTGTTTATCACATTCTTGTCATAGTTCATGTTTTTCTGATATGTGCTCCTAGTAACTCAACAACATTATTTGGACATTAAATTTTCTTCTATTTCATTAATACTATATAAAATTAGTGGTCATCGACTTGGAAATATAGTATGTGTTATTTTGGATGACCTTTATAATTTCATTTTCTCAATTTTAAAAGAATATTTTTTGTTACCCCTTTTTATGAAGTGGGATGTTAGAAAATGGAATTTTTCTAAAAAAATCATGAATTTTGAGGAAAAAAATTATTAAAGAGTGGATAAGGTAATATTACTAATTTTAAAATAAAGGCTGTGTTTTATATTGTACAAGATAAAAAAAACCGAGCATAAACAAAATATAAAATATTTTAATTTGAATATGATTGTTATAACATAGTTGTTGTGTTGGAATATATGAACAGAAAGAACCATATTATGAAACATATATAATGATCCTAATAAATAAATTCTTTTTTTGATTAATAGATAATATATATGATCCCAATTTTCTATAAAGTTATTTTATGCTTCAAAAGATGTTTTTATAAAAAATTTATTTGGTATTTATTTCTGTGATAGAAAATTTAAAATTATTTATAGAACATATAGAATATTTTTATATAAACAATTTAATTTTATATAATATTTTTAAAATTATAAATTATTTATTTTTTTCTTTTTTTGGAAAAGATTAACATTCATGTGAATAGTGAAAAATAAAGATTTTTGATAAAAAATATATTTTTGTATCAATGAATAATGACGATCACTATTTTGAATTAAAATCTATCTAAACATAAAACTAGTTCTAGTATATTATTAAAAATTGAATAATGTTTATTTGAATAAAATTTATGGTCCCTCTATTTTTGAAAAACATTTTTATATGTAATAAAATGGTTTTCGAATATCTATTTCACATTGTTTTTTTATTCGTAATATTAAATAAATTTATTACAATTATAGAAATGGAGTTATAAAAAAGGATTTGTTTTCTATTTAATTGTGATCTCTAAATTTTATAAATATGTTTTTTATTTGTTTTCATTATGAATAGTCTCCATAGTAAATAATGTGCTTAATATTAAGAGTAAATTAGGTACTTATATATAATAAAACTATGTTAAGGAATAAAAATTTACCCAAAATATTGTATCTATCCTATTAGATGAAAATAATTTTTCAATATCTATCCCATATTCTATAATATGGAAACTTTTTGACATATTCATGTGATTTGTACAATTCTATTATTTTCTATAAACAAATTTGATAATAGAATTCTGTTTTTTTATATTTTTTTTTGAAATAGTGATAATTAGAGGAAATAATCTATTATAGAAGGATAAATTGAATGATAAATTATTTTTCATTACTGATAGTTTATGTATATTTTTATTGATAAAATAATTACTATAAATTGTAATGAAACACTGAAAAATATTGATTCAATCCATAGAAATATAATATAACAGACTTAAAAAAAAATCAAAAGTTATATAATTTGAAAGAATTAATTTTTCTTGAAAGTTTATATATGAATATAAAATTATAAGGATTTTTTATAGTAATATATTACAAATACATTGTTTTCATTTTGTTTTCAGTGTCCAATTAAATGAATAGTATCAAAATTTCATTAAAGAAATTATCTGACAATTAATAATTAATTAAATTATTTAAAATTAAAAATGGTCATGAAAAAGGAAAATAAGGTTGATAAAAAGTCTATATAATCATAACTTATCTATTTATGATTCAATTATTATATTAGAAGTAAAATTATAACACATTAATAATCAAAAAGGAATTTCTGAGGAAAATGTAAAAATTAGTTAACTAATGGGTCAATAAAAGTGATAAGATTTGTAATGATATAATAACCCATAAATATTTAAATTTATTATTATATAATTCTAAAATATTCATTATCTCAAAATAAATATAATTTTAGAACCTCTTGGTGTTGAGTTGAATACATATTATATTTTAATATTTCAACTCATTTCAAAAATGAAGTAAATGATTTATGTAATAATTTTTTTTTATTTAATTTTTTAAAATTCATTTAACTAATATCATTATCCAAGTAATTTTTATATTGGTTAAATCTTAAATAATATTCATTTTACCTTCTATTTTTTAAATATCATGACCCCTAATGTGTAAAACCAATATTGTTGATGTAATTATTATAATTCTTAATAGAGGTTAAAAAACATAAAAACAAAAAATAAAATTTTAATTTCATAATTGGATGATATTATTTAGAATATTTTTAGTCTTATTTTATAGTTAAATTAATTTTTATCAATTTTAATGTTAAAATAAATTATATTTTTGTAATAATTTACGAAATTCTACGATTGTACCACCCCTATCTTATAAAATTATACATCCTCCTCTCATTTATTCATTGATTGATATATTGGCGGTTAATAAATAAACTAGCTAGATACATTCCTAAGGCCTATGATAATTTTCTATATTACTTTTTTTGGTATCAATAAAATCTATATTGGGTTTATGGTTAAAAATAAATTATGTTTTTCTATGAAGTGGAATAGTCATCGACCAAATGTTCTACTTTTATTTATTCCTGTACAACCATTAAATATTATTCAAAAATTATGAAGTAACAAAAAATTATCAAAATTATCTTTATATTTTTTCATGTTAATGGAATAACCTAACTTCGTTCCCTCTTCCATCAAATAATAAACGATACCATAATCCATGTGTATGGTAAATTATCACCTTGTGAACAGATGTGATTTATTCTCCATCATCTACTATGAAATTATATTAATTTTATAGATTAAATTTAAATATACTGTATTAATGACATATTTATCATTTTGGAAAATTAATATATCGAATATTTTTTTACTATTTTATTCAATTTAAAATGATATCGTTATTCATGAGTGTGTGTTTATTAGTATCACTGTGAAGCGATTTGATTTTTTTAATTAACACATATAATGTATGGAATATATAAGTAAAAATAAATAAATAATAATAAATTTAATATATAATTATAATTCTAGATATATAAAATAATGCATACATTCTTTCTAATAGGATCATTGAAAAATGATAACATTACTCATAGACACGTACGACCTACCAACCCTATGATTGTAACATAGTTCATTTTCTATAATATTCATCTAAGGTTGGTTTTAAAATTATAATATTTTTATAAAATTTTAATTAATTTTATTTGTATTATTATAGAGTTGATTTATTAATTACCACTTTTACCATATTCATTATACAGATATCATTTTGGACATATGAGTTCCATATTGTCAAAAACATTTACATGAACTTAACTGATTTTATAATTATATATAAAATCGAAAAAATGTGTAATAAAAGGAATAATAAACATATTTTTTTTATAAAGTAAATAATTAACTTTAGTTTTTAATATTTTATGAGAAAAAATAAATTTGCAATGTCGAGCTATAGGTAAGGAATATATTACAGTAAAAATCCATTATTAAAAGTAATAAATATTATTTTTTCTAAAAAAGTCTCTTATATATATATATGGTTAAAATAATTTTTTGATGTTTTTTAATATTGTAAATTAATTATAAATTAAATTTTATGTATATTATTAATATCATTCAATTTTTTTCAAAATAAATTAGTTTACATATTTTATACAATATTTTTTACTATATTTTGATGTGAAAAATAAAATGTTTTATGTCAATGTATAAGGAATGAAAAAAAATTATGACAACATAACCATTATTTTATTTATTAATTACCTTATAATTTTTCATTTTTTTAATAAAAACCCCGTATTCCTTTTATATTATGAATATAAAATTGTTATAGTTGGAAAAACTATTTCGATTTCTAGAAATGATTTTTATATGGGTGTATATGATCTCTCTATAAAATCATTTCATTATTCTATGACAAATATCTAAAAAAATACAGTTCAATATCTGTTTTATTTTATATAATAATTTTAAATTTCATAAATTGGTCACATAAATATATACCTAGCTCATTCTCCCCCCATTGGCAGGGTAATATATTCCATGTCTTTATTTTTGAAAATCAGATTTTAAAATATTAACCATTTAAGATGAACATTTCTATACTTTAATCAATTTTGGTATGATTAATGTAAATAAATTATTCCCAAATGGACATATTATTTTGATAATTGTGATTATGTATTTATATATTATCTTCCATAATAATTAATTCATTATCTTCGTAGGAATCATTATGATGATTTTTTATTATGATATGATGAAATATTATGATACACAATTCTCTCAATGTATGATTATTTTGATTATGCCTTATAATTGATTTCCATTTTAGGTGAAAATAATCGTGAATATTTTATGATGGTTGATCCCATTAAGAGATCCATTTTACTGGGTAATGAAATTTTTTCATGAGATGTTTTTTATTGTATTGGGAAGTAAACCAAATCCACGATTAGACACTTTCCACCATGTGATGTTCTATTTTATATTGTTCATGAATTAGTCTATTATATTATTATTTGTTTCTAAACTATTTTTTATACCTCCATTATCTAATTAATCCATGATATTTATGTTATTCTCCCATGTGACTATTCAGGAGTGTATATTTAATGGAAAGAATATGCTACTTCATATGGGTGAAATGGGTGACTTTTTTTAATAATATTTCTTTTTTATTTTTGATAATTAAAAGGAACCATTATGATTTTTATTTTACATTAAATATTTATTATAAAATATTTTTTAAAACCTATGGAATGTAAAGTGGGGTTCTATTGTAATAAAATGTCTATTTCGATCCCCCGTAATTTTTTTAAAAATATTTATTTGTTTATTGATCAACTAAAAGAATTCATTCATTATATTTATACCCTTTACTAAACAATTTTATTCTCATCACACACATAAAAATATTATTCATATTGTTTTAAGGATGACTTCAGACAAGGAAGAATTCATTATGAAACTTTTGATGATATGTCATGAAATGGGAATCAATTTATATCATAAAAGTTTTTTGGGGGTAAATGGTTATAAAGGGGAAGTGTATACATTATGATCCAATATTTATTTATTAAATTGTAATGACATAATTCTCTAATATTATAATCCTATTAGATCATAATTTTTTTGAAAATGAATTGTTGAATTAAAATTAATATTATGTAATGTTATAGGATGGGTCTTCAAATTCACCATATGAGTGAGATCATTTACTCAAAAAGTTATGCAAGATTATTGATATATATTGGTGGTAAAACAATAGAGAGTCAGGTTATAAACATTTCCATCCGTGAATAAATAAATAAATTAGGAATAAATGTATTGGGAACATCCCAATAAGGTAACGAATTAATGACATTTATAAAGTGTTTTCTCAATTACATAGGAATTATAATGTAAGAGTATGTACCTAGAAAAACTCATGGAACTCATGAATGAATAGTCTACTCAATTATGATAAAACTATTTTAATATTTTTTAAATGATATAGAATATAAAATAATTCAAATTCCATTACCATAATAGCTAGTTTAATACATATTTCATTTGACTTTTTAATTATTCCTCAGTGAATTTAATAGTAATGGAGCATTACAACACATCCAATGGAAATCTATGAATTAACATATTATGAAATTATTTTTCCATATATTGATGAATATAATACGGATTAATAAAATTACATGTATTTTAATTTAAGGAATACATAATTTTATTAGAATTGGAAACTCATACTCACCATGGCCTATGCCATTTTAGGGTGGCTTCACCATGCCCCTGTTTACCTTAAAAATGTATAATCATTAATATTTTAAAAAAATAATTTAATGGTCTATATTTTACTATACCCAATTGTTAATTGAATTATTTAATATTGTTAAAAATTTACATAATGGAATTAACCTTATGATCAATGATATAGAAGTTATGACCATTCATATACAACTTGATAATAATGATACATCATCTTGATAACCCCCTGAAATGCCATTGGAAATATATAGAATTATGGAGTTTGATATGTAAATGAAAATTTCTCATTTATAATCCATGAATACGTCACACATTTATATATGAATACTATGGGTAATTATTTAAAGGATGTATTCAATATGATCACATTGATAATGGAACTCTCAAATGGTTAGTCTGAGTATCCACTGACAATTCCTTATCTACTATTATCAATTTATAAGTATGTAACTCTACATATAAATATAAAACATTTATACATATTTCTTACTCATATTAGATGAACAGTAAAGTCATTATTTGAAATTCTTAATAAAAATATAAGCTAAAACATTTTTACCTTATAAAATGGAAAGACATGGTTGTACTTGTCGCATTACCTCGATTGTATTGAAACAATGTTTCAGCCTACATGAATAAAAAAATAAATTACAAAAATGATCATTTTCACATGAAAAAAATGATATGGCATAATATTCATTATCTTATGGCATTAATTGTCTTGAAACAATTGTATTTATCACATGAACATAAAAGAAATGATATTACATCTTTATTATATGACATTAACAACAAGATATGCCCTACTCAAATAGCTTTAAACTGTAAATTATCCCTCCTATATAAACCAAAAATCAAAATCCTCATTAGATAATGATTGAAATAAATAAGTTTAAAATGAATTTAAACTCTAAAATTCAAATACATGGTTTCTCATTCACCCATAACAAATTTAATGGTATCCCTATTCTAGTTAAATGCCATCATTATGGATCTTTTTAACATTATATCAACTAAAACATTCTTATATTGCATATAATAATAGTTTTAAATATTAAAAATCATTAAATAATTGTGTATCTATTATTTACTATTCCATCATGAGTTTTAATTATGGTAATATAGTCTGTTGGATAAAGTTTATTCCAATTCATTTATTGGTAAAAAAATCAATTAAAAAATAATATGTATTTTTTTTAAATTATTACTCATATATTATTCAGATTATATGGGATTAATAAATTTAATCAAAAAATAATTTTTGTGATAAATCCACTTAAAAGGAAATATGTTTCGGTAATTCGATGTCAAGGACCACCAAATTTTATTGGGAATGCAAGGAAGAGCAAAAACATTGGGAATAATTATATGTTTTATTTTATTTAAATTATGTATAATAAAATTGATTATTAAATTTTGTTTCATAATAATCATAATTGATGATTTTTAATGTGATAGTAGTTACAGGTCGTTTCAGTATAAAAATAATTGATTTTCATTAATTTTTGAGTTCTTCAACATAAATATGTTTTCAAAATAATATAAAGACATATAGTAACAATTTATGAAATTTTTTATGATGGTATAATACATTTTTAAACACATTGTGGTATGAAATATATGTTTTAGAAAAAAGTGATTTTTGTTGTATTCTATTCCGGTTAGATAGAAATACTTCTTAAAAATCATGATTTTCTATTGATGATATTGGAAATGTACACTGGTGAATAAATGATATGAACGATTCTATAAATATTGATGGTAAAAATTAACTACAAGAAAATTCTAAATAATATATTTCTAGTAATCATGGCCTATATATGAATTATATTCAATGTCATTATTTTATTTAATGAATATAAAGAATAAAAATATATTTGAAATGAATCATTATGGGTTTTAAAAACAGATATTTCATTACTAGTTCCAATAAAATATTTTTTATGTTAAAATATATAATCATAAGGTTATTTAATATACTATAAGAAATGAAACATTACTATTATGATAGAGGAAGAGTTATGTTTTAAACAATATAATGATACATGGGAAAAAATTTCATATCAAAGAATACAATCTCACCAAGAAAAAGATGGAGTTTTTAGATTACTCTCATTGGGAAACAAAATATAGTAAAGAATAATTATTAATAGTAATAAAAATATATTTGGAAATTATTTTTATTAATTTTTATGAGATATATTTCCCAGGTATAAGTTATTAAGTCGAATAAATTTCTCCAAAAATTTGTGTCCAAGGAATATAAATCATTTTCATAATGGATGTAAAATTAATAATAATAAAAGAAAAAATTTAATAATAAATTATTTCTAAATGGTTAATGTTATATATCCATGATGATGTGGGAAAAATAGTGTTCATCCAATAGAAACCTCTCAAAAGACATAAAACTGAACCTTTGTTAGTGTACATTGTGATGGAAATTATTCTAAAGATAATGAATTTCAAGTGATGTGTGGTCGAAAAAAAATATATCTCTAAAATTAATTGACAGACAGTCATTATAATAGAGTATGATTAAAACATAATTTTTCAAAGGTTATAATTTAAATTATATAATGAAATTTCTAATTATATGAATAAACCCATTGGAATGTATTAGTTTAATATGATGAATTAAGTATAAGTTTTTCACAACCATAATATACTAAATTATATCATTCATTCATTTTGGAATTAGACTCATGCATTTAAATTGAAATCTGGATGAAATTTCTAAAGAAAATTATTTAATACAATCATTATTGGGGCTAATTTATTCAAAGATGAATTGTTATAAACCCATTCATGATTGGGTTTGAAAATAAAACTAAAATTTACTATCAAATTAATTTTCTATATCATTTATGGTTAATACATATTGATATAAAATATAGCTCCACCATGATGAATTTTGGAATTTAAGAGACTAATTAGAAATATTTTTTTAGGAATGTAGAGTGTTGTATATAATATGACAAACCCCTTGACTATGTGTGCCAAAAACAGAATATTGATTTTGGGATTTTACTATCTCTAAAAATCGTTGTTCGTAATTGTTTTCTATATAATATGTTGAGTTTCAAAAAGTGATACGGTGATCTATAACATAGAATATATACAATAATTAGCTTAAAAAACCATGTAATGTTACTATTGTTCTTAAATAATCATTATAACATAGCCATTAAATTTTTTCGAAAAATTGTATTACACACATTAAAAAAAATATATAATGGGAGTACTCATTTCTAATGTATTTATTTTTAAATAATAAGTAAATGATTTTTGTTAAGTCATAATATTCATCTAAAATAATATTTCATCAAAAAGAGATATTATTACTTTTTAAGAATTAATATTTTAATAATTTTTACAAAATTTTAGAAAATTTTCTTTCGAAAAATGGAATTTCATTTTTTAATTATCTGTGTCAGAATTATCATAGGATTAATGATGTATAATTTTATGAAATGGTTAAATTTTTTTTGAATAATAAAATAACTAATTTTTAATTGAAACATGAGTTTTAGTTTTATCTATTTGCAAAGAAAATTTCAAAATGTAATTAATTAAATATGATTTAAAATCATAATATTATTAATTTTTAATAGATTTTAAACAAAATTTTTGTATACTAATATATTGTATTATAAATTTTCATTTTATGAAAAATAGTTTTCATCATGTTATACCTATATGATTTTAAACTAAATTATTATTCTTCTATGCTATAAAATATAAATATTTTATTACATATGAAGAATAACTCGATCCAAATTTTGTAAAAAGGACCATTTATTAGTCAATATGAATAGTAACAATAGTATTATTTCCATGGTAAATGGAAAATCTGGTTATTAAAGTTAAAAATAAAATGATATTGATAATAAAATTAACCTAAAACTATCCTAAATTATATTGTATAATTCCATTTTGAATATAATCAACAAGGATATATTTATATGGAATTTCAAGTCCATTCGGATGAGAATATGACAATTATAATATTAATTTATCAAAAAGTCCAAAATGTCACAATCTTGTTTCTTTTATCTATAATCTTATCTTCATATAATTTAACAAATTATATGTCCGGTTATAATTTTTTTCAATATAAATTAATTTTATTCATCATTTTCATTTATTTTTAATTTTTAGTTGATTTATAATTACCTTTAAAATTTGCATAATATCGATGCTCAAATTATTCAATTAATAGAAAAGTAAAGTAAATTATATTGCATATATTAAAATTAATTAAATTTGAAATACATACTATACTAAAATAATTTAATAGATTAATCAGGCATGTTACGTATGTATTAAAATATTTTCCAAGAATTTTAATTCAAGGGTTAGTGTTATTAAAATCAGGGTAATGAATAGTCATAAAAATTGAAATTAATGGTATTTGATAATAAATAGTATTATATTAAATGATATAAAATTTATAAAAATATTATACTCAACGAAATTACTATTATATGTTTTTTATTGTCAACTGTGTTCCATTTATGGACTTTAATATAATTAATGTAACCATCATAACACTCCAAGAGTAAAAACCTTGTGGTCATGTATGCGTGAAAATAGTCTATAAGGGACTAAAATGAAATGATAAGGGTAACACCATACTAAATAAATTATATTATTTTTACTGAATGAAAGGATTTGGAACCAAAATAATTATATATTATGAATAAATAAATTTTCACCCATTTTCTATTGAAAATTAAGTGATGTCAATTTAATATTTTCAGAAATTCTAATAGTGTCCCTCCCATCTCTTATAAAAGGGAATCTCTTATTCCCTTTAAATCACTCTTCAAAATACATTTTTCTTAATTAATACCTAACCAAATCACTTATTATAACACCAAACCTCACTATAGTGGTCTTTAATATGTAGATCCTGAATTTTAGTGGTCTTACAGTGTTGATAATTGGTTGTTTTCTTTAAAAGATGTATCATTTTAAATCAAGTATTTCTATTTTATTTTCTCTTATAACTATTTCAACTATTCATCAAATAAGATAAAAGAGTAACACCAATATCATATATATAATGATATTTTATTATTTTTTTCACAACACACTATATACATAGAAAACATCCATCAAATGGGAGGGGAATTTAGTATTGATGTGTATTGCAGACTACCTACTCATGATTAGAATTAATTTTTTCCATCACCACATATCTTGGATAGTTATAATTTTGAATTAATAATTATTTATTATTTAAATTAAAAGTATTTTATTCTAAAAAATAATATATCATTTATCTTCTTACCATTCAATTCACTAGAAATTATGTTATTGTTCTTGTAATCTTATTGACTACCACCTCCACTAATCGATGCAAATTATTATTAGCACCAAAAGACTTGAGTGAGATATAAAATTATATTTAAAGAACTTATATGATATTTAATATATCATTATAGTTTGATAAAGATAAATTAATACATAACCTCTCTACATAATTATGGTTGGAAAATTGAAATGTTACTCATGGTGTCGTATAACCTACCATCTCTATGATTATAACATAGTTCATCTTTTAATAACCATATTCAATGGGTACATTTAAAGGTATAAGTTAATTATAAAAATGATAATTATTTTATTATTAATAATATTTATTTTATTGCAAATTGAAATTATTGACCATATTAAACCTTACAAGGTCATTTTTGAAGTAATCACTGAATTTCATCAAAATATATGAGGATAATTTAACCGATTAATTAATTTTAAATAATTAATTAATTATTAAAATAAATGGAATAATTAAATTGAAAAAAGTTATATAATATGTAACTATTTTACATAAGTTTATTATATATTAATATAAATAATTTATCTTATTAGTTGAACTCATGCTAAGGGACTTTATCTCACTTTTCATTCATTGAGGCATATTTTGATGTAATGCACCAATATTCATTTTTTTGTGGTGTATATATATCTTCGTTAACATGTTATATAATGAATTAATTTAATATAATAATATTTAATGTTATTTACTATTATTATATCATTTGGTTTACAATTAAAATGTTTCCAATGGGACATTCCTATAAAAACCGTCTCTTAAAGTTTCACTTTCAACACCTTTTACAAAAAAATTAAAAAGAATGTATTTAATATACATATATAGTGTCAATATTATTTCACCCCATCATAACACATAAATTATTTCAGAATACATGTTTACATGGTTTTTTTCGATGTTAAATTTTTCTTCCGAAATTGTACAGTAAAAAAGAGATTTATATACGGAAAGTTTATTTTCTACAATAAATGTTCCATGTGAATTTAAAAAATGATAAAACATCTAAGATGTCATAATTTCTTTTTATTCATTTAAAATATTCCATAATTTCTTCAAAAAACCCAACATTCCCTTTTTCTTAATATTTTGGTATTGAAAATGACTATTTATATATTAAAATGTTTTTATATGAGTAAAAATAGTTTTGAATATATTATTGTGAATGAAATTTTTTTAATTAAATTGTTCTTGATAAATATTTATGAAAAATAAGAGAGTAAAATAAAAAATGTATGAATGTTATATCCCCATTAGAGATCATTGTTAGACTAATATATCATATATTTCAAGATTGACCCATTATAGTTATATAATGCATTTGGTAATGTTTTGAAGTTGAATATGGGGGTTATTTCATGATTTTTTATGATGGAAAACTGATTACTAGAATAAATGGTTTGTATATGTTAATGTGTAGAAGCTTACAAATCGATTCTTTCATTAGTAGATTAGGCAGTTACTCTAAATTAAACCATGATGGTTACTCCAAATTTAGGAGTAAAAAGTATAAATTTTTGAAAATGTATTCATTTGACATTTAAATTTACAATGAAACCATTATGAGTTAATTTTAACGTAAATATTTCTAATGAATATTTTTTTGAAATTTTTTGGATGTAGAGGACGAATTCATAGAAATAAAAAGGGTTTATTTTTTAAACCAATTTTCTTTTGAAAAATGAAACTTTTATATAATATTTCTGGAATGAAGGTTTCTTCCATTCTTTTATGATACTTTATGAAATTTTGTACTCATTCAATGGTTTTTAATTTTTTATTGGTTTTTTTATGCGTAGGAAAATAGATTATGTGGACATAAAAATAATAAATATTTATCATGAAAATAAATCATATTTTATTTTTTAATTTTTTTTTGTTTTATTGGAGAAATAGATGTTAAGTAGAATTGTACACGTGTAATGTTTTATTATTATTATGTAATATTTTTTAAAAATTGTTTTAAATAGTAAACATAAATGATAATTGGAAATAAAATAAAATTAAAAATAATCTAAAGGCTCTATATTATGTAATGATTTTGACTAGGTCCTTATAGATGGTGTCAAAAAGTGGTTTTGAAATATTTAGTGTTTTGGATTTTATTTGACCATATGTTTCTTTTCATATATAACAATATCGGTTAGTACATTAGAGAAAATAATTTTATTTTGGATAAATCGATTGAAAATAAAGTAACATGATAAAGTATATCTTAGCTTTTATCCTCCTCATATGATTGTTTATTATGATTTTATTGACATATTCCCAATAATTGTTTCTCTCTTAGATAATGGAACGATCTCGTATAAATCAAAGTAATAATGTATTTGAAGGAAAACTGAATTGTTTTCTGAATGAGAAACAAAATAGAATGGGATTTGTACAAAGATCAATTGAATAAATTCATAACCATATGTCAAGAGTAATGATTGAAAAATTATACCAATGTGATTTTCTTAATGCATCGATATGGGAGGAACAAAGTCCCATGAATGATGTGGTGATAATGATAATAAAGGCATATATATTTAATATCTTATGTGTCAAAAATCTGGAATGAATAACCCGGGAAAACATCATAAAATAGAGGGAATTTATTTTAATTTTTTAAAAAAAGTGGTAGATAAATAATCATCATGGGAAAAGGATATATTAAATTGTCTCTACAAAGTTCAATGAACTTAGACGCATATTATCAATTTAATGTTTTAAATGTTTTTATAATGGTCCTTATGAATGTTTTTGTCCAAAAGGGAAAACTCTCAAATTGGATCACAAAGAGAATACATATATAAATATAAGAAGTACATAATTTCATTCTAGTTAAAAAAGTGGAAACTAAAAATCATATATGTATTTATGGATTATGTACTGGATTTTGTTTTTACATTAGTAAATATTATGAAATAATTAATATTTATTATTATAGTAAATATTTATTATGGAATAAGATGAAAAATCATAATTATGAGATTATGAAGAATATTTAATGATTAAGGTGTTTACAATCAAAAGTTCTGATATAATGTTAGATTTAAGGATGATCGTATGATTAAAATATTTAAAAATATTTTTATGATGACAGTACTTTGGGAGATCTATGTAGATATTTGATATATTATTTGACTTTGTGTAAAATTGAGCTATGTAGAAAAACATCGACGTTAAAAAGTGATATATTGTGAGGATGTCCATTTTATTTTTATTAATACTTGTTCTATCTTGTTGAAAACCATGGGACTAGAAATTATTATTATTATTTATTTATTAATGTTATTTTTGAACAAGATCAATATAATTTTTGGTATAATTACATGATTATGTTTAACAAAATAAAATTGGATTTTATTTTAGAAACTATTTTTGTGTTATAGTATAAAATCTTATAGGATTGGATTTTGGATTCATGGTGATTCTGGTTATTTATAGAAAGTAAAATCATCTATTATAAATTATATTATTAGGTCAGTTAAATTTTAGGTATGAAAAATTAAAAGTCATAGATGTTATTTGGTGACAAATACTAGATTTTACATGGATGTTTATGCGATGAAATTTTTATTCTTTTTTGGGTTTCAATACTAGTCATGAATAATTTGGACTAACTTTAATGAAAATTATTATTTTTGAATATTCTACGTTAATATTTGGTTTTTACTTTTTAGGATTTTGTTTTTAATGTTGTGATTCATCATATGATGGTTTATTAGTTTTGTAGTTTTTAAGAACAGTTTCATAAAAATTTAGTATGGAGTATTGCATAAAGATAGTCAGGATAGCCTACTATCATGTTTGGGAATTATGTGATCCATTAGAATTTGATTCTAGTTATTCAGAAATAAAACATTCATCATAAATACACATAATTTGGAGTGACTAATGATATTATGGTAGATATTGATTAAAGGATGAAACTATAATGTTTAATTAAATATATTTACATATTTTTTATATATGATCAATGAATTCCTAAACTCTATGAAAAATAATTTGAAATAAAAACATTATCTATCTATATTTCATATCATGAAATCATTGGATTTTTTTCGAATCATAGATTTATGGTTTTTGGATTATTAACCTTTTCTAATAACCATTTTATCTAACACTCTCTGTCTATCTTTAGTAGTAATTTTTTTCTTCTATGTCAATGTTTTCACTTCACACATATTTTCTCTTACATGGATTCCTACTATGTGTTATTTCAAAAGGCTTTCATACTTACATTTATCTTATTTAATTTGTTGTTTTATTAACCATTTTAATGAAGTGGTATTTCAAAAATGTTATTTTAATCATTTAAACCCATTGGTTCTGATCCCATGTTAAAATTGAAAGTAATATTTATATTAATAAGGTGAATGTAATATGATGTGTTTTTTAAAGAGATGGTATTGTCAATTTCATACAAGATACAGAACAGTGAGCATAATGTTACCATGAAATATAATTATCATTTAAATTTGATGATTCTTATAGATCCATTAAATTTGTGGAAATTAAAAGTATAAACCGAATAATGAAATGAAAATAGTGGTCATACACATTTCTAAAGTATTAAACATAAAATATGCAGTCCATTTTTTGTTAAAAGAATATTATTCTGTAAAAATGTGTTGTCTTCAAAATTATGTTTTCCATTAATTTATGAATTATTATTTAAATTAAAATTTATTAAATTTATTTAAATATAAATGAAAAAATCTATTTCATTTTTTAATGAATCATGTAAAAATTTACTATGGATTAAATTTTGAGACTTTTCTGAAATGATTTCATTTTCAATGAATATTGAAAATAATGATTTGTAATTGAAACATGCATTTTATTTTTATTTATTTACAATTTCATATTCTATTTTTGATTATATTTATAATATAATAAGATCATGTTTATTTCCAAAAAAGATTTTATTTTTTAAGATGGATTTAAAAAACTAATTTAGTAGAATTTTTTTTATATTTTAAGTAGTCAATTTTATGAAAACCATTTTTTATCATGTTTTAGATATTTAAATTTTAATTAAATTATTCTATATTTTGTTTTGAATTTATTAGAAATGGATTCCATATTTTTAATCAGGGGGTCTGATTTTGGTGAGTGGGTCCATTTTAATTTTGGTCAATATAAATAGAATCTTTAATAATATTTGCTTATATGCTATTGGGTAAAACAAAGAACTCAAGTTGAAAAATAAAATGAAAAGGATTAAAATAAGGCAAAAACACATAAATTAATTTTATAAGACAGGAAAAATCATCCTTACTCATTATATATTACGTTATATGTTATTTATTGGCTGTGATGATTTGATTATGACATTTATAATATTTTTTTTAATGAAAATAAAAAAATTTCACACATCTATTTTTATTAACTGTAATCTTAATTTTATAGATATTAATACAGTATATCCTCACTTATAAATATTACTTAGGTATATGAAATATTTATCTTAATCTTGTAAATTTATTTACTAAATTAATAATTACATTTAAAATTTAGACAATTCTAATGTAATGATTATTCAATTCAAGTAAACCCCTGAGAAATGATTTTAGAAATATTAAAAATAGTATAGTTTTAGATCATTAATGATATATAATAATTTTAAAGATGAAAATGAGATGTTATTTATGTCTTAAAATATGTCTTCTATAAATTTACTTCATTTCATGATGTTATTAAAATCAATGCAAAGAATAATTCTAAGAATTAATATTAATGGTACTTTATGAAAATATTTTAATTAAACGATATAAAATACCTAATAATTTATTCTGATAAATAACTATGATATATTTTATAATATCAATCTTAGAACATATATGGGCCACTTTTACATATCTTTTTAATATCATCACCCACAGAGTAAATTTCATGTTGTCAGGATAAGATTAATAATGGATAATGAGAGGATAAATCCAAAAGGTAAAGGCAAGAACATATTCAAAAATTATTTTATTTTTATGTTGTGATTCTATATAAGAATATTAACATACTTAAAATAATATAAAACCTTTTGGATAAATATTAAATCGAATATTAATTTATATTAATTAAACATTTAGTTAATTCCATGAGTTCCCCTCCACTCTCTTATAAAAGAAAGTTTACCCTTCCCTATACTTCACACATAACAACCAATTTTGTTATGAATATAAATTCCCAAATACCTTCATAAAATACATCATATCATTATATATGGCTCTTTAGGTCGAACACAAACCTTATTTGTCATCAATAGTTATGAAAATGAGGTTGTTTGATAAAGTGGGATCGTTTTAATCAAGTGTTTCTATTTTTTTCCTTCATCCACATACTTAAAATATTATTCAACAATGGTAAAATAAAAGAAACAATGTAAATAAATAATGATACATTTTTATGATAATATAATAACATATATAATTATCTAACATGCCCAAAATGAGAGAGGAATTCATCATTCGTATGTATAGAGGACTACTGCCACACAAAAATATAAAATTTGTTTTTAATCACTATATCTCACGGATAGATATAAAGAAGAAATTAATTTTTATATATTATATTAATGACATATTGTAAAGACTAGAAAATTCTGAGGATTTTGTTTTAAAACACATGAGAATTTTACGAGTCCATGAAAATTTACGACACTTGATTCTGAGGCCTGGTGTGCCCGGAATCAATTTCTGATGCTTTGTTCGGGTACCTTCAGTAAACATATGAGCATAATTTTATAACATTTGAACCGGTGCTCGGATTTGAAATCTGAGGGCACCGTTGAACTCGGAGCGCCGATATTCTCTTAAAAAGACTTTCACCTCGACGGCAGTTGGTCGAGAAAAGAAGTTAGTTTTTGGCCATTTAATAAAATAAATAAAAATAAAGTGTTTAACTTATTTTTATCTGGTCATCAAAACCTCCAAGAGGAGGTTAGAGGTGAGGGACACCAGACCATAACCTCCCATGAGAGGTTATGATGTTGGGACCTACATGAGTTCTAAACACCTCTTATTAATTAAAGGGCTGCGACCCACCCAGGCTTTAAAACTCATTGAAACTCCCCATAAGTGGGGATAACCCCTGAAATTTCCTCATTAAATTGAAAATCCTCTCAAAATATTAATTAATTATCTAGAAATATTTTAAATATTTTGGTCAACAATTAAATAATGGGTTAACTTAAGCCATCATTTTTGCGTTGGAATTTTCATTTGGTGGATCTTTGGGAGAGGGGTTGAAAGAGCTTGGAGAGACTAATTCTCCAAAAGAAGAACACTTATTCTGGAAACGGATAATGATATTCAACTGGGGAAAGAAGGGGAAGGAGTCTCCTTGAAGAATGCTAACGACGACGTCCTCAACTACTTTATCTTCTTCCTTATGTCAACAAAATGACGTCTGCCTTTACGTGACGTCATCAACGAGCAACGAACTCAAGGTAGGGGGATTTAAGATTGATTTGTTTCCATTCTACATCGAACAAATATTGGTTTATGAATCTCCAAATGTTATCACCATAATGTGGAGAGCTCGGGCCGCACAAACACAGCTCTACCCTCAACCTTTATTTTTCCTCACTTGTTGATGATAGTGGCGGAGCAACGACGGCCAGTGTCGGGCCAGCCGTGAAGAAATCCGGCCGTGAAGGAAACCAGCGGTTCAAGGGTGATGGGTCATCAGAAGGGCGGGTAATCATCGTGTTGTGCGGAAGAATAGGCCAAGATGGTGTACACGGGCGGTCATCAGGCTGCCTGAGGGGCATGGCAACATCGCGCCGCGCGGAGGAAAGGAGCCGCTTCCAAAGGCCGACCATGGAAGAGGGGTGCAGTGCCATCACGCCGCGTAGAGGGAGAAGCCGTAGCCAGGGCAGGACACAGTGGAGGAGTAGAGGCGGCCGACATCAGGCCAGCTGGCAGTGATGCGGAAGCGGCTGGCTGCTCGGCCATCCAGGAGGAGTGGGACCTAGCGGGTCCTGCATCGCGGACCGGTGCCACCTGGTGCTTGTTTGGTACCCACCAGAACAGCTTTTCCATTCAAGATTCTACGGGGCTCACAGACTCCCCCTGGATGCGGAGAGGGCAGGCCCCGCAGGGCACCGCTGGCTGCTGGCCAGCCAGGCCACGCAGGCCGCCGGGCCGGACACCACACAAGACGGGTCGCCCCCACATTCTTGGCCACCCCCTCATGCTGAGCCTCCCCCTCAAGCTGGGCCTCCCTCAGGATGAGCCGCCCCCCTCAGGCTGGGTATGACCCGCGGACTCGGTCGAACCCCAGTCCAGACCCGTTTGAACTGAATTCACCTTTTCACCCATAACATGGGCTACGGGTGTCCGATAAACGAACCATCTACCGCTATGAAAATATTAGAGTGATTCGGTTCTTTTGGAATACCCCAATTTAGGTTTGGAAAATGTTGGGGAATAGTCGGGTTCGTTTGAACTTTAAATCCATCTGGGCCCCTTGAACAGAAATTTCAATAACTCACAGACCAAGTGTTTGTTTGACGTACTATCTATTGAGTTGATACCCCTACGATGAGGCGGAACTTTTGAGACACTTCTAAATGGGACTTCATTATAGTTGGAGTATCGAGCTGTAGCTTTTGTAGCGGATCCTTTTAGAGATGAGCGAGCGGAGTACGGAGACCTAGTAGCTGACTGAGACCTGATGACCGCTGACCATTCGACTCATAGTGTTTCGACTTGTCTAGTGGGGAGCACCTCTTAGTGATGCAGCATACCCACTATGGAGAGTGCCTCTGTGTGATGCAGAACACCCATAGTACTCAACAGGAGGAGTACCTTAGTAGGCTATGAGGGAGAGCGTCTTTGTGTGAGCGCAGAAAACCCACAATGGAGATCGCCACTGTGTGAGTGCAGTAGACCCACATTACTCGACAGGAGGAGTACCACAATAGTCCAGGATAGAGGTAAGCACCTCGGTGAGATGCGTCAGGCCAACTGTACTCGATAGAGGAGGATTACACCATCAGCCGAGGTTCCGACAGTGTGAATGGGGATGTTACTTGATACTACCCCTAGAATAAACTCCTTCTTTGAGCTGAGTCATTGAAATTTTTTTCCTCATGATTGAGATGGGTTACTAGATGAATTATTTATATGTATGAGAATATACCTAATTAATGGTTATCCGTTGATTTCATACTTTGTGGTTTACCCTTGTTGGATTTAGTGATACCTTGAGGGTATCAGGGTCCCTACTGAGTATCGTTACACTGACCCCTGCATGGGCTATGACCGTACCTTGTTTTATTGGATATAGATGACAGACAATGTTTACTATGGTAGAGAGAGTAGAAGGACTAGACGATACCCAGAGGTGGACCACGTGGCATGACAGTACACGGAGGAGCCGAACAGAAGTAGAGCGCTGAGGAGTCTATTTGTACCTACACTTCAGGTTGGGTTTCCCGGTGGACGATCTAGCAGCAGTTTACTTTCATTCAGTTGTACTGTTACTTTTCCACTTCCTTGTACTCTACTATTAGGCTTGTATTTCCATCCCCTTTTACTTTCCAGCAATTCTTTTTTATACAGTTTTAACTTAGTTTTTTCTTCCATTTTTACGCTGATTGTGTTTGTTTGCAGTTATAGAGGCAAAGCCTTCCCAGTTGAGGGATTTATGTCTTTGGTGTTAGTCTCCAGCCCCTAGCCTATAGAAGGTGGGCTTGTGGTAGTCACGATACAGGCCCCAGGGGATGGGTGATGAAAAATTGGTATTAGAAGAGTTGACTCTACCGCATAACTTAGGACACTGATCTTTATTTTCTATGAAAAAATAGTGTTAAGGGTACTAAGTGTGGATTTCAGGTCACGGAGTCCAGTGTTGGTGCGGGCGGCCGACATATCCATACATGAGGACCCTGACTTCTGATTTCTGACTCAGTGCATGAAACCACTGATTACAAGTGTGTTTTCAATAGTTTTATTTAAGACATCTCAACTAGGTCTGCTCATAACGTATAATATTTTGACTGTGTTGCATCTGTTTCTTTTAGGATGCCTCCCCGCAGACGACCAGTTAGAGCCTCGAGAGTCGTATGCTCTGAAAGCCCACTGAGCGATGAGTCCTCGATGTATGTCCCCTTTCCAGTAGAGGCACAAATAGTACCACTTCCTATTGGGCCATCGATGCCACCAACCTTAGCAGAAGACAATGCACACTACTTGAGCACATTGTACGAGTTCCATCACTAGAGGCGACCTAGGATCTGGGGAGAGATGGACCCACAGATGGCTAAGGATTGGCTGGAGGTTGTGGTGAGAGTCTTCAGGCCAGTAGGGACACCTGCAGACAACATGGTGATCCTTTCTGTGAGTCTCCTTCAGGAAGTAGTAGGAAGATGGTGGAGCCTGATTCTCCAGGTGCATGACAAGGCAAAGATACTCTGGGCAGACATCGAGAGCCCGTTCCGGGCAGAGATTGTCCTAGCCACTCTCTGCGTAGGGTGGATACAAGAGCTACTGCATCTGTAGCAGGGTACCATGACGGTAGTGTAGTACTCTATGAGGTTCACCGACCTCTAGTGCTACTGCATAGATATGGTACGTGACCCATTATTCTGGGCCCAGATCTTCGAGCAGAGGATCAAGCGAGAGATCAGGGCATCGATGATCTCTCACAGCATCCCGACGCAAGCGGGGGTGTTAGAGAGAGCCCTCATAGTGGAGAGTTTCCTTGCTAAGCAATCACCAACAGAGGGACCCACTACTAGAATACTTGCAGTGGAGTCTTATGCAGCTGGCAGTAGACAGAAGATGCAGAGGTCCAAGAGAACCATACATATGGGTGGATGACCATATGACCTAGGATCTATTATGCAGGGCACCCAGGGCAGTGACTAACCTGCCAGGAGCATGCAGTGTTACTAGTGCAGCGGGCAGGGTCACATGGCTCGTGACTGTCCAACCCGCTATTCAGATGATCACCAGACAATTGAGGGACCTCCCATGTAGAGTCAGAGATTTGATCAAGGTAGTCCATATGGAGCAAGAAGACGTAGAAGAGGAGCTGGTCGAGTATCTGGTGATGGACGACGTTATGAGGTGCTACCACCACCACCACTAGTAGGTCCACCCCGACCATAGGGAGCATGTGGACAGGGCAGAGTCAGCTTCAAGTAGTTGCGGCATAAGACCATGGAGCTCTGGAGATGATTCGAGGTATGATCTGTGTCTACCCCACCGTATCTACAGTTCAAATATACATAGGTTCCAGTCACTCTTTCATTTCCAATGTACTTGTTCAGATCTCAGAGATCTTGATGTAGCCATTGGCTCGATCCTTACGGCTAGAGACTCCTAAGAGAGCTGATTTGATGATTCTGCACTGGTACCGGTAGTGTGATCTTACTCCAGGAGGCGAGATCTTCTGTTGGGATATCCTAGTAGTGGCGTTGAGGACATACGACATCATCTTGGGTATAGACTAGTTATCTACATTCAATGCCCAGATCTACTCTTTTAGGACGAATGTGTGGTGTGTCTATATGGATGGGACAATGTTTACCTTCACCGGAGAGAAGGGAACCTTTGCAGAATAGGACATACTTACTCGGGGGAGGGTGAAGTCGATCACTCATCAGTTGGCCTGCCATACCCTCAGAGCAGTTGAGGTGGAGCGTCCGACTGATCTAGTAGTGGTGGACTAGTACATGGATTTTCTCCCTGACGATGTTCCAGGACTACCTCCTCGCATAGGGGTGGACTTCTATATTGACCTGAACCCCGGGATGGCACTGATATCTACTCCAGCATATCAGTTGGATCCCTCTGATCTTTGTGAGTAGTGGGTACAACTAGAGGACTTACAGGGAAATGGATTCATCAGGCCCTGTGTTAATCCATAGGCAGCCCCAATTCTGTTTTCCAAGAAGGATGATGGGGGATTAAGGATTTGTGTCAACTACCGTTGCCTGAACTAGGTGACTGTGAAGAACAAGCACCCACCCTCAAGGATTGACAACCTCTTTGACCAGTTGTAGGGAGCACGATGGTTCTCGAAGATAGGCCTCAGATCAGGCTATCACCAGCTCAATGTTCTAGACAAGGATGTGCAGAATATGGGCTTCAGGTGTCGGTATGGACAGTACGAGTTCATGGTTTTGATAGTCGGCATAACCAATGCTCTAGCAATGTTCATGAGTCTGATGAACAGGATCTTCCAGTCTTACCTCGATATCGTTGTCATAGTCTTCATCGACGACATTTTGATCTACTCGACTACTGAGGAGGAGCATGCTTACCATTTTCAGGTAAAACTGGACACACTCTGAGATTACCAGCTTTATGGTAAGCTCTCTAAGTTCCAGTTATGGATTCAAGAGGTTCACTTATTAGGACACGTTATCTCAGAGGCAGGATTTTCAGTGGATCCAGCGAATATTGAGCTGATACTTTCTTGGGAGCCACCCAGGAGTGTGATGAAGATATGAAGTTTCCTGGGCGTGGCTGGATAATACCAAAGATTCATTCCAAACATCTCTAGAGTTGCAGCACCACTATCAACCTTAACAAAGAAGGGGAACCCTTGGTGTGGTCGGAGAGGTTCCAGCAGAGCTTTCAAGGGCTGATGTAGAGGCTGACTTTTTCCCCCATTTTAAGGCTTCCAGAGGAAGGCGTTGGGTACATAGTTTACTGTGGCACATCAGGGAACAGACATGGGCATGTCATGATGTAGGAGAAAGTTATGATCATGTATGGTTCTCAACATCTAAGGCAACATGATCAGAGCTATGAAACCCATGACCTGGAGTTAGCAAGAGTGGTCTTCCCCCTGACGATGTGGCAACACTTTCTGATGGGTGGAAGTTTTACCGTGTACTATGATCATAAGAGTCTCAGGTATATCGTCCCTCAAAAGGACTTAAACCTGAGACAACGACATTGGCTTGAGTTCCTCTATGTATATGACTTCGAGATAGTCTATACTCATGGGAAGGGGAATGTTGTTGCAGATTCACTCAGTAGGAGATCTAGTATAGAACTGCTAAGAGAGGCGACAGTGCAGCTGGCTGCCTTACTGATATTATTTGTGGATAGGGATGGAGAAGCCTACCAACATTCTCTTGAATTCACTCCTCCACTTCTTCAGTGAGTCACGGAGTCGCTGTGTTGGTATGTTGACCACGAGACATGATGTGTTCAGTTATGCATAGGGTAGGCACCTGATGAATTTTATGAAGGTAGGGAGCACGTCATCCTCTATGGAGGACGTACTATGGCGCCAATGTCACTTTTGGAGGAAGTGTTGAAGTATTTTCACAAGTCCCCTCTAGAGTTACATCCATGAGTGGTGAAGATGTACTAGGACCTTCGACGATAGCACTGGTGGCCAGGTATGAAGAAGGCAGTAGCAGAGTTTGTCTCACGGTTCCTCACTTTTCAGCAAGTGAAGGCAGAGCACCAGGTACCAGCTAGCTTGGTTCAGCCCTTAGAGGTCCCAGAGAGGATGTGGGATGGGATATCCATGTATTTCATTACCGGTCTTCCACGTACAACCTAGGGTCACAACTCGATATGGGTGATCGTCGACCGACTCACAAAGTCGGTCCACTTCTTACAGATCAGAGAGCAGGGTTTAGTAGAGAACTTGGGATGCATCTATGTGCTGCAGATTTTGTGTTTACGTGGTATACCTTAGATATTTGTCTCCGATCGTGAAACACAATTTACTTCCCGGCTATGGAAGGGGATTCATGAAGCTTTTGGGACACAGCTTCACTTGAGCACCACCTTCCATCCTTCGACGGATAGTCAGACCAGGAGAACCATTCAGAACCTCGAGGACATGCTCCATGAATGTGTCCTAGACTTCGGTCGCATCTAGGTGGATCACATACCTTTGGTAGAGTTTTCCTACAAAAAAAACTATAACTCCACCATCGGTATGGCATCTTTTGAGGAATTGTATGGTCAACCTTGCAGATCGACACTATGCTAGACAGACCCCGGGGAGTCAGCACTAGTAGGACTAGAGATTGTACATGCTACCGTGGGGAAGGTGCATATCATCTATGAGCGGATGAAGACTGCACAGAGAATATATAAGTCGTATGCTAATAGGAGGCAGAGACATATGAATTTCAAGTATGGGACCACATCTTTCTACGGGTCTCACCTCGACGAGGTCTATGGAGATTTGGATGAGGTGGAAAGTTATCTCCAGGATTCATTGGACCATTCCAGGTCCTTAGGAGAGTATGTGAGGTGGCTTATCGCTTATCTCTTCCACCTCAGTTGCACCGGGTGCACGGTGTCTTTAACGTATCCCAGCTGAACAGATACATGTACGACCCTTCCCACATCATCAACCATGGAGAGTTGGACGTCGATGATGGGGAGATATTTACAGAGGATCCAGTGGAGATTGAGGATCGACAGGAGCAGGTCCTATTTGGATGGTCGATAGCTATGGTGCACGTACGATAGTAGAACAAGAACCTCCAAGAGAGAACATGGAAGTGGGAGGCTCAAATTCGTGATTAGTACCCCCATTTATTCCCTTAGTTTGAGTTGTAGCTTACAAGAAGGTAAATCCCTAAGGTGGGGAGATTTTAAAGACCTGGAAATTCTGTGGTATTTTTTTAAATACATGGGAATTTTACAAGTCTATGAAAGCTTACGATTCTTGATTCTGAGGCCAGGTGTGCCCCCAAATTAATTTCGGATGTTTTGTTCAGGTACGTTCAGTAAACGTATGAGCATGATTTTATAACTTCTGAAATGGTGCCCAGAATTGAAATATTAGGGAACTGTTGAACTCGTAGCACCTTTATTCGCATAAAAATGCATTCACCTCGATAGCAGTTTGTTGAGAATGGAAGTTAGTTTTTGGCCTATTAATAAAATTAAATAAAAATAAAGTGTTTAGATTATTTTTATTTGGTTCCTAAAACCTCAAAAAGGATGTTAGAGGTGGGGGACACAACACCATAACCTCCCATGAGAGGTTATGGTTGTGGTGCCCACCCGATGTCTAAACACCTCTTATCAATTAAAGGGGAGGGGACCACTCGGGCTTTAATCCTCCTTGAAACTCCCCATAAGTGGGGAGAACCCCAGAACTTCCCTCATTAAAGTTCCAATCCACTCAAAACATTAATTAATTATTTTGAAATCATTTTTATATTTTGGCCAACATTTAAATAATGTGTTAAATTAACCCATTATTTTTGGGTTTTCATTTTCTTTTGGTGGAACTTTAAAAGAGGGGTTGAAAGATCTTGGTGAAACTAATCCTCCCAACGAAGAACTCTTCTTCTGCCAATGAAGAATGATCATCAACCGAGGCAAGAAGGTGAAGTGTCGTCTTTGAAGAATGCTGACGACGTCGTCCTCGACTTCTTCAACTTCTTCCCGACGTCAATGAAATGACGTCTGCCTTTCCATGAAATCGTCAACGAGAAAAGAACCTGAGGTAGGGGGATTTAAGATTTATTTGTTTCCATTCTTCATCAGGTAAATCATGGTTTATGAATTGCCAAATGTTATCACCATAACTTGGAGAGCTCGGGCCACATGAAAACATCTCGACCCTATCCTTTTGTTTTTCTTCTCTTGTTGACGAGGGTGGAGGAGCAACGACGACCATCGTCAGGATGGCCTCGAAGAAATCTGGCCATGTAGGAAACCGATGGCACTAGGCCACTGGGTCGTCGGAAGGGCACAACACCATCATGCCGCATGGAAGAATAGGTCATGGCCCCTAGCTGCGATGATGTCCACAGGTGGCCGCCAAGCCAACGGAGGCGTGTAGTGCGGCCGCACCGTGCAGAAGAAAGGAACCGTGTCCAGGGAGGGCCGCGGTGGAGGGGCGC
The DNA here is from genome assembly GCA_963277665.1 of Viscum album. Classification (NCBI taxonomy): domain Eukaryota; kingdom Viridiplantae; phylum Streptophyta; class Magnoliopsida; order Santalales; family Viscaceae; genus Viscum; species Viscum album. The sequence goes on from OY728145.1 coordinate 489,952,322, forward strand.
GGCACCATAATGCCGTTTGGAGGGAGAATCCACAACTAGGGAAGGCCGTGGTAAAAGAGAAGTGGCGACCGACATCGGGCTAGCCACCGACGATGCGGAAGCGGCTGGCCGCTCAGCCATCTGGGAGGAGTGAGACCCAGCGGGTCCCGCATCATGGACCGACACCACCTAGCGCCAGTTTGGTGCCCACTAAAATGGCTCTATCATTCAGGACTCTAGGGGGGGCGCAGAATCCACCTTGGACATGGCTAGGGCAGGCCCCATAGTGCACCGCCAGCCACTGGCCAGCCAGGCCAGCATGGGCCGCCAGCCAGGCCACGCGGGCCGCCGTGCCGAACCCGTCGCGGGCTGGGCCACCCCCGCCGGCCAGGCTGCCCCCTCGGGCCGGACCACCTTCGGGCCAGGCCGCCCACCTCATGTCGGGTCGGACCCCGTTCTAGACCTGTTTGACCAGAATTCACCTTTTCTCTAATAACATGGGTTATGATTGTCCGATCGACGAACCGTCTACGGCTACAGAAAGCATAGAGAGAGATTATTATTTTGTAAAACCCCACTTGAGGTTCGGATACATTTGGGGTATGGTTGGGTTGGTTTGAACATTAAATCTAATAGGTCCCCTGGAACAGAAATGCCAATAACTCATAGACCAGGCGTCCATTTGACGTGTTGTCTATTGAGTTGAGACCCCTATGATGATGCGGTCCTTTTGAGATACTTTTACATTGGAATTCGTGGCAGTTGGAGGATTGACTTGTAGCTCATGGAGTGGCTCCTCCCAGAGACGAGCGAGCAGAGTACGGAGACCTAGTAGCTGGCTAAGACTTGATGACTGCTGACCATTAGACTCGTAGTGTTTCGAATAGACCAGTGTGGAACGCCTATGTGTGATTCGGAAGACCCACAGTGGGGAGCACCTCTGTGTGACGTGGAAGACCCATGGTACTCGATAGGAGGAGTACCATAGCAGGCTACGAGTGGGAGAGCCTCTGTGTGAGCGGGACAGACCCACAGTGGGGAGCTTCTCTGTGTGAGTGCATCAGACACACGATACTTGACAGGAGGAGTACCACAAAAGTCCAAGATAGAGGGAAGCACCACTGTGTGGCATAGCATGTCCACTGTACTCGATAGAGGAGGATTACACCATCAGTCGAGGTTCTGACAATGTGACTCAGGATGTAACTTGATACTACCCCTAGAATAAAATCGTGTTTTGAGCTGAGTCATTGAATTTTGTGTTTTCCTCATGATTGAGATGGGTTAATAGATATATTAGGTATATGTATGGGAATATACCTAAATAATGGTTATCTGTTGATTTAATACATTTTGGTTTATCCTTGTTAGATTTAGTGAGACCTTGAGGGTATCAGGGTCCCTATTGAGTATCGTTATACTCACCCTAGCACGGGCTATGCCCGCACCTCATTGTGTTGGTCGCATACGACAGACAACGTTGACTGAGGCAGAGAAAGTAGTAGGACTGGACGGTACCTGGAGGTGGACCACTCGGCGTGACGGTACACAGAGGATCTGTACAGACATGAAGCGCTGAGAAGGCTATCTGTACCTACCCTTCAGGTAGGGTTTCCCGATGGACGATCCAACAGCTGTTTACATTCTATCAGTTGTACTGTTACTTTTATGTTTCCTTGTACTATACTTTTGGGATTGTATTTCTTCCCCTTTTACTTTCCAGCACTTCTATTGTATATAGTTTTTACATCGTTTTTCATTCCAATTGTACACTGATTGTGTTTTTTTTACAGTTATAAAGGCAATGACTTCCCAGTTTGGGGATTTATGCCTTTGGTGCAAGTCGCTAGCCCCTGGCCTATGGAAGGCGGGCTTGGGGTAGTCACGATATGGGCCCTAGGGGACGGGTCATGACACAAATTTTTAATTGTAAAATTATAATATATTATTTTCCTTCTTTCCATTCAATTCACTAAAAAATGACAATTTTGTTCATGCGTATGTTTGGACAACCACCTCCTTGAAATGATGTGATTCATTTTTTCAACACATGATATATAAATATATATACATATATATATATATATATATGTTTATATGTATTATTATTTAAACAATATATATGGTATTTATGATTTTATGAAAATTTTAGAATAATAAAATAATAGATTCCCTATTAGAATAAAGATTGTTGAAAAAAGTAAATGTTACTAATGTGTACATATGACCTACTATCTCCATAATCGTATCATAGTTCATTTATCAAAACCATGTTTCATGGATATATTTAAAATAAAATTTTAATTTTAAAAAAGAAAATTATTTCATTATTATTATTTTTTATATTGTTTAATAATGAATTTATCTACCATTGTAAACCATCTAATGCTATTTCATACATAATAGCTGAATATCGCCAAAATAAATTGTCTGTATTTAATTGATTATATTGTTGTATATAAAAATGTTTCAAGTAAAATAAAAGGAACAATAAACATGAATTATTTGATTATAAAAATAATTCATTAACCAAATTTTTTAATTAATAATCTAGGAACGAAACATTATCTCAATTTCCCTTTATTGATGAATATTTTTATGTTATACACCTATATCTTTTATGAGTTGTATATAAAAACCCTTGGAAATTTTATATCATTAGTTTCTATATTATAATGATTGTTAATGTGTCATAATATTCAAATGATTCAAACATCGTAAGGCACTTTTTTTATAAAAACCATTTAAAGATTCTATGTAAAAAATTATTTCAAAGCTGATACAAATATAGTTTTTAAAATATATGGAATGAACATAATTCTCCGCAATCCTAACCCACATGTTAATCATTGATTCTATTAGAATTTTAGAAAGTATATTTCAAATAATTTTTCCCCTAGAAATTTGAAAATTTATTAAAAATAAGTAACTATAAATTGAAAGAGTGATTTCTGCAATAAATAATCTATGTAATTTTTCAAAAAAAAATCCATATAATATGTCATAATTTGAAATGTTTATATGTTATAAGACATTATAAGATTCTATATATTATATAAAGAAAACCCATCAATCTGTTTTTAGGGTATTTTGGTACTGAAAATGTTATCATATATCTTATATTATTTTGCAAAAGAGTTTAAATATTTTTCAATAGTTTTTTATGAATAGGGGAAGGAAGGAATTTTTTATATGAAAATATTTTTATTCGGAATTATCTGTGAGAAATTGGTGATCCTAATTTAGCTTTTATGAAGAGTATAGTGATATTAAAGCTCACAGGTGAGATTGATTTAGCTTATATAAAGGGTGATCTCAATTATGACTCTCCAATTCCCTCTATAATGTTATCATAATGACCGTGATAGTTACTCGATGATTAAATAAAATGGTTAATCAATGAGTAGTTGTGATGGATAATCTATGTTAATGTTTGGATATGAACCTTCAAGGTATACATGATTTACTGTGATCGTTATATCAAATTGAACCATGACGGTTATTCCATATATAAAACTGAAAAGTATAAGTTTGCGACAATGTATTCATATGATTTTAAAATTTTAAAAGGAACCATAATTAGTTTATCAATCCTTAAATATTTCTAATTAAATTATTATTAAATATGTTCAACAAAGATATTAATTTGATGGGTAGGATAATTTTTTATTAGTATTCCAATGTTTATTTTTAAGATGGTGTATTTTTATAAGTATTCATGGACTGGTGATATAATTCATTAATTTATTTCCATTACAGATATTTTGAGGGTATTCTAAATTTTAAATTTCTTTCAATGGTTTTATGTAAGAGTAGGGAAATGGAAGAATCCAAAAAGAATATTCTGATGATTTTTTATGAAAATATATAATGTTTTATTTTGAGAGAGTTTTATTTAAAAAAAATGATATTGTGTAGAAGGCTCCACTTGAAATGAACTGAGTATGTTCTAATTATCAAAAAACTATAAACCTAAATTATCCTTAATGATGAAAGATAAACGAATCTATTTTAATGACACTATATTTATTAATCCTTAATTCTATGTTGATACATTATATTTCCACTCTTCAGTTCAATTGAATTTTATACAGTGTGACGTATTATAATATGAAATTCCCTTGTATCTAAGTATGATTATGAGCCACTAATGGTGAATAAAATGAGGATCAAGTGATTCACTATTGTATTCATTCAGGAGGATTCATGGGGATATATAAAAAATTAATTTATGTTATATTTATTTACATGTTCAAAATAATTTAAATTGGAAATATTTAAAAGTAACCAGGGGTGAGTTGATATTAATAGAGTTTCATAACTAAAAAATGTGTAATAAAATATGAAATGATATTAATCCCTGTATATGACATGGTAATCATAGTAAAATTCACCACATTAAGAGTATAATCTAGTTATTTTTATAAAATCTAAGACATTATACATTAGAAATACAACAAATATATATATATAAATGTTTTACATTTTAGAGATAATATAATAAATATTTAAAAAAATTGGAAATTATTTTCGATGTTTGGTATTAAACAAATGACATAAAAAAGTTTGCATTGAAATTTATAATTAATATTAGAGACACATATAACAATTAATAAAAACAAGTTGACATTGGTGATTGATTAACATTTTTCTTACCCCCATATAGTTGATCCATCTATCATATTTATTTAACGAAACCCTTTAAGAATCTCATTTGAGAACACTCCCCCAGCCGCTGATAGCCCTAAATTAAATTCCTCCATCACCATTGAGTCCTTGTTGAGGATTCCACTTACGATCAACATGTGTACCTATTGAATCGTTGATTTCACCAAACCATGTTATGAATATATGATCCTTATACAAGGTTTTCAAAATTTTATTTAATCTTAATTCATCGATACATAACACACTATTACAAAATTCCCAATATAATGAATCATACTTTAACAGCACTATGAAAAATTGGGGATAAAGGGTACCTTTATCAATGTTTTATTTGTAGTTTGGAAAAAAGACAAACATTATCCTTGAATTTTGTAGCGATAATAAAGGTTTTGATCACTGTACAAGTCCCATGTCAAATCAGTGGATGGTCAGCCACTTCTTTATATATTATCATGCCACATCCCACCATTAGATTCATAATGTTTGTATGGTCTCTCACATACACTATCCACACACACACACACACTCATATGGGCCCATTGGCATGTGCCGACCTTGGCCCACACATTACATCCTTCTAGTTTCACCCACCTCTATAAACACTTTTAGGTCCTACAAGTCCTTTCCTAGTTACCCCACTATACATAGCCTAGAAAGGGACAACATTTTTTACATATACAAGTAAAAATTACAACTATTAAAAATACAAAAAATTGATATAGTTAAATAAATAAAAATGAAAAATTATTAAATTAAAAAATGGATTAAAAAATTAATAATTAAAGAATTATTAATCACATTAATATATACAAAGCCTAGACATGACCTATATTTTTAGATGTACCAATAAAAAAATAAAATCATTATAACTACATATAAAATTAAAATAATTATAAAAATTGAAAAATTATAAAATATTAAATTTTTGACTAATTATATTATTATTATCAATAATCATACATATATTTATATTATTATTATTATTAATAAGTAGTTTTTATTAAATATTAATATTTGAAATTAATAAATTGATATAATTAATCAAATAAAAATATAAATCGATTAAATATAAAAGGAATGATAAAAAATTTATTAATCAAATAATTATTATTAAACCGGAAATAAATTTAAATTAAATAAATATATAAGTAATAATATTTAGAAAATCATAATATTAAAATTATAGATACATGAAATAAATAAATTTTAATATTTAAACAAAAAAATTAAAAAAGGAAGAATTTAAAAATTATTACAGATATTATTAATGACAAAATGATTAATATAAATGAAAAAATTATATATATATTTATATTAATTGTAAATACTAATAAATTAGATATAATAAATATATATTTGTAAAAATAAATAAAATCTGATAATTAAAAACATGTTGATGACTTATTAATATTTATTTGTTTTTATAACGAATTTTTAATTAATATATTAAATATTTTTAGTGTAGAAATATATTAACATTTATATAAATATAATAATTCCAAAATTTTGATTTTTATAGAAAAACATATTTATTAAAATATATCAAATTTGGGTATATATACATTAGTTTCTCATATTGAAATATTTTCACAATTAATGAAATATTATATAGAAACACACCACCTAAAGTTAATGAGATCAATTTAAATTTTAATATGAATTTTAGAATTTCATTTAATAAAATAATACTTTTAATATTTTATGTCTTAGAACATTAATTTTTTTTAATTTATTTTTAATCTAATTATGATTACTATTATTTATTCATTATTATTATATTTCTTTCATTTTTAATTATTTTCTAATACTTTTGTATACATATATATTTTCTACGTTTTAATATTTTCAAAATGTATTAATCCTCAATTCAATATATATCGATATTAATTTTTTTAATATATTTTATAATTTAAAAAACTTATCTGTCTTTTCAATATTTTTAAATTATACAAAATTTGAATTATTCAATTCCACCTATTTTTAATATGCATGCATTTAAAAATATATATTCATTAATAATGTCGAAATCTTTTTTTGTATACAAAAATTCAAAAATATACATGTAAGCCATATTTACTATATTTTTAAAATTATATATTTATAATTATAAATAAGTAAATTTAATTTATTTAAATTAATAATATAATTAATATTAATTAATTATATATTTAAATAATTTTAATATTATAATGAATATATTTAAATGATGAATATATTTATTATATTTATTTTATATATATTTGTATTTATTATATATATATATAATTATGTAACTCTATATAAAAATATAAATATATTTATAATAAAAAATTGGAATAATTATATTTAAATAATGAGTATATTTAGTATATTAATATTAATATTTATTTATTAATTATATATAATAATATAAATGTATATATAATTTTAAGTAAATAATTATAAATATATTTTCAAGAATATTTACTTAAAAATATATTGTTAAATATATATTTACTATATTTATAAAATTATATGTTTATAATTATAAATTAAAATATTAAATTTTTAAAAAGTAATAATATATTTATAAAAATATAATTAACTATTTAAATAATTAAAAAATGGTAATAAAAATATTTAGATGATGAATATATTTAATATATAATAATTTATATGTATGTGTATTTAATATATATATATATATATATATATATATAAAATTATATATATATATAATGATATAAATATATTTATAATTATATAGAATTATTTAATAATATATTTTCTTATATATTTTTTATAATTTTTATCATAAATCTTCATCAGTGCATGTTTTTCACTAATATGGTGGACTTTTATCATTTCATATTCTTTTATTGTTGAATAAAACACTCTACAACAACACATTTTTTAAAGCACTAATAAAATCATCCCCAATCATTGAAAAACTAACCATACTGCACTAATTTCAGTCACACAATTCATGATCTCATGGATATCTAGTTCTAATGCTCATCCTCTCAAGCTTCTCTCAGATGAATCAATCCTAAAATTTAAGGAATGTTTTTTTTCTCCTCCTCTATCGTCGTTTTCTTGTTCGATGCCACTACTTTTGTCGCCATCACTCTTGTTTATCACCTCAACTCACCTCACAAATTAAAACCCACAACTCTTGATTCATCAAAATCATCCACCGTTCATGATATCCCCTACTAGTCGTCGAGCATCACCACCCTTGGTTCACTCCTCGTCTCTCAAATTGAAACCTATAATCCAAAAGACATCAAAATCCACAACCTTTACTAATATCCACTTCGAGTAAAAAAACTTCACCACATAGATGTTCCTACAATTTCAATATTGATGCATTATTCTCTCTTCCAATTCTTATAATCCCCATACATCCCCTCCCACAATATTAAACACCATTAATATAATTATGTGTTATAATTTTTTATTTATTTTGAATGAATTCTATTAAAAGGATGTTAGGGCCATTAAGTTTTCTACAATTGTTATGTAACAAAAGGAAATGAATTTATAGGGATGATCTAATTAATTATATGAATATGTAAAAGGGATATACATGGGATTTATTATTTCTTCTTATGGTTTCCATTTAAATTAATACACGTTTTAGAACATTATTTTATATAATATAGAAATTGGTTTAAAAATTTTAATTCTAAATTTCCAAAACCCACTTCTAGGGGGATTTAGTTTTAATTATATTCATGTTTCCAATTTTAGTTTTAGAAGTCTGAATTATATCTTTTTATGTGTAAGGGGAAAATAAATACCATTTAATCATATGATGTGAATTTTTATAATTAATGTAATGAAAATATAATTCAATTTTAGTATAATTCAATAAAATATTATATTTTCAATGGGATTCAAGAAATAGTACATGATTCATATGTTTTTTTATTTTAAATGATTTATGTGTTTCATTAATATATATTTATTATTTTCATATAAATATATCAAAATTGTGTTACTTCCATGTATAGTTATTGCGATGACAGTTACACATTAGTGTAAATAATAATTTAATTATTTATTAAATGATCTTAATTATTTGATGGAATGTTTTAATTAAAGATTTGATGTTGGTTTATTTTTGAGTTAAATTGTAAATTTTATTTCTAAAGCTATTCAATGGATTTATGATTGGATAAAGTCTCACTTTCGTATACTGAAAAAATTAATATTTTTATATATATATAATTTTTTATGTAATGGGATATTTGAATTAATTTTTATGTGTTTATAAACTATATTTATGGAATTTTTTTTGTGATGTTTTATTTTGAATTAAAATGTTTTAAGACCTTTGAAGTTAAAAATTTCATTGTTTCTTTGGTTTCAATGGTTTTCTTAGAAATAAATTAGTTTCCTTATATTTTAAATTGTTTAAGATTTATTAATTTTTTATGTTTTGAAATTGTAATGATATATTAAAATAATGGTATGTGGTAACTTGTGATCTGTTTCTCCCCATTGAATATAATTATTTTTTCACATTCCCAAATTATTTGAGCAGCATACACGCAATAATAAACAATTTTCATCAATATACTTCACTAATTCTCCTCCAAATATCTCTTCTCATGAGCCATTGTTTTTTCACCCTCTCCCTCACCTTCACATTTATTTTTAGTCATTTATCATTATTTCCCACTGTGATTTTATAAACCCCCTTGATGATCATAATAAGAGCCCTTCCACCTTATCAAGTTTCATGGGAACTAAAAATGATTTTTAGGAAGTGTTTTTTTGGTGCACAATAGGTAATTGGATCCATGTTCAATGTATCACTCTTGTGTATTTTTCTACCCAATATCTCTTTCTTCTATCCATTTACTTCTCTCCATAACCATTTCCTTGACATTCATTTTCATTATTTCACTGTTATTTCCCATTATAGTTTCATGGTGCTCTTGGATGGGCCCCACAAACCCCATCGTACTTTTCATGTAAGGTAGTGAATGAAAATGACATTTTGGTAAAGTTAATTTAATGTATACTTGGAAATCAGATTCATGTTTCAATTATTCATGATGTTCACATAAGCCACCTAATTATTCTTACAACAAGCCATTGTTGGTTCACAATATCCCTCTCCTTCACATTGATTTTCACCCCTTTATCATTATTTCTCACTCTGATATCCTTGAGCTCCTTGAATTGCACAGTTAAAACACTTCCCACTTATCATGTAAGGCAGTGACTAAAAATTATAAGTATGTAATTTTTTCAGGGCATAGTCGATAATCAACTCTACGTTTGAAATATTACTCCTTATCCCACATATTAAAATCGAAATATTCTTCCCATTTTCTTCAATGTATACATATTACCCCCATTAATTAAAACCACACTGAATTTTTTAAGCATGTAAGTACCTTGTGTAATTTATTTTTAGGGACCATTATTGTATCATCATTCAACATTGTTTTCATTTTAGGAATATAAAAAATAATGAAATATTGATTCATTATAGATGGAATTTCTTTTTAATATTGGTGGAAATTTAATTTCAATATTTATTTATAATGGGGGTGTTCTTATTTTCTTTTTGGTCATATTATTCAATTTTAACATCAGTACCAATTTACATTAAATTATTCTTAGAGTAATATGTTATTTATTATTATGTTTTGTGGAATTATATAGTTTGAAACCATGTTCCTTTAATTTTAAGTAAAATTGAATATGGTTTTTTTATAAAATATAATTAATTATAACATTGAATCAATATACAAAATGATATTATAATTCAAATCTATTGATTATCACTAGGAATTGATTGAGTGTCACACATAAAAATATATATGTGAAAACAAATTTATCATGGACACATATATGATTAGAAGATAATGGAAAAAATAAATATGCTTTATTATGATCTCCTCTAACCATACACAAGTTATTGAATTTACTAAGAATGAGTATAATATTTTGGATATTCTTGTGAATTTTTTGACTACTAGATGTTGGAGATATATTATAATGATCTTTGTCATTACTAGTGGTAGAATAAAATTGTATGGATATCAATGACGTGAAATCCATTCTTATGGAATGTTTCTGGATGTTTATGAATTGAATTCATATCTGATTTTTTTCTTAGAAACTGATAAAATGTAATTGATATTTTAGAATTTTTGAAATATACCAAATATTCATAAAAATAATTTTTTTAAAATAAGGGTTCATTATTGGGTTATTCAACAAATATATTTATTTCTATTCTTATAAGACATGTTCTATAATAATCTTTTGAAAAGGATAATCACATTGAATCCAACTGCACTTCTATCACAAATAATAGTTTCAGTTATTAATTTCATGAAATTCCATGTTTCATGAGCCTACATCAATTTATGGTGATTAGATAAAGATATATGTTCTAAGGAATGAGAATATAATATAAATTTATAAATCTTGGTCACATTTAAATTACCATCCTGAACCCAAATTTCCAGAGAATGTTTTTCATCCAATAATTAATAATTTCTCTTTAAACATATTTATTACCACTATTATCCAATACAACATCAAATTGTGAAGATGGACCAAAATCACTTGTTTACAACAGTTTGATTCTTTCCCATAAAACCATTTTAAAATGAATAACTTGTTAGAAATAAAAACCAATGACATTCAAATGCCATGTTTTACTTATTAGAATTATTAATAATTTACCCTTTTATTATGAATGTATTTTGTAAATTTATTTTTTGAATGTAATGAATATTTTATGAACCAAATAGGATGATTATGAATCAAAGATGGATTCATGATAATTGTATGAAAAAAGATTATGAAGACGATGTAAAAGAGGTCATACCTCTTGTAATATATAACCCCTTAATGACTTCTAAAATCTTTTAGCTATGTTTTATATTTTTTATATTCACTAAAAATTATTCTAGAATTGTTCGATGAACTTTTTATTTTTTAGAAAATAAATTACACCTATAAATTTTTTACTATACATAAGAAAAAACTAAATGTTCATACTATCTGGGGTGACACTTTTGTTTAAGGATAATTTGATAAAAAATACTAGTGTAAATGATAATGGATATTGTATGGAATAGATGAAAATGAAAATTTAAAATGAACTTCTTGACTTTTCATATTGTTTTTGAGATTTTAGATAAGTAGACATCATTTCAAGATATATTAGTGCTATCTAATTTGTTCAATGGAAGCATGTCGAGTGAAACCATCTTTACAGAACTAGTTTGCATTCAGAGTGATATTATACCATAAGAAAATGGACATCATTTTAAAAAATATGACTCTAAATGAATGATGTGTTCTTTTGGAATGATCTCACGACCCATCCCGGGGGGGGGGGTGCCAGGACTACCCTAAGCCCGCCTTCCATAGGCCAGGCATTGGAGACAAGCACCAAACAATGTAATCCCTAAAAAGGGAAGGTGTTGCCTTTATAAACTATAAACTCACACAAACAAGGAGCCCAACCATACACAAGAACAAAGTAATCTATATAGTATACATGGTGTGTATTGAAAGTTAAAGGGCCAGAATACAAGCCCAACTGGAAAGTACAAGTAAAACTGAGTACAAATCCAGTGAACACCTTCCGAGGATCCTACATGAAGTGTAGGTACAGCTCTCAAATGATCATCTTTTTGGATCACCTCATCAAAGGTCCACCTCTATGTAGTATCCTATCCATGTACAGTTGTCCTCGGTCAATGATGTCCGTCGTCTGCACCAGACACAACAAGGTATGGGAATAGCCCGTGCAGGGGTGAGTATAATAATACTCAATAATGACCCCGAGACCCCGAAGATTCTCAAATCCACAAAGTATAATCCAAAAATACATAGAAACAACATTTAAACCTATATAGGTATATTACCATACATATACCTATGTTATCAAAATATACCCACCTCACACAGTAGGGAAGAATACCAAACAGGTATTACATTAAAGGTAAGAGTATGACACAGGTATCACCATGAAGTTAAAAGTACCACACATGAATCACCACAAATATAAAGTACCACAAATTCACTCCACGAATATATAAGAATTATCTCAAACCATAAATACAACTATGAGAAATGGGATTATGATGTTGAGCCACACATGATCTCTCTGAAATCTGATAGGCAACCACAAGGTTATCTAAGGATAATATCATGTAACATATATAGTCACAACGTCGAACACCTCAGCTGTGGGAGAAATCCTCCACTATGCATTACTGTTGGAATACTACATCAAACAGAGGCACTTCCCACTAACTATGGACTCCTAAGGTACTCCTCTTGTCGAGTATTGTGGGTCTTCCGCGTCACACCGAGGCGCTCCCCATCGTCGGTCTGCCACGTCACACAGAGGCGTTCAACCTTGTGGCTTGTTGAGGAACTACTCTTGTTGAGTACCATGGTTCTTCCTTGTCACAAAGAGGTTATCCCCACCGTGGGTCTTCTATGTCAAACAAAGGCTCTCCCCACTGGACCTGTTGAGTCACTCGGAGTCGAAACAGTCAGTAGTCTTCAAGTCTAAGCCAATCGCAGGGTTTCGTATGTAGTGCACATGGGAGAACTACTACCCAATCCACAGGTCATACATCAACCACCATGAAGTTCAATGAAAAAGTATCCCAGAGGTTTGTCATGTCATAAGGGACACAACGTAATAGACGGTGCATCAATCAGACGCTCGGTCTGTATGTTATTAGTGTTTATGCTCCGAGGGCCTAGTTGGTTTTGGGGTTCTATCCAAGCCGACCATACTCCATTATTATACAAATATCAAGTGGAGTGTACAAAAATGACAGTATCTATCCAAGGAGTCTAGTGCCATAGACGGTTGGTCAAACAAACACTAGGTTCACAAGTTACGACAAAAAAATAGAAACTCTATTTAGATGGGCCTGGGTCTGGTCCGACGTGGTTGAACCGACCCGGCCCGACTTGGGTCCGGATCGGATGGCCTAGGGATTAGCGGTCCCAGCCTGATAGGACATGGTTTGGCCCGACCCGCATAAGGGGCGGCACGACCCACACTGGGTGCAACCTAGTGGCGTAGACCGGTGGCGTGGCCCCCTGGGAACGGCCCGATGGAGTCGTCCACCCGAGTTAGCGACGAAGGGGGAGCAGACCACCTAACATTTGAATTACCATAGGGAATCACCTTCTTTGCTTCCATGACACCCATGGGACCTGAGCGAGTCTCGTCGTGCCGCAAGGGCTGGCCGGTGTTCCCGATGGTCCTCCTCCCAGCGGCGCGGTCACACACAACTACTCCACCAAGGCTGGTCGGGTGTTGGATGCTCTTTGGACTCCTCTACTTCCAAATGGTTGCAGTATCCTACTCATCCGGCGGCACCGACACGCACCGCCCTACCTTCACGTGATGGCCAGTGTTTCCATGCTCCTTCTCTTCTGCGGATCACTGCATCTCCATTATTAGCCTGGAAAATAAAATGGTTGCATATTCTCAATCCTTGGGTCGATGGATCTGTGTCCATATGTCATGCCCAAAAAAATATTTTCTTTCTAGTGTCATTTAATACTAGTCTTATAAGAACGCATGAAGAATTCATAGAGAATCAAAACATAAGAGGCATGTTACATGCACGGGGTGAAGGTCATGTTAGTTTGGCCATCATCGTTGTGAAACCCGAATATGAAGAATCGATTCATGAATTCAATAATATATAAATATTTCCCCAACCTTGATTTTCTAATGGAAGAGGCGTGAGGAAGAGAATGATGTTGTTGAAGATTGACGTCGGTGTTCGTCACCCCCGAAATACGCTCCAATGTCAGTTCCTTATTCTTCGATTCCGTAAGTCATTCTTCATTGGAGGATTTTTGTTGTTGGAGAAAAATCATTCCAACTCTCCAAATAACTCCCCTCCTTTTCCAATCCCCATTTCCTATGAGAGGTGAGGTGAAAATTTATATAAGCTTAAGCAATAATTTAGTTAATGTTTGAACATTTATTAAATTATGTTGGCATAATTAATTTGTTGAAATCCAAGAGATTAAAGATGATTCCTTAATTTCAAATTAATGAATCCTACCAATTAAGGTGTAATGTTGTTACAAATTTTGGGTAACCGGGCATTTAATTCCCAACATTAAATGCTTGACCACCATCGTCTGGTCTCCACCATCACGTTTCAAATGAGAGGTTTAAATTTCCAAAACAAAATACAGAATTATTATTTTATTTTCTCCCATGAAAATTCTAAAAATTAATTTCTACCCTTAACCTGCTATGGTCAAGGTAAAGGTATACATAAAATAATATTGGTTCTACGAGTTCAATAGTGTCTACAGATTTCAATTCCGAGCACCAATTCAAAAGTTACAGCAACCTGCTCGCACGTTTACAGAACCTATCTGAAAAAAAGTTCTGAAATTGGTTCTGGGAACACCGGGCCTCGAAATCATGCACCGTTAATTTTCAAGATCTCGTAATATTCCCATATAATTAATAAAATTACTCTAAATCAACCAGGTCTTTATAGATGATCTCTTAAAAAAACTAGTGCATTTCCAAATGATTGAAAATTGATTCACGAGAAAGATGAATCACTCTTAAAATGCACTAATTTTGGCGAGAATTGATTCAATAATTCTTAATGATGTCGATCACTAATTTTAATAGTAATTTAAAATAATTATACATTTTAAAATACTATATGTATGTCAAGAACCATGATATAATTGACATAGAAATACGATATAAAATTTATGATTGGAAAATATGTCATCCAGAATTATCGCCTCTAAGGGATAAAATTGATTTCAAGTGTATTTAATTTTGATATGATCCAAGAAACAACCATATAGTATTTTTTAGAGATAGAAAAAATATATTTGGTTTATTGAGTAATACTCATTGTACATGTCATGTTACATTGGTAAATAATGACATTACTCTATGGTTATGCCTATAACAACAAATACATTATGTTTCATCTTCCAATATCTTGACCAAAATATCCCATTATTTATATTGATTTATTTTTTCCTCATTTGAACTAAGATCTCAGTTGACGTGGGATTTTAGGCATTACAATTTATGAATCTCATAAAATTAATGAAATTAAATTGATATCCATTTTTTATGGGATGATAAATGAATTTCAATAAGAATATATTTAAGGCTATAACAATAATATAATTTTGGGGTGCCCTAATTGTGAATAATGCACACACTCTATTGAGATGAAACATTTTTTAAAGACTGTGTTTTTTTGGAAATCATACGTGTTTACCTTGGAGAAATAAATAATGTTCCTAGACTATAATGATTAATGTTAATAATATACAATTTACAAAATAATCTCCCTTAACGGTTGATCAAATGTTCTATAATGTTGCCGATATTGATTTTTTTACTATTTGTTAGAAATATTATGAATTCAATTTGAAAAAAGAGATCAATTTTCATTGAATTATCATAGTAGAATTGTGTATACATCATACATTTGCTTTATCCAATGCATGTAGAAAAAATGTATTTGATTGTTTTATTATCACATTATGAAATGTTACAAGAAACAAAAATTATGTCATCAGGGATATGATTGACCTAAATTACATTTGGATAATGGATGTGTTGGCATCAGGGAAAGGTAAAAGTTACATTTTTATGCCACCAACAGATTATACTCAATCCAGATAAGAAACATTACACCTTTTCTTTTTTCTGAAATTGTAAAACTTTTATACAAGGGAATTCATATAATATGAAGAATGTTGTGGAAGTGAACAATTTGGAGATGTATATAGTAAAATTACCCAATGTCCATGTTTTGATGCATGATTTGATGATCATCTCTTTATTTTCAATGATGGCTAGAAATTTATGACATACATTAACAAGAAACCGATTCTTTTTCAAATCTATTTTTATTATTGTTATATACCTTGGGATATTCCCAATCATGAATAAGGTTATTTTACTTATATCTTTTGAATTAGAGATATTCTTCCCACCATCATTCCTTGATATAATGGTCAACCTAATGGTTAAAAATGTTTTAGAGGTAAAAATATGTTTTCATATATATATAATAGAGGTATATACCCTAAATAAATGTATACAAAAAATTTGAATGTCTAAATCATTTAATGAAGTTATACATTGTGTTTTATTTAATAATGATATATTTTTTCATGATTGTATTGTATTCTATACCTATTAACTATTAGATTTTGATCTAATTATAATGTACAACTCCCATCATAATGGATGCCTTTTCGATGAAGGTACATTCATAAGATATGTTATTACAATTACCATTATATAGAGGGAGCATGATCACAATTACATATCATATAATAGTGATTATGTTGATTCGTACGTTGAAACAGACAATGAAATTCATTGAATTTTGAATCTATCATGGTTTGAACGATGAATATCAAATACCCATAATCCATAGTTTTAATTATGGTCTATAGATCATATTTATAATCACTTATTGTAAATTTAGAAATCAATTTGAAAAAAATTGATTTCTAGCCCAGGTACGAAATGAAATTCTTATATATTACACTAGGTTTTTAATTATGGGTAATACTTTTTATAAAAATGAAAATAACTACCCTATTGTGTATACAAACTCTGGTGTTACACCTCAGGTTTAAGTGGAGTTCATATATATTGTTTAATTTATATAAATAAAATTTATAAGAGTATTTCTTATTTTTATATCATCGATGGTATATACGTGTTTCATTATATAACATTCTGAGCACCGATTTTCAAATGAAAATGGATGGAAAACATGACAGTAGTGAATGTAGATGAAATTGTATACATGGAGGTGAATTTTGATGTGTAAGGGGAAAGGAAGATCCATAGATTATAAAATCACAATAATTTAACGTATTGCATGTCTCTAATCTAGTAAACAATAATTCATTATTTATATTGTTGGAAAATAAAATTAATATAGCGAAAGATTAAAATTCAGTAGAGGATGACCCTTTCACTAGAATATCAAAATAACTTCCTAGAGGCCCTAATTAAGACAATTTCATATACCATAGAGTGTTAAAAATATGGGATTTGTATTCTCCCTAGAGGGGCCAAATCTCTTCAACCAATAATGAAAATAAAGAGACCTCACTGATCATGCTATAGTGTTATAACTGTAGTATTTTCCACATATTATTATTTATTCTCTAATTTATATATATAATATAAATTAAATGTTTGACTACTCATGTATAAAATGACAACTGCATTATGATGGTGTTACTGATATTGGGGAAAACATATATCTGATGCAATATCTATAAAATTATTGTTGGATGAACACCATGTTGATGAAAAAAATAATGACATAGAATCATATATTTTACTATTATTATCAAGGAGACAAGCAGGGGTATAAAATATGAGGTTGGCTAGAATCAATATTGCCAAACTGTTGACCCCAACATGTAAATGGTATTTTGTTATATTAGGGTAACAATGAGTCATAATGTGATGATTGATATGGATTCATGGTACCATTCTAACCTATAATGGAAGAAACCCTTTGGGGAGATATAAATGTAATGTAATGAGATACTTTTCCATTATTTCTAAAAAATTATACAGTGATACAATCCTTAAATTTTTTTAGTACCTGTATAGTTCTTTTATTTATGATTATTCACTTAAGAAACATTTCATAATGTCCACTAGAAAAACCCATAGAGACTTTTGGACTCTTAATATCTTGTTTTATATAAGGGATGATGTAGGGGAAGTAACTCCCTCCAAATAATTTTCTTACACAAATTATAAAGTTGGAATCCTAGAATAAATTCACCAGTTATCATGATGAGAAATCATTTCTAGTGTATTATAGCCAATAATTTATTATTTGAATATATTTATTTTATCTAATTTAATTCAAAAAAATATTTATTATATATTTAATGAGTTCTCAAAATATTCAACATGTATGAAACCCACTATGTCCCTATCACAAAACAAGGATGGTGTAAACTTCACTACATAAAAATATAAAATTTAATTTTAAAAATTAATAAATGCAGGTTGTGATATTAAATAAAAATGTTCATTTTTAATATACATATTTATAAATCCAAATCTAAATCCCCTTCCATCCCACTTCATGTTCTAATGATGGAGGAAAATGTAAACGACGATGGTAACCTTATTAATGAAAAGAAAAAATATGTATAGGAAACATGTGTATGTATTATGTTAATGTAATTCATTATTAATTATAGAATTATTATATAATAATATATATTTATAACAATATATATTATATAATTAAGACATAATAATTTTCATCGACCACAGTTAAATAAAAACTAATAACATTAGATTTGGAGAGAACTAATCAGTATAGCCACATTAGAGGTGTAGGGTTTGAAGTGTCTCCTTGAAAATTATTGAAGAATAAAAACCCTCAAGAAGATACAGTCTCAAGAATTGACCGATGATCCATAAATACCTCTCGTTAGTACCTTCTCCCTCATGTTCCAATTCAACATCTATTATCATTAAGTCTTTAAAAAGACATCATAATCAATGATATAGATGTGTACTATATACCATTAGAATAATTATTAATAAAACAATTCATTACAGACACAGTTTGTATCGAGATCATAATGTAGAATCTCATGATTGAATGGTCGAGAGTATAAATTGTGAATTCATAGGTAAGTTATATATTTTCCAAAATTTCAATTCCAAAAATTATCTAGTATGTTAATTAATTTTGAAAACAATTCATATATTTTTTAGTAATTTATATTACTTCAACATTAAGGGAGAACACTGAGAAGAATGGATTTGATTCATTAATCCCAATTGTTTCGATGGATGAAAATAAATTTGTTTAAAATGATATTGATAAGAAAAAAAAAGATAAGATAAATGAGTAATTTGAGAAGGAAATAAAAGATTTCATTCCCTTCTTAATGTTTACAATGTGGAGTTAAAAAAATAAAATCTAATTATAAGAAATATGTTTTTATTTTTATCAGTATTTTTTTTATTTGGATGAAATTTTTATAGATCAAAATCGATGAAGAAACCCCAAATGTTTATTTTTTTGGGTCCAATGCTTGGATATTAGTCAAACTGATCACAACTGGTGTGTATTGTGAATTCATAATGAATTTCAATAAACATTTTAAAGATAAAAATTGATTTATATGTTTCATTTTGTGTTTTAATAATAATATTTGTATAATAATGTTGTCACTAAATATTGGAGAGTCATGGTGTGAATTTGGTGACAGAATATATGAAGCTTATTGATTAATCTATATGGAAATAGATTATGTAATATATAAATTATTTAACTATAAAAAAATATTTCAAGAAAATTAATGTTTTTGGTGAATGTTTCTGCAGTTTCTGAAGTAGGATAACATCAATGATTGTGGATATTATAATTGAAAATTTATTAAAGATATCAAAAACATCAAAAGAAAAGAACCCTATAAAAATTAATTTTTAATGTCAATTACAACATGATGAAAAATAATATATATTCATATTTCTATCTATATTTTCTCAATAATACAATTATTTTTGATATTTATAGTACCTAAATGAATAAAAAATGTTTTTATAGTTTAGTAGATAGTATGAAAAGTAATATAATGTATTTATATATCATGTTTTGGTGACTTCCAAATATGTTTTTGATCTGGTATATGATGTAAATGTAGAAATATATTTTGGGTATAAAGCAATAGTATCTGAATGATTATATATTATTTTGTCCTATTTCTCATGTATATGTATATTGAATTAAATAAATTGTTTTAAAAATGGTTGGGAGGAATATATGGTTTCTGAATGTATTCAAACATCATGAAGAGGTGACTTATTAATATATTATTAGTTAATATTATAAAATTTTTATCATGTGTTATTTGTAAATTTACTTAACATTTTTTTCAATAATTTATTTTTTAAAATTTACATTTTAGATTAAAACATGCATACAATTCTCAATGTCGATAAAATGAGTGTTCATTTTTTTTAAATTTAGGAAAATTGCTTATAATTCATTTGTAATGTGTAGTAATTGAACACATACCAACTCAACAAAATGGTGTATTCTATATTACTCAATGTGTGTGTTAAAAAAGTTTTTTTTTGTAATTTTTTTTGTTCAATATTAAAATGATCATTTCATAAAGAAAAGATACATCGCATAATTAAATGTGAGAAAACACATTTATATTGTTTTGATACTTTAGGAAAACAATACATAAGTCATTTTTGAGATACGTATAATTTTGAAAAAAAAATCAGATTGTCCTGATACTTAAGAAAAATATTTCATAGGTCCTTTCAGAACTGTATGAATCAACAACACACTAATATGACACACGGTATGGCCGGTATGACTACATGCAGATTTTTTCAGTTTAAAATGACATTTGAGTAAACAAATATCTTTCACAAAACTATGTAAAAATATTCATATTGTATTGGTACATTAAAAAAATTATCTATATGAAATTCATGATGTGTATGAATTAGACATAGCTAAATAGAACACATGGTTTGAGTGGTATGTCTTAAAGTTTATGTTTTTAGTTTCGTATGACATTTTATTAAAATAGACATATGAATAAGAAAACAAATAAAGCACATTTGGATTGTTTCAATACATTATAAAAATGATCCATAAGTCATTTTTAAATTTAGGAATGAGATTAACCTCAATCTGATACACATTGTACCTAGAATGGCCCAAAATATTTTTTATTAGTTTAAATTTTACATTTTAGTTCAAAAAATGTGTCACAAACTAAAAACCCTATAAAATAAAAGTTCTAACTTGACATATTTTTTTAAATAAATCATAATTAATTTTTAACATGTAATAATCAGTCTCATGTCAAACTAAAATACGATGTGATTGATATGACTCCAAAGGTATGTATTTGGTGTAAAATAACAGTTTATTAAAAATGAATGTGAAAAATAAAAACCATGAAAATTCATTTGGATTGTTTTGATAATTTTTTAAAACTATCCATATTTCATTTTTGACACTTTATAATTAGACACACCGTAATCTGATGCATGGGGTGATTTGTATTACCGAATGCATTAATTTTTTATTATATTTTTCAATTTACAAAAAAAAATTAATGTAACATACTGAAAACTAATAAGTAACATTGGTATTTTTTTTATTTATTTGAAAACTATTCACATGACAATTGAGATGTGTAGGAATCACTAAAAACACAATCAGATGCATGATGTGACTGGTATGTCTCAAAGTTTGTGCTTTTTTAAAATAATTTTTTTTAATAAATAAAATCAACATACTAAAAAAAATAAAACACATTTGTCTTGTTATCCTACAATACATAAACAATCCATATGATATTTATGATGTATGTGAATTAGCCATACCTCAATATATTACATTGTTTTCCCAATATGACTCAATGTGTCCATTATAAATTTTAATCTATCATTTTAATTCAAAACATATGTCACTACCTAAAAATAGTGAAAATATTCTTTGATTGTCTTTAGATTTTAGCTTAAAAATTCAAATTAAATTATTAGTATTTTCTAATTAGTCTCACATATAACCGACACATGATGTGATTTTTATGTCACAAAGTGATTGTTTGTTGAAACATAATTTTAGTAAAAAATCTAAGTGGCATACTCAAAACATTGAAAAAACATTAAATCTATATTTATATTTTGGAAAATGAACCATAATTCATTTGAAACATATAGAAATTCGAAACACCCTAATCTGATGCATGTTGTGACTAGTATGTCTATATGTGTTTATTTTAATATAAAATTTAAATTTTAGTAAAAAATATATGCCACATGCTCATAATTCTGAAAATGAATTTTATTTTTTTATACTTCATGATAGTAATCCATAAGTAATTTTAATTTTTTTTGAATTATATGAACCTCAATTAGATCAATGGTTTGACTAGTATGAGTTTGTGTTTATGTTCATATATTAAAATTACATTCTAGAAAAAAAGGTCAAAAGAAATATTCAAAACTAATTAAACACGTACATACTTTTTTTCTTTTTTTATAAATTTCAAAAATAATTCTGCACATGAGCCTTAGCCAAGTTGGTGAGGACTCCTAAAGTGAATCCAAGTGACCAGGGATCAAATCCAGGAGGAGGATAATTTTCAAAGTATAGTATAAGTACTATAGCAGTACTATAGTAGTACTGTGGCAGTACTATAGCAGTACTTTAGCAGGTACTGTGTAGAACTGTAGCAGGAACTATAGCAGGAACTGTAGCTTGAACTGTTTGGATCTATAGCAGTAGGGAATATTCTGCCATTTGGGACTTCAAGAACCTGATTTGTTCCTCGAGTCCTTTAAGGCCATTGGGCCACCCATACCTTCGGGTCAGTAAGGCCTTCGAGCCACCTCAAGGCCTTCGGGCTACCTTATGTGTAGATAAAAACCAGACAACCTACAAAAACAAGCTTCAGAAGGAGGAGGTGCAAGGATATTTCACCATAGCAGAAGCTAAATGGATTGCAAGAATGAGAGGGTATGGCACCTGCCATCGGGAGAAGCATGTGCATGCACGAGAAATCCTATCCAAACAACCATGCAAAGGTAGAGAGCTCATTTAACGATGTATATACTGGGATGGAGTAGTTCCAAGTAGGTAGTTTGGGTTTTATGAAATTTTTGAAGCGTACGGGCAATAAATGTTTTTGGCCTACAGGCCATGTAATACATACGCCTATGGGCCTTGTAATGGTTCCACCTAACCCTTTGAAATATTGATTACCAAAAATCAAAAGAAATCAAGGCCTTCAATCCATTGGAGTAAAAAGAATCCATATATAGTTTTTGACATGTAGGAATCAGAATCACCTCATTCTGAGACATGGTGTGCCCGATATGACTCAATGTGTCCCTTATTGGTTAAAAATATGCATTATAGTTCAAATAATTTCTCACTAACATTAAACCAAGAAAGGAAAGTTTTTATAGTATTTATATTGTTGTAAAATTATTAATATGTCATTTCTGATGTGTATGAATTAGTATCACATAAAACTAACACATGAGGTGACTTTTTTAAATCAATGTGTGTACTTTCATTTTAAGTTTTCATTTTCGTAAAAAATACATGTGACATACTGAAAACAAAGAAAGAACATTATGAATGATTTTATAAATTAAGGAAATGATACATATATCAGTTTTTATATTTAAAGATAATACACTACATAATATGAAACATGGTGTGAATAATATGACTCCATGTGTGTATTTTTTATAAATTCATATTTTAGTTTAATATAAAAGTGACATACTCAAATTCTAGAAAACATGTTCATTTTTTTTTGATTAAATCCCTCAAAATTCCATATTTTATTATTTTTGAGAAGCATTATTAAAGAAATCCAATTGTCAAGGGGGTGAAAATGGTGAATCCCAAGTGTGTCCCCCTAATGAAATGATAGAAATAAGAAGTTAATAATCCAATACAATGATAAACAGAGATACTTCACAATGTGTTACTTTGATGGGTAAAGCATCTATGGTGAAATTCCCTTCCCTCCATTCATGTCTCGTATGAATACCTAGATAATTGATGTTCCATAAACTTTTGACTAGATATATCATATACCATGGTCTATTGTAGTTTCCATGAAGATGACCGATTAAGACGCTTGAGTCTGATTCCACCACTACTATATTGATATTGAAAACCCTATAATGTGAGAGTCCTATTTTCACAGATTTGGCCTCTGCCCCCAATGTGTTTCTCAAATTGTAATAGGTGCTAAAACTTATTTCCACTAAACCACTATTTCTAGGAAATGTCATACCCCTTCATGATTACTAAAGAGAATTATAAATCCACATTTAACTTAAAACCAGAACATGGAAGAATCTATTTAACCCATCGACCTGGATTCTCGTCACCCCTACACCCCATGCCCAAACTGAATCCCGGGATGAATGATCTAAGCGGCATCGATAGGTCCCTACTCATGATGAGAAACACTAGTTCTATAACCCATGATTTCACTTGAACAATGAATAATAGAAGAGATCATTTCTTCCTCTCTCTTACCTTGTTCCTCACCTCCCATAGGACCAAACACACCACGATAACGAGAATACATTGAATCTTTCTATCCAAAGCTTGATTCTATGAACCATGAATCCAGTTGGCCATAAATTGACTAATTGAGTACCTTCCTCCTATTAAAACAAAATAATTTTACAAAACATTCTAGATAATGATATCTCGATCACTTTTGATAAATAAATTCCAAACTGATTCATGACTTGGATTTACACAGCATTTGTAATGTGATGCAATGGCGATGCCTTTCCTTTGAAAATTTTCATCCATCAGAATCACCTAATGAACCGATCTCCAAATTAAAAATTTATATTCAACACAATAACTATGTAACAAATTTTGGACACCCAATCATCATTAATGTGTCTCCTACTGACTATATCTCATAAGTCCCACATATTGAAGCCCCTATCAGCTGATTTAGATAAAAACATAGCTTTGGGTTTTCAGTGATGATGATACAATCATAGTTTCTCTTTTTTTATGATCATGGGTGGCACCAATTTGTTTCTGAAACATACTGGATTCCTTGAATGAAATCCCTTGGACCAGGCATCTAGGTATGAAGAGAGGTTCCCCTACCCAGTTCTCAAATGAGTTGTTGATCTCAATGCAATCTACAATCCCCTAAAAGTTTCTTCCATAACCTAAATATAATTAATCATTTTTTAGACATAATAGATCTAACTATTTTACCTTATTCAAAAATACTAATTCATTATCTTTATATATTATTCATGAAAATATCCCATAAGGATTTACCTTCAAGGATCTCCCAAGACTATCTTTCATGCATAGCATTAACAGTGACTGTAACATTACTTAAATCAGATCCCCCTTTAGTGATTTTTCTGGACTATTTTTTATAGGATTCCAAAGGACAATTTCCTTCATTAATAGAATCCCACATAAATGATATTAATTTTTTTTATCCTTTTCAATAATTCCCTTCGGTGCCTCAGTATTTGATAGGGTATGCATAAGTATTTAAGATAATATGCTATTAACCAAAATTATTCGTCTACCAAATGATTGGATATTTTTTTCCTGATTCTATATTATTCAAAAAATCTGAAAAATAATAACCATTAAAAAGTTCTTTTTGGTTATAACATTTGAAATGGGTGATACTAGATAAACTATGGGTGTATAGCTTCCCTTAATTCCAAGACTATCATTTATTTTCCTTCTACAACTATCTGATCATATGTTAGTGAGGTACACATTTCATTTCCCTTGGTTAACTATTTGTACACTAAATTTTCTATAATCTTCCAGGACCTTGTTAAAATTGTTAAAATATTTAAGCATAACATTGAGGAAAAAAGATCACATCATCCACAATCATAAGGCCTAAGATGATTCCATTCCAAGATCTGTTTCTATATAGAAATATTTTCACTTCCTTAAGAAAACTATTGATATTACTTGAATGTGAATTTTGATCCATAATTAAAAGGTTGGGTAAAATGGTATCACCCAGTCTTAGGCCTCTACCACATTTAAAGAAGCTGAAACCTCTCTACATAAATGAGATAATTATCCATGGTCAATTAAACCATTTAAAACCTAAAACACATTTCCATTCATTAAAACAAACATTTCTCATGACATGATTGAAGTTTTATTTAGATAAAATATTAAAATTAAAAATATGTCATTTTTGGCATTTAGGAGTGATACACACCTCAATTCGAGACACGGGGTGACCAATATGACTTGTAGTGTGTCGTTTAATTTTAAATTTACAGTTTAATAGGATATAAAAGTGACATACACAAAAGTATTCATACATATCATGATTATTTTGATACATTAGTAAAATGATCCATATGTAATTTTTTACAATTTGGATGTTTCATAACCTCATTCTAATGCACAATCTACCCCGTATGGCATAAAGTATTAGTTTTCATTCTAAAATTGACATTTTATTTTTAAACATGTGTCACTCAATAAAGTCCAAGAAAATGTTCCTGAATGTTTTTAATACATTATTAAAATGATTCATAAGTCATGTTTGATTTTTCAAAACCAAAATCACATAAAATTGAAAATTGATATGAATGGTATGAGATAATGTTCATGTTTTATGTTTAAATTGACATTTTATTAAAATGAAAATTGACATACTCAAAACTAAGAAAACTAATTCAGAATATTTTTATACTTTAGGAGAATGATCCATTTACTATTTATGATATGTTCGAAATATCTACACCTTAAAAAGAAATGTGGTGTTACCTGTTTGACATGAAAATTATGTTTTTCATTTCAAAATAAAGTTAATGGAAAAAAATTGACATTCTCAAAACTAATGAAATTAATTTAGAATGTTTTTATACAATGTATAACTGACATGTATGTCATTTTTGAGGTGTTGGAATTATCCACTTCTCAGTCTGTTACATTGTGTTCCTGATGTGACTCAATTTGTCAATTATTAGTTCAAAATTGACATTTTTGTTTAAAATTGGTGTCACCTTTGTAAACTATGAAAGCAAGGTATGAATTCCATTATACATTATTAAAACAATTCATAATTAAATTTTATTTGATAGGAATTAGTTTTTCATAAAACTGAAACACGATGTGGCCAATATGACTCAATGTGTGTGTCTTTAAATTAAAAATACATTTGGCAAACAAACAAAATATAGATACCCAAAACCAGGAAAATGGGATCATATTATTTTGTAAAATTATGTCAACGATACGTAATTAATTTTTGACATGTATGAATCATCCTCAAATGAATCTATTTCATGGTCGGACAGGTATTACTCAAATTGTGTCATTTTAATTTGAAATATTCATTTTATTAGAAAATAAAAGTCACATAATCAATACTAATAAAAATCATCCAATTTGTATTGATACATTAGGTAAATTATTCATATGTCATTTTTATGTGTAAGAATCTTCCTCACATTAATTTTATACATAGTGTGGCCAATATGACTCAATATGTTTATTATTAATAGAAAATTAACAATTTATATAAAAAAGTGTTTCACTCCCTAATAATAGAGAAATTTTTATCCTATTTGTTTCATATTTTATGATGATTTATAATTAATTTTCAAAATATAGAACATCAGCATACATCAACCCAACAGAAGATGTCATCGCTAGGATTAAGAATTCATGTTTTCAATAAATATTGGTAAATTTATTTTAAAATCACATCTCCATAACCAAGAAAATAAGATCATATTTTTTATAATCATTTTGTATTATATTATTTAATTAATTTCATTATAATTTTTCTCTTATACATAATTTTTTAATTTCAAAAGTTATAATTCAGGAAGACGAATACGAAATGTTGTGACAATTAAGTGATTTCGCTGAAAAAGAAAGTCCTTTTCAATTGGATCCCATCTGTTGAGAGTTTTTATCACCACTGAAGAGAAAAAATTTAAGTGGATGTTCTTTTTAGAACAATATTAAGTTTTGTGACATGTATAAATAATATAGACCTTGATCAGAAACATGGTGTTTCTAGTTTTACTTAATGTATAGGTTTTTAGTTCCAAATTAGTCAATCTTGTTTAATTTATATCCTTATAGTGTTACTATCAGATGACTTTTTTCCTTATAAAGGTGTATTATTTTTCTTCATATGGGAGTTTTGTTTAGAAATAGAATGTCCAGGGGTTGGGGGATAATGATAAAGGAACATTTTTGTTTTTGATTATCATTGTTAATTTGAACTTAGTCATGTAATTATATAAGCCAATGTTTGGAATTTCTCTAATATAGTGTGTTTTCATGTATTTGTGTACTAAATTATATTACTTATATATTTGAAACCTATATTTTATATTTGGGCTGCCCTTTTTTTGCTTTAGTTTGTTGTAATTTTGACAACACACTACATAAATATGCTCCTTTATTAGTAGTTTTTCTTGAGCAGATAAAAGATACATGTATTTTTGCATAATTAAGGCACTCATAAAGTTCTTCTTTATCTAATATTTTTGTAGTGAAAATAAATTGCACCTTCAGCAGTCATTTTCTAGCATTGACAAAATCCTGGGTATTTTAATTATACCCTAATTGTCAGTGTATTTTGTGGCTCTGAAATTTTTTAATTTTCCACATGTTAAAGACTTTATTTATTGAAGTGACCCAAAACAATTTGTTTTTTATTATTGAATAATCTTCTATTTTTATTTTAAATCAACATTTTATTAATTATTTAAATTTAATACTTATATTATTTAATTATATATTAATTTTCCCTCTAATATATATATATATATCGTTTTATTATAATTTACATTAGTTTAATAAAATATGAAATTCATATAAATAATTAATAATTAATTGTTTATTTTTCATTTTTAATTTATTTATGATTAATGATATTATTTATTATTAGTTTGAATATTTTTATTCTATATATAACAAATTTATATTTAATTAGTTCCATTACATTTCATGTAATATTTTAAATGAATGTTTTATTTTATATAATATGAAAAAATCCTGTAAATTATGTGGCTCTATTATTTTGTTATATTAGAAAATTTATATTTTTCATTTACATTATATTGTATCATTTAAGATATTATTTTTCTTATATTAATAAAATACTTTGTACGGATAAAAAATTTAATGATGTGAATATTTTTAAAATATTTTTAAAACCACCATCTCTGTATAATGTATAAAATATCCAAAATCATATTGTATTGAGTATTTTTCTGTTTTTTTTATAATATTAATTATAACACTATAATGCACCAGATCCTGGTGTACTGGTTAGGGTGTTCAATGATATCCAAGAAATGGGGTTCCAACCGTAGTATAGACAATGTGTGTGGCACTGTATAATTACAACAGTAAGGTGTGTTGATGGGTACTATAGAAGAAACTATATTAGGGAACATTTATGGATCCATAAAACTATTTAAACATTTCCATTGGAAATTATTTATAATTCCTTATGGTCTTTTATGAATGTCCATTTGGCCCTAGTTTGTGGGTCATCATAGATAATTAAATAAATAGGGTAATTGATTTTGGGTCAATCTTTTAGGTTGGGTGTTTCCGTACCTGGTCTAATAGGTTTATGTGAAGGTGATTGAATTTTTGTATTATATTTGGACCCCAAAATATATACATACAATATTATTATTATATTTTATTAATTATATTCATAATTTTTCCAAAAATAGTACTGGGTACCATGCTTTTTCTTCATATATGATAATTTATAGTTATAATATATAACAATGTATATTCATGTTCATAGAGTAATTATAATTCATAAAATTTCATAGTTATAATAATTAGGGGGGATCCAAGGATGAATATACCAAAATATTTAATGATTTTTTATTTTCTAAATATAATATTAAAAATCATGCCAAATATTACCGCCCCTCTAGGTAGTTACCAAAAATAAAAAAAATGGAAATCTGAAAAATCAATGATCATATATATTCCATGGTTTCTAATATGAGATTTAGATAATTGATATTTTGTTGGAAAAATTTGAAAAAATAAATATATATTTCAAAATAGAGAGTGTGAAATAAATAAATAAAATAAGTTGGATAAAATTATTTTTAATATTGACACTAAAATAATAATGAATAAACAATGATAGAGGAACTATATGGTGATAACGGAAAACCACTCTATCGACACCATATAAATTTATCTAATTTATCTATAGTGTAGGACATGAAGTATTTTAGGACTATGAGTGGAGATAGTTATATAATAATAATAAATCTCAATTGAAATTTATAACTGATATTTTAGAAGACAATGTTCTTCCATTATAAATTTATAAGGAATTGTATTTTTATTACTATTGGGATGATAAGTCAAGATCGAACATGCATGTTCCCAGGAAATTGTTCTATATATAATGTAGTATAATTGTTTTTAATATTTTCTAAATATATGAATTCATAATATCTATAAAAGAATGATCCCATTTTTATTAATTGACTATTCCATGAAAAAAATTATTATTTCTAATTTTTTTTGACACAATATAGATCTAGATTTAAAATTTTTATTTATATATTTAAATGGGTCTATCATTTTCCTATTACATAAATATGTTTAAATATATAATTGAAAATTTCTGAATCCATTATATTCCCCATATTAGAATAATTTAATTAAAAATTATTACTTTTGGAATGAATATACCAAACAATGACTCAGACTATGACAATGTTGAATGATTATCTATAGTATCATTTTTAAAAAATTTAAATTATTATATATTATATTTATAATTTACAAAATTGTAAAGGAATTTATTTTATGTATAAATATATTATGGTTTTTTAATCATTTCAATACTAAAGAAGAATAGAAATATTGTTGTTATTTTATCATCTTTTTAATTAATTATTTAGAAAAAATAGGAAGAAGGTATCAAATTGTTAAATTATTATAAAATATATGTATTCAATTTCTAG
Organism: Viscum album; assembly: GCA_963277665.1. NCBI lineage: Eukaryota > Viridiplantae > Streptophyta > Magnoliopsida > Santalales > Viscaceae > Viscum > Viscum album. Next base: position 489,983,520 of record OY728145.1, read on the forward strand.
TTATACATGGGTTCAATATATGTAATTTCCTAGTATATCAAAATTTTTAAACATAGTGTAAAGTGTATAATAAATGAACAACATAAGTAACCTTTACATAATTATATATACTAAAACATGGGAAATAGTATAGGTACATCATTTAAGGTTTCAAATTATATATCACTTTGATTAAAGATAAAAAAACATAATTTATTACTTAAATATATTATAATCCAAGTTAAATTTCAGTTGAACAATATTTTTATAGTGTGAAAGAAATAGACGTTCAATTTACGAAGAAAAATTGATTTTGTAAAAAAATAAAAATATTGATGAGATTATAAATATAATATGGGAATCCATATCATTGTGACCCTAAATTAGAACATAAAACTAATGTTATGAAATCATAGAAAAATAAGTAAGAATATCTGATTCAAATATTGATATATAATAAATTTAAGGATATGAATTGTTTTATTGTGATATTTGAATTACTATTAATATTAATATATTTGAAAAAATATACTACTATTTAATGAAAACCACCATTTAATGGTACCCATTCTATATTATAAATGATGTAAGAGAGATAATTCCCCCTAATCCCCACCACCCATAGGCCCAAGGTTAGTGAAGAGAACCCTGTGTATAAAAAATCTAAAAATTGTGTGGTTGTACCCACAATTATACAATTACCAAGAGATATGATAAATAAATTGTACGAAACTAAAAGAAATAATATATAATGAAAACGAAAACCATAAAATAATTATTATTAATTTTAACATATACTTATAAGAGTCCCCAAATAAATTCAAAAATGCCAATTTAATGCAATGACATAACAAAAACTCCAAAGGCAAAAAAGAAATCCCTCTAAGAGTTTATGAAGTCCTCTTGAAAACCAAAAAACATTTTGTATTTATATATGGAGATCATACAAGTTTACTTAGTAGGGTTATAAAATATTATCTCTTTCCCTTGTGAATAAATAATTCTAATTTAGTAGTATGAAAAAAGTATAACCAACAAAACATAATATGGTAAATTATGCATTCCCATCCATAGCATATCTCAATCATCAAATAACAGAAAGAAATATAATAAAATAATAAAAAAATATCCTTAAAGGGTGACCTAAACCACATATAACTGGGTTTCATCCATCTCACACCAAATATATACATCATGGTGCTCCCATCTATTTCAAATATAACATCATTCCAGGAAACCTATGTAAAACAAGACAGTATAGCACCTCTCCCCCAAAAAATATGATCCATCACATAATAACATACCACAAGATACTTTGGTCATCATATAACAACATTCACAATGATTACTTTTCCATCACATCACATCACAGTTCAAACTAGAATAGTAGGGTATCATAAAAATTATTTTCACCAATCTCGTTACCTCATCCTGGAATGCACAACCCCCACTATAGGTCAAATAATAAAATTTCACCTCATAAAACTCATTATAATTGACCTAGACCAACACATCACTTCACTTATAGATAGTGAAATTTTAACTTACGTCCATCATATCCCATGTATGTCAACATCACCTGGAAGATCGGGTAATAAATAGTGGGTATCCAACCCTCCACCCTCACCCCAAAGATGTTGGGAAAACATCCATAAAATATATAGTTGTCCTCATGAGTTTCTATTTATGGGTGCGTATATATATAAATCACATGGAAATACAATATACATATATGAAACCACAAAAAAACCCAAGAAATGGATTCATATCCAATATATTAACCAGATCACCACATCACTACAAAAATATACAACACCTCAACTTTTTCTTCCACCTCTAAATGCACAACACTAAAATAATTGTCGTAAAATGAATCTGAAATTTCATATTGTTTTTTAAAAATAATCCATTTTATATATTAACATTATAAAATAATTTTATACATTATTCCCACTAATTTTTCATACCCTTCATTTAATTATTTCAGACATTTGATTTCATTATTCTTCCCAATTATTTGACACATAACCTCTACAATTTTTTACATATCTCCCAATTCAATTTTCTCAATGATTCAATATCTTTTTCAACCAATTCCATTTCCATTCATTTTAAATAATTATTTCCAATTCTACCAGAAAAATTAGCATAAGACAACATCACATGAATAAACGAAATCCCATCAACCTCATGCCATCCATCCCACATTGCCATAAACATAGGTAATTTTCATCACAACATCTACAAAACAGGACAACAAGACTCATTAAAACCACTACCACATCACAAAAACACATCATAATTTCCATGAGCAAAATTAACATCTCATAACATGGCCACCCACAGCAGAACCACACAAAATGACCATCCATTATCTCCACAAAACACGACCAGACATCAAAAATATTTTTACATAAAATAAAAATAACATTTTTCATATTTATCTAGGTTATTTTCATCAAATTACACTTTTATATTTTTTGGAACTCTCATAGAATCCATATTTCTTCCAGGAAAATAAAAATGTATAAAAAAATTATTTTTCCAATTCCTATATTTAGTGATATAAATAATACACAACCTGGTGTACACCATTACAATAACTATATTTCAATAAAATACTCTAATTTATACAATTTTAAATAGGTCATTTTTCTCACATAACCTTAATATGAATAATAACAATATGGAAGCTATAAAAACATGGAATTTAAACTTATTTCTATTAAATTTCAATAAAACTCGTTATTTATAGGAATGAATTTGATTCAAAACCATAATCTAAATGGTATAATAAATCATAACCCATCAGGCATTATACACAATTATAGAAATGATGGATCCCCAACTTCAGATTATTATTTAATATCTATCGTACAGAGATCGACCATGAAGAAGGATACTACCTAGAACCATGGTAATTTAATATAATAGAATCAATCTAACACAATATCACATAACAACCGCATAACAGTACGACTACAAAAATGTTTCCATAGATATAATCCTTCCCCGTATATGAATATTGAAGAAAAAAAGATGAAAAAAGAGGTAAATTGTGGGATATTCCATAGGAAAATTGATGGTCAATATATAATGGGATCAGGTAGAATGACACTGAGTGGGGGATAAAAAATCTCCTTGAGATAAACTTAGGTCTCCCATGAAAGGAGGTAATGTTAATGTGAATGATTTGTTTTTAGGGGATTTTAGAATTTATATGTAGTCTAAAAATTATAATACCTTGGGGAAACAGTGGTCACCAATCCATAAATTTAACAAAAATAGATAGTAATAAGGCCAATTTGGGAAGATCAAACTAAATTCCAGCCGCTCAAACCATCATCCACAAAAAATGGTGATGAGTATGGTGTAGATTAGATATTTCAAAAAATCACTATGTGTTATCTAGGGAAACAAAAACATCGGGGGTTCCATTCTGATAGAATTGTCCAAACAAAATCTCGATGAACTATAGGGTATCCATATCCTCCTATGTCAATGCTTCTTCCAACACTATTCGATAGCAAGATTCATATGTTGTATCCACATATGAGAGAACTCACCTCTCTGCCATATACTCTCCTGGTTAAACATCCCTATCTTAAATTATTCAATCACTAAAAACCCCATATTGGGACACTACATTGTAGCATAGCTCTACACTCTATAACATCATCTCTTATATAGTTTATCCCCAATATTTACACCATATGACTCCATCAGATTAAAATTTTAGATCTATATCCTCCTATTACCCTTATAACACCTCATGATTTCCCCAAGACACTACCACAATTAGAATTACTGTAACGTAATGGGATAGATGGTCTAGGATGTGATATTAGATACCACTAAAACCACTAACTCCCTAGTGAATCAAAACTAACATAGGAAGGAAGTAAAAAATTACAAAAAAATATATCTTCAAAAACCTATAAAGGATATTACTTCAAGAAAAATGTCGCCATAAAATAAACACACTAATCCAAACTAAAGACACCCTCAAAAAATCCCTCACAACTACACATTACATAGCACTATACCTTCCACAATACCATATCAAGCTCAATATTGACCAAACCAATGATTACCACAAACAACATGATATAAATCTCCATTAATGAAAACCACAGAATTTATTCTCTAATTTCCTCATATTATCCACATTGGGAATTTTCAAATCTACAATATGTTTTTAACCATGACAAGGTAAATAAAATATTGATTTGTAATTAGGTCATCCCCTATTATTATTCTCTACATTCTAAAAAATATATTATCAATGAACAGAACATATCATAACCAAAAATATTTTAAACATCAAATTATCAGTAAAAATCCATGGAAAAAAGAGGAAAAAATCATAACAAATTTTAGTTTTGGGCAGGAATATCTATTTATTTTTCCAATTAATCTTCTATCAGACACCATGACTCTATAGAAAAAAAATCCAATGGAAAATTTATCCCATGAAACACATTCTCCCTACAATATAATCACTTCATTTTATACTCCCCAAACATTTTATTTTCCTTGATATCTTAATATCCACAGTTTTTGATGTGGGATTAATTATAAATATACCAATAGAGATAAGATAAATTGATACAGCATTGATCCACTCTATGATTAGAGTATGTACCAACTGTTTAGACACCTCAATAATACAACCCAACACCAATAAACATTTAAGAATCTAGAATGAGAGATTACTCTCCCTTCTATCTCTCTTTGTCCCATGTCTAGGGGAGACTATCAAGAAAAAACGATCCCTAAAATAAAACATAAAGGGCCTCCTAATGTGATAAACGTATGACTTGTGTCAATCCATCACTTTATTCTTCCTCTCATGAAATCCTTGAACAATCTCTATCATTAATTACACCACATTGAGGGTAGTGCGGTGATGACTCTCCAACCAAGGTCCAACTCAATAGAGAATAAAATGGATTCTTGTAAAATTTAAAAAACAAGTCCATGTATAAGGATAAGTAATTGATATTATTATAATCAAACTAAATAAAAGGAGTGTTATTTTCCAATGATCCCTTGATGTTTAATGTTAATACCATCAACATATCCCCTAATGTTGGGATTCTTTAATCTATCCACCCATTCGTATAAGGGTGTAAAATGGCGATGTGGTGTAAATGAGATCCAAAATTATTTTTCAAACCCCTATAGAATTTGTAGGTTAATGGAGTGTATCAATCTTTACTGATGGTCCTTCGAGCTACAGGTAGTCACATTAGATCATCTGCATACATCATCATAAATATATATATGGTGGGTATCTACCTGATCTTTTTAAGAGGGAATGTTTCATAAATTAGTATGTGGCAACCATGATAGACTCAAAAAATTATGTATATAATTTATACCTATGTTAAATTCCATCTATATTCTATTGTATATCCAATTGTGAATTTGTAAAGGCTGCAACAAACATCCAATGATATGGTGCTCATCCTTTACATACTAGGAATTCATACACCAAGCCACATACATTTCCAATTCCCATTTCATCTCAGGAAAAAATTTGTGTCCTTACTCCATGATGTTCCTTGGATACGATCAGGAGTACCACCAACAGTGGGAAACAAAACTCAGAAAGGACACCCTCATTGGTTTCAACATGACAAAACAAACCCCCCTAAAACAACATCTAGATTAATCCATCCTCTTACCATCCCTCTATATTATTACCATGGAGAAGTTGATCATGAATTACCTATACTTATGTGTCTCCTCACATTGACTCATACACCAACTAAATCAGAGAGAACCACACTATCATATAAATCAGTAAAACTCCACCATAAACCATATTCTCATTTTTTGAATTGTTACTAACTCCTCAACCAATCTCAAGGATTCTGTGAAATCCAATACCATATACTATTATGATTTCTATCTCAATGCATCATCGACGAAATTCCCATTTCCTTTTTTATATGAGATATAAAATTAGTAGTCCTATAAAAACATCATAAATCCCCATTACCGCATATTTAGATCATGAAATGAAAATATATATCTCAAACTCATGTGATCAATGTAGATCAAAAAGCACTAAACAATAAGGTATGTCTCCACAACGTCAGCGCAAATAGTGTGTCTACATGATATAGATAATGGGATGAAAATTTATGCTCATAGGGATGTAACTGTCAAGGAACATAATATGTCTCCATTTTCTTCTGCATCAAGATGTATCACATTCCTAGACGAGATACATCACAAAAACCTCAAACAAGAACCCTTCCACTTAAAACAGATCCACTGGATCACTGATCCATTTCCACTTATTAAATTTTATCATTACTTGATATTGATTAGTCAAGATAAAATACTTTACTTACCATATAGAGGACTACTCCAGGGATGCAATTTGTGGAAAATTGTATACGAGCCTCGGGTATATGAGCCTTGTGTTCTTATCCTTCTATTTTCCATCACCATTTTATGGAATGCTATCTTCATGTTCCTAATGTGATTTTCATGGGTGTTGATCGGTGTGGTGGTGTCTATACAACCTCGAGTGGATACAGTTGTCATGGGGGGAGGAGATCATAACCCGTTGTGGGGCTCATTCTCATATAAAGATTGTCAAGAACCATTTTAGGTATGGGATTCATTGCATCTCTTTTCTTTTATGTGCAACTATATAGTTAGTAATATTTATCCCACTGGATGAAAATGGAATTGATATAATAAATATTTGAACCGAATAAATAAATTGATATAGATAGTATGTTATTGCCTCTTGTTTATCAAGATAGTGAGATATCTATGCTTTATTTGTTTATCTTTTTGTTCTTAATGAATATTTGTAAATAACATAAAGCTAGAATTAATTGATAATTATTTGGCTGAAGAAAAAGAGGCAGGTAAATGAATCCATATATTCTTGTTGTAATTTGATGAAAATAAAATGGGTGAAGTAAGCATGTTTAATTATTTTTGATAGCTTACTGGTTAGGTTTTATGACTTTGGAACATATGAATAATAAACTAGATTATCCAAGATGGATTAAATAATTGGTAGTTCGATAAAAGATAATTCCTTGTAGGGTTCTGAGTAACCCTTTTGATTGTGTATGGTCCAAGAGCCCAATTGATATGATGATTGTTTTCATGCTACTTGTGTTGTGATGTGAACCTGGATGGCTGTTGTGATATGTGGGGGCATGGAGGCCATTTTTTTGTGGTAGTAGTTGATGCCTACGATGGCGAGATGTATCGGGTTATGCATGTGGGTGTCGGGGAGGACATGAGGGAAGATGAAATGGGTTGGATTTGAATGTCTGGATTTTTAATGATTCTTATTGGATGTTTATCTACATTACATTCCCCAGTGCTCAAGGAAGCTGGTCTTGCATAACCTTCTCCAGAAAGGGGCAAAGATGCACAGGGTATGCCACCTGATTTCTGTGATTAGCATATCAAAGGGAGGATGTGTCTGCACTCTTGATATAGGTGGCAATGACTCGATAAGTAGTTAATATACTCACCAGGTTGATCCCCATTGTGTTTATTATCCTATAATGTTTTCTATAATTCCTTGGAATATTGGAATGTAATAATGTTTTTAATAAATTATTTAATAAACGATGTTAGCCGAAGGGGTTGGAGCTCGCTAGGATGCAATATTGTGGTTACAATTTAAAGGGGTAGTGGGATTTGAGTGTGATGATAAAGAAATTTAATGTGGAATTTTTTATGTTTAATTAATGTTTAAATAATTAATTAACATAAAGTGAAACTGAAAAAATGGAATGAAGTGATGTAAAAAAGCTATGTAAATGGTTGTGTTATTATAGGATACCATGTCTTAGAAGTGGAAGCTGGAAGTCAGAGAGATGTTAGCAACAGTTGAGTTTTAGAATAGGTAATTCGCATAGTGTGGTTGTTAGATATATTATATTATGTACTTTTTGTGTTTCTATACGCTACCCCACCCTATCAGATAGGGCAACAAACACCCCTAGGATTCTGATCCCTAGGGGTGGTGTTGTCCCCAAAATTTCAGTGGGATGATAGATGGTTGGATACAACAATTGGCCATGTTCTCTTATCTTGGTAGTTACTTGTGATGGTAGTAACAGTGGTTAGATTTCCCCATATATGAGTGTAGAGGTTTGTAATGGATTGTGGTTATTCACCCCCATATATTCAATATATAGTATCCTATAGACTACTATTAGCGTAACATGTACATGCTATGATGGCTTCAGGATTCTTACTCAGTGTGTGGGATGTAATGGCTTGAGGTATAATGCCCGACGTATGATTCATTTTATGCAGGTTGTGGTGGATCCCCAAAACTACATGGTTACTTTCCTATGTGGATGCTGAGGTTTTGTTGAACGAGGTACATGTTTTGGTGTTTCTCCCAGGTGTCTATGGGCAATCCTTTTTGGAGAGAGATACTTAGGATATGTGACATTGGGGAAAGAAGAAAACTGGTGGGGAAGTAGTAGTAGGGTACCCTTGATATTATTTATTATATTATATACTATTGTATGCATTACTTGGTGATAGTAGCCATGTTGGGGGTGGAAACATATTATACCTATTTCTATGACCAGTTAGTTTCACTTGTTGTTCACTGTGCTTTAGCATGCGTTCATTAATTTTTCACGAGAGGATTCAAGGAGGATCCTATTGATTATCCTATTATACTCACCCTATGTATATATAAACTATTTTTTAGGTCACTTGGAGCATGTTAATGATCAAGATGGTTTCTTCTAGATTGGTGTTGCAGGAGCTATTTGGGCTTGTGGTTGCTGTTATTTTTACTTTCTTTTGGTTATTTGCTGTTTTTCCCATTCATTTGTAGTAGTTTTCGTGAAATTACATATTTGTTCAAGGTATTTCTTATATATTGTTTCCTGAGTTGGACTTTAATGGTGTATATATTATCTATTTCTTCCGCATGAGTTCTCCTAGAGGGTAATGCCTCCCATTTGTGTGTTTATTATACCCTTGATGCTAGTCGCCAACCATGGGCCTACTATAGGTGGGATTCGGTGTTTATTATCTCTCTTCTCACATTGTCGTCCTAGGAGTGGTACACGTTGTGGTGTGGGGGTCATGGCCGAGTGGTATCAGAGGGAGGTTGAGAGATAGTATGGAGGTTGGTGTTAGGCACAAGTGAGGTTGCATGGGTTGGTAGGGCGACAGTGTCATTCATGTTTAGAAAGTGATGTAAACACTGTATACCAGCTCAGGAATAGGTGTTTAGTACCCCCTATGATCTGATGTATAGACCATTATGTTTACAATATCTATTAAATGATGTGATATTAGTTGCAGGGTAGAGACATAGGAAAGGATCATGCATCATCCTTCATTGTGTTTGTGTTGGAATGGGTAGACCTTGGGATAGGTTATCCAAAAATGAATAATAGAAAAAAAAATTAATTAATGTTGTGTCTTCCATATTCCAAGTTTAGGAGCTCTAAATATTTTATATTTTGCAGGTATGGCTCTGGGATGACATCTTCATCAGGATCTCATAGAAGATGTCCAGCAGGTTGTGCCAGTAGATCATCGCTGGGTAGAGGTTAACAACGATGAAACTTAGAATATGACACTCCCAGAGTTTTAGCACTAGAGTCTACAAAAGTATGAGGGCTCCATTTCTGAGGTAGTTATAGAAGACTAGTTAAAGGAGGTTGATATAGTATTCCTTTTGATCCATGCTCGGAAAGAGCACTGTGTTTCCTTGGTTGTGACGATGATGCGTGGAGTAGCGAGACAGTAGTGGTTCTTGTTCCTCAGGGATCATGATGAGTCAATGATCTCATGGGGGGAGTTCACAAACAAGTTTAGAGTCGATTTTCTTTCATTCATGATGAAGGTGTCTAGTTGGCTGGAGCTTATTAACCTTCGACAGGGGGATCTCTAGTGTGCGAGAGTTTGGAATCTGTTTCAGGAACCTTTTATGATATGATTCAGACCTATATCTAGATGAGGAGGACATGTCAAGGAATTTTGAGGAGTCTTTTCATCCAGAGATCCAGTGCCAGGTCAACCCATTTATGCTGAAGACATATCTGGAGGTGGTGGCTAGGGTAGAGGTTGTAGAGAGGATGATGGATAGAACCAAGTCATCACAAGAGGGGAGTTGTCAAGATTCCTCACGAATCAGAGGTGTGGTCCGGGGTTCCATGTTTTTACGGAATAATGGTTTTCGTTCAGAAGGTGTGTAACACCCCGAGATTCCACGATACGCTTCTCATTCAATAATGCAATAGCTTGCATTGTACGCAAATTCGAGTTCTAAAACACCGCGACTAATCAAAGTAGCCGTTATGAATAGTAATAACCACTTTTTAAAATTATAGAAATTTCATATTTCAAAATGGACTTCATTTTTGGATTCGGAATATCGAAATTAGCCTATGTTGAATTTTTGGTAGTTTTCTGAGAACTTCTAATTTTTTATGAATAGTGAAAAATACTTAAAACAAATTTTTAATCAAAATAATTTATTGTGATAAATTATAATATTTAGTGGTTTTAAGGTGTAATTAGAATATATTTTTACCATTTTATCCAATGGTGGTCATTAGAATTAATTTAACATTGAAATTTGACATAAACAATTGCCAATCTTTTGATATAAATTATTTCTTAAAAACACGCTATTTGTCGTAACAGCGGGAATTAATTATAAAATTAATTAATGCAACTTATATGTTTGGAATTTTGTAAAATAGACATCATTTTTGAATTCGGAATATCAATTATAGCGTAGGGTGAAATTTTGGCCTTATTCTGAAAAACATCAATTTTTGATGAATAGTGAAACCACTAAGTGGTAGTTAAATAACTGATTTTTCGTTTAAATGAAATATTACCACTTCTGTGATTTGATTTTCAAAAATCCGACATACATGGTTGTCATTAAGAAGTAAAATGTGGTTCAATGAGATTAAAATAATTTTTTGGTGAATAGTAACTTTTAAGTTCTTAATCGCGATTAGAGGTAATTAGTGTAGTTTAAGGTACAAATAATGGTTTAATAATATGAGATGAGCATGAAACTTGTCCTACTCCTATTTCATGAGTCATGGACGACCGAGACAACCCATGGGTCAACTTGGGGACCCCATGGAGCCACTTTAGTTGGAAAATGACATTAATATATATTTATTTAATGTTAAAATTAAATTGACACAAACATGAGTTATTTTACTAAAACATTTGTTAAATGGGGTTACACAAGTCCAAATTTTGACTATAAATATTAATTAGAAAGATAAAAGGATTTCCTACATCATAGTATTTTTTTTATAATTTTTAGACATTAAATAAATTAAATTATTTATGACATCATTATGATGCAGCGATGACCTCATTATTTAACGATTTTAATAAAATGAAAAGATAATGTAAAATACAAGGCTTAAACTTGTCCAAAGACTATTGGATGGGTAGATTTCGAACCCGTATCACCTTAGCCACTAATTATATAAGTGTGGGACCTTTATAATCCGAAAATCATTGTGTAATAATGTAACATTTCAATCTTTCCAAAAGAGCCCCTCCTCTCCACTTATAAAAGGCCCCCACCCCTCCCACCTTATTCACACTTTCAATCCATTTGGCTCGTCCAACCCCTGCCCAAATACTCTCCCAACTTCCCCCTATTACTCCTAGAAGCCTCACTTTGGGCAGAGCGCTTCTCAAGGAAGCCTTTGGCTCAAATCAAAAAGAGTTACCCGATTTTGAGGTAATGTCTTCTCTAATGTTGTTTTGTTTTATTTTTCTTCTCCAACCCCCTAAAATATTTTTATTCATTTCTTTTGTAACAAAACCAGTATCCTCAATATACTAGGATGTTTTTATAAGAAATATTTGAGCTACACTTACACACACCTACATCTAATGGTTAAAGAACATACAGTTTCTGTGGATGGCGAATTTCTGCCTCACGAAACGATGATTGTTCAACACTCATATAACACCTTCAAAGGTGGCCATTAAGATGTAACTATATTTATATATGATATAAAATATGTTTATGTTTTACTTATGCTTCTGTATTTCTCATTTATGTCATACTTTATGATTTCCATTATGGGTAAAACGCGATAATTTCATTTTAGGAAGTGCGGACTACCGCCCCTCAAAGTGTTTTGAATCGTTAATGCCATATATGGGATGTATAAAGGATGGATTAAATGGTATTATACACTATATTATATTGTAATTATATTATAAATTTATATCATTATGATTTCATTCCATTAAATACGAAATAGAAATGAAAGTAGCGTTCATGCGTACGTACGGCTTACCGTCTCCATGAACGGTGCATTTCATTTCTTACCTCTAAATGTTACGTGACATTATGAATGAATGTATATACTGTATATATTATATATATGATATCTACATCATGAATATAATTCTGGATATAATGGATATTTCACCACATGAACAACTTGTAATTATAAGAAGTTTATTTTTGACTCAAGTACCAAAGATCGACAAAACGACCGTTATTAACTTAAATAATTAAATAATGTTCATAACATGGTAATAAGGGATATAAAAGGATTAATGAACATGAAAAAGGTTCTGAAGTAAATATAAATTAACTCTAGTTTATTATTCAGGAGGTTAAAGAACGGCCGAGTCAGGACAGGACGCAAGGTAAGGGAATTTCTTAACCCAATTTTCATTCTTTGGGTTAATCTCCAACTTTCAAATTATGTCATGATATTATTATGTTCTATATTGTATTTGTACATTATTTATGTTTACTTATAGTGAATACACATTATAGATGTACTTTATTTAAAAAAAATGATCTTTTTAAGGACTTCATCTCAATCCCCTTTCATTGAGGCATATTTGGTTTTATACACAACTTTCTTTTATATGGTGTATAAACCCCTTTGACTTTTACGTTTTTTCAAAAGGAGTCTTTTTTATAAGAAGCGATTTGATAAACGACAAAAGGGAATGTTTTTCTTTCCGTACTTATGCGGCGACAACGACTTCTCCGCCGCCGTGACCATTATTTGAGTTTCAGCTTCCTCTTCAAGCCATCATTTTTTTTATTGAAAAATAAATACAAAGTTTTAACTTTCTTTTATTTTGGTATTGAAAATGGGTTTTAAAGCATTTTTATTATATCAATGTGTTGTATTGATATCTTGTGATTAAAATGTGGAAATGTTATGTTTCCTTTATGCATGTTTTATGTGATACGATTATGTTATGGTTTATGATATGTTTAAACCTATTCATATGAGGAATGCATTGGAATTAATAAGTGACGGGTGGAGCCCGCTATAGCTCCTCGATGCATCGGCAGGTCTCATGAGACAAACTAGTGTCTTGGCACGAGGCCTTGATAAAATCTTATTTGTGGTCTTGGCACGAGGCCTTGGATACGTGGTTATGATAGTCTGGCATTATGCATTCCATCATTATGAAAGTGGTTATTGATATTGCATGTGATTATTCGACCAGTAGAATATCCATGTGAAGAAGTGAATGGCATTATCTCATTTTACTTTTGCCATATTATGTTGAAGTTCAAGTTTAAAATGCTTTTGTTTTAGTTGTACATTGCCTTAAATGTTAATGTTTATTTATGAAATCTTCCGCTATATTGTTAACCTTACTGAGCATCCGAGCTCACCCCTTTCAATGTTTTAATATTTTCCAGGATGTGAAGAAGTATTTTATGAATGACCTGCAGGGATAGTCAGAAGAGGATAAAAGTGTGGACTATGAATACTTTGTTATTAGTTTTTCACTTTATGATGTAATGTAAGACTTATGAATGTATCTAGTGTTTCCAAGGCTACTAAACTAATCGGTCTTTCGAGACTTGATCTTTTGTGATCATGCCAATGTTACGAAGTAATGCACCGACTCTGGGAAGCTGGGGTCGGGGCGTTACATTTGGTATCAGAGGCAGTTTAGTACTAACCTTGGAAACTAGATTTAGATAAACTCTGATTAGAGCACATAGACCAAAGATAGACTTTGAGGATTAGTATAGAAGAACTTCCCAGAATTTTGTTATTGTAGAGATTTTGTGAGTTTTCCGAGCAATACATCCCTGTCTGGATACGAGCAAGTAGAGGTGGCTCTGGCACAGATGTACCTAGGGGTAAAACCCGAAAACACCGCTTTGAGCTAGACTCGAACGGGAACTGGTGCACGACAACGGGCCTTGCTGCACTCTTGGTTACGACACTCCCGGGGGATATGCTTTGGATAATTCTCATTTTCTTTATAAACCACTATGAAGGGTTATGAGTATATACTTCCTCAAAGAAAACATTTTTATGGATTATATCCCTAAATATTTCAATTTATGTTAAGTATTTTACAAGTATGGAATTATGTATTTTGATTCATAAACTAATCTAGTTTATGCCATTGTTTAGAAATGGCGCCTAGTGGAAGGAATAGAAACCATATCAATGCACACACTCCATGTAGGGATTTCCCTCCTGCTCAAGATAATTATTGTGGAGCTAGAGATACAACTGGTGCTGATCAACTTATTACCATACTGGGACAACTCACTCAGGTTATGAATAATAACCTTACTCGTATGGAGCACCCTGATCCGCAACGTGGAGGATCAATGTTAGACCGCTTCATGAGGAAACAACCACCAACCTTCAATGGGAGTACAAATCCTATAGTAGGTGAGCAATGGATAAATTTCATAGAGAAAATATTCCATGCCTTGGGGAGTAGTGAAAGGGAGAAGGTTGTCATGGCAGTTTACCGCCTCACTGGAGATGCCGATCAGTGGTGGTCACTGATTCAAAACAAAAAGGAAGATGATGACATATCGAATATGGAATGGAGGGATTTCAAAGAGATTTTCTTAGAAAAATACTTTCCTCGTGACCATCGAGCAGATATGGAAAGGCAATTTCTGAGTCTGAGGCAGAAGGAGGATGAGAATGTCGCAAAGTATGAGGCTAACTTTACAAGTTTAGCGAGGCATGCTTCCGATTATATACGTAACCCAAGGAGTAAGATTGATCGTTTTTTTGAGGGGTTAAAACCATTTCTCCGTCGATCTTTAGTATCACAATCCTTCTCATCATATGAAGATATTTTCTCGTGTGCTATCAAGATAGAAAAGGAATTCTCTAAGTCTTATGACAACAAAGTAAAGCAAGAGAAGAAGAGAACGGTGGAACAAGAGACAGATAAAGGGAAAAAGGGAAAGAAGGATTTTCCATTATGTGATAATTGTGGGAAGAATCACCCTGGTACTTGTCTAAAAGGAATGATAGTTTGTTATAAATGTGGAGAAAAGGGTCACCAGGCTCGTGATTGCAAGGGAAAGAAAGAGGCTATCAAAGTTGAATGCTATAATTGTAGAGAAATGGGTCATTATGCAAATGAATGTCCTAAGCGTCAGGGAAACTTACCTCAGAAAAGGCCAAGGGATCAAGGAAAATCTTAGGCTGTTACTATAGTTGAAGCAGAATAACTAATGTATTAGTGCTTTTGGACTCATGGATTATATTTTGGTTATTGAAATAATGTGATATATATATATATAAGGATTGTACTACAGTACTTGTTGATTTCAGTAAGGTTTTAATATGATTAAGGTAATTATATTTTTAGTATGTGACAATAAGAGAAACTTTACTTTGTTTGGGGAATCTGATAAATTGATTTTGGAATTAAGAGACCTTTTAGAGAAAGTCTGGACATAGGTATTTTGGATAACTATAAAGGTTGGAGTGAATTAAGTTGATCTTTGGATAATAT
Source organism: Viscum album (assembly GCA_963277665.1). Lineage (NCBI taxonomy): Eukaryota > Viridiplantae > Streptophyta > Magnoliopsida > Santalales > Viscaceae > Viscum > Viscum album. Next base: position 489,999,285 of record OY728145.1, read on the forward strand.
TGTTTAAGGTTAAACAATTTATGAAGATTATTTTTGGAATATTATGATACTATAGTTTTAGGAAAAGGGCAACCTGCTGGGTGGGGAATAACCCGTCGCGTCGGACAAAGCTGCAGGAATCGAACCCACAACTATAGTGCGACAAGCCTTTATTTCCTACCACTAGCCTACAGGAAGTCCCTGGTTATTAAAAAGTAGTTTTACTAATCTAAATGGTATGTGTTAACATTTGGAACCTTATACAATTAGGATAAATAGAATATTTTTGAGTTCCGTTACCATTTGGAGTAAAAGTTGGGTTTGTGGTAAAAAATTATTAATGAATGAAAGTATACATAACAAGTATGTATATTCCCTTACGTTCTTAGTAAATCTCCTAAATAAATTCCTCAACATTATAAAAGGTAACTTAAAACAAAAATGTTGTCGGTTAACTTTTCCAACTGGGGATTCAATGACCGTTTAACTAATCACAAGTTTGTGATTTTCTTGTGGTTAAACTTTCTCCTAATCCTGTTTTCTATAACTCTCCATTAGACCTTGATGGTTTGTTTCTCCTCCATATCAATATTTTCATAGAATCCTAGAATGGGCTATATCGGGTGACCTTTGTACTTATCTTGCTTTCTTTTAATGTTATATATTTATTAACCTTATTTCCGATGTGGGTTTTCCTCAACGGTATTTTCTCTTTTCAACCTTTTATTTTTAAAGAAAAATTTCAAATTGCGAGGACGCAATTTATTGAAGGAGGGGAGAATGTAACACCTCGAGCTTCCACGATACGCTTCTCATTCAATAATGCAATAGCTTGCATTGTACGCAACTTCGAGTTCTAAAACACCGCGACTAATCAAAGTAGCCGTTATGAATAGTAATAACCACCTTTTAAAATTATACAAATTTTATATTTCAAATTGGACTTCCTTTTTGGATTCGGAATATCGAAATTAGCCTATGTTGAATTTTTGGTAGTTTTCTGAGAACTTATAATTTTTTATGAATAATGAAAAATACTTAAAACAACTTTTTAATCAAAATAATTTATTGTGCTAAATTATACTATTTAGTGGTTTTAAGGTATAATTAGAATATATTTTTACCATTTTATCCAATAGTGGTCATTAGAATTAATTTAACATTGAAATTGGACATAAACAATTGCCAATCTTTTGATATAAATTATTTCTTAAAAACACGCTATTTGTCGTAACAGCGGGAATTAATTATAAAATTAATTAATGCAACTTATATGTTTGGAATTTTGTAAAATAGACATCATTTTTGAATTCGGAATATCAATTATAGCTTAGGGTGAAATTTTGGCCTTATTCTGAAAAACTTCAATTTTTGATGAATAGTGAAACTACTAAGTGGTAGTTAAATAACTGATTTTTCGTTTAAATGAAATATTACCACTTCTGTGATTTGATTTTCAAAAATCCGACATACATGGTTGTCATTAAGAAGTAAAATGTGGTTCAATGAGATTAAAATAATTTTTTGGTGAATAGTAACTTTTAAGTTCTTAATCGCGATTAGAGGTAATTAGTGTAGTTTAAGGTACAAATAATGTTTTAATAATATGAGATGAGCATGACACTTGTCCTAATCCTATTGGATTAGTCATGGACGACCAAGACAACCCATGGGTAAACTTGGGGACCCCATGGAGCCACTTTAGTTGGAAAATGACATTAATATATATTTATTTAATGTTAAAATTAAATTGACACAAACATGAGTTATTTTACTAAAACAGTTTTTAAGTGGGGTTACACAAGTCCAAATTTTGACTATAAATATTAATTAGAAAGATAAAACGATTTCCTACATCATAGTATTTTTTTATAATTTTTAGACATTAAATAAATTAAATTATTTATGACATCATTATGATGCAGCGATGACCTCATTATTTAACGATTTTAATAAAATGAAAAGATAATGTAAATTCCAAGGCTTAAACTTGACCAAAGACTATTGGATGGGTAGATTTAGAACCCCTATCACCTTATCCACCAATTATATAAGTGTGGGACCTTTATAATCCGAAAAGCATTGTGTAATAATGTAACATTTCAATCTTTCCATAAGAGCCCCACCTCTCCACTTATAAAAGGCCCCCACCTCTCCCACCTTATTCACACCTTCAAGCCATTTGGCTCGTCCAAACCCTGCCCCAATACTCTCCCTACTTCCCCCTCTTACTACTAGAAGCCTCACTTTGGGCAGAGCTCTTCTCAAGGAAGCCTTTGGCTCAAATCAAAAAGAGTTACCCGATTTTGAGGTAATGTCTTCTCTAATGTTGTTTTGTTTTATTTTTCTTCTCCAACCCCCTAAACTCTTTTTATTCGATTCTTTTGTAACAAAAACAGTATCCTAAATATACTAGGATGTTGTTATAAGAAATATTCGAGCTACACTTACACACACCTATATCTAATGGTTAAAGAACATACGGTTTCTGTGGATGGCGAATTTCTGCCTCACGAAATGATGATTGTTAAACACTCATATAACACCTTCAAAGGTGGCCATTAAGATGTCACTATATTTATATATGATATAAAATATGTTTATGTTTTACTTATGCCTCTGTATTTCTCATTTATGGCATACTTTATGATTTCCATTATGGGTAAAACGCGATAATTTCATTTTAGGAAGTGCGGACTACCGCCCCCTCAAAGTGATTTGAATCGTTAATGCCATATGTTGGATGTATAAAGGATGGATTAAATGGTATTATACACTATATTATACTGTAATTATATTATAAATTTATATCATTATGATTTCATTCCATTAAATACGAAATAGAAATGAAAGTAGCGTTCATGCGTACGTACGGCTTACCGTCTCCATGAACGGTGCATTTCATTTCTTACCTCTAAATGTTACGTGACATTATGAATGAATGTATATACTGTATATATGATATATATGATATCTACATCATGAATATAATTCTGGATATAATGGATATTTCACCACATGAACAACTTGTAATTATAAGAAGTTTATTTTTGACTCAAGTACCAAAGATCGACAAAACGACCGTTATTAACTTAAATAATTAAATATTGTTCATAACATGGTAATAAGGGATATAAAAGGAATAATGAACATGAAAAAGGTTCTTAAGTAAATATAAATTAACTCTAGTTTATTATTCAGGAGGTTAAACAACGGTCGAGTCAGGACAGGACGCAAGGTAAGGGAATTTCTTAACCCAATTTTCATTCTTGGGTTAATCTCATAATTTCAAATTATGTCATGATATTATTATGTCCTATATTGTATTTGTACATTATTTATGTGTACTTATAGTGAATACACATTATAGATGTACTTTATTTAAAAAAATGATCTTTTTAAGGACTTCGTCTCAATCCCCTTTCATTGTGGCATATTTGGTTTTATACACAACTTTCTTTTATACGGTGTATAAACCCTTTTGACTTTTATGTTTTTTCAAAAGGAATCATTTTTATACGAAGCGATTTTCTAAAGGAAAAAAGGGAATGTTTTTCGTTCTGTACTTATGCGGCGACAATGACTTCTCTGCCGCCGTGACCATTATTTGAGATTCGGCTTCCTCTACAAGCCATCATTTTTTTATTGAAAAATAAATACAAAGTTTTAACTTTATTTTATTTTGGTATTGAAAATGGTTTTGAAAGCATTTTTAATATATCAATGTGTTGTATTGATATATTGTGATTGAAATGTGGAAATGTTATGTTTCCTTTATGCATGTTTTATGTGATACGATTATGTTATGGTTTATGATATGTTTAAACCTATTCATATGAGGAATGCATTGGACTTAGTAAGTGACGGGTGGAGCCCGCTATAGCTCCTCGATGCATCGGCAGGTCTCATGAGACAAACTAGTGTCTTGGCACGAGGCCTTGACAAAATCTTATTTGTGGTCTTGGCACGAGGCCTTGGATACGTGGTTATGATAGTTTGGAATTATGCATTCCATCATTATGAAAGTGGTTATTGATATTGAATGTGATTATTCTACCAGTAGAATATCCATGTGAAGAAGTGAATGGCATTATCTCATTTCACTTTTGCTATATTATGTTGAAGTTCAAGTTTAAAAGGCTTTTGTTTTAGTTGTACATTGCCTAAAATGTTAATGTTTATTTACGAAAGCTTCCGCTATATTGTTAACCTTACAGAGCATCCGAGCTCACCCCTTTCAATGTTTTAATATTTTCCAGGATGTGAAGAAGTATTTTATGAATGACCTGTAGGGATAGTCAGAAGAGGATATGAGTGTGGACTATGAAGACTTTGTTATTAGTTTTTCACTTTATGATGTAATGTAAGACTTATGAATGTATCTAGTGTTTCCAAGGCTACTAAACTAATCGGTCTTTCGAGACTTGATCTTTTGTGATCATGCCAATGTTACGATGTAATGCACCGACTCTGGGAAGGTGGGGTTGGGGCGTTACAAGGTGGTAGGTCCGAGCCCTCATCATCTCATTCCTCTGGTGGAAACAACTCGCAGGTCCATACCAAGGGATCATGATTTTTTTTTCTTATGGTGTTTGAGGTCATCAACAGTGAGATTTCCCGACCTTTTAGAGAAATTATAGTTCACCAGGTGCTATAAGGTAGGTTACTCTGTTGATGAAATTCCACCTGAGATAGTAGCAGAAGGTTTAACTAGCTTTGGATCAGCAAAGGGAAGATGGGGTAGGCATATGACAACCCTCTAACACTCCCCATCCTTAGAGAGAATAGCACAGCCATGGTTTTTTTTCATCCGAGTCAGAAAGGCCATATAGGAGGTTGTGGTTAGCTTCATGCTTTAGCGTTTCCTACACCAGGTGATCCAAACATCGTTTGAGGTTCCCTTTTCATGTTTTCTACCTTGGAGTATTCCTTGTTTGATCTAGGAGAGACACACTACTTTATATCTCCTACCGTTGTCTATCTGTTGGGAATTGTGTTAGAGAGGCTTCCAGTACCCTTGGTGTTGACTATGACTGTTGGAGGCCAAGCTAACTTATTTGAAGTATGTAGAGACTGTAAGATAGTGTTGGGGAAACACCACTCATGGGGGGATTTCCAATGTTTATGAATATAACCATAAGATGTTATCCTCAGAATGGATTGTTTGTATTCCATGCAGGCTATCTTGGATTACTTCAAGAGGAATGTTGTGTTCTTCGATGTGGATGGAGAGGTACTGGGGTTCATTGGCAAGAAAGTCCCTCTTATGGGATAGAGGCGTGTTATATTCTTATCATCCATGATGGATGAGCTGATGCCGAGTTATTCAAAGGTTCATCAGTTGGAATTTCCTTGGGTCGTAGAAGACTACCCTGAGGTCTTTCCAGAAGATGTTGTAGCATTACCCCCTCAACGATAGATCGAGCATGGGATCGAGCTACAACTAGGAACATCTCATATCTCTATGTCTCCATATTGGATTTCCCATTTTGAGTTGTGAGATCTACGCATAAAACATGATGGTCTGTTACAGTTTAGTTTTATCCAGACACATGTGTCACCGTGGGGTGCACCAGTTTTGTTCATGAAGAAGGATGGAGGCAGTTTGTGGATGGGTGTAGATTATTGTCACATAAACAAAGTGATAGAGAAGAATCACTATCCTCTTATTCATATTGATGAATTATTCATTCAACTGAAGGGTGAAAATTGGTTCTCAATTATCCACATGAAGTTAGGATATTATCAGATGTGTGTGAGGGATGTGGAAATCCCAAAGACTGATTTTGGTTTTCGTCATTGGAATTATGAGTTTTTTGTAATTCCATTCATCATAACAAATTCTCCAGCCGTGATCATGGGATTGATGAACTTTCTGTTCTATATGTTCCTAGACATGATTGTTGGGGGGGGGATAGGGGGTTTCATTGATGACATCCTTGTGTACTCCACGTCTATGGAGGAGCATGTACAGTATCTACAACACCATTTTTGGTAGTTCTTTCTCAAAATAATCTATTTGGGAAGATTTAGAAGTGTTATTTTTGAGCTTAAGAAGTCAGTTTCATGGTTAATGTTGTGTGATGGTATGGATTTGCTGTGGATCCATCGAAGATAGAAGTAGTTGTGTCATGGGAAGCCTCTAAGATGGTGTCAGAGGTGCGAAGTTTCCTTGGTCACACAGCCTACTTCATGAGGTTCGTAAACAATTTCTCTAAAGTTGCGACTCCTCTGACAGATTTGACAAGGAAAGATCATGTGTTAAAATGGATTGATCAGTGTCAGACAGCTTTCAATTATCTAAATGAGAAGTTAGTAGGTGATTCAGCTCTTTGTTTTCCAGTAGAGGGAGTTCAGTTTGATGTTTTCTGCAGTGCTTCTCATTTAGGGTTAGGATGTGTTCTGATGCATAAGAGATCAATTGTTTTATATGGGTCTTGGTATTTGTGTCCCCATGAATGTAACTATGCCACTCATGGCCTTGAGTTGGAATCTGTGGTGTTTTCTCTGATGTTGTGAAGACATTACCTCATTGGCGAGTGGTTTGTGGTTTTTACCGATCATAAGAGCCTGATGTATTTTTTTTTCTCCCAACGTGAATTAAACATACAACATCATCAGTGGATGGAGTTCTTACAGGAATACGACATGGAAATATCGTATACTCCTAGAAATGGGAATGTTGTAGCTGATGCGCTAAGCAGGAAGTGACATGGTGATGCAGTGCATAAATCTGGTGATTCTTAGAGAGTAATGAAAGAATTTTCTGCATTACATATTGATATGGGAGAATTTGGGGGAATAGTATGTCTTTTTGAGATGCATTAATCTATTGTTCATCAAGTGGAAGAGTCCCAGTTGGGGGATCTTGAGGATTAGGTATGGAGAGATCGAGTAGTTTGTGGCGAGGGCCATGATGGTAGGTCTAAGGATGAAAAACATCGAGTGTTGTATAACAGAAGGGTATTTATCCTTTTTCCATATGCGAGACGGTTCTTAGTGAGTTACACATTTTTACTTCTTCATCATCATGTAATTTTTTATTGAAAGAAGGAACAGAGTACAATAAGGAAAAAAACCACTAAAAGGAAAAGAAAATAAATCAAACCAGAAAGACACCAGGGGGGATCCCCACTGTGTCCAAGGAGGAATCTAAGGAGGTCTGAAATGGTGAGGACCGAGCGCATCCCCTTTGATACATTCAATTCCATTGGGTTTGATACTAACCGTTGTGTGAAGGAACACCTCCTCTGTGCCATTGAATTCATCTGAAGCCAAGTGGTCTGTGGCCTTGTTCCCCTCTCTCCATGTGTAAAGGATACTCACATTGGAACTCATTTCTCCTTTAGCAGTGCATCCAAACATGAAAAATATATTCCAAGCCTTGAGGAGCCAGTTTTGGTGGCCTGGGATAAAGCCTTCAGCTGTGGAGTTTGTGTCTTGATGTTTGGTCTGAAATATGGTAAAGGGTGAACACTGTGTTCCAGGTGTCCTTCTCCAGCCATTTGCTATTCTTAAATGGAAGTGGGAGGACGTCTCAGTGGTATGTTTTCTGTATTACCTCATCCTCCAAGAAGACATGAAGCTATTGTGTGGTAGTGGACCATTGAATGAAATAATCCTGCTTTATAGAAATCAAGGAGTGGGTCTCAATGGAAATGTTGTTGAGCTAGTATCTGGAGGAGGTGGTGAGACATCATTGATTCTAAAAGATGATCACATCCAATTGTGATCCTAGTTTGACCTCCATGGTGTGGAGAGGTCTCCAACAAGCTTTTGGTTCTCAGTTATGCCTTAGAACTGCTTTACATCTTCAAACGAACCGTCATACATAGCAGACCATCCACACTCTGGAAGACATGTTATGTTAATGTGTCCTGGATTTTGGAGGTTTATGGATAAGGTAGTTACCCTAGGTGGAGTTCTCTTACAACAATATTTTTCACTCCACCATCAGTATGGCACCATTTGATGCCTTGTATGGTCTTCCTTGTCGTTATCTGTTGTGTTGGATGGGGGTTAGAGAGTCAGCAATTCTCGGACCAGAACTAGTGCAGAATACAATAGAGGTGGTTCTGGTGATTCATGAGAGGATGAAGACAGCGCAAGCTCATCAGTAATCATAGGTCGATAAAATGAGGAGATCCTTATACTTTGATGTTGGGGATTATGTGTTTCTGATGTAGTCTCCCCATTAAGGGAAGCGAAGGATTGGTCATGGGAGTAAGCTTTCTCCCCGATTTGTTGGGCCTTTTGGGGTGTTATCAAGTGTTGGAGTTGTGGCGTATCGAGTAACACGTCCCCCACTGATGAGTCAGATACACTACATTTTTCATGAATCATAGCTCCATCGTTATCTTCATGATGAATCTCACATTATCTATTGGGAAGATATCAATGATGATGATGATACGACCTTTGAGAAGCGACCTATGGAGATCCAATACCCCAAAGAGAAGGTGTTGTGCATGTATTATATTCCCTTGGTTCTTGTCTTGTTGTGACATGGTGGCATGGAGGAGAGTACCTAGGAAAGTGAGTCACACATATGTGTTCAGATCCTAGAGTTGTTTTATATTTAAATCTTTTCATGTAATGAGGTACCCTTTTTGGTTATAAATCTTTCATGTTTATGAGATGTTATTCATGGGTTCCTTCTTGTGGTTTCTCTCTTTTTAGAGGTATCTTGGGGGTGGTTATTCAGCCTTTTTTTCCATTTTAGGTTTGTTTTTAATTATCAAGGACAAGAATGTTTTGATATGTATCTAATATAATGGTTTGGACCTCTATGGTCCATTCCTTTGTGAAATTCTACCGCCTGAGGTGTTTCGGGAGGTCAAAGTCACTTATACCCAGAACATTGCCAAATTTTCAATTCAGTGAACAGTTCCAATGGTAGAATTACGTGAACAGTGAAATAGTAACCTTATGTGAATATTGTCATCAGTAGCTTTAGAAGAACTGTGCAATGGGGACCTTATGAGAAAAGTGTCATCGGTAAACCTAGTTGAATAGTGCAGCAGTGCCCTTAGTTGAACAATTTTATCAGTATCCTTATGTAAACAGTGCAATGATAAACTTATGTGAATAGTGTCAATGGTACCTTAAGGTGAATAGTGAAACAGTAACCTTATGTGAACAGAAATAATGGTAGCCTTAGGTGAATAGTTAAACAGTTGCCTTTTGTTAACATTGTCAACGGTAGCTACAGGTGAATAGTTAAACAGTGACCTTATGTGAGCAGTGTCATTGGTATCCTTAGGTGAACAATTTAATGGTGACCTTATGTGAACAGTGTCATCTATAGCCTTAGGGGAATAGTACTACGGTGGCCTTATATGGACAGTTTCATCAGTAGCCTTAAGTGAACAGTGCAATGGTGACGTTCCAACAATGACCTATTTCCTTTTCCAAATTTTTAGTTCATGAATAGTTTTTCTAGAATGGTGAGGTTCCATTGGTGACCTCTTTCCATTGCCAAATTTTGAGTTCTTGTATAGTGTTTCCAAAACGGTGAGGTTCAAATAGTAACCTCTTTATTTTTCCAGATTTTGAGTTCATGAACAGTGTCTCCAGAATGGTGAGTTCCATTGATAACCTCTATTTACTTTTCCAAATTTTGAGTCTATGAACTGTGTTTCTAGAATGGTGAGGTTCCAATAGTGACCTCTTTCCTTTTCCAAATTTTTATTTCATAAACAGTGTTTCTAGAATGGAGAGGTTCAAATGGTGACCTTCTTCCTTTGCCAAATCTTGAGTTCATGAACTGTGTTCCCAAAATGGCGAGGTTCCAAAGGTGAGCTCTTTCCTTTGGCAAATTTTGAGTTCATGAATAGTGTTTCCAGAATGGTGAGGTTACAACGATGAGGTTTCAATAGTGATGTTCATGAACAATGTTTTTCCTTTTCCGAATTCCGAGTTCATGAACTGTGTATCCAACTTCCTCCACTTTTTCTGCATTAGTGTTTCCTTTGCCTCAAAATGAAATTAAATCATTTTTTAAGGACTCTATTGCTGATTCAATGGCAATAACACCTATATTAATTTCCCTAATGCTCGAGATACTTTTTCTTGGTCAAACCGCATGATTCAATGCGATGCGCTTTTAATGGAAAATCCAATATATCTTAAACCACTACTCCATTAAATATTCTAACCAGATGATATATCTTCCTCCTTAGTTCTTCATCCTAGTTCTCAGTTGTGAGACACTCGAACCTTTCATACAATCTCATAGTAGTTGCTCAATCAAACTATCCTCTTTGGATTGGTTCACCTATGTCTTGATGCAACCAAGAAACATCGATCAATCTTTGATATAAGGTATTTTCTATCATAATTATTTTCGATTTGTCTCCTTTTTTCCCTCTCCCTATTATGTATTGTTATCTCAATGTTCCTAGTGCTATTTTCTTGGGTGTTGAATAGTGTGGTGGTTTCTATGCATCCTCAGGTGGATATAGTTGTCACGGGGGGAGGATATTGTAACCCATTGTGTGGATCGTTCTCATAAAAAGAATGTCATAAACCGTTTGTGGTAGGGTATTCGTTAATTCTCTTTTCTTTTATGTGCAACTATATAAATAGAAGGTTTTATCCCACTAGATCAAAATAGAATTGACATAATAAATATTTTAACTGGATAAATAAATTGATATCAATCGTAAGTTATTACCTCTTGTTTTTCTAGATAGTGTGATATCTATGCTTTCTTTGTTTAGTTTTTTGTTCATGATGGAAAATTGTAAAGAATGTAAAGCCTATATTTATTGATAATGGTTTGGATGAAGATAAAGATACATTTTAATGAATCTGGTTCTTATTGTTGTAATTTGATGTTAATCAAATTGGTGCAGTTAGCATGTTATATTTTGTGTGATATCTTACTGGTTAGGTTTTCTGAATTTTGAATCGATGAATACAAAATTGGTTAATCCAAAATGGATTCATTAATTGTTTGTTCTATAAAAGATAATTCCTTATAGGGCTTTGAGATACCCTCTTGATTGTTTATGGTCCAAAAGTATAATTGATATGTTGTTTGTTTTCCTTCTGCTTGAGTTGTGATGTGAGACTAGATGGTTTTTTTGATATTTTGGGGGATTGGAAACATGTTGGTTGTGGTAGTAGTTAATGCCTAGAGTTGTGATTTGCATCGGTTTATCATGTGGGTGTCAGGGAGGACACACGGGGTGATGAAATGGGATGGATGTGAATGTTTGGAATCTTACTGATTCTTATTGGTTGCGTATCAGCATTACTTTTCCCCCCTACTGAAGGCATAGGGTATTGCATACCCTTCTACTGAAAGGGGCGAAGGAGTGTGGGGTATTCCATGTTCTTTCCATGAATATATTTTCAACGGTAGGATGGGTATACACTCTTTCTATAGGCGGAAAAAACTAGATGGTATGTTAATCTACTCACAGTATTGATCCCCCTTGTGTTTAGTAGCATAGAATGTTTTTCTAGAATTCCTGAGAATATGGGAAAGTAATAATGTTGTTAATAAATGATTTAATAAATGATGTTAACCTAAGGGGTTGGAGCATGCTGGGATGCAATGCTGAGATTACAATTTAAAGGGACAGTGGACTTTGGGTGTGTTTCTAATGAAAAATAATGTGGAATTATTGATGGTTAATTAATGTTTAAATAATTAATTAACATAATGTGAAACTTACTAAAAGGGAATGAAGTATTTTAATAAAAATCTATAAATGGTTGTGTTCTTATAGGATACCAATTCTTAGAAGTGGCAGTCGGGAGTCCGATAGACGTTAGCTACAGTTGAGTATAATACTTGGTTATCCCATAGTGTTGTAATGAGATATATTATATTCTATACTTTTTGTGTTTCTATAGAATACTCCACCCTGTCTATTAGGGAAACTGACACCCTGAGTATTATGAGCCTTGGGGGTGTGTTTTCCCCAACATTCTAGTGGGATGATGGATGGATGATTACCCCCGTTGGCCCCGCAATCTTCTCTTGGTAGTTTCTTAGGCCGATAGGTAAAGTGGATAGTTTTCCCCATATATGTGTGTAGAGGGAAATAATGGCTTGTGGTTGTTCAAAAACATATATTTTTGATATAGTTTCTTATGGACTACTATAGGTGTGACACGTATAGGATGTGGTGGCTTGATGATTCTTACATAGGGTGTGGGCTGTAAATGCTTGAGGTATAATGACCGACATATGATACACATTATGCGAGTGGTGGTGGCTCCCAAAAACTACCTGGATACTTTCTTGTGTGGACGTTGTGGTTTGGTTTCATGAGGTTCATTTTGTGGTGCTTCCCACAGGTGTCCACAGACATAACTTTTTGGAGAGAGATTCTTAGGATGTGTGACGTTGGGGAAAAGCAGCAAACTAGTGGGAAAGTAGTAGCAGGGTACCCCTGATGTTCTTTATTGTAATATATACTCTTGTAACTGATACATGGTTAGAGCAGTCAGGGTGAGGCTGCAAACATAGTATACCTATTTAGGTGACGAGTTAGTTTCTTTTTTTCTTCAGTGTTCTTTAGCTTGATTTCTTTACTTTTGCATGAGAGGCTTTAGGGAGGATCCTACTGAGTATACTATAACAATCACCCTATGTATATATAAACTATTTTATTCAGGTCACAACGAGAAATTTAGAGATCAATATGGTTTCTACTAGCTTGGGGGTTCAGGAGCTATTCGAGCTAGTGGTTGCTGCAATTTTTACTTTATTTTGGGTATTTGAATTTTTACCACTTTAAGTTGTAGTTGTTTGCATGACATAAAATATTTGTACTTGGGATTTTTTATATATTGTTTCCCGAGTTGGAGTTGGTTGTTGTTTATCTTATTTATCTCTTCTTCATATGTTCTTCTAGATGGTAATGCCTCTAATTTGTGTGTTTACTATACCCTCTGTGCTAGTCGCTATCCCGGGGCCTATAGAGGTGGGACTCGGGGGTCATTATCTCCCTTCCAATATTTTCAGCCCAGGAGGGGTACACGTTGTGGGGAGGGGGTCATGACAGAAGTGATCTTTCTCCCCTCAAGTGAAACCACCTCACCTACATGCAATTGACCACACCCAAATGTATTTCATGTACAATGACATCCACCAAAATGGAAATTATGAAGTAAGGGATCCTATACACAAGGTACATATAGAGGTAAACTCGTGGCTACTCCATCTCATCTTGGAAGAGTATATGCAAGACACCCTTACCAAAATAACAACATATGTTTCCACTTCTATAGAGACCTAAACTAAACCAATCCATATTCACCAAAATATGATAGTGGATTCGGTGGAAACTAATTATAATAATATCCATGAACCCTATAGATTAAAAAATCCAATCCCAAATTTCCCATAAAAAGTGTAAAACCCACAAACCCCAAAAGTATTAAAATTAATATGTTGATCTTGACTCCCTACATGTAGAAATCATAATTGTCTTAGCACAGGAGACTTACCACTGAATACTGTACTCCCGGAGTAAACCTTCTTCCCCCCCCCCCTCTTGGTAAACCTCCCTAAGAGTGCATATTCTTAATAACCTAAAACTTATTCCAATCCTCCTTTTTATCATGGCAATGTATAAGTAGAAACTACAAACTGGATTGAAGATTGGATAACCTCATCCTGGCACCATGTACATGACTCTTCCTTATGAAAATTATTATGGTTGAAATGTAAAATATCATTAAAATTGATTACCAACTATCACATGGAACACAACCATTATGGATAAAGAGACACTACATCATCTTTACTAATTTCATAGACAATGAAATGAACTTTTTTCAAGATTAATTATGAATATCAAACCATGAATAATTTTTCCCATTGCTCCAAATAAGATACAACGTCTACCACTAACACATAGAATCCCACAATTGAATACTAGAAAATAGGACCTAGTACTCTACCGAGGCCCAAATCAATATAATGGTGATTTTTTCATGCTCTGACCGTCTCCCAATATATAGATATGAAATAATTCCATCATAATTATCCAAATTCTACCACTATTAATAATGAAATGTATTTTACAATTAATTGTCCTCCAAAAATAAATAAACATTACAATGATCAATCATATCCACTTGATGAACCTCTAATTCTTGAACCTCACATTCAGGATATTCTAGAGAAATATATGAATGGGAAAAAATATTTCCTAATCCCATATATAGTTTATTGAAATAGGAACATTTTAATAAATCCATTTTATTTTCCTAAGATCAGCCAAAATAGATAACAAAACAAGTCAATCATGATTCATGTACATTTCATGGGTCTCTATCCAATAAATAATTCCATCTATTTTGGTCATCAATTGTCTTAGTTTCCATGCATCGATTCATGGTGGAGGGGGTTTAAATCCCATGTCATAGATGATCTTCAATGGACTACGTTACATAAGCAGATCATCTTACACCATTGCAACATCAACCCATGAAATCCTAACTATTGATAAATTATAAAACCAACATATCTCAAAAAGGTAACATCTAATGCAACTTTATCATCAATCAATCCCAAAAATTTTATAACTCATCAGTAGGAATTGAAGGAATAGAGATAATGTCCACCATGTCCAACCTTCAGTATGCCCTAATTCTGATAGTAGCATCGAGGGTATAAATATATTACAAATGGGTGTCATTACCCACAATAATAACATGATATACACATATGGTAAATCAACTGAAATAAATTATATAACATAATTTAATATGATTAAAAAATCATACCATAAATCATGTGAAATCAAAATAAGTTCTATATAAATTTATACAAGTTATTATCCAAAAATAATTGAGAAGGTTAAAAATTTATTTGGGATCTTATTGTTACCAGAAATAATTTTATTCTTAATTTTATTTCTTTTGGAAAATGGTATGTGTCACCTCAAATATTTTTACCATTAGTTGGGGTTAAAATTTTATTTGGGATTCCCAATTTATAGACTATACAAAATTACCCAATATTTGTTTTAACATGGTAATTATAGTTCTCATTCATCATAGTCATCTTTTGGAAATTTACACTTATTTTTCCATGCTAATTAGGGGTATTATAGCCATCAATATATTTTCATCAATATAGGCGGAGGTTTATTATGATACTTGGATGAAATATTTTAGGTTCTTTTGAATCATATATCCCTGATTGGGTAAATTTAATCCATTTTATATACCTATAAATAATTGTTTGTAAAAAATAAAATGATTATAAATAACAAAAAATAAAAATAAAATAATATATGGGAATGAGTTTGATTAGTAAAATAGTAGTATAAACACATTAATGTACATTAATTCCCTAATAACATAAAAAAATGAAACCTCCAATATAGTTATTATTTTTTAAATGTATCAAAATTTTTGACATACCTGGTTTAGGTTTTGTATGATTTTTATTTTAGCCTTTTAATTTTGGGATTAGGATGTGTTGGTTTTTAGTAATTGATTTAAATTTGGATATTGATATTTCTATGTGAAAAATAGTTTAAAAAATGTCATGGTCCAATCCATGATGATCCTAGAAATTTCCCATGTACCAAGGGTTGTAATGACAATCCATATTTTGGGGAGGGTGTCATATGTATAGCGTAGGAAAGAGGGATTATCCTAGTGAACCATCACTAGTTTAGCATAAAACATGTCATTTTGTAGGGAATAGTACATATAAAATGGAAAAGGATGTTTAAATATGTGTAGGTCATCTGGTATTTTATGATAGTAGTTATCGTATAATCTAGACCAAAACAGTTGGGTTGAACACTTATATGATGTGGTGTCGATAGTTTCATAACTTTCAAAATGTAGAATGTGAAGTTACCATAACATTACATAGACAAATATTGAATATAATTTTATATTATGTATTATATATAATTTTTATACTTCATAAAATTATAAAGGTTCATTTTGAAAAAAATGTATAAATAAACAAATTCAACATAAAATATCTCCAATAGAACCCACTAAATTATACTAAATAGTCACCAATTTGGGCATATCATACATTGAAAATAGATTCATCACATGTATAGAAGGAAACATAATTATGTTTGAGTTTATATGATCTATAAGTGTAAAAAATGGATATTCCAGTAAATTAAGATATGACACCTAAAGATAATTATAATTATATGATATCCTGAGCGTATAATTTGAAAAAATGCCCACGAATTCAGATATCACAAACATGATTTGAGGAATAATTTTTTTGGTAGTTTATAAGACATGAATCATTATAGAATTAAAGATCATAATCTTTGAGAACATTAAATTGGAATAATAAAAATTCATAAGTTATAAATATAATAATTTTTTTAATCACAATATTTTATGTCATGTTTCAAGGATTCCCTTCAAAAAATTCATCATATGTGATTATTTATATAACAAGTCATGTACCTGTATCTTGGTAGGAATAATCACTTGTGAACCCTCACTTGCCCATATGATAACCACACATGAACCCATTAAGATAAAAAAAGTTTAATATTTACATCTTTCACTATAGGGATATAATGGGAAATATCTTCACAAAATAACACTCTAATAATATATTTTCCAAAATGTCATGAAAACATCACATAACCTATGGAAAACAAAATAGACATCATTAATATTTCATCATCATTATTACATGACATATATATAGGGAATAAATATATTAACAATGAATCAAATTTCTACTAAATCATATTAAACACCAAAGGATATTGTTATAGATGAAAATACAACTAAAAATATGCTAAAACAATTAAGACATAAAAATAACACATTCAGTTATATGAAAATTAATTAAAATAAATATATAGCAAAAATATCATGGAGAAATTTTTTATTGAAAAAAAATTCAAAATTTAAATTAATATTAAATTTAATGTAATGTTAATATAGATTTAAAATTAATTTACACCTATTATGTTAAAACAATGTTTCCTTTATCATTTTTGGTGAACATAAAATTGTGTTTTGTTCAAGAAATTCAAAAAATATTCCAATTTAATTTATGAATATAAATTTAAAAAAGTAAAAAATAAATTTATTAAATCATTCTAAAATGGTTAATGAAATATGTAAAATAAAAAATATAAAATATAGACATAAAAGATAATGATTATTGACTAATGAGATCAATGATGTTTGTTTTTATAAAAAATATCTTCTTAGTCACATTAGTTCTTAAAGAGAGGATTGTGAAATTAAAACCTTTAATATCTAGTTATACTTAGAGTTAAAAAATTTATATATGATTTTTTGGAGATATAAATCATATAATATTACGATAAAAACTTTACACACTAATAATACTATTAAAAAGTCAGTTTGTAATGTAATACCCTTAACTTGAGTTTAACTTTGTTTATAATCATTATAATAATTGGTATAAATAATTAGAAACATTTATACATTTATAGACTAACAATATTCTTACCTAAAATAACATATATTTGACTAATTATAACATTTCAATTCGCATTTATTAGTTATTATATATAAAAGTATTAATTTTCTTGTGTTAATTGATTTAGTATTCCACATGTATTTAACTATAATTGTTTTGGAACATTAAAATTATTCATGGTCGCATCATCTATAGAATATTAATCATTTCATAAATATATTCTATTGTAATTTTATTTAAATTTATAGAAATTCATTATATGTGATGAAGGAAAATTAATAATGTATTTTGTGGAGAAGGTAGTCTATTTGTACATAGAAATGATGTTTAAAATTTTATAAAGGAGGATTGAAAGAAATGAAAATAAAAATTAACCTTTCTAGAATCATTATTAATTGCAAAATATAGATTATATTCATAAAATCTACCCATGTAACAAACCATGTAAATTGGAAGTGAAAAATAAATGACACCACATTGTGGTGGTTATAGTTTTCACGTATTCATGTGACAGGTCATCATTTTCCCTCTATAAATTATGGTGATGGAAAATGAATCATATTACTATGTAGAGGTAGTAGTCCATATTTATGCATGGGTGATACATTTATTTCAAATTTAATTGATATATTATTGGAAATTGTGGTTCCACCATCATAATAAAATATTATTATACTAATGATATTATAGTAATAATGATAAAATTAAAATAGAAGGTTTAGTAGAGGTAGTAGTATAAATAAAATTCTAAGTACATAGTTAAGATGTATACTCCTTCATTGTGAGACCTCTTTTGGTTTACACATGATGCCTTCAAATATTTTTATTAAGAGAAGAAAATGTTATCATTGATTAATGGACGCAATATGGTCTGGTTTTGGGGTAGGGAATGTTCGATCTAGATGGTTCATTTTTTTGAATAGGGAAGGAGAAGAGGTTCCCTTTTATACATGACTAGAGGTACAAGGGTGTAATAATATATAATATTTAAATATTTCAAGATAAGTTTGAATTTAAAGTGTATTAAAATTGAAAATAATTTTATATTAGGATAATATAAGGATGTAATCACTTTAAAAAATAAAAAATAAACAACTTTATGCTTATTTAATATCCTTATCCGATAGTTTAACTACCCCTAGTAAGCATGTTATCACCCGAACCATGGTAATAATGTTTTACTGTTTTTTCTACTACTTAAGACCAAACATTAAAATAACTCTATTAAATTAAAATATTTAGTATGATTATAAATATTTTATCCATTTCACTAAATTAATTTTCAATAAGTGGTATAATTACATTTTAAATATGTGTGAAGAATGCGATGAAAAACCTTTTTAGAAACATTAATTTTTAGACATAAAATTTTTATTTACATCCATTGAATTCCTTGTAGAGACTAATAAATTAATGTAAAAATATTTTTCTGAATATAAAATCTATAAATTACATTAAAATAATTAATCATTATATAATAAATTAAATATTTATGATAAAAACACATAGCATGATTGAAAATAATTTTATGAAAAGTAACTCATTTTACCTTTAAATGATTTTTTATTCATTCCATGCCTCTATATGAATAACATAAAGGTGTTAAATAATTTATTAAAAATAAATTTCATTAAAATCTATTTTCAATTGGGTTAAATACACTATTTATATAATAATAAATAACACCTAGGAATATAAAAATCTTTAAAAATAGATATATTAATAATTCAAAGGATTTATTAAAAATTTCATCATTATTTATAAGAAAATAGTCAAGGAATGTTTTTAAGGAAAAATTATATATATATATATCATAATTTATTTACTCTTATTCATTCCAACAAATCATATAGCGAGGTTATAATGGTACTAAATATCACAATTCATTTAGACTCAGTGATGCATGCAATGAAAAATGTCTTATAATTCATGTTTATTTCAAATAAAACATGTATAAATTATTTTATTGGAATATTATAAAACACTTAATATAAATTTGAAAAATGAAATTATGTATCTCTAGTATAATAATATTTGGTTAAATCTAGTATATCACATTCTTATATTTCCTTGTAGGTTACAAGAATTTTTTATACCTCTGGAGAACATTAATAATTTAAGAAGTATTGTTTCATGGTAATGTATCCCTATGATACAATATTTAAACAGTGGGTATTCATAGGAATGGATATAATCCAATGATAAAGTCTTTTATTTCAATAAATCTAATGGATCAGGTATGTACTACCCCAAAATGGATTAGAGGGACATATTATAATATCAGGAGTTGTTTAATGGAATTGTCAATAATTATGAAATAGTCATGAAATGATCATTAATATTTAATGGATGATATATATATATATATATCAAAGTTCCATTTTTGACAAATATCATAAAATCATTCAATTGAGAAATTCAATAGGAATACACTCTCAGCATCTAGAAATTCTACATTTCCTTATTCATTTTCTGAAAATATTTTATTCTCACTTAGAGCATAATTTCTCTTGTTTTTAATTGATCTATACTTCTATTCTATTTCCTTTGATTTCTATTTACCTAAAATAATTCCATGTCTATTCTTATCCCAACATGTTGGTGTTATATGCTTCTTTCCATTGAGGTATTTATAAGGTGTCATTTCATTTCTCTAGTGAAAGTATTTTTTTACGAAAACAAAAATAATGGAATGTGTAGATCCCAACCACCATTGAAATATAGATGATAGGATCTCAAAAAAAAATCTCTAGGGTTTTAACTGTTTTCATAGACATATAATCTGTTTATGGATTATATGAAATATTAAAATATAACTATCTACCAAGAGGTTTCCAAATAATTATCTTGAAGAGTTAGGTATTCCATAATCCTTGATAAAAGACAATAGAGTGTGAAAAACTATTAAACCATGCCAATTTTTTAATTTATAACTTTCAACGATGATCAAGGGGGAAATATTATTTGATGAAATTAAATGTGATGACATTTTATGGTGATAAACCAAAACCCAAATAACATTATATACATTATATGTTTTAGAGATTCCAATGTTGAATTATATAGTAATATTTTCAAATTTACAATATGGTTTGAGTAAAAGTTTTAACTTCCCCTTATAATTCTATCTATGAGAAAAATAATAATAATATACCCATCAATTATTTATGTAATATATATTTGCCTATGTTTGTGCCAGAAATACCCTTTCAAATATCTCTATGTATTAAAAAATAATTTAATAAAAGATACTGATGATCTGCATGACTATTCTATTATCTCCTTCTTCAACTCTAGTATTAATGGGATATATACTCTATTACTGAACCTTACCATCCCAACCCAATCATTGTTAAAAGTAGAATCCTTTATCCTATTCTTTTATAGATATTTATCCCCAAATTTACGACTTTAATCTAGTAAAGATAAATGGTTGAACACTCATTTTAGAAAGCTAGTATTTCTCCCCATAAATATTTTAAAGTACATAAATTGAAAATTATATTAGTATTGGATTGTTTTTATCCTCATCAAGATAATTTGTAATTACCCCTTTGTCTAAATTTATCCTCAACTTTGTTCCCCTTCATATGGTGGTAACATATTGAGAGTCAAAAAACGTCAAACAACATATACTATCTCCACTCATACATATTATAATATTTTGCGGTAATATATGCATTGAACACTTTTAAATAATATATACGGCCCACTTTTCACCATAATTTTATTTCCACTATATCTTTAATGAAATAATTATCATTTCATACTATACATATAGGGTTCACTAAATCTTATCTTTATAACTCAATTGGAGTGGGGAATTAGGTATCAATATTTCTTCGTAAAAACACATCAAAACACCTTCCTTAGGGAAAAAAATAAATTTAAACTCCCTTCCTCGCTATAGCGAACTATGATCACATGAGTACTGATTAACCTTCGATTCAATTCAATTAAATGTTGTTCACACTCATCTATCTAATTAAACTTACACCCCTACCATGATAACCTAGTTATTGGATTATATATCCTTGATATATACTTCAAAAATTATTTAAAGTAATCTTAAAACCAAAGGATAAAATATATTTAATTCACTATGCTTTGTTGGGGACAATAAACAATAATTTCTATCCTTAATTCATCAAAAAATTGACCTTTTATTTGGATTATAAGACCTAAAAATAAGACCTTATAGAAATAAAATTTACAAGTTGAAAATATCTCATACAACATCTCATTTATTATGGTCTTCAATATATTCATAAAGTGTTGTTCACCCTCTTTCTTTCACATAGAATATATAATAATATCATCCACAATGACTTCCAAAAATTGATCAAGATAATAATTAAAGAATTTATTCTTTATATCCATCATGATAACATGAGAAATCATTTGAATAAGTGCAATCAATACAAGTTGAAACTTTCCATGCCTCATACGAAAGGTTTCCAGTGTTATATATTGACTTTTGAATCTAAATGGATGGTATCTAGTTCAATGATAAAATTTAGAAAAATGTTGAACTCCTCATAATTGATCAATCAAATCATGAAGACTGAGTATAAGATAAATATTTTTATTAAAACCTTTTTATATTACTAAAAATGTATTACTTATTAATATGTATCCGTCATTCTTATAATCAAAATTAATAGGTACTCTCTATGTTGTTGAAACTGAATGAATAAATCCATGAACATTATTTATATAGGAGTTAATTCTTTAATTTTTATAAATCAATCTGGATAACTCAATACATAATCATTGAATTATTTTTAGTATAATTTATGAGTTCTATTTAAAAAACATCCTGATTAAGTGGAATATTAAAAAGAACCTGTAATGAGTTCAATAAACACACATATTGTAGGCACATAATGGAATGTCAGTTTCTCGTAAACCATCTAAGATAAATAATAAACTATAAAATGTAATCATGAATTATAAAATTGATTTAATTTACACTATAATATTAAATCAATCCTCACATTTATATAAAATAATTTGTTAGTCCTAAATATAAAATTAAATTTCCCTTTCTTGATAATTAACATTGGATTTATAATAAGACATCCAATTTATTCCAAAAATAAAATTTAAATCAACTGTATAGAAAGTAATAAGATTTAAAGGGACATAATTTCAAAAACATCAATCAGATAATAATTATATACATCATATTGGATCACAATTTCATTATGTGTTTTCAATACCAATTCATCATTTAAAAGATGATGAGGTAACGTGACACACATAAAAACAAGTATATCAATAATAAATTCTGTAAGTCCATAATAAAATAATACATCCCAATGTATAAAGTAGATTATATGTTCTCGTTTACAATAAATTATATCATATTGCACATCAATAATAATTATAGCCTGATATTTTCATTTCTCTTTGGGATTATTAGGGTGGTGATATTGATCATTATCATTAACCATTGGAATTGATCACATGTTAGCATAATTACCATAATCATTTAATTTGAAACATTACACTACAGGTGGTAAATTATTTGTATCAATCACTACATTAAAAAAGTTCTCTATCTTCTACCCATAACATATATATTATATTTCCTAATGGCCTTCCATACACACAGACATCATTTACTCATCCCCTTAACAAAATTTCCTCCATGAATTTTTTCACACATCAAACATAATAGAAGATTCACCTTCATCCAACCACAAATTTTAATACTATCAATTCTATTGAATGACATCATTATTTTATTATGAAATCTATGATAATTATCAGTCAATATGAACTCTATTTTCTTCTTGATAGAACATCAAATTATTTTCTCATTTCTTCTAGTATCTTACTGATGACACCCTTCAAAAACAATTATTTATTTAACTAAAATTGTAGAACTCTTGATTCTAGGTTGGATGGTTATACCAATATAGTACCCCACATGTAGTTTAAAATTTACATCATTTATACTAAATGATTCCACATCAATCTTCATTATATTATGTAATTCTATCTCATTTTCATATGTGAAAATAATAACATTCTTATTGAAAAATAACTTTCTATACTCATTCCACTCCATATACTCAATTTAATCATGATTTCTTTTATTCATGATAATATTCAACCATTTATCTTCTTCACTTTATAAGAGATATTTTTAAAAAACCCAAAATTTCATGATCCGAGCACAAATGAATGTGAAATATATTTTTAATGGTATATATCCATAACTCAGAAATTATTGTATTAGTGTACCAACTGAAGGAATGTACATGTTTACTCAAGATGGACTCAATATAATATTTTGCTATTCATGTATGGTTTGAATGATATCATAAATCAGTGATTGAGAATATTTTGGGGGTGTAAAAATTAGTTCTTTCAATCTATTTTATGTATCATTCAATTTATCTCGGGATGGGGGAACCATTGAATTGTCAATTACGTTATTTATAAACATGATTCCCTATAGTTCCATCTAATTGATACAATCAAAACTACAATATGAAAATAAAAATTTATAGTGATAAATTAGATATCATAATAATCATTTAAATTTTTTTAACTCGTGATAACTTCATTTTAATCTATGACATGTATGGTAGTCCCATTGTCATCCATTGTAGTCTTCAATTAAAATCCATTACATTGGATCTTAATAAATATTTGAATGAACCCATGTATATCCTCTAATAGCGTCTAGTCAGGTGTATAGTTTTTGTACCATTAATCTTTCACTAGTGATAGTGGATATAATACCAAATCCATTAAATTTTGAGTTTCTACACTTCGTTGTTTTTTAGAGAAAGTTGTATAAACAATAAATTATAATGATATTGATACATTTTTTAAGAAATTCGTCATACATTTTTTCCATAACATAGGATCTTCTTCAATACATATTATAATCTGAATTGTTCAAACAAAAGTATCATAATCAATGATTTTTTAGAAAAAGCTAATCTTTTATTTGATACCAATTGAGGTTACCCAAAAATCACATACATAGATAATACATCGTATAAGATAAAAATTCCTTATACATGATTGTAATCCCTAGAATATCCATAATGTTTTATAATTTTTTGGAATTTTTGTTAAATAGAAAACTGCTACATAAAATACCTATGTTACGTCACATTATGTTCTTCACAACTAACATATTTATAGAAATAGAATACATAAATCTCGTCTTCATATCCTAATCATATTTGAACATAATCATTGGTGTGATAATATTCTTAGTAGGTGTAAACAATGGATATATAAATCAAGTTTCATAATTTGGAGTAATATATTCATAATAGTATAATATCAATATAATATCATTATAAAATCATATAATATAATTCAAATATCAGAAGCATGAATCATGGGATAAAGAAAGGGAGGCTCATAAGACATCATTCATAAAATATTAAAACATCAGGATCTAGGAGAATTTCAAAATTCCATAAAATGATGTCATAAGATAATGGAATAAATGTTTTCAGGATATAAACTATAGATATAATATGTGTTTTCATAGACCCAGATGATTCTTAACAGGTTCCCTGAGCCCTGTGGGCTACATGGCCTCAACCACATCTCCCTAAATGATAGATGCTTCTGACTATTAGCGACGAAAATGGGTGTGTCAATTGGGAGAGTATGACCTTATTAACAAAGTGTATCACAACAGATGAAATTAAACACAAGAAAATTGGAGAAGAAATATATCTAAACAGAAGGAAAAATGGAAAATATAGAAACAACAGTAACAATATCTAAAAATTAGTAGGAATAAAATTCAAGAAAAAATGATATTAAATTTCACTAGAGAACTGGAAAACAAGGATAATATATAGTAGTAATAACATGCTCCACATTGGTATAAATGAATTAGAAAACAATCCCAATCATCCTGTTCTTCATCTTGGTCATCAACAAACATGCTCAATCCTATCTTCCAAAAATCAAGTCTTTGATGTTGTATTATTTCCTTTTTCAACACCTGCGACCATGTAATATACTATAGGTACCAAATGGTTCTTGGAGAGGGTGTGAGATAATATGTTTTGGACCACAATCAACAAATTTTTAAAACATATGGCCCTTGTAGTAGAAATGTAACATTGTTCAAGAAGGCATATATAAGTAAACTACTGCACTGTAACTAAATACCCAATTACCTGCTTCTTCCCTTAGCTGATGTCTTAAAATGAAAAAAATTCATTATTTGATTGGTACCAGTTTATAAGTAAGTCACATGTTAGCAATTGAAAAGGTTATAAGTTGAAACAAGGCAACATGTAATGATATTTTATAGTAAAGTCCCAAGGTAATAACCAAGGTGATATAGGCCTCAAGGGACACCAACTCAGTAATACCTATAGCATAGAATGGGGAAAGTATGTAATCCAAGAACTATAGGCCAATTCATTCCACAATGACGTGACTACCAATTCTAAGGAGTTTGTACAATGAAAAATAGGGATAAACAATTATTGGGTTGGATAGGATTTAACCATGGAACCTACATGTCAATACTGGTTCCAAGATATGTTTTTGAGGCAACCTGTAATGATATTGAAGGGTTCCTATGCTGTTATACTAGGATTCTAAACAATAGAAAAGGATCAGGAATAAGGTGGGTCTCGACCTAAGAAAGACATATCATTGAATAAAGATGGGGTTCCTGAGTGCTCATGCAATTCCTTGAAAAAAATTCATAGTGATATTGAGAAAGTACATATCTATTTGATTATTAATTAATGTAATATTTCATTTTTTAATCCTTTTCATTCATAAGAGTGATAAGTTCATGTAGAACTCATCCTTTTAATCATGTCATATGGTTCATGCCATGCCTTTCATTTCTGTGACAAGGCCATGTAGCTTGAAACCATTCATTCCATCCTTTTCCACCATATTCCATATTAAAGGTTCATATACTTAGTATACTTTTCAATTTACAATTCTCATGTTTTTGTAAAATTGAACCAATTTCCATAGGTGGATCAAGGAGTGAAGATACAATGTACATTTTATTAAAAAATATCATTATAAACAATGAATTTAATATTTAATTGATTACCATTACAATGGTCAAGATAAGGAACACCTGAAAGGTGGATCAAATGTGTCGAATACTAAAAACCCAAATATGACATAACATCCTACATAGTATGAATAAGGTTGTTGGCATAACCATTAAAAACTAATCACATATTTGGATAAATCATAACCATATTTTCTAAAATGTATTATCATGATATATAAATTCAATAAATAGCAACCAATGAAATTGGTGGGCCCTAGAAGAACAATCCAAAATCAACAAACTTGAGGGGTGAGTTATAGACCACTCACCATAGGGTCGTATGACTATACATCTCTGGTATTGGCCTTTGATTTGGCTCAGATCAAAGTAGATATAAGAAAACATAAAAAAACAATCACACCGCGATAACTATGTTAAGAGAAAAAGAGAAGGATGTGGGCTTAAATGGACTTGAGTACTTACTGTTTCACATCCAACATGATGAATGGAAGCTCGATCAGATCTTAGACAAATGAGATCTCTTAATTCCATCATTTGGACTTCAAGAAGCTCCCAATGGAGTTCCATGGTGGTACATCCTATATAGACATTTAGTTGGGAATAAGGAGAACGTTTATTATAAAATTGAAGGAAATTGTAAAATTACCCAGAAAAAATCCTATAAAATGTTTTTCTACATGGTTTGACAAACGGTGCACAAACTATACACTATTACTTTATAAGAAGGGGAACTTATATTGTTATGCCGCATGGTCATGTGAAAACTATGGAAAGTGGTTCTGTCTGAAAATTTTAATCTACAAAGATTGGAAAACCATGTGCCAACTGTTATTTTATCTTACAAGATAGCCAGTTTCCCCAAATATACGTGTTCAAGGATCTGAACATTCCCTGGGAACACCTTAGAAATTTTATAATCCCTTGAAAACCATATTAGGTATAATTTAGAGATTTATAATATAATTTAGAGGATCCATAGTTGATTAAAAACCCATGTTCTTACATTCTTACCCACATAAAAGAACTCATCCTTAAGTTCACATTCCACGGATGGAGAAACACTATCTGAGAATAATTCATGCCTTTGAGCACGTATGTCAGCTTCCCTCTCCTAAGTATAATATTTTTCTAAACCATGCTTCCATAAAAATCATACTAGTGGGATAGACTGTACATCAAGAACCTTTGTTATAATATCAATGATGCGTAATGTATACATTATTAAGATATCATCATCATATAACTCAAATTCCTTAGGACGAAATGTATTAGATAGATCATCATGATACTGGTGAAGCTGTGAGACATGGAAGTTGTTATGCATGGAACAATACCTCTAGGATAGTAAAAACATATAGGATACCAGCCAGAAATTCTATAGAATCTTAAATGGACCTACGTAATGAGGTGAGAACTTCACCTGGATATTGTAACTGTCTATGCCCAATCCTGGTGAATACCCAAAGGAAAACAGGATCTCAACCTCAAACTCTTGAGGTTGTTGATGACTACCGACATAAGATTTATATCTATCCGGAGTAGTATTCATACACATTCTGATTATATGAAGCTTATCTAAAGTCCAATTAACAATATGAAGACCTAGTTAGACTACCTCATCTGCCTCTATATAGAACATGGGTGAACGGAACAACATACCATATAAGGCCCAAAAAAAGCCACCTAAATTTTCACCTGAACAATTTTATTGTAGAAAAAATTGACATGGCGGATATGATTTTCCAATGAACCAATGAAATTAAGGAAACTTTCTCAATGAGTATCCTATAGAACCAATATTTTCTATTCTGATTCTCCATCGGTATGATGGTGATAAGATGTACTTAGAAGCCTGTGTGTTCCCATAACATTCTACAAACCCTTCAAAACCCATAAAGCGAAATGAGAATCCTGATTTGAAATGATATTATCCAGAACCCCATGTACACATATGATCTCCCTAATATACAGTCTTTATTTCACATTGACTGATAAAGTATCCTAAATAGTAATGAAGTGGTTATGTTTCAATTATTTTTCATTGACTACCTATATAGTATCGATAACTCTCTACAACCTGGAGAATATGAATATTAAATCCATGGAAAAATCTTCCCATTAACATTTATGGACTGGAAGGGACTGTAGAAATCCCTTAGGTCTCTAGTTCTCCACTTTCTCCTTCTGAAAGGTGGAACACCTAGTTATAAATATTACTATCTGGCGTTTCATCCTAGGATATCAATACTAGCATCACAGGTCTTGGTACATATTAAATTTTCATTGATGAATTTCCCACTGAGAATTATGGGAATATTTCATCAAATCCTATCACATATTTTTAGGAACCCAAATATATCAATGTAGAAAAAGGATGTCATCTCTCTCCATAGATCAATCTGGAGGTCGGTTATATGCAGATATACTCTCATGGAGTACTATGCCTTCAGAATATGAAAATTTTATACTCTTAAAATTCTCCACTAGATAAAAGGTAACCACCAATGATGATAGGTAATACGGTTTATGTCTATTATGATACTATATATATATCTAAGAAAAGGGGTCCATTAACTTTTATTCATCATCGGCTTCTCATACAACCTCTGAGTTTTCCGACTCAGTGCATATGCAACTACATTTTCCTTCTTAGTCATATAGACAATATCCAAATAAAAGTATTGTCGATATTCAACCCATATATGTTTTTTGAGTTTGATATAATGCTAATAAAGGATATATTTGAGGCTATATTGGTCTGTGTACACCACAATGCTCTCCCCCAACATATAATGCCCCCAACCATGTAAGGCATGGAAAAAAGTTAATATATCAAGTTTATTAGTCAGGTAATTTCTATAAAGATGCATCAATTGCTGAGATTCTTATGAAAAGTGTCTATCTTCCTAAACCTACATTCCTCATAAATATATTCTTCATGCAAAAAATAAGACATAATAACCTATTCCTAGCTCTGGAAGTGTCAGAATATATGCTGATACAACCTCCCTTTTATCTCCTGAAATGATTTCTCACATGCTTCTAACCATATGATATTCACACCCTTATCTGTAAGACTAGTAATAGGTGAAAAAATATTTTAGATTTCCTATATTAAATTCCAGTAATATCTATCATACCCCATGAAAATATACAGGTCAAACATGTTCTTGGGCTACTCCCAAGAAACTGCAATAATAAACATTTATGGGTCAAAATATACTCTTAATTTTGGTATTATATCACCCTGGTTGTGGATTTTATGATCTAGAAGGGGCCCTTAGTAATTTTGGTGTAATGATGATGCTCTTTTAGTGTACTCAAAACAATCTCAAGATATTTGGCATGGTGTCTATGAGTATGAGAATACCCCATTATGTGATACACAAATGCCATGAAAAAAGAGTCCAAACGAAGGTGGAACAACCTATTCATTGAATCCATGAAAATAGTGAGCGTGTTCATGTGACCTAACAACATAACATGGAACTCATTCAGAGCATACCCAATACAGAAAATTTTATGAGGTATGTCTGATGGTCTGAATCATACCTGATGATAACTTGATATAAGGTTGATCATAGATAAAAACTTTTCTCCTTAGAGATGTTCAAATATGTCATCTATTTAAGGCAGTGGATATCAGTTTGTGACTATAAGTTGGTTCAACCTTCTGAAATCCATGCATATACATAGGGTTACATACACATTTTTAGAAATAACTATAGGAAAACCCCAAGAAGATGAACTAGGACATATTAATAATTGTTCA
The DNA here is from genome assembly GCA_963277665.1 of Viscum album. Lineage (NCBI taxonomy): Eukaryota > Viridiplantae > Streptophyta > Magnoliopsida > Santalales > Viscaceae > Viscum > Viscum album. The sequence goes on from OY728145.1 coordinate 490,029,498, forward strand.
TATAAGTCCTCTAACTATCATATGTTCTCTTAGAGCTCAGATTGTGCCATCCTGTATGGAGGAATAGACACTGGAGCTTCTCTTATAAAAACATGATTGTAAAATCTAACTCTCATAGTAGTTAAGACATAAAATTCATCGTGAAATACATCCCTGAAATAATCCACTTCTGGAGGAAAATCATAATTACATAATCTATACTCCTCTGAGAAAAGATTTACAATCTGGGTGGTTACTCAACCATACAAATGATTCTCAGGCCATGCTCGACCATTGTAGACATCCCACTCACCCTTATACGGATAATTACATCCCTTTATGATGAAACAGATAGAATACAGTGATAACAGTATTAAAATCATGATATTGAACCTACCAGTCCATTTTGAGTATGACATCGAAGACCGCCATCTCATGAAAAAAGAGGTTCCATAGTAAAGGGTAACGACCTACCTCATGAGGAAAATCCCTACTTTGGATCTTTCCTTTAGTTTATACCCCTAATAGCGTATCTAGGGTAATTACACCAAAGTGATACCATAACACTAATCCAAAAATTTCCATAATAAATATAGAGGTAAAAGTGTTTGAATCCCCAATATAAAGTAAAGAAGAAACTATAGTTTATTCCACAAGAATAGTTCCTTGCATTGTAGATGGTCATGTAGCCTCATCCTTGGGTATTGTCAATAGTGCATGCAATTGAATTGATCCACATCCCTGTCCAACATATGGACTGCCATGATCATTACTTCTATATTGGTGAAACTATAGATCAAGGGTCTAGACACCATAATCACTGCCTCCTCCTCAGTCAGACCAGTTTGTGCTATTCCAATAACTCTCCTGACGTGGCATGAAAGAACCCTCTCCTAAAGGTGGAGCAAGTGCAAATCCTTTTCAACATGAAGTTGGTTGAAAGGTCATTGAAAATGATAATTATACCCCATTTGGCCACATTCCATAATCCCTAGTGGGTCTCTATCATACTAAGGCATTGAATTTTCCCATAGTCTGCACTAATTACACACTTTAGTGCTATCAAAATAGTCACTCGGGTTATCACTAACCTGATGAGAAACATCGGGTTTAAATTTCCTACCACTAGAAGATCTACTGGCCTGCCATTTCACTGATACTCTATTCTCAGTACAACTGCCATCCCTTAGGTTACACTCAGTGATAAGATCTTGATTATCAATTTCAGAAAAAGTAGGCAGGTGAAAGACATTACCCTACGTAAAGATGGCATACTAGAGCCCATACTGAAAACGCCTAGCACATGAAAGCTCATCAATAGATAGAAGAGGTTAAAATAACTAAAACTCCATGAAACATTTTGAATATTCTTAACTGAAATATAACCCTTCTCGAGATTCCTAAACTCTATGGCTCAATCAGCTCTCAACATCTGAGGAAATAATAGATCATTGAAGCCATACTGGAGATCAACCCCTAACATGCATTGATGAAGATCGAACTATGAACTCATATCCCAAAAAATTCTTGGCCTAATCCCAATGAATGTTTTTAAAAATCTTGAATCTCAAATCTAGAGGCTTTTTCAGAAGCTGAAAGATAGATAGGGTGTCCTCTAGCCAATACTCAGCAGCCTATGGACCACCAACACCTTAAAAAGTATGATGAAAATTCTACTTGAAAACATGAGTTAGACCATCCATAGTTTGTGAAATACATTGATCACCATGATTGGACTGTAATAGATATAGGAAACTATCACAATATTTGGCATTAGTGCCCAGATTAGGTATAACATGGGGTTCCTTGAGTGGAACTCCTAGAGGTAAGAAATATGGCTGAGGGACCACCACATATAGAGAATGAATTTTTCCACCCTCCTAGAAAATGATACGAGAGTGTTGTGGTGGAATTGGTCTATAAATAGCAAGAACACACCTCTGAACAAGATTAATAATAAGGATAGAATCACTAGCGGAAGCAAAACATAAAAAAACTGACTACCCAAGGCATACTACCCAAAATACCCTCTTAGAAGGCTAGATATTTTTAATTATCTAGTATAAGTTTCATTTCATGTGAATGTTTTTTCTAGGTTAACTCTTTTACCTTTTATAAACATGAAAAGGCAAGATAAGGACATATAATCAATTTATTTTAGATGCCATAATTTACTTTATAATTGATAGTCATGGCCATTGAATCAGTTTCCATGCCCCTTATCAGTGAATGAGATATCCATTTATCTAAGGCATGATGGCTCAATCTGGGAAATTAATCATTCCAACCATTGAGGTCCCAAACAACTCATTAACTGAGTGAGTAAATCACCCAATCAAAGACAAAAGTAATACAATCATAAGCTAACTATCACAAATAAATCAACAATCACTCACATATCATGAAATGAAAACAGTTATGTGCACCTATATAACATGGAAATATTCAAGACAAGAGAATTATAGGTGCCTATAATGATTAATGTAACAATGGTCATTTACCTCATATCATTGGTCCAAGGATGAAAGAAGAACCTTGACTATATTATTGATCAAAAACTCTACAAAACATGTGCATCACCCAATGGTGAAATAATATCAACATTAATGGGAAAAATTAGAACAAAAATTATATTTTTTCCAACATCTATTTAAACCAAAACATGAGTTAAGGATACCTAAGAACATATTTTAGTCCCAAGCATTATTGATATATGGAAAAGTTTCTCTAAATATAAAATTAAGAAATAAAACCCCCTATGATTTCACTTTTTGATGTCTCAGACATGGTTTCCACTTAATAGGTTCCCCGAAGTAGGTTGGCCATATGGCCTCAAGCACATCTCTTGTAATTCCAAAGGATATAGACAATTGGTGAGGGACTAGTGTGTGTTTTTGGAGAGAATATAACCTCATTACCAAAGTGTAGCACATCAGATGAAAGTAAACATATGTAAATAGAAGAATAAATATATGTAAAGAGAAGGAACCTTTATATAAATAGAGACAACAAAAAAATAACTAAAAAATAACTGCAATATCATTCATGAATTGATGATATGTCATTTCAATAGAAAATTGAATTACATAGATACATGATTTAATGTATAACATGTTTGACAGAAGTATAAAGTAAATAAAAGACTATCATTAGAATCATATGCTTCAGTTCGTTCATCTGTTATCAAGTTCCATCCTAACATTAAGAATTATTGTGTTCGAAGTCGTATGTGTCACATTTTCAATGCCGAAAAGCATATAATCTACTTTGGGTACCGAATGGTTCTAAGAGAGGGTATGAGATAAATCTCCAGGGTCCACCACCTATGGTGTCAATAACATATTGCCTGTGTAATGGAAATGTAATAGTGTGCATGAAAGATAATATATGTAATTTAGTGCAATGTAACTAAATACCAAAGTACTTTCTTCATCCCTTGTCTAGTGTATAAACATGTAAGAAATCATTATTTTATTTTAATCAATTTATAAGTAAGTCACTTGTTAGAAATTTCCAAGGTTTCATGATTTAATAAGAAAACATGTAAGGATGTTTAACAGTGAATTCCCAAGGTAATAAAAAATGCAACATAGACCTCAAGGGTCATGAACTCATTAATAACTGTAACCTAGCATGTGGTCGGAGTATAATCTAGGGAGCATAGACCAAGGAATTACACCATGAGGTTCTGACTGATTCAAATGAGTTCATCCAAGGTAAAATGGTTCTAAGAAATGGATGGGCCTGATGGGCTTTAACCACATCACATACATTAAATGCTAGATCCAAGGAGTGTATCTAACGTATCCTGAAATTATATTTAGGGTATCCTACAATGTTATGCATTATATCCAAATAATATTAAAGGATATTAATCATGGTGAGTATCAACCTCGGCAATCTGTAATGATGAATCAAGAATGTGGTTCCTGAGTGCTCATGGAATTCTCTGACCAATATCTAACACGAGCTCGAGCGAGGCCATCCATATTTTATCATGAAGTCATGTAATATTTTATTTTTTTCAAGCCATTAATTTCATTATTTTGATAATGTCAAGTAACATAAAATCTTTTAATCAAGTCATTGGTACATTCATAGCCTTTCCATTGTGTGATAAGGCCATGTAGTTTGAAACCATTCAGTTAATCCTTTTCAAGCATTTTCCATATTAAAGGTTCATTCCACTACTTGACATTAATGAGGTAAGTGGTACTGTAGATATGCAACATAATATTCATTTACATTTAATTCTATGTCATATACTTAGAATAATTTCTAATGCACATTTCACATGTTATTTTCAAATTGAAGCACTTACCTTAAGTTGGTGAAGTGGTGAACATACATCGTACATGAAAGTATGGAATTCTTGGTACAAAAAATCCATTTAATATATAAATTCTTATCCTTATGAATGTCATTACAAGGCACACGAAAGCATTGTCTCAAATGTGTCAAATAATAAAAACCCAATTGTGGCATAATATCCAAAATGTGATTAATAAGGTTATGGTCATAACCATTTACAATTTATCACATAATTGGATAAAGAATAACCATATAATTCTAAAAAGAATAATCATTTCATATAAATACAGTAAAAATACCAATTACATTGGTGGGCTCGTGAGACAAATCCAAAAATCATTGAACTTGAGTGATGAGTTATAGACCACCCACATTAGGGTTTTTTGACTCTCCTCCTTCTGTATTTGGAACAATATTTGGCTTGGATGAGAATAGATCTAAGAAATTTATAAAACCACTCACACTATGATATCTAGGTCTAGATAAAAAGAAAAGGAAAAAAGGCTTAAAAGGACTCAAGTACATACCATTTCACTTCCAACATGACAAATAGAAGCTCGATCAGATCTTTGATGAAGGAGATCTCTGAATTCTTACATTATGTCATCAAAAAGCTCCAACATGAGATCCATGGAGGAAAATCCCACATATAACTCATATTAGGGAAGAAGGAGGGGGATAATTAGTTCATTAATGGTAAAATTTTAAAATTACCCAGAAAAATAGCATGTGCATGGTTTGTCTACACGGTTTGAAAAACCAGGTGCAAACTGTGCACGATTACTTGGGTAGAAGGGGAACTTTAACAGTTTGGATGCCCGACCATGCACAAAAAGTGAAATATGGTTCTATATGAACGTGTCCATCCACATAGTTTGGAAAATTGTATGCTAGCCATGTGTTAACCGTGAGACATGCCCAATTTCTCCAAAATGAAGGGTTGTGGGATCCGAACATTTATCGAACACCATTCAGACTTTTTGTAACCCATTAAGGATCCATATTACGTCCAAAGTAAAGATTCAGATTTGAATTTTAAGGATCCATATCTACTTGAAAACCTTATTTCTTACATAATATGTCAAGGATACACAACAAGACATTAAAAACAAGTTTTATTAGTCTAACAACACGTATACCAACATCAGTCTTAGGATAACCACAGGTGTATAATCTTTTGGGAATTAGATACACTCACATGTATAATATTTCTTAATTGTTATAACCTCTAATATAACCTTTATGAACATAAAACATTAATATTTTACCAATTCATTCGATGTTTAGGACATACACACCCATCATACAATCAGAAAATATCAGTTTATATGAAACAAGACCATGAAAACATTTCAAATATTAGCATTACATAACCCTTGGAATATAATACAATTTTGACCAATATTTCATCATCATAATCACAAAACATTCATAAAGAGAATAAATATGGTGAAATTAGATCATATTACATGATGCTCATAATATTCATCAATTTATTTTGTTTTTCATTAAAGTATATTTAAAATATTAATGGAACATTTCATAAAAAATACCATTTAATTTAAAAAACAATGTATTAAAAATTTAAAATATAAAAAATATTAATGAAAATATATATTTTTAAAAAATACCATAGAATAATATTATTGAATCATTAAAGTAAAACATAAGTCATGTCATTGGGAAATTCGTTCATTAATTTCCTAGAAAATAAAATAATCTTTTCAGATATTCGATTGAATATCAAAAGAATATTATGTTGAAAATGACACAAATATTACATGTAAAATTTTATATATAAAGTAAAAATTGGGTAAAAAATAATTTTTAAAAACATATGTTATGGTATAAATATTCATGAAAACATTATAAATAAATTATTGAAATGGAGTAATATTTTCCATGACTAAATAGATAAAATATTTGTTTATACAAAAAACAATATTTCTATGAAATTGTGTAAATACAAGGAAGAAAAATATAGGAAACCATGTAATCATTATAAATAGAAATAGAATAATAAAATTTATTGAAATACATATTGATGTATTGTATAGTATCAATATCAGAAATTTATGAATAAATAATCCTAATAAAAAGCGAGATTGTGATATAAGACCCCTACATCAAATCTACGTTTATTTTTAATATCTCTAAAAAGTTCTATAATAAATTAATATAAAATTAAATTATATAAAATTAGTATATTAAAATATAAAATACCATATTTGGTCCACTTATATAATTTTGGTAATAATTAAATAATATTAATTTATTAAAATAAGCCTCACTATGTGTTAATTAGTTTATTTTGTCATCTATTTTTTGGTATGAATGTTGTCATCGTTACACATTGATCGTGGTTAGATCATCTACAGACTATCAATCATGTCATACATGTTGTATTTAAGAATTATATATGCATTTATAATCATTAAAATAAATTGATGATGAAAAATGAGTTTCATGGCATCGTGGAGATAGTTATCATTACATACAAATGAGTGATGATCCCACTTTTTAATTTATTAAATGAATTAACTATAATGTAACAACCAATGAACTTATAAAATATATGTTTTTTCATTTTAAAATTAAGTAGTAAAATTAATTATAAATTTATAACTAATTAAGTGGAATTTATTGAAATTAAGGAATCAATTCTAATATAATAGTAAACACATACATTATTAGATGATCTGAAACTTTTCTATTGTACTTCTATCTATATTTGGGTCCATGACCATTGACTCTCTTGGGTCAGTTTAGTAACATGGAAACCAACATGGGTACCTGTATAAATCCTCAAATGGTGCCATACCAATGCTGGAATGGTAAATATTGTTGTACGAAAACCCCACCAGTGGTAGGTGACACTACCAACTATGTCCAAAGTACAAAATTCAAGATAATATCATTTCAGATAGATCTTGAATGATCCACTTAGTCTGGGAAATAGTTTGGGGGTGAAACATTGTGCTCAAGAATAGTTGAGTTCCAAACACCATGTTAAGCCATTCTACAACTGAGATGTAAATAAAGAATAATGAAAAAATAATCAATTCAACTCCATGTAGTTAAAAATATCTTGATCATAGAGTCATCTCGATACCTCTACATAACTTTTTTCTCTTATAGAGAGTATGTTGGCCAACTTGGTGGGTCGGTATATGATCACCCAGATAAAATTATTTCCCCTATACATACATTGTAATCCCTTCACTGAGTCCATTAATATCCCATCCCAATTCAATTCATGTACCTAAAGGGGTTGAGATAAACCCACAAGAACGCATTTCTTAGCCTTCAGATGCTGAAATGTAAAGCTTAATAAGGCAAAATCTGAAAAAGATTTCTTCATCCCTAGCCAACAAAATTGATGTTGAAGGCCCTTTTACATTATTTAAATTATAAGATGTACAAAAAAGTATATGAATGAAACTCTCTTAGAACCTCTTCCTACAACTAAAATTATACCATTGTGTGTCCTATGATATGAATATCAAGCTAAATTCTAGAAAAAAAAATCCATCAGGGGAATGTCCAATGGATATCTAACCATGTAAGGTCTCGGAGTTAGTATCTCCAACTTGTTCCTCCTAGAACCATTTCACATTTTTAGGGGATACAACAATATACTAGTTTGTCTGCTACTTTTTATCTCCCTTACTGATATTTTTGTGATCATCCCTAGTTTTAAAATACTTTCATAAGGATTTATGGATAAGTAAGAGAAAAGAAGAACCTAAGATTAATGTTGTGAACAAATTTCATGAAAGGATTTAATTTTTAATAAAAACATTTTTATTATAGAATTAAGGACACTATTTTATAGAGTAGAATTTTTATTCTTGTCGGTTGATATTTAATAATTATTTCAAATTTCTCTGAAAATATCACATAAAAATATCATTGGTTATATAAAAAATTAATACAAAAAAGGATTAAAATGTAAGAAGGAATAGATAAGACTATCATGGCCTATGCCTGGGGGGGACCTTTCCATGACTCCCCATGCCCACCTACTTAGGGCCATGGGATAGTGACTAGCATCGAGAAGATATATCATTGACCTGGTAGGCCTTAACCTGGTTAGGTGTACACATGCACACATAAACAATCCTATACAATAATGTAATGTAAAAATAACTTAACATCCATGCATACATACATATAAAACCCACAACCATAGTATGTAAGGAAGTAATGGAAAGTAAATTGGTCTAAATACATACCCACCCAAAAATTCTGTTATATATATACACCCTGAATATAATTGGACTATTGTCTTAAAGCCACCAGAACACACATTGGCCTGTCAAGTCTCCCAAACCACCATCCGGTCCTAGAACATCTTGGAATCTATCAAGAGAACAATCATTGGCATAATACACGACATATGTAGGAAATTATCAGGTAGGGTTGAGTATAAAAATACTCCATAGGACACCCTGAAACCAAAAAGCATACAAAAAAGAATATATATTCATCTCTACACATGTATATGTGTAACATATATATAACAACAATATATTGATATAATAAAAAAAGACAAATATTCTAAAGGTAACTCACATCCTAATTATAACAACCACAGGATTCAAACTCAATGTTTCAAGGTACACTCATCGTAGGGAACACATTCCTAAAAGGTTCTTCTCATTTGGTCACATCATGAGAAAAAACACACAAATAGTCAAAATATAATTTAATCAATATATGATAGTCCCTTCTAGGGCCATTGGTTGATACCAACAACTCAATCTAGACTAACTTGATATGTAAAGGATCAGTGCCTATGATGTTTTGGTCACATAGAGACCATGAACAGAACCCAGTGCATGAAGATGAATAAAGGATCTCACTGTAGTCTTCACTGAGGGATTCCAATGAATATACCATGGTTGAACAATTGAAGGAATCATAGTCCTATCTGTCCAAAACCATTCAATAATAAACCATAGGGAAAGGATATGAACAATAGATATTAACGAATCTTGTTTATGATATGGAATAAAAGGGATACAAACTATGTATAAAAGTATTTACATCGTTTAATTGGGGTCACACACAGTGTCCCTTGACCTCGGGTTCCTCCAGTGTAAATGGACCATGTTGTCAAGACATTTATTTGTAGTACTACATGGAATTTATCCTACCCATATAGTCTACATGTGTTCCATTATATGGGTCTAGACCATGAATGATTTTCTGTGTACCAGTACATGGATTTTCCCATTAACATGGTTCATGTAGTGCTTGTGTGTGGGAGTACATGGTTTGATCCAACCTCTGTACTCTACCCCATATCATTGTAATTACTAATGTACAAGCTGAGTCAACCATGATACACAACAAACCATGTTAAAGGGTTCAGACACTGTGTAATACATAACTTCTCCAAAAACCCTAACAGCTGCTCAGGGGCCTCACTCAACTTGTAGATCAGGTTTACACACCATGTAGCATGTGATTTTAGAGAATCGAAAATATTCTTCACATTCATTCTAGAGCTTTTGATCCTATATCTGGTGATGGATTTTTAAATGATTTTTGATCTCAAACCAACCAAATGTCACTTTCAATAAACGATAGGTACCACAATAATACCTTCTCATAAAATGAAACAAATCATTGTTCTTCATTGTGCGCTAAGGAATGATAATGAAAATGAAATCAGGTATCCTTATTCATCTAACTTACTCCTTCTTTGTCCTCACACCTTTGTTAATTTTTTCCAATCCCATATCAATGATATTGGATAATAGCTCCAATAATTAGGTGGGAAATGATCAATTAATACGGATTTCTCATGCCATGGGCCAAATGAATAATGCTTGTGATGAATGATGAATGGGGGGGGGGAGACCAATGAACAATAACTTATTTGTGTAATGACCCTCAATCTATGTATTTTCTGATCTAAATCCATCAAAATTTAGATGGAAATTGAAATTATCAACCCATAGAGATAATTCACTACTAAAAACCTTGAAAATGTTCCATCCCACAAGAAGATCGAACCATGGATGCATCTATTTGTTTAAATGATTCATGTACATCATATAAATAAAGAGTGTTTAATATATTCAAATGAAACAAATGACCTAGCTCTATTTAGATCGATCACTAATAAACAACATATCTCTGTTTCATTCATTCGTGAGATCATTTGAATCTGAGGTGTGTTTATTGTCGATCCTTGATCTTGTCACCATCCACCTAGGATAATTCCTCCAACATTCTCTCAATAGTTCTCCAATGACTCTTGGTTTATGAGACTAACCCTATTATTTTTTTTTCATAGATTAATATTTAAATACATAACATTTCATTTGTTAAGAAAATGAATTAAGATAATTTATTCAAATATTTTATTCATTTCCATGCTCGGAAAAACTTTTCTACAAAAAACCTATTATGAATAGTAGTAAGTCTTGCATTGGGTAAAACTTTCTTTCAGAGCTCAATTGTTCCATCATATTTTTGATCCAAGCTCCCATTTAGTTATTATTAAAAAATTTCATGAAGACTATGTGCAAGTTATATTTAATATATTTAGTATATTTTAGACATTTATTTTGGGAACACTGGGCCTCAAAATCGCATTCCTTCTTCATGCATGGTCAAAAAAATAACCATTATAATATTGAAACATTTTGGGGAATATATATGAAAATAAATTATCTCAAAATTGTTTATTTGTGTCCTAAATATCCAAAAAAGGGCTACTAAAAACATGCGGGTAGTGAGCATGAATCTAAGCCTCCCACTCCCATGTACTCTCATGGAGATTTCAATTCTTCCATGACACGTTATCTTAGCTAGTTGATCTCTAATAGAGGATATTATCCTTATAATACTTGATCCACACTTGGTACATATCAAAACTCACTTCATCCTAGCTTTCCATCTCACTGTAGTCAATAACATGTAACGGGTCTTACACATACCTCCTCGCTGTAGGGCTTGGATGACATAGTGCACCGAGTCTAATTTCTGATGTTGAGATAATGGGTACACAAACCATAAAAATATATGATATATTTATAAAGTGTTGATGAACCTCCTAGATAGTTTTCTACCTTTTCCAAATATTTGTAATCCATTTTGAGGTGAAACCCATAGTAACACGTGGTATCCTTCCTCAAACTCTAACCTCCTTCGTCGCATGTCAGCATAAGATTTGAAATGGTTATATGATTAACTCATACATTATTAGATGATCTGATAATTTTCTATTGTATATCTATCCATATTTTTGTCCATGACCATTGACTCTCTTGGGTTAGTTTAGTAACATGGAAACCAACATGGGTACCTGTATAAATCCTCAAATGGCGCCATACCAATGCTGGAATGGTAAATCTTGTTGTATGAAAACACCACCAGTGGTATGTGATACTACCAACTATTTCCAAAGACCAAAATTCAAGATAATATCATGTCATATAGATCTTGAATGATCCACTTAGTTTAGGAAATAGTTTGGGGGTGAAACATTGTGCTCATGAATAGTTGAGTTCCAAACACCAATTTTAAGCCATTATACAACCGAGATGTAAATAAAGAATCATGAAAAAAATAATCAATTAAACTCCATGTAGTTAGAAATATCTTGATCATAGAGTTATCTCGACACCACTACATAACTTTTTTCTCATATAGAGAGTATGTTTTCCAACTTGGTGGGTCGTTATATGATCACCCAAATAAAATCATTTCCCCTATACATACATTGTAATCCCTTAACTGAGTCCATTAATATCCCATCCCACATCAATTCTTGTATATAAAGGGTTTGAGATAAACCCACAAGAACATATTTCCTAGCCTTTAGAAGCTGAAATGTAAGGCATCATAAGACAAACTCTGAAAAATATTTCTTCAACCCTAGCCAACAAAATTGATGGTGAAGGCCCTTTTACATTATTTAAATTATAAGATGTACAAAAAAGGATATGAATGAAAATCTCTTAGAACCTATTCCTAAAACTAAAATTATACCATTGTGTGTCCTATGATATGAATAACAAGCTAAATTCCAGAAAAAAATCCATCAGGGGCATGTCCAATGGATATCCAACCATGTAAGGTCTCGCAGTTAGTATCTCCAAGTTGTTCCTCCCAGAACCATTGCACGTTTTTAGGGGATACAACAATATACTAAAGATATGATGATCCATATCCATCCACAATGGATAAATGAAATGAATCCAACTACTTTGATGCATTGTTCAGCAATTAGGATCAAGATTTATTACTGAGAGCGTCGACTGCATCATTCCCCTTCCCAGGAGTATAGAAACTTTTAATGTAATAATATTGGAGTAACTCTTTCCACAACTTTTATCTCCAAATAACTCATTCAATGATAATATTTACTTGATACCTTTTTAATATGGTAGATAATAAAGAACTCACCCATCAGGTTGTGTCAGAACATATTTTTAACCAAAGATCACAGTTAATGCATCATAGAAAACCATGTAATCATAAGTATTCTATGGAATTTTAAGATGGGTGTGTTAAACAAACTCGACCTCAAATGATGAAAATCCTATTAAAAAATAATTTTCCGCCTGAAATGTTTCCCATTTTGACTCAAAGAAGTCATTGGTGCAGATATCCTATAAAAATCAAGTAGGAATATATGATAATATCCAGCTAACCCAAGGAATCTTTACACCATTATCATGCTCTTAGGTGGATCCCATTCTAACAATTCACCAACCATGGATGGGTCCGCTCCCACTCCATCCATTAAGATGTCATGTCTCAGAATGTGGACTGCCTATATCTAGAACTGACACTTTGACATATTTTGATATAGATATTTATCTCAGTATTTGTCTTGGACCGTCCCCATGTGTATCATGTTCTCCTACTCATATGCTGATTACAAAAGGAAATCACCAATTAAGACTACTATGAACTATTCAAAGAATGGAAATATGATTCCTTTAATTATTCCCATGAACACTATTGGGGAATTCCTCATAAAAAATGGAATCATCAAGTACTCATGATTACTATAGAAACATATGAATTACATATTCAATATATCATATTCCCATACTCATAGTTGGTGATTGACTATCCTGAGGTCAAAAATCAGGAAATATCACACCCCTTTCATCTAATAAAATATTTCATTGATCCTCAATTGTGGATAATTTTTCTACACAGTCATCTGATTAAATATCTATTATTCCACACTCAAAATCAATATCCCATCCACCTTTTGGAAAATAAAATAAGGGATTATCAGGGTTAATCATTGTGTCAAACAAATCACTTCTTCTATAAGCCTTCCAAATGCACCCTTAGATCATGAAGCTATATGGGGGCCATCCAATATGTTGGTGCAGATATCAGTGTCATCCCGATTTTAAGATCAATACAGATTTCTACCCATTATTAGGGAGGTAAAATAGGAACATATTCTTGTAATACGTCCCCATAATCCACCACCACTATAGGAGACTAGGAACTCATAACATCTATTGAACCAATGGGCAAGCGATCCAACTGATGGGAAATTATTCACACCCGCCTATGCATGAGTCTATCCTACATTTCTAGTTGTTCATTTTTACAGAAAATGGAAAACCGTTTTCCATCATTACAGAGTCACTGTACCTTTCAACAAATATAGTGAATATGATCATAGACTATAGATAACCAATCAATACCAAGAATGATGTTATATGTGCTCGACACTTCTACCAAGATATCCAAACATAAACTATCATCTCCAAGATCTAGATCACACTATCGACACAAGTTTGTGATCACTGTGTTTTCTATAGTAGGAATTGAAAATCATATGGGTCGAGTCAAAAATTAAAAAATAATCTCTACATATCTAACATGATTTTGTCTACAAAGTAATATCTATAATCTATGTATATCAGTACTATATATAATGTAGAAAATACATATATTGTACATTAAATTATTCTTGGATCATCCAGGTTTCTATCTATGACCAACTGCAGCTATTCCCTCCCATGTCCTCCAGCTTCTTAAGCTAAGAGTTGACCACATGTACGTGGTCTTGGTAACAAGTAAAATAATTTACCACATTTATTATATCCCAAATATCCTCTTCAACATACACCTCCCTAAGAACTTTCATTCTCCTACTGCTGACTCTACCTCAACAGCTCCTCTACGACTTCTCTGTTAGATATAGGAGAGGTCCTAAAATCATAGAATAGATTTCCCCTACGATCACATGTGTATGAACCCGGATCTTCTTTTCAGGTTCGTTTTCCTTTTTCTGGAGTTTTTTTGAGAAAAATGAATTTTCTGTAAATTTCAGAAGTACACTCAGTGTAATTTCTGAGTACACGCCGTGTACTATGATCCGGCTCGAAGCCGTGTGTTGGTTGTGCCCGAGCCACACACACGGTGTGTATGGGTGACGTGGAGGCCGTTTTTGGCGGTGTACGGAAAGGACCCAGTACACGCCATGTACTCTAAATGTACAGGCCGTGTACTTTATTTTTATTCATTAAACAGACTGAGGTTGCACCTAACCCCCAAATACATCTTCTTCTCCTGTTTTCAACCGTTCGAGAGCGTCCGTATGGCCGGATCTTCGACGGAGTCTTTCCTCACCATCCGTTATCCGATTCGAGCATGGTTGATTGCGTTTGAATCGAAGCGGTGAGTTCTTCCTTCTTCTTGGGCTTGTTTCTTGATTTCTCCTTGTTTTCAAGTTATCGTGAGATGAACGTTTTGTGCGTTTTCTCATCTCTACGTCGTTCTAAGGGGAATCTGTCGTCAAGGTTCACTTATATCAGTCTCCTAGGATCGAGGTAGGTGTTTTGTGCCTTTTTGTAGAAAGTTGATGGATATTTTGTGCAATTTTCACCAATACCCTTGAACGAGGAATTTCATGTTCTTGTTTTTCCCTTGTTACTTGCCTTCTTTTCTTGATTTCTTTAGTAGAGGTTATTGCTTGTGATTACAGTATTTTGATTGTGCTCAGTTTTCATGCCATTCTAGTTCTACCTGTTTGGCATTTAGCCAGTTTCCATGCCTAGTTGTTGGAGTGTGGACCATTTCCTTGTTTTGCTATTGAGCCTTAGTTGATAGCCAAGTAGTTATTGATGTTTACTCGGACAATGTACGCACGCTCTGAGCATGTTTTACCTTTCACTTAAGATTGTGAGAACCTAGAGTAGTAGACCAAAGGGAGAATTGACGGAAGGGCTTCTCTAGAGTGTCTTTTAATTACGATGCGAGACTAAGGGGAGAATTGAACGAAGGGCTTCTCTAGAGTGTCTTTTAATTACGACGCCGGCTATAACGACCCATACTTTACATACATTGTTAATACTTCAAAATTGAAGCACACTTATTACAACATATGACAAAACCACAAAGGACCGTTTAGGTATAGTGTCTTTAGAAACTGGGAAACATAAACAACTGGTTCATAAATCTTCTACAGTGTCTCCCATTTATTTCATCATATCTAGGGTCCCTTTTAGCGTATTCTACTTAATATCCATCTTCCTGACCTGGGGAAAAAAACATAAAAGGGTGAGCTCAAATGCTCAGCAAGGGCAAATAATGGAAATAAAAATAATATCATATCTTTTTGAAAATCAAAACCTGCAAAAGAGATCATAATATCTTAACATGGAATAAATCATAGAAGTGAAAATGAGATCCCCATAATCATAACATAAAACATGAAACTTTGTGGCATGCACACATAATCATGGAAAATCATTTCTTGTTAGTCATGACTCATTGCCAAGACTATCTTAGTGGACAAAGTCCCTTTCTGAACCGAGTTCACTCCTCGTTTCAGTCCTGTATCACTGAACCGAAATAACCTTCCGTTCCAGCCATGTCTATCTCATGAGATATAAAATCTTTACCCAATGCATTGGAGGGAGATATAGGTCCCACCCATCTTATAATGAATCCTTTCTTATGTGTGCCACATAATCATAAAACATACATCATCGCATAACACATGTAACAAAAATGGGATTCTTGAAACATCATGACCTCATAAATCAATTCATATAAGATAAAAGAATTCATAAAAATAATTCCATCACAACATGATCAAATCAATGTAATAATAGGGATAAAAACAGAACCCTTTATTATCTTAGATGGAAAATAATTTTGATAAAACACTTGAACTCCATTCTTGAGGAAAATATCCTTTCTTCTTCAAAGACATTTTTCCTTTCATAACATGTCATATAACATTAAAATAAAAGAAGTTGATTAAAAATATACTTGAAAACTTGTAAAGGAATCTTCTTGGAAATAATGTTTTAAAAATCCATTCATGCCGTATAAGTTAAAAAAACATTCTTCTCGTACTTTTGTCGGAAAAGTCAAAAAAGTACCTCGTACGAAAAAATGACAAAAGATTCCTTTCATATTCTTTACTAAAAACTCACCTAAGGGTAAAATTGGATTTAAAATATTTCAAGTGGATGGAGACAATATTACATATTGAGGTAACATGGATGTGGATGATAAAATACACCCCAGTAAATACTTACGAATAAACAATCTCGGATGAAAATGAGATTGTGGTATTTTCCCTTACCTTAGGTCCGATTAGCTTTGTACGTGTCCGAAGCTCCTGTATAATGGTTTAAATAATGTTATTGACTTATTCCAGAATCATACATATTTATATGATATCATATATGGTCATATTATTAGCTTCTTGTTAGTAATATTTCATTGTTACTTGTTACTCGGGTCTTTATAACTTTTTGTTCTTATGCGTGTTTTGTCGAATAAATTCTTATTCTTATCTTTAGGTTATAGATAATTCATTTCCAGAATGGTATTAGTGTAGTATATACCATATTCATTTATTCAATTCATTTATATAATCATTATGAAATGAAGATCATGTAGAACGAGTCGCATCACATCGTGGAGACGGTATTCCGTACGGACGCACGAGTGATGATATCGTTCCTATGATCGTGGAATTGTATTGGAGTATATATATATTATTTCAGTATCAATATTACTTCATAATAATCATATGTAGTTACTCATTAAACCATTATACCCATCCTTGTAAGGTGATGGTGGAAAATAGATTACACCACGGCGTGGAGACGGTATTCCGTACGTACGCACGCGTGGTGATTTCATTTTTCCGTAGGATGGATAGAAGGTGAATTAGGGTTGTTTCATATTTATAATAACATATCAGTATGTATGTAATACTGATGTTATTACTTTATCATGAAACAACTAAAGAAGAAGAAGTTGAAGAAGAAAGAAATTGAAAAGATCGGTAATGGATATTACCTCTTCTTTGGAACGCTTCTTTGAATCCTCCACTTAAGGAACTAAGATTGGTCTTCGGAGAAGACCAGGACCTCTAGGATTATTCTAGGGAAGTGGAGAGGAGAACATGGCAGGGGTTGGCCGAGCTTGAGTGCTCAATTTTGTGTGAGGATGAGGGGGAGGAGGTGCCCTTTTATAAGGGAGGAGAGGGGCACCTTAGGAATATCTCAAAATATTATTTTATATTAAAGTCAAAATCGGTTTATAATGGTTAAAAAGGGTCTTATTTCGAAGATAAAGTGGGGATGGGTCGAAATCCTATCAACCAATAGGATTTAGACAAGTTTAGGGTACTATTTTAACGTTATCAATTAGATTTAACTCTAAGTTAATTATTTTAACTTTTACCGTGTCTTTTTGTTTTCCTTCACTATATGGTTAATACACTTACTATAACATGCCAAACGAACCCCAAATTGTTTATTATTAATATATATATCCTTATCTAAGTCATTTGTCCGAACCTTATATTTTTAGGAATAAAATAACAATTAATAATATAATATTTGATTTAAAAACTATTTTGTGTCAATTTTGACACTATTTGATATATGATTTGTTTGAAAGCCATAACAGAATTATATGTTCGAACCAAGTTGATTAAATAAACACTAATATATCATAGTAACCTAGAAAATTAGTGGAATTCATAAAAAGTCTCAAATTACATTTATTTTGGTGTTTATAACATCAATTATGTCAATATTTCATTAATAAGATAATTACTGCATCATCATTATGTCATAAATAAATTAAATTATTTAATGTCTAAAAATTACAAATAAAATATCATCATGTAGGAAATCTTTTTAGATTTCTAATTAATATTTACAATTGAATTTATCTTATGTATAACCCCATATTAAAAATGATTTACTTATTAAACTGTGATTTTAACTATTTTAACCCTTCTTTAAATAAATTAATAATAAATGTCCTAATCTAATCCAAGTGGGCCTAAATGGTCATATTTTATTCCTAAGTTTGTTTTTGGTCGAATTACACTTGTCCAATAGAATTAGGACATGTGTTAGGGTAATATTAATATCATATTTACCCTTAGTTACCCTATTTACTATTAACCGCGGTAAAAATCGTAAAAAGTTACTATTCACCAAAAAATTATTTTCATCTCATTGAACCACGTTTTAGTCCTTGATATTAACCGTGTCTCTCGGATTTTCGAAATTCCATTCACAGAAGCGGTAAAATTAAGTTTTATGCAAAATTCTGTTTTTTAACCTACCACTTAGTGGTTTCACTATTCATCAAAAATTGAAAGTTTTCAGAAAAATACCAAAATTTCACCCTAGGCTAATTTCGATATTCTGAGTCCAAAAATGAAGTCCATTTTGAAAAATAAAATTTATAAAATTTCAAAAAGTGGTTATTACTATTCATAACGGCTAGTTTTAATAGCATATTGTTGTTTAGTGAAAATCGGTATTGCGTACGACGCAAGCTATCGAGGAAGGTCGCGATTGCGTGTAAAGCAAGTCAAGCAAGTGTTGTGTAGAAAAAGATTCCTTTGATAATTTATATAACATAAAAGTCTCGGGTGTAATATTCTACCCCCCTTAAAAATAATTTCACCCTCGAAATTCGTCACTTTGTAACAAACAGATGAGGATACTTCTCCCTCATCATATCCTCAAGCTCCCATGTAGCTTCTTCAAGTTGGTGGTTCCTCCATAAAACATTCACCAAGCGAGTGGTCTTGTTTCGTAGGACTTTTTCGCTACAATCCAGAATCTCTATCGGCTGTTCTTCATAAGAAAGATCTTGCTCCAGCGGTACAACTTCTGAGCTGAGTACATGTGAAGGATCTGGTATGTACTTTCTCAGGAGAGATACATGGAACACATCGTGAACTTGAGAGAGATTCGGTGGAAGCGCCAATCGGTAAGCTACCTTCCCAACACGATCCAGTATTTCGAAAGGACCGATATATCTAGGGCTCAACTTCCCCTTCTTTCCAAATCTCATAACCCTCTTCCAGGGAGATATTCGTAAGAACACTTTATCACCCACTTCAAACTCTAGGTCTTTTCTTCGGTTGTCGGCATAACTTTTCTGTCGACTCTGAGCTGCTCTTATGTTTTGTTGAATAGATCTGACCTTTTCTGCCATTTCATCAACGAGATCAGGTCCTAATAGCTTTCTTTACCCAACTTCATCCCAGCAAGTTGGAGTCCTGCATTTCTTTCCATAGAGAGCTTCATAAGGAGCCATCTGAATACTGGAGTGAAAGCTATTATTATAAGAAAATTCTACCAAAGGTAGGTGTTGATCCCAACCTCCTTTGAAATCCATAGAGCAAGCTCTCAACATATCTTCTAGGGTTTGAATTGTTCTCTCAGATTGACCGTCTGTCTGGGGATGATAAGCAGTACTGAAACTCAACTCTGTATCCAGAGTATGCTGAAGACTTCGCCAGAACTTCGAGGTAAATCTCGGATCCCGATCAGATATAATAGAAAGTGGTACTCCATGTAATCTTACCACTTCCTTTACATATATCCTGGCAAGCGGATCTAGAGAGAAATCCTCTCTAATAGGAATGAAGTGTGCAGACTTTGTAAGACGATCAACTATGACCCAACTAGCATTATTGCCTTTGGATGTTTTAGGAAGTCCTGTGACAAAGTCCATAGTGATGTTTTCCCATTTCCATTCGGGTATGGGTAATGGTTGTAACATCCCCTTAGACTTCTGTCTCTCAGCTTTAACTTGTTGACAAACCAAGCATCGAGAGACAAATTCAGCAACATCTCTTTTCATGCCATCCCACCAGAAGTACTCTTTCAGGTCCCTATACATCTTCGTGCTTCCAGGATGAATAGAGAATGAAGAACTATGAGCCTCATCCAGCAGCTCCTTCTTTAATTCGGGGATGGGGGGAACACAAACCCGATTCCTGAACTTTATTATCCCATCACAATCAAGGTTGAATTCAGGAACATTTCTCACCTTCTTTTGTAACTCGACATCTTTTTTCTGTGCCTCTTTAATCTTCACATGTATAGATGGTTGAACATTCATTTGAGAAAGATAAGATTTTTCCCCTTCCATTATAATTCCAAGATCCATCCTTTGTAAATCCATAAATATTGGATCTTTTGTGATCCTCATCATGGATAAACTAGCATGGTCTTGTCGACTTAATGCATCTACCACCTTGTTTGCTTTCCCAGGGTGGTAATGGATTGAGCAGTCATAATCCTTAATCAGCTCCAACCATCTTCTTTGAGGCATATTCAACTCCTTTTGTGTGAAAATATACTTTAAACTTTTATGATCAGTATAAATATCACACCTTTCACCATAAAGGTAATGCTTCCAAATCTTTAATGCAAAGATTACCGCAGCCAACTCCAAATCATGTGTTGGGTAATTTTGCTCATGGATTTTCAACTGTCGTGAGGCATAAGCTATCACCATATCATTTCGCATAAGAACACACCCCAATCCCTTCTTGGATGCATCACTGTAGATCACAAACCTTTCTCCACTATAAGGCAGTGTGAGCACAGGTGCACTGGATAACCTTCTTTTCAACTCCTTGAAATTCTCTTCACATTCCTCTGTCCAGACAAACTTAACTCCTTTCCGAGTCAACTTGGTGAGTGGATTAGATAATCGTGAAAAATCTTTTACAAAACGTCGATAATATCCAGCCAAACCAAGAAAACTTCGGATCTCAGTTACTGTGGTTGGTCTCGACCATCTTTCGATAACCTCTGTTTTTGCTGGATCCACAGATATCCCCTCTTTTGAGATTATATGACCCAAAAATGCAACTTTTTGAAGCCAAAATTCACACTTGGTAAATTTGGCATAAAGCTTCTCCTTTCTCAGGGTCTTCAATATAATTCTCAAGTGATCTTCATGCTCTTCCTTGCTCTTTGAATAGACAAGAATATCGTCTATAAAGACTACCACAAATTGATCAAGATAGTCTCTAAAGACTCTATTCATTAGATCCATGAAGATAGCAGGGGCATTAGTAAGACCAAATGGCATCACTATAAATTCATAGTGTCCATACCTTGTACGGAAAGCCGTCTTTGGTATATCCTCCCTTTTGACCCTTAATTGATGATACCCTGAACGAAGATCAATCTTGGAAAAGTATTGAGCTCTGCATAGTTGGTCAAATAAGTCATCAATGCGTGGGAGAGGATATTTGTTCTTGATAGTGATCTTGTTAAGTTCTCGATAATCAATGCAGAGTCTCATTGATCCATCTTTCTTCTTAACAAATAGAACAGGTGCTCCCCAAGGTGACGCACTAGGGCATATGAATCCCTTATCAAGATTCTCTTGGAGTTGCTTCTTCAATTCCTGCAACTCAATTGGGGCCATTCTATAAGGTGTCTTTGAAATAGGCAAAGCACCCGGTACGAGTTCTATTGAAAACTCAACTTCATGATTTGGTGGAAGACCCGACAATTCCTCCGGAAAGACATCATCAAACTCCCGTACAATGGGCATATTCTTAATCGTGAGTTTCTCACCAACCATTTGAGATAAATAACCTTCATTTAGTGGAATCAATACCCATAAGATGGAAGAAATTTCCACTGGAAGGTTATGTTCATCCTTGCATTGATAGACGATCGTAGATTGATCTGGAATATGAAATGTGACTTCCCTTCTTTGGCAATTGATATGAGCTCCATGTAGAGAAAGCCAATCCATGCCAAGAATCACATCAAATTCCACTAAAGGAAGGATCACAAGATTTGCAGGAAGCACTTTCCCACAAACTTCGATCGGAGAAGAATTATAAACTTTTGATGCGATTGATGTGCCATTAGGTGTTGTCACGGCTAACTCAACATCTAATTGTTGAGGTAATACGGTGATACCCTTAGAAAAGTCTTCAGAAATAAAAGAGTGGGTGGATCCAGAATCAAATAAAACATTTGCTACTTTAGAGTGGATGGTAAGTGTACCTTTCACCACATCGTTATCGTACTCCACATCGTTGATAGAAATTGCATGTGACTTTCCTTTGTCTTTAGCCTTAAGATTTTGTTGACGTCGACCATCATCATCAACCCTTGGATTTGGGCATTGATTGGCATAATGCCCCATCTCCTTGCACTTGAAACATTGAAGTGTAGTAGGTTCATTCTGTGTATCCCTTCCTTTTTTTGCGTCATTAGACATCTTCTTCCCATTATCACGGCATTCAAATTCCCGATGACCTTCCTTTCCACATTTAAAACATTTACTTGTCCCTTTAAGACAACTCCCTCCATGTTTCTTTCCACACTTTGAGCATAAGGGAAAGTTCATCTTCTTTTCAGTGTTCTCTTTAGAGTTTCCTTTGAATTCCATCTTCCTCTTCTTATCAAACCCATGTGACTGATGGGTTACTCCAATCTCCATCTCGACTTTGAGAGCACATCGAACGATTTCCTCGTAGCTATTGAAGTCCCTTATGGCTAACGCCCTTCGAAGACTTGGTTTTAAGACACTAAATAATCGATCGATCTTACTCTCAGGTTGGATAATAATACCAGAAGCGTACCTTGCAAGTCTTGTAAAATTTGCTTCATAGGTACTAACAGATTCATCATCCCTTTGCTTCAGTTCAAGAAACTCTTTCTCCATCTTTGTTCGGAGAATACGAGGGAAGTACTTATTGAAAAATAAGTTCTTGAACTCGTCCCATTCCATAGACTCAATTTCATCCCTTTGCCTCGTATTCTTAACAAGATTCCACCATTGATCAGCATCTCCTTCCAAACGGTACACTGCTAGGATGACTTTATCATGTTCAGAACATTGAAGAACTGAAAATATCTTTTCAGTAGTACTAATCCATTGTTCAGCAACTAATGGATCAGTAGACCCGCTGAAAGAAGGTGGACGCTGCCTCATGAAGGATTCAACAGAATGTTGCTCCCTCCTTTGCTCGTTTGGAAATCCTGCATGATTCATAGCTTGAGAAAGTTGTGTGAGCATGGCTACAAGATTTTGCATTCCAGCTCCCATATCGTTTGGATGCTCAGGGGGACAATCATTGCATTGCCCATCGCATTCCGCATTAACACGGTTCCTTCGGGTTCCAGCCATTGACTAAAACCAAGAAGAATAGTTTGAGCAACACTAATTATAATAGGAAAACCACATAATTCAAAAATAAAATTTTCATGCTTATGGTCTTATCCTAGGTTATTCATGGCCATTTCTAAGATTGTGTTCTATGCTTAGACTTATTCTTAGGGTTCTTACTAAGGCTTTCACATCCTAGTTTCCAAAGGTTGACTATACCTCCCTCTGATACCAACTATAACGAACCATACTTTACATACATTGTTAATACTTCAAAATTGAAGCACACTTATTACAACATATGACAAAACCACAAAGGACCGTATAGGTATAGTGTCTTTAGAAACTGGGAAACATAAACAACTGGTTCATAAATCTTCTACAGTGTCTCCCATTTATTTCATCATATCTAGGGTCCCTTTTAGCGTATTCTACTTAATATCCATCTTCCTGACCTGGGAAAAAAAACATAAAAGGGTGAGCTCAAATGCTCAGCAAGGGAAAATAAAAGAAATAAAAATCATATCATATCTTTTTGAAAATCAAAACCTACAAAAGAGATCATAATATCTTAACATGGAATAAATCATAGAAGTGAAAATGAGATCCCCATAATCATAACATAAAACTTGAAACTTTGTGGCATGCACACATAATCATGGAAAATCATTTTTTGTTAGTCATGACTCATTGCCAAGACTATCTTAGTGGACAAAGTCTCTTTCTGAACCGAGTTCACTCCTCGTTTCAGTCCTGTATCACTGAACCGAAATAACCTTCCGTTCCAGCCATGTCTATCTCATGAGATATAAAATCTTTACCCAATGCATTGGAGGGAGATATAGGTCCCACCCATCTTATAATGAATCCTTTCTTATGTGTGCCACATAATCATAAAACATACATCATCGCATAACACATGTAACAAAAATGGGATTCTTGAAACATCATGACCTCATAAATCAATTCATATAAGATAAAGGAATTCATAAAAATAATTCCATCACAACATGATCAAATCAATGTAATAATAGGGATAAGAACAGAACCCTTTATTATCTTATATGGAAAATAATTTTGATAAAACACTTGAACTCCATTCTTGAGGAAAATATCCTTTCTTCTTCAAAGACATTTTTCCTTTCATAACATGTCATATAACATTAAAATAAAAGAAGTTGATTAAAAATAAACTTGAAAACTTGTAAAGGAATCTTCTTGGAAATAATGTTTTAAAAATCCATTCATGCCGTATAAGTTAAAAAAACATTCTTCTCGTTCTTTTGTCGGAAAAGTCAAAAAAGTACCTCGTACGAAAAAACGACAAAAGATTCCTTTCATATTCTTTACTAAAAACTCACCTAAGGGTAAAATTGGATTTAAACTATTGAAAGTGGATGGAGACAATATTACATATTGAGGGAACATTTATGTGGATGATAAAATACACCCCAGTAAATACTTACGAATAAACAATCTCGGATGAAAATGAGATTGTGGTATTTTCCCTTACCTTAGGTCCGATTAGCTTTGTACGTGTCCGAAGCTCCTGTATAATGGTTTAAATAATGTTATTGACTTATTCCAGAATCATACATATTTATATGATATCATATATGGTCATATTATTAGCTTCTTGTTAGTAATATTTCATTGTTACTTGTTACTCGGGTCTTTATAACTTTTTGTTCTTGTGCGTGTTTTGTCGAATAAATTCTTATTATTATCTTTAGGTTATAGATAATTCATTTCCAGAATGGTATTAGTGTAGTATATACCATATTCATTTATTCAATTCATTTATATAATCATTATGAAATGAAGATCATGTAGTACGAGTCGCATCACATCGTGGAGACGGTATTCCGTACGTACGCACGAGTGATGATATCGTTCCTATGATCGTGGAATTGTATTGGAGTATATATATATTATTTCAGTATCAATATTACTTCATAATAATCATATGTAGTTACTCATTACACCATTATACCCATCCTTGTAAGGTGATGGTGGAAAATAGATTACACCACGGCGTGGAGACGGTATTCCGTACGTACGCACGCGTGGTGATTTCATTTTTCCGTAGGATGGATAGAAGGTGAATTAGGGTTGTTTAATATTTATAATAACATATCAGTATGTAAGTAATACTGATGTTATTACTTTATCATGAAACAACTAAAGAAGAAGAAGTTGAAGAAGAAAGAAATTGAAAAGATCGGTAATGGATATTACCTCTTCTTTGGAACGCTTCTTTGAATCCTCCACTTAAGGAACTAAGATTGGTCTTTGGAGAAGACCAGGACCTCTAGGATTATTCTAGGGAAGTGGAGAGGAGAAAATGGCAGGGGTTGGCCGAGCTTGAGTGCTCAATTTGGTGTGAGGAGGAGGGGGAGGAGGTGCCCTTTTATAAGGGAGGAGAGGGGCACCTTAGGAATATCTCAAAATATTATTTTATATTAAAGTCAACATCGGTTTATAATGGTTCCAAAGGGTCTTATTTCGAAGATAAAGTGGGGATGGGTCGAAATCCTATCAACCAATAGGATTTAGACAAGTTTAGGGTATTATTTTAACCTTATCAATTAGATTTAACTCTAAGTTAATTATTTTAACTTTTACCGTGTCTTTTTGTTTTCCTTCACTATATGGTTAATACACTTACTATAACATGCCAAACGAACCCCAAATTGTTTATTATTAATATATATATCCTTATCTAAGTCATTTGGCCGACCCTTAGATTTTTAGGAATAAAAGAACAATTAATAATATAATATTTTATTTAAAAACTATTTTGTGTCAATTTTGACACTATTTGATATATGATTTGTTTGAAAGTCATAACAGAATTATATGTTCGAACCAAGTGGATTAAATCAACACTAATATATCATGGTAACCTATAAAATTAGTAGAATTCATAAAAAGTCTCAAATTACATTTATTTTGGTGTTTATAACATCAATTATGTCAATATTTCATTAATAAGATAATTACTGCATCATCATTATGTCATAAATAAATTAAATTATTTAATGTCTAAAAATTACAAATAAAATATAATCATGTAGGAAATCGTTTTAGCTTTCTAATGAATATTTACAATTGAATTTATCTTATGTATAACCCCATATTAAAAATGATTTACTTATTAAACTTTGATTTTAACTATTTTAACCCTTTCTTTAAATAAATTAATAATAAATGTCCTAATCTAATCCAAGTGGGCCTAAATGGTCATATTTTATTCCTAAGTTTGTTTTTGGTCGAATTACACTTGTCCAATAGAATTAGGACATGTGTTAGGGTAATATTAATATCATATTTACCCTTAGTTACCCTATTTACTATTAACCGCGGTAAAAATCGTAAAAAGTTACTATTCACCAAAAAATTATTTTCATCTCATTGAACGACATTTTAGTCCTTAATATTAACCATGTCTCTCGGATTTTCGAAATTCCATTCACAGAAGTGGTAAAATTAAGTTTTATGCAAAATTCTGTTTTTTAACCTACCACTTAGTGGTTTCACTATTCATCAAAAATTGAAAGTTTTCAGAAAAATACCAAAATTTCACCCTAGGCTAATTTCGATATTCTGAGTCCAAAAATGAAGTCCATTTTGAAAAATAAAATTTATAAAATTTCAAAAAGTGGTTATTACTATTCATAACGGCTAGTTTTAATAGCATATTGTTGTTTAGTGAAACTCGGTATTGCGTACGACGCAAGCTATCGAGGAAGGTCGCGATTGCGTGTAAAGCAAGTCAAGCAAGTGTTGTGTAGAAAAAGATTCCTTTGATAATTTATATAACATAAAAGTCTCGGGTGTTACACCGGCCACATGGGGAATTGAAGTTGAGTGATTCCCCAGAGAGCCTTTATCACGACACAAGACTATAGGGGGAATTGACGGTGAGTGCTTCCCTTGAGAGTCTGCTTAATCATGTAGCTGAAGCAGAGGGGTGAGACTATGTGTGCCTCCCAGAGGGTTGCTAGTACTTAGAGGTTGAACCATAGGGGTTAAACTGTAAGAGCTACCTAGAGGGTTACCTGTTTTTCTTCATGTTGCTGGCTGATTTCTTGTGTGCTATACTTGTTAGAACTGTTGTTTGTAGCTGTTTGTGCTTTCTGTTTACTGCTTCTTGTTTTAGTACTACCATGTATTCATTGACTATTAGGCACAAATCTTTGGGTGATTGCCTAGTATGATTGTATCTCACACCCTGTTTGGGACATGCTTTTGGGCCCAAGTAGACTATGTTGCTGCAGGTATAGACAAGGGAAAGCCCCCTTCTACTTCAGGATCTTGATTGCACTAGGAGCTGGGGAGCATGGGACTGAGCCGTGGATCGCGATGCTGAGGATATTTCTTTATTTTCTTTTTCACTTGGGTTCAGTTGTATTTCATCACAATGTTGTGCTTGCTATTTTCCATAGATACATGTACCTGCTGCATCATTTTCATCATAGTTATATATATATCTACATTGCTTCCGCCGTTTGGTTTCTGTTGTTATGCATGTTGGTTGCTTCTTCCACTGTTTATTGTAGTTTTCATACCTCTTATACCTTACCAAAAGAGGGCATATTTTCCCCACTAACTCACCAAGGCCCTCGCTGCTAGTCGGTAGCCTCTGGCATTCGTGGAAACGCGCTTGAGGTCATGTGGCGAACTGGGTACAGGGCACCAGTGGAGGGGCTCCAGACTCGGGATGTTACAAAGAGGTATCAGAGGAGTTATTTTCTCTTGATTTACAGTTTGGAGACCTTATCCAGGTATAGGATGGATTCGGTACTTGGCATTATGCTGTGCTCGGGGGTAGCTAACCTAGGTACAGAGAAAAGCCATACTACCTCGTTAATTGTGGTTTCTGGTTATGAGATTTTATGGTTAGTATGTTTTCACCTAGAGTTATTCGTATGACATGTGCGGTTATTGTTTTGATATTTTGGTTGTATTTCTGTCTCAACTCGATGAGATGAGGGTATTACATCTCATGCATCATATAGGCACTTGTAGAAATCACATGTCATGCATTCTTGCCATGCCATCTAGGGTGCATTAGCGATTGCATGCTGTTGTGATAGGCTCTGTGTAGATTATGCATGCTGTTGTGAAAGATGATTGATAGATTCTCTGCTGTTATGTTAGAAAACTGTTTGTTTTGTTCTTTGCATAAAAATGAACGCCGAATTTTGGTTCTTGAGGTGTTATGGGCCCTCACAGATCAGAATTTGGCACCTTTTCCCCTTGTTTTAGTGTTTCTGGAATTCTGCGCAGTTTCTGAGCTGCTGCCTAGAAAAACCCAGAATACACAGTGTGTACTTTTAGATACACGCTGTATAGTTTTCAGGCTGTGTCACTGACCGTGTGAGCAGAACACGATGTCGTAGGAGGAACTTCAGGAACACACCGTGTACCATTGGTATACGCCGTGTGAGTTCAGAGCCGTGTACCTGACCATGTAACTAACAACACGGGCCGGGGAAGCTCGGGTAGGACATGCCGTGTCTGTAGGGAACACACCGTGTAGTCCTATCCAGGTGCCCGGCCATGTCACGAACAACACGGGCCGGTGTGACTTTCTTTTCCAATCAATGTGTTTGTTCGAAACACGCCGTGTAGTCTTGCCAGGTACCCAGCCGTGTCACGAACAACACGGAACTGTGTGACCTTCACATATGCACGATGTGCTTGTTTGGATCACGCTGTGTAAGGTCCATCTGTGTAGATGGCCGTGTACTCAAAATCACGGATCGCAGAAGCCTTGTCTAGTGCACGCCGTGTTTGTTTCGAACACGCCGTGTAGTATCGGGTTGAGTCGGACTGTGTGGGTTAGCCATCTAAGGAGACCTGGGTAGGGGAATAGTTTTCTAGAACACGCCATGTGTGGGGGTTAACACACCGTGTATTTTGATGTATACACGACATGTAGTTCAGGAGTACACACCCATGTATGTGGTTTAAGAAGACACACCGTGTAGGTTTATACACGCCGTGTAGTCATGTTTTGAAATATTATGTGTTTTCTTCCCCTGTTCCCGTTTTGTAATCTTGCGTTCCTTGTCCTTGTTTTCCTTATCTAAGGTATCCTTTTGATCTTTCAGAGCTATGCCTCTGAGACGTCCTCCGGTCATATGTCTGTCTTCTGGCAGTGATCAGACACCAGATAGGGCTAATTAGGGACCTCCTGTTGATCCCCCACCTGAGCCAGCCTTGGCACCAGTTTTTGTACCAGTTGCAAGCGCCGATGCGCAGTTCAGGGAAGGTTTCTTGAGGATGATGCAGGCCTTCCAAGGAGCACTGCCTCCTGCCTCATCTATGGAAGACTTGACGCGGGTCTTTCAGCAGCAGCATCCTCCCACGTTCTTAGGGGAGGGAGGACCTCAGGTTGTAGAGTCATGGCTGGAAGCCATGCTGACTATATTCGAGCATCTGGAGATGCCTCCCGAGAGGCGGGTCAAGCTCGCCACCTACATGTGCCAGGACTCCGCCAAGAGGTTGTTGGACGTGATCTCACAGGCGGGTCAGCGACAATCTATGACTTGGGAGGAGTTCCAGTGCGTTTTCTATGACTACTTCTACCCGAAGACCATGAAGGCCAATCGAGCCCGGGAGTTCATGAGCTTAGAGCAGGGTACTCTATCTGTCATGGAGTATTCCTCTCGTTTCACTAAGCTGCAGTATTTTACACCCCTTTGGGATGGAAGTGGGGTGTTCTTGGCGAGGAAGTTTGAAGATGGACTCAGGCGGGAGATCCGCTCGCACGTGAACATCTTCCAGCTGACTTCCATTACTTCTATCATCAACCAGGCACTGATTTTGGAGCGAAATATGAGAGACTCTGGAGCTGCAAGTCAGGGTGGTTCTACTTCCATAGCTAGCTTTCCTTCAGATGACAGCAAGAAGTGTCGTAGGGAGCCTACGCGCGGTGATTCGAAGAAGCGAGACACATCATCAGGAAACCATGTGACATGATACCAGTTTGGCTGGACAAGGCACACAAGGCCACAATGCCAGAGAGACCACGTGAAGTGCCGATCTTGTGGAAAGATGGGTCACCTTTAGAGTTTCTGCAAGGTTTTCTCACCAGAAACAGGTGACCTGGGTTCTTCCATGACTCCTCGTTCAGGAACACCCCCACCAGACTCTCACCAGTCAGGGAACTGGAGTTCTTCCGGCCGTTCGGGCCGAGGTGGAGGTCGAGGCCATGGCGTTCAGCCACCAGTCCCTCAACTCCAATAGGGAGGTTCAGCTCAGAGTGGTCAGCCAGGGGCGCAGGTCCACGACACGGGCCAGTATTTCGCCGTGGAGAATACTTATCATGAGCAGGATCCCGTCCCTTCTACTGTTTGAGGTACGATTTTAGTAGCCTCAGTTTTATCTTCATCCCTTTTCAATACTGGTGCTATGCATATATTTATCTCTGTTGCTGTTGTAGAGATCCTTTGACTCTGCATCTTTTCTTCTGCCGACTCGTTGACACTAGACACACCTTTGGGAATGAGGACATCTAGTGTACTCTAGTGTAGAGAGTGGCCTCTCGAGGTTGAAGGGTATCACTTCTTATGGGATCTCTATGTCCTAGAGATGATAGGCTATGATGTCATCCTTGGCATGGATTGGTTGATTCCCTTCCGGGAAGTCATCGACTGCTATCACCGCAGAGTCTGTTTCATTTTCCCAGAGGGTGAATCTTTCCTTCATAGAGGCGAATGAGACATTCGGGCGAGTCGGGTGGGACTCGAGCATCATGTGCTGGGAGGAGTGATGGCCCAGATTTCTAGTCTTTATCTGGATGATCAGGGGACTCCATATTTGGACATTCCTCCAGTGGTGGATCGCTTCCGAGATGTCTTTCCAGAGGAGTTTTCAGGTTTGCCTCCGGAGCGTGAGGTAGACTTTTTTATTGAGCTCATGCCAGGAGTGGCACCGATGTCCACTAATCCCCATAGGATGGCCACACCTGAGTTTCAGGAGCTCAAGAAGCAGTTGGAGTAGCTACAGGCTAAGGGTTTCATCCGACCCAGTACTTCTGCTTGGGGTTCGCCTGTCCTGTTTGCAAAGAAGGCAGACGGTACCCTTCGGATTTGTGTGGATTATCGGAAGCTGAACTAGTTAATGGTCAAGAACCGATATCCCTTGCCACGGATTGATGACCTTTTCGATCAGATTCGAGGATCCCGGGTGTTCTCGAAGATCGACTTGAGGTCGGGTTATCATCAGTTGTGTGTTAGACCATCAGATATACCTCTGACAGCTTTCAGGAGCAGGTATGGTCTTTACAAGTATACAGTAATGCCTTTCAGACTCATGAACACACCTGCAGTTTTCATGGAACTGATGAACCGAGTGTTCCATCCTTAATTGGATTCCTTCGTTGTGGTCTTCGAGGACGATATCTTGGTGTACTATCACACTCGAAACGACCATTCCACACATCTTGAGATCGTTAGGAGTACACTGAGAGAGCATCATCTTTATGCTAAACTCTCTAAGTGCCACTTCTGGATGGATCATATTCACTTCTTGGGTCACGTCATCTCAGAGGTAGGAGTAACTATGGACCCATAGAAAGTGAGAGATGCAGTTTCATGGGAGCAGCTGAAGAACGTTTTTGAGGTACGGAGCTTCATAGGTCTGGCTGGATACTACAGACGCTTCATTCGGGACTTTTCCCATTTAGCAGAACCCTTGACAGGTCTGACCAAGAAGGGGGCGAAGTTCTTATGGTCAGATTATTGTGAGTCTGCCTTTCAGAAGACGAAAGGGAGGTTGACGTCAGCATTGATACTAGTCTTTCCAGATCCATGCAAGATCTATAGTGTTTACTGTGATGCTTCAGGTATCGGGCTGGGAGCTGTGATTATGTAGGGAGATGGAGTCGTTGCGTATGGGTCTCGGCAGTTGAGACCACATGAGAGGAACTACCCTACGCATGATCTAGAGTTGGGAACTGTTGTTCATGCCTTGCGCTGTTGGAGACACTATCTTATGCGAGAGAAATTTGTGGTCTTCACTGACCACAAGAGTCTCAAGTATATCTTCACTCAACATGACCTGAATCTGAGGCAGCGTAGGTGGGTTGAGTATCTAAAGTCTTTTGACTTCGAGCATTCCTATACGCCGGGAAAGGGCAACGTCGTGGCAGATGCGTTGAGCAGGAGAACTCAGATTCAGGCAGTTCAGGAGGCTAGTAGTGAGTGGAAGCTTATGGCACTGTTCTCTGAGATGCATCTATAGGTGCACGATAGACATGGACATACTTTTCTATCTTCTGTAGTTGTTACCTCCACATTACTTGATCGGGTATGGATGAGGCAGCTATCATACTAGGAAGGCTTAGTCCTACAGGACAGTGTGTCAGGAGAGGACCCTCTTCCTGGATGGACAGTGGGAGAGGATGAGATCTTGCGTTTCCAAGGACGCGTATGGGTGCCCGCAGACATACACGAGGAGATGATGCGGGATTTCCATTCCTCAGATTGGGCAGTTCATCCTGGCATCACCAAGATGTATCTGGATCTTCATCACCAGTACTGGTGGCCAGGTATGAAGAATGATGTTGCTAGTTTTGTCTTGAGATGTTCTACTTGTCAGCAGGTGAAAGCAGAGCATCAGCGACCAGCGGGGCTCTTACAGCAGTTACCCATTCCGGAGTGGAAGTGGAACGATGTTGCGATGGACTTCGTGACCGGGTTTCCGAGATCACCTCGAGGGAACGATGCTATTTCGGTTGTCGTCGATAGACTTATGAAGGTTGCTCACTTCTTGATGATCAAGGAGACTTTTCGTGTCGATGATCTGGGACGAATTTACATCAGAGAGATTGTGCACCTGCATGGGGTTACACGCTCTATTGTTACAGATAGAGATGCGTGCTTCGCCTCTTGGTTCTGTCAGGGACTTCAGAAGGCCTTGGGTACGCAGGTACTATTGAGTATAGCATACCATCCCTAGACGGATGGCCAGTCCGAGCGCATGATCCATGTGTTAGAGGATATGCTCCAAGCTTGCATCCTTGACTTTGGAGGTTCTTGGGAGAAGCATATCCCTCTGGTGGAGTTCGCCTACAAAAACAGTTTCCAGGCGACCATTCAGATGGCGCCATACGAGGCTTTGTACGGTAGTCCATGCCGATCACCCTTATGCTGGCTGGAGGCAGGAGAGGCAGCTCTGCTGGGACCTTGGCTTGTTCAGGAGACTTCAGAGCAGATAGAGCTGATTCGGAAGAGGATGGCTACAACATAGTCTCGGCAGAAGTCTTATGATGATCAGCGGAGATGACCTCTGGAGTTCGAGGTCGGTGATCAGGTTTACCTATGTGTCACACTGAGGTTGGGACATAATAGGATTCGGAGATATGGTAAGCTTTCACCGCGGTACGTCGGGCCGTTTTAGGTCTTGGAGAGAGTGGGGTCGGTCGCCTATCAGTTGTAGCTACCTCAGAGGAATCGGGCCATGCACGACGTCTTCCACATCTCTCAGCTCTGACATTACTTTTCAGACCCGTCTCACATCTTTCAGCATGAGGAATTCGAGCTTGAAGCGGAAGCGTAGTTTGAGGAGCATCCTATCCGGATTGTCGATCGCAGTACGAAGGTTCTCCGCGGGCGGTCTGTTCCTCTGGTACTAGTGCTATGGCAGCACGGGCGAGTACAGGACGAGACCTGGGAGAGGGAGGCCGATGTACGATCGCAGTGGCCGGAGCTGTTCGGGGTTTCATCTTCTCTGACTCATTAGGGAAATTCGGGGACGTATTTCATTAAGGGGGGAATTTTGTAAGAACTCGGATCTTCTTTTCAAGTACGTTTTCCTTTTTCATGAGTTTTTTGAGAAAAATGAATTTTCTGGAAATTTCAGAAGTACACGCCATGTACTTTTTGAGTACACGCCGTGTACTCTAATCCGGCTCAAAGACGTGGGCTGGCCATGCCCGGGCCACACACACAGTGTGTATGGGTGACGTGGAGGCCGTTTTTGGCGGTGTATGGAAAGGACCCAGAACACTCAGTGTACTCTAAAAGTACACGTTGTGTGGTTTTTTTTCATCAAACGTACTGGGGTCACACCTAACCCCCAAATACGTCTTCTTCTCCAGTTTTTGACCATCAAGGAGCATCCGTATGGCCAGATCTTCGATAGAGTCCTGCCTCGCCGTCTGTTCTCTGATTCGAGCACGGTCGATTGCGTTGGAAACACAACGGTGAGTTCTTCCTTCTTCTTGAGCCTTGTTTCTTGATTTCTCCTTGTTTTCAAGTTATCGTGGGATAAAAATTTTATATGTTTTCTCAGATCTACGTCATTCTAAGGGGAATTTGTCATTGAGGTTCACGTATATCGATCTCATAGGGTCGAGGTAGGTGGTTTGTGCCTTTCCATAGAAATTTGATGGATATTTTGTGTAATTTTCACCAATACCCTTGAACGGGGTATTGAATGTTCCTGTTTTTCCCTTGTTACTTGCATGCTTTGCTTCATTGCTTTAGTAGAGGTTATTGGTTGTGATTATAGTATTTTGTTTGTGCTCAGTTTTCTTCCCATGTTTGTTCTGCCTGTTTGGTGTTTATCCAATTGCCATGCCTAGTTGTAGGATTGTGTACTGTTGCCTTGTTTTGCAATTGAGCCTTAGTTGGTAGCCAAGTAGTTCTTGAGGTTTACTCGGACGATGTACATGCGCGCTGAGCATGTTTTAACTTTTACTCAGGACTGTGAGAACCTAGAGTAGTAGACCAAAGGGAGAATTGACGGAAGGGCTTATCCAGAGTGTCTTTTAATTACGATGTGAGACCAAGGGGAGAATTGACAGAAGGGCTTATCCAGAGTGTCTTTTAATTATGACACGGGCCATATGGGTAATTGACGTTGACTTCTTCCCTAGAGATCCATTATCACAACACAAGACTATAGGGGGAATTGACGGTGAGTGCTTCCCCAGAGAATCTGCTTAATCACGTAGCTGAACCAGAAGGGTGAGACTGTGTCTGCCTCCTAGAGGGTTTCTAGAACTTAGAGGTTGAACCATAGGGGTTAGACTATGAGAGCTACCCAGAGGGTTACCTATTTTTCTTCTTGTTTCTGGCTACTTTCTTGTGTTCTATACCTGTTAGAACTGTGGTTTGTAGCTATTTGTGCTTTCTGTTTACTGCTTCTTGTTTTAGTAGTGTCATGTATTCATTGACTATTAGGCACAAATATTTGGGTGATTGCCTACTGGGATTATATCTCACATCCTGTTTGGGCCATGCTTTTGGGTCCATGCAGACTATGTTGCTGCAGCTATAGACAAGGGCAGGCGCCCAACTCCTTCAGAATCTTGATTGCACGAGGAGCTGGGGAGCATGGGACCAAGCCGTGGCTCGCGATGCTGAGGAACTTTCTTTGTTTTCATTTGCACTTGGTTTCTGTTGTATTTCAGCATGTTTTTGTGTTTTCTATTTTCTTTAGATACTTGTACCTAGTGCATCATTTTCATTATAGTTATATATATATATATCTACGTTTCTTCTTCCATTTGGTTTCTATTGTTATGCATGTTGGTTGCTGCTTCCACTGTTTATTGTAGTTTTCTTACCTCGTATACCTTACCAAATGAGGGCATAGTTTCCCCACTAACTCACCAAGGCCCTCGCTGCTATTCAGAAGCCTCTAGTGTTCGAGGAAACGCGCTTGAGGTCATGTGGAGAACTAAGTACGAGGCACCAGTGGAGGGGCTCCGGACTCGGGATGTTACAACATGAGTATAACCACCTCTCTCTAGGAAGACTGGACACACCCTATGACCCTTTATATAGAGATCTAATGTCCTTAGACCTCATCTTGAATCATCTCCCATATCAAGGGCACCAATAATGATGTTAACTCTCTACAACCAAGTACCTTTCCCTCGCATTCCCACTATTGACAACCACCACTTGTACCTTCCCAACCAAGAAATATTTAACTGACAGAGCCTTCTCTTCAACCATATCATAGGTAGGAATGGATATATAGATAAAAGTAGATATGAAGTCTCTACATAAACCATGATGGATGGTGTGAACCCTAATAAAATTATCTCAAAACATATCGATTGATTCTCTATTGTGGTAGGAAAAACTAGAGGAATAATCAACTAAAGTCATGAAGTATTTCTGTTGTTGGAGAATCTCTAGCAAACAAAAAACCATTATCATATTCGGTGATAAATACATTCTGAAAAGGCACTCTAAAACTGTCCCTGAAAAAAGTATAATCCTCATAAGATTGGGTCGTTAATCTCAACCATCGCTCGACCAAGCCATGATGAAGGATCTATGCCAGGACCACCAGATAATTTTTTGGTGTCTGACTAGATTGAAAACTCGTGCCTCTTCCTCAAGAAAGTCTATAGACTTATGTGGATCATGCTCACCTTATAACAAAAGGGGTCTCTCTCTCTGAAACATGAGAAGTGTTCTCAGACTGCACTCCACGTCCTCTAGTATTATGGGTACCACATGATTCTATATAAGTGGAATATATAGTACACCACCTGGACGTAATAACGTAAGAACTGGACCCTATATCGATGCATCATCACAAAAAGAATCACCTGCATGATAACCATGATGAATCATAAATATTATACATCATGGAGGCATCCCGAATGTAAAAAAGATGTATGATAGTAAATGAATATATTTGAGATCTGTCTAAAGAAATAAATAGAGACTCAACCCATTCATATATGATGCATGTTCAATTTTTTCACTTTAACCAATGTTCTCAGGTACCGAATAAAAAATATGTTGATAAGATTATGGGTTTATGGATACGTCAGAAATCCCACCAACACTAATATCTCTACCATGTAAGACCAAATCACCAATCATAGCATTATTTCCTCAAACCAATATCACAGACTCTTTCTCATAAGGATGAACCAACAAGCTCTGATACCACTCTAACATGACCTATCCCACTGGGGCCCATGTTTTGACCACCCAAGCCCATCCCCCGTAGGTTATGGTCTACTTACTAGTGTCAATATGGCATATCACTATCATGGGAATCCTTATCCTAACTACATATACACAAACACACATCTCCAAGCCCATAATGTACTAAGATTAAAAAAAACTGAGCAACCATTCATGCACACATCTATATCCCAAAGTTATCGTATGATAGAAAGTAACAAGAAGTAAAAAAGGTAAAAATACACGAACACCATAAAGTATATAATCCATGTATAACTAGAATGTAAAGGGAATTCATTCTGAAAGACATATAAACACACCTTAGTCTATCGGGACTCACTAGGCACTATCTGGACTACATCTATCTAGTTCTTTGTTAAATTTGTTTTCATCTTCTTAAGATATGACATGTGTTGGCAAAGCCTACACAGTGGTGACTATAAGAATACTAAGTAGGACAACCCAATACTAAAAAACCATACAACAATGGAATATAATGTCACCTCTACCCTGGTATATTTTTACAATACATATAACAATAATATCTAGATATACTCAACAAAGTCACATAGTCTAATGTTATGTCACAACCATAGTATACTATCCTTAGGATTTCAACTCAAAGGATCAATGAAGAACAAATCTAGGAGAACACACTCTTATGTCTGATAGCACTAATAATTTTTATTAGAGAGGTTCTTTTAGTAGGATCTCCTCAGGAGAAATAAAAAGACGATAGTCTGATGAGAATATGATACACATATGTGGATCATCGAAACGAAAATGGGGTGATACCATCATCTAAATCTAGATTAACCCGCTTAGTATAAGATCATCACCCCCTTATTTTTGGTCATGTTGATACAAAAAACTCATCCTAGGGAATCATTATTAATAGTGGATCACAATCTGAGCTGCATAGAGGGATTCCAATGAATCTATCTTGGATGTCATGCAGAAGGGATCACAGTCCGGGGAGTAGGCAATGATTCCAATACAACCATTGGTTAATGGATATGGGGGAGAAACCCTAATGATGTTGGCCCATAATATGTAAGATTAGAGATCTAGTCCATGTAAAAATAAGCACATGATCTGTATTAGGGTTCACATGTCGTGTCCCTTGAACTAGGTTCATGCTCGTGTAAATGGTCAGTGTCATCAAGCTCTGTATGTATAGTAATTCAAGTGTGGTATTCTACACATATATTCTACATGTTTTCAAATATAGGATCCACCCTATGTATGATTTCCCGTGTACCAGTACCTGTCTTAGCCGGTGTACATGGTCCGGGCCATGATTGTGTGGGGGAGTACATGGTGTGATCTAACCCATATAGTCCAAATAGTGTTAGTGTACTTCCTGAGTTACACACCAAGTCACCCAAAGAGAGACCTCATGTTGTGTTATAGGTGTCACACTACACATGATAATTAACTTCTACCGAAACCCTATCCAATGCATTGGGTGGTCCACATGATGTGTAGATCTGGTGTACACCTCGTGTAGTGTAATATTTTCTAGAATACCATATCTGCTTCCCATTCATTCCGTTGCCTATGAAATCCATTCTAGTAATTCATTTTACACAAGATTTAAGATCCCTACATTTATAAAAGTCTCCATCAACAAAAAACTAGTTCCACCATTAGATCTTCTCTTAAAATGAATCAAATCTTCATTCTTCATTGTACACGAAAGAATGTAGAAGAATGAGAAATTGTGTATCCTTAGTCATTTGAATCACTCCGTCTCCATCATTGGTCCTCCTTTGTGTCATGTTGATCCTACTTCTTTTATATCAGATTGCAGCACCATGCATCAAGTTCACAAGGATTGATTGATTAGAATTTTTAGATCAGTGTTTTAAATGAAGAACACCCAAGATGGATGATGAATGTAACACCCCAAGATTTTATAAGATATATTCTTTTTAATTTCATTCATATATTCAGTTGTATGTTACACCAAGATTATCTTTCACTATACGCAACACCGTATTATCTTGCAGTATACGCAACACTATACTTGGATCGTGTGACACAAAATTTCAATTTTGTTTGACAGTATTTATTCTACGCAACTTTGAGTGTATATATATATATATTTTTTCAATGTATAAATGGAATATGGTTGGATTTTGTTATATGCAAAAAAAGAGTGTTACACTACACGCAACCCTGTCTTGGCTTGCATTAAACGCAATCGTGACCTTCCTCGATAGCGTGTGTTGTACGCAATATCGGGTGTCACTAAACAATGATATATGGTTATAATGTTATTATAAACTAGCCGTTATGAATAGTCGTAACAAAATTTTTAATTTTAGGACATTATAATTCATCTTAAACATTTTATTGAACATTTTATGAGAACAAAATAATTTTTTCTTGTAAAATAAGTATTTTTTAAAAAATGCAGTTTTA
Organism: Viscum album; assembly: GCA_963277665.1. Classification (NCBI taxonomy): domain Eukaryota; kingdom Viridiplantae; phylum Streptophyta; class Magnoliopsida; order Santalales; family Viscaceae; genus Viscum; species Viscum album. The sequence continues at coordinate 490,069,589 of OY728145.1, forward strand.
CCACCTTTTGATGGCGCACCCATTTCAAATATAATTTTTGACAAGTTTATTAGTTAAATTTTACAAAATAAACATATTATTTTGAATCATTATATAAAAATTTACATTGGATAAAGTTTTGATATTTTTCTGATAACTATCATATTTTAATGAATAGTAAAACATGCTATATTTTAATTAATTTTTTTTTCATCGTAACAATTTATATGGTTAAATTATAATATTGAATGGTTTTAAAGTATAAATATAATATATTTTTACCATTTAATATAATTTATTTCATTAGAATTTATTTTACATTGAATTCATAGGTAAAATCATTTCAATCTTTTGCAATGTTTTAACTTTTAAAACTCGTTTTCTTAACAACGGGATTAATTTCAAATTAATTTCTGAGACTTCTGTATATTGAATTTAGAAAAATGGATTCCATAGTTGGAATCAGTGGGTCCAAATTATTTTACTTGGCTACTTTTTATTTTTGGGCTTTATGAATAGTAACTACGATAAAGCTTATTTACCATAGTAAAAGGTAAATCGGGTAATTAAGGGTAAATATAATATTATAAAATTACCCTAACACTTGTATTAATATAATTTGATGCTTATATTTTGTCCTAAGACATAATTGAGTTGAAATGGAATCCATTTGAACCCACTTGGATGTGATTAAGACCTTTAGTTTATTTTATTTAAAGAAATGTGAAATATGTCTCACTCAAACTTTAATAATTGAAGTATTTTTAATATAAGGTTATAAAAAATATAAATTCAGTTATAAATACACATTTGAAAGATAAAATGTTTTTCTTTATCATGCTAATTTATTTATAATTTTTAGTAAAAACTTTATTACCTTAAAAGCTTATACATTAATGATGTAGAAATTATTTATTTACTGAAAAATCAATAATATAGTTTTTATTAAAATAACAATACCTATCAAAAGGACCAGAAACTTTACCAATCATTATTGGTCGACTATATATATACCCTAATCATCCAAGGGTCGCGTTTCGGACTATTTGGAGTCTTATAAAACCGATTAGAACATTTATATTAGACTATTTTAAATGTTGTCAAATATGTCACCTTCACAATTTAATAAATATAACAATTTTAATGTTGTGATTTTAAGATGATAAATTCTAGTAAAAATATTATTATAAAAGGTATTATATTTATAATCATCATGGGAATTTATTTATAATTTTTATGCAAAAAATATATATATATTAAATATTTATACAAAAATGTTGTAGTAATTATTTTATAAAGAGAAATATCAAATAAATGGTTTTACAAATATTAAAAAAAATATTATATGAACTATTTAATGTGATCCAAGATTTTTATAGATAAATATTACAGGTTAGGAAGATATTAAATATTTTGTTTTGAATAAATCCTCTTTGTGGAGTTTATTTAAATACAAATAAATTAATCTTGTCAAAATTGACACTATTGTTATTTTATAAAAATAACATATTATAAAATTGTATAAAAATCACAAATACCTATAAAAATTATAAATTGAAATTAACATGGTAGAAAATATCATAATGTATCCAATTACGGACAATTCACAACACATAAGTAATTATTTATAACAATTTAAAATTTAGAATATTATTACCACAAATAAAATAAAATAGATTAAATAAGGATAAATCTTGTTGATAAGGTTTAAAATAAATTTACAACATGTCTAAATTTTATTTTTTTTGATAATATTACAACCCTATATCATCAAAGATTCGTATTTGATTCATTTGATAAGGTTTTTAAGTGGGGTTGAATTTATTAAAAATTAATATTTCTTATGTTTCCAAAGGTGCCCCTCTCCTCCCTTATAAAAGAGAACCCCTTCCCTATTCTCTTCACAACCTTTTTAGCCTTGATTCTCGGACAAACCCTACCAATTACTCTTCTAAAACTCTCTAGGTATATCATAGTGGTTCTGGTCCTCTCAAAAGACCAACTATACTGCTCTAAGAGGATGTTTAAAGGAGGTGCGTCGAGGAAGAGATAATCTCTTCTACCGATTCTTTTAAGATTCTTTCATCTTAAACATAATCAACTTTAGTTGTTTCATTATAAAGTAATAACATCAGTTTCAATAATATACTGATATTTTATTATAAATATTAAACAACCCCATTTCACCTTCTATCCATCCTACGAAAAACTATATCACCGCGTGTGCGTACGTATGAAATACCATCTCCACGACTTGGTGTAATCTGTTTTTCCACCACCACCTTACTTGGATGGGTATAATGGTGTAAATAATAACTATATGTGATTATTATAACATCATACTGATTCTAAGATATTATATCATCCACTCCAATTCTATTCAATAAATATGGGAACGATATCCTCGCTCGTGCGTACGTACAGATTATCGTCTCCATGACGCGATGAGATTCATTTTCCATGTTAACAATTCAAGAATGATTATAAAGTATATATAATGAATAATAATGAGATATAGGAAATAATAATGATACTGTATTTATTTATATATTATTTACATATATCTGTTCGATTTAATAAGGAAACGAAAACAGTGTTCATGCGTATGTACGGTCTACCGTCTCCATGAACGGTGTATTTCGTTCCATTTATTGATCTATTATATATATTTATATTATGAATATATATTATATATAAATTGTGTTTTAAATTATATAATTAAGTAATAATGATCTATGTAATCATATGAATAATTACAAGTCAATACATGTAGACAAATGAAATGATTTTACCCAAAAAGATTCATTAACATGTAATTGAAAAATGAATGGCTAATATAAAGTCGTAAGTAAATCATATATGATATAATAAATATTATTATGGTTCTATTACAAGTTAATAATATTTTTAAACCCACTATATAGGAGTCTCGGACACATACAGAAGAAATTGGACATAATGTAAGGGATAACTTTTCCAATCTCGTTTTTATCGAGATTGTTTATTCGTATGTATTTAGAGGGGTTATATTTATCATACCAGTCCCTGTTTTCTAAAAATAGTTTCATGTATGTTTAAAGTCCTTTTACCCATTTTTGACTATTACTACAAGGTTTGTAAGGAATATTTATTTTTTTTACCATATGAGGTACCTTTTTACTTTTCCGGGAAAAGTACGAGAAGAATGTTTTTTAACTTATATGGCATGAATGGATTTTTACGGTTTCATAAAGCCTCATTTTCATGAAGCTTCCTCCAAAATATTTCATGATTATTTTAAAAAAAATCCTTTCCTTTTATAATTGCATGTCATTTTGTGAAAAGAAAATTATTTTGATGAAGGGAGGAAATTTTCCTCAAGAATTCATTTCAAGTGTTTTGTCAAAAATATTTTCCATCTAAGATGACATTATTTAGTATGATTATGTTTAAAGTATAATGTCTCTATTATTTACATGGTTTCAATTTTCTTATGATGCAATGATATCCCTTTGTTCTATATGGATTATGTAATGATGGGATGATGTTTATGAAACCCATTTTATTCATTGGGTTATGATGAATGATTTATGTTTATGTTGTGGCACACGTAAGAATGATTTTATTATGAGATGGGTGGGACCTATATATCCCTCCAATGAATTGGGTAATGATTTATATCTCATGAGATATACATGGCTAGAACGGTAATTTCATCCGGTTTAGTGATACAGGACTGGAATGATGAGTGAACTCGGTTCAGTAAGGGACCTTGTCCACTAATATGGTCTTTTAAGCAATGCCTTGGATACTATGGAAATCATACCATGTGCTTAATGGTTTTCAAAAATTACATGTTTTTTCCCATGCTATTTTATAATGATTGATGTTCCATTATGATATATGTCTTACGTACTGCCATGTTTTATGTCATTGCTTAAGATTTTTATGTTTAAACATTATGTTCATGTTTTTAAGTTCAAATGTATATTGTTTGTTTTATTTTCTCTATGCTTACCCTTACTGAGCATTTTATCTCACCATTTATATGTTTTCTTTTCCCCAGGATATAACTATAGCATCCCGCCTCTTTATCACATAAACATTCATTACATTTTACAAAACCGAGGATCTTTAAGGTTTAGTGTCTTGGAAACCAGGAACTTTAAACATGAAAACATAAAACATTCTTCTAAAATACTTGAAAGGATTCTCCTCATGTTCATCCTAGGTTCATTACTGCATCACATAACCTGGGAGCATACATCAAAAGAAAGGGTGAGCAAAAATCCCAGTAAGGGAAACAAGAGAAACATTTTACATGTGAACTTGAGATACTTCAATAAGGTCATGAAAAGAACTTTAAGGCATGAGAATGAAATCATGAGGCATATCCTAATAAAAATAAAATTTTCATAACTTGAAGATGTGGCTACAACATTTAATATTGACAATCGTTTTGTTTCACCAAGGTCCACCCCCAAGGTGTCGTTAAAAATTACCAAGGTTATTCACCAAGGCGTCGTTAAAAATGGTCATCTCTAGAGATTAAGTCTTTACCCAATGCATTGGACCGCTATCAGGGCGCACCCTTAAATTTGCCTTTATTATCATTTGAGACACATATATCATCATCAAACATTTCATAAATAACCCATATAGCATAAAATAAATTGGTTTCATTTCATAATCATAACGTTTTAAAAACTGCTTTAAAGACATGATCTTTACGTTACTTTAAACCCACGGAAAGGGAAAGCGGGTGTCATGTATGTAAATCCCAGAATTTAAAGTAGAAAGGTTTTGTATATATGTTAGTACATCTATATAAATAAGATCATTGAGTATTCACTTAATAACATGAAGTAATTTTTAGAAAAATAGAGAGCCATTTTGAGACGAAAATTCTGCAGCACAACGACTACATTACAAGGTTTTAGAAAACGTTGAAAAGAGAGGGGACATGGGTCAAACAATGATAAATGACCCATAAAATAGTAGAGGGACAGAATATAAGGGATTTAATAACATGATAATGAAATTTGAAAATATATCATATGAAATTAAGAACATGAAAGGAAGACAAAAATAAAATTTCTCTTATGAAAATTCGGCAGACTAACAACGTTACATAAACTTCAACCAAAAATGAATTGATGATGTCAAATATGGTCTCTAATCATATGAACATAAAAGATCAGTATGATAGATATAGAGATCATACCCCAACATAATAAAAAGGAACTTGCAATACTTGACATGGAATTAGAACTTTGAAAAGGAGAAGGGTGAAAGAATCCCTTAAAAATTTGGCAGCTTAACGACGTCACTTAAACTTCAACAAAAATGAATTGATGAGATCAAATAGGGTATCTCATCATATGAACATAAGAGTCCAGTATGATAGATATAGATATCATAACCCAACTTAACAAAAAGGAACTTGAAATAATTGTCATGAAAGTAGAACTTCAAAACGAGAAGGGTGAAGAACCACTTAAAAATTCGGCAGCCTAACGGCGCCACTTAAAACTTCAAAAAAACTGAATTGAAGAGATCAAATATGGTCTCTCATCATATTAACATAAGAGTCCAGTATGATAGATATAGATATCATAACCCAACATTACAAAAAGGAACTTGAAAAAATTGACATGAAAGTAGAACTTCAAAACGAGAAGGGTGAAGAACCACTAAAAAATTCGGCAGCCTAACGGCGCTACTTAAAACATCAAAATACTGAATTGAAGAGATCAAATGGGGTCTCTCATCATATGGTCATAAAAGATCAGTATGATAAAATTAGAGATCATACCCCAACATAATAAAAAGGAACTTGAAATACTTTACATGAAAATAGATCTTGAAAAATGAGAAGGGAGAAAGAATCGTTACAAAACATTTCGGCAGCCTAACGGCGCCACTTAAAACTTCATAAAACGAAATAATGAGAGTAAGATGGGATCTCTCATTATTTGAACATGAAAAGGGAAGTAAGAGAAGTATAAAAGAACACCCTTTAACATAAGAACATGGAGAATAAAAGAAATTACATAAAAGATATTTCTTGGAAAGAAAGAGAGAGATCAGATCCCTTACCATAAAACATAACTCTTAAAACTCAAAGGTTGTGACCTTGAGGGCTTGGGGGAACCATGGGAGGACGCCTTGAGAGGTAATGAGACCAGAACTTCGGTGGGGGAGAGTGGAGAGTCTATTGGATGAGAGGATGGCTTGGTATTTATAGAGAAAGTGAAGGGACAAGGCATTAATGGCAAAGGGACACCTCATTAGTGGTTTTGGCAAAACCATGAGCTTGCCAATGGTATTTGCCCATGGTATTGGCCACTTGGGACACCTCATACCTTATCTCACTATTCATAATTCGAACATATTGATTACAAACTTAATACATCATTTAATGATGTCATTAAACACCCGTAACTTAAAAACTGTATTTTCACTATTCATCAAAAATTCAACTTTCTCAGAATAATCCCAAAATTTCACCTTAACCAAATATCAACGCTCTGATTACAAATATGAACTCCATTTTATAAAAATAATTTTCTAAATATTTTTAATTTAATTTTTACATAAAACACTATTCACCGAAAATTCATTTTTTTCAGAAAAAACCCCAAAAATTACCCTAGTATAATATCAGTGCTCTGAGTTCAAAAAAGAAATCCGTTTTATAAATATAATTTTCTAAATATTTTTAATTAAATTTTTAATTAAAAAAAACTATTCACCCGAAAAAACTAATACTTGAATAATAATTTATGAAACCGTTATTTAACCATTTTATTGAATCACATTACTTAATCAAGGTGCCTAGATTATATTAATACTTTCTTTAAGTGAGATTACTAATCCATTTGGACACATCACTAATCCTAATCATAAAATCACTATTCATAATTTACTATTCATCAAAAATTAAGTTGATCTTATTAGACTATAAATTTCGTACTGAACATAATTGTAGAAGACCATTTTTCGAAAATCATTACACATTTGTAATTATTTAAGGTTTACACAACCATTTTTAAAATATTCTTTTTCTAAAATTCATCAAAAATATGCATACTATATTTATCCAGTCATTTTAAAATTCATAAACTTCACCATAAGAAGAAATCCCAATTTTTATTTAAAACAATGGATTACACAAGGCAGCTACGGTCTCCTTACATAGCCCCTTATCACACCAGTATATGACCTAAGTGTAAGGTGTGCTAAGGTGAGAGAATATAAGGGAGGCTCGGCTAACATCGCACGAGTAGTAATTTCTATTAGTTTGAACTTCTCGCAAAGGCGATTCCGTTCTAGCTTCACACGATGAAGTTCAGCTTGGGTTTGGTCTAGAGAAAAGCCCAGTGGTACCACCTCCTTCACAAGTTCTGTTAGATGGGCTTCGATCGGTCCAAGACTACTGGGTGAGGCCATCGAATCATCTTTTTATATATATTAACCAAGATTACTTGTATTTAGAGGCAATAATCAAAACGTTTAGTTTCCAGCGGTCATATTGACCAATGGTCATATAACCGTCTAAACCCAACTGTCTCATTTTAATTATACTCATGTTATCAAATAAAACATTTTTGTTGAGTATAAAAAATAAAATAACACATGAAATTATGAAACAAGATTTATTCAAAATTTCGGGTCGTTACAATCTTCCCCCCCTAAAGAAATTGCGTGCTCACAATTTTTAAAAATTGGGTTTTGAAATTTCATTGAAAGTCCCACATCGGAAAAAGAGTCAGTAACACTATTACTTTAAAAGAAAGAAAAGGAAGTACAAAGGCCACCTGAGTTTACTCATAATAGGATTCCATGTAGGAAACATGGACATGGAGGAGAAAACAAAGGGTCACGTTCTAAAGGAGAGTGATAGAAAATATGATTAGGAGAAAGTTAACCATAAGAAAATCCCAAACTTATAATGTGTCTAAACGATCTTTGATTACCTAGTAGGAAACGTAAACCAACAACATTTTTGTTTTACGTTCCTTTTCATAATTTTGAGGAATTCCTTTACAACATAGAACAAAAACATAAGGAAATATATCTACCTTCATATAGAGTTTCACCCTTTAATAAGTTTCTACCAAAACTAATCTTTTCTCCCAAACGATGAGCATTCAAAACTACTTGGTCTCGTCAAAACAAAAGAATCATATTCTAGAGAATCACATAATCCACAAAAGAATAACTATCTATTTCTTCTAACTTTAAACATTATCCCAAAAACAGAAAGGGTAAGGTTAAACAACTCTTCAAAAAGGAAGAATCCCATAGGAATGGAAACTAATTTTAAATCTTCAATGTTCCATGGTAATACCCAAAGTTCATCATAGACCATCTCATAAATAACGGTCCTTAAAATTACTCAAAATAAACCAAACTAAGATTGAAACCCAAATACAAGAAGGATTTGATAACATAGTCTTCCAAAATAAACTTCATTGTTCATCTCCAAACAACATCAACCACTCCTAAAATCTTATAAAAAAATTATCTAAACTAAACATATTTTACCCAAGATAGGTTAATCATTCCCATAAGTAACCTAAATTACTATAAGTCCACCAAAAATTCATCGATTCTTCAAAATATAAGTCAACCTTACTCCTCAATGAAAATACCGAAGTAATCTATTTACCTCGATCATATAGGGTCCCCAAAATAGTGAACATATTCCAAAATAATAATCATTTTTTAACCCCCTAATCATCTCTGTCATATTAATACGACAATCGTCGCATTTCCTATCACATTGGTTTTTGGGACATGTTCTTCCATTTCCCACCATTAACTAAGAAAATAAACTATAATTAGGGGCTTATTTACATAGCTAATAATCATGAATAGGAAACATTAAGCATAAAAGGATAAACATGTAGAATAAAAGTATATCCTAACTTGTGATCCCCTAGGTTCCAATCTAGGTTATCCATGATCATATATTCTTATGTGAATCTTTATTTTGTTTTATCCTTGTTCCTTTAATAATGGTTCATACTAAGCTTATGAATTTACCAAAGCATATACCCCAGGAGTGTCGTAACCAAGAGTGCAGCAAGGCCCATTGTTGTTTACCAGTTCCCATTCGAGTCTTGCTCAAAGAGGTGTTTTCAGGTTTTACCCCTATGTACATCTGTGCCAGAGCCACCTCTACCTGCTCGTATCCAGACAGGGATGTATTTTCTTGGAAACCCCTTACTCAATACTCACCAAAATACCAGGAAGATTTCCTATATTTAAACATTTCTATAGGTTTATTCCTAGATTTTTCATATCCTAATTTCCACAAATAACTAAACCATCCTTTGATACCAACTATAGCATCCCGCCTCTTTATCACATAAACTTTAATTACATTTTACAAAACCGAGGATCTTTAAGGTTTAGTGTCTTGGAAACCAAGAACTTTAAACATGAAAACATAAAAAATTCTTCTAAAACACTTGAAAGGCTTCTACTCATGTTCATCCTAGGTTCATTACTGCATCACATAACCTGGGAACATACATCAAAAGAAAGGGTGAGAAAAAATCTTAGTAAGGGAAACAAGAGAAACATTTTACATGTGAACTTGAGATACTTCAATAAGGTCATGAAAAGAACTTTAAGGCATGAGAATGAAATCATGAGGCATATCATAATAAAAATAACATTTTCATAACTTGAATATGTGGCTAAAACATTTAATATTTACAATGGTTTCATTTCACCAAGGTCCACCCCCAAGGTGTCATTAAAAATTACCAAAGTTATTCACCAAGGCGTCGTTAAAAATGGTCATCTCTAGAGATTAACTCTTTACCCAATGCATTGGAGTGCTATCAGGGAGCACCCTTAAATTTGACTTTATTATCACGTGAGACACACATATTATCATCAAACATTTCATAAATAACCCATATATCATAAAATAAATGGGTTTCATTTCATAATCATAACATTTTAAAAACTGCTTTAAAGACATGATCTTTACGTTACTTTAAACCCACGGAAAGGGAAAGCGGGTGTCATGTATGTAAATACCAAAGTTTAAAATAGAACATTTTTGTATATATGTGAATAACTCTGTAGAAATAAGATCTTTGAGTATTCACTTAATAACATGAAGTAATTTTGAGAAAAAGAGAGAGACATTTTGAGACGAAACTTCTGCAGCACAACGGCTACGTTACAAGGTTTTAGAAAACGCTGAAAAGAGAGGGGACATGGGTCAAACAATGATAAATGAACCATAAAACAGTAGAGGGACAGAATATAAGGGATTTAAGAACATGGTAATGAAATTCGAAAATATACCATATGAAATGAAGAACATGAAAGGAAGACAAAAATAAGATTTCTCTTATGAAAATTCGGCAGCCTAACAACGTTACATAAACTTCTACCAAAAATGAATTGATGATGTAAAATAGGGTATCTCATCATATGAACATAAAATATCAGTATGATAGATATAGAGATCATACCCCAACATAATAAAAAGGAACTTGCAAGACATGACATGAAATTATAACTTTGAAAAAGAGAAGGATGAAATAATCCCTTAAAAATTTGGCAGCTTAACGACGTCAATTAAACTTCAACAAAAATCAATTGATGAGATAAAATAGGGTCTCTCATCATATGAACATAAGAGTCCAGAATTATATATATAGAGATAATAACCCAACATAACAAAAAGGAACTTGAAATAATTGACATGAAAGTAGAACTTCAAAACAAGAAAGGTGAAGAACCACTTAAAAATTCGGCAGCCTAACGACGCCACTCAAAACATCAAAAAAACTGAATTGAAGATATCAAATAGGGTCTCTCATAATATGAACATAAGAGTCCAGTATGATAGATATATATATCATACCCCAACATAACAATAAGGAACTTGAAAGAATTGACATGAAAGTAGAACTTCAAAACGAGAATGGTGAAGAACCACTAAAAAATTCGGCAGCCTAACGGCGCCACTTAAAACTTCAAAATACTGAATTGAAGAGATAAAATGGGGTCTCTCATCATATGGTTATAAAAGATCAGTATGATAAATTTAGCGATCATACCCCAACATAATAAAAAGGAACTTGAAATTCTTTACATGAAAATAGATCTTGAAAAATGAGAAGGGAGAAAGAATCCGTTACAAAAATTTCGGTAGCCTAACGGCGCCACTTAAAAATTCATAAAACAAAATAATGAGAGTAAGAGGGGATCTCTCATTATGTGAACATGAAAAGGGCAGTAAGAGGAGTATAAAAGAACACTCATTAACATAAGAACATGGAGCATAAAAGAAATTACATAAAAGATATTTCTTGGAAAGAAAGAGAGAGATCAGATCCCTTACCTTAAGACATAACTCTTAAAAATCATTGGTTTGGGACCTTGAGGGCTTGGGGGTACCATGGGAGGATTCCTTCGGAGGTAATGAGACCAGAACATCATTGGGGGAGAGTGGGGAGTCGAATGGATGAGATGATGACTTGGTATTTATAGAGAAAGTGAAGGGACAAGGCATTAATGGCAAAGGGACACCTCATTAGTGGTTTTGGCAAAACCATGGGATTGCCCATGGTATTTGCCCATGGTATTGGCCACGTGGGACACCTCATACCTTATCTCACTATTCATAATTCGAACATATTTATTACAAACTTAATACATCATTTAATGATTTCATTAAACACCCGTAACTTAAAAATTGTATTTTCACTATTCATCGAAAATTCAACTTTATCAGAATAATCCCAAAATTACACCTTAACCAATTATCAAAGCTCTGATTACAAATATGAACTCCATTTTATAAAAATAATTTTATAAATATTTTTAATTTAATTTTTAAATAAAAACACTATTCACCGAAAATTCATTTTTTTCAGAAAAAACCCCAAAAATTACCATAGCATAATATCGGCGCTCTGAGTTCAAAAATAAAATCCGTTTTATAAAAATAATTTTCTAAATATTTTTAATTAAATATTTAATTAAAAAACACTATTCACCTAAAAAAACTAATACTTGAATAATAATTTATGAAACTGTTATTTAACCATTTTATTGAATCACATTACTTAATCAAGGTGCCTAGATTATATTAATACTTTCTTTAAGTGAGATTACTAATCCATTTGGACACATCACTCATCCTAATCATAAAATCACTATTCAAAATTTACTATTCATCAAAAATTAAGTTGATCTTATTAGACTCTAAATTTTGTACTGAACATAATTATAGAAGACCATTTTTCGATAATCATTACACATTTTTAATTATTTAAGGTTTACACAACCATTTTTAGAATATCCTTTTTCTAAAATTCTTCAAAAATATGCATACTATTTTTATCCAGTCATTTGAAAATTCATAAACTTCATCATAAGAAGAAATCCCAATTTTTATTTAAAACAAAGGATTACACAAGGCAGTTACGGTCTCCTTACATAGCCCCTTATCACACCAGCATATTACCTAAGTGTAAGGTGTGCTAAGGTGAGAAAATCTGAGGGAGGCTCGGCTAACATCACACGAGTAGTAATTTCTATTAGTTTTAACTTCTCTCAAAGGAGATTCCGTTCTAGCTTCACACGATGAAGATCGGCTTGGGTTTGGTCCAAACAAAGCCCAGTGGTGCTACCTCCTTCCCAAGTTCTGTTAGATGGGCTTCGATCGGTCCAAGACTACTGGGTGAGGCCATCGAATCTTCTTTCTATAAATATTAACCAAGATTACTTGTATTTAGAGGCAATAATCAAAACGTTTAGTTTCCAGCGGTCATATTGACCATTGGTCATATAACCCTCTAAACCCAACTGTCTCATTTTAATTATACTCATGTTATCAAATAAAACATTTCTGTTGAGTATAAAAAATAAAATAACACATGAAATTATGAAACAAGATTTATTCAAAATTTCGGGTCGTTACAATAACGAAATTTTTGAGGTAAGAAAACAAAAGGGGAAGATCTTTATCGGAGAAGTTGAAGATCTTTCACCATGATAGGAAGATTATTTTCTGGTATTCCAAAGACAATAATCTATTACAATCCTTGAGTGTTGGTTTTTGTTATGTATTAAGTATTCTGAAAAAGTATTGTAATGTCTATGTACGTCAAGATTTGGGTCTCTACTCTTGGTATCAGAGGAAAGGTTTAGTTAACCTTTGGATTCTAGGATGCGAAAACTTTATTGAAATCCCTAGAGATATTTCTAAGGTATGTCTAGGGATGTCCCTAAGGTTTAGTATAACTATAGGTTACTGTCCTAGAGTTATGTTGATGATCATGAATAACCTATGGTGAACCTAAGGTATCATGGATTAAAGAATGTATGATAAGTTAGACATCCCGTAAGTGACTTTTAATTATTATGTGGTTCCGATTTATTTTAAATGTTTCTTACACTATGGTTTCTAGTTTTAGTCAATGGAAGAAACGAGAAGGAATTTAGTTAACTTTGAATTCGATGGACAAATTGGTGACTGTGTTCAACAAAACCGTGTATTTACTTGAGAGAAAGATATTGTGATTATGCCGATTCATTCATCATGATATATGATTAACAAGGTGAACTTTGGTGGTATTACTAAGTCATTAAATAAGAGGAAGATGAGCTTTTATACATGTTCTCATGGAGAGGAACATAGAGGAAGGAAGATGAAGCTTTCTACGTATCAAGAAGAATGGAAGAAGAACCTTGAGGAATACCTCGAATGGAGGGGAAGATGTTATCTGTGTGGAGAAAAGGGTCATAGAGTGACAGACTGTTATGGAGTTCAATGCCTTATTTTTGGAGAACAAGGGCATTACCCAACTCAATGCCCTGGCCTAAGAGGTTACTTCAAAATCATAGAAGGACTTATTCCATGATAATCATTGAAGAGGATGGATTTAAGTGTTTATGTATTAGTATTCAATAATAATGTTGAGGTACTTTTATGGTATATTGGATTATTTTTGTATTAGTCTATTGTGGTTTTCAATAATTTTATGGTACCGATAACCATGAAAAGTGATTGAAATATTTTTGGAAAGTAGATGATATACACATAATAAAGGGATAAAGAGAAAATGAAATTTTTTTATAGTATTCATGAGATCATGACTGATATAAGGAAAAAGTGATATCATGGTTTCAGTATATAGAAATTTTGGTATTATGGTGCGTGGAAAGAGTTAACTATTGATAACATTCATGTTTTCCCTAAGGTTCTATGGTTATTCATGTTTCAAAATAATACATTATTAAGGTATTCACATGTTTGGAATGTGACAAACAAGATATGTTGTATGATATAATGGGGATAAATGATGGTATTCACATGCTTGTTATGTGACCTTTCAAGTAATAGTTTTCTTTATACTAGCAGATTGGACATAAGTATTTTGGATAAGCCAAATGATTGGAATGGATTATGTTGGACAACATAGGTTCTTTTTATAATAAATATCATATAGTTACATGTATGGATTTGTTATATATAATTATCTATATTTATTTTTGATTTTAACACCAATATCTTATCCCCAATTGGACCATGAAGTATCATGTTATATCAATAATGTTAAGGTCATCTCATCCCAAAATATCATTTGTTATTTCATCCACACAATACCGTTATGGTGTCTGTAGTTAACTGAATTCATGATAAAAATAATCTATATCAATATTACCTAGAATATTTCAATTTGTGCATTCAATGCCATTATCTGATTGGGTCCTTTTTATAGATTGTACAAATTCCATTTCAACACTATTACTAAATATTTTTTTACATCCTGAGAGCCTTGGATTTATGTTTTATAAAAATGATACATGTACCAAGATGGTAATCATCTATTAATAAAATAAAATTAATGTCCTTATTTTTTTACTACATTCTAATGGGCCCATATATTTAAGAATAAATAATCTTATGGGGATGAATTTATGTATCTTGTCCATTGAGTGTATGAAATTTAGAATTTCTCTATTATAGTATATATAAAAAAATACCAGTCTCTATTTTTATCTTATCAATGACATAATGGCCACTTCCAATAATTGTTAACTTATTAATTTTTATTAGGAAAATTAAAATAATACATCTATTCCCAAATTTTTTTTCATTATTAATTCTCAAAAAAACATGAATTTTATGAATCTGGGGCCAATAATAGTTTCCACTTGGTTCACTATCCTTTTTTCGTGGTTTCCTTATCATCCACCATTTTCTGAATAAAACAATAATTTCATATGATAACCTCATTTATGAAATAAAAAATTTACGAAATAGTAAAACAAACTTCAATTCCATCAAAAAATAAATATATCCTTGATTTCAGCATTTATTTTATAATAATAGTAGACCGAACACATTTTATTTTGAGATATTAATCATTTCAAAAAATCAATATTTCTTCATTTTAGTCATTTATATTCTTCAACAGCTTCAAATATGTCTTATCATCTGATTAAAATTTCAAATTTAAGATCCATTTTAGTTCCCCTTTTGGATCCTTGAGCGTAGTCTTAACTAAAATAACCTTATTATTATATTTTGTTTATTTATTTATAATTTTTTGTTTTTAATAAAATCATTTCTGGCATGGTGTTATCATAATAAAACATTTTGAAATATTTCCAAGATAATACAACCTCTCACAAACAGTTTCAAGAAGATTGAATCTATTATAAATATTCAAAAAAACTTTCTAACATTGTATTTGAGCATATCTTCCTTCAGTGGGTTGAATCTCCCTAAATCTCTAGCACCAATACATCATAGATCCAATTTTTTTTAAATTATTGAAACATAAAGTTTTCTATATAATATAGAATCATCTAAAACCTAATAAATATATATTGAATGATATTTTCCTCATTAACATATAGAATTTCATGAACTGTGTATCTATACGCCAGCAAATTGTTTACCATAAAAATGGATACTTTTTTAAATATAAATTATGGATGATTAAACGATTATTCATATTCCTCTTCATATTATACATCATCTCATCCTAAATTGACTCTCAAGTTGTATCAACATATTTCTCAAAAAATTTATTTCTTATAAATTATTATGTTTTTGAAATATATTTGATCTATATAATATTCTTCTTGGATTAATTCTTCATAAAATACCCTTTCATAGTATCAATGGCCATGTTATTAAACATTTAGAATGGAATTTATAAATTGTTTTGACATTTACATACCTTATATATTTCACCAAATTCATGATTTTTATATTGGAAGATGAATATTCCATGTTATACTTATACTAGTTTTTATTAAATAAAAACAAATTAAATCTTCCTCACCATCATCTTTTCTAGAATCTTGGTAAAATGATTTTTCTCTTCATCAAGTGATAAAATAAATATGGAATTTATAATGTTGTAAATATGAAAATTATTATCCTGTATTCATGAAAATAATATAATAAATTCAAATTATAGGGAAAAGAATCTAAAACCATAAATTCTTCGAACCAATAATCAAATAAATGGGTAATGCCCTTGAAAAAACCTAGTCAGGTTTATCTCGTGAGACCTACTAATGCATAGAGCGTCTCTAATGGCACCTACCTATCACTTAATATATCTATCAAATTCATTGTAAGAATGGTTTGAAAAATAAACAACATATACATATAAAATGTAAATAAATTCCCCCAATTAGTAAACATAATCACAAACAATTCTGATTAATAAGATATATGGTATCAATGTAGCACACCCATAGTTAAACTGATTGGAAAAATTTAATAAAATTTGGTAGAAGATAACATAATAGATCAATATCAATAAATAAAAATATTCAACCATTTTTTTTATATAGATTAAAATACTCTAATAAAATCATTTAAACTTATTGAGAGAAATATCCACTTTTTACTTTAAAATCATTTATTTTAATAGGCGTTCCTTTAAAAAATAAGAATTTTTATTTAAAAATAATATTTAAAACTTTTGAAGGAATATTCAAAAAAATTAAGGTGTCATCATGGCAGGAAAATCCTCTCATGATGAAAAAGTTTGAAGACATTCCTTCCATATTGTTTAAGAAAATGTCATAAATTAACTTATTTGGAAAATGATGAAAAGATTCCTACAAAACGATTTATTAAATTGTTTAAAATGGAAAAAATAATTCAAAAATTAATATGATAATATTAAAAACATTTTTTGAAAACATTTTTTTGAAATCATGGACACGGAAGAAAATATTCTCCTGTAAAGACATAAACATAAATAATATGAAATAATAAAGAGATTCTAAAATAAACTATTACCACTTTTTAATCAGTGGAATAATATCCCCACAAATTAAAATTAAACATTAATTACCATAATTAAATGGATTAACATGATATTATATTAATGGGTTATTTAATACACCTCAAAAACAAACTAAGTTGTGAATAAGGCATGTATCCCACAGAAATAAAAGTGCGATGGAAATAACTTACCTTGCACATTTCATTAGTTAAACAGTATTTAACCACATGTATATAGGATTTAATAAGTGGATGGTATATTTATTTTCCTAGAATAATAATAATTTCATAATTATAATAAATATATCATTTATTTACTCAATTATACACATGAATGTAATGTGATGATGAAAAACCAATTACACCACAACATGGATAGGGTAAGTCATACGTATGTTTGTGCAGTGCTTTCATTTCTTATATGATGAATAAAAGGATTAAAATGGTTGTCTCATTATCATTATTACATATCATCATAATGAGTATACTATATTTATTACTTTATCATGAAAAAAACATTAATATTAATTTGATGAATAAATGAACATGAATGGGTTAGAAAAACGATTACCTCTATTTCTTCAGACATCCATGAGATATTTTCATAAAGGATCTAGGGTTGATATATTTTTAAGAACGTGAAATCTAGAACATATAAAATGACTTTTAGAAGATAAATGTTGATTTTTTGCAAAATATAGAAGGAAACAATGTTTGACGAAGCCAGAGATGGAGTTCTCTTTCATAATTGGGGGGAGGGGCACTTTTGGAGACTCTCAAAAAATTAAATTATTATAAATTAATTTTAATTTATAAATGGATCCAAAGGGTGTTATTTGGAATTTAATATTAGTATGGGTAAAAATATCTAATAAAATATGTCATTTTATCCCCCTTATAATTTTTTTATTAAACCATATTTAACCCCATTAACTCTTATAGTGCTAAAATGTATTTTATTTTTCAAGGGTTGATATTTTTACTATAAAATTCCAAAGAACCATCAAAGATCATTGAATGAAATTTTCATCTTTATTAAAATAATTAGGCAAAATTATTGTTTTTTAGGAAATTTATATAATTTAATAAATTATTATTTATTTTAAAATATCATAAATTTAAATTTTGACACTATTCGTTACTTGACTTTTTAAAAATATCATAACGATAAGATGTCTTTGAACCTAATCTTTAAAGATATCCCTAATATTTAAAAGTAATCTTTAAAATTAACGAATGAGACTAATTATCTCAAATCGTATTTATTTTAGTATTTTTATTTTTATTTATTTGATATTTCCATAAATTGGACAATTAATGCATCATTATTATGTACTAATTTAAGATAATTATTTCTTCATTAAAAATTAAAAATAAATTTCCATGATGAAAATAAATATTTTATATTTCAAAATACAATTTATAATCCAACATATCAACTATATCACCAAAATTTAAAAATATTAAACTTATTAAAAGCTAAAGTGTGACAAGTTTGAAGTTTCATTGAAAAAACTATTATAATGGTTATATTATCATCATAATGAGAGTAAATGGTCATATAAACACTAATATAATGTTAATAGATAAAATATAATCCATAAACCAAATTTGTTTAATGTTTTAGAGTCATTTTATAGTATATATAATATTGTTTGTGCCATTAGTTACTTAATTTACCCTTAATTGTGGTAATACAAATTAGCAAGGTTACTATTCATATTGTCCAAATATAAAAGGGTAATATTTAAAAAACATTATACATTGTTATTAAAAACAATGAATCTATTTTTTAATATTCAAAACACATAATTGGCTAAAATTAGTTTAAAATTTACAATATTGACGGAATGATAAAACATATTTTTAAACATAAAATGTTAAAAAGATTGAAGCATTTTTATATCTAAATTCAAAGTGAATTGGATTCAAATGAAATAAATTGGATTAAAAGATAAAACATTGATCTAATTATACTTTAAAACCAATTAATAATTAAATTTATAAATATAAATTATTTAAAAAAAGTATTATTTCAATTAAAATCCAATTTTTTTACTATTCATCATATTGTGAAACTGGTCAAAAAAATAAAAAACAAATCAACAAAAGTAAATTATTATATTTCTATTTATATTTCTATTTAATAGAAGAACTTTAATTTTTCAATGATTATTTATAAATGTTCCAGAAAAATTATTTAAATAAAGTCTTCCATCAAAAGGAGACCAACCTACATTTAAAAAAAATAACGTTTTGGTGTGTAAAATTGGATTTGTTCTAATATTATGAATATTAAATATAATGGATCAATGTTAAAAAAATTAAATATATAATATATAAATATCATAATTTGAAAAATACTATTCATTCCCTATAATTTATCCCCTATGTTATAATAAAATTCTATTGTTCGTTTATGTTGGGTGTTGTAGTTAATTTATTATTTTGAAAAGTTTTGCATAAAAAAGAGGATAATATAAAATATTAGGCTATTATAATTAGCAACTATAATTAAAAAAATATTTTTGGATCTTTATTTCATTCCTTTAGTCTTGAATATAAATAGATCCCACATGATTCCAATTAATAGCAATTGAGGGTAATGTATTCACCAACTTGTCCCATAGGGAAACTTTAGGACTTTCTCCAATGGGGGACACCTGCATGTCTATAAAGACTAAATCAACCCTCAAAGGTGGGATCAAGGATTTTATAGGAGAGGGATAGATCTCATCCAAAAAAAATCCTCTCCTTGAATAAAGACTTACTTGAATGTAGACTACTTATTCAATGTTTATACATAGGTTGAAACTAGGGTTTTCGATATCAAAACCACAACAACATCCATTTTTGAATGTGGAATCCTTACATTTCTTTTTATAATATCCCATTTATACCCAACAGATACATAACCCCCCTTCACACCAATACATTTATGACACAAACATTTATGATTTTTTATATTATTTAGTGATAATAAAAGATAATACCATGACTCAAGGATTATACTTTTCTTAAGATAAATATGTTCATGCACATCAATCAACAAAGATTCAACAAGTTTCTTGGACAAATCAACTTAATAAATGTTTCTTCGGTCTATGGGAGGTCCTAAATCCAAGGATATACTATAAAATATAAGGAATATACAAATAAAAGTTTATATGTTTTGATGGTTAGTAGGGTTTTTGAATGGAATGGGTAAACCCAAAAAAGGACACCCAAATAACATTCATGTTGGGTCTCAATTCATATGAAACCCGTAAGTCCACTAAATTGTGAACTATGTTAGTAATTTAATACATAATTACTATTGAACCTTTAAATATGATATCATCCTAAAAATCATATAGAACAAGAAAATATTAAGAATCCATCATCCACCACCATTTCATTTAATTTTAATGTGGGATAAATTATATATATTGGTTTGGATTTTTGTGACCACATTGGGGTGAATTAGTTGTTTATTATTTTAAATTACATTATTTAAGAAAACATTAAAAAATTTTCGAAAAAACAAATATTATAAAAAAAACACAAAAACATCACTATGAACAAAATAATTTATAATATTCAATGATCAATAATTTTAGAATGTTTGTGGTGTGATATGAAAACAATATGAGTGCACACATCCATTTGAAAACAATCCACATGGTTGACATCAATTAGGGTATATCCATTATAATAATTTCACTATATTCAATTGATATTTCAGTTTCAACCATTTAATCAGCATTCACTAACCGGATTCCACACATCATTACTAATCAATTTTAATTATTTACACCTTCCCATATAAAACTACATTTATATTCTTATTCTTCGATTTCATGAAGAAAAGTTAGCAACTACCTATTAATATTAATTTTCATTTAGTATTATTCTATCAAAAAACACACACTATCTTTTACTTGTTATGAATGAAGTCTAAATTTTATAAACCATGAAACATTAGTAACCTCACTTTTCATATTTATAGGAATATTTACGAAACCATGTAAATACTTTTGAATTATAATTAAAAGATTATATGGACATGGTCTTAACAAATCATATAAATTCTTATTATATTTATTTTTTATTTAAATACTTATGATAGTACATAAATATATTCAAATTCTAATTTCCTGAGGTTTTAGATCAATTCTTCATAATTTTTTTATATGAAAATTCTATCATCATTTATTATAAGCATAAAAAAATTGTGGCCACTTCATTCTCCTATAAACTTATATTTATTCCGTAATAAATCCTTATGTATGCATCATTTTATGAATGATACTGATATATGATCATGTTAGACTCAATCATTCCATTCATCCATATAAATACACTCAAACTAGACCTCTCTCTTTTCATGTAATATATAGAATTCATTTTATATAGTCAAAATAAATATATAAATGCATGAAATCAGATTTTTCATCCTTCTTTCATGATTAAATTCATAATTCAATACATGTTTCACATTTTACATTAAAATAGAATTGAAACCTAATATGGAAATAGAAATTCACAACCAACATGGATAATATTTCCTCCTCATATTCTAAAAAAAAACACGCACAAAAGGTTTATCTCTTCATCATTTTATTATGTGCATGTGAATAATGTCTCTAGATCTCCCTCCTACATTTTACCTTCTTTATTATTCTAAAATCATAATCAGAAGAGTCATGATAGTTGTATTTATTGTATTTAATCATTTATAGATCACCATACATTATAATCCTGAGTTTTTATTCATATTCCTTAGTCGATATCTGAGTCAATATCTGTGTGAAACTCATGGTATCTCCTCCTCAAATATAAATCCTGTTCAATCCTTCTTTATTCATGGATGGAATGTCTCCATAAAGGGTCCATACTACACATGTAAATATATTTTAATTTCCATAATATCATATATGATAATTATTATTCACCTGAAACATAAAATAGTCATAGAAGTTTTGTGATACTTCTCTCTGATGCATAGAAATTCATGGAATGACTGATTCTTCTCATAGATGCAAATCAGAAGAATTCTTGTCTATAGAACTGCAATATATGGTTTCTAAGTCCATAGAAGCATATTCCTTCTTGTAGATGAATATATATATCTAATAAAATGTTAGAGAAATTTTCATTTCATAAAAAAAATTTAATGTATTGGAAAAAAAGAAAACACCATGAGTATTTCAACTTATTGTTAATATTATTCTTCAAAAATCCAAAAGAAAAAACACATTTCATCTTGGTATCAAAAATATTTCCTTTTGAATTTTGTTTCCAATAATAGTACATAAAAAATAAATCTTTTAAACTCATGCTATATAACACTATATAATAATTTTCAGTCCACATGGTTAAGATTAATGTGGGAGACTTGAATCACAAAAATATAATTTCATGGTGTTAATAAAGTGATGATTAAAATATATTTCAAACATCTTTATTTATACAATATTCAAAATTTAAACTCCCTATATCCTATAAGGTGTTGTTCCTACACCCACATCAGTAAGCTATTAAATTTTTTACACATTCTAATATCACATCATACAACGTTGAAAAATGCCGCTAAATACATATTATCAAAAAATAACTAAATGAATAATAAATAGATAGAATTATATTATCATATATACTTCTATTAAAAAATATATCCAATGATAGGAATAAATTAAAAAACAAATAGCTTTATATTGAAGAGAGTGATTTTAAAACCTCATAATTAAACCCAATTTCAAGAAATTTTTCATTTTTTAGTGTTTTGGATAAAATATCGGCCACCATACTATTCAAAGGTTAAAACTAAAAATTCAATTCATTTCCTTCCAAAAAATAATTATTGAATATATATTTAAATTCAATGATATTTTATCTTAATGGTTTTACTAGATTCTTTTTGATATTGATAACACAATGATAATCATTGCCCAATGCAAGTGGTAGATACACTTTAAAAAATAAAACCTTCTAAACACGTCTTTATCAAGATAAGTATTTTATATATTGCTAAATTTTAACATAACATATTTTTTAATATTGAAATTTACTAAATATTGGTTTAGTTTATTGTAAATCATACATCATTCTCCTAGAAAGAAGACACTATTAGATATAGATCTCTTGAAATTGACACAACAACGTGTTACACATCTATAAATTGAATAATATTAATATTTTGTCTTCTTTTATACCTTATACCATAGTATATGTCACCCTCAATATATATGAGAATTATTTTTCTAATAAAAAATGTTACATTTTACATGAAAATTTAAATCTAAAACAATTTGTAACAACATAAACCTATTTTTTCTAGAGTATATTAAATAAAATATTCATATAATTAACTTACCAAATCCATTAGGGTCAATATCATTTTCAACATTATCTGTAATGTAATTTGTTTCAATTTATATTTGTGTGGAAATCAATTTTGAATCATACATGCTAAATTTCAATGTAATTCCCTAGTATATTTATATTATGATAGGAAAATATAATCCCTCTCTTGAGATATTTTCATGAAAAACAGTTTTCTCATTTTTATTATCATGGATTTTTCTAATAATAACATCATCTATTTTGTAAACTTTTCATAGTATTCTCTATTATTCCTAGAAAATTTTATATCATCAACATTAAAAATTACAATAATAGATACCTCTATATTTAAATAAATATATAGGATTCTTTATAGTCATCCATTCATAATGATAATATTTTAAAAAATAATAATACACAATGTAATACCAATCCATTGGGGATTTATTCATCCCATATAATGATTTAGGTTTTTTAAAAACATTCTTATATTTTTTCCTAGTAAGAAACCACTTGGTTACCCATTATTGGTTTTCTATTTTAAAAATTAATTTTTAATATAAGACTTGGAATCCATTCCAAATATCATATATTTCCTCTGTGTGGTAATAATGAAAAATGTTATCAAGGTTTGAAGTCTTCAAAGTAGGGAAAATATATGATTGAAAACAGTGATTGAAATAGTGAGTATCCCTTATAAACATATTTTTCATTGATTCTTCTCACTTTAACACATTTATTAAACTTATTAAATAAATCCACATAGTTCAAATAACATTATTATCTTTATGTTTTGGAATGATCTCCCAGGATTAATTTTTCTCGATATTATATAATTTCATATTCATTGTATCAATCCACTCTTTAATCTCAAATAATTCTTAAACAAAACTTGGCTAAATTTTTTAAATTAGATAGGTATGTGATATAATTAATGTTTTTATATTGTTAACATAATTTCTTTAATATATAATGAGGATTTGGATCTTCTAACTCTTCCTCATCCTTTGATGAGATGAATGAGGTTTTCCCTCATAACTTCAAATGGAAGAATTAATTTCTTTATCTGGCATATCATCTACAACATAACTTCAATAAAAACCATTATCATGTTGTTTAACATAAAAAAACATCATCCTAATTTCCTCTCATATCATTTTTAGTATATATAACCTCCATATTTAAATGTTCATTCACTTTAATTACATCAAAACCACTAATTCAATGAGTTTTTTTTAGAATCATTGTAATCTTTCATTTGGAGAGTATACAAGGAAAATTATATCAATATATCTTTGGTAAAACATTAAAATATATTCACCATATATTTTGATAATGCAGGGGACACTAAATACTCATAATTACATCAATCATGGGGACTTTTTATAATAAGTATCATATAGTGAAATGCCTAAATTTGTTCTATATAATTATAAATTTTGATTTTAGATTTCTATGAAAATATATTATCCCCAATTGGACCATGAAGTATCATGTTAAATCAATAATGTTTGTGTTATCTCATCCAAAATATCATTTGTTTTTCAGCCACATAATATGGTTATGGTGTGTGTAGTGAACTGAATTCTCGATAAAAATAATCCATATAAATAATACCTAGATTATTTCAATTTTTGCGTTCAACTCCATTATATGATTGGGTCTATTTTATAAATTGCACACATTCCATTTCAACACCAGTACTACATATTTTTGAACATCTTGAGAGCCTTTGATTTATGTTTTATAAAACATATACATGTAATAAGAGGGTAATATTCTATTAATTAAATAAAATGATTATATTTATTTTTTATTACATTATCATGGGCCCATATGCGTAAGAATAAATAATCATGAGGGCATGAATTTATGTATCTTGACCATCGGGTGTATGAAATTTAAAATTTCTCTGTTATGGTATATAAAAAATTACCAATCAATATTTTTATCTTATCAAGGAAATAAAGGCCACTTCTAATAATTGTGAACTTATTAATGTTTCTTGGGAAAATTAAAAAAATCCATCTATTCCAAAATTTACTTCCTTCCTTTATTCTAAAGAAAATGTATTTTATGAATCATGATCCTATAAAAGGTTCCACTTAGTTCACTATCCTTTTTTAATTGCTTCCCAATAATACAACATTTTCTGAGTAAACCTATACCTTTATATCCTAACCTCTTTTCTGAAATAAAAAATTTATGAAATAATAAAAAATAACTTCAATTCCATCAAAATAATAAATATATTCTAGATTTCATCTTTTTATTTAATAATAATAGTAGACACCACACATTTTATTTAATGATATTAGTCATTTCAAAAAATCATTATTTCATTCATTTTAGTCATTTATATTCATCAATAGCTTCAAATATATCTTAACATGTTGTTAAATTTTATATTTAAGATCCACGTTAGTTCCCCTTTTGGATCCTTGATATTAGTTTCAACTAAAATAACCTTCTCATTAATTTTTTATTTATAGTTTTTAGTTTTTAATAAAAACATTTCTGGAATGGTATTATCATAATTAATAATTTAGAAATATTTCCAAGGTAATACAACCTCTCAAAGACCGTTTGAAGAAGATTAAAACTATTATAAATATTCAAAAAACCCCTTCTAACATTGTATTTGAGTATGACTTCCTTGAGTGGGTTGAATCTCCCTAAAACTCTAGCTCTCATGCATCATGGATCCAATTTTGTGTAAATTATTGAAAAATAATTTTTTTATATAATATGAAATAATCTAAAACCATATAAATATATATTGAATGATATTTTCCTCAGTAACATATAGGCTTTCATGAACTGTGTATCTATACGCCAAAAAACATTTGACCATAAAAATGGATACATGTTTTAATCAAAATTATGGATGATTAAAGGATTATTCATATTCTAATTCATATTATACATCTTATCATCCTTAATTGAGTCTCTAGTTGTATCAAATTATTACAAAAAAAATTATTTCTTATAAATTATTATGTTTTTGAAATCACTTTGTTCTACATAATATTTTTCGGCGATTACTTCTTCATAAAATACCCTTTCCTAGTATCACTAGCCTTGTTATTAAAATTTTAGGATGGAATTTATAATTCTTTTTGAGATTTATATAACTTATATTTTTCACCAACTTCATGATTTTTATATTCGAAGAAGAATATTCCATGTTCAACTTTTAATATTATTTATTAAATAAAAACAAATTAATTCTTCTTCACCATCAACTTATCCTGAATCTTAATATAATGATTTTTTTCTTCATCAAGTAACATATTTAGTTTTCCACTCTATATAAAAAATATGTATTATTCTTATTTGTGAATTATTTCTTGATTGTTAATATGATTTATATATTTCTTGAATGTCCTATTATATATCAATAGATTTTCATTTTTTAGATACATTGTATTAGATCACTTATGAGCTTGACCTCTATCATAGACTCATCTAGTTGTTCTTTATAGTTTTTTCCATCATCATTAGTAACACTCTCATGGTTTATATTTACAAAATGAAACTTTTCCAAAAAATAATTAATAGAATTTAGAAATCCATATTGTTTTCTATTTCCCAAAAAACATTTTTAAATACTTATAAGATAATCCAAACTCTCAAAAATAGTTTCAAGAAGTTTTAAACTATTATAAATATTAAAAAAACATTCTGACATTGAATTTGATTATGTCTTCCTTGAGTGGGTTGAATCTCCCTAACACTCTAGCTCCAATACATCATGGATCTACTTTTGTTTAAATTATTGAAACATAAACTTTTTTATATAATCTAAAATCATCTAAAACCCAATAAATATATATTGAATGATATTTTCCTCAGTAACATATAGGCTTTCTTTAACTATGTATCTATATGCAAAAAAAGTTTCACCATAAAAATGGATACATTTTTTTATCAAAATTATGGATGATTAAAGGATTATTAATATTCTTATTCATATTATACTTCTTCTCATTTTGAATTGAGTCTCTAGTTGTATCAACTTATTTCTCAAAATTTTTATTTCCTATAAATTATTATGTATTTTAAAACTCTATGTTGTATATAATATTCATCTGGGATTACTTCTTCATAAAATACTCTTTCTTAGTATCACTATCCTTGTTATTAAAAATTGAGGATGGAATTTCTAAATCATTTTGAGATTTACATACCTTATATATTTCACCAACATCATGATATTTATATTTGAAGAAGAATATTCCATGTTCAACTTTTACTTGTTTTTATTTAATAATACCAAATTAATTCTTCTTCACCATCATCTTATCATGAATATTAATATAATGATTTTTTTCTTCATCAAGTAACATATTAAGTTTTCCAGTCTCTATAAACAATCTCTATTATTTTTATTTGGGGACTATTTCTTGATTGTTAATAAGATTTACATATTTATTGAACATCTTGTTATATTTATCTAGATTTACATTTTTTATAGACATTATTTTAGTTCTCTTTTGAGCATGACCTCTATCATAGCCTCATCTTGTTGTTCTTCATAGTTTATGCCTTCTTCATTAGTAACACTCTCGTCATTTATATTTACAAAATGAAACCTTTCCAAAACATTATTAATAGAATTTAGAACTCCATATTCTTTCTTATCACTATAAACTTCCCCACATTTAGATAAAAATGTTCTCTTCTATATTTAAAATATTTTATATTACTTTTTTTAATAATACTTTGACTTTTATACATTCTTCTTAAGTAGATCTATTGGTCTTCCATCTTAATTTTCACAATCAGTATATTCATATTGACTAGGAAAAATTGTTGAAAAATTTTGAATTCATACACAGCTAATGAAACTCAATGATATATTTATGTTATATTTCTATGTGCATGTTTCAAAATTTATAGAAAAAAATGAAATGAATTCATTGAATTTATTAATGTATTCATCTATATAATTGCAGTACCCCAAATATTTTATGTTTTGTATATCTATTAATCGCTGAGTTACATTTGATTCATTATTGTGTTCCTTTGAATCAACACTAGGTTATTTAGGAGATAGTTAAAACCTAGCAATTAAACATAAATATCTCACTTCTATGTTTTGAATTTCAAAAAATGGTCATCTAGAGTTGTGTTCAGTAAGTCATTTGGAGTCTGATAGAATAAACTTGATTTTCGATGAATAGTAACATACCCATATGAATAGTAATATGAATAGTAGCATACCCTTATGAATAGTAAATAATGTTATCATTTTATTTTCTTAAGAAAATAAGATAATGATATCTTAATTAGTTTTTCAATGAGAAATAAAACTAGTTGCACATTAAGATTGTTATTTTTCGAATTAATTATGACCTTATTTAAAAATTTATTTAATAGTAATGAAAAAATTATTTTTGAAAAATGGATTTCACTTCTGAAATCTACACATCGATAAATGGTTAGGGTGAAATTTGGGAATTTTTCATAAACAGTTGATTTTTCAGCGAATAGTAAAAAATACAGTTTTTAGTTTTAGTGTGTTTATGACATCATTAATGATATAATAATGATGTCATAAATCTGGTAGACTTGTGTATAGTTAAATAACATGTGAGGTGTCGCAAGTGGCTTATACCATGGGAAAATACCATGGGAAATCCCATGGTTTTTCAAAAACCACTCATGAGGTGTCCCTTGAAAATAATTAAAATAATCCCTCAATTTTCCTATAAATACCAACTCTTCCCTTCATTGAATTCATTAGAAATTCTCACTCAACAAAGTTCTCGACTCCTTACATCCATTGTATTATTCCCAAGGATTAGTCAAGCCCCCAAGGTCCCAACCATCATGTTCTAAGGGTTATTCTACATGGTAAGAAAATTCTCAATTTCTTTCTTTTTTCCTTTCAAATTCTATTTTATGTGGTATATCATTCATGTTTCCATACCCTGTTATTTTTTTCATCTTATTATTGATATAATATATATTATGATTCATTTCTGTAATGGGTGACCCTTTTACCCTCTCTTTCTAATATTTTTTAAAACCAAGTTACGTAGACATTAGGATGCCGAATTTTTGTAAGGGATTTCAAAATTATTAATTTATTTTGAGTTCATTATTTATTCGTTCTTCATATATTCATAACCAAGAAGAATGAAACCTCCAGAATCTGGAATATATTTTATATTCTAATGTTCATGAGAAATTCATCAGCAATCTTCTTCTTTTCCACAATTGTTCAATGGAATTAAAAACATTGTCTGTGATGTGTCGAATTACCGACATCGTGGACGATTTGATTTCAATTTGCAATAATTCTTTAAAGTCTGGTCATGAAACCATTTATATGGTTGAACCAGGTTATAATATATATGTTATGACTCAACCATGGTTCTGGAATTCATTTTCACTCATGGTTCTAATTTATAAGACAAAATGAGGTTGTTATTATCAAAGAACCAATAAAACGATCTAAACAAACATCATTAATGCATTAACTAATGAATCATCATCATGGTATAATACTCAAAATCATTATGAGATAATTTATATCTCCATAATTTCATTAATAAGATGTATTAACAATTCTGTATGTTTATCCATGTTTCAAATGAACATTCATTCATGGAAACAAGTAAACGAACCATGAAAACCAAGTAAGAAAATGCTTCCAAAATAATAAGATTTAATCGCTTAAAACCATAAAAGAGGCCATGAATGAACTGAATAAGGTTATAATGAATCAATTAAATGTAGAGGAGGTTCTGGAAATATTAATTAATTAAGCTAAATTTTATTATTCAGATCATTAAAACAAATGAAGAACACACTCAAGCATAAGGTAAGTGGTTTCTCATCTTACTTTCATTTCTGTGAGATTTTCATTGTTCACCACTTATTTCTTGTATTTGGTATATTTATACTAAAATTTGATATATAATAACATTATTCGCTTTATATTCATGTTATTAAATGATTCACTTGATTTTCATTATGTTCTCGTCATTTGATTCGACTGATTTCATTGTGGTACGGGACTTTGTCTCAACTACCTTTGTTGTGACTAACAAGGTATTGTGCACCTAATAATCCTTATGTGGTGTACCTACTACCCATTTGAGATCACGTTCCATTTGAAATTATATTTCTATTAAATATCCATAATATCATGTCATGGATATGTTTATTGTCTAAACCGTATACCATTTCACATACGGTGTATATTTGGGATGTTATTGATGAATCTGTATTATATACACTATACGGATATTGAAAAGGCCTATTTATCTTTTATTGAATCAATTAATAAAGAATTATTTGGATCTAGGGGTGATTGGGGCCCACTAAATCCCCTCGATGCATTGGTAGTTCTCATGAGACAAAACAGATTGGTGACAAACCCTTCGAGTTTGTTTCCAAAAAAATCCGACAGGATTCTACCCACAACTATAATCCGTTTTTATGGTATTACGGTTTCATGTACCAGATATATGAAGTCCAATTAATAATAAATATCTTTATTCACTATCAGCCATTATTATTATCCATGAGGTTTTCACTATGAAAAAAATATATGGATGCAGTTTCATTCTAGGTTTATTAATGGCATTAGTTGTTCATTTATTCACTATACCATTTTGATTATGTCAGATTTATTATGATTCACTTATTATTGTAATCATGCTTCCTGTATTTGTAACCCTTACTGAGCGTTTGAGCTCACCCCTTTCATTGTCTACCTTCGACAGCTGATGAAGAGAAGGTCTTCTTTTGAGTTCATGTGGATGCAGTTCTGAGTTTTTTTGTTATGTATTGTATTTTGTAACCTGTTCCAATGTAATTTGAGTTACATCTATGTATCTAGTTTCTTCAAGACTACTAAACTGATCATTCCTTCGGGATTTTCATTCCTTATAACCATTCCAATATCACAGGTAATTCACCGGCTCCAGCCTAGTGGGTTCGGGGTGTTACAGTTTGTATCAGAGGACGTTTAGTAGAACACTGGGAAACTAGACTAGTAAACTTATAGTAGGGAACAAAGCACTAAGGTAGAATTTGAGGATAAATGTACAAGAACATCCTGGTATTTTGGTAAGGAATATATTATATGTATTTTTCAAGCAATAAATCCCTGTCTTAATGCAAGCAGGTAGAGGAGGCTCTGGAACATATGTATCTAGGGGTAAAACCCGAAAACACCGCTTTGAGCTTGACTCGAATGGGAACTGGTGAACGAAAATGGGCCTCGCTGTACTCTTGGTTATGGCACTCCCATGGTATATGATTAGGATAATTCATGTTTTCTTTACAAGACATTATGAAAGAGTTAATGTAAATTATTCCCTAGAGGAACCATGTTTATAAGATTAGTTATGCATAAAATTTCAATATATGTTGAGTGCTTTTCTATTTGAGATTAATAAACTATTCTTTTGTATCCAATTATTTAGAAATGGTGTCTAATGGAAGAAGAGGAATCAATACTCATGGGCAAGGTAGGGATCTCCCTACTGGGCAAGTAAAAATAGTCAATGTTGGAGCCAATCAGATCATGAACATATTGGGACAACTTAATCAAGTTGTAACAAATAGCCATTCAACACCTGTGTTGGATTGTTTCATTCGGCAGAAGCCCCCATCTTTCAGGGGGACTACTAATCCAGTGGTAGTTGAGTAGTGGATCATGTCACTTGAGAAGATATTCATTTCATTAAGATGCAATGAGAATGAGAAGGTGGTACTGGCAGTATATTGTCTAAAGGGTGATGCTGACCAATGGTGGTCCATGATTCAGAACACCATCGAGGAAGAAGAAATAGAATATATGGAGTGGAGGACTTTTATGGAAATATTCATCAAGAAATATTTCCCACGTGAGCAATGAACTGAAATGAAGAGGAAATTCCTTAGCTTGAAACAAACGGAAGAAGACAGTGTTGCAGAGTATGAAGCTTCCTTCAAAAGGCTAGCAAGGTATGCTCTGGATTACATAAGTGACTCAGCGGACAAGATTGATCATATCGTTGAAGCTCTTAAGCCATGTCTTCTAAGGGCACTGGCTTCTCAATCATTTTCATCATATGATGAAATTGTATCAAGTGCAATCAAAATAGAGAAGGAATTTTCTAGATCAAATTTTTTAAAAGGAAACCAGGATAAGAAGCGGTATTCTAATAAGAATGGAAAAGGAGAGGAACCATATAAGAGCAGGGGAATGAATAGTTTCCCATTATGCAAGAACTGTGGAAAGATTCATCTAAGGAAATGCTTAAAAGGCATGGGAGTCTGCTATAAATATGGAGAAAAGGGTCATCAATCTGATGAATGCAAGGGGAAGAAACAATTCAATGATGTTCGATGCTACAATTTCAAAGAGATGGGACAATATGCAACTGAGTGTCCTAAGCTGCAAGGAAACATGCCTCAGAAAAATACAAGAGTGCAAGGGAGATCCTATGTGATTACAACCACAGAGGTTGATGTTCCTAGTTTCGTGGTGGCATGTAATTTAATTGTTTCCTCAAACTTATCCAACACTTTATTTGATTCTGGATCATCACATTCATTTATATCGTCTCCGTTTACCAAGAAAATTAAATATGTCCAATTTGATTTAAGAAAGGATTTGTCAGTCAAAACTCCCATGGGATGTATCATTGCAACAAAGGCATGTCGACTAGTCCCCCCTGCAAACACCAAAACGTTCTTTAGATGCTAGCCTTACCATCATACCCATGACTAAATTTGATATAATTCTTGGTATAGATTGGCTATAAAAATATGATGCGAGGATTTGTTGCAAGAAAAAGGAAGTTAATTTTTTTGAAAATGGTGTAGAATATCTTATCTTTTGAGAAGAAACTTTTCCACCAGATTCTTATCTAGAACCACCCCCAGTACCTCCAATAAATGCAATAATTAGAGAGTAAGATATACCAATATCTATTGGAGAGGAAATAAATCTTCAAATTGAAGATGTTCACATAGTGAAAGAGTACATTGATGTATTTCTGGAGGATTTTCCTGGACATCCTCTATAGTGGGAAATTTAGTTTTCCATTGACTTAATTCCCAGTGCATGACCGATATCAAATACCCCATATAGAATGGCCACTGTGGAGCTATTGGAGCTGAAGAAACAACTAGAAGAGTTGAGTGACAAAGGATTTATTCAACCTAGTGTTTCTCTTTGGGGAGCCCCAGTCCTGTTTGTAATGAGGAAAGATAGATCCATGAGTCTATACATTGATTACAGAGAAATCAATGCTATTGCAATAAAGAATAAGTATCCTCTACCCCATATTGACGAATTATTTTACCAACTTCATCTGTTTTCATAGATTTAATGAATAGAGTTTTCAAGGAATATCTTGATAACATTGTTGTGACATTCAATAATGATATCCTCGTATAATCAAAAATCTATAAAGACCATGAGGGACACTTGCGAGTTATTCTGGGAACTCTTAGAAGAAATCAATTATATGGAATGCTTAAAAAGTGATAATTATGGCTTCAGTCAGTTTCTCTTCTAGGTCATACTGTCTCAAAGGTGGAATCCTAGTTAATCCTGCAAAGACAAATGAAATCCAAGATAGGCCCACGCCAACAAACATAACTGAGGTATGCATTTTTATTTTCTTACTAGGTTAGTATAGGCATTTTGTGTAGAATTTTTCCCGACTGGATAACCCAGAAACGATGCTGACACGAAAAGGGGTTAAATTTGTTTGGAAAAAAGATTGTGAAGAATGTCTCTAATAACTAAAGAGAATATTAGTCAATGTTCCTATATTCACTCTACCATCAGGCAATGATGGGTTTGTTATTTATAGTGATGGTTCAAAGAAAGGACTTGGTTTTTTCCTTATGAAAAATGATAGGGTTATTGCTTATGCATCAAGACAGCTAAAAGTTCATGAGCAAAACTATCCTACTCATGATCTTGAGTTAGCTGTTGTAATCTTTGCTTTGAGGATATGGAGACATTATCTCTGTGATGAAAAATGTGAGATTTATACTTATCACAAGAGTTTGAAGAATATTTTTTCACAGAAATAACTCAACATGAGGCAAAGGAGATGGATTGAACTACTCAAGGATTATGATTGCACGATACACTACCACCCGGGGAAGGAAAATTATGTGGCAGATGCTTTGAGAAGAAAGGATCATTGAGTTTTGAACAAGATGAGAGTTGAAAGGGTTCCTATTTTCATGGATCTAATAAATATGGATATGGGAAAAACCATGGAATGTGAAACATCAATGCTTTTTCACAAGGATGCCAAATCATCTTCACTAGAAAGGATAAAAAGTTCTCAAGCTGATGATGAAGAGTTT
Source organism: Viscum album (assembly GCA_963277665.1). Classification (NCBI taxonomy): domain Eukaryota; kingdom Viridiplantae; phylum Streptophyta; class Magnoliopsida; order Santalales; family Viscaceae; genus Viscum; species Viscum album. Next base: position 490,104,507 of record OY728145.1, read on the forward strand.
CAAAAGAAGATTAAAGTTGTGAATGATGGGAGATTGAGTGACTTCGTATATGAAGATGGGATTTTGAGATTTGGGAAGAGACTCTAGGATCCCAATATACATGATCTAAAAAGGGAATTGTTGGATGATGCTCGTAGTTCCAATTTATCTATACACCCTGGTAGCACTAAGATGTATAGAGATTTCAAGGAACATTTTTGGTGGGACAACATGAAGATAGTGATTGCTGCTTTTGTGTTAAGATGTATGGTTTCTCAACTAGTGAAAGCTGGAAGGAAACATCCTGGAGGAGTATTGAAACCTTTTCCTATACCTGAGTGGAAATGGGATAATATCACGATGGACTTTTTCATGGGACTACCAAAGACTCCTAGAAGGAATGATGCAATATTGGTCATTGTTGATCGTCTAACCAAGTCATCACATTTTCTTTCTATAAGAGAAGATATACCACTTGAACATCTAGAAAGACTATATATTAATGAAGTTGTGAAACTTCATGGAGTACCCCTATCGATTGTTTCTGATCATGATCCACATTTTACATCATGATTCTGGAAAATTCAACATAAGGCCCCAGATACTGATCTTCATTTGAGCACTGCCTACCACCCACAAACCGATGGACAATCAGAACAGACTATTCAAACATTGGAAGAAATGTTGAGGACTTGTTCACTTGATTTCCAAGGCATGTGGGATCAGTATTTTCCTCTCGTAGAGTTTTCCTACAAAAATAGCTTCCATTCAAGTATTCAGCTGGCACCCAATGAAGCATTGTATGGGAGGAGATGTCGTACACCAACTTGCTGGGATGATGTTGGTGAACGAAAGCTCGTGGGCCAAGAACTTGTTGACGAAATAACGGAGAAGGTGAAGAATATCCAGAACCATATCAGAATAGCTAAAAGTAGGGAAAAGAGTTATGTAGATAACCGAAGGACGGATTTGGAGTTTCAACAAGGTGATCACATTTTCATAAAGGTATCTCCATGGAAAGGGAATTATATGTTTCGGTAAGAAGGGAAAGTTAAGTCCCAGGTAAATTGGACCTATTGAAATATTGTACCGAATTGGAGCTGTAGCTTACCATTTGGCAATGCCTGTAAGTCTCTCCAAGGTTCACAATGTGTTCCACGTGTCGGTGTTAAGAAAGTACATGCCAGACCCAACACATGTTCTCACTTATGAGGAAGTAGAACTTCAGCCAGATCTTTCTTATTTTGAAGAGCATATCAAGATTCTTGATTTTAGAGAACAAGTATTAAAAAATCAGACGAATAATCTGGTAAAGGTTATATGTAGAAACCATAAGATGGAGGAAGAAAAATGGGTGCCTGAGGAGCTTATTCTAAAGACACACCCGAATCTATTTAGGAAATATTTTGTAAAATTCGAGGATGAATTTTTCCGAAGGAGGGAATAATGTAGTACCCCAAACATTTTATGTTATGTTTCTCTATTCATCACTGAGTTACAGGTTATTCATCACGATTTTCCTTTGAAACAAAACTATGTTATTTATAAGATAGTTAAAATCTATGCATTAAACATAAATTTCTCACTTCTATGTTTTGAATTTTGAAAAATAGTCATCTACAGTTGTGCTCAGTATGTCATTTGGCGTCTGATAGTACAAACCTGATTTTTGGTGAATAGTAACATACCCATATGAATAGTAATATGATTAGTAATATGAATAGTAACATATCCTTATGAATATTAAATAATAATATTATATTATTTTCTTAAGGCAATAAGATAATGATATCTTAATTAGTTTTTCAATGAGAAATAAAACTAGTTGCACATTAAGATTGTTATTTATCAAATTAACTATGACTTTATTTAAAAATTAAATTAATAATATTTAAAAAATTATTTTTGAAAAATGAATTTCACTTTTTAAATATACTCGTCGATAAATGGTTAGGGTGAATTTTGGGAATTTTTTTAAAACAGTTGATTTTTCAGTGAATAGTAAAACATATATTTTTTAGTTTTAGTGTGTTAATGACATAATTAATAATATAATAATGAGGTCATAAATCTCATCAACTAGTGTATAGTTAAATATGATTTGAGGTTTCCTAAGTGGCTTATACCATGGGCAAATACCATGGGCAAGCCCATGGTTTTGCAAAAACCACTCATGAGGTGTCCTTTGAAAATTATTAACATGATCCCTCACTTTTGCTATATAAACCAACTCTTCCATTCATTGAATTCATTCCAAATTCTCACTCAACGAATTTTTGTCCTACATAACTCCATTTTCATCCTACCAAGGTTTCCTCAAGCCGCCAAGGTCCCAACCTCCATGTTCTAAGGGTTATTCTACAAGGTAAGAAAATTTTCAATTTCTTGCTTTTTTCATATCAAGTTCACTTTTATGTGGTATATCATTCATGTTTCCCTACCATGTTGTTATTTTTCTTCTTATTCCTGATCTACTCTATATTTTTATTCATTTCTGGAATGGGTGACCCTTGTCCCCTCTCTTTTTAATATTTTCTAAAACCATGTTACGTAGTCGTTAGTCTACCGATTTTTTGTAAGCGATTTGAAAATTAATCTTTTATTTTGAGTTATTTATTTATTCTTTCTTCATATCTTCTTACCTGAGAGGAATGAAATATCCAGAATCTTATATATACATTATTTTCTCATGTTAATGAGAAATTCATCATCAATCTTCTTTTTTTCTCCACTTGTTCAAAGGAATTCAAAACATTGTCCGTGATGTGTCGAATTACCGATGCCGTGGACGATGTGATTTCAATTTGCAATAATTCTTTCAATTCTGGTCATGAAACAATTTATATGGATGAACCAGGTTATAATATATGTTTTATGACTCACCCATGGTTCGGGAATTCATTTTCACTCATGTTTCTAATTTATAATACAAAATGAGGTTGTTATTATCAAAGAAACAATAAAATGATCCATACACACATCATTAATGTTTTAACTAATGAATCATCATCATGGTATATAACTCAATATCATTATAAGATCTTTTATATCTCCATAATTTCATTAATAAGATGTATTAACAATTCTGTATGTTTAACCATGTTTCAAATGAACATCCATTCATGGAAACAAGTAAACGAACCCTGAAAACAAAGTAAGAAAATGCTTCCAAAACAATAAGATTTAATCTCTTAAAACCATCAAAGAGGACATGAAGGAACGTAATAAGATTATAATTAATCAATTACATGTATAGGAGGTTATGGAAATATTAATTAATGAAGCTAAATTTGATTATTTAGGTCTTTAAAACAAACGAAGAACACACTTGAGCAGATGGTAAGGGGTTTCTCATCTCACTTTCATTTCTGTGAGATTTTCATTGTTCACCACTTATTTCATGTATGTAGTATATGTGTACTACCATTTTATATATAATAACTTGATTTTTTATATTAATGTTATTCAATAATTCACTTGATGTTCATTATGTTCTGGTCATTTGATTCGACTGATTTCATTTTGGTAAGGGACTTTGTCTCAACTACATTTGTTGTGACTAACTATGTATTGTGCACCTAATAATCCTTATGTTGTGTACCTACATCCCATTTGAGATAAATTTCCATTTGAAATTATATTTCTATTAAATATCCATAATCTCATGTCATGGATATGTTTATTGTCTAAACCGTATACCATTTCACATACGGTGTATATTTGGGATGTTATTGATGAATCCGTATTCTATACTTTATACGGATATTGAAAAGGAATATTGCTATTGTATTGAATCATTGTATAATAAATAATTTGGATGTAGAGGTGGGTGGGGCCCACTACAGCCCCTCGATGCATCGGTAGGTCTAATGAGACAAAACAGTTTTGCGACAGACCCTTCGAGTTTGTTTCCAAAAAAATCAGACAGGTTTCTACCCACAGTAGTAAACCATTTTTACGGTATTTTGGTTTCAGGTGCCAGATACATGACATCCAATTAATAAGAATTATCTTTATTCACTATCAGTCATTATTATTATCCATGAAGTTTTCACTATGACAAAATCTATGGATGCAGTTTCATTCTAAGTTTATTAATGGCATTAGTTGTTCATTTATTCTCTATTCCATTTTGATTATATCAGACTGATTATGATTAACTTATTATTGTACTCATTCTTCTGCTATTTTTAACCCTTAATGAGTGTTTTAACTCACCCCTTTCATTCTCTACCTTCGACAGTTGATGAAGAGAGGGTCTTCTTTTGAGTTACTGTGGATGTAGTTTTGAGTTTTTGGATTATGTATTGTATTTTGTCACATGTTATAATGTAATTTGAGTTACATCTATGTATCTAGTTTCTTCAAGACTACTAAACCGGTCTTTCTTTCAGGATTTTCATTCCTTATAACCATGCCAATATCACAAGTAATGCACTGTCTCCAGCCTAGTGGGGTCGGGGTGTTACAATATTTATAATTATGGAGAACTTTTTCAAAAAAAAATCTTTTTATTTTCTTTCTCATGGGTTTGGAATGGAATTTTGTTATTATAATTTCACATTATTTTGATAAAATTAAATTCTCGCCTGTCATTTGAAATGATTATATTTTAAATTCACCGTAGTAGTTGATTTAATCTCTCTATCTTCTAAATTTAAAAAAAATTTATGAAATGTATAAGGGATAGTTCTCAATATGTTTAAAAAAAATTGAGTCATCAAATAATTCTCCACGTATTTTAATGCTGATCGCAATATCATTATCCCCTTTGATGAACACACCAATAGATTCAGCATATTAAATTTTACAATCTATGTATTTCCATATCCAAATTGATAAATTTTCATTATTTTCTTTTTTATTACCTTCAAAAATGTTATTTAATTTGGAACATTTCCCTTTTACAGTTCAAATGAATTTATATTGAAAGAATTAAAGGATTGAGTGAGAGAATGATTAATAAATGTTATTTCAAGATCATCCAAAAATTTTTAGATTCTTCATCTCTATAGCATCCAAGTGATAAATCTCAACAACAGAAGTGTAAAAACATATAGTAAATTCTAGAGCAACATATCCAATAGATAATATATAATGTAGAAAAAATTTCATTACACATATGTGTAACGCCCCATGATTCCACGGTACATTACCCTTTGAATAATACAATAGCAGGATTTGTGCACAACTTGGAGTTTTAACACACCACGACCATTCAAAGTAGCCGTCGTGAATAGTAATACACACTTTTTTGAAATTTTATAAATTTTTTTTTTCAAAATGGACTTCATTTTTGAATTCAGAATATTGAAATTAGCTGAGGGATAATTTAATGTATTTTTCTGAAAACGTTTAATTTTTGATAAATATTGAAAAACATTGTGTTATTATTTAAAACATAAATGTTTTTAAATAATTAGTTATTTTATTTAAATTTATTTTAAGAAAAAATAGATACATAATACCTATATTAGTTCAATGTAATTCATTAGAGTCATTTTATAATAAAATTAGATATATAAAATTTTATTGAACTTTCTATCATCTTTTACCCACCTTCTAGGCTCGTTAGCAAATTTGAAAAAAACGTAATTTTACTGCTTATGTGAATTGAATTTCAAAATTAGAGAGACATAGTTGATATCAGTAAGTAAATTTTTTTTCAAAAATATGAAACTAATTTTCGGTGACTAGTAACTTTTAACTTTTATTTACGACAGTTAAAATTAAAAATTGTAATAAATTGTAAAAATGATATTATTATTACCCAAAAACCTATCCTAATTATATTGGATAAGTGTAATTAGACCAAAAACAATAATATGAATAAAATATTATCCTTTTGTTCTACTTGTATTCGATTAGGAAATTTCTTATTATTTTATTTCAAGAAGAGTTAAACGTGTTAAATTCAATGTTTAATAACTAAATTATTTTTAATATGGTGATATACATAAGATAAATTCGACTATAAAAATTAATTATAAAGATAAAACTATTTACTACATAAAGAATTTTTATTATTAATTTTTGGTAATTAATTTATTAAATGTATTTATGACACAATGGTGATGCATTAATTACCTTATTAATGAATGATTAAAATAATTCATATTATAAATACCCCAATATATGAAAATTGAGACTCTTGATCAATTCCTCTAATTTTATAGGTTACTATGACATGTTATGTTTGATTGAATATTTTTTTTAAGTGATAATGTTTTTTAACTTTCACAAAAACAAAATACCAAATTGTGTCAAAATTTACAAAAATGAGTTTTTAAAACAAATATTATATTATTAATTGATTTAATGTTTCTGAAACTCTAATGTTTGGAAAAACGACGTATATAAGGTTATATATATCAATAATTAACCACTTAGTGTTTTCTTGTCTTTTTTATAGTAGTTTTATTAACCATTAATTATAATAAAAGTGGAATACATGGTAAAAGGTAAACTATTTAACTAAGAGTTGAATCTAAAAGATAATTTTATTATAGTGACATAAAACAGTTTAAAACATATTTGTTGATTGTTGTTTGACCCATCCACATCTTAGATGCGAAATAAATTATTTTGGATTCATTATTAACTAAATATGATTGTATAATAAAATAATATTTCATGATTTTCCTAAATTGACCCTAACCTATATTATAAAAAGGTACTTCTCCTTCACTCAAAATCACACCTCCAAGGCCATTTGTCTTGGACAAACCCGACCCAAATATCCTCCCACCGACATAGAGGCCTAACGTTGATCATAAAGCCAACATAAGGAGCCCTTTTGATGGAATCAAAAGGAAACACTCAAAGAAAGGTAATAATTTCACCACCTCTTTCAATGTTATTTTCTTCTTCCACTTCTTATTTCTTTGGTGTTTTTATACCAAAATAATTACTTCAGTACATTATACATACTATGATGTTATTATAAATATTTTACAACCATATTATTATTCAATCCATCCTATGAATGAAAAATCACTATATGTACGTATGCAAAGCTTACCGTCTAAACATCGTGGTGTAGTTTGTTATTCAAACACTTCATTATTTGGATGGTTATAATAATGAGTATAACTGGTGTAAATAATAAATAAAACATGTTAATTATTTTGTATATATAATATACCATCCAATTACAAATTATTTCACCATCAATAGAATGATATTGTCGCTCATGCGTATGTATAGATTACCGTCTCCACTTACCCGATAAGATTCATACCCCAAAGTAACCATTCAAGAATAATTTTCATGTTATGATTAAAAATAATTTTTAAGAACATAATATAATTTGGGATATGAATCAAATACATATAATCCATAACAAACATGACTTACCAAACAAAACATATAATGAAAAATGAATCCATTAACACCCAAAACAATGATACTACGAAAATATTATTAACAATGCAATATTAAAAGATCATACAAGTTATCATATTATTGTATGTGGTTTTTGTATAAATAAATAACAATTATTTAACTATTATATAAGAGTTTAACATACCATCTACCAAGTAAAAGTACAATGTAAGGGTAATTCTACAATCTCTTCATTATCTGATGGTATTTATATGTGAGTATCTACTAAGACCTATTTATCATCCACATCTGTGTTTCAAAAAAATATTTTCCAAAAAAATTACTATTTTATTGAAAATGGTTTAAAGGCATTTATATCATTGTTTGAATTTTTTTGATATATTTATAGAGGAATCTTTCCATCTTTTTCCAAACAAGGTCTTTTACAACATTTTCGACAAAATTAAGAAAAGAATGGTTTTTTAAATTTTACAGAAGGTGCGGATATTTTCAACCATTATAATAACTTTGAAGCTTCCCTTAAAAGCTTATAAAAACATTTAATAATTAAAATTTTTCTTTTATAATTGTGTGATTTTAAATGGTATCAAAATAGAAAGAGTTATTTCATTCAAATATTTTCCATTTCATCTATATCAACATCCATCGATGGATTTTAAAATTACTTGAAGTTGATTTATTATTATACAAATATTTCATATTTTATTGAAGGTATTGTGACATTTTTGACTGTGGATGTGTTATTTTTATACCATTCATGGTTTATAAATAAAATATTTTTAATAATTTTATTAAATTATAATATAAACATATACATATTTATTATATAATATATGATCCTCTTATTACCTGTTTGTTAATAATATTTTGTTATTACCCTTGCCTTGGGTGTTAGCTACTTCATTTTCATATGCATGTTTTGAGGTGAAAGCCCTGGATCTTGTGAACGTTATATTGTTACACCATCTCCAAATTAATATTAAGGTCAGATATATCTTATTTAATCATTATATAATTCTTATAATCATTATTTGATGTTGAATAAGTAAAATGAATCACATTGCATAGTGGAGATGACATGCCATACGTTCGTATGAGCATCAGTATCATTACATTAATGGTGAAAGGGTACATAAGTAGATGATATATTAATTTTTCCAGAATCATAATAATCTCATAATTATAATAAATATATAATTTATTTTCTTAATTATATCCATCAATGTAATGTGATGATGAAAAACCAATTACACCACAACATGGATAGGGTAAGTCATACGTATGTATGTGCAATGATTTCTTTTATTTTATAGGATCAATAAAAAGTTTAAAATGGTGGTCTCATTATAATAATTACATATGAGCATAATGATTATACTATATTTATTACCTTATCATGAAAAAAGAATAATATTAATTTGAAGAATAAATGAACTTGAATTGGTTAGAAAAACAATTACCACTTTTTCGTCAGGCATCCATGAGAGCTTTTAATAAAGGATCTAGGGTTGATATATTTTGAATAGCATGAAATCCAGAACATAGAGAAGGACTTTTATAAGATAAATGGTTATTTTTTGTGCATTATATAAGGAAACAATGTCTGAGTATGCCAGGGATGAGGTTTTCATTCATAATTTGGGGGATGGGCACTTTTGGAAACTCTCAAAATATTAAATTATTATAAATTAATTTTAACTTATAAATGGAACCAAAGTGTGTTTTTTGGAATTTAATATGAGTATGGGTAAAAATAATTTAATAAAATAATTTTTATACAAATTTAGGTCATATTATTTACCTCATAATTTTTTATTAACCCTTATTTAACCCCATTAACTCTTACAGTGCGAACAAATATTTTAATTTTCAAGGGTTGATATTTTTACTATAAAATTTTAAACGAACCTTAAACGATCTATGAATGAGATTTTCATCATTATTCAAATAATTATGAAAAATTAATGTTTTTTATGAAATTTATATAATTTAATAAAATATTATTTATTTTAAAATATCATTAATTTAAATTTTGACATTATTCGTTACTTGTCTTTTTAAAAATATCATAATGATAAGATATCTTTGAACCTACTCCTTTAAAATATCCCCAATATGTAAATATAATCTATAATGTACATGAATGAGACTAATTATCTAAAATTTTATTTATTTTAATATTTTTATTTTTATTTATTTGACATTTCAATTAATTAGACAATTAATGCATCATTATTATGTTATAATTTAAGATAATTATTTCTTCATTAAGAATTTAAAATAAATTTCCATGATGGAAATAAATATTTTATATTTTAAAATACCATTTATATTCCATCATATTAACTATATCTCCCAATATTAAAATTAATAAACTAGTTAAAAATAAAAGTGGGACAATTTTGAAATTTCATTAAAAACAAATATTATAAGGGTTATATTCTCATCACAATGGGAATAAATGGTCATATAACCATTAATATAATGTTTATAGATAAAAAATAATCCTAAAACTATATTTTTTTTAATGTTTTAGAGTCATTTTATAGTATATATAATATTGTTTGTACCATTAATTTCTTGATTTTCCCTTAATCATGGTAATACAAATTAACAAATTTACTATTCATATTGTCAAAAAAATAAATGGGTAATATTTGACAAACATTATAAATTATAATTAAAAATAAATAATCCTTTTTTTAATATTAGAAAAACATAATTTTCTAACATTATTTTAAAATTAACCATATTGACAAAACGATAAAACAAATTTATAAACATAAAATGTTAAAAAGATTGAAACATTTTTATATCTATATTCATTGTGAAGGTAATTCCAATGACATAAATTGGATTAAAAGTTAAAAAATTGATCAAATTATACATTAAAACAAATTAATAATGTAATTTATCATTATTAATTATTTTAAAAAATATGATTTCAATTAAAATCCAAAATAATTATTATTCATAAAAATGTTAAACTGGTCAAAAAAATTTAAATTATTTATGAAAGTAAATTTTGATATTTATATTTAATAAAAGAATTTTATTTTTTCAAATATAGTTTATAAAAGATTCAGAAAAATTATTTAAAAAAAGTCTTCCATCAAAAGGACACCAACATACATTTACCAAAAATAATGTTTTGGTGTGTAAAATTAGAATTGTTCTAATATTATGCATATTAAATATAATGGATGAATGTTAACAATTGTTTTTAATATATAATATCATAATATCATAATATGACTAATAATATTCATTCCCTATAATTTATCACTTAGGTTATAATAATATTCTAATGTTCGTTTAATTTGGTTGTTGCAGTTAATTTATGATTTTGAAAAGATTAACCTAAAAAAGAGACATAATATTAAATCTTGGGGTATTATAATTTCCAAAAAATAATTTGAAACATATTTTTCGATCATTTTTTCATTTCAATTCTCTTGAATAGAAACAGATCCTGCATGATTCTAATTAATATCAATTGAGGGTTATGTATTCACCCACTGGTCACATAGGGAAACATTATGACTTCCTCCAATGGGGGATAGGTAATTGTCTATAAAGACTAAATCAAAACTCAGTGGTGTGATCATGGATTTCATAGGGGAGAGACAGATCACAACCAAAATAAAATCTTCTCCCAGAATTAAGACATAATTGAATGAAGACCCCTTATTCAAGGTCTATACATAGGTTAAAACTAGATTTTTCAAGATCAGAACTTCCACACCATCCATTTTTGAATGTGGATCCTTACATTTCTCTTTATAATTTCCTATTATTACCCAACATAGAAATAACCCCCTTTATGAAAATACATTTATGACATAATAATTTAATATCTTTTACATTATTTAGTGATAATAAAAGATAAAAATATGACTCAAGGATTATCCTTTTCTTAAGATAAATATGTTCATTCACTTCGATCATTAAATATTCAACATGTTTGTTAGACACATCAACTTAATAAATGTTTCTTTAGTCTATGGGATGGCCTAAATTCTAGGATATATTATAAAATATAATTAATATACCAATAAAAGTATCAATGTTTTTATGGTTAGTATGGTTTTTGAATGTAATTTTTAAATCCAAAAAAGGACACCCAAATCACTGTCATGTTGGGTCTCAATTCATATAAAACCCATTGGTCCACAAAATTGTGAACTATGTTAGTAATTTAATACATAATTACAATTGAGCCATTGAAATATGATATCATCCTCAAAGTAATATAATACAAAAAGATATTAAGAATCAATCATCCACCACCATTTCATTTAATTTTAATGAGAGATAAAATATATAGATTCCATGGGATTTCTGTGACCACTTAGGGGGTGAATCATTTGTGTACTTTTCTAAATGTCCTTTTTTATGAAATCATTAAAAAAATTACAGCAAAAAATGAATATTAAAAAGAACATCCCAATGAACAAAATAATTTATTAGATTCACTGATCAATAATTGTACAATGTGTGTGGTGTGATATGAAAATAATAGTAGAGAACGCATGCACTAGAAAACAACCCACATGGTTTCAATAAATTTGAGTATATCCATCACAAAAATTTCACTATATTCAATTGAAAGTTCATTTTCAACCATTTAATGAACCTTAACATAAAGGATTCCACATTTCATTTCTAATAAATTTTAATTATTTACACCTCCTCATCAAGAACACAGTTTTTATTCTTCTTCTTCAATTTCATGCAGAAAAGTTAGTAATTGCCTATTAATATTAATTTTCTTTTACTATTATTCTTCCAAAAAACACATACTTTCCTTAACTTATTATGAATAATATCTAGATTTTATATACCATGAAACTTTATTATCTTAATTTTTCTTATTTATTGGAATATATACAGTACCATGTAAATACTATTGAATTAAAATTACAAGATTCTCTTGACATGGTCTTAGAAAACATATAAACACTTCTAATATTTTTTATATATAAATATTTATGACAGTACATAAATATATTCAAATTAAAATTTCATGAGGTTTCAGATCACATCTTCATAATTTTTTTCATATATAAATTCTATCATAATTGATTATAAGAATGAAAAAATGGTGGCCACTTCATTCTTCTATAAAATTATACTTATTTCAAATTAAATCATTATGTATGCATCAATTTATGAAAGGTACTTATATATGATCATGTCAGACTCAATTTTTTCATTCATCCTTATAAATACACTATAAATGGACCTCTCTCTTTTCATGGTATATCTAGAATTAATCTTATATAGTTAAAATAAATATATGAATGAATGGAATCAGATGTGTCATCCTTCTTTCATGATTAAATTCTTAATTCAATACATTTTTCATTTTTTACATTAAAATAGTATCGAAACCTCACTTGGAAGTAAAAATTCACAACCATGTTAGGGAATATTTCCCCTTCATATTATAAAAAAAACATGCACAACAGGTTTATCTTTTCACCATTTTACTAAGTGCATGTGAATTGTATCTCTAGATCTATATTCTACTTTTTAACTTCATTATTCTTCCAAAATCATCAGAACATTTGTCGTGATAGTTTTATTTATTATATTTAATCATTACTAGATCAGCATACATTGCAATCTTTACTTTTCTTCTCGTATTCCTTAGTCGATCTCTGAGTCACTATCTGTGTGAAACTCATGGTATCTCCTCCTACAATACAAATCCTAATCAATCCTTCTTCATTCATGGACAGAATGCCTCCCTAAAGGATCTATACTACACATGTAAATACATTTTAATTTACATAATCTCATTTATTATAAATACTATTCACATAGATCAAAAAATAGTCATAGATGATTTTTGATACTTCTCTCATATGCATAGAAACTCATGGAATGACTATGATTCCTCTCTTAGATGAACATCAGATGAATTCTTGTCTATGGATGCACAATTTATGGTTACTTAGTTCATATAATCATATTCCATCATGGGTATGAATATATTCATCTTATAAAATGATAGAGAAATTTCCATTTCATTAAAAAAAATTAATGTATTGGAAAAAAAAAAGAAAACACCATGAGATTTTCAACTTATTATTAATATGATTTTTCGATAATATAAATGAAAAAACTCATTTCCCCTTGGTATCAAAGATATTTCCATTTGAATTTTGTTTACAATGATAGAACATAAATGCTAAATATTTGAAACACATGTTATAAAACACTATATAATTATTTTCAGTCTACCCGATTATGATTGATGTGGGAGACTTGAATCACAAAAAAAAAATAATTTAAATGTGTTAATAAAGTGATGATAAAAATATATTTAAAATATCTTTCTTTATCTAATATTGAAAATTTAAAATACCTATATCCTATAAGTTTTTGTTCATATACCCTTTATCAATAAACGGTTAAATTGGATTACACATTCTAATATCACATCATAAAATGTTCAAAAACACCACTAAATATATATTATCTAAAAATAACTAAATGAAAAATCAATAGATAGAATTATATTTTCATATATACATCCACTGAAAAATATATCCAATTATAGGTTTAGATGAAAAAACAAATACCTTTATAATGAAGATGGTGATTTTAAAACCTCATAATCAAACCCAATTTCTGAAATTTATCCCTTTTTAGTGTTTTTGATACAATATTGACCACCATATTGTTCGAATGTTCAAACTCGAAATTCAATTCGTTTCATTGCACAAAATCTTTAGTTAATATATATTTAAAATCAATGTGATTTTATATTAAAGGTTTCACTAGATTCTTTTTGGGGTTGATAACATATGGATAATCACAGCCCAATAGAAGTGACAGATACACACTAAACCAAAAAACCTTCCAAACATGACTTCATCAACATGAATATTTTATATATTCCTTAATTGTAACATAAAATATTTTTTAGTGTTGATATTTACTAAATATTTGTTTTCTGTATTGTAAATCATACATCATTCTCCTAGAATGAAGACACCATTAGATGTGGATCTCTTGAAATTGACACAACTACATGTTATGCATCTATAAATCAAATAATATTAATTTTTTTTCCTTCATTAATACAATATACCATAGTATATGTCACCCTAAAATTATATGAGAATTTTTTTTCTATTAAAAAATGTGACATTTTGGGTTCACATTGACATCTAAAACAATTGGTAACACTATAAACCAACTTTTCCTAGATTATATAAAATAAAAAATTCATCTAATTACTGTACTAAATCCATTAGGGTCAATATCATTTCCAACATTATCCTTAATGTAATTTTTTCAATTTAGATTTGTGTTGAAATCAATATTGATTCATTAATGCTAAATTTTTTATGCAATTCCCTTGTATATTTCTGTTATTATTGGAAAATATAATCCCTCTCTTGAGATATTCTCTAAAATAAAACATTCTCATTTTTATTATCATGTATGTTTCCAACAATAACATCACCTAATTAGAAAAATTTTCATAGTATTCTCTATTATTACTCGAAAATATTATATCATCAATATCAAAATTTTAAATAATAGAAACCTCTATATTTTATTATATATAGATGGTTCTTTATAGTCATCCATTCATAATGATACGATTCCTTAAACATGAGTATATAATTTAATATCGATCCCTTGGGGATTTATTCATCGCATATAATGAATTTTTTAGTTTAAATCAATTCTTATAATTTTTCCGAGTAAGAAACCACTAGGTTATTCAACAATTTTTTTCTATTTTAAATACTAATTTATAAAATAAGACATCGAATCCATTCCAAATATCATATTTTTTTCTTTTGAACGGTAATAATGAAATATATTATCATGGTTTCATGTCTGGAAATTAGGGAAAATATATGATTGAAATTAGTGATTGAAATAGTGAATATCCATTATAGATATGTTTTTATTTGATTCTTCACACTTTAACTCTTTTATTAATATTATTAAATAAATCCACATAGTTCAAATAACATTATTATCTATATGTGTGGGAATGATCTCATATGACTCATTTTTCTCGATATGATATAATTCCATATTAATTGTATCAATCCACTCTTTATTCTCAAATAATTCTTAAACAAACCTTTTTTCTACATTTGAAATTAGATAGGTATGTGATGTAATTTATGTTCTTCTAGTGTGATCATAATTTCCTTAATCTATAATGATGTTTTGGATCTTCTCAACATTCCCCATACTTTAATGAGATGAATGAGGTTTTCCCTTATAACTTCAAATGGATCAACTAATATCTTTATCATGTATATCATATACATTATCAATACTATAAAAACCAATATCATGTTGTTTAACAGAAAAAACTACATCTTAATTTACTCTCATATAATTTTTAGGATATATAACCTCCCTATTTAAATGCTCATTCACTTTAATAACATCAAAATCATTAGTTAAATCAGTTTTTTATTATAGAATCATTGTACAGTTTCATTTGTAGAGTACATAAGGAAACTTCTATCAATATAAATTTGGTAAAACATTATAATATATTCACCCGGGATTTTGATAATGATGAGGATACTAAAAATTCCTTATGACATCAAACATAGGGTCTTTTATAATAAATATCGTATACTGACATGTCTAAATTTGGTCTATATAATTATCAATTTTGAATTTTGATTTCTACACCAATATATAATCCCCAATTGGACCATGATGTATCATGGTAAATTAATAATGTTTGGTTCATCTCATCCAAAATATCATTCGTTATTTCAGCCACATAATATTGTTATGGTGTGGGTAGTGAAATGAATTCATGATAAAAACAATCCATATCAAGATTACCTAGAATATTTCAATTTCTGCATTCAACACCATTATATGACTGGGTCCTTTTTATAAATTTTACACATTCCATTTCCACACCGTTACAAAATATTTTTGAACATATTGAGGCCCTTGGATTTATGTTTTATAAAAATAATACATGTAACCAGAGGGTAACCTTCTATTAATAAAATAAAATGAATGTCCTTATTTTTTTATTACATTCCCATGGGCCCATATATGTAAGAATAAATAATCTTAAGGAGATGAGTTTATGTATCTTCAACATTAGGTGTATGAAATTTAAAATTTCTCTTTTCTGGTATATAAAAAAATACAAGTCTCTCTTTTTATCTTATCAGGGAAATAATGGCCACTTCCAATAATTGTTAACTTATTAATGTTTCTCAGGAAAAGTAAAACAATATATCTATTCCAAAATTTATTTTTATTCTTTATTCTCAAAAAACATGTATTTTATGAATCTGTATCCTATAATAGGTTCCACATGGTTCACTATCCTTTTTTCATGTCTTCCTTATCATCAATAATTTTCTGAATAAAACCGTACCTTTATATCATAACCTCATTAATGATATCAAAAATTTATGAAATAGTAAAAAATAACTTCAATTCCATCAAAAAAATAAATATATCCTAGATTCCATCTTTTATTTTATAACAATAGTAGACCCAACACATTTTATTTTGAGATATTAATCATTTCAAAAAATCATTATTTCTTATTTTTAGTCATTTATATTCTTCAACAGCTTCAAATATATCATAACATGTGATTAAAATTTTCTATTTAATATACAAGTTAGTTCCCCATTTAGATCCTTGAGTTTAGTTTCAACTAAAATAACCTTCTCATTAAATTTTATTTTGTTTATGATTTTTTTTGTTTTTAATAAATACATTTCTGGCATATTATTATCATAATAAAATATTTTGAAATATTTCCAAGATAATAAAACCTCTCAAAGATAGTTTTAAGAAGATTGAATCTATTATAAATATTCAAAAAAAACTTTCTAACATTGTATTTGAGTATGTATTCCTTGAGTTTGTTGAATCTCCCTAAAACACTAGCTCCAATACATCATGGATCCAATTTTATTTAAATTATTGATTCAAAAAATATTTTATATAATCTAAAATCATATAAAACCAAATAAATATATATTGAATGATTTTTTCCTTAGTAACATATAGACTTTCATGAACTGTGTATCTATACGCCAAAAAAAATTAACATAAAAAATGGGTACTTTTTTATTCAAAATTATGGATGATTAAAGGATTATTCATATTCTTCTTCATATAATACATATTATCATCATGAATTCAGTCTCTATTTAGATTAACTTATTTCTAAATAACTATTTCTTATAATTTTTTTTTTGAAATCTCTTTGTTCTATATAATATTCTTCTTGGATTACTTCTTCATAAAATACCATTTCCTAGTATCACTAGCCTTGTTATTAAACATTTAGAATTGAATTTCTAAATATTTTTGTGATTTAAATACCTTAAATATTTCACCAACTTCATGATTTTTATATTGGAAGATAAATATTCCATGTTATACTTTTACTAGTTTTTATTAAATAAAAACAAATTATTTCTTCTTCACCATCATCATTTCTTGAATCTTGATATAATGATATTTTTCTTCATCAAGTGATCAAATAAATATCACATGTATAATGTTGTAAATATGAAAAATATTATCCAGTCTTCATTCAAAGAATATAATACATTAAAATAATTGGGAAAATAATCTAAAACCATCAATTCATAGAACCAATAATCGAATAAATGGGTAATGTCTTTGGAAAAACCTTTTCAGGTTTCTCTAATGAGACATACTGATGCATAGAGTTTCTATAGTGAGTCATAACTATCACAATATATATATAAAAAATTCATTGTAATAATGGTTTGAAAAATAAACAACATATACATATAAAATGTAAATAACTTCCCACAATCAGTAAACATAATCACAAACCATTCTGATTAATATGATATATGGTATCAAAGTAGCACATCCAAAGTTAAACTGATCATAAAAAATATAATAAAATATGTTAGATGATATCATAATAGATCACTATAAATAAATCAAAAGATTCAACAATTGCTTTTACAAAGATAAAATTACTCTAATAAAATCATTGAAAATTATTGAGATAAATGGGAATTTTTTACTTTAATATTATTTATTTTAATAGGTGAGCATTTATAAAATAAAAAAAATTACTTAAAAAGATTCTATAAAACTTGTGAAGGAATATTCAAAACATTTTGGAATCTTCATGGTAGAAAAATCATGTCATGCCGCATAAGTTAGAAGACATTCCTTCCTTATTTTTTTAAAAAATGTCATAAAGTAACTTATTTGGAAAATGATGAAAAGATTCCTTCTAAAAGATTTAATAAAATGTTAAACATGGGAAAAATAATTTCAAAATTAGTATGATAGTATTAAAAAAAAAATTGAATTTTTTTTAGAAATCATGGACAGGGAAGAAAATATTCTTCAAAAGAGACTTAAGCAAAAAAAAATATGAAATACTAAAGAGATTCTGAAATAAACTATTACCGCTTTGTAAACAGTGGAATCATATTCCCCATAAATTAAAATGAAACATTAATTACCATAATTAAAGGTAATAACATCATATTATATTAAATGGTTATTATATACTCCACAAAAACAATATATGTTCTGAATAAGGCATGTATCCCAAATAAATAAAAGTGAGATGAAAATCCCTTACCTTTCACTTTTCATTAGTTGAAAATTATTTAACCACATGTATAATGGTTTAAATAATTTTATCAAATTATAATTGAAACATCTACATATTTATTATATCATATATGATCCTATTATTACCTATTTGTTAATAATATTTTATTATCACCCTTACTTTGGGTGTTAGATGCTTCATTTTCCTATGCATGTTTTTAGGTGAAAACCCTGGTTCTTGTGAAACTTATATTGTTACATAATCTCCAAAATAATATTAAGGTCATATATATCTTATTTAATTATTATATAAATTCTTATAATCATTTTTTAATGGTGATTAAGTAAAATGAATCCCATCGCATCATGGAGATGACATGTAATATGTACGTATGAGCATCAATATCATTACTTTAATGGTGAAAGGGTACATAAGTGGATGGTATATTAAAATTTATAGAATAATAATAATGTCATAATTACAATAAATATATCATTGTTTACTTTATTGTACCCATCAATGTAATGTGATGATGAAAAACCAATTACACCACAACATGGATAGAGTAAGTCATACGTATGTATGTGCAGTGCTTTCATTTTTTATAGGATAGATAAATGGTTTAAAATGGCTGTCTCATTATCATAAGTATATATCAGCATAATAAATATACTATATTTATTACTTTATCATGAAAAAACATTAATAGTAATTTGTAAAATAAATGAACTTGAATGGGTTAGAAAAACGATTACCTCTTTTTCGATAGACATCCATGAGATATTTTCATAAAGAATCTAGAGATGATATATTTCTAAGAACATGAAATCCAGAACATAGAAAATGGGATTTAAAAGATAAATGGTGTGGTTTTGAAAAATATAGAAGGAAAAATTATGTGACGAAGCCAGGGATGGGGTTCTCTATTATAATTCGGGGGAGGGGCACTTTTGGAAACTCTCAAAATAATAAATTATTATAAATTAATTTTAATTTATAAATGGAACCAAAGTGTGTTTTTTGTTATTTAATATGATTATGGGTAAAAATAATCTAATAAAATAATTTTTATAAAATATTAGGTCGTATTATTAACCTTAGAATTTTTTATTAACCCCTATTTAACCCCATTAACTCTTACAGTGATAACATATATTTTAATTTCAGGGGTTAATATTGTTACTGTAAAATTACAAACAACCATCAACGATCTATGAATGAAATTTTCATCTTTATTCTAAAATTTAGGCAAAAGTATAGTTTCTTTATGAAATTTATTGAATTTAATAAATTATTATTTATGTTAAAATATCCTTAATTTAAATTTTGACATTATTCGTTACCTGTCTTTTTAAAAATATCATAACAATAAGATATCTCTGAACCTACTCTTTCAAAATATCCCTAATATGTAAAAATAATCTATAAAATTCCTTAATGAGACTAATTATAGCAAATCTTATTTATTTTAATATTTTTAATTTTATTTATTTGACATTTCCATTAATTAGACAATTAATGAATCATTATTATGTAATAATTTAAGATAATTATTCCTTTAATAAGAATTAAAAATTAATTTTCATGATGAAAATGAATATTTTATATTTTAAAATACTATTTATAGTCTAACATATCAACTATATCACCTAATATTAAAAATATTAAACTTGTTAAAAACAAAAGTGTGACAATTTTGACGTTTCATTGAAATTTTTTTTTATAAAGGATATATTATAATCACTGTAACGCCCAGACCCTAGTTACCCAGAGTCGGTGCATTATTACATTACATTGTCATGATCACAAGAAAGATCAAATATCGAAAGACTGATTGGTTTAGTAGCCTTGGAAACACTAGATATATTCATAAAGTTTTACATTACATAACAAAGTGAAAAACTACTACAACAACATAGTCTCCATATTCCACACTCATATCCCCACATACTATCCCTACAGGTCATTCATAACTTACTTCTTCACATACTGGGCAAAATAAAACATAGAAAAGGGGTGAGCTCAAATGCCCAGTAAGGATAACAATATACAGGAAACATTCAAAAATAAGCATAAACATTTAGGGCAATGTATAACTAAAACAAAAGCCTTTTAAACATGAACTTCAACATAGTATGGAAAAAGAAAAATGAAATAATGCCATTTACTTATTCACATGGATATTCTACTAATCGAATAATAACATGCAATATCAATAACCACTTTCATAATGATGGAATGCATAATGCCAGACTATCATAACCACATAGCCAAGGCCTCGTGCCAAGACTAAAAATAAGATTTTTCCAAGGCCTTGTGCCAAGACACTAGTTTGTCTCATGAGACCTACAGATGCATTGAGGAGCTATAGCGGGATCCACCCATCACATATTAAGTCCAATGCATTCCCATATGAAAAGGTTTAAACATAACATAAACATTCGTATTAAAACTAGCATATGAAATGTCAATACTTTCACCATAAACAATGAATGGTATAAAAATAGCACATCCATAGTCAAACATAACTCATTCGATAAAATATGGAATATTTTATTGTATAATATTAACCTCAATAGATAATAATGAATGATATTGACATAGATGAAAATAACCATCAAAACTATTTGAGAGAAATATCCCCCTTTTCTTGAAAACATTTAAAAGTCACACTATTTGTCAAGAATCCATTTAAAAATAGATTTTTGAATCAAAGTGTCCCATACCACTTTGAAACTTTTAAACGGAGTTTTAATTTTAAAACATTAATTTCCATATAAATAAATCCTTAAAACCATTTTTTAAAACATGGACATTAATGAGCAAGATTTAGAAGAAATAGTCTTTAAAACATTTAATAAAGGTATTTTAGTTAGAGTTTCTAACCCAAAGAGAGACACTTGAATACAAATATTTGAGGTAATCAAATCATTGTAATATCATGAGAATAAAGGAATTCATGATATACTATGTCAAAGTACATTATATACACCACATAAAAGTGATTTGGTGTATAACAACAAAGAAGTCTCAATGGAATTTAAGTTGAGATGAAATATCTCATAAAGGTCGTATCCTTAGGTTAAGGATAAATCAATGACATAGTTATGTGTGACAAATATAAATACACTAAATATTATTGGATATTTAGTGTAAAACAATCAAAGGACATTCACACATAATCTTGTAAAAACAACATCAATGAATTGGATGTTTAACTCAACAAATGGAGAATGAGTTAAAATTAATCTTATCAAATTCATATAGATGACTTGAGAAATTATCAATGGAGTGATTATGTGTATCAAAATTATATCCACAGAAAGGGGAGTGGAAGTTATGACCTAATCAAATGAATAGTGATTCCACACATAATCTTGGAGTAATAGAATCAATGAAATATGCGTAAATCCAAATTAGTGGAAATTGAAATTTCAAATCCCCTTATCGATTAGGTAACTTACAAAACATACACCCATGAAAGAAGTATAACACCATGATGATGTAAATATCCATAAATTAAAGTATATTACACAATTAATACAATCATGGGCAGTACACACACCACATGCAATAAATAAGTGGTGAACAATGGAATTCTCACAGAATTAAAAGTGAGATAAGAAACCCCTTACTTTGTAATTTTTCCTGGGTTGATGGTAGGTTAACCTCCTTTATAATGGTGAAATAATTTTTATTAAATTATTAAATAATCATATACATTAATATGACATCATATATGATCTTTTAACATTGCTTTGTTAATAATATCTTAGAATTATCATCGTTTCGGGTGTTAACTTACTTGTTTTCTTTTATATGTTTTGTTACATAATCCATGGTTGTCATGGTTAGGTTGTATCTTATTAATATCAAGAATGATATCAAGTCCTTAAACATTATTTTTAATCATCAAATGAGAATTATACTTGAATTGATACGATGGAGAAATGAATCTCATCGCGTTCGTGGAGACGGTAGTCCGTACGCACGCACGAGCGACAATATCATTCTTTTGATTTTAAAATAATATATAAATGGATGGTATATCATATATACAGAATAATTAACATGTTATATTTATTATTTACATGAGTTACACATCATTATTATACCCATCCAAATAATAATATATTGAATAACAATTACACCACGACGTGGAGACGGTAAGCCGTACGTACGCACGTATTGTGACATGTTATTCAAAGGGTGGATAGAATACTGAATATGGTTGTAACATATTTATAATAACATCATAGTATATATATGATACTGCAGTTATTATTTTATAATGGTAATAATAAAGGAAGAAGAAGTGGAAGAATGAAGGAACTTGGAAAAGGGTGGTGAAATCATTACTTCTTCTTCGGGTTCTTCCTTTTGATTTGATCAAAAGGGCTCCTTAGGTTGACTTTCTGATCAAAATAAGGCCTCTAGGTTGTAGTGAGGGAAGTTAGGAGAGTATTTGGGTAGTGTTTGGCCGAACCAAAAGGCTTTGATGGTGTGAATAAATGAGAAGTATGAGTGACCTTTTATAAGAGGGGTGAGGGGCACCTTTGGAAAAGCTAGAAATATTAGTTTATAATAAATTCATATTCGGTTTATAATGGATCCAAAGTTGATTATTTAAATTTTAAGGTGGGGATAGGTCGAAAAAAACTCAACCAATATAATTTAGACAAGTTTGAGTCATTATATTAACCTTATCTTTATGTATTAACTCTATGTTAATTAGTTTCACTTTTACAATGTCTCTTTGTATTTTTAAATTATATGGTTAATAAACTTACCATATACATCCAAGAGACTCACAAATGGTCCATTAATGATACACCTATCATGATATAAGTCTCTTGGCCGATACGTAGATTTTTAGGAATTTAATATCAATTAATAATATAATACTTGTTTTAAAAACTCTTTTATGTCAATTTTGACACTATTCAATAGTTGAATTTTTTGAAACTCATAACAGAATGATTACTTCGAAAAAATTTAATTAAATCATTCCTAACATGTCATATTAACTTATAAAATTATTTTCATTCATAAAAAGTCTCAAATTCTATTTATTTGTGAATTTATAATATCATTTATTTTAATTTTTTACTATTATGGTAATTACTGCATCATCATTGTGTCATAAATAAATTAAATTATTTAACGTCTAAAAATTATAAATAAATTATAATTATGTATTAATTCGTTTTATCTTTCTAATTAATATTTATAGTCGAAATTCTAACATATATAACCCTATGTAAAAATTATTTTTCTATAAGATATATGCCTGTGTCATTTTTTGTATTCACTTTAACTTAATTAAAATAAAGTGTCATTATCACTTACAAGTGGATCCATGGGGTCCCAAAATCGACCAAAAGATGCCCAAGGTAGACCATGTATCAACCAATAGGGTTAATACACGTTTTAGGGTAATTTAGTATTATTATAATATTATTTTTTAACCCTTGTTTACCGGATTTACCCTTTAACCATGGTAAATAAAATATTTACCGAAATAATTATCCAAAATGTCTAAAAATAAAAGTTACCTATTTACACAATTTGAAAATCATGATTAAAAATATGGAATCCATTTTTCCAAATTAAAAACAAAGAAGTGGCAGAAATTAATTTAAAATTAATTCTCGTTGTTAAAACAAAAAGCATTTTTTTAAGAGATAATAAGTATCAAAAGATTGGCACTTGTTTATGTCTGGTTTAAAAGTGAAATTATGTTCAATGACCCACATTGTATTACATGGTAAAAATATATTATAAATATACTTTAAAACCACACAAATTCATAATTTATCACTTTTAATTATTTTGATTAAAAAAGTTGTTTTTAATTAAAATTTAGTAATTTTCACTATTCATCAAAATATGAAAGTTATCCAAAAAGTACCAAAATTTCACCCTAGGCTAATTTCGATATTACGAATCCAAAAATGAAGTCCATTTTGAGAGATAGAATTTATAAAATTTCAAAAATTAGGTATTACTATTCATAACGGCTAGTTTGATTGGTTATGCTGTGTTAAAATCTCGAAGTTGCGTACAATGCACGCAATTGCATTATTCGAAAGGAAACGTACCGTGGAAGCTTGGGGTGTTACATTCTCCCCCCCTTCAATAAATTGCGTCCTCACAATTTTTAAAATTGTTCTTGGGAATATAATGGAAAGTCCCACATCGGAAAAAGAGTCAATAAAACTATCACTTTAAAAGAAAGAAAGAGAGGTATAAAGGTCATCCAAGATAACCCATACTCGGATTCCATGTAGGAAAACATGGATATGGATGATAAACTAAGTGTCATGTTTTGATGGAGAGGTATAGAAATCATTATCAGGATAAAGTTAACAATACGAAAACCACAAACTTGTGTTGGGACAAACGGTCATTAGTCTCATAGTAGGAAAGTAAACGGATAACACATTTTTTTTTGTTTTAAGTTACATTACATAAGGACGAGGAATTCATTTATGATATTGACTAAAAACATAAAGATATTTACTTAATTTTTAAGTAGAGTTTCATTATTTAATAAATTTTTACAACTAACTTATTTTTTTTGAATAGTGAGTATTCAAGAAGAGTTGGTCACAATAAAAGAGCTAGAATAAACTTCTATAGAAATACATGATCCATGTAGGATAAACCATATATTTAACTTTTCTTTAGAGATTAATCAAAACCAAAATGGTTAGTATAAGATCTGATGATCCCCCAAATGTATATTCCATTAGAGAAAAAAATACTAATCTTAATTTCTAAAATTAAACCAATAATACCCCAAAGATAAATAAATACCATTAAATAATAAATTCTTTTTAAAAATCTTTCAATATAATCGAAACTAATATTGAAACCCAAAACTTATAAGAATATAGTCTTCCACGTTAAATTGTATCTCCAAATGACATCATCTACTCTTAAAGTCACATACTTAAAAGTAATTAACCTAATCACATATTCATTATTATAGGTTAATCATTTCCATAAATAACCCAAATCACTATATATCCACAATAAAAACATAGATAAAAAATCCACCATTACTCCTCTAATGACATCCCATAGTATTCTATTTACTTTGGACATATAGTGTTCCCAACAAACTGAACATCTTCCAAAATAACATTTTTCACTTAATCACCAAATCATTTTCCTATACTAAGGGTATTCATTTGATAAGACATAAGAACCCAAATCAACATATTATTGATCAATAAAATCATTCAACTAAAGAAAATAGTCACACTAACTAGGGACTTCACTTAGTCTAGTGGTAGGTGATAAATCCCAATCGCACTATGGTTGTGGGTTCGATTCCCACAGCTTTGTCCGACGCGACGGGTTGTCACACGGTCTACGTGTTGTCCTTTTTCAAAAACTATATTTTATAATATTACCAAAATGAGAAAAATTCCTCAAAATAACATAATTTAACCAAAAATGTTATATCATACCTTGCATTTTCATCCCAAATTATAATAACTTATAATTTTCTCAAACCCCAATGATCATATAAAACCAAATGGTTATTTATACCTATATTCACAAGAGAAGAGACAATTCTTCCTCAAATATCATTCTCACATGGAAAACTGCGGGGTTACAAATACAAGAGAAAATTATTCCAAAGTAAACCCATCAATAAAGAGAACTAACACTTTTAAACATTTCACCATCCATTTATTTCCACATAACTTCTTCTTTGACCAAGAAAATATACTATTGAATAGGGAATTCACTCGGGTAATGGCCAGGTCCCCTACATTTATGGAAAATGACTGTAAATGGACTCTTGGGACCATTTTTATCTTCTTCCATAGTACTCTTCATTTTTCTTCGGCAATTCTTCACTTTATGTCCTTCCTTCCCACACGTAAAGCATTTCGTTGTCCCATTGAGACACTTTTGTTGGGTGTCTCCTTCCACATTTCCTACATGATTAAAATTGAGGGTTATTTTCTCCATGGTTTCTATTGCTGGAGCTCTTATTATTTATCAATTTTCTCTTCCTTGTTGAGTCTGGGAGTCGGTTAATATATATGTTGTTGATCATATTTTTGGAAAACTGATTTGGCATAAAGGCGATATCTTTTACGCCTATCAACATTCCATTTTGTTGCTCATTTCCACCACTGTTCCCACCTTGTACATCATTCTCAAAGTCACTATGACTTCCTTGGAATCCAGCCATTGACTAAAACTAGAAATCATTGTGTGAGTAACAGTAGTCGTAAAATCATTTAGAGATTAAAATGTCACCATATTCTCAATTTGAAACATATTAGGATTAACCAAGGTCATTTACTCTCATCTTATATATGTATTTCTTAAATCGGTTTGTAAAGAAAATGTAAATTATCCTAAGCATATCCCCCGGGAGTGTCGTAACCAACAGTGCAGCAAGGCCCGTTGTCGTGCACCAGTTCCCGTTCGAGTCTAGCTCAAAGCGGTGTTTTCGGGTTTTACCCCTAGGTACATCTGTGCCAGAGCCGCCTCTACCTGCTCGTATCCAGACAGGGATGTATTGCTCGGAAAACTCACAAAATCTCTACAATACCAAAATTCTAGGAAGTTATTCTATACTAATCCTCAAAGTTCATCTTAGGTTTACGTACTCTAATCAGAGTTTATCTAAATATAGCTTCCAAGGTTTGTACTAAACTTCCTATGATACCAACTGTAACGCCCCGACCGTATTTACCCAGAGTCGGTGCCTTATTACATTACATTGGAATGATCACAAGAAAGATCAAATCTCGAAAGACCGATTGGTTTAGTAGCCTTGGAAACACTAGATATATTCATAAAGTTTTACATTACATCACAAAGTGAAAAACTACTACTACAATATAGTCTCCATATTCCACACTCATATCCCTACATACTATCCCTACAGGTCATTCATAACTTATTTCTTCACATCCTAGAAAAAAAATAAAACATAGAAAAGGGGTGAGCTCAAATGCCCAGTAAGGATAACAATATAGTGGAAACTTTCAAAAATAAGCATAAACATTTAAGGCAATGTATAACTAAAACAAAAGCTTTTTAAACTTGAACTTCAACATAGTATGGCAAAAGAAAAATGAAATAATTCCATTTACTTATTCGCATGGATATTCTACAAATCTAATAATCACATGCAATATCAATAACCACTTTCATAATGATGGAATGCATAATTCCAGACTATCATAACCACATAGCCAAGGCCTCGTGCCAAGACTAAAAATAAGATTTTGCCAAGGACTTGTGCCAAGACACTAGTTTGTCTCATGAGACCTACCGATGCATCAAGGAGCTATAGCGGGCTCCACCCGTCACATATTAAGTCCAATTCATTCCCATATGAATAGGTTTAAACATAACATAAACATTCGTATTAAAACTAGCATACGAAATGTCAATACTTTCACCATAAACCATGAATGGTATAAAAAAAGCACATCCACAGTCAAACATAACTAATTCGATACAATATGGAATATTTTATTGTATCATATTAACCTCAATAGATAATAATGAATGATATTTACATAGATGAAAATAACCATCAAAACTATTTGAGAGAAATATCCCCCTTTTCTTGAAAACATTTAAAAGTCACACTATTTGTCAAGAATCCATTTAAAAATAGATTTTTAAATAAAAGTGTCCCATACCACTTTGAAACTTTTAAAAGGAGTTTTAATTTGAAAACTTTAATGTCCATATAAATAAATCCATAAAACCATTTTTTAAAACATGGACATTAATGAGCAAGATTTAGAAGAAATGGTCTTTAAAACATTTAATAACGGTATTTTAGTTAGAGTTTCTAACCCAAAGAGAGACACTTGAATACAAATAATTGAGGTAATCGAAACATTGTAATATCATGAGAATAAACGAATTGATGATATACTATGTCAAAGTACATTATATACACCACATAAAAGTGATTTGATGTATAACAACAAAGAATTCTCAATAGAATTTAAGTTGAGATGAAATCTCTCATAAAGGCCGTATCCTTAGGTTAAGGATAAATCAATGACATAGTTATGTGTGAAAAATATAAATACACTAAAAATGATTGGATATTTAGTTTAAAAAAATAAAAGGACATTCACACATAATCTTGTAAAAACAACACCAATGAATTGGATGTTTAACTCAACAAATGGAGAATGAGTTAAAATTACTCTTATCAAATTCATATCGATGACTTGAGAAATCATCAATGGAGTGATTATGTGTATCAAAAGTATATCCACAGAAAGGTGAGTGGAAGTTATGACATAATCAAATGAGTAGTGATTCCACACATAATCTTGGATTAATAGAATCAATAAAATATGTGTAAAGCCAAATGAGTGGAAATTGAAATTTCAAATCCCCTTATCGATTAGGTAACTTACGAAACATACACCCATGAAATAAGGATCATACCATGATGATGTATATATCAATAAATTAAAGTATATTACACAATGAATACAATCATGGGCAGTACACACACCACATGCAATAAATAAGCGGTGAACAATGGAATTCTCACGATATTATAAGTGAGATAAGAAACCCCTTATTTTGTAATTTTTCCTTGGTCGATGGTAGGTTAACCTCTTGTATAATGGTGAAATAATTGTTATTAATTTATTAAATAATCATATACATTAATATGATATAATATATGATCTTTTAGCACTGCTTTGTTAATAATATCTTAGAATTATCGTGGTTTAGGGTGTTAACTTACTCGTTTTCTTTTATATGTTTTGTTACATAAGCCATGGTTGTCATGGTTAGGTTGTATCTTATTCATATACAGAATGATATCAAGTCCTTGAAAATTATTTTTAATCATCAACTGAGAATTATACTTGAATAGATACGATGGAGAAATGAATCTCATCACGTTCGTGGAGACAGTAGTCCGTACGTACGTACGAGCGATAATATAATTCTTTTGATATTAAAATAATATATAAATGGATGGTATATCATATATACAGAATCATTAACATGTTATATTTATTATTTACATGAGTTACACATCATTATTATACCCATCCAAATAATAATATATTGAATAACAATTACACCACGACGTTGAGACGGTAATCCGTACGTACGCACGTATGGTGACATGTTATTCAAAGGGTAGATAAAATAATGAATATGGTTGTACCATATTTATAATAACATCACAGTATATATATGATACTGCATTTATTATTTTAGGTTGGTAATAACAATGGTAGAAGAAGTGGAAGAAGAAAGGAACTTGGAAAAGGGTGGTGAAATCATTACCACTTCTTCAGGTTCTTCCTTTTGATTTGATCAAAAGGGCTCCTTAGGTTGGCTTTCTGATCAAACTAAGGCCTCTAAGTTGTATTGAAGTAAGTTGGGAGAGTATTTGGACAGAGTTTGGCCGAACCAAAAGGCTTTGAAGGTGTGAAGAAATGAGAATGTGGAGTGCCCTTTTATAAGAGGGGTGAGGGGCACCTTTGGAAAAGCTAGAAATATTAGTTTATAATAAATTCATCTTCAGTTTCTAATGGCTCCAAAGTTGATTATTTAAATTTTAAGGTTGGTATAGGTCTATCAACACTCAACCAATAGAATTTATACAGGTTTGAGTCATTATATTAACCTTATCTTTAAGTATTAACTCTAAGTTAATTAGTTTCACTTTTACAATGTCTCTTTGTATTTTTATATTATATGGTTAATAAACATACCATATACATCCAAGAGAC
The DNA here is from genome assembly GCA_963277665.1 of Viscum album. Classification (NCBI taxonomy): domain Eukaryota; kingdom Viridiplantae; phylum Streptophyta; class Magnoliopsida; order Santalales; family Viscaceae; genus Viscum; species Viscum album. Next base: position 490,135,188 of record OY728145.1, read on the forward strand.
TCCCAAATGGTCCATTAATGATATACCTATCATGATATAAGTCTCTTGGCCGAACCTTAGATTTTTAGGAATTTAATATCAATTAATAATATAATACTTGTTTTAAAAATTCTTTTATGTCATTTTTGACACTATTAAATAGTTGAATTTTGTGAAACTCATAACAGAATGCTTACTTCGAAAAAATTTAATTAAATCATTCCTAACATGTCATATTAACTTAGAAAAGTATTTTAATTCATAAAAAGTCTCAAATTCTATTTATTTGCGTATTTATAATATCAATTATTTTAATTTTTTACTATAATGGTAATTACTGCATCATCATTGTGTCATAAATAAATTAACTTATTTAATGTCTAAAAATTATAAATTAAATATAATTATGTAGTAAATCTTTTTATATTTATAATTAATATTTATAGTAGAAAATACAACATATATAACCCTATGTAAAAATTATTTTTCTTTAAGATATATGCTTGTGTCATTTTTTGTATTCATTTTAACTTAATTAAAATAAAGTGTCATTATCACTTACAAGTGGATCCATGGGGTCCCCAAATCGACCCAAAGATTCCCCTGGTCGACCTTGTATCAACAAATAGGGTTAAGACACGTTTTAGGGTAATTTAATATTATTATAATATTATTTTTTAACCCTTGTTTACCGGATTTACCCTTTAACCATGGTAAATAAAATATTTACCGAAGTAATTATCCAAAATGTCTAAAAATAAAAGTTACCTATTTACACAATTTGAACATCCTGATTCCAAATATGGAATCCATTTTTCCAAATTCAAAACAGAGAAGTGGCAGAAATTAATTTAAAATTAATTCCCGTTGTTAAAACAAAAAGCGTGTTTTTAAGAGATAATAAGTATCAAAATATTGGCACTTGTTTATGTCTGGTTTAAATGTGAAATTATGTTCAATGACCCACATTTTATTACATGGTAAAAATATATTATAAATATAATATAAAACCATTCAAATTCATAATTTATCACTATTAATTATTTTGATTAAAAAAGTTGTTTTTAATTAAAATTTAGAAATTTTCACTATTCATCAAAATATGAAAGTTATCCGAAAAGTACCAAAATTTCAACCTAGGATAATTTCGATATTCCAAATCCAAAAATTAAGTCCATTTTGAGAGATATAATTTATAAAATTTCAAAAATTAGGTATTACTATTCATAACGGCTAGTTTGATTGGTTATGGTGTGTTAAAATCTCGAAGTTGCGTACAATGCACGCCATTGCATTATTCGAAAGGAAACGTACAGTGGATGCTTGGGGTGTTACAATAACAATAAGCATAAATGGTCATATAACCATTAATATAATGTTAATGGATCAAACATAATCCTAAAACCAAATTCCTTTAATGTTTTAGAGTCATTTTATAATATATATAATATTGTTTGTTCCATTAATTACTTAATTTACCCTTAATCATGGTAATACAAATTATTAAGGTTACAACTCATATTGTCCAAAAAATAAAAGGGTAATATTTAAAAAACATTATACCGTATTATTAAAAATAATTAATCCATTTTTTAATATTCAAAACACATAATTTGCTAAATTTAGTTTAAAATTAACTGTATTGACGGAACGATAAAACAAAATTTTAAACATAAAATGTTAAAAATATTGAAATATTATTATATCTAAATTCAAATTGAATTTTATTCAAATGAAATAAGTAGGATCAAAAGATAAACGATTGATTTAATTATACTTTAAAAAAATTAATAATTTAATTTACCAATATAAATTATTTACAAAAAATATGATTTCAAATAAAATCCAATATTTTATAGTATTCATCAAAATGTGAAACTTGTAAAAAAAAAATTTAACGAAAGTAAATTTTGATATTTCTATTTAAAAAAAGAATATTTTTTGCAAATATAGTTTATAAAAGTTTCAGAGAAATTATTTTTATATAATCTTCCATCAAAAGGAGACCAACCAAAATTTAAGAAAAATAATGTTTTGGTGTGTGAAATTGGATTTGTTCTAATATTATGAATATTAAATATAATGGATGAGTTTTAGTTTTTTTAAAATATATAATATAAAAATATCATAATTTGAAAAATTGTATTCATTCCCTATAATTTATCCCCTAGGTTATAATTACATTCAGTTGTTCATTTAAGTTGGGTGTTGCAGTTAATTTATGATTTTAAAATGATTAGCCTAAACAAGTGACATAATATAGAATCTTGGGGTGTTATAAATTCCTTCTATAATTTAGAACATATTTTTGGATCATTATTTAATTTCATTCCTCTTGAACAAATACAAATCATACATGATTCCAATTAATAGCAATTGAGGGTTATATATTCTGCCAATGGTCACATAGGGAAACATTAGGACTTTTTCCAATGGGGGACACCAGCTTTTCTATAAAGTCTAAATCAAACCTCAAAGGTGGGATCACGGATTTCATAGTGGAGGGATATATATCAACCAATATAAAATCCTCCCCTTGAATTAAGACATACTTGAATATAGACTCCTTATTCAATGTTTATACATAGGTTTAAACTGTAAATACTAGTAAATTTGGAGAAAGTTTTTTTCCTAAATTCGTTTGGATTTTACGAGTACGTAGTTTCTGACGGAACTTGATTCTGATGCCTGGTGTCCCTAGAATCAATTTCTAAAGTTTATCTCGGGTACTTTCAGTGAACGAACGAGTGGATTTTTCTATCTTTTGAACCGGTGCTCGGAATTGAAATCTGAGGGCACCGATGGAACCTCAGTGCCAGTAATTTCTTAAGAGGAGCTTTATCGAAGGTACTTTTTCTTGGGAGGAGTTAAAAAATGTGGATTAAATGAAAAGTAAAATAAAATTTGTGTTACAATTTTATTTCTTTTTCTAAGGTGGGTTTAATCTACATGGGGAAGTTGGGGTGGGACCCACAAGTTTCTTACTACTCATGTTAGGATATTTGTGAGGTTGGGCCTACATGATCCCCAACCATTCACATTCCCTAACCCCTTAACTCTCCCCCTTTAAACTTGTTAAACCCCATTGTAATTAAGTGGGTGACTTCCCCTCTCCCCACCTTCCCAACATTAAATCATGCCAACACACTTAATCAATTAAGAGAGTTTTGTGTTTGAATTTTAAAATTTTAAATGAGTGGCATGAATTAATAAAATAAGATGAGACTTATTTTATTTGGGGGTTAGCTTGTTGTGTTAAGAATTGGAGAGAGAGCTCTAATTCCTTCCACGAAGAACGACACCCTTCGACGAAGAATGTTGTCACCACAAGGAGAGATGACATGACATTCATTCTTATATCGGCAGCTAGTGTGAGACGATGTCCCCTCCTTGGACGCATGCCAACGCCGTCTTCGAAACCTCACCTTGAGACGCCATTGTCCGCGTCCCCGGCTAACAATGTCGTTTATCGAGGTAGGGTGTGTTTTAATTAACAAACATTGGTTTTCCTTCCATGTTGTTGTTTCTCAAAAAACAGCTTGATATCAGACTAATGTGGAAACAACTAGACGAAACTAATACAGTTTGATTCCATAGCCGTTCTAGTTGTTGTCTGGTGTTCTTCAACCGTTCTTTGAATAGTGAATCAAGTCATGTTTTGGGAGCTGATCGGAGGCCCGAAAACATAGAAAAATCCCTCAAAGCATCAGGGTGACCTATAAGCGGAAGTTTCATAGAAAACGGATCATCGAAATGAAGAACAGACATCTCAGGAGGCATGCTGGCCATAAGCGTCGTTTCTGAAAAATTCGCGAATACACTGTGTGTCCTCCATGAGCACACGCCATGTAGTACATGCATACTGATGCATCCGTTTCGGACGATAGAAAAGAATTACGCGACATGTGACTCTATACACACAGTGTGTACTCTCCACACTGTTTGACGTAGGAGGCTTTGATGGACATGGCGTGTATTGATGGAAATACATGGACACAGACAGCAATACATGGCCAAGTAACACGGCGTGTATTCTCTTCTTACGAAAGGCAGTGGCGACTTCGTGAGGCTCGACGTGTTATTTGAGAGATAGAAGGACATGGGCAGAACCACACGGCCAAGAGGCATGGCATGTATTCTCTTCGTAAGAAAGGAAAAGGTGGCATTACAAGTCTCAGCGTGTAATCTAGGAGATACACAGACACCGGAAGAACCACACGGAAAATAGGTATGGCGTGTACTACCTTCACCTTGGTAGAAGTGGCTTCATGATGAATCAGCCTATATTTTAGAAAATACACTATCACGGGGTGGAGTACACAGGCATGTACTCCACCACATGGCCAGACATGGCCATCACACATGGAACTGACGCTAAAGGTGTGTACACGGCATGTAACAATACTACACGCCGTGTACTGACTTGTCTACACAACCAGCCCTACGACACAGGCCCTATGACATGGGTAGTACCCAGTTTCTGATGACACGGCGTGTATCTCTTACATAGATGTCGTGTACTTTAGCAAAAAAAACTTGGTTGACTTTTTCTCCTTGACTTGGGCATGTTTTTCTTATTTTTTTCCCTTATGACATGGGATGGAACTATGGGATACCTCAACTATAGTATTCATGACAGTTGATATATAGATCTATGACTCGAGGAGCGGACCCTCTGGAAATCGAGCGTGTTGTGTGTGGGAACCCTAGAGCTGGATGCGACAACAATGATGATGGAGAATGTACATGGATCCTACGTGGGTTCAGCAGCGAGGACGACTATACTTGGATCCTCCGTGGGTTCGGTAGCGATGGCGACAGTACATGGATCCTACACGGGTTCGGCAATGATGGTTACTTTACTTGGATCCTATGTGGGTTTGGAAGCGATGACTTCAATACTTGGATCCTACGTGGGTTCGGTAGGGGAGATGATTCAGAGGCTACATCTATTATCTCCACCCTTCTTTATGAATAGTGTACATGTGTGAGCTGAGTCTTGACTTTCAATCATTATCTTTGATATGACTGTCTTGATTTCTTGTGTGGACTAAGTTGTACGTTTCTTATGTGGACTGAGTTGTATTATCCTCTGTGGACTGGGTTGAACATGGGCTCAGGAATTGGAGCTGAACTGGAATTGACGACTAAGGTATACAGTGTTGGTTGATACTTTGTGTTTTTCTATTTCTTTGTGGATTATTCCTTTTTGGATTCTGGGAGACCTTCAGGAGTCTCGGGGTCCCTACTGAGTATCGTATACTCACCCCTGCATGGGCTATGCCTGCACTACGTTGTGTTGGTTGCAGACGACGGACAGTGATGATCGTGGTTGAGGCATGGGGAACGGGATGAGATACGGAGGTGTACTATCAGGTGGGATGTACAAGGAGTGGACGGTCGGACCCTAGGAGTCGACAAGACTATCTATACTCACCCATCAGGTGGGAGTTCCGGAGGACATCTTGGTGGTTGTTTCTTTGCTTTCAAGGTGTTGTACTTTCTTTTCTCAGTCGTACTGTACTTTCAGTAGGGTTTGTAAACTGGCCCATTTACATTCCAGCACTTACTTTTGTACTCAGTTTACTCAGTTTTTACTTCATCTTGTGTACTCTTTGGTGTTTGTTTTCTTATATAAAGGCAATGCCTTCCCTTTTATCTGGATTTAGGCCTTTGGTGCTAGTCGCTAGCCCCTGGCCTATGGAAGGTGGGCTTGGGGTAGTCACGACATGGGCCCCGAGGACGAGTCGTGAAAAATTGGTATCAGAGGAGTCGGTTCTACCGTAGAACTTAGGACTCTGATAATTTCTTCCAGTGAAGCAATAGTGTTAAGGGTATTGAGTGTGGTTATCAGTCCTGTGAGTCCAGTGTTGGTGCGGTGGCTGAAATATCCATACACCAGGACCCTGACTTCTGATTTCCGACTCAGTGCACGAAAACATTGATTTCATGTGTTTTTCAAAGTATTATTTGTGATTACGTTGTGTCAGATAACCTGTTATATTGTATTAACTATAGCACACCTGAGTCTTTTCAGGATGACCCCACGATGACAACCAGCTTGGGTTCCGAGCATTGTGCGAGAACGCAGCCCACCGAGCGACGAGGCCTCAGTGCAGAGTCCTATTACAACGGAGGCACCGGTGGTACCTTTACCCGCTGAGCCACCGATGCCATTAGCCCCAGCAGCTGAGAGTGCGTGTCGCCTGAGTGCACTGCATGAGTTTAAGCCTCAGAGGCCGCCCAGGTTCCGCAGAGTGAAGGACCCTCAGAGTTTGTTCCAGCCACCCTCTGTGTGGTGCGCATCCATGAGTTACTACAGCTACGACAGGGCAGCATGACAGTAGCACAGTACTTGACGAGATTTACCGACCTCTCGCGCTACTCCACAGACATGGCATAAGACCCATTTTTCTAGGCCCGGACCTTCGAGCAGTGACTGAGGCATGAGATTAGGGCTTTGATGATCTCTCTCTGTATTCTGAAATAGGGAGGAGTACTGGAGCAAGCCCTTCATGTAGAGAGCTTTCTTTCTGAGTCTACACCAGCAGCGAGACCTACCGCAGGGAAACTTGTAGCGGAGTTTCTGTAGCTGGAAGTCGAAAGATGTCACAGGGGTCCAACCGGAAGAGACTATCATGTGTAAGACCTCAGGATACTGGTTCGGAGGTGCGGGTAACACACAGCATATCCAGTCATACAAGAGGAAGATAGTGCAATTCATGCGGCGGGAAGGGCCACATGAATCATGACTGCCTGACCAGCCATACAGAGGAGAAGAATATGGTTGAGGGACCACCCATGCAGAGGCAGAGGTTCGAATGTGTTGGTCCACAGGGATCAGAAAGATGAGGTAGAGGAGTTGGCCATGAAGTAGGTGGTGGGCGATGCTTCGGGCATCTACCACCACCAGCACCAGGCGGTCCACCCCGACCATAGAGAGCTGGCGGGCAGAGGCAGGCTCAGCTTCAGGCAGTGGAGGCCTACAACCATGACACACCTGAGATGATTTTAGGTACTATCTATTTCCAGTACACCCTTTCTACAGTTCTTATAGACACAAGAGCGAGTCATTGTTTCATTGCTGCTGCCCTTGTTCGGAGCTTGATGATTCCAACGGAGCCGTTGGGTCGATCCTTACGGCTAGAGACTCCTACGGGAGAAGACTCGATGATTACACACTAGTTCTTGTAGTGTGAGATTACTCTAGGAGGAGAGCTCTTCAGCTGTGATCTTCTTGTAGCTGCGTCGAGGCCTTACGACATCATCTTGGGCATGGATTGGATATCTGCGGTCCATGCTCAGATCGACTGTATTAGGCGCAGGGTACGGTGTGTCCGCACCGATGGGAGTAGGTTCACCTTCACTAGTGTGAATAGAGCCTTTGTACCATAAGATGGACTCACACAGAGGAGAGGAATGCCGATAACCCATTAGTTGGCTAGTCTCATCCTAGGAGTAGTTGATGTGTGGAGTCCGAGTTTTCTTATTGTGGTGGAATAGTATGCGGACGTTTTTCCTGACAATGTTCCAGGACTACCCCCTCGTAGAGAGGTAGAAATCTATATTGAACTGTACCCCAGGACAACCCCGATATCTACTCCAGCATATCAGATGGATCCCGCTGAGCTTCGAGATCTACGGGTACAGTTGGAGGACTTGCAGGGCAAGGGATTCATCCGACCCAGCATTTCACTCTAGTCTTCCCCGATATTATGAGCCAAGAATGCGGATAAGAGCTTACAACTATGTGTCGACTATCGTTTCATGAACTAGGTGACCGTGAAGAACATGTATCCACTTCGGAGGATTGACGACCTCTTCGATCAGCTCAAGGGAGCACGATCGTTCTCGAAGATAGTCCTCAGGTCAGGCTATCATTAGCTCAGAGTTCGAGACGAGGATGTGCAGAAGATGGCCATCCGGTGTCAGTATGGCCACTATGAATTCTTGGTTATGCCTTTCGGCGTAACTAACGCTCCAGTAGTGTTCATGAGTCTCATGAACAGGATATTCTAGCCTTACCTCAATCGATTTGTCATAGTCTTCATCGACAACATATTGATTTACTTGAATACTGAGGAGGAGCATGCATACCACATGCGGGTTATACTGGATACACTCTGAGAGAACCATGTTTATGGTAAGCTCTCGAAGTGTTAGTTCTGGATTTGAGAGGTCAACTTCTTGGGGTAGGTCATCTCTGAGGCAGGAGTTGTGGTGGATCCTATGAAGATCGAGGCAGTGCTAGTTTGGGAGCCACCCAGGAGCGTGACGGAGGTGCGGTGTTTCCTAGGTCTGGCTGGGTACTATCAGAGATTTGTTCCAGACTTCTCCAGAGTTTCAGCACCACATTCATCTTTGACGAAGAAGGGGAAACCATTCGTGTGGTCAGATAGATGTCAGCGGAGCTTCCAGGAGGTGAGACAAAGATTGACCATTGCACCCATCTTGAGGCTACCGGAGGAGGTAGTAGGGTACGTAGTTTACTTTGATGCATTAGGGACCAGACTCGAGTGTGTCTTGATGCAGGAGTTGGTAGTGATCACTTATGGATCATGACAGTTGAGGAAGCATGAGTAGAACTACGCAACCCATGACATGGAGTTAGTAGTAGTGGTCTTCGACATGAAGATGTGGCGACACTATCTGATGGGCGAGCACTTTACAGTCTACTCTGACCACCATAGTCTCGGGTAAAATTTCTCACAGAAGGTCCAGAACATGAGATAATGGTGATGGCTCGAGTTCCTCTAGAACTATGACATTGAGATAGTCTATACTCTTGGGAAGGAAAACGTAGTAGCTGATGCTCTCAGTAGGAGGTCGGGCATTCAGATACTTGGAGATTCGATGGAGTAGCTAGCTGCATTGCATATATCCTTCGTGGATAGAGATGGAGTATCCATCCTACAGTCACTCACAGTGACTCCTCCACTACTTGGGTGGGTCAGAGAAGCACAACATGGGGACGTTGACTATGAGACGCGACGTGCACAGATATCCAGAGGGCAGACACCAGATGGATTTTCTATAGGAGGAGAGCACGTCATCATTTTTAGAGGACGTACCATGGTACCAGTTGCATTACAGGAGGATGTGCTGAGAGAGCTTCACACTTCCCCATTGGCGGTACATCCAGGAGTAGCGAAGATGTACCAGGATCTCAGATGACAGCACTGGTGGCCAGGTATGAAGAAGGTTGTGGTAGAGTTCGTTTAATTATTTCTCACCTCCCAGCAGGTGAAGGTGTATCACTAGGTACCAGCAGGCTTGTTACAGCCCTTGGAGGTCTCGAAGTGGAAGCGGGATAGGATATCTATGGATTTAGTGATAGGGCTTCCATGTACATCCAGAGGACATGACTCCATCTGGGTAATCATAGACCGACTCACCAAGTCATCCCACTTCCTACCTATCAGAGAGATGGGCTCAGTTGAGAGTTTGGGATGCCTCTGTGTTCATAAGATTGTATGGATTCATGGTGTTCCATCGTCTATCGTCTCCGATTGAGATGCGCGCTTTACTTCCTGGCATTGGACGGGGTTGTAGGAGGCATTTGGGAAGTAGCTACACCTTAGCACCGCCTTTCACCCTCAGATGGATGGTCAGACGGAGAGGTCCATTCAGACTCTCGAGGACATTATACATGCATGTGTCCTTGACTTTGGTCATAGTTTGTAGGATCACATACCCTTGGTGGAGTTTGCGTACAACAACAGATACCACTCCACCATCGGAATGGCACCATATGAGGCATTGTGTGGTCGACCTTACAGATCACCTCTGTGCTGGACAGACCCTGGGGAGTTAGCACTTGTAGGACCAGAGATGGTCCAGGCCACGAAAAAGAAGGTACAAATCATCCAAGAGTGGATGAGGACTTCTCAAAGCTGATAGAAGTCCTATGCTAACAGGAGGTGTAGACCACTAGAGTTTGAGGATGGATACCACGTTTTCTTACGGGTCTCACTTTGACGTGGACTATAGAGATTTGGCCAGGGAGGCAAGTTATCTTCACGCTTCATCAGACTATTCGAGGTTCTCAGTAGGATAGGCGGGGTGGCTTATCGCCTTGCTCTTCCACCTCAGATGCACCGAGTTCACGACGTCTTCCACGTATCTCAGCTAAGGGGATATGTGCACGACCTGATGCATATCATTGACCATGGGGAGCTGGACATCGATGAAGGGGTGACTTTTGCAGAGGTCTCGGTGGAGATCGAGGATTGACAGGAGAGGGTCCTACGTGGATGATCGATTCCTCTAGTGCGCATCAGCTGGCGGCATGAGAACCTCCAGGAGAGCACATGGGATTATAAGGCTCATATGCGTGCACAATACCCTCATTTGTTTCCCTAGTTTGTGATGTATCATTCAGGTACATAGATCCGTGAGGTGGGAGTAATGTAAAGACTTGTAAATTTCATGTAAATTTTTTTCTTAAATTCTTTGGGATTTTATGAGTACATAGTTTTTCACGGCACTTGATTCCGAGGCTCGGTGTGCCCGGAATCAATTTCCGAAGTTTAGCTCAGGTACGTTCAGTGAATGAATGAGCGGGTTTATCTATCATTTGAACCGGTGCTCGGAATTGAAATCTGAGGGCACCGATGGAACAGCAACACTGGTAATTGCTTAAGAGTACCTTTACTGATGGTGTGTTTGATTGGGAGGTGTTAAAAAAATGTGAATTAAATGAAAAGTAAAATAAAATTGTGTTAAAATTTTATTTCTTTTTCTAAGGTGGTTTTAATCTACATGGGGAAGTTGGGGTGGGACCCACAAGTTTCTAACTACTCATGTTAGGATATTATTGAGGTGGGGCCTACAGGAGCCCCAACCATTCACATTCCCTAACCCCTTAACTCTCCCCCTTTAAACTTGATTAACCCCCATGTAATTAAGTGGGTGACTTCTCCTATACCCACCTTACCAAAATTAAATCATGCCAACACACTTAATCAATTAAGAGAGTTATTTGTTTGAATTTTAAAATTTAAAATGAGTGGCATGAATTAATAGAATAAGATGAGACTTATTTTATTTTGGGGTTTAGCTTGTCGTGTTATGAATTGGGGAGAGATCTCTACTTCCTTCCGTGTAGAATGACACCCATCAACGAAGAACACTGTCACCACAAGGAGAGACAGAGTGCCATTTTTTCTTCTCTTCGCAGCTAGTGTGAGACGTCGTCCCCTTCTTGGACGCACACTAATGCCATCATCGAAACCTCTCCCTGCGAATCCATCTTCTGCGTCGCCGGAAAACGACATCGTTTATCGAGGTAGGGGTGTGTTTTGATTAACCAATGTTGGTTTTCCTTCAATGTTTTTGTTTCTCATAAAACAGCTTGATATCGAACTAATGCAGAAGAAACCTAAACAAACTAAGATGGTATGATTCCTCTATCGCTCTAGTTTTTGTATGGTGTTCTTCAACCGTTCTTCGAGCGGTGAATCAAGTCATGTTTTCGGAGCCGATCGGAGGCCCAAAAACAATGAAAAAGGCCTCAGAGCATCGGGGCAACCTATAAGAGGATGTTTCACAGCAAACAGATCATCAAAACGAAGAATGGACATCTTGGGAGGCGTTTCGGCCAGAGGCGTCGTTTCTGGAAAATTCCAGAATACATGGCGTGTCCTCCAGGAGCACATGCCGTGTAGTAAAAGCGTACCGAGGCTTCTATATTGGAAGTTAGAAAATAAGTACAAGGCGTGTGACTCTAGACACACGACATGTACTCTCCATGCTATTTGACAGAGGATTATTTGATGGACATGGCATGTATTCAAGGAGAATACACGGACACAGACTGTAATACACGACCAAGTAACACGGTGTGTATTCTCTTCTAAAAAAAGGCAGAGGCGGCTTTGCGAGGCTCAGCGTGTAATCTGAGAGATACACGGACACAGGCAGAACCAAACGGCCAAGAGGTACGGCATTTATTCTCTTCTTAAGATAGGCAGAGGCGGCTTCGCGAGGCTCGGCGTGTAATCTTGGAGATACACAGACATGGGCAGAACCACACAGAAAAAAGGTACAACGTACTACCGCCACCTTGTAAAAAGCGGCTTTGTGATTAATCGGTGTGTATTTCGGAAAATACATGGACACGGGGTGGAGTACACATGCGTGTACTCCACCACAAGGCCAGACATGGCCAACTCACATGGAACTGACCCTAGAGGTTTGGACACGGTGTGTAACCATACTACACACCATGTATGGACTTCTCTACATGACCAGCCCTGCGACATGGGCCATATGACATAGGAATTACCCAGTGTCTAATTACAAGGCATGTATCGCTAACCTACACGTCGTGTACTTTAGAAAAAATCTTGGTCGACTTGTTCCCCGTGACTTGGGAACTTTTTTCTTATTTTTCCCCTATGACGTGGGACCGAACTATGGGATACATCAACTCTAGTCTTCGTGATAGTTGATGTATCGATCTATGACTCGAGGAGCGGACCCTTTGGAAATTGAGCGTGCTGTGTGCGGGAACCCTAGAGCTGGTTGCGACTATACTTGGATCCTATGTCCGTTCGGCAGTGAGGACGACTATACTTGGATCCTCCATGGGTTTGGCAGCGATGACGATTGTACATGGATCCTACGTGGGTTCAGCAGTGATGGTTACTGTACATGGATTTTATATGGGTTCGGCAGTGACGACTTCTGTACTTGGATCCAACGTGCGTTCGGAAGGGGATATGATTCAGAGGATACATCTATTATCTCTACCCTTCTTCATGAATAGTATACCTTTGTGAGCTAAGTCTTGACTTTCAATAATTTTATTCGAAATGATTGTCTTGCATTCTTATGTGGACTAAGTTTTACTTTTCAAGTGTGGACTGAGTTGTACTATCCTCTGTGGACTAGGTTGAACTTGGGCTCGGGAGTTGGAGCCGAACTGGAATTGATGACTAAGGTATATAGTGTTGGTTGATAATTCGTGTTGTTATATTTCTATGTGGATTATTCTTTTGTGGATTCTAGGAGACCTTTGGGAGTCTCGAGGTCCCTACTGATTATCGTATACTCACCCCTGCATGTGCAATGCCCACACTACGATGTGTTGGTTGTAGATGCCAAACAGTGTTGATCGTGGTTGATGCCGAGGAGCGGGACGGTATACTGAGGTGGACTATCAGGTGGGACGTACACGGAGTGGACGGCCAGACCTGACGAGCCGACGAGAATATCTGTACTCACCCTTCAGGTGGGAGTTCCGGAGGATGCATTGGTGGTTGCTGCTTTACTTTACAGCTGTTGTACTTTCTTATCTCAGTTGTATTGTACTTTCAGTTGGGTTTGTATACTGGCCCAATCACATTCCTTCACTTACTTGTGTACTCAATTTACTTAGTGTTTACTTCAGCTTGTGTACTCTGTGGTGTTTTTTTCTTATATAAAGGCAATGCCTTCCCTTTTATTGGGATTTATGCCTTTGGTGCTAGTCGCCAGCCCCTGTCCTTTGGAAGGAGGGCTTGGGGGAGTCACAGCACAGGCCTCGAGGATGGGCCGTGACAGAAACTAGAGTTTTTTAGATCAAAACAACCACACCATCCATTTTTTAATGTGATTTCCTTACATTTATTTTTATAATTTCCTATTTATACCCACCAAATACATAAACCCCCTTCAGTCCAATACATTTATGACACAATCATTTAAGACGTTTTATATTATTTAGAGATAATAAAAAGATAATACCATGACTCAAGGATTATCCTTTTCTTAAGATAAAAATGTTCATACACTTCGATCAACAAAGATTCAACAAGATTCTTAGACACATAAACTTAATAAATGTGTCTTCAGTCTATGGGAGGGCCTAAATAATTGGATATACATTAAAATATAAGGAATATATAAATAAAAGTTTCTATGTTTTGAGGGTTAATAGGGTTTTTTAATGGAATTGGTAAACCCAAAAAAGGACACCCAAATCATTCTCATGTTGGGTCTCAATTCATATGCAACTCGTAAGTCCACTAATTAGTGAACCATGTTAGTAATTTTAGACATAATTACTATTCAATCGTTGAAATATGATATCATCCTGGAAATAATATAAAACAAGAAGATATAAAGAACTCATCATCCCCCACCATTTTATATAATTTTAATGTGGGATAAAATTTATAGACTGGTTGGGATTTGGGTGACCACTTAGGGGATGAACTAGTTGTTAATTTTTTTAAATTATGTTTTTTAAGAAAACCTTAAAAAATTTATCATAAAAATGAATATTATAAAAAAAACATCCCTATGAACAAAATAATTTAGAAGATTAACTGATCAATAATTGTAGAATATGAGTGGTGTGAAATGAAAACAATATGAGAGAACATATCCACTTGAAAACAATCCACATGGTTTACATCAATTAGGGTGTATCAATCCCAAGAATTTCACTATATTCAATTTATATTTCAGTAACAACCATTTAATGAACCTTCACTAACAGGATACCACACATCATTCCTAATCAATTTTAATTATTTACAACTTCACATCTAAAACATAGTTATTATTATTCTTCTTCGATTTCATGCAGAAAAGTTTGCAACTACCTATTAATATAAATTTTCATTTACTATTATTCTTCTAAAAAACACACAATGTCCTTTCCTTGATGTAAATAATGCTTAAATTTGATATACCAAGAAACATTAGTAACTTCACTTTTCTTATTTATAGGTATATTTAGGATACCATGTAAATACTTTTGAATTAAAATTACAAGATTATATGTACATGGTCTTAACAAAACATATAAACACTTATTATATTAATTCCCTATAAAAATATTTATGACAATACATAAATGTATTCAAATTCAAATATCCAAATTTTTTAGATCACTTCTTCATAATTTTATTTATATGGAAATTCTATCGTAATTGATTATATGCACGAATTTTTTTTGGCCACTTCATTCTCGAATAAACAAATATTTATTCCACAGTAAATCCTTATATATGCATAATTTTATGAATGGTACTGATAGATGATCATGTTAGACTCAATCATTTCATTCATCCTTATAAATACACTCATACTGGACCTCTCTCTTTTCATGGTATATTTAGAATTCATTTTATATAGTCAAAATAAATATATGAATGCATGAAATTAGATGTGTCATCCTTTATTCATGATTAAATTCTTAATTTAATACATTTTTCATTTTTTACATTGAAATATAATCGAATCCTCATCCGAAAATAGAAATTGACAAACAACTTGGATAATATTTCATCTTTATATTCTGCAAAAAAACATGCACAACAGGTTTATCTCTTCACCATTTTATTAAGTGCATGTGAATAGTGTCTCTAGATATCTCTTCTACTTTCTACCTTCTTTATTCTTCCAAAATCATCATCATAAGGGTCATGATAGTTGTATTTATTATATTTAATCATTACTAGATCACCATACATCGTAATCCTGAATTTGTTTTCGTATTCCTTAGTCGATCTTCGAGTCACTATCTTTGTGAAACTCATGGTATCTCCTCCTACAAAATAAATCCTGATTAATCCTTCTTCATTCATGGATGGAATGTATCCTTAAAGGGTCCATACTAGACATGTAAATATATTTTAATTTGAACAATCTCATATCTGATAAATTATATTCATCTAGAACAAACAATAGTCATAGAAGATTTTTGGTACTTCTCTCTGATGCATTGAAATTCATAGAAGGACTATGATTCTTCTCATAGATGTACATTAGATGAATTATTTTCTATGGAAGAACAATATATGGTTTATTTGTTCATATAAGAATAGTCCTTCATGTGGATGAATATATTTATATCATAAAATGTAGAAGAATTTTTAATTTCACAATTTTTTTTAATGTATTGGAAAAAACGAAAACACCAGGAGAATTTCAACTTATTATTAATATTAATATTCAAAAGTATAAAAGAAATAACTCATTTTCTCTTGGTATCGATAATATTTACATTTGAATTTTGTTTCCAATCAGATTACATAAAAACTAAATCTCAAAAACTCATTCTATGGAACACTACCTAATAATTTTTATTTTACATGAGTAAGATTGATGTGGGAGACGTGAATCACAAAAAAATAATTTCAGGGTGTTATTAAAGTTCTAATAAAAATATAGTTCAAACATCTTTCTTTATCACATATTCAAACTTTAAACTCTATATATCCTATAAGGTGTTGTTCCTACACCCACATCAATAAACTATTGAATTTGTTTACACATTCTAATATCACATCATACATCGTTCAAAAACGCCCCTTAATATATATTATCCAAAAATAACTAAATGAATAACCAATAGATGGAATTTTATTTTCATATATACTTCCATTAATAAATATATCCAGTGATAGGTTTAGATGAAATATCAAATGACTTTAGATTGAAGAGGGTGATTTTTTAAGCTTATAATCAAACCCAATTTCTGAAAATTTTTTATTTTTTAGTGTTTTGGATAAAATATATGCCACCATCATGTTAGAAGGTTCGAACTCAAAATTCAATTCATTTACTTCCAAAAAATCTTTAGTGGATATATATTTAAAAAAAATTTTATTTTATCTTGAAGGTTTCACTAGATTATTTATGATATTGATAACACAATGATAATCATAGCCCAATGGCAGTGGTAGATACACATTAAACAACAAAACCTTCCAAACATGTCTTCATCAACAAAAATATTTTATTGAATCCTTGATTGTAACATAACATATTTTTTAATATTTATATTTACTAAATATTTATTTAGTGTATTGTAAATCATACATCATTCAACTAGAACTAAGACACCATCAGATGTGGATCTCATGAAATTGACACAAAAACATCATGTAAATCTATAAATCAAATAATATTATTATTTTCCATTTTTTTATACCTTATATCATAGTATATTTCACCCTCAATATATATGAGAATTATTTTTTCAAGAAAAAACAATTTGACATTTTAGGTGCACATTGAAATCTAAAACAATTGGTAACAACATAAGCAAACTTTTCCTAGAGTCTATTAAATAAAAAAACATATAATTAATGTACTAAATTCATTAGGTTCAATATCATTTCCAACATTATCCTTAATGTAATTTGTTTCAATTTAGATTTGTGTGGAAATCAATTTTTAATCATCCATGCTAAATTTTCTATGTAATTCACTAGTATATTTATATTATGATAGAAAAATATAATCCCTCTCTAGATATATTTTCAAGAAAAAAAGTTTATTATTTTTTATTATCATGGATGTTTCCAATAATAACTTCATCTCTTTAGTAAACATTTCAAAGTATTCACTATTATTCCTCACGAATATAATATCATCAACATAAAAATTAAAATAATAGAAACCTATATATTTTAATGTATATAGATGTTTATTTATAGTGACCCACTCATAATGATATGATTTCTCAAACATGAATATATAATGTAATATCAATCCCTTGGGGATTTATTCATCCCATATAATGATATATTTTGTTTAAAAACATTCTTATATTTTTTCCTAGTAAGAAACCACTTGGTTACTCAATATTGGTTTTCTATTTTAAATATTAATTTATAAAATAAGTCTTGGAATCCATTTCAAAAATCATATATTTACTTTGTGTTGTAATAATAAAAAATATTATCATGGTTTCATGTCTTAAAGCTTGGAAAAATATATGATTGAAATCAGTGATTGAAATAGTGAGTATCCCTTATAAACATGTTTTTCTTTGATTCTTCCCACTCTGATACCATTATTAGACTTATTAAATAAATCCACATAGTTCAAATAACATTATTATCTATAAGTTTGGGAATGATCTCCCAAGATTTTTTTTTCACGGTATGATATAATTCCTTATTCATTGTATCAATCCACTCTTTATTCTCAAATAATTCTTAAACAACACTTGGATCAAAATTTTAAATTATATAGGTATGTGATGTAATTAATGTTATTATATTGTGAACATAATTTCCTTAATATATAATGATGTTTTGGATCTTCTCACTCTTCCTCATCCTTTGATGAGATGAATGAGGTTTTCCCTCATAACTTATAATGGATGAATTAATATCTTTATCTTGCATATCATCTACAACATAACTTCTATAAAAACCAATATCATGTTGTTTAATATAAAAAACTACATCTTAATTTCCTCTCATATCATTTTTAGGATATATAACCTCCCTATTTAAATGTTCAATAACTTTAATAACATCAAAATCATTAGTTCAATGCGTTTTTTATTTTAGAACCATTGTAATCTTTCATTTGGATAGTACATATGGAAAATTCTATCAATATTTCTTTGGTAAAATAATATAATATATTCACCATCAATTTTGATAATGTATGGGATACTAAAAACTCACAATTTATTCAAACATGGGACCTTTTTATAATAAATATCATATAGTGACATGTCTAAATTTGTTCTATATAAGTATCAATTTTGGTTTTTGATTTCTACACAAATATATTATCCCCAATTGGACCATGATGTATCATGTTATATCAATCATGTTTGGGTAATCTCATCCAAACTATCATTCATTATTTCCGCCACATAATATTGTTATGGTGTGTGTAGTGAACTGAATTCAGGATAAAAATATTCCATATCAAGATTACCTTTATTATATCAATTTGTCAGTTCAACGCCACTATATTATTAGATCTATTTTATAGATTGTACACATTCCATTTCAACACCAATACTAAATATTTTTTAACATATTGAGATCCTTTGATTTATGTTTTATAAAGATGATACATATAACAAGAGGGAAATATTATATTAATAAAATATAATGAATATCCCGATTTTTTTATTACATTTTCATGGGCCCAAATGTGTAAGAATAAATAATCTTGAGTGGATGAATTTATATATCGTAACCATCAGGTGTATGAAATTTTAAATTTATTTATTATGGTATATAAAAAATTACCAATCTCTATTTTTATCTTATCATGGAAATAAAAGCCACTTCCAATAATTGTTAACATATTAATGTTTCTCAGGAAAATTAAAACAATCAAACTATTCCCAAATTTATTTTCATCTATTATTCTAAAGAAACATGTATTTTATGAATCATGATCCTATAATAGGTTCCACTTAGTTCACTGTCCTTTGTTAATAGCTTCATTATTATCCACCATTTTCTGAATAAAGTCATACCTTTATATCATAACCTCATTTATAAAATAAAAAATTTACGAAATAGTAAATAATAACTTCAATTCCATCAAAAAATAAATATTTCCCAGATTTCACCTTTAATTTTATTATAATAGTAGACCCAACACATTTTATTTTGAGATATTAATAATTTCAAAAAATCATTATTTCTTCTTTTTAGTACTTTATATTCTTCAATGGCTTCAAATATATATTAACATGTGATTAAAATTTTCTATTTATGTTCCAAGTTAGTTCACCTTTTCGATCCTTGAGTGTAGTTTCAACTAAAATAAGCTTCTAATTAAATTTTATATTTTTTTACTTTTTGGTTTTTAATAAATACATTTCTGGCATGGAATTTTCATAATAAAACATTTTGAAATATTTCCAGGATAATCAAACCTCTCAAAGATAGTCTCAAGAAGATTGAAAATATTATAAATATTCAAAAAACACTTTCTAACATTGTATTTGAGTATGTCTTCCTTGAGTGGGTTGAATCTCCCTAAAACTCTAGCTCCAATGCATCATGGATCGAATTTTGTTTAAATTATTGAAAAATAATTTTTTTATATAATATGAAATCATATAAAACCATATATATATATATATATATATATATTGAATGATATTTTCCTCAGTAACATATAGGCTTTCATGAACTGTGTATCTATACGCCAACAAATTTTTCACCATAAAAATGGATACTTTTTTTAATCAAAATTATGGATGATTAAAGGATTGTTCATATTCATATTCATATTATATATCTTCTCATCCTGAATTGAGTCTCTAGTTTTGTCAACTTATTTCTCAAAATTATTATTTCTTATAAATTATTATGTATTTGAAATCACTTTATTCTATAGAATATTCTTCTGGGATTACTTATTTATAAAATACACTTTCCTAGTATCACATGCATTGTTATAAAAACTTTAGGATGGAATTTGTAAATCTTTTGGAGATTTACATACATTATATTTTTCAGCAACTTCATCATTTTTATATTCGAAGAAGAATATTCCGTGTTCAACTTTTACTAGTTTTTATTAAATAAAAACAAATCAATTGTTCTTCACCATCAACTTATCATGAATCTTAATATAATGATTTTTTACTTCATCAAGTAACATATTTAGTTTTCCACTCTCTATAACCAATCAGTATTATTCTTATTCGTGGAATATTTCTGGATTGTTAATATGATTTATATAGTTCTTGAACTTCCTGTTATATTCCCTATATTTTCATTATTTAGAGACATTGTTTTAGTCTCTTATGATCATGAACTCTATCATTTCCTCATCTTGTTGTTCTTTATAGTTTTTGTCTTCATCATTATTAACACTCTCATCATTTATATTTACAAAATGAAACTTTTCCAAAAAATAATTAATAGAATTTAGAACTCCATATTCCTTTTTGTTTCCATCATCTTCCCCACATTTAGATAAAAATGTTCTATTTTATATTTCAAATATTTTATATTACTTTTTTAATAATTTATTCACTTTTATACATTCTTCCTCAGTAGACTTATGGGTCTTCCATCTTCATTTTCACAATCATTATCTTCATTTTTCATCGGAAAAATTGTTGAAAAATTTTGATTTCATCAAGAACTAAAACACCTTAATGATATCTTTATGTTATATTTCTATGTGCATGTTTTAAAATTTATAGACAAAAATGAAATTAATTCATTGAATATATTAATGTATTCATCTCTCTAATTATAATTATGGACAACTTTTTCAATAAAAAAATATTTTTCTTTTATTTATCATGTAATTGCAATGGAATTTTTTTATTATAATTCACAATATTTTGTTAACATTAAATTCTCCCATATCATATGTAATGATAATATTATTAAATTCACCGTATTAGTTGTTTTAAACTATCTATATTCCAAAGGTGAATAACATTAATGAAAAATAAAATGGATAGTTTTCAATATGTTTTCAAAAACATTTGAGTCATCAAATGCTTCTCTAAGTATTTTAAATCTGATTCCAATATCATTATCCCCTTTGATGAACACACCAATAGATTCAGTATATTACATTTTACAATATATGTATTTCCATATCCAAATTGATAAATTTTAAATCTTCTCTTTTCTATTACCATAAAAAAATGATATTTAATTTGTACAATATCTCATTTCCATTTCAAATGAATTTATATTGAATGAATTTAATATTTCAGAGAGAGATAGATTTATAAATGTCATTTCAGGATCATCCAAAATTTTATAGATTCTTCATATTTATAGATTCCTAGTGATAACTCTAAACTACAGAAGTGTAAAAACATATAGTAATTATAGAACAACATATAAAATAGATAATATAGAATGTAGAAAAAATGTCCTTCTACATATGTGTAACACTCCATGCTCCCACGGTACATTTCCCTTTTAATAATACAATAGCATGCTTTGTACGCAACTTGGAGTTTTAACACACCACGACCAATCAAACTAGTCGTTGTGAATAGTAATACACACTTTTTTGAAATTTTAGGAAATTTATTTTTTAAAATGGACTTCATTTTTGAATTCAAAATATCAAAATTAGCTTATGGTGAATTTATGGTATTTTTCTAAAAACATTCAATTTTTGATGAATACTGAAAAACATTTTGTTATTGTGTAAACCAAGTTTTTATTTAAATAATTAGTTATTTAATTTAATTTTACTTTAAGTAAAAATAGATACATAATACCTATATTAGTTCAATGTAATTCATTAAATTCAATTTATAATAAAATTAGATATATAAAATTTTATTGAACTTTTTATCGTCTTTTACCCACCTTCTAGGAACGTTATAAAATTTGATAAGTGTAAATAGGGTAATAAAATGTAAAAATGATATTATTATTACCCTAACACATATCCTAATTCTATTGGATAAGTGTATTTTTACGAAAAACAAACATATCAATAAAATATTATCTTTTTGGTCCACTTGGATTAGATTAGGACATTTATTATTATTTTATTTCAAGAAGAGTTAAACGTTTTAAATTCATTGTTTCATAACTAAACAATTTTTAATATAGGGATATACATAAGATAAATTTTACTATAAAAATTAATTTGAATGATAAAAATATTTCCTACATAATATTATTTTATTTTTAATTTTTGGACATTAATTAATTAAATTTATTTATGACACAATGATGATGGATTAATTACCTTATTAATGAATGATTAAAATAATTCATATTATAGATATCCAAATAAATAAAAATTAAGAATCTTGATGAATTAATATAACTTTATAGGTTTCTATGACATTTTAGGTTTGATAAACTAATATTTTTTCGAAGTGATAAAGTTTGTATAAGTTTCACAAAAACAAAATACCAAATTGTGTCAAAATTGACATAAATGAATTTTCAAAATAAATATTATATTATTAATTGATATAATATTTATGAAAATAATATGATTCGCCAAAGGAAATATATAAGGTTATATATATTAATAATAATCCACTTGGGGTTCTCTTGCCTTTTATATTAAGTTTATTAACCATTTGATATAATAAAACAAGAATAAATGGTAAAAGGTAAACTATTTAACTAAGAGTTGAATCTAAAATATAATGTTATTGTGGTGACATACACCAGTCTAAAACATATTGGTTGATTGGTTTTCGACCCATCCACATCTTAGACCCGTAGTAAATTATTTAGGATCCATTATTAAGCAAATATTATTGTATAATAAAATAATATTTCATACTTTTCAAAAAGTGACACTCACCTCTACTATAAAAAGTTACTTCTCCTTCACTCAAAATCACACCTCAAAAGCCATTTATATTGGCCAAACCCTACCAAAATATCCTCCAAACTACCCTCCCTTCGACATAGAGGCCTTAATTTGATAATACATCCATCATAAGGTACCCTTTTGATCAAATAAAAAGGAAAAACCCGAATAAAGGTAATAATTTCACCACCACATTCAAAGTTCTTTTCTTCTTCCACTTCTTCTTTTTTTGTTGTTTCCATAACAAAATAATAAATCCAGTACATTATATATACAATGATTTTATTATAAATATTTTATAACCAAATTCATTATTCTATGCATCCTAAGAATGAAAAATCACCATACGTATATACATACAGCTTACCATCTCCCCGTCATGGTGCAGTTTGTTATTCAAACAATTCATTATATGGATGGTTATAAAAATGAGTATAACCGATATAAATAGTAATTAAAACATGTTAATGATTCTGTATATATGATATACCATCAAATTAAATATGATTTAACAATCAATTTAATGATATTGTCACTCGTGCGTATGTACGGATTACCATCTCAACTAACACGATAAGATTCATACCCCATAGTAACCATTCAAGAATAATTTTCATGTTATGATTAAAAATAATTTTTAAGAAATTAATATCATTCTGGATATGAATCAAATACATCTTATCCATAACAAGCATGACTTATGTAACAAAACATAAAAAGAAATATGGATCAGTTAACACCCAAAACGATGATTATTCTGAAATATTATTAACAATGCAATATTAAAAGACCATATATGTTATCATATTTATGTATGTGGTTCTTGTATAATTTAATAAAAATTATTTAACTCTTATATAAGAGTATAATGTACCCTCTACCTTGTACAAGTACAAAGTAAGGGTTAATTATACAATCACCTCATTATCTGATTTTGTTTATACGTGAGTATCTACTAGGACCTCTTTATCATCCAAATCTGCATTTCTTAAAAATATATTTCAAAAAAAAATTAGTGTTTATTTGACTATGGTTTAAAGGAATTTATACCCTTGTTTGAATTTTTATAATATGTTTATAAATGAATCTTTCCATCTTTTCCAAACAAGGTCTTTTACAACCTTTTCGACAAAATTATAAAATGATTTTTTTTAACTTATACGGCAGGTGCAGAAATTTTCAACCATTATATTAATTTTGAAGCATCCCTTACAATCATATAAGAATATTTAAAAATTAAATGTTTTCTTTTTTAATTATGTGATTTTAAATGGTTTCAAAATAGAATGAGTTATTTCTTTCAAATATTTCTCATTTCATCCATATCTACATCCATTGATGGATTTTAAAATTGTTTGAAGCTAACTTATTATGATACAAATATTTCATATTTTGTTGAAGGTTTTGTGACATGTTTTACTGTGGATTTTTTATTTTTATACCATTCATGGTTTGTAAATAATATATTGACATTTATATACTAGTTTAAATATGAATTTGTATGTTATGTTTAAACCTAATCATATGAGGAATGCATTGGACTTAGTAAGATATTGGTGGATCACTTTATAGCTCCTCGATGCATCTGTAGGTCTCATGAGACAAACCAGTGTCTTGGCACAAGGCCTTCACAAAGAATTATTTGTAGCCTTGGAACGAGGCCTTGACTATGTGGTTATGTTGTTCGATATTATGCATTCCATCAATATAAAATTGGATATTGATATTACATGTGATTATTTGACTAGTAGAATATCCATGTGATTATGTAAATGGCATTATTTGACTTATCTTGGTCATAGTATGCTGAATTTTATATTTAAAATTCTTTTGTTTTAGTCTTATACATTTCCTTAAATGTTTATGCATATTTGTGAATGTTTCCTCTATATTGTAATCCTTACTGAGCATCTGAGATCACCCCTTTATTATGTTTTATTTCTTCCCAGGATGTGAAGAAGTATATTATTATTGACCTTCAAGGATACTCTAAGGGAGATAAATTTGTTCAAAGGACACATAATGTTGTTTTTTTTCATTTCGATAATGTAATCTAAAAATTATGTTTGTATCTAGTACTTTGGAGGCTACTAAACTGATCAGTCTTTCGGGATTTTATGCCTTGTCATTATGGCAATTTTATGAAAAAATGCACCAATTCTGGGTAACTAGGGCCAGTGTGTTACAATTGGTATCATAGTATGTTTAGTACAAACCTAGGAAGCTAAATTTAGAAAAACTTTGATTATAGAACATTACCCTAGGATAGATTTTGAGGATTAGTATAGAATAACAACCTAGAATTTTAGTAAAGTATGTATTTTTTATATTTTCCCAGAAATACATCCATGTCTGGATACGAGAAGGTAGTGTCGGCTCTGGAAAAGATGTTCGTAGGAGTGAAAATTTTGACAAGGAGTTTTGGGCATGACCTAGGGTATCCTATTAGACGACAATGAGCCTTGATGAACTCTTCATTACGACACTACTGGGAGATATGCTTAGGAAATTTCGTATTTATTTACAAACCAGTATGATGTATTTATGATTATATACCTCCTCATTTTTTTTGATTATGGATTATATCCATAAAATATTCAATTTATGTTAAGTGTTTTACTTGTTTTGAATTATGTATTGCGATTCATAAACTAATCTACTATATTCCATTATTTAGAAATGTTTACTAGTGGGATGAATGGGAACTGTATTAATGCAAGTTATCCATGTTGTGATTTAACTCCTACAAAAGATAATTTTAGTGGATATGGTGATGCAACTGGTGCTGATTAGCTTATCACCATATTGGGACGACTCACTCAGTTTATGAATAATAAGATTACCCGTATAGAGCACCTTGATCCACAATGTGGAGGATCAATGTTATACTGCATCCAGAGGAAACAACCACCAACATTCACTGGGACTAAAAATCCTTTTGTAGCTGAGAAATTGAAAATCTCCTTAGAGAAAATATTTCATGCATTGGGGAGTAGCTTAAGGGAAAAAGTTGTCATTGAATTTTATCACCTTACAGGGGATGCAGATCAATGGTGGTCATTAATTCAAACCCCAAAGGTTGATTAAGAAGTATAAAATATGGAATGGAGGGAGTTTGAATAGATTTTCATAGAAAAATTCTTTCCTTGTGACCGCTGAGAAGATATGGAAAGATAATTTCTAGGTCAGAGGAAAAATGAGTATGAGAATGTCCGAAGGTTTGAGGCTACGTTTACAAGGTTAGAATGGCATGCAATAGGTTAAATACTTAACGTAAGGGGTAATATTGATTGATTATTTGTTGGGTTAAAATCATTTTTCCATTGAGAATTAGTCTCACAATCCTTCTCATCATAAAAAGATATTGTCCCATGTGTTATCAATACATAAAAATAATTCTCTATGTCTTATGACTTTAAAGAAAAGAATGTGAAGAAGATATCTACTGAACACTCTGGAAATGGAAATACAGTGAACAAGGGAAATGTTGAATATCCATCCCGCGGTAAATGATGGAAGAAACACCTCGGTACATTTAATAAGGGAATGGGAGTCTGCTATAAGTGTGGTGAAAAAGTCCACCAATCTTGTGATTTCTTGGGAAAGAAATAGGTTGTCAATGTTTAATGCTACAATTGTATAGAAATGGGGGATTATGCAAACTAATGTCATAAGATCCATGGAATCTTACCTCAGAAAAGGCTAAGGGAGATAGGCCAAGCTTATGTGATCACTACTGCTGAGGTTGAATCTTTGAAAGACATGGTGGTAGGTAATTTAATGGTTTCATCGTGTTTAGAAAATAGTTTATATGATTCTGTATTATCGCATTGTTTCATATCTTACCATTTTTCTATGAAAATTACATATTTCCAGTTTGATTTAACAAGGGAGTTGTCAGTTAAAACTCCTAAGGGGAGTATCATTACAACAACGTTTTCTGAATCAGTTCTTATTAAGAAATATAAATATTATTTATCTGCTAATCTCGTCGCCATACCCATTATTGAATTTGATATAATACTTGGAATGGATTGGATTTCACACCATGATGCAAAAATTTATTTTAAGAAGAATGAGGTTACAATTTTCGATGATGATAAGGAGTACCATATCAGTATAGAAGGAACTAAACCACATGATTTTTATTTAGATCTACCCCCATTAGTTCTACTAAATTATATTATTAGGGAGGAAGAGAATGAAATAACTATGGGTGAGGAAAATAATGTGCAAATAATAGAGTACATACCTATTGTGAAAGAATATGTTGATGTGTTTCCATAGGATTTACCTAGACATCCTCTAGAATGATAAAATGAGTTTTCTATTGATTTCATTTATAGTTCAATGCCCATATCGAATACCCCTTATAGAATGACCAATGTGGAGTTAGTTTAACTAAAGAAACAACTAGAGGAATTTATTAATAAAAAATTTATTCACCCTTAGTGTTTCACCATGGGTAGCCCATGTTCTTTTTGTTAAGAAGAAAAATGGATCTATGAGGTTGTGCATTGACTATAGGGAGATCAATAATATAACAATAAAGAAAAAGTATCCACTACCCTGAATTGATGATTTATTCGATCAACTTCATGGATCTCAATATTTTTCAAATTTTACATTCTATCTGGATATCATTAGTTGTGTGTGAATAAGGAAGACATTCTGACAATAGCATTTCGAACCAGGTACGACTATTATGAGTTTACAGTAATTCCTTTAGGACTGACTAATGCATCCTCTATTTTCATGGATCTAATGAATTGATATTTCAAGTAAAATATTGATGATTTTAAGTATTTTTTATTTATGATATCATGATATACATAAAAATCTAGGAAGATCATAAAAATCACTTGCTCACTATTCTTAAAACCCTCAGAAGAAATGAATTATATTTGAAGTTTAGAAAGTGTGAATTCTTGCTTCATGTATTTTTCATCTTGGCCATATTGTCTCTAAAGGTGGAATCTCTATCGATCCTTCTAAGAAAATAGATATACATGAATGGATAACCTTGATGAGTATAACTGAGGTACGCAATTTTATTGGTTTAGCCGGTTATTATCGGAGTTATGTCAAGAATGTTTCCTGATTGGGTAACCCATTAACCAAGATCACACGTAAAGGGGTTAAATTTTATTGGACAAAATATTGGGAATTTTTTTTGAATAACTAAATAGAATATTATTCAATGATCTTATCTTGACTCTACCATCAGGGAATGATGGGTTTGTTATTCATAGTAATGGTTCAAAGAAAGGACTTGGTTGTGTCCTTATGCAGAATTATAGAGTTATTGCCTATGCAGCACGGAAGTTAAAAATTTATGAACAAAACTATCACACTCATGATCTTGAGTTTTCAGTTGTAATATTTTCTTTGAAGATATGGAGACACTATTTATATGGTGAAAATGTTAGATATTTACTGGTCCCAAGAGTTTGAAGTATATTTTCTCACAAAAAGAACTCAACATGAGGCAAAGGAGATGGCTTGAACTACCCATTGATTATGATTTCACTACACACTGCCTCTTATGGATGAAAAATAAGGTGGCAGATACTTTGAGCATAAAGTATCAGGGAGTTATAAAAGATATGAGAGTTTAGAGGGAATCTATTTTTATGGATCTAGTTAATATGGATATGGGAATAACCATGGAAGGTGATACATAAATACTTTTTCAAATGGTTTCCAAACCATATTTACTAGAAAGGATAAAGAGTTATAATACTAATGATGAAGAGTTTCAAAAGAAAATTATTTCTGTGAATGATGGGATATTGATTGACTTCTTATATGAATATGAGATTTGGAAATTTGGGAATAGATTTGTGTTCCTGACATACCTGATCTAAAAAAGGAATTGTTGGATGATTCTCATAGAACTAATTTCTATATAAACCCTGGTACCAATAAGATTTATAGATATTTGAAAGAACCTTTTTGGTGGGATAACATGAAGAGAGAGATTTCTGATAATGTGTCAAGATATATAGTTTATCAACAAGTGGAAGTTGGATGAAAACATCCTAGAGGATTCATGCAACCACTTCACATATCTAAGTGGAAATGAGATCATATTATGATGGAATTTTTCATGGGACTACCAACGAATCCTAGATGGAATGGTGCAATAAGGTTCATTGTTGATCGTCTTACCAAGTCAGCTAATTTTATAGCTATATGAGAAGATTTACCACTTATACGTTTAGAAAGACTATATATTAATGGAGTTGTAAGGCTTTATGGAGTACCCCTATCGATTGTTTCTAATCTCAATCCCCATTTTACATTAAGTGTTTTGGAAATTTATTCAGAAGACCTTGGATACTGAACTTTTTTTGAGCACTTCCTACCACTATCAAACTGATAGACAATAAGAACAAACTATTCAATCCCTAGAAGACATGTTGAGATCTTGCTCAATTGATTTTCATGGTATGTGGGATCCGTTTTTACCTCTAGTATAATTTTCGTATAATAATAGCTTCCATTCAAGTATTCAGATGGCACTATATGAACCGTTATATGGAAGGAGATGCCCCACACCAACTTGTTGGGATGATGTTGGTGAAAATAATCATAGGCCTAGAACACGTTGAGGAAACTATGGGAAAGGGGAACGTTATCCAAACCCACATCAAAGCAGCTCAATGTAGGAAAAATAGCTATACTGATAACTGAAGGAAGGATTTAAAGTGTCAAGATGGAGAACTTGTTTTTCTCGAAGGTATCTCCAAGGAAGGGAGTTATGAGTTTTGGTAAAAAGGGTAAATTGAGTCCCACATACATCGAAACATTAGAAATTCTAGAATGAATTTGAGTTTTATCTTATTTTTTGGAAATGCTGCCAAGCCTATCCAACGTTCATGATGTTTTACATGTAACACTGTTAAGAAAATACTAACCAGAACCAATGAATGTACTAACCTATGAAGAAACAGAACTGGAACCTAACCTGTATTTTTGCGAATAACCTATTAGAATTCTTGACACCAGAGAACAAGTGTTGAGAAAATGGGTGACTCATCTAGTAAATGTTATATGGAGAAACCATAACATAGAATAGGCAATGTGGGAGCCTATGGATCTTATGATAAAGAACCACCCCAATATTTTTATGTAGTATAATTCTATAAATTTTGAAGAAAAATCTATTTGAAAGGGGAGAAAATTTAACACCCCAAGCTTCCACATTATGTATGACAACCCTGATATTTTATTAAACAATTAAACATAATTTATTACATAAATATCACCTGATAAAATATAGAATTTCGAGATATCTAGTTTCTTTGGGGATTAGGATCATTACATAACAACATAAAACATGAAATACAATATCTATATTGAAAACTTCCATTACATGACAACAATATTCCCTCGTACTTAGCATTGAATGGGATATCTTGAGGGAATGCATAAGAAAAGCGTGAGATATAAAGCCCATTAAAGGAATAATCACATAATAACATGAGGAAAACAATATATTTTAGACAATAGTCATATCAATAGAGCACAAGATAAAAATAAACATAAAGGCATGATAATCCATGATGATCATAACATGGAAATGTGGTAACAACACTTAAAATGGAATTAACATGAACCAAGGCTCATTACACATGTAGCAAGAGTAAATCCTCATTGAACATGATTCATGAGTAAAACCTCATTCCACTTGAATTAGCATGTGTAAAAACCCATTTCACAAGACATATAATGATACTATACTTTACCCAATTCATTGGAGCACTACAAGGGAACACCCTTTTTAAACATTTCATTTCATGCATAAGTTTTCCACATGGATCATATAACATGGATTCATAAAACATCATCATTTATTCCACGATAAATGAAATTTTTTTTTATATATGAAACTTTATAATCAATAAGTAATTGTGCAGAGAAGGGAATTCCCTTGATAGAGAAATGAGCATGGTATTCAATACACAATGACATTGGCTTGTAAAATCGGTGCAATTTCGGCTGCGTAACGGCGTAACGTAAGAATTCATAAAAATGGTTGATGAGAGATAAAGGGGTGTCTCATAATATGTACACTAAACTGATAGTAAGGGGGTCATATAAATACATTTCCCAATAATTTTAATGGAATTTAGATTCATGATACAAAAGAATTGCTTGAATGTAAATGAGGAGAGAGAAATTCCTTTTGGAATTTTGGCATAGTAAAAGGTGTACATGGGAGTAATTTAATGAGAGGGAAAGGGATCTCCCATCATTAAAACATAAATAGGGAAGTATGATGGAGGTTCAAAAACATACCCCAAATTTAAAATTGAAATTAAATGATAATAACAACATTAAATAAATTGGACAAAAATGAGAAAGGAAGAAAAAACCCTTACATGGAAGTGTGCTTCCAAAGGAATTAGAGATGCTTCTTGGGAGCATGTGGAACCTTGGAATGATTCTAGAGAGATGAGGAAAGAGGTATGACGAACTCAAAAGGATTTGAGTGGGGAGGAACATGGAGTTTGGGTGGTTTTATATAGGAAAAGTGAGGGAATTATTTTATTATTTAGGTTTGGGACTCTCACATTAAACTAATCCAAACCACAAACCAGACCATGGTTTTTTCTCATGTTCTTTGGAAAAGGGAAGTTTAGAAAAATATTTTATAAGGTAAAAGTCATAACCTATTAAAATAATGTGGTTGATTATGTGGTGGTGAGTCACACTCCCTCGGAAAACAATTTAAAAAGGCAAGTTATTTAATAAGTCTTGAAGGGTCTGTTAATGCTTTGTAAAATAAGTTAAACAAACCAAAAATCACATTATTTTAATGGTAAAACATATATTGTCCGAAAATAAGGCTTATAGTATTTTATTAAATCACTATTGGGTCATTATGATGTCATAAAACACATTATATATTTAAAAGGTATTTAATTTTTACCCAAATATTTAACTGTGTCAA
Source organism: Viscum album (assembly GCA_963277665.1). Classification (NCBI taxonomy): domain Eukaryota; kingdom Viridiplantae; phylum Streptophyta; class Magnoliopsida; order Santalales; family Viscaceae; genus Viscum; species Viscum album. The sequence continues at coordinate 490,167,154 of OY728145.1, forward strand.
AAAATTATGAAAAAATAATCATTGGATAATTTCAACATCCTGATTCCAAAAATAATATTTATTTTATCTAAATAATTTTCTAGATATGTTAATTTTAAATTTTAAAATAAATACTGACATTTATCGAAAATTCATGGGTTTTGAGAAAAATGGATCTCAAACCTTAATTAAAATTATGATTGCATTCATAAAATTATACGATCATTTATCTTTAATGAAAATTAATTTAATAACAATAATAGTATTTTATTAAAAAATTATTTAATTAAAAAATCCATTAATTCTTCAAAATATATTTCTTAGTTGAACATTAACTAAAAATATTATTTGTGCTTTTAAAATAGAAAACTATTTACACGGTAATAATAATAAAATGAAAGTATATTCATTATTATATAACAAATAATGTATATAACCATAGTGCTAAGGTCTTGTTACATAACCCCTTATAACACTTGCATATGATGGAAGAGAACAGTGTGCGATGGTGTCAGACTCATGGGGGGGGGGGGCTCAGATAACATTGCTCGGGTGATAATCTCTATCAACTTCCATTTCCCTCGTACGTGGTCTTACTCGAGTTTAACATATTCATGTTCGTCTTGGGCATGGTCAAGAGGGAAGCTCAGTGATTCCATCTCCATTCCGAGCACTGAAAAATGGGGTTTTTATGGGGCACATCTATGGGATTAGGTAATCGCTTCTATTGTTTGAGTAAATTGGATTTGTTAAAGGCCTATATTTATAATAATCATGCAATCACTGTTCAACGGCTATATTAGCAAAGATCATTTTTCTTAACATAAAACCAATGATTTTGAAGTTTCATATAAACATTTAACATAATGATACATTTAATTAGATTAAGTGGGATTTCCATTATTGAATTTTTGGGTCGTTACAATATTCTCCCATTAAAAAATTTCACCCTCGAATTTTTTTTCCACACTAAATGAGATGTGGGTAACTCTGCTTCACCATTTCTTATAATTCCCTCGTTGATTCTTGAAACTTGTGGTTTCTCCACAACACCTTGACGAGGGGCATTGTATTATTTTTTAGAACTTTTCTCTATAATCTAAGATCTTCACTGGTTGCTCCTCATAAGAAATATCATCCTCTAACTATACCACCTCTGAAGAGAGTACATGTGAAGTGTCGGGTATGTAATACCTTAAGAGGGATACATGAAAGACTTCGTGTACTTTTTCCATTGTAGGTGGAAGTTCTAGTTTATAGTTCACAATCCCGACACGATCAAGAGTCTCGAAGGTTCTGATGTACCTTGGACTTAACTTCCCTTTCTGTCCAAACCTCATGACCTTCTCCCATGGAGATATTCACAGAAATACCATGTCTCCAACTTTAAATCCAATGTCTCATTGACGATTATCTGCATAAATCTTCTGTCGACTCTGGGATACCTTGATATGCCACTGAATGGTTTTCACCTTCTCCACCATTTCTTCGACCATTTCTAGTCCAAGAAGCATATGCTCACCGACCTCATCCCAACACGCCGGTGTTCGGCACCTTTTCCCATAAAGGGATTCATATGGTGCATTTGGATGCTCGAGTGGAAAATGTTATTATAAGAGAACTCAACCAGAGGAAGATATTTATCCCATCCTCCTTTAAATTCCATTGGGCATGCTCTCAACATGTCCTCAGCTGTTTGGATAATCCACTCAGATTGGCCATCAGTTTGAGGATGATAGGTCGTACTGCGGTTCTGTTCAGTATTAAGAGATAGTTGAAGACTCTTCCAAAACATAGAAGTGAATCTTGGATCTTGAACGGACACAATGGATTGTGGTACTCCATGCATCCTTACCACTTCCCAAATATATATCCATGCCAGTTGATCCAATGAAAAATCCTCCCGAATAGTAATAAAGTGTGCAGCCTTTGTAAGACAATCCACAACAACCCAAATTGCATTGTTTCCTTTGGATATCATCGGAAGTCCGGTGAAAATGTCCATAGTGATGTTCTCCCATTTCCATTCTGGTATAGGAAATGGTTGCGTCATCCCCTTATACTTCTACCTCTCTGCCTTCACTTGCTGACACACAAGGCACATATATGTATATTCAGCGATCTCCTTCTTCATATTATCCTCCAAAGAATCTCTTGGAGATATCGAAACATCTTTGTGTTTCGTGAGTGAGTAGAGAAGTTTGAACAATGTGCATCATCCAAAAGTTCCTTCTTCAGCTCTGGACTTGATGGAACACATAGTCTTCTCCCAAATCTCAAAATTCCTTCTTTATTAACATTAAAATCCAAGTATTTCAATTTTCTGAAAGCTTCCACTTTTTCCTAAATTCCCACATCATCCTTTTGAGCATCCTTTAACCTTTCCGAAAGTGATGGTTGAGAAATCATTTTTGAAAGGATTGATGATGTTCCCTTCTTTATAATTACCATGTCCATATTCATTAAATCTAAGAAGATTGGATCCTTTTCAATTGTTATCAACGATAGAATCGCTGGGTCCTTTCTACTTAGGGAATCCACCACCTTTTTTTCTTTCCCAGGGTGGTAATGGATTGAGCATTCATAGTCTTTGATCAGCTCTAATCATTTTCGTTAGCACATGTTCAACTCTTTCTATGTGAATATATATTTGAGGCTTTTGTGGTCCGTATATATTTCACACTTCTCCCTAAAGAGATAATGCTGCAAAATATTCAAAGAAAAGATCATTGTATCCAACTTGAGGTCATGTGTTGGATAGTTCTATTAACGAACATTCAATGGCCTTGAAGCATAGATAATGAATTTGACATTTTTCATCAACAAACATCCCAGGCCCTTCGTCAAAGCATCACTGAATATCACAAAAAGTACTCTACTTGTGGGTAAAGTGAAACCATGTATAGTGATAAGCCTCCTTTTCAACTCCGTGAAGCATTATTTGCATTCCTCACTCCATGAAAACATTACAAACTTCAGATTTAGCTTGGTAAGAGGCTTGGATACTCGTGAGAAATTTCTCACGAATCATCAATAATATCCAGCTAACCCCAAGAAGCTACGGATATCTGTTTCCAATGTTGGCCTCAGCCATCCCTCAATTGCATCTGTTTTGGAGTGATCCATAGATATCACACTGGTTGTGATGACATGGCCCAAGAATGAGACCTCCTTCAACCAGAACTCACACTTGTTGTACTCTGTAGAGAGCTTCTCCTTCTGCAAGGTTTCTAGTACAGTTATTAAATGCTACTCATGATCATCCTTGGTTTTGGAGTATATTAGAATATCATCTATAAAGACAACCATAAATATTTATACATAAACACTTAAGACTCTATTCATTAAGTCCATGAAGATTGTTGGAGCATTTTTGAGTCCTAAATGCATTACTATTAATTCATAGTGCCCGTATCTTGTACGAAAAGTAGTCTTGGGGATATCTTCCTTCTTCACCCTTATGTGATAATATCCCAACCGCAAATCCACCTTGGAGAAGTATTGTTCTCCACACATCTCATCGAACAAGTCATCAATTTATGGGAGAGGATACTTGTTATGTATCATGATTTTTTTGAGATCAAAAAAATCGATGCAAAGGTGCATTGACCCATCCTTCTTCTTGATGAACAGAACTGGTGCACCCTAGGGTGAAGCACATGGGCATATAAACCCTTTATCCAGATTCTCATATAGTTGTTTCTTCAGCTCCTGGAGCTCCACAACATCCATTCGATACAGAGTCTTGGATATTGACAATGCCCTAGATCTAATATCAACTGATAATTCAACATCTCTTCTAGGAGGAAGACCAGGAAATTTATCAGGAAACACTTCAGCGAATTCACTCATAATAGGCATGTCTCCAAGGATGGTTGCTTCCTTGGACTCAATCATTGAAGCCAAATATTCATTCTCATAGGGCAGTAATATCCATTATTGAGATGATGGATCTAAATAAGGTCCATCTTTCTCATTGCACTTGTAATGAATTGGGGGTCGATTATCCATATAGAGAGTGATTTCCCTCTCACAGCAATTTATGTTGGTTCTATATATGGAAATCCAATCCATGCCAAGAATTGAATCAAATTCCTCTAATGTGAGTATGACGAGGTTCTTAGGGAAGTTTAATCCACATATTATGATAGGTGAGGAGTTATATTCATGGGATGTAATGATTGTCCCATTTAATGTACTCACTAATATCATCACTTCCATGATTTTTGGGGGTGCTAGGATTGTTCTACTAAACATTTGAGATATAAAAGAATACGTAGAACCTGAATCAGAAAGTATGTTCTCTATTATTGAATGAATAACTAGAGTACATCTTAACACTTCGTTTTCAGGGTTCACTTTGGCAGTAGGTATGGGAAAATATTACCCTTGATGCCTTGGAGGTAGTTGTTTGCCTCCCAAACCCCTTGGATAAGGGCACTGATTTGAAAGATGACATGTTTCTTTTCTCTTGTAGCAATGAACCACGCATTGAGGTTCGAACGGAGAGTTCCTATCCTCTGTCGCAGTCACGAGTCTTTATTGCCGATAGTTAATGGCTAGGTTCCCTTCTCTTCCACACCTAAAGCATTTCTGTGTCCCCTTCATGCAATTTCAAGGGTGCTTCTTTCCGCACCTTTGGCCAGTGGGGTGCTGGATCTTCTTAGCACCATTGGATTTATCCATCGGACTGCCAACATTGAAGTCCACCTTACGCTTCTTATCCTCATGATACCCCTGAGATTCCTCGATCACCATTTGGACCTTGAGGGAACCTCAGACAATTTCCTCATAGCTGTCGAAGTTGCAGATCGCCAGTGCTTTCCGCGGGCTAGGTTTCAGCCCACCAAAGAAGCGGTCAACCTTACATTCGAGGGTAACAATAAAGCTAGCAGCGTATCGTGAAAACCATGTAAAGTTTTTCTTGTACGCTCTAATAGATTCTTCATCTTTTTTCTTGAGGGAAAGGAATTCTCTTTCCATCTTAAGTTGGAGGGTGCTCAAAAATATTTATCAAAAAACATCTTCCAGAAATCCTTCCATTCCAACGCCTTGATCTCTTCCTCAGGCTACGTATTTTTGATCGACGTTCACCATTAATCAACTTCAACCTACATATGATAATATTTCAGGAGAACCTTCTCTTGTTTAGAACATTGATGGATAGATAAGATATTTTCAATGGAGTGGATCCATTGTTCATTAATTGAAGGATCAGATGATTCATTAAAAGTAAGAGGCCTTTGTCTTATGAAGCTCTCGATAGAGACTTATTATTTCTTGGGGGTTGAACGTTCTCCTTGACCCATGTTTCTATTCCAATCTTGTGTTTTCTGGGGGAGATGTTTGAAAAAGGTTGTGATTCCAACTCTCATTGGATTGGGTATCTTATTAGTATAGTCAACACATAGATCATCACATCAGTTGTTAGCACGAGTCCTCCTATTACCAGACCTTGGCTAGAATAAAAGGAAAGTTAGGGGTAACACATAAAGGGTAATAAAAGGAAAAAATAGATGATTATAATGAAATTTTATTTCCTTAACATATGAATTTATTGGCTTCAGTCTGTGTTATCCGTGATCTACTTTCACTACCCAAAAATGGGGCAAGGCCAGTGCCACCCTTTATTAGCGCTAACAGAAAAGCGATGATAAAGGGGGTTAACTTTATCAGCACTAAAAAAGAACTGATAAAATTACCCCTATACCAGTGCTTTTTTAGCGCTGATAAATGTATCCACCTTTAACAACGCTTTTTTAGCATTGTGAAAGGGTACCCCTTTATCAGCGCTTTTTTTAGTAGTGCTGAAAAAGGGGGGTCATTATCAACACTTTTTTTTAAAAGCGATGATAAAGGGTCTACTTCCAAAAAAATAATTAAAAAAATATATTAATATTTAATTATATAGATATTGTTATATTGATATAAATATAATAAAATTTTTTAAATATAATTTTTAATATATTTTTGATATGTATAAACATACAGTTACACTTAATATATAAGATATTTAGTGAAAATGGATTATAAAAAAATTAAAAAAATATTTTCAATTAATAATTTTCTAATTATTAGGGAGTAATAGTTATTTTATAACAATTTGAAGTCTAAAAAAATTAAAAAAAAATTAAAAAAAGATCCAAAATATGTTGAAAATGCAACTCGAACTTCAAATGGCTATAACTTTTGACCCGGGTGTCCGTTTGAGCTATACCACACATCAAATCAAAGCCTCAGACGATCTATACACCAAAATAATTGGGGGTTCCCCAATTAAGGTTTTTTCGAGGCCAAACAATGCCTACAAGGCCTCCAAAATTGAGTTTTTAGTTGGGGCACCCCGATTTTTTAACATTTTGTTGATTTGGAGCCTCATTTAAGGGGGTATTATTGGATTCTTTTGGTGGGGACTAAATTTATTCCAAGGTATTACATTCATATTGATATTATGTCTTTGAAATTTTATCGTTTTTTATAAGTCACTGCTATTTATAATCAAATATATAACAATATATATATATATATTATATATTCACACATAAAAATTTAATTATAAATACAAATAATAAAATATATTTACATATAAAATATATATGCTTTATCTAAGTAATAACTAATATCCATTTTATTTAAAATACAAATATACGAATATTTATATACCTATATATTAATCTAACTATATATATATATTAATCTAACTATATATATATTAATATAACTACATATATATATATATTAATTTTACTATAAATATAAATATAAATATTACTATAAATATATATATATTAATATAACTATATATATATATTAATAGAACTATATATATTAATATAACTATATATTTATATTAATATAAATATATATTACTATACGAATAAATATAACTAAATATATATATATAACTAGATATATATATTAATATAACTATATATATATTAATATAAATATATATTACTGTACAAATAAATATAACTAGATATTTATATATATATATAAATAGAGACATCATGAAATGGAAAACAAATCAAAATAGAGGAGTGGTAAGGGCTTAGGCGCGCAGGGGGGTCTTGAGTTCAAAACCTGGTGGAGGCAGGGGCACGCACGCATGGGGGAATATGGGAGCTAGCGCTGATGAAGGGTGGAGGGGTGCGTGGGGGCACTAGAGGGGGTGGAAAAGCGCTAAAAAGGGGGGCTTAAGCGCTATAAAATCCCACCCCCGATTGGCGTGATTTTTTTTTAAAATTTTTAATTTTTTTTATTTTTTTATTCTTTTTTTTTATTTTTTAACTTCTAGAAGCACTTTTAAAAATGCGCAGATAAAAGTGGTCCTTTATCAGTGCTAAAAAGAAAGTGTTGATAAAGAACCATTTTAGAAGTTCTTTGTTTTAGCACTGATAAAAGACCCCTTTTATCAGTGCTTGTTTTAGCACTGATAAAAGGGGTCGTTATCAGCGCTTTCTGGAGTAATGATAAAGGGGAAGCCCCTTTATCTTCACCAGATTTAATAGCACTTTTTTAGTGCTGATAAAGGCCGTTTTTAGTGCTGATAAAGGACGTTTTTAGTGCTGATAAAGGGGGTATTTTTAGTAGTGTTTCAAACATATATTCTTAGGGAATTTTTCAGTCCCTTGATATTGTTTCATACTGAGCTTGTGAATTTACCAAATCATATCCCTCGGGAGTGTCATAACCAAGAGTGCAGTAAGCCCCATTTTTGTGCACCAGTTCCCATTTGATTCTAGCTCAAGGTGGTATTTTCAGGAATTACCCCAATGATACTTCTGTACCAGAGCCACCTCTACCTGCTCATATCCAGACAACGATGTATTTGGTTGATAAACCACTTACTCAATACAAACCAAAATTTAGCAATGTTTTTATTTTACTTAGTCTTATATCTAAGGATTTACTAGGGTTTTCTTATCCTACTCCCAAAAATAACTAAACCTATCCTGTGATGCCAACTATGACAACCCTGATATTTTATTACACAGTTAAACATAATTTATTACATAAACATCAGATGATACAACATAGAAGATCAATAGGTCTAGTGTCTTTGGGGATTAGGATCATTACATAACAACATAAAACATTAAATAAAACATCTTTATTGTAAACATCCATTACATGACAACTACATTCCCTCATACTTATCATTGTATTGGATAACCTGAGGACATGCATAAGAATATGGTGAGCTATAAAGCCCAGTAAGGGAATAATCACCGAATAACATGAGGAATACAATACATGTTAGACAATATGCATATCAATAGCGCACAAGAGAATCATAAACAAAAAGGCATGATAATGCATGATAATCATAACATAGAAATGTGGCAACAACACTTAACATGGAATTAGCATGAGCCAAGGCTCATTGCACATGGAGCATGAGTAATTCCTCATTGCACATGAAGCACGAGTAAAACCTCATTGTACTTGAATTAGAATTAGTAAACACACATTTCACATGACGTATCATGATACTATACTTTACCCAATGCATTGGAGCCCTATAAGGGTGCACCCTTCTTAAACATTTCATTTCTTGCATAAGTGTGCCACATGGATCATATAACATGGATTCATAAAACATCATCATTTATTCCACGATAAAGGAATGTGGAATTTATGTATGAAACATTATAATCAACAAATAAATGTGAATAAAGGTGAAAACCATTGATAGAAAAATGGGCATGGTATTCACTACACAATGACATTGACTTGGAAAATCGGTGCAATTTCGGCTACGTTACGGCATGATGTAAGAATTCATAAAAATTGTTGATGAGAGGGAAAGGGGTGTCTCATCATATGTAAATGAAATGGAGAGTAAGGGGGTTATATAACAACATTTCCCAACAATTTTAATATAATTTAGATTCATGGTACAAAATAATTTTTTGTATGTAAATGAGGAGAGAGAAAGTCCTTTCGGAATTTCGGCATAGTAACAGGTGTACATGGGAGGAATTTAATGAGATATAAAGGGGTCTCCCATTATTCTAATATAAATAGGGCAGTATTGGGGAGGTGAAAACCCATACCCCAAAATTTATAATTGAAATTAAAAGAGCATAACAACATTATGAAAATTGGACAAAAATTAGAATGGAAGAAAAAACCCTTACATGAATGTGTTCTTCCAAAGGCTTGAGAGAGGCTTGAGAGAGGCTTATTGGGAGCTTGGGGAACCTTGGGAGGATTCTAGAGAGAGGATGGAAGAGTATGTATGAACTCCAAAGGCTTTTATTGATGAGGATGTGGGATCTTGGGTGGGGTTATATAAGAAAGGTGAGTGAATTCTTTATTATTTTGGTTTGGGACCCTCAAATTAAACTAATCCAAAAAACAAACCAGCCCATGGTTTTCTCCCATGGTTTTTGGAAAAGGGAACTGGGAAAAAATATTTTATAAGAACAAAGTCTGAACTTCTTAAAATAATGGGGTTTCTTATGTGGAGTTGAGTCACACTCCCAAGGAAAACAGTTTAAAAAGACAAGATGTTTAATAAGTTTTAAAGGGTCCATTAATGCTTTGTAAAATAAGTCAAACAAACCCAAAATCACATTATCTTAATGGTAAATCATATATTGGCCGAAACTAAGGCTTATAGTATTTTATTACATCACTATTGGGTCATTATGATGTCATAAAACGCATTATATATTTAAAAGGTATTTAATTCTTACCCAAACATTTGACTGTCTCAAGAAATTATGAAAAATTCACCATTGGATAATTTCGACATCCGGATTCCAATAATAATATTTATTTTATATAAAAATTTTTCTAAGTATGTTAATTTTCACTTTTAAAATAAAAACTGACATTTATTGATAATTCACGGGTTTTGAGAAAAATGAATTTCAAACATTAATAAAAATTACGATTGCATTCATAATATTATACGATCATTTATATTTAATAAAAATTAATTTAATAACAATAATAATATTTTATTAAAATATTATTTTATTAAAAAATTCATTAATTCATCAAAAAAAATTTCTTATTTGAACACTAACTAAAAATACTATTTGTGCTTTTAAAAAGAAAAACTATTTTCAAGGTAACAATAATAAACCTAAAGTATATTCATTATTATATAAAAATATAATGTACATAACCATAGTTATAAGTTGTTGTTAAATATCCCCCTATAACACCCATTTATGACTGAAGAGTAAGGTGTGCAACGATTACAGACTCTTGGGGTGGCTCAGAGAACATTGCTCGGGTGGTAATCTCTATCAACTTCCATTTCACCCGTAGGCGGTCACACTCAAGTTTAACATATTCATGCTCGGCTTGGGTTTGTTCAAGAGAGAATCTCAATGACACCACCTCCTTTCTGAGCTATGAAAAATGGGTTTCATACGGGGCACGTCTACTGGATGAGGTTATCACTTCCTTTTTCTGAGTAAATCAGATTTGTTGAAGCCCTATATTCATACTAATCACGTGATCAGTTTTCAACGACTATATTAGAAATAGTGAAAATTCGTAACATAAAACCAAAGAAGTTGACATTTTATATAAAAATTTTACATAAAAATAAATTTAATTAGATTAATAGGAATTTCAATTAATGAATGTTTGGTTTGTTACATTATGTTTCCCATCGAATAATACAATAGCGTGGGTTGTACACAACATGGAGTTTTAACACACCACGACTAATCAAACAAGCCGTTATGAATAATAATACCCACTTTTGAAAATTTTATAAATTTTATTTTTAAAAATAGAATTATTTTATGAATTTGGTATATTGAAATTAGTTTTGGGTCAATTTTATGTATTTTTCTGAAATCATTCAATTTTGGATGAATTGTGAAAAACATAGCATTATTGTTTAAACCCAAATTTTTTTAAATAATAATTTATTTTATTAAAATTTATTTTAATTCCAAATATATACATAATACCTATATTATTTCAATATAATTAATTGGAGTCATTTTATAATAAAATTAGATATATAAACTTTTATTGAATGTTTTACAGTCTTTTACCCACCATCTAGGCATGTTAGCAAATTTGAATAAAACATAATTTTACAGCTTTTGTGAATTAAATTTCAAAAATACAAGAGACAAGGTTGATAAAATTAAGTAAAATGTGGTTCAATAAGATGAAAATAACTTTTGGTGACTTGTAACTTTGGACTTTTATTGACCGCAGTTTAAATAATATTTTAATTAAAGGTAAAAAATGATATTATTATTACCCTAACACTTGTCCTAATTCTATTGGATAAGTGTATATCGACCAAAAACAACCATATAAATTAAATATTATCTTTTTGGTAAACATTTATTAGATTATGATATTTATTATTATTTTATTTTAAGAAGAGTTAAAAGTGTTAAATTCAATGTTTAATTACTAAATTATTTTTAATATAGGGTTATACATAAGATAAATTAGACTATAAATATTCACAAAAAATATAAAAATATTTCCTATGTACTGGTATTTTATTTATAATTTTTAAACATTTAATATTTAACTTTAATTTTGACACAATGATGACGCAACATTTACCTTATTAATGAATGGTTAAAATAATTCATATTATAAATATCCAAATAAATGAAAATAGAGAATTATGATGAATTCCACTAATTTTATAGGTTAACGTGAAATGTTTGGTTTTATTTAATAAATTTACTCGATGTGATAAAGTTGTTTTGGCTTTCACAAAAGCAAAATACCAAATAGTGTCAAAATTGACGAAAATGATATTTTAAAACAAATACTATATTATTAATTGATATAATATTCCTAAAAATATAATGTTTTTCCAAAGGACATAGAAAAGTATTTCTATATCATTAATAAAACACTTGGGGTTTTCTTGGATTTTTATTGTATGTTTATTAAATGTTTATTATAATAATACATGAATACATTGTAAAAGTTAAACTATTTAACAAAGTGTTAAATCTAAAAGATAAGTTTATTATGGTGACAGAAACCACTATAAAACCTATTTTTTGAGTTTTTTTCGACCCATACCCACATTATCCTTGAAATAAATCATTTTGTAGACATTAATGTCTGAATTTTATTGTATAATAAAATAATATTTCCTGTGTTTCCTAACGTGACTCTCACCTATCTTATAAAAAGGTACTTCCCATTCTCTCAAAATCACTCATCCAATGCCATTTGGCACACTAAACCCTTCCCAAATATCTTCCAAACTACCCTCCCTTATACCTAAAAGCCTTAATTGGATCATAAAGCCATCCTAAAGATCCCTTTTGATCTAATCAAATGGAAACACCTGAAGAAGAGGTAATAACTTCACTACCTCTTTCAATGTTCTTTTATTCTTCCACTTACTCTTTCACTATTGTTTCCTTACAAAAATAATAAATCAAGTACCTTATACATACTATAATGTTATTATAAATAATTTACAACCATATTCATTATTATATCCATCTTATGAATGACAAATCACCATACTTGTGTACGTAAGGCTTACCGTCTCCACGTCATGGTGTAGTTTGTTATTCAAACACTTCATTATTTGGATGGGTATAATAATGAGTATAAAATATGTAAATAATAAATATAACATGTTAATTATTCTATATATATTATATACCATCCAATTATATAATATTTCCCCACCAATAGAATGATATTGTCACTCGTGCGTACTTACGGATTACCATCTCTACGAACACGATAAGATTCATACCCTATCGTAACCATTCAAGAATAATTTTTATTTTATGATTAAATATAATTTTTAATAACTTAATATAATTCTAGATATGAATCAAATACATCTTATCCATAACAATCAAGACTTACTTAATAAAACATATAATGGAAAATGAATCAGTTAACACTCAAAACAATGATACTACATAAATATTATTAACATATTAATAATAGAAGATCATATATGAGATCATATTTATGTATGTGGTTATTCAATAATTTAATAAAAATTATTTAACTATTATAATGGTGTTTAATGTACCATCAACCAAAGAAAAGTACAAGTTAATGGTTAATTCTACAATCTTTTCATTATCTGAGGTTGTTTATACGTGAGTATCTACCAGGACCTCTTTATCATGCACATCTGTGTTTCTTAAAATGTATTTCAAAACAAATTTTAATATTTTATAAACTATGTGTTAAATTCATTTATAACCTTTTTTACTTTTTATAATATTTTTATAATGGAATCTTTCCGTCATTTTCCAAATAAGGTCCTTTACGGCCTTTTTGACAAAATTAAGGAAAGAATTTTTTTTAACTTATATGGAGGGCGCATCGATTTTCTGCCATTATAACACTTTAAAAGCATCCCTTAAATGATTATAAGATTATTTCCAAAATAAATTTTTCCTTTTATAATAATGTGACTTTTAAATGGTTTCAAAATAGAAAGATTTATTTCCTTCAAATAGTTTTCATTTCATCTATGTCAATATCCTTTGATGGATTTCAAAAATGTTTGAATTTGACTTATTGTGATACAAATATTCCATATTGTATTGATGGTTTTGTGATATGTTTGACTGTATATGTGTTATTTATATACATTCATGGTTTATGGATAAATTCTTCACATTTCGTTGGATAATTTTAATACAAATGTTTATATTATTTTTAAAACTTTTCAAATGAGGAATGCATTGGACATTGTATATGACTGGTGGAGCCCTGTATATCTCCTCTATGCATCAGTAGGTATCACGAGACAAACTAGTGCCTTGCAAGAAGGCCTAGAAAAAATATTATTTGTAGTCTTGGAATGAGACCTTGAATTTGTGGTTATGTTGTCCGGCATTATGCATTCCATCATTATGAAATTGGATATTGATATTACATGGGAATATTTGACTAGTAGAATATCCATGTGATTATGTAAATATAATTCTTTGACTTATATTTTCTATATTATGCTGATTTTTAAGTTTAAAATGCTTTTGTTTTACTCTTATACATTTCTTAAATGTTTATACATTTTTAAGAATGTTTCTGTTATATTGTTATACTTTTTGGGCATCTGAGCTCACACATTTATTATGTTTTATTTTTTCCCAGGATGTGAACAATTATTTTATGACTGACCTATAGGGATAGTATAAGGGATATGAATGTTTTCAAAGGTGAAATAATGTGGTTGTTTTTCATTTCAATAATATAATGTAAAACATATGTTTGTATCTACGTCTTCCAATGAAACTAAATTGATCGTTATTTTGGGATTCGATCCCTTGTGATCATGCCAATGTTATGTAATAATGCACCGACTTTAGGTAACTGGGGTCTGTGAATTACTATATGATTGTTCTTCTTATCAAATAATGGAATCCCCTTATTTTAAATAGATTTTTAAATATCCATGATATTCTTTATCTTCTTCAGCATTCAAAATACCTAGATTATGTGAAGGAACCATACTCTAATGCTAATGGAAAGTAATAGTCAGAATCATTATGACCACTATGAGGACAGTGTGGGGTGAATTGTATGTCGATTATATTTTTGGTCTTTTTCTTCTAAAACTGCACTTATTTCTAGTTATATATAAATTAATGCACTGATACACAACACACAATCACATACCTATGAGGATATTAATCATCAATGTTCATGTATTAATAGGTTTATAATGTTATAGGAATGATAATGAAAAAAATTTAGATCACACAACAACATTCAAAAAATATCATTATGGTTTATGACATGTAGTCTATATCTATCACTTGCATTTAACTATAGTCCATTAAATGTGCATGAGATTATTGTTTATATAATATTATAAAATAGATTATTTTGTAATTTAATGAACCATCACCAACAAGATTAAATATTTCATCACCCTTGATGAACTCAAAATAAATTTATACAATATTTTTATTACACCTGATCTTGTTTATAAATAATTTTTTTTTCAAAAAATACCCATAGTGATTATGAATTGTCTCTATCACTATAAGTCAATACAAAATCAACTATATAATTTCATATGTTTGATAATATACTAAAAACCTAGAGATTAATAATGTATAATCAATACAATTTTTCTAACAACCCCTCGAATACCTCATAATTATTTTGGATCAAATAATCCTAGGGAATTTTATCAATTATGTTCCCCTTTGGGTTGACATCCTATGGAAGGATCTATATATTCTAGAAATTATAATTTTTATAATACATAGTAATAAGTAAATATAAGATGATGGGATATTATAAATAATTTGGGTTCTAAATCATCTGCGGGGAGTAATGTATGTTATATGAGTCCATGTAATATATCTCATATATAAAAACTTCAAAAAAAAAGAGATATTTATTTTCCCAATGATAACCTATATTCATAGGAAGAAAAAGCCATAAGTGGGGAGGTGGATAAATTTTTTATTATAAATAAATATAAAATTTCATGTACACCAAATGTTTTCAATCTTTTACAAACATGATGTTCTGAAAACTGAGAAATTATAAACTTATAATATATACAAGTAAAATTATTTAGGAATATATGGATTTAAGGTTTTAAATTTTTTACAAAACTTCTAAAAATTTTTTATATAAATATTGGAAAAATTATATATTTATGTGATTTGAATAAAGATAATATAAAAAAATCAAACTTCTGAATTCGTACCATTTCAAAATCATAAAATACCTTGAACAATATTACATCAAAATAAATATTTCAATAATATATATTCAATTTCTATAATTAGAATTATCTCATGTTTTTTAACTTCAATATAATTTGGGAATACAGCTTTCGTTAATATTCTACACATTTTTAAAATTAATTCTTTTTTGTCATTATAAATATGTTATCCCCTTTTTATGAAAATTTATTAATACAAAATTAATAATTCAATTAAAATAAAATTTAATATCTCTTAAATAATTTTTTGGTAAATCATATAATTTTTTAAATTCATACTGCACATTTTTCAATTTCTCCAACTTTGTTATTTTCACAATGAATAAATAAAAAAAAATTGGAATATAAACTCCTACCATGGAATATGAAATATATTTAATGTAAAGAAAGAAATTATATTTATAATGTTTTGTTATTTAAGGAACTTATCACTTTATATTTTCTAAATTTCACCCATAATAAAAAATAAATAACTTTCCTCCCCCCTATGGCTCATTCATAGAGATAAAATGTTAAATTCCAAAAAATATTTATTATAAAACAAAAAATTTAAAAAAGTTAAGACATGGATGTATTGAAAAATTATTTATTTATGTTACAGAAAAAATGTATCCCCATTCAAAATAAAATAAAAGAAATAAATAAATAATAAGATATTATAGAATTTTTATAAAATTTATCAACATTATCAGAGAAAATTTATTATGTGATTTATTTGTTAAAAACCAGATCAATTTGATGCTAACATAAATACAATAATAATATAATGAATTAATAAATCCTTTTCTTGTATTTCGATTATGTGCATAAGATAATTGATTTTTATGTGATGTCCAACTGACTTTATTGGAAAATCATTATTTTATTTCATTTAGACATCTGATCCTTACATCTTCTGCCATTATTGTTTATTCTGATGCACAACTAACTTCATCAGATCATCATTCAATTAATTCTAATGATAAAAATTTTATCTTTTATCTCTGAAAACTTCATCTTATTATTTATTCATTTTTCATAATTATTCATGATCTTTATAATATATTCATTATGATCCTTTATATTATTTGTTATTCTTTTCTGAGCTATTGAATTTCAGGAAATATTTTTCTATATACATGAAGGGATTTCAAATTCTCAATTGAATTTTATTTTGATTATAATCATTAATAACAATGAGTATAAATTTTTTTCCAATACTGATTCTTAAAAACAAAAAGAATTTGTTGAATCAAATATACTATTTCATTCCTTTTTTGTGTAATTTAAAAAAAATGGTTTTTTCAATAAATTTTTTATAAAATGTTTCATCACTGAATTCTTCATATACAAGAGGAAGTATCGTATTTCAATGGACTATCCAATTAATTCAACCTAATTTACCAAAGAACACATTGAATCTCTTTAAATTTATTTTTCCCAGCATAGATATTATCATGATTATTAATATGATCACTATTTATTTACCCGATGAACTTTTTGAGGCTGGAAAACGGTTATTTAATCCTTTCTTATAAGAAATTTTATTCATTTAAAAAATTATTGATGATTTAGTGTTTCATATTACTATGAATATAATGAATATTCTATTGGTGAAAAATATTATGCTTTTAATTAATCAGAAGTTTCCATCATTTCATCTAAAACTAATGGATTTTCTCCTTGAACAACTAGTAGTAAATAATTATCATAAGATTCATATAGTTCACTAACTTAACATTATTATAGAATAAGGAATGGGATTTAAATAATTCAATCACTTATTGAACATTTCACTTTTTTATAGAGTTAGACCTTTTTTCTTTTTCAACTACTATAAAATTAATTGAAAATATATAGTAAAAAACAATTTCACTATGATGATTTTCAGTAAATATTATTCACAACCATATACAGAAGATATTCTTTTCATAAAACATTTAATTTATAAAAATATTCTTATACTCTTTTAAATATCACTTATTGAGTTTATCTGGTATAATATGTTTCTCCATTTTCTATTCTTTTCATGAATTGATATTTTTATATCTTAGAAATTTTTTGAAATAATGTATTATAATTTAATTATAATCATCACCTAAATATATTCCTAAATCATTCTGACTCTAAATATTAACATGGTAATGATAAAATGTTATTTGACTTTATCACTATGGGGCTGGTTTTAACACCTTAGACTTCTTACTCTTTCAAGTGGGTATTCTTGAAAATATAAATATGTAATACGATTTTATATTTAACTATTTGAATACTTAAATCATAAATTATGGTACAGATAAATTTAAAGAGATTGAGATAAAAAAAATTATTTCAAATTATAATAGAGTGATATCATGGATTATAGGGGCATCTTTAGCACCCTTCAGTTTTAGTTTCAATGATTGTACCCACAAAACATTAATTATGATATTTATTAGTAGGTGAGTCTTATTATGAATTTATTCTTGTATGATAAAAAAACATTATTCAATATATAATTCTGAAAAGAACACTATGATTTAGGTTATTTTTGGGATACAAATAGTGAATCCACTTTATGTTTTTGTAAAATTATTAATATAAGCCTCTAATGTGACTAAGTTAACACTTGTTCAAAAATAACATATTTTTCCATGTTTTCACCATATATTTCTCTAAACTTTATATTCTATAATATTATGAAATCAAAAAGGGGAATAATTTTGTAGTGTATTCCATAAAAATAAATACTTATACCCATATACGAAACATGATTCAATATTTAAATATGATTTTTTATTTAGAAAATAAACCATGATAATTCTAAAAAACACACATAGTTTCCAAAGTATCAAATTCAATAGTTTATTCCATCTCTAAAAAAAATAATATAAATATCGAAAGAATACAATTATAATAAATGAGAAACCAAAAAATCCAATCGGATTTTTCTCACTCCCTTTATATAGACATTTGTGTAATATAGAACATACCTTGATTGTCTTTGGTCATGAAGTAAAATATCATTCCTAGAATAGTGTATGACTTAAAAACTCTTTTAAAAATAGAAATTTCAAAAAATTTAATACTATGTTTTTAATTATGTTGATATTATAATTTATATTAAAATAAACTGAATTAAAATAAATAGTTCACTCAATAATCCTTTAGTACGATAATAAAAATATTTATAAAATGTATCTTATTGTGTACTAAAATTTTCATATTTCATATAATATAGTTTTAGAAAAATGTTTCTTATGAGTATATTCTACTAAAATTTAAATATTTACTATTAGAAAATTTAGACTAAATTTATTGGGCAAAAATCCCCCTACAAGAATAAATTAATTCAATATATAATAAGAAACAAAAAATGAATTCAATAATACTAAAATAAAATAAAAAATTATTCAATTATATGATAAATTAAAAAAATCCTTGGAACAAGATATTGATATTCATCTTCTTCTATACAAAGACTTCATTTCATCATAATTTATCTAATCAAAAGATAAAACATATTAATTATAGATGTACATCCAAATATAATCATTTGAAAATAGAATTTCATATGTCTATGATGCTCATAATCCTTTAGCTCTATTTAAATAAAAGAATTCATTAATCCAAAATATTGAACTATGTTTAATGAAAATTTCATCCTCTTATGTATTATCAGATACATAGTAAAAAAGGTGACTTACTCCGAATTATGTAATTTGACATATTAGTAGGATCAACAGTGAATTAAGATTTATTTTTTTATTGTGGATCATTTGGTTCATAACTAACTATAAAACTATTCATTGTTTTCCCTTGTAATAGTAATGATTGGTAACCATTTTTAGGATTTCATTATCTATTATTATATTTACAACCTCATTCTTATATTCATTATATCTTTATTTCTTTTAAACATTATTATTTTCAAATTAGTAATCATAAAGAGATATTATGATATTTTCACTATTATTTTTCCTTGAAATTCTAAATTTCCCCAAAATCAACCTCTCAAGTCTTATCATGCTCCAAAATAGATTCCATATTTTCATTTTAAATTTTTTGAAAATTTCATTTTATTTAATTTATAGAAAACTACTTTTTTCAATTTTTATTAATTCATTAAAAAATAATACTTATAATTTGATTATTTAAAATTATTAAAACATAAAAAAGTAGATATCTTGGAAGTTTCATTTTATAGGTAATAAACTCTGATGTATTCTCAGTAACTTCAGTCTTGATTCCAACATATGTTTTTTTAAATATTCATATATGATACCTCAACATGAGAAACATAATATTCTAGGTTATATATATTTTTATCTTTTTCATCATTATTAGAGTAATTTAGTACTTGTTACTCATATTCTTAAATAGATAAATCATATATACAATTGTTCATGTAATATTTTGAGATGATTTTAAGTCATATTATATTTCCCAAAAAAACATTTTACATTATTTGGAACATTCATATTATCCTAAAAAGAGTATTATTATAAAATTATTTTATTTTTATCAATGAACTACCTTAAGAATAATCTCCTTCAATTTCTCTCCACATGTCTATTTATTTAAAAATTATCTTTTAGTTATCTTAATTTATTTTTTAATCCTTTATATCTCATCTCATTTCTTCCAAATAGTCTATACTAGTATGGAAAATATTTCAATAATCATATATAGTTGGTTATAAAGAATCATTATTATCACTTTTCTCCATACTATTATTCATAAATTATTGATGATAGTTCCAATTTCAAACATTTAACTTCCTATAAAAACAATTCATCGTATTTAATCTCTAAAAAATTATCCTCTTTAAAACTCATAACATTTTTCCGTAGTTGTATCTATAGAATATATTGATATAATAGTTTTTGAAAAATTGACTCCATTTTCTTATTTTATTTGTAAAAAAGTTCACTAATCGATTGGAATACTTTATTTATGTTTCCATAAAATCATTAAGACTTGTCTTGGTGATATCCATCATATAATCACCTTTGTTTCTCTGGGATCCCCACTCCTTCATTAAAATTTCAATAAATATTTTGTGTAGTTGATCATCTAATAATTTTTTTTATCTAAGTGACTATAATCTATTAAAAATCATCATTAAACTCTAATGAATTTTAGAAATGCTTTCACTATGTATAAAATTGAAATCATGATAATACTCACATACCATGGATCACATGGTCATTTGAAATCTTATAGTTAGTCAACTTGTAACATTTAATTTCTTCTAAATACCACAAGAAGTTATCAACGAATGGGAATTACTAAATATTTTTTTTGAATTGAACATATATCTATATTTCAAATTGTTACATTCAACTGAAATTAATATTTTTTCAAAAAAATATGTAAAGACTTTTTTAAATGAAATTATGTACGTTTTGTTATTCATTGCTTTTTTACAACAGTATTAACCACTAAAAATTATATATAATCTATCCAATATTCATAATTATTCACATAAAAAATAAAAGGTCTTATTTTTTTGGATTATCAATACCTATGGATTTTTTTCATTCCATACTGAAATGAAATTAGAACTTTACTCTATAATAATGTTATGTGTAATGAAATATTGATACAAAAATTTTATAAATAAATTAAAAATTAAATCAAGTAATAATAGTTTAATTTCAAGCATAGGTATCTTCATTGATGTAAACTTTTTTTGTTTATTTGTTTAAGAAACATAGTATGGTAAACTAAAAAGTGGTTGTTTAATTTTAATTTAGAGTAAATCATAAAACTTTTATCCACAATTGATGTTTTCAAACTACTTGAAACATGTTTTAATGATATCCCAAAAATTATTAACCAAAAATATATTAATGTAACATTAGTTATGAATTTTGTAAAATAATGTTGATAGAATTTAAATAACTTTTTTAAAATTAGAAATACATATTGGAAATAAAAAATAACTAGTTAATGTAGTTTGAATAACATAAATATAAATAAAAAGGGGAGTACTCATTCACCAATCAATAAATATTAATTGGATTTTCTATAAAAAATTTAACCTATGTTATAAGGGTAATTAGAATACTTAATTGAGGTATCCTAGAATAAAACCTTTTAAAAGTTATCATCGACATTAACAAATCATATATTTTACAATCCAATATACAAGAATCCCTGTTATCCAACCCATACATAAGAGTCTACATCTATAAATCAGAAATTTATCTCTATATTATTATTTGGAAGACCTCAATCAGTCTGATTGATAAAAGTTAATACTTCAAGAAACTATAAATTCAACTCTATATTTCAACCACTGGAGACTTGGATTTGGAAGTATTATTAACCTATTGATTAAAAATTAGAAAATTATTTTATAATTAAAAAAAACAATATAATAAAACTATTACCCTAAGATTCCAAAAATAATATAAAATCAAAATAAATCATAAAAAAGTGTTTTTTAATATATTTTGTTACTTTAAGATTTTCATTGTATTTTTTGTATCCTTCTAGTCTAGGGATTCATGGACCACTTTAAATGATATTTTTAAGTAGTCTAATTATAAATCCTTCAGGATCAGTAATAATAGAATCATAAGCATATTCATCATTATTAAATGAACTGAACAATGCTTCACCTCATTTGATACTGATTTTATACACTATTATAGATCACAAACGAATTATATCTACTATAATTTCATGTTAATGATCTTTAGAAAAAAAGTTATAAAAAATGAAATCCATAATAAAAATCAAAATATAAAGTTCAAAATAATTCTTTCATAATTTTTATGTCATGAAATATAATATTATAATTTTAAAGATAAAAACATTGAAAGGATAACTATGAAACCTTATAGAAAAACTAAATAGAAAAAGTTGAGTATTTTTGTAAAGATATCAAATATCATTATAGAAATATATTAGCTCAATATATAAATATTCTTTATCCCCATGATGTGAGATCCTCCTTCTTTCACATTCAATCATCCTTTACTAGCTCTTGATTATCCCTAAATTATTAGATCAAAGAACCTAGTTTGTTAGGTGACCTACTTTGGGGTTTACCTCATTAATTTGTTCCATGATAGTTTCTTTTAGATTTGGTGACCATCACCTTTTTATTTTATATTCATCCTTTAGAACATTTTTTTACAAACTTGTTAAATAGATATCGCCCTAAATTAAATTCACTATAAATTTCATTCTTCACATATTATGTAATTAATTTTTTAGTATTTCTCCCAATTTTATTTAGTAAATATGTTAAAAAAAATGATTATGCCACTTTATTTTCATCATTTAATGATATTGGATGCCCATTTTCATTATAAGAAAATCATGGAATTTTTCCATTGATTTATTTCTTATTTCCATCCTTATTTCCCACACCATAATCAACTAAGAGAGTAAAACTATTATATAAAGAGAATTATTCTTTATTATTCATTACACTATAACTGATTTATTGGGATGAATTTTCTTGTATCAGTATCATTGAATCATCGATTACTAACTAGGTGGTGTCACTAGATTGGTAATTATAACCAATATACTGAGACCGAGCTTCAAAAAAAAAACAATTCTCTACCCTCATATCATGAGTGGATGATACAGGATTGACCATGGGTGTATACAAATTAGGTTTCAAGATATATCCTTTTTTTATGATCAGGGGTAAGATCTACACCCTCAATATCTGCATTAAAAATTAGGAAGTCCCTTTAACATACATAGAAATAATACCATTATTAATTCTTAGGGAAACATAGTTAGGTGAAATTTTTGTGGGGGAGAATTTAGGGGAATTGTTTTAAGGGGATCTGGATCATTGTCATACATGTTATGAAATTGTGCTTCCAATGCATCTGAATCCATCCACAGTAGTGTTATATTTTTATAATCTAGATTACCCCTAATAAATTCAATTTCAGGGGTAAATATTTATAAATAAAAAAAATATTAGTGGATATCAAATCTTTGATTAAATTCCTTTTTGAGAGGCCATAAACTTTTATTGGAATATAAAAAAATCATAGTTGGAATAAAACTGCACCACAAGATTGCATATTAACTCTAGTTTCCCATCCATACCCAAAAAATCTAGCTATGGATTTGAGGCAAAAAACTTAACACAAATACATGGAGTAGTGGGGTAACACCCTTATTTCATCTAGTTATTTGAGATCACAGAATGTCTAAATCAAATTCCAAGAATATAAGTATACCATATTTTTGGAAGTGGATTAGAATATAATGGATGGTTTTCCAGATTTCCATAGACTTGGGGTCTCACAAAATTTTGAACTCATAAGATCAATATAATAGTACTAATTTCAATCATTAAAATTGTGGTTTATATTTATACTAGGAAAGTGTGTGGTAATATTTATTATATAATTGAACAAAAATTTGTGTTAATATGGGTATCCCTACCATTGTGTCTAAATTCGAACCCCAATAACTATTCATGAATTTATCAAAATAGACTATCGATAGATACATATGCACAAAAGTATCTATCCAGGATCATTGATGAATAAAGGAGGCCACTACGATTTCTAAAATATAGAGATGATGTTTTGGATTGTTTTATTGTTTTATGATTTTTATAACTTGCAATATATCTATTTTAAGATTTTCAAATGTTCTATTGAGTATTCCCTAATGTTTATGTTAACAAAATTTAATTATTTTTGTTACATTAATATATAGTCATTTCATCATCAATGAAAAAAATTATCGTAAATATTTGTTTTTTGATCATGAGTAATTATAATATTCTAGTTAATGGGGGCTTGAGATTGACTGGTGGTCAGGTAAAATAAATCGTTTCATATTTCCATCATTTTATGGCCGTTAATTCCTATATAGAACAATATCTTTGAGATAATATTGTGATTATATTATGAAAATTAATATTATTTACATAAAACATGTAATTGTTTAGACATTATCAAGTAGATATTATCATAAACACAAAGTTGGGAATAGTGGGAAAGTTTATAAATTATTTTTTTAAATTTTTGAATCCCCTTAGTGATTCTAATATTTTTTAAGATATTATCAACAAAATTATTCACCTATATATTATATCAGACCATTTATTTCATATTTTTTTCATTAGAAAAAATAGATATTTCATTTATAGGGATTTATATATTTAAAAATATGGTTATATTAGTGTATTTTAACCTTTTCTAAGAAAAAGTTGCTTTTAATACACCAAATTTGGAAACAAATGTCCAATAATGTGCCAAATTAATTATTTTTTCATAAGAATTAAATCCTTTTAATAAAAAATAGATCCATTTAAATATGGGAGTTTGAATGTGAAAAGTCATTCTCATAAAAATAAAACCAATTTATAGAGATAATTTAGAGATTATTTACTATAATGAGTATGTTGTTCCCACACTCATGCTTAGTGTTAAATATGATGAGATATCAATGTGTGATGAACATAAATCTTGTAACACATTGAGAAGAATGTTTTACACTCACAAAGATCCTTGAACAAAATTATCCAACATTTAGGATTAGTGAATACCATTTATTTTTCTATAAAATTTACCACTTAAAATTATATTCTAATCACATATATAATATTAGAAAAGTTATAGGAGATGTATCAGGGATAAATCGAGGAATAGTGAGGATTTTTATGTCTTAGCTTGGCCATGATTAATGTGAATGATAAGAACTCAATGGTTATTAGCATATCAAAAATATAATGTAAAGAGATGAATATGAAAATTAATATCATATGATTTTTTCACCTATTGAATTATCATAAATGAATATGTCATACATGATTTACATTTAAAACATAGTGAAGGATATCTTTTTAATGAGCCCATTAGGTTAGAGATGTTTTACTAACGTCTTTTGGGGACATCACTAATGTCCCAACATTCTATATGGTCTTGTATATTTGAGACCTTTAATTACGGCTCCTGAGTAGCCCAATTGATTGAAATGTTGATAAGTTTCTAAACTTATAGGCCCTTAGAGGATAAACCCCATTTTCTTCAGGAAAACTATTGAATTCATCTTTGATAATATTATTTAGAATTAACATTCCATGATCAAATATGTTTTGGTTTGTGAAATATTCCTTATAAAATAAAAATCATAATTGTATTATTAATGTGGAAAAAAGTTTCCCATGAGTTTTATCTAGTCATATTATCTACATTAACAATGTATTTAATAGTCAATATTATTATGTTGACTGGATTAAAATAAAATGTTTCAACTTTTCATAACTCCCAATAAAATTTCTTATAGTCCACTTCTCATTATGAGGAACCTTCTTAGACTAATTATGCAAAACATCACTAAAATTATTAATAATATCAATTCAGTCCAGGTTCAATTTTATTTCAATCTCTCATACACTTGCCTCCAAATTTTTGGGCCCTACAATTTTATATTATAATCTTTCATATTTCTAAACTAATACCACTCTTCACAACCAATATTTTGTTGTCATGGTCGATTTCAAGGTTAGAAAGCATTTAATTTCTTATATATATTCATAATAATTAGAACCTAATCTATAATTCGTTTTTCCTTTTTATAATGTTAAAAATATAATCAATTCCCATCTTAAATTAAATTTAACTATATGGGTAAATTCCATATAATTTTAAAAAACCTACATAATAATAATCCATTATATATTATTGAAAAAATATTTTTATTCCCACTTACTTTGATTTAAATAGTATTAATCGTTACAAAAAATGTGCTCCTTTTCCATCAGTCTTGTCTTTAAATACCATATTCTACCTTCATTATTAGATTAAAAATGAAATCCTTATTTATCAATAATATGTATCCCAAATTTTTATATGAATTTAATCTATTAAACAAAAAATTTCAGTTATGATTCAATTTGTAAGGATACATAATAATAATTTTTTATGTTCAATATGAACACTGATAAAATGACCATCATTCGATAACCCTTTTTATAATCGGTAATGATGATGAAATAATCCATAACCTAAATTTCCCATCATGAGTAGAATTAAACTCCTCTATATAGCTTTTAATCTACATTGATGGCTCTAAGGTCTAATTTAAATTTATCATTTATTATACGACAATGAATTCCTATACAACCCTTTAAACCTTCCTGTATAAACTTTTTTCTACATCATAAATATTTTTAGCCTTCAATGTTTCCATTAAACTCTAGAATAAAAAATTTTGTATTCCTATGTATTAACAAACTCCAACAAAACACATTAGGATTTCATAGATGAGCCCAAACTTTTTGGTGTTCTTTTATGCCATCTTGGAAGACCTAATACTCAAAATTAGAATTTTTTATTAGTTGTGTGGGATCTAAACTCCTTTATGACCCTTTAAGACTTCCTATATAACATATAACTAAATTTCTATGTTTCTAACTACCCATTATGGTTTTAGACCCCATCCTAAACATTATTATTCATATATAATGGTATCATTTATCAAAACCTTTTTCAGTATTTAGGACAACCCTAAACATTTTCTCATACTCTAATTTTACTATAGAATAAGAATCTATCATATAAACCCTATAATGGGAGATGGGCACTTTCTAATATACTCAACACTAACATGGGGAAGTTGGGAGAATCAATGTAGGAATCATTTATCACAAATTATAATTTTTATCCCTTTCACATCATAGACCTATTAGGATATTTATTCTTATATGAACGTTTTTAATATCTCATGCATGTATATGAATGTATTAATGGATATCACATGATATTTTTACAAGGTTCACTACTTAATAAGATTAGCATGTACTTCCCTTGTATAGGGATGAATATTACATAGATTCTCATCTATGATTAGATTACAAGTTATAGTGATGTGGATTGAACACAATCTTTAACCAGTGTGGGAATATATACAATATAAGTAGAAAAGGGAACAATTTTTCTTCATTATACTATTGATGTCCAAGACCAAGTATTATATTCTTATTGGTTAATTCCTATAAATATAGTCATCAACATATTTATTTTTACTTTGTAACAATAACAAATTCTTTTAACAGATGATACTTCTGTTGGATGTTAAAGTGATACATTATTATTCCACTTACTTCATCTTCACGTAGATAAATGCACAATATCTAGAAAGAAAATATTCTTACCATTCATAGAAGAAAACTAAAATTTTCTTCTTACTCTTCTACTGACATCAATTATAATAATATGAATTTCTTATGTACTAATACTCTTTTAATTATAAATATTCTTCAATGAATAATTGACTACACTACTTCTTATTTTATATAGATAGAATCACAAATCACATCTGTGAATATTTAAAGAATTAATTATCATCTTAGCATGATCACACTTAATTATTATTCCCTTTAAATAATCAGAATGTATGTTGGACTAGGTATCTCAAGATTAATCTTCAACCACAATGATAATAAACTTAATATATATTGGCCACTAACTTCTTATTCTTTTTTTTTATTAAAAAAACAAGATGAGATATTGAATTGTAGTTTCATTTTCTTGAAACTCTTTGATAAAAAATTTCATCAATGATATCTTTATTTTTTATCTATAATTCATGGTGAAACAAATATTTGAGTAAATAATTCAACATATTCACTCTATATTATTTTATAAACTTGTACTACGTAATGAACATTCAATTTTAGTTTAATATTTTGTGAATGAATACCTGGAATATTTCATGAACTGATTAATTGATGCTATTTATTGGTTTATCTTCACACACAATATAATTATTGGGTGTAATGTTTTTTTATTGTGATACACACATTTTCTTGTACATGATATCATGCATGTGTTCTTAATCATAGTCATGAAATAATTCATTACTATCAGTTCTCATATATTTCTATTCACATGAAATAAATTTATTTAGATATTTTATATTTATTACTTGAACATCTTTTTTAATCTAGATGTCTCACAGATCCAACAATCCTCTTCATATACATAAGAACAAATATGTGGAAATTCATTTTCACAAAAAAGTAAATATTTATGTGTATATATCCATCAATAATGAGATGAAATTAAGTGAAAATGTGTTATTATACTTCATGTATCCATGATTTCATCATAAAATTCCCAACATGTATATAAGAATATTTGTGAAAACCAGCATAGTTTTTTAGAACTGGTTCATCATGAAGCTCTTCAATTTTAATAAACACATATTGTCCACTAATAGTTCCCACTATTCATTTCCATTTGTAACCTAGTGAGAGTGTATCACTTATGAATAGGTATATATAATGAAAATATTCAAAAAAATATTTGAGTGTCCTTATCCCCTCATTCAAATAGTTTAGATGCTCGTGGAGAACATTTACACATGGAGATATTGTTTTTTCTGCAAAGGATAGCTTCTTAAATAAAAACCTGGCTAGAATTAGTGTATCTAAAATTTAATTATTTATTTTTATATGATTTAATTCATCAAATTCATTTGTTCACTCATATAAACAAATCCCATAATTTATTCCTTGTAAAAAATAATGTTAATATCACCAAGGATCTTAGGGTTCAAATATTATTCATGTGGGATTTTCGACATAGATTTTTGTGGTTTTATTTCATAAAATGTAAACATAGTAAATCCTCAATTGAATTTTTATAATTTCCACATTCTCCATCCAATATTAAAATATTAAACACCTCAATGAGATCTGAGTGGTTGAAACATCCTCTATAACTTCATTTTTAATTTCTTTTTATCTTGTAGTCTAAAAAAATAGTTGAAAACACATCATATGAAGCATTAATATTGACACAGATCATTCTTATTTCAAATTATCTAGAGATCTTCCTTGGTTCAATTCATTTAATTCACTACATTCCAAGACAGTCATGTACAACAACCCTCCAAGGTCAGGAGGTTAAAGAAAATTATTCTTGGTGATCAGAATGCTGTAATTTGATTTATCCAACAGGCGGTGAAATGTCCATGTATTTTAAGGATGGTATTACATATGTTGTATTCATCCCATGTTTAATATCAAATATGTTGAGTGATAATTTATATATATTCTTTTTCCAATATAATTTTAAACTAAAACACTAAGGTTCTCATCTGGACACACCTGAACATCATTCCCTTATTGTATCCAGAAGGCTTCATTAAATCCTCTAAATATGATCACATTTAAAATTTATATCCAAAACTACACTCAAATACTAATTGGTAGAAAAGAATATGTTTTTGGGTTAAACACATAGTGAAAAATTGTAAACAAGAAACCCAATATTAATAACCATTTATTAGGAAACCTAATGTTCACATGATTTGGTTTGGATTTTATTTAACTAAATATCTTGTGATTTAAATTATATTAAATGAATGTTTAAGGATGATTTAAAGGATATAGGGACAATATGATCCTAAATATATCTTTTTGATATACCTTTAAAGTATATAGAAAATTTATGCAAAAGAAACGAATTTATCTTGGTCAAACCAATTGGATCAACCTAATCTAGCAACTAATACATTGTCTAGTGTAGTTGATAACATAGGAATACTATTCATGGCTTCTAGTTAGAAGGAATAACAGGTTATTATTCAATGCATTATCAACTACATGTTTGTTTATGACAATTTATTATACCTCTAGTGGTTAGGATAGGTGTAATCAAATGTGATCAAAAACTATTTTAAACCTCATTAAATGCCATAGGTTACAAAATTTTTATTTTGTATATTGATTAGGTTAAAAACACCCCTACTCTATACCCATAACCCTAAGTAGATTACCCTCAAATGAGGGTGTTAAAAATAAATTAGAATGTGGAAAAATGATTTTCATAAAACCAATACAATTGAGAAATAAGAAATAAAAAATCAATTATAATAAAAAAATAGTCATGGAATGATATAAAATGAAAGAAATAGAAATTGTTGAAATTGTTCAAAAATCACGGTGAAAATAGGAATTTAATCATGAGATAGAAAGACGATGAATTTATAATAACAATTAACAGCATCATAAAAAAATAAAATTAGTAAATTAATGAATCTATAATGGTCCAGAACAAATCAGAAAAGAAACAGATGAACACAAGTTATAGAAATGAAGGAAGGAACCTAGATTTTTTTTCTTCGATATGGGGAGTAGGAAGTCAAAATTATATATTCTATAGAAGTACACAACAAATAAATTATTCATATCATATAATAGATTTAATTGTATTCTATCTCAAATTATACATAATGTGTATGTGTATTTCATATCATGTATTATAAATAATCTGTTACCTCTTAAAAATAATAGATCTTACTAGATCCTCATACATTATCTTTGACAATGTGATATCTCAACCATTTCACATTGTTGAAATGATACTGTTTTTGAATAGGATTAACATCTTGATCTTCCATAATATCATGAAATTCAAGTGGGATTCTAATTTTAAAGATCTCAGGATGTGTTATGTGCTTTCAAGTAGTGTAATAGGCTTATGTCATATAAATGTTCATAGATTTTACATTTTTCTTAAGGGTTATTGTAAATGAATAATAATGTATATCAACTCGTTTTATGATGTGTAAATCCTTTTTTCCATTTTTTATCAATTCTTCATTTGGGTATGAAAATCCAAATTCTTATAAAAAAATTAAAAGCTAGTATATTATATAATAATGAATTGTTAATATTAAATTAATGTATTAAAATGCGTATATAAATCCGTATTGCAAAATTACCCCACACATGAAAAATTTCTTATACTCATGAAAAAATTATATCAATAAGGATTACCCGTGAAAGACATTTTAATGTAAGATACCTGAAACACAAACATTAAAATAAGACAAAGTGTATCAAAAAATGTAAGACCTCTATAATATATCCTACAAATATAATCAATCATTCCTCATAGTCATGTTCTATATTCTGATTTTTTATTATCTTCATTACATTTGCATCAAAATTACTTAGAAACTATTCTAATTTTTCAATTTTCCCCATAAAACATTCTCCCTCATCATTATACGTAAAATGTGATTGGATTTATTCTCATACCCTGAATAATTATTCCTAACCAAAAGAATTTATTGATTCCAACATATACATTTTAAAAACATTATTAATGAGTGATTTAGTAATAATTTTCTAATGTCTTTGAGGCTGTGGTCAGGTGGGAAGGAGATAAAAATCAAGATCAAAGATGAGGATAATCTCAAATGTAAAATTAATGATAATCATGAATAGTTTAATAATGTAACTCTACATGGAAAAAATGTTTCGTAGCACCAAATAGATCATACTTGGTTTATTCATATCTCATGATTTTATAATAAATGTACCATCTTCCTTTAATTATATTTATCTTTTTTTAAATGTTAATGTTTGATCTCACATTCATCACCTAACCACATATGATCCATCATATGAAATACCATCCTGGTAATGTGGATTTTTAACCTTCCTAATACAAACCTATACATATATATATATTCAAAAGAAAATAGTAATAATTAGAAATAAAAAAAATAATCATGAACCACATAAAAGCAATACAGTGAAAGTGTCATTATAAGTATCCTCAATTCCAAAATCTCATGTTGGGAAAATATAAATAATCCCCCACACATGTTAAAAAATAATTCATTGTACTATGAGTAGGGTAAGAATAGATAAAATGATTGTCAATACTCCACACTAACATGATTATTTATGGATTATATAGGATAAAGAAGGATAGTTGTAATGGTGGTTCCCAAGAAAAATGTTCTCCACAAAGAGTGCCTCAATAATTTTAAAATTTTATTTTTCAAACATATCCTTAATTGGATGTCAATGAATATATGATAAGTTTACATGTACAAAGTATCACCCTCGAAATATACTCTGAAACAATTATGACATCATATGCCTAGAATCCTTTTGGGAATGGAAGTATTCAGAAATAATTATAAATCACATACATCATAGTATTTAGTATAAGTATATCCACATAAATTGAAATAATCTAAATTTATAATTAAGGTACTCAACTCAAAAATCAGGATAAAAATTATAAACAAGAATAAAAATGTACTTCAAAATTCTACAACCAAATATTTTCTTTTATTTAAATGGGTATAATGAGATTTAATGATTAAATCATGATTTTATTGAAAAATGATAAATAAAATATTGAAGATAGGAAATAATTAAAGTGATTCCTTAATAAAGATCAAGAAATACTCCCAATTCCTAAAAAAGGAATAATTTTACACTATTCTACAAAAATTAAGGGATTAATAGAAACATAGAAAAGTTTGAAATGCAAATTTAGAATTTAAAATTTAATGAATCGAGAGGTCCCTATAATGATTTTCATTCCATGGGAAAATATTTTGGATGTTGATTTTAAATTTTTTTTGTAGTAAAATAGAATGAAAATAATTTCACTAAATAAAATATTTGTTCACAAGGGTAAATATAAAGACTGCGACCCCAGTTTCCTAAAGTTAGTGCCTTTACTAAATTGGTACAATAGACAAGGATGTTGAATCCTGAAGGGCCGATTATTATAGTATTTTTATAAATCCAGATAAAAACATAAGTTTAACATTACAACATGAAAGGAAAAATAACATATAAACATTGATGGTAACACCAAAGAACTCTTACATTAAACATACAAGTCATTCATAATATTCATCTTCATATCCTAAGGAAAAAATAAAACATAAGAAAGGGGTGGGCATAGATTCTCAGTATGGCTATGTAATATATAGGTTGATTACATAAAAAATAATCCATAGAGAATGAAAAAAAATTCCATTAGAACATAATCTTGTACCTAATATGGAAATAATAAAATTTATGTAAATAATTTCATATAAATAATCACATTTGAATGAATCATAACCATACATATTATAATAGTGTAACATTTAGATAGATAATAAATTATTAATATCATAATGATGGAATTAATATTCCATACATCTGCAAAATACCATTTAGGCCTTGTCTAATACATCTAAAAATGATTAATGACTATAGAAAAACCATATATGATAATGGGAAAGGCCTTATCCAAGTCCATGTCTATTTAATCCCATAAGACCTACTGATGCATCGAGGGGCTATAGTGGGACAAAAAATCACTTCATAATTCTAATTAATTACTAATATTAACGTGGTTAAACATAAAGAACATTTACATATAAAATTTAAATAACATTCCCCAATCTGTAAACATAATTACTAATCATTTTGAGTAGTATGGTGAATGTTATCAAGATAGAACATCCACTGTAAAAATGATCAGAAACCATTTAATAAAGTATGTTAAATGATAATCATAATATATAATAACAATATAGTATAATATTAAATAGTGGTTTTGAAATAGAATTAAATACTCTAATAAAATCATTAAGGAATTCTAGAGAGAAATACCCAATTTACTTAGCAAGGAATAATTCTTTTGAAGTTTATTTTTATTTGGCATGATTGTTTTTATAAAACAAGAAATGAAAAAATATATATTTCTCATGAAAAAATAATTTATTTGAAAAAAATGGTTACTTGAAATATATTATTGATGGTACCTGAAGATGGAAAAAAAATGAGATGTCTGCTTTAATCAGGCTTGCGTATCATGAAGAATTGAGAAGGTAACCGTGTAAAACATCTAATTCCCATAAATTAAAGATAAAATTATATAGAAAAATAATTTTTGAATGTGTACACAGAATTTATAATATCGTTATAAAAATACAGGAAAAATACATTGGTCTATAGAGGAGGAATGCATAAACTGAATGAAAATGAAGGTTTAGGAAGAAAACCCTTACCATATGCCTGAATGTGTTCTACACTTGTACATAACATCCTAGATAAAAACCATTAATTCATTAATTAAAAAATAAAAAACATTTTATAAATGAATTTGATACATTTCAATTTTATTATGTTTATTTATATCAATTTTTAGGAGATATATAGTTTAATTTCATCATTCGGGTGCATTAATTTTCTTCGTTTTCATGGTCCTTTGCTTGTATATAGTTAATTACGTTCCTGGAAAATAGATGTAATTATCCATAATTTGAATTATATGTTATTATTGAACATAGATAATATTTAATGGTATTATATATATATTTTCTATATATAATGATGATTTATTTGATGAGAAATTAATGACAATCGTTTAGATCATTTTGGTGGTTTTTCCATTGTTGCGAAATAGTTTTGTATTATTAATTAATATCATGTATATATACTTGTTCTAAAATATAAAATAAAATATAATATGAATAATAAAATTTTTTATTACCATAATTATGGTTTTAGTGCAAAATTATAAGGTGTTAATGAAAAATGAAAATGCATCTTCCATGATATCGGTAAATTGATACATCACAGGCGGTGTTTTCATTTATAGAATAAGAGAGACAGAGAGAAGTTTTATGATGGATCATCCATTAACATTGTATAATTAAATTATATAAATTATAATTTTTTTATAATATCTCTTTGGAAAGGGAAGGTTAGGTAAGGATATGAAGATAAAATAATCTGAAAAGGAAAAAATAAATGGAATAGGAATTTTACCTCTTGAATTATCCTCCTTGAGAACCTCCTGAAGGGGATATGTTTTAGTATTTTTATGATACCAATAGATACAGGATATGTGGTAGGATATTGGGAAAATTATATGGAATAATTTATAAAAGGCACAAATTTTGGAAGGTGTTAGGAGAAAAGGTGGAGAGGGGTGGTATTTCTATTGGAGAAGAAGGGTGCTTTTTGAATATTTTACTCATTTGTTTATAGTTTTGGCTCAAACCCATGAATATTTTTAAAATTTTCACCAAATATATAAAAATAATTATTGAGAGTTCATTATTTTTGGAATACACCATTCATACATCACCTAAGAAATAATAAATCAAATATTTAACATTAATCATAAATTATCGTATTTTATTTTTCATAGAAAATTCATGTATTTTTAAAAAAATAAAAAAAATCACCCTAAACGTTTCATGAAGTGTAAAATTAAAAATTGAAATCCATTTTATGAAAATAAGTTTCTTAATTTGAGAAATTTTATTTTTAATTAAAACCATCTTCTACTTAAAGAAAACACATTTTAAAATTATAACTGTTTTTGTAACGCTTTAGAAAATTAACTAAGGTCACATAAAATTATCTTAAAATTATAAGAGAAAAAATATGAAAATATTTCTCTATTTTATGAAATTTAATTTTCTTTTAAATGATAATATTAAATATAAAATTGTAATTAAATAATTATAAATTAAAAAAATGCCAACACTTAATTTTTAATTTTTAACTTATTTATTTACATATACTATGATATAATTATATAATACATTAATTTATAAGATACCTATATTTTATTAATTATTTTATGGGTAAGGTGACAATTCATTTGACTAGTTTACTATTCAAAAGGTTCAAATTATTATTCCTATGTTGATGTTACAATTTCCTAATTATAGGCTTCTTAACATCTAAAAATACCTCATATTTAATTCATTATTTATTTATAATATTTTTATTATATTATATGTTTGATTTTATGAGATTTATACTATATGAAAAAATTATAAGAAGGTAATTTTCATTCATAGAATTATGGGTCATTACATTCTAATCTCCTAAAAAAGTATAGTTGTAAAAATTTCTAAAATGTCATTTAATAAAACAATTTTGGTAGTTCTTCATCCTAATTTCCCCTTGTACCAACATCACCTCTTCAATTATATGAGTTTTCAAAAGTACATCTACCATTAAAGTAATCATATTCCTCCACACTTATTCATTAATATCCAGAATCTTTATGGAATCATCACAGCAAGATAAATCATGTTCTAAATTGATTCATTTATAAGTGAGGACATGTGTTGGGTATGTCAAGTACTTCATTAAAAA
This sequence comes from Viscum album, assembly GCA_963277665.1. NCBI lineage: Eukaryota > Viridiplantae > Streptophyta > Magnoliopsida > Santalales > Viscaceae > Viscum > Viscum album. The sequence goes on from OY728145.1 coordinate 490,203,708, forward strand.
AGAGATGTTGAACACATTTTGTAATTTATAAAGGCTATCTAGAATTTCTAAATGATAATCCACATCTCTAACTCTCTCCTGTATTTCCAAATCTTCAATATACCTTTGAGTTGGTTTCCCTTTATTCACAAATCTTATAACTCCCTTCCATGGAGATACTTTCAAGAAAACCAAGTCTCCCTCCTAAAATTACAAATCCTTCATTTGATTATTGGTATTGCTCTTTTCCCTTATTTTAGATTATTAGATTTTTATAATATTATTTTATTTTATTGTTGTTTCCTCCATAATATATGGGCCTACAATTTGCATTAAACCAGCTTTTTCCTTACAAGTTGGTGTATGAATTATATTTCATTACAATGCTTTATATGGTTCCATTTGAATACTTGAATGGAAACTATAATTCTATAAAAATTATACTGAAGGGAAATATTAATCCTACATACCTTTAATGTCTTGTTATAATGATATAAACATGTATTCTAATGTTTTAATAGCACTTTAAGACTGCCCATCAGTTTGAGGGTGATAGGAAGTGATCAAACAAAGCTCAGCATCCAAAGCTCTCTGAAGAATTATCCAGAATTGTGATGTAAATCAAAGATCAAGATCCAAAAAAATTGAAAGAGGATATCCATGAAGTCTTACAAAAACATTAATATAGTGTCTTTAAATGTGTTCTAGTGGAAAATACTCCCTTTTAAGGGATACATATTCATAATTTTTGAGTCAGTCAACAATTACCCATATTACATCATTATATTTGTTTTTGAGTTTCTAGTAATCTATGGACCAAATCCATAGTGATATCATCCCATTTCCATGTATGTGTAGGTATAAGTTGCATGAATCCTCCATAATTTTGTTTTAACCTTCACATCTTAAAATACAAAACATATTGATAATTAATCATCAATTTCTCACTTCATATTATCCCACATTAATTTTTTTTATATTTTTATAAATCTCAGTTATTCTATGGTTTATATAGAAATTGAAGATCTAGTAATCATCTACTAACTCAATTTTTCACTCATGTATAGAGGTAATAGAAATCCTATTCCCAAATTTTAGAATTTTATCATCATACGAGAATTCTTCCAACATCCCATCATTCATAGATTTAATTTTATTTTAATGGTTATCATCGTCATATAGGGAACTTATAATCATTCCCAATAACGATGGTTGAGAAACCAATTAAAAAATTAATGATGGTTCACCTTCCTTGATAATTTACATATCCATAATTTCATGATGTATTTATATAGGATCCTTATTAATCCTAATTGTTTTCATAACTCTGTGTCTATTCTTAGTCAATGCATCTGCTACAATATCACCTTCCACGGATGGTAGTTTATTAAACAATTGCAATCCTTGAGTAGCTCGAGGAATCTTATTTACATTAGGTTGAGTTCTTTATGTGATAATATATATTTCGAAATCTTATGATCTATATATAACTCACATATTTCTCCATAGATATATTTCCTCCATATTTCTAGATTAAATATTTCAACTGCTACCACAAGATCATGAGTTGGATAGTTCTTTTCATGCGTTTTTAACTTACTGGATAAATAGTCAATAACTCTATCAATATTCTTAAGTTCATAACCAAGTCATTTACTTGATGCATCACTAAAAATCAAAAATCTACCATTTCCTAATGGAAAAATCAATATCTTAGAATACATTAATCTCTTCTTCAATTCCTCAAAGAATTCTTCACACTTCTTTGTCCAAATAAACATAACCCCTTTAATAGTAATCTTAATTAATAGGTTATCCAATCAGGAAATATTCATAAAAATGGTAATAATAACATTATAAACTAATAGAACTATATACCATGGTTATTTTTGTACATGTAGTCCATACCTAAATAGCCTTCTTCTGTGCAGGAAAAACTGAGATTCCATCATCAGTGAAAATATGGACAAGAAAAGAAACTGTTTGGAACTAGTATTCACACTTTATAAAATTACTATTTAACAGTTTTGTTCTAAGAGTCTACCGAATAACGCATAATTAATTCTCATGGTCCTCATAGATCTTGTAATATATCGACATATCATCAATAAATATCACAAAAAAATAATCATGATATTCCTTGATCACTATGTTCATTAGATCCATAAAAATAGAAAATACATTAGTCAGTCCAATTTGAAGTAGTAAAAACACATAATGTCCCCACCTAGTTTAAATTGTTTCCTTTAGAATATCTTCCTTCCTCATATAAAACTGTTGATATCCATTTTGAATGTGAATTTTTGAAAAATAATAAGCTCTGTGGAGCTGATCAAATAAATCATCAATGTGAGGTATGAGATACCTTCTCTTTATTGTAATATAATTGATTTATCTGAAAAAAATACACAACCTCATTTATCTATCTTTATTCATTACAAAAAAGAATAGGGGATCCCCATGGAGAAACTATATGGTGAATACATCATTTATCACTCAATACATCTAGTTGTTTCTTCAGTTCTACTAATTCTATGATTCCCAATATATAATTAGAATTTGATATATGTATTTCACCATTTATTAAATCAATAGATAACTCAAAATTCCTATATGGAGGATGTCCAGGTAAATAATTTGGAAATATATCAATATATTCTTGCAAAAAAATTAACATATTCAATTTTAATATTTCTTTCCTCAACCATAGATGATGTTTTTTATTCCTCCCGGTGAATTTTATTTTGAAGTGGTACTGGAGGTGGATCCTGATATGACTACGATGATGAGGTTTTTTCTCAAAAAATAAGGTATTCTAAAACTTCTTCAGTAACAATAATTTCATTACTTTTGAAATATATTTTTATGTAATATTTAAAATTCCAGTACGTAAAGAGGATATTATCAAAATAAATAATATGTATGATGAAAAGGTGAGTATCTTTTGAATTTTTATCTGTCATAAATGGTACTAGGAAACAAATATTTATTAAAATAATACCTCCCTTAAGAGTTTTGACTGACAACTCCTTTATTAAATAAAAGTGAAATTTACAATTTTCTTGGAAAACTAGTAAGATATAATGAATGTGATGAAACAAAATCAAATAAATCATTGAACATGTTTGAGGAAACGATTAAATTACCTTCCACCACATCACTATTAATTTCAACCTCACCAATTATGATCAAATAAGCTTGGCCTTTCTCTCTTATCCTTTTCTGAGGAATGTTTCCTTTATTATTATGAAAATAATTATCATAGTATCCCACATCACTACAATTATTTCATTGAATATTGATATATTCTATCATTCTTTTTCAATAATTAGAATGTTGGCCTTTCTCTCCACACATGTTGAAAACAGTTTTATCTTATAAAAAGACATCAGGGTGATTCCTTCCATAGGTATCACACATTGTAAAATTTTCTTTTTTATTCTTCCATTTATCAATTATTTTTTCCACCCCCCTATTATTCTATTGTTTTTCTATAATTTCATAATATGTAGAGAGTTATTTATCTTTCTTGACAGAAAACAATGCTATATATTAATATGACAATAAGTGTTGAGAGACTCGTGTCCTTTGATGGAATAGTTTTCAACCAAAAAATAATCAATCAATCTTTCTCATTGTATTACATATGTACTATGTGGTATGCCTTGTAGACCTTGTAAAGTTGGAATCATAATTTTTAATATTTTTGTCCTCCTTTTTTTGAGATTTATGAATTTCCTCTCCATATCTTCTCATTGTTGGGAAGGAAAATATTTTTCCTCAAAACTTTTCTTAAAATCTCTTCATTCCATATTTTCAATTTCTTCCTCCTCCATTTTGTTTTCAATTAACAACCACCATTGATCAACATCTCCTAGTAGGTGAAAACTAAAATGATAACATTATCACTTTTATTATATTCTAATGTGTGAAATATCATCTCTATGGAATTTATCCACTTCTCCGTTACAAATGGGTTTGTAGTCCCAATGAAAGTCAGAGGCTCTTGTTGGATAAAGAGTTCTGACTGTGATCCTCCACATTTTCGATTATGATGTCCCATGAGTGTAAGTTTATTATTCATAACCATCTTTATTTTTCCCAATTTAGTTATAATTTGATCATAATTTGTCATAGATCCACTACCAACATCACTATCATGAATTAGAGGGAAATCCATACATGGGATATGTGCATTGATATGGCTTCCATTCCCCCCCACTAGACACCATTTATAAATAATGGAATACCATATATTGTGTAATGAATCGTAATGTATAATCTCAAACCAGTAAAACTATTATCATAAATGAAAATGATGTGTATGTTGAATATCCTAATCATAAACATGGTTTCTTTAGGGACATATTTAAATTCAAATAATTCATAATGGTTTGTAAAGAAAATGTGAATTATCCTAATAATATCCCCCCATAGGAGTTTCAAACTAGATGCATACTAAGGCCTATAATCATGTACTAGGTTAAATTGGGTTAGAATCGAGACACCTTGTCAGATTTTTTACCCCAAGTTATATTTGTTTTAGACCCACGCCCACTTGCAGTATCCATACACGGATGTATTTCTAGGAATACCCACATAATATCTACCTTACCAAAATTCTAGGATGTTTCCATATGATTATCCTAAATGTAAATCTTAGGGTTAATTTCACTAATCTATGTTTTCTAAATCTAGTTTTAAAATATTTTACTAAAATTCATCTGATACTAACTATAAAGACCATGACCCCAGTTTCCCAAATTTGGTACCATAAATAATTACATTCGTACCATAGATAGGGAATTCACATCCCTAAGGACTGGTCAGTTTATTAATTTTGTAAAACAATATACAAACATATGTTATACATTACAAATTAAAAGAAAACACAACATAGAAACTCCATTGGAAACACCCAGGAACTCTTATATTAACGTTGTAAGTCATTCATAATATTCATTTTCTTATCTTAGTGAAAAATAAAACATAAGAAAGCGGTGATATAATATTCTCAGTAGGGGTAAGTAATATAGAATAATCTAATATAAAACACAATTCATGGTTAATTTCTAAAAACAAATGCCATTAAAAAATCTTCTTGAACATGATATGGAAATTATACAAGAAGAATTAAAAAATTGTCAAAAATAATCACACACGATAAATAAGCTCATCAATGGATATCCTAATAGTTGAATATTCAAATGGATAAAAAAATAATAATATCATAATGAGGGAATTAATATTTCAGACATCTGAAACATAAAGTCAAATCCTTCGGCAATACATCTAAAAATGATTAATGCCTCAGCCAAAACCATATTTAAAAAAGGGAAAGACCTCGGCCAAGTCTATATATCTTTTGTCTCATGTGACCTACTAATGCATCACTTGGCTATAGAGGTACCCACCCATCACATAATTTGTAAAAAAAATTCCTCATTTGAATGGGTTTAAACATGAACAACAAGTATATATGAAATTTAAATAACATTCACTAATCTGTGTACATAATTACTAATAATTCTTAGTTGTGTTGTGTGTGGTATCAAGACAGCACATCCATAGTCAAACTGATCATAAACCATTTAATAAAAATATGGTAGATGAAAATCATAAGATATCATTCTCAATAGATCATAAGACTCAATATATGTGTTGATGTGGTTGGAAATACTATAAAAATAGTCATGGAATTCTTGATAGAAATACCCCTTTTTTACATTGCAAATGAGAGTTCTTTCAGAAAATTATTTTGTATTTGTCATGATTGTTTATAAAAAATTGAAATGAAAAAATAAAAATTATTGAAAAAATATTATTCTTTAATGAAAAAAATAGTTGTTTTATAAAAAAAGGTCTCTTGAAATATATTATGGATGGTACTTGAAAATGGGTATGAAATTGAGATGTTCCATTTAATCAGGCTTGTGTATCAAGAATAATTGATGAGGGAACCTGGTAGAAAATGTAATTTCTATAAATGAAAGATGAAATAATGTGGGCATATATGTTTTTAATTTATTAAAAAAATTTAATAATTATATAAAAATGATGAATACCAAAATTTTTGAACAGATAAATAATGGATGACCCAAATGAAAATTAAGGTTCGGGAAGAAAAGCCTCACCATGTGTTCGATTTTGTTCGGCACTTATACTTAACATCACAGATAATAAAATTGAAATCATTAATTAAAAAATTATTTATACCAGAATTTGATTATTTATAGTTTTTTTATGTTTATTTTTGTCCTTTTTGATTAGTTATAGAGTTTAATTTCATCATTTGGGAGAGATAATTTTAATTATTTTCATTATAAGTTCTCCTGTTTATAAGTAATGAAGTTCATGTAAAATGGGTATAATTCTCATGAATTGGAATTATATGTTTTCAAGGAAGATATATAAGGTTTATTGGTATTATATATATATATATTCAAAATAGGAGGAATGTTAATTGGATAAAACTCTAATGATAATCATTTATATCATTTTGGATTTTTTTACCATCAACAAATTGTTTGGTCTTATTAATTTATATCATGTATATATACAAATTCCATAACAAAAAATAACTTATAATATATATAATAAAATATTTTTTAACAACAATTACTGTTTTTTACCAGCCTTCATGGTGTAAAAGAAAAATTAAAATCCATTGTCCATGATATCGATAAATTGACACAATACGGGCGATGTTTTCATATATAGAATAAAAGAGAGAGAGAGAGAGAAAAGATTGAAGTTTGATATTCAATTAACATGATATAATTACAGTATAAAAATTATATTAGATTTATAATGTCTCTATGGATAGTTAGGTGAGGGAAGGATAAGAAAATCAATGAAATTGAAAATAAAATAAAAGTAATAGGATTTTTACCTCTTCCATTCTCCTCCTTGAGAACCTCGAAAAAAGGATTTATTTTCACATTTTAATGATACCAAGAGCTCCAAGATGTATGAGATAGGATTGGGAACTGTATTGGGTATAATTTTGACAATTTTCAAATCTTGGAAGATGTGAGGAGAATAAGTGGTGAGGGTCGTATTTATAGTGGTGTAGAGGGGTGTTTTTTGAATATTTAACTGATTTTTTATTAATTTTTATCAAGACTATGAGTAGTTTGATAATTTTCACTAAATATATTAAAGAATGAAAGATATTTTGAGATTATGGGATCAAATCATCAATACGTCATGTATGGCACAATAATTCATTTATTTGACATTTATCGTAAATTAATATATTTTACTATTCCCAAATATTTCAAGTATTTTAGAAAAATACCCAAAAAATACCCAAAAGATTTTTCCCTTATAAAATTCAAAAATTAACTAAATTTATTAAAAAAAATTCTTAAATATGAGAAATTTAATTTTTCTTTAAAATCATCAATTACTCAAAAAATACAGATTTTAAAAGTATAACTGATTTTATAACACTTTGAAAGTTTTACTAAGGTCTCATAAAATTATCTTAAAAATATAAAACAAAATAATACAAATATATAAATCTATTTTATGAAAAAGAAATATTTTAAATAATTATATAAATTATAAAATTTTAATTAAATATTTATAACTTACAAAAATACCAAGACATAATTAATATTTTTTAAAAAAATTATTCAACTATACAATGATATAACAACATCATATTTTGATTTACAGGATTCATAAATTTTATTTATAGTTCACAGGTGAGTTTTTGTAAAAGCCCGAGATTTTATGAAAAATATTCTTTTTAATTTTATTAATGTCTTGTGTTATACGCTACACCAAAAGGAGCTTTCACAATACACATCTATGACCTGGCTTGAATTATACGCAATCGCGACCTTCCACGATAGCGTGTGTTGTACGCAACACCGAGTTTCGCTAAACAACGATATGCTATTAAGATATTATTAAAACTAGCCGTTATGAATAGTAATAACCACTTTTTGAAATTTTGTAAATTTTATTTTTCAAAATGGAATTCATTTTTGGATTCGTAATATCGAAATTAGCTTAGGGTGAAATTTTGGTACTTTTCGGATAACTTTCATATTCTGATGAATAGTGAAAATTACTAAATTTTAATTAAAAACAAATTTTTTAATCGAAATAATTAATAGTGATAAATTATTAATTTGAGTGGTTTTAAAGTATATTTAGAATATATTTTTACAATTTAATACAATGTTGGTCATTGGATGTAATTTCACATTTAAACCAGTTATAAACTAGTGTCAATTTTTTGATAGTTATTATCTCTTAAAAACACGCTATTTGTTATGACGACGAGAATTAATTTTTAAATTAGTTAATGAAACTAATATGTTTTGAATTTGGTAAAATAGACATCATTTTTGAGTTCATAATATCAAATATAGCTTAGGCCTAATTTTTGGTATTTTTCTGAAAACATTCAATTTTCAATGAATAGTGAAACCACTAAGTGGTAGGTTAAAAACTGAATTTTGCATGAAAAATAATTTTACCGCTTCTATGAATGGAATTTCCAAAATCCGAGAGACACGGTTAATATCAAGGACTAAAATGTGGTTCAATGAGATGAAAATAATTTTTGGTGAATAGTAACTTTTTACTTTTTTTTACCACGGTTAAAAGTAAATAAGGTAATTAAGGGTAAAAATGATATTAATATTACCCTAAAACATTGACTAATTCTATTGGACAAGTGTATCTCGACCAAAAACAACCTTAAGTGTAAAATATTATCATTTATATCCACTTGGATTAGATTAGGACATTTATTATCATTTAATTCAAAGAAGAGTTAAAAGAGTTAAAATCAAAGTATATTTACTAAAACATTTTTAATATAGGGTTCTACATAAGATAAATTCGATTGTAAATATTCATTAGAAAGATACAATGATTTCCTACATGATGGTATTTTATTTGTAATTTTTAGACATCATATAATTTAATTTATTTATGACACAAAGATGATGCAGTAATTATCTTATTAATGAAATATTGACATAATTGATACTATAAATACCAAAATAAATGTAATTTAAGACTTTTTATGAATTACACTAATTTTCTAGGTTATTATGATATATTAGTGTTGATTTAATCAACTTGGTTCGAACATATAATTCTGTTATGACTTTCACAAAAATCACATATCAAAGAGTGTCAAAATTGACACAAAATAGTGTTTAAATCTAATATTATATTATTAATTGTTATTTTATTCCTTAAAATCTATGGTTCGGACAAATAACTTAGATAAGGATATATATATTAATAATAAACAATTTGGGGTTCGTTTGGCATGTTATAGTAAGTGTATTAACCATATAGTGAAAGAAAACAAAAAGACACGGTAAAAGTTGAATTATTTAACTTAGAGTTAAATCTAATTGATAAGGTTAAAATAATACCCTAAACTTGTATAAATCCTATTGGTTGATAGGATTTAGACCCATACCCACTTTAGCTTCGAAATAAGACCCTTTGGAACCATTATAAACCGATTTTGACTTTAATATAAAATAATATTTTGAGATATTCCAAAGGTGCCCCTCTCCTCCCTTATAAAAGGGCACCTCCTCCCCCTCCTCCTCACACCAATTTGAGCTCTCAAGCTCGGCCAACCCCTGCCATTTTCTCCTCTCCACTTCCCTAGAATAATCCTAGAGTTCCTGGTATTCTTCAAAGACCAATCTTAGTTCCCTAAGTGGAGGATTCAAAGAGGCGTTCCAAAGAAGAGGTAATATCCATTACCGATCTTTTCAATTTCTTTCTTCTTCAACTTCTTCTCCTTTAGTTGTTTCATGATAAAGTATTAACATCAGTATTACTTACATACTGATATGTTATTATAAATATGAAACAACCCTAATTCACCTTCTATCCATCCTACGGAAAAATGAAATCACCGCGCGTGCGTACGTACGGAATACCGTCTCCACGCCGTGGTGTAATCTATTTTTCCACCATCACTTTACAAGGATGGGTATAATGGTGTAATGAGTAACTATTTATGATTATTATAAAGTTATATTGATACTAAAATAATATATATATACTCCAATACAGTTCCACGATCATAGGAATGATATCATCACTCGTGCGTACGTACGGAATACCGTCTCCACGATGTGATGTGACTCGTTCTACATGATCATCATTACATAGTAATTATATAAATGAATTGAATGAATACATATGATATATGTTACAATAATACCATTCTGGATATAAGGTATCTATAACCTTAAAATAAGAATAAGAATGTATTTGGCAAAACACGCATAAGAACAAAAGGCAATAAAGACCCGAGTAACAAGTAACAATGAAATATTACTAACAAGAAGCTAAGAATATGACCATATATGATATGATATAAATATGTATGATTCTGGAATAAGTCAATAACATTATTTAAACCATTATACAGGAGGTTCGGACACATACGAAGCAAATCGGACCTAAGGTAAGGGAAATATCACAATCTCATTTTTATCCGAGATTGTTTATTCGTAAGTATTTACTGGGGTGTATTTTATCATCCACATCCATGTTTCATCAATATGTAATATTATTTCCATCCACCTAAAATTGTTTCAATCCATTTTTACCCTTCGGTGAGTTTTTAGTAATATGTATGAAAGGAATCTTTTGTCGTTTTTCGTACGAGGTACTTTTTGACTTTTCCGAAAAAAGTACGAAGAATGTTTTTTTTAACTTATACGACATGAATGGATTTTTAAAACATTATTTCCAAGAAGATTCCTTTACAAGTTTTCAAGTTTATTTTTAATCAACTTCTTTTAGTTTATAATTTTACGACATGTTAAGAAAGGAAAAGTGTTTTTGAAGTAGAAAGGATATTTTCCTCAAGAATGAAGTTCATGTATTTTATCAAAATTATTTTCCATCTAAGATAATAAAAGGGTTCTGTTTTTATCCCTATTATTAAATGGATTTGATTATGTTGTGATGGAAACATTTTTATGAATTCCTTTATCTTATATGAATTGTTTTATGATGTCATGTTGTTTAAGAATCCCATTTTTATTACATGGGTTATGCGATGATGTATGATTTATGATTATGTGGCACACATAAGAAAGGATTCACTATAAGATGGGTGGGACCTATATCTCCCTCCAATGCATTGGGTAAAGATTTTATATCTCATGAGATAGACAGGGCAGGAACGGTAGGTTATACCGGTTCAGTGAAACAGGACTGAAACGAGGGTTACTCGATTCAGAAAGGGACTTTGTCCACTAAGATAGTCTTGGCAATGAGTCTTGACTAACAAGAAATGATTCTCTATGATTATGTGTGAATGCCACAAAGTTTCATGTTTTAAGTTATGATTATTGTGATTACATTTCACTGCCATGATTTATCCCATGTTATGAAATTATGCTCTCTTTTGCAGGTTAAGATTTCCAAAATGTTATGTTCTTATGAATATGATGTGATAGATATTTCTTTTGTTTACCCTTACTGAGCATTTGAGCTCACCCTTTTATGTTTTCTTTTCCCCAGGATATAAAGAAAGGTTTTAGGTATAAAAAAAGAAGATCTTTATAGGAGATGTTGAAGATCTTTCACCGCGATTAGAAGATTACGTTCCGAGTTTCCAAAGACACTAAACTATTACGATCCTTGTGTGTGTGTTTTTTGTTATGTACTAAGTATTCCGCAAATGTAATGTAATGTCCATGTACGTTAAGCTTCAGGTCTCTACAGTTGGTATTAGAGGAAAGGTTTAGTCAACCTTTGGAAAATATGACGCGAAAACATTAGTGAGATCCCTAGAGATATTTCTAAGGTATGTCTAGGGATGTCCCTAAGGATAAGTATACGTATAAGATACAGTCCTATAACTATGGTAACGATCATAGAATTTAACCTAAGAAGTTAGATATTGAGGATACTCCCCCTTTATTATATTGTTTTCCCTAGCATGATTTTTGCCTCTCACACTATTCTTTTTGGGTTTTAGACGATGGCTGGATCCCGAAGGAACCGTGTTGATCAATACAATGGACAATGCAATGATTGTCCTCCTGAACAAACAAATGTTATGGGAGATGGAGTGCAAAATCTTATTTCTATACTTACACACGCTATGAATCATTCTGGACTTCCAAATGAGCAGAGAAGGGAACAATATTCTATTGAGTCCTTCATGAGGCAACGTCCACATTCTTTCAGTGGGTCTTCTGATCCACTTGTTGCTGAACAATGGATCAGTACCACTGAAAAGATATTTTCAGTTCTTCAATGTTCTGAACATGATAAAGTCGTCTTAGCAGTGTATCGTTTGGAAGGTGATGGTGATCAATGGTGGAATCTTATTAAGAATACGAGGCAAAGGGATGAAATTGAGTCCATGGAATGGGACGAGTTCAAGAACTTATTTTTTAGTAAGTACTTCCCACGTATTCTTTGAACAAAGATGGAGAAGGAGTTTCTTGAACTAAAGCAAAAGGATGATGAATCTGTTGGTACCTATGAAGCAAATTTTACAAGACTTTCAAGGTACGCTTCTGGTATCATTATCCAACCTGAGAGTAAGATCGATTGATTCTTTAGTGGCTTAAAACCAAGTCTTCGAAGGGCGTTAGCCATAAGGGACTTCAATAGCTACGAGGAAATCGTTCGATGTGCTCTCAAAGTCGAGATGGAGATTGGAATAACCCATCAGTCACATGGGTTTGATAAGAAGAGGAAGATGTAATTCAAAGGAAACTCTAAAGAGCACACTGAAAAGAAGATGAACTTTCCCTTATGCTCAAAGTGTGGAAAGAAACATAGAGGGAGCTGTCTTAAAGGGACTAGAAAATGTTTTAAGTGTGGAAAAGAAGGTCATCGAGCAGATGAGTGTCGAAGTAATGGAAAAAGGGTTTCTAATGATGTGAATAAAGAAAACACTGCAGAGAACGCACCACCAACACTTCAATGCTTCAAGTGCAAGGAAATGGGGCATTATTCTAATAAATGCCCTAATCCAAGGGTTAGTGATGATCAACATGAGCAACCACTGAAATCAAAGGAAAAAGGGAAGTCGCATGCGATCACTATTGGCAATGTTGAATATGACAACGATGTGGTGGAATGATTAAGTGTTTATGTAATGGGATTCCAAAATAATGTTGTATCATTGAGTATTGCAATATTTATTGATGTGGTATTCAAAGTGATTGAGATATTTTTTTGGAAATAAGATGATATGCGCATAATGAAGGGAAAACGAGAAAATGAAATGTTTAATAGTATTCAGGAGCTCATGATTGATATAAGGACTAAGTGATATCATGGTTTGAGTATATAGAATTTTGAGGATTTTGGTATGTGGAAAGTGTTAACTTTAAACTGCATTCATGTTTTCACTAAGGTATTCAAGAGAATACATGATTAAGGACATTGAATGTTTGGAATGTGACCAACAAAACATATCTTATGATATATGGGGATCAACGATGGTATTAAATCTCTGTTAATCGTTTTCACTATGTTATGAAAGTGGACTGTAGTATTATGGATAAGCCTAAAGACTAGAATGGATTATGGTGGACATAAAATAGTATTGTTTAAGGATAGAAGTTCTTTTTTTGATATTTTTTGATGGGATGTTATAGTAATGTAGTTTTAGAAAAAGGACAATCTGCAAGACGGGCGACAGCCCATCGCTTCGGACAAGGCTGTGGGAATCGAACCCACAACCGAAGTGCGACTGGCCTTTATCGCCTACCACTGGCCTACAGGAAGTCCCAGTTTAGTAGAAACTAGTTTTATTATATTAAGCAGTATGATATATGAAGTATAAGTCCATTTTAGGAACCATATATGATTAATCTCACTATAGATCAACTTATGTATATAATTTTTGCTAACCTTTGGTTTGAGACAGATGGAATGACCCGTCATTCTATCACATGATCTGCTAACACTTCACGAATAACAAATTCAACTTCATTTATTTAAGAGATTAAGTGGAAATTGTTCAAGGCGTGAACAACAGTGAGATTGTACCAAAATAAAGAAAGTATTTATTCTAATTCAAATTTTCAACGTTAGGGAAATGATCTTGAAAACCAAAAATGTTGTCCCAGTGATCTTATACCTGATGAATCAGATGGTACCTTAGATCGTCACAAATTTATGGATTTGTGATTACTGGATTTTCCAAAGCCATGTTCTGTACCACTCTCCATCAGAACATGATGGTTAGATTTCTCTTCCATATCCATATTTTCACCTATGTGGAAACCCAGTGATTAATTTATTTGTGTAATCGTTACATTTCATACTTTAGTTTTTAAAGCCAATTTTTGGTATTCCTTTTTACGATGTGGGTTTCTATTAAAGAAATTTCGAATAGTAAACCATTTATAACCCCGACGAATTTCGAGGGCGAAATTCATTTTAAGGGGGGTAGAATGTAACAGCCCGAGATTTTATGAAAAATATTCTTTTTAATTTTATTAATGTCTTGTGTTATACGCTACACCAAAAGGAGATTTCACAATACACATCTCTGACCTGGCTTAAATTATACGCAATCGCGACCTTCCACGATAGCGTGTGTTGTACGCAACACCGAGTTTCGCTAAACAACGATATGCTATTAAGATATTATTAAAACTAGCCGTTATGAATAGTAATAACCACTTTTTGAAATTTTGTAAATTTTATTTTTCAAAATGGAATTCATTTTTGGATTCGTAATATCGAAATTATCTTAGGGTGAAATTTTGGAACTTTTCGGATAACTTTCATATTCTGATGAATAGTGAAAATTACTAAATTTTAATTAAAAACAACTTTTTTAATCGAAATAATTAATAGTGATAAATTATTAATTTGAGTGGTTTTAAAGTATATTTATAATATATTTTTACAATTTAAAACAATGTTGGTCATTGGATGTAATTTCACATTTAAACCAGTTATAAACTAGTGTCAATCTTTTGATAGTTATTATCTCTTAAAAACACGCTATTTGTTTTGACGACGAGAATTAATTTTTAAATTAGTTAACGAAACTGATATGTTTTGAATTTGGTAAAATAGACTTCATTTTTGAGTTCATAATATCAAATATAGCTTAGGCCTAATTTTTGGTATTTTTCTGAAAACTTTCAATTTTCGATGAATAGTGAAACCACTAAGTGGTAGGTTAAAAACTGAATTTTGCATAAAACTTAATTTTACCGCTTCTGTGAATGGAATTTCGAAAATCCGTGAGACACGGTTAATATCAAGGACTAAAATGTGGTTCAATGAGATGAAAATAATTTTTGGTGAATAGTAACTTTTTACTTTTTTTACCACGGTTAAAAGTAAATAGGGTAATTAAGGGTAAAAATGATATTAATATTACCCTAACACATGTCTTAATTCTATTGGACAGGTGTATCTCGACCAAAAACAACCTTAAGTGTAAAATATTATCATTTAGATCCACTTGGATTAGATTAGGACATTTATTATCATTTAATTCAAAGAAGAGTTAAAAGAGTTAAAATCAAAGTATATTTACTAAAAAAAATTAATATAGGGTTTTACATAAGATAAATTCGATTTTAAATATTAATTAGAAAGCTAAAATGATTTCCTACATGATGGTATTTTATTTGTAATTTTTAGACATCATATAATTTAATTTATTTCTGACACAAAGATGATGCAGTAATTATCTTATTAATGAAATATTGACATAATTGATACTATAAATACCAAAATAAATGTAATTTAAGACTTTTTATGAATTCCACTAATTTTCTAGGTTACTATGATATATTAGTGTTGATTTAATCAACTTGGTTCGAACATATAATTCTGTTATTACTTTCACAAAAATCATATATCAAAGAGTGTCAAAATTGACACAAAATAGTTTTTAAATCTAATATTATATTATTAATTGTTATTTTATTCCTAAAAATCTATGGTTTGGCCAAATGGCTTAGATAAGGATATATATATTAATAATAAACAATTTGGGGTTCGTTTGGCATGTTATAGTAAGTGTATTAACCATATAGTGAAAGAAAACAAAAAGACACGGTGAAAGTTAAATTATTTAACTTAGAGTTAAATCTAATTGATAAGGTTAAAATAATACCCTAAACATGTCTAAATCCTATTGGTTGATAGGATTTCTACCCATCCCCAATTTAGATTCTAAATAAGACCCTTTGGAACCATTATAAAACGATTTTGACTTTAATATAAAATAATATTTTGAGATATTCCAAAGGTGCCCCTCTCCTCCCTTATAAAAGGGCACCTGCACCCCCTCCACCTCACACCAATTTGAGCACTCAAGCTCGGCCAACCCCTGCCATTTTCTCCTCTCCACTTCACTAGAATAATCCTAGAGGTCCTGGTCTTCTTCAAAGACCAATCTTAGTTCCCTAAGTGGAGGATTCAAAGAGGCGTTCCAAAGAAGAGGTAATATCCATTACCGATCTTTTCAATTTCTTTCTTCTTCAACTTCTTCTCCTTTAGTTGTTTCATGATAAAGTAATAACATCAGTATTACTTACATACTGATATGTTATTATAAATATGAAACAACCCTAATTCACCTTCTATCCATCCTACGGAAAAATGAAATCACCGCGCGTGCGTACGTACGGAATACAGTCTCCACGCCGTGGTGTAATCTGTTTTTCCACCATCACTTTACAAGGATGGGTATAATGGTGTAATGAGTAAATATTTATGATTATTATAAAGTAATATTGATACTGAAATAATATATATATACTCCAATACAGTTCCACGATCATAGGAATGATATCATCACTCGTGCGTACGTACGGAATACCGTCTCCACGATGTGATGCGACTCGTTCTACATGATCATCATTACATAGTAATTATATAAATGAATTGAATGAATAAATATGATATATGTTACACTAATACCATTCTGGATATAATGTATCTATAACCTTAAAAGAAGAATAAGAATGTATTCGGCAAAACACGCATAAGAACAAAAGGCAATAAAGACCCGAGTAACAAGTAACAATGAAATATTACTAACAAGAAGCTAAGAATATGACCATATATGATATGATATCAATATGTATGATTCTGGAATAAGTCAATAACATTATTTAAACCATTATACAGGAGGTTCGGACACATACGAAGCAAATCGGACCTAAGGTAAGGGAAATATCACAATCTCATTTTTATCCGAGATTGTTTATTCGTAAGTATTTACTGGGGTGTATTTAATCATCCACATCCATGTTTCATCAATATGTAATATTATTTCCATCCACCTACAATTTTTTAAATCCATTTTTACCCTTTGGTGAGTTTTTAGTAATATGTATGAAAGGAATCTTTTGTCGTTTTTCGTACGAGGTACTTTTTGACTTTTCCGAAAAAAGTACGAAGAATGTTTTTTTTAACTTATACGACATGAATGGATTTTTAAAACATTATTTCCAAGAATCTTCCTTTACAAGTTTTCATGTTTATTTTTAATCAACTTCTTTTAGTTTATAATTTTACGACATGTTAAGAAAGGAAAAGTGTTTTTGAAGTAGAAAGGATATCTTCCTCAAGAATGAAGTTCAAGTATTTTATCAAAATTATTTTCCATCTAAGATAATAAAAGGGTTCTGTTTTTATCCCTATTATTAAATGGATTTGATTATGTTGTGATGGAAACATTTTTATGAATTCCTTTATCTTATATGAATTGTTTTATGATGTCATGTTGTTTAAGAATCCCATTTTTATTATATGGGTTATGCGATGATGTATGATTTATGATTATGTGGCACACATAAGAAAGGATTCACTATAAGATGGGTGGGACCTATATCTCCCTCCAATGCATTGGGTAAAGATTTTATATCTCATGAGATAGATAGGGCTGGAACGGTAGGTTATACCGATTCAGTGAAACAGGACTGAAACGAGGGTTACTCGATTCAGAAAGGGACTTTGTCCACTAAGATAGTCTTGGCAATGAGTCTTGACTAACACGAAATGATTCTCTATGATTATGTGTGAATGCCACAAAGTTTCATGTTTTATGTTATGATTATTGTGATTACATTTCACTGCCATGATTTATTCCATGTTATGAAATTATGTTCTCTTTTGCAGGTTAAGATTTCCCAAATGTTATGTTCTTATGAATATGATGTGATTGATATTTCTTTTGTTTACCCTTACTGAGAATTTGAGCTCACCCTTTTATGTTTTCTTTTCCCCAGGATATAAAGAAAGGTTTTAGGTAAAAAAAATGATCTTTATAGGAGATGTTGAAGATCTTTCACCACGATTAGAAGATTACGTTCCGAGTTTCCAAAGACACTAAACTATTATGATCCTTGTGTGTGTGTTTTTTGTTATGTACTAAGTATTCCGCAAATGTAATGTAATGTCCATGTACGTTTAGCTTCGGGTCTCTACAGTTTTCTATTCATTTGGCTGGTTTATTAGTCATAAGTGTAAAATTATTATTCCTATGGTCTTGTTACTATTTCATCTGTACAAGCTATTTAACTTCTAGAAATACCTCATATTTCATTAACTCTTCATTTCGATGGGTGTTTCCAACTAGTATAAATATGGTAGGATGTTTTGGTGTAATAGTGGACGACATAATTATTTATTAACCCTTTCACAATTTTATTTTAAAGTGAGTTCCCTAATAACTAATGATAAATATGGGAAATCCAAATATTCTAAAAACAATTATCCTTAATAACTTTATGACCACATTATTTGTGTCAAGTGTAGTAGACATGGATTAAACCCACATAGAAATGTAATCCACATCGACTGTTATATAAAATTTCCCATTATATTTTTATAAAAGAACCAAAAAATCGAATCCCAAAACATTGAATATTTCCACTTCTAGAATGGAGTTCGTGGGAATTTTTTTTCATTTTCCAGGTGTGGTTGTTCGCTGGCATTGATCAAAAATATAAAGGAATCTCATTACATATCAATGGAGTGTGCTCAAGGAAATTCTATTATTTCGGATTTTATCCATCGTAAATTTTGGCCATTGATGTCCTCTAGCTGGAGATGATTGACACATCTCAAGTAATCTTTGAACATAATCTTCTGGGATACAATTTTTCATTACTCCATCAAAAAAACGCTTAAAAATGTTGATTATCCCATTTATAGTGTGAGGTTTTGACCTATAATCACTTCATATATTGGTAAGATAAGTATATAGAATGTGTTCATCAGGATAGATAGTTTGGGATATCATAAAACCATGGTTGAGCTTGTGTATTTAAAATAAACATTATTTTATTATAAATTTCTTATTTAATATCTCGATTCACTACCACAAAACAGGGCAAGAGAAGTACTATCTTTTTTTAGCGCTATGTAAAAAGTGATGATAAAGGGGTCAGCCATTATCATTGTTAATAACAGCGCTGATGAATATTTTTAATAAAAAATATTAGGAATTTATACAAAATTATTATATTTATATTCAAAAAAATGTTTATTTGTATATATTAAAAAAACAAATGTTTATAATTAATATATATTTTTTAATAATTCAAAATATATATATATAATGTTTAAATTGAAAAAGGTATTTGTAAGATTATAATAAAATATATATAAAAATAATTAAATAATTATAATATTATAATAAATTACATTAAATAATAAATATATTTGTTATATTTATTATGTTTTTTAGAGATTTGTTAGAATAATTAGTTAGATTTATTATATCTGTTGGATTAATTCATTAAATTTATTATATTTTTTATATTTAATATATTTATTTTATTTAATTTATTTGTAAAAAAATTGTACCTTTTAATATATATATATATATATATTTATAATTAAAATTATTGATCATATATGTTTATCCAATTAATTTGGCCAATGAATATATTGATCAAGTGTAAATATATGTTATGTATATATCATGCATGAATGTTCATTTATACATTGCGTCACATTGTCCATTAATGTTGTATATTCATTAATTTATAATGTAAACCATATGAACTATATATGTTCTAAAAAATGTACTTTTAAAATTTCATTAAATATATTTAAATAATAAATATATTTTATTATATTTTTAATGACATATATAAATAATTTTTGAATACATTTGTAATTATAATTATAACCATATATATAAATAATTATAAAATTATATATATTATTATAATTTTATTAATATATATATATATTAACAAATATATATAATTATTTATAAATATATATTATTTCTAGTTATAAGTATTACAATAAATATATATGTGTGTGTGTGTTTGTGTGTGTAAATAATTATAAAATTATAATAAATATATTTATTATACTACTTATAAAGTTATAAATATATAATTGAATAGAAATATTTATCAATATATAAAAATATTTATAAATAAGTAAAAATAAATTTATATTTATTTAAATAAATATATAATGGGTTGAAAATTTATTCTGATAATGATGCCCTTTATCTACGCTAAAAAGTACAAATAAAAGACATATTTATTAGCGCTATAATATTTACGAGGATAAATATGTCTTTTATTAGCTCTTTTTTAGGACAGATAAATATGACCTTTATTATCACTAAAAACACTAATAAAAGACATATTTATCATCACTTTTTTAGTTCTGATAAAGGCATATCTTTATCAGCGCTACCAAAGTGCTGATAACTATATGTTTTATAAATAATTTTAATTTTAGCACTCATAAAACATAACTTTATCAGTTTTTTTAACTAGCCCCGATAATGGTTTCAGTGTGTTTTATAAAACAACACAAACATGCTCCTCCTCCCTCGTACCCTTTCAAGGTTTCACAGAAGCTGACCTCTACACCGTTGAGCCTGCCTCTCCTGCAACTGCTCCTCTGCCGTGACCCCTCCTCCACCACGTCCCCTCCCCATTTGCCTCCTCCTCCTCCTCCTCCTCCTACTCCTCTTCAACCCATACCTCCTCCTCCTCCATCGCGACCCCTCCTCTGCTGCATCCCCTCCTCCTCCTCCGCCTCCTCCACCACGGCTTCTTCCTCATCCACCTCCTCCGACACCGCCTCCTCCTCCTCCTCTACCTTCCACTCATCCTCTTCTGTCACCTCCTCCTCCTCCTCATCCTCATACTCCTCTCCCTATTTCTCCTCCTCCTCCTTGCATGGCCCCATTGTCAACCTAACATACTCCAGCACACCCTCCTCATCCGACAACTATCCCGACACCCTCCATTACAGCACATGGATTCCCCCAGTGAGTCCTTGTTGCGGTTTCCTGGGTTCCCATATGGTGCATAGGTTTTGGGGGAGTTTTTCGTCTAATTGTTGGTATATAATTGAGTTTTGGGGGATTATTTCACATAATTGTTTGTATATATATAGAGTATTGTTGTTAACTCTTTGATTATTATTGTTTTCTATTATTTATTGTTTAACATAGTTGAAGATTCTTAATAGATATATTTAATTCTCTTTCTTTTTTATGACCTCTATTTATTTTTATTTTCAATGTACTGCTCTTAATTAGCTTATATTTTTTATCATACAAAAAGGTGAGAGATATTCAAATTTTGGGAGACCTTATTGGATTTGGTGATTATCAAATGGGTTGAATGGTTCTTTTCCACTCTATCTATGTTTTGATAAATTCATATCCCCTCCCAATTTGATTATTTTTATTTTGATAATTACTTATTCCTCTCATAGTTTATAGTTAATTATTATTTATTATGGTGGATATTCTTATTAGATAAATTCATATACCCTCTAAATTCATATGGTTGTTCTATCAATTATGCTTCCACACCCTCCTTCTACCTACATAGACTTATTTTAACTATTTATACCTTCTTACATGCTACTATGGGATAGATCCTACCTTTATGCTCAGTCGTTGGCCCCTATGATGGATAGCTTATCTACTAGTGTCTATATTTTAGCATTGGAAATATTTTAGCATTACCTTATTTTCGAAAATTATAGAGTCTTGAGTAATATAATGGCAACAACCTTTAATGAAAAACATGTAGGGCTCAGCTCTATACATTTTAAAATTCCCTTAGTAATATCCATATATATTATATACTCTTCATGGATTTTGTTTTTCCTTTCTATATAAATTTAATTAGAAGTAATCAAAATTTATGCCATGAAAAAATGTATATCTTCAATCCTCTTTTAATATTCACTATTTATCATACAAAATAATTAATTTCTTAGTAACTTATATAATGTTTTCGACAATATTGGGCTCCCGAACCTACTTCCAAATTTCCTTTCTGTATTATATATTGACATCAATCTTATTGAAACTTCATGTTCATTGAAAAAAAATACAAAAAAGGGAATTTGGTCTCAATGACCACCTATTGTAATTAAAAAATTTAAAAAATAAACAAAAGAATAAAATACTTGGGGTCTCTATTTCATCCCCAAACCTCACTAAGGTTATACTAGCTCCCATCAATCTGCCCATCCCGATTCTCACACTTGTTTAAAATTAGGCAATACTCATGGGTTATGATAGTGGTTATATACCAATTGAAATTGGATATAGTTTATATCCACTATCAATATAATCGTGGGTGTTATCTCTAATTCCATAGACCCTCAGAAATAGCCATATTCGGATGGTCAAGTACTATAGGCAATGTTTGTGGATATATTCCCTATTCTAGGGAACCTATATCCATAGTTTGTAACCTTTTCCATAAGGAATAAACTTCCATGGGTGTACCATAGACATAGGTATCTTCAACTATGGTTTATCAATTCGGTAACATAATTTGATGTTTTAAGAAAAATGATGAGATTTTATCTTAGGACCACTTCTATAATTTATCTAAGACATTAACAATAAGCTACAATACACAATATTTATAAATATATACATATCTATATATCTACATATATAAAAATATGTTTTTTTGTGTGTATAATCATTTATAACTATAGTAATTATAATTTTAGAAGGAAAATAGTCATGGATTCCAGATCCTTTGGCCAAATTCCATATCAACTATGGTCATATGAGTTATAGGTAAGTCTTACCACCACAATATATATGAATTGTGGCCTTAAAACTTTCTCATCCCATGAAAAATATTCCTTTGGCCATAGTCCATATCAACTCACACACTGGTAATACATCCGTTAAATGATATGTGACTTGGTTGTGATAACCTAACCAAAAAGTAGATCAAAGGTTGTGCCTTCTCATTGGAAAAAGGCATATGTATGGGTTATGCCTCTAGGTGTGTAAAAGGCATGGGGTTTTTATTCATGCCTTGGTATGGTTAACGATAGATTTTAAATAGTTACACTATCCTTCAAAATTGAGGTCTATCTAGTTTATATCCATGGGACAACCTTGTATTTTAAGGAATAACCTAGGGTTTCTCTCAAAGGTGAACGAGGGAAGTTGAACTGATTTTTTAAATGGAACCATATTCCATGACATGGGGAATATTATACCTATTGGAGGTTGGGCATGTGGAAGGGTTGGGGAACTACATTGGGGAAGATAGTTTTTATGGTTCTAGTTGTTTTGTAATAGTTGGTTCATGGAGTGTTAGCTGTGGTGTGAAGTCTTATAATGTGGAGTTCACACAGTTCTTCCAATTTTGGTATCATTTCATTGTAGTGGGTGTGAGGTCTTAGAAGTTATGGTGTAGTGTTGACCAATGCATCATATTCCATTTCCTCTAGATTATATGACATCATTGTTGACTGTGCACGTGGATTCTATATGTGTTTTTAACAAGAAACATTGTCGTGTGGCTGTCTCCTTTGTGTCGTAGTTCTTTCCCATTTGGGACCCATTGTTGAATGGCCCTAGGTGTTGTGTTATGATGCATGTTTTCGCAGATAAAATATTTGATTTGTTTTGAGGCATATCTTATTCTCCCTTATATTAACGTCTTTTCCAATTAAGCCCATTTGATGCGTGGATGCTTGATGCACCTCTTCTTATTGAACCTCATGATGTAATAACAAAACCGACCTAAATATAATTACCTAAACTAACTTCATTCTAATGAAAACTATAAAATAAAAATTTATGTACACTACCACATAATCATTTTCGTCAATATCCCCGCATCATTCACCCCCTAAGCTTAGTATTTAAACATTCCACATCACTAGTAATTATATGTTCAATGAAACCAAACCAATTAAAATTCAATAATTTTTGTATGTTATTTCCTATTAGTTTATGATGTTTACTTTACACACTAGATTTAACAAAAGTTACAACCGTACAAATGAGTATATCTATAGTAGTGACTACTCTAATTTTCAATCTATAAAATTTTTATCAGATATGATACTATCAGGACCCCAAAGAACAAAAACTAGACAATTATTATAGTATATATAATAATATTTCACTCTCCAAACACATATAAATTCTGATTAATTATTTTTTGCAATGTTTTTTCAGTGTCCAAAAAAACAAATGGAATAGACTATTGTCATTATGTTTGTAAATTTATGAAAGATATCTTATTTCATAAACATACTATTATCCCTAAAGTGGTATTTTCAAAAATAATTACTAGTTCATTAGAAATATTTATTATTCTTTTTTGTATTTATATTTTTCAGTATTACCATAATTTTTGAAAAAAAATCATATTCACAAGAAGATATAGATGTGTTTATAAACGAATTGGCAATATAGATAACGGAATAGTTGTACACAAATAGGATGAAGGTGAATTCCTATTACTTATGTTATCCTTATATGATCATTTATATCTCCCTTGTTTACAATTATTCAGTATATATGATCACCTTTTACTATGTTTTATATCCATAGGTTTTGAATAATTGTTTTATAAATGACTTATCTTTCGAGTATATCATAACATAATGAGAGATTCTTATGAACTAGTTC
The DNA here is from genome assembly GCA_963277665.1 of Viscum album. Classification (NCBI taxonomy): domain Eukaryota; kingdom Viridiplantae; phylum Streptophyta; class Magnoliopsida; order Santalales; family Viscaceae; genus Viscum; species Viscum album. The sequence continues at coordinate 490,228,594 of OY728145.1, forward strand.
TTTATGTTTCCATGTTTCCAAAAGCAATAGAATAAATCAATTATGGCATAGATCATTTATATTCTATATTTTGGTCATTCATGTTGCTTTTTCTACTGATTTAGTGTGGTTGAAGAATATTAGTTGTCCATAACTCAAAAATTTAATAACAAACCTAATTATTCTTCAGTAATTTTGGTTAACTACCACTTAGCATAGTAATTGATCTGAACTTCTGATCTGGTGTCCCCATGATGCTCTCATCAGACACCTTCTCTATGATATCATCATTCAGCATTCACTTTTCTTTCTCTTCTTACACCCATTTACTAGGTAAATGGGTGCTATAAGAGAATGAAAAGTGAACCCTGAATGATGATATCATAGATATGGTGTCGGATGAGAGGATCATGGGGATGCTGGATTAAAACAACAGATCATATGCTATTCTAATCGGTAGTTAACCAACCATTGTGAAGTGTACAAATAATTGTTAGTTTAATTATTAACTTATATATGGACCAATGAAACCCTTTAGAAAGATGTAATGGTAATGTTATGATATAATATCTATATTTTAAAGAGAAATTCTATAATGAAATGTTGATTTTATTTTCATTATTTCTTGTAGGGTTCGTTCATTTTAGAATATTTTTGTCCATTTGATATGCATTTGCAAGAAGATCAACGACGTTGTGTTTGCTCAACCACAGAGGTCATTTTGATGTATGAATAGTAAAATAATTTTCCATTGAATTAATTCATAGTTTCATATTTAGATTTAATTTATTTATTTTATGTAAGGAATATTAATCAACTCATATTTGATATTAATGAATGAAATGTTTAGGTTATTAATGTTGGTATCAGAGTAACTGACCTTTTCAAAATTAAGAAAATACATTCAGTTGTTTTGATAAATTAGTTAGATCATCCACATGTCATTTGAAATGTGTATGAATCAACCCCACCTCAATATGACAAACAATTTGATTGGAATGACACAAAGTGCCTCTTTTTATTTGAAATTTAAATTATTTTTAGTAAAAAGTACAACTGACATACTACAAACTGGGAAAACATATTTACATTATCTTAATAAATTTTGAAAATGATCCGTAAGTTATTTTTGACATGTAGGAATCAAATTCACCTCAATTTAACACACAATATGACTGGTTTGACTCAAAATGTACCTTTTTCTTTAAAATTGTCATTAATTTTATAAAAAAAAGACAAGTGACATGTTGAAAACTGATAAAAATAATTCAGATTGTTTTGATACTTTAGGGAAACTATCAATGAGTAATTTTTAATGTTTATGAATCAACCGCACCAAAATATGGAGCACTTTGTGACTGTTATGTCTAAAAGTGTCAGTAATTTTTTTAAAATTGACATTTTAGTTCAAAATGTGTCACTCACTGAAAACCAAGATTACCCACTCCAATTGTCCTCATAATCTAGGATAATGATACATATGTTCTTTTTGACGTGTATGAAGCATTCTCATATAAAACCAATACACTATGCGACCGATATGACTCAAAATGCGTGTTTCTAGTTTGAAATGACATTTTTGTAAAAAAACAACTAACATACTAAAAACTATGAAAACAAATTTAGATCGTTTTTAGACTTTAGTAAAATGATCCATAAGTCATTTTTGACTTTTATTAATTGACCTCACCTAAATTCTACACACAATGAGACTGGTATCACTCAAATCCTCTTTTTTTCTTAAAATATATATTAATTTTAGAAAAAAACATGTAACATACTAAAAAGCAGAAAAATTCATTCAGATTGTTTTTATACTTTAGTAAAATTTTATATGATTTATTTTTGAAATGTAAGAATCCACTTCACGTCAATCAGACGTATGATGTGACTTTTACGTCTAAAAGTGTCTGTTATCGATTTAAAATTGACATTTTATCTCCAATCTTGACACTTAATGAAAACCAAAAAAACACACTCCAATTGTCTTCATAATTTATGATAAAAAATCATATGTTCATTGTGATTTTTATTAAGTAGTATAATATCAATACAATGTACGATGTGACTGGTATGACTCAAAATGCATGTTTGCAGTTTCAAATGATATTTTACAAAAAAATAAAACTGACATACTACAAACTAAGAAAATGCCTTTGGATTGTTTTGATACGTTGGGATAGAAATCCATAGGTCATTTTTGATATGTAAGAATTTACCTCACCTCAATTCAATGTACAATATGACTTTTATGACTCAATGTGTCTCTTTTTATTTGAAATTGACATTAATTTTAGAAAAAAAAACACAAGTGACATACTCAAAACTAAGCAAACGCATTCAGATTTTTTTGATAATTTAGGAAAACGAAGCATGAGTAATTTTCATTTGGTATGAATCAAGATGTCCTCAATTCGATACATGGTGTGAATATTATAAAAAAATTCATTTAAATATGATATTAATTTTAGTAAAAGAAAAAGTGACATAATCAAAATTGAGAAAACTCATCCAGATTGTTTTAATATTTAAATAAATGATCTATGACTCATTTGTAATGTGTAGGAGTCAAACCCACCTCAATACAATGCACATTGTGTCTAGTATAACTCAAAATGTGACTTTTTTATTAAAAATTGACATTTTATAAAAAAAATTGAATGAGGAATGTGACCGCATAAATCAAGAAAGATGGAAAAATAAAAAAGTATAAAAGTACAAAAAATGAGGAGGATAAAAACTGAATAATAAAAAAACATAGCCAGATGCATCTTAGCCTATTTGAGGGAGAGTGTTAATATTGTGACAAGAGGATATTTCTCCCTATCCATGAGGATGGAGACACCTTCACCAAGTATTTACAAGCACCCATGGGCCATCACAACCATAAGAGTGGATGATATCACCATCTTCCTTCATTGAGTTCACAGTAGGGGCACCCAAATATTCCACACTATTTTCAAAGTCTATTATATCAAAGGGATTATGAGTGCATTATTTTTCTTTAAACTTTTCTTTATAATGATGAGCAAGAGGATATGTTCCAATCCCTTTACTGTTTAAGACATGCCCTAGTGCCTAGGGTATATTAGAGCTTCAAAACAATCCACCATAATCTTTATGAGATGGGGAGGCTGAAAAAAGGTCTTGAGATGATCCTTTTCCATGAGGAATAAAATATTTGTGAACACTGTAAGAAACAAGGGAAGTAGAAGTATCAGAAATCACTTTCCCTACACAAATATTTGAGTCAACATCATATGTAATTAAATCCCTCCCCAAAGAATGGGTTTCATTGGATGGGAGATCTCCTTCTAGTCTAATCTTTGGAAAATAGACTGCATCTTTCTTAGCATTTCCCTTGTGGTTATTATCATATATCATCTTTTGTTCTTTCCATATGTTGAGGTCTATTTACTCATGGGTTAAACATTCAATGGACACTGGACTATCCTCTATGTCTTCATTAACTTGGTTGTCATACAGACCTCTAGATAGCATGTACTTGAAAGAAACAATTCCCTTATGTTCACTTTCTCCCAAATCAATCCAAGAGAGAGTGGGTTTGTCTGGACTAGAGAAGACTGTATTACATAATGTATTATAATTATTTGGTGCAACATTCCTTGACTAGGTACCTTCTATGTTTTCTTTTTTAAATACTAGTGTAATATAAAATGGGGCCACCGTTATTATGTAATGATATAGAAACATTATTAGCATAACAAAAAGATGGAGTTATTATGGGAGGAAAAACTAATCAAACATCTATATTCCCCTCCACCTTATTAAGAAGTGTAGAACTCTTGTTTCTTCTTCTACAGTGATCTATGTCAATTCCCTTCAGATGAAAATCTAGTCAAATCATTTTTCTTCTTCAGTCTGAGGTAGTATGGCCAATAAAAGTACATTCATCACAAAAGAGAGTCATTTTTTAATATTCCACTATAATATTGATATCTTCCTATGGAGTAGAATACACAATATTATTAATCCTTGGAATACTCATACCATCCTCTACTAGAATACGAAAAAAATGGCCCAAGGACACCATTTTTGGTTGCATGGTCCATCCTTATTTGGACTCAAAATACATATGTGATATCAAATAAATTTTTTATATTCCATAGGATATAATTTAAGCCATGTATTTTTACCCAAATCTAGGTATAAGTCTCCTTGAAATTATACAAGTTGAAATTTAGATTCCAATCATGAAATATCAAAGTTCTTGGCCTTAAATTGATCTACCCAGTGCTCCAAAATTTCACTTTCAAGTCTGTAAAAGGAAACAAAATGTGTAAAAACCCACACCCTAAAGAAACGCATTTTAAATTGGTAAAACCCCATATGGTAGTATGTTGGTCAAAAATATCTACATGTTTCAATAGTTTCATTCCATTTGATAGGTTATTTCGAGCCACGATAGAGAACATAAAATTATCTATCCTTTATGAAATAGCACCATTGGATTCCAAGACAGGGGTCATTGTGTCTTTTTTGATAAGAAATTGTGTTGTGTGGTCACTAAAACCCTCAAAAAATCGACAGTGGAACCTGTGATGGTCGTCAAGTTCCCACCAAATTTCTTTTTTGTGTGCCTAGAATAATTTTCGGGATCTACATCCACTCTAAGGGAATCATAAGTATACAGATTCAATCTTTTAGGGTTTTCTTTTGTAGCCTTCCACCAGAAAAAACGAGAGCGAGGTGGTCCCGATCATGCATCCTTCAATATTTGATATCATATTATTAATGTATTCTTTCATATTAATGTTTAATTTATTTCATTATTTTATTACTAATATAATATTTTTTCCCCTTATATAGTTGAATTTTTTATCTTGAGTTCGGGTTCTTTGTTTGGAAACTAATACAATGGATGAAAATTTTAGAGAGGGTGTCAAAGATGCCAATGGGTGAAACATTAAGGTTTTTAACTATTTATTGGATAATTTTAATTATAACTGTATAAAACATTGTTTGAAATGTATATTGAAGTGTGTCTTTAGTAATTCATGATGTCAAGTAAATGTATATAGCATTGTTTTCGAAACTCTTGTGTGTGTTGTTTCGTTCTTCAGTGCTTTGTTCATGTAAATGTGATATTTTTTGCAATTGTGTAGTTTTTGTATTTTCTATTAGTGCAGGTGTGTAGGTGCTAGGTGTGCTACTAAATAAATAGCACATCCTAGGAAACCTGGCCTTTATCGGTGCTAATTAAGCGCTGATAAATTGGGCCTTTATCAGTGCTCAAAATAGCGATGATAAATTGGGACCATTCTCTGTGCTAAAAACCCACTATTAAAGGGGAACCACTTTATCTTCACTATGATTAATATCACTTTTCTAGCACTATTAAAAGAGGTTTCAAGCACTTTTAAAATACTTATTTGTAGTAGTTATTGTCGTTATCCTTAATGTTGGGATGTGGAAGTCTATAAAGGTGATTAGAAATTATTTTGCAGGTCCCGTTGGTATACTTTATTATTATATAAAATTCCTATTGTAGTAGAATCAGCCATATTAGCCATGGTTTGGCATCATTTTTACCCAATATGTATTTTAGTGTTACAATATTAGAATATTCCACTAATTTGTATATCACTAGGTATAGTCAAAAACTACTGGTAGTTCTTTTTCAGTTGTAATGTAATTGAACAGAGCCACATTTAGTTTATTATTAGTATAATAAATGATGTGAAAGAAATGTCCAACCTGATGTCCTAAAACATAACCTATTGAGAAGTCACTTGCATCGCATATCAGCTCGAATTCCTTGTCCCAATTTCGGGAAATGATGTGTGGAGTGGCCACCAAGATTTTATGTAATGTATTGAATTACTACCATCACTCTTCCTTGAAATCAAATGGAGTTTACTTAGATAAGTGGTGATTTAATGGTTGAGGTATTTTTGCAATGTAATCTATGAAGTGGTGATAATATCTCACATGGCTCAAAAACCTCCGTAAAACTTTTACAGTTTTGTTAATGGTGACTCTTTAATGATATTAATTCTTTCCAGAACAACATCCATTCCTTGCATCAATTTTTTTTGTAATATGCCTCATTGAGCCCTAAAGTGGCATCATTTCCAGTTCAATACTAGAACGTTTTCTTCATATTGTTTTAGGACCATATTCATGTTACAAATACACACTTCAAAAAATTTTCCATCTTCTGAGAAATCATCCTTAAAGATCTCCAATATTTACTCCATCATGTCATAAAATAAATTTTCCAATCAAAATTGAATGGTCATCAGTTCATTACACATTCATAATTACATTTGTATATAGGAAAAGGTTCTGTAAGTAATTGTCAAAGTATTTTTAGAATAATCTTCTCCAATGAATGTGGTTTGATTGTACTCAGAATCTCCATAGAGTAAATAATATACTTCATATCATGCTATACATTCTATTATTTAATCCATAAAAGGTAAATAGAAATGATCATTTAAGGTTTTCATGTTAAGGTTCATATAATCAGTGTATATTCCCCATCTTGTAATAGTTTGTGTCGATATTGACTCATCTTTGTTGTTTTTAACTGCTGCTAAGTTGTGATTCTTTGTGGATATAGGTAGAGGACTCACCCACACACTATCAAAGGGTGAAAAAAGTATTCTAAAATCTTGAAGATTTAGAATTTTTTTAACACTTCTTAAATTTAATGTGAAAGTTGTGTATGGGGTTGATGTTTGGATTTAACACCTTGTTCTAACAAAATCTTTTGGGTGAATTTCATGGTGATAATCCCATTAATGTGAGCCACTCTACATTAAATTTAATTTTTGTGACTCTTAAGGATATAAATGAGTTTCTATTCTTGTTTTTGGATTATTGTTTCACTGAGAATGATTGGAAGTGCAGTTATAGTCTCTATGTATGAGTACTTTAGGGTTATCGACAATGTATTTAATTCCAGCATCGATGGTTTGATGATTGATGGTATGAATGGTGAGACAATACCCCTTTTCATAGGTTCAGGGAAACTTTCACCTTCATAGTTAGTATGATCATTTTCATCCGGAGTTTGGGTCTGTCTATTATCATAAATGTTCATTAAACCATTTTACTAATTACTAAGTAATATGGCTCGATAATCAAATGCTTCATTGAGTTTCTTGTATTTTTTTTCTATGTTGATCATTACCTATTAATTAAAAAATCTTAATATCATTCATCCATGATTTACATCCATAAAATCCTTCACACTGTTAAGAAATGGTCTCCAGTTATTGATAGGAACATCACCCCTTCCTCTATATCCAAGATAAGGAAATATGTAGGAACAATGAATTTTATAACTTTTAATAGGATATCCTTGTTAAATAAATGATAATATTTGAATAATTTGTCATCTAGTTGATGTTATAATATCATAGGTTTTAAAACTATGATCTCATGATTTTAGAATACATTCAAAGGAATTATATAGATACTTTCACCTATATCACCCAAGGCTGTTCCTAAATTACATGTCCCTATAGTGCAGGGAATAGATAATGTTTTTGGGTCTCACTTATTGGTTAGTATCTTCTCCTAAAAAATATATTGAATTACTAATTTAAGGATATGACTCCTAGTTCTTTCATTTTCATCTTATATGAGAGAAGGAGTTTCAAAAACATCGCATAAACATGAATTTGAGAAATTTCTTCTTTAAAGGGAATGTTGATATATAATTGTTTAATAAATTTTAATAAAATTTTATTTTTCCTATGTTTTAGCATGTCTTGTCCAATATGGTAAGTAAAGAGGTGGATTTTAAGGTATATTTTCTATATATAATTCTTCTTATTAAGGATTTTCTTGAGCTAATATTTTTTAGCATATATTGATTCCTAATATTTCTCCTTATAGTCATTATAAGTTCTCGAATTACCATATTTTTTAAGAATGAATCGTGTTTCTTAAGATACATTCGATTCATTTTCTCCTCTATGTATGGCTATTGATAATGTAATAAAATTTATTTCTAGAATCATGACCTTATCATTCTCTTTCAAATTATTTTCTGTATTACTTCACAAAGTACATGGTAATATATATAAAATTGCCTTATATATTGTCCTAACATTGTGTTCAATGATTTATAGAGAACATATTAATTATTTTATCTCTGTAACTTTGATTATAAACTTTTGGTATACTTTTTTATAAAGATGGTTATCAGGTTTTTAAGACTTGACAGAAGTAGTTGTGCAAGTATTGATGTTCTTAGTAGAACTTGTTGGAATTTATGTTGATGATCTGGTGAAAAATATTGAGCTCTTGTGGTAAAAGGTTGTTGAAATTGATTTTTTGGTTGATAATATAGTTATTTAGGTGGGTACTAAGGTTTCTATTAATTCTTTTATGTTTCATGAACACAAATCCAATTATAAAAATAATCTTTTTTTCTTGTTTCAGCTGTTTATCCAGCCCCTACGAGTATAATTTTTATTGATGGGGTTGGGACTGCTGATGTTATTAATTTTTTTTAATTTGGGTTAACATAATCACAAAATAAGATACGAGGCTCATTTATTCAAACATTTTATTCTTGATAGGGGTGTGTGTAAATTCACTTTTCTCAAGACTATATCTCTATGACAAGAGAAGCAGTGGGTTATAGTGAAGATGAATGTTAAAAGGATTCCAGCTTCCTTATGTGAGATTTAGAATTGGAGATATGGTGTGTGGTCTCTTTCACCAAATGTATTTTGTGTCAAGGTGGTCCTCTTTCAAATTTACATGGACTTTAGTTATTGTATATTTTATATAACAATGATTTTTTTGGCTTTAGATGTATTTAGCATGATCCCACCGTTAGTGGTAACATCCATAACTATAAGGCCATGGCCTTAAACACTGCATAATATTCAGTTTTAGTCATGAATTTACATTATTTTACATTGAGGATATTTTATATTTTTGATAATTAAATAATTTTTCCATATCTAATTCAACTAAAAATCATATAATACAAATTGGACAGTTCTAAATAGTATCCATTTTCCTCCATATAAAACTTTTAAAAAAATAAATAATGATCTATTTTATGAAAACTCTTCACATCATTAAAGTTGACCTCTTCTAATCCCTAAAGCCCCATTAAATCATCTGAAAAAAGTTAAAAACGTGGGAGGAGCATAGAAAATCAATGTTAGGAACAAGAAAGAAAGAAATTTTTGGACAATAGATAAGCATTAAAACTCATGAAAACCCATTTCATGAAGACATATCATTTTCCCCAAAACGGAAAATATCATACTTTAATAAATATCATTTATTTTAACTTTTCAAAACCATTTATTTCAATTAATACTCATTATAAAACATAGATATTTCATGTATGTGCCTTAGTACATCATCACATTGAACTCTTACAGAACCATTTAATATTAGAATAACCATATCACCAACATCCAATATATTCCTATATAAAATATAATCATTAACCAATGTATTGGAGTGCTATTTGGCCGCAACGATTATTTGTGTTATAATGGGATCAACCAATGCTTTATGGGTGTACCGATAATTTATAATTTCCCAGAACCACAATATGAAATAAAAAATTTCAACATTTGGAAAAATATTTTACACTCATTTGAAAATCTCTTTTAAATATTAAAATAATTTTTTTTAAAATGATTATTTTCAACACAAAATACACCTTTATTTTGAAAACCCATTTTCAATGCCAAATTAACCAAAAAAGGGAAATAATTTTTCTCATTTAAGAAAACATTAAATATTTAAAAGGAAGTCTCGAATAACATAATTCCCATAGTGGAACAAAATCATTATCACTATGTCTGATAAGAATATAACATTCCTTTTGTCATTTGTCAAAACATTTTGTATAAAACATATAAAATATTCTTTTATGAAACAACATAAGTTAAATTAGAAATATACATTAAATATCCATTATAATACATTCATATTAATAAACATATTAAATAATATCAATAATATTGATATACAAGAAAATATTATGAAATTTAATATTAAAATATTTAAAAGATATTTATTTAAATAAAATTTACCCATACCACTTTAAAATATTTCAATCATAAAACCCAAAAAATAATAAAATTGAAAAACATTAAATATCATGATAATAGATATAATTCATAATATAACATGTCCATGTAGATTTATATACACCTTTTAAAATAATTAATGTGTATGACATCAAGATTTGCCTCAATGAAAGTTGATTGAGAAGAAATCCCTTACCTTGAGTCTTACTTGTCATGTTTTCCTTTATCAGCATAAATAATAAAATTATATGAATTATTTAATTTTTTAAGAACCATTTTCATGTTTATCATCAATTTTTCCTAACTTATTACAATCATGTAGACTACAAATTAAATAATTAAGATTATGTTGGGTTTTTTGACCATTTTTTGTGTATGTGTAAAAAACTACATTAGTTGGTTAAATATGATCAAAGTGTTCACTGTATATTCATATAAATAATAATTTTCCTGAAATAATAATATATTTATACATAAATTATATTTTTAAAACCCTAATGAATGATTGTTGCTGAAAATGAACAAATGATATAATTATGGAGATGGTAGGTCGTTCATACGAATGAGTTACACTATCATTTTTCAATGATCATTTTTGAAAAAAGACAAGTAACATTTATCCTTCCATAATGGTCATTATATAATGAATAACCTATTAATTAATCATATATACATATATATATAATACGTATGATGTAAAAGAAATCACATCAGGTCGAGGAGGTGGTAGTTCACATGTCCATGAACGTTATTATTACCTTTTAGGGATTGTAAAGGGTATTAAAGAAAATGATATAATATATTTACATAAAGGTAATTATATCTAGAATATAATATTGATTTTATTTATTTCACATTTTTTGAACCGATATGATATGTGGCCAATTTTCTTTTATTGGCCATTCAAATCTCCACTCCTATGCTAATGTGTATAGTGACACTCGGGTCGAATCCTTAGTAATGATACTATTTTTTATAGTCGATTGTTTTTTTTTATTTTAATGGTGGGGGTTCAGATGTTATATGAAATGAATTATTTATGTATTTTTTTAAAAAATTAATAATAATTAGGGTGATTTCGTTATTAATTAGTCAATATTTTGATATCCTTAAGCTTTGGGATATATTTCATTAAATTAACACCCACATCACAAGATGATTTTGGAAGGAATTCCAATGAGTTGATTCTTTAATCAATGAATTAACATAACAAGGGTTTGAATTTCAATAAATTATTGTTTATGGAAATTTATTTATGCTTCCAAAAATCCATGTATTTCATATGTTAAAAAATTCAATAATCAATGACATTTATGTTTAACATGCATGATGCGAAGTTAAATAATATTAATCGAGAAAATGATATCAATCACTTACCATACCCAGATTAATAGTCACCCATATAGGATAATTACTAATCAATTGATATGGATATTAATCTTTATTTTTTATGATTATTGTTATGATTATAAATAATAATAAAATTAATGATACAAGAGAAGAGTTTTGAACAGAACACACAGACAAGTGGTGAAGAAAGTTAAAAATGACAATTGGATTGAAAGGGAAAACAAAAGAGGAAATGAATTATTTTGATATATTTTAACTATTTTAGGACCATTAATATTTTGAAATATAAGGTGGATGATAATAATTTATGATGGTGAATAATCACACTTTATAATTTAATTGAAAAAAAAACTTACTTGACAACAAATGATAAAAAATGAAAATGAAAATGGATAAAATAGAGGAGGAAAGGTCTCTAAATTGAAAAAAATGACTTTTTAAGGTCCTTATAGGCCTTTAGAAATTATTTTCTACTTCCAATGTATCCTATTCTATTCTGAAATGTCAAACCCTTTCAAAGAGAAGGGGGAATGTATTTATAGCCTATGGTGGTGATTGTTTCCAATCCAAAACATCCCTTCAACACAGTTCACCAATTTTTCCATTTAGACATAATAATATCAATATATATTATTTTTAATGACATGGATATATATGTTAAAATTTCACCCTCCAAATTTGGTGGCCATTTGACTTTTGTAGACATAGTTATTAATATTTTTGTAAACCATGTGTTGATATCCATTTTGGTGTCCAATATATACATGGTATAGATTTGAATACATTTTAGGAGAATAATATTTCCAGTAATATGAACTAATTATTCTAAAAAATTTATCATCAAAAGAAATTTTTATAAACTAAAAATTTCAAATGAAATTGTAGATTGGATTTGTTGAAAACTCATGAACAGTGGGTTGTTTTTAATTCCTAGATAGAATTGTGTGATGGACCTTATTTTTGGAGTTGTTCATTGAATGTTTTATCCAAGATTTATATATATATATGAAATAACATATTATAGATTTTCTTAAAATTTTGGATTCTGTATTGATCCCAGAAATGCTACCTTCATGGCTGATCATGTTTCTTTGCAAATTATTTGGGCCTTCTTGTGTAATTCATTTGACCCTTAAAGTGGTTTAATTGTCCCAATATCTTGTTTAACTATTTTTTGAAAATTAAATTAGTATCTATAAAAAAAATATAGCATAATATTTATATGTTATGTTAGAGTTATAATTAAAATAGTAAACTGACTCAAATCTGGATAAATAAAAAATGCTCTAACTTTATATTTAATATTAAAACATGAGTACTTCCAAAAAATTATGAAATTTCATTTAACATCCATACATGTATTAAATAAAATATTGTTATTAAATTAATTAAAACACCATCCTTAATATATTCTATGAAAATTGTGAACAAATCACATAACTTTGATCAGTCAGTAGTCTACATGTCCCCAAACAATGTTATTGTATTTACACAAAATTGAAATAATGAAGGTATGTGTATATAAAAATTCAATAAGATTGAGTAAATAATAAACATCATATAAAAACATTTTTTCCATCACAATTCTCAAACATTATAGGAGGTAAGGGAAAAAAATAATGACATCGCTTCATGTGGTAGTAGTTCATCGTATACATGATCGAAAATTTTGTTACCAATTTGAGCGAAGTGTGTATATGTGTAGGTATCACCCTTAACATAAAAAAATCTAAATATATTTAGGAATCCTATTTTATTATATAATAATTTAAAAATAATAATTAAATTGTTGGAGAAATAAATGAAACATAAATGCATATTGAAGAATGTTATGTCTTATTCAGGTGACTCCTTTTGGTTATCACAAAAGGGATTCAATTGTCGGATTTCTGGCCAAATTAAGGACACTATGGGGAGGTTATGAATATTGGGAGATTATTTGGGCATGTTTTTAATTAGAAATAGGGGCTTTAGAGTTTTGAATAATTTAGGTTCGTGAGTTCCTTTATATCATGATAGAGGAGTGACATTATTGAAAATATGAAAAGGTAAACACTTTGGGGGGTTCGCTTACATAATGTGACTCCAATAACAAACTAAATTTGATTGAAGTGGTAATATGGTAAAATAACATCCATAAATTTGGGTTATTCATTTTTCTTGGTCATTTGGATTCATAAGATGAATTTTTAACCACTAATGAAACAAATTTTTTTCATGATCACTATAATTAAATATAATCAATTTCACTAATAATATTGTTCAAAAATTTAGTCTAACTTTTTTGAAGTTATAAATTAAGGTGATTAAAAATATGAACAGAATTCTTTTAAATTCAATAAATATAATTTGGGGAAATTATCATAAAATCAATCCCATATACATGATGACAAAGCTCGTTTTTTTAGTAAAAAAGATCACAGTTTTCTATGTTTTAATTTGTAAATTAATTGGGAAATTATATCAAATTACCTAAATTGGTTAAACAGATATAATATCAATATAATAATAAATTAAAAAAATTTTAAAATATTATTTATCTATAAAATTATTTAGATGAAAAAACTATTTTTAATTAAAGATTAGTATTATTTACAATTCATTACAATATGAAATTTCTCATAAAAATATAAAAAATACACCCAAAGTAAATATTAATATCCAAATTTAAAAAATGATGATTATTTATTCATAAAAATATTATAAAATTTTCATAATTTAGTTTAAAAATTGGTGCACCACAAAAAGGGAGTGAAACTGATTTTTAGAAAAAATGATTTTTTATGTGTAAAACATAATATATTATTATCTTATGCCTATAAAATTTTGTGGATTGTTGTCAAAATATTTATAAAAAAGAATAAAAATAATAAAGATAGTTCTATTCATAGGCACAAATATATTCTCTAGGAGGTAACTACAACTTAAAATAAAAATATTAACAATATATTGTTGTTCAGTATTACTACCTCTAGCGTACAACAAAAGATTTCAAAGAACACAATATTGTGTTTTCAGTAACCTATTCGGTGTACACTCTTTTTTAATTTAAAATTACAATATATTTTATAAATTTTAATAAATTTTAAAAATACTTTCTCTATAATTTGTTTGGTTTGTTACAATAATAGTGAAGGTGGCAGGATGGAGTATTTGGTGGAAATTCTGATGTTATATCCACACATCAAGTTAGTGGTGTGGGAACTTGTTGGTTATGACATTGAAAAGTTCCCACTCTATGAAGACTAATTCATTGTCATCATGGTCTAAATTTTGAATCTCATGTCTGATCTACCATGTATGGATCAGTGGAATGTAATTATCATGAAATTTATTAGCTATATCATCCCATGTTGGGATAGACTCTATAGAATGATACTTAAGTCAATCCTTGGATCTATCTTGCTTGGTGAAAAGGAATACATAATATCTGATTAAATCTAATAAAAATTCCCTAATATCAAAAGGTATCAAAAACATCTTGAAAATATGAAATGTGTTCATGGGGGTATTCTCTTTGAAGTCCACTAAATTTACCCATGTTTTGGATCATTGTTACGAGTCCTCAATTCATTTCTAAATAATGCACCTGAATGGGAGGGAACACAATGCTGGGTGTAGAACATATAATGGATATAAAGTTGTAATCTATTATGGAACTCTCCAATAATAATGTTCAATCACCCTGATTTTGAGGTGGAGTATATTAGAGGTTTTGAGGGTGTGGCAGAAAAAGATCATTGCGTTAATCTATTATAAAGAATTGACATGCATCAAATGTTGTATCGATCTCAAAATCAGAAGGGAAATTTTATTAGGTTTTCAGGATCCTTGAGTGAGATAAGGGACCCTAGCACATGCATTAAGCGAAAAAATTAGTTGAAATTGGTTCTAGTCTGAGGGAAATAAATTTTTTAAATGAAATGGGGAAGGGTGAGGTTATCCAAGGTTAATTTGAAGGATACAATTCTTACGAACATCAATCCCTAAAAATAGTGAAATCTATTTTTTTTCAAAAAAGGTTTCATTAAACCCCCCATGAATGAAAACATTATATATTTATATCCCAGACTATACTTAGATACTAAGGTATAGAAAAGTGGCAGTCTAAGTTCTAACACATTGGCATAGCTTATATTCCAATAAAATAGTAGTGAGATCCTTCATGTAGGATTACTCACTTTCAAACTATATTATTTGGATTGTGTTCAGCAACATATCTTGTTATTTAAATTATATTACAAGTAGTGTTCGAGCCTAATTTGATAGTATAGGAAAAGGATAATCCTACATCTATCTTGAGATATACCTATTGCATAGGGTGTAAAGAGGTGAAAAAGATATCAAATTATCATGGTCTAACTATTTGGATAAACCTAATCAATAAACTACTACATTATCCAAAATATCTCCCAACCTATGTGCTAGATTCTTGGATTCTACATTGAAATAATAATTAGAATTTGGTCCAAAATAAATCAAAACCATAAATGTTATGGTTGTTCTATTACACCTCTGATTTTAGGGGTAGGTGATGTCGAATGAGACTGAAATTTTTTTAATCCTAGATACTAGAAATATGGTTACTCTGTTTCATTTTTAGAAATTCATTCGGTTCAAATCGCATATACTCTCTAACTATAACCATAATTGTATTATCCATGAATAATGGTTTTAAATAGAACTAATAAGGTGGGGAACATGAATTTAATAATAATAATACAATTTAGAAATAATAATTCCATACTTAAAAAATTTAAATATAATGAAAATATTACTTTTAATCAAGAAACATAAATAAACAGTGAGATTTGATGTTAAATAAAAATTGGTGTGGAAAATGGACATAGAATAGTGATATGTAATGAAAATAGGTGTAGTATGACAATAAATGAAAATGGATTCTATAAAATAGGAAAATGAATGAATTAAAACTGGTTAAAAAAAGATAAATAGAGTAGAACCGGAAATAAAAATGAAATAAAAAATGTTATTTATAAGGGTTTTTTGAATACTATATGGGTAAAACATATATATTCTTGAAAATTACAAGATACATAAAGTCTTCACATAATTTAATGTAGTTAAGTTGATTTTATATCAACTTGTACAAGACATTTATGTGGATTTCATGCCACGTTCTGCAGATTCTTATTAATATCTGATAATCGTTAATCTTACGAGATCATATGTGTGTATTCTTAAAGGGTTGAGATATCAAATGTTTCACATCATTTAAATTATACAAGCCAAGTATGTTATTTGAGTCTTTAAATTTATTTACATATTGAAATTCTAGTTGGATTTTGATTTTCAAGATAACAGAACACGTAAAGTGTTCTCCCATCATGTATTATTATCAAATAATGTAATAATTCACAGGAATCCATTTAGTCCTTAGGTATGCTCCAAGTGGTGAACACCCATTGTGAACTCCATTAATTATGTGAAAAACCTATTTTCACAATTTTAGGAAAAATATTCCTTTTAGTATTCAAATCCAAATCCTGATAATAACAATCCAACACCAAGGGCATTTTTTAATAAAAAATGATAAAAACATAAATAAATGTATCCAAATTTTGTATATAAATTAAAAATATTGTCCCTCTTGGGCCTCACCACATTTTTTCAGGGTCTGTAGGTAACTGTTTTCATGCTATACACACCCCCATGATCTTCTTTCCTATCCATGTGCATGTTACCCTATATTCCCTTGAACGATATGGCTCCCATGTGGGTTAATGCATGCTCTACATACGTGGTTGAGTTTGACACCATGGGTGGCTATGTTTGTCCCCAAAATGTTTAATAAGGTCTCATATATAATACAATTTAAATAATAAGTATGAGTGTGCCAAGTGAACCAAAATATATTCAAACATTATTCATGAAATATGAAATGAATATATTTGTTGTCCATGATCCAAGTGGGAAGAATTCATGTTCATCAAGAAATATTCTAAAACTACTCCTCATGCATTTAACTGTTGGAATGGTCTTCAAGTACTTATGAAAAATTATTTAGAATTCATTGACATATTCTTACAAATCATGAAAATTGTGATTTTTCATGTTCATAACTACACTATTAATCATTAAGCATGTCCCTCATGTAGTAATGAAACATTAAATTACCTTATTATGTTCTTATTAGTCAACATTATTAAGAATCATCCAAAAATGAATCAACATTGGATATATCATCTTACTCCTTCATTTTTATAAAAACTCACTATTTTAACAAAGTATTTTTCATAAAGATATGTTTAAAGACATTCAGATAAGTAAACTAAATGTATTCAAAATAAATTCTTTATCTTAATATTACTTTATTACTATCTTCTTCATCAATTTATATAAGAAGAATTATATTTTACATCATGTTTGGATGTCTTGAAAAAAACAACAAATTAATTATTTCTAACTTCATAAATATGTTAACATAAATGAAATATTTCTATTTCATTAACCACCATTGACAATTGATAACATATATTGACATGAAATACAACTCATAAAAAATGTGGGCTCTTTATTCTACCCCTTTTCATTTCTTTCAACTAGATTCAGTTTACATTCCCAAGGAATATGTCCATATGCGATTCTCTCCCCATTACTTTTTCTAAAAAATTAATTACATATTATATAACCATAATTAATAGGAAATTAAAAGTTCATGTGAAAATGGTATCACTTAATACATTTGAAATATTTCATCCATCCTTTTACTCTTTTTTTGCACGATCTATGATCAGTGTAGAAAATAACAAGATTATATTTAGATGACAATGGTTTTCTTTACCTACAGATCTTGATACCAAATGAAATGATAACTCATATAATTCTCTTATAGGGTTTTATAATTCTATTTATGAATAAAATAAATAATATATAAAATATTTTATGAATAACCAACCTACAACCTTTTTACCCACTTCATTAAACATAAAAAGACTCATGTGCAGCATATGGGAAAAGTTTCCTTATAGAACATTGATTATTCAAATTTTCATATGACAGTTAATATTTCAATTAATCCATCTTCATAGTATTTTTATTATTTTTGAAAACCATGGATGAGATATTAAGTAAAAAACACCTTCTCTAATGATAAGAACGTTCCAGAATAATTAGATTTGATACCAATTGAAATAATGATTCTAGGAGAAACTTCGAATTTATTCATATGTATCCCCCTCAAAGGAAACCCTCCATAAAATATCAATAATGGTTCATATCTTCAAGAATTAATTCTATGATGTTAAAATATATATAATTCACCAATATTGATCTTCTACTTATGAATTTATTTATTTGAAAACTTCCATAAATTCACCAAGGATAATTTTCTTCAATACATTTTTTAGATTAATAAATATAATATAAAACCAATAATATCCCTTTTTATACATATTTTCTATGATATGAGAGTATAGTCTTAAAATTCATAAATAATGATCCTAATTAATATTATTATTTGAATATGAAATTGAGGCATCAGTAAATGATTATGAGTTCCTCATATTTTCTATCCTGAATTGAGAGTACTCATTGCATCTCAGGTTCTCCCCAAGAGAATATGATTCCATATCAATTTCATTCAAGAAATACTAAAATATTAATGGAATAATGTGGATATTTCTTTTATTATCAATTTTAATAGAATGGATGATATATTTTTCTCATCAAAATTGTTAATTTCCACCCATCCTCAATATTCCATTTTTTAACTTCTATTCTAATTTATGTTTGGGTGGAATGGATTTATTCAAATTATATTATGAATTGTGTATAGATTTTTCCTTATTAAAATCATTTCTCAATGATGATTTCATGTACTTATTAAGTGATTAGTCTTGTTCTAGAAATATAGCTAAACAAAAATTTTCACAATTTCGATCTTTCTAACATTACTCGCAAAACAAATTAACACAACTTGTGTCTTTTTTTAATAAAATCTTATTTAATTTTTCCTTTATCATGTGGAATATATTATTTTTAAATTTATTCAACCATACCTTATGAATATTATATTCTTGTAATTCTCTCAAAATCTTATGGGCAAAATACTAACTTATCATTATAATCATTGGCAATAAGCTTGTATATTCAAGATTGATTATTCTAAGTTACATATATATTAGTATATCTGTTGGGTGTTTCACTTTTCTTATCCTAATTGAATTTATAATCCATGGTATTCTAATTATAAATATTTGATTCCTTCATTGGATTAATTTTTATACACCATTTTTTTGATTTCTTCCCAAGGTAAATTCTTTATTCCCATCTTAGTTTTGTGGTCTCCATTTCTCATTGGATTTCAATACAAGTAATGATAATAATGAACCTTTCTTGTAACCACTATAATTTAATACATCACAAATATTTTTAGGATTTCAAATATTTTTTATAAACACTTATTTTGATTGACTGGTGGATTCAATTTCTTCAAATATTGTTTTCTCCCCCATGAAGTGGGTATTATTTATTTTTTATCATTTAGAGGATTTTACCAATAATATATTTCATCATGGCTAATTATATTGAATCAAAAACGTTGAACCACAATCCTATATATTATGATTTCTTCTGTATAATGTTTTTGGGTATTTTTCATCGCTTTATGGGCTCTATGTGGGGAACCATATTACCCACTATTTTTCTTATCTAACCAAGTGATGGTTGTAGGATTATTATCTCTATTTATCATCCATACTTGTTCATGTTTGGATTTCCAACCTTTATTGTTTATGGAAATATATCTAGATATATTGTTAGAAGATAGTATAGATGATACCTTTTTGTTCCCATTTATTTTGGATAAATCGTTGAATAAATTCATGATCTTATTATCACATGTTTGAATCCCTTTAACGTTATAATCCTCTATTGATCATTAGGAATAATCAAAATTGTCTCCTTTTTTGTGAAGCCTCAAAATGTGACTTCTCAGGATAATCCAATTAAACATCTGATTCTATAAATTTCATATAGAGGATGATTTTTATATCATAATTCATAATCAATTTCTCTTCACAAGTCATTGTAATTCTTCAAAATTCCTATTCATATATATAAAAATTATTTTATAACAAAGAGTCGTGTTCCTTGATATTCTGAAATTTTATTCCAATTTTAAATTGAAGGTATACAAGTTTCTTTTCAATTTATCTTCAAATCCATAGATCTTTTATTCTAGACCCTTATTGACCCACTCATTCCAATGAAAATCATTAAATCATTTTGAGGAATTTATTTCATGTTCCCTATAAGTTTCTCCAAAGGCTATAACCTATCTTGAGATATTTAAACATTTTTATTTTTTTCCTTGTAAATGTTTCACTAATTTATCAGCATCTTCTTCGTATTTGGTGATGTATTCCTGTATAAATATTGAAATACTCAACAAAAAATGTAGAATATTCCTATAGGAATTAAATGTATAATATCTTTTAAAATATTAATTGATATATCTTGAGTGATAGATTAATCATCATCACAAGTTATTCTTGAATCATTTCCTATAGGATAGTTTATAAAATAATTTTCACAAACCTCATGATCACATCAAATTATTGATTCACATGAGGTAAACATTGTTTCATTTTCATTAGTGTAAAATTCTTCCACCTTCTCTTTACTTTGAAAATTTTATATGTCTACATTGTTTGAAAGGGAATGAGATATCATACTTCCTTTTTTATAATAGGGATCACTTTTTGAGTTTCATTTTATCATTATTTATTATGTTCATCATAGTATTTGTAAAACCCATGGTACTCATGAATGTTTTCTGAATAAATTAAATTTATATTATTAATTTCATTACAAAGAACACCATGTTTATATTTCTCTAGACGCAACACTTCCTTTTCTTTTATTTCACACAATACTAAGTATTATCAAAATATTGATATATTATTAATGAAGCCATTATAAACCAGATGGTAGACACAGTGATAAGATTTTTAAAAACTAATTTCTTAATAAAATTATAGTTTTTCATAAAATTAACCATATTTATAAAAAATATATAACTTTAAATAATGTTATTATATATATAAAAATACTATTTTTCAACAGAATGTTTTTTATGTAATTTTGAAAAATAATAAAATTATTTTTTTACCTAATAAAAAATAATTTGTAAAAAAATTTAATTTTTAATTAATAATTTTAAATTTTTGTTATGTTGAATTTTCAGGATTTTTTTGAAAAGATTTATTTTTTGATGAATAGTGAAAAATATAGAATTTTATTTGAAAAATACCCTATCATATAATTTATTCATGAAATTAAATTATAGTTTTAATTTGTTTTAAGAAATAATTAGTTACATTATACATATATTAATCCATTTAAGTTACTGGAATAAATTTCATATTGAAATTAAACATTATAACATCATAGAATTTTAATCATTTTCTCTATAAAAACATACTTTCTCATCACGTTTGCAGAATTAATGTTTAAATAGTTTATTTCAATTAGTTTAATGGGAATTTTCAAAATTTATTCCAAATTTTTAAACAACAATATTTAACATTTTTACTAATTCCAACATAATTTTTCACCAAAAGGAGTAGAGTAAATAGTTAAAATTAATTACCGTGGTTATGGTAAAAATGGGTTTTCCAAAGATTAAACTAAGAGGATAAGGGGTTTAAGAGACATAAATTTTTTTAAAACACCCATTGTATATCTATAGTTCATCCATTAAGAACTTATTTTTGATTTTTATGAGTTTTGAGAGACTTTTCATTAAATTATCTGATGTAATATGTTGTGTAAATAAAAGGACAAAAAATGACCCTTTCTTGGTTTTAATAACTTTAAAACCTTTGGATATGGAAAAAACACAAAACTTTTGGGTATATATTATATTTTTAATGTGAAATTATTTTAATATCATGATAATTTAATTTAATTTTTTAAATAAAATAATTACTTTAAATAAATAAGTAATTCAAATAATATAATTATTTAGTTATTGAATAAAGATAATAATTGATACTAAAAATATTAAGAGTTACAAAATTTAAATTAATTTTTTTAGAGTAATGTTTTATATGATTACATCATGTTACACTAGAATTAACATTATATATTTTAATTCCATGATTTTATTGATTTCTTAAAATTCAAATTAAATGAATAATGTAAAAATTATCCATAATGTTATATAATAATAATTTATATTTTATTAAATTATTTAAAATTACTAAAAATCATAAAATATGAAAATTTATTTTTAAGTGAAAATTTATTTAAAATATATTCCATTAACGGACCAATTATTCTTTTAAAATGAATATATTAATAGCAAAATAGTAAACACCCTTATTAATACAATAAATGTTAAAATAATTTTTTTGAATATTACCAGAACATGTGATGAAATTATTTTTTAAGAGGCATACGATATTTTATATTATAAATTTAATTTCATGTTTATAATTATTTTTCCAGAATTATATAATAAGGCTTGTTTTTATTTATTCTTAATGAATAAATTATCTAGGTTAAAAAGACTAGTTACCATAGTAAAAAACCAAGATGATAAATATTAGGAAAATTAGAAGTACATAAACAATTTTTTTTAAAATGTGTTTTTTTGAATTTTTTTATCAACCAAATAATATCTCCACCCCATTAATAATAAATTTTGGAACCACATGGGAAAATATTGACCACCAAATAGGGAATACTTTTCAGTATTTACAAAAATATCACTTCTCTTTGAGTATAAACGGGAACTCAAAATCTTCCCTTACACAAATAGTCACACCATTTTGGATTGGAAATACTATACCCATATCACATCCAAACATCCTTACCCACATTATATAAACCTTATTTTTCCCATAAATCTAACTAAAAATGACGTAACTAAAAAACAATGATGAAAAACAAAATAAAAGGTAATGTTCTTGAAAGAGAGTAATTATTTTATTTCTTTCTATATGTTCATTAATTATTAATATATCATGATTATTTAAAATCCTAATTATATTAAACATATATAGGTTTTTTATGTTATTTCCATGACCTAAAAACTTATCTAATTCAATGAAATGGGTTATGAAATCCTCATCTATGTGTACGGCGGACCCCTGTCATGCGAACCAATGTCATGCGTTTTTCTATTGACACCTATAATGGATGGTCATAATGATGTATTTAATGTTTATATATGATATTTATTATTTTATATTACTTATTGAATGATTATATCATACATACCTACATTCTATCCATCTTTTTGGTATGTGATTATGTCATTCGTGTGTTCTGTGGACTATTGCCTTGTAAAGTGATGTGATTCATTCATACTTTACAGAAAATATATGAAGGATGGTTTTAATATAAATATTTGATATACATTACATAAAAATGATTCCGTAATGATAATACATATTTTGTCTTTCAATCCAATAAGAAAACCGAAGAATTATTTATGCGTAATTACGGCCTATCGTATACATGGATAGTGCATTCCATTCTCAGTCTCTAAATAATATAGATTACCCTAAATACATATATAATGAATATATATGTTATTTATATCATGGTTTAAATTCTGTTGATTATTTAACCATGATGAAAGTTTGAGGACCACAAATATAACAAATCTAAACATATATAAAAAACAAAGTGGTTATCACCTAAAATAAAACATTAACATGTAATTGTTAGTAAATAGGTCATAAAAGGTCATAAAAATTACATATAGTATGATATATATGAATATTGTTTTTAATATATCTATAATAAACTTATATTTATTATATAGGAATATTTAATGAGCACGATGGGCATTAAGACTAATTGTAAGGGGAATTTCATCTCACTTTTATTTTATATCATAGAAATCTCATATTCACCACATGTTTCTTTTACATTGATTATATACTATCCATGAATGTATTTTATGATTATTATCCTAATAAGTTTGGTGATTTATATATTCATTTGGGTTTCTCTATTTTATGGGGATTATGGTTTCAGCATTAGCAATGTGGTAAGGTATGTTTGTCTCAATTTTCATTCTTTTAGAGGTACATTATGTTATGCACCAATGTTATTTATTGTGGTGTATATAAAACCCCTTTTACTTGTAATATCATGAATTTATTCAAAATCATTTTATTTCATGTTTCATTTTATATTATTCTTTCGTCAGGGTTATGATTCAATGTTACCGAACTGGTAAGAGATGTAACACCCCGAGCTTCCACGATATGCTTCTCATTCAATAATGCAATAGCTTGCATTGTACGCAACTTCGAGTTCTAAAACACCACGACTAATCAAAGTAGCCGTTATGAATAGTAATAACCACTTTTTAAAATTATAGAAATTTTATATTTCAAAATGGACTTCATTTTTGAATTCGTAATATCGAAATTATCCTAAGTTGAATTTTTTGTAACTTTCTGAGAACTTCCAATTTTTTATGAATAGTGAAAAATACTTAAAACAACTTATTTTAATCAAAATAATTTATTGTGATAAATTATACTATTTAGTGGTTTTAAAGTATAATTAGAATATATTTTTACCATTTTATCCAATGGTGGTCATTAGAATTAATTTAACATTGAAATTGGACATAAACAATTGCCAATCTTTTGATATAAATTGTTTCTTAAAAACACGCTATTTGTTATGACAGTGGGAATTAATTATAAAATTAATTAGTGAAACTTTTATGTTTTGAATTTTTTAAAATAGACATCATTTTTTAATTCAGAATATCAATTATAGCTTAGGGTGAAATTTTGGCATTGTTCTGAAAAACTTCAATTCTTGATGAATAGTGAAACCACTAAGTGGTAGTTAAATAACTGATTTTTTGTTTAAATGAAATATTACCAGTTCTGTGATTTGATTTTCAAAAATCCGACATAAATGGTTGTCATTAAGAAATAAAATGTGGTTCAATGAGATTAAAATAATTTTTTGGCGAATAGTAACTTTTAAGTTCTTAATCGCGATTAGAGGTAATTAGTGTAGTTTAAGGTACAAATAATGTTTTAATAATATGAGATGAGCATGACACTTGTCCTACTCCTATTTTATGAGTCATGGCCGACCAAGACAACCCATGGGTCAACTTGAGGACCCCATGGAGCCACTTTAGTTGGAAAATGACATTAATATATATTTATTTAATGTTAAAATTAAATTGACACAAACATGAGTTGTTTTACTAAAACAGTTTTTAAGTGGGGTTACACAAGTCCAAATTTTGACTATAAATATTAATTAGAAATATAAAAACATTTACTACATCATAGTATTTTTTTTATAATTTTTAGACATTAAAGAAATTAAATTATTTATGACATCATGATGATGCAGTGATGACCTCATTATTTAACGATTTTAATAAAATGAGAAGATAATGAAACTTCCAAGGCTTACACTTGTCCAAAGCCTATTTTATGAGGGTATTTCGAACCCTTATCACCTTATCCACGAATAATATAAGAGTGGGACCTTTAGAATCCGAAAAGCATTGTGTAATAATGTAACATTTCAATCTTTCCAAAAGAGCCCCTCCTCTCCACTTATAAAAGGCCCCCACCTCTCCCACCTTATTTACACTTTAAAGCCATTTGGCTCAGACAACCTCTGCCCAAATACTCTCGCAACTTCCCCCTCTTACTCCTAGAAGCCTCACTTTGGGCATAACTCTTCTCAAGAAAGCCTTTGGCTCAAATCAAAAAGAGTTACCCGATTTTGAGGTAATGTCTTCTCTAATGTTGTTTTGTTTTATTTTTCTTCTCCAACCCCCTAAAATCTTTTTATTCATTTCTTTTGTAACAACACCAGTATCCGCAATATACTATGATGTTGTTATAAGAAGGATTCGATCTACACTTACACACACCTACATCTAATGGTTAAAGAACATACGGTTTCTGTGGATGGCGAATTTCTGCCCCACGAAACGATGATTGTTCAACACTCATATAACAGCTTCAAAGGTGTCCATTAAGATGTAACTATATTTATATATGATATATAATGTGTTTATGTTTTACTTATTCTTCTGTATTTCTCATTTACGGCATACTTTATGATTTCCATTATGGGAAAAAAGCGATGATTTCATTTTAGGAAGTGCGGACTATCGCCCCCTCAAAGTGATTTGAATCATTAATGCCATATGTGGGATGTATAAAGGATGGAGTAAATGGTATTATACACTATATTATACTGGAATTATAATATACATTTATATCATTATGATTTCATTCCATTAAATATGAAATTGAAATGAAAGTAGCGTTCATGCGTACGTACGGCTTACCGTCTCCATGAACGGTGCATTTCATTTCTTACCTCTAAATGTTACGTAATATAATAAATGAATGTATATAGTGGATATATATGATATATATGACATCTAATAATCAATATAATTCTGGATATAATGGATATTCTACCACATAAACAACTTGTAATTATAAGAAGTTTATTTTTGACTCAAGTACCAAAGATCGACAAAATGACCGTTATTAACTTAAATAATTAAATAATGTTCATAACATGGTAATAAGTGATATAAATGGAATAATGAACACGAAAAAGGTTCTTATGTAAATATAAATTAACTCTAGTTTATTATTCAGGAGGTTAAAGAACGGTCGAGTCAGGACAAGACGCAAGGTAAGGGAATTTCTTAACCCAATTTTCCATTCTTTGGGTTAATCTCCTACTTTCAAATTATGTCATGATATTATTATGTCCTATTTTGTATTTTTACATTATTTATGTGTACCTATAGTGAATACACATAATAGATCTATTTTATTTTAAAAATGATCTATTTAAGGACTTCGTCTCAATCCCCTTTCATTGAGGCATATTTGGTTTTATACACAACTTTCTTTTATACGGTGTATAAACCCCTTTGAATTTTACATTTATTCAAAAGGAATCTTTTTTATACGAAGCGTTTTACTAAACGACAAAAAGGGAATGTTTTTCTTTCCGTACTTATACGGCGACAACGACTTCTCCACCGCTGTGACCACTATTTGAGTTTCGTCTTCCTCTACAAGCCATACCTTTTTTTAAAAGAAAAATAAATACCATGTTTTAACCTTCTTTTATTTTGGTATTGAAAATGGTTTTGAAAGCGTTTTTATTATATCAATGTGTTGTATTGATATCTTGTGATTGAAATGTGGAAATGTTATGTTTCCTTTATGCATGTTTTATGTGATACGATTATGTTATGGTTTATGATATGTTTAAACCTATTCATATGAGGAATGAATTGGACTTAATAAGTGACGGGTGGAGCCCGCTACAGCTTCTCGATGAATCGGCAGGTCTCATGAGACAAACTAGTGTCTTGGTACAAGGCCTTGACAAAATATTATTTGTTGTCTTGGCACGAGGCCTTGGCTATGTGGTTATGATAGTCTGGCATTATGCATTCCATCATTATGAAAGTGGTTATTGTTATTTCAAGTGATTATTCGACCAGTAGAATATCCATGTGAAGAAGTGAATGGAATTATCTCATTTTACTTTTTCCATATTATGTTTATGTTCACGTTTAAAAGGCTTTTGTTTTAGTTATACATTGCCTTAAATTTTTATGTTTATTTATGAAGCTTCCGCAATATTGTTATCCTTACTGAGCATCTGAGCTCACCCCTTTCAATGTTTTAATATTTTCCAGGATGTGAATAAGTATTTTATGAATGACCTGCAGGGATAGTCAGAAGAGGATATGAGTGTGGACTATGAAGTCTTTGTTATTAGTTTTTCACTTTATGATGTAATGTAAGACTTATGAATGTATCTAGTGTTTCCAAGGCTACTAAACTAATCGGTCTTTCGAGACTTGATTTTTTGTGATCATGCCAATGTTACGAAGTAATGCACCGGCTCTGGGTAGCTGGGGTCGGGGCGTTACAGTTGGTATCAGATGCAGTTTAGTACTAACCTTGGAAGCTAGATTTAGATAAACTCTTATTAGAGCACATATCCCAAAGATAGACTTTGAGGATTCGTATAGAAGAACTTCCTAGAATTTTGTTATTGTAGAGATTTTGTGAGTTTTTCGAGCAATACATCCCTATCTGGATACGAGCAAGTAGAGGCGGCTCTGGCACAGATGTACCTAGGGGTAAAACCCGAAAACACCGCTTTGAGCTAGACTCAAACGGGAACTGGTGCACGACAACGGGCCTTACTGCACTCTTGGTTACGAAACTCCCGGGGGATATGCTTTGGATACTTCTCATTTTCTTTATAAACCACTATGAAGGGTTATGAGTATATACATTCTCAAAGAAAACATTTTTATGGATTATATCCATAAATAGTTCAATTTATGTTAAGTATCTTACAATTATGGAATTATGTATTTAGATTTATAAACTAATATTGTTTATGCCATTGTTTAGAAATGGCGCCTAGTGGAAGGAATGGAAACCGTATCAATGCACGCACTCCGTGTAGGGATTTCCCTCCCGCTCAAGATAATTATTGTGGAGCTAGAGATACAACTGGTGCTAATCAACTTATTACCATACTGGGACAACTCACTCAGGTTATGAATAATAACCTTTCTCGTATGGAGCACCCTGATCCGCAACGTGGAGGATCAATGTTAGACCGCTTCATGAGGCAACAACCACCAACCTTCAATGGGAGTACAAATCCTATAGTAGCTGAGTAATGGATAAATTCCTTAGAGAAAATATTCCATGCCTTGGGGAGTAGTGAAAGGGAGAAGGTTGTCATAGCAGTTTACCGCCTCACTGGAGATGCCGATCAGTGGTGGTCGCTGATTCAAAACACAAAGGAAGATGATGACATATCAAATATGGAATGGAGGGAGTTCAAAGAGCTTTTCTTAGAAAAATACTTTCCTCGTGACCATCAAGCAGATATGGAAAGGCAATTTCTGAGTCTGAGGCAGAAGGAGGATGAGAATGTCGCAAATTATGAGGCTAACTTTACAAGGTTAGCGAGGCATGCTTCCGATTATATACGTAACCCAAGGAGTAAGATTTATTGTTTCTTTGATGGGTTAAAACCATTTCACCGTCGATCTTTAGTATCAAAATCCTTCTCATCATACGAAGATATTGTCTCATGTGCTATCAAGACAGAAAAGGAATTCTCTAAGTCCTATGACAACAAAGTAAAGAAAGAGAAGAAGAGAACGGTGGAACAAGAGACAGATAAAGGGAAAAAGGGAAAGAAGGATTTTCCATTATGTGATAATTGTGGGAAGAATCACCCTGGTACTTGTCTAAAAGGAATGGGAGTTTGTTATAAATGTGGAGAAAAGGGTCACCAGGCTCGTGATTGCATGGGAATGAAAGAGGATGTCAAAGTTGAATGCTACAATTGTAGGGAAATGGGGCATTATGCAAATGAATGTCCTAAGCGTCAAGGAAACTTACCTCAGAAAAGGACAAGGGATCAAGGCCAATCTTATGTTGTGACTACAGTTGAAGCAGAATAATTAATTTATTGGTCCTTTTGGACTCAAGGATTATATTCTGGTTATAAGAATAATGTGATATATATAAAGATTGTACTGCAGTAATTTTTGATTTCAGTAAGGTTTTAATATGATTAAGGTAATCATATTTTTAGTATGTGACAATAAGAGAAACTTTTCTTTGTTTGGGGAATCTGATGTTACAATTGATTTTGGAATTTAGAGACCTTTTAGAGAAACTCTGTATGGAGGTATTTTGGATAACTATTAAGGTTGGAATGGATTAAGTTGAACCATGGATAGTATTGTTTAAGGTTAAAGCATTTCCGAAGATTATTTTTTGAATATTATAATACTATAGTTTTAGGAAAAGGACAACCTGCAGGGTGGGGAATAACCCATCGCATCGGACAAAGCTGCAGGAATCGAACCCGCAACCATAGTGTGACAAGCCTTTATTTCCTACCACTAGCCTACAGGAAGTCCTTGGTTATTACAAAAAAGTTTTACTAATCTAAATGGTATGTGTTAACATTTGGAACCTTATACAATTAGGATAAATAGAATATTTTTGAGTTCCGTTACCATTTGGAGTAAAATTTGGGTTTGTGGTAAAAATTTATTAACGAATGAAAGTATACATAACAAGTATGTATATTCCCTTACGTTCTTAGTAAATCTCCTAAATAAATTCCTCAACATTATAAAAGGTAACTTAAAACAAAAATTTTGTCGGTTAACTTTTCCAACTGGGGATTCAATGACCGTTTAACCAATCACAAGTTTGTGAATTTCTTGTGGTTAAACATTCTCCTAATCCTGTTTTCTATAACTCTCCATCAGACCTTGATGGTTTGTTTCTCCTCCATATCCATATTTTCATAGAATCCTAGAATGGGCTATATCGGGTGACCTTTGTACTTATCTTGCTTTCTTTTAATGTTATATATTTATTAACCTTATTTCCGATGTGGGTTTTCCTCAAAGGTATATTCTCTTTTCAACCTTTTATTTTCAAAGAAAAATTTCAAATTGCGAGGACGCAATTTATTGATGGAGGGGAGAATGTAACACCCCGAGCTTCCATGATACGCTTCTCATTCAATAATGAAATAGCTTGAATTGTACGCAACTTCGAGTTCTAAAACACCGCGACTAATCAAAGTAGCCGTTATGAATAGTAATAACCACTTTTTAAAATTATATAAATTTTATATTTCAAAATGGACTTCATTTTTGAATTCATAATATCAAAATTATCCTAAGTTGAATTTTTTGTAACTTTCGGAGAACTTCCAATTTTTTATGAATAGTGAAAAATACTTAAAACAACTCTTTTTAATCAAAATAATTTATTGTGATAAATTATACTATTTATTTGTTTTAAATTATAATTAGAATATATTTTTACCATTTTATCCAATGGTGGTCATTAGAATTAATTTAACATTGAAATTGGACATAAACAATTGCCAATCTTTTGATATAAATTGTTTCTTAAAAACACACTATTTGTTGTGACAGCGGGAATTAATTATAAAATTAATTAATGAAACTTATATGTTTGGAATTTTGTAAAATAGACATCATTTTTGAATTCGGAATATCAATTATAGCTTAGGGTGAAATTTTGGCATTGTTCTGAAAAACATCAATTTTTTGATGAATAGTGAAACCACTAAGTGGTAGTTAAATAACTGATTTTTCGTTTAAATGAAATATTACCACTTCTGTGATTTGATTTTCAAAAATCCTACACACATGGTTATCATTAAGAAGTAAAATGTGGTTCAATGAGATTAAAATAATTTTTTGGTGAATAGTAACTTTTAAGTTCTTAATCGCGATTAGAGGTAATTAGTGTAGTTTAAGGTACAAATAATGTTTTAATAATATGAGATGAGCATGACACTTGTCCTACTCCTATTGGATGAGTCATGGCCTACCAAGAAAACCCATGGGTCAACTTGGGGACCCCATGGAGCCACTTTAGTTGGAAAATGACATTAATATATATTTATTTAATGTTAAAATTAAATTGACACAAACATGAGTTTTTTTTTACTAAAACAGTTTTTAAGTGGGGTTACACATGTCCAACGTTTTACTATAAATATTCATTAGAAATCTAAAAAGATTTCCTAAATCATAGTATTTTTTTTATAATTTTTAGACATTAAATAAATTGAATTATTTATGACATCATGATGATGCAGTGATGACCTCATTATTTAACGATTTTAATAAAATGAGAAGATAATGAAAACTCCAAGGCTTACACTTGTCCAAAGCCTATTGGATGAGGAGCTTTCAAACCCTTATCACCTTAGCCACGAATTATATAAGAGTGGGACCTTTTGAATCCGAAAAGCATTGTGTAATAATGTAACATTTCAATCTTTCCAAAAGAGCCCCTCCTCTCCACTTATAAAAGGCCCCCACCTCTCCCACCTTATTTACACATTAAAGCCATTTGGCTCGGACAAACTCTACCCAAATACTCTCCCAACTTCCCCCTATTACTCCTAGAAGCCTCACTTTGGGCAGAACTCTTCTCAAGGAAGCCTTTGGCTCAAATCAAAAAGAGTTACCCGATTTTGAGGTAATGTCTTCTCTAATGTTGTTTTGTTTTATTTTTCTTCTCCAACCCCCTAAAATCTTTTTATTCATTTCTTTTGTAACAACACCAGTATCCGAAATATACTAGGATGTTTTTATAAGAAGGATTCTATCTACACTTACACACACCTACATCTAATGGTTAAAGAACATACGGTTTCTGTGGATGGCGAATTTCTGCCTCACGAAACGATGATTGTTCAACACTCATATAACACCTTTAAAGGTGGCCATTAAGATGTCACTATATTTATATATGATATATAATGTGTTTATGTTTTACTTATGCTTCTGTATTTTTCATTTATGGCATACTTTATGATTTCCATTATGGGTAAAACGCGATAATTTCATTTTTGGAAGTGCGGACTACCGCCCCCTCAAAGTGATTTGAATCGTTAATGCCATATGTGGGATGTATAAAGGATGGAGTAAATGGTATTATACACTATATTATACTGGAATTATATTATAAATTTATTTCATTATGATTTCATTCCATTAAATATGAAATTGAAATGAAAGTAGCATTCATGCGTACGTACGGCTTACCGTCTCCATGAACGGTGCATTTCATTTCTTACCTCTAAATGTTACGTAATATTATAAATGAATGTATATACTATATATATATGATATATATGAAATCTATTCATAAATATAATTTTAGAGATAATGGATATTCTACCACATAAACAACTTGTAATTATAAGAAGTTTATTTTTGACTCAAGTACCAAAGATCAACAAAATGACCGTTAATAACTTAAATATTTAAATAATGTTCATAACATGGTAATAAGTGATATAAATGGAATAATGAACATGAAAAAGGTTCTTAAGTAAATATAAATTAACTCTAGTTTATTATTCAGGAGATTAAAGAACGGTTGAGTCAGGACAAGTCGCAAGGTAAGGGAATTTCTTAACCCAATTTTCTATTCTTTGGGTTAATCTCCTACTTTCAAATTATGTCATGATATTATTATGTCCTATTTTGTATTTTTACTTTCTTTATGTGTACCTATATTGAATTAACATAATAGATCTATTTTATTTTAAAAATGATCTATTTAAGGACTTCTTCTCAATCCCCTTTCATTGAGGCATATTTGGTTTTATACACAACTTTATTTTATACGGTGTATAAACCCCTTTGACTTTTACATTTATTCAAAACGAATATTTTTTATACGAAGTGTTTTACTAAACGACAAAAAGGGATTGTTTTTATTTCCATACTTATGCGGCGACAACGACTTCTCCGCCGCCGTGACCACTATTTGAGTTTCGGCTTCCTCTACAAGCCATACCTTATTTTAAAGAAAAGTAAATACCATGTTTTAACCTTCTTTTATTTTGGTATTGAAAATGGTTTTGAAAGCGTTTTTATTATATCAATGTGTTGTATTGATATCTTGTGATTGAATTGTGAAAATGTTATGTTTCCTTTATGCATGTTTTATGTGATACGATTATGTTATGGTTTATTATATGTTTAAACCTATTCATATGAGGAATGCATTGGACTTAATAAGTGACGGGTGGAGCCCACTATAGCTCCTCGATGCATCGGCAGGTCTCAGGAGACAAACTAGTGTCTTGGCATAAGGCCTTGACAAAATCATATTTGTAGTCTTGGCACGAGGCCTTGGCTATGTGGTTATGATAGTCTGGCATTATGCATTCCATCATTATGAAAGTGGTTATTGTTATTTCATGTGATTATTCGACCAGTATAATATCCATGTGAAGAAGTGAATGACATTATCTCATTTTACTTTTGCCATATTATGTTGATGTTCAAGTTTAAAAGGCTTTTGTTTTAGTTATACATTGCCTAAAATTTTTATGTTTATTTATGAAGCTTCCGCAATATTGTTATCCTTACTGAGCATCTGAGCTCACCCCTTTCAATGTTTTAATATTTTCCAGGATGTAAAAAAGTATTTTATGAATGACCTGCAGGGATAGTCAGAAGAGGATATGAGTGTGGACTATGAAGACTTTGTTATTAGTTTTTCACTTTATGATGTAATGTAAGACTTATGAATGTATCTAGTGTTTCCAAGGCTACTAAACTAATCGGTCTTTAGAGAATTGATCTTTTGTGATCATGCTAATGTTACGAAGTAATGCATCGGCTCTGGGTAGCTAGGGTCGGGGCGTTACAAGAGTTTTGTGTTATAATCTACCAGTTTGTTGGAATTGTTTATTATTAATTCTAAAATGTTGAAATATCATGATCTAACTCTGAATAAATTTTAATTATTTTCTTATCCCATGGTCATTTATGAATTTTTCAAGTAATAATTCCATTTTTCCATTATTTTCTACAATAAATTATTAAGAAAATATTTTTGAATAAATATGAATTTATTAATCAATTCAATCAGAAATATGTTTTCTTCTAAAACCATATTTTCTAAAAATATTTCCAAAAAATTTATTATTAATTTATTATTATTTTAATAGAAATCTTTATCAATTTTTTACTTTAAAAAAAATTGAAGAGAATCTTCATTTCTTTTTCCCAAAACAATGCTGGTATGTCTTTTACTGAATATGTGAAGAGAACAGTTTTTCTTAACATGAAAAACATGAATATAATTTATCATTATTATGTCTACTAAATGATATAAATATTCACTTACACAATTTCAATTATTTGAAAATTATATCCTTATTATGCAAGAAATTATTATATTTTAAATAAATTATTTCAAACTAAATATGATTTTTAAAGTTTTTTACGGTTTAAAATTATTTTTCAATGTAGAAAGGATATTTTCCTAAAAAAATGTTTTAAATGATCTATGAAAATAATTTTCCATATAATATTTCATTGGTTTCTGTTACTTATCCCACAATGGGTATACGACTTAAGGATACCATTCTTATTATTTCTTTGAATGGTTTATTTTTAGGATGGAATGATGATTATGAAACTCGTTTCTCTTTAATAGGATATACTGTGAGAAATACTTATGAATACTTCTTAATATCATGGTTTATTATATAATGAACTGATAATAAAACTTGTCTCTTTCCAATATATTAATATAGGATGAAATATTTATGATACCCACTTTAATTCAAGTGTTATGATATGAAGAATATTTATGCTCTTGTTAAACACACAAATATGGATTTCATTATGTGATGGGTGATACCTATATTTAACTTTAATGAATTGGGTAAATATTTATATCCCATGATTTAGATAGGACTGCAATAGGGATTGAAACTAGTTCAGTAAGATAGGTTTCGAATGGGGTGGGAACCTATTTTATTTATTTAGGGATGGAATGAGGAGTGAACATTGTTCTGTAAGATAGGGCTAGAAGAGGGACTTAAGATATTTCAGAATGAAATGAATAGAAAGGAGAGTAAACCGGATTTATAATGAAAATTTAAATATATAATGGCCTTGGAAGTGAGCACAGACTATGTAACATCCTGGCCCGAAAAACCACCAAACCGGTAGCTAAACCGGTCACCACATGGCCTCAAGCATTCCTTCCATTTTTCATTAGATTCCAATTAGTAGTAAGGATATATAGAGAGTAATGTGGGAAGTATATACCCTCATACATGGAGTATCACAACAATAGAATGATAATAAATATCAATCCACACCAGTTTCAACATAAAGTAATGAGGAATTTGCAAAATAAAAGGTAATATCAACCAATTATTGAATATGTACAATTCCGGTTAATACAAATCATGCATTAATGATGATGGTACATAACCTAAAATAGAAAACATGCAACTTGATTTATAATTAATTACAATAAAGAACATATGTAAAGGAAGATAAAATATCACAAAGGTTGGATCCACAAGCATCTTAAGCTCTAACTCAATCCTTTTCTCCTAACTCCTCCGGTATAAGAAAAAAAGAATAAGAAAAGGCCCATAGACCTGTAACATGAAGGTCTCCATGGGTACCAATGGAACACAAGAAGGGTGTGAGATAACATTTCAGTAGGCTGTTAACAATGGTGTCTAACCCAATCCATTTAGAGCAATTATAAATTAATATAGTGTTCGGGTAAAAATATAAGAAGTAAATGAAAGTAAGGATTCCCACAGAATATGACCTTCTAAAACAAGTATTACTAAATAGCCTTTTTGGCATCCCTATACAAATGGTCAAGTTTCAATAACAAAGAAGCTTTAAATAATGCACAACTAAACAGCACAACCTTACCTTCATCAAAATATATCAAACCACAATGTTCATTCCTTATATCCTAAGTACCATATAAACACATCCTTTTTGTGGAACCAGAGGAGTGAGAACATTCACTACCGAGATAAATAATAACACATGTAAAAATATACCATGACAAAGTTGTATAAAAAATGTATCATATACCTCATAGTCATCTCATATGTTAAAGAGTAAAACCACCAATGGTCAGATATAGGTTATCAAAGACCACGACATCCTCATCAAGTCCCAGTATAATCTCTTGGGAAACATGGTTAGGCCCTGGTTGGAATACTAGGAGAATTCAATACCAGACATGTACTACATTAGTACAAGAAATATATATCCAAGGGGTATCATTTACCAAGGAATCCCATGGAATCAAGACCCATGAGGCATACTCAACATAAGTTGTCCACTACCAAATTCAAGATCCATGGAGATGATTTCAAGGAATATATACAACCAGTTATTAATTTTATATCATTTAACTTTCAACACCATATGTGTCTACCCACTAATATATATCCATTAACATTAAATTCATAAAATTACTATACCCACTAATTAATCCCATTTCATAACCAAATATATCTCATGATTATATCCAATCTTGTATATCAATTCAAAATCAAATATCTAATGAAAACCGATCAATATACCTTCTCCTTAATTAAAATTTATATTTAGACACGTCCTACCAGTTTACCCACCCATGTAACCAATTTCATTCAAATGTGTCACATTGGAATACACACTCATTTATTCTCATTCACATTTATTCATCTCACATGGGTATACCCACTCATTTATTTCCATTCAGATTTTTTCATATCA
Organism: Viscum album; assembly: GCA_963277665.1. NCBI lineage: Eukaryota > Viridiplantae > Streptophyta > Magnoliopsida > Santalales > Viscaceae > Viscum > Viscum album. Next base: position 490,266,124 of record OY728145.1, read on the forward strand.
TGTGGGTATACCCACAAATTTATTATCATTCACATTTATTCATCTCACATGGATATACCCACCCATTTATTACCATTCAAATATATTCCACTCACAAGGTTATATCGCCACATTTATTAAACAATTAAGTAAAACTTATTTGATTAGAAGATAAGATACCTCTATTCGGGCAGTTTTATTATAATATCATTACATTGTTACGGAAAATAATAATTTGTCATTACTAAGTAGTTCATTCATGAATAGAATATCAATTTCTTGAGAAGCATAAAATAGGAAACTAATGCATCCATAAATTACAGGGCTAGGATTCGGATCCTACCTCAAATAGGAAGTAAGTGGAACACTTTGGAACTTGACGTTTCCAATGGGAACATTCGTTCCACACTTTCCAACACATAAATTCCTATATATATTTATATAACCATTAATCATATGTAAAAATTATCCTTTCCATGACGGAACATATATGAGGATGATATGTGTGTGTGTGTGTTTGTTCCTTTTTATGTATGTGAAAGTATTTTAGATGGTAGAAAATAATATAATTTACACTGAAGGAACCAAAAAACACCAATTACCCCAATAATAACAAGAGAACCAAAATAGTTGGTGGAAAACCTTACACAAAACTGAAGATGGTGGACTGAGATGATCTGAACCACTTCTCCTTTGGCGTTTGTTGCATGAAACTGAAAATGGGAGCCCTGAGAGATCACTCGGATGGCCTAGAACTAGAAGAAACCCAAATACAATTAAAATCCTAATCCTGGGGTTTTGGCCAAATCAAATAGGGTTATGGGAGGAGGTAAAGTCAACTAGATAGGGAAGTATAAGGGAATCAGGGTCCTTTCCTTGATGAATTGGAGAGAAATCCAAAATTAAATGGTGGAAGATTGACGAACCAAAGAGAACATTGGGAGGGGGTTCACATCTTCTGTTGAAGGGGAACCACAGGGGTGTGTATCGCAATCCATGGGTAGAATAGGGGTATTGGTATAGGTTTTATTTTATTTTAATTTTAATAAAATTATTTCAATTTTAATAATATTTCATCCCAGGTAGTTTGGGCTACATGGTCTGGAAAAACAAGTGCCATTCGTGTTCCCTCTACTGGGAACCTAGAGAATCCTTCATGGTTTGTCCTGCAAAATTTTCCAAACTGGGTAGTGAATAGTGTTGAGTTAATTCCCAAATCCACTAATTGTGAAGGCTAGGCACACAGTGTAGAATATTTTTCCCAGCCCTTGTGCACTACCACTAACCCACCTGCATAAGGTCGTATAGTTTTTGGTAGTGGGACACACAGCTTCAGACAAACCTTGAACCCACTAAAGATCATTAAAAACATGACTTTGTAGGTCCAGTGCTCCCAAGAACATCTCAAGACACACTGTAAACATCATAAACCTTTAACAAAGTCCAAAAACATCACATTTAAGTGTTCCAACTATTAAAACTCCATTCCAATACTCAGTTTTAAAAATAAACCGTCCAGTAATTTCCAGAAATTAAAATTCGCTCAAAACAATACATGGTCCAGAAACATAGTATTCTACAATATCACCACATTACATAAATTCTGGTCCCTAAGTAAGCTTTTGGAACACAATAATCATTACTCCACCTACAATGGCTGTGATGTCTCGTCCAAACGGTTTAGTTGTGTTTCCCAATGATAGACACACCTTAAAAACATTTCAGAAGACAAATGAATTTATGATTTCAAAACATGATAAATAGATCAATTCCAAACCTAAACATTGATTCGGAACATAACTGAGCCTTATAATGTCGAGATATGGTCCTTTCATCATCTCATTAAACAGCTTCTCATCTGTGCCTTCCAACAAGGGTCTTACCGTTTAACGGCCAATTCCAAACCATGAATCCTCCACTATAGTAATTTCCTAAGAGGGGATTTTATAATTTTTAGGGTGATTCAACTCACTTTATTTCATTAACTAAGTGATTCTGATTAAATATGGGGCTATATCAGAGACCTCACTGAATGGGAATAGTCGATTCTCATTTGACCAAAAAAACTGGCCCCACATTCTTCCCTTGAATTAAATTGTCAAACCATAAACTAAACTCTCTATAAAATAGAGACATTATTTTAAAATGGTTTTGTCACAAACCTTATATATTTAATAATAAGGATAACATGTTGAGCCACTCGATTTGACGTGCCTCGTAGCTTCCCAGATTTAACATCTCATACCATTAAAACTGAACACCAATGCCTTCTCCTTCGGAATCTGGCAGTTAACACATGGGTTTACATAAAATTACTTATCGGAATTCCAGTGGCATCCCCAGTTCTAAAACTAGCTAATGGTTATTTTAAAATTATCATGCACCAACATGAATAAAGGTGTAACATAGATCCATCCCACTATAATTCATTATCCTTTAAACATAACATATGATCCCGAAACTAGACTTGGGTAACCTAATTCTCATAAATCTAGAGTCCATGGAACTAACCCAAGGTATACCATATTCCATATTCACAAGTGAGATGTTTGTAAAATGCAAAAACTTCCAAATCAGAACATTAACTGAGCACGGAGGGGCAACCACATGGAGGTCACGTCAATGAAATAGGTAGTCTCCAAGAGCCTATCTATGTAATTTCTCTTCGAGAATCCATATATCACTCCAAACTAACCAATTCTCAAAACAACCATGTGTCCAACATTCAATAATGAAAATGAAAACTTATTAAGACCATGACATTCAAAACATTAGTGTGGAATAATATTGATGCTCTCTTATTGTATCTAGGATTACATCAACATAGGGGACATGTTCATCTCTTTTAGAACATTAAAGTATGGTGAAACAAAAGATCACCCAGATGATTAATCGAACCACCACTGGTCGACTTCTTAGAAGATGGTCAGTTGCACCTACAAATGAATCACTATTAATAGATCAAAAGCCTTTTCCACCTGAGGCATATTGTGATCTATTATTTTTAACCACCAAAGTCCCTCCAAAGAAAAATAATGTTTATAAATATTTTATACACAACCATCCTCATCAACATCACGTCACTGAGCAAGAACCAAACCAAAAAAAAACTTATAAGCCTCAAATTTATTTGAAAAAAAGTAAGCATTTTATTGATATTCTTAACTATGTTTCTTATACCCATAAGGAAAAAATTTAAAGAAATAGAAAAACTCTACCCACCATAAGAATGTCATATTCATTGAAATAAGGGAAAGTCAAACTAGCTTCTCAAAAGTTTGCTAGTTCATGAACACCTAAAATGAACGTGTGATTATCCTCGGAGCCAAAATCACATTGTCAAAGATTTTTTCATGAAATACAAAATCCAACTAACTACGGTTTCAGAAAACATGAATCCTATATTGTCCTTCCAAGTAGTGGGACCAAATTGTTTCTATAACACTCATGTTACTCTACTCTAAAGTTTACCATAGAACCAATATAACAACACAAGGATCAACAGTTTCACTGAACTCAACTGGTTCACTAAATCATATAATACTCAATGGGTAATGTGTATACCAAGACATATTAACCCAATTTTACAAGAGAGAATAGCAAAATCTGAGTATTATGCATAGGTTTTCAACCCTTTATAATCAAGTATCAAATGGCTCATGTAGAAAAGTTATCAAAATAAAATCACCTAATACAAACCATAACTAAGATAATAACGTATCAAGCCATCTATAACAGAAGAAAAGTGATATTCACACAACTGCCTAAGAAGTTGACCATGCCCGAGCAGTTTCTAACCATCTGAATTGAGATTTCCCGATCCTAATTCTCATTTCATGATTCATGATATAGTGACCCCCATTCCTAATTGGGGTGTATTTAGGAAAAATAATTGTCCTTCTAGAGGCAATATCACACAAACTACACCAAACATAAAAAATCTCATGTTATAAAGAAAGGAATTTCACGCTCTAATTGTCCTACTTACCAAAAGCTGGACCTTTATGAAGAATAATCATCGACCCCATCACTAGTCCATGCAAAAATGATTTCATTATGCACCAAAGCCCCTTTTATTTAATCCATTTCTAAAAATAATCTGCCTATGGATAGACATTCATCTCTCTTTTCTAAGGAATACAACGGGAAACATTAAAACTATTATTACATGATGGTTTAAACGAAGGAAACTACAACTGGTTCCATTGTAAATTAATTTCACATATACACATTTAAATCTTTAAACATCACAATGATGTAATTCAAACAATCATGTACCATTTTGAAACAAAATACTAGACACTTGATTTTAACAAACACCCCAATGTAAAAAACAAGCTACTCTCAGGAAACCTCTTTTTGAAAGATGAAACACTTTTTTAACATCTATCATAATTGGTCAATTTATCAAGTTAATTCTTTTTAATAGATAAGATAGACACTGAGGGTCCCATTAAAAAACTCAGGTTCTTCAATAAGCAACCCAATAGTAGTTGTTTAATTATAGAAAACAATTACAACTGTAATAGCTATACTTATAAATGCATGCCTGAACTGACCTAATTTGGACTAGTGGAAAATTTTGAAAGATAAAAACTCCACATGAGTTCAAAACATAATAGATTTCTTATTTATAACCATATCCAAATATACCATAGTTATATAAGGGTGAAATCATATGGGAGTCCATCTAAAAATACAAAAATAACCCATACACTTTACAGGTTAAATTTGGTACCCATTTAGTCAAAATGAGATCACTCAACAATCAAATATTAATATCCTTTTAAAATGGTTACAATAAATTGGTTAGCTTTTACCTGTTATAAGGAACCCATACATCAAATAACTGAAAATTCTACCTTCGTAAACACTACCAATAAATTTTATCCCATATAACCATTTACATAAAAAAACCTACATAGCATGTTTTCATAACAGTATCAAAGAAATAATGTTATAACATGGAACAATGGAATAATAGAAAAACAAGTTAAAAGTAGAGGCAACATGAAATATAATCACCTAAACAAGTTATACTAGAATCCTTGTTGAAAGTTACCTAAATATGAACAACTAAGCATGGTATAACACCCAAGCACATAATCAAAATCATCAGGCATCATGATAATGAAACTAAAAGGAATGGAATTTACATAACATGTTAATTTCTATCTTCCTAATGCGATTCATGAAATAATCCATCCTTATCATACTAAGACAAGGGGAAAAATTCCATTAATCATATAAATTAATAAGTAGTAGAAAATACACCAGCAACCCAATGTGAAAAACTCATCTACAATAATATCAAATAGGATGAATAATAATTTCAAACCCTAGATACATGGGAATTTCCCATATATGGGGTGATTAGTCCTAAGAATGGCCATTTACCAAGAACTTTCACACTCCTAGTATCCTGTCTACCTGCCCAAAACAGTAATAAAAATGGAAAATATCATCCTTTTATACTACTTTTTAATGTCTCTGCCTGACTAACCATTAAAATAGTTGTTGGACCAGTCTCTACATGAACTCAAGCATATCTCCATATATTCCAGAGGATTATAACTAGAAATGATGGTGTCAAAATACTTTAGTGGGGAGTCTATACCTTGTACTTTGAGATGCATAGTAATTAATAGGTAGTAAATAACAAGAAACAGTAGATAATGTATAATGTAATCAACAAGAAGAAGTAGAAAAATTTAATATCAACAGAATATAGAATATGGACGATTCTATTTTATACAAAGCATGAATGATAGAGGGAGGTAAAAAATGTAAAATAGTAAACATACAACATTATTAACAATTCAGTACAATACAAGAATCAAGTAAATAAATAACTAAAAATCCCAAAGTTGATCTTCATGAGCATCCTGAGCTCAAGCTTAGTCTTTTTCTCCTAACTTCTCATGTACAAGAAAAGAAATTATCTATATACCTAAACCAATAAGGTCTACTCGAGTACCAATTGTACCTGATCATGGTATAAGAAAACATCCCAGAAGTATGGCACCCACAATGTTTAAACCAATCCATTTAGTGAAATTTTAAATTATGTCTGTGTGTAGGTAAACAAATAAGTAGTAAATGAATGTAAGGATTCCCAAAACATATGAAATTCAGAACCAAATACTCTGAAATAGCCCCACCTAGGTCCCTGTAAAAATGTTCAAGCTTATATAATAATTCAGCTTCACATAATGCACAAATTAACAACATATCCTTGTCGTCGTCCAAACATTTCAAAACACCATGAAAATTCTATACATCTCAATTACCATATAATAATCATCTTTTAGTAAAACATAAAGAGTCAAAACATTCACTAGTTATCCATATAATCACATTGGTCAAAATTTACCAGAGCCATACCGTATAACCAAATGTATCATAAGCCACACGATCATGTCATGTGTAAAAGGGTCAGACTATGATGTTTTGAATCCATGGTGTTGAATACTAAGGCATCCTCATTTTCTCTTAAGACCACTAGGATAGAAACTCGGTAAGGAACTCATTGGATTCCTAGGAGCATGTCATACTAGAGAAGTCCTAAAGGGTTCCAAGAAAGCTAGATCTAAGGAGTATCAATTCCCAAGTAATCCCAATAAATTAAGACCTTAGGGGATACTCAACCCATGGAATCAATAACCGGGTTTAATATCCATGGAGTTTCATCCATGTAATCTATTCAATCATTTATCCCATTCAAATAATTTAATATTCAAAACCATTTGATTCCACAACTCATGTATAACCATGAACATTCAATTCATACAATAAGTATACCCACTCATTAATATCATTTCACATCCAAATACTAATCATGACTATACCCAATCATGTATCCTAATTCATAATCAAATATCTTGAGAAAAACAATGAGTATACCCTCTCATTATTGAAAATTCATCTTTAAACACATCATATGAGTTTACCCACTCAGGTAACCAATTACATTCAAACATGCCACCTAGGAAAACCAACCCATTTATTCCCATTGACATTTATTCATCTCACATGGGTATACACGCCCATTTATTACTATTCACATTAATTAATCTCAAATGGGTATACCCACAAATTAATTACCATTCACATTTATTCATCTCACATGTGTATACCCACCCATTTATTACAATTCACATTTATCCATCTCACACAGGTATATAAACCAATATTTTAAAAAACTAAACATTGTTTATTGTCATTGATGAAACAGAACCTCCATTAGATGGGTTTTATCATAAAATAACAACATTATTTTTTTAAAAAAAATCATTTTTCATTTCTAATAATTTTATTCAACAGTAGAAATTCAATTTTTCAAGAACCATTAAGGAGGAAAATAAAGAATTATTTAATTAAATGGAAAAGATATGGATCCTACCATAAAGAGGAACCAAGAAGAACATTTTGGAACATTTCATTTCGAATGGAAATGGTCATTCCACACTTGAACTAACACACACACACACACACAGATATATATATATATTTATATACCCCTTAATCATACTTATACATTTCTGTCGCCCTGATGGAACATATGCAAAGAGAAAATATATATTTATATATATACCTTTCTATGTGTGCTCAAGTCTTTGAGATTCCACCAAATGATCTCATTAAACTAGAAAAATTCACTAAATACCCATAAAAATAACAAGAGAAACCAATTAGAGGGTGAAAAACCTTACTCAAAATTGATAATGGGGGACCAAGGTGATATGAACCACTTAACCTTTAGTGGCAGTATCTAGAACAAGAACTAGTGATCCCCAAGAGTGCCTCTTCGTGCTCTAACAGTGGAAGAAAAACAAAAAATGGTTAACCACTAACCATATGGGGTTTTTCTCAATCAAACAGGGTTACTGAATGAGGTAAAATCATCTAGATGGGGAAGGATAATGAAACCAAGAACCTTAACTTGAAAAATCAAAGATAAATCTATAAAGAAATGGTGGATGATCTAATTTGAGAATAATCATCGGAGTGGGTTTGCATCACGTGGAAAAGGGGACCCCTTGGGGGGTGTGTTTTGATCCAGGGGTAGAAGAGGGGTATTTTGATAGGTTTTATTTTAATAAAATAATTCAATTTTTAATATAGGTAACCACACACAATTTCGGCCTCACAATTCGGATAATTGTGTACAAACAGTGTGCCCACTACAGGGAACCTGGAGCACCCAGCATAGTTTGTCCCATATGGTTTTCCTAGTCGTACACAATCCATGTAGTGAATAGTTTTTTGGTACATTACAAAGAAACTATTTGTTAGGGTTATGATCATAGTTCAGAAAACCGTGTATAGCTTATACACACTTCCTCAACCCCATTTTCATATCACCATACTATTTTGTTCTCTAGGACATATTTTTTCAAACAATCCATGCACCCTTTATAGGTAATTCAAAAAATTATTTTTTTGATTTTTTTCTCCCAAAAACTAATCAAAAAACCCATGAAACATCTCAATAATTCACCAAAATAAAAAAATAATCACATTGAAGCATTTGAAATCTCTAAAAACCATTAGAAAACATGATTTCAAAAACATCCCATCCCATAATTTCAAGACATACAAATTCCATCGGAAAAGAACTTGGTCCAAAAAACATGGGATTCTACATACTAATTTGGAAATGATTTTATGTTTTTATGAGTGTGCCAAAAATTCCATTACATATGTTGATGTTGTGCCCTCTTGGATAGTGTTCTTTGATTCACATAAGATTCCTGATATATGAACATCTAGTATTTATTCAATGAATAAAGTGTATGATCTTTATTATGATGGGTAGGGTTTTCAAATGTTATTCTCATGTTCTCATTCGATTGTGTTCATGTTATTATCATATATATCTCTTCTATACCCATACTAAGAATTTATTTTTATACATTCTTATGTTTTATTTTCTCTAATTATAAAGAATGTTTTTTAAATTGGAGTACAAATGAGCTGATCTTTTTTATAGGAATTGATGATCTTCCAAGAATTAAGAAGATTGTGTTACATGCTTCCAAGGGCACTAAACAATACCAGTTCTTAAGAATTTTTTTGTGTAATTAATTTAAAATTTATATAAAAAAGTAATATCAATGTATAAGAAACATGGGTATCTATAGTTGGTATCAATGGAAATAATTAGTTGGCCTTTAGAACTATGATGAGAAAACATTACTGATATACCTAGGGATATGTCAAAAGGTATGTTTGTGGATGTCTCTATAGATAATTCTATGGTCGATTTAATGTATAGGAAAATGCCCAAATATTTTGTTAAAGTATAATGGGATTGATTTATATGAAATTATATCATTGTTGGGACACTAAAAGTGCATGTGTCTTTGGCATAGATATACCAAAGGGTAAGAACCCCAAAACACTGTATTCAGTTATAATCAATTGGGAATTGGTGTGTGATAATGGGTCTTTCTTCACATCTATTTTCAAACTCTAAGGGGATATGATTTAAAAATTCACAATCACATTAAAAACTTCCATGAATGATTTAAATAGATGATGAATATGAATGAGTAATTATATCATAGAGTAAAGGATTCATGATTTCAGATTCAAAGAAGTTACTTTTCTTGATTATATGGTTCCCCACTATGTTTAGTATTGCTTACACTAATATTTTGGTTTTATTAGGGGACAACAACCTGAAGCGATCATTTTAATGATAAGTGTGACATATAATTTAAGACTAAATGTAAAATGGGATAATAAATGGAGTGATGAAAATTATGATTATTCCTAATACATTTTCGTGAATCATGACTAAAAATTTATACCTTATAACCTCTCAGACTCACCAAATTGTATAAGTAAATGTTTTTCTAAGAGTTTGGGTAGTGGGGACCATGTTAGAAAGAAGATTAAATTTCAAATGTGTTTATAATGTGCAATGAAAAACCCAATTGAATGTCTCAGAGGAATGAGAAGATGTTTTGATTGTGGAAAAGAAGGACACAAATAAAGTGGATACAAAGGGAAAATGACACGTTAAGTTAATAAAATGTATATGAATATTTATCTTCCTTATATTTCGTCTGCTATTGATTGAATTAGATGAAAATCAATTGGGAATTGCAATAATCGTTGTTATAAGGGTAAATACGAGGAAGATAATATGAAAGGTTATAAGAGTAGTGGTTATATTTCAAGTGATGAAGAAACAACAGACAAAATTTGAAACAAATTTTATATTAAATAATTCAAATATGATCCTAGTTAATAGTTTAAGAAGGAATTGGTATGATGGTAATATGTTTTCTTGTATGTTTATAAATTATGAAATATATAATGATTGTTCAGTATATGTTTTTTGTTAAGGATCTGAAATGATATGTTGAATGATGTTGATGAACAATAAAATTCATATAATGGTAAGGTTATATTTTAGGGAAAACATATTATTAAGTGAAGGTTACCCATAATATTTTTGTGATGTTGATAAAATGGTGTTTACTACTAAAAATGATATATTGTAAATGAATAAAGTAAATTGGATATCACTGATTACCTTGGAATGGATTCATATTTTTTTACAAAGAGGTTTATGCTATCATGGATGGAGTTTACATCATTTTTTGGATATAAAAGATATATCCAATAATTGGTGTTTTATATAAGGAATGAAGAATCATATTTGTTTTTAATGTGGGTTTATGTTAATTCATGTTATTACCATGTTTTAGGAGAATACATTATGAAGGTATTCACATGGTTGTTATATGACAATCAGGATCTACTTTTTGATATATGTGATATCAAAGTTAAGATGATTATTAGAGATTTAGTGAACTTCTATATAATTTTTTGGTTTTTAATCTTTTGGACGGTCCAAAAGTTGTACAATTTATGAAAGGGTTTATATTGAAATTTTAATGAGTTTTTAGTGATTAATGCATTATACCACCATATAATGATTTATTTATATTAGATAACATGCACTAACCATTTTTATGATAACTAAATATAGATCTAATTTCTTATCATTATATTTTTTGACCATATGATCAATTAGTGCTTTAGGAGTAACAAATTAACCATTATATCTTGGTGTATGAGATGAAGGGGAAATTGATCAAGGCATGACCATATGATGCGATTGTTTTTATAAAATGGAATTAAATAAAGTAAGTATATATTGTCATGAAAATTATTGAACTTTAAGAAAAGTTTTATTGAAAAAACAATTCATGTTATCATCATTCTTGATGATAACAATATCCATTTTCAAGCTTATTTGGTTTATGGATTTGGTATCATTAAATTTTTTAGGAACTTGTTCTCCATTACTCATTATCAGTAATTGGGTTTATTTGTTTCTTATATTTCTATGTTTTCACCACCCACCAATGTTCTCTTATTTGTAAACCAATTATTTGTTAATCCATATGAACTTCTCACATCCCCTTCTATTTTTCAATAGGGTCTTTATTAGCCATATTTATGATGTGGGTTTCTTATAAATGAAAGATTCATGTAATAATCCTTTGATCATCAAGATCAATTTCTAGGAGTAAATTCATTTTAAGAGTAACATCCTAAGTTTTTAAAAGTAAGCATTATGTTTCATAGTGTACATGGTTCGCCAAAATGATATTTAACAAACCAAATATTGTATTTATATGTTTATTTTATAACCTAGAAATTAAAATAGTGGGGATGAATATGATTAACTGAATTTTGAGAATATGGTCCAGACAAGTGAGTGTAATGATTTATTTTGGGGATAATTATTTATGATTGATGATAAAACCCTTTTTAAAATAAATTGAAATCTACTTCTAAACAAATATAAAAATGCCTAAAATAGTGTTTTATAATCAAGTAAAAAATTGGATTATAAAATGAGGAGTATATATATAATATATTCAATACAATATTTAACATTCATACTATTATATTTCTCGACTTCATATAATATACAAACCATCTTTCATATATAAAACATAAATTTTTATAAAAATATTTTTTACCATCATTTGATACATCACTTGTTTTAAATCTATTTTTTGACACATTTATAATGTTTATATTAATCATTTAAATTATTCCTTGAATTTTAAACATAAATATTTACTTTTATTGATTTTTTTTTGGAATTTTGTTACATGTTTAATGTTTTGTTGAATGGTAAAACAATTATGAATTTTAATTTAAATGTTTTTCATATAAATAAATTATAGTGTCAAATGTTATATTGTATTCCTTTAAAGGTTTAATTAGATCAATTTTATATCATTTCATATAATTTAATTCATTTTAATCAAGTTCACAGTGAATTTGTATGTAAACAAATTTCAATCTTTTGAACATTTTCACATTGAAACCCCTTCTTGTTATTCCGTTTATAGGATTTATTTTTAATTAATTGTTACCATTTATTTTTATTATTTTAAATGGATTAAATATTTTGAATCATAAGGTAAAAATTTACAAAATATTCCCATTTTAATTTTAGACAATATAAATAGTAACTTAATAAAATTTATAATAACTATAGTTAAGGATAAAGTGGGTAATTATGGGTATAACAATATTAAAAATATTAGAATATGATACTAAAACATGTCCTAATTTTATTGGATGAGTTATTTTTTACATAATCCATCCTTGGGACTATTTTATTAACTCTCAGATCCATTTATTCTAACATTAATCCTTTTATTGCTTTCAATTTTATGGAACATTAAATATGTCTTTCTCGAGTTTTAAAATGGTATTACATTTTTAATATGTGGTTATTCAGAATATATCATAGACTATAAATAGAAATTATAAATCAAACATTTTTATTGTCACCATTAAAATTTATTTTTAATTTTTAGGGAAGAAATAGTTAAATTAATGTCTTGCGCAATAATGATGCAGTAATTGTTTAATTAATTATCATATTAAAAACAATTGTATTAAAAGTATTAAAATAAAAATAATTTTTTATAATTAACATAATTTATGAATTTAATAGATATGAATAGACATATTAGGGATATATTTAATTTTTTATTCTAATATATAATGTTTTCATGATATTTTATAATGGTCATGTGTAGAATAGTATCAAAATTGAAATTAATTATATTTCAAAATAAATAATAATTAATTATATGATATAAATTTCATAAAATATAAAATTAGGAAATACTATTTTTTATTGTTGAAAATTTGATCAATTATCCATTTATGGTTATTTTATCATTTTATAGGAACTATATTGAAACTGAAATATTAAAAATATATGTTGTCGTGGTAAGAGTTAAAGAGATTAAATAAGGGTCAATGAGAAATGATAAGTATTATAATGGTACATAAATCAGTCTAAGAAAATATTTGATTAGATGATTTAGACCCATAATAATCTAATATTATAAATAAGTTACTTTTAATCCATTTTATATGAAAAATAATTTATATTCATTTAATATTTTTGGAGTTTCCAAAAGTGTCATTTGCTTCAATTATAAAAGGAAACATCCTCTCTCCCTTCCTCACATCACATTAAGACTTCTATCTTGACCAAAATCTACCCATTTATCTTCATAAAATCATTAATAATGTTTTTTATATCTAAGCCTTTCAAAAGCTGTAACCCTATATCCATTAACAATATATCTAAAGGATATTCCCCGAAGAAGAGGAAACCATTTTTACCAACTCATCCAACTTTATTCATACATATACTTCCCCTTCGTTTATTGTTTCCATGATAAATTAATTTATCTAGTATAATATATAGTATGATATTATATTGTGATAATGGGAAATCCATATTACACCATTTATCCATCCTAAAAAACTTAATCACTACGCGTGTGTACGTATGGATTACAGTCTTCACACCATCGAGCAGTCTGTTTTTCTAGACCATCATACACATATGGGTATAATGATATAAATAATATAAATATATGATAATTATTCCATGATATTTATTTTAGAAAAATTAATATACCATACATTTCCTTACTCATTCAATAATAATGGAATGATACCATTGCTTGTGTGTACTTTTTACATACCATCTCTACAACTTGATGCGATTCATTTTCTATGTTTACCGTTAAAGAATGATTATAAAAAATAAAATAATAGATTTATATGATATCTATGAACTTAATATCATCATATAGATTATATAATTATATCCTATGCACAATAATCAGGAGTAATATAATGAAACATGCAAGGGAAAATAAAGTAGTTATCACTCAAAAGAACAATAATAATGAAATATTATTAACAAAAGGGTGATAAAATGATATAAGAGGATCATATATGATATAATAAATATTATCACAGTTATGTTATAAGTTAATAACATTATTTAAACCATTATACAATACATTTAGATGTATAAAAATGATATCATACCTATGGTAAGGGTTTCTCATTTATCCTTTACTTCCTGGAGACATATGTCAATTCACTACTTATTTCTTTTGTGTGTATATATACTGACACTTTTGATATATTATACCATGAATATTTTTTATTCATGGTATATAATATTTTATTTGATGTTTTTTTCCTTCTTGGGGGTATACGATTAAACTGATTATTAAGATGTAAGGGTTAATTCACAATCTCATTATTATTCGAGATTGCTTAAGTTTAAGTCTCCACTGGGGAATATTTTTATTCCGTGTCCATTTTTTATAAAATCATTTTCAATAAAGTTTTTACTGTTATCCAACAATTTATTACAGCCTTGTAAACCATTTTTTAATTATTATAGAATTTTTTAAAGGGAATCCTTTTTCATTTTACAAATAACTACTTTATGAATTTTGCAAAAAAAAATACCAAATGATTATTTTTTAACTTACGTGAAATGAGTGGAATATTACTCCATTGTGATGCCTTAATATCTTCAAGATCCGTTTATAAGTTTACCTATTTGTTATTAATTGAAAATAGTTTCTTATAAAATTGTGATCCCTTTTAAATATATTATTTTAATACATTAAATTGGTATTTATCTCATGAATTTTATATAATTTTATTAGAGTATTTTCATATATAGGAAAAACCTTTGTTGAATATTGTGATCAGTTGAGGTTTTTCTATAATGATTTATTCTAATATATTTTATTAAATGGTTTATGATCATTTTGACTATGGATGTTCTATTTTGATACCCTTTTTTTTATTTCTCATAATCTTTTTTGATTACGTTTAATAATTGGGGAAGGTTGTTTACATTTCATATGTATATGTTATTTATGTTTCACACCATTCATATGAGAAATTCATTGGACTTAGTATGTCATGGGTGAGGACCACTATATCCCCACTATGTATCAGATGGTCTCATGAGAAAAACTAAATTTGGATTTGGCTGAGGCATTAACCGTTTATTTTCAGGTGTCTTGGACAATGCTTCGACATTATATTTTAGATTTACAATATTATAAATTCCATCATTATGGAATTATTTATTCTTTTAATGTGATTATTTAGTAATTATAATTACAATGGATATGTTTATTAGCTCATGGGATTGTTTATATGAAATTATTTTATCATATTTTGTACCAATCATATTATGCTCATTTTATTTATTAAAAGGAATTTGTTTCTGTTATTTAACTTTCCATTATTTTTATTTCTTAGCTTCCACTATATATATTTACCCTTACAGAGAATATGATCTGTCCCCTTTCTTATGTTTTTATGGGATTCCAAGAGGTATAGTATTATTAAAATGTAGGGTTATTCGAGGAGATTAATGGTGTTCTTGAAGGAATCTGTATATTGTATTTTATAATTAAAAATGAATTGTATGTTTCAATTATGTATCTAATTTTCCAAAACTATTATTCTTTTCTATATTTTGGGATGTGATTACTAGTACCTTATGCCAATGTAATAATGTGACCTCCAACTCTGGGAAACTGGGTCAGGGTCTTTACATTAACGGGGGAGGAATATAGCACCCCATGTTTTCATGTTTTTTTTCAAATAAATTAAATTTCATATATTTATTTCATTTCATTCCCCACCAAGTTAATCATTTTGTACATGAAATATTATCTTATAATACATTGCACTGAACACTGAGTATTAACAAATCAATGATATATTATTAATGTGACAATCATAACCTAGTCTTTAGACATTTAGATATTAATAGAAATAGAAACATTTTAAATATTAATTACAGAGGTTTTGTATAAATAAAAAAATTATTATAAAATACCAACTTTTTTGTGAAGCATTTATGTCTTTCAAAAATATTATTTTTCAAAAAAAAATATGCCTTTTTATGAAAACTAATAAAATTTAATTTTTACAATTTTTTTAAAAAATCATTTGATAAAAAATCATTTTTGAATACAGAATTTTAAAATTTGATTCGGGTTAATTTTCTTTATTTTTTTGAAAAATTTCCTTTTTTAGAAATAGTGAAAAATAATGAATTTCATTTGAAAATTGTCATTTAGTTTATTTTGGAATAAAGTAAAATTCTATTTTAAATTAATTTTAATGTATATTTAGGTCAATTGTGTTTGTATATATATATATATATCAATCCAATTTCGGTTAGTGGAATCTATTAAATATTTACATTTTATATTAAATTTCTTTAAACATTTGATTTTTTATATTTTTAAAACCCCACTTTCACAACATGTATGTGAGATTACATTTAAATTAATTATTAGAAATTATCTTAAGATAATTTTTAAAAATAAATTCTATATTTTTAACCATCATAATATATAATTTCTAATAAAGAAAACATAATGTTTGACCAAAATGAATAATAAAAATAGTAAAAATTAAATATTGTGGTTAGAGTAAAAAATGGGTTTGTTGGTGACTAAACTATGGAGCTAAGAGTTTTTAATAACATAAACATTTTAAAAAAAACATTGATGGATATATTTCTACCTGTACGACCATACGGTTTGTGATTATGTGTTTTTGGACACTTTTCCATAAAAGAGACCAACAAAATAAGTTATATAAGGAAAAAAATAAAAAAGGAAACCACATTTCTTTCAATATATATAAAACCTTTTGATAGAGAAGAAAATATTATATTTTTTTGTTTTAGAAATTATTTTTAGGAATAAATGAGTTTTTTTAACATGATAGTTTATTTAATTTTTTGGAGATTAAAAAAATTCTTTAAATGCTTAGGAAACGCCAACATATGAATTATTTAGTTAATAATTAAATAAAATAAATGATACTAAAAAAAATAAAAGTGATGTAAATTCATTGAATTATTATATTAAATTAATTTTTTCAGTGAATATATCATTTTACACATGATTGAAAATAGATATATTTTAATTCTATAATTTTATTTTTTTAAATCATATTAAATGGATAATGTCAAAATTAAAATAAATTTTAGATTACAGTAAATGATATTTTTCTAAATGATTAAAAATTAATAAGAATCCTATATTAATAAAATATATTTTTAAAGGATAGTAAAGAACAAATATTTTCCATTCGTGGAATAATTTTTCTTGTATAACAAATATAATGAACCCTGAATAGTAAAAAATTTGGTTATCATATTTATGGTTAAAACAATGTTCTTTGCACATTACATGCGCTTGTGTTGAAACTAGTTTTAATAAATAATCTAATTATTATTTGATAAATTGGGTTTAATATTTATAATCATGGGATAGAAATTTTATAATAAGTCCCATTTTAATTTATTATTAATGGATAAATTTTCTGGGTGAAAAATTCTAGTTACCATAGTGAAAAAACCAAATTGGTAACTGTAAGTAAACAACGATGTTAAGGAAAATAAGTGTTCAAAATGAGTTTTATTTTTAAGAGGTTTATATAAATTAAATAATTCATCTACATCATTAATAATTATTTTTAAAGCCACTTTATGAATGATTAACCGCCCAATAGTGAATATATTTTGGTATTTATTTAAATTTTACCCTCCTCAACCTTAAATGGCCACTCAGTCTCCTCTAATACTTAAACCTTATATCATATTTATTTTCTAAAATACCATCCATAATTACTTCCCATATTCAATCTCCTCATCCAAGAATCCTTATTTTGGGCATAAATCCAAAATAGGAAGGCTTTAGTGCAAAACTAAGGAGAATACCCCTAAAAGTGGTAATGTTATTCAAATATCATCTTTATTTTATTTATTTATCCATATTATTAAATTATTATTATATCCTTATTATATAATAACATAATTATATTATATATACTGATATTTTATTATGATACATTCATTAACTACAACCATCTCCATTTTCATCAAATGGGTTATGAAATCATCGTTCGTGTGTGTGAAGAACTACTGCATCGTGAACCGAAGTCATTAATTTTTTCATTACCACTAATATATCCAAGTAATAATGATGTATTTGAAATTTTTATTTTGAATTTTTTTTTTTATTATGACTCTATAATATTTATATTGCACATGCATTTTTACTCCCAATTTTGTGGAAATACGATAACATCACTCGAGTGTACGAAGGACTACTGCCTTGTGAAGTGTGGTGATTTGTTATTTCATTACAAGTAATGTATTATGGATGGGTTTAATAGTAATATGTTATAAATATTCCATAACAATGATTTTATAGGGATAATATATATATATTATTTGTTTTTATATCATTCATTCCAATAAGAAAATAGAAATGTCCTTCAAGCGTACGTACATCCTACTACATCCAGGAATGGTGCATCCCATTTCCTATCTCTAAATATTATAGATTTCTCTAAGTACATAATTAATTATTATTAATTATATTTAAATCATGTTTTAAAATATGAATATGATTAATCGATGATCAAATTAATATGAAAAAAATATATGAAATTAAAACGTATACAAAAGATGCTATCATTACATGAAACCTACATTTTTCATGGAATTGATAATAAAAGGGTATTAAAGGTCATAATAAAATAATATATGGTATTATATATGTGAATATTGTGCTATAATTGTTGTATAATAAAAATTATTTTAATTATATGGGATGTTTGAATGAGTATGACTGAAGTAAAAACATATGCTATGGGTATTTATTTCTCACTTTTATTTTCAGTGAGAAAAATATCATATCCACCATGTGTTTGTTTTTTGGTGGTGTATATGCTACCCATGAATTTATTTTGTTATTGTTATCTTGGAAACTATAGTGACTCATATATTCATTTGATTAAATATCTTTGAATATGTTTATATTTTCAATTTTATCAATGTGGAAATAAATTGTTTTCTCAATGTCCCTTATTTGAGACATAATGTAACATCCCAAACTTAATCAGGTACGGACCGTTTTTACTTTATTGTAGTCTAATTAATTAAGTGACCTGAGGCGTGTGCATGTGCACCTCGTTGCGGGTCCCGGGTTTCTTTTTATTTATTTTAAATAATTGCAGACGTTTCATGAAAAATGTCTCGTCACGCTTTGGCGCGGTGTTCGGGTTTTAAATAATTAATTATGGATTAGAAAATATTAAGAAGATATTTAAAGAATATTTAAAATAATGTAATAAGGGATAAAAAATTCTGAAATAAAATAAAGAGGGGGTTACGGGAATAGATGAAAATTGTTAAAATGTAGGATTCCCGTTTTTAATTATTTTTGTTATTTTCCTTTCCATTATTTTATTTTATTTTATATTTTTTTATTTACGTTTTTCCTTATCTTTTATTTTTATTTTTCTGTCTTTTCTCTCTATTATTTTTTCCTCTCCTCCCTCCATCTCCCACTCATCACGTTGCACCCCTAAATCCCATCACACCAACTAGCAGCCCCTTCGGAATCCCACTAAACCTCCATCTAACGTCTGATTCATTCTCTATTAGGTGCGCAGTAAACCTTAGGTAAAGTATAATGTTGCACAAGTGGAATCTCTTGATTTTGTAAATTATTCTACGCGTTGTTCATCATGGAAGATTCTTTCCCTATTTGGGTTTTTTTCTAAAATCATTCATTTTCATCAGTTTAGGTCAAATCAAAGTCTACCACGGATCTTAGATTCTTCTATGACTACAAGGTAGGGTTCCTACTTGCTTTCCGTAAATTTCATTGAAGTTTATAAAAATTAATCCTTGTGTCATTAGTCCGTACCTACAGGCTTTGTGCAATTTTACCCATTTTATTTACCTTAATTGTTTTTCCAAATTGTTGCAACCTTAATCAACTTAGATTAATTTGTTTGAATTGTTGCAATAAGATCGGACACCCCTTTGGGCGTGCCAACATTGTAGGTGTGTTTTTTCATTAGTCGGGTTATTAATTTAATTAACTACAGGTATAACACAACCCCTTTTTATTGTTTTAAAATTAAATAAATAGTTGTTTGAATTGTTTTAACAAAGTAGGACACCCGTTTGGTTGTGCTGATATGGTCGATGTAATCTTCTATTAGTTGGGTTTATTGTTGAATTAATTTCATGTGTTACATAACCATTTTTATTGTAATCAATTTTGATCAATAGTTTCATTGAACATGAACTTGAATTGTGGAGTCATTTGCACTTGTTATGCTGAACTGCTTATTATTTTAATGTGCATTATCCACTGAGACTGATATGATATGTATATTTCCTAGAAAGTTGTTATGTTGAACTTCTTATTATTTAAATGTACATTATCCTCTGATGTTGATGTGATATGTATATTTCCTTTCACGTTTTTATGTTGAACTGCTTATTATTTAAATTTTCATTTTCCATTGAGGTTGATCTGATATGTAAATTTCCTTGCAAGTTGTTATCTTGTGCTGATAGATTTATGCCTTATGATGCGGGTGTATATGGTTTGTTTTCAAGTTATGACTTTATATTCTGATTATGTCATATCTGCTTCTATGAAAACATTAATTAAATTTAGGTAAGGGAAATGAGGATGGTGTCATATTAAGAGTCACGCTTAGATCCTTTGTTCCTGAAGGGTTACCATTATGTGCTGGGGTGGCGGTGTCGTGGTATTTTCCAGACTGAGACTTCCCTATACATTCTAATACTTTTGAGTGATATGAGTTTCAAAAGGTCCTATCGTGATGAATCCAATGGCAATGTGGCTAAGCCAGACTCAGATGACACTTGACCCCTTTTTGCAAGATCCGGACTGACATAGAGTAAAGCCATGCCTCGGGCGATACTTGGTCTTTCGAAATATTACCTTGTATAGGATTAGTGGCATTTGGAAAATTGAAAGATGTTCCATAGAGATACCTTTGGGACAACCTCAGACTCCAACTCTCAACTTGAACCTTAAAATAATGATGCACTTAAGTTTTATGTTATTGATAATTTAGTCTATTGTTAATTGAGATATTTCCCCTGATATGTGGAAGTGTGCTTGGTTGACACTGGACTGGAACCCCACGATAAATCACAAGATTGGGGTATAATTTTTCCTTGTTTTACCTTTATTTCTGGGTTATATATATATATATGTGTGTGTGTGTGTGTGTGTGTGTGTGTGTGTGTTTGTGCAATTTTGCTGACAAGTACCCTTTCAGACCACTAGCTTAGGCTGAAGCAGGTGACCAGGAATGGGTTTCGTTTGGGACCCGGGCCAACTTATTTATTTCATTGCACTAAAATTAATTTATTTAGAATGGTTATATAATGGAACACTAGATTTTTATTTATTTATGAAATGGAATGGTTTGACACTGTGGGTGAAGGACTATTAGGATTTTATCTCACGCCCTACTCGGGTATCATCGACACCCGAGTTGATTACATGCTCGCAGTTATTGACAATGGGATGTGTGCTGCTTATGATTCTTGACTATTCATTACTGCTTAGGATGGAGACTGAGGCAGAGGATCGGGCCTTGCTCACAATGTTATTTCTTCTTGTGTCTTTTCTTTTTGTTGACTGTGTGTTTCAGTTTTTTTTCCATACATTCAGTTTAGACTCATATCATGGCATGACAGTTTTTTGTGTGTTTCCGCACTTGGTTTTTATTATACTGTTGGATTATTTGCATTGCTTCTATTGTATTTTATTTCGTCACACGATTTCGCTACTTATTATTTGTTTTTTTTACTTCCTCTGTGATCTTATATGTTACCTATGGGGACATAGTCTCCCCTATGGACACAAAAATGGCCCTCGCTACTAGTCGGAAACCTCTGGCGTTTGGGGAGATGTGACTAAGGTTATGTGACGCACCGATCTAGACACCGTCTTAGAGGTGAGCCGGGTCAGGGCGTTACAAAGTGGTATCACATGTGGTTTATCCTTTTGTCTTACTGTTTGGGTTATACAGGAGACTAGGATATTGGGATTGGGGATGTACTATGTGCTTGGACGTAGCTAACCCATGTACAGTGGAAAACTCAAATTCATGGGTTGGGATTGCAGTTATTGATTATGCCACTCACTGTTGATATGATTTCACCTTGGGTGACTCACTTGTATTGTGTTTTTATTGTGCTGGTATTGTTGAAATAATGGGTTTATCATTGTATCCCAACGATACGATGGAAAAACATCACATGCATCATGAATAGAAGTATAGGATTTAAATTCCATGTGTATTTCTTTTCCATATCTACTTCCAGCGTGCATTTTCCTGTTGCATGTGAGTTTCATTATTTCTAGTGGTAGAATTTTGAATTGTTGGTTTATTAAATATAAGGATGTCTTAGTCTGTTATATATTAGCCTGACTCAACCTAGAAGTGGGATGTAGAACTATTTAGTAATCCTTTATAGTTATTTATTCTATATCGAAACCGTGCTCTTGAGGCGGGTTGTCTGTTGTTTAGTGCTAAGAGGAAGGCAATGTACCTAACCTCTTCTACACCTTACTTGTTTTTCTAACCTTATTTACTCCTTTATATATTCTGATGTTGTTGATCGTCTTGGATTTCCAATTGATACCTTTGCGGCGTCATGTCTCTTGACACCCCCTCTTGGGGTCAGGACAGAGGGAATACACTAGTGCCAAGAGTGCCCACTCGAGATAGGTGGGTACCGCTTTGTTTGGAATTTCAATATCCTCGATATGTCTGGTGTCGAAGTCATTCTTTGTATGAACTGACTTTCTCCTTACCATGCCCAATTTTATTTCTATCATCGTCGGGTTTCCTTCATATCCCCATAGGGTCACACATATCTTCACAAAGGAGAATTGGACCTGCATGCAGACCGAGCTAAGCCTAAATATGTAGGGTTGGGAAGAGTGACCGCTCAGTTGGGAGGTCTCTTCATGAGTGATCAGGGAACGCAATTAGTTGAATTCCCTATAGTGGTGGATCTTTTTAGGGACTTCTTCCTCTGTGATTTCTTTGTCTTACCTCATATGAGAGACGTGGAGTTCACTATTGATCTTGTGCTAGGTGTGGAACCAGTGTATATTCTTCATTATAGGATGACTCCAACAGAGCTACAGGAACTCAAAAAGTAGCTTAAAGACCTTGAGGCTAAGGGTTTCATCAGACCTAGCACATTGTCATGGGTTTCACCAATCCTTTTTACCAAGAAGGAAGACGGTACCCTAAGGTTATGCATGGATTATCATCAACTCCACCAGCTCGCGGTAAGGAAATGATATCCATCGCCTTGTATATATGATCTCTTTGACTGGATCTGGGGAGGAACTATTTTCTCTAAGATTGATATGAGGTCAGGATAACACTAGGTGCATGTGAGACCTTTTGACATACCACATACAGCATTCTGAAGCAGGTGTGTCTTGTACAAGTACCTGGTTATGACACTCTCTCTCATGAATGTTCCGATAGTCTTCATGGCCCTGATGAACCATGTTTTTCATCCATATCTTGATTCCTTTGTTTTAGTCTTTGTGGACGACATCTTAGTGTACTCATGTTCTAGACACGACCCTGAAACCCATCTTGAGATCATGTTGAGTACACTAAGAGAGCACCAACTATACGATCTGCTCAGTAAATTCCACTTATGTATTGATAAAGTACACTTCTTGGGTCATATTATATTAGGGGAATCAGTTGACCTAGAAAAGGTGACCGTAGTTGTTTCATGGGAGCAGGCCAAGAGTGTCTTTGACATCTGCAGTTTCTTCGGGCTTGTAGGCTATTATAGGTGATTCATCCAGGATTTTTCCTACTTAGCAACGCCTCTCATGTCCTTGACTAAGAAAGGTGTATAGTTCATATATTTAGAAGCTTGTGAAAAGTCTTTTCAGGAGTTCAAAGGAAGACTGGCCTTAGCCCCGATCCTGATTCTACCTGAACCTGGTAAGAGCTATATAGTCTATTATGATGCTTAAGGAATTGAATTGGGTGCATTGTTTATGCAGGGTGATCGAGTCGTGTCTAATGGATCCCTCCAGCTGAGACTTCATGAGCGGAACTATCCTACACACGACCTTGAGTTGGCAGCTATAGTTAATGCTCTACATTGTTGGAGACACTATTTGTTGGGTGAGATATTCTTTGTTTACAAAGACCATAAAAGATTGAAATATATCTCCACTAAACGAGACTTGGACTTAAGGCAACGTAGGTGGGTCAAATACTTATAGTCATTCAATTTTGAGCTTGCTTGTACCCCTGGTAAGGGTAATGATGTGTTGGACGCTTTAAGCCACAAGACACAGACTCATGCCATGTAGGTAGCCAGCAGTGAGTGGTAGATGACGACCTTTTTTTCAAAGATGAATCTGGAGGTTCAAGAGCAGAGTGGACAACCTGTTCTAGAAACTCTTACAGTGACATCCTCTATTCTAGAGCAAGTATGCAAGAAACAATTGATTTACCCTAAGGGTCTCATTTTTATGGAATGTTTTATAGGAGATAACCCCCCTTATGTTTGGGTTTTTGATGGAAGTTAAACACTCTTTTACTATGGTAGTGTAGGGGTACCTTCAGGTATATGAGAAGAGATGGTGAAGGATTCTCACACCACTATTTTTGCAGTTCATCCTGGGTTGACCAAGATGTATAGAGACATGTGTCAACTATATTGGGGTCATAGTATGAAAATTTAGATAGCAGGTTTCATCACTCAATGCTCCACCTTCCAACAGGTGAAATAAGAGCACCAGCAACCTTTGAGACTCCTAAAACCTCTATCTATTCCGGAATGTAAATGGAATGACATAACCATAGATTCTGTTATAGGCTCTCCAAGATCTCCTTGAAGCAGCGATGAATTATGGGTGGTTTTCAATAGTTTGACCAAGGTTGTGCACTTCTTGCCTATCCGAGAGACCATTATGATTGATGAGTTTTGAAGGTTGTATATACATGAAATTGTGAGACTTCATGGTTTACCTTGTTCTATTGTCTTGGACAGGGATGTTCGTTTTACTACACAGTTCTTGTAAGGGATGCAAAAGGCACTGGTCTCAATCGTACTTTTTAGTATGGCATGTCACCCCTAGAATGATGGGCCACCCGAGAGAGCTATATGAGTGTTAGAGGATATGTTACGGGCTTGTATCCTTGATTTTGGAGGTTCTTGGTAGAACCATTTACCTCCTGTCGAGTTTAACTATGATAACAGATTCCATGTGACAATCCAAATGGCTACGTATGAGGCTCTCTATGGTAGACCGTGTTGTTCCCCTTTATGCTGGCTCGAAGCAAGTGAGGCAGCTCTGTTGGGTCCTTTTCTCGTTCAGGAGACTTCCAAGCAAGTTTATCTGATTCAAAATCATATGACTACAGGTCAGTCTAGGAAAACTTCTTATACCAATCATTGTCATAGACCTCTGGCGTTCGAGGTGGGACAACGAGTCTTTCTATGTATTTCTCTGAGGTTGGGTCACAGGCGGATCGGGCGACAAGGGAAGTTATCACCAAGATACGTCTGGCCAATCGACATACTAGAGAGAGTTGGGCCAGTAGCCTATTGGTCACTACTACCTCAGAGTTTCCATTCCATGAATGACATTTTCCACGTATCTCAGCTTCAACAACATCATCCAGACCCATCTCATTCTTTTTACCCTGATGACATCAAGCTTGATGCTGATGCGTCCTTTGTGGAGCATCCGATCTATATCGTCGACTGTAGCATGAAAGTCCTCTGAGGGAAGTTAGTCCCACTGGTCTGGGTGTTGTGGCAACATAGAGGTGTTCAAGACGAGACCTGGGAGAAAGAGATTGATGTACATGTATAGTGGCCAGAACTCTTCTCTGGTGGCGTTCCACTACCCTCAGAAGGGCTACTCAGGGGAGATTTGACTTGAGGAGGGGAGTTTGTAATGTCCCAAACATAATCAGGTATGGATCATTTTTACATTATTGTAGTCTAATTAATTAAGCGACCTGGGTTGCACGCACCTACGCACCTCATTGTGGGTCTCGGGCATCTTTTTATTTAATTTAAATAATTACAGACATTTCATTCAAAATGTCACGTCGTGCTTTGGGTCGGTGTTCGGGTTTAAAATAATTAATTAAGGATTTGAAAATATTAATAAGATATTTAAAGAAAATTTAAAATAAAGAATGAAAGTATAAAAAGAAATTATGAAATAAAATAAAGAGGGGGTTACGAGAAAAAAAATTAAAATAGTTAAAACGGAGGATTCCCATTTTTAATTATTTTTATTATTTTCCTTTACATTATTTTGTTTTATTTTATATTTTTATTTTCTTTCCATTTTTCCTTATCTTTTACTTTTACCTTATTTTTCTTTTCTTTTCATTTACTTTCTTTTCTATCATTTCTTTTTTCCTCTCCTCTCTCCCTCACCCACTCATCACGCCGCACCCCTCAATCCCATCACACCAAACAGAAGACAGTTCGAAAGGCCACTGCTCCTCCATCCAATGTCTGATTTTTCTCCATAATGTGCACAGTAACACATAGAGAAAGGATAGTGTTTATCAAGTGGAATCGTTCAATTATGTTGAGTATTCTGCATGAAGTTCATCGTGGAAGATTCTTACCCTAATTTGGGGTTTTTCTAAAATCCTTCATTTTCATCCATTTTAGGTCAAATAAATGTCTACCACAGATATTAGATTCATCAATGACTAAAAGATAGGGTGCATACTCTCTTTCCCTCCGTTTCGTTTCGTTTTATAAAAATGAACTGTTGTGCCATTAGTCGGTGCTTTCCCGCTTTGTGCAATTTTACCCAATTTATTTACCTTAATTGTTTTACTTAATTATTTCAGCCTTAATCACATTAGATAATTTTTTTTGAATTGTTTAAACAATATCGGACACCCCTTTGGGTGTGCCAACGTTATCGATGTATTTTTTTTCATTAGTTGGGTTATTAATTTAACTAACTGCAAGTATAGCGCAACCCCTTTTTATTGTCTTAAAATTAAATAAATAGTTGTTTGAATTGTTGCAACAAAGTCAGACACACATTTGGGTGTGCCGACATGTTCGGTGTAATATTCTTTAATCTGGGTTTATTGTTTAATTAATTTCATGTGTTGTGATGCCTTTTTTATTGTAATTAAATTTGATATATAGTTTCTTTGAACATGAACGCGAGTTGTTGGGTCATTGGAACTTGTTATGCTGAACTACTTATGATTTAAGTGTGCATTTTCCATTGAGATAGATATAATATGTATATTTCCTTGTAATTTTTTATGCTGAACTGCTTATTATTTAAATGTGCATTTTCCTCTAATGTTGGTGTGATATGTATATTGCCTTTCAAGTTGTTTAGGTGAAATTCTTATTATTTAAATGTGCATTATCTGCTGAGGTTGATAGGATATGTATATTTCCTTGCATGTTGTTAGGATGTACTGTTAGATTTTTGTCTTATGATGCGGTTGTATCTAGTTAGTTTTATAGCTGTGACTGTATATGCAAATTATATCGTATCTACTGCTATGAAAACATTAATGAAATTTAGGGTGGGGAAATAAGGTGGGCCTCGCATTAAGGGCCACACTTAGATCCTCTGTTACTAACGGGTTACCTTTATGTGCCAGGGGGCGGTGTCGTTGTCCTTTCTAGACTGAGACTTCCCCAGACATTCTAAAACATTATAATGATACCGGTTCAAAAAGGGCCCATCGGGATGGATCTGTTAGTAATGTGGCTAAGCTAGACTCATATGACACTCAACCCCTTATTGTGAGATCATGATGGACTCAGGGTAATGCCATGCCTCAGGCGATACTTGGCCTTTAGAAATATTCCCTTGGATGGGTTCAGTGACATTAGATAAATTAATGGATGTTCAGTAGTGATGCCTTCAAGATGGGCATGGAGTCCAACTCTCAACTAGATCCTTAAATAATGATGCACTTAATGTTTATGTTATTGTTATTGATTCTATTGAGAATTGATATATTTCCCTTGATATGTGGAACTGTGCCCGGTTGACACTATACTTGAACCCCAAGTTAAAGCACAAGCTTGGGGTATACTTTTTCGTGGTTTTCCCATGCTTTCTGGGATATATATATATATATATATATATATATATATATATATATATGCTTGTTCATGTATTTTTGCTGATAGGACCACTTTCAGACTACCAGCTTAGGATGAAGCATGTGACCAGGCACGAGTGCCGTTTGGGACTCAGGCTTATTTATTTATTTCATTGAACTGTAATTAATTTATTTGAAATGGTTATGTAATGGCACACTACATTTTTTTAATGAAATGAAAAGGATTAGACATTGTGGGTGCCGAGCTACTAGGATTTTATCTCACTCCCTACTCGGGTGTCATCGACACCCGAGTAGATTACATGCTCGTAGGTATTGACAAGGGGAAGCATGCTGCTTCCGATGCTTGACTCTTCATTACAACTTAGGATGGAGACTGGGGTAGAGGATCAGGCCTTTCTCATGATGAAGTTGCTCTTTGTGTCTTTTATTTTAGTTTATTGTGTGTTTAAGTTTAGTTTTCCGTACATTCAGTTTAGACTCAGATCATGGAATGACACACTTTTGTGGGTTTCTACATTTGGTTTTTATTATTTGGTTGGATTATTTACATTTCTTCTGCTGCTGTTTATTTATTTACATGCTTCTGCTAATTGTTATTTGTTGTTGTATAATTCCGTTGTGATATTATTTGTTACCTATGAGGGAATTGTCTCCCCCATGGATATAAAAAGGGCCCTCGCTACTAGTCGGTAGCCTCTTCCATTCAGGGAGATGCAGTTGAGTTTATGTGATGCACCAGTCCAGCCACCAAGTTAGAGGTGAGTTGTGTCGAGACGTTACACATAAGTTATGTTATTCTACAATATTCATTCCCAAGGTGTATATACATCCCATTTGATATGTAATATCATTAATTTATTCTTCCTTGTATTATTGTATGTCTCATTTTATGTTATTAATTCATAGTTCTTACTATTCAAGGTTACCAAAGTGGTAAGATCTTTTCTAACAATCTCACAATATTATTTATGAATAAGTTTCCAATATTAAAATATCATGATCAACCTCTCAAGAATTATCAATATTTTTCATCTCCTAAAGTTATCCATAAAAGTTTCAAGTACATTTACCATTTTCTAATAATTTTTAATTAAAATAATTAATAATATGTTTTTATAAAAATCAAACTTCATTTCTCTCCTCAATCAGAAATTTATTTTGCTCCGTAGAACTATTTTATAAAAATGTTTTAAAATTTTTTTGTTACCCACTTATTATTTTAAAAGTAATATTTACCCTTGATTGAATTTTTACAAAAAAGTTTTGAAATAAATATTTATTTATTTTTCAATAAAAATTCTTGATTAGATTTTATAAAAAATGTAAAATGGGTCATTTTTTCAAACATGCACCTCATGAAACATATTTCATACGTTAATGACCACTCAAGGATTTCAAGTATCGATTGCATGTTTTCAATTTTTATTTCAAAGATAATTATTTCCTTAATATTTTCGAAATATTTATATCTTAAAAAAATATCAAAATTAAAATGATTCTGAATGTGTTTTATGTTTTAAAAATCATTTTTGAAAGAGGAAAGTATATTTTCTTTAGGAAATGTTTTAAATGATTGACCAAAATCATTTTCAATTAATAATTTTATCTTTTGATGTTATATTTTCCTTTCTAACGATATGATCAATGGATATCATTATTATTCTTTTTCTGAATGTTTTCTATTTTTGATGTCATAATATTTATGAAACCTATTCTACTTCCACGGGTTATACCAAGAGTACGTTCTTATGAAACTCGCTTCTTTTCATACATTAGGATATTAATAAATCTCTATGAAACCTATATTATTTCTAAAGGTTACGATATGATGAAATATCTATGATAAATTTTTCATTTCATGGATTATTAAATGATTAATATTTTTGATCATTTTACAGAAATAAATATAGATTTTATTATGTGAAGAGAGGGAGATATATCTCGCTTGAATTAATTGGGTAAGGATTTATATATCAGGAGATATACATGACATAAATGGGGGGTGAACCTGGTTCAATAAGATAGGGTTATAATTGGGAGTGACCCTGATTCAGTAAGAGACGGATCGAATAGAGAGTGAACTCATTTAAATAAGACAAGGATAGAACGGTGTGTAAACCTGGTTCAGTAAGACATGAATAAAATGGTGAGTAAACCCATTTTATTAAATAACATTGAACATTATGATTATATTATCAGTAATCCTTGATATTAAGGAAATTATTTTTTCTTATTATGTTTATTCCACAAGTTCCATATCTTATGCCAATGTTATTCTCTCATGGCTCAGATTTTTTGATTCACATAGGATTCTTGTCATATAAACTGCCAATATTTATTCCATGACTCAAGATTTTGATCCTTGATATGTAGTTTAGGGTTTATAAATGTTATGATCATGTTCCCATAAACTTATTTTCCTGTAATTCATATATATCTCCAATTTTTTCTTTAATGGGCATTTGAGATCACACTTTCTATTGTTTTCTTTCCTCAGGTATTGAAAAATGGTTTTTAACTATGAGTAAAAAATTGGAAAATCATTATTGGACACATTGATAATTTTCCATGAATTTAGAATATTGTACTCTTAGTTTCCAAGGTCAATAAACTATTATAGTCCTCGGGTGTGTGTTTGTGACATTTAAGGAATATTCATCTAAAAGGATATAATATCTATGTATGAGAACCAGGGTTCTCTATAAAGTTTATATTAATAATTTAAATTATTCCTTGAATTTTAAACATAAATATTTACTTTTCTTGATTTGTTTTGGAATTTTGTTGCATGTTTCATGTTTTGTTGAATGGTAAAAAAATTATGAAGTTTAATTTAAATGTTTTTCATATAAATAAATTATAGTGTTAAATGTTATATTTTATTGCTTTAAAGGTTTAATTAGATCAATTTTATATCATTTCATATAATCTAATTAATTTTAATCAATTTCACAGTGATTTTGTATGTAAAAAATTTCAATATTTTGAAAATTTTAACATTGAAACCCCTTTTTATTATTCCGTTTATAGGATTTATTTTTGATTAATTGTAACCATTTATTATTATTATTTTCAATGGATTAAATATTTTGAATCATGAGGTAAAAATTTACAAAATAGGCCCATTTTAATCTTAGACAATATAAATAGTAACTTAATAAAATTTATAATTAATATAGTTAAGGATAAAGTGGGTAATTATGGGTATAACAATATTAAAAATATTAGAATATGATACTAAAACATGTCCTAATTTTATTGGATGAGTTAGTTTTTACATAATCCATCCTTGTGACTATTTTATGAACTCTCAGATCCATTTATTCTAACATTAATCCTTTTATTGCTTTTAATTTTATGGAACATTAAATATGTATTACTCATGTTTTAAAGCGGTATTACATTTTTAATATGTGGTTATTCAGAATATATCATAGACTATAAATAGAAATTTTAAATCTAACATTTTTATTGTCACCATTAAAATTTATTTTTAATTTTTAGGGAAGAAATAGTTAAATTAATGTCTTGCGCAATAATGATGCAGTAATTTTTTAATTAATAAACATATTAAAAAATTGTATTAAAAGTATTAAAATAAAAATAATTTTATATAATTAAGATCATTTATGAATTTAATATATTTTAATAGACATATTAGGGATATATTTAATTTTTTATTCTAATATATAATGTTTTTATGATATTTTATCATGGTCATGTGTAGAATAGTATCAAAATTGAAATTAATTATATTTCAAAATAAATAATAATTAATTATATGATATAAATTTCATAAAATCTAAAATTAGGAAATTCTATTTTTTATTGTTGAAAATTTGATCAATTATCCATTTATGGTTATTTTATCATTTTATAGGAACTATATTGAACCTGAAATATTAAAAATATCTGTTGTCATGGTAATAGTTAAAGGGATTAAATAAGGGTCAATGAGAAATGATAAGTCTTATAATGGTACATAAATTAGTCTAAGAAAATACTTGATTAGATGATTTAGACCCATAATCATCTAATATTATAAATAAGTTACTTTTAATCCATTTTATATGAAAAATAATTTATATTAATTTAATATTTTTGGTGTTTCCAAAAGTGTCATTTGCTTCAATTATAAAAGGAAACATCCTCTCTCACTTCCTCACATCACATTAAGCCTTATATCTTGACCAAAATCTACCCATTTATCTTCATAAAATCATTAATCAAGTTTTTTATATATAAGCCTTTCAAAACTTGTAACCCTATATCCATTAACAATATATCTAAAGGATGTTCCCCAAAGAAGAGGAAACCATTTTTACCAACTCATACAAATTTATTTATACATCTACTTCCTATTCGTATATTGTTTACATGATAAATTAATTTATCTAGTATAATATATAGTATGATATTATATTGTGATAATGGGAAAACTATATTAAACCATTTATCCATCCTAAAAAAACTAAATCACTACGCATGTGTACGTATGGATTACAGTCTTCACACCATCGAGCAGTGTGTTTTTCTAGACCACCGTACACATATGGTTATAATGATATAAATAATATAAATATATGATAATTATTCCATGATATTTATTTTAGAAAAATTAATATACCATCCATTTCCTTACTCTTTCAATAATAATGGAATTATACCATTGCTTGTGTGTACTTTTTACATACCATCTCTACAACTTGATGCGATTCATTTTCTATGTTTACCGTTAAAGAATGATTATAAAAAGTAAAATAATAGATTTATATGATATCTATGAACTTAATATCATCATATAGATTATATAATTATATCCTATGCACAATAATCTAGAGTAATATAATGAAACATGCATGGGAAAATAAAATAGTTATCACTCAAAAGAACAAAAATAATGAAATATTATTAACAAAAGGGTGATAAAATGATATAAGAGGATCATATATGATATAATAAATATTATCACAGTTATGTTATAAGTTAATAACATTATTTAAACCATTATACAAGACATTTAGATATATAAAAATGATATCATACCTATGGTAAGGGTTTCTCATTTATCCTTTACTTCTTGGAGACATATGTCAATTCACTACTTATTTATTTTGTGTGTATATATACTGACCCTTTTGATGTATTATACCATGAATATTTTTTATTCATGGTATATAATATTTTATTTTATGTTTTTTCCTTCATGGGGGTATACGATTCAACTGGTTATTAAGATGTAAGGGTTAATTCACAATCTCATTATTATTCGAGATTGCTTAAGTTTAAGTCTCTACTGGGGAATATTTTTATTCCATGACCATTTATTATAAAATCATTTTCAATAAAGTTTTTACAGTTATCCAACAATTTATTAAAGCCTTTTGAACCATTTTTTAATTATTATAGAATTTTTTAAAGGGAATACTTTTTCATTATACAAATAACTACTTTATGAATTTTTCAAAAAAAAATACCAAATGATTATTTTTTAACATACGTGAAATTAGTGGAATATTACTCCATTGTGATTCTTTAATATCTTCAAGATCCATTCATAAGTTTAGCTATTTTTTATTCATTGAAAATATTTTCTTATAAAATTGTGAGCCCTTTTAAATAAATTATTTTAATATATTAAATTTGTATTTATCTCATGAATTTTAAATATTTTTATTAGAGTATTTTCATATATATGAAAAACCTTTGTTGAATATTGTGATCAGTTGAGGTTTTTCTATAACAATTTAATGTAATATATTTTATTAAATGGTTTATGATCATTTTGACTATGGATGTTCTATTTTGATACCATTTTTTGTATTTCTCATAATCTTTTGTGATTATGTTTACTAATTGGGGAAGGTTTTTTACATTTCATATGTATATGTTATTTATGTTTCACACCATTCATATGAGAAATTCATTGGACTTAGTATGTGCTAGGTGAGGACCACTATATCCCCACTATGTATCAGATGGTCTCATGAGAAAAACTAAATTTGGATTTGGTTGGGGCATTAACCGTTTATTTTCAGGTGTCTTGGACAATGCTTCGACATTATATTTTAGATTTACAATATTATAAATTCCATCATTATGGAATTATTTATTTCTTTTAATGTGATTATTTAGTAATTATAATTATGATGGATATGTTTATTAGCTCATGGGATTGTTTATATGAAATTATTTTATCATATTTTATACCAGTCATATTATGCTCATGTTATTTATTAAAAAGAATTTGTTTATGTTATTTAACTTTCCATTATTTTTATTTCTTAGCTTCCACTATATATATTTACCCATACTGAGATTATGATCTCACCCCTTTCTTATGTTTTTATAGGATTCCAAGAGGTATAGTATTATTAAAATGTAGGGATATTCTAAGAGAATAATGGTGTTCTTTAAGGAATCTATATATTGTATTTTATAATTTAAATTGAATTGTATGTTTCAATTATGTATCTGATTTTACAAAACTATTATTCTTTTCTATATTTTGGCATGTGATTACTAGTACCTTATGCCAATGTAATAATGTAACCTCCAACTCTGGGCAACTGGGTCAGGGTCTTTACATTAATGGGGGATGAATATAAAACCCCATGTTTTCATGATTTTTTTTCAAATAAATTAAATTTCATATATTTATTTCATTTCATTCCCCACCAAGTTAATCTTTTTGTACATGATATATTATCTTATAATACATTACATTGAACACTGAGTATTAACAAATCAATGATATATTTTTAATGTGACAATCATAACCTAGTCTTTAGACATTTAGATATTAATAGTAATAGAAACATTTTAAATATTAATTACAGAGGTTTTGTATAAATAAAAAAATTGTAATATAATACCAAATTTTTTGTGAAGCATTTATGTATTTCAAAAATATAATTTTTCAAAAAAAAATTTATATGACTTTTTATGAAAACTAATAAAATTATTCTTTACAATTTTTTTAAAAAATCATTTGATAAAAAATCATTTTTGAATACAGAATTTTAAAATTTGATTCGGGTTAATTTTCTATATTTTTTTGAAAAATTTCCTTTTTTAGGAATAGTGAAAAATACAGAATTTCATTTGAAAATTGTCTTTTAGTTCAATTTTTTATAAAGTAAAATTATATTTTAGATTTCTTTTAATGTATATTTAGGTCAATTGTGTTTGTATATATATATATATTAATCCAATTTCGGTTAGCAGAATCTATTAAATATTTACATTTTATATTAAATCTCTTTAAACATTTGATTATTTATATTTTTAAAACCCTACTTTCCTAACACGTATGTGAGATTACATTTAAATTAATTATTAGAAATTATCTTAAGATAATTTTTAAAAATAAATTCTATATTTGTAATCATCATAATATATAATTTCAAATAAAGAAAACATAATGTTTGACCAAAATGAATAATAAAAATAGTAAAAATTAAATATTGTGGTTAGAGTAAAAAATGGGTTTGTTGGTGACTAAACTATGGAGCTAAGAGTTTTTAATAACATAAACATTTTTTGAAAAAAAAATTGGATGGATATATTTCTATCTGTACGACCTTACAGTTTGTGATTATGTGTTTTTGGACAGTTTTCCACAAAAGTGACCTACAGAATAAGTTATATAAGGAAAAAAATAAAAAAGGAAACCACATTTATTTTAATATATATAAAACCTGTTGATAGAGAAGAAAATATTATATTTTTTGTTTTAGAAATTAGTTTTAAGAATAAATGAATTTTTTTAACATGATAGTTTATTTAATTTTTTTGAGATTAAAAAAATTCTTTAAATGCTTAGGAAACGCCAATGTATGAATTATTTAGTTAATAATTAAATAAAATACATGATACTAAAAATAATAAAATTGAAGTAAATTCATTGAATTATTATATTAAATTAATTTTTTCAGTGAATATATCATTTTACACATGATTGAAAATAGATATATTTTAATTCTATAATTTTATTTTTTTTAAATCATATTAAATGGATAATGTCAAGATTAAAATAAATTTTAGATTACAGTAAATGATATTTTTCTAATTGATTAAAAATTAATAATAATCCTATATTATTAAAATATATTTTTAAAGGATAGTAAAGAACAAATATTTTCCATTCGTGGAATAATTTTTCTTGAATAACAAATATAATGACCACTGAATAGTAAAAAACATGGTTGTCATATTTATGGTTAAAACAGTGTTCTTTGCACGTTACATGCTGTTGTGTTGAAACTAGTTTTAATAACTCATCTAATTATTATTTGATAAATTGGGTTTAATATTTATAATCATGGGATATAAATTTTATAATAAGTCCCATTTTAATTTATTATTAAAGGATAAATTTTCGAGATGAAAAATTCTAGTTACCATAGTGAAAAACCCAAATTGGTAACTATAACTAAACAACGATGTTAAGGAAAATAAGTGTTTAAAATGAGTTTTATTTTTAAGAGGTTTATATAAATTAAATAATTCATTGACATCATTAATAATAATTATTAGATCCACTTTGTGAATGATTAACCGCCAAATAGTGAATATATTTTGGTATTTATTTATATTTTACTCCTCCTCAACCTTAAATGGATACTCAGTATCCTCTAGTACTTATACCTTAAATCATATTTATTTTCGAAAATACCATCCATAATTACTTCCCATATTCAATATCCTCATCCAAGAATCCTTATTTTGGGCATAAATCCAAAATAGGAAGGCTTTAGTGCAAAACTAAGGAGAATACCCCTAAAAGTGGTAATGTTATTCAAATATCATCTTTATTTTATTTATTTATCCATCTTATTAAATTATTATTATATCCTTATTATATAATAACATAATTATCTTATATATACTGATATTTTATTATGTTACATTCATTAACTACAACCATCTCCATTTTCATCAAATGGGTTATGAAATCATCGTTCGTGTGTGTGGAGAACTACTGAATCGTGAACCGAAGTCATTAATTTTTTCATTACCACTAATATAGCCTAGTAATAATTATGTATTTGAAATTTATATTTTGTATTTTTATTTTATTATGACTCTATAATTTTTATATTGAACATACATTTTTACTCCCAATTTTGTGGAAATACAATAACATCACTCGAGTGTACGAAGGACTACTGCCTTGTGAAGTCTGGTGATCTGTTCTTTCTTTACAAGTAATTTATTATGGATGGGTTTAATAGTAATATGTCATAAATATTCCATAACAATGATTTTATAAGTATAATATATATATTATTTGTTTTTATATCATTCATTCCAATAAGAAAATAGAAATGTCCTTCAAGCGTACGTACATCCTACTACCTCCAGGAAGGGTGCATCCCATTTCCTATCCCTAAATATTATATATTTCTCTATGTAAATAATTAATTATTATTAATTTCATTTAAATCATGTTTTAAAATATGAATATGATTAATCGATGATCAAATTAATACGAACAAAAATATAAGAAATTAAAACGTATACGAAAGATGCTATCATTACATGAAACCTACATTTTACATGGAATTTATAATAAAAGGGTAATAAAGTTTATAATAAAATAATATATGGTATTATATATGTGAATATTGTGCTATAATAGTTGTATAATAAAAATTATTTTAATTATATGGGATGTTTGAATGAGTATGACTGAAGTCAAAACATATGGTATGGGTATTTCTTTCTCACTTTTATTTTCAGTGAGGAAAATATCATATACACCATGTGTTTGTTTTTTGGTGGTGTATATGCTACCCATGAATTTATTTTATGATTGTTATCTTGGAAAATATAGTGACTCATATATTCATTTGATTATATATCTTTGAATATGTTTATATTTTCAATTTTATCAATGTGGAAATAATTTTTTTTCTCAATGTCCCTTATTTGAGAGATAATGTAACATCCCAAACTTAATCAGGTACGTACCGTTTTTACTTTATTGTAGTCTAATTAATTAAGTGACCTAAGGCGTGTGCATGTGCACCTCGTTGCGGGTCACGGGTTTCTTTTTATTTATTTTAAATAATTGCACATGTTTCATGAAAAATGTCACGTCACGCTTTGGCGCAGTGTTTGGGTTTTAAATAATTAATTATGGATTGGAAAAGATTAAGAAGATATTTAAAGAATATTTAAAATAAAGTAATAAGGGATAAAAAAAATTCTGAAATAAAATAAATAGGGGGTTACAGGAAAAGATGAAAATTGTTAAAATGCTGGATTCCCGTTTTTAATTATTTTTGTTATTTTATTTTCCATTATTTTATTTTATTTTATCTTTTTTTTTATTTCCTTTTTTCCATATCTTTTAATTTTCTTTTTCTATATTTTCTCTCTATTGTTTTTTCTTCTCCTCCCTCCATCTCCCACTCATCACGTTGCACCCCTCAATCCCATCAGACCAACTAGCATCCCCTTCGGAATCCCACTACACCTCCGTCTGACGTCTGATTATTTCTCCATTAGCTGCGCAGTAAACCTTAGGTAAAGGATAACGTCGCACAAGTGGAATCGTTTGATTCTGTTAACTATTCTACACGTAGTTCATCATGGAAGAATCTTTCCTTATTTGGGGTTTTTTCTAAAATCATTCATTTTCATCAGTTTAGGTCAAATCAAAGTCTACCACGGATCCTAGATTCATCTATGACTAAAAGGTAGGGTTCCTACTTGCTTTCCTTAAATTTCAATGCAGTTTATAAAAATAAATCCTTGTGTCATTAGTCCGTACCTACAGGCTTTGTGCAATTTTACCCAATTTATTTACCTTAATTGTTTTGCCTAAATGGTGAAGCCTTAATCACCTTAGATTAATTTTTTTGAATTGTTGCAATAATATAGAACACCCCTTTGGGCGTGCCAACATTTTAGCTGTATTTTTTCATTAGTCGGGTTATTAATTTAATTAACTACAGGTATAACACAACCCCTTTTTATTGTTTTAAAATTAAATAAATAGTTGTTTGAATTGTTTTAACAAAGTAGAAAACCCCTTTGGCTGTGCGGATATGGTTGGTGTAATATTTTATTAGTTGGGTTTATTGTTTAATTAATTGCATGTGTTACAAAACCATTTTTATTGTAATCAAATTTGATAAATATTTTCATTAAACATGAACTTGAATTGTGGAGTCATTTGGACTTGTTATGCTGAACTGCTTATTATTTTAATGTGCATTATCCACTGAGATTGATATGATATGTATATTTCCTTGAAAGGTGTTATGTTCAACTGCTTATTATTTAAATGTACATTATCCACTGAGGTTGATGTGATATGTGTATTTCCTTTCATGTTTTTATATTGAACTGCTTATTATTTAAATGTTCATTTTCCACTGAGGTTGATATGATATTTAAATTTCCTTGCAAGTTGTTATCTTGTGCTGATAGATTTATGCCTTATGATTCAGGTGTATATGGTTGGTTCTCAAGTTATGACTTTATATTCTGATTATGTAATATCTGATGCTATGAAAACTTTAATTAAATTTAGGGAAGGGAAATGAGGAGGGTGTCATATTAAGGGTCACAATTAGATCCTCCATTCCCGAAGGGTTACCACTATGTGATGGGGTGGCGGTGTCGTTGTATTTTCCGGACCGAGACTTCCCTAGACATTCTAATACTTTTGAGTGATATGAGTTTCAAAAGGTCCCATCCGGATGAATCCAATGGCAATGTGGCTAAGCCAGACTCAGATGACAATTAACCCCTTTTTGTAGGATCAGGACTGACTCAGAGTAAAGCCACGCCTCAGGCGATACTTGGTCTTTCGAAATATTACCTTGTACAGGATTAATGGCATTTGGTAAATTGAAAGATGTTCGGTAGAGATACCTTTGGGATAGCCTCAGACTCCAACTCTCAACTTGAAAATTAAATAATGATGCACTTATGTTTTATGTTATTGATAATTTAGTCTATTGTTAATTGAGATATTTCCCCTGATATGTGGAAGTGTGCTTGGTTGACACTGGACTGGAACCCCAAGATAAATCACAAGATTGGGGTATAATTTTTCCTTGTTTTTCCTTTATTTCTGCGTTATATATATATATATATATGTATATATATGGGTGTTTGTGCAATTTTGCTGACAAGTACCCTTTCAGACCACTAGCTTAGGATGAAGCAGGTGACCAGGAATGGGTATCGTTTGGGACCCGGGCCGACTTATTTATTTCATTGCACTGAAATTAATTTATTTGGAATGGTTATGTAATGGCACACTAATTTTTTATTTTTTTATGAAATGGAATGGTTTGACCCTGTGGGTGACGACCTACTAGGATTTTATCTCACGCCCTACTCGGGTGTCGTCGACACCCAATTAGATTACATGCTCGCAGTTATTGACAATGGGATGTGTGCTGCTTATGATGCTTGACTATTCATTACTGCTTAGGATGGAGACTGAGGCAGAGGATCAGGCCTTGCTCACAATGCTATTGCTTCTTGTGTCTTTTCTTTTTGTTGAACGTGTGTTTCAGTTTTTTTCCATACATTCAGTTTAGACTCATATCATGACATGACAGTTGTTTGTGAGTTTCCGCACTTGGTTTTTATTATACTGTTGGATTATTTTCATTCCTTCTATTGTAGTTTATTTTGTCACATGATTTCGCTACTTATTATTTGTTTTTGTTTACTTCTGCTGTGATATTATATGTTACCTATGAGTACATAGTATCCCCCATGGACACAAAAAGGGCCCTCTCTACTAGTCGGCAACCTTTGGCGTTCGGGGAGATGTGCCTAAGATTATGTGACGCACCGGTCTAGACACCGTCTTAGAGGTGAGCCGGGTCGGGACGTTAAAAAGTGGTATCACATGTGGTTTATCCTTTTGTCTTACTGTTTAGGTTATACAGGAGACTAGGATATTGGGATTGGGGATGTACTATGTGCTTGGACGTAGCTAACCCATGTAATGGGGAAAACTCAAATTCATGGGGTGGGATTGCAGTTATTGATTATGTCAGTCACTGTTGATATGATTTCACCTTGGGTAACTCACTTGTATTGTGTTTTTATTGTGCTGGTATTGTTGAAATAATAGGTTTATCATTGTATCCCAACGATACGATGGAAAAACATCCCATGCATCATGAATAGAACTATAGGATTTAAATTCCATGTATATTTCCTTTCCATATCTACTTCCAGCGTTCATTTTCCTATTGCATGTGAGTTTCATTATTTCTAGTGGTAGAATTTTGAATTTTTGGTTTATTAAATAAAAGGATGTCTTAGTCTGTTATATATTAGCCTGACTCAACCTAGATGTGGGATGTAGAACTATTTAGTAATCCTTTCTAGTTGTTTATTACATATCGAAACCGTGCTCTTGAGGAGGTTTGTCTGTTGTTTAGCTCTCAGAGGAAGGCTATGTACCTAACCTCTTCTACACATTACTTGTTTTTCTCACCTTCTTTGCTCCTTTATATATTTTTCTGTTGTTGAACGTCTTGGATTTCCAATTGATACCTTTGTGGCGTCATGTCTCTCCACACCCCTGCTTGGGGTCCGGACAGAGGGCATACACTAGTGCCCAGAGTGCCCCCTCGAGATAGGTGGGTACTGCTTTGTTTGGAATTTTTATATCCTTGATATCTCTGGTGTCGAAGTCATTCATTGTATGAACTGGCTTTCTCCTTACCATGCCCAATTGGATTTCTATCATCGTCGGGTTTCCTTCATATCCCCAGAGGGTGACACATATCTTCACAAAGGAGAATTGGACCTGCAGGCAGACCGAGCTAAGCCTAAATATGTAGGGTTGGGCAGAGTGACCGCTCAGTTGGGAGGTCTCTTCATGAGTGATCAGGGAATGCAATTAGTTGAATTCCCTATAGTGGTGGATCTTTTTAGGGACTTCTTCCCTTGTGATTTCTCTATCTTACCTCATATGAGAGACGTGGAGTTCACTATTGATCTTGTCCTAGGTGTGGAACCAGTGTATATTCCTCATTATAGGATGACTCCAACAGAGCTATAGGAACTCAAAAAGTTGCATGAAGACCTTGAGGTTAAGTGTTTCATCAGACCTAGCACATTGTCATGGGTTTCCCCTATCCTTTTTACCAAGAAGGCAGACGGTACCCTAAGGTTATGCATGGATTATCTTCAACTCCACCATCTCACGGTAAGGAAACGATATTCATTGCCTTGTATATATGATCTCTTTGACTGGCTCTGGGGAGGAACTGTTTTCTCTAAGATTGATATGAGGTCAGGATAACACTAGGTGCATGTGAGACCTTTTGACATACCACGTACAACATTCTGAAGCAGGTGTGGCTTGTACGAGTACATGGTTATGCCACTCTCTCTCATGATTGTTCCGATAGTCTTCATAGCCTTGATGAACCAAGTTTTTCATCCATATCTTGATTCCTTTGTTTTAGTCTTTGTGGATGACATCTTAGTGTACTCATGTTCTAGACACGACCATGAAACCCATCTTGATATCATGTTGAGTACATTAAGAGAGCACCATCTATACGCTCAGCTCAGTAAATTCCACTTCTGTACTGATAAAGTACACTTCTTGGGTCATATTATATCTGGGGTATCAGTTGAACTAGAAAGGTGACCGTAGTTGTTTCGTGGGAGTAGCCCAAGAGTGTCTATGACATCCGCAGTTTCTTCGGGCTTGCTGGCTATTATAGGTGATTCATCCAGGATTTTTTTTTCTTATCAACGCCTCTCACAGCCTTGACTAAGAAAGTTGTATACTTCATCTAGTTAGAAGCTTGTGAAAAGTCTTTTCAGGAGTTCAAAGGAAGACTGGCCTTAGCCCCGATCCTGATTCTTCCTGAACCTGGTAAGATCTATATAGTTTATTATGATCCTTAAGGAATTGAACTGGGTGCATTTTTTTTGCATGGTGATCGATTCGTGGCTAATGGATCCCTCCAGATGAGACCTCATGAGCCGAACTATCCTACACATGACCTTGAGTTGGCAGCTATAGTTAATTCTATACATTGTTGGAGACACTATTTGTTGGGTGAGAGATTCTTTGTTTACACAGATCATAAAAGATTGAAATATATCTCCACTAAATGAGACTTGAACTTAAGGCAACGTAGGTGGGTCGAATACTTACAATCATTCAATTTTGAGCTTTCTTATACCCCTGGTAAGGGTAATTATGTGTTGGACGCTTTAAGCCACAAGACACAGACTCAGGCCATGTAGGTAGCCAGCAGTGAGTGGTTGATGACGGCCTTTTTTTCAAAGATGCATCTGGAGGTTCAAGAGCAGAGTGGAAAACCTGTTCTAGCAACTCTTACAGTGACATCCTCTATTCTAGAGCAAGTCTGCAAGAAAAAATTGATTTACCCTGAGGGTCTCGTTTTTATGGAATGTTTTATAGGAGAGAACCCCCCGTCAGTTTGGTTTTTTGATGGAAGTTAAACACTCCTTTACTATGGTAGTGTAGGGGTACCTTCAGGTATACGAGAAGAGCTGGTGAAGGATTCTCAAACCACTATTTTGGCAGTTCATACTGGTTTGACCAAGATGTATAGAGACATGTGTCAACTATATTGGGGTCCTAGTATGAAAATGCAGATAGTAGGTTTCATCACTCAGTGATCCACCTACCAGCAGGTGAAATCAGAGCACCAGAAACCTTCTGGACTCCTACAA
Organism: Viscum album; assembly: GCA_963277665.1. NCBI lineage: Eukaryota > Viridiplantae > Streptophyta > Magnoliopsida > Santalales > Viscaceae > Viscum > Viscum album. The sequence continues at coordinate 490,310,206 of OY728145.1, forward strand.
CCTCTATCCATTCCGGAATGTAAGTAGACTGATATAACCATAGATTCTGTTACAGGCTCTCCAAGATCTCCTTGAAGCAGCGATGAATTATGGTTGGTTGTCAATAGTTTGACCAAGGTTGGGCACTTATTGCCTATCCGAGAGACCATTATGATTTATGAGTTTGGAAGGCTGTATATCCAGGAAATTGTGAGACTTCATGGTGTACCTCGTTCTATTATCTTGGACAGGGATGTCCATTTTACTACACAGTTCTTGTAAGGGTTGCAAAAGGCACTGGTCTCAAAGGTACTTTTCAGTATGTCATATCACCCCTAGAATGATGGGCCACCCGAGAGAGCTATATGAGTGTTAGAGGATATGTTACGGGCTTGTATCCTTGATTTTGGAGGTTCCTAGGAGAATAATTTACCTCTTGTCGAGTTTACCTATGATAAAAGATTCCAGGCGACAATCCAAATGGCTTCGTATGAGGCTCTCTATGATAGACTGTGTCGTTCCCCTTTATGCTGGCTCGAAGCAAGTGAGGCAGCTCTGTTCGGTCCTTTTCTCATTCAGGAGACTTCTGAGCAAATTTATCTGATTCAAAAGCTTATGACTACAGGTCAGTCCATGAAAAATTATTATATTGATCGTTGTCATAGACCTATGGAGTTCAGGGTGTGACATCGAGTCTTTCTATGTATTTCTATGAGGTTGGGTCACAGGAGGATCAGGAGACATGGGAAGATATCACCAAGATACGTTGGGCCAATCGACATACTGGAGAGAGTTGGGCCAGTAGCCTGTTGGTCACTGCTGCCTTAGAGTGTCCATTCCATGAACGAAATTTTCCATGTATCTTAGCTTCAACAATATCATCCAGACCCATCTCATTCTTTTTACCCTGATGACATCAAGCTTGACGCTGATGCATCCTTTTCGGAGCATCCGATCTATATCGTCGACCGTAGCATGAAAGTCCTCTAAGGCAAGTCAGTCCCACTGGTCTGGGTGTTGTGGAAACATATAGGTGTTCAAGATGAGACCTGGGAGCAAGAGATTGATGTACATGTATAGTGGCCAGAACTCTTCTCTGGTGACGTTCCACTACCCTCGGAAGGGCTACTCAGGGGAGATTTGTCTTGAGGAGGGGAGGTTGTAACGTCCCGAACTTAATCAAGTATGGATCATTTTTAATTTATTGTAGTCTAATTAATTAATCGACCTGGGTCGTGCACACCTACGCACCTCGTTGTGGGTCTCGGGCAGCTTTTTATTTAATTTAAATAATTAAAGACGTTTCATTCAAAATGTCACATCGTGCTTTGGCTCAGTGTTCGGGTTTAAAATAATTAATTAAGGATTTGAAAATATTAATAAGATATTTAAAGAATATTTAAAATAAGGAATGAAAGGATAAGAATAAATTATGAAATAAAATAAAGAGGGGGTTACGTGAAAAAAAATTAAAATAGTTAAAATGGAGGATTCCCATTTTTAATTATTTTAATTATTTTCCTTTACATTATTTTGTTTTATTTTATATTTTTATTTTCTTTACTTTTTTCCTTATCTTTTACTTTTATCTTATTTTTCTTTTCTTTTCATTTTCTTTCTTTTCTATCATTTATTTTTTCCTCTCCTCTCTCCCTCACCCACTCATCACGCCGCACCCCTCAATCCCATCACACCAAACAGAAGCCAGTTCGGAAGGCCACTGCTCCTCCATCCAACATCTGATTTTTCACCGTAATGTGCACATTAACACTTAGAGAAAGGATAGTGTTTCTCAAGTGGAATCATTCAATTCTATTGAGTATTCTGCACGGAGTTCATCGTGGAAGATTCTTACCCTAATTTGGGTTTTTTTTAAAATCCTTCATTTTCATCCGTTTAGGTCAAATCAAAGTCTACCACAGATATTAGATTCATCAATGACTACAAGATAGGGTGCCTACTCTCTTTCCCTCCATTTCATTTCGTTTTATAAAAAATGAACCGTTGTGTCGTTAGTCGGTGCTTTCCCGCTTTGTGTAATTTTACCCAATTTATTTACCTTAATTCTTTTACTTAATTATTTTAGCCTTAATCACAATAGATTAATTTTTTTGAATTGTTTAAACAATATCGTACACCCCTTTGGGTGTGTCAACGTTATCAGTGTATTTTTTTCATTAACTGGGTTATTAATTTAACTAAATGCAAGTATAGCACAACCCCTTTTTATTGTTTTAAAATTAAATAAATAGTTGTTTGAATTGTTGCAACAAAGTCAGACACACATTTGGGTGTGCCGACATGTTTGGTGTAATCTTCTTTAATCTGGGTTTATTGTTTAATTAATTTTATGTGTTGAGAAGCCCTTTTTATTGTAATTAAATTTGATATATAGTTTCTTTGAACATGAACGTGAGTTGTTGGGTTATTGGAACATGTTATGCTGATCTACTTATGATTTAAGTGTGCATTTGCCAATGAGAAAGATATAATATGTAAATTTCCTTGCAATTTGTTATGCTGAACTGCTTATTATTTAAATGTGCATTATCCTCTAACGTTGGTGTGATATGTATATTTCCTTGCAAGTTGTTATGGTGAAATGATTATTATTTAAATGTGCATTATCTGCTGAGGTTGATAGGATATGTATATTTCCTTGCATGTTGTTAGGATGTACTGTTAGATTTTTGTCTTATGATGCTGTTGTATCTGCTTAGTTTTCTAGCTGTGACTGTATTTGCAGATTATATCGTATATGCTGCTATGAAAACATTAATTAAATTTAGGGTGGGGAAAGAAGGCGGGTCTCGTATTAAGGGCCACACTTAGATCCTCTGTTCCTGACGGGTTACCTTTATGTGCTAGGGGCGGTGTCGTTGTCCTTTCTAGACTGAGACTTCCCCAGACATTCAAAAACTTTATAATGATACCGGTTCAAAAAGGGCCCATCGGGATGGATCTGTTGGTAATGTGGCTAAGCTAGACTCATATGAAACTCAACCCCTTATTGCGAGATCATGATGGACTCAGGGTAATGCCATGCCTCAGGCGATACTTGGTCTTTAGAAATATTCCCTTGGATTGGTTTAGTGACATTGGATAAATTAATGGATATTCAGTAGTGATACCTTCAAGACGGGCATGGAATCCAACTATCAACTTGATCCTTAAATAATGATGTAATTAATGTTTATGTTATTGCTAATTGATTCTATTGAGAATTGAGATATTTCCCCTGATATGTGGAAGTGTGCCCGGTTGACACTAGACTTGAACACCATGTTAAAGCACAAGCTTGGGGTATACTTTTTCGTGGTTTTACCATGCTTTATGGGATATATATATATATATATGCTTGTTCATGTATTTTTGCTGATAGGACCCCTTTCAGACTACCAGCTTAGGATGAAGCATGTGACCAGGCACGAGTGTTGTTTGGGACTCGAGCTTACTTATTTATTTCATTGAACTGTAATTAATTTATTTGAAATGGTTATGTAATGGGACACTGCATTTTTATTTTTTTATGAAATTCAAAGGATTAGACATTGTGGGTGCCGACCTACTAGGATTTTATCTCACACCCTACTCTGGTGTCATCGACACCCGGGTAGATTATATACTCGTAGGTATTGACAAGGGGAAGCATGCTGCTTCCAATGCTTGACTCTTCAATACAACTTAGGATGGAGACTGGGGTAGAGGACCCGACCTTTCTCATGATGAAGTTGATCCTTGGGTCTTTTATTTTAGTTTATTGTGTGTTTGAGTTTTGTTTTCCGTACTTTCAGTTTAGACTCATATCATGGAATGACACACTTTTGTGGGTTTCAAGATTTGTTTTTATTATTCGGTTGGATTATTTACATTGCTTCTACTGTTGTTTATTTATTCACATTCTTCTGATAATTATTATTTGTTGTTGTATAATTCCATTGTGATATTATTTGTTACCTATGAGGGAATTGTCTCCCCCACGGATACAAAAAGGTCCCTCGCTACTAGTCGGTAGCCTCTGCCATTCAAGGAGATGCACTTGAGTTTATGTGACGCACCAGTCCAGCCACCATGTTTGAGGTGAGTTGGGTCGATACGTTACAGATAATTTATGTTATTCTCCAATATTCTTTCTCAAGGTGTATATACATCCCATTTGACATGTAATATCATTAATTTATTCTTCCTTGTATTATTGTATGTCTCATTTTATGTTATTAATTCATAGTTCTTACTATTCAATGTTACCAAAGTGGTAAGATCTTTATTTAACAATCTTACAATATTATTTATGAATAAGTTTCCAATATTAAAATATCATGATCAACCTCTCAAGAATTATCAATATTTTTCATCTCCTAAATTTATTCATAAAATTTTCAAGTACATTTACCATTTTCTACTCTTTTTTAATTAAAATAATTAATAATTTGATTTTATAAAAATCAAACTTCATTTCTCTCCTCAATCAGAAATCTATTTTCCTCCGTACCACTATTTTATAAAAATGTTTTAAAATGTGTCGTTACCCACTTATTATTTTTAAAAGTAAGATTTACCCTTGATTGAATTTTTACAAAAAAGTTTTGAAATAAATATTTATTTATTTTTCAATAAAAATTCTTAATTAGATTTTATAAAAAATGTAAACTGAGTCATTTTTTCAAACATGCACCTCATGAAACATATTTAGTACTTTAATTACCACTCAAGGATTTCAAGTTTCCATTGCATGCTTTCAATTTTTATTTCAAAGATAATTATTTCCTTAATATTTTCGAAATATTTATATTTTAAAAAAAATAAAAAATAAAATGATTTTGAATGTGTTTTACGTTTTAAAAATCATTTTTGAAAGAGGAAAGTATATTTTCTTTAGGAAATGTTTCGATTGATTGACCATAATCATTTTCAATTAATAAATTTATCTTTTGATGTTATATTTTCCTTTCTAACGATACGATCAGTTGATATCATTATTATTATTTTTCTAAATGTTTTCTATTTTGGATGTCATAATATTTATGAAACCTATTCCACTTCCACGGGTTATACCAAGAGTATGTTATTATGAAACTCGCTTCTTTTCGTACACTAGGATATTAATAAATCACTATGAAGCCAATCTTTTTTGCCAAAGATTATGATATGATGAAATTTCTATGATACATTTTTCATTTTGTGGATTATGAAATGATTAATATTTTTGATCATTTTACAGACATAAATATAGATTTTATTATGTGAAGAGAGGGAGATATATCTCGCTTGAATTAGTTGGGTAAGGATTTATATATTAGTAGATATACATGACATAAATGGGGGGGTGAACCTGGTTCAATAAGATAGGGTTATAATTGGGAGTGACCCTGATTTAGTAAGAGACGGATCGAATATAGAGTGAACTCAGTTAAATAAGACAAGGATAGAACAGTGTGTAACCCTGGTTCAGTAATACATGAATAAATTGGTGAGTAAAACCATTTTATTAAATAGCTTTGACCACTATGATTATATTATCAGTAATCCTTGAATATTAAGGAAATTATTTTTTCTTATTATGTTTATTCCACAAGTTCCATATCTTATGCCAATGTTATTCTCTCATGGCTCATATTGTTTGATTCACATATGATTCTTGTCATATTAACTGCCAATATTTATTCCATGACTCAAGATTTTGATCCTTGATATGTAGGGTAGGGTTTATAAATGTTATGGTCATGTTCCCATAAACTAATGTTCCTGTAATTCATATATATCTCCAATTTTTTCTTTAATGGGCATTTGAGATCACACTTTCTATTGTTTCCATACCCCAGGTATTGAAAAATGGTTTTTAACTAGGAGTACAAAATTGGAAAATCATTATTGGATACATTGAGAATTTTCCATGAATTTAGAATATTGTACTCTTAGTTTCCGAGGTCAATAAACTATTATGGTCCTCAGGTGTGTGTTTGAGACATTTATTGAATATTCATCTAAAAGGATATAATATCTATGTAAGAGAACCAGGGGTCGCTATAGTGTTGGTATATGTATACGTTTTCTTATAGATAACTTAATTTTCACTAAAAATACATTTATTTGTTAACACTGTAAGGAAACTCAAATAATAAAAAGATAATAATTGCATGGTAGACATTCTTGTAGATGTAAAAAAAATATTTGATACCATTTTATTGAACCACATGTTTGTCCATGTTTATTATTTGTTTTTGTTACATGGTGATATTTTTTTCAATGTTCTTGTTTTCTTTTGTTTGATTACATGGGATTTTAATTTAAAAAACCTTTCTGTATTATAATGATTTATTAAACATAATTGTATGGATTTCTATGATTGTTTTCAATTTATATAGACAATAGATTTATCGAAATCTCATTATTTTATGGGGATGTATGAAAATGCATTTTTATGACTCTAAAAATTCAATTAATTTTCTTCTTCATTTTAAGAAACTCTACTGTTTTATGTTTTTAAAATTAAAGAATATATTTTACAGAAACTTCTACAGATAACATATTTTAATGAAACATGATTTTATAGAAATCCAACATAATTATATTGATTTCATTATTTTACCTCAAAGTCTCATAATTTCGTTTAATGGTTATTAAATTGTTGGAACTTCTGATTTTATTTTCTCAGAATTTGTGTTTTCGAAAATGTAGTTTGTTCTTTTTTTCGATGATATTTGGATATTTTGAAGTCAGTTTTATTTTATTTATGATTAGTTGAAAAGAGAATATGTTTTATATAATTAATTATTTCTAACTAATGTTTGAATCTACTGTTTAGATCCCATAATTGATTTTATGTTTGTTAAAGTATTCCGTCATTTTATTCATGAATAGCACCATGAATGGTTCATCAACCCAACATTATTGTTCACGAATAGTGAAATGATTGGTTTATCTATATGTTATATTATTTTTCATGAATAGTAATAATTATGGTTTATACCCTGCGTTATTTTTCATTCCACAATTATTATTTCACACTCTATGTTATTGTTCATTCCCCACAATACATTACTATTCATGAATAGTACAATGTATGGTTTATCAACTATAGGTTACATTCCATTCCAATGTTACAGTTAATTTTTTGCGATTTTTTTAAATTTATTTTTTCATATAAATGGATTATTTTTAACAGTTTGTTTTGCTAAAAATGGTCAATAAATATAAGGATTGAAATAAATGAGTTTAAAATATTTTTTGTGGAATATATTGAGGAAAATTAATATTTTTTCAACATATTTTTACCATTAATTTAGACGTTTAAAAATTGTTTGAATTCATATTTTTGAATTTACATACGAATTTTGGTTCTTTTTTGAAGAAAACATTTTGTCTATATTTGAAGAAGTTTGAATGGATTTAAATTGTTGTATTAAATCATTCACCATTTATATATTTTTGGAGATATTTTCAAAAAAATTATTCAAATTATTTTGAGTGCTTTCATTTGAGATTTATTCTAAAAAAATAAAGATGCAATGGTGTTGTGATTTTTATAGAGATATTTATGAACATTCTTTACATAATTTATTTTCAATATCTAAAGGAAGAGGAGATATTATAATGGATTAATATTTATTCTCAATATATATCATTCTATCATTCATGAAATATGATATAACATGATAAAAATATTCAAATTTCAAAACACACTTCAACCTTTTTAATACATTTTTTTTTCAATGGGAAAGTGGTGTGACCATTGAATCTGATGTGAAATCTAAAACATCATATGAAACTATATTTCATCACCTTCATGATATCTCAAGGGATGTGTAAAGACCTGGATTTCCATGTAATTTTTTTGTTAAATGGAACTATTCAAGAGCTTCCTGATCTGCCGGTGTTTGATTCTGATGCCCGGTGTACCCAATATGGAATTTTAAACATTATTAAGGTATGTTTAGTAAATGTGTGAGAGGGAAATCCTATCTTTTGAATAGGTGCTAAGAATTGAAATTTGAGAACATCGTTGAACTCATAGCACTGAGATTCACTTAAGGGAGCCATAACCTCGAATGTAGTGGGTTGAGAGAGATAGTTGTTCTTGTGGTTTTCTTATAGGATTAATAAAATGAATCTAATTTATTTATAATACCCTCCACCACTATATATGATTAGGTTTTGGGGACCACAAGGGTTTTTCGGGAATTTAATGAAGTACATTAAATGTCCGGTTACACAAAAATGTGTAACGACCTTACATACAATTAAAGAGGTTCTTTAATTGCACCAATTAATGAACCTCTCCTAATTGTGTTGTGAGGATAACTCCCCTCTCCTATCTATGTTTTTAGTTTTGGTTTTCATTGGAAATGGATAAGAAGATTTTAGATGAGCCCCTTGATGAAGAATGAATCCATCAAGTAAGAACCGAATAACATCATTGGAGAGGCATAATTGGATTCTTGCTTCGGGGTCGACGAATGCCGACCCACCTCAAACATCAGACTCTATCCAAAGACTCCCTGGGTAGGGATTTATCTCATTTAATTTCAAGAGATTGTTGAATCATATATCCTATCCCTTGTTAAGGGGATAACTTTGAGGGCATTGGACAAACAAATAATGCTCAATCCCTCCACCATTTATTAATCAATGTGTTCGTCGTGGGAAAATTTTCAGGTTGTATGGAACCCAAATCAAAGGGTCAAGAAGTGAAGGATATGACATGGGAAGCCCATCAGTATGATATGTGGAAAAACAGATTACCAGAGCTCACCCGGTGGCCTGTGGAAGACCGCCGACATGGAACCGACACAGAGGCACCTACAATCGGCACTGTCATGTGATGGAGGCAGCTGGAATCAGTCACCCATAGTGGAGGTGGCATGCCATCACGTGCCACCGGAGGTGGTCGCAGCACTAGGCCATATAATACATCAGAGCAGCTAGCACCAGTAGGGTGCGGAGGTTCTTCAGTGTGCCATAACATGCTCCTGGAGGGGCAGGCTGTAGCTTTTTAGTCGTGGATCTTGAGTAGGGTGGCTAGCATCAGCTGGCTGCGAAGGCGGAGCGGCACACCGTCACGCACCACATGATATGGTTGTGGCTCGAAGCTGCAATGGAGGATAAGGGAGTCACCCCCATGGATCTCATGATGCCATGTGGATTAGCCACTCCAATTACAAATAGTTTTATCATTCGAATACCAGGGGAAACACCTCCCCCCCCCCACTATGCCAGCTAGGGTGGGCCCCATTCCCACAAGCAGGCTGAACTGCACCCCATAGTGGGCTAGGATATTCCATCTTATGGGTAGGGATACTCCACCATATGGATTGTGTTGCATCCCCCTGTGGGTCGGGTTGCGCCCCCCTTGCGGGTTGGGTCGTGCCCCCCTGCGGGTCAGGCCGCACCCCCTACGAGTCGAGCTGGATTGCGGCCAAGTGGACCGAGTCTGTAACAGCCCATCCCTACCAGGTCAGCCCAGACATGTTTTGGTCGGGCCGGGTTGGACCCACGCCGGGTTCATGTTGACCCAATCCTGGTCGGGCTGGGTCAGACGGGACCTGGACCCCACCAGGACCAGATTCACTTAAATCACCATAACATGAATTTCGGATGTCCATTATGACGAACCATCTGTGGTGCTGGGATTCCGGGAGCGAGACGGACCTTTTGGTATACTCTGCTCGAATTTTGGATAATGTAGGATTATGGCCAAGTAGGATTGAACCTGAATCCAACTAGGCCCTCGGTACAAAATTGCTTATAACTCCCAAACCAAGCGTCGATTGACGTTTCATCTGTCACTTTGGAATGCTTATGTCATGGATGACATTTGGGTTACTCCTTTGTAGAGCTTAATGGCTATCAAGCTACGACCGATATCTCATGAATCAGATACTACAGAACCTAAGCACACTTTATGTGGGGAATCTTATGGCTGGCTATCAATGAAGTAGAGACCATGTGTGGATTAGCATCATAGAATCCCTCTGTGGATTATCCTCATAGCTACCTGACAGGGACCAGTTTTAGAGTGACTCATCAAGGATCAGCACTTAACAAACATGAGTGGATCAGATTCTAGAGACCCTATGTGGATCAGCATTCCAGGAACCCTGTGTAGATCAACATCTAAGGACCCTATGTGGATCATCATTCTAGAGACCCTGTGTGGATCAGCAGTAGCATGACCTGACGAAATCACTCCTTACAGTGGCCCGTTGTGGTACAATGTCTTATCTCCATGAGTGTATTGTTAATATAATAACATTATAACAACTTCTTTAAGAATCATTTATGAAACTTCTAAATGTAATAAGTTGATATAGCTTAAGACAAATCACCTATATTCATGTTCTTTATGTTGTATAACTGGTGTTAGCTATCTATTTCTTCGTGCATTGTGATTGAGGTCTTGATTCATGAATTTTCTTTTGTGGAACTATGGAGACCTTCTAGGGAGTCATGGTGTCCATAATGAGTATTGTTATACTCACCCCTACATGGGCATCGCCCACACCTTGTTGTGTCATTTGCAGACAACAGAAAAATTTGACCGAGGTTTGAGATCCAAGACTTGATGGTGCTTATAGGTGGATCTTTAGACGTGATGCTCCACAATGATGATCGACCGTGAGTTGTACCTACCCTTCAAGTGGGAACCTTTGAAGACAATTTCGGGAGTTGTTTTTCTAATGCTATTGTAATTACTTGTTGGTCTTGTATTCAAGCCCCTTTAATTATAGAACTAACTCTTTTTTACTTTGAGTACACATCGTTTTACTACTCTAGTTTTAATATGTGTGTTTTTTTCATTGTATTATTGGACTATGTGTTTGTAGGTATAATGGAAATGAATTTCTGTTTTTTAGGGATATGACTTTCAGTGCTAGTTTCCAAACCATGGACAATGGATGGTGGGCTTGGGGTAGTCACAACCCAGGCCCCGGGGGAGGGTTCATGACAAAGCGGTATTAGAGGAGTTGGTTCTACCAAAGAACTAGGACTCTGATCATTTTAATGGGGCAATAGTGTTACGTGTTTTGAGTGTGGTTTTTAGTTCGGGGTGCCTAGTGATTGTGAGGCGGATGACCTATCCATACACCAAGACCCTCAATTCTGATTTTCGACATGGACACAAAAATGTTGATTAAATGTGTTTTGGAAATATTTTACTTTTAATCTCTTTCGAGTCATCTCACTAGGTATAACATAATGATTGTGGCATACCTATTATTTTCAAGATTCCACCACATAGAAAGCCACCCAGGATTCTAGTGAGAGTTTACGATGATGGACCAATGAGCGACGATTCCTCAGTTCCGGGCCCTCTTACGACATTCTCAACTTCGAGTGGTGTACCAGCAGCACCAATACCCATTGGGCGGCCGTTACCACCAGCCCCACTTGAAAATGGTCCACGTCAACTGAGAGTATTACATGAGTTTTAGCGGCAGAGGCCTCTAATGTTCCAAGGTGAGACAGATTCGTAGGTGGATGAGGAATGTATGGAGGCTATGGAAAATGTTTTTTTCCTTTTTGGGACACCAACTGACCATATAGTGATCCAAGAAGCAAGAATTTTACAAGTCAAAGTAGGGAGATGGGGGAGATAGACACTCTTGATACACGAAGAGGTGACCCTCACATGGGAAGATTTTGAGGGACTCTTCAGGGAAGATTTCATTGCAGCTACTCTACACTCATTATGTATACAGGTGCTTCTATACTTACAGTAAGGCAGCCTGGCCGTGGCCCAGTACTCAACAATGTTCACTGACCTCTCGCGCTACTCCTCCATCATGGTGTCAGACCCTTTTTTCAGGCACCCGAACTTAGAACAAGGAATCTGATGGTAGATTAGAGCATCGATGGTATCTCTCACCATCACGACTCATGATGTAGTGTTGGAGAGGGCACTCTTAGTGTAGATATTCATTTTAGAGAAGACATCTATGGAGAGACCCACAACCGGGAGACACGTAGCAGAGTCAATTGCGACTGGTAGTAGGTATATGACATAGAGATCTAAGTGGACCAGACCTTCTGGTGGACGACCTCATGACGTAGGGTCGGAGGTGTTACGCTCATGAAGTAGATCAGGCCAGCAGAGGAGTAGACTATGCTTCATGTGTGGTGGGTAGGGTCACATGGATCGCGACTGCCTGACCATCCACACTGATGATGAGAAGATGGTCGAGGGATAGCTGAGACAGAGGGAGAGATTCAATTAGGGAGGTCGCATGTAGGAGACAAACATGGCTAAGGAGGTGGCCATGCTTCATGTTTTGGGAAGCAATTTCAGGTTCTACCACCACCACATCCTGGTGGTCCACCCTGACCATAGGGAGCAGGTAGACAGGGAAGTGCTTAGCTCTTGGTAGCTGAGGCCTATGACCAGAAATCTATAGATATTATTTATGGTATGATCTATGTCTACTCCACCTTAGATACAATACTTATAGACATATTTTCTAGCTACTCTTTCATTTACACAGCCCTTGTTCAGACCTCAAGGATTTTAGTGGAGTCATTGGCTCGATCCGTATTGGTAGAGACTCCTATGGGATTTGATTTTATGATTACACACTTGTGTTTTTAGTGTACGCTTACTCTATTATGTGAGATCTTCAACTAGGATATTCTAGTAGAAGTGTCAATGCCTTACGATTTCATTTTTTGTGTGGACTAGTAATCCCTAGTCCATGCTCAGATTGACTGCATTAGAAGAAACGTGTGGTGTGTCCATGAGGATGGGACCAGTTTTTCCTTCATCGGTGAGAAGGGAACCTTTGCAGCACATGATGGACATACCTGATGTAGGGTGCAACCAATTATATATTAGTTGGCTAGCCTTACTCTCAGAGTACTTGATGTTGAGAGTCCGAGCTATCCTATAGTGGTCGACCAATATGTTGATGTCTTCACTGATGATGTTTCAGGACTACCTCCTAAGAGAGAGGTGGGATTCAACATTGATCTGTACCCTGAGATGGAACTGATACCTACACCGGAATATCGGAAGGCTCCTGTGGAATTTTTTGAGTATCGGGTCTAGTTGGAGGACTTTCAGAGGAAGGGGTTCATAAGGCCCGGCGTTAACCCATTGGCTGCCCCGATTTTGTTCTCCAAGAAGGCATATGGGTGTTTGAGGCTCATTGTGAATTAAGGGTACCGGAAGCAGGTGAACATGAAGAAAAATTATCCTCTTCTGAGGATTTATGACCTCTTTGATCAGCTAGTGGGAGCTCATTGGTTTTCAAAGATAGAACTCAGATCAGGCTATCATCAGCTAAAGGTATGAGATGAGGATCTGCAGAAGACGGCCATCAGATGTCGGTATGGCCACTATGAGTTCTTGGTTAGGACATTTGGAATTACCAACACCCCTAAAAAGTTCATGGGACACATGAAAAGGATCTTTTAGAAAAACATCATTCACTTTGTTGTGGTCTTCATCGACAACATCTTGATATACTCAGTGTATTAGGAGGAGCGTCCCTATCATATTCAGATAGTTATAGATAAACTCTAAGAGAACCAGATTTATGGTAATATTTCTATGTGACAGTTCTGGATAGAGAGGTCCACTTACTAGGTCATGTTATGTTGGAGGCTGGAGTCACAATATATTTGGAAAAGATAGAGGTTGTGCTAGCTTGGAACCACAGAGAAGTGTGACCGAGGTGTGGACTTTCCTTTGGTTGGTTGGGTACTAACGAATATTCGTACCTGCCTTCTCCTAAGTTTTGGAACCCTTTTCAACATTGAAATAGATGGTATATCCCTTCGTGTGGATGGAGATATTCCAGCAGAGTTTTCAGGAGCTGAGGCAGAGACTGAAGAGTGACCACATCTTGAGGCTACTAGAAGAGGGTGTTGGGTATGTAGTCTGCTGTGACGCATCAGAGACCAGACATGGATGTGTCCTAATTCAAGAGTGAGTAGTGATCACTTATGGTTCACAAAATCTGAGATATCATGAGCAGAAATACGCTACTCATTACCTAGAGTTAGTAGTAGTGGTCTTTGCTTTGAAGATGTGGTGACACTACTTGATGGGTGAATGGTTTACTATCTACTCTGATCACAAGATACTCAGGTATATCTTCTCATAGAAGGATCTGAACCTGATAAATCGATGATGGATAGAGTTCCTCTAGGACTATGATTTTTGAGATAGTCTATACTCCTGGGAAGGGGAACATAATAGCAGATGCACTCAGCAATAGGTATGGCATAGAGTTTCTCAGTGAGGCGATTGAGCATCTAGACGCATTAAAAATTTACTTTATTGATAGAGAGGGAGTATTTTACCTCTATTCTATGACTATCACTCCCAGAAATCTTCAGTGAGTTCAGGAGGCACAACTTGGGTACATTAACTACTAGGCATGACATGCTCAGATATCCTCAGGACAGGAACCTGATGAATTTTAAAAATGTAGGGAGCACATCATCATATTCATAGGATGCATCATGGTACCAATGGCGCTATGGGAAGTGGTGATGAGGGAGATCTATATGTATTATCTAGTGGAACATCTTGGTGTGGAGAAGATGTACATGACCTTCGGCATTAGCACTGGTGTCCAGGGATGAAGAAATCAGTGGCAGAGTTTGCTTCACGATGCCTCACTTGTCAGAAAGTGAAGGTTGAGCATCTGGTTGCAGCAATATTAGTGCAACCATTTGAGGTACCAGAGTGGAAGTGGGATAGTATTTCCATGGATTTCATGACAGGGCTACCACATACGTCCAGGTGCCATGATTCTATATGGGTGATCATTGACTGACTCACCAATTTGGCCCATTTCTTACTCATCTGAGTGCAAGGATCAGTAGAGGGATTAAGAGGCTCTACATACAAGAGATTTTATGGATTCATGGTGTACCATCGTTGATCGTCTCTAACCTTGATGCACGGTTTACATCCCGGTTGTGGAAGGGATTACATGAGGTGTTCAGGTCACAATTATGTTTGGCCACTACCGTTCATCCTCAGATGGATGGTCAGACATAGAAAACTATTCAGACACTCAAATACATGCTTTGTGCCTGCATCGTAGAATTTTTCCACAGTAGGGAGGATCACTTTCCCTTGGTGGAGTTCGCGTAAAACAATAGCTATAACTACACCATCAGTATTGCACCATTTGAGGCCTTCTACAGTCAACCATGCAGATCACCTCTATGCTGGACAAAACTAGGAGAGTCACCACTTATGGGACCAGAGTTGGTACTGGTTACCACTGAGAATGTTCAGATCATCCTAGAATGGATGATGATTTCATAGAACAGGCATAAGTCTTATGCTGATAGGAGACAGAGACCCTTGGAATTCGAGAGAGAAGACCATGTCTTTCTATGGGTCTCACCTCGATGTGGTTTCAGAGATTTGGTTGGGGTGGCATACTAACTCTGAGGTTCATCAGACCCTTTCAGGTTCTTAGTAGAGTTTTCAAGGTGGTATATCACCTAGCTCTTCCCACATAGATGCATTGTGTCTAGATCATTTTCCACGTGTCATAGTTGAGGAAGTAAGTGCATGATCCATATCACGTTATTAAATGTGGAGAACTGGACATTGATGATGGGGTGACATTTACATAGGTTCTAGTGGAGATTGATGATCGACAGGAGTGGGTCCTTCGTGGATGATCAATACCTCTGGTGCATGTTTGCAGGTAGCACAGGAACCTCCAGGATGGAACATGGGAGTTAGAGTTTCAAATTCGTTCTCAGTACCCCCACATGATTCCTTAGTCTATGTTGTGGATTTCGGGGATGAAAATCACTAAGGTGGGGAGAATATAAAGACACAGATTATCCATGTAATTTTTTAATCAAATGGAACTATTCCAAGGATTTGAAATTAGATGGTGTTTTATTCCGATGCCTGGTGTTCCGAGAAGGAAATTTGAATCTCACTTAAGGTATGTTCAGTAAACATGTGAGCCGGAAATACTAAATTTTGAACTAGTGATCGGAATTGAAATTTGAGGACACCATTGAACTCATATCATCATTATTCACTTAAGGAAGCCTTAACCTCGACCACAAGGGGGTTGAGAGAGGTAGTTGGTTTTTTTAGTTTTGTGGAGGATTAATAAAATAAATTTATTTTATTTTAAAATAGCTTCCTCCTCTATTTAGGTTTTGGTGGTGGGGACCACATGGAGTGGTCGGGAATTTAATGTAGGACTTTGAATGCCCAGTTACACAAAAAATGTGTAACCACCATACATGAAATTAAGGAGTTCATTAATTTCACCAATTAATGAACCTCTCTTAATTGTGTTGTGGGGATTAATACACTCTTTTATCACTCTTTTATGTTTTTTTTATTGGAAAAGGAGAGGAGGAATTTGGAGGATCCTCTTTACGAAGAAAAAATCCATCATGCATTAACTGAAGAATGTTGTTGGAGCAGCATCGTTGAAGGCTTGCTTTGGGATTGAAAAACACTGGGCGACCTTCAAATATGGGACACTATCCAAACAATCATGTGGTAGGGATTTATCTCATTTAATTTCAAGAGATTTTTGAATCATATATCCTCTCCCTTGTTAAGACGCTACCACGGAGCGTGAGGACCAAACAACCAATGCCCGATCCCTCTGCCACTTATTTATCACTGCGTTCTTCGTGGATAAATTTTCGGGTTGGTTAGAACTCAAATCTGAGGGTCATGAAGTGACGGAGATGTCCTGAAATCCCGTCGGTGCGATCGGTGGAAAAAATGGACCCCCAGATCTCACCCGGTGGCCTGTAGAATACCGCCGGTGTGGCGGCACTAGCGAACAGCGCCGATAGGTGATGGTGGCGGCTGAAAACTACCGACTACGGTGGAGGTAGTGCGATGTCACGTGCCGCAGAATGTGGTTGTGACACTAGGTCGCATCGGTCATCAGAGCGGCTGACACTAGCCGACAACGGAGGGGGTGCAGCGTTCCATCGCACACTGCAGAAGGTGGAGGTGGTGACTTTGCATTCGCGATGGTCGAGCCGGGCGGCCAGCATTGGCCGACCACGGAGGCGGAGCGGCCCATCGTCACTCACTTCTGGATATTCCCACACCTCAAATCCATGTAGGAGGAGGAGAGACCCACCCCTAGCACCTTGTGGTGCCACCACTGCAGTTCCCAATTGTTTTGAAATTCAAAAACTAGGGGAAACGCCTCCCCCCGTGCTAGCTAGGTAGGGCCCCGCACCCTCCAGTGGGCTGAGCTGCGCCCACCTGTGGGCTTGGTTACACCCTTATACGGTCTTGTAAGAGGCACCCTACGGGATGGGCCACACCCCTCTGCGGGCCGGGCAGTGCCCCCTTGTGGGCTAGATCGCGCCCCCCTAGCAGTTTGGGCTGCGACCCCTTGCGGGCTGGGCCGCGCCCCCTACGGGCTGAACCGCGACCCAACGGGTTGAGTCCACTATGGCCCAGCCCATCCAGGCCACCCGAGACAGGTTTTGGGCATTCTATGTTGATCCTAGGCCCGATTCAAATCGGGTCGACCCCGACCAGGTCAGTCCGACTGGGTGGGTTTGGACCCGAACCCAACCAGGCCGAGTTTCGCTTAAATTTCCATAACATGAAATCTAGACATCTATTTGATGAACCGTATACATTACTAGGATAATGGGAACGAGACATACATTTTGGTATATTCAACTAGAATTTTTGAGAATGTTGGAGTATGTCTAGGTTGGATCAAACCTGAATCCAACCGGGCCCTCGGTACTAAAACGCTTATAACTCACAGACCAGGCATCTGATTGATACGTCGTCTATCGCTTTGGAACCCTTACAACATGGAAGAAATTTGGGTTACATATTTGGGGAGCTTAGTGGTGGTCAAGGTAGGACTTATATCTCATGGAGAGGATACTATGGAACTCGAGCGCACTAGGTGCGGGGAATCCTGTAGTTGGATGTCTTTGAAGTAGCAACCCTGTGTGGATTAGCATCATCACGACCTTGTGTGGATCAACCTAGTAGATACCTGATGAAGACTAGTTTTAGAGTGGCCCATAGAGGATTAGCACCTAGAGATCCTATGTGGAGCAGCATCCACTGTCCCTGTGTGGATTAGCATTCTCGTGACCCTGTGAGGATCAACATCTAGAGACCCTGTGCGGATCTGCATTC
The DNA here is from genome assembly GCA_963277665.1 of Viscum album. Classification (NCBI taxonomy): domain Eukaryota; kingdom Viridiplantae; phylum Streptophyta; class Magnoliopsida; order Santalales; family Viscaceae; genus Viscum; species Viscum album. Next base: position 490,328,312 of record OY728145.1, read on the forward strand.
TTGCGACCTTGTCTGGATCTGATGTAGCACGACCTGACATGGAACCACTTTATGGTGGCCCATCATGGAACAAATAATTATTTCCAAAAAAAATCTTATAATAGAACAAATTTCGAACAACTTCATTGTGAATTAGTTGTGGAACATCTAAATATAATAAGATGATAAATCTTAAGACTAAACATCTATATTCTTGATATCTGAGTTTTATACCTGGTAAGAGGTGACTATTGCTTCGTAGTTTTTGATTGATGTCTTGATTTGTGGTTTCTCCTTTATGGAAGTTGGGGAGACCTTCAGGGGTATCAGGATCCCTACAACATATTGTAATACTCACCAATGAATGTGCTTTTCCCACACAATGTTGTGTCTTGTACAGACAATAGATAGCTTTGACCAAGGATTAGGAGCCCAGACTGGATGATGCTTGGAGGTGGACCTTTAGACGTGGCATGCCACAATGATTACCAACCATGATCTGTACCTACCCTTCAGTTAGGAACCATATTAGATGATTTGGGGAGTTGTTTTTCTGTTGCAATTTTATTTTCCTTTGGGGTTGTATTTTGGCACCATTTACTTACTATACTCACTCTTTTTTACTTTTAGTACACATATTTTTACTACTACAGTTTTACTATGTGGGTGGTGATCGTTGTATTATTGGATTGTGTGTTTGGTGGTTTAAAGGTAGTGCCTTCCCGTTTTTCGGGGATATGTCTTTCGGTGCTAGTCGCCAACCCCTGGCCTATATAAGGTGGGCTTGGGGTAGTCATGACACAGGTCCTGGGGGACGGGTTGTAATAAGATGAATTATTTCTGCTTCGACTATAATTTCCTTGACGAGATGAGCAAATCTAGTTCTAAACAACCAGTACATATTTTTTAATATTTTATTATCTCGTTCATCTAGATGTGAGTTTGTAACACTATTTCATATCTCTCACAATCACACTATTTTTCTTTATATTTTGTTAAATATAAAAGCATTATTTTGTATTCTTCTTTCTCAGTTTGTGATTCCTAGATTCTAAATTTAGTATCTAAATGTTGTGACTCCCTATATCTAAACTCAATACTGTTTGGGTTGTGACTTTCTTTCTTTTAATTCATGTTTTAAGGGTTTTGACACCCCATAAAATTTCAGTGTCATGGTTATTCCTCCACTAGAAATGTATTTAGTAATTTGGTTATGATTCCACATTATTGATCATTTTTAGTGCACTTGTATCTCTCACCGATTAAAGTGTTATAAGTGTAGAAGTTTCCAATTTGGATTGAATTACTATAAAAACATCCTTCTGTTATTTACTTTTTCTACTGCAAATTAACCATAGTATTTATCATTGATCCGTTATTTTTCTTAATTAATTTATTTAATTAAAAATTTTCATATGGTCTATTCATCCTCTTATATACCATCTTTCATTACCCATTCCAACCAAAAAATTGGTATAATTGTGAAATCCTATTTATAATCAATTAGCTATATTATTCTCTTTCTAATACCCTCAAATATGAATCAAGATATTGTTCCTTATGTAATTATAAAATACCTCTGTATATTTTTCTTTTATTTTATTTTTTCTATCATTTCCTTAACCTCACAGTCTAAAGACAAGATCATATAAGAAGGTAATATTAAACTCAAATGATGCTTGGATTCCTAAACAGACACAACACTTTGATGGAAACAATTATGACTACTCAAGATCCCGAAGGGAGGCTTACCTCAAACAGGTGAGAATTGAGAACTGGTCTATCATGTGAAAACAATATACACTTCCCAAATATGGCCTAAATACTATTACAATAAATGAAGCTACAATATATGATTTAAATTACAAAGATGTTAAAATTTTATATTATGTTGTTAACAAGAGTGTTTTCAGTCATATGCCTTCTTGTAATATAGCTCATCCAATTTGGAAGTTTCTACAAGTTACTCACCTTGGATCTGACATATTAATGCATAAAAAATTATAATGCATCACACTAAGTACCAAGACTTCAAAATGGGTGAAGAAGAAATAGTTAAGACAATATTCCATGGATTCGCAAGAATTGTGAATGGAATAAATTCACTTTGAGAAGATCTGGATAACCAAGTACTAGTTCAATGAGTTCTATGATCCTTGACAAATAAATCGCATAAAAATAAGGTTTCCATTGATGGATGAAAAAATTTCAAGGATTACACCCTATATGAATTGATTAGATCAATACTATAAAATGACCTTGAATTGAAAAACATTGCTACTAAGAAGATAAGAAATAAATGGAGTATATTTTAAATCGGGGAATTGTTTTTATACTGATTCGTCTAATTCTAATATACAGGGTTGTAAAAAAGGTGATATGGTTCAAATTGTGACTGAATTTTACAGATTGATGAAAAAGAAAGGATTTAAGAATAAAATTTCAAGAAATTCTCAAAAATAAAAATATACGGGAGATAATAAAGGTGAAATGACTTATAATTATTCAGTTGTAACTTGTTATGACTACGGGAAGAAATTTCATATCAATCCTAATTTTCCTAAAAGAAGAATAATGATGAATACATAAATAAGGAAAAAAGGCATTAACCACTAGATAGATATTTACAGAAGAATATGATTATAATGAAAAATCTAGAAATTAAATAAAATATGATAACTTATACTTTGTGGCCTCACTAGATAAGTTTAATAAATGTTTTTTTAATGTTCTTATTCTAAATTTGATTCAGAAAGACAAATTTTTTTAATAAAATAAAGAAATTAAAATATTATGAAAATATATTTTCAATGATTCTGAATTATATAATTAGCTTATAAAAGACAATGAAAAACTTATTTATGGAAATAAAATACTTTTCACTAGAATGAAAAACTAAGTAACACTACTTCTTCGTCTTCTCATTCAAAAGATTATAAAAATATGAAATATGCTCAATATTTTAATAAAAATCTGAAAAAGGAAGTAGAATATCTTTAAAAAAAATTCTTTTTTTAGTCAAGGTCATGAAAAATATCCTGTGATGATTTATTTGGATAAAATAGATAAAAATAAGTATCATTTTGGTTATGAAAAGAAATTACCCCAAATGTATAATACTCATTTTGGTAAAAGTAAAAAATTTTATACTTCAACTATTACTTTTTTTAAATGTGGCATGAAAGGTCATTATAAAAATTGGTGTTCTCTTAGATTTAAACAACCTTAAAATTTTAAAAACCTATTATTTAAAAATCCATAATGTATATTACCTTATAATACATGTTTAAATTCGTTATTTTTACCTAAAATTTGTATAAATAATCTCATTGGACCCAAAGTAACTTGGGTACAAAAATTGTCATGTAATTGATTTTTGTATGAAAAATGCTTCGGATGTCTAAAAACGACATGTGGTACATAAAATGTGGATTCTCTAGGAATAATATTAGATACACCTCAATATTTACCATTTATAACACATTTTATGGAGGCATTGTTACTTTTGGAGACAATTCCAAAGGCAATGTAAAGGGTTTTAGTAAAGTTGGTATTTCAAATTATAATTCTATTTATAAAGATTTAGATGTTAAATGTTTAAAAAATAATTTAATAATTATATCACAATTATGAGATGATGTAATGGAATTTAATTTTAATATATTAAATGTATATATTATAAAGATAATTCATTAATATTTTATGCTAATAAAAAATATAATATTTATACTCTTGATTATTTTGATATAACTGTTCAACATGTAAATTGTTTGAATATTGTACAAAATGATAGTATCCTTTGTCATAGATGTTTAGGCCATTTTAATTTTAGACTTTTTCATATTCTCTAAAAATATGAGATTTTTTCATAGCTACCTTCCTTGAAAAAATAAAATCTTCATGTATGTGATTCTTACATGAAAGGGAAGCATCACAAAATTTATTTTAGACCTATAAATCAGATAAGTACTAATATGCCATTACAGTTAGTACATCTTGATTTATTTGGTCCCACTCAAATTTTGGTCCTTGGTGGAAAGTAATATACCTTAGTTATTATTGATTATTATATTCCATTTACTTGGGTATACATTCTTTCTTATAAAAATGATACTTTAAATAGATTTACTAATTTTTGTAAATTAGTTTAAAATGAATAATGCTATATGATAATATATATTCATTGGGATAGAGTAGGGAAATTTCGTAATTTTTATTTTGATAAATTTTGTTAAAATAATATATATTCTCATAATTAAAATGCTCATAGAACAATAAAGAAAAATGGTGTTGTAGAACAGAAAAATAGAACTCTTATTGAAATGGATCTAACTATGTTGAGTGAATATAATTTTCTTGAATTTTTTTCGGGTTCATGTTATTTTTGATGAAATTTGTATTTAAAATCGAAATCTTATTAGAAAATTTTTAAAGATAACTCCTTACGAATTATTCAAAAATAAATATCCTAATGTTTTTTACTTTAGTATTTTTTTGTAAAGTTATTATTTTAAATTCAAAGGATAATTTTGATTAATTTGATGCTAAGAGTGTGGAAGGTATATTTATTGGATATTTTAATAATAGAAAATCATATATAGTTTATAATAAAAAAAATATGATTATTGAAGAATCCTTTCATGTTATATTTGATAAAAATAATTTCCAAATAAAATCTAAATCTAATTCTATTGACGGAGAGTTTAGAGAATTTAATTTCAATGATGAAATTACATAAGATAAGAATGAATCAATTGAGGGTAATTATTCTCCTTCTCAACTAGATCAAAAATCATATAAGATTCATAAATATCATCCTGTTGAAAATGATATTGTAAATGTTAATTCTGGTGTAAAATACGAAATTGTGATTTACATTTTGGGACCAAATCTTCATGTATTTATAATTATTTCCTTCTAGTATTAATGATCCTTTGAAATATGAAAACAATATTGTTTCGTTGTAAGATAAATTAAATTTTTTTGTTAGAAATAATTTTTGGACTTTAGTAGAATTGCCTAAGAATAAGCAGGTAATTGGAACTAAGGGGGTCTTTAGAAACAAGCTGGATGAATTTGAACAGATTTTCAAAAATAATGGCAGTCTTGTTGCTTAGGGTTACTCTCAAAAAGATTTTATAGTCTATGAATATTCCTTTTCAACTATTTCTTGGTTAGAGAAAATTACAATTTTATTGGATTTTTATTTGTTTTAAAGGTTTTATGTTATAAAAAATCGATGTAAATTGCTTTATTGAATAGTTTTAGAATTGAAGAAGTTTATGTTTCTCAACCCCTAGTTTTCAAAGTGAAAAATTTCATAAAAGAGTTTTTAAATTATATAAAAATTATATTGTTTCAAACAAGAACCACATGATTGGTATGAATGGTTTTATTTTTTTATTAACTAATGGTTTGAAGAAAAGAAATGTTGATCCTAACATTTTTATCAAAATAAATTCTGATGATATTTTATTTGTTCAAATTTATATTGATGATATTGTTTTTGGATCATCTAGTGAAATAAATTGTAATTAATTTTCTTCTTGGATGTCTTCTAAATATGACATGATTTTAATATAATAATTAAAATTATTTATTGGACATCAAAATTTTCAAAGAACAGATGGAAGTTTTCACAATCAATCTACAAATTCTAAAGAGTTGGTTAAAATATTTGTTCATGATTTTTATAATCTATGAAAACACTTATGGGTACAAATTATAAATTAGATATTGTTTCATCTAGTAATTCTATTGATTTTAATGTTTATAGAGGCTTGAGAGGTAGCTTCGTATATTTAACTTCATCTAGATCTGATTTCATTTTCAGTGGTTATTTATGTGATATATTTCAATCATATCCCAATAATAGTCATATTAACGCTGTCAATAGAATAATTAAATATAATAATTTAACTTTTCATTTTGGTTTATTTTATTCAAAATATAACTTTTTTATTTAACAACTTATTCTGACTCTAATATTGGAGGATATAGAATTGAAAGAAAAATCACATAAGGTATGTGTCATTTTATGGGAAAACGTTTAATTTCCTTTTCACCCATGAAGTAATTATATGTTTCATTATATACTTTAAAAGCTAAGTAAATATATGCTACTAGTTGTTATTATCAAATTTTATAGATTCAGAAAATATTTTGTGATTTTGGTGTTTATCTTGAAAAATTCATATTTATTGTGATAATACTTATGCAATTTATATTTCTAAAAACCCCTTACAATAATATTTAACAAATCATACAGATCATAGATTTCATTTAACTATAGATCATGAAAACAAGGGTGATATTGTTTTACAATTTATACCTACTGAAAATCATCTAGCAGATAGTTTTACAAAACCATCAGACTCTACACTGTTTGGAAAAAATTAAACATAAAATTGGTATGTTAGAATTTAAAATTTTTATTTTATTTTTTAATGGGAGTTTGTTTTCAAATATTGTCTATTTACAGAAGGGGTTAAATTACTTGGTTTTTATCATTTTAAAATATTACTTTTGGGAGAGGTATTTTTGGAGAAAATGGGTACCAATAAATGGGGAGAAATAAGTTATCATTTTATTTATATTAATTTGTTTTAATTATTTAAAAAATTTTGATTTTGTAAAAAAAATGTGGTACATTGTTTCTTCAAGTTCATTCTTTTGTTTTATTACATGCAGATATTGTTTTTCTATGTACATGTTTTCTTTTGTTTGATTAGATTTTATTTTCATTTAAAATCATTTCTGTATTTCGAGGATTTCCGAAAATAATTATATTGAATTTTTTATTCTTATCATTATTGGTAGATAATATATTTATCTAAATTTCATTATTTTATGAGGAATACTGAAAATGAATTTTTATTTCTATAAAAATTCAATTAAATTGCTACTGTAATTTTAGAAACTGTACAGTTTTCAATTTTAAAAATTCATGTATTTATTTGACTACAACATCTATAGATATCAGATTTGCAAGAAACAAAATTTTATAGAAATAAAACATGATTATCTTGATTTCATTAGTTTACATCGAAGTCTAAAATAGTCATTTGAATGGTTATTAAATTGTTTAAATTTTTTGATTTTTTCAGAACAGTTGTTTTCCAGAATGTAGTTGGTTTTGTATTTTGATAATATTTTGATCTGTAGATGTTAGTTTAATTTTATTTTTGATTCTTTATAATGATATTATGTTTTTCTATGAATAATAATCATTGATGAACATATGATTATGCTTTTTTGAGACTTTTTTTAGTTTGTTAATGTATATTGTCATGTTTTTTATGAATAGTACAAAATATGGTTCATCAACCCTACACATTTTTCATGAATTGTGAAAATTATGGTTAATCCATATGATATTTTACTATTCTGGAATAATGAAAAGTATGGTTCATCAACGATACGTTACTTTTCATCGTCCCTACACTATAATACAGTTCAACATCCCTACGCTATGTTACTGTTCATCATCCCTATATTACGTTACTTTTTATTATCCCTACACTCTGTTACTGTTCATCATTCCTATGCTACATTACTGTTCATCAATAGTGAAAAGTGTGGTTCATCAACCCAACATATTGTTCACTAATAGTGAAAAGTATGGTTCATACCCAATGTTACTCTTCAGTCCAAAACACTTTGTTATAATTCATTAATAGTGTAGAGTATAGTTCATCGACCATACGTTACTGTTCATTCTAAAGTTACTGTTCATTCTATGAAACTTTTTTAAATTTATTTTAAGCATATATATGCATTATTTTTAAAGGTTTTATGTTGGAATAAATCTCATTAAATATAAGGATTATGATAGAATATTTTTAAATATTACATGTTGAATAGTAATACAAAACTTAATATTTTCACAATATCTATTTCACATTAATTTTGAGGTTTCATAAAATATTAAATTCAAACTATTAAATTTACTTGCAGATTTTTGTGGTCATTTTCATAAACTATTTATTATAGATTAAATAAATTAATGGATTTAAATCATTGTTTTAAATTATGAAATACTTCTGAATTTTTGGATATATTTTTGAATGATTTATTCAAATTATTTTGAATGATTTTATTTTAGATTTCTTTTACAGGAATAAAGAGGCAACGATGTTGTGATTTTTATGGAGTTATTTATAAATGATCTTGAATCAATTTATTTTGAATATATAAAGGAATCAGAGCTGTTGTAACTGCAAAATATTTATTATCTCTATATATTTTATTCCCTCTTGTAGTAAATAAGATACAAGACAATAGAAAGATATAAATTTTAAGACGCACAATAATATTATTGATTAATTGTTTTTTCAAAGTGAAAGTGATGTGAACATTGAATCAACTGTGCAACATACAACATCCAACAACACTATGTTTCATCACCATCTTGATCTCTACATGGATTAATTAATTCTTATTTGATAAAAATTTCTTTAATGAGACAAGCCAATCTAATCTTCAACGACCGGTATCTTTACATTAATATTTTATCTTCACATTCATCTGGTTGTGAGTCTTTAACACAATTTATTATCTCTCACATGTACTCTATTTTGCCATTTATGATTTTAAACATAAAAGAATTACTTTTTATTCTATTTTCTATGGTTGTGACTCAAATATCATAATGCTAGGGTCTAAGGGTTGTGACTCTCTATATCTAATGTCTGGACTGTTCGAGTTGTGACTCACCATACAAAAGTCAGTGTTATTGTTATCCCACCACTAGAAAAGGGTTTTGTAATTAGTTTTTGACTCCCCCTTAAAAATCATTTATAGTGCACTTGTATCTCTATCTGAGTAGAGAGGGGTAAGAGTAGATGTATGAACAATTTGAACTTAACTACTATAAAACACCCTTTCATTATTTACTTTTTCCAGTACTAATTAACCTTAATATTTAACATTGATAAATTATTTTTATTTATTTATTTATTTGATTGAATTTTTTGATTTGGACTATTCACCCCACTCTAGACCATATACCATTACCCAATACAATGTAACAACAATTTGGGATATATTCAACACTGAGTGTTGGTGGAGTTAATCAATGTAGGGAAAATATTCTCTAATTATAACATGTATTTATTTTACCTCCTAAAACTTTTTCGATATTAAATTTCTTATTCCCTTTTTCATATCGTGTACAAGTGTATGAAAGTAATAAAGGATAATACATGATCATTTTATAAGTTTTACTAATCAATAAGATTATCTCATCCTTGCCCTTTTTGGTGATTTCTAGTATAAATATTCTCAATTATATAGAGATATCAAGTTAAAATAGTGTGTCTAGAAAAAGATCCTTAACAAGTGTGGGTCCCTACTCTTTAATAAGTTGGTGGAAATAATTCAACTTCTGTATATTAGTGATTGCATCAGTCCAATTTCATCCACTTATTTATTAATTATACTACCTATTAAGATAGTCTTCATAATATTGTTAGTTACATTGTGACACCAATAAAGTATTACACTAGATGGGATTTATATTATATGTCGTAGTTATTCTATGTCCATACACTTAAATCTTCTCCACAGTTTACATTCACAACCACGGACAAGGTGACATTCTTCTTATTCTTCACAAAAAACATAATCTTTCTCATATTCTTATTTTGGAATCATTCACGATAATATGATAATGTTTTTTTACTAATAATTACATTATTTTCTTTCCTCTTTAGTTCATAATAATATGGGCCAGTTCTTATAATTTCTATCAAGAATCAAAAACCTCTTGTGAATATTAAAAAAATATAAGATCATATCACCATAATCACAATTAATTATTAATCTTTACCAATGATTTGAATGTATTGTAGATGACGTATCTTAGAATTATTCTATGGCCCAAATGATATTCAATAGAATATAGATTTTCTACTCACTTATTCTTCTTTTAGTCAAGAGACCAACATGAGATATTGAATTTATATTTTAACTTCCTCAAACACTTAAATACACATTATCAAAAATATTAATTGTATAGATTCTATATACATAAGAGTGCAACAAATATTTGAGAAACAGAGTCTTTGTATTCTTTAAAAATTATTTTATAAATGTTCATTACTCAATTTACCTTCATATGATGTTGTTGTATCATGTACATAAAAACCTTGAATATTTCATGAACATATCATTTGATAATATATATTGTATTATATGACTAATAAATATATTTATTGTGGATAATATTTCTTTAAATATGTTTCAGATGTTTTTATATCCATGAGGTCATATATGTGTTCTTTACATTCGCCCAATCATTCATAACCATATCTACTCATCTAGTGATCTTCGTATGAAACAAGTATATATAAATGGTGTATTTGTGATAATTTAACCTCTTCATGTAGTTAGATAACTCAAGTATCCATGATTCCTCTTCACATACATGAGAACAAGTACATGTAAATTTTCAACATCACGTAATAAAAAAACCCTTTTTGGAACCTCTTCTTCATAAAAGTGATAAACATAAGTGCATTGTAGTTCATCTCCTTCATGAGGTCATGAAGTGATCAAATAATACCGTTCATGTATAAAAATATAATAATTCATATTTCTATGGTTTCATGGAACTATTTCTTTGTTAATCTCTTCAATTATGACAAGCACAAGTTCAAGGATCATGGTTCTCATTCATTGTTTCTTTATTTAACTCTGTGAAATTGTAGAACTTATGAACTATCTCCTAAAACCATATTATTTACACATTAGATGATATTTCTTGAGCCATTATATTAATATCAAATTGGATATTAGGAAACTTTTATGCATCAATATTCTTTATTTTCTATAAAATAGTTATTATTAAATAAAACTATGAGTTGTAGCAGCAACTCAGTCATTGGGTGCTTCTCCTTTTATAATTAATAATGCACTACCTTACTTCCTTAAATCACCAACTCAAATCTCACATTTTATTATAATAAAATAAAATACTTTAATATCATTGGAGGTCAATTTGTTCCATTATTCTTCACATGGGCTTCTTGAAGCTAATACTCATGACGTTATTTCCTTGGAAATTTCACGTAAGGACTCATTACATAATTGTGGTAATGTCCTCGAGAAAATTCACATTTTAAAATCATTAATTCATCGATGAATAAAAATATTCTTGAAATGGAATCTTAAACATTATTTTCATTTGTTCTTTTAAATGTTCATCTAGAAAACAATGACAAACACATTGATACAAGATTTCATGATGATCTAGACAATTCATGTGTCAAATTATTAAGATATCTTGCTTGGTTCGAACCTAAACTATTAGGAATGTAATAACTCTAATGTATAGAAACCATCTAATGTCAGGGGATTGAGGAAGATAACCCATAGAGATCATAAAATTTATATCTTTATCATCTGATGCCCAATGAAATGTTCCTCTATTTTAAGAGATAGGAATAGTTCATGCACAATAGTTTTTCCCAAATAGAAAATCAAATCTGTTTAGTAGTATTTTATATAAAATTACATTACAATATATCTTTGAGCAACATAATAAGGGTTATCACCCATAAAAACCTTTACATCATGCCCACATGGGCTTCACCACCCCATTTCACCATCCACAAGCACATTTTCATGGGCTTTGAAGGCATAATTATCTCCCTACCTATTCAAGTGCCTTCCACAATTGTTTCCCATGTGTGAGCTCTCTCCCACATGGGTTCAGCCTTACATTTCATATGTGGTTGAGATATCCACTTTGGGTAGATATATTTGGAACTATATTTTTTATATGGTTTCACATATAATACATTTTAAATACTCAGTATGATAGTGTTAAGCCAAACAAAATTCTTTCTATCGTTCTTCACTCCACAAGAAATGAATATATATTTCTTGTGATCCACATTAAAATATTTTATGGTTTTCATGTAATATTTTAAATCTTATCTTAATGCAATTAACTATTTTTGTGGTCTTAACATAATTATACACTGATATTTAGATTGTATGGAAATATTCTTCATAATCATGATAAATATGTTTTTACATGATATTCGTTAGACACGATATCATTTTACAAGGCCCTATTACAATAATTAAGTATTGAATGAACTTATTATTTACCTCTAATTCAACATCCTTGCATATCATCCAGTCATGAAGAAACATTGGATGGATTATGTTCTATCTTCTTTTTTATTATAAAAAATGTTTCACCATTGACACAAGTCATTGACATGATGATCAGTTCAATAATAATCAATGTTGAAGTCTAAAAGTCTTCAAAATAACATCCTTAAAATAATACGACATCAGTGTTATCTTCATCATCTAGTTATTAAAAAAGTTATCTTTGTTGTCAATCATGGATATTTTGTACACTTAAACAACTTATTTCTTTCTAACTTATTCAATATAATGAAATCAATGAAATCATTTAATTTCATTGAATACCATTGAAAATAAATAAAAATATGGAAAATAAATACATCTCACACACAAGTGGGAACTTTATTCTGCTATTTGTATTTTTTCGATACCATCAATGTTCTTCATAAATGAATATATCAAAATGCGAATCTCAGCCCTTTACCTTTCCAAACATTCATTTCACATTTCCTCCCCATTATTGAAAATAAATACAATTTTCATGGAAAAAAATTTATTGGGTATTGACTAAGAAATGTTCTATGCAATGTTACACTCTAAGTATACATGGGGCATGCTTGATGAAAAAATCAACAGGGTTTTATTTAGACAACAAAATTGTCCTTTACTAATTGACCATGAAACCTTAGGAAATACGAACTCATATAATTTTCTTCCAGTTTCATACACCTTTATTCCTTTATAGAGATACAAAATATGATATAATACATTTTAATAATAATAATCATGATACTTCTATTCTCACATAAAAAAACATATCAAATTCTTTTAGGTGAAACATGATGGATAATTAGTATAGGATCACTTTTAATATTCCACTTTTCATATATCATTTTTTAATTTAATTACTCTCCCTTTTTGTAAATATTATTATTTTTATATCCATGGATGATAGATTATGAAAAAAATAAATTTTCCAATTACATGACCACCCAGAATATCCATGAAAAAAAATATTTTTTTCCAATTAGAATAGTTATTATAGCAGCAATATCATCAATATTAATTTGTCATCCCCTAATGGGAAACATTCCTTAACGTGTTTATATGGTGGATCTCTTCGAGAATAAATTTTAAGTTGTTAAAATATGTATAATAACCCAATATGAATCTTAAACTTCTGAGAGTATGGATTTGAGAAAATATAGAACATTACAAAGGATGATCATTTTTAATACATGTTATTTAGGATTCAAAATATTAGATCAACCCCAGATGATATTTTCTTTATCATAGTTTTCTATGACATTACATCATAGTATAAAACATAGTTAATGATAATACTATGTCATATTTTTATTTGAATAAAAAATTGAGGAATCATTTAGGGATGATGAATTATTCAGATTTCCTATCATGAATTAACAACACTCAATGCTTATCTGGTCATATTACTTAAAAATTATTTACCTTTAATTCCCAGTAGTAAAATAACTAATAAAATAAACAAAGATAAGGTAATAAGTTTGTTCATCCTTGATTCATCTATCTGAGAAATATGGTTCAAATATTTTTCTCAATGATGTTGCACCATTTCCTCCAGACTTAATTTTTTTATATCTAAACTTTTATTCTGATTTATGTTGAGTTATCCTAGATCTCTTCACATTCATAGCTACATTAAGTGGAAAATTTATCTTTATAAAAGCCATCAGGAATAATTCATTATTAACCTTGTTAAGGACTACTTTTTTGGAAGTATAATTAAACAACCTTTTAAAAATGCTAGACCTATTTACAGCACTCAAATAGAAATTATTTAACACAATATTTTTTTTATAAACACCTTTCTTGTAATTTTCCTTCATCATTTAAAATACTTTTTATTTTGTTTTAAAATTATTAATAACATGTATATATTCCTTTTTCTTCATTATCTAAAAATCATAATGTAATATTACAAACACATCATTGAGAAAACTGGTGATAAGTTTGGATTTCCCATGTGGATTCTTCTGAGTTCCATATATGTTAGTAGTTATTTAGGATGATGAAATTTTCTTCACCTCCTTATATTAGAATCTATGTTATTCTCACCATTTATCTTTGATACCTTCTTGGTGGATTTTTTATTTGTAACATTTTTCTACATTATTCAAAAAGTATCTTCTTATTTTATAACCAACTTTTGTGGTCTTCTTTTCTCATCATCATTGAATATATGTCTAGATTAATAAGAATCTCTCATGTGACAAGTATTATCACATAAATCACATATAAATTATTGTTTTTAAATTATCTTTAATGTATAACAGTTTTTCTTAACCTATGGATTCTTATTCATCATCTTTTTCTTGCTCTACCTCTATACATGATTTAATTTTTTCCTTATAATTTATAGGATTGTATGAAAAATCCCATGATCAATGCTTAAATATGTTGTAAAAACAACCTTCAACCATAAACAATGATCTTATAAATTTTTAATGATGTTTTTGGTTCTTCCTCAAAGATTTTTGGGCTCTATGTGGGGAACCATCTTCCACGCTCTTTTTCCTATCCACCCAATTTATGGTGGTAGGCTTCCAATGTCATTGCATCGTTTGTAATTATTTTGGTTTTGATTTCAAAGATAAACTATTTATGTAAATAGATTTAAAAACTTTATCAAAAGATGGTATTGATGATACTTTTATATTATCAGCTACTTGAGATAGATAATTTAATGAATTCATGTTATTTTTATCATCTGTTTGAGTTCTTTTATCATTTTAATCCTCCAGTGAACATTTAGTAGCAGTACTTACTTTCATGACCTCACCCATTAGGGCCTACCTTGTTTCCAAGGATCCATGTGTGACTACCACAATCCTACCTCGAAAATGACATGGGATGATGACCATCACTGCGTAGGAATAAAAATCACATGAGAGTCTATATCCTAAATTATATCTACTCACACACACATATCCGAGCACAAACAATGTTAAAATGTAAAGTAAAACTGATACCAAATGCATGCACAAGTATAAATCCAATAATCATAGTAAAAAACATTTGCAAGTTATAAGGTCCAAATACTAGTAAAAAATAGTGAATAATTCCAAAATAATTTCATGTGGGACCTATAGTAAAATGTGACTCCTAGTATAAACCATAGTCAATATAGATGAAATCCAAGCGTTATTTTCTCCTGGTCCACACAGAACCTAATTTAAATGTTTGTCATCAGAATAAGACATGGAATATGAAGGAATATCCCATAAAGGGGTTAGTATAACAATCCCATGTAGGAAATCTTGAAATCACTACGCATAAAGCATCATGTATAGTATCCATCCCAACATAGGTTTATGTCAACAACATACATAATAAGGGTAGGTTCCAAGTGTAGTGGAAGTTTGCTATGGGAAGCGCCCAACATTTCATTAGGACAAGTTCAAATATCTATCGGAGATCTACATTATGATAAATGGTGTGTTCAATATAATTGAATAAAAAAGATAGACCACATGAATCACATCGAAACCAGAAATAGAGAATCATCAAATATTATTTGTAATTAATTTAATAAAATACGAATTACCTTGATGGAATTATTTATTCATTGACGGATCTTGTAATAGATCTATATTGCACAATAATTAAATTTTAATAATCAAGTGTTGATTCCATCCAGTTTTGATCCACGCATGTTCCATGAATATCCAAATGTCACTGAAGGAATATTTGGGTGCAAAAATGGAAGATCATTGTGCTTTTGTTATACAAATTTGATTGATATGAGAATTTATGCCAAAGTGTTCCCCTTGATCTGGTGGAGGAATATTTATCTCCATATTAGGAGTGATTTAGAGAATATAGATCCAAGGGCTTGTAATAATTCTCCAAACCTTTTGTTCATAACCCTAAAAAGTTGAGTTATTCTCTTGAGAAAATACAAAAGTATATTTATATATCTCTAGGGTTAAAATTAAATAATTTCACAAGTGTCTATAATTATATATTTAATGTAAGAGAAAATATCATGTCAAATAATATTATTATTATTCGTATTTCTCTACTTACGCTTAAATTGAAAATTAAAATTATATATTATTTAATCAAATATTTTTAAATATTTATTATTTTGTCACAAAACCATTAAACTCTGTCCAACATTCCCCATGATATTTATTTGGAGTTGAATAAACACTATTTATTTATTAAATTAATGTTAATATATTATTTTCCAATAAATTAATAAATTTTATATTCTCCAAATTGAAGATACATATTTATAAAATATTACACTCTCATTATATTTTTTCTCATAACTTGTGAAGGAATATATGAGATCAACTAAGGATGAATAATTATTAAACAAAATCTTGGAATAATATGTACCGAACTTTTTAAATAATAAATAATAATATATTATTTAACTAATTTCTTGATACACATAGCGTGTGATCATATATCCCTCTTTCTCCGTGGTATTAGGTTAATCATCTTAAATTACAAGATGAGAATCTAGAAACACACCATGTCACTCATAGAAAAATAAGTTAATTACACAACGACATGTCACCTAATTAAGATTCTTACTGTGCAATATAATCCCTTTATCTCCATATATCTAATCAATCAAGTTTCATGTCGGTGAAATCCACAAATACGATCAATTTATCATTCTTTGATGTTCCAGTAAATGGGTATTCCTCTAAAACACCAAGTCCATTGATTTATTTAGGCTATATGATTTCCATCAATGGGCCCGAGATATCCACTTCCATTAAAAAAGAAGGGACAAATATTTTTATTGCATTATTCATTAACACAATATTACTCATGATTCACCCCACATATCCAACCTTTCCACGAACTAATGTTATCATGGTTTTGTCAACTCATGAAAGTACATAAATCATAATATTTAATAATAATAGTCTTAATGTCTAATGATCAATACACATGTACATAGATATTAATATCCAATGACACATAGAATTGTGGATTTCCTACTAGTAGAAATCATTTTCATAATATCCTACTTGATATTACTAAGGGAATACACTATGAGAAGGTTCCTCAAAGTCCTATGAGAATTCACTCCTGATAAACTTTATCATTTTTTTTCCTTAAAATGATATCATCCAGCTACAGAACATATATTAAAGAATATTGTCGTAGCACTTTCGGGTTCTCATCATTGCAAGGAACTGCTATGACCTTTTAGTGTGACAGCTACACTTATGACATATTCACATATTTTTTCATGCATAATAACTATAATGATATGATAATTAGTTTATTAATATTCAAAAAAATGGATATTTTTTAACATAAAGTACATAAAATTTAGTTCTCTAGCACCAACTCCAATGGACTCCCACTTTTATAAGATTCAACTGATAACAACCTTCAATCAACTAGATCTCACGTGGTACTCTTGTTTATAATGAGTTTGTCCTTTAGTCGAGGGGTCCTCCACATTCTCTTCTGTGGGTAATACTCTTTGTGCAACTTCACTCCTATGATAAAAATCCATTGACAGATGATACTTCCAAAGTATGTCTATTGTCTGTTGATTTGAAATTGGATCTTTTTAAGAGCCACTACTATAGTATTATCGCATTACAATGTGATGGGATATTTTCTTCTAGGTACCACATCAAGAACTGGGAAAAGGATATAAATCCTGACAGCTTCCTTGGATGTATCAGAAACCACTATATACTTGGAATCCACTATAGAATGAGAGAAAATTTCCTACTTTGAAATCTTCCAGCTCACAACACCTAGGTTGAGATAGAGAACATATCCTTATTGTGAATTTGTAACATTCTAATATTTTAAAAAACCAGCATTAGTATAACCCCTAATGATCATCTCTTCATCTCCTCCATACACCAATAACATATCCTTAGTTGTTCTCACAGACATAAAGATAGCCTGAACAACAATCCAGTGTTGTTATGTAAGATCTTCTTTATATCGTCCAACCATGATAAATGAATAGGAAACATCAGTTCAAATACATAACAAGGAATGCATAATTGATCCTATCACTAATGTGTGTGGGATCATTCTCATTCTCTCTATAACTTGTTCTGTCTGAGAACACATTTTAATAGAAAAATGTAACCATGTGACAATGGAACCAATCCCCTCTAGGATTTTTCCATAATATATTTATTTATTATCTGGTCAATATATTTAATTCTAATTAGTCCAAGAAACCACTTGGATCTATCATGAATGATCTTGATCCCTAGATTATTGGCTGTTTCACCTATGTATTTGAAAGAGAAAATTTTATTTAACAATTCCTTATCTAACTGAAAGATTGGTATTTCACTTCCAATAAGTAATATTCCATCAATATATAATACTAGTATATTGACCAAATTTCCACTAAACCTCTTATAAACACATGTATTACATTCATTTTAAATGAAACCAATTTATTTTATGGAATCATTGAATCAAATGTTTCATGACCATGATTCCTTCATCAATCAAAAAATAGATCTCTGCAAATTGAAAATCCTTTTACCTTCACATGGAGTCACAAAACCTTTTGGTTGTGTCATATATAAATTTTTTTGAAGGTTTACATTATAGAATGTAGTTTTGAAATCCATTTTCTAAATCTCATAATCGAGGTAAGATACTATGGAAAGTATAATTCTGATTGAATTAAAAATGGATACCAGTGAAAAGGTTTCATAGTATTCAATTCTTGAAGTTTTTCAAATCATTTAACCACTATCCTTGATTTTTAGGACTTTACTTCACCTATAATGTCAAATTTTATCTTGAATTCCAATTTTCACCCAATAAGGTTGACATCAACTACTACATCGACCAGAACCCAATCTTGGTTCCAATACATGGAATCTTTTTCAAAATTAATTTCTAATTTTCATATTGCTACTTCTGAGATCTCTACTTCTCCCTAGTAATTGAGATGTCCATCACTGTCCACCAAAAATGAGTCAACATCTTCAATGACTAGAAAACCATTTATTTCATGTTTTCTTACCTCTGTTACACTCCTACGTAGTACATGGGTTTCAAGAACTAATTTTTCCATAGGGACCTATGGAATTTGATCATGCTCCAAATATTATTTATCTTGAGCATCAACGTCATCAATGATATTATTGCTCCCACTATCCTTTTTTATGATGTTCTCCCTCTCAATAAAGATGGATTTTCTAGGTACATACACATTATTATATCTAGGGTCATAGTGAGAGTATCTCTTTGTTTCCTTAGGATACCCTATAAAGATACACTTTGGGCCTTGAGGTGCTAGTTTGTTTCCATAGAATGCATTAAAAAATCCACTCATCCCCATACACATGTATTTTATAAAATAGGTATCTTTCGACTCCATAACTCGAAGTGAATTCTATATTCCACTTTATTTGGAAATTGGTTTAATGTGTATGTCATGGTTTATAATGCATATCCCCAAAAGGATAATGGAATAACTACACGAATCATTATCAACCTTACAATGTATAATAATGTTTGATTCCTCATTTCACTAACAACATTTCAATGTGGTCTGTAAGGTGGATTCATTTGAGATAAAATCCCAAACACACGTATAAAGTCTATAAACACTTTGGTTAAGGTAATCACCACCTAGATCTGATCAAAGATTCATTATCTTCATACCAATTTGATTATCAAATAAATTATTAAGTTACAAGAATTTATATAAGGACATATAATTAGACCTCATCATGAGGTATGTCCATATTTACTCAATTCATCAATAAAAGTATTAAGGTAATAATATCCACCTATAGAATATACTGAAAATGGTCCATACATATCAGTGTGTACCAATGCTAGAATATCTATAGCCTTTTCACCCTATCCCTTAAAGGTTGTTTTGGTTATTTATCCTTGTAAACTCGAATGAAATATTTAGGGTGGATTCAACTTAGAAGAGTATAAATAACCATCTTGATATATTTTTTCAATTTCTTCTTATTTACAGGACCAATCTAGTGATTCCAATGGTGGGTGTTATTAGATTCATGTGGTCTGGATTCATTATCATCTTACAACACTTATTTATCATTATTTATTACACAAATACTGTTATTTCAATGTAACATATCATAACATATGTTTTATTTATAAAATAAAAATCATTTATTTCCAAAATTGAAAATAAACCTAACTTATATAGGAATGATATAGAAATTATGTTCTTGGTAACCGTAGTTACATAATAAAAATATTTTAAAACCAAAATAATTCTCATAGTAAATGAAAAGTGGTAGTCACCAATCTCTAGAGAAGCGAGTCTTTCATCATTGTAAGCTTTTACATCAACCTCTCCTCTATAAATTTATTGGAATCAACTTGGCTCTTTCATTTGAATACAAATGTGATCCCCACAAGTTGTATCTAATACCCTATCTATAGGTATTGAAATATTAACCTCCCTAACAAACAAACCTTTTTCTACCCCTTTCATTTGGGTGTAGCACCACATTTAGTGGCCTAATTTTCCAAATAGAAAACAAACTTCATCCTATTCCTTACCAAATTTAGGATCATCCACTTATTTGAACAAGGTTCTTGAGAGCTTTAACAATTTATAGATCTTGGGACCATTTTCCATGTTCTTCCCTTTATTATTCCCTATAAGGACCGTGGTTTTATCACAACCCATGTACTTATCCACTTGGGGAAATAAATTAAGAATTTATGAAATAATCTTCTCATTATTTATCAAATTGTAATTAATAATAAAACCAGAGACGGTCATGGGAAGTGTTGAATGAATAAGATTTGTTTGAAAGTCATCCAAGAATTTATTCCTGAAGATGTACAAGCAGTATATGTATCCAATGAACTTTACTTCCTGAGACCTAGATAGCGTAGGCCATCCATGATTAGTTGAAAAAAAATAATTGGAGATCGTGTACCTGTCCTTTGTTGAAATATCTTGATTGAGATACCAAATGTGATACATCATACTATACACAACCATGTCATCATGTTGCATCAAAATCTCATTTTAAATGGATGATATTATGAAATATTGAACATTTTATGAATCATTCAATTTTTTTTCATAGAGTTTTCACTCTGCTTTAGAAGCCTCATTTTTAGGAACTTTAGGAAAATATTATTCTAGCACATATAATATCCTTTTATAAGGATGGATGACATATAGGTGAATTTTCCTTTCTTTTAAAATTTTTATAGTGAGAATTTTTTATTTCTCAATGTATGGATTGAAATGATATGTTTGATAGAAATTTTATTGTGGTTTCTACAAATAAGATATGTTAAATTTTAGTGATTTATCTGATAATTTTTTTAAAAATATATAAATAAGTAAAATATATATTAGTCTCTCACTATTTTATTTAAATGTAATTTCTCTCACCATATGATTTGAAATATACTATTTCTTAGAAAATATAGTGGAAAATATTCATATTTACCTTCTTATTACCACAACATTGGTTGGTCAAGAATCTCGAATAATTTTTGGTATGAATTTTAAATTCCAACTTCATTAACACATAGTTCCTTAATCAGTTGAGTGGACTCCCCAATCCTAAAATCCTTTAATTGGATTTACTCAAACCTTGCCTCTTAGTTACACCAAGTATTACATTGGTAGTAAACACTTGATGTAGAGTTTGTTAAGTCAACCGAAAGCATCAAGTTAGAATTACTTGATAATAGAAAGAACGAAAACTTTGGTTGGTCAAGGACTTTAAACAATGGTTTGATTTTAACTGAAGTAGTGGAAGGATATAATGACATAATATATATAATTGTGGTGTTTTATTATTTTATGCATAAATTTCCTATTATTATTTTAATCACATGATTTTTAATATTAAGTGGATTTACATAAGTCATTTTAAATGTAATATATAATATTTACACATAATTGAATTTATTTTAGTTATATCTTGCATGCTTGTTAAATCATAAAATTATGTGATCATGAAAAAACATCCATAATGAAATAACCATTAAACCAGAAAGAACTAAAATAATAAATAGGAATGATTGTGATATTTTCTAATGTTTAATTTATCTTAGGGTTGATAAACAAATCATTTTCCTAATGGAACAACACCTTTAACCAAATAACGTTATTGTTCTAACATTCAACCCACCCACAATTGTATCTATCTTGGATTGGTTTAGCCTTGAATCTAAACATTATGTGCCTCTACTAGCTTGGGATCTCCATCCATCACGTATGATTTTACTCACACACAGCTGAAGCGAGAAGGGTTTACATAAAAGAAACCATGGGCATGTAGGACCTTACATAATTATAGGAGAGAAGGAACGTATAACAACAATTTAATTTAATAATAAATTAATTGAATCCAATAGCATAAAAATTTCTAGTATATTCTCATGATCATTTACATGCATGAAATAAATTACAGATTTAATAAAACTAGCATTCAATTGTTAATTATTATTATTTAAGACAAGTCATGCTTTAATCAATTAATTATTATCTTTAATTAATTTATTATTTTATCTCAATTATCGTCTAAATTACCATGAGAGTATCAACAATTGTCATTTAAAAAAAATTAAATACATTTATTTATAAGTTATTATGTACATAAATATACCTTGGAGACAATGTGGTGAATACCCGTCTGATTCAACCCAAAATGTATTTTAATCTTATATTGTTTATTCATGTGACATATGGAATAAAAGACATATGAAAAACTTTCATGATGGGTACTATCAGCTTAATGATTGCACAAATTGCATGATTTTTTGGTCACGTGTTATGCTTCAATTCATGTAGAGTTACAACTGTAATACAAGTCATACAAGAAATATAGATATTAACATTATAGATATTTTAATTAGACATATATATATATATATATATCCAAATACAATCATAGGGATTTTCTTATCAACATAATGACCACATGCAAGAACATGTCTCAAGGTTTACATTAAATAATATATAAATTTTAAAATATGTGTAATTTTGTATAATTACACAGCATATACAGGAAATTTATACAACATGCACATATCTCACCACCTATATGAGGTAAATTCCTAGGGAATCGATGTGTAAATCATAACTTGGAAAAATTATATTACATGGAATTCATCATGGAAAACATGACGTGTTAACTCCAACTTACACTTTCACCAATCATGTTTTCCATGTAGGGAATACACGGCCTGTCTGTGACTCAAAGGCACTACACACTATGTTTGTGGGCTACACAGTGTTTAATCCATATGACCGTGCTCCAGGTTATCCTAGTAAACATGCAGTGTAATAATTAACAATAGTATGTGTCATTAATAGACCCATATTATGTTATTTATCACTACTAGAACATTAATCCATATCCACAGACCTATAGCCACGATTTTATAATTCCATGGATATATATTTATTATAGCCACATTTTAATTATACAAGTGTGGATAAAATGTACCATCTCCCTTTTTTGAGAACTCATCAGGCTTCTCCACCCTCCTCCTCAATACTCTATGCGTACAATCTTTGTTTTCGAAACTTGTCTGGTTCTCCTCCCTCCTCCCCGATACTCTCTACTCATGACCCTCCGAACCCTCTACCTTCACAGTGGTGCCATCCTCCCTAGTACACTTCGACCTTCACAGTGGGGTTCTCCTCCTGATACCCTCTACGTGCGAACCTCCGAACCTTCAACCTTTACGGCGGCACCCCCGCTCTCAAATACCCTCTACATGCGACCCTCCTTCCACGATGGGGCCTATCACGAACTATTCTCTCCCTGATCCTCCTCTACCAATGTTTCCCATCATGATAGTGTCCCTCGAAGTGGTGACTCTCGTGACGGTGCCCCTCGCTTTCACCGAAAGAGGAAACCCCACCGTGATCCCTCATCTTGGATCCTCCTCCCCTGATGCGACCACCAAATGAAGGAAACCTCAACTCACCCACCCCCCTACCGAAGCTACTCCTAGGTGGCCTCCCCACATCCACTGTTGTGGCCGACCCCCTCCTAGTGATACTCCTTCTCCTTTTTATGAACAATTACGTGTTCATTACTTTGTTATCATTTATTCATAGCAATGTTGTATTAAATATATACAATTTTTTGACATTTCAGGAAATAAAACCTTTAATATATATTGGTATTGAGATATTCATTATTGTGTATATACTTTAATTAGCATGCCATTTTGTGCCTTGTGTTTTCTTAAACATTTTGTTCAAATAAAATCAATATTTAATAGATATATTAGATTTGAAAAGTGTTAGAAATGTTTTTCTCTCTTAGAATAATGGTTTTATAATGGTTCTCTAAATTTTAATTAATTGGATTAAATGAAAATAATTTTTTGGAATGACTATATGGCATATTTTAAAATAATTTATACAATAAAAGGTATTTGAACCTATTTAGGTATTGGTATGATTTTTAATGATTTTTTGTAATAGAATTGGTTTAATGGATTTTAAAATGACTTGAATGAAAAAGTAGTTGGTTTTACAAATGAATTTAAATGTGTTTTAACATTGAATAGTTATAAAGAAGGTGATAAAGTTATTTTTTTATGTTTGAAATGACATGGAATTCTTAGTTGGTTTTTGGAAAGGCGTATTTTCAATTTATATAAGATATTTTCATAATAAGTATCAAACAATCGATTATTCCCATTGTTTTAATTATACCTAATTTGAATTGGGGCCCCAAAGGAGGGATGTTGCATTCTATTTTTGATACGTTTGAAGTGAAAGTGGTTATTTCTTATGAGGGAGTTGCATTTGGATGTGATATGAGGATTATTTAAAATAAATTTTTATCAATTCTTGTGATTTTGTTGATTTTCTGCCTCCACTAGATTCATTTATCATGGGTATATATGTAAATAATCTAAGGTCTCTAGGCATGTAATGCTAGAATAGTATAAGTTTGATGGATAGTACCCTAGGAGATTATAACCTTGCTAGGGGTGTATTTTATACATGGAGAGACCTAAAAGGGAAATATGAATGGGATGGTCTGATTTTACATAGGATCCCAATGAGTAATATGATGAAATAGGTCTTGTATCACCAATTTTGGAGACTAATGAGTTTCCCATGATGTCTATAATTCATTGAATATTGATTAGAGGATCTCATTCCATGCCTTATTTGTATCCCCACTATTAATTTATTTATTACTTATTATCAATTTCCCATTGATATCTGAGTGCATGTTATGTATATATATTCCATTTCAGTTGTGGTTTTATATTATATTCAAACTAAATCAAAAATTAGTTTTGAAAGTATATTATTAAAGAAAAAAATGACGTTTTATTAAATGTTTTGGTTTCGAGATAAGGATTTTGAAAAAAGGGAAAAAGGATTAGTTCCCTTCTTATGGACTTGAAATTCACTTTTTCCTTAGTTTGAAAGCATTTCCTTTTAAAATGAAAATGTAAGTTGTTTTATAAAAGATATTATGCTATGTTTCACATTTTCTTTACAAACTCTCTTGAAAACCCTATTTAACACTTATATTTTAAACTATCATTTATAAAATGTATTTTCAAAGGAATTATACAAAATCCATTATTAAATCATACTAGGCACAATATGGTTCAAAATGTGCCTACACGAAGGGGTGTAAGAAAAATTCATGTTTACATTCTAGAGCCTATGTTTTATTCTTTTACCTTAGTAAATGTTCGAGTTGGTCTGGTGATAAATGGTATAGGATGGTATGGGTGATTTTTGGTCATAATGGGGTAGTTAGTAGTGATCAAGGTTTGGTTATATTTTTGGATGTTTATATATAATCCTTGTTGGCCAAGATATTTTGTTTAGTTTATTATATACATGGGATTATTCTTATTAAATTATAATCTGATGATTTGATGATTTGATTTATGACCTTTTATTATTTCTAAAATATTATACTATTTTTGATTGTTTCGTTTATATTGAAACTTTTTATTTTGTGCACAAGTGATTGATGTCTAAATGAGTCATGTTGGATATATTGGTGGAGTACTTAATGTGGTTATTCACATTCAGAGGGTGAAACTAATACCAATGGATATACTTTGATACCCTGACACTTGTCACCATCCAACTACAATTTGAGACATTTTTGGGCCTTTTGCATATCTGGGTTGGGTGACATGTCAGGTTGATCTGGTCCAGTTCAGTACAAAATGGTATTAGGGGATACTCTTATTATTTAGAGCGATTATTAATATAAACAAGATATGATCATCATTGATACTCAATAGGTAGGTCACTAGTAGTATATTGACACAACTTTTCATAAAAACCTGAGTTTTTAGGGGGGATTTGTTTTTCAAATCTTTTGATTTGGATTCCAGGTTTAATTATTTTGATAATGATGATTAGATCCCCATTGAGTTATATCAGATACTTTGGGGGATTTATTTATGATTAGGGATGAAAAAAGGAAGGAAAAAAACTATCATCATTATATCAATTGGTCTACAAATATATATGGAGCCTATGCATGTGGTCTCAGAAATTTTTCAGATTCTATTATACGATTGGTATATGGCAAGATAAACCATGTGACCAAGCGATGCATAGCATTTCATCAACTTTGAATTTATTTTTTAAACCTATTTCGATTACCAATGGATCCTGAGAAAAGTTTCACCCTAGGAGATGGATCAAATGAGGTTTTAGAGATTTTTTGATGTTATTGTAATGGAGTTTGTATGTAGTGCCACGTTATGGTTTTTTTATGTTTGGAACTTTAGTTTTTTTTTGTACAGACGTACATTTATTTAAAAAAAATTATTCTAAAAACGATTAGGGGGCTTATTTGTAAATTATTTTTAATATCATGTTTAATGTTTTCAAGATTAGTACGTTATAAAAAGAAATTGGAAAATGATTTAAAATTAAATACATTTCATGAAGTGTTTTAATTTAAAACCTTTTCCATGATTAATTTGAAAATGGGACTCATGGATTATTTGTATTAAAAAATAGGTTTTATGATTTGTTTTGACTTTCACATGATGCTTTGAATGTGTTTCATTACATTATATAAATTGGGAAATGATTTAAAATGAAATGGGATTTTAGGAACTTTTTTGGTCTTATGATGTAATCCATTAGGTGTTACAAAAATAAAGGAGAAATTTATGAAGTTTGAGTGATATTTTATTTTAAAAAAGTTCATGATTATCAAATCTGGTTTGAATATTTTTTAAAACTATATACTTTGGAAGTTGTAATGTTACTCTATGAAATGGATTTTGTATTTTTTAAAACGATGTGAGATTCTCTTCAATGTTCTTTTCCTTTTTAAATGAGTTCTCATAATTCTTTTTTTAAATGTAGGTATTTTTAAGGAAATTATTTTTACAGGGGGTGTAGGGGAGGGTAAAGTGGGTTTTGTGGGGATGGGGAAGTGGGGGTGCAATGGGTAGGAAAAGGGTCGTAAGGTGGGGGGGGTGGGGTAGGGGTAGGTGGGGGTGAAAGGAGAAGGTCTGGGGTAGGGTGTGCTGGTGCAGGGGGTGGTGATGGGGAAGGTGGCATGGGTGTGTGCTGGGAAGGGGGGCTTCGGGTGTGCTAGGGGGTGGTGCTAGGGAAGGGGGTAGGGGCGGTGTGTAGGGGAGGGGGTGCAGGGGGTAGGGGTGCAATGAGGTGTGTAGGGGGGAGGAGGTCGGGGGTGTGCCGGGGGGAGGGGCAGGGGGTTTAATGGGTAGGGGAGGGGTAAAAGGTGGCAGGGTGCAAGGGGCAGGGGGAGGGTGCAGGTGGGGTGCAAGGGGTATGAGGAGTGGGCTAGGAGGGAGGTGTGTCCAGGAGGGGGGTGTCCAGGTGGGGGTATATAGTGTTGAAACCTTTTTATGAACTCAAACTAGCTTAATACTACACTTTATAATAATGGGTACAAATGGAATACACAAATCCATTTGATCAAACTGACATCATTTTATAAATCTAATTATTATAGAGGAACAATAACCATGTGTCTATGATCCCAGTTCAATTATCAGGATGTCGTTACCTGGAATTATAGTCCACACCATATAAACTATTCATTGAGCTATTTGTGTGCAAGGTAACAATAACCATGTTGGTCGGAGAGGATTACTCAAGAGGGGGGTGAATTGAGTACCAATTAAAATTTCTGTATTTAAAAACAATGTCTTAACGACCCCCAAACAAAATAATAGATTAAACTGTAGTGAATTTATATTAATGTAGAGATTCTGTTAGGTTCTCAAGGGATTGATTAATTACCAGTTAATCAACACAGGAGTGTGTGATTATCTTTTGAAACTAACTTACTAATCTACACTTAACATAAACACTTGCTAATTTAATTATCAAAGTAACTTTAAAAACAGTATTGGTTTTAAAATGATTAGCAGCGGAATAAAACTTTGAAATATATGGAACAACAATGTAACCAAGAGGTTCAGTCTCAAGCCGAGACTTAGTCCTCTCAAAAGTTTATATAAAAAATGATCCACACCCTGGATCGGGGTTCAACAGTTTACAACTGTCCAGGTCCAAGACCTCTACCACTGTTCTTCGTGGGAAACAGTACAACAGCAACCAGCTGTCCAGGTCACACACGACCTCTACCACAGTTCTTCGTGGGAAAGAAAGAATGTAAGAGTTTTGTAAGGATTTACAGATCCTTCAGTTTGAGTACAGGAGACAGTGTATGTGTTAGATATAGCAGATAACACACACTGCTCGAAATGAATGGTAATAAATCACAGAACAAGAGATGTAGAGTTTAGAGATGGTTCTGGTGATTTCAGTATAGCTCTGGACTCCTTTGGATTTGATTAGAAGTGAGTCTGAGTCCTCTTCTCATTTCTGTTGAGAAACAGAGTGTCGTATGCTCCAGGTTCACAGGTGGTGAGAATGTAGTCGATGAAGTTCTTCTTGTATGCACAGAACACTCCTCGAGTATGCTTGATTGTCTATGAGCTCCTCTATGTTCTTCTCGTGCTTGTGTCGTGTTTTGGTATATTGGATGCACCGCACTTTTTTGGTTCGCTTCTTGTTGTTTTGTTTTCTTCACACGTTCGCGCATATTTCTGGTATGTAGTCTTCTCGTATTTATCTCCCATCAGGAGACAGAAAAAATTTCTTTTCAGCAGGTACGAGGTACGGGTTCCTGACATCCGACAACCTTTATCAGATATTTGACAAAACATTAAAATGTGTGATATGACCGTTAGATAGATTAAATAAAGGAAATAAAGAAATTCAAACAGTGAGTCGAGTGATCGGTAGGTAATCAGCATCGGTAGCTTGAACATCGGTAGCTTGAACATCGGTAGCTTGAACATCAGTAGCTTGAACATCGGTAGCTCAAACATTAGTAGCTTGAACATCGGTTGCTCCATGCGTCGGTAGGTACATGCGTGTATCAATGACTGTTTATCGGTAGCTCCATGCGCCGGTAGGTACATGCATCGGTAGCTCCATGCGTCGGTGGCTGTGAGTCTATCGGTAGCTTTGTCCATCAGTGACTTCTTCCATCGGTAGCTATTTATACTTACACCGGTAGCTCTACGTTTGTATCGGTAGCTGTCTGTAAGTACATCGGTAACTCTGTGTTAAGTCTATCGGTAGCTGTCTGTCGGTAGACTAAGTCTATCGGTAGACTGGTTACCGGTAGCTCTTTATCAGTAGCTATAGACAGATTACTTATCTGTTTTATGCAGAACACATCTGATTGTGTTAGAATCAATTTATAACTTGTATGAACATGGATAAATGATGATTAACATATTCCAAAGACTATTTTTAAAAAGTGTTATTGATTTGATCACAGATTGGAAATAATTAAAGTATAGATCAACAATACTTAACAATATCATAGAGAATGAAAACATAATTGGGATTTGCAACACAAATAAATACATGATTGAGATTATCAAAATAGGTGAGGTCAACAATCTCCCCCTTTTTGATAATCACAATTTATGATATGGTAATATGGGCATTTAACATAGTGAGAATATAATAGTAAAGAGTATAATATTGAATTCAATTTTCTCAGAGAAAACAGCATTAGAGATAATAGAAATAGTATGATATAGACATAAGTTATCAGAGGTAAAAATAATAAGGTACTATATAGACATAAGGTATCAGAGATAAAAATGGAAACAAAACAAAAGATAATGTGTCTCCCCTTATGCCTTATTTTTCTCCATTGAAAATATTTCTCATTTTGTTCTCCTCCTTATTCTCGCATAAAAAGTTGCTCCCCCTCTCTTATTATTCTCCCCCTTTGTGATAATCAAAAAGTGGGAAAGCAAATATATATATATATATAGGAGAGAAATAAAACAAGAGAAGTAAAAAAAATTCTGTATTATAGGAGTCAAAAAGTACAACAAAAACAGATTACAAAGGAATTCCTATCAAAAAGCTTGGCCACTGGTTCAATCCGCATCTGCAATGTGAGATTTTCCTTTGGGATCAGAAGGATGCTCGGGTGGTGAGGATTCAGGTGAAGGTTTGGGAATGCCAGAAAAGATCAAAGGAGGCTGGGCCACTGACACAGTGTCAGGCTTGTAGGTTGAAGATTTTTGGGTGATCATTGGTTTGAGGCTTTGAATGGCTTGAACAGGAGTCAGCTGGACTGAGGAAGCAGCTGAGGCAGAAGCAGGCAAAGCAGGAGGGATGATGACTGGTCTAGCATCAACATGCAAGAAGGGCAGCAGCAGATTTCTAAAATCCATAATAATTCCTCCTCCTCTTTCCATAGCAGAGATGAAATCATCTTTGTTCTCCATGAATTTCTCTAAGGCAGGAGTCAGTTCTCTCAGCTTGCTCACTTGTTCTTTGAAAGCTTGGGTGACTGGAGGGAGCTTCATGCGTTCCAACATTAGCTTGAAGTGGTGTTTGAGTTGATGCTTGGTGAAAATTTTGGAGAAGTAGTAGTCCACTTTGCTTTTTATGGCTTCTTGAGAGGCAGAGGCTTCTCTCATAAAATCTTGAACTATCTTCATGATTTCTCTGGCAGAATCCCTTGTAGAAATCACCACTCGGCTTAACTCTGATGAGTCCCCAGAGCCACTGGTTGAAATAGAACCAATCTCCTCCTTCAATATTGCTCGAACTGAGTTCATATCAACTGATGGTTTGGATGTGAGAGGGCCAAGAGAGAAGGAAACAGTTTCTTTAAAACTCTTTGACAAACCACTGATTAGGCTTTGAACTTGAGAGTCTTGTAATTGAAC
Organism: Viscum album; assembly: GCA_963277665.1. NCBI lineage: Eukaryota > Viridiplantae > Streptophyta > Magnoliopsida > Santalales > Viscaceae > Viscum > Viscum album. The sequence continues at coordinate 490,359,626 of OY728145.1, forward strand.
ATGATCCTTCACTGAGGTTTTGAAACTTTCAAACACTGAGACAAACCGGCTGACTACACTCTTCACATAAGCTAGGTCCTTGTCAGCTTGAGACTTGGAGCTCATATAGGAATCCAAAGCAACAACTGATGTCTTGAGAGCTTCCAGATCAGCTTCGATTCTTGAATACTGAGTCTGGCATTCTTTCACTTCTTCCATAAGCTCAGACATGAAGGAAGATAAATTACAAGCCAGAGATAGCTCGAAGGATCTCTCTAGAATTTTCATTTCTTCATAAAAGCTTTCCTTCATCTCAGCAACTGAAGCACTGAATGATTATTTTATCTCATTCTTCATGGATTCAAGATCTTATTTGGAAACAAAATCACTTGAGACAACTGCAGCAGATCCCCTTGCTGAGGCCAAATTAACTACAGAAGTAGTCATTATTGAATTAATTGAGGATGCAAGAGAGGTTTCCATTAGCTTCACTTCTTCAACAAAACTGGATTTGAGGTCCTCTTTCAGCTTATTCAAATCATGAAATCTGACTACATCGTCTGGCAACAACTCAGCAGCAAGATCATAATTGGTCTTTGGTCTATCCATAGACATCTCATTGTCAGAATCTGGATAATCCAATCCACAGACTATAAACCCTGGGTCTTCTACCCAGTCTCCAAGCTCAACAGCTACTGTAACATTTCCAAGCACAGACTGATGCTCCCCCTCAATGGGTGCATTCTCATGTATCACAACAGCCTTTTCTGCTGGCCGTTCTTCATTAGAATCTTCTACCACAAGTTTTACAGGTGCAGCATCTAGAAGATCTTCTGATACAGGTACAGCTTCTTCTCTATCTCTTTCTTCTTCAGCAGCAGGTATAGCTGAGTTTCCAATTAAGGGACTCATACTTAACCTACCAGAAGCAGTCGATTCAAATGCATTCTCCTTTTCCTCTTCTTCTTGGTGAGGTACAGACTGGTCTTCCTCATAAGTAGGCAAAACTTCCTCTACTTTTCCTTTCCTAGAATAAACCAATTCTGCAACAGGACTTGGGGGAAAGTCTGGATCTCCTCCAACATCCATAGGAGTTTCTTCTTCTTCTTCTTCTTCTGTCTCATCACTATAAGCAGGTTCCTCTTCATCAGGTCTTAGACTCGGATCTCTCATATCTTTTGGTCTTGAGGGATAATCCACAGGATTAAACCTATCATAGATTTTCTGATCATCACTGACCCATTCTCCCTTCCATGGGTTCCAGTTAATTTTCATATACTTACATACAGTCGAGGTGATGCAGAAATTGTTCTTGACTACAACTGTCTCATCCTGAGACTCAGCTATTTCTTTCACTTTTATCATCACTGAAATCAGCTTGGCAAAGAACAAGGCATTGGTCTTTGACTTTGGTCTAATCATGTCTTCCATTTGAAGCATCAACAATCTGCACAGATTGACTTTTACACCATGTCTTAGCAAATGAAGAAGATAGATATCTTGATATCTCAGATTTGCAAAGTCTCCTCTCCTCAGTATCAACACATGCTGAACAAATTTGAAAAGCAGTCGATTCTCTCCATCCATTTCAGCAGCTACCACTTGCCTTTGATTTCCATTCCCAGTCAGCTCTTGTAAGGCAGTCTCATAATCAAAAATGTCACTACTAGGTGGCATTTCTCTTAATACATACCCAGAGACACCTTCATGTGGTACTTTTAAACTCTCAGCCCACTCTACTGAAGAAAAAGACATCTCTTTTCCATTTACAAACGAGCTTACCCGATTCTCATTCTCAGACTTCTCAAAGGTTACAAACTCATAGAACTGCTTTACCAATTTCGGGTAGTATGGGCCATTGTTATTCGAGAAACAATCCACCCATTTTTGGTCTTCCAGAATATCGAGCACTAAGGATTTGCTAGGCAGTAGCCATTCCACGCACAGTTCCTTCTCGATTACTATGTCTCTATTCTGCAAGTGAGGTTTCACTGGTCGCATTCCCGATCTAGTTTTGACTTCACTAGTACTGGCTTTATGCTGTGTCTTCTGCTTCTTAGCATTTGGTTCTACACTTTCATCTCTGACGATAGGAAGCTTGGTTTTTTCCATCGCGGGTTTAGGGTTCTTGGTCGATTTGGGTGTTAAGGTTCGAAGGTGAGAGATTTTGAGCTTGGTGAGGTAAGAAGTGGCTTAGACTTAGTTTTATCATTTAGGAATTCCAAATAAACATTTAAAATAGAGTAATAAAATAAAATAAAACGATTCGTATTCTTGGAGGCATACAGAAGTTTTAAACTTTGCATCGGTGTGAGTTAATCATCGGTGAGAAAAACAAATCGGTGAGAATTTCTACGTCGGTGAGAAACTTACATCGGTGAGAATTTTCACATCGGTGAGAAACTTACATCGGTGAGAATTTTCACGTCGGTGAGAATAACACATCGGTGAGAATTTCACATCAGTGAGGATTTTCACATCAGTTGTGATTAAACATTCCCAGTTCATGTCTTATGAAACTTAGCCTATCCGAACTTAAAGGTTTAGTGAAAATATCAGCCAATTGATGTTCAGTGCCAATAAATTCAAGAGAAATATCACCTTTTTGATAGTGATCTCTTAGGAAATGGTGTCTTACATCTATGTGTTTGGTTCTAGAGTGAGATACAGGATTCTTAGAGATGTTTATTGCACTAGTGTTATCACAGTTGATTGAAACATGTTTAAAAACGTATCCATAGTCCAAAAGAGTGTGTTTCATCCACAGAATTTGTGCACAGCAACTACCAGCAGCTATATATTCTGCTTCAGCAGTAGATAATGCAACCGAGTTCTGTTTCTTACTACACCAAGAAACTAAGGATTTTCCAAGCAAATGACATGTTCCTGATGTGATTTTTCTATCTAACTTACAACCAGCAAAGTCAGCATCTGAATAACTCATTAACTCAAAGGATTGTCCTTTTGGGTAAAACAAGCCTAAGTTAACCGTGTGTTTGAGATATTTAAAAATTCTTTTAACAGCAAGCAAATGAGATTCTTTTGGGTTAGCTTGAAATATAGCACACATACACACACTAAACATAATATCAGGTCGACTAGCAGTAAGATAAAGTAAACTACCAATCATACCTCTGTAATTTGTTTGATCAACTGGTTTCCCAGTTTCATCTGCATCCAATTTACAGGTAGTACTCATAGGAGTTTCACTTTCCTTGATACTATCCAGACCAAAACGTTTTAAAAGATCCTTTGTATATTTACTTTGATTCAAAATAATACCATTTTCATTTTGAAATACTTGAAATCCAAGAAAGTACTTAAGCTCTCCCATTAAGCTCATTTCAAATTCATTTTGCATACTTTTTGAAAAATCAGTACATAAAGAGTGTTTAGAAGATCCAAAAATAATATCATCAACATATATTTGTACAACTAAAACATCTTTAGAAATTCTTTTAATGAAAAGAGTTGGATCAGCAATCCCTTTAGTAAAACATTTTGAAATAAGGAAATTGCTAAGTCTATCATACCAAGCTCTTGGAGCTTGTTTTAAACCATACAAAGCTTTAGAAAGTTTAAAAACTTGATTTGGAAAATGAGGGTTAGCAAATCCAGGTGGTTGTTCTACAAAAACATCTTAAATTATAAAACCATTTAGAAATGCACTTTTCACATCCATTTGATATAACTTGAAATCCAGATGTGCAGCATATGCAAGTAAGATCCTAATGGCTTCTAGTCTAGCTATAGGTGCAAAAGTTTCCTCATAGTCTATGCCTTCTTCTTGACTATATCCTTGTGCAACTAGTCTAGCTTTGTTTCTAACTATATTTCCAGATTCATCTACTTTATTTCTAAAACCCCATTTTGTGCCTATTGTCAAAGTGTCCTTGGGTCTGTCAACTAATTCCCAGACTTTGTTTCTTTCAAACTGATTTAATTCTTCCTGCATAGCTATTACCCAGAATTCATCATTGATAGCATCATTGATATTTTTGGGTTCCAGCTATGAAAGAAAGGCTTGATGTTCAACCTGGTTTCTTAGAGAAGCCCTAGTTTGTGTTCCTCTATCAAGATTACCAACAACAGCTTCTAAAGGATGATTCTTTAGAATCCTCGTTGATCTAGTAAAGGTTGGACTAGAAATTTCAGGTTCATCTATTGGTTCGGGTTCAACAGAAGCAGATTCTGGAGAAAGTCCAGAACTGGATACTTTTATAGCAGATTCTTTAGATTTATCATTAAGGTCCAGAATAGATAAGTCTTCTTCAAGATTTTCAAGAGAGGTTTTAGGCTCATGTGGATCAGTTTCATCAAATTTTATGTGAACAGATTCTTCCACACATTTGGTTTTCTTATTGAATACTCTATAGGCTTTACTTGAAATAGAGTAACCCAGAAAAATTCCTTCATCACTTTTGGAAGCAAACTTATCCAGATTATCTTTAGTATTCAGAATAAATACTTTGCAACCAAAAACTTTAAAGTAATTAACCTTAGGCTTTCTATTGTTCCACAATTCATAAGGGGTTTTCTTAAGAATTGGTCTAATCAAGACTCTATTAATAACATAACAAGCTGTATTTACAGCTTCAGCCCAAAAATAAATAAGCAGGTCATATTCATTGAGCATGGTTCTAGCAATTTCTGGAAGGGTTCGGTTTCTTCTTTCTACTACACCATTCTGTTGGGGTGTTCTAGGGGCAGAGAAGTTATGAGTATAGCCATTATGTGAGCAATAAGATTCAAAATCTTGATTTTCAAACTCACGACCATGATCACTTCTCAGGGTTTTAATCTTAAGTCTGCTAAGGTTCTCTACAGACTTGGAGTATTTGATAAAGTAAGAACAAGCTTCACTTTTGTGAGCTAGAAAAATATACCCAAGTATATCTAGAAAAGTCATCTACAAGAACATAAACATAGTGCTTCCCATTTAAACTAGAAACTCTTGATGGTCCAAACAAATCCATGTGAACCAATTCAAGTGGTTGAGAAGTTGAAACTTCTTTCTTTGATTTAAAAGAAACTTTGTGTTGTTTTCCCTTTTGACAGGGGTTACACACTCTATCATTTGGGAATTCTAACTTAGGTAGGTCTCTAACTAGGTTTTTCCTAGAAAGTCTTCTAAGTGAGTAAATGTTGCAATGTCCTAATCTTCGGTGCCATAGCCAAGATTCTTTATGAAAAGAATTCAAACAATTAATATTCTACTTAGCTAAAGAATTCAGATTAACAGCATAAACATTTTCATTTCTTAAGGCAGAAAATACCAGAACATTCTTAGAATCAAAAACTTTGCAAGAATCATTTTCAAATTTAACATGAAAACCATCATCACATAACTGAGAAATACTTAATAAATTGTATTTAAGGCCATCAACAAATAAAACTTTAGAAATCAAGATTGAATCAGTGTTACCAATCTGGCCTAGGCCGATGATTTTCCCTTTTGAGTTATCACCAAAGGTGACAAAGCCTCCATCAACTTTTATTAAACTCTTGAAACAAGAGAAGTCTCCTGACATATGTCTTGAACATCCACTGTCCAAATACCACGTCTCTTTACAGGAGCTCTTTAAGCAGGTTCCCTACAAAACAGATTTAGATGGGAGATGATTTTGGTACCCTGATTTTCTTGGGTCCAGACAGGTTAGCCAATAACACTTTAGGTACCCATATTTGTCTAAAGGGTCTCATATAATTTGTAGAATTGACATGCTTTGAAAGATAAAATTTATTAGATCCATAGCTATGTATATAACTGGTTGAAACATATGAAGTTCCAAAATTACCTTCATTCTGTCCAGATTTAGAAATGAATCTAGTTTTAGCAATTTTCCTTTGTCCAGGTTGGTATCCTATACCAGTAGTATATTTAGGTGCTACTTGCTTTCCTAGCATCTGTGTTAGAGTATTCTTGCCATTGGTGAACTTCTCTAAGTCTTTTCTAAGTTGCTCATTTGACAGTTTCAGTTCTGTATTTTCTTTTAACAGTTGATCATTTTTCTCCTTTTCAATAGTAAGTTCGGTTTTAACTATAGTGGTGAGAGCATGCTGTTTCTTTAATGATTTGTATTTATCCTTAAGTTCATTACATGTCTCTTCCAGCATATCACAATATTCAAACAGTTCAGATTTTGACATGTTATCACCTTCAGAATCATCTCCAGAATAATATGAATTTGAAGCAGGAGTTTCAGCAGTTACCTCAGAAGTGTTTGTCATAAAACACATGTTGGCTCGATTCCTTTCAGAGTCTGAAGATTCAGCTTCACTTGTGCTATCTTCTGAAGCACTCCAAGTAGCCTTCATGGCTTTCTTAAACTTATTGTCCTTATATTCATATTTCTTTTTATACTTCAGCTTTGGACAGTCGGCTTTAATGTGTCCTTTTCTCTTGCACTCATAGCAGACAACATCATCTGACTTGTCATTCTTCTTCCAGTCCTTTTTCCATTTGCCGTGGTGATCATACTTACCCTTATAATTTGTTTTTCTGAAGAACTTCTTTTTCCTATAAAATTTCTTAAATCTTCTAGCAATGTGAGCCATCTCAGCATCACTGTCAGAATCACTTCCACTGTCTTCACAACTTGAACTGTCAACTACAGCTTGAAGCTTTTCCTTGTCCTTATTCTTTGAAGTTGAGGATTTGAAAGCGACAGACTTTCTTGCAGGTTCATTTTCTTCCTCTTTGTTCACTTTAAGCTCTTCTTCATACATCATCAGCTTTCCAATTAGTTCCTTAACAGGTAGAGAAGCTATGTCACATGATTCTCTGATTGAGACAGATGTGCCTCTCCATCTATCAGGTAGACATCTCAAAATTCTCATAATTTGTTCCTTCGATGAGACATCCTTTCCCAGCGAGATCATTGTATTGACAATTTCGTTGAACCTGAGATACATGTCAGAAATGGGTTCGTCAGGCTTCATTTTAAAATTATCATACTTGATTGTATAGGTGTTCAATCTCATTTCTTTAACATTAGTTGTTCCTTCATGAGAAACAGCTAAGGTATCCCAAATTTCATATGCAGTTTTACATGCAGAAATTCTATTAAACTCTTCATCTCCTAGAGCACAGTACAAGGAATTCATAGCTTTATAGTTGTTATTGTATGCAGTCTTTGTAGGTTCATCCCAAGTAGATCTAGCAGTAGTAGGAATTTTGTATTCTGATTCAATAGCAGTCCAAATATCAAAACCTATGCTTTCTAGATGGATTTTCATTTTCAGCTTCCACTGAGCATAATTAGTTCCATTGAAGAAAGGTGTCCGGTTAGTAGCAGCACCCTCAAGTCTATTGTCCATGATGAGAAAATTTTAAAGAGATAAAAATTTAGAAATAACAGAAATTTTAAGAACTTTAAAATACAACTAAAATCACAGTTCAAAAGCAGAGTACTTTTAGAAAGTATTTTCAACCTCTGATACCAAGTGTTGGTCGGAGAGGATTACTCAAGAGGGGGGTGAATTGAGTACCAATTAAAATTTCTGTATTTAAAAACAATGTCTTAACGACCCCCAAACAAAATAATAGATTAAACTGTAGTGAATTTATATTAATGTAGAGATTCTGTTAGGTTCTCAAGGGATTGATTAATTCCCAGTTAATCAACACAGGAGTGTGTGATTATCTTTTGAAACTAACTTACTAATCTACACTTAACATAAACACTTGCTAATTTAATTATCAAAGTAACTTTAAAAAGAGTATTGGTTTTAAAATGATTAGCAGCGGAATAAAACTTTGAAATAGATGGCACAACAATGTAACCAAGAGGTTCAGTCTCAAGCCGAGACTTAGTCCTCTCAAAATTTTATATAAAAAATGATCCACACCCTGGATCGGGGTTCAACAGTTTACAACTGTCCAGGTCCAAGACCTCTACCACTGTTCTTCGTGGGAAACAGTACAACAGCAACCAGCTGTCCAGGTCACACACGACCTCTACCACAGTTCTTCGTGGGAAAGAAATAATGGAAGAGTCTTGTAAGGATTTACAGATCCTTCAGTTTGAGTACAGGAGACAGTGTATGTGTTAGATATAGCAGATAACACACACTGCTCGAAATGAATGGTAATAAATCACAGAACAAGAGATGTAGAGTTTAGAGATGGTTCTTGTGATTTAAGTATAGCTCTGGACTCCTTTGGATTTGATTAGAAGTGAGTCTGAGTCCTCTTCTCATTTCTGTTGAGAAACAGAGTGTCGTATGCTCCATGTTCACAGGTGGTGAGAATGTAGTCGATGAAGTTCTTCTTGTATGCACAGAACACTCCTCGAGTATGCTTGATTGTCTATGAGCTCCTCTATGTTCTTCTCGTGCTTGTGTCGTGTTTTGGTATATTGTATTCACTGCACTTTTTTGGTTCGCTTCTTGTTGTTTTGTTTTCTTCACACGTTCGCGCATATTTCTGGTATGTAGTCTTCTCGTATTTATCTCCCATCAGGGGACAGAAAAGATTTCTTTTCAGCAGGTACGAGGTACGGGTTCCTGACATCCGACAACCTTTATCAGATATTTGACAAAACATTAAAATGTGTGATATGACCGTTAGATAGATTAAATAAAGGAAATAAAGAAATTCAAACAGTGAGTCGAGTGATCGGTAGGTAATCAGCATCGGTAGCTTGAACATCGGTAGCTTGAACATCGGTAGCTTGAACATCAGTAGCTTGAACATCGGTAGCTCAAACATTAGTAGCTTGAACATCGGTTGCTCCATGCGTCGGTAGGTACATGCGTGTATCAATGACTGTTTATCGGTAGCTCCATGCGCCGGTAGGTACATGCATCGGTAGCTCCATGCGTCGGTGGTTGTGAGTCTATCGGTAGCTTTGTCCATCAGTGACTTCTTCCATCGGTATCTATTTATACTTACACCGGTAGCTCTACGTTTGTATCGGTAGCTGTCTGTAAGTACATCGGTAACTCTGTGTTAAGTCTATCGGTAGCTGTCTGTCGGTAGACTAAGTCTATCGGTAGACTGGTTACCGGTAGCTCTTTATCAGTAGCTATAGACAGATTACTTATCTGTTTTATGCAGAACACATCTGATTGTGTTAGAATCAATTTATAACTTGTATGAACATGGATAAATGATGATTAACATATTCCAAAGACTATTTTTAAAAAGTGTTATTGATTTGATCACAGATTGGAAAGAATTAAAGTATAGATCAACAATACTTAACAATATCATAGAGAATGAAAACATAATTGGGATTTGCAACACAAATAAATACATGATTGAGATTATCAAAATAGGTGAGGTCAACAAACCATTTGTCTGCGATGGGCACCGTCATGGTTGAAATATTGTGGCTGTTAGATCCCACCAGCAGCTCAATGAATAGTTTATATAGTGTGGCTTATAATAAAAGGTAACAACATCTTGATAATTATACTAGGATCGTAGACACATGGTTATTGTTCCACTATAATAATTATATGGATAAAATTATGTTAGTTTGATCAAATGGATCTGTGAATTCCATGTGTGCCCACTATTATAAAGTGTTGTATTAAGCTAGTTTGAGATCATCAAAATGTTTCAACCCTATTTAAGTCTTCCCCCACCTAGACACCCCCCTCCTGGACACCCCATCCCTCTTACCCATACTACCTCCCACCCCTTCCACCCCACCTGCACCATCCCCCTGCACCTTGCACCCGCTCCCCCCTTTCACCCCTCTTCTTTCCCCTTTCACCCCCTTCCCTTCCACCAAGCTCACCCCCTTTCACCCCCTTCCCCCTTTACACCCCTCCCCTGGACACCCCCTTCCCCCTTCCCTAGCACCACCCCCTACACCCCCCAACACCAACACCCCATGCCCCACCCCCTCCCCCTTTAACCCCCACAATCACTTAACACACCTCCTCCCCACCCTTCACCCCTTCGCCTACCCATTGCCCCCCCCACTGCCCCTCCCCACTGCACCCCCTGCCCCTTCACTTCACCCCCTGTAAAAATATTTTCCTTAAAAATCTTCACATTTTAAAAAAAGTATGAAAACACATTTAAAAAAACAACATTGAAGAGAATCTCACTTCCATAAAAAACCCAAAATCTATTTCATAGGGTTAAATTACAACATCCAAAGTATATAGTTTTAAAAAATATTAACACCATATTTGATAATCATGAACTACTTTAAAATAAAATTTCACTCAAACTTTATAAAGTTCCCCATTATTTTCAAAACACCTCAGGAATTTCATCATAAGACCAAAAATATTCATGAAATACCATTATATTTTAAAACATTTTTCTAATTATATAAGTTAATCCAACACTTTCAAAGAATCATGTGAAAGTAAAAACAAATCATAAAACCTGTCTTTTAATCTAAAACATCCATGAGTCCCATTTTCAAATTAATCACGAAAAGGGTTTTAAATTAAAACACTTATTGAAATGTATTTTTATTTTGAATCATTTCCAAATATATTTTTAAACCTTACTACTCGTGAAAAATTATAAATTCTATTCAAAATACTTTAAAAATAAGCCCCAAAAATGGTTTTGGAATCAGAAAATTTCAATAAATGTACTAATGTACCAAAAAATTGAAGCACCAAATATATGAAAACCATAATTTGGCACAACATACAAAATCAATTACAATAAAACAAAAAATTCACTAAATCCTCCTTTTATCCATCTCCTAGGGTGTAAATTTCCTTAAGATCTGTTGAAAATCAATATAGGTTTACAAAATAAATCCATTATTGATGCAATGTTGTTCATGAATTGGTCACATGGTTTAGCTGACCACACACCAATCTTACAATATCATCTGAGAAATTTCTAAGACCGCATGCATAGGCTCCATATATTTTTTCAAACCACCTAAGATGTTGAAGATACTTCGGTTTTGTCCTACATTCATCCTAAGTCATAATGAAATCCCCCAAAGTATCTGATATAACTCAATGGGGATCTAATCATCATTATCAAAATAATTAAACATAGAATCCCAAGCAAAGATTGAAATGAAAACCACCCATGGAAACTCATTTTTTTATGGAAAGTGGAGATCAATAAACTACTATTGACCTACCTGTTTATTCATGATGATGATCATATATTGTTTATACTAATAAGCACTTAAAATAATAACAGGATCCTCTAATACCATATTGTAATGAACTGGACCAGATCAATCTGACATGTCACCCAACCCGTATCTCCACAAGGCCCAAATATTGCCTTTGATTGGTGTGGTATTGGGAAAAGTGTCAAGGTATCAATGTATAACCATTGGTAATGGTTTCACAGTCTGAATATGAATAACCACATCAAGGACTCCACCCAAAAATCAAAAATGACTCATCTATACATCGGTCACTTGTCCAAAAAATAAACATTTTCAAGATAAACAAAACTACTAAACATAGTATAATATTTTAGAAATAATAAAAGGTCATAAATCATAGCATCACATCATCAAATAATAATGTAATAAGAATAGTCCCATGTATATAATAAAATAAAAGAAATATATTGGCCAACAAGGATTTATATAAACATCCAAAAATACGACCAAACATGGATCACTACTAACTACTTCTTTATGACCCACAATCCCCCATACCATCCTATATCATCTATCATAAGACCACCTCATGCATTAACCAAGGTAAAAGATAATTACCTGGGCTCTTGAAGGTAAACATGAAATTTTCATACACCCATTGGTGTATGCATGGTGTGAAACAAATTGTGCCTAGTAGGATTTCAGTAAGAAGTTTGTATAATTCCTTTGAAAAGACATTTTATTAATGATATTTAAAATATAAGTAGTGCAAAGGTTTTTCATAGGAGGGTTTAAGGAAAAAGTGTAACACTCCATAACTTTTTTTATAAAACTACTTACATATTCATTTTAAAAGGAAATACATTCAAACAAATGAAAAGAGGAATTTAAAATCTATTAAAAGGAAACTATTCATTTTTCCTTTTTTTCAAAATCCATATCTCGAAACCACACCTCTAAATCAAACATCATTCTTTTCTTTAATAATATATGTTCAAAACTCTTTTAAAATTCTGTTTGAATATAAACCAAAACCATTAATGAAATGAAATATAGAAACGTAACATACACCAACCTATCAATGGGAAATTGATAATAATTAATAACATAGGTAATAGTAGGGATAACAATAAGGCATGGTATGTGATCCTCTAATCCATATTCAATGAATTATATACATCATGGAAAACAATTTAGGCTCTAGAATGGGTGATACTAGACCTAGTTCATCATATTTCTCATTGGGACCCTATGTAAAAACAGATCATCACATTCATCTTCCCCTTTTAGGTCTATCCGTATATTAAATAGACCCATGGAAGGGTGCTTATATCATAGGGAACGGTTTAGCTAACATACACTAAGCTAGCATCACAAGCTGATATACCTTCGATTATTTACCTATGTTCCTAGGATTAATCAATCTAATGGAGGTGGAAAATCAAAATAATCAAAAGAATCGATAAAAAATTATTGTAAATGAATATCATCTCACATCCAACTCCAACTCTCTCACAATAAATAACCCCTTCACTTTATCCATATCAAAAATAGAGTACAACACCCTCCTTTTGGACTACAATTCAAATCAGGCATAATCAAAACAAGGGTAATAATTGGTGGTCTGATACTCATTATATAAATATCTTTTATAAAGTTAAAATATGCTTTTTCAGAAACAAACTAGGAATAACAAGTCATTTGAACCATTTTAAAACCTAACTTTATCACCATATTTATAATAATTCTATTTGAAACCTCGCTTAAAATCATTTGTTAAACCAACTACCTTTTCATTCAAGTCATTTTAAAATCAGTTATACCAATTCTATTTCTAAATAATCCTTAAAAATCATACCAATACATGAATGGGTTCAAATAACGTTTGTTGTATAAATTATTTTAAAACAATCCATATAGGCATTCCAACAAATTATTTTTATTTAAACACATTAATTAGATTTTAGAATAAAATTAAAAAACCTTTATTCTAATAGAGAAAAATATTTATAACACTTTTTAAACCCACTATATCTATTTAATATTGATTTACATTGATAAAACAATGTTTTATAAAACACAAAACACAAAATGGCATGATAATTAATGTAATTAAATGAAAATATCTATCTCAATCCAAGATCAACAGGTTGTGTAAGAGATATTAAAAGAGGGATTTCCAGAAATGTCAAAAACATCATATAGATTTGATATAACAAATATATGAATAAACGATAACAAAATAATGAACACATAATTGTTCATAATAAGAAGTAAAAAAGATCACCAGGAGGTGATTGGTCATGTCAGAGGAGGTGGGGAGGACACCTAGGAGAAGTGTTGGGGGAGGAGGATATGAGATGAGAGCTCACGGTGGGGTTGCCTCATTCAGTGGCAGTAAGGGGCACTGTCGCAAGAGTCACTTTCACAAGGGGCACTGTCATGAGGGGAACTGTCAGTGGAGAAGGATCAAGGAGAGGAGAGGTCACAATGGGCACCTTTGGGGAAGGAGGGTCACACACAGAGGGTATCAGGGAGGAGGGTGCCGCCATGAAGGTCGAGGGTTTGGAAAGACTCACGCAAAGGATATTAGGGAGGACTGTTCCACCATGAAGGTCAGAGCGTATCGGGGAGGAGGGAACCGGTGTGAAGGTTGAAGGTTCGGAGGGTCACACACATAGAGTATCAGGGAGGAGGGAGTAGAACCTGATGAGTTTTGCAAACAAAAAATATCGCATGCAAAGAGTATTAGGGAGGTTGGAGGATAAGCCCGACGATTTTTGAAAAAAATATAGAGGGAATGTTTTAGCCACGCTTGTATAATTAAATCGTGGATATAATCAAGCTATAGCCACAACCCTAAAAAATCGTGGCTATTGGTATCTGGCTATAGCCTAAATTTCACGTAGTGTAAATAAATATGTGACCCGATTTGGTACCACTTGTCCATTAACGGTGTAGCCGAAGTATTTTATGTGTTGTTCCAAACATTTATTTTATAAATTTTTAGGGATCAATTTAAGATTTACATGATGATAAATGCTGAATTAAATGGAGTTGAATCAATTAATTCAAAAAATTGCATTCACACTTGAACCAAAGAGAGGATCCTTACATATTATTTGAAATTTGTTTAATTTCTATAAAATTACATCAATGGGATTATTTCTTTGTTGGTGGATCTGGTATCAAATTTGTGATTCCCTATCATTGAGTTTTAGGAATCTAGTGCATATTCCCTCTTGCGATAATCCACATGTGTTCCTTAAATATCTAGATGTCTTCAAAATAATCTCTAGGTTCTAGAACATAAGATCCTTATGCTTTTGTCATTCACCTTTGATCTCTATGAGAATTTATTCCAATGCGTTCTCGAAGAAATAGTGGATAAATATTGTTCTCCATTCTTAGGAGTGATATTATAGAAGATAGGTCGTAATGTCTTTAGATATTTTCCAATTGCATTGTACACAACCCCAAGAAAAATGAGTTGTTCTCTTGAGAATGTAACATAACTGAGTTTATATATTTTTAGGGTTAAAAAAAACTAATTTCATTCATGCCCTTAATTATTTATTTAATCCTAGAAAAAAACCCTTGTCAAATAATTATAATAAAATTTTATTTCTCAACATTGTCTTAACTTGTGAATGAAATTAAAATATTATTTAATCAAATAATATTCAATATTTATTATTTTCTCACTCGACCATTAAACTAATTCTTCCATTCCTCCAAAATATTTATCGGGCCTTAAATAATGATTTTTTATTGGTTAAATAAATTTCATTGCATTATTCACCATTAAATAAACAAATATTATATTCACTAAATAGAAAATAAATATTTTTTAAAAATTCCAGTAACATTATATTATCTTGAAAAACTAGTGACAGAACATATGTGATCAAGTGAGCATGAATAATTATTAAACCAAGTGTGGGAATAATATTTATTCAACTTGTTAAATAATTAGTAAAAATATATTGTTTAATAGATATTCAGGATACACTTACTGTGGGACCTATAGGCCTCTTTCTCAGTGGCATTAGGTGAAGCAACATAATGTTCAAGGTTTGAGTCTAGAAATATTCCCAAGGAAAGCATAGAAAAATTTGTTAATGCTATTACGAATTGGTAACCAATACGAAAACTTAATGAGTAATATAATTCTTTATCCTGACATCTCTAATCAATAATGTTTCATGTTGATTCCATCAACCAAAGTGTTTGATGTGTCTTTATTTGATTTCCTAAAAATGAACTTTTCTATCAAACCACATGTCCTGGGATTTATTTTTGGAAATATATTTTCATCAATGGTCCTAATATATCAATGTTCATTAGAACTACAGGTAAAAGTAATTTCACATATTATTTATTAATGAATTATTACTCTTGACGTACCCATCATATCCTACCATGCCATGAACATATTCCATTATGATTTTCATTAATACATAAAATTATGAGACTCATAATATTCATGAATAATTATCTTAATTTATATGGATCAATACACACATTTGTAGATAGGAATTTCCATTGACACATAAAACTTTGGATTTCCTACCGGTGGGTTTTGTTCTCATAATATCCTACTGGATATTACCAAGGGAGTACACCACGAGAATGTTCCTCAAAGTCATATGAGTCTCCAACCCTGATATCCGGAATTATTTTTTCCATCAAATTATATCATCTAGATATAGAACATATATTCATGAATAGTGTCATAACACTTCTCAATTCTCAACATACCAGGCAACTATTATGACCTTTTAGGGTGATAGCTACTCTTAAAATAATATTCACATACTTTTTCACAAAGAATAACAATGATGATGTGATAAGTAGTTTATTTATATTTAAAACAATGAATACATGTTATCACAATGTACACATAATTTGGTTCTAAGGAACCAACTCAAACAATAAGAACTTTTATATATACAAATTGTAGACACATTGTCTCAAGGTATGTTTACAACTACATTTCCATCATATTATTCCGACATGAAGGTAAAAAATTAAAACCGTTCAAGAGAACACACTCTATGAGTCAGATAGAAATAATTGAATCCATCTAATATTGTTGTCTCATCAGTTCTCACGATAAAAATATATGCTAAAAGCTTAAAGGTAATGATACATATAGGGGGATTACTCTCAATTCTATGGGTATACCAACAACATAACCTATATTTAATCTCTATGTAAGGGATTTATGTCTATGTTGTGTTGGTCACGACATCTTTGAGAACCCCACATCTGACGGATGAAGATAGAGGATCTTGATCTAAGCCTCACGGATGGATTCCAACAACTCTATTTGAGATAGAAGTTCCTCAGAGGAGACCACCATACTATCAATAGAACGAAATTATATAACAAACCGCCATAGAATGGATTAATGGAAGGGACACTAACCAAACCATTCCATGATGAATGGAAAGAGAGATCCTATATATCCTTAAATAAGTTCACGATATGCACTATAAACAGACTACATATCTCTTCATAACCAGATCTACATATGTGCCATGTCACATTCCCATGACTATATTCTTGTTCATGTACACCTTCCAGTGCCCGTGTACATAGTCATGTACAACTAATGGCTCGATCAATGTACACATATCCTACAAGTCTTCATTTCCATGTTCTTGTCCATCTTCTAACATATAACACGCTATCTTTCCAGGTCAGTTCATATGTTGTGTGACATATGTCATAGTCCATGTGATACTTATATCCTCTATAGAAACCCTAACATCATAGCAAGTTCCACACCGAGAGTGTACTTTTTGATTACACGTAATTTATATCCAGATTTTTTAGAAACCACAGTTATGTCTCCTACTTCGTAGTTTTGAACTCTGGCCTCTAATATAGATGTGAATGATGCCTAAAATTTTGGATCTTTTCTGGAAAAACCTTTTCATTACAGCTCTCAAAAATTCATCCATTTTATTATAATCGTAAAGCCATCCAATGCATCTCCGGGTCAACGTACATCAAATCATGAATGAGGAACTCCAATATGGGTATGATAATCATAATTTCATTATACCATCTTAAATCTAAACTCAAATCTATGGTATCAATATTGTTTCAAATAGAAATAGGTGTGAAACAATAGATTACCAGGTATTTTTTAAGACTTCGTTCGATGAAAACACAATAAATTAATGAATGGAAAATGAGGGAATAAATCCATTAAATAAAAAAATGAGGAAGGGACCACTTCCATTGTTCATGTTGGACTCATTTCATTTCTGTTAGAATGATAAATGAAAAGAGAAGAATAGTCAACAATAAAAATCCTAAATCCCAGATAATATTTATCCCCTTCTTGAAATATGATTAATCTATAGATCAATTTATTAGTTGTTTGATTCAGATTCATCATATAAAAATGATGTGGGGAAAATCCACATAAAAAATATTTTAGCTCTAATTGGATCAATAGATGATGATGAAAAAATCCTCATTGTAGATATTGGTGAGATTAATACATTCTATTTGCATTAACGATCCTCGATTTGTCATCTTTGTTCACCAAGGTATTCTTCAATGATCCATATTAATTCTAAAGGGTGTAAATATAACCTGGTGAATTGGTCAGAATCTTTTTTAAATAGAGGTTCAGTAGGTCACTATGTTTCCCAAATAAGATAAATATATATAATTATTATTTATGTATGTGTTGAATTTTTCAGAAACTCTCTATATACATGTAGATTTTGTCATGTTTTTGGGGTAAAACCCACACTCTAAACTATATGGGGGTGTAATATTTATTATCTGATTCCCTATTTCTGATTTATGCCACTTTGTTTTGTAAACAACATGTGTGTGAAATTTAATAAATCTAATATATTTCATACAGTAATTTTGGGCTCAACCGGACTCGAAATAACATGAAGTGTAATACTTACACTTTAAAATATTATAAGATATATTCAAAGAAATTACATAGAAAAACTAGATAAGATAAATTATCCCTAACATAGAGATTTTTGTCTCATAAAAAAACAAAATATTATACAAAGAGATGTGGGTACTGAACAATAATCTCAGTCTCCCACTCCCCATCACACTTTGGAAGAATCCAAAGCTTCCACTGGAAATATACTATATGAATAACTCACCCTTTAAGGATATTCTCTTTCCAATACTCAATATTTACTAGATACTCTTTATGTATGCTTCTTTTTCAATTCCCAACATTCCCTAGTCGGTAATGTGTAATGCTTCATACATGTACTTCCTCAACTGAATTTTGTAGAAGACATTTTGTGACTTGTCTAACATAGTGGGAATAACGATATGGTACACCACTTCACCGACTCATAATTGTATCTATAAAGGGAAAATGAATATCAAATATAGATTTATACCATATCCAAATATCCACAATCCATGTTGAGTTGAAGACCTATAGGAACACAAAGTCTCCCTCCTAAAACTCTAAAGGCCTCCATTGATGGTATGCATAAGACTTTTGAAGGATCTGTGCAGTCCCCATCCAATCATGGATGATTTTAACCATCCTTGTAATGGATCAGACCATCTTTGGGACCATAATTGATAAATCTCTTGGGTAGGTTCAATATAGTGGTGACCTACATGGTTTTCCATTCAAGGCCTCAAAGAGTATTATACCAATGGTGGAATGGTAGTTTCTGTTGTATGAAAAATCCATCAATGGAAGGTGATTATCCCAAAAATAGACAAAGCCTAACCTATAAGCCCACATCATTTACTATAGGACCTAAATGGTCTGGTCAGTTTGGTCTCCAGTTTGGAAAACAAAATCCATTCTCAAATTCAACTGATTCTTAGAGGCTTCTTAAAATTCCTTCTATAACTATGATTTAAAGTTAGCATCACAGTCCAAAATGATCATATATAGAACTCCTTGTAGTTTTACTATCTATTTCATGGAAATTCATGCCTAGATATATACTAAACTCTGTCTCAAATAGCTAGGTATTGGGCCAGCGTTAGGATTTGTTCTATAATCACCCAAATTTTATCATGTCCCCTAGACATGCTTGGAATCCCCATAAAAATGTCCACATATATATCCCATCCCACTTCTACCATAGAACCTCAAGGGGGTGAGATAAACCCACTAGAACTAGTTCTTAACCTATAATTTCTCACAAGTAAGGCATCAAGAGAAAAAAATTCAATTCCTTTATTCGTCCTTGGACACTAAAACTGATATCATAGTTATGGGTACATATTAGAAACACCTAGATGTACTACCAAAGTGTATGTATGAAATATTTTCCAAATATTCCCTTATGAAGTCACTGGTACAATCGTGTATTCTATGAATAAAATTAAATGCTCTTAAACATCATAAATTCCATCAAGAGAACTTCTAATAGATATCTGGGTATGTAGAGTCTCAATTATGGTATCTCCTTGTTGAGCATACCTAAGCCACTATAGAATTTGTGGGGTAAAAACAATTAACTAGATGTAATTTAAACCACCTTCATCCATTAAAGACAAAGGTAATGAGTCCATCTACTTGGGCGAATCACTCAATAGATATGAACAATATCTCTTATTGAGATCATATTTTACCATGTTTGTCTTCTTAGGATTATAGAAAATATCAAAATTATAATCATGGATGAATTCTAACCATCACATATATCTCAAGTTATGTTCCTTAGAATATAATATATACTTGAGACTCTTCTAGTCAAAATAATTGATAACTCGCTCACCTATAACGTATTATCACCACATGTTTAGTGTGAAGACTACCACTGCTAGCTCAAGATCAGCGGTGACATAGTTCTTCTTATATGGTATCAAATTATGTAAACAATATGTAGTCATTGTAAACCTATGCATTTGAAAACAACCTATATCATTCTTTGATGCATCTCATAACACTACATAGTCTACACCCTCCTCTAATAATATCAATATGGCAGTGATTTCCAATCTCTACCACCACTATTGAAAATCATGTTGGTGCATATCTATCCACATGATAGGCTACCCCTTTTTGGTAAAATCTATCATGGTACATGAGATCTTGGAGAAATATTGTACGAATATCTAATAGTGGCCTTCCAATCTAAGGATACTCTACACCTCCATCAAGCTCTTGGGTGTCTCCCAGGAATGAATTACCTCGACCGTTACTGGTTCAATTGTTACACTATCTTCTGAGATAACATGTCCCATAATGTGAAACTCCTAAATCTAGAACATGAAATTTTAGAGCTTCCCTCAATGGTAATTCTCATAGAGTATGTCTAGAACCATCCTAACGAGTATCCCATACTCCTCCTTGGATGTTGATTACCCTATAATTTCATAGATGTAGACTACCACAAACTATTTTAATAAAGAATTAATGATCCATTTCATGAGTCTGATGAATAGTGTTGGGTTTTTTATCATGATAATGGGAATCAACCAGTTCTCATAGTGACCATAACAACATCAGAAATCCATCACTGATATATCCTCATCCCATAGTCACAACTAGTGATAGCCAAATCAGAGATCAGTCTTTGAGAACCATCATGTCTATATAAATTGATTGAAGAGTTCATGAATACATAATAATAGATAATTGTTCTTCACAATCACCTGATTTTGGTGATGGTAATCCCCAAAAATCCTCAAGATCTTGTACACCATTTATGAAAACAATAGCAGGGTTGTGCGAGGTTAAACATTGGGCCTGAAAAAACCCCTTCCAATACAATTCCTCCAACTTCACCATCATCTTTCAATGCTATAAGGGAGTAATCCAATATGATGGCATATATATCATGGTAGTCTTGAGGCTTGAATGAATTCAGAATTTTTTTCTACCTATAGGAAGGTAATATTGGAACATCATTAGGGAATACATCATTGTACTCTTCCACAACAGCAAAAAAGTGTAATCTCATACCGTCCACACCACCAAGAATCATTTTAGCCAACTGGTGAGTAATTGACTATACCCTCCAACACATGAGCCCATCCTACTTTTCTTGGGTCTCTTTTTCGATCATAAAGGAAAACATCATCCCATCACTACAGGCATACCACATAATTTTCCTAAAACAGTCTACATAGGCATGAACTATTGATAACCAGTCCATACCTAAGATGAATTAATAATGCATCATCTCTACAACAAATAGATTCAAAAATAGTCTCCTTCCTCCAAGAGTCAAGTCACACCATCAGTAGAAGTGTGTGATCAGTGAGTTGGATCTAGTATAAGTCTCTATGTGCAAGGGTTGATATAAGGGGTCAATTGGAATATTTATGTCTTGAACCAGATATGTGGAAATAAATGAGTGGATCAGACCTATTTATATCATTACTGTAACAAGATTATATAATAAACAGATCATACCTCATATCTTACATGGAGCCACTATGTCAAAATCCTTGATCACCAGTAGCTACCCTCAACCCTAACCACCATCACCTTGAGTCGGACGAGGACCACCTTGGTATAGAGGTGGTAATATGATAAAATGTATTACACCTACAACCACTCCGCAACTCCTCTTCTACCTTTTCCACCTAGCAGACCTTCTTTCTCTTATGGATGTATCTTCCCAAGAGATGTATTCACTTTCACTCTATCAACCACAGGTTAGACCTAAATATTCCTCCAATATTTATTCAACCATTATAATAGTAGAACCTCCTCTCCCTTATATGACTAAATCCATCACGTGATCCTAGAATTGCATAACCTTTATCCTAATATATCCTCCTAAAAATTTTACACATCCAGGTCCTTATGTTTATCTTCAGAAATGTGATTCCATATTCTAATCTTCCATGTTTCCACTTTCATCACCAAGACACTTCATTTTCCCTATTATGAATCTTGAAACCAAAAACAATGTTGTATAACCACATCATAGTTTGGAATTCATATAGGTTTCATACAATATCAGATATCTTTGGGTATACCTTTATCAAAGGTATGAACCCAATAGATCTGATCATAGGCCATATCCATGGAATAAAAATATAGGATTACAAATACTCATACATTGTTATACTACCTTGTTACAGTTATAGAATTACATGGATGTGCACAACCATCAACATGGTTGGGGAAAATTACACTTTGAAATTGTGCTAAAACTCTATCCATTAATGAATTTTCTTATCATACAACTATGGCACTAAGAGACACTATATTCCTACTCATATGTAGATAAAGTTTTCTTCCAGGCCCCTCATCTGTTCTCTAGGTTTCCTAAAAATATGAAATTTTGCATCACTGCCTCAACATTATTCTCTACTTCCTTGGGATCTGGATCACCATAGAACATGAAGGGTCGCTGTCACTAAAACTTATGTTGTGAACATAGCCTGTGAACCTCATCCACTATTACTATTTGTACCATCTACTACTCAATAGGTGGTGGTAAGATTTTTGTATTACATGGAGGTAACACCACCTGAACATGTCGTTATATCGAAGACAAATCACTCTGGGAATCGTCTTCATGATCCATTTGTAAAATACTTGTCAGAAAATGTCATGGAGTCGTCTTGAAATAACCAACATGTACTATGGTCAATGATTATATTTGGATAGATAACTCAATATAGAAATGGATACCCAAACCCATTCTTATATGATGTGTGTAACAAATTTTGATATTGCAACCAACTCCAACATACACTAACATGAAAAGTAGGGAGCTATAGTCTAATTGATTGGACACATTGGTCGTCACACCAACACTAGAGTTCAACTCTTGATAGTTGAACTCGAAACACTTAACAATGTTTCCCTAAAACCAAAAAAGAATATCAATAATAGAAAAACTCCAAAAATATTGTCCAAAATTGTAAAACACCACTGATAGCACCTTTTGAAATCCCAACACACTAGTTATTCATACATGATGTTAAGATGTGTGTGAGAATCCCAAGACAACCTCCAATAGGCCAGGGGATACCAAAGAGTTCAAAGTACGCATAAAAATCATATTATAGGTATCATCTTAAAGTAACTATGCTCACACACACCTATCCAAGACTACACGGTGCTAAAATGTAAAGTAGAACTGATACTAAATGTATGAACACTTCTAAATCCCACAATCCAAGTATAAATAATTCTAGAAAGAGATCAGGAAGAAATATAGGGCCACCAACAACTGGAAAGAATTCCAGCCTAGTAGTAAAAAGGGAGTATAGTTAAATTTTACCCCTAGAATGCACCACCATCTCTCTAGACAAAATATATGCATCTTCTACTTCTTGACCACCATGAATCCCTCCGAACTACCAAACGTCTGCACATGCCATGGCACTTGTAGGAAGAGACCATGTAGGGTTGGGTGTAACAAAACCTCGTAGAACACCCAAAAATCCATAATAATAAATAATCTATAATATAATTCATCAAATAATTTTGATATGTTAATAGTATACATAATAATAACATCCAGATATAGTCATAGTAGGAACAAAATCTCAAGGTTAGGTCACAACTAAATTCCAAGCCCATGATTCCTGGTAGACGGTTCAAAATAACTCAACTCTAGGAGAAAACACTCCATGAGTTAGATATCACTAATGGAGTCCATTAGAGATGTCATGCTCATCAGGTCTCTCTATGAAATGTATACACTTAATGTCATAAGAGAACGATACATTGATCAATATCACACCCAAGGCCATGGGGTATACTAATAAACCAATCATGATTAACTTACATAATATGGGATTGATGCCAATGTAGTGTTGGTCATGATGATTCTATGAACATCACATGTAGTTGAGGATGATATTGGATCTCAATCCAAGAATAATAGAAGGATTCCAACAACACTATCAAAAATTAAAGATCCTTGGAGGAGATCAAAAACTTATAAATTGGATATGATTCCAAAATAAACCCTCATGGAACAGATAAATGGAATGCACCCTATTGAAACACATCCATGATAAAGGGAAAAGGTTATCTAATCCATCATTGAATAAGTACACAGTGTGTACTATATGTTCATATAGTGTCTCTAAAACCATGTATTCTAATGCATCATATCATGTGCATGTGTCTGTGTATGTGTACACCTAATTGTGCCCATGTACTTGGTAGTCTCAAAGTACATGGCTCTACTCATGTATGCTTGTCCAGGTTGTGTGCATGTACTTATTTCTATCCATGTTCATGGATGTGTTCTTCAAAAAAACATGTCATGTTTCCATGTCAAATCACATGTCATGTGATAAGTGTCACACATCGTGTGAGACTTATCTCCATTGTGGAAACCTTCACGCTACTGATCAGAATCCGGCCATCTTATTTGCATGAGAAAACCATCTGATATGACTCCCAATCACCAAATTTCAAAACCCTCACAAGGAACTATGATCATGTCTGGATCCATATTAATAGCTTGATCTCATAATCAATATAAACATTGATCTAAGATATTCATATTTTATTCCAAGAAAGTGGTGAGAAATAATTAATTATCGGGTATTTTTCAAACCACCGACCAAAGAAAAGGTTGGTGATGAAAAAATTAGAATCTAGGGAAGAAATTCATAAAACAAAATCATGTAGAACAAATATCAGCCAATTTTTATGTTTTCATTGACTCACTTCCCATAGAATGAAAAATTATGTGATAAAAATAATTAACAATAAAAATCCCCAATCCTAGATAATATTTAACCATACACATAATATAATTGATCCATGAATCAATTGGTTAGTTGATTGATTCATGTTGGTCATTGAAAAAATAAAATGATGATAAATAAACATCTAAAAATGTCTTACTAAAATTTGGATAAATTGATGATGAATAAGAAATATATATCATAGTCATCGGATAGATTATTTATTTCCATTGGTGTGAATGATCATTAATCCTTCATCTTTGTTTTCCAATGATTCCTCTTAATATCTCCCTTAATTATGAATGTTTTGTGGATAAACCTAAGAATTGGTCATAAATGTGTATAAATATAAGAATTGTAGGTTATTTTTTTACTTAAATAATATAAATAAATTTATTAATTTTTTTATTATTGATGCATGTGATGAATTTTCACAGACATGTGACACTAAATAATATTATGTCAGGCCTTGGGTAAAACACACATTTTGAACTCAATTATGACCTCATATTTCTTATCATAGTCCCTATTTGAGAGTTATTCCACTTATTTAGGAA
The DNA here is from genome assembly GCA_963277665.1 of Viscum album. Classification (NCBI taxonomy): domain Eukaryota; kingdom Viridiplantae; phylum Streptophyta; class Magnoliopsida; order Santalales; family Viscaceae; genus Viscum; species Viscum album. The sequence continues at coordinate 490,384,863 of OY728145.1, forward strand.
AATTCTTCTTGTGTCTCATTTAAATATTTTATTATATTTTAATCAAAAATTCTAGGCTCATAAGGCTTCATAATCATATGTCATCTCAGTGCCTATACCTAAATTGAAATACATCACCAAGAAAAGAAATTATTTCTATAGGATTAAAATGAATAATATCATTGAAACTCTCAATTGGTATATGCTGAGATATAGATTGATCATCATCACTACATGTTCTTGAATCTTCGTCATTAGGATGGTTCGTACATGAATTTTCAAATACCTCATGACCATTTACCAATATTAATTCACTTGAGGTATTCATGTGGTACTTATACTAGGTGGTATCATGATATAGATCCTATTTACATTGAAATATTTATATGTCTTCACTGTTGGAAAGGCATGGAGGAAATGATACATCCAATTTTTTTAAAACATAGAAATCTTCTTCACCTTTATTTTTTATTGCTTTATTTTTTTCGTCACAGTCTTGGTAGATTGAATGTTCTACTTATAGGAAAATAATAATCATGAAAACTTGCCACAATTTTTAACACAATATTTAAACTCAATACATAATAAGATAATAACTTTAAATCCAATTAATCTAAACCATGGATTTGATACTAATTGAGATGAAATATTTGGGATATAGTAAACACTAAGAGGGGTGAATCATATTTGGAAACATTTTCACCAATTATCCCTTTTATAAAATTTTCTGTACATAACTATTAAGATCTTGATTCTATTATTATATTTTTCATATCACAAGAAAGTATATGAAAGTATAAAAACACAGCAATTGATATTTTTACAAGGTTCACTACTCAATAAGAATATCTTGTCCTTTTCGTGATTGGTGATGACCATTACACTGCTTTTCCACTATAATAATATAAAAAAATATAGTAGTGTCGCTATAATTCAATACTTAACTAGTGTTGGTATCTACAATTTAGGATGGGGGAAGGAAAAAATTCTTTTTTTCGTGGACTGGTGATAACTAGGTCCAAATTACATCTTCTTTTTGGTTCTTTATATTACATGTGAAGATAGAATTCACCTTTTTTATGGGAACATTGTAAAACCAATAAAGTATATCACCTGATGAGACTTATATTGGATGTCATAGTTATACATTTTTCTTCCTCATACTTCATCGTCAATTTGTTATTTTCACAAGAACAAGAAAGAAACACTTCTCTTTCTCAAAAACTATAAATTGAAATATTAACTTTCTTCTCCTTAAAAATTCAGTAACAATAATTTGAATATGATTATTATTGATAATATTATTAATACATTTCTTATTTATTTAATAAAAATATACAGTGGTTTTCGTCTTCTATCTAGAATCAAACACCTCCTTTCTGATTATTAAAATAATTAATGGTCATCTCTATATTGTCTCAATTAATTCCTCTTTAATCAAAATGATGTGAATTTATAGTGGACTAGGTCTCTCAAAAATATCAGTTGAAAAAAATGATAATCAACTAAATACACATTTGAAAATCCCTTATTCTGTTCTTTGTCATTGAAAAACAACATGAGATTTTGAATTTTAGTGTCATAATCCACAAAATATTTGATACATTATATCAACAATGATAATTATATCATTTCCCTATATTTATTTTTATAGTAAATGTTTTATTATATGAGTCACAATATTATTTCGATAATATTTTATGTTATTTCACTACTCAATGAACCTTCACATGTTGTTGTTATATCGCATTCATCCAAAAATTTAATATTCCATGAACATATGAATTGATGATACTTATTATTTTAGTTTACCATCTAATGTATTTATTATGTGTAATATTTATTTCAATCAGTTTCATAAATTTTCATGTGCATGATTTCGTCCATGAAATACTCTTAATACTCATAAAATCATGATAAACCCAGCTCTATTCATTGATCCTACCTTTCTCTTCATGCACACATGAACAAGTACATGGAACTTCTTCTTATTCATGTAACAAAAAACCTATATCCAAACCACTATTTTGTACATGTGATGAACTAAAGTGTGTGGTAGTTCTTATACATCACATTCTCAGGAAGTGATCATATAATTCCATCCATGCATCTTAGGAGCATCATTAAATCATTTATGGTTTCATAAAAAAATGAATCTCAAAGCTCATTAAGTGTGATAAAAAAATTATGATGGCTCATATTTATTATTCACATAATCTTCATGTTAATCATTGATAATATATATTTTATTCAATGGATTTTGGATCCAACTACATCTACCTAAATATGAGTGTGGATCCCCATTCTATACATATCCAAGAGGCCTGTGAAACACTTTTTGGCACCTAGATGCTCTGTTTTCTATGAATGGGTGCTTCACAAAAATTACCATGACTGATAGAAGACACTTCATCCTTGGTTGATTCTTATAGAAAGAGATACACCACCACAATTAATTTAATCACAAACTCTAATAAACCATCTTATTCCATGAAAATAAATGATATTAATATTTCTAAAGATCTCAATGTTCAAATATTCTTCACACAGATTTATTGATGCAAATATTTATGTCATTTTTCTTCCATGAGTTTATGTAGGATCTCCTCATGTGAATTTGGAATTGTCCATGTGACCCCTCATGTTTTCAAATATTTAATGCAATCACAAACTAAGGATGATAAAAACAGCGTCATTAACTTAATTTTCATTCAATAATTATCATATTTGTTTAATAAACAGTTATATACACATCAAAACAAGCTTACATGTTGGTAAAAATCATTCATGTGTCAAATTATCATGATATTGATCTTGATTAGATCCTTTTTGGTCTATGTATCCAAAGAATAGTAGTGTATATTAACCCCTATTGTCAAGAGTTTGAAAAATACCACTAGTGGAAATTGAACTATTAAGATCTAATTTATCCAATGGCCAGTGAAATGCCTATAGTTTTTAAGACAGATGAATATTATGTGTGTGATATTCATCCCACATCAAAGATCAAACTGATTAAGGGATAATTTGTTAAAATATTTTTCCTAAATCACTTAAATATATGAAACTAGGGTCAGAACCTAGACACATACATATAACACCCACACAGTACATTCCACACCATTTCAAGGTCCATTGGATAATTTTTGGGCTCTATTCCCACCCCATGCTTTCCCTATCTATCCCAGTGCTTTCCACCATGGTTTATCATGCTTTGGATAGATCAGATATGGTTTGATCCTTAATCCCCTTATGAAGTTGAGATGGCCTCATTGGGTGGCTATGTTTGGACCCAGATTTTCAATAATTCTTCCCATTAAATATTTAGTAAACAATAAGTATGATTGTTGCAAGACAACCCTAATTATTTCAAATAAATGATGTAACATTAAATAAATATATATGTTTCACGTGATCCTCATGGTAATAGTTCATGGTCTTATAGTAATCCTATTGAAATTATATTGATGCTATTAACAATTTTCATGATATTCAACTGCTTATGAAAAAATATTTAGATTACATGGACATCTCGTTCATCATATTAAAAAATAACTTTTGTTTCATGATCTTCATTAAACGCATCCATATTTTTAATGGACCTCATGTAACAATGAACTATTATATGACCTTATTCAATACCTCTTGGTGAACTTCCTTAAGTATCATCCAATAATGGAACACCATTGGATGAAACTTCTTCCCTCTTATGAATTATTATTAAAAATATGTCACCATTGAAACAACTGATTGAAATTATTATTGGTTCAAAAATTGTCATAGTTTTATAATAAAATTCATCAAAAAAAACATCCTTATAATAATAATACTTTTTTACTATCATATTCATTAATTTATAAAAGAAAAATTCACTTTTTCATCAAGTTTGGATATAATGGATGCTTAATAAACTTCATACCTTCTAACTTAATTAAGATATTGACATAAATTAAATATTTTTATTTGATTGACCACCACTGAAAATAAATAACTACCATTAAAGAAATAACTCATAGAAAAATTTTGTCTTTTCATATTGACCGACTATGTAGTCAAAAATAGGATAACAAAATTTAGGCCTCCCCGGTTTTTTCTAAGCTAAACTACATCCTTTCATGAAATCACATCTATAATTAATCATTATAAAAACATAAATTTCATTTTGGATGATTTTAAACTCTCGTATTACTTATTATAAATTTATAATCTATAGTTTAAAGACCCACCCCTACTAATCTATCATTAATGAAAATCCTCATGACCTAAGCGCATAATGATTTAATTTCATTAAATGTTTCACAAATGAAAATGGATTAGATAATCAAATTCAGCCAAGATTTAATCCTTATGAATGAAGCATATGATCTAAATAACTCATATCATTTCTTAGAATTATTATCTTAACATTTCACTAATCTATAAGAGAATCATAGAGTAAAAAATGATTTGATAATAGGTAAATTGGCCACCCACTCTACATGTTTGGATACACACAACCAAATATTCAAAAATGACCTCCATATTTTCCATGAGGGATATTAAAAACATGTAGGTGGAAAGAAAAAAATATTATCCTGTGGGGATTATTGTATCATAGAAATTTGGTTTTATTCATGTATTATATATCTATAATAATATGGATAACATTATAAAAAATTATTTTAACATGATTACATATATTGTTTTACATTATGTAAATAAAATTCAGTGTATTAGGTAATAAATATATATATAGGATAAAGTATAATAAGTTTTTAATATAAGATGAATACAAAATATATTGAATCGTTTTATATTATATAATTACTTTCTCAACTATTTCATTTATATTACAAGTGTTAAATATGGGTATATAAGGAAAGGTATTTGGTCACCTTTGAGGATATATATAAGGAAAGGTATTTGGGAACCTTTGAGTTAAAATACAAGGATATATTTCTTGATTATCTCTAATATAAAATGACCATGTCATATTGTTTTCAAAATAGTAAATGAGAGATAATTATTGTAGAATTACATTAATAATGTAAATATGAACCATTTCAATTATAATATTGGAGTAAATTCTTATATTTTATAAATTTTAATGTTGTAACCATTATGAAAAAATTACATGATGAGGAATAATTTAGTTCTTTATCAGATATTTTGGTTATATAACATAAATGAGGAGAATCATTGTGGTAGAGTGATAGAGAATCTCTATTTAGACACATGTAGAGAATATATTAACCAAAAAATTAATTGATTAAATTAAATAATATAGTATATTATCCAAAATAAAAATATATGTTATTCGATGTGGCTAGATTTATGATTAGTCATGAAATTATGCTATAAAAAATAAAGGATTATGGGTTACTAAAATTTGTGTACACACATTTTTATATTCAAATAAAGGAAAAAATGTGGGATCACATTTGAGTTATAGTATTTGGTGAATCAAATTTTAACAAAAAGAAGAATCAAGAGGTATGGAGTGTATATTTTTTGTGTATCCTAATAGAGAAAAAATGGATATTAACTACAAATCCCATCATATCTAAATGTTATATCTGATGGAAATACAATATATCTAACAGGGAGAAACATATGTAAAGGAGATGATTGGGGAAATATATAATTTAACAATTCCATGGATCAATATATTTAATCTTTATTAGAGTTCCTATAAGAATTCATATAAGAATTAATGAATTCAAATCCTAAATATATATTGAATAAAATAGATTAACATAATTTCAAAATATAAAATATTGAAACCAAAAAATTATAATTAAAGAAAACTTCATAAAATGGGTTATATAAGAATTCCATAACAGAATAACATATCACTGAAGTTTAATATTATATATTTTAAATAATATTGAACAAAACCATTATTTTTAATGGTAGATCATATAAGAATGAATCTTGTGATATGTTAATAGTTTTTTTGGAATCACAAAAATTTCCACCATTCAAGGATTCATTATAAATAAAGTTTTCTATCTAAATTTAACAATACTAAATTGATTACACTGTACCATGGCATATGGGTCTCAAGAAAAATTCTACAATACATTCATAACCCTCTCTTAAAGAAACAAAATTTATGTATTAAAGTTTAAGGATATCAATTTATTCAAGAGTCCGTTTTGAATACACTAATTTTAATGGAGATTAAAAATTTTAATTATATATAATTTTCTTTCATGGTCTCCTCTTCCTTTATCTTATTTTCTATATAATTATAATTTCCTCCTTTATAAGTGTGGGTTATATTATATTTTATTTTTTTCAAATAAAAAATAATTAAGAGGGATCCTAGAATCATTATTATGATGATCCATAGTAGGTAATGGATTTATAAAACACTAATTTTTTCCATTGGAATATAATAATTTTTAGTGTGAATTGTTTTGGATGTGATATATTCTAATGAAATATAGAATATATATTCCCTTAATATATTAATCTAACACATTGAGATCTGAATGGTTCTCAATGAAATACATAAATAATATTACCATTTTATAGGGATTAATGAATTCGTAGTTATATCAATAAGGCTCCGTAAACATTGGTACAATATATAAATTGATAAGATATTTAGAAATACAGGATGGAACAATCTATAAGAGAATTTATATCAATTTCCCATGTTATAATTATTCAAATAAGATATGTCCTTATATATAATAAGGAAAATATTGAACTTATAAAATCCAATATAATTGTTTAAATAGATCTATCACATTTTCTCTGATAGGAACTAATAATGATTATATATTAACAATCTATGATTACAAGAATTATTTGAAATTTAAACTATTCTTGAGAGTTTAGTACGATAAATTACATGATCATAGATTAGATATGGGACCATTAAGAACATTATATTTTTATTCTAGTCATCAAATAGATTATTTTAACAATATATAATATTTATGAAGTTATAATATGTCTAGATACATCAAATGTTACCCATGAATTTCAATAATATAAAATAAAGGAACATTTAGGATTTTGATATTGTTGATGTTGAAATTTGTATATGAAAAATTATCTACTAGTTTGGTGTCATAGCATGAAATATAGATCATATTATAGTCTAATTCAATTAAATTATAATATTTTTTCTCGATAAGTGTCTTATATTGTAAAAATGAATAAATAAAATATATTGACAACATCATATGATAAAGGATTTCTCTCATGTAGGTGATTAAATTGTTAGAGTAACAAACATCGAAGGTTAGTGTAATGGAAAAATTGATGAAAATTATACTTGAATAGAATCATGAATATATTGTGAGAGATGACTAATGGGATAGTTGTAAATTTATTTAGTCACAATAGGATTCATGTCTGAATTAGTCCTCAAGACTATCTTTTACTAGCTCATTGGAGGAACATATCACGTATATATTTTTATATTTATATATATTTATTATTGGTAAATATAGATCTAATTTTTACCTGATTTATTGGGTAATTTACTTAAAATACATCTGAAAATCTTAGTTTATAGTATTCCCTTCTAAAAAAAGAACATATAATTATATGTATATATTTTTTATGATATTTTATGTGAACAGTATAAATCATCTTGAAAGGAAATTGATGATTTCTTCCTTCTAGGTGATCAGGGATATAATAAATGTGTATTCTTCCTATAGTGTTTATATATAATTATTTCAACGAATGTTGGATAATGAAAAAATTCTAACCATTAATAATTTCATTTAATATGGGTGGTTATATATATTATTAAATTAAATCATTTATATTTTTCCTTTTACATGAGAATCCATCCTAGCCTCAAATTTTTTTGACATGATGGAAGGATCCACTATTTTTGGATATATTTATTTTTCATGTATTATAATGTTGATAAAAGAATAATTATTTCATGGTGTATACAATTATTTAGATAAGATAGAGCGTGTATGGTGAATTCTAGGCGGTTAGTGGTGGATTCATATGTTATAATTTCATGTTTTCTTTCCATGTTTTTTATAAGTTATTCATTCATACCCTATTTATATGGTAATGTTATTATAAATATTATTCAATAAAATATCTTGTATGTACGTGTAATGTTTTATTTTTTTAATTTTTTTTCCTTTGATAGAGGTATGTATCTAGGTGTAATGACACCCACTTTGGATCTGAAACTATAGTGGTGACAATAATATGGGGATCACAGGTGGTGATACATCATTTAGTGTTTGTTTTCGTGTTTCATAATTTCTAATTTTTTTCTCCAGATTTTTATTTCAAGTGAAGCGGGTTTTAATTTTTCTTAGTGATTCTAGGATTATAAGAATGTTTTTTTACTAGAAAAGATACATTTAAGGATATATAAATTTGATCTCCAGGACATTATAGGACAATATTGTCTCCCAAATATGGTTGAAAAATATGAGTAGAAGTGAATCCGTAATCATTCATACCAAGACCTCTATCCGAATACGATGATAATCTATAATTAGATGTAAATTCCTACTAGTTCATATCAAGATAGCAGTCAAATACAGTGACTAACTATGAGGAGACTTAAATCACTAGTCATTCGTATTAACCCCATATATCAAATATGGTGAAAAACTATGAACATATGGAAATCTATGGTGATTCATACCAAGACATCCAGTTAAATATGGTGGTAAACTATAAGCGAATGAAAAATTTTGTTAATTAATTTTAAGCCCTCTAGTCAAATACGATGGAAAATTATGGGCAGAATCAATAACCTACTGATGAATACCAATCCCTCCAGTCAAATACGGTGGAAAATTACGAGCAGATGAAAATTAATTTTCATTCATATCAAGCCTTCTAGTCAAATACGGCTATAAAATACAAGAATATGCAGATTCAAGCTCCTTAATATCAACCCCCCCTGTGAAATATAGTGAAAAAATATGGAAAGATTCCAATATTTTCTCATTTATATCAATCCTATCATGAAGATATGTACTAAAATATATAAATTCAACCATAAAATATGCATTTATTTAGAGGACATAGTCAATAAATATAGACTACAAATATAAGGGAGACTCATATTTATACCCTGACACTAGAATGGGTGTATATTTTTGTTCCCACCAAATATGTTTCTCAAAAAATACTAGCACAGATGGATGGTTATACATAAATTTCTGACCATATCTTAGAAACCTTGGTCACATCATTGGTAATAGATGGTATTTGGCCTCATGGCCTCACCTCCTTAAGTGGGGTGACTCATCCACACCATTGAATAGTCTCTCAGGTGTACGAATGGATACTTTCTCCCTCCCCAGATGGTCATTGCCAACATTCTGTCAAAAATGGATCATTGGATCGGTCACAAATACTCGTTCTGACTAGGGATTATCAGCTAATTTCATAGGCCGCTCCAAGGCATGCATATATGCCTCATGAAATTCCAGAAAATCATCAACATGATTTAAAGTAACACCAAGGTATTCCAAACCCACTCCCGTGGATGGGAATCTCTATTCAGAATACATGGTTCCAGTTATATTTGGGTTAGCATAGAAAATAAAAACATATGATAATAATAAGAATATATTCAAAATAATATAAAAAATTTACTATATAAAACTATAAATATATGAGTTAATAAAAATATTACAAAAAATATGTTCATTAAAATGTTTATTAAAATAAATGTGAAAAAATAATACACAGATCACTAAGGGGAAGGGTCATCTATATATGGTTTTGGAGGGAACTCCATCCTTAAACCCTAATTTAGTCATCCCATTTACATCATCATCTACACATGATGTTTCTACTTCCATGACAATATCTCCTCCTCTTATTATTTCTACTATCAATGGAGGTTTTCTTAATCCCTATGCATGGTCTCTATAATCTCACCATGAGCTTGTAGCTACTCCTCATACAATGAAAAAAATGTTGACGAATATCCATGAGCTCCACATGAGTTGGACGATTAAATCCCAACAGTACCATAACAACTCCCATGGGATAATTGAGATCCAATATAAATAAATCTACCTCTCTAGAAAGAATAATGAGTCTCCTACATCCATTATGTGTCATCAAATCTTGTCGTACTGGTGCATTGATCCTCAGTCTTGGCATGACTCTCATCCTATGTCTAAGAATACACAGCCATATATGACGTTAAATTTCAATTTAAAAATAAAATAGTTAAAGTATTATTTATAGTTAATTTTAAAACCCAAAAAAATTATACAGACCAAAATATAACATTGGAGACCAACAATAATCTTTCTAGTTACAGTATTGTTGTACACCCTATTATAAATGATAAACTCTATAATACTGAGATGTTTGTCTACCGATATGAGTATAAAATAAATATTTAACATTAACTATTTTATAAATTATTATAAATATTACTTATCATATATCATCAATGCGTATGGAATGTATAACTTCTTACTTGATGTGTCACATCCTGCCTGCCCGAATTTTGTTGACCTAAGGATTCTCTACTCTAAAAACTATATCCCATCTATTATGAACATAATCCATCTCAAACCTAAGATGAGATTTAATTTGGTATGTTTTCACAACAAGAATGATCAAAATCCATGACTCCCTCTTTCTGTATGGTTTCCTCCTTGGATTCTGAAAAACTGATGAGAACTTTCATGCATACAGACCTCCCAGCCCTCGTTGATAGATTAATTCATGATACCATTGACAAGACACCATAAACAATACAAATAATTAATAATAGGAATCTAATAATTAAATATATTTGAAAATAAATATTATTTATTTACATACCATCAAATGATAAAATATGTAGTGTTGAACATCAATAGAAATCTCATCCCATGTTATCTACACTCTAGAAAAATAATTCTGCAATATAGCACTCACATGTCCAACAGCTATGTGGTAAAATTGGTGAAAAAATAGAACAAATAACAAAATAATTATTATATAAATAAACTAATTAAAACTAACTAAAATACAAATTAAAATATCCTATTCATGTGTTAATTAGACTCATGTCATAGACATCACTCCGGGATATGGTCACGAGTCATCAATCTTGGAAGACCAAAACCCCTCTATGTCGATGCTAAACTTCCAATATTTTGAGTATCATATGATGAATCATCAATCTCATCACTAGGTATTGTAGCCTCATCCAACCCATGAAACAGAAATAAAAAGTCGTCATCCATCAAAAACACTAAACAAGTTTTTCTAGTAACCAAATGAAAACTTGAATAATTTATAGATATATATTATATATAATTATAACCAACATTTAATTTTTCCAATGTTCATATTCATCCTCATATATGTATATGATGGTGTAAACATCTTCACATTCCTCCTTAGTAACATCAATTTCCATAGGAGACTCAGATTCTTCATCTCATACAATTTTGAATTCATTTGTTACATCAAAAACATCATCATCACTATTGACCCATAACTATGGGTGTCATCATCGATATTTATGACACTTTTTGAAAAATAAGGATTTGGAGTTGTTTTGGGAAAATTTTCAATTCATTTTACTTTAGTGGAAGCAAATTCACTTTAGATAACCGTATTATCACAAAAATTCCTTTTTATTATGCTCCACTGATCCCTTAACACTCTCAAAGTAGCACAAAAATTAGCTTAATAAATTTTATGTTCTTGATAAGTCTATAAAACTAGTTCAATTACTGTAATATTAATTTTATATATACTATTTATGATTTCATGACACTGATGAACACAAAAGACTCTATCAGTATTAAACCAATGAAATTTAAACATCCTTATATAATCATGTTGCATATTACACAGTTCAATTATTTCTTCTACTATGTCAAAATAGTCAAATTAACTCCATCTATGATGATAACATCTCAAGAGAACAACATTATTCATTATTTTTTTATTCCACATATGAACGTGTATAAAATTGAAAACCAGTCACCCCATTTGAATTATATTTTTTAGCAATTTTGGATGGTGGGTAAATCAATACACACCATTCATTATAAATTTTATTAGCCTGTTGAGATACCTAAAATTTTGAAAAATAAATAAATAAAAAAAGTTATGAACTGATTTTATATGTTTTACCATAAACAACTTACATTACTAGTTTTTGAAACCATTGGGAAAAATAATTTTTTAATTTTTTCAGGAGTGGATTCTATAATTTTTTGAAACCATAGCTTGATATTATTAACATATAATGTATTAATGAAATAATTTAATTTAATTTTACAAAAAAATATAGATTCATATATTGTAGAACTCAAATTAAAAATGTTTTAGTTTCTTCATAGTTGAGAAGAACATATGTATGAGCCCTGTTATTTTATTCTTCTAAAATGCATCATTCATGAACTCCATCAAAAAGATGTTCAGGATAATTAAAAATATATAATTTATTATTTACTTCATCATTAACATTTTTCTTTTTATATTCCATTCAGTTATGTTTTGATGGATAATCATATTGAAAATAAATTGTGTAGAAAAAATAAGTTTACTCCTATAAATAAGATTATGTAATTGATCCTTCCACTGATGCGTTTTTATGTACCTTTTTCAATAATTTCTTCATGAAAATCTCTTATGGTTTCATCCATCTGAAATATAATATCCCTCCAAAATTTTATTCATGTGTAAAATTTAATTTCAAATGGTCCATTAAATCAAATAATGCTGGTGATATTTTGATTCAATTTACATGAAATTAAAACAAAATATTTTTGTTGTCTACTTAGTGTATCTTAGTCTGTTTTCACCACACTAATGTCTCATAAAAAATATGAAATTTATATTAGCGCATCCCAACTCATAGAACTCAACAAACCTCTAAATCAAATCAGTAAAAGCCTTTCTATTATGGCATGAAAGTAATGACTTTTTAATCCTGTATTATGACCACTTCTACAACATTTAACCAAATAAAAAACATAACCATCTGAAGGCCTCAAAAATGTAGTTCACTAAAAAGTTAATAAAATATTTTCTTTTTAAAAATTCTAATCAACTTTTATCATTATTAACTTTTGTTATCTGTCATTTTCAAATATTCATTTTTTGGTCACCTGTAGATTTGGTCAATTTCTGATTATGAATTTACATTATCTATATTCAAAGAAAGTGAGTCCAAAAATGTATAAAATAAATTATCAAAATATTGCTTCTAAATATACATGAAATCTAACATGTGAAAAAATAAAAATTCACAAAAATATCGAATATCCCAAAAAATGATATGTTTTATTCAATTGTGTTCCTTCTCAAATACATTTATTGTTTTGGTTTATAGTAATTACAATGTTAATGGGTGGTAATAAAGATATAATAGAACATTACAAAATACCTATGATAATTATTGGAGGTATATCCCATTCAATTTTACCATTTCTAAAATGATATTTTCTTACTCAAAAATGGATGATCGTTCGGATGAAATCTTCGATGAAAGCTAAAATGAAAAAAAATTCTTCAATTGAGGATCATAAACACTTTTTTCACCCATATTATTTGGACATGATTTTGGATCATGTATGCCTTATCCAAATAACATGATATATACTGGGAAGTCACTAATTTTCCATATTAAGGAATATTTCATTAGGAAGTTTTTTTTCACAAAAAAAAAATCATTAACACCATTAATCCATAATAAATTTAAGTCATTATTCAATGGCTTCAAAAAAAACTTGATATTATTTTTTTATATATCATGGAGTTAATAAGGAAAAAAAGATATATGTCTTATTCATCAACATCCAATGAGCAAAAGTATACGATGTTAAAAAAATGTGTCAATAAAAATATTGACAATAGTAAGAACCAAATGGACATAAACCATCAGTAGAAATTCTCAATCTCGTGTTTCAATTTTATGATGAAAAAATGTATGTACTTTGTAAAAATATTTCCATGAATCACCATCACATGTATTATTAAATATTTTAGGTGTTGAAATACTGGTTTTCCACCATGACATCAATGATATTGTGTTCTGATACATAAATAAATACTTTATTATTGGTTCAAGGGATGAATACCTCAGCTGTTTAGCAGGAATCAATTCATACTTCCTCTATTGAGCATCTTCGTACATCGATTTTAAATATATAAGAAAACTAAGTAATGATTTATTTTCACCATAATATAAGATTCAAACATTTTGACATGCATGAATTTTATGGTAACCAAGACCCCAATTATGAACCAACCACTTTTTCTTACAGAAAAATGTATGTAACACACTTCATTCAGGTAATAGTTATTTAACCCAATTGAATATCTGATCATAATGACTATTTGAAATTCTGTTATCTGATTTAATAGCCATAAATATTTCAATCTCTTCAAATTTGAATATCTACCAACTAGGATATAATCCATCCTCATCAGATAAAAACAACTCCTAAAATTTAGATGGTTCTAACTAAATTGTTGAATCAATATCATCTTGAGTTTTAGTTTGTCGAAAAGATTAACCATCCACATCATGTACTAAATTTTCAAACAATGATGGATCTAGAACCAAATTATCAGTATCTTCTTTAAAACATCAAACACCATGTTGATATGAAAAACCATATGTTTTTTAAAACAAATATCAATAGATGACCCCCAACATTGTAAAATGTGTTAAAACTCCCCAGATCCCATTTCTAACATGGAAACTTAATTTTTTCTTTTAAAACATACTCAATTTTTGAGACTACAAATAATAATAAGGATTCGACACCCCCAATATATATAGTATTTATACCATAACCATTTTGATTCATTCGATGATTTATCCAATCGTGATAATGTAATAAATAATATTTCCAAATTACATTTTTCATATTTTACTAAAAAATATAAAACAAATAAATTGACTATGATTATTTCTATATTAGAAAAATATGATCCAAAAAAACGTATAAAATTAAAAAATTATAATTTACCTGTAAATATTATCAATATTATCTATTTATCATTGATTTTTACTAATTAGTGTAGATATTTACTCATTGACATTCATTATTGTTAGTTATTAGTAATTTTTACTAGTTACATATAATTTTTACCATTAACTACTATTTTTTAGTAATCAACATTAATTAAAAAAAATTATTATTATTTACCCTAACCTATTTCCAAATGACGCTATTTTTTATAAATTTCCACTCTATTTTTGTAATTAATGATATTTTTTTATAAATACTGCTAATGTTTAGTATAATTTTATATAATGTAATAAAATATACTTTAAATTACTAAAAAATTATAAATCATATAATTTTTAATCTTCAGGTCATGAGAAATGTTTAATTTTTATCATCCATGTCAATATTTTTCACTGATTGTGACCTCAAAATTGATGACCTCTTCCATTTTCAATTTTCTAGTAATTTGTAAAAATTTATATTATTTCAATTTAATTCATAATAACATATTCAAATGTAAATTATTTTTATTAATTTATACAAATTTATATTATAAATATTATTTATAAATTTATAAAAAAATTATTTATATTTATTTATACTATTTATATGATTTTATTTTAAATTACTCTTATTTACTAATTTTTATTTGATTATAACATTTTATAACTAATTTTTACTAGTTACCACTAATTATTACTAATTATCGATAATTATCACTAATTACCATTAATATTTACTTATGTTTACTAATTACCACTAATTGTTTACTATTCTAGTGATTTACTATTAATTTTTACTAATTGATGATAATTATTATTAATTATATTGATTTATTGCTAATTTTTAATAATTTTAACTATTTATATCCAATATTTACAAATTCCAATTAATTGTTCTTAATTATACTGATTTAATGTTCATTTTTACATATATGTACTAATTAACACTTAAATTTTCAATTTTTTACTAATTACCACAAATTTTTAATTATTAATGTTATTTTTGATTATTCTTTACTAATTTATTCTATGTTTTACTAATTATAGAGATTTGAGGCTAATTTTTACTAATTAATGCTAATGTACATGTATTTTTTAATATTTTTTTATAATTACTACTAATTTTTTACTAATGTTTTTAATGAATGAAATGTTTTACTAATCACCACTAAATATAACTAATATTTAATCATTACCACAAATTTTTACAAATAATAGTGCTTTACCGACAGTTTTTATTAATTACTGTTTATTTTTACTACTTTTTAGACATTGCCTCTAATTTAAAATAATCATAGTAATTTTTCACTAATTTTTACGGATTATAGTTAATTTTAAATAATTATATAGATTTAACATTCATTTTTACAAATATTTTCTAATTACAACAATTTTTTTACTAACTTTTACTACTAATGATAGTTTCTAAAAATTATAGTTATTTACCATAAATTTTTACTTATTACTGCTAATTCTTACTAAGTATAGTGGTTTAACTTTCATTTTTACTAATAGCTATTATTTAATACAAATTACTATCTATTATTATTACTTATTACCAATATATATATAAATTATTACTAAGATCTATTAATTAATACTATTTTTTTATCAATTATATGTAATGATGATTAATAACACCCACTTACTGATAATTAAAAGAAATTATTACAAATTAAAACTATTTGATTTTAATAATGAAAACAATACTGCTAATTAAAAATAAATATTTCTAATTTCAAATAACTACAACTATAATTACATCTAATTTACTCTAATTACTACTAATTGATAATTTTCAATTCTAGTACAAAATAAAATAAATAAAATAGAAATTACAAAAATTACATAAATAGATCAAAAATGAAGCTATTGTCTGATACATAGCTAAAAATTTCATTCCTTATAAATATTTAATCTTTTAATTGAATAATTGAATAGATAAAGAGGAAATTTGAGTATAGGATATATCAAAACAAGAATGATTGAAAAAAAAATTGGGGGAGGGGTTTATATTGGCTACATTAGTAGTGATGATACTATTTGTGATGGGAATACTATCGCATGTACTACTATTTGTTATGGTACACATCACAAATATAACCCACCATAAATAAGTGAGGTGGCAGTTATAAATTTCTTTGTGATGTTACCCATACAACATACTCATTTGCAGAAACAATATTTTTGACGGGTCACTAGAACCCCTTGCAAGTAAATATAAATAACAAAATTTATTTGGGACGAGGGCCTTCTCCTATTGTGAATAACTAAAAATGATGAAGTGTATATACAATAGGAACCTACTCCCATCGTAAATACCCTTTCCTACATTATGGAAGGAAGTTTCACCAAAATGTTTTGCAATTCAATCCTTTTCTCTTCGAAAATAAGTGTTATTTAACATTGTTTTCAATGGGATTTGAATGGCATCACAATTAGTCCTCTAGCATGGACTATTTTCGATAGGTGACGAGCCCGTTGCAAATATTCTATTAAAAATTTGACTTTTCCTATAGTGGAATGGGGGTATATTACCTATCCCGTCAAGGATGTTTCTCAGCACATACTCACACTAATGAAAGGTTGGACATCAATTCCTGACCATATCCACCAAACCTGCAAAGATGAGATCTCATTAGTGGAAATAGATAGCAGTCGGGTCCATGACCTCACCTTCGTAAGTGGAGTGACACAACCACAAAACTGGATGATCACCCAAGAGTCAACATTAATCACTTCTCCCATCCATGATGGTTTTCACCCACATTCCATGACAAATGGACAGTTGGATCATGTATAAGTACATGTTTAGGCTAGGGATTGCCGACCATTTAAGTGGTCTCTCCAAGGAATGCATATATCCAAGCTAAATTTCCAGAGACTCATCGGTATGATCTGACAGTAACACATGGCGTTGTTTTAACCCACTCTCGTTAATGGTGATCTCTATTCACAATACATGGTTCTAGCTATCTGTGGGAGGGAATCAAAAAAAGATATCCAACCATGGGAAGTTCAAAATCCCAAGATAGGCTTCCGGCCCTACTTAGTTTAATGCAGAATTTCTACAGGCCATCAAACATCTACCACTTGTAGATTTTTATCCTATAGATATGTTTCTTAATTATGGAAGTGACATAAGTATTCATGAAGTTCCTCCCCACATCCTGAATACAAGTATTTTTAAAGGTCCTCTCCAAATTGATTATATTGAGGAATGTCCTCATGATGGAATGTATAATGCCAGACTTCATAACCACATAGTCAAGGCCTTCTGCCAAGACTACAAATAAGATTATTTCAAGGCATTCTTCCAAGACATTAGTTTGTCTCTTGATACCTACCAATGCATCAAGGAGTTATATCGGGCTCCACCTGTCACTTACTAAGTCCAATGCATTCTTCATATGCAAAGATTTAAACATTAAATAAACATTTGTATTAAAGATAGAATATGAAATGTCAATACTTTATCCATAAACCATGAATGGTATAAAAATAACACATCCACATTCAAACATATCACAAAAACTTAAATACATTAAGGAATATTTGTATCATAATAAATCAACCTCGATCAGGAACAATATCCCATAAATTATGTCGGTATAGTTGAAAATGATCAGTAAAAATCTTAGAGAGAAATATCCCATTTTCATGAAATCATTTAAAATTCATATAAAGGAAGACATTTAAAATATAGTTTTGAATCAAAGTTTCCCATACCACTTTGAAACTTTTTAAAGGAATTAACAATTTAAAAACTTTCATTTCCATATAAATAAATCCTTAAACCCATTTTGAATACATGGACATTAATGAGAAAGTTTTAGAAGAATAAATCATTAAAACCATTAAAATGATGTTTTAGTAAAAATTAATTTAAATATAATCCATTCTAAAACTATTTTATGAAACATGGAAATGGAAAATAAATAAGTCCCAGTGGATACATATATAAAAACAACCTCAAATAATAAGGAGATTGTGAAATTAACCCTTACCTTGCACTTTCCTTTAGTGGAGGGTATGTTTAACCTCCTCTATAAAGATCCTAGTATGTTATTAAATTATACCAGAACCATATTAATATTTATTATATCATAAATGATTCATTTATGACTTTATACTACCCATTTAATAAAAATTTCAAGGTTAAATTAATTTTTTGGGTAATAATTGTTTTCTTTATCATACTTGTTTTAACTTGTTACTCTTGATTGTATCACTTAGATCATGATTTAAATACATCCAGAATATAATACATGATTTTTATATCATATATATTTATAATATAAACATGTATAATAGATGTATATATGAAATGGAAAACACCATTTATGGAGAAGGTAGGTCGTGCGTACGCATAAACGTTGTTTCTGTTATCATATCGTATTGAACAGAACTAAGTGAATAAGATATATGTAAGAACACACACACACACAGACACGCACATATATATATATATCCAGTATCGTTATTATTTCATATATTACATACCTATTAATGATATATATATATATATTATAATCATCATTGAATGGTGAACATGGAAATGAATCTCATCGCGTCGTGGAGACGGTAATCCGTACGTACGCACGAGCGACAATATCATTATATTGATGGATAAATTGTATATAATTGGATGTTATATCATATATAAATAATCCTTAATATGTTATATTTATTATTTACATCATTTATACTCATTATTATACCCATATAAATAATGATGTGTTTGAATAACAAACTACACCACGACGTGGAGACGGTCATCCGTACGTACGCACGTATGGTGACTTTTTCATCTATAGGATGGATAGAATAATGAATATGGTTGTATAATTTTTATAATAGCATAAAATTATATATAAAATAATAGAGTTATTATTTTAAAAAGGAAACAACAAAGAAATAGGAAGTGGAAGAAGAAAAGAACTTGAAAGAGGTGATGAAATATTTACCTCTTCTTCAGGTTCTTCCTTATTATTTGATCAAAAGGGCTCCATCAGTTGGCTTTCTGACCAAAGGAAGGCTTCTCGGATGAATGGATGATATTTGGTAGGATATTTGGGCATGGTTTGGCTGACCCAAATGGCATTGAAGGTGTGAATTTGAGAGAAAGGGAAGTTCCCTTTTATAAGAGATGTGAGGTTCACTTTAAGAAAAGCATGAAATATTATTTTATAATAAAATCATTTTATATTTATAATGTCTCAAAAATAAATTATTTAAAGTATAAAGTTGGTATGGGTCAAAAAACTCTCTTCCAATAGGTTTTAGATAGGTTTAGGTCATCATATTAACCTTATCATTTAGATTTAACTCTTAGTTAAATAGTTTGACAATTACCATGTCTCTTTGTATTTTTATATTATATGGTTAATAAACATACTATAAACTACCCATAGAACCCCAATAAGTTCTTTAAAGACATATAGAATATTATTAAGTCCCTTTGGAGGATCCTCAGATTTTTAGGAATATTATATCAACCAATAATATAGTATTTGTTTTAAAAACTCAATTATGTCAATTTTGACATTATTTAATAAATGATTTTTTTAAAGACATAAAAACTTTATTACTTAGAAATAAATTCATATTTTCAGTTATAACATATCATATTATAATATAATATCAGTGGAATTCATCAAAAGTATCAAAATAAATTTATTTGTGTATTTATAATATCAATTATTTTAATATATCATTATTAAGGTAATTATTGCGTCACCATTGTGTCATAAATAAATTAAACTATATAATGTCTAAAAATTATAAATAAAATATCATTATGTAGGAAATCTTTTTATCTTTCTAATGAATATTTATAGTAGAATTAATATTATGTATAACCCTATATTAAAAATGGTTTAGATAAACTCTTCTTTAAATAAAATAATAATAAATGTTCTAATCTAATCCATGTGGACCAAAGAGGATAATATTTTATTCCTATGGTTGTTTTTGGTAGAATTATACTTATCCAATAGAATTAGGACATGTGTTAGGGTAATTATGATATCATTTTTAGCCTTAATTACCCTATTTACTTTTAACTGTGGTAAATAAAAGTCAAAAGTTACTATTCACCAAAATTTATTTTCCTCTTATTGAACCAAATATTACTTACTGATATTAACTGCGTCTCTCGGATTTTTGATATTCAACTCATAGAAACAGTAAAATTAGGATTTATACAAATTTGAAAATGCTCCTAGAAGGTCGGTAAAAGATGGTAAAATGTTCGATAAAATTTAATATTTCTAAACTTTTTATAAAATAAGTCTAATGAATTACATTGAAAATATATATGTATTATGTGTCTATTTTTACCTAAAAAAATTAAATTCAAATAAATAATTATTTAAATAAAAAATCGGTTTTAACCAATAATGCATTGTTTTTTAACTATTCATAAAAAATTTTCTGTTTTCAGAAAAATCCCAAAACTTTACCCTAAGCTAATTTTGATATTATGAATTCAAAATTTAAGTCTGTTTTACCAAATTCAAGACATAGAAGTTGAATTTATTAATTTAAAATTAATTACCATTTTCAAGACAAAAAAGTGGGATTTTAAGCAAATACTACCAAAAGATTGACATGTGTTTATGTCAAATTTAAATGGGAAATTACTTATAATGGCGAAAATTATATTTAATGATAAAAATATAATATAATTATACTTCAAAAACAGTCTAATTCATAATTTATCACTATAAATTATTTCAATGAAAAAATTTGTTTTCAATTAAAATTTAGTATTTTTCACTACTCATCAAAATATGAAAGTTATCAGAAAAATACCAAAAATTTACCCAAACTAAATTTTTATGTCCCGATTCTAAATAATAATTTAATTCCATTAAATTGAGTATATAAAATTTTCAAATATTTTTTTTAAAAGGATTCTCTATTAAATAATCGGTATAATTTCTTTTTATTGAAAAATACTTCTTTTATCAGAAAATCAAATTTTTCATTAAATTATGTCTAAGAGACACCAAATATGAATTCTAAAATTATATGGAGTGTATAAAAATCAAAATTCAGTTAATACTATTCATAACAATGTTTTTACAGCTAGTTTTTTATGTCGTAGTGCACTCGATCTCAGTGTTGCGTGTAGCGCAAGCTATTGAATTTCTTTAATTAGATAACATACTATGAAATCTTGGGGTGTTACATTCCCCCCTCCTTCAATAAATTGAGTCCTCTCAATTTGAAATTGTTCATGGAAAATAAAAGGTTAAAAATAGAAAAATACCATTATGGAAAACCCACAAAAGAAATTGGTTTAATAAAATGTATTCTTAATAATAAATCATCCTCGATCAAGAATAATATCCCGTAAAGGATGTTGGCAATGTTGAAAATTATAAGTAAAAAATCTTTGAGATAAATATCCCTTTTTCATTAAATCATTTAAAAGTCATATAAAGGAGGTCAATATAAATTTAGTTTTGAATGAAAGTCTCCCATAACACTTCTAAACATTTGAAAGGAATTAACATTTTAAAAACATTCATGCCCATATAAATAAATCCTTAAACCTATTTTGAAAACATGGACATTAATGAGAATGGTTTAGTAGAATAAATCTTTAAAACATTTAAAATGATTTTTTTGTAAAAATTACCTTTAAAATAATCCCTTTTGAAACTCTTTTATGAAACATTGACATGGAAAATAAATATGTCCCAGTAGATAGTTACGTAAAAACAACCTCAGATAATAAAGTGATTGGGAAATTAACCATTTCCTTCCACTTTCCTTTAGTCAAAAGTACGTTTAACCACTTGTATAAAGACCGTAGTATGTTATTAAATTATACAAGAACAATATTAATATTTATGATATCATACATGAATCATTTAGGACTTCATACTACACATTTAATAATAATTTCCATGTTAAATTAACATTTTGGGTAACAATCGCTTTCTTTATCGTACTTGTTTTTCCTTGTTCCTCTTGATTGTATCACTTATATCATGATTTAAATACTTCCATAATATAAGACCTGATTTATATATCATATATATTTATAATATAAATATATATAATAGGTGTATGTATGAAATGGAAAACACCGTTTATGGAGACGGTAGGTCGTACGTACGCATAAATGTTGTTTCTTTTATCATGTCGTATTGAACGGAACTAGGTGAATAATATATATGTAAGTACATACATATATATATATATATATCCAATATAATTGTTATGTCATATATTACATACATATTAATGATATATATATATTATAATCATCGTTGAATGGTGAACGTGGAAATTAATCTCATCACGTCGTTGGGACGGTAATCCGTACGTACGCATGAGCGACAATATCATTATATTGATGAACAAATTGTATATAATTGGATGTTATATCATATATAAAGAATAATTAAAATGTAATATTTATTATTTAAATCAGTTATACTCATTATTATACCCATCTAAATAATGATGTGTTTGAATAACAAACTACACCACGACGTGGAGACGGTAATCCGTACGTACGCACGTATAGTGACTTTGTCATTTATAGGATAGATAGAATAATGAATATGGTTGTATAATTTTTATAATAACAAAAATGTATATAGATAATAATAGATTTTTTATTATATAATGGAAACAACAATGAAAGCGAAAGTGGAAGAAGAAAAGAACTTGAAAGAAGTGATGAAATATTTACCTATTCTTCGGGTTCTTCCTTTTGATTTGATCGAAAGGTCTTCATCAGTTGGATTTATCACCAAAGGAATAATTATTGGATGAATGGAGGATATTTTTGAGGATATATGGGTAGGGTTTGGCTAACCCAAATGTCTTTGAAGGTGTGAATTTGAGAGAAGGGGAAGTTCCCTTTTATAAGAGAGGTGAGGGTCACTTTAGGAAAAGCTTGAAATATTATTTTATAATAAAATAATTTTCGATTTCTAATGGCTCAAAAATGAATTATTTAGAGTATAAGGTTGTTATGGGTATATATATTCTCAAAAAAAGGTTTTATACAGGTTTAGATCATCATATTAACCTTATCCTTTAGATTTAACTCTTAATTAAATAGTTTGACATTTACGATGTCTCTTTGTATTTTTATATTATATGGTTAATAATCCTACTATAAACTTCCAATAGAACCCCAATAGGTTCATTAATGACATATATAATATTATTAAGTCCCTTTTTCTGAACCTTAGATTTTTAGGAATATTATACCAACCAATAATATAGTATTTGTTTTAAAAACTCAATTATGTCAATTTTGACATTTTTCAATAATTATTATTTTTAAAGTGCTAAAAATATTATTAATTCGAAATAAATTCATATGTTCAATCTTAACATGTCATATTAACCTATAAAATTAGTTTAATTCATCGAAATTATCAAATTAAATTTATTTGGACATTTTTAATATCAATTATTTTAATATTTCATTATTAAGGAAATTATTGCGTCATCATTGTGTCATAAATAAATTAAATTATTTAATGTCTAAAAATTATAAATAAAATATCATTATTTAGGAAATCGTATTATAATTATAATGAATATTTATAGTCGAATTTATATTATGTATAAACCTATATTAGAAATGGTTTAGTTATTAAACATTGAATTTAACTCTTTAAACTCTACATTAAATAAAAAAAATAATAAATGTCCTAATCTAATCCATGTGGACCAAATAGGATAATATTTTATTCCTAAGGTTGTTTTTGGTTGAATTATACTTATCCAATAGAATTAGGAAATGTGTACGTGTAATTATGATATCATTTTTACTTTTAATTATTCTATTTACTTTTAACCGTGGTGTATAAAAGTCAAAAGTTACTATTCACCAAAAATTATTTTCATCTTATTGAACCACATTTTACAAACTGTTATTAACCATATATCTTGTATTTTTGAAATTCAACTCACAGAATCGGTAAAATTATGTTTTATACAAATTTTTAAATGCTCCAAGAAGGTGGGTAAAGGACGGTAAAATGTTCGATAAAACTTTATATATCTAAACTAATTATAAAATGACTCCAACTAATTACGTTAAAAATATATAGTTATTATGTATATATTTTTACCTAAAATAAATTCAAATAAAATAACTAGTATTTAAATAAAATGTCGGTTTTAACTAAAAACGTAGTGTTTTTTCACTATTCATCAAAAATTGAAAGCTTTCAGAAAAATACCCAAATTTTACCCTAAGATAATTTTGATATTCCAAATGAAAAAATGAAGCCTATTTTACCAAATTCAAAACATTGTAGTTTCATTTATTAATTTAAACTTAATTCCCATTTTCAAAACCAAAAACATGTATTTTTATAGCAAAACCTATCAAAAGATTGAAATGTGTTTATATCAAATTTAAATGTGAAATTACTTATAAGGACCAAAATTGTATTAAATGATAAAAATATAATCTAATTATACTTCCAGGACATTAAAAATCATAATTTATCACTATAAATTATTTCTATTAAAAAAGTTGTTTTCAATTAAAATTTAGTATTTTTCACTATTCATCAAAATATAAAGGTTATCAAAAATGTACCAAAAATTTATCCAAACTAAATTTTTATGTCCTGATTCTGAAAAAAATTAATTCCATTAAATTGAGTGTATAAAAGTGTCAAATATTTGTTCTAAAAACGATTTTTCATTAAATAAGCTGTATAATTGCATTTTTTTTTAAAAATACTTCTTTTATCTGAAAAATCAATTTTTTTTATATTATATCTGAGAGACACAAAATATAAACTCTAAAATTATATAGAATATATAAAATTCAAATTTTAGTTAATACTATTCATAACAGTTTTTTACGACTAGTTTGTTAAGTCGTGGTGCACTCAATCTCGTTGTTGCGTGTAACGCATGCTATTAAATTACTTTAATGAGATAACATACTATAAAATCTTGGGGTGTTACAACTATCCCTACTGGTTGTGAAAAAATAGTCAAGAAGTGCTCATGTTAGGATGATCATCAGTATGAATCTCTCGCATAAGAACAAAATGATATATTTCTTGTGAGAATACAATTGGCTATGGATTATATACCAAACATGTTTTGAACCTCATCCAATTCTCATTTCGAAATTCTAGTAGTATTTTCAGAAGTACATATACACTTTAGAGTTTCTGTCCTAGAAAAAACTATTTTTACTTTGATTAAATGAATATTTTATGCATTAACTCTTCAATTAAACATCTTATTACATATTTTTCACTATTCTGCATGACATTAATGTAATAATTTCATAGATTATCTACCACATTGAAGAGGATATAGTAGTTCCACACAATGATGGGAAACATGAATTTCTATGGAAATATTATTAATATAGATTTTCGGTTGGATAACATACTATAATGGGACACATAGTATATAGATTGTCAAATGCGACTACTCAAAAGAAGATGAAACTACATCTAATGAAGTTCACATTTGGTATTCTCTAGTATGGGGGATTATGATAATAGACCTGCCAGTAAGAATTCTGCATGTTTTGGTGTCATCATATATTTCTATTTATGAGCGTGTGTGATGGTTCTTATACTTTAATATTTTCATTAATGCATTTCATGACTCACGCACTTAGATTTGATGAAGAAAAATGTCACTGCATGTGTGCGGTCGGAATTAGGGTACGTTGTGTTTGTCATGAAGGATATTTTATTAATGGATAAGTCAAGGATATGTCACTTATATATTTAGAGAAGTTTATTTCTCGGTCCTTTGATTGAAATAGAACTGTCACCCTAAATTCCATGGATATGGTGTAACGATGTGTTTATTTCAAATAGTCATGATATGATGTATTCGGAATATTTTTTGATGACACATTCAAGGAACCTTCTTGATGTGATATTGTGACAAAGGGATTATATTACACATTGAGCATTCGTATGTGGTTTTCATCATTGCAACTTTAATTTCATTCTCTTTAGTGCCATGACCTATTCCCAGATAGTAAACTTAGACATTAAGAAATTCCACATAATTCCAATGATAAATTATCATATAAGGTCACACATTAAGTTTCTATGTTTGTTTTAAACAAATTATATTTTAATTTAATTAATTGAATAAATTTTATTCTCAAGAGAAAGGAATAATTTTATTCAAGTTATATTGATCGAATATATTAAATAAATTTTCATTCGCCAGATTGTGAATAAAATTTTTGTATTTATTTTATTCAATATTAAATAAATATTTATTTACAAGTTGGTCAATAAAATATTTATTTGGGTGATAAATAAATTCCATAGGTGTTTGAACATATCAAGTCCATGTCCACTGAAAAAATAATTATATATGAGCTGATAAATATTATTTATCCATTTTTTGCAAGGTCATGCACCAAAAAATAATAATAATAATAATAATATCCAGTTTCATGGTATTTCATTAATGGTTATAATTATATTTACTTGCTATTATGAAATTAAATTTTGTAACCTAAATCCTTTCTCTATAAATAGATGGCTAAGTCTTTTGTTTAATGCATCAAAAACCAATTTCATGTTTGGGAATAGAGAATTGTTGCACAAAAAGAATTCCCACTAGAATCCTCTTCATATATACCTCTAAATAATTTGAAACCCAATAGAGAATTTCATCAAGACCGAAGAATGAGTTATCAAGAACAAACAACGAAATACATTCATTTCACTATTCAAGTACCCAAATAACGACTATTGTTGCTCGGAGGCCATTGTAGCTTGTGTGCATTAACTCTATAAAGATTCTACCCTATGATCCTCACAAATGTAACAAAGGAAATCCAAAAGGGCTTTTTCAGGTGACCAATAATCATCAATGAAGAAACTTCCTATGATATGGTATTTACCTCTTCCAATATTAATCAAATTTATTAAAAAAATTATCTGAAAGGTCCTCGCTGTAGGTTTAAGACAATGATTTTAATAAAATTAACATATCACCCCAACCGGAAGAATTTCTCTATACCTAGATCTAATAGTTTGTATCATAATGGTTATGTTTAAATTTATAATTATTTATTTATAGTTGATCTATGCACAATCCTGGTTATATTTTCAATTAATGTTTTTCATTCTCTAATCTAATTAGAATTAACATGTTAAACAAATTGAATAATTTTGTTCAGTGATTCATTTTCATATAGAATTAAGAAACAAAAGTTTAATGGATGGAGATTCCATTAAGAAGTTCCAAATCATTCGCCAGTAATGCTAGGTTACCGAGCGTGTGTCCATATCCCATGTTGTTTACCCATGTTATTGTATCTAGATGCACCGATCAATTAAAAACTCATATTTATTTTATATCAAACCGTGCATTGACCATTCCTACATGTCATATGAAAAAATGATACATGGTGTGTACCTAGAATTTACACATCTTCAGGTATGGATGAGTTAACATGCTAGAGCCACAGGCATGTGACATGGATGTACGGAAACTGGGGTACAATGAATGTTTCTAGATGTACATTCCATGTAGTCTCCCATTAATGGACAGTATTAAATTTATATTAAATTTAAAAAACTACATAATTAAAAAGATATTTTATTGATTGACACAATGGTGTGTGTTAGGAAATTTAATAATGGTTTTGAATAATTGTAAATGCTCAATTAATTTACTATAATAATTATGTCCTTAATGGTTCATCCATTTATTTTCCATGAATTTCAAATTTATGGGTATCTCCAATTAATTTTGGAAGATTTTTTAGATAAAAGGAAATTAATTAATTAATTAATTAATTAATTAATTAATATAGTTGTCTTTACCATAATAATTATAAATGAATAAAAAATGAATTCTAGCTAGTTACTTTTTGCGTGTTCATTATATGTATGACCAACCGTGAGCTTGACCAAGACCTATATATGTATTGTCATTTATTAAATTAAATTTATTTCATTGTTTTGAAGTTATTTAATATTAAATTAAAATAATGCATGTGAGTCATCACTCCCTCCATTATTATGTAGGACTTTCATGTCCAATGATATTTCTATAATTCCTTTTAACCAATCCTTTGGTTCCCATAACATGCGTGTGAGTAAAAAAACATTTTTATTAATGGGGAATCCCTAGATGTGTGTCTATAGTTCAATATGGAACCATAATTGCACCAACTAAGTGATATATAGGTGTACATGTGAAATGATGTAGCTTATTCCATGTTCAACAGAAGGAGTTATATCCCCTAAGTCATAGGTTTATTTAATTTCTTCTATATAATCAACCATTAGATAAGATCATGATCGGGTCATTTAATTATTTATATATCTTCTATCTAATGAATTAAAATTATATTTATTGATGCAATACTATAACCAAGTAAATGAATTAATATAAAAAGATGGCATTTAAATAAAATTGATTATGTGTAAATGTTTTTTCCAAACATGGTTATTTAATTAAGTAAACAAGTACTTAAATATTAACAAGACATGTAAATGATAAAACAAGATAAAAATTGATTCATAATAAAATATAATATTTCAATGTAATATTACGTCATACTAGTCCTTTCATTACTTGATTTGGAACAAAAATAAAAATAACTAGGTGTTTGACCAACCCTTTTTGGGACACATACATTTATAATGGTGTTCCTTTTGAGGGTTTTGTGTTGACTTAAACATTTTATATCAATAGAAGTATCAAATTCTAGACCTGCTATAATTTAGAGGCATGTTTTGAGAAAATACATCTCAAGAATTATGGATTGGGGAGTCCGCTAAACAGATCAAGGAGCTACAAGTCCATAGTTAAAAAAGACATGCCTATATAAATAACAACAAAATAGATTGACCAACCCATTTGGGGTTATGATAAGGGGAATATGGATCCTTTATAATAGAATTTCCAAGTTACTAGAAATTCAATGTTTTATGGTGAGGGATATTGAGACATGACCAAATAGTGAGAGTTTTAATGAAATCAATTAATTTATTATTTATCACAACATTTTTAAAAAAGATAAGTATTAATAATCTAATCTTTTAATTGTAGATTAATATGACAGTATATTCATCCAAATAATCCATATGATCAATATTTGATAAATAAAATCTCCTCACTAGCAATACCTTCTTGGAGTGGTTTAGAAGCCTTTGGGTTATTCAATGCCATGAATGGAAATCTTATATGCTAGACTCCTCAATGTCTAATCCTCCTGCTCAATGGGTGAATTCTAAAGAGTTTGTAGTCTTTGTAAAACATATTAATGAAACAGTATATATTCAATGATTTATGATTTCATTCATTTATAGTGAACTCGTGAATTATTGACGAAACATGAATGTGTATAGCATGTTTGAGCACCTCTATGGTCTTTACTAGGAGAGAGCAAGACAGGAATGGTTTGAGATTTCTACTATTCTCTTTCAGAGTTATATTGGAGAGGGTTACTTGGATGGGCCTCATTAGTCAATCTCATTGGATACATTGAGTTCCTAGAGGTTCTAGGTTTTAAACTCCACCAAATAACATGGCACCAATATCATTTTGTAATCACTTCTTCAACAATTCAATAGTTTTTTTGTGAATTTTAATATGAATAACAGTCAGAAGTCACTGCCAGATCTTCTTATCCTACTTCAATAAGTAGATAAAGAAATGAAGAATGAAAATAATTTTAACCTAATAGTGATCAAATGGAAAGGGAATATAATGATATTTAATAATGAAGATTCTTCACGCCCTTCCAATAAGAAGTAGATCAAAGGGGAAGCAAGGGAGTTTGATGATGTCTGGTTATCATGTGGCAAGAAGGGCCACTGAAAGAAAAACTAATCCCATATATAGAATAATGGGGAAGCTTCCGGTGAATTAGTTATTGAGTGAAATTTATATATTTATACAAATTGGGTACTATATACTACTTTTGGTGCTCATGTATTTATTCAAATACAGAAACCAAATAGATTCCGAAAAAATAACTAAGGGGGTTAATGTCTACAAGTAGCCAACAGAGATAAACATTCTTTTATAGCTATCGGGGACTACCAACTCACATTTCCTACCATAATGATCTTGGTTTTAAAGGGGTTATATTATGTCCTTCAGTTTCCAAAAACCTTATTTATGTTTTTTAACTAGATATGGATGGACTCATTTTCAAATTTGGAAATAAATGTTGCTTCTTTTATAAAGATAACATTTTTAGGGTAAGTAACTTTTACATAATAGTCTTTACTTGTTGGATTACATGAAACAAGTAATGGAAATCAAAAATGAAGTTACATAACATTATTCATACCACACCCAACTTTGGAATAATTGGAAAGGTCATATTAATGAAAAATGCCAGAAAAAATGAAATCAAGATGGATATATAGATTCTTTCAAATTAAAAAAAAACATTGTGTATGTCATGCATGTTTACAAGGAAAAATTATCATAGTCTCATTTATTTGGAAAGGTAAAAGGGATTAATAGATTCTTGAATTAGTTCATACTAATTTGTGTGGACTATTTCTTATTTATGTAAGGGGTGAATATTAATACTTTGTAACCTTTACTGATGATTTTAGTATATATTGATATATTTACTTAATTATGTATAATATTTATTCTTTTAATAAATTATATGAATAAAAAAATTAAGTTGAGAAATAGCATGGTAGAAATATTAAGAAACTCCACTTAGACCATGGTGGTAATATCTTAATCAAGACTTCTTTGGTTACTTATGAGATTTTGGGATCCAACACCAACTCACTCCTCCTAAAACTCATTATGATAATGGTTTAAGAAAAAGGAGGAACAATTCCTTGTTGTATATGGTGACATCAATGATGAGGCATGCAAGTCATCCATTATCTTTTTGGGGAAATGTGTTATAAACAGTGGCACACATACTAAACAAAGTACCAAATAAATTAATGAATGGAATTCCATATAAATTTTGGAGTAGAAGAACTACCATGTTATCAAATTTACATTATGGGGATGAAAATAATTTATTATGGCATGTTCAGGTAAAAACAATTCACCCTGAGGCACAAAGTGTACCTTTATATGATACCCTATGGAAATAATTGGATAATAACTACACAACCCCTTGGACAAAAAGGTTATATTGTAAATAAATTCTATATTATTTTAGAGGGAGGGAATATTAAAAATAGATAGTGTGAGTGAGATTAAATTAAATAATTTCTAGCCTCAAGATACACAAGAGTTGGTGAGGGATCTTATTCTACAAAGCCCCGTGGGAAAAAAGAAAATTGTTCT
Organism: Viscum album; assembly: GCA_963277665.1. Taxonomy (NCBI): domain Eukaryota; kingdom Viridiplantae; phylum Streptophyta; class Magnoliopsida; order Santalales; family Viscaceae; genus Viscum; species Viscum album. The sequence continues at coordinate 490,417,042 of OY728145.1, forward strand.
AGAGACACAAGAACTACAAAGGATTAAAAGAGAGGTTAGAGAACCAAAATATTATAGTTTTATAGTTACTGAGTATGGTGACTTCGTATTAGTTTTAAATAATGATCCTCTAACCTATAAGGAAGAAGTAACTGGCACAGATGTTGCCAAGGGGAAAGAATCCATGAATTCTGAAATAGATTCCACGTACTTAAGCCAAATATGGATTTCGGTAGATTCTCTAGTGGATGAAAAGAATATTTGTTGAATATCTATATTCAAGATGAAATTGGATATAAAATAAAAAGTTAGTACCTATATGGTAGGACTGGTTGTAAAAGGGTTTAAACAACATCAAGTAATTGACTATGATGAAACCTTTTCACCAACTTTAATTCAGAGCTCCATCAGAATTCTAAATTCCATTTTGTTTTACCACGACAATGAGATTTTTAAAATGTATATAAAAACACTCTTCCATAATGAGAACCTTCAGAAAAATGTATAACTGACATAACCTAAATTATATTTTACTGTAAAGGATCCTAATAATATATCCAAGTTGAGAAAATCCATTTATGGATTAGTTCAACCATCCAGTTCATGGATTATTTTTGATGAATTCATAAAAAATTGATTTTATAATGATTGAATGTGATCCCTTGGTATATAAATGGTTTAGTGGGAGTGGAGTTGTTTTATTAATAGTATACATTGATGATATATTACATTTTGGAAATGAAATTAAAGTCTTACAACCTGTGAAGGAATGGTTCAATAAATTATTTTCCATGAAAGGCATGGGTGAGGAATCATTTATTATTCTGATCAAGATCCATCGTGATAGATCCAAGAGTTTTCTTATCCAAATTCAGAGTATGTACATTGAAAAAATACTTAATATATTCAGTATGGAACAATTCAAGAGGGTATTGTTGCTAGCATCACGTGTAAATTATCTTTTCAAGAAAACGTTTCCTCATACCCATGAGGAATGAAATAGAATGGAAAGGAATCCAAACTCAATATATATTGGGTTTGTCATGTATGTTATGCAATGTACTAGGCTATATTTCTTCTATGCATTAATTGTAGTAGGAAGCTATCAATCTTATCCAGATGACCTCAATTGGATGGTCATCAAGACTATCTTTAAGTATCTGAGGCATGATAAGGATATGTTTCTAGTTTATATAGGAGATGAGGAACTATTCATCATAAAATATTCATATTCTAGTTTACAAAATTAAAAAGATGATATGATGTAACAAACAGGATACATATTTCCTTTTAATGGAGGTGTTGTGAGTGGGAATATCTCCAAATAGGTTGTAGTCCCAAGTTCTATAATAGAGTTTGAGTATATTACATCTTCTGAGGTAACTAAAGAAGTAGTTTGGATGTGAAATTTCATCCAATAACTCTATGTGGTACCTAGAAGAAAATATCATATCACACTCTATTGTGATAATACTATAGTGGTGACTCTCGCAAGGGAGCCAAGGTCACATCAGTAGACAAATCACATTCTTTGTAAGTTTAATCTCTTTATGTAATATTATAATAGATGTTAGGTTGTAGTGAGTAGTATTTCCAGAGAAGACAACATTGCACACCCCTTTACTAAAATCATGACTAAGCAGAAACATGAATATCATGTGAGGTCTAGTAGACTGAAAGTTGTAGGATGATGGCTCTAGTCCTTGTGGGAGTTTTTTAGAGTTGGTATCTGTGAACCAACTGTTTTTACTTTGATTTCATGCATATTTTATGTTTAAATATTAAATTAAACATATTATTACATATTATTCATTTATTTGTATGACTTTAATGTAATAATGTTATAATGTATTTGTGGCATTGATAAGGTTATAGTAGTTCCCCGCTATAATGAGAACCTTAAAGTGATATGAAAAAAATTCTTAAAATAGTTATTGTGTTAGATGACATACTATAATGGGACTCATAGTATATAGACCATATGGTGTGAGTAATCATAATAAAATGATACTTATTGTCATGAAGATCCCACATGGTAATCTCTAAGATGAAAGATTATGAGAATAAACCCGCTAGTTGGAATTCTGCATGTTTTGGTGTCATTAGATATTTCTATATGTGAATATTTCTATCTGTGAGTGTGTGTAATGGAATTAGACATTATGATTATCATGAATTCATGTCATGACTCATGCACATAGATTTGTATAAAAAACACCAGTCCATATGTTGGCGGGAAGTAGGGTGCATTGGGTGTGTCACGAATGACATGTTATTAATGGAAAATTCTAGGAATTAATTGTCCCTTCCATCATTATAAAATTTTATATCATGGCCCTTTCATTGAAATATAAAGATTACTCAAAATTCCATGGCCATGGTGTAACAATATTTTTATTGCAGACAGAAAAAGAATGAAGTATCGAGCATATAGGTTGATGACACCGTCATCAAACCTGATTGATGAGATAATGAGATAGAAGGATTATATTTCATAGTGAGTGTTTGTATATATTTATTTTTGTTGATACTTCAAGTTCATTCTCTTCAGTTCCTTGTCAAGTTAATAAATAGTAATCTTGGACTTTAGGAAATACTACCTAATTCTAATGAGAATTAATCCTAGAGGGTCACAAATTATGTTTTTTTTCCAGTAAATTCTATTTGAATTTAATTAATGGAATAAATATTATAATTAATACTGAGGAATAATTTTATTAACAATATACTGATCTCATTAATTAAATTAATATTTCTGCACTAGATTGTGAATAAGATATATTTATATATTTTATTGAATATTTAATAAATAAGTTTTACTAGTTTTTGAAATAATATTTTAATTTAAGAGAATAAATTATTTATTTGGGTGTTCAATAAATACAAGTGGAGGTTAAAAGACCAAGACTATGTCGGGTGATAAAATAATTATTTATGAGTTGGTAAATATTATTTATTCATTTTTTCAAGTTGGATCACCAAAAAATATTATTATTATTATTATTATTATTATTATGTGGAATTGGATTTTATTAGTGGTTATAATTATATTTAATGGTTTTTATGTAATTAATGTTTGTAACTGAAATCCCATCTCTATATGTAGACTGCATTATCTATTGTGTAAATCATTTGAAACTAATTCCATGTTTGGGAATAGAGAATTTTTGCACAAAAAAATTCCATCTCAACTCTTCCTTCTCTCTCCCCCTCCAGAATGAGAACCCCAAGATGGAATTTCATCAAGACAGAAGAATGAGCGATCAAGAAAAAACAAAAAAAGAAATAAGATTAACTATGTTAGCACCCGAAGAATGAGTTGCATTGCTCGGAGGCCATTGGAGCACATGTGGATCACCAATGGAGGGATTCTACCCTTGGATCCTCATAAGAACAATGAAGGAAATCTAGAAGGCCCTTTTCGGGTGATAAAGCTCATAAATGAAGAATGTTAAAAATCCCCTGTATTTATTTATTTAGATATTAAATAAATTAGTTATAAATTTAACATGCAAGTTCCTCACTCTTGGATTAGGGGAATGATTATTAAAATAAATTTTAATATATCTCCCACCACTGCAACACTTCTATTGTACCCATAACCAACACACATGAAATTCTTCTAAATCTATAGACAAATAATTTTCACCTAAAAGAAATGTTTTTGGCCTACAATAGTTATGCAGACCGTGTTAAGATATTGGCAGAGAATCATCATCAAATTGACTTGGAAGCCCTTACCTCTACGCGGAGACCACGATTATGAAAGTAGTGGAAATATATTGCACATTCATGAATCAATGTGTTTCATGACTTACATCATAAAATTATCAATACCCCACATAGAATTCATATCCATGGATTTTGGGAACATGAACATTTCCATTTCACCTAATTCCCCATTTAGTAAAACCCGCTTCAAATGGCATCGTATACAGTCATTTCTCCAAGGTGTTTATTAGGAAAGGCCCCTACTCAGGAAAGGTTGCACACTTAGTATGATATGACTATGAATAATTCTTCAAAGAATTATTATTTAGAAGATGAATACATCAAAAACTCCTAAACCAATAAATCGAGAAAATCTAGAAGACTTCTCTCATAAGGGAAGCCAATAATCAGTCACTATTATCATCTTCAGAAGAAAAAATTTCATATGAATATCTGACATTACACCCAAATCATGTTTGAACATGGATTTTCGAGATAAATAGTGTGATGGTATTATAAGAAACCACCAAATAATTATATCCTCCCCACCCTATGGGGTTGGGGGTATTTTTTACCAAATAAATTTCCTCCAAGGATGATAAATTATCGCAATGAACAATAATAAAATAATCATAGAAACCCCATCCTGCGTGTCTAGGGTCATTTCTACCTCAACCTCCCCTTCAATAAAAATAGGAATTTTCCATCATGGGATGACAATAAGAAGAATGGTTGCCTAGATCATCCAATTTCATGTCCCATTTCCCTTAGAAGGGAAAAATATGACTAGGTTTTATGTAAGTTACGTCCAAGTCACTCTTTGTTAAGAAGCATGAAAAGGATCCCAGAAAGGAAGGGAGATGTCCAACAGTTGGTGATAACATCCCTATCTCATTTGACAGTTAGTATGACACACATAATTAATTATTCATCTGTAAAAATAATGGGAATCAATCCTATCGATGATATTGAAGATGTCACAAATGTAGAGTAGTAGTTATAGGATGCTTCCATTTAGACTATGGTCCACACCTAGCTAAATTATGGAGGTGTGTGTACGTAGAACCAGCGAATCACCCAAAATTTGGATACTCTATCAAAAAATATATTACTACATCCTTAATAAAAATAAACTAATATAAATAGAAGGACAAATGTTATATATTACCTTCCTCTCTAGGAGGTTGAGCTTGTCACACTTGAAGAATAATGTGCACGTTAGGATGAAGAAATGAAAGGGTTGAGAAGAATCAACACAAAATTTCTATGAGGCCGTATTCCAACCGAATATTCTCAATGCAAAGATCCTCAACATACATTTAAAACAAGTTTACCTCAACAATAAGGGTTCATCCCAATGAATTCTGATGGGATTGGTCATCCGAAAAATTATGTACCCAGAACATCAGTTTACCTAGACCTAGTTATTGACATATAAAAAGTTTTCTCCCCATTAAGGAAACTGTCTTAATTGATTTTGGTAAACACTCAAATTATTTCCTCAACCCAATATTAATCGGAAATAATGTCATAGCCAGCATGTCATATGCTTCTTATTTATGCACCTATCAATGTTCTTATTCGACCAAACATTCATCAAGGGATTATTGACACCATCAAGTCATTTCTAGCTCTATTGGAATTAGTAGAGTAATAGTGTTCACCAATACATCTAGAAAATAATACTTACCCTAAATTGGTGGTCAAAACCCCACCCCTTCCAAATTTTGGTCTTCCTAAATTTTAGATATTCAATGGCTTGAATGACCCATAACAACATCTGAAACACATTTTCCCATTGTGATATCATTTTGGGAACTCCACCCCAATAAGTAGTGAAACATAGTTTCCTATGTGAATCATGTGAAGGATAGCCTTCATATATTCAAATTTTTTCCACCTTAGTCAATCATAGGATGGAAAGACCTTCTTCAATACTTCCACTTTCAGTTCATCTCAATGCTGCGAAAGATGAAAATCCTTGACCACATGATTTAGAAATAGTTAGATAACAAGATAGTATCAGATTTAATTTCCTGGGTGAAAGAGATGGCCTACTCCATAAAAATACCATTTCCCCAAGAAATCCCTCTCTCTATTTTTATATAGAGCCTCTGAAGTGATCTATAAAAGTCACTCATTCCTGATGAAATATACTGGTGGGTTTGGGGATTATTCCTCAATTTCCGAAATAATAAATTTTCCCATATAATAGAGTAATTTCAAGTCCCAAATTACTAAAACAGTCATATATTAAAGATATGGGAAGGTGGATGTGGTGTCTTTCAAACTTAAGATATCTTTTTTCCTAGGAATAGCTCCAAAACCAGCACCATATCTTTAAACACCCTGTGAATCACTGATAACCCCCACAACACTGGGATGAGAGGAGGGGTATAAATAGAAATATATTTTAGGAGATAAGGAATAAATTTTACTTATTTTTAGATGATCAAGTCTGTAGATACATTATAGACACAATGGGAAATGATTTACTCCACCTACTAGAGCCTAAAATACTTAATAGGTTGGTCTCGAAGACCATCCAGATTATTTCTCCTTTTATAGGATATTGGGGAACACCATTCAATAATGCTTCATCTTCAAATAGAACCATTAAAAATGGTGGGATCTGGGAAATTTATATTGGGAAATCCACCCACACAAGTATAGTATGTTTCTTATAATACCCATAAAAGTGAGATAAGTGGAAATAAGATGTTTGAAAATTGAAAAAAAAAGATTAATGTTTGGATTAATCAAACGATAGTCAACTTAATTCATGGTATTCCCCAAGAACATATGATTCAACCAAATATTCCACCATATTCTTCTTCTATAACACAGTCGACTTCATTGGCACCGCAAATCATCAAAATTCATCCTTTAATAAAGAGTCCTGGCTAGAAATGCTGAGACAAAAATCCCGAAGATGAACTTGCATCAAGAATAAAGATAGATCAGACCCTCTTAGACATTATGGTTTCATACATGAAACAATGGCCACCGCCCTACAAAACATTACCACCAAAAATGGTCAACCAGAGAAATTCATTATCATATGATGAGTTAATCTTTTGTTAATTTAATGTCATTTATTTAATGGATCCATTATCTGATGATGATTATTCCTTTTAAATAGAGTTCCCCTCACCTAATTAGGGAATAATTTGAAGAGGCCACTAGATATGAGTATATCTTGGAATGTGCAGTCACAATAGGAAACAAAATTCTTTTCACATCCCCACTAGAAATGTCAATGTTATAAAAACCCATGAATTATAGCTTCAGAGAGTCCAATACGAGTAAGAACCCCCCCCCTGAATGTTTCAAACTCCACACTTACTTGGTGACTCTAAAATATCAGTAAGGGTGCATGTGTTGGATCACTCTCTGTGGGAAGGCAAGCTAATTTGGCCTAACCCACCAATGATAGGAGTAACTTCAACTCGTTTTTTGAGGGTTGATCCATATACATCAAGTACTCCGAACCCAAAGTCACCTATGAAAGAGAATTCCCATGCTGGGGAGTTCATACTAAAGACCATATTTATGATATATTAAAATAGTTAGCATTGGTATTGGCCTACTTATCAATCTAATATGTGTTGATCTTATTGAAGGACCTTAGGGGAGAACTTATAGAGGCTTTGCTAAACCCCCAGGAGTTTGAAGATGAGGTTTCTGTTACTGATGTCTATTGGAGAGAAACTGATCCTGCTAAATTTCATGTGGTAATCTACATAATATTTCAGGATGAAGACACCATTATACAAGGACACATTATACCCTTGTATGTTTCTGGAATGATAAATCGTGTCGATGTCCTAATATTTATCATTAAAAATGGATTTGGAGTTAATCTCACTCCTGTAAGGAAAACTTCATGTGCTAGGCTATAGTGATGATGACATAGTAACCATAGATCTTAAACTACATGGCTCTGAAAGAAGTGAGAAAAAATATGCTTGGCCAAATCAACCACAAGGCCCAATTTGGAGACCTCATATCTAACTTATAATTTCTTGTTGTTTGGTTGGATACAAGCTCAATGTCTTTATAAGAAGGTCTCAATTGCATAATCACAAGACCATCCCCTCATATTACCTAGAATTCATCAAAAAATTCATTAATTTAGAGACCAGGATGTTTCACACCAATAATTTTCCACTCGAATATCAATGTAGGATTCTATCATAGAGAAGGTAAATAGACCCTTGTTGATGGAGTTGCTTGGGTCACTACCTCGAACGATCTAAAAATGATTCCAAACAACCCAATAAAATATCTCAGCAAATAGTACATGTTACCCATCAATGAGGTTGATTATATGAGTCTAAATTCATGTGAATATTTAGCAATATTCCTGATATTAGTCATAACATCATGGTACATTAGTGTTGAAAATTTTTATGACCCCCCAGAAAATGGTAGATGCTAAGATGAAAATGACCTCATTCCATCCCCAGTGTTCAATGAAATACCTAGAACATAAATTAATCCAAATAATTTTTTCTCTTTACCCAAAAAGGATGAAAACATTCCTTTTATATCCCTCACTCCATCACCTTTACAGTTTCAAGAAAATATAACATTGTAAGTTGGGTCTAAGGAAGTTTCTTCATCTTCTGAAATCTAAGATATTGGATCCTATCCAAACTTTCCAGATATTACCCAATTAAATTATTCACCTATGGAATAAGAGGAATATAATGAATAAGAGGAATAAGAGGAGTAGGAGGACATTAGGGAAACCCCTCCAACATTTTAGTAAGGCATCTATACCACTATTTTTGAACTACGTTAAATAAATTTGGCTGAAAATGAAGACCCATGGCACACATTGATCATTGCGGACACATATTCGGAAGCATAATATGTATATACAACCTTCTTGAATGATAATTGGGATTTGTTTCACTGATAATTACAAAAAAATATTGTGCTTCGACCCGGATATGGCCACTCACCACTTGGGACTTCCATAGGACCATCGGGGCTATATGAAGGTGGCCAGAAGGATTCATCTAATATACACAACAAAAATTGAAGATAATGTTGGATAGATCATAATATAAAATTCATTAGAGAGGCCCAATATCCAAAATGGATGGGTAATATAATCCATGTTGAGAAGAAGAAAATTAAAATCCGTGTCGTTATCAATTTCTTATATCTCCACCAGAACAGCTCGAAGGATAATTTCCTAGCCCCAATAATAGAATTGTGTATTAGTGTTATATATAGATATAGGGCCCTCTCCTTCATAGATATGAATTTAGAAAATAATCAAATTTTATGGGATTTGGAAGATAAAGAAGCCACCAACATAAGGTCCACCAATGAATATTTTATTATTTGGTAATTATATTTGGCTTCAAGAATTCTGACCTAACAAAACAACATAACACACATATCATATTTAAACCCTTCCTGGGGATGTTTGTAAAATGATACCTTAGTGAAATGGTTTTTAAATCTCAATAGAATTCTGACCACTTGGCTGATCTTAAAACCATCTTCAACAACCTACAACAACACATCCTGAAAAGGAACCCCCTAAAGTGTTATTTTGGTGTCAACTTAGGGATATTCCATTCCTCTTCATATACCATCATGGAATCTATGTTGACCATGAGAAGAAAGTGGACATCTTCGCAATGTCACCTACTCAAAACCTTTAGGAGGTAAGCAGATTTCATGGTCACATGTCCAACATTGGGCACTTTATAGCCAATATTAGAGGAAAATAATTTTATTTCACTAGGTTTATTAGAAAGGGGGTTTACATATAAGTGGACTGATTATTGTTAGGAAGAATTATATAGCCTCAATAAATACCACTTGATCCCTCTAGTGCTAATTATCTCTATCAAAGGAAGACCCATCTTTTTTTGTCTGACATAGAGGGATCACTGGGTGTCTTCCTCCTAGAAAATATTCACACTGTCAGTAAAAACATCCTTTATTACCTCATTCAAACCATGCTTGATGTTGAGAATCATTATTCTGATATCGAGAAGGGTTGTATGACACTAATATTTGTAGTCAATAAAATGAGGAATTTACTGCACTATCATGATGTCCATTTGGTATATCATAGAAACACACTCAAATACTTTCTCATTCATCCGATACTGACCAATAATCTATCATAGTGGGTGTTCATCCTATAAAAATTTGACATTCAGTTCAAGCCTCATAAAGCGATGAAAGGACAACAATTAGCATAATTTTTTATATAACATACTTCAGAAGAAATTAATTCATTAGACATTTAATTACCCAATGAATATGTATTCTCTATTCAAGAGGAACCTAGATATGGGAGATATGTTTTGATAGTGCAAAATGATGCCTAATAGGGAAGATAATGGAAGACCCATGTCTCAACTATGTGGGGTTGGGGTCATTCTCATTTCTCCAGAAAAGGTAGTCCTACCTTACACCTTTATGTGTTTAGAAGGATCCATGACCAATGAATCGTAATATCATTCTCCCATTATTGGTCTAGATCTGAAACTATATGTACAATTAAATCACATGATGAAAAAAATGATAATTGGAATTAGTCATCAAGAAGATCAATTTTAACACCCGAAGAATTCATAGTATGTTATCTTCTTTAATGTAATTGGATAGCTTGTGCAACATGCAACTTCGAATTTGAGGGCACCCCGACTTACCAAACTAGCTGTTAAAAAAGTGGTTATGAATAAGTATTAACTAAATTTTAAATTTTATATACTATATATAATATTATAATCCATATTATGTATTTTTATAGGAACAATATAAGAACAAATTCAATTTTTCAGATAAAAGAAGTATTTTTAAAAACTACAATTTTACCGTGTTATAATGGTGAACCTTTTTAAATCCAATATTTGACACTTTTATATATTCAATTTGTCAAAATAATCTTCTTATCTAGAATCAGGACATAATAATTTAGTTTTGATAAATTTTTGGTGTTTTTTATAACTGTCATATTTGGGTGAATAGTGAATAATTCTAAATTTTAATTGAAAATTACATTTTTTATAAAATTAATTTATAGTTTTAAATTATACATTCGAATGTTTTGAAATTATAATTAGATTATATTTTTACCATTTAATCCAATTTTGGTCATCAGAATTAATTTCACTTTGAAATTATATATAACAAGTGTCAATCTTTCGATAGTTATTGTTTATTAAAAACATGCTATTTGTTTTGACAACGAGAATTAATTTAAAATTAATTAACACAACTTCTATGTTTTGAGTTTTGTAAAATATAAATCATTTTTGAATTCAGAATATCAAATATAGCTTAGGCTTAATTTTTGGTATTTTTCTGAAAAACATCAATTTTTGATGTATAGTAAAAACACTTAGTATTACTTAAAACCGACTTTTTAATTTAAATGAAATTTTAAAACTTATTTTAATTGAATTATAAAATCTGAAATACATTTATGTTATTAGTAAGTAAAATTTGGTTCAATAACATGATAATAATTTTTGGAGAATAGTAACCTTTGACATTTATTTATCACGGTTAAAGGTAAATATGGTAATTCAAGGTAAAAAGAATATTATAATAATACATAATTACCATAAAAATTGTCCTAAACTTATTTTATGATTCATGGTTAACCATTGGAATAATTGGGATTATTTTTGGACCTCATGATGCCATTTAAGAATGATAATGACACTTTATTTTAATTAACTTAAAGTAAAGGAAAAAATGACATTAACATATATCTACTAGTATTTAAATTTTTACATTGAGTTATATAAGTCATATTTTAGACTATGAATAATAATTGAAAATATAAAAATATTTCCCACATTATGGTATTTTTATTATAAAATTTAAACATCAAATAAATTAAATTATTTAAGAAAAAATAATGATGAATCATTTACCTCATTAATAAATGATTTAAATAAATAAGATTATTAGTATTAAAAAAATATCCAAAACCTGTCCAATTATTATTTTATGATTTTATTTCTAACATTAGTCATCTTATATTTTAATTTAATGAGTTTTTTACCTTTTAAAACTAATGATAAGTTTATAAAAAAATAACATTTTCAAACATTCCTAAACAGCCCCTCCTCTCCATTATAAAAGGACACCACTTCTTCCCATTGTTCACACCTCTCAAGCCCCTTGGCTCATCCAAACCCTACCTAAATAAGATATAAATATCCCTCTATTGCATCTAGAAGCATTACCTTAGGCATAAGTCACTTCACAAAGTCTGTTTGGTTCAAACCAAAGGGAGTTACCCAAATTAAAGGTAATGGTTTCTCTTAAAATATTTTCATTTATTTTAATTATCCAACCCCTAAAATATTTTTATTCAGGTATTTTATAACAAAACCAGTTTCCAAAATATACTATTATGTTTTTATGATAATTATTTGAACTACACTTACATACACCTCCATCTATGGGGTAAATAACATATTGTTTCCGTGGATGGAAAACTAACGCCTCACGAAATGATGATTGTTCAGTTATATCCTACCGCCTCTCATGGTGTCCATTAAGATGGAACTGTATTTATATATGATATATATTATGTCTAAGTTTTATTTATTACTCTTTATTTTCCATTTATATCATTCCTTTATGGTTTCCATTCTGGGTAAAACGTGATAATTTCATTTGAGGAAGTGCGGACTACCGCCCCCTCAAAGTGATATGACTCGTTAATGCCTTATGTGGGACATATAAAGGATGGATTTAATGATATAATAAATATGATATTATACTGAAATTATAATATACCTATGTATCATTATGTTTTAATTCCACTAAAATACAAAATATAAATGAATGTAGCGATCATACGTACGTACAGCTTACCATCTCCATGAACGGTGCATTTCATTTATTATCTCCATATGTTATGTAATGTTATAAATACATATATATACTGGATATATAATATATATATATATATATATGATATCTAAATCATTTATATCATTATGTAGATAATGGAATTTTTACCACATGGAAAATTGTAATTATAACAAATTCATTTTTTACTCAAGTTCCGAACGTCGATAAAATATCCAATAAGAACTCAAACAATTAAATAAATGTTATATAAAGGTAATAAGATATATGAAATGAATAATAAACATGAAAAAATTTCTTAATCAATTATAATTAACTTAATTTTATTATTTAGGAAGAACAAAGAACATACAAGACAAGTCGGACATGAGGTAAGGGGTTTCTTATCTCACTTTTAATTCTGTGAGACTTCCGTTGTTCACTAACTATTTATTGCATGTGGTGTATTTTGTACTTCCATTTGATATATTTTATCATGATCCTATTTATATTCATGGTATTCTGTGATTCATTTGGTGGTTATTAACTGTTGGTCATACGACTTGATTGATTACAACATGGTAAGGGGTTTTCATCTCACATTTATTCTCATTTGATTCTTGCTATATTTGCCACTATTAGATTTTGTGTGGTGTATGTACTGCCCATGATTGTATTGTTTGAATAATATAATTTAATTTATGGGTATTTAAATCATCATTATATTATCCTTTTATCATAGGGTGTGTGTTTCGTAAGTTACAAAATTTCTAAGGGAATTTCAACTTTAAATTTCCACTCATTTGGTTCTACGCAAACTTCATTTATTAAATTACTCCACGATTAAGTGTGAAATCACTAATTATTTACTTATGAAGTAATTTAATGTCCCCTTTGGGTGGATATACTTTTGATACAAATAATCACCCTATTTATTATTTCTCAACTCATTAATATGAACTTGATAAGAGTAATCTTAACTCAATTTCCATTCATTGAGTTTGACATCCATGTCATTGGTGTTGTTTTTACAAGAATATGTTTTAATTTCCTCTAATTGATATACACTAAATGTACAAACATATTTAGTATATTTATATTTTTGACACATAATTATGTCATTGTTTTATCCTTAACCTAAGGATATGGTCTTTATAAGTTATTTCATCTCAACTTACATTCCATTGAGACTTGTTTGTTGTTATGAGCCACTTGACTTTTATTTGGTGTTTATATTGTACTTTGAAATAATATATCATGAATCCCTTTATTCTCATGATATTATTATGTTTCTATTGCCTTAATTTTCTTATTCAATCATCTCTCATTTGGTTAGGATATCTAACTAACATATCATTTTAAATGTTTAAAAAAGTTATTCTTCTAAATATTTCTCATTAATGTCCATGTTTTAAAAATGATTTTAAGGATTTATTTATATGGAAATTAATTTTTTAAAATGTTAATTCCTTTCAAAAGTTTCAAAGTGGTATGGGACACTTTGATTCATGAATCTATTTTAAACAGATTCTTGATAAATAGTGATAGTTTTAAATATTTCCAAGAAAAAGGGGTATATTTCTCTCAAATAGTTTAATGATTATTTTCATCTATGTAAATATCCTTAATTATTCTCGATTGAGATTAATCTATTATAATAAAATCTTCCAAATTTTATTGAATGAGTTATGTTTGACTGTGGATGTGCTATTTTTATGTCATTCATGGTTTGGGGTTAAAATATTGAAATTTCGTATTCTAGATTTAATAAGAATGTTGAGATTATGTTTCAAACTTATCATATGAGGATTTCATTGGAAATAGTATGTGACAGGTGGATCCCGCTATAGCTTCTTGATGCATCGGTAGGTCTCATGAGACAAACTATTGTCTTGCCACAAGGCCTTGACTAAATCTTTTTTGAAGTCTTGGAACGAGGCCTTTACTATGTGGTTATGATGTCCGGCATTTTGCGTTCCATCATTATGAGATTATCTATTGATATTTCATGTGTTTATTCGACTAGTAGAATACCCATGACTATGTTTTATTATGAAATTATTTCCTCATCTCATATTCCTTCCATAAAGTTTTCATTTTTATTATTTGTAAAGGCATGTGTTTTCAATTATTCACCATGCTTAATTTTTATGTTTTATTCTGTTGTATTACTTACTCTTACTAAGCGTTTGAGCTCACCCCTTTCTAATGATTCATTTTCCCAGGATATGAAGAAGTTATTTATGAAGGAATTGTAGGAATAATATTAAAATCATCGATGTTTCTAATGGAATAAATTATTGTTTTTTTCTTTTCAAGTTGTAATTTTGAATGTATGTATGTATCTTGTTTCCAAAAGTACTAAACTGATCGGTCATTTGGGGTTGGATTCCTTGTAATCATGCCAATGTATTAAAATAATGCACCGGCTCCTGGATTCTAGGGCCGGGGCGTTACTCAATGTTGATTATCTCATAAAAAAGGAAGATATATTATGTGATGTCCCAGACCCCCCTTGGTCCCTTCCTTTGCCAAAATCCGGATCCTTAAGGGGTACCGATCGGTGAGACGGATCGGTGAGACCGATCGGTGAGACGGATCGGTGAGACGGATCGGTGAGACCGATCGGTGAGACCGATTGGTGAGACCTATCGGTGAGATGGATCGGTGAGACCGATCGGCGAGACCGATCGGTGCGACCGATCGGTGTGACGGATCTGCGAAACCGGCCGACGTCACCTGGCCTTGCCATGTTGTTCCAGTAACGCGCACAAAAGTTTAATTAAATACTGAATCGGCTCATGAGTCGGTTTAAACCACTCAGCACCTTTAATGATGAGTTAAGCCGCGTGGTCAACCCACGACTTCCACGTCTTACGTGGTTCAGCGTTTTTATCTCAACCGTCCCCGGCTCTTATAAATTAAGGGTTAGGCCTTGGTTTCCCCCTTCTTCGATTGTGGCTCTTCTGGTGCATCGGGACCACCGCGTCGTTATCCGTAAAGTTCCGCGCCCCCGGCCTAAACGTCGATCATCTATCAACAAGTAGGGAATTTCTTTCATCTCTCACTTTTTTGTATCATGCGGGGTGGGCGTTATTCTTGTCCTTATGGAATTGGTTGAGCCAAACCTTAATGAAGATAATAAACGAAGTTCTAAAGAAAGAAGGGGAAGGGGTTGTGATCGTTGTTATGATTTATCTTGTGATAATCCCTTTTTGTTGTACTGGTTTATGTTTCTGAAAATTTAGGCCGTTGGTGGTCTTTGTATGTGCACTGATGAATCCCCTCGTGATGTTTTAAAAAGGGTTTCTGAAATTGTGAACTCCTACTGTGAAATTGGTTAATCACGTATATCCGGCTGAATAATTGAAAGCACCAGGATCAACCCTTCTGTGATAACTTCTGGTTAGAACACACGGAATTTTGAAATCATGGAGTGTGTTAAGTCGTTTAAACCTGAAAATCCCTGACTTGTGCTGGTAGCGGTAGTTGGTTGTTTTCCTTTCGGGACGATTGCTGGAAATGTGGGAGGGGATGGGATCCCCTATTTTTTTATACTCTCGGTGGTTGTGTGAATTTGGGGGGATGGGATCTCCTGTTGGTATGGATTCGGTGGTTGTGAGTTTTAAACCCGAATGGTCACTTGTTGATATCACAAATTGGGGAGAGATCCTCTGTTAACAGAACCGGGTGTGAGTGTTTTGGTTGATCCTTGCTTTTGACACTTTCCTTGGTTATGCTTATTGTAGTTGCCCAGTAGTGATTAAAATTAATTGAACATTTTGACTGAACATGAAACAAGAATGGGACAAATGGTTTTGTGGGCAAGGGTCGTGAACTGTGACTTGGGTACAGTGGTGTTGTGTTCTGTAGGTTTGCTAGGAAAACCTAAGCTTTGGGTGACTGTTTGTTACCTATATCTATACTTGTAGCTTTGTGTTTCATATTCGCGCCCCACCCAAGTTGAGCACTCAGTGCCGAACACCCCCATTTATGGGGGAAGGGTGTTTTTTCCAACACTATCCTTAGTGGCTGGTTTTTAGCTCCTTTTCTGCTCCCTTTCCCGGATAGCCCAAGTATCTTCGGGCAGGCTGTGATGGCATGAAGTCCATTATTATCCCAAGAACCATCGGGCGGGGTGTTGTGGTGGTTGGCCAGGTGTGTGCGGCAGGTGGTTTCCCATGTGTCTTCGGGTTGAGGCCCAGGTGTCTTCGGGCATGGCGGTGGTTGCTCTGGCCTAGGTGTTTGCAGGCATGGTTACATGTGACAGTTGAGGCCCAGGTGTGTGCGGGCAGGATTCGGCAGTGGGACTGCGTGTGGTTGTGGCCCAGGTGTGTGCGGGCGGGATTCGGCAGTGGGACTACGTGTGGTTGTGGCCCAGGTGTGTGCGGGCGGGATTCGGCAGTGGGACTGTGTGTGGTTGTGGCCCAGGTGTGTGCGGGCGGGTGTGGCAGTGGGACTGTAGTGAGAATGGCAGGATTGGTCCGATGCGTAGGATGTCTCAATAACCAGTGGGAAAGTGGCGTGGGGTACCCAAACATCGATGTGCTCATATATATATATTACTTGACTTGCGTTATTTGGGGAGTGAGCCTTGGTGAGGCCTGGGATGGATAGTTTGCCTTGTTAGGTGCTTGGTTTACTCTTTCTCACAGGACTTTAGTACGTTCCCCCACTTGTGCACGAGAGTCTTGGTTTTCCCTACTGAGTGTACTTGTACGCTCACCCTATGTATATAAAACTGCTTTCAGGTTTCCAGGAGGACTTCGGGGATCATGCAGGACCTTACTAACTCGGACCTTTGGAGCAGTTGCAGTTGTTTCTCTTTTCTTTTAGTACTTACCTTGTAGTCACCTTCTTGCACTTGTGGCTTTCGCTTTTGGAACATGCAACTGGGAATGGTTTACTTTTGGCTTTACTTTTCTTTCTATCTTGGTGTTGTCGGGTTTTCTCCTCCTTATCTTTCGATCCTATAAAATAAAAAGGTTAATGCCTTCCATTTGTGAGGATTTCCTATACCCTTGGTTCTAGTCGCCACTCCGGGACCTATTGAAGGCAGGTTTCGGGGGTCATTATCTCTCCTTAAACTTAAAGAAGGAAGGGCCTGTCAATCTGCTGACCCTTCCCTCCTTTTGGTGAAGGCGGGTCGTGACAGAATGGTATCAGAGGAGGTTGTTGAGAGATAGGACAGAGTCTGGAGTTAGGTACAGTAAGGATTGCATGGGATGGTAAGGCAACATCGTTGGATGACCTTGGTGCGTGAATTAGGCCAGGGAAGACCGGCTAGGACACGGGATTTTAGGGCCCCCCGTGATCCGATGCAAGGACTCTGGACCTAACGAATGACCAAGTGAGGCCACACTGAATGCAGAGTAGAGACCCTAGGAAAGGTACATGCATCATAAATGACTTGTGTTCTTGTGTTTCTGGGATGTCTTGGGAATTAAGAATAAATTAAATCTTAATAAGTTTTAAGAACGATTTTATTTGCACTACTTGGGCTTAGGCTTTCCTTGTTACCTTGCAGCTATGGCACCTGGAAGGCGACCACGTGTGGTACAGGCGATCGAGGCCCCCGAGACTGCCTTGGCCAATCGGCAGAGAGCTAATTGAGAGGAAGAGGACGATCAGTGGCAGAAGACTCTTCGAGCCTTCCAGCGACAGGCCCTCGAGAAGTATGAGGGCAGCACCTCCGATATGAAGACGGAAGGCTGGCTAGAGGAGTTAGTCGTAGCCTTCGGCCTGATTCGGGCCCCGACCGAGTACTGGGTTCCTCTGGCTGTTAGCCAGATGCGAGGAGCGGCACGTCAGTGGTGGATGCTTCACCTGGGGAGTAGGAAAGAGTCTGAGGTTGCTTGGGCGGACTTCGAGAAGGAGTTCCGGGCGGAGTTCCTCTCCTCGACAATGAAGGCGGAGAAGAGGCAGGAGCTACTCTCCCTCCAGCAGGGGAGCATGTCCGTGAGGGAACATGGAATCAAGTTCAAGGACCTCCTGCGTTTTGCTCCGGACCTCTTTCCCGATGAGGAGTCTCGGGCAAGACATTTGGAGGAGGCGCTCTGACCCTCCCTCCAGTATGCTGTTACCCCCTTTGCCCTTCCGACATACATAGAGGTCCAGAAGAAGGCCGAAGTGGTGGAAAGGATGCATGCCCTGGGAGGAGTGTCACGAGAAGGGATCCAACTGGGACCATCGAAGGGGAAGGCCGTCAGAACCAGGCCTCCAGCATCGGCACCCTCCAGGTTCCGACCCGCAGGGAGCAGACCGCAGCAGTTTCAGTTTTGATCCCCTGGACCACGTTCTTTTCCTTCAGGCTCGGGACCATGGTGCTTTATCTGTGGGAGCCCTGGACATCTCCGGAGTCAGTGCCCTGATCAGGTGCCGTACAGCAGTGGCGGTCATCCCCAACATCCGCCGCAACAGCAGTTTCCATCCAGACCCTTCCGGCAACAGCAGCAGGGACAGCGAGCTCCCGCTCCTCCGCAGGCAGACGTAAGAGGAGGAGGCCGACCTCAGGGCGCTCCCCAGGGACCTCGAACAGGGCGTGGTCGGGGAGGTGGCCGACAGCCAAGGGGCAGGGGAGCTGGGCGTGGACAGCTACACGCCGCAGAGGCAACAGTTCCAACAGGGCCAGAGGTTGTTCGAGGTACTATCCATGTGTTTAGCACTCTATCTCATGCTTTGTTCGATACCGG
The DNA here is from genome assembly GCA_963277665.1 of Viscum album. NCBI lineage: Eukaryota > Viridiplantae > Streptophyta > Magnoliopsida > Santalales > Viscaceae > Viscum > Viscum album. The sequence continues at coordinate 490,436,271 of OY728145.1, forward strand.
AGCTTCGCACTCCTTTGTTGCACCCAGTCTAGCCCGTGCCTTGGGTATAGATGCCGAGAGACTTCCAGTGCCCCTGGTGTTGAGCACACCAGTTGGAGGTCAGACCGACTTGCTGTTCGTTTGTCAGGGATGTAGACTGATGTTAGGGCCACATCAGTCGGTTAGGGATCTCCTTCTGCTACAGATTCAGCCGTACGATGTCATCCTAGGCATCGACTGGCTATTTTCTGTGTGCGCCGTCATCGACTGCTTCCAAAGAAGGGTGGTGTTCTCTGGTTTGGACGGCCAGCGTGTTACTTTCACCGGCGAGCGGAGCTGCCCGAAGGGAAACAGGAGGGAGGAACCCCTCCTCTCCTTGTTGACCGAACTGATGATAGAATCAGTAGATGCGGAAATGGTGGAAGTACCAGAGATCGTTCGTGAATTTATGGACGTCTTTCCTGAGGAGGTGACGACTCTACCCCTCGACGTGATATCGAGTTCGGGATAGACCTGCAGCCCTGCTCTCGACCAATCTCGATGGCTCCTTACCGGATGGCACCTTCGGAGCTACGGGAGTTGCGGATACAGATTGACAATCTGATGAAGAGGGGTTATGTTCGTCCAAGTGCGTCACCGTGGTGTGCTCCAGTCTTGTTCACAAAGAAGGCAGATGGTGACCTCAGGTTGTGCATCGACTATAGGAGGATGAATCGGGTAACGATCAAGAATCGCTACCCTCTTCCGAGGATAGATGATCTTTTTGACCAGCTGAAAGGGGCAGGATGGTTCTCGAAGGTCGACCTGTTGTCTGGATACCACCAGCTGAGGGTAAAGGATAGCGACGTCCCGAAGACGTCGTTCAGGTGCAGGTATGGGCACTTCGAGTTCGTGTTCATGCCCTTTGGTGTTACGAACTCCCCGGCCGTGTTCATGGGGCTTATGAACTCCATCTTTCGGGAGTACCTGGATCGGTTTGTGGTGGTATTCATCGACGATATCCTGATCTATTCAAGGTCGGAAGAGGACCATGCAGAGCACCTGAGGACAGTTTTGGAGGTCCTCCGACAGCACCAGCTCTACGGAAAGTTGTCAAAGTGAAAGTTCTGGACACGAGAAGTGCACTTCCTCGGGCATGTAGTGTCGGAGCAGGGGGTAGCAGTCGACCCATCAAAGGTTGAGGCCGTTGTTTCTTGGGCAGCACCCAAGAGTGTGGCGGAAGTCCGGAGTTTCCTCGGACTGGCAGGTTACTACCGGAGATTCGTACCCAACTTCTCCCGAGTAGCAGCCCCTTTAACGGCTTTGACCAAGAAGGACCAGGTTTTCGTGTGGAGCGAGTAATGCGAGTCGTCCTTCAGCTACCTAAAAGAAAAGCTGGTTAGTGCCCCAGTGTTGAGATTACCAGAAGAAGGGATGGCCTATGAGGTATTTTGTGATGCTTCAGGACAGGGCCTGGGATGCGTGTTGATGCAACAACAAGGGGTGATCTCTTACGGGTCCAGGCAGCTACGCCCCCATGAGCGTAACTACGCCACCCATGACCTGGAGCTTGCAGCGGTCGTTTTTGCGCTAAAGTTATGGAGGCACTACCTCATCGGGGAATGCTTTGTGGTCTTCACAGATCACAAAAGCTTAAAGTACATCTTCTCCCAGCGGGACTTGAACTTGCGACAACGGAGATGGGTAGAGTTCCTCCAGGACCACGACTTTGAAATCTCTTATACTGAGGGCAAGGTCAATGTGGTGGCCGATGCCTTGAGCAGGAGGACGCAGAAGGATGTGGTCCGAGAGTTGGCAAATGCCTGGAAGGCAATGGAGGAGTTGGCTTCCTTACACCTGGATGCGAAGATGGATAGTGGAAGAGGCTGCCTATGTCAGATGATAGTGCAGCCATCTCTGTTTCGACAAGTGGAGGAGTCTCAGTGGGGAGACCCCGAGTGCGAAGTGATGCGTGATCGGGTTGACCAGGGCGATGCTCCGAGAGATTGGACAGAGGATGGTCAGCACCGGATGCTTTTCCAGAAAAGGTTGTTTGTTCCAATAGTGATGTGTGGCAAGGTTCTCAGTGAGTTCCACAACTCACCCATGGCAGTGCACCCAGGAGTTACCAAGATGTACCAGGGGCTGAAAAGGCAGTTCTGGTGGCCCGGAGTTAAGCAAGCGGTGGCAGAATTCGTGGCCAAATTCTTAGTATGTCAGCAAGTGAAGGCTGAACACCGGGTTCCAGGCGGCCTACTGCAGCCTTTAGCTGTTCCCGAGTGGAAGTGGGATGACATCTCAATGGATTTCGTCACGGGACTACCCAAGGTCCAAGGAGGGTGCGACGCCATTTGGGTGGTGGTGGACAGGTTGACGAAATCCGCTCACTTTCTGGCAATCAGGGAGTCAAGTACTGTAGATGCTTTGGCACGAAAGTCCGTGAATGAGGTGGTGCGGTTGCATGGAGTTCCGAGGTCTATAGTCTCAGATAGGGATGCACGGTTTACCTCACGAATCTGGAGAGGATTTCATCATGCGTTTGGCACCCAGTTACGCCTTAGCACTGCTTTCCATCCCCAGACAGATGGACAAACGGAGCGAACCATCCAGACCTTGGAGGATATGCTACGGGCATGTGTTCTGGACTCAGGAGAGTCGTGGGTGCGATACTTGCCTCTAGTAGAGTTTTCCTACAATAATAGCTACCACTCTACCATCGGTATGGCCCCGTTTGAGGCTTTGTACGGGAGGCCATGCCATTCACCTGTGTGTTGGACCGAAGTAGGAGAGGCAGGCATCCTTGGCCCGGAAGTAGTTCAGAACAAGACAGAGAAGATTCAGCTCATACAGGAAAGGATGAAGGCGGCCCAGGACCGACAGAAGTCGTATACTGATACCAGGAGAAGGCCCTTGGAGTTTGAGGTTGGAGACCACGTGTTCTTGAAGGTCTCCCCGCGGCGTGGGCAACGGAGGCTCGGCAAGGGGGGTATGCTTTCCCCCAGATTCGTCGGACCCTTCGAAGTGTTACGGCGGGTCGGCGAAGTGGCTTATCAGCTAGCGTTACCTCCGCCGTTGCTAAGGATACATGATGTCTTTCATGTATCCCAGCTCCGTCGTTATCTGCACGATGATTCACACGTCCTTGATTGGGGTGAACTGGACATCGAGGACGACGTAACCTTCGTGGAAAAACCAGTGATGATCGAGGATCGCAAGGAGAAGGTGCTTCGTGGGCGAGCTATTCCCTTGGTTCGTGTGTTGTGGAGACATGGAGGGCTCGAGGAGAGTACGTGGGAAAGGGAAGCACAGATGCGTGCCCAATACCCCGAGTTGTTTTGAGCTTTGTTCCTTTTGTACCTGTTGTGGTAGAACGTTTGACTTTTGGCTATGAAATGTACTGGGTTATTTCCTCTGTTGTGTGTGAAAAGCCCTGGCTAAAGGGAAGAGGGAACCCGACCCCTAATCAAGACGCATTAAGGTGGATGCGATTAAACCCGTGCGGGCGAGTCAGTGCTGCCCAAAGTGGATAATATCGTGACATGGGGGAGGGAAACTCCCCAAACCCACCTGACCGGGCTGTTTGGCGTGGTATGTTGCTTAGTTCTTGACCGGAGGGTGTTTTTAGTTAGCAGAGGTTCACTCCTAAGAGGTATCTTTCGAAGATAGTTGTTCGGACCCTCTCTTTCCTTCTGGTTTGTTGTGATTCTCGAGGACGAGAATCATTTAAGAGGTATCTGATGTGATGACCCAAACCCCCCTTGGTCCCTTCCTTTGCCAAAATCCGGATCCTTAAGGGGTACCGATCGGTGAGACGGATCGGTTAGACCAATCGGTGAGACCGATCGGCGGAACCGGCCGACGTCACCCGGCCTTGCCAAGTTGTTCCAGTAACGCGCACAAAAGTTTAATTAAATACTGAATCGGCTCATGAGTCGGTTTAAACCACTCATCGCCTTTAATGATGATTCAAGCCGCGTGGTCAACCCACGACTTCCACGTCTTACGCGGTTCAGCGTTTTTATCTCAACCATCCCCGGCTCTTATAAAATAAGGGTCAGGCCGTGGTTTCCCCCTTCTTCGATTGTGGCTCTTCTGGTGCATCGGGACCGCCGCGTCGTTATCCGTAAAGTTCCGCACCCCCAGCCTAAACGTCAATCATCTATCAACAAGTAGGGAATTTCTTTCGTCTCTCACTTTTGTGTATCATGCGGGGTGGGCGTTATTCTTGTCCTTATGGAATTGGTTGAACCAAACCTTAATGAAGATAATAAACGATGTTCTAAAGAAAGAAGGGGAAGGGGTTGTGATCGTTGTTATGCTTTATCTTGTGATCATCCCTTTTTGTTGTACTGGTTTATGTTTCTGAAAATTTAGGTCGTTGGTGGTCTTTGTATGTGCACTGATGAATCCCCTCGTGATGTTTTAAAAAGGGTTGCTGAAATTGTGAACTCCTACTGTGAAATTGGTTAATCACGTATATCCGGCTGAATAATTGAAAGCACCAGGATCAACCCTTCTGTGATAACTTCCGGTTAGAACACACGGAATTTTGAAATCATGGAGTGTGTTAAGTCGTTTAAACCTGAAAATCCCTGACTTGTGCTGGTAGCGGTAGTTGGTTGTTTTCCTTTCGGGCCGATTGCTGGAAATGTGGGAGGGGATGGGATCCCCTGTTTTTTTTATACTCTCGGTGGTTGTGTGAATTTGGGGGGATGGGATCTCCTATTGTATGGATTCGGTGGTTTTGAGTTTTAAACCCGAATGGTCACTTGTTGATATCACAAATTGGGGAGAGATCCTCTGTTAACAGAACCGGGTGTGAGTGTTTTGGTTGATCCTTGTTTTTGAAGCTTTCCTTGGTTATGCTTATGGTAGTTGCCCATTAGTGATTAAAATTAATTGAACATTTTGACTGAACGTGAAACAAGAATGGGACAAATGGTTTTGTGGGAAAGGGTCGTGAACTGTGACTAGGGTACAGTGGTGTTGTGTTCTGTAGGTTGGCTAGGAAAACCTATGCTTTGGGTGAGTGTTTGTTACCTATATCTATACTTATAGCTTTGTGTTTCTTATTCGCGCCCCACCCAAGTTGAGCACTCAGTGCCGAACACCCCCATTTATGGGGGAAGGGTGTTTCTCCCAACACTATCCTTAGTGGATGGTTATTAGCTCCTTTTCTGCTCCCTTTCCCGGATAGCCCAAGTATATTCGGGCAGGCTGTGATGGCCTGAAGTCCATTATTAGCCCAAGAACCATCGGGCGGGGTGTTGTGGTGGTTGGCCAGGTGTGTGCGGCAGGTGGTTTCCCAAGTGTCTTCGGGATGAGGCCCAGGTGTCTTCGGGCGTGGCGGTGGTTGCTCTGGCCTAGGTGTTTGCAGGAATGGTTACATGTGACAGTTGAGGCCCAGGTGTGTGCGGGCGGGATTCGGCAGTGGGACTGCGTGTGGTTGTGGCCCAGGTGTGTGCGGGCGGGATTCAGCAGTGGGAATCTGTGTGGTTGTGGCCCAGGTGTGTGCGGGCGGGATTCGACAGTGGGACTGTGTGTGGTTGTGGCCCAGGTGTGTGCGGGCGGGTGTGGCAGTGGGACTGCAGTGAGAATGGCGGGACTGGTCCGATGCGTAGGATGTCTCAATAACCAGTGGGAAAGTGGAGCGGGGTACCCAAACATCGATGTGCTCTTATATATATATATATTACTTGACTTGCGTTATTTGGGGAGTGAGCCTTGGTGAGGCCTGGGATGGATAGTTTGCCTTGTTATGTGTTTGGTTTACTCTTTCTCACAGGACTTTAGTACGTTCCCCCACTTGTGCATGAGAGTCTTGGTTTTCCCTACTGAGTGTACTTGTATGATCACCCTACGTATATAAAACAGCTTTCAGGTTTCCAGGAGGACTTCGGGGATCACGCAGGACCTTACTAGCTCGGACCTTTGGAGCAGTTGCAGTTGTTTCTCTTTTCTTTTGGTACTTACCTTGTAGTCACCTTCTTGCACTTGTGGCTTTCACTTTTGAAACATGCACGTGGGAATGGTTTACTTTTGGCTTTACTTTTCTTTCTATCTTGGTGTTGTCGGGTTTTCTCCTCCTTATCTTTCGATCCTATAAAATAAAAAGGGTAATGCCTTCTATTTGCGAGGATTTCTTATACCCTTGGTGCTAGTCGCCACTCCGGGACCTATTGAAGGCGGGTTTTGGGGGTCATTATCTCTCCTTCAACTTAAAGAAGGAAGGGCCTGGCAATCTTCTGACCCTTCCCTCCTTTTGGTGAAGGCGGGTCGTGACATATTCCCCCTAATAAACCACATATGAGTAAAAATAAATAAAATACACTTTAAACTAACTTTGAATCACATCCCACATTCAAAAATTGTACCAGCCGTTATGCTATATAATGTAGCGACCGCTCAAGTAATTCCATACTGGGAAGAAGGATTCATTAATATTCAGAACCACTGGATGCTCTCACCTTTCATTTCATCCTATATGAAATATATCAATGATTTTATTCTCATCCCTAAAATATACAGTCTTACAAATGGAAATATGAAACCCATTATGGAATACCTTGAAAAGGGAGAACATTCGCCAGAAAAATATGGGAAAGATAAGTTCTAGAGTCATTCAAATAAATTAGTTCTATATGATATCATAAATCATCAAACTATCCTCTACAATTAAGGACATAATGGGGTCCTTCTAAGGTGAATTTATGGAGAAGATGACATTGTTTTCATGAAGTAAGTGAACACTGAAGCCTATAGAACTCACTAGTCAGGGTATGATCTTTCCCATAAAATTCATATTCTTGGGTACTACTTTCCCACCATGATGTAGGATTGTAGAAAATTCAACATAATGTTCAATTCCAACCAATTTCAAACAATATTCATTCCCAAAACCCCAGAGTTTCTATACACATCAAAATACTCATAGTAATTTTCCATATGAGGAATATACATTATGGGACCATATACTCCCACTATATCCAAACAGTTCAAGTACATTCTCATTGTAACTAAATTCATCACAAAGTGGATGGAATCTATACCCCTCAAAACAGTCCATACAAGGAACATTATCATCATAATGAAATCCTACATCATCACAAGATTTGGTGTCCCACAAATAATATTTATTGAATAGAAAATAATTTATATTATGTTAATTTTAAGAGGCTATATAAATAGTATAACATCAAGTACAACCATTCATAAAACTACCATGTAGTGGATAAAAAACAAATTGAGGCCTTCAAAAATACCTCATGGAATATAATCTATAATATGGTAAAAAGGATAAAAATTCATGGATGGACAATCTCTTTAATTTCTTATGGGATTACTGAATAATTACCTTCACCTCCACATAGGTGACCTCATACTCATAAGTATATGGGACAAATGAGATATTTCCCATCTATATTCAATTTCCCTCACTCCATGTATCATTATGTGTTTAGTTATCCAATGATGATAAATAAAAAAAATGGCTAGATGAATTAGAGATACTAGATTACAATAGATTGCACACCATGCATCACTCAGGAGTTCATCAATGCAAATATTTTTAGGAAATACATCTTGTAATAAAAGGAACATAATATATAGTTCAAGATGTTAAATTGTCTAGTAGGTCTTTATCAAATGACCCTAAAAAGTATGACACATCATTCATGTCATAAGAAGATAAATTGTGTCACACTAATGGCCTCACTGTACAATGTTAAACGGTATAATATCATTGTTCTGACCACATAACCTTAAAATGAATGGGATTGTCCCTTAACAATGATATTAAATTAGATGGTAAATGTATTTATCACATTATGATAAACTATATTTATGTCCCATAAAAAAATTTGGGATGCCTCTTGTAAACAATGCAATAGGTTTTTATGTCCCCACCTTAGAGGACACTACCCCCAACATCGGTCTTCAACCAAGTCTATAACAACCCTATTATTTTTATTACATTTGTAAATGATTCAATTATATAAAATTATGATTAATAAAAACCTAAAGATCGATTAGTATAGTTTCTTTGGGAATTAGATAAATTTAATTGAAAGTTTTTACATGAAAAACAATATCTTTATTGAAAACTTCTATAAAATGATCAATTTTAAAATTGCATGGGATATCCTAGAGAAAATACATAATAATGGGGTGAGATATAAATCCCAGTAAGGAAGTATACATGGAATAACATGAATGTAATAATAGATTTTAGGTAAGGCATATCAATGAGTAATAAAGGAACATGAATCATAAATCATGATATAACGTGAAAGTTATAACATGGAAATGTGGCAACAACTTAAAACACTGCATCATAGGACAATGATAGACTGCCAAGATATCAAAGTGTAAAAAGTTCCACAAAGAAATCAGGAAAACCCCTATACCAACATGATTTATCATGATACTAAACATTACCCAATTCATTAGAGCGCTATATAATTCTGGGTGCACCCATCACTTTCATTTCATTTATATTCTTAAGGGTGTCACATTGATCATAAAACATAGATTCATTCATCATCATAATTTATTCCATGATAAAGGTGTTTGTAATAAATAATTTTAATTAACCAATAAAAAGTTATATGTGCCTAAAATTGAACACCCTTGATAGGGAATGGGTACGGTATTCACTACACAATTTTTTTGGAATGGAAATTCGCAGTGCAACTTCAGCAGCCAAATGACGTGATATAAAAAATCATAAAAAGGGTTGATGATTGTTAAATGGGTATATCATCATATATAAATTATATGGAATGTAGTAGGGTCATATAAATACATTTCAGAATATATTTAATTTGGAAATAGAAGGTGTTTCATAATAATGATACTTGAAGAAAGATAAAGAATGGAATAACGCATACGAAATTTTGGCATAGTAACGGGTGTGAATTGGAGGGGATGATGAGAGAGAAATGGGTATATCATCATTAAAAAATATTAATGTAAGTATGGGGTAGTTTGGAATATATACCCCAATCATTTTTAATTGAAAATAAAATGGTGTAACAATATAAGGAAATTTGGATAAAAATGAGAAAAGGAAAAACCACTTACTCTAGTGTGTGACTTTAAAACCATTTAGAGGGAATTATTGAGAGCTTGTGAGACGTAGTTGGTATATAAATAGGGTAGGATATATTAAAGATGTGATCCAAAGATTTTTTTTGAATAAAAGTGATAGATTTTCTGGGATTATAGAGGAAATGAGAGGGGAATTATTTAATATTTCACAAACTCATGTTTTGGAATCTATATAATTGAATATTCAAAATGACAAACCTTCCTAGGGTTTTTGACCATTTATGTTTTCCAAGTAGGGTATATTTTAAATATTTTATTAAGAAAATGTGTGAAGATATTAAAATATTACCCCTCCTTATGTGGATGTGAGTCACATTATTCAAGAAATGAATTTCGAACTATAAAATATATTATACGTTTTGGAGGATTCATAACAGATTTATAAAAATAATAAAATTATCTAAAAATATATTTATATTAATGGTAAAACATATATTGGTCTGATAATACACATTATTGTATTTATTACATAATTTTGGGGTTATTATGATATCATAAAACATACATTATATTCATGCACTATTTAATTTTTACATGAAAATTCGACTTTCTCGGAAAAATATGAAAAATTGACAATTGGATAATTTTGATGATTTTTTTCCAAATAATATATTAATCTTAAATAAATTATTTTCTATATATATTCATATTAACTTTAAAAAAAGAGTTCAAATTTATTGTAAAATGCTGGTTTTTTTTAAAATATCAATTTTTAAACCCTTATAAAAAGTACATTTCACTTAATAAATATTACATGACAGTTTATAATTAATACTTAATACATAATATTTTATTAAAATAACATTTATCTAAAAAATAAATGAATTCATCAAAATAAACCCCTAAATCAAATTTGAATATCACCTGAAAATGAAATTTCTGTTTAATTGAATCAAAACAAAAATCCTTTCAAATAAATAATTAAAATAAAAAATATATATTATTATATAATATATTAATATTATTAAGTTCATGAAACATATCCCTTTATCAAAAAAGTATACACCCTAAGAGTACGTTGTGCATTAGTGAGATTATCAAGCGGTCGTTCAATGAAAATGGTCTGGGCCGCAATCTCGACGAGCTTGAACTTCTCTCTTAAATAGTTTCTCTCATGCTTAAGGAATTGGATCTAATCATGTTATAGGTCAAGGTTAAATATCATATACGTTATATCCCTTGTATGTTCCAATAAATGGACATTATAGGGCATAATTCCTCTCGTTGAGGTCACCACTTCCATTGTTTGAGTCAATTGGATTGGTTAGAGCCCTATATTTATACTAATCATGTGATCACTGCTCAATGGATATATTAACAATGGTAAACATTAATAATGGTATTGTAAACAAAAAAACAAAAACCCATGTAAGTTCAAATGTTTTATTTAACTATTTTACAAAATAATACATTTAATTAAATCAAAAGAGAAATTTCACTTATAAAATTTCGAGTCATTACAATCTTCCCCATTACGAATTTTTTTCCTAGAAATTTTCATTTCACACATTAAAATAGATGAGGGAACCTTTGTTTCATCTCCTCCTTGTATTCCCACGTTTCTTCTCCAAAACATATGGTTTATGCACAACACATTGACCAGGTGCATTGCCTTATTATGTTGATATTTTTCTCTATGGTCTAAGATCTTCATTGGTTGCTCCTCATAAGTGAGATCATTATAAAATGGTAAAACCTTTGGATTTAGTACATGTGAAGGTTTTGGTATGTACTTTTTGAATATGGATACATGGAATACATCATATACTCGAGATAGGTTAGGAGGGAGTTCAAGTGGGTAGGCCACTTCTCTGATGAGATCGTGGATATAAGAAGGGATGATGTATGTTGGACTATGTTTTCTCTTATTCCAAAATCACAAAACTTTATTCCATCGAGATTATCATCATAATACCAGGTCTCTGACATAAAATTATAGTTCTAATCAGAGATTGTCATCATAGCTTTTATGTCGACTCAGAGAAGCCTCGATGTGCTATTGAATGGTCTTAACCTTCTCCACCATTTCCTCGACCATATCTGGACCTAGAAGTTTTAGTTCCCTAACATCATCCCAACATGTAGTTGTTATAAACCTCTTCCCATAAAGGGATTATTACATATACATTTGGATGAATGAGTGAATAATGTTGTTGTCAGATAAATCTTCTAGGGGAATATATTGGTCATGTCCTCCTTTGAAATCCATTGAGAATGCTCTCAATATGAACTCAAGTGTCGGGATAGTCCGCTCCGATTGGACATCAGTTTGAGGGTGAATAGTATTTCTGAAGTTCAAAATACTATTCAGATCATGTTGGAGACTCTTTTATAACATTAGGGTGATTCTTGGATCTCGATCATATACAATCGATAATGGTACACCATATAGCCTCACTACTTATCTAATATCTATACATGCATGTTGATCTAATCAGAAATCCTCTTGAATCGTAATGAATTTTGTAGTATTTGTAAGATTATCCATTGAAACCCAGATAGCATTATTTAATCTAGATTTATTTGTAATCCTAATGAAAAAGTGTGTAGTCATGTTATCCCATTTTCATGTAGGTATGGGTAATGGTTTCTTCATCCCCTTAGATTGTTTCCTTCCCGCATTTACTTTCGGATATACAATACTTCTTAATGTATACTCTCTGATCTCCTTCATCATATAGACCCACTAATATTGTTTGTAGAGATATCAATTCATCTTTTTATTCCATTATAGATAGAAAAGGTTGATCTTTGTGCATCATCCATCACCACTTTCTTTAAATCAGTATTTTATGGTACACATAGTCTGGACTCAACTCTTACAACACCTTGTTCATTAACATTGAACATTGAGGATTTTTCTTTTCATATAGTTTCCACTCTAATGTTAATTACCACATCATCTCTTTAACAATCCTTTAACCACTTCATAATATATAGTCGAGCAAACATTTATGAAAGGATTAATGATTTTCCTTCCTTTATGATTCTCATTTCCATTCTCTTCATGTGTAATAAGATATGATCCTTCTCAATTTTCATCAATGTAAGAGTTTATGGATCCTTTCTACTTAGATTTTATACCAATTTATTAACTTTCATCCTATGGTAGTGTATTGATTAGTTGTAGTCTTTGATCAACTCTTACCATATTCTTTGGATGGTATTTAACTCTTTCTGTGAATATATACATGAGGCTTTTGTGATCTGTATATATTTCATACTTCTCCACAAATAGGTAATGTCCCCAAATTTTAAAATTGAAGATAACTAAATCCAAATACATATCATGTGTTTTATAGTTATTCTCATGAACTTTCAATTTCCTTGAAGAATAGGAAATGAATTTTTCATTTTTCATCAACACACAGCACAATCCATTCTTCAAAGAATCACATAATACCATAAAAAGCACCCCACTTGTGGGTTATTTGAGAATAGGCGTAGTGATAAGCCAATTTTTCATCTCCTTGAATATCTCATCACAAACATCATTCCAAGAAAAATTATCTCCCTTCGGAGTCAACTTGGTTAGAGGCTTTGACAATCACGATATATTTCTCACAAATCGGTAATAATACCCAGAAAATTCAAGGAAAATATGGATATCTGTCAAAAAATTTTGACTCATCCATAATCCAATTATATTACTCATTGAAGGGTAGAGAGATATCCCATTTCTTTTAATGATATTCCCAACGAAAGAAACTCCCTTCAACCAAAACTCACATTTGTTGTACTTAGAATAATTTTTTTCTTTCAAACTCTCTTTAGAATAGTACATAAATGATCCTCATGATCCTCATTACTTTTTGAGTATATTATAGCATAATCAATAAATACTAAGAAAAATTTATCGAGGTAGTCTCTAAATACACTATTCATCAAGTCTGTGAATATTTCTAGGGTATTAGTGAGTATAAAAAAGCATTACTATGAATTCATAGTGCTAATACCTTGTATGAAAAGAAGACTTGTGGATATCCTCCTCCTTCACCCTAACATGGTAATATTATGATGAAAGATCCACCTTGTTAAAATATTGTGCACCACATAGCTTATCGAACAAGTCATCAATTCATGGTAGCGGATACTTGTTCTGTATTGTGATCTTCTAAATATCACGATAATCAATTCAAAGGCACATTGACCCATCCTTATTCATAATGAAGACAACTAGTGATCCTTATGTTTAAGCACTTGATTATGTGAAACCATTATCTATATTCTCTTGTAGCTGTTTCTCCAGCTTTTAATGTTCAAAAACAGTCATTCTATATGGATTCTTGGATAATTTTAACACTCTAGGCATAAACTCTATTTAAACATCAACCTCTGGGATAGGGGGAAGATCATAAAATTCCTCAGTAATCAAATTAGTGTATTTCCTCATAGTGGGCATGTATTCAAGGATGATTCATTCCTTATACTCAATAATTTATGATAGATACACTTTATTATAGGGTAATAATATCAATGCTTAATATTACTGTGCTTCAAAAGATTCATTCATCTCATTGCATTGGTATAGAATCAGCGGATGATTCGAAATATGGAGAGTGATTTCCTTCTCATGGAAATTTTGGTTGGCTCTATATATGGAAATCCAATCCATTCCAATAATTGCATCAAATTATACAAAATGGAGTATCACAAGGTTCACTGGGTTTTTCAACCAACAAATTGTGATGGGGGATGAGTTATATACTTGGGATGTAATAATTTCCCCATTTCCATTTTCCCAGATTACTCCACTTCAAAGAATTGTGATGGTGGTTGAATAATTATACTAAAAATTCGTGATATGAATTAATGTGTATAACCAAAAGCAAAAAGTACATTATATATTCTTGAATGAATAATTAGAATACCTTTCACCACTTCATTTTCAGGATTCAATTCGGTAGTCGTGATGGGGAAATCACTCCCTTGTTTCTTTGGAGGTTGTTGGTTGCCTTTGAAAACCCATTACATAGTGAACTAGTTTAATAAATGCCTTATTTTATTGCAGTTGTAGTAATGAAAAAAGCATTGTTGGCTTACCAGAGAATTCCATTCCTCCATAACATTAGTAGGTTTTTCATCCCAGAAATCTCTATATAGGTTCTCTTATTTACTGCAACTAAATCATTTTCTCATCCTCTTTGGGAAACATTCTAGATGTTTCTTTCCGGTCCTTTGGAACTTGGGATCGCGAAATTTATTAACACTGTTATACCTCTCTAATGGACTACCATAATTGGACTCCACCTTCAACTTCTTATCACAATGATACCCATGAAATTCTCTAATCTCCATTCCAACTTTGAGGGCACATCAGATAATTTCATCACCATTATCAATGTCATAGATCACAAGGGATTTCCATAGGCTAGGTTTTATCCAAACAAATAAGCTTTAAACCTTTCATTCTGGGGTAATGAAAAAGTTAGAGGCATATCATGCAAGCCTTGTGAATTTTTCCTTGTACTCCCTGATAGATTCATCATATTTTTTCTTGAGGTCAATGTCATCCCTTTCCATCTTTAGTCGGAGGGTTCCAGGAAAATATTTTTCAAAAAACATTTTTTATATGTTCTTTAATCCCATATCCTCGACCTCTTCCTTTGGATTCTTATATTTGATCAATTTCTACCATTGATCTTCTTCACCCTCCATACGATAAGGAACTACAAGAATATTCTATTGCTCTAAGTATTGAAGGACGGAGAATATATTCTCAATGGAGTTGATCCATTATTTTAAGATTGACGGATATGATGATCCATTAGAAGTAGTAGGCATTTGTCTCATGAATCCCTTGACTATAACTTGTTCATTCTTATGGGGGTTTGGAAATTCCTTTTGATCTTGGTTTCAATTCAAAACATTAGTTAACTGAGTGAGTATTGTGTCAAAGTTTGTGATTCCCGCTCCCATTGGATTGGATATCTCATTAGGGAAGTCCATACATCGATCTTTGCATCACTTTTTAGATTGATTCCTCCCATTACTGGATGTTGGCTATAATAAAAGGAAAATTATGGGTAAGTATTTTATATTATTAAACACATGAAGGGAAATCCAAGGACATTAAAGGGACAACTTATAAATTACATTTAATTCCTTACTTATGAATTTCTAGGATTCAGTCTAAATTATCCACGTTCAACTTCCTGACATATATTTTTATGGTATTTTTTATTACTTTAATAAAATTTTGTACTATTTTTATGAATTTACCCAATAATATCCCCTAGAAATGTCAATTTAGGAGTCCAAAAATCCCTATTTTTGGGCACAAATTCCCATTTGAGTCTAGCTCAAAGTAGTGTTTTTCGGATTTACCCTTACATACATCTATACTAGAGAAAGAACCACTTATTATTATATAGACATGGATTTATTTTCATTGTAAACCACTTAATCTATACTGACTAAAATTTAGGGACATTTTTATAATAGCTAGTCTTATCCCTAAGTCTTTCACTAGAGTTCTCTAATCCTAATTCCAAATAAATAACTAAACATTCATCTGATACCAACTATAAAAAACCCTGTACTTTTTATTATATTCAAAAATGATTTAATTATATAAAAATATTCTTAATAAAGCATGAAATAATGATAATTATAGCATATTTGGGAATTAGGTACATTGCATTACAACTTTAAAAATGAAAAACAACATCTTTATTGAAAACTTATTTATCTTTCTCATGATTAAAATTGCATGGATATCCTGGGGAAAATACATAACAATGGGTTGGGCTATAAATCCCAGTAATGGAGTAAAAATTGAATAACATGAAGTTCGTAATTAATTTTAGGAAATTCAAATCAATAACACATATACGAGCATAAATCATAAATCATGATACAACATGATATTAATAACATGGAAATGTGGAAACAACATAAAGCAATGCATAATAAGTCAAGGAAAGACTGCCAATACAACATAGTGGAAAAATTACCATAAAGGAATAAGGTAAAACCTTATAACAATATATTGTTTCTTGATTATAAACATTACCCAATGCATTTCAGTGATATATAATTCTGGGTGCACCAGTCACTTTCATTTCATTCTCATGGTTAAGTGTGCAACATGGATCATAAAACATCGATTCATTCATCATCATAATTTATTAAAAAATTAAGGGTTGTGGAATAAATAAATTTATGTCCAAAATAAAAAGTTATATTTTTATAAAAGTTAACACCCTTGATAGGGAATGGGTATGGTATTCAATACATAATTGTTTTGGAATAGAAATGTGTAGTGCAATTTCAACAGCCTATCGACATGGTAAAAAAATTCATAAAAAGGGTTGATGAGAATGAAATGGGTATATCATCATATATACATGATATGGATAGTATTGGGGTCATAAAAATACATTCCCCAACATAATGTATTTGGAAATAGAAGGCATAACATTATAAAGAAACTTGAAGAAAGAGGAGGAATGGAATAACTCTTACGAAATTTCGGCATGGTAACGGGTGTACATGGGTTGGATTAATGAGAGAGAAATGGGTCTATCTTAATTAAAACATAATAACTAAATTACTGGGGAGGTTAGAAAACATACCACAACATTTTTAATTGAAAATAAAAGGGCACAACAATATAAGGAAACTTAGATAAAAATAAAAAAAGGAAGGAACCCATACTTGAGTGTGTGACTTCAAATTCATGAAAGGGGTATTATTGAGATCTTGGGGAAAATTAGGTGGCTTATAGAGATGGGATGACAAATTAAGTACATAATCTAGGGCTTTTGAGTGAATATAAATGAGATATTTGGTTGGTTTATATAGGAAATGAGAGGGTAATATTTCACAAACATTGTTTCTGGAATCTATATAATTAAATATTTAAAACCAGAAACCATCCCATGGTTTTTTCTAAAGTGGTGAGATTTTAATTATTTTATTAGGAAAAGGGAAAAATATATTAAAATATTATCCTTGCTTATTTTTAGGTGAGTCGCATTATTTTCGAAATAAATTTAAATCATAAAATATGTTATACATTTCGGAGAATTCATAAGAGCATTATTAAAATAATAAAATTATATTAAACTTCCATTATTTTAATAGGAAAACATATATTTGGAATATAATACCCATTAAATTATTTATTTCATCATTTTTGGTTCATTATGATGTCATTTATACACATTAATTCATTTGGTATTTAATATTTACCCAAAAATTCAACCGTCTAAGAAAAATATGAAAAACTCACCATTGGATAAATTTAAGGTTATTATTCTTAAAATAATATTCATTTTATCTAAATAATTTTACAAATATATTAATTTTAAATTTTAAAATAATATTCGACATTTATTGTAAAATGTTGGGTTTTTTACAATAACAGTTTTGGAACCCATATAAAAATTAAATTTCAATTCACTAAAATTACACGACCATTTATAATTATTAATACTTAACTAATATTTTATTAAAGTAATATTTATTTCAAAAATACATTAATTCATCAATATATACCCCTTAATTGAATTTGAATATTACCCAAAAATACAATTTATGTCCAATTGAATCAAATCCTCAATCATTTAGAATAAGCAATTAAAATAAAAAAATATATATTATTATATAATATATTCACATTATTAAGGACATGATATAAATCCATTTATAACACTAGTGTATTCCCTAAGAGTAAGATGTTAGACGATGAGAGTATAATGGAGTCGTTTGGCGATCATGGTTTGGGCTGTGATATAGATGAGCTTGAACATCACTCACAAACAGTTTCCCCCAGGCTTATGTCATTGGAACTCTTCATGGGAATGGTCTTGGTAAAATCCCAGATATGTTATCTCCATCATAAATTATGACAAGTGGACTTCATATGGCACGATTCTACCCCTATATTTATACTAATCATGTGATAACTGCTCAATAGCTATATTAACAATGGTCACCATTCTTAATGGTATTTTTAATAAAAAAACATAAAATCAAATCAGTGATTTTGTTTTATATAACCATTTTACAAAACAAGGCATTTATTTAAATGAATAGGTAAATTTCACTTATAACAGTTTGGGTCGTTATAAAGAAGAATCCTAATAACTAGGTGTAGATTAAATTCATGTCCTCACACGATACATAGTGACACATAGATCTCAAAAACCAGAACCAATGACAATTTTTTCCACATATTATCTGTTACTGGATGTTAAATTATCTAGTAATTCTTTTTATCATGACCTTAAAATGTGTAAAACATCATCCATGTCACAAGATGATAAATTTCCCAACACTAATGTCTTTGTTGTATGACATTAAACTGCATAGTATCTTTTTCCCGACCACACGACATTAAAATAAATAATACATTTCCATACCATGTAGTGTTAAAATGCATTGTAAATTTCCTTATAACACAACATTAAATTATTGCTCTATCCCATAAAATATACTTCAGATACCTTTTTTTGCAAGTGAAATAATTTTAGATCTCCTCACCAGAGTCGAAACTACCCTTGGTATTGGCCTTCTACCATGATGGATACAAAGAACTGTGTGGGGTATCAATTCTTATCTTCTTGGGATATATAGTGACAACCTGATCTCTAATCCTAGGACCAAATAATTTTATTTTCACATCATACCCACTACATTATATCAAACTATATAGTTAGTCCTTGTTTCATGAAATCAAAGAAAAAAGGGGGTGTAACACATCGTCCATTTCACAATATGATAAAATGTGTCACAAAAGCATCCTCACTATAAGAAATTAAACTATATAGAATAATCATGCTGAAAAAATGATTTTAAAATGTATGGAAATCATCATCTCATTGATGGTCCACCACACACAACCAAGATCTGTTATAAAGGAATTTGAAATCCATCATTCCTTTTGTGATAGTCAGAACACATTGAAATTATCTTTATCCAAGAACTACATGTGGCTTTATTCCTTCTATCACATTATACATAGTTATGCTTGGACCTCTAATCATAGGCCAAAACACAATACTACTTTTTTCCCACATTAGGGACCCATGTCCTTACTACAAGATGTTAAACTATATGGTTATCATCTTTTATACATCACATTAAACTACATTATTCCTCAAGAACTATGTGTGGCTTGATTATAACTCGAATGGGATACATAGTAAACCCCAAAACCTATTTCCTATGCACGTCCTTGAAGTATGGGAAATTCCCCCTCCCCTGCATGAAAACACAATTGATGTAGGATACACCAATATGGGTCCTACCATCTACAGGTCCTTTTTAAGTGAAATTCCATCTCCTTTCACATGAGTCGGAACTATGCAGGGAATTAATTTCCCATAACTATGTTGGGATTGATTCCTTTCCACAAATGATTCAAAGTGAAACTGAAATCTATAATCCTTGTTCTTTTCGTAATAATCAAAGGGTAAATAAACATCTATGTGTGTATATCAAACCAGCGTCGAGAGATCCCATTTAAAACTACTTGTGGCTTGATTCCTGTCTACACATGATATATATTGACACCTTAATCTCATATTTTGGATGAAACCAAGATAGTTCATGGGAAATATTCCCCTCTTTAAATGTGGATTAGACCAATGTGGATAGTTCCCATTTATAACTATGTGTGTCTGGATTCCTATCCACATACGATACAAAGTGGAATTCAAATGTCCACTCATGGGTTCAACTCCAACAATAAAAAACATTTGGTAAAATTACCCATTCCATGTGTACGATTCATACATATATAGAGATATAGTTATAGAAAAATATATATCTGTATTTTTCTTTAATGATATACACAACGACACCTAGATATTATATCCTTATTCGTCCACTACAAAATCAAAATTCCCATATCCTTCATTGTATAACCTCTTTATATTTTAATAAAACTTTACCACACCTTTTATATCACATCAAGAATAGATCACATTGTATTAGGAGTTTCTTTAAGGTATTCCCCAGATGATAAATGCATATTAATTCATGTTAGGTTACTATGGTCCTTATAGAAAGAATGTAAAAGGAACATGAGATGTCCTTATCGCATGACGTTAAACTGCACAGTTAATGAAATTTTGAGAAATACATCTGTATTTATCCCTTCTACAACAAAATATGTAGTGAAATATATAAATTTTATCATATTTATATACAAAATATTTTAATTTTATGTTGGGGAACCTATGTCCTTACCACATGATGTTAAAATGCATGGTTGATGCCCTTACCACATCAAATTAAACATCGTGGTACTTTTAGAACTATGTGTTGCATGATTATCAATTTTATGAGATATATAGTGGATCTTAGAACTCGTTTACTAGTCCCAAAAATTTTGTAACCAAAAGAAATTTATAATCATCTCTAATATACTAATAAATATCTATACATGAGATATTAAATTTGGGTTCCCTGATATAGGGATCCATCATGGAAATAGAAATCCACCATATACATATGAGTCAGATATATGGGAGGAACATTAAACTCCATGTCAAATAGTTGTTGGAATTTTTTTACACACTCAGACACATTACTTCTATTTATTATTCTTTAGGTGCATAGAAATTTAAAATCCCCATAATCTTTCATTGGCAATTGGAAATGTAGGATTAGAGTCCTAAGGAATCCTTTGTTAGACTGTGTATAATATTCCCCAGTTGGATCGGAATATGTCACCCACAAAAAAGTCATATCAACCAAAGGAAAATTCATCCCCAGGAGATAAAGCTTTTATCTCTATAATTCTCAGTGGAATTTTCACCCCATATCATTTCTATTGATCTAATAACCCCTAGAATCATGGTTTAAATTTTCATTCCCCCGCATTTTTGAGGCATGTTGGAGCATCATGGTCTGATAGAACTTTTATTATTCATCATTCCCATGATTCAAAGTCCTAAAAGTATTCCCCAAATCATCAAGACCTCATGTATTCCTTACCCCGTGATGTTAATGTGCATGGACTATGTCCTCATTTCAAGATAATAAACTATATTATTTCAAAGAACTATGTTTGTATTTTTTCTAATTATCACAGAATACATTGTGATTCCCATATAATCAAATATGGATCCCTAAGTAACATAAAAATTCACCCCCAAACTTCAATATATTATCTATATCTTCATAGGTGGTTCTAATATCTTCCTCACTCAGATCATGATCCCATAATCAGAAGAAAAAAACAAATCATCTTTCGCTACACAAGAGTTTGATCAATGTATGAGGATACCTTATCTGAACTAATAATGGCTTCATTATCCTATTGACGATATATGTAGTGAGACATGGACCTTTTGACTTGGTCCTAGACATAATAAAAAAATCATTCACTCCTATGTATGGATTAGACCTATATAAGGAAAACATTCCTACCCATTCGCAGGTAATCATAACATGAAATAATCCATTCAGATTCATGAACATTTCTTTCAGAAACCAAACTCTATGTCAGGGGTACTTCAAATATCTATAATATTTTATTGATCATTAAAAATGGATTGTCAATTTCAGGAGGACACCAATTTTTCTATGAAAATATGCCCCTGTTGTCTCTTCATAAGTCGTCCACACAAAGACCTTTCATCCAAATGAAAATTATTCCTCAGTAGAGACCTATGATATCTTTATACACCCCAATGAAGTTTTTCATCCCATATCACTCCTCAGATTTATAAACCTCAAAATTAAATCTGACAACCTTTCCCCATAATTCATATAGATAACATGATATTTTTTCATATATTACCATGAAAACATAAAATATTATCTCTATCTCTCAAAGATAATTGACCTTAAATACTTGACCTCAAACACCCTTTCCATAAGACATTAAACTTCATTGTCTATTTCATAGTTACATGACATTTAACTAAACCATGATTCTACCCTCCACTACCCATGTCTAATTCATTTTGGGGTGGTTTCTCATTCAAGTACAATCTCGATATAGATTACGTTATCATTTTCAGACAACATTCCCTTGAAAAGTAACCATTTGTGATACTAAGAAAACCTAATTTTAAAAAATTACTTATCTATTGGAAATGAAGGGATAGTTTTATAAGTAAACCCTTTTTTGAATATTCATAATATACCCTAGTTGGATCTTCATAAATTGGAAACAATAAAGGTTTGTTAACCATGGGAAGATTCTTCTTCAGAATAGTATTTTCCCTATCTCGGTATTCCATGATAGCATCACGATAGAAACTATTTTTATGATTAATACTCACATAAATATCCTATATAAGGACTTGAGTTAATAAATCACAAAATTAGGGTTTAAAACACCCCATCATATATCTTAAAAATATTGGGACATTCTCAGAAAAAAAAAGTTGGGTTCATCACCCCATAATTCGTGCTCAAAATGTTCGAACATAAATACTAGTCACATTATTTCTTCATTAATTACATTAAACCAAACAAAAAAAATAGACAAATTACTCAATATGTTAAAAATCCCCAAAGGGAACAATAGATAAATTTGATTCCTAGCTCACAAAACCGATGCTTTTAATAGTTTAACAAAAAAAGAGAAATAAAAAATAAAACAAAACTTGTTATGTTTAAAACCCAATAATGGAGGACTAATAAAAAGTCATGTTATGCTCCCTAAGCCCAAGGTAGAGTGTAATTATGAAAAAATTATAGTGATACCAAAACAAAAAAGTGAGGCAATGTGTATAGGATTTAAGATTTAAGCACAGAAATAGTAAAACTATGCTCAATGAGTACCTTGTGTCAATAAAAATTATTGTATTACATGGTCTATCATCCAAATAAGCTAAAACTAGTGATATAGTGATTGTAATTATTCTTTCACCCTTCCTTGGGAAATGATCTTGAGGAGATCCATTCAACCTTTAGTTACTTGTGGATGCATATAGAAAACCAGTTCAAATTGGACCAACTTCTTCCTCAGAACCACCTTATCTTCATCTAGATCAGAGACCATTCTGATGGGGGAATTTTTTGGGCCTTGAAAACTTTTCATACAAGGAGAAAACAATTCAATGAATTTATTAAGGGGAAAATGAACTTGAATCCATGAATTTGGGTGAATAAAATTAAAAGGACGATAATCTATTATGAAATTTTGGGTCCACATAGAAAAATTCATTATATGGACTGACATTCTATTGGGAGACCCATGAACAAAATCATTCATGGGGAACACCAGTGACTCCAAAAAAATGAGATCATTTTTAGGTCCATATGGTTATTTTTACCCCCCAAAAATCACTATCAGCCACAAAAAATCAGTTATTTTTATGTTTGGATGGTATTTTCCGTCCCCACAAATAAAGCATAAGAGGATAAACCATTTATGGTCTACCAACCAGCATAGTAAAAATCTACGTGGAGGGATTCATTCCTTGTGTAGAAAAATGATACGCAAGGTGAACTTGATCTGTGTAACAAAATTCTTCTCTAGTGTAACTAATCCCCATGTACAAAAACACTATATGAGAGAATCCTAGGTTTCTATAGTGAAATCATACATATATGTAACCCTTACTCATATATAAACACGATATGTGGTGGGAACCAAACCCCGCATAAGAACACACTATGTGGAATGTGGCATCCTAGTGTGTTCTTCTTTCCATAAATTAATTCCCTCTATTGTACCATCAGACACCACTTTGGCCCCTATGTGAACCAGTCTAACAAAATTAGGCCACGACCACTTACAAAGACACATGATATGTATGATTAGATCCATGGACACATTAGTATGTCTTCTAGAGACTACATACCCATTAGAGGAGTCATATTGGTAACCTCAATGATAGAGGGGCTTGGAATGTCATTAAGTAGACATTCTCATGGTAATGCGGGTCCCAACCTTAGAGCTTATCATGTGGACCTCCCTATTGAAAATAGGGATATGGAGGATCACACTTTCCTTTCCATTTGAGTTGTAGGCTCTTATCCTCATATCTTCCCTTGGAACTCGTCACAGGGAATCCCTCCTAGAGTAAGCCCCTAAATATTCTTGTGGGAAGTGTCAATTTTTCTCTTATTTTCATTCTTGGGCCATAGATAGAAATATAATTAGATGCGACTATCATGGTTAGGGAAATAAGAGACTATGTGGGAACACAAAGACCTTTTCTCTCTCTCTTTGGGCTCTAGAATTTATCCACCAGTAGACAATGTGAATCATGTGATATTCAGATCTACTACTTCCTCTTGTTTCTGACACAGAGCAAGACTCGTGTGCAATTATATATTATTGGTTATCATGAAATATCCATAATCCCAAACCAATTATGGGTCTATTATACAGTGTAATCCCCAAAACCATGCGTCAACCTTTAAAGGGCCATATTCTCAAGGAAGAAGAACCCTATGGTCCTTCTATTCGGTATAAGCCCCATCCCATTTGGAACTACATTGAATTTGATTCCCAACTAAATGGGATATATAGTAATCCTCCTTGTTTCCTAAACCCAACACCCAAATTCTTCTTAATTTTCACCAGGATACATTCCATGTAGTGTAATATTCAACCAAGAGGGACACATTCCATCCAAATACTTTTCATCTCCATCCTTATTGGGTCATATCCCATGTAATATCATGCCCCCATCCAAGATACCATATCTATTTTAGGTCCCTTAGTCCACCTTGCCATATTTCTAGAACCAAACATTGACTTGTCACCTTCTACATATACATCCTTACCACATAATGTTTGGTTTGATCCTAGTAACATTACCTTAAAAGATGATGTATCTTATTAAGTGGCACCAAACTATTTCTATTCTAATTGTTTTCTTGGGGATACGTAGGAATCCTATCCTATGGGTTTGATCTCGAAATAGAAATACCTGTTTTCTCCCCAGATAATGAAAATATATGGAGCACCACATTTCTTGTCTTAAAATTTGTGTCATAATAAAAAAAATATAAGAATATATAATCCATATATAAAATGGTACCATTGATGGATAACCTTGAATACATACATATCCTTCTGTTGATGGATAAATTCAGATATATACATATGATTTTCAATCCATGGATACTAATAATTAATTGTTAATTCAAGGGTGGTCAATTTTATACTTGGGGATAAACAAAGTATTCATGAACATGTCTCAAATCTATAAAGGAGTCTTTAAATAATAAATAATTCCCCCCAAGGGTGTGATGAGCCTAAAATCACATCCTCTTGAACAATGTGAGTCCCCAAGCATTATTGGGTCCATGTATTGACAACCACCTATCATTGGAATGTAGTTTCATGAAACATATTGAATGAGATAATCATTGGGCGTTTCCAACTCCACAAATAACCTAATAGAATCTGTTTTATAATAGTGATCCCAACATGATTTATTTTGAAATATTCAAACCCCCCAAAATCCTTCATACTAGGGACAATACGATTTTCATCAGAAATATAATTATGAACTTGATTTTCAATCATTTATCTATGACACATCCTTTACAGGTGAAAAATGATAGACTAGCTAGTTCACATTAGAACACTTTGTTCTTTCCATGAATCCCCACTATTATCCTTGGAAATTGACTCAAGTATTTATTTAATTGTCTTTTGATATATCTTCTTGATTTTGATATTCCATGTATTTTTTTCCTAAAATTTACTTCAAAAATTGTAGATTTTATTTTTTGGGGGATATATATTCTCTTAATTTATATCTTACACTTTGATGAAATTATTCTTGAAATAAATTAAAATTTTGATATGAATAAAATATATAAATATTATATAATATTAATCTTACATGTCAATTATTTAACTATTGGTTGTGTGATCTATAACTAAAACATTTTTCATCTATAGTGACAATCAATATAACCTTCACTTATTTTAAAATGAATTTTTTATTATCCTTTTTACTATATGGGATTCATAAAATATTTTTAATATAATTTTAATAATTTTCAAATGGGTATTTTTTTAAAATGTCATACATTCATTTAATTTTATATTTATTTTAAAAATACTATTATAAATATTATTTTAATGTTATTTTCAACTATATTGACATTCTATAAAAATATTTTTAAATAAAAATACATTAAACATTTAACATATGGGTCATTTTCAGTGAAATGAATCTATTTTAAATGGTTTTATATTAACATATCTTTTTGCTGCCTTTTTAATATACTTCCTCTCTAGGTGTTAATTTTTTCAAATAAAATAAATTATTAATCTCATGGTTTACAAAAATATTCCTTTTAAAATATTTTCAAAGGAAAATGTAAATTATAATTTTCAATGAAATTTTCGTAATGGATATAAGAGTGTTGTCCACCTATGTTGCGTGAATAATCAAGGGTATTCCTTAGATTATAATATCCACATTCATTATCTAGATGGATTATGAAATTATATTATATATATATGGTATACTCAATCACTATAATTTAATAGACTAATGATAAATTTTTATATGATTTATTTTCATCCAATTACTTTACAATGTGAATGACCTATGTTATGTTACATGAGTGAAGATTGTTCAACAAGATATTCAAAACATTAGTTGATTGGATAAATAATTTTCTAAACCACATATCCATTTTATATATGGGGCATATACCATATACACAATCATCATTGTTGAATGGTATTTAGCCGGAATAAATTTTAAATTCATTGGAAACCCATTTTTTTCATAGGTTAGTTTTTCTATGTTTATTGATTAAATAATGAATACTTATTTATGGAATCACTTTAAATAGATTGAAAAAAAAATTATTTTATTTTATTTTTATGATATGTTGATTAAAACCATATGGTGCATATATGTATGATTTTAATTATGTAATAGGTGGGACAAAAATTATATTTCCCATCAATGTAATGGGTTATGATTCCATCTCAAGAGATACCATGGGGCATGGTATGTGAGCCTACACACCTATGGTACTTGAGCAGTTATCATAGATAACTATGTTATATTAATGGGAAATAAATTCTTGTCTTATTCGAATGATTTCAAGTTTATGTTGTATCCATAATCCTATTATTCCATTATGTTAGGTTATAATCATTGTAAAATATAAATAACTATGATATCATCTAATTTTTCATGATTACATTCATACGATCTATATTAGTAGGATATCACGTTATGCCAAACATCCCTCATTTTAACAATTATTATTATATTTACCCTTATTGAGGGCTTTATCTCACACCTTTCATATGATATAATTGACCTGATTTGTGAATTAATGTATTAAGTATGCTAAGCCTAAAAGATTAATTTTCTTGGAAAATTTATGGATAATATTGAAACTCATTTTGGATTTAATTATATCTTATGTAGTGGGTAAAAAAGTTTCTTATAGATTAGAATGATTTTGGTTTTATTAGATTGTAATTTTTCATAATTCCAAGATTTTGTAACGTAAAATTTTTTTGGATTGTAAATTTATGAGAACAAAAAATCCATAGCATGTTTGGTGAGGACTTGAAAAGTGAAACCAAGAAACCTGATAAAAAATCCAGATATAGACATATTTTCTGGGTTACTATAGAGGGTATTTTTCATTGTTATAGCTGCTAAAACTATTAATTTATTTGGTCTTTTGATCCACTGGTTGGATCCTCAAGTCCATCAAGGCCATCAAGCCACCTCAAGGCCTTCGGGCCACAGGAAATTATCCTTAAATGGACCAAAAATAATCTAAGAGTATTATTTTCAAGATGAGTATTTGAAGAAATAGAATTAAATAGTGAAGATCTAACTGATTTGGAAGAATGAGATGGTGTGGAAATTTCCATCGTGGCCAGCCTATGCTTGCACGGGAAGCCTAGCCAAATATCCATACAAAGTTAGAGAGCTGACATAATGATATAGACAATGGAGAGGGGAAATTACATGTATTTATAGTCTAGAAATTTCTCTAAGCCCTTTGGGTCATGTAATGTCATGAAGCCTACGAGCCATGTTAGGGATCCCCTTCAACCCTTAAAATGGGTATCACCAAAAATTAAGAAAAATATAAGGCCTTCGGGCTATTTGGAGTAAATTTATTATATATATTTTTATCGTAATGAATTATGTATGTTATTTTTCTGTTTTACACTGAATCTTGGAACAAAATTCCATGGGTGCTATAGTTAGTGACAAATTAGTTTTTAGATAACATTAGAGATTAGGATTTATTGTTTTAATATGCTTAAATTGTTAACAATGAAATAAATGTTTTATGATTTGTGGATGATCATGGATTTTATGGAACAAATAATATTTTAGGTTAGCAATGTTTAATTGTTTTATGTATTTGGATAAGAAAACATTAGTGTAATCACTTGGTATAAGTCACAATATAGGAGAACCTTCTTAAATTTTGGTAATGTCAATATTCTATAGTTATCCTGAAACATTTGTTTTCCTATATGGATACTAGAAAGTTAACACTGATTTAGAATAGATGTATCTTTCTGTGAAAACACTAAAAGTGTTTATCAGGTATATCTTGGTTATCATTCTGGTAGATAGTGAATGGTCTATAACTACAAACTTGGGAGGGCACTCCTAGAATATAGTCTTTTTTTAATTCACATTATTGTAAGAAAAAATTATTAAATATTCAAATATATGGATTTATGAAAGTTAATTATATTAGATAACCAAATAGTAAAATTATTATGGATAACATATAAAAATGATAATAATTCCTAATTTATGGTATGAACATCATTCAGGGATATTATCTTCTAGTTTCAATATTATCCTTTAATATATTTACTAATTTATGTGTTCTCTTCCTTAAAATTTCTTTTGATGTAATGGTTGGGGAAATAATGGACCATGAAATCAATGGATGTAATGAAAAATTCCATGATTATCCAAACCTATAATATATTGGTAAAGTAACTATTCTTAGAAATATAGTTATTATTCCAAATCAACTATCAAAAATTATGATTAACATAGTAAACATAATTGAATTGCCTACCACACCAAAGAGGGGAAGGGTGGAGTCTTTTAAATTAATGGTTGATGAATATGATAAAGGAAAAGTGACACCATTTCCTCCATGTCAAAAATGTGGGGAGAAACAGACAAGGGAATGTCTAAATAGAACTATAAAATTTTTACGTGTATAAAATAATGAAATAATGAATATTGTTATTTAGAGAAAATAATGTATTCGGTAGATTAGATCAAGGTAAGTGATATTTCATTTAGTTTATATTAAAAAGATAATGTGTAATTTTCATTTGAAATTTTATATTATGTAATTTATATCTTTTTTAAAATCCATTATTACTTTTCAAAAAAATTCAATTAAACAATTTTTTAAGTAGGAGAGAATATAAAATCACAAACTTTTAGTATAAATATATTTTCCCATTAATTGATATTACATATGATAATTTCTCCACCTTCACTAAAACTGTAATAGACATAGATTTATATAAATTACACTTTATATTGTTTATTATCATATTATATGACGCTTGGGTTATGTTTTAAGTGTTTATAGAGGGGTTAGATAGTTTTTTATTCTTTTTAAAAATTGAACATTTTGTTCATGGCTATAATAAAATGTTAATGATCTCTATGAAATTGTGAAATGTTTTTTTTAAATTCACCAGGTAGGTTCACATTTTTTCCAAAGCTCTAGGGGTGCCTAGAAGAAATAATTCAAGTGGGGGTAGTGGGAAATTAATGGTTACTATATTGTCTATCAAACCATTCAATAAAATTGTGTGAGGGGGTGTACTCGATGTTGTAACACCACACATTTGTCACTCAATTTCCCAAACCCTACAACTTAACTCTATGACTACTTGGGTGATGTCCAATAACATGATCACAATTTTTGAATGATTTGAAAAACTATGTAGCTTAATCATGTGATGTGTAGTTATTTGTTCAAAAATAATGTTTCAATTTTGATTAATCCCCAAAACCCCTCATTTGTTTAGTTTCTCATAGGATCATAAACTCAACCTACTCATGACTTCCTTGTAAATTCCCTTTGATCTAGAAAAAACATCATGTGAATCAGAGAGCATTAGAGATCCAAAATCAATGGAATGTCTTTATTTATGATTTTTCTCTTTAGAACCTTTAATATTCTATCACTTAGATAATTATATATAATATTTCATAAATATTTATATATCCTATGTTTTGGATCTTGAAGATAACATGTTGAATCTAAAGAGGGGAATAATTTTCAACGATGGATCTAGATATTTTATGTTTCATTCATTGATTTCTTTTACCATCATGTTTTACATGGATTATATCTCATTATAATACTTTTATTATAAGGACTGGTTCATAAATAATTTTCTTAAGGATTTTTATTGGAAAAAATATATTTTTTAGTACCTAAATACATGATTTTTAAATTATTGTCATAAGGTGTTTGATAATATGTTTGATCAAAATATAGTGTAAGATTTAATGTTTAATGATGAATAAGTTTATATAAAAACATCAAATACATAGTGGAATATGTTCATATTCACATGAAATGGATAATAGTGTAATGTACCAAGGTCAAAGTAATAAAGATAAATTAAGTGGAGCTCCACTAAAAAAGTGGGATATTGTAATGGTGTAAAGTACCATAATAAAATTCGTTCACCAAGAAATGATTGTAGGAAAGGATTACCCACCACTTGTGAATATAAGGGAAATACAGGTTTCATGAATTTTGTATATGTTGGTGAAGAAATGGAGTGACTATCATATGTGGAAATAAATGGAAGTAAAACATTGTCTAATTTTTATTTTTAATTGGACCATATTTATAGTTTTAATATATATATTTTATCCTCTTGAAAATAATATTTAGATAACTTCTTATTTTTTAGTTGCATGTGTTAGGATGTATCTGGTGATTATTGATGGAGTTTACACTCACCCAGGTTTGGGCACATTGGTTAATTTGATGATATCCTATATCGAGATATAGGTAAAGGAAAGGTGTCAAGTTATTTTAATTAATAATAGTGATTCTTTACTAATCAGTTTATGTTCAGAGGTCTAATATATGTATTAGTGTAGTTGGAGTGATAACACTTTAGTGTTATAATATTTTGATGTTTGTTTGTTTAAGGTATTTTCTTTTGATACATCAACACTAAAACACTGAGATTATTTTTTATTGGTTTATTTTTCGGTTTTTTTATATCTCATGAATTATATAGATTTTTTGGTTTTTTGTATTTTTTTGATTTGGCTTCATTGTCTCTTTTGGTAAAATCAACAACAAAATTATACTCTAACCATAGCATTTATTACTGTCCTTTAGTGTCTTTGGGTTGTCACCTGAGGTTATTGGGACCTCCACCTCTTCTTAATAAAATTTATTAGGATAAATATAACAAAAAATTATATCAGCCTTTATTATACCATTAGTCTATTGGGATGGTATAAATAAGATAGAAATTTAAAACATGAAATGTATTGTGTAAGAATTATTATGTAATCTCTTTATCCTGAAATTCAAGTTACTAGTGTAGCTTTGGAAAAAAAGAGTTCTAAGAAACTTCTAGATTTTTTTCATCTCATTATCATTGGTTTAGTTGATGAGTATAACATATCATTCATTTTTGTGATACTTCCCACAAGTACTTTATTTTTCATATTATGTTTTCTGATTTTTTGGAAATGTTCAAAATGGATTATTTTTTTAGATGATAGCTGTAATGATTGTTATTTATGGTGATTTTTTATTTTACAAACTATTAATTTCTAGTTAGTGATCACTAAGAAATTTTGGATCATATCTCTATAATAATCACACCTATAGATATTATAGAAATCCATAAGAAGAGGCAGAATAAAATGCGATTTCATCTAAAATAGAAGTGAAACCATGACATGTTCATATCACTATTGTGGATTTTTGATTTGTCATGTCTAAAATACAACTGGATAATAATTATAAAATATTCATCATATGTATTATTAATAGTATAAAGATTCTTAATGGGGTGAATTTCGTACAAAAAGATCATGATGGGAATACAAAATGAGGCAGTATGCTTCTTCAATGGGAACAAGTGGGGACTCTATCACTGGGAAAAAATACGAGGGGCACCAATAATGAAGGTGGTAACATAATTTAGTTTTAGACTACCAAATCAGTTAAAATTACTACAGGACCAAATATAAAAATATTATATTTCCAATGTTTTTCTTTTTCTAATAATATGTGAGATGGTTTGACAAGAAGTAGATAATTCTATAATTTAATAGCATGTGAAATATTTAACATGATTATTATAGACCTACGATGTCTGGTGGTAGAGATGTTTGTCATGAAACATAGACATCTTACACTTCTATTAAATAACCTCTATAAAGAATATTTATTCCTTATAACCATAAAATCCAAGGTGATTATAAGAAAACCATGACTCCATAGGAAATAAAATCTCATTAATTAAGCAAGGATAAATGAAGAACGATAAAGAAAATTTATTTTCTACAAATGATGATCATAGAGGATTAATCTAGACAATCATTAGTAAGAGGTAATTTTATTTTAAATAAAAATAATATAAAATCCTTTTTATATATAGATACATCTCACTATTTCATTTCTTCTCATGTTTTTTTTCAAATGGTTTTCTATGTTGACATTATGAATTTTATCTAGAAACATCAAACACCTCTCAACCAGTGCCAATTTAAATAAATTATGTGTGATGCATGTTATAAAACAATCAATGGTAATAATTTTTTTGGATATGTATATTCTTAAAATGGATATTTATGACTTTATTTTCAGAATTTATTGGTTGTCATCCTTCAAGGACCATATCAAATATTATTTCAGATAAGATAGTCTCACATCTTCTAATGGTGTTAATAATATATGTAAATGTTATTTAGATGATAAGGAAAGAAGAGAAGAACCATTGGTACTATTATTTGGGGGTATCTCTTGTAATTTTTTAGGGGTTACTGTTATATCTATTTTTTAATTAGATATAGATATTTTTTGACTATTATGGACCAATTTTATGATATATTCACCGCTAGTTTTTCTGGTTTTCCACCTAAAAGATGAGTGTTATTTCTGATTGATATCCTACAGGGTACTGGTCTTATTTCACTTCCACTTTATAGGATGAAATTAATGGAATTAATGGAATTGAATTTATCATTGAAAATGTTTGAAGGAAAAGGGATCATTCGATCTAATATATTTATATGGGAAACAACATTTCGTTTTTTTCATGAATGAAGATGAAAGAAATTAAATTGCAATGGATTATCATAAGATTAACCATGTTATGATAAAAATTTATATCCTCTTATATGAGTTTATAATATATTAGAACAATTTAATAGAGCTCTATAGTTCTCTAAATTTGATTTAATATATGGGTAACACTAACTTTAATTTTAGAAATATGAAAATCCATGGACAGTCTTCATGAGATATTATATTCACTATAAATACATGGGTATTCCCTTTGGTCTTGAGGAAACACTAGTGGTGTTTGTTGAATTTATTTAATAGATCATTCAATATTATATTCACTCTTTATTAGTGGTGTTCATCGATGATATTATTGATTAATCTAGGAAAATTTATGTTGATGAAAAATACTTGGATATAGTATTGGTTACATTGAGATATCATCAAAATTATTACAATAATTAAAATTATGATTTATGGATACATGTTTTAAATTTCTTTGGCCTCCACATTTCTAAAAGTGGATTCTCATTAAATTCCTAAAACGGTAAAAGATGTTATCTCATGAAAAAACTGAACAATATTTTTAAGATATGATATTTCCTCAACTTCATAGGATATCACCAAATCATTTTTTTTATTATTAATGACATGCCTCATTGATAATATATTTGACAAGGAATGTTTTTCCATTCCAAAAGAGATATGTGTGATAGAAATATTTTCAAGATCTTACTATTTTCCTCACAGCATCACTTATCCTTATGTTTCTTGAGTATAGAAAATTCTTTAGTGTCTATTGTGAGGCATCTGGTTGTAGCTTGGAATGTGTTCTCATGAGGTTTAATCATGATTTATCTTATCCTTATAAAAATTTCGGGTTCCTAAGAAGAATTATTGGGGACAATAATTGTAATTAGTTACTTTTTTCCATCACTATAAACATTCAATTGATATGATTTTGGGTGATAAATTCACAATGTACACATATAATAATCCCATTAAACACATTTTCATACAAATGTATTAGAATATTTAGAAATGATGTGTTCTATAATACATTCATATGTTTTAATTTTACATGATTTTTATAGTAATAAATGTAAATAATGTATGATACTTATTGAGTAGGTTTTATTACAATCAATTGGATAAATAGTCTTTAAATCAATAGTATCTTATATTTTCCATATATGTTATGAATTTGGATTTAAAAATTTAATTTAATGTTATAGTTTCCTTTCCAATTTATTTTTTCCTCATATGAATGTTTATGTTAAGGATTCTTAGGCATCTAATCCTACATGTTTAATCATAACGTTAAAACTCAATAGTGGGGATATCATTGATAGACATACACTAGATAGAATATTTTTGATATATTTAATGGTTGGATTATGAATCATACAACTTATAAAGAAAACATTCTTTTACATACCACCATTATAGATGTCATATTCATTCAGGAATCAATAATATGCATAATATGATGGGAAAATTGGTTTTTGGGTTCAAATATGCTGTAGTGTGGGACATATTTTGTTGAGATTCCTCACTTGTCACCAGGTCAAGGTAGTGAACCAAGGAAAAATAGGTAGATTTAAATAATTATTTATTACCATATTAAAATAATAGAAGATAAATATAAATTTTTTTCACACGTATCCCAAGAATGTATTGAAACATGATACCATATGGGTGATTATTGATGAGCTCATGAATTTGGAACACCCCATCTTTATTCATAAATCCAATATAGTGAAGAATTTCTTTAACACTACAGTCAAAAATTTCTAACAAATCCATGAAATCTAGTTTTAATTATGTATAACTATGATCCTAGGATTATATCCCTGTTTTCGAAGACCTTATAGAAAGACCCAGGAAACCATTGTATCATATTCCAAATGATAATTGGTTTGAGTGAACAGTTCAAACATTTAATGAAATTTTTATATCTTATGTGAAATATTTTAGAGGCTCGTGGGAGGATCATTTTCCATTAGTGAAATTCTCATAAATTGTCAATTATCTAACCTCTTTACCTATGGCTCCATTCAAATCCTTTTATGGGTTTCCTTATTGTTCCCTATTATTTGTTAAAAATAGGTGATACTTCAATTTCTTAATATTTGCTTGTGTAATAGACAACTGATAAGATTTCATGATAATAAATTAATGGTGATGGTTTAGAGTCCTCAAAAATCATATTCATATCATCATCATCATCCATTTTTATTTTATGTGACTTATCATGTTTTCGTGAGAATATATCCAAGGATATAGAGTCGGTATTTTCGTATCAAAGGTAAATTTTCCCGTCAATAAATTTTATCTTTTGAGATACTTGAATTATTTTCTGATGTGGATTAACATTTGGTTTTACCATAGTGGATTAGTTATTGGAATACTTTTTTCCACTTATCTCAATTAAAAATTTACCAAACTAGTCTTGGACATGTGTTTCAATGGGAGAGTATTGATCATAAACCAGATACTATATTGTTTCATTTTCCAAACAAAATGGTTATATGATATAATCTATTGTGTTGGAAAAAATTCATTTTTAATGGCTTATAGTATAAAAGTATAAATTTTAGGAAGATACGTGGGAACGTGAAATTGAAATTTCAAAGTAATTGATTGACGTATTAAAAAACAACATCGATCACCCAATATTTGAAGAATAAAAAATAAAAAAGGTGGGGAGAATTTGAGACCCCATGTTCTAGTTACTTTACTCTTTAATTGTGTGTATTAAATTTATATAATGATTAGGATTATGTTTATATAGTTTTTTAAGGGGTGTGGAATGTTTTATATGTGATTAAAGTGGATGATATTTTGATAATAATTAGTAGATATTGTGTAATCTATCAAGGAAACAAATGAATGATGTTTTGGGATTCATTGGGTGGGACCATGGTTGGTAAAGAGTTAATCCAAATATTTTCATTTTGAAAGAGATATTTTGGATGTGGATAAAGTTGGAAAAGTATAGTTAGGACACATTCTATCAAACAATGTAAGAACATTATGATAGGGTATGAAATTGATATGGAAGAACCAAATTATTAGTTTATGGTTTACCATTTCATACAGCCAAACCATGTTTATAGCTAGGCGATTTCATGTTTCACTCACATGGTTGAAGCAGAATTTTAAAAACCTTGTATCCTAACCATCTAGTGTGAAGTTAATGCTTCAAAAAATAACAATTAATTTGTATTAAGGTCCCAAAACACTCAGTTTACTCATTTTCACATAGAATATTAAACTCATATCCACTCTTAGTATCCCTTATAAAATCCATCTAATCTGAAAAATATTTTAATTATTAATGCGTTTTGGAGATCTAGAAACAATGTTTAGTAGTCATTTCTTATCTTTCTCTAAGGAAAATCTAATCTTATCTCACCCTGAACAATAGATATGTTCTTTCATGAATATATTTATGTCATATTTCATGTATCTTGATGTTATTTTGATGGATATATTTAAGGAAAGGTATTTTACGACCGGATCTATAGATTAATTGTGTTATTTCATGATTTAATTAAACACTATTTGGTGGGTGAATTCCCTCTTATTATACTCATTCCACATATTGAATTATTTTTGTTTAATTTATTTACCGCTATTTTTTAAGGGAGAATCCATAGCTTTTAGTACCTAAAAAATTTGTTTTTAAATGACGATAACAAGGTGTTTGATAAAATTTTTACATGAATGTAGTTTTCAATGGAAGGTTTTAATGATGAATAATTAAATACGTTAACACGGTATACATGGTGGTGTTTGTTCATATACATTTTGGATAGATAATGCTATGAAGTAAAACTATGAATGTAGTATAGAGTAATGACATGAAGTACCATGATCAAATTGGAATGGTGTATTGTTGTGAAGTACCAATGTCAAAATGGCCCACCATGTGATGACTTTGTGAAAGGAAGTCTCATCACTAATGATTATTGGGAGTATTAGGGTTTCATGAATTTTTTATGTTTGTGAGTGTGTAAAAGGATTGATTATTCCAAGAGGTATGAAATTGTTGAAAATAATTATTTAATGTTTACTATAAATGGGAATTGTTTATGAGTTTTATACAAATAGTATTAATTCTTCAATTTTATTTAATATAAAGCTATGATGACTAGTTATTATCCTTTTCTTATGTTTTGTGTATTCTAAGGGGATTTTATACTGATTTTATACTTACCCCCTTCTTTGGAACTTTGGTACAATTCAAGATATCATACATTTGGATTCATGTAGAGGAATAGTATCAAATTTCTCTAGTGGTGAAAGATTATTATTTACTCCTCAATGAGTGTTCAAATGTTAGAGTTTTATCTTGATGTAATTGGATTAGTGAAACTTTTTTTCACTATTTTTTTTAATCCTTTTTAAGTTATTGCCTTTTATTACTCTGAAACCACTAATCTGATGTTTTTGTTTTTTAGTTTCTTTTTTGGTTTATATGATTATTAATCAATCATCATATAGTTGGTATGATTTTTTTTCTATAATTTTGTTTTGATGGTTCTTCTACATAACTCATCTCCCAACATTCTACTAATCCCTTATAATTTATTTTCATCCATTGGTGTCTTAGGGATGTCACCTAAGGTTAGTGGATCATCTATCTCATCCAAAGCCATTGTGTGAGGGGTTTGATGTTCCAAAAAATAAATTATGTGATACATTAGTTATTAAAATGATCATATTTCAATAATCATTATGATATCATAATATATATATTAAACATGAAATTCTAAAATTAATTAAATTAAAAAAATGGTATGAATGAATATAGGAAACACATAATGTTTAAGAATATATTTTTAAATAAAATATGTTTATCATTATATTTAAATATATATTTTAAAAATTAAATATATAATTTTTTGAAATATAATTACATATAATTATAATTATTTTTGAATTTATAATATCAAAATTTATATACTATTAACATTTGATCATTTTCTGAAAATATGAATGTTTAGTCAAAAATGAAATTTTTATGGAAATTATAATTTTCATAAATTCATTATTATATAATAATGACCTAGAAAGTCATAAAACATTTTAATTGATAAAATAATAAATAAATACAATATATTATTCTTTTTAATAAATTATTTAAACATTAAAAACCCATGGAAAAAATTTTTCAAACTAAATTCAAGGGTTTTGTTAATAAAGAAATTTATTTTATTGTGTTTATTATAATTTATTTATAGTTTTTAACCATTAATTTATGGTTTTATTTTAATATCACATTAATATTTATATATATAATAAATCCATTTCATAAAAATTATTTACAATAATAATTTTAACTCACATAATTTTTTATCTGAAAAATATATTCGTCTCAAAATTCATTTTTAAGTGTTAATTATGTTTATTTTTTAAAAAAAGTCATATAAATATTATTCTTATATGGTAAAATTAATATCATGTCTAGGATTTTAATATAAAAATTAGTTAATAATATCAATATAAATAATGAAATTTTAATTAATTAACAAGTCTGAAAATAAATGTTACCTAGGTAAAAATACACTTGCATAAAGTAAAAAAGTAAAAGGAAAAGCCCCAGGATGACATACGGTTTTTTAAAAAATGAGTAGATGGGGGGATTTCATACTCTACCATGTACCACACTCTATATATTTGAAATATTAGAGTCTTTGAAATTTAAATAGTGTAAATAAAAAGAATAATAATTTAATGTAATCATATAACTACACTTTCTTCCATTTATAAATAGGACCACTTACACCCCGTCATTAAACACTCCTTGCATTTTATTACATGGTCTAACTATTCCATTTTTCATCAAGAACACACAAGGATGAATAATATCTTTTTCCATCATTAATTAGTGAAACTATTTTATCACTAAAGATACTTCCAAGGAAAATCAATGTTCTATACATGAGTGTTACTATCCTCTTAGTATTTTTTTAAGATATATTCTTCCTAATAATCTCCAAAATTTCTAATATGATTAGTTTTTCATTTTATATCTTCTTAATTTTCATTATATTACTGTAAAATTTATTATTCATTGATTCTATTGTATCCAAAATGAAAAAAAACACATTTATCGTGCATACAATTAGACTACCACCTTCATGACATGATACAGTACATTTTCATCACCACCTATTAGGGATGGTATAAAATATTGGTTTGAGTAATAATTATGTTTTTATATAACTTATAAAATTGTAAAATGATCACCATTTACATTTATTTACCCTCACTTGATCCATTAATTAAGCAATGAAATCGTTCATCATGGATATGTGCGAATTACCACCTCTATGAACGATGTGTCTGATTACTCTTAAAAAAATAATTTGGATGGACATAGAAGTAAAATTAATGAACATATGTGATGTTTTCAATATTTTTATAATTATTAAATAATAAATTTAAATATATATTCTCTCCATCCCTTCATTTAGAAATTACTTAATTAATTGTGTGCATGTGTGGACTACCACCTCCACGTATGAAAAATTTTGTTTTTCATCATTACCAATGATATAAGGTTCAATTAAAGGATTTTACAGAGAAATAATATATATATTAATTATATAAAATCCTATGAATGTTATATTATCATAATATAATATCACTTCTTACTCATTTTTTCATTACAAAACACTTTTTATTTTCTCAGTATAACACCTTAGGTCACGACCCGTCCCCCGAGGCCCATGCCGTGACAACCCCAAGCCCTCCTTCCATTGGCCAGGAGCTGGCGACTAGCACCGAAGGCGTATTCCCTTAAACTGGGAAGGCATTGCCTTTATAACCTGTAACACACACAACCAAGCGCACAACAAGATACGAACTCAAATAAATTGAATAGCAAATAAAGTGAGTACAATATGTAAAAAGGGGCAAGAATACAAGCCCAAATAGAAAGTACATGGAAAACTAGAAAGTACAAGATGAATGATAGGTGAAAAGAAACTCCTAGATCATCCACCAAAAATCCTACCTGAATGGTAGGTATAGATCACAAATGGTCATCTATGTGGTTTGCCTCATCTGACATCCACAACGAGCTACCTCCAGTCCTAGTACTCTAGTCCCTAGCCAATGTTATCCATCGTCTACACCAAACACAACAAGGTGCGGGCATAGCCCGTGCAGGGGTGAGTATAATGATAGTCAGTAGTCACCCTAAGACCCTCATGGTCTCACAAAATCCATGAAGAATAAACCAAAAAGCATGAAATCAACTAACAACCCTACTTAGGTATATTACCATATATATACCTAAGTTATCAGGTATTCCCATCTCATTCATGAGAAAACACAGAGTCCAACTCAAAATCTCACGCTCAAATATTCCACAAAGGAAAGAGTACCACGAAGGGAAGTACCAAATAGGTATGCCACACATAAGAATACCACCAAGGTATTAAAAAAAAGGGATGTACCACACAGGTACGAACTTAGCTCACACATAGATACAGTAGTAAAGATGATTAGATGTAACTACTGAATCATCTTACACTATTAAGAGGCTCTTCTATTGACCCACACAAGATCGCTCGGTGCTGACCTACATAGGATCTCTAGGTGATTACCCACATATGATCACTGGGTGCTGACCCACATAGGATCGCTCGGTGCTGAACCACACGGGATCGCTCGTTGCTGACCCACACAGGATCGCTAGGTGCTGACCCACACAGGATCAGTATTCATTCTTCATGTCACAGCTAACTATTGGGTTTCGGCACTAAGCTTTCTCATCATTGGGAGGGTCCGCTTCTCAAGTCACTGGTTGATACTCCAACTTCAATGAAGTCCCATGAAGAAGTATCTCAAAGTAACGCCACATAATAGGCATCTCAAAGCAACAGACAGTGCATCAATCAGATGCTCGGTCATTAAGTAATTAGCTTTTTAGTCCCGAGGGCCCGGTTGGATTCTTGCTCGATCCAACCCGACTATACCCCAGCACTACCGAAATGTAACGCCCCGACCCCAGTTACCCAGAGTCGGTGCATTATTTTAATACATTGGCATGATTACAAGGAATCAAGTCCCAAAGGACCAATCAGTTTAGCAGTCTTGGAAAAATAGATCACATACATGAATGTTACATTTTCACTTTAAGATGTACAAAACAACATAAATAATCTTTATGAATGCCATTATTCCCTTGTCTTCACCCTGCATATCAATCACATTACACTTCTTGGAATCCTGGAAAAAATAAAACATAGAAATGGGTGAGCTCAAATGCTCAGTAAGGGTAAGCAATACAGCGGAAACTTTCAAAAATAAGCATAAACATTTAAGGAAATGTATAAAACTAAAACAAAAGCCTTTTAATCTTGAAATTCAGCATAATATGGCAAAAATAAAATGCAATAATTCCATTTACTTATTCACATGGATATTCTACTAATCGAATAATCACTTGCAATATCACTAATCACTTTCATAATGATGGAATGCATAATGCCAGACTATCATGACAACATATCCAAGGCCTCATGCCAGGACTACAAATAAGATTTTGTCAAGGCCTTTTGCTAAGACACTAGTTTGTCTTATGAGACCTACCGATGCATCGAGGAGCTATAGCGGGCTCCACCCATCACATATTAAGTCCAATGCATTCCCATATGAAATGGTTTAAACATTACATAAACATTCATCTTAAAACTAGCATATGAAATGTCAATAAATTCTTCATAAACGATTAATTTTATAAAAATAACACATCCACAGTCAAACATATCACCAAACCTTCAATAAAAGTTTTGTATAATAAATCAACTTCAAATGAGCTTAAAATCCATCAAATGATGAGTAAATATTTTTGAGAGAAATATCCTTTTTGTAAAATCATTTAAAAGTCCCACATTTATAAAGGAAGTAATTTTAAAATATATTTTTGAATCAAAGTGTCCCATACCACATTGAATCTTTTGAAAAGAATTATAATTTCAAAACATTCATGTCCATCTAAATAAATCCTTAAAAACATTTTGAAAACATGGAAATTAATTGAAAAGATTTATAAAGATAAATATTTAAAACATTTGAAATATTGATCTAGATAAAGAGTACAATTATGGGCAGTACATACACCACACAAAAGGTAATAGTGGAAATATGGCATGAATCTCACTGGAATAAGGAGTGAGATGAAAACCCCTTACCTTGCACTTTCCTTTAGTAAAGGGTACGTTTAACCTCCTGTACGAAGATCGTATTATGTTTTTAAATTATACCAGAACCACATTAATATTTATGATAACATACATGATTCATTTATGACTTTATATTACCCATTTAATAATAATTTCTATGTTAAGTTAAAATTTCGGTTAATAATCACTTTATTTATTGTACGTGTTTTAACTTGTCACTCTTGGTTGTATCACTTAGATCATGATTTAAATAATTATAGAATATAAAACATGATAAATATATCATATATATTTATAATATAATTATGTATAATAGACATATATATGAAATGGAAAACACCGTTTATAGAGACGGTAGTCCGTACTTACGCATAAATGATGTTTCTGTTTTCATATAGTATTAAACAGACGTAAGTGAATAAGATATATGTAAGTACATAAATCCTTATATATATATATATATATCTATAGTAGCATTATTATGTCATATATTACATACTTATTAGTAATATATATTTTTATAATCGTCGATGAATGGTGAACTTGGAAATTAATCTCATCGCGTCGTGGAGACGGTAATCCGTACGTACGCACGAGCGAAAATATCATTTTTTGATATTAAAATAATATATAATTCGATGGTATATCATATATAAAGAATCATTATCATGTTATATTTATTATTTACATGAATTAAAAATCATTATTATACCCA
This sequence comes from Viscum album, assembly GCA_963277665.1. Classification (NCBI taxonomy): domain Eukaryota; kingdom Viridiplantae; phylum Streptophyta; class Magnoliopsida; order Santalales; family Viscaceae; genus Viscum; species Viscum album. Next base: position 490,479,444 of record OY728145.1, read on the forward strand.
TCCAAATAATAATATATTGAATAACAATTACACCTCGACGTGGAGACAGTAAGCCGTACGTACGCACGTATGGTGACATGTCATTCAAAAGATGGATAGAATAATGAATATGGTTGTACCATATTTATAATAATATTACAGTACATAGTAGATAATGGATTAATTATTTTATAATGGTAATAATAATGAAAGAAGAAGTGGAAGAAGAAAGGAACTTGAAAAAGGGTGGTGAAGTCATTACCTCTTTTTCGGGTTCTTCCTTTTGATTTGATCAAAAGGGCTCCTTAGGATGGATTTATAACTAAAGAAAGGCCTTTAGGATGAAGTTAGGGAAGTTGAGAGAGTATTAGGTCAGGGTTTGGCCGAACCAAACGGCTTTGATGATATGATTTAATGAGAAGGGAGAGTTCCCTTTTATAAGAGTGATGTGGCACACCTTTGGAAAAGCTAGAAATATTATTTTATAATAAATTCATATTCGGTTTCTAATGGCCCCAAAGTCGATTATTTAAAGGTTAAGGTGGGTATGGGTCTAAAACCACTCAACCAATAGAATTAGGCAGGTTTGGGTCATTATTTTAACCTTATCATTAAGTATTAACTCTTAGTTAATTATTTTCACTTTTACAATGTCTCTTTGTATTTTTATATTATAGGGTTAATAAACTTACTATATACATCAATGCAACCCCAAGTGGTCCATTAATGATACACCTATCATGATATAAGTCTCTTTGCCGAACCTTAGATTTCTAGGAATTTAAAATCAATTAATAATATAATATTTGTTTTAAAAACTCTTTTATGTCAATTTTGACACTATTCAATAATTGATTTTTGTAAAAATCATCACAGAATTATTACTTCTAAATACGTTAATTAATACAATCCTAGCATGTCATATTAACCTATAAAATTAGTTTAATTCCTAAAAGGTCTCAAATTATATTTATTTGGGTATTTATAATATCAATTATTTTAATTTTTTCACTATTATGGTAATTACAGTATCATCATTGTGTCATAAATAAATTAAATTATTTAAGGTCTAAAAATTATAAATAAAATATCATTATGTAGGAAATAATTTTATCTTTCTAATTAATATTTACAATCTAATTTATCTTATGTATAACCCTATATTAAAAATGATTTAGTAAATAAACTTTGATTTTAACTCTTTTAACTCTTCTTTGAATTAAATAATAATAAATGTCCTAATCTAATCCAAGTGGACCTAAATGATAATAGTTTATTCCTAATGTTGTTTTTGGTCGATATACACTTGTCCAATAGAATTAGGACATGTGTTAGGGTAATATTAATTTCATTTTTACCATTAATTACCATATTTACTTTTAACCGTGGTAAATAAAAGTAAAAAGTTACTATTCACCAAAAAATATTTTCATCTCATTGAACCACATTTTACTCTGTGATATTAACTGTGTCTCTCAGATTTTCGAAATTCCAATCACAGAAGCGGTAAAATTATGTTTTATGAAAAAGTCAGTTTTTTTTAACTACCACTTAGTAGTTTCACTATTCATTAAAAATTGATGTTTTTCAGAACAATGCCAAAATTTCACCCTAAGATATAATTGATATTCCGAATTCAAAAATGATGTCTATTTTACAAAATTACAAACATATAAGTTGTATTAATAAATTTTATAATTAATTCCCGTTTTCGCAACAAATAGCGTGTTTTTAAGAAACAATATATATCAAAATATTGACAGTTGTTTATGTCCAATTTCAAAGTAAATTAATTCCAATGAACACCATTGGATAAAATGGTAAAACTATATTATAATTATACTTTAAAACCACTCAAATTCATAATTTATAACTATTAATTATTTTTATTAAAAAGTCATTTTAAATTAAAATTTAGTAATTTTCACTATTCATCAAAATATTAAAGTTATCCAAAAAGTACCAAAATTTCACCTTAGTCTAAATTCGATACACCTAATCCAAAAATGAAGTTCATTTTGAGAGATAAAATTTCTAAAATTTTAAAAAGTAGGTATTACTATTTATAACAGCTACATTGATTGGTCGTGGTGTGTGTTAGAACTCGAAGTTGCGTACAACACACGCTACTGTATTATTCGAATAGAAGCGTATCGTGGAAGCTCGGGGTGTTACATTCTCCCCTACTTCAATAAATTGCATTATTGCAATTTGATATTGTTATTTGAAAATAAAGGTTGAAAATAGAAAATATCTTTGTGGAAAAACCCACATCGGAAATTTGGTTAATAAAAGTTAGTCTTAACAATATGAAAAGATAAATGAAAGGGTCACCACAAAATTATGATCTCGATTAGGAGGACATTGGTGGAAATTATAGACATATAATTAGAAGAAAAATGTAAATATTTACAGGTAGTGATTGAGGTCATCAATCACAAACATGTTTAAAATTGAGGTCCTGGAATTCATCAATCTATGATGATTTAAAATACCATCGGTTCAACAAAACATAAGTTATTAGGATAACACATTTTTGACGTTTCAAAATATCTTAGTTGAAATCCCACATCAAAAAATGAATTAATGAGGCCTCTATCTAAAATAAATAGTGGAATGTATAAAGATTACCGAAAATAACACATACTAGGGTTCCATGTCGGAAAATATGCATATAGAAGAAAATCTAACCATCAATAATCTGATGGAGAGTGGTAGAGAACATGGCTATGAAAAGGCCAACAATCCTAAAGCTATAAATTAGTGATGATCTAAGGTACCATCTAGGACAACATTTTTGTTCTAAGTTCCTTTTCTTAATGTTGAGGAATTTATTTATGAAATTGGCTATGATTATAAGGATATATACTTACTTTATAATTATAGTTTTATCCATTAATAAATTTCTACAACAAACTCATCTTTAACCCCAAAACATAATACTACTCAAAAATACTCTATTTATCCTAATCATATAGGGTTCCAAATATAATGAATTTATAATTCACATATCAGAACCTTTATGTAAAGAAACTACATTATACCATCTAGGAACTTCATGTAGCACAATGGTGGGCGATAAATCCCAATTGCACTATGGTCGTGGGTTCGATTCCCATAGCTCTGTCTGACATGACTTGTTGTCACACGGTCTGCGTGTTGTCCTTTTATAAAAATCCAAAAAATAACCTTTCAAACTTAATCCATTCTAACCCCTAGGCTTATCCAAAATACTATTATCCAAACTCACAGTCCAAAATATACAAGGAAGTTAAACATAATGAGGATTATTTTTGCTAGGTAATAACATGTGAACGCCTTCCTCATATATTGTTTTAAAACACCACAACATCCTGAATTACCAAAATCAACCATCTCTTATTCCAAAATCACTACCTCAATATTAGGACCATATTAATGTTTATATTTCCTTCAACCATGTAATTTCCAAAAAACATTAACTCGTTATAGCGTCACTTTTCTTAGTACCATAAAATCTCAAATCCTTAAATAAATAGTACTGCAGTACAATCCTTATTTATTTCTAGAACATCATTGATACAACACTTAAATGAAATAATTCTAAAATAATAACATGGGAACACTAGTCATTCCTCTTCATCTATGGTAGTATCATAACTTTATTATTATCCAATAGCATCATTTTCGGCATAGTCTGATGAGTGGGACAATGGTTCGCGTAGTGTCCAAACTCCTTGCAAATGAAGCATTGTAAATTTGAAACCATTTTCTTACCCTTGCAGTCACATACTTTGTGCCCTTTTCCTACACACTTATAACAAACTCCCATTCCTTGCAAGTAAGTTCCAGGGTGTTTCTTCTCATAGTTATCACATATGGGGAAATTATTCTTTTCCATATTCCCTTTATCCGTCTTTCTCTCTTCCATCCTTTTCTTCTCTCGCTTCCCTTCAAAGCCATAGGACTCAGTAAACTCTTTAGTTATCTTATCCACACATGATACTGTTTCTTCATATGATGATAATACGTGGGAGACTATTTCCCTTCTAAATTATGGATTAATACCATGAAATATACGATCCTTCTTACTCTTTGGATCATACGTATTACTGGAGTTCACATTCCTTCAACTGGGTGCCATTTCTATACAATAGCATAAACTAGGTCAGTTTATGAATTGCAATGAATAATTCCAAATTTGTAAAATACCTAACACAAATTGAACAGTTTGTGGATATAATCCATAATCATAAAAATGTTTTCTTTAAGTAAGTATATACTCATAAGCCCTTCATAATGGTTTGTAAAGAAAATGTGAATTATCCTAAGAATATCCCTTGGGAGTGTCGTAACCAAGAGTGATGCAAGGCCCGTTCTCGTGCACCAGTTCCCATTCGAGTCTAGCTCAAAGAGGTGTTTTCAGGTTTTACCCCTAGGTACATCTGTGCCAGAGCCGCCTCTACCTTCTTGTATCCAGATAGGGATGTATTTCTCGGAAAACTCAAAAAATCTCTACAATACAAATATTATAGGAAGTTATTCTATAATAATCCTCAAAGTCTATATTAGGGCTTTGCGCTCTAATCAGAGTTTATCTAAATCTAGTTTCCAAGGTTATTGCTAAACTTCCTCTGATACCAACTGTAACGCCCTGACCCTAGTTACCCAGAGTCGGTGCATTATTTTAATACATTTGCATGATTACAAGGAATCAAGTCCCGAAGGACTGATCAATTTAGCAGTCTTGGAAAAATAGATCACATACATGAATGTTACATTTACACTTTAAGATGTAAAAAAAACATAAATAATCTTTATTAATTCCATTATTCCCTTGGCTTAACCCTGCATATCAATCACATTACACTTCTTGGAATACTAGGAAAAATAAAATAAGAAAGGGTTGATCTCAAATTCTCAGTAAGGGTAAGCAATATAGCGGAAACATTCAAAAATAAGCATAAACATTTAAGGAAATGTATAAAACTAAAACAAAAGCCTTTTAATCTTTAAATTCAGCATAATATGGAAGAGATAAAATGAAATAATTCCATTTAATTATTCACATGGATATTCTACTAATCTAATAAACACATGCAATATCACTAACCACTTTCATAATGATGGAATGAATAATGCCATACTATCATAACCACATAGCCAAGGTCTCGTGCCAAGACTACAAATAAGATTTTTTCAAGGCCTTGTGCCAAGACACTAGTTTGTCTCATGAGACCTACCGATGCATCGAGGAGCTATAGCGGGCTCCACCCATCACATATTAAGTCCAACGCATTCCCATATGAAAAGGATTAAACATAACATAAACATTCGTATTAAAACTAGCATAAGAAATGTCAATACATTCTCCATAAACCATGAATTTTATAAAAATAACACATCCACAGTCAAACAAATCACAAAACCTTAAATAAATGTTTTGTATAATAAATCAACTTCAAATGAGCTTAAAATTCATCAAATGATGAGTAAATATTTTTGTGAAAAATATCAATTTTGTAAAATCATTTAAAAGTACCACATTTATAAGGGAATTAATTTTAAAAGATATTTTTGAATCAAAGTGACCCATACGACTTTGAAACTTTTGAAAAGAATTATCATTTCAAAACATTCATGTCCATATAAATAAATCCTTAAAAAAAATTTGAAAACATGGACATTAATTGAAAAGATTTAGAAAGATAAATCTTTAAAACATATGAAATTTTGATCTTGATAAAGAGTGCCTTTCAAAATCCTTAAAATCTTAATTTTGAAATCATTTTTATGAAAAATGTACATGGATGATAAAAATTTCCTAGTAAATACATACACATAAACAATAACGGATAATGATGATATTGAGGAATTAACCCTTACCAATTTGGTAACTTACGAAACATAAAACCCATGAAAGAGGTATCATACAATGAATATTTAAATACATATAAATTAAACTGTATTACACAAAGAATTCAATTATGGGAAGTACATACACCACAAAAAAGGTAATAGTGGCAATATGGCAGGAATCTCACGGGAATAAGGAGTGAGATAAAAACCCCATACCTTGCACTTTCCTTTAGTCGAGGGTACGTTTAACCTCATGTACGAAGATCGTAGTATGTTATTAAATTATAACAGAACCATATTAATATTTATGATATCATACATGATTCATTTATGACTTTATATTAACCATTTAATAATAATTTCAATGTTAAGTTAACATTTCGGGTAATAATCACTTTCTTTATCGTACGTGTTTTAACTTGTCACTCTTGGTTGTATGACTTAGATCATGATTTAAATACATCCAGAATATAAAACATGATAAATATATCATATATATTTTGAATATAAATATGTATAATAGACATATATATGAAATGGAAAACACCGTTTATGGAGACGGTAGTCCGTACGTACGCATAAACGATGTTTTTGTTTTCATATAGCATTGAACGGAAGTAAGTGAATAAGATATATTTAAGTACATAAATCCTTATATATATATATATATATATCTAGTAGCATTATTATGTCATATATTATATACTTATTAGTAATATATATTTTTATAATCGTCGATGAATGGTGAACATGGAAATGAATCTCATCGGGTCATGGAGACGGTAATCCGTACGTACGCACGAGCGAAAATATCATTCTTTTGATATTAAAATAATATATAATTGGATGTTATATCATATATACAGAATCATTATCATGTTATATGTATTATTTACATGAATTAAAAATCATTATTATACACATCCAAATAATAATATATTGAATAACAATTATACCACAACGTGGAGATGGTAAGCCGTACGTACGCACGTATGGTGACATGTCATTCAAAAGATGGATAGAATACTGAATATGGTTGTACCATATTTATAATAATGTTAAATTATATAGGGGATTCTGGATTAATTATTTTAAAATGGTAATAACAAAGAAAGATGAAGTGGAAGAAGAAAGGAACTTCAAAAAGGGTGGTGAAGTCATTACCTCTTCTTCGGGTTCTTCCTTTTGATTTGATCAAAAGGGTTCCCTAGGATGGCTTTCTGACTAAAGTAAGACCTCTAGGACGAATTGAGGGATGTTGAGAGAGTATTTGGGTAGGGGTTTGCCGAACCAAAAGGCTTTTAAGGTGTGAGTTAATGAGAAGGGAGAGTGCCCTTTTATAAGAGGGGTGAGGGGCACCTTTGGAAAAGCTAGAAATATTATTTTATAATAAATTCATATTCGGTTTCTAATGGCTCCAAAGTAGATTATTTAATGTATAAGGTAGTTATGGGTCGAAAAAAACTCATCCAATAGAATTTACACAGGTTTGGTTAATTATATTAACCTTACTTATAAGTATTAACTCTTTGTTAATTAGTTTCACTTTTACAATGTCTATTTTTATTTTTATATTATAGGGTTAATAAACTTACTATATACATCCAAGAGACTCCAAGTGGTCCATTAATGATATACCTATCATGGTATAAGACTCTTGGCCGAACAATAGATTTTTAGGAATTTAATATCAATTAATAATATAATATTTGTTTTAAAAACACTTTTATGTCAATTTTGACACTATTCAATAATTGATTTTTGTAAAACTCATAACAGAATTATTACATCGAAAAAAGTTAATTACGTCAATCCTAACATGTCATATTAACCTGTAAATTTAGTTTAATTCATAAAAAGTCTCAAATTAAATTTATTTGGGTATTAATAATATCAATTATTTTAATTGTTTCACTATTATGGTAATTACTGCATCATCATTGTGTCATAAATAAATTAAATTATTTAATGTCTAAAAATTATAAATAAAATTTCATTATGTAGGAAATCATTTTATATTTCTAATTAATATTTACAATCGAATATATCTTATGTATGACCCTATATTAAAAATGTTTTAGTAAATAAACTTTGATTTTAACTCTTTTAACTCTTCTTTGAATTAATTAATAATAAATGTCCTAATCTAATCCAAGTGGACCTAAATGATAATATTTTATTCCTAGGGTTGTTTTTGGTCGAGATACACTTGTCCAATAGAATTAGGACATGTGTTAGGGTAATATTAATTTCATTTTTACCCTTAATTACCTTATTTACTTTTAATAGTGGTAAATAAAAGTAAAAGGTTACTATTCACCAAAAATTATTTTCATCTCATTGAACCACATTTTACTCCTTGATATTAACCGTGTCTCTCGGATTATTGAAATTCCAATCACAGAAGTGGTAAAATTATGTTTTATGAAAAATTCAGTTTTTTTAACTACCACTTAGTAGTTTCACTATTCATCGAAAATTGAAGTTTTTCAGAACAATGCCAAAATTTCACCCTAAGCTATAATTGATATTCCGAATTCAAAAATGATGTCTATTTTACAAAATTCCAAACATATAAGTTGCATTAATTAATTTTATAATTAATTCCCGTTGTCACAACAAATAGCTTGTTTTTAAGAAACAATATATATCAAAAGATTGACAATTGTTTATGTCCAATTTCAATGTGAAATTAATTATAATGAACACCATTGGATAGAATGGTAAATATATATTCTAATTATACTTTAAAACCACTCAAATTCATAATTTATTACTATTAATTATTTTGATTAAAAAGTTGTTTTTAATTAAAATTTAGTAATTTTCACTATTCATCTAAATATTAAAGTTATCCGAAAAGTACCAAAAATTTCACCTTTGGCTAAATTCGATACTTCAAATCCAAAAATGAAGTTCATTTTGAGAGATAAAATTTCTTAAATTTTAAAAAGTAGGTATTACTATTCATAACGGCTACTTTGATTGGTCGTGGTGTGTGTTAGAACTTGAAGTTGCGTACAACACACGCTACTGTATCTTTCAAAGAGAAGCGTACCGTGGAAGCTCGGGGTGTTACACAAAACTCTAGTGTGGGTATACCAAAGGTACCAACTCTCTACAAGGTTTTTAGTGTCGTTGATGGTTTGTCAAACGGATGCTTGCAGCCAAATTTATGGTCGATAGAGCGAAAAGCTCGTAGCTGCTCCAGGTCCGGTCAGACTCGGTCAGACCGACCCGACCCAGTATGGGTTGCCCAGCCTACTGGGTCTAGCCTGGACTAATTGGTCTAGCCCAGCCTGTTGGGTCCTGCACGACCCACACTGTGCAGCACGGGGGCCGTAGAGTGGCGTGAGGCAACGAGGGTGACGAAGCCGCGGGGACCGAGAAGGGCCACGGGCGGCGAGGCCGCAGGGTGGCAAGGCTGCGGGGGCAGCGAGGTCATGAGGCCATGATACGGCGAGGCCGCAGGGGCCGCGGTGCGGCATGGCCGCAAAGGTCCGTGGGGCGGAGGAGGCTGCGGGGGTCACGGAGGGTCGTGGGGCGGGGGAGGCCGCAGGGGCTGCAGAGGGTCGCAAGGTGGTGAGAGAGCGGCGACCGCGGAGGGTGGCACCGTGGCTAGGATGCGAGGTGGCAGAGATGGTGGGCGGAGCGCGTCCGCGAGGCAATGGAAGCGGTGTGTGGCCATGTGGCGGCAGAGACGGCGCGTGGTGCGTGGCCGTGGGGCAGCGGTAGCTGCCGGCGGCGGAGGCTGTGGGCCGGCTGGGGCCACTGGCGGCGGACGCCGCGGGCGGCATGGTTGCACCATCGCATCTATCGCGGCCGGCAGTGGTGTCAACTACTGTTCATGTGTCCCCACAAGGTTGGCTGTCATCCTCCTCCATCGCGATGAACACAATAATTAAACACAAGATTTGCGGAGAGGTCGGGCCATGTTTTTTTGGCCCACACTCTCCGGGTTAGAGCGGTTGCAAGCGGATATAATCTCTTCCTGATTTTTACAGTGAATTATCAAGAATGGGTAAGGGTAAGAAATTCATACAACCACCCTAAAACCTCTCACAAGGATTATTCCCAAAACTGTAAAAGAAAAAATCCGCGGATCAACTAGTTAAAGAGTTGATCCACGTTATTTATTATATAAGGGAAGAACATGGGAGTATATAATCAAACACAACTAAACCAATAGCTCATATATTTGTCGATGGAGGTCGCGAGGAAAGAGATAAAGTCATTGGGGATATACGGACATCGGTGACATCAGTATTTTCCCAATCGTCGGTCCATTCTCATTGAAAACATTCATCGTCGGTGTGATCGTTCTTCGTTGGGGAGCAAGTTCTTCATTGGAGAAAATATTCTTCGATGGAGAGAATAATCCTCCAAAATCTCTCCTCTTGCCAATCCGTTCACCCAATTCCAACCCAAAAATTAAATAGCCAATATAATAGAATATGTTTATCTATTTATATTATTGTCATAATTTCAAATTGGCTTAATTAATTAATTGATGAGTTGCTATAATTAATCAAGGGGGTGGCACAATTAAAGTGGGAGAGGTTCAAGTGGTTTCCCCACATTTAAGAGGGCAGTTCTAGGGGTTTTAGTCTCGGGTGGTCCCCCCCACCATAACCCATGTGGGAGGGGTTTCTAAAATAAAAATTCTAGACATTTTTATTTTATTTAATTCTATCATGAAAAGCACAAAAATTATCTTTCGCTATCAACCCACTATGGTCGAGTTGAAGGTCCCCTTAAGAAAATATCGGCGCTGCGAGTTCAATGGTGCCCTCAGATTTGAATTTAGAGCACCAGTTCAAAAGTTAGAAAATCATGCTACTACATTTACTGAACGTACCTAAAAAACGTTCAGAAATTCATTCTGGTCACCCTGGGCCTCGGAATCACATGCCTTCAATTTTCGTGGACTAAAAAAAATTAATTTAAAATAAAATAAATTTCATCGAATTTCCGGATCTTTATATTCTCCATACCTCCGGGCTTGACATCCCCATAAGCCACAACTCCAAACTAGGAAAACAAGTGGGGGTACTGAGCACGAATTAGAACCTCCCACTCCCATGTCCTCCCCTGGCGGTTCCAGTTCTTCCAACAAACACGCACCAGAGGTATCGAATACCCACAAAGTACCTGCTTCAACCGATCATAAATTTCTACTGGATCCTTTGTAAAAGTCTCTCAATAATCAACATCCAACTCTCTGTGATCGATGACGTGAGAAGGTTCGTGCACGTATCTCCTCGGCTGGGATACATGGAAGAGGCCATACACCTGGTGAAACTGAGGTGGAAGAGCTAAGTGGTATGCCATGTCGTCAACTCTACTGAGGACTTCAAAAGGTCTGATGAATCTTGGAGATAACTTGTCACCTCGGCCAAATCTCTGCAATCCTCTTCAGGGTGAGACCCATAGAAATACATGATCACCATCCTCAAAATCTACAGGTCTTTGTCTCATTTCGGCATAAGAATTTTGCATTCTCTGTGTAGTCTTCATCTGCTCCTGGATGATTTGTACTTTCTCTATGGTAGCCCATACCATCTCTGATCCCACTGTAGCTGACTCCCCTGGGTTAGTCCATCACAAAGGTGATTTGCAAGGTCTCCCGTATAATGCCTCTAAAGGTGCCATCCCAATGGTGGAGTGATAACGGTTGTTGTATGAAAACTCCACCAAAGGTATGTGATCCTCCCAGCTGTGACCGAAGTCTTGGATGCAAGCACACAACATGTCCTCGAGGGTCTAAATGGTCTGCTCAGTTTGTCCATCTGTCTTCAGATGGAAGGCAGTGCTCAAATGAGTTGTTTCTCGAAAGCCTCCTGCAAACCCTTCTATAGCTGTGAAGTAAAACATGTATCACGATCGGAGACAATCATCGAGGGTACTCCATGTATCCGCAAAATATCCTACAAATAGAGGCATCCCAAGATCTCTACTAAACCTAGCTCTATGATCGGTAGTATATGGGCCGACATGGTGAGTCGGTTGACGATCACCTAGATAGAATCATTACCCCTGGATGTACGTGAAGTCCTGTCATAAAGTCCAGGGATATCCCATCTCACTTACACTATGGGACCTCTAAATGCTGAACCAAGCTTGCTGGTACCTGATGCTCCGCCTTCACTTGCGGACAAGTGAGGCACCGAGAGAAAAAATCCACTACTACTTTCTTCATTCCCATCCACTAGTGACGTCGTCGAAGATCCTGGTACATCTTCACCACTCCTGGATGTACCGCTAGAGGGGATGTGTGGAACTCCCTCAACACCTCCCCCTAAAGTGACACTGGTACCATGGTACGTCCTCTGAAGGGGATGATGTGCTCCCCGCATTCATAAAATTCATCAGGTGCCTGTCCTATGAATATCTGAGCACATTGAACCTCATAGTCACCGTCCCCTTGTTGCGCCTCCTTGACTCGCTGAAGATGTGGGGGGTGACTATAAGAGACTAAAGAAAAGTTTCTCCATCTCAATCCACAATGGATATCTGCAAAGCGGCTAGCTGCTCTATCACCTCACCTTGTAGTTTTATACCAGACCTCCTATTGAGTGCATATGCTACAACGTTCAACTTTCTAGGAGTATTGACTATCTCGAATTCATAGTCCGAGAGGAACACAAGCCAGCATCATTATCTCAGGTTCAGGTCCTTCTGAGAGAATATATATCTGAGACTCTTTTTATTTGAGTAGACTATAAAATGTTCACCCATCTAATAGTTTCTCCACATCATCAAGGAAAATACCAATGCTGCTAACTCCCGGTCATGGGTAGTGTAGTTTTTCTCATGTTTTCTCAACTGTTGAGAACCGTACGTGATCGATGCTCACTCCTGCATCAGGAAACATCTAATCCTGGTCCCTGATGCGTCGTACTAGACTACGTACCCTACACCCTCCTCTGGTAGACTCAAGATGGGGTCACTAGTCAACCTCTACCACAGCTCCTGAAAACTCTATTGGCATCTCTCTAACCAAACAAAAGGGTTTCCCCTTCCTCTTCAATGATGATAAAGGTGTTTCTACCAAAGAGAAGTTGGTTACAAATCTCCAGTAGTACCTTTCCAAAGCAGACATCCCTCTCCCTTCAGGTAGGTATTCTTGGAAACATCTTTTGAAAATATGTCCCCATGTTCTTCCACCCTTGTTTGGAACTCAAAACTCAAAACTATTATGCTTGAGTTTATCCTGTGCTGCTCAGTTTTCCTTTTTGTTGACCAAGGAAAACTCCATTCCAACGTTGTAGAGAAACAATAAACTTTTCACCTAATATAGTAAATCTGAGTATGAACTATGCTTACCTAATCCATACCGAAACTAATTTTGTAAGGACTCGATGTTTCAAACAGGAGGTTCTAACCGAAACTCTAACCTCAAGGTACAGTTCACATCGTTGGCGTAAGTGTGATTATAGAGTATCCTCCCAAAGGAATCTCCAGATGTGAGGGTCATGTCAACGGACTAACCGGAAACTCTAGGTATTGATCATGATTCGTTGAAAGAAGGAATTATTAGAACATATATCTATATATACGGCAGCTAGTATTTGACACAGATCATACCTCGAATCATTCCTAGAGCACTTGGGTCACACTCCTCGACCGCATGTAGCTACTCTATTCCCCTATCCTTTAGCTCTCTGAGCCTGGTGGGTCCACAAAAAGGGGGTGGGTGTGACATGTCGAAATTTAAACCACCTCATGCTGATCTCCTATATCTTCTTCCACGTCTTTTTCCCTTTAGATTCATCCGCCCTATCACATCCTCTTCCCGAAACATTTTACACGCCCAAGTCTGTGAGATTGGTGCCAGTTTCATGCTTTCCCTCTACCAACATTCACTGGCAGTATCCGCTCACCTAAAGAACATTCAACCACAATGTTTTTCTCTAGAACCTTAACATAAGTAGGAATTCATAGAGGAATAGTGATGGCTCAGATGTCTGAGCCCTGAAGCATTGATCGTATTGTATTAATCGAGTACTCGGAATGGTCTGTACGCCTTGATGAATACTCAGCTACTGACATTACATCCTGCCGAAGTTGTAGAAGCTCTAGGGAAATCTCAGCCACCACCTCAAGCCAGTTCTCAGCCACCTATAAGTCGGCCCTGCCTCAGAACCTGAGGGGTATCTGATGTTGAACCACACGTAAGGCACTAAGCATATATGTGTCATCTACTTGTACCACTTATTGTAATTTCTGATCAACGGGCAGTGATATAGCTGACACCCTACTTGAAGGTACTATCTCAGGAAATGGTCCATGTACCGAAGCCTCATCACTATATGGACCATCCTCATGGTCTCTCACTGAAAAAGAATAGTAGCTAAGGTCACCATCTGCTCTACTGGTGTCTCAACTTGGCGGAAAACTCTAGAAATCACCTCCAGCCAGCCCTCAGCTACCTGTGAATCTGTCTCACCTCAAAACCTCAGAGGCCTCTCCTGTTAGAACTCATGCAACACGCTCAGTTAGCGTGAACCACCTGCCAATGCGGCTGGTGGTATATACTTCCCAACAGGTGGTGGTGTTGCTGGTACACCACCTGAAGGTGCCAACATAGCAAGAGGGCCCTGCACCGGAGCTTCGTCGCTTGGTTGGCCATCATTGTGTATTCTCTCAGGAATCCTAGACGGCTATCTATGTAGTGGAATCCTGATAAGAAATAGGTTCCCCACGGTCAATAGGTTATACATGGTGAGCTGACTCAAAGAGATCACAAAGAAAACCCTTTATAACACACACGTAATCATTGTTTTCATGCACCGAGTCGGAAATCAGTAGTCATGTTCCTGGTGTCTGGAAACATCGGTCACCACACCAACAAAAGGTTCCCAAAACTGATAACCACACTCACTACAGTTAACACTATTTCCATTAAAATGAATATCAGAGTCCAAAGTTCTATGGTAGACCTGACTCCTCTAATACCAATTTGTCACGACCCGTCCCCTGGGGCTCGTGTCGTGACAACACCAAGACCTCCTTCCATATGCCAGGGGCTGGTGACTAGCACCGAAGGCGTATTCCCTAAAAACAGGAAGGGATTGCCTTTATAACATATAACACACTCAATCAAGCACACAACAAGATACCAACTCAAGTAAACTGAGTAATAAAAAGAGTGAGCACAATTAGTAAAAAGGGTCCCGAATACAAGCCCAATTGAAATGTACAATGAAAATTGGAAAGTAAAATATGACTGATATGTGAAAAGCAACTCCTGGATCGCCCACCATGAATCCTACCTAAAGGGTAGGTAAAGCTCATGAACGGTCGTCTCTGTAGTTCGCCTCATCTAACATCCACCCCGAGCTACCTCCAGTCCTGGTACTCTCATCCCCATTCAGCGTTGTCCATCATCTACACCAAACACAACAAGGCGTGGGTATAGCCCGTTCAAGGGTGAGTATAATGATACTCAGTAGGGACTCTGAGACCCTCAAGGTCTCACAAAAGCCCCAAAGGATAAACCACAAAGCATGAAATCAAATTACAACCCTACATAGGTATATGACCATATATATACCAAAGTTATCAAGTATTCCCATCTCATTCATGAGGAAACATAGAGTCTAACTCAAAAGCTCAAGATCAACTGTTCCACAAAGGAAGAAGTATCGTGAAGGTAAGTACAACACAGGTATTCCACACAGAAGAATACCACCATGGTATTACCCCAAATTAAAGTACAACACATTTACAAACTCAGCTCACACCAGCTATATCATAGGTACAATAGTAAATATGATTAGATGTAACTACTAAATCATCTTACTCTATTAAGAGGCTCTGTTACTGACCCACAAAAGATTGCTCGGTGCTGACCTACATAGGATCTCTAGGTGATGACCCACACAAGAACATTGGGTGCTGACCCACATAGGATCGCTTGGTGCTGACCCACACAGGATCGCTCGGTGCTGAACCACATAGGATCGCTAGGTGCTGACCCACACATGATTGCTATTCATTCTTCACATCACAACCAACTACTGGGTTTCTGCACTAAGTTTGCTCGTCTTTGGGAGGGTCCTCACCTCAAGCCACTAGTCTATACTCCAACTTAAATGAAGTACCTAGAAGAAGTATCTCAAAGTAACTCCACATCATAGGCATCTCAACGCAATAGACGGTGCGTCAATCAGATGTAGGGTATGTATGTTATTAGCTTTTTAGTCCTGAGGGCCCGGTTGGATTCTTGCTCGATCCATCCCGACTGTACCCAAACATTACCAAAAAAATCCTGTGGGGGGTATTCCAAAGGGATGGTCTCTCTCTAAGGTTTACAACATCCTTTATGTCTTGTCAAATGAATTCATGGTGCCAAAGTTATGGCTGATAGAGCGAAAATCTCATCTCTGGTTTAGGTCCGGTCTGAACCACCCTTGGCCGACCCGACCTGGTTTGGGTTGCCCGTCCCAATAGGTCTGGCACGGCCTCCGCTGGGCATCGCGGTGGCTATGGAATGGTGTGATTCCACGAAGGGATGTGGGGCGGTGAGGCCACGGGGGCCATGATACCATGGGACGGTGCGGCCGCGGGGGTCGCGGGGCGGCGAGGCCACGGGGGCTGCAGAGGGTCGCAGAGCGGCGAGGCCATGGGGGCTGCGGAGGGTCGTACGGCGGCGAGGCTATAAGGGCCACGGGGAAGCGAGGCAGCAGTGGCCGTAGAGGGTCGTGGGGCAGTGTGGCCATGGGGGGGCGGAGG
Source organism: Viscum album (assembly GCA_963277665.1). Lineage (NCBI taxonomy): Eukaryota > Viridiplantae > Streptophyta > Magnoliopsida > Santalales > Viscaceae > Viscum > Viscum album. The sequence continues at coordinate 490,495,998 of OY728145.1, forward strand.
GTCGCGGGGCTGCGAGGCCCCGAAGTGGCAGAGGTCCGCGCGGCGGTGCGGCTGCGGAGCGGCGGAGGTCCACAGGGAGGCAGAGGCCGTGGGCTGCCCGTGGCCACTGGGTGGCGGTAGCCATGGGTAGGAGAGGCCGCTGGCTGGTAGCGGCCACATGTGACAGAGGCCGCGGGGCTGCGGTGGTCCCGAATAGCGAAGGCTGTGGGCGGCGCTGTTGCGTCGCTGCCTACGTCACGGCCGGAGGTGGTGTCGGCCGCCGTTCTCATGACCCACCGAGGTTGGTTTCCGTCCACCTATTTCATGAAGAGCACAAAAATTAAACACAATATTTTCAGAGAGGTCGGGACATGTTTGTTTAACCCACACTCTTCGCTTAAGAGCGGTAGCAAGCGGGAATAATCTTTTCCTAATTTATATGATGAATTATCAAGAACTGGTAAGGGGAAGAAATTCAAAAAACCACCATAAAACATCCAATAATGATTAATATCAAACCCAAAAAAGAAAACATCCATGGATCAACTAGTCAGAGAGTTGATTCCCATTCTTTATTGTAGAAGGGAAGAACATGGGAATATATAATCATACACAACTAAACCCCTACCTCGGAGATTTGTCAATGGAGGTCGCAAGGAAAGAGACGAAGTCGTTGGGGATAGTCGTGCATCGGTGATGTTGGTGTTTCCTTGATCGTCGGTTCGTTTTTGTTGAAGATGTTCCTTGTCGGCGTGAGCGTTCTTTGTTGGGGAGTGTGTTCGTCATTAGAGAATGCGTTCTTCATTGGAGAGAATAGTCCTCTAAAGGCTCTCCTCTTGCCAATCCTTTCTTCCAATTCCACCCCAAAAAATGAAATATCCAACATAACAGAATATTTTTATCTATTTATTTTGTTGGCATACTTTCAAATTGGATTAATTAATTAATTGATGAGTAGGTATAATTAATCAAGGGGGTGTCACAATTAATGTGGGATAAGTTCAAGAGGATTCCCCGCATTTAAGAGGGGAGTTCAAGGGGGTTTTAGTCTCAGGTGGTCCCCACCACCATAACCCTTGTGGGAAGGGATTAAAAAATAAAAATATTAGACATTTTTATTTTATTTAATTATTTCAAGAAAAGCACAAAATTTTTCTTTCACTCTCGACCCACTACGGTTGAGGAGAAGGTCCCCTTATGTGAATACTGACACTGTGAGTTCAACGATGCCCTCGGATAAAAATTCCAAGAATCGGTTCAAAAGTTAGAAAATCTCACTCATAGGTTTTCTGAACGTACACGAAAAAAAGTTCAGAAATTTATTTCGGGCACACCGAGCCTCGGAATCACACACTTTTAATAATCGTGGACTCGTAAAATTTCCATTTAATTAACAAAATTACATCTAATTTATGGATCTTTACACTTTAATAGCGGTGTTGTAAGATTTATTTGGGGCATGATTAACTAATGTTTTATACAATTAATTTCATGTGATAATACTTTGTTGAATATTTTTAAAAATTTGTGGATTTATAATATTAATATTTAAACATTTAAATAATGTATCATCTCAGTTCGTTATAATCTTCTGAAAGAGGTTTATATGTAGCATCATCTTCAAGAGTTGTAATTAAAAATATCATGGCAGGAAAGGGTATTATTATAATGAATAATGGGATATATATTATTGAACCATATTTAGTATTTTAATTATAATGTTGATAAAAAATATAAATCATGAACATTAACATTAAAAATCATGTGAAAGATAATTAAAAGTGTTAGAACACAATTATTAAAATATGATATTATATAAAATTACATTAATAGTAAATAATTATAAATGAAGTGCATAAAAGAGTTATATAGATGAATTAGGTTCTGAAATATTTGAATATGGTAGTTATTTTTTTAATGTAATTTAGAGGATGATTAACTAAGTCGGGAAATAATGTAAGGGTTTTTTATAAAACTCCCTTCATTGTGACATGTTTTAATTTATGAACCAATTTACTCTCAAATGGAGTATAAGATTATTAATTGTTATATATTAGGAGAAATGTTTTATTCATTTTATTTTAGGTTCATTTTCTTTATCATTCACCTTTATAGTTTTTCATTAAAATTTTAATCATGTCGGAAATATCTCCTCTTTTCATTTCATTTTTTGGTGAGTCAAGAAATATCTTCATTATATTGATCATCAAAGTCATATCTTACGACCACTATATTTTCAATTGGTATATTTCATGTTTATATTACTATATTGAATAACATTATTAATATACATTAATTTTATGAAATTCTTCATCAAATAAAACCATGATGTTGATAAGAATAACAATTATAATTTCCAATCAATATTTTTATACCACCTCCATGTTTAACCAATAAAATGTGGAATCAATAACTAAAATTTGTTTAACCCCATGTGACCTTTATGTTTTCGTTAACCTATTTTCAAATGAATGTTTTATTACCTATTTTATGTTATGGGTTTCATAATAGGTTTTTACAGTATTTTTAATGTTTTAAACATGGATAGTTTTAAATGTTAATTTCATTCAAGTAATTTTATAAATGTTTTAAATTGTATAAAATAAATATTTTTTAAACCTATTTTAAAACTACATTTACCTTCTATAAACAAATTAAAATAATATCTTATTCGAATTTTCCCCATGGCTTGTTTTCAGTGGAAAGAATCTATTTTACACAGTTATATATAGAAATGTCATTCTACCAACTTTTTTTATGAAAACATTGTTTATATGCTTTCATGTTGTCAAAAAAGACAATTATTATTATAAATGTTTGATAAAATCCTCATTTATTAATTATTTAAATGGAAAATATAAATTCTTATTTTCAAAAAAACCCTAAAATGGTTATAAGACAATTCTTCACTTATATCTCTTTCATCGTCAATGATATTGTTTATGTGATATTTTCCAGCATATTTATCAGCAAGTATTAGAAAATTATATATAAACCTATAGTAGAGTCCATAACATTATTTCATTTAGAAGAATAAATTTGTATAACAGTTATTTTCTTCAAATTCATTTATTTAATTAATACCATATATTCCATTACATGATTGGCAAGTGTTCACCTAGATTCCAAATATATAATTATTTGATTTAGAAAATTCATTTCAACCCCGTATAAATATCATATTCGGTGTAAATACCATTTGCATAATCATATTTTCTGTGTGAAATTTACCTAGAATGATGCATAAAGTTATTGGATGACAATTTTCCCATGGTTTTATCATGCCATGTTTATTTATGAAATCGTAACATCCTCCATATAGAACCAAATTAAAAGGATATATGGCCAATTTTATTTCATGGGTTTCTATTATATGTGGATTAAAACTATGTGGGACACATATGTACGATTTTCATTATGTAATGGATAGTCCAAAATATATATATCACTTCAATGAATTGGTTAACGTTTAAATCTCATGAGATATCAGGGTGTGTGTCATGTAAGCCTAGCCAACTATGGTTCATGGGTAGTTAACCTAGTCAAATATGTTATGTTACTGAGGAAGGGATAATTGGTTCGTGATTATGATGTTGTGGTTATATTGTGACCACATTCATATGATGTAATGATCTAATGTTATGATCATTGTTTAATCCATATATAAATAATATAATCTGTTTATTCAATTCATTCATTATTGTTATCATCCTCATTATGATATTATGTTATGATTTTTGTCTCCCATATTATGATATATTATAGTGTTTTCACTTACAAAGTGTTATAGATCACACCTTTATCATGTTCCAATTTACCTAGCTTATGAAAGAATGTATTCAGTATGCTAAACTAGAATATTATATTTTTTGGAAAATCTACGTGCTATATTGAACACGCATTATGAATTTACTAACAACTAATATATTAGGAAACATGTCTTCCTAATATGAGAAACGCATGAGTTTTATTAGTTTGTGATTTATACTAATTATCCATAAATATAAACCAAGTGGTCATTAGACTATAAATGTGTGAACTATATTTTAGTTTTATATGTTTATTAAATACATTATTCCATGTTTTTTGTTTTTATAACTAGATCGAATTGAACGGAGTAGTGGGGTGCAACATCAACCATGTAATAAAATGAATAGAATATCGAGAATTATATGATAAGGGAATAATTATTTATCCTTAGTGCGAATATATGAGAAGAAAAACAATTCATTTCATAATTTATTTTCATAATAATATTTTCAATAATAGGGATTTTATATTTATTTATTGGGAATAAGAAATATTGAATAATATTTATCAATGTATTTTTTTTACATTCAACTATAGAGAAATAACTTTAAAAATTTGTATAGTAGGTTTATCTATAAGAATACTATATTATATTGCCTGAATAGCCCGAAGGCCTTAATTTTTATTTATTTTTTGATAACCCGCCTTTTAAGGGATTAGGGGGAACCCTTACAAGGCACGTAGGCTCAAGGATTACATATCCCATAAGCTTAAGATGTTACATGACCTGAAGGTCTTAGGTAATTCAACCAAACTATCTACAAAGAACTACCCCTCCCCAGAATCTGCATCCTGATTGTAGCTCTCCACCTTTGTGTGACCGTCTGGCTAGGCTTCCCATGTACGCACAGGCTGGTACTAATGTCATAGTCAAACCCTCTCATTCTGACAATCCATTTGGCTCTACTCTGGTGAGTGCACCTGCTCTGAATCCTCTTCTAGGGCTTCTTTTTTTTTGTAGTGTTTTTGGGGCCTGCATTCGTGTGGCCCGAAGTCCTTGGGGTGGCCCTAAAGCCTTAAGGTGGCCCGAAGGCCTTGAGAATAAACTGGCATGAATGCCTTAGGTTTCCCGAAAGCCTTGCAGGACCCGAGGACCAAACCGGTGGCCCGAAGGCCCATATGGATGAATAGTTTCGGCTGCTATAGTACCGAATAATACCTGCTACAGTACTGCTACCGTTCCTTCTACAGTACTTCTACAGTTCCCCTAAAATATGCCTCCACCCGGATTTGATCTCGGGTCTCTTGGGTGCACCTAGTGAGTCCTCACCAACTGGGCTGAAGCTCATGGGATACTATATTATATTGAAACAAATAATTAGAATAGTGTTAATTAAAATTTTATTAGAAATTTATATACATGATATGCTGATTAAAATTCAATCCCATGTTTTATATTATAAGAATAGAGACTTTTAATTTCATTTCTCATATAATATGAAATTTTCCCATTGCGAATTAGTAAATATTTGTTTGGGAGATCTTGGAATGATTTAGTTCTTAACTATCATCCAATTCATTATTATATATCATGAATATTCTCTATATATATTAAAATACATTATGAGTTCATAATGATTTATTTATCAATGAATAATTCTATAAGTACAATTATGACAACCCTAGTATACAACATTTTGTTCACCAACATTTCTAGTTCAATTCTTATAGTAAATTTATGGTTTCTTTTTTATGGTATTTAAATATAATATAAGAACCGATTTTTTGTCTTTATTGAAAACTTTTAAAAGATAAATGGAGAGTTAAATATATTTTCAAATCCTTATCCATGTAATACTTATATTTATATATATTGAAATTTTGAAATTTCATGGTAACACCATTACTTACATTGATATTGATTACTAATGAAGAACCCTTTTCAGAACATATAGATTTTATAAGGGATAATGTCAATATAGAATAAATTTATAGTGTAAATTAATATAATGTTGTATTCCTATAATATTTTTAGTGTTTTGGAGGATCAAGATTTTTTTTCTAAACAGAAGTAATAACTATGCAACACAAATACCATTGAGTATTTATAAAATAACTGAATTAAATCAAGTGAAATAAAAATAATAATATAAAAAAATAATTCAACGAATTATATTTAATTGAGGTGACTAAACTATCATTATTTGTGGTGGGGTGAATATCTTTTGTCCACCTAGATCGATGAAACCAAACAAAGTAGGGGTGAATCATTATTTTTTAGACCAATTTATGCATTAATATTTTAACATTGTTCTTATTTTGTGTAATGGGTCTCTATATGAATACCTCTCTCAAAATTTGTTAGGGATATGATAAATTTTAAAAGGGTAACAAAAATACTGACAAATATTTTCATTGTTTAGTCATAATTTCTGGACTAGCCACCAATTCATGGTAACTATTTTCCCCCCACAGACACACGTGATTTTTTTTATAATTATCAAAAATAATTAAATGAAAATTGGATATTATATAAATAAATTATAGGACACCAGATATATTTACATGGACAATCCCAATTATCCTTGTAAGTATAACTATTTTATCTTCTTTGGTACCATCACCGAACAACATTTCACTTCATGAAACAATATTTTGTTGGCTCCATCTTTAAGTGTGATTAGTAGTGTGTAGATTAGTCTCTCATGTATCGAGTGGGTATCATCTCCTATATCACCCAATAGAATTGTTAGATGGATTTTACATTATTATTTTAATATATTTCAAGAAAGATGTCTCAATTCATTTATTTTGGATTTTTTGACATTAAAAATATTCAATTCACACTAATACCACTCTATATTTTATTTTATTTCATCATAAAAACATAGGATAATTTTTCCCTCACTAAAATAGTGATAATTTTTACATACTATATCTTCAAAATATGTTAGTCAGTTCTCTCCATTTTGTTCAATTATACTTATTTTCAATAGAGGGAATGTATGAATCTATCTAAATATTTATATTCTATTAAATTATTATATTTCATTGTAATTATTCACAAGAAATCACTTGAATATTTTCCAAAATTAATATTTGGAGAATTACATGATTGATTTTTCATCATTAACTCCATAAATATTTCATTCATAATATTTACATATTAAAATTCACATGATTCTTAGTAATCAATTCATAAAATATTTCCTTAAATATTACTTCATATTAAAAAGTAAATTATTATTTACTACCCAAAAATATTCATTAATTAAGTCAAATTACTATTTAGGTATTCCTCAAAACACTCATTCTATTATTCTATATGATTTTCATAATATAATTCCACAAAAATACTTTGCCACATATTCATATGATTTCAAAAAAAAACACACAAAATACATCTCAAATATTCCTGAACATATGCACAACTATTGGAGGTGTAATTTATAATATACTGAATGTTCTGAAGGTATGTTATTTTTTAGGTTTATGTTGAAGACAGATTATTTTGGTTAAAGGAATGTTTTCAAAATGTATAAGGAGTCTGTGGGGTTTTCCATGGGTTCAGGACATGAAAGAGTTGGAAACTATTCACCCATTTCATGTCTCATGGTTGGCACATGATTAGTAGAAACCATGCACCCAAACCATGCATTCTTGTCGGAGGGGTTAATAGTTTGAATAAACTATGAAATGGGGAAGGAAAGCCCCATTTGGATTTAATAGATCCATACCACATGGCCTAAGAATGTTTTGCCAACCCGTGTGGGATCTATAGGTTACTGTACATCCTATTCCCCTTTTTGACAAAGGGAGGACATAGTGACCATATGGATGGCCAACTGTGTAGCTAAACAGTGTACCCCTTGAAAAGTAATAATTTACCACTTTTCCTTCCAGGGCCTATAGTGTTCTAATTTGGTATTCTCCTCCATTTATCCTTTTAAACCCTAGTGATGAACCAAAAGTCCCAAGACAACCCAAGTATCAATCTCCCTTGTTTCTAGGATTTTTAGACAACTTTTGGTTGTGAATCAATGATCTGGGTGAGTCTAACACTCAAATTTCTTCTCTTTTTCTGATTTGGTCTCGTGTAGATTCTCATCTTCTTTTGAATCCATAAAACTCTTTTTTCCAGTGGATCATAGTTTGGGGATTCCAAAGGTGTTTCAATATGAACAAAAGGAAAAGGTTAAGCGAGTGTTCATCTTAAGAATCGAGGTAGGTGTTCTATAAGTTAAATCCCAAATAATTGTTGGTTATTTATGCGTATGTGGATTTTATTGGGTGTGTTTGTGTTTCATTTTTTGTTTTCCATGTATATATTGATGAATTTATTTAGTTAATGTTGAATTGGTCCCTTCATGATCAATGTGGGATGCCTTGAGGACTATTTGATTGAGATAAGGGATACCCATGGGATGTTCCACTTCTTGAAAAAGGAAATTAAAATGATAAGTGTTGAATTATATTTTTATGACATAGATCCCATAATAAGTGTGTTGAAATGTTATATTGGGTTATTAATGGAATACTTAGGGTCATTGTATTGGTTTTTAACTAATAATCATAAAGTGTTGGTTGAAATATTGTGAATTGGCCAAATTAATCAATGTGATTGGGTCAAAATAGACTGTAGTGGTATATGAGATAGTGAAAATGGGTAACACATAAAAATGATTTATGAATTTAATGGACCATGATTTTTGAATGTTATGTGTATTTGTTTATTATGGTTACTGAAATTTTATTTTAGATGAATGGTTTGTAATGCATGTACACATGCATTTTTGGTATGTGGTGTATTGAATAATGGTATTGTCCCACGGTTAGGATTGGGAGGAGGAAATAAATTCCACACTAGAATGTAAGGGTTAAGAATTTTGACTAAGGATCTTGTCCACTAAATGTTGCATTGGTTGAGACTTCTTTAACTGAGTCTCTAAACATGTGCGATGAAATTAATTGTGAAATGGATGTTATAGTGAGATACAAATATCTTTTTATTTATTTATGATTATTGGTTCACTAAAATATGTCATTGTGTTATAAAATATTTGAATAACCCTTGGATTAAATGATATAAATAGTTAAAGTAAATATTTTGATCTAATGGCCCATTTTATGTGTTGTTTACCCTGTTATTATTTTAGTACATGCATACACAATCCATTTAGACTGTCTTTTTTGTAGACACAATTAGTGGTTTCCTACTTAGTTTTACTCACACCCTACATGGGTAGCCACTAGGTACAAGAGAAGATTTCACGGATGCAGGTTAGGACAATGGAAAAGGACATATGCTATATGGTTGATTTGGTTAAGGGATGTACATGGAGTTGGGGATCGTACTTGGTGTTGGAACCCATTTTGGGGATTCTTACATTTTTATTTTATTGGGTTTTCCATACACTTTGCATTGTATGACATGACATATCATTGTTAATATTTGGTTGGGGGCTTGTACACAATTTTGTGAAATGTTTTGTAGATCATGTTGGTGGTTATTATATTTTCATTGTTTCTAACTGTTATTTGATGTGTTTTACTTTGATAAAGAGGGTATAGTCTCTTAATATCCTCTATTAGACCATCACTTATATTCATAATCTTCTAGAATATGTGGAGGTGCATTTGAGGTCATGAGGAAACCAATCTCATGGCTCTAGTTTTTTGGAATTCAGGCATGGGATTTTACATTGTGGAATCAGAGCAGTTATTTTCCATTTTGTTACTATTTTTTGATAGTATAAAATAGACTAGGATTTTTCAAGCCTTGTAAATGATCTTTTTAATTGGGGTATCTAACCCATTTATATGTGAAAACCCTTGTACCTAGAGTGGTATTGTTTTTATTGATGTGTGTGGTTATAGTTGACAGATATTTTTTTGGGGAAAAAAATCCGTCAATGTAACATTGATGTATTTTTGGGTTGATTGAGTATGTTAAAAAAGTGAGTTTCTGGGGTATATTTTAGAATCCATGGATATTTTTGACTGATTATGTTGTAAAATATCCATGATGAATGAATGGATTCCCTAGAATTGGTGTAGAAATTTTTTTAAATAAGGTGAGGTCATTTCATAGTGTTTGCCAAATTTTGGTGGACCAAAATATGGAGTTTGGCTAACATCATGAAAAGTGGATTTCCATGATGGACTTATGAAAAAATTAAAAAGGCATTAGTTTCATTAATAATGTGATTTGATAATTTTGATTCATGAAGAAAATGGATCATTGTTAATGAGTGTCGTCAATACGTGAATGATTTGGAGGGGATCTCCATGATTTCAACATGCAACACGGTTGATGTGAAGGTTTTTTATGGAATGGTTTTTGGATATGATAAGCATGGAAAATGGTAAATTTTCTTGGAGCATCATGAGATATGGATAATTGTTAAGGAAAATTGGTATCATTATTAAATGGAAATGATTTGGCAGGAAGGTTCTATAATTAGTGGAAACACATATAAAGAGGCCTCTACCCCTTCATAAAAGTAGCATGACATAACAATTATCTTTTGGATCTAAATTCACTAAGGTTGTTCATAAAGGTGGTCCATAAAAATTAGTTCATGAAGGCTAGGAAATCCAACTCAATGTTTTGAGATTCATGAATGTAAAGGAATTCACAGAGGCTAGTTTAACATCCCGAAAGAAGTGATCTTCATGGAAGGAAATTACTTCAAAAAGGATTTTTATGCTTTGTGAAAGAAGGACCGTGACGTAGGCAGATAGAGGTTCATGGAATATAGATATTTTTTTGAGGATATTCATGAAGGATATTTTCAAAGAACCTTTAAAAAAGACAGAACATTGTGAAGGCCATAAAAATCATGAAATGTTTTTAAAAGGTATTTTCAATTAAATATGTGGTAAACTGATACAAATCAACAGGATGAAAGTGGAACTTCAAAAGGGAATAAATCTAAAAATAATGATGTATTCATTAGTGATAATGAAGGGACCTACATGTCTATAAATTGGGTGTGAATCCCTTCAATGAGAAGTGAGAAAAGGAATATGAATATGGTGATCCTGTCAAACGGCAATGAGCTAGAGAAAGAGACATGGAAAGTGACCCTTGGGAAAGAGGTGAGATAACCTAACAATTGTAAATGTAGTTATCCCAGGAATAGAAGTGATATATTCCCAACCATATACTTTTTATGTGATATTTATAATATTTGTTACATTGTCACATCACTGTTGTATACCCCTTGGACATAGCCTAGTGAGGGTGAACCATGTAAAATTATTGTGTCTTGTGCATGGTTATAATTATGTTCATACATTGATATGAGAAAGGGATAGAATAGTTTTTGTTAAATAAAAACATCATTCAAAGGAGTATTTTTATTAATATGTCAAACCATGATTAACCCCTTCCCTCCCCCAGGGTGATAAACTTCTTGTGTGATGTGATTATTTTATTATATTTTTCTCATGCCTAAAATGGAATAAGGTTATGAATTAATGCATCATTTTTGGCACCTAGGGATATTGATGAAATGAACCATGGTAGGTATACATGGAGTCGATTTGTGGGACATAGAGGATAGGATTCATTCCATTATCTTTGAAAATTTGAAAGAAGTGGTGTCTAATAAAGATGATGAAAATGGGTAAATGGAACGAATGTGGAAGAAAGGACAAAAAAATGCTTACTAAAAATTCATAATGGGTTCAAATAATTTTTTTGAAAAAAATTTAAGATGGGAAGAGACCTAAAATAGAAATATTAGTGTTCTGGGAGTGGAGACAGTAAAATGGGTGTTTAATGAAAAGACTTTAAAATGTGTGTGTAGATTAACTCATATTGACCATGACCCATGGTAGGGATGGTTGAGGGTAGTGATAGTGGATCAAATGTAACCTTGGGATAGTTTATGTATAATGGGTTGTATATGGGTATTGGATATCCTTATTTTGTGAAAACTATGTCTGTTTTGTGTTATGTGTTCTAAGATGTGTTTTAGGCATTGTATGAATATTTCAACATGAAGTTGTGTGATGATAGGGTGACAAGTGGGTGTCATTGAGAATTATCCTCTTGAAGTGGAGTAAGAAAACCTAGTGATCTAGTGTATCAGGGCAGAGAATCAATTTCTTGATAACATCATCCGTTTTTTGAAAATGATAGAGGGGGACCTAGAGAGGGTTGTGCCAATTATTTTTTGAGCTGACTAGAGAGTTTCATCTCTAATACCCACTAACATTTGATTAGGGGTGGACCTGATGTAGACGATTTCTTTTTAGATTCCATTCATACAATTCTTGATTTTTCAGAGGCTCATCCATAAAAATGAGTCATGTTTGTAGCTTACATGTTCCATTGATAGGCAAAGAACTATTAGGATATTCTAGTTTAGACCCAGTAGGCTGATGGTGGGATATGGAATGGTTTCCAAGAGAATTTTCTAGAACATATCTATCCAGATACATTGAGATAGGAAAATGTTGCGGAGTGTATGAGGTTGACCCATGGTTCCATTTTAGTGATGGATTATGTTATCCTCTCCACTAGCATTCAATGATTTCTTCCATCTTTGGAAGGGGATGAGTTGACTAGAGAGAGAAATTTTCAAGATGGGAATTGAGATGAAATTATGTCCTAGGTGAATATCTTCTCATTAAATAGGTTCTCAGAAGTGGTGGACTAGGACCATATTTTAGAATGAAATATTAACGAGGATTTTGGTGGTGGACATGTAGTTCCAGTTTGGAAATCTAGTGGTGTGGCTTTTGACTATCGAAAGTGCTGGTTCGAGGGTTTAAACTAGGGAGGTGGGGAAAGATTAGTCAGAAAATGGAACTATCTTTTCAGGGTATTGACTGGTTCTTCTACTATCAGTGCAGAATGTGTAGACACATGTACAGTCAGTGTCCCATTCCACAAATTGAGTGGTGGTCATGCCGCAAGTTTGGGAATGTATATAGGTTCTATATAAACCCTCGACATATGGTACTTCTGTATGATTGATGTTGATGTAGAGTGTAGTTTGGGGTCGGTTACCCCATAACAAGCAGGTAGTGGGAGCTCTACTGACTATATGGGTCATGGTAATGGATGTGGTACTCTAGGTCAAGGGTTCCCTTATCAGTAGGGTAGTGGAACACCAGGAAGTCCAAATAGAGCTCAGGGTATGGGGACAAGATATATCCAAATATTTAATCCTACACCAAGAGGTGGTGAATCTCAACTATCAATAGTTCAAGGTTTTTTTAATGTATCTTCTTCTCTTGTTAGTTCTTTATTTAATTTAGGTTCCTCAAATTATACTATCTATTCTCACTTTTTGAGTGTGTTTAGCCTAGTGATGGATCATTTTTGTGGAGTTATGTCTATTGATACACTGTTGGGAGTTTTTATAGACAATATTTGGATGTGTATGGGGTGTTACCTTGATGATGGTGGTTACTATTTTCTTTAGGGATTTTTTTTCAAAATTATTGTTTTGATGTTATTCTAATGATGGATTGATTGATGTCTTACTTAGTCCACATTGACTACTACCTCCGTAAGGATATTAAAATCTGATGAGGGAGTATATATGTTCTCTATGGGGAATGGGATATCTAAGAAGGTTGTGCAGGGTCAGTCTGTTAGTAGTTGGGTGAACTCATTTCCCAAGTGTCTTCTCTTATAGTTGATATAGGGGGAGAAGAAAATTTTCTTTCCTCTAGTGGTGGATAGGTTTTAGGATGTGTTTCATAAATAATTCTCAAGGATTCCACCAAATATGGGTGTTGAATTAATTATATAGATTCTACCGGGATTATAACAAGTTTCCATACGGTTATATAGAATTTTTCCATAAAACCATCAGCAACATAAGACTCGGATTGAGGAACTTATGAACAAGGGGTTTGTTCACCCGAGTATATCACATTAGTGATATGCAGTGTTGTTTTACAAGAAGGATTATGGATCCTTGTGGTTGTGTGTTGATTATAAGAAGTTGAATTTGCTGAATGTTAGGAACTACTACATTCTTCCATGAATCAATGATCTTTTTGAACATCTGAGGGGTGATTTTGTGTTCTATAAGATTTATTTGAGATCAGTTTATCAACATATACTGGTGAGACCATATGATATACTGTGAACTTCCTTTAGGATAAGGTATAGATTATATGAGTTTTTGGTGGTTCTGTTTGGTTTGACCACTATATATTCAGTGTTTATGGCCCTAATTAAAAACAATTACACCCTTTCCTAGATCATATTTTAGTTGTATCAGTGGAAGACATCATGTTGTACCCCAAGACCCATGAAAATCATGTCGAACACTTTTACCTCTCCATGAGAACGCTTTGAGAGAGTAGGATATACACCAAGCTATCCAAGTTTCATTTCTCGATTAATATGGTACATTTCGTAGGTCACATCATCTTTGGTGAAGTAGTTTCAGTGGACTCGAAGAAAGTACAAGCTGTTGAATCTTGGGAGAATCCAACAAAAGTATTTTATATCTGAATTTTTCTGGGTTTTGTGGGATATAATGAATGTTTAATCCAATAAGTTTCCAAAATAGTAGCACCAATTTTTGGATTGACAAATAAGTATATCTATTTTGAATGTTAAGAATCATGTCAGGATGATTTCTAGGAGTTAAAGGAATGGAAGACTTCTGCACCAATTTTGATCATACCCAATCAGGGTAAGAAGTATACATTATTTTCTGATGCATCTAGTCTTGTGACTGTGTAAATAATGATGCAGGATGTACTGCTTGTGGAATATGGGTCACATTAGTTGAGATCCCTAGAAATCAATTACCCTATGAAAGATCTCAACTTTGACATGATGGTTTATGCCTTAAAGTGTTGGTTGTATTACTTGTTGGGAGATAGTTTTGTTTGGTATACCGATCATAAGAGCCATAAGTACATCTTATCCTATTATGATTTGAATATTTAGTGGTGATGATGATTTTAATACATGAAATACTTTGATTTTGATTTGGTTTACCCACTGGGAAATTGGAATATTGTTATAGATGATTTATGTCGAAAGACTCAAAATTGGGAGGTTCAGAAATATATTTTCAAGTGGATAATGATGATGTTTTTTACTGAGACTCATCTAAAGGTGTAGGGTTTTAAATGGTAGGTGACCCATTCAAACATTTTATTTTAGTCCTCCCTTATAATATGGATCAGGGAAAGGTAGTATGATGATCTTGAGTGTTTTTCTTTGACGGAATTCCTTGAAGGTGGGGAGCCACATTCCCATTGTATTATAGATGATGATGATATTTTTTATGTTTGTGACCATTTTTTCAGGCCTACATGTATACGGTAAGAGTTAATGTTTGAGTTTCATTCATCTATTTGGGTGTTTCATCCAGGTTTGGAAAAAATGTATCTAAAGCTTCATAGAGTGTATTGTAGTTTAGGGATAAATAATGAGGTGGCAGGTTTCATGGAATGATATTACACCTTTCAGAAGGTGAAGTCCATGCATTAGTGACCAGGTCATTTGTTACAGTCATTTCCCATTTCAGAATGGAAATGGGATGACATGACAATGGATTTTGTTCTACGTCTTATAAGGAATCCTTGAATGAATGATATGATCTGGTAATCTGTTTATCGGTTGACTAAGGTGGTATATTTCCTACTGATTTGAGAGAACATCACTATCAATCAGTTGGTAGAGTGGTATGTTTAGGACATTGTATGGTTTCATGGTATTCCATGAATAATTATTTTAGATCATGATCCACATTTTACATCACTCTTATGGCTAGGATTATAGAAGGAACATGTTACCCAGGTGTTTTTGAGTACGAATTTTCACCCACAGACAGATGGGTAGTTGAAGAGTAATATTCAGGTGCTAGAGGACATGTTGAGGTCTCCTATGATAAAAATTAGTGTATCATGGGAAAGTAATTTGGTTATTGTTGAGTTAACCTATAACAACAGTTATCATGTGAAAATTTAGATGGAACAATATTAGCCACTCTTTGGTAGATCATATATATCATTGTTGTGTTGGATATAGGTTGGGGATTCAGATTTTTTAGGACCGAGTCTTATATAGGAGACGTCATAACAGGTTTAGCTGATTTGGAAACATATGGATACCTCTTAAAGTCAGCAGAAGTTGTATGAGGATTTTAATCTTCAACCTATTGAGTTTATGTTGGGTGATCATGTGTTTCTTTGGGTCTCCCCATGGTTGGTTCACTATTATATTCACAAATATGGTATGTGGGTGCCCAGGTATGTGGGGTCCTTTGGGAATGTGGAGAGGATTAGACCGGAGGCATATCGATTGAATATTCCACAGTGGTGTAGTTTCATGCAACATGTTTTTCAAGTTCCACAACATTAAAAGTTTCACCCTGACCCATCTCATGTGATTTATGTTGAAGATGTTGAGCTTGAGGTTGATGTGTTCTTTAAGGAGAATCTAGTTCATATTATTGATCATAGTGAGAAGGTATTATGAGGAAAGACTATGGATTAAGTTCAAGATTTTTTTCATCATGGCAATTTTTAGAAATAAACCTAGGAGAGGCAGAAATATATGCGAGCTCGGTTGTTTAATCTTTTCACCTTGGAAGCTTTGTGATGCTTGGGAAGAGCAGCTCATGGATGAGCCATTATAAGGTGGGGAGGTTATAAGATCACATACTTTCTTAAGGTATGTTCTTGTTTATGTTTTAGATTAAATATATATATTTTTGTTAAAGTTATTTTTTTATGAATTTTTAAGGATCATTGAGGGTGTTCAGGGAGTTCAAGATACGAAATAAATGGGAAAATGGACAGCCAATGCATGTTTCAGAGTTATCGCATTATTATTAGTAAAAGTGCACCTAAATCGTGTGTTCCTGGAGGAGGGTGGAATGGTTTTAATAATACATGAAATTGGGAATGAAAACAATGTGGTATTGTATAGATCCATCCCACAGTGTGAAAATGGTTTTTCAAGATGTGCGCTATCCCCAGGTAACCGTTCAGCCTGTCCACCTCTTAGATTTAGGGGGCGAATGGTTAGGGAAATTTCACGGCCAAACTGTATAACCCTATAAAATCCATAATTCACTAATTTTCCCTCTCCATCCATATGTGTAATAATTTCTTATTCTTCTTTGTTCTTCCTCCAACTACCCTAGTGAAGAACGAAAATTCCCAAGACTTACCATGGACTGATCTTCCTCATTTATAGTATATTTAGAGAATTGTTGGTTTTGAGTCGAATCCCCGGGAGAATCTAATACTCTTCTTCCTTATCTGTTTCAAATTATGGATTATGGAGTTCTGATTCCTCTTCCAAAGACCCAAACCCCAATTTTCCTAGTAGGTATTTGATTTGGGATTCAAATGGGGTCTTAATCTGAACCAAAGTATAAGGTTGAATGATCGTTCACCTTTGTAATTGAGGCTGGTGGTCTATAAGTTATATCCCATAGTCTTGGTGGTTATACAAGTATATGAAGATGTGATTTAGTGTGGTTGTGTTTCCATTTGGGGTTTCCATGGTAGGAATGATGAATTGATTGGGTTGATATTTAACTAAATCCCTCATTATCATTGTTGGATGTGTTGAGGTTTATTTGACCAAGTTAACTGACACCCATAGCATGTTCCACTTCATAGAAATAGAAATTTATATGATAAGTACAGAATTGAATTTTAATGATATAAAGATCATAATAATTGTGTTAACATGTTATCATGGGTTGTGAATGGAAATCTAATTGTGATTTTATTTGTTGTTAACCAGGCATAAATAGTGTTTTGAAATATATGAATTGGGTAATTGAATTAAATTTATTGGGATAAATTACTAATGGTTTTATATGATATTTTGTAAGTGGGAAAGACCAAAAGATGATTATGAATTGAATGAACCATAATTTGTTACTATTATTTTTATTGTTTGATTATGGTTATATAAATTTTTTATGTAATGAATGGTTAGTAAAACATGTGCACATGGATTACTGGTATGCTGCATACTAACTGATGTTCTATACCCATGGGTCTAGTTGGATGAGGCTCTAGATCCCACCCAAGGATGCACAGGTTAGGGGATTTAGAAAGAGGCTCCAGTCCCCTAATGGTTCCATTGGTTGTGACTAGGTAGACTGAGGTTCTATTATAGTTTGATGAAATTAATTTTTAAATGGTTTCCATGATGATATAAGGAACGTGTTTTATTTCCTTATACTTAGTTGCTGATTGGTCTAGGCCATTGTGTTATAAATTATTTTTCTAACCCTCAGATTAAATGATGTAGATTATTAAACTGAGTTATGTGAACTAATGTCCAAATTGATCTTTTTTACCCTATTATTCATTTATTACTGGAATACACTATATATTTAGACTGTATATTTTGTAAATACTATTGGTGGTGGCCTACTGAGTTGTAATCACCCCTTTTTAGGCCACTGATGGGTACCCATGTAGATTTCATGGTTGCTTGTCTTGATAATGGAAATGACCCTATGCTTGATGATTGATTTGGGAAAGGGATGTGTATAGAGGACAGAACCCGACATGGTGTTGGAACCAATTTTGGGGATTCTTCTATTTTTTTGGGCTTCCCTTACACGTGGAACTGTAAGAAATGACATGAAATTTTTACTATTTGGTTGTAGGTTTATATCTAGTTTTGGTAAATTTTTGGTAGAACATGTTGTTTTTTATTCAATTTAATTTATTTTTAATTCTTATATTCTACGTATTACTCTGATAAAGAGGGTATAGTCTACCCAAGTTCTTTATTATACCCTCTATACTAGTCGTCAGCCTCTGGAATACAGAGAGGCACACCTGACTTCATGTGGCAACCCACCTTGTTGAAATGTTTTAGCGGCATCCGGGCTGAGCAAGCTACATAATTACTATTTTAAAACACAATAATATTATTTAATTCATATCAAAAAATATTGGATTCAATCATTACTTTAAAATGCTAGTGTTATATTTGAATATTTAAACGAATAAAGGATATATCATCAAAATTAGTCATAAGATTCATCTCTTTAATCTTACATAGACATCTTAAACATATTACTTATCACATGAAACATCAATTCATTCTTACATATATTTTGAAAGATCATGCTTATCCACCAGAATGAAATTCTTATTCTTATATAATATTATGATTATTTCTATATATCCCATGAATGTAATTTATTATTCTTCTAGATCCTTTAATGGATCCTATATATCGTACTACTTTTCCAATTAATCTCTTTAGGATCTTATGTATTATTTGGAAAATAAAACATATGCTATACTAGAATTGAAAAATATAATATTTGGGTTTACATATTATTCTTCAATTTTTGTTAGCCATGAAAATTATAGTTAAAATCACACAAATAATTTTATTAATTTATCAATCATTTAAAATTATTTCATCAAAATATATAATGCAATTTGTGCATTTTTAATATCTAAAATATAAAATAATTATAATTAATTATTTTTAATTATTGTTAGAATAGTTACTGCTTTATTTATATTTCATTAATATCTCATCATCCATGTGTGAATTTAATATAAATATAACACTTCCATTATCATAATTATATGGATATATTTTAAAAGATAGCTTGGTAACATAATCCACTTCTAAACATCACTAAATTAAATATTTCCATGATAATTATTATTATTAGTAGCTCAAACATCTTCTTCATAGAGAAATTAAATTTATCTCTTAGTGACATCATATGAAATATTTACTATTAATATCTAATACTCATTAGCTACATATAAATCCATAAACTCAAAACCCCATTTCATCATGTTAATATGTCATGAATAAAAAAATAATTGTATAATCTCTTTTCTTTACCATTATTGTTAATCCATAATTTCCACAAATAAACCTAATGTTAAATAAAACTCTATGATTCATGGTGTTATACAATTTAAATTTAATAATCACAACTCATACTATATGGAGAACCTTGCTTAGGTAAATTTTTATTTATCATTTGAAATCATGTTTTGGGGGAACTCTAAACTATTTACAAGTTATTATATTCACAAGATATTGATATGAATTATAATTAAATATAAATACATCACATCACCTGTGGGTTTTGTAATCACAAAATTTGTATTTTTTTAAAAATATCATTAAAAATATATGCTAATATATCTTTTTAAAATATGTTCACCACTACCCTTTTTTAAAAATAAATAAAAATTTTGATACCAAATTTTTCTGTTATAAATTGATCAACTCTAAGTCTAATTGAGTAATGATTGATGTAGAAAATAAGGGATAATAACATGCATCCCAATTATTGATATTTATAGCCAAGTATTCCACATTTTTTAATCAAGATATATTTCATTAAACAATATAACACCCAAGGAATTATTTATTGATATAGTCAAAATTAGAATGTTATAATTCAATATAAATTCATAAATAATTAAACCATTAGTCACTTAATATAAATTTAAAAAAAAATTAAAATGATAACCTTTGGTAGTTCTATCAAACATTATCCATCAATATCACTCACAAGGCTATATTTCACAAACAACTTCTTCAAATAGGATCACTTAAAAATGTGTTCATTACGATTCTTGATGTAAGATTCACTTCCAATATAGACACTCCAATATACTATAATAGTTTTCATTTATATTCAACAAACCAGCTCTCAGTTCACATGTTTCACATTTAATACCGTAAATAATAAAATAATAAAAACATATATTAGAACAAGGTAGTTTAAAAAAAACCATCATTAAGTTGAAAAGGGATATAACTTATTTATCTAAACAATGTATCCTTTCCTTTTTTTTAAAATTATGAGACACAAAATCAAACTATATCCTCTATTTTTCAATTATATTGAGTCATGAGATAGCATAGTATTACTATTCTCTCATTGATATTTAATGGTTTGGATTTACTTTAATGACATAGGTATTAAAGTATATGGTATTTATGATACTAGATCTATATTCATCATCATATCAACATGAGATGGAAAAATAATTAGTCAAATTTTAAAACATCTACAGTTTCCCAATTCATTCCACATATCTTCCAATAAACTCTTGGGTTATAAACTTTCTATAATTTATCATAAAATTTGATTTCATATTCATGTGTAATTTTTTTTAACATTATTAGCTAAATTAAATGGTATTTTATTATCTTCTTTCCTTTATCTAATTGAGACAACGATATAATCAAGCATTATTTAAGAACATTGTCAACTATAATAGATCATCTACATGATATTCCTAGAATCATTAATTTAATTGCTTTTCCCAAATATATGTTGAATTATTTTGTTAAACATTAACATCATCCACTAAACCAATCAAATTATTTATTTAATGGATTAATTTAAATCCTTCTCTTTTTAGATTTCATTCAAAAAAACATCCCATGCATTTTTTTGAATAATAAATGGTATTTCTAATTGTTCTGTAATAGAAGTTGATCCTTATTCTTTATAGTTTATCACTCCTCAAAATCATATTAAATGTGTTCTATTAAATGAATTTCATTTTCCTTGAATGCAATGGTAACTCGCTATTTTTTTCAATTGTTTTGTTATTATTATATATTCAACATTCATGAAATTATTTGTTACATGTTATAATAATTTACGTAGCATGAAACTTTACAATGACCACATTGAATATAAATATCAGAAGGATTATCCACCATTAAAAATTACAAATATATATATATATATATACCATTATACTTTTGAATTTGTATCAAATTAACATCAATACACTAAGATATAAAATATGTTCATTTTTTAATGATTTATATATTATGAGAAAATTAACATTTCTTATGCTGGAATCATTCACACAACTATTATTAGTCAAAATATCATGATACATTTCTTTTAAGTACAATAAATAAGGGTTTGGAACCTTTATTTTTTTTAAAAATACATTAGTTGTGATTATTTAGAGGGTAACAATTTTTTAGTACTTTTTTCTATCCACCTTTGATGAAGTGGTGTGATTTTCATTTTTTGGCAACACATTTTTTTGATATTTCACATTGAAACCTATACTTTTCAATAAAAATCACATGGGTTAAAAAATTCGGGGATTGGTATTACCTTTTGATTTCTTCTTAATGTCAGATTATCATTATATGATCACATGATATTCTTTTAACAAGATATAAGTATTCTAAAAATAATCTATGTTGAAATATGATTGGTAAAAACCCAAATCCTAGTTTCTTCTTGAGAATTTGTTCACAATGTTTCTTTATTTACCAATTTCCCATCAAGTTCCAGACACAACATATTTAGATTATTTTTTGATACTTAATAAACATTATTTTTTCTTTAAAATATATTATACTATTTCCATGATATGTTTATTAATTTGATTCATGTACTATATATAATTATCGTGCTCAGTTATCCTATGTACTATAAATATCTGTCGATAATATTTGAAAATAATAATTTCTTTTTATGAAAATATCATTATCCCAAGTCCACTATTTACTTATTCAATATCTTGATCTCCTCTGAAAATCTACTCTTAACTAATGAAACGTACTTTAATGAGTTATTAATTTATAACACCTTTTACCTCAAAATTTCCAAACATATTTAAACATCTTAATAGATTTGGTTTTAGGGATTCAGATAATTTATCAATATCCTCTTTATATTACATGAAAGTTTCTTATATGTTTCTAACGGGCCACAAATAAAATTGAATATTTATTTTTAAATTGTTTTTATTATTATTATTATTATTATGGAACATGAATCATGATATAATGTTTTTAATTTTTCACAGTCCTTACTTCTAAAAGCATCTTAATAATCAAATTTTTACAATAATCACTAATTTCCCCATATGTATGTAGTTATAATGAATCATTTTATGAAGAAATGGTTTATATCTTATTACTTGTGTATTTACCCAGAAATATTCCACAATCAAGAATGGTATCATTTATTTAGGTGTATAACATTTATAATTTTATTTTCCATTCTATATTATATAATATAGGTTTCTTTTCATCGCTTTTTCTATCTAGAGGAAATTTATTAATAGTTGTAAAAATAATATTCCACTTTAAATACATTCATAAAGATGGGAATAATTATTATTCATACATCAATGAAAAATTTATTAATCTACATACTTCAATTATATTCTTGTTTTTCAATTTTAAAGTATATTTTCCAGTGTTTTTTATTTAATATGGAACATATATGATTCAAAAATCTACACTTTATAATTTTTTTGGGATAGAAACTCAACATTTAAAATATTAAAATGTTTTCAATTGTATTAAAGATGAAGTAATTATATTTATAACAATTGTTTGTACATAAGAATCAATATAACCACAGTAATGTGGTGAGGTTCAAATAGTGGCATCCATTGATATCAATTTATACTCTTATCTTTCCAGACTATAGTTGTTAATGTTAATGGATCTCACATTACAACTCTATCAGATCAATTATCTGTAAAATAATAAACAATCAAAAAAAAGAGAAACAAATATTAGTATGATTCTCTATTTATACATATAATCTATCCATTGGTGTATAGTGGATATTTTTCCCCTTTCACACCTAATTGAACACAAATTTAAAATACCATCCAAAGGAAATGGGATACACTTGAAAACCTTTTTCAATAGAAACCGAATTTATGTGCACATATATAACATGAATAATGGGAACCAAATTCCCCACTTCATTTCTTCTAGAATAAACATTTCTCAAAATATCAAAAATATAAATTTTTCAATATCATTCTTGAGTTGTGGTCAATAATAGAGGCTTGTGTTTATTTTAAATTAAATATAATACATATCATTCAATGATTTTTAGAAATACCAAACAATTTCTTCTTTATTATAAGTATAACAACATTATAGGATGTATCAGTTCTTCTTATTTAGATCATCTGTTCTTCAATACGTATAATTCATTCTAGACACTATCTATTTTTTTCATCTTATTATTATTCTTCAAAATATATTATAATTTGATAATTATAACTATAATGTATCTCTCTATTTTTAACGCATCATGTCTTTATAATAAAATTTTAATATCCCTCATTTTAATTTAATGATAATACTATTAATCATGAATAATATATTTCACACGTAAATCATTAATATTTGATTTAAAACATCCATTTCATTATAATTATCAACATAAAATCATGTAAATATTAACATATTTTAAAAATTTCTGTCCTCCTTGAGAAAAAACATATCGAACTACATATGAATTCATTTCCATGAGATTTAATTAATAAAATTTACATGGTTACTTTAATACTATCATATGATAGTATATAAAATATTTAATTGTTTAATAAATGAAATATTCTTTGAATGTCTTGTAATAATGGCTTTAATATATCATATTACTAATTATATCGTCCTCAAAAATCCCCATGTAGTCATTCTCTATGATATTTCTCATTTGATTGCACGAGACATCTTAATAACTTTTTCTCTGAATTTATATAAAATTATCAATAAATTTTTCAGATATACGTGAATAGTTTAATGAAGAGTTACTATGAAATGCTTCCTTCATAGTGTAATCATATCATTTATATCTCTCTAACAGATCAAGTATCCATTCAAAACATAAAAAGTATAATTTTTATATTTGAATCTAGGAATTAAAAAGGAATGCATAGTTTTAATTAGTTTTATTATTAATCAATTTAATGTTATGTAACCATTTAAAATTTGATATATATCCCATAAAAACCCATATTATTCATAAACATCATTGAAAATATCTTATGAACCCTCTTGAATGTCAATTATATTCTTTCATATACTTTGGAATGATCAAACCTACACATTGAACAATTAATAACCATCTTATATATATTTCAAAGCATATAACATATCATACTATATTTAAAAAACAAATTTGGGTGATCTTACATATACATTGGTTAATATTTTGTATCATAGATAAGATAATACATATCATCAAATAGATGTTAATGTCAGAGTTTATGATATATTTTAGATAATCAGTTATTCTCATTGAGATTTTTTAACACCTTTCACACTTTTCTACATAATTATACATCCACTAAGATTTTTGAATAAATAAATAAACATAAAAATTTACCTTTAATTGTTATGGACCACTAATATTACACTAAAATTACTTTAAATGACTTTATGAATTTATCAAACCATAAAAAATAAGATCTGTTGAATATCCAATAAACATTCGACTACATATATAATATTTATAAACTAAAAACATTGGTAACATAAAGATAAAATCTACCCAACACTAGTCTCATATTTAATATAGTTCATTAATGCCTCACCATCATAGTGTGAATTAAATTTTGAAATCATAATTAAAAAATTATAATCTCAATGATGGTTCGTCATAGATTTCTTCCCAACAAAAATCAGTACTAATCTTAAATAAATGAATTTTTTTTTGATAAATATTATTTCTATCAAATTAAAAATCATTATGGCCAGAAAATAATATTTTTCTCTTATCAACATGATATCAATTCTTTAGTTTTAAGATATAATCATTATTTGGAGCATTGTAAACTCTAAAATAAAAAATATTTTATTCATGCCAATGTATTTTGATAATATATGTGATATAATCATTAAATAATTTCCCCTTCCTTGGAAATAAGTTTTAGCACAAACAATCCTCAGGTAGTTTTAAACATCATTTTTAAGGATTTCTAAAATCTCCATCCAATAAGAAAATATAAAAATATATAAACAACATTACCTAGGAAATTTTCTCTTTGTCAATGTAACATTTATGCAAAGGTATTTAAAACTCTTTCTTTGATTATCTTCTCACCACATTTTGCCTTCAATTTTTATTAATGAAAATACAATGCTTTACCCAATGATGAATAAAAATTATATAAAATTATTAAATTTTTGAAACTAATAAGTACACTATAACTATGCATGGATTCTGTATACATTACCCATGGATAAATAGATGGTGTATATGGAAAATAGAAATTACTATGTTATTGTTCATATGTTTAGGGTTTTTATAAAAATCAAAACATTTTACCTCAAAATATAGGGAATCAATAAAACATATCCTTCATAACCACTACTTAGATTGTTCAATAAAATGAAATATTAAATGTTATACTTTTTATTATGTAAAAAAATAGAATATTATTTATTAAATATTATTTGACACATTATTAAATATCATAAATTATTTCTAGGGATATTGATTATAATATGAATTCTTATGTATTGAATTAGTTGTAAAAAAAATATTTTTATATTCATTATCATTACTTTACTATATAAATTTACTCTCGTTAACATTTGTGGGAGGAATCATCCATTTAAATTAGGTTTCATTTATGGAATATGTTAATAAATTTGATATAGATTGTATCTAAAAATTGGAATCTACTATATAATATATGGAGAGGAAAATATTATTCCACATACTAAAACATAAAATAGTCATATATCTTAATCGGGATAAATATTCTTGTGGGTGGTTTTTTTTAAATTACCAATAATATATATGTCTTGGTGAATTAGTTGACTGAGTGATATTACAACCAAATAAAATTATTGTGATACCGATTAATTTGGGTAAATGTTGATGAAGTGTAAGTTGTCATTTGTGGAATGTATATCTTGAAATATTTGATGTGGTGGTTAAAAAATTATATGACTATTGGAAATAGATTTTATGGGGTCATTAAAAGAGATAATTAGATCGTAAGAAGAATTATCCACAACTTCTAGAATGAATTATTATTTAATAATTGGGATGATAAAATATTAATATAAAACTTGTATAACTATATTTATAATGATTAAAAATTATTCAAAAAATCATGGCGATAAAGATAATTATTAAAGAATCCAAACTTATTTTACTTATCTTGATATTGTTTTATCATTAAAAAAGTATTTATTTGTTGATGAAAATATATTAAATAAGTTAATCTGAAATTATAATGAAAGTAATGGTGCATGATAATACATAATGTTGAGTTTAGTTTTTTCAATATAATTTTAGGATTAGTTGAAACACATTTTAATTATTTTATAATCTAAAATGGCATGTAATGTAATTCAAAATTCATTTGAAGTTTTTTATTCCACTATGAGATTAATTATATTTGATCTGAAAGGGGTTTCAAGTTTATAGTTAAAGATAAATGTGTCCAAATATTGAAAATAAGTTAGCACCAATGATTTATTTATAAGTCGTATTCAACTATATATGGGTGATAAAGTATCAATATATTGTTCATTTATTCACATGGAAATGATGTTGGATTAAAATTTGCTAAGTTTGGGGATGTGGAAAAGTTATATGACATAACATATAAATTTTTATGACATGAATATGTGTCATGAGACTCTGTGTACAAGTCATCAATTGATATCTACATATGATGTATCAAAAAGTATATGTATATATAATTTAATTATATTACTTTGCAGGACTTATTTTTAAGTTTTTTATGTGTTATCCCTTAGTGAAAATATTAGATTGATTATGATGAAAAATATGAGTTTCAAGAATTGTATATTCTCGTGATGAAATGAAATTACATTATATCTGATTTTTCCTTTACTCATGAAAATAACATTATTATATATTTATCCACTACTAAACTATGAAATAAATATGATGAATTGAGATATGGGAGAAGATCATGGTATCTATATGTTGTTATTTTGTTAAGAGAATGTTTTAAATCAATATTTGGGATCAATATTGAAAAATTATTAAGATGATAAACGATCTATTTTACATTGATTTAATTTTCAAAAAATTAGTTCTGATTAAACGTGATATTATTATATTTTTGATCATCCTGACTTTGAGATAGAAGATCTATGTTGGTGAATATTTTGAGAAAATATAAAAATATAATATGAAGAGATATCCATTGTTTCATTGTTTTAGTAGTTAGAATGAAATGTAAAATACTCCATTAATAATTAATGGTTTTAAATTTTACAAATGGATTAGGGATTTAATTTTCATATGATTATATTGAGATATGAAACTATTTTAGGATGAATGAATCATGCTAATGGTAGTCCTAGTTTTTATTGAAGCACTCACACTAGAGTAGAGAACATAAATTAAAAAAACATGTTATTGAATTATATTTTTATATATCCATGATGTGTATTTCATTTGAGAATATTTTTTTGAATATTTTTGGAATAATAAAAATAATGATCTTATAGAAATAATATCTAGGGGATTTATTCAGCCAAGTATATAAAGAAAATGAAAAGGATTTGGTACTCTAATAATTTTTTTTTCAGATTTTTTATGAAAAAAATAACTATGAATATGGTGAAAATACACATGGAAATTAATGAAAAAATAAGAAGAGATAGTGGGAGACATTGACATTCACGCTACTAAGATTAATTTTTGAGGAGATCACAACACCAAAAATTAGACTTGATTTAATATATTAAATATAAATATAAATATATTAAAGATATTGTGTTATATATGGTGGAGAAAAATAAAGAGTAAAATATCTCTTATAGGAATGCAATAATAAGTTACGTCTTGATTTAATATATTGTGTGCCTAAACATGTACACTTTTGAGTTACATGAACTTATTTGTTCATTCCTTCTACCACTCAGTTTTTTTAAAATGGTATTCTATCACTCTCGGTAAAAGGCCACATGGTAAGAATATATAACCACCCTTATTATCATTTGATTTCCCTCATCATCCATGCACCATATATGATATGCATTTTATAGGTAGTAGATGTCCAATGTAGTTTGGTATAGGCTTATCAAATCTATGTCATCAATATATTTAGGTAAGAAACAACATTTGGCATAATAATATCACTTTAGTTTATTCCAAAATAAATATAATACTATGTCATCCTATACTACAACTTATATATATGTTTATAAGAAACATATTTTATCCACTCTTAGTGTGCCTTTCTATATCTTCTTTACATAGATATTGACTACAATCACCATTTCATAATCCACCCAATTTTTGTTCCATCAGTGTCCAACCATAATTTGGAGAAGTTCATGTGGATGTTAAAGGTGCTAACCCTTGGTATCATGTTTGTTTTCAACCTTTGTTCCCCATATACGACTCGTGTATGGTGTGAAATGTTCACCCCTTTCATTTCATATGAGGTTTGTTAAAGACGTGTTGAAAGTAGATTTATGTAAATCACTATATATATTATAATAATGTATAATGATTTTTTATATAGTTAAAGTATTATAGTATGGGGTCATGTTACCTTGTGATGAATCATACTTAGAAAAAATCAATGTAGAATATTAATCCTATAGAGAACCAATCCTTTTACACATATTGTAATGTTCTTTTTCATAAACAAATATTAATTACTACCCAAAGAACTAGAAGCCTAGTATATTTGGAAGATTTTGTTCATAATACATCAAAGCGAGACAATAACAAAACATATTTATTCTATTTTCTCTAATGACCTATTAATTAAATTCAGCCTCCTAAAACTACATGGTTTTACCTGGGAAATACATATACAAAAGGGGTGAGCTAAAATCCCAGTATGGGACTAAACATGATAATGAAAAATTACATGAAGTTAAAGGTATAACATGATATCATAAAAGAGAATGGAAATATGAAATCACATTGGAGAATAACATAAAAACATAGAATCACAATATCAGAGAAAAAAAATTTGATTGTTACATATAACATGAAATAAACATAAGTCAAAGCTGACTTCTTAGACAATATGACATTGTGGATAAAGTACCATAATGGATTAATTTTACTCCATAATCCTATAAATTATATATCATGATACTAAAGCTTTAACCATTGAATTGAAGCATTGTATGGTTGAACCAATCCAAACATGTTCATGATATATACGTTCCAAAAAAAGGAAATCAATCAAAAGTTATCGACATAAGAATTACCCATGGGGAGAAAATAAGTTGCATAATCTTGTCTCATACCATAATCAAATGAAATTTTATAGTGAATGAATTTTAGAGATGAACATATGGCACGCATTACCTTATAAAAATAAGTGATAAAAATCGATATATATTTTATAGGGACATATATAAATAATTTAGAAGAAATGAATAACATTGAATGTTTTTTTATTGATTAAAATGTCATTAACTTAATACATGTAATATTTCATTAGGAAAATGACCTTTTAACTTTGAAAAAACATCTTCAAAATCTAAATATTTCCATAATATTATAGAAAACATTAATATAAATATAAAAATGGAAATTCATAAAATAATAAGCAATTAATTGATTTGTTACAATAGTGTGTCATTTTGTAAATATACTATAAGATAAAAAAATGCTTTCAAACTATTGTAAAAAAGATTAAAAAGTAACTATTCAGAAAATGATAGGAATATTCATTCAAAGTGTTTTTAAAAAAGTAAAATTTGGTTAAAAAATTATTTTATAAATCATTTTTATAATGGAAAAATAATTCTCGTAAATATTTTTAGAATACATAGATAAAAACTATAAAATATTTTCAATATAAGACATAAATAATGTCAAATTTTATTAAAAATAATTTCTCAATGATTTTAACAACCAAATAAGGGGAAATGGTAATAATTATTGAAATTTTAATGAATATATAAATTATAATAAAATTAAATATTGTTACTAGTCATTGATCAAATAATTTTCTATAATGTAAATTCATGCATAAATAATCCTAATAAAAATCAGATTGAAACATAAACCTTACTGCTCGGTAACCTCTGAATCATACATTTCATTAATGAATATTATGAATTTTAACTAAAAATATTATGAATTATTATTTATTCATGTTTTAATATTAATATGGTTAGTATATGAACTATTTAAATGAAATTAGGTTCATAATAGAATATGTGTATGAAAGAAGCATGTTTTGATTAAAAAACCCAAATATCGAGTCTACACATTGTCTTGTATGTATTTTGTCTCGAATATAATAAAAACTATATAAATAATTTTAATATTAGAAACATTTTCATGGTCTTATCCCTTATACTTTAACTATTTACATTATTTATTTTACTGATTTTTAAAACTACTTAATCAGTTATATCTACATCGGGTGTTTTGAGGACCTTTAGTTTATAAATTCATAACGACATTTGGGTGTTCACCATGGTCAAAGGGTAAATTATTCCAGAATCTAAAGAATAATAATCACAATAATATTATCATTTTTTTATAATAAATATAAACTTTTAAAAATAAAAATGAATCTTAGTAATGAAAAATGAACTGCCTTACAATTATGGTGATGGTAGGCCATACATACGCATGTGTATCGTTCCAATTTTTAAGATATCATAAAGGAAATAAGGTAAGTATTATTTAATATTAATATAATGATTAAAATATTATATAATAAAATAATTTATTTATTTATACTTTTATATATTATCTATTTGATTTGGTAATAAAAAATTAAATCGCATTTCTTTTCGAGGTGCTAGAATTCCAAAAACAGAACAATGTAATAATTTTTTTATGGGTGATAATGTAAGAAAGTATATGATATAATACATTTACTGAATGATTAATATATCATTAATATAATATATAATTATTAAATCAATCATCATTAATATCTTTGAGGGTGATGATGGAAAACAAATTACATCAGTTCTTAAGGCAGTAGTTTGTCGTACAAGTGAAAGATGGTTTTGTTTCACATTTATTGGAAGAGGTGAAATATTTCAGTTATTCATTTAAAATAATCAAATATTTTTATATATTATATATTATTCTTATTCTACCTATATTATTGTGCAATATGTTTAAGTGGTTTAAGAAGAAATCAACCAAATATTCTCGATTAAGAATGATACCTCTCCTTTATTAAAAATATTTAGGATTATACATAAATACTCACTAGATTGGATTTATAGTCAATAAAATGATGATCTGTCATGTGGAGGAAAGTCATGAAGGAATTTTGGTGTCACGACCCGTCCCCCGGGTCCCGTGCCATGACTAACCCAAGCCCGCCATCCATAGGCCAGGGGTTGGCACTAGAACCAACGGCGTAAATCCCTAATCTGGGAAGGCACTGCCTTAATATCTATAAACACACACATCATATCACATATCGTAATACAAAAAACTTAGTAAAATTCTACAACAAGAGAGTTCTGAAAAGTAAAGAGGGCAGAAATACAAGCCAAACTGTAAAGTACTAGTATAACTGAAAAGGACAAAATAGCTGAATGGTGAAAAGTTGTTCATGGATCATCCACCATGGATCCTACCTGAAGGGTTGGTACAGAGGGCCACCTCACCACTCCATGCCTGTCAGTATCCTCCGTGTACCAACACGTTTTATGGTCTACCTTTGGGTATCGTCCAGTCCTGCTACTCTCAGCCATAGTCAGCGATGTCTTTTGTCTGTAACCAACACAATGAGATGCGGGCATAGCTCATGTAGGGGTGAGTATAATGATACTCAGTAGGGACCTAGAGACCCGCAAGGTCTCACAAAACACAACAAGGATAATCTATAAAGTATTAAATCAACAGATAACCCAAGTTAGGTATATTCTCATACATAGACCTATGTTATCAAGTAATCCATCTCAATAATGAGGTAAACTCTCAAACAACTATTTATTCTAGGGGTACTACCAAGAAGCATTTCCAAGCACAACATCGAACACCTCGGCTACTGGAGAACTCCTCCTTTATTGAGTACAGTGGGACTGCCGCATCACACAGAGGTGTTTTCCACTAACCATGGACTGTTGAAGTACTCCTCCTGACGAGTATTGTGGGTGTGTCGTGCTCACACGGAGGTGCTCCCCACCGTCAGTCTGCCACGTCACACAGAAGAGCTCCCCCTTGTAGCCTGCTGAGGTACTCCTCCTATCGCGTACTGTGGGTCTACCGTGCTCACACAGAGGTGCTCCCCACCGTGGGTCTCCTGCGACACATAGGCGCTCCCCACTGGGATAGTCTAATCACTCTGAGTCGAATTGGTCAGCAGTCGTCTGGTCCCAGCCAGCTACTATGTCTCTGCACTATGCTCGCTCGTCTTCTGGAGGATCTTCTCAACGAATTGCAGGTCGATACTCCTACTTTCACGAATTCCCATGTATAAGTATCTCAAAGTTCTGCATAGTCATTGGGGTCTCAACGCAATAGACGTTGCATCAATCGGACCCCTGGTCTATGTGTTAGTATCCTTCTAGTCCCTTAGGGCCCGAATGGATTCATGCACGATCCAGCATGACTGTATGACAACATTACTCCGAACTCCAGTGGGGTATACTCAGAGGTACCGCCGTGTTCCAAGAAAATTGTCATTGTTGATGGTTCTTCAAATGGTCATCTAGTGCCAAATATATGGCCAATGAAAGTAAATGGTCAGTATTGGGCATGGGTACGGTCCGACCCGGTCGAACCCACCTGGTCTGACATGTCTAGGCCGACCCAATCGGGGTCGACCCGGTCAGACCTGTTGGGTCAGGCCTGGCCCATTGGGTGGTCCGGCTAGTTAGGTTCGGCCCGGCCGGCTGGTCCCCTCCCAACAGGTTGCATGGGCGGATCGGCCCGGTCTTGGGGCTACTTCGGCCCTGAGCGTCATGAGGGCGCGACTCGGTGCGGCTTGGCCCGGAGGGTGTGGCTGTGCCGCTTCGGATAGGGCACCACGAGGGGGGCGCAGGCCGGCTCGGGAGGCCAGCACGGCCAGGTCACCGGTTCAAGCCGGTGGTGGCCGGGCAGGCCGGAAGGTAGCCGGGAATTGTGCCACGTTGTCTAGCGGGCAACCGGGCAGGCCGACAGGTGACAACTCATGGTGCCAGGCAGGCCGACGGGCGGCTGGGCAGAGCACCAGGTTGGCCGGTGGGAGACTGAGCAGGGTGCCAGGTGGGCCGGCGGGCGGCTGGGCAGGGCACCAGGTGGGTCGGTAGGCGGCAGGTCAGGGCTCCAAGTGGGCCGATGGGCTCCCGAGAAGGGAACGGTCGGGCGGGCCAGTGTCCAGGAGCCCGGTGGCATGGGCTGGTGGAAGTGCGGTCGGTGTGGCTCTGCCAGAGAGTCATGGTTTGGCCAGGAGCACTGGAGTGCCACGAGGGTGGCGCGGTTTGCGGAGGTCGTGGGTAGCACGACCATTGTCTTCACCACCTTCTTCATTCCTTCACCTCATCATCATGCCGAAGATCATCACAAAAACGAATAGAGTAGTGGTTGGGCCATGTTGGTTTGACCCACACCCTCCGCGTTAAGGATGGTATCAATTGGCTCATCCAAAAGTAAGAGGTTGAACAACAACTCTCCCACATACAATTCCATTCCAACCATTGAAGAAGATTCAGTGAAAGCATCAACATGTAAAAATCCCCTACCTTTGATCATCGTTCATCATTCGTTGATGGAGTTATAGAAATTGGATGAAGAAGATCGTCGTTCTTCACGTCCGTTGCACACTTCCAATCCCGAGTTGTGTCTGCTCGTTGATGAATATGTGGTGGGTAGGTCGGTTGAAGACATCCCATGTCGGTAGAAGCTCTGAGGAAGAAGTTTAAGAAGGTCGGCGTTCTTCGTTCTTCATTGGGAGGGTTCTTCCCTCTTCTTCTAAGTTTCCACCAAGATGCCAAAGAAAAAAAAATTAATAGATAGGTTTATTTATTATTTCATTGGCACAAAATTAAAAATGGTGAAATAAATTAATTTTCTCCACCTAATTAATGTGGAGGATTGGCAAAAATTAATTAAGGGAGTTGTCAAAATTTAATTAAAGGGAAGGTGGAACCATAAAGGAGGGAGGGTGTAGAGAAACTCTCCCTCATTAATGAGGGGAGTTGAGAGGTTTTCCTCTCCCACCATCAATATGGGAGTATATCCCCGTGTGTTCCCCATGTCATAACCTCTCGCAGGCGGTTAGGTTCTGGTGGGCCCACCACCATAACCACTCATGGAAGGTTAAGGTGTGGTGGTCCCACCTCCTACTTCCATGAGAAGATTCTAACCGTTAAATAAAAATAAAGCCAGACACATTATTTTTATTTAATTCATTCTCTAAAAACCCCAAAACAATTTTTATTCTCAACCAACTATCATCGAGGTGAATGTCTTCCTAAGTGAATATCGGCACAATGAGTTCAACAGTGCCCTCAAATTTCAATTTCGAGCACCGATTCAAAATTTATAAAAAACTACTCATATGTTTATTGAATATACCCGAAAAAAAAAACTTCAGAAATTGATTCTGGGAACACAGGGACTCGAAATCATGCACCGTCAATTTCTGTGGACTTGTAAAATTCCAATGTATTTAAGATATAACATTCCACATAATTTTTGGGTTTTTACATTTTCCTCACCTCAGGGATTTACATCCCTGTAAGCTTCAACTCAAACTATGGGAACACGTGGGGGTACTGAGCATGCATTTGAGCCTCCCACTCCTATGTGCTCTCCTTGAGATTTCCGTGCTTCCAGCGAACGCGCACCAAAGGTATCGACCATCCACATAGGACCTAGTCCTATATATCCTCAATATCCAACGGAACCTCCGTGAAAGTCACCCCATATTCAACGTCCACCTCTCCATGGTCGATGATATGAGAAGGTTCATGCATGTATCTCCTCAGCTGAGATATGTGGAAGACGTTGTGCACCTAGTGAAACTAAGGTGGAAGTGCTAAGAGGAAATCCACCTCGCCTACTCAAATGAGGACCTTGAAATGTCCAATGAACCTCAAAGATAACTTACCTCCTATAAAAAAATATGTAGTCCTCGTCGAGGCGACACCTATAGAAATATGTGGTCGCCATCCTTGAACTCTAAAGGTATTTTCCCCTATCAGCATACGAATTCTACCTGATCTGTGCAGTCTTCATCCTCTCCTGGATAATCTGCACCTATTCTTGGTAGCTCGTACCATCTCTGGTCCCACTAGTGCTTACTCTCCTGGGTCAGTCTAGCACAAGGGTGATCTACAAGGTCACATGTATAATGCCTAAAAACGTGTCATTCCAATGGTGGAGGGATAGCTGTTGTTGTATGAAAACTCCACCAAAGGTAATTGATCCTCCCAACTACGACCAAAGTCGAGGACACTAGCACAGAGCATGCCCTCAAGGGTATGAATGGTCCTCTCAGTCTAGCCATCCATATAGGTATGGAAGGATGTGCTCAGACGATGTTGTGTCCCAAAAGCGTCCTGAAACCCCTTCCATATCCAGGAAGTAAACAGTGCATCACGATCGGAGACTATAGAAGAAGTTACTACATGTAGTCACAGAATCTCTTGCATGTAGTGGTTTCCCAATCCCTCTACTGATCCTTTCTCTCTAATCAGTAGTAAGTGGGCTGACATGGTGAGTCGGTCAATGATCACCGAAATCAAGTCATGACCCCTGGATATACGTGGAATTCCTATCATGAAGTCCATGGATATCCCATCCCACTTCCACTCTGGGACCTCTAAAGTCTGAACCAAGCCTGTTGGTACTTGGTGATTTGACTTTACTTGCTGACAAGTGAGGCATCGAGAGACAAACTCCACTACTTCCTTCTTCATACGTGGCTACCAATGTTGTCATCGATGGTCCTGGTATATCTTTTCCACTCTTGGATGTACCGCTAATGGGGATGTGTGGAACTCCCTAAACACTTCCTCTTAAAGTGACACTGGTACCATAGTACATCCTCTAAAGAGGATGACGTGCTCCCCCACCTTTATAAAATCTATAAAGTGTCTACCCAGTGGATATCTGAGCACGTCATGTCTCGCAGTCAGCATACCCATGTTGTGCCTCCCTGACTTGCTGAAGAAGTGTGGGAGTGACTGTAAGAGACTGAAGGAATGTTTCTCCATCTCTATCCACAATGGATATCTACAAAGAGGCCAATAACTCAGTGGCCTCACCAATCAGTTGTATACCTAATCTCTTGTTGAGTGCATCTGATGCAATTTTCTCCTTTCTAGGTGTATAGACTATCTTGAAGTCATAATCCTGGAGGAACTCAAGCCATCGCCGCTATATCTGGTTCAGGTCCTTCTGAGAGAATATATACCCGAGACTCTTCTGATCAGAGTACACGGTAAAACATTCTCCCATCAGATAGTGTCTCCACATCATCAATTCAAATACCACTACTGCTAACTCCAAGTCATGGGTAGTGTAGTTCTTCTCGTGCTTCCTCAGCTGCCGAGAACCATACATGATCATTGCTCACTCCCGCATCAGGACACACCCGAGTCTGTTCCCTGATGCGTCATAGTAGACTAGATACCCTATGCCTTCCTCTGGAAGCCTCAAGATGGGGGAACTATTCCTCCTTAGCCTCTGCTACAGAAAGATCTGTTGTCATCTCTACGACCACACAAAGGGTTTCCCATTCTTCGTCAAGGCTGATAGTGGTTCTGCAACACTGTAGAAGTCTGTAACGAATCTCTGGTAGTAACCATCCAAACCCATAAAACTCTTTACCTCTGTCACACTCCTAGGTGGCTCCCAAGAAAGTACCGCATCAATCATTACTGGATCCACTGAAACTCCAGCCTCTAATATGATGTGTCCCAAGAAGTGAACCTCTCGGATCCAAAAACTGGCACTTAGAGAGATTACTGTAATTCTAGTGCTCTCGGAGTGTGTCTAGTACTACCCGCAAATGGTAGGCATGCTCCTCCTCAGTAGTCGAGTAGATCAGTATGTCGTCAATGAATACTATGATAAATTCATCAAGTTATGGCAGGAAGATCCTATTCATAAGTCCCATGAACACTTCTGGAGCATTGGTCACGCCGAATGGCATAACCAAGAACATGTAGTGGCCATACCGACATCTGAAGGTCGTCTTCTACGCATCCTCATCTCGAACTCTGAGCTGGTGATAGCCTGATCTGAGATTTATCTTAAAGAACCATCGTGCTCCCTTCAACTGATCAAGGACGTCATCAATCCTCAAGAGTGGGTACTTGTTCTTCACGGTCACCTGGTTTAGTAGACGGTAGTCAACAAAAGCCTCAAGATTCCATCCACCTTCTTGGAGAATAGAATTGAGGCTGACCAGGGAGAAACACTAGGCCAGATGAATCCCTTCCCCTACATGTCCTATAGTTGTACCCGTAGCTCACGTATCTCCACGGGAGCCACCCGATACGGTGGTGTAGATATCGGTGTCATCCTGGGGTACAAGTCAATGTAGAAGTCTACCTCTCTTCGATGAGGTAGACCTGAGAAATCATCAGGGAAAACATCTGTGTACTGGTCCACCACTACAGGATAGCTCAGACTCTCCACATCCACCACTCCGAGGGTAAGGCAGGACAACTGATGAGTGATCAGCTGCACCCTCCCCGAGTAATTTTGTCATATGCTTCAATGGCTCCCTTCTTGCCAGTGAAGAGGAACCTGGTCCCATCCATGTGGACACACCAAACATTACACCTAATACAGTCGATCTTGGAATGGATTGTAGATAACCAGTACATACCCAAGATGGCATCGTAACGCCTCGATGCCGCAACAAGGAGATCCCTACAGATTCTCTTACCACATTGTGTAAGCTCACATTTCCGGCACTAGTGCGTAATCATCGAGTCTGCTCTCATAAGAGTCTCTAACCGTAAGGATCGAGCCAACAGCTCCGTCAAGATCTTTGTGCTCTGAACTAGTGTATTGGCAATGAAAGAGTTACCAGCATATGTGTCTATAAGTACTGATTCTAAGGTTGAGTAGACAGATATCGTACCTCAAAACATCTCCGGAGTGCTGTAATTGTAGGCCTTATATGCCTGGCGTTGAGCTCTCCCATGTCCACCTACTCCCTACTGTTGGGGTGGACATCCTGATGGTGGTGGCGGTAACACCTCGAAACGTCGTCCACCGACAGCTGCACAACCAGCTCCTCCGCCACGTCCACCTACTCCATGCGGACCAACTCGATCAAATCTATGCCTTTTCATGGGCGTTCCTTCAACCATCTACTGATCATCCTAATGAAGGGTTGGACAGTCATGAGACATGTAGCCCTTCCCACCGCATGAGTAACACTGCCCTATCCTAGCATGTATGTCTCTGCCCTGGTTGCCCCGCACAATTGATCCTGAGTCATGCGGTCGTCCACCTGTGGTTCTGGTCCTCTGGGACCTCTATGTCATCTGTCTACTTCCAGCTGCAGCAGACTCTGTTGAATGTCGAATAGTGGTGGGTCTTGCTGTTGGAGACTGCCCAGCAAGGAAACTCTCCACTAAGAGGTCTCTCTCTATCACCCCCTCCTGTGTTAGGATGTTGAGGGAGATCATCAAAGCCCTGATCTCTTTCCTGAGCCCCTTCTCGATAGTCTGGGCCCTGATTAATGGGTCTCATACCATATATGTGGAGTAGCGTGATAGGTCGGTGAACCTCGTTGAGTACTGCACCACCATCATGCTACCCTACTACAGATGAAGTAACTCATGTATCTGCACTGCACGAAGAGTTGATGGGACAAACTCTGCATGAATCAGTCTCTCAAGGTCTGCCTAGAGAAGAGTCATCTCTTCGTGAACCTGGAGCATCACGCTCCACCATCTGCCCACTACTTCTTGTAGAAGTCTGGAAGCAAGAATAACCATGAATTTGGTTGGTGTCCCTACTAGTTGGGAAACTCTCACCAAAGCCTCCAGCCAATCCTCAGCCTCCTCTGGGTCCGTCTCTCCCCTGAACCTAGGCGACCTCTGGTGCTGGAACTCATGAAATGCACTCACGTGGTGTGAATCGTCTACTATTGGGGCTGATGGCATCGGTGGCCCAACAGGAAGTGGTACCATTGGTGACTCTTCTGGAAAAGGGCCCTACATCGAGGCCTCTTTGCTCGGTGGGTTATCTGTGCGTACAACTCTCGGGACTCTCGTTGTTCGTCTGTAGGGAGGCATCCTGAAAGAAATATATGTGACACAGTAAATTTTTTATACGTAGTGAGATGACCATGATGAGAATACTTGAAGAAATCATGGAAAACACACACGCAATCAGTCTTTTTGTGCACTAAGTCAGAAATCAGATGTCAGGGTAATGGTGTATGGATACGTCAGCCGTCGCACCAACACTAGACTCCCTGATCTGAGAACCACACTCATTACCCTTAACACTATTGATTCACAAAAAATATCAGAGTCCTAAGTTCTATGGAAGAACTGATTCCTCTGATACCAATTTTTCATAACCCGTCCCCCGGAGCCCGTGTTGTGACTACCCCAAACCCGCCTTCCATAGTCCAGGGGCTGGAGTCTTGCACCAAAGCTGTAAATCCCTAATCCGGGAAGGCATTTCCTTGATTACTGTAAACACATGCATTAGATCACACAGCTGAATACAAAACACTAAGTTATACTGTACAAAAAGAGAGTGCTGAAAAGTAAAGGGGTCGGAAATACAAGCCCAACTGTAAAGTACAAGTACAACTAAAAAGGACAAAACAACTGAAAGGTGAAAAGAAGCTCCTAGATCATCCACCATGGATCCTACCTAATGGGTATGTACAGATAGCATCCTCAGCACTCCACATCTGTTTGTCTCCTCCGTGTACCAACATGTCATATGGTCTACCTCCGGGTACCGTCGAGTCCTGGTACTCTCAACCTCAGTCAGTGCTATACATCGTCTGCAACCAAGACAACAGGGTGGGGGCATATCCCGTGCGGGGGTGAGTATAATGATACTGAGTAAGGACCTCGATACCCTCATTTCTCACAAAAACCAACAATGATAAACAAAAAAGTATGAAATTAACAGATAACCTGACATAGTTATATTCCAATACATATAACTAAGTTATCAAGTAATCCATCTCAATCATGAGGTAAACACAAAAGCTGCTGACTTAGCTCAAAATAACAGTTATTCTAGGGGTAGTATCAAGAAACATTTCCAAGCACAATGTCGAACACCTTGGTTACTAGAGAACTACTCCTCTATCGAGTACATAAGGCCTGCTGTGTCACACAGAGGTGCTTCCCAATTACTTCAGACTGCTGAGGTACTCCTCCTATTAAGTACCGTGGGTCTGTCGTGCTCACACAGAGGCACTCCCCACTGTGGGTCTGCCGCATCACACAGAGGCACTCCCCCTCGTAGTCTGCTGAGGTACTCCTCCAATCGAGTATCATGGGTCTTCCACGCTCACACAGAGGTTCTCCCCACTGTGGGTCTGCCGTGACACCTAGGCACTCCCCACTAGGCTAGTCAAATCATTCCGAGTCAAATCGATCAGCAGTTGTCACGTCTCAGCCAACTACTAGGTCTCCGCACGATGCTCGCTCGTCTCCGGGAGGATCCGCTCCATGAACTGCAAGTTGATAATCTAACTTTCACGAATTCCCATGTAGAAATATCTACATGGTCTTCCTATTCATAGGGGTCTCAATGCAATAGATGACGCATCAATCGGATGCCCGGTCTGTGAGTTATTAGCCTTTTAGTCCCGGGGGCTCGGTTGGATTCGTGCACGACCCAACCTGACCGTATCACAACTTTACCCTAGACTCCAGTGGGGTATACTCAAAGGGATAGTCGTGCTTTGAGAATACCAGCACCACTGGCGGTTCGTCAAACGGTCATCAGGTGCCAATGATATGTCCAAAGAAAGTAAAGGGTCAGTATTGGGCCCGAATCCGGTCGGACCGACCCAGTCTGGGTCGACCCGATCAGACCATTTGGGCCAGGCCCATATGGTGGGTCTACCTGTTAGGTTTGGCCTGGCCCAACCCAGCAGGCCGCACGGGTGGTTCGGCCTAGGCTCATGGCCTGTTCGGCCGCAGCGTCGCAAGGGTGCATCTCGGCTCGGAAGGTGCGGCAGTGCCGGTTCGGCCATGGCGCCGTGAGGGGGGACGCGGGCCAACTCTGGTGGCCAGCGTGGCTAGGGCGTCGTTTCAGTCGGGTGGAAACCGGGCTGGCCGGAAGGCAGTCGGGCCGGCCGAAAGGTGGTCTAGAGGGTGTCCGGGTAGGCAGGCAGGCAGTCGGGAAGGGCATCAGGCGAGCAGTCGGGCCAGCCGGCTGGCGACTGGGTAGGGCTCCAGGTGGGTCGGTGGGCAGCCGATCGAGGTGCCAGGCAGGCCGGCGGGTGGCCGGGCAGGACGCGGCCAGGTAGGCCAGCATCCGAGAGTCTGGTGGTGTGGGTCGGTAGCGGTGCGGCCGGGGTGGCTCATCTGGAGGGCCGCAGTTCGGCCAGGTGGACCAGAGCGCCGTGGGGGTGGTGCGGTTTGTGGACGCTACGGGTAGCATGACCTTTGTATTCACCACCTTCGTCATTCCATCGCTTCATCTCCATACCGAAGATCGTCAAAAACAAGAATGGCAGAGGGTTCAACCCATATTGGTTTGGCCTGCACCCTCCATGTTTAGGGTGGTATCAATTGACTCATCAAGAAGTAAGATAATGAACTACAACTCACCCGCAAGAAATTCCTTTCTAACCATTGAAGAAGAC
This sequence comes from Viscum album, assembly GCA_963277665.1. NCBI lineage: Eukaryota > Viridiplantae > Streptophyta > Magnoliopsida > Santalales > Viscaceae > Viscum > Viscum album. The sequence continues at coordinate 490,538,211 of OY728145.1, forward strand.
TCAATGAAAGACACAACATGTAAAAACACACTACCTTTGATCGTCGTTCGTCATTTGTTGACGGAGTCGTGAAAAGTAGATAAAGAAGGTCGTCGTTCATTGCATCTGCTATACGCTTCCAATCCCGAGCTGCATCGGCTCGTTGACGACGATGCGGAGGGTCAGTCATTTGAAGACTTCCCACGTATGTAGAAGCTCCGAGGAAGAAGTCAAAGAAGGTCGGTTTTCTTCATTCTTTGTTGGTAGAGTTCTTCCCTTTTCTCCCACGTTTCCACCAAGATGCCAAAGAAAAACAATAATAGATATGTTTATCTATTATTTTGTTGGCACAGAATTCAAAATGGTGAAATAAATTAATTGGCTCCACATAATTAATGTGGAGGATTAGCACAAATTAATTAGCGGAGTTGGCAGAATTTAATTAAATGGAAGGTGGAACCAAAAGGGAGGGAGGGTGTGGAGAAACTCTCCCTCATTAATGAGGGTAGTTGAGAGGTTTTCTCCTACTGCCATCAGTACGGGATTTTAGCCCTCTATGGCCCCACATCATAACCTATCATGGGAGGTTAGGTTCAGGTGGGCCCCACCACCATAACCTCTAATAGGAGGTTAATGTGTGGTGGTCCCACTTCTACCTTCCATGAGGGGATTTTAACCGTCAAATAAAAATAAAGCCACACACATTATTTTTATTTAATTTAATCTCTAAAAACCCCAAAAACTATATTTTATTATCGACCAACTATCATTGTGGTGAAATTCGTCCTAAGAAAATACCGGCACTACGAGTTCAATGGTGCCCTCAGATTTCAATTCAATCATCAGTTCAAAAGTTATAAAAACTCGCTCGTACTTTTACTAAACGTACCCAAAAAAACTTCAGAAATTGATTTTGGGCACAACTGGCCTCGGAATCATGCGCCGTCAGTTTTCACGGACTCGTAAAATTCCCATGTATTTAGGAAAATAATTTCAACAAAATTTCAGGATTATTAAATTTGGTTTTTATTTTCAAAACCAAAATTCTTTATATGTGTTAGGATCATATGATAGGGGATTCCCTTATATAAGGTGGGAGAAGACACACGTAAAATTTTTTAAAACAAAATGTTAACACGCACATTTTACACAAACCAAAAGGATCCAAAGTTTTTCTTTATATAACCTAAGAAGATATATGGTCGATATATGGATAGATAATTTTAGTTGGACATGTCTTTCTTTCATTTTATCTATAATATTTTTAGTTTAACCCCCAGTTAATCAGTTTTAACTTTAACTATAGTAATTAATTTTTGCAATTAATTGTCGCCTAAAATTAATTTGAATATATTATTTAATATTAATTATGTTTCCTAAAAATCTACAATCTATTTTTATAAATTAAATTCGTTGAAGTGGTTGTATTTATATTAAACCTAATCCCACAGATGTGACAAAAAAACTAATTTCAGAAGAATTTGTTTTCATAAATATAAAATATTTTAATATTACAATTAAACATGAAATTGATTCTAATTACATAAATTATATTAATAGTAACAAAATTATACTAATTATACTTTTTAACAATTTTAAAACTGAATTAAAATTTTCAAATGATTGAAATGATAAGGCATTTCTCAACATAAACCTGTATATTTCACTATTCCTTGAAAAAATAATCATTATATAAAATTCCCAATAATTAATCCTAATATAACCTTGAAATTTTGATAAAAAATTCTAGATTTTTATAAAAAAAATATATTTTTTAAATGTTTGAAAAAATAATGTTATTATCTTTTCATAAGAAGAAATAAAAACAATTTGAGAAAAAATTATTTTTGATGCCTATAAAGACATTAAAACAATTATGTCCTTATCCATAAATATATCATATTTATCCTTTAGACATAATTTTCAAAATGTGTTTATTCCAATTTAGGCTAAGAAATCTAATATCTATGTTATAAGGTTCACATTTAAATAATCATATTTTACTAGTATATTATTGTTCCTTTTAACACAATGATCCCTTCAATATATGATATAGAACATAGTGTTCTTTTATAATAGTAGGTTGATAAATTTTATGCCCCTTATATAATGTTTTTCTCTTAATATGAACTTTTCTTAGTAATAATGGGTCTGAAATTAAAAAAAATATTTATAGAAAAACCACATCATAATAAGGGTTAATAAAAGTTTCTCTTAAATAGGATGTAATAAAAATATAAAAATTAACACATAAAAAGATTTACAAAGAGGTTAAAATTGTAGGGATGTGAAAACATGGATTTATAATGATTTTATATTAAATTTATCACTTTATACTTTTTTTAAGTGAGAATAGACCATCAATTTATAGAAATTGAATAGCACTTTTATTTCGAGGTCCTTTTCCCAAAATTGAGGGATTTTATTATGATATGGTCTAGGAATATAAGTTAACATTCTTACAAGATATGTATAATTTCATAATTTGTTCAATTTTCACCACAAACTATTATTTTCTCTAAAAAATAAAATATAAGTATAAATATTTTTCCCCAAACACCCAAATTATATTCAAACAGATCACATGATTCCACAAAATGATATCGTGATATTTTACTTCTCCTTAAAAATTAGAAATAACCTCAAATGGTTAAATCATGCTAAGATAATTTGAGAAATGAATACACCTTCATATTAATCTTCATATCGAAAGATAAAATCAAAACATTACATAACTAAATAAACCTACACAAGAAATAATATCATCATTCAAAGATTTAATGTATTCTTACAAAATAATACATCATGTTAAATCAAATTTAATACCTAAGGGATACATATAAGTCAAAAATAAATTAAAATTATTGAAAAACATCATTAATCACATTAAAATCCTAATATATTTCAAAATGAATCAACCATAAAATATGTTTCGCAAAATAAACATATTATTCAACCATGAAATTTTGTAATTAAAAAAATCATACTATATACTACATCATGTCAACAAGATGTAGGTGGGGTACCCTTATCACCCTTTAGTTGTGGGTTGAAGACCCACGGCCTTTCCTGATGTGATGGGTTTCCACTCGACCAACAATATACCTTTTTAAAACAATAAGGAAAATAAAATTTCATAATCATATTCACAATCATCATTGATAGTATTGCATTCCGAATAATTTTATGAATAGTTACAAAAAAATTATTTGTCACCAAATGGATTAATTTTAAACACTATAGTTTTCTATCCAATTTATTATTTTCCACAATATCAAATAATTTTAATTGACTATAACTACTCCAAAATCAATCACATACCAAAGAATGTATTTTCCTCAGTCAATTTTTTTACATAAAATATCATAGTTCCATTAGATAAACTTATTTTGTCATTTTCACCGTTAAATATATTATAAAAAATCCATAATTAAAAACTACTACTTAACAATCCTTTGAAGTTTCAAGACCCTTACAACCATTATACCATTGAATAAAATACTTCAATAAGATAATTCTCTAGTTATACAAATAATAATTTCTATGATTACAATTAAATAATGGTCATAACATAGGCCCTTATTAATTAATCCAGAGATTCAAGATTTTAATTTGATGATGACTATGTTCCCCACATTTATGACATTGAATTTTTTATGTTCTCTATATTGAAAATGTTTCCCCTGCCTTTTGTAAACTAGACTCTTAAGTTTTCATTATAAATTAACTACTTTACTCCCTCATTTTCCATACATAAAGCATCTTCTATTTCGTTTTTATACATTTTCAATGGTGCCTCATCCAACATTTTTTACATGTAATAAATTGAGTCTTCTTTTCTAAATCACCTTTAATACTTGAACTTCCATGGGATTCCATCCTTATCTCATTTTATGTGTTTTAAATTCCATATATTTTATATTTATTAATTTTAACTTGAGATATATCATATGGAATTATAAACATATGTCTAACTTCCATTCCCATTAGGTTAGGCATATGGTTAAAGAAATCATTATATTTCCCATCTCATTGTTTGTTGGTATAATTTCTCCTATTTCACACCATTAACTTAATAGAACAAAAGAAACAAGATTAGAATTCATTAAAATATGAAAGGGGAAATTATAAACCTATAATAACTAATATATAAATTATAATTATATCATGACTTATGATTCAAAAAATTTTAGATTATGTTATCCATCGTAACATTTCTGATTGGGTTTTATTAACAAATAATTTTTCCAATTGCTTTATACAGGTTAGTAAACATATCCACCAACAGTGTCAAACTAGGTGTGTGGTAATGATTGTTTCCATGTATTATGTGATGATAAATCAAATCCTAATACATTATTTTATGGGTTATTACAACTAGGTATAATTTTATATGAGAAACATCCACTTTTAATATCCAGTCATGGACATAATTACTAGGAAACCATTCATTCTATAATTTAAAATAAATATAGGATGTTTTTTTCTATACATATTATTAGCCTTATATACATCCATAGTATTTTTACTAAATTATTCAAGTACTAATAAAAAAAATTACTATACTTTTCTATGATAAAAACTATATTTAACCAATTATTTTACACATATTAATAAATGATTTTTAACATAAATTTATTTTAATTACAACTGATGGATGGTGAGGCCCAGTGTATTTGTAATACAATGTTAAAAATACATAAAACTGAGATTAAAATAAAAAATCATTATTTTATTCTCAATAATGAGATCCTAAATCCTTTCATGCTCGTAAAACTATATTTGATAACCTTGGTAATTCATAAACAAAAAGGGCGATCTAAAAAACCCAGTATGGAAATAAACATGGCTAGGAATCATAACAAAAGAATAAAATGTATATTACGATATCATAAATGATAATGCACATGATTAATCACATGGTATAATAACATAAATTACCTAGTATCATAATATAATGATTAAATAATAATTATAGAAGCAATATAAAACATGACGTAAACATGATAAAAGGATAACTACATATAAAACATCACTTGGTAGAAAATATCACATATTGGGTAAGGATTACTCTCTAGTCTTTTACATGGATCTCATGAGACTAATTCTTTACCCAATAAATTAGATTGATACATGGGAACACCAATTATAAAAATTTCATGATTTATGTGTTCCAAAAAAATAAAATCATTTATAAGTCATAATTATACCCACGGAGAGAAAATGGGTTTCATAATATTATATCCTAATATAATCAATGAAAATTTCATAATGATGGAATTTAAGTGATTAATGTAATTATTTTATTACCCCATCAATGTGAAGGATAATAGTCTTGGTATATATGTTAGACATATATATACATAATATCAATGTTATCCATAACATCAAGGAATAACTTTCTTGATGAAAATGTATTTAAAAAAATGAATGGAACATTTCTTGAGAAAAATACCATTTTCACTTCGAAAACACTTCATCAAAATCTAAAAGATTATAAAATATTATAGAAAAAAACTGTATTTAAAATAACCATTTAAATTCATAAAGTAATCATCAATTAATTTAGTGTTCATGATTCTAGGTAATTCTCTTCATGTCATATAAGTTAAAAAATATTACATTCACACTATTGTAAAAAAGGATAAAAAGTACCATAATTGGGAAATGAAAATAATATTCCATTAAAAAAATTAAAAATTTAAATATGGGTAAATTCCTTTAAAGAATATATTTTATAATTTTAAAAACAATCATGAAAATATTTTTAGAAAACATAGATATAAAAGAAAATGGATATTCAACTTATGAATGAAATGAAATAAGATTTTCATAAAAAATTCTGAATAATTTTTAGTACCTAAGAGGGGGAAATGGTAATATTAAATTAGATTTAAATGAATAACTAGAGAAGAATATAATTTTTTATTTTTATTATATAATTATCAAATAATTTCCTATAATGTAAATTCAATCTTAAATAATCTAGATTAAAATGAGATTGAAACCTAACCCTTACAAATTGGTAACCTTGGAATCATAACTCTGCTAAATTATGTAAAAATAGTTTTAAATAAAAATATCTTGATTTATTATTGATTCCTAATATAATTTTTAAATTGTAATTATATAAACTATTTGAAAAAATTAGGTACATATAAGAGCATGTGTCTCAAAAAAAGAATATTTGAGACAAAACCCTTACCTAGACTCTAGAAATTGTCATGTATTTTTTATCATGAATATTATGAACATATATAAATTATTTATTTTATTGATAATATTTTACATACTTAATCCCTTATACTTATACTATTTACATAATTTATTTTAATCATTTATTTAATTGATTAATCAGTTATGTCTACATCTGGTGTCTGGAGGTCGTTCAATTTATAAATTTAAAACGGAATTTGTGTGCTAAATATGGTCAAATGGGACATTATTCAATAATATAAAGGGTAATAATCTTGTAATATTTGTCATTTTCATAGTTAAATTGTGATTTTAATAATAATAATAATAATAATCTATATTTATTAAAAATAAATGATGTTATAATCATGGAGATGGTAGGTCGTACATACGCATGGGTAAAGCTTCCATGTTTTAATGTTCTCAATAGAAATAAGTTATATATTATATAATATTAAATAATGATCATAATATCCTAAATATAATATATTTTTATATTACTCTTATATATTCAATTCTTGTAATGTGGTAATAAAAAAATGAATCTCATTGCTTCGCATGGCAGTATTCTTCCGTACACACAAACAACATTATCATTTTTCATGCAAGGTAAGGTACGAATATACATGATATATTAATTTTCCTAAATTATTGATAATTAAATAATATAATAAATAAATAGTAAATCTATCATCATAGATAACCCTGAGAGGTGATGATTGAAAACAAATTACATCAGTTCGCGAGGCTATATTCTATCATACACACAAACGATGGTTTTGTTTCCCATGGTAGAAGATATAGAATTATTTTATGAAAGTAAAATAAAAAAAGATTAATACATTATAAATATTAATGTCATGAAACTAGTATTTTTTTTAATAATTGAAGAGGGTGGGATAAGAAACAAAACAAAGATTCCCAGTTAAAAATGATATATCTTATTTAGACCACCTCCTTAGGATTATTCCCAAAAACTCCATAGATAAGATTTATAATAAAAAAGGACTCTAGGGAATGAGTATGTAATTAAGAAAGTTATTTTATTTTTTAATTACTTCTCCAATAGGAATTATAAGTGTACATAGTGGAGGATATAAGGTTTCCTTTTATAAGTTGTATAGAGGAAAAATGTGGAATTTTTGAAAAGAAAAAAGTTTTAGCCACATTTTACACCTACCAAAAGGCTCAAAATGGGTAATTATGGAAACATAGAAAATATATTGTTGAAATATAGCCATGAAATATATTAAAATGACCTAAATTGGATTAAAAATAACATATTGAGCTAAATTTGATTTTAAAATATTTTACAACTAAATATAACATTGTTAATTATTTAAATGAATATTCATTTTTCAATAGAAATCAAAATTTTTCAAAATTTATTAAAAAAATAAACTTTAAAGAAAAATATAAAAAACTCATCCAAAGTTAATTTTTACATTTTTTCCAATAATTAACTTCAATTTTTCAAATATATTTTCTAAATATGGATAATTGAAATTTTATTCTCTATTCATAAGAATCAATAAGAATATTTTTTTGAGAAAAAAAAGTATTTTTGAGGACTATAGAGACTTTAAAAAATACTTATTTATCAGTCATTTTTTCCTTCATACATATGTTTCAATATTTATTTTTCCTTATTTGTACCATTAAATTTAATGTTTAGGTTATAACATTCACATTTAAATAATAGTATTTTAATTTTATATCATGGTTCATTTAAACATAGTGTTGTGTGTTGTATACACTATCAAACAAAGTGTTATTTTTAAATATCTATGTTTTAAAAATACTGAATACATGCATATTATGAGATAATGTCATGATGTATAAATATATTCCTTTTTTAGTTTCTATCCTAAATGTGAGGTGTAGTTTTAAATAATACTTTTTATATGTGGAATGCATAAACCTAGGACCCCTTGACGAATTTCCATTACTAAATTTGTGGAAGTAATGATTATAAAAAATAATGTAAAAAATTGTTATTATTCGAAAAAATCCATCACCTTGGGGTACCCCAACCAATTTCATTAGAAATAAGAATAAATCCATGTTAGCCTCTTTTCACTATTGGATGATTATTAATACAATGATAATGAATAATAATATTATAAGTCATGTTGAGGAAATATTTTATTAACCTATATTGTGATTATTACATCTCTACTATACCCAAAATATTTTTTTTAGTTGTACTTCTTGTCAATATTAATTTCAACATATATTTCATGATTTCATGGGAAATCTATACATAATAATGAAAATAATTATTTTGATAATTTCCCTTTCATTGGTTAATTAATAGTACATTCACTGTATTTAAATAATTGTTTAGATAAATTTTAATTTTAGCTGTGTAAATATTAAGATTTTTTATATGGTCTTAATTTGAATTAAAAATAATGGTTGATTTAGGTGAATAATGCTATCTAAAATATTTTATATTGTGTTTTGGATGGGTGTTTTCTAGATTGATTGAATTACTTTTATTAAATAATATTTTGAAATAACTTCAAAAATATATGAAAAAATTGAATAATTTTGTGAGAGACTATCTATATAGTATTAAAAAAAATGGATATTATGTCTAGTTTACAGTATCTCTAGGATACTGGTTTCTACATTTTGATATTGAAAATGGAAATTGTATGGCATTGAATATTCACTATAGTTATCAATGAAGAGATTTCATGCTACTAGAGGAGAATGGAAATGAATTATATTGCATTTAAAAAATTAAAATTTAATCCAAATTAATTTTAAATGATATTGATTGATTGAGAATCCCTTGTGAAAAATGAATTAACTAATAGATTCCTTGAATAATTATATAATTTCAACAATGAAGTATAATATTTTCTACGGATTACTTCTTTAAAGTAAGTTGATAACTTTAGAATGGAATCCTGATATTTCAGAAAGGTAACCCATTAAATTGAAAGGGAAAATGAGTGAATTGTTATTGAATCTGATGAATTTACAAGGGTAATATACTATATTGTGGGTTTATCCCAAGACTCTAAGAGATTAAAATAATATTTTTTAAGAGTCATTAATCATTAAAATTACAAATGAATGACATCTTCAATAGATTCATGAGGGATTCATATGATTCATCCTTCATTTTTAAGAGTAATCCAGCGCAGCTAGTATTGAAAATATTAAAAGGAATAAATTCTGAAGCATCATGTAAAACCTAAGAATATTATATGAAGAACATTATCATATTAATCATTCAATTTAAAAGGGTAAATAAATAATTTTATATAATAACTTAGTGCATATTATGAGTAACTCTAAGATAATAGAAGAGTTACTTAGTACATCATAAGTGCACTCAAAACATTATAAGGGTTATTGGAGATTTTAAAAGAGTCACTAAACTATGATAAATTGACAAAGGGGGGTATGTAACCCTAATTTTATACTTTTAAGTGTTATCCCCTTTGAGGAATTTTTAATTTTTTCAATATTAAATTTTCTTATATTTCCAAAATTAATTACTTGAAGAATAAATTATACTAGATGATGTTAAATATGTTTTTATAGAATAATATATCATGATGTATTATTAAGATAAGATAGAAGGCATGATTTATAAAATTACTAATGTAATGAAAAATGAAGATATTATTTTCTCATTAATTTGTGACTTTAAGAGATTGAAATTTGAAAATAGATTTTGTTGATCAAAGAAAGAGGCAATTCCATTGAATTAAATGTGATAATATTAGAGTTTTTCTCAAGTTACCAAAATAGTACTGATGGGTTTGGATTTCTAATAGACTATATGAGGTGTAAATTAACATGAATTATTCAAATAATATCTAGATAAAAATATATCTAAATATTATATATTGAATCAAAATATTTTATTTTTTTTTTAAATAAACTCATGTAATGAATTTTTTGTCTGTGATGTAAATTTTTTATTTCTATATGATATTCATCCTACAATGGGGACTGATTTACATTTTCATTACGAATAAATTGATAAAAAATGAATGATAGATATTCCTAGAATTTCATATGTGATATGTAGTTTTGTAAAAAATTATATCATCATGGGATCTAAAAAACATGAAGATGTTGAGGAAAATGAGGTGAAAGATTGTGGATTTTAGATTGATTTAAGGGTATTCTACATTTTAATATATAATGTATATTCTATTATTCTACATATAAATAGTGATAAGGGAACGAGATAGGGAGAAAGTTATATATGTTAGATCCTTTGGAAGAAATATGAATCTCATAGAAGATAAATCAAGAGTGCTTGAGAAATAACTATGAGTTGATATAAGAAGAACATGATAGTATAATGATGGGTATTCTCATTGTTAGTATCAAAGAATTATAAGAATTTGGACTCATTCAATCTATTATATTTTTTTAGTAATAGTATATAGAGAAAGTTTAGAAGAATGCCAGTGATACTCTATTTTAATTATGTATACAAATGTCATAAATAAAGAAATATAGAAGAACAAGAGTCAAGGACGTCTGACATGAACAAAGGTATTTGGATTATTCATTGTCATTTGATATTCTCGAATAATATATTGAAACCAAGTAGTAATCCTCATAATTAAAGGATGTGAGGTCTTTTAAATTTATAGAGACCATGTTATATTCTTATATTATTTAAGATATAATGGTTTTTGAATACACTAGTAGGGTAGAAGATCTATTTAATAGATGTAGTGACATCATGGATCATGTTAAAAATTGTTTTCATTAGTATTTGATAATACTAGTATACCCTTTAATTAATTTCTATATATATAGTGATATTATGGATATATATTGAATCATAATGACATATTATTTGACATTGAGATGCATTATGGTGTCTATGTGATCCACATTTGTATCCACATGTTCTTATATTAGATAATTTAGGACCCGTTATGATTAATCTACAGCAATAAAGTGTATATTTCCCATGATTTGGTAGAGCCTTGTGAAAACACATTGTTTCACCCTTTATATTACATTTGATATCTTATGTGGTATAATATATTGGGTTAAGATAAATATATTCATTTATATAATAATATCTATAAGGGTTCATATATTAATGTAGTTAAAATATTTTAAGAATATTTGGAATTTTATAAAATATAGTCACACATGCTTTCATTCCCCACACTCAAATGATTTCTCAGTAACAAAATTGGATTTCAATGGGAATTAGAGGACAAGGTAAACAATATTTTTATCTGAATTAATCTTTCCAATGTGTTCTTCTTTCATGTATATTAAGTGAAGTCTTAATTGGATGTTATATGATTTGAAAATGGAAATTTTTTCCCATCTCTATCAAACCCAACAATGAGGTTTTGGATACAACCATAAATAATAGATATAATATTAAAGAAAATAAATTAATTAATACTTTAATGAATAAGTATTAATAATCACAATCATATGGTAGTTAATGTTATTATTTAACTATTAACCTTTTAATAATCATGAACATTAACAATTAGGATAACATTTTAATGAAGATAAATCCATTGAATTAATTACAATCCTATATTATGTGGATAAGGAATAAATAATGAAATATAATTATGAATTTATCAATAAAATATTGGGTTATATGTCATATTTAAATGACGAGAACCTAGAATTCATAAAAAACATAAATAATTTGTAGGAAATATTGGCTATAAAGTCACAAGATTTCAATACATGGCCTAAAATGGATAACTATAGGGAGTAAATTGTATTAATATTTAAATTAAAATATCTTCTAATTGATTATTAATTAAAAAATATATTATTTATAAATATAAGACATGTAATGTTTTGGAAGATACAAGAAAGAATTATAATAATAACATAATGCAATTGTTTATGTGAAAAATTCTAAACTAAAGATTAAATATAAAATAATGATGAATCATAATAATATATTTGATGAAATAAGTAGAATGTAAGAAGAATATATTTTTAATATGAATGATGAATATAATGAGATGGTGAGAGAAATTTAAGACCTAAAATGATATCTAAACCCTATATATCGTGAATTAGAGGTACGTTTAATAATTCTAAATAACACCATTGTAGAATATTCTCATTAAACTGAATATGAATTATATGTGAAAAGTTTTTCTAATAAGATTAATAAATCAAAATGGAATCTCTACAGTAGAAATAAGTTCTTGAAATAATTTTTATAAATATACATTGGATGAAAATGGGAGGATGAAACCCATGATCTATTTAATTCGGTTTGTACAATGTTATTTATATATTATTTTTCATGAATAAATAAATAATATAAAGATTTATGGGTGATGGAAAAAAGAAAAAAATACAAAAACTTTTCAATGGTTCATGCTGAGAATCCACTGTAAAATAATCTCCAAAAATAACTCTTAATAGAAAGGGATTTCTACCCAAAAAAAATATATTTTTATAGACTATGTCTATATGAAATAGAAATAGATTTATTGGAATAAACGTTCAATATGTTGATATAATATAAGTCAATGATTTAGGGTGTAGTGCTGAATGAAAATCTATGGGTGTGAATTTTAATTCAAAGAAAAATATAATTCTTTCTTCCAAAAAATTATTTTTATTCTTAAAAGTATTATTTGATAACTAAAAAATGGATGTCAAAATTATGTTAAGTGAATGAATGTACCAATCCGGCATGAATCATATATTTAAGATAATTTTATGCCACAACAAAATGAGAAGTGTGATAAATAAATATAGGTCTTATTTATGGATTAATCAAAATATAGATTTTATTAAAACGTATCATTAATATTTTTTAGAATAAAACTAAATATGATGTTAAACATATAATGAAATTAGGTTTATATTATAGTCTGATAGGCCACATAATAGACAATTTCAATATATATATAAAAATTAATGAAAAAATAGTTAATTAATTTAAAAAATTAATTCAATATATTGATGAAAATACTAGTTTAGTGGTATACATCTCGAATAACTTATAATGAAGGTTTAAAATGAATGAAACTCAATGGTTTTTGAAGTGGTGTGTTGAAATAAAAAATTGTATAGTCATATAGCTGAAAAATAGGCAACTATTTTAACCCAAAAATGGATTCATGGATGAAGAATGTGAAATAACAACTAAAATTATATTCTAAAAATATATCTTTTAAGGAAGGATTCTAAAATGAAAAATTAGGGTGAGAATATTTCAAAATGATTTTTAACAATTTCTCTTGCCTAATATGAATTAACTTAGAAGATAGGGAAATTTGAAAATAATGAAAACAATCTTCATTTATAAGTAAATATGGATGGTTCAGCTAAGAAGGGAGATGGATGGGAAAAGGAATACATGTTGTTCAGTGGTGAATAGATTTTAAAAAAATGGTGATGTTAGCAGGAGGAGTTCACTAAATTTTATAGTTATAATAAAAAGACTTATATGATTGGGATCCTTATTTTACCAATATTTCTCATATTAATGATTTTATAAAGTCTTTTCTTATTCACATACTTATCAAATTCCACTAAATTTTATATAGAATTGAAGGTGAGGAATCAAAATGGAAATCTTATTCAATGTGTTAATCATTATACACCAATGATATTCATCCATCATAAAATTCTTCAACTATAATAATTATATTTCCATTAAAGTCCACATTTTCATACCACAATTGGTTGTATATTTTAACAAATTTGTTAATTGTTTTATGATTATATCTAATAATAAACATCCAAGATGAAGATCATTGAGTATAATCCCTTTAGGGGATATATAAAAGAAATGATACCAAAATTTATGTTCATTATAAATCTTGTTACATGTAAGGGGTGTTTTTGATAATATTTCTAATGTTTAGTAATTCATTATTTCAAATGAATGTATCTTATGAATATATTAATTTTTATTTTTAAAGCATATAAATTCGTGAAATCTAGTTTTTACAGCCTCCATGAAGTGGATTCAGAGTCAATATAATTTGTTGTATTGACTATTGAAATATTGTTATCATTAATAATCATTATTTTTTTCTATATTGAAAATGGATCATGTGGAAAAATAGATCTTTAATTCATCTAAATTTGGAAGAAAAAATTTCATTCAACAGTTACCTCATATGAAATTGATAAATTATCACGACCAGTTAATGAATACAGTAAGGTTGAGATCAAAAATTGAGAACTTCATTTCTCAAATAAATGAAGTTGAAAATGTGATCATCATTTTACCTTGTAATAAGATATTTCAATTTATTATTAATATGTTGTAGAAATATAACAACCGTAAACCCACACTCCTAGATTGGGAACTAAAAAGAAAATCCATAAATTTCTGTCCTTCATACTGATAATTTCAAACCAAATTTGAAATATCCTATTACTAGCTTTTGGGTATTATTATTTCTTATTAATTGTTTTCCTCTTTATTAGGTGTGTTAAGGGACACTCAAAAATAAAGAGCATTTTCTGAGGAAAATGAATGAATGTTTGGAGATGGATGTCTGTTTAAATTAATGGAGTCCATGTATAAAAATGTTTTGTAATTTCGGGATTCTCCCATTGTTTTGGAGAACCCACCAGGGGGTTTTTAGGTATTGAAGTAATAATATATAAATTTTTTTAGTATGTATGAAAAATCCATGTCGTTTAATGGGACCACATTAAATTTATGTTCTATATGGAAGATATCATGAATAAGGTGCGTAGTTTAAAGTGGGTACATGTATTTTATATATTTCATGACATATAATAATAGAATAGTAGTTTTTAATAAAAAGGGGAAGGTTTTTTTGGAATATTTGTGTCCTGAGGATTACAGATTGTGTAAATGGGTTAAGAAATATGTAAATGTTTCTAAGGAGACTTTTAGGGTACTGCATTAGTTGATTTTTCATTTCATTCTACTACAGCCCCTTTGGCTCTCAACATAGAAGTCTTCTCTGGTGATGTTTTATGGTCCTTATATAATATTTGTTTGTTTGTTTGTCTATTTATCATTATTGAATTTTTATCTCATCACTTTGGGTGTGTTATTATTTCTTATTCTTCATTTATTTTATTTCAGTAGTTTCATTGCATTGTTTAATAGGATTTGTTGACCCATGATGATATTTCTTTTTGTTTCCCTATAGATCTATTGTGTGATATTGTTCAATGGTCACTCCTTTATGTGTAATTGTGTGTCGAGTGTTCAATCTTATAGTATGTGTTTTATAATTTTTCTTCCAACCCTTTTATAAAATTGGATCAATTATAAGATGTGTAGATTTATTATAGGGCCTCTGTTTTAGTTGTTTCATTGCTCTTTTTGGTGGATCCTTTATGGGAGTGTGTGAGCCCATGTCTTGAGGTGGATGATTATGCCTCTAGTCTATTTTAGTGAACTGCAAATCTATTATCTTGATAAATTGTTTTATTAAATTAATTGTAATTATATGATTTATTTCAATTGTGTGTGTGGAACTGGGCTTTTATTAATGATGGTTTTCTCCTTGTTTTGGTAAATGAAAAGGGTTTTTTAATGCATTGTTGAATTGTTTTGAGAAATATATTTTGAAATTAATTTCAAATAATTGTATAATTAAAATATATTCATGATTTATTTTGGAAAATATAGAGAATGTGAATCTTCGGGTACTTATTAGAAAGGTATAGTAATAGGGCTCATCCACTATCGGGGGATTTTCTCATGGGGATTGTCTTTTCTCTCTAAGCATGTTATTCAATGGACATGTTAGACCTACTAGGGGTCACCTTCTAGGGTGTTCCTCTTCTCTCTATACTCGATTCATATGTATAATGGATTTATACATACGTTTCTATTTTTTATTATTTTCCTATCACTCTTGACCTAGTGAGATCTATGGTGTGATGTTACCTATACTTCTCCACCAATTTGGTCTATTTTGGTTTGTACCATTTTTATGTACTAACATAGATTGTGATATGATATGTGATGCATGATTTATTTTCAATTGATATATCTTATGAGATACATGGATTTGAAATGATTTGAAACTAATTTACCTCTATTATTTGGAAATTTTTAAAAAAGGGGAAATGAAACTATTTTTCCAAGATTTTGATATAAAAACTATTAGACTATTATCATTCCTTGTTTTATTTAATATTGAGAATGTGTGAATTTTTTTATGATATTTTTTATATAACACCTGGGCGATATCCTACTAATATTGTTATCTCACACCCTACATACCTCTTAGGTGGTGTGTGGACCAGTTCATTACTTTTGATGCAAGGAAAGTCTAGGTATAGTAGTGAGGCAGTGAGGTATTCAATCTACTGGGATGGTTTTCTATTGGGGATATGGTGGGAGTCTTCCCACACTATCACACTAGGTAGTTTTTTTTCTAGTTTTAGTTGTCATTTATAGTTTAACTTATACGTAGATATTGTTTCGAATATTTAGTTTTTTGATTTTGATTTTTTATTTTTAGTTATGGATTATATTTATCTTTTACTATTTCTTTATGTTATATATATTTATATATGTGTGTCTGGGTGTGTACTCCACGTCTTCTCTTCAAGATGGGTGAAATCATTAAATATGATTATTATATTATGGTTGGGTTATATTCACTAGCTCATTGGGATTTGGAATGTCCTTTTGGTATTTGGTGTATGGAGGTAAGTACCAATTGAGAGGGTATTCATGTCATTTAATTACAAAATTTTATTAGAGGAGGTTTGTTATGGGGTTATTTCTTGTTTTGGGATATTCGATAGATTGTTGAAAGGGTTTTTGGAACATGAGAGGCAGATTCCAGGATGTTCTTGGGAATGTCTAACTATGATAAGACTCATGATTCCATGGGATTTTGGGATGTGTGTCTCCTATTTTTGAGTTCATAGTTTTAATCTCAATTTTCAATTATAGATTTTCTAGATTAAACTGTGATTTTTCTTTTTTCTGAACATTTATATTGTTTTGGAGCTTAATAATATGCCTCTGAGATGTGTTCTACGAGTTCCTCGACAGCATTCAATTGAAGAACCTTGAAAAAATCCTCTAATGGGATAGAAAATTATCGAGTATATCCTACGATTAGTTTATGATATTGATCAGAATGTGACATAAGTTCATAATAAAATTATTGATGTACCTCTAGGAGTTATTAGAGAAAGATATTGAACATGGGAGTTCTGGTATGAGGAGCCACATTTCTTTAAAGGTATAAATTAACCTAAAGAGTTGGAGGAATTGCTTGACAATATTGACCAGATATTTGACATTATAGAAACACATGAGTATATCAAGGTGAAGTGTACAACATTCAGACTTGAGGATCCTAGCAAGAATTGTCGGGATTCCACGGTACCGATGGATAAGCGTGTGGGATTAAACTCGAAGGGTTTTAAGACTCTCTTATTCTAGAAGTTGTTTAAATAGTCACTAAAAATGGAGAAATATTTACAGTTCCTCTCTTTACAACATGAAGAGTGTTCAGTGTCCGAATACACCAATTGGTTTTCAAGGCTATTTTGGTTTACATCATAGGTTTTGAAGAATGACTAGATGAATGCTCAGGATTACAAGAAGGGTTTGTGAATGGATATCATATCATGGGTATTTATGTGAAATATTTTGACTTATGGGGATATAATGGATGGGAAAATTATGGAAGAAATAAATATGGTTGGAATGGTTGGATATCCCACCCCTTCTCTTCCACATAGTGATATCTTGAGTAGCGTTCTACAGAAATAGAGAAAGTGGAAAGATCGTAATAGGAGTGGTAGAGGTTGTTCACAAAAGTATGCCTCTTTAGGACATCCATTTTTATCTAGTGGAGTGCCTTTGACATTATATCAATGTGGGATGCTTAGACACACACATAATTCTAGTCCTTTAACTCCAAATATGTGTAACTTCTATGTATTTTATGGTTATCTACAATATTTCTATCTGTATATGTCTACTCCTCGATATGGGAATAGATTATTAGCTCTAAATTATACTATGACACAGTTATATTCTTTAAAAACTATAGTTCTCTAGACATAAGCCTCAGGAGTGAAGAAACTTTATGTAGTATATGGTTTTCGGTTGAGGTAGATGTGGGTCCAACAATAGTTAGAGGTACAATATTTATTTCATCCTCAGTAGTGATTTCTTTATTTAATATCAATGATTCCCGGTAATTTATATCAAGATATTTTATTGATATTACTATCCTTCCCACAAAACTCATTTCCTTTATTATGGAGTTAGAAACACCTCTTGGGAAGTGGAATTTATAGGGTTTTTGATGTCATTCTTGTGAATTATTGATAGATGATGTAGACATAGTTTATGATTTTATTATTCTCAATCTAGATCTTTTTTATGTCATCATCAGAGAGGATTGTCTTGTTTCTCATCATGAGAAGGTCAAATTTAATAATAAGTGTGTCTCATTTATTATGGTTGATGGGAGATTAGTAGTGTTTCAAAAATAGTGGGATCTTAGGTCTAGCCTTATAGGACCTTTCTACCTAGTACTTAGGAGTTTTTTGTATGTTGTTATAGTTGAGGATGATGATTTTTCTTCTTTTTTTGATCTTATAACCGTTGTTCAGGGTTTCCATAAAGTTTTCCCAGACGATCTATTTGATCTTATTCTAGAGAGGGAGGTTGTTTTTACGATTGACCCAGTGCCAAGGATGAAACTTATATCGATGCCTTCATATCATATGCAACCAGTAGAGATGAAGGTTCTCAAGATTCATTTGGATGACCTATTAAAAAAGGGGTTTGTTTGCCCTAGTGTTTTACCTTGGGAAACCAAAAGGCTCTTTTCTAAGAAGGAAGATGGTTCCCTCTGATTGTTTGTGGACTACGAGAAGTTGAACCGGGCGATGGTTAAGAAAATAAATACCTTTCCTCACATGGTTGATTTTTTTGATCAGTTAAATGGGGAAAAGTGGTTCTCAAGGATTTATCTTTAGTCAGATTATCATTAAAAAATATTTTGGAAGCATGATATACCAAAGATGTCTTTTATGAGTAGGTATGGAAATTATGAATATATTGTGATGTCATTTGGCTTGAAAATCGCTAAAGATGTTTTAATGGATTTGATAAATCTAATATTCCATCAGTATCCCATAACTTTTTGGTTGTGATTGTATGTTACATTTTGGTTTATTCAAGATCTGAGCACGAGGATGAGTGTCGTTTGATTTTTTTTGAAGTACTAATTAGTAACCATTTGATTGAAAATAATTCGAAATGAAAATTCTAGATTATATAAGTGAACTTATTAGGGCACGTGATTTATGAACACGGCTTAATAGTTGATCATGAGAAGCTAAATTTTGTGTTTTCCTAGGAAGATCTTTGAAATGACTTTAAAATTTGGATCATCCTTGGTCTTGATGGTTACTATAAATAGTTTCTCAAGGATTTCTTGAATTTGGATTCACCATTAACATCACTATCTATGAAGGGGTTCAAATTCATATTGGATGCAAAGTCTAAGTCCACTTTTTATATGTTAATATACTTTTTCCATCAGCTCATATATTGATCTTACCTGAGCCCAATAAAGGATATGTGGTTTTTATGCTTCTAGTGCTGGTTTTAGTTGTGTTCTCATGCATGATAATCATGTGATGTCTTACTTCTATCTTCATCTTTGACCACATGAGAAAAATTAACCCTCTTATGATTTACATCTTTCCATAGTTTTTCATGGGCTTAAGTTTTGAAGGTAATATATTTTAAGGGAGAGGTTAATAATATTTTATGACCATAATTCTTTAAGATATATATTTTCTTAGAAATACATGATTCTTAGAATACGGTGGTGGTTGGAATACCTTTATATGTTTGACATCAATATCTCCTGCACCCCAAGAAAATGGAATTTTGTCACACATTCTCTTAGAAGGAAAGTGTCATCCTATGATGTTTGGTAATTGAAAGAAGATTGGAACCTTATGGGTCATTTTTTCAGTTGCATCTGGATTATCAAGAGGATGTTCCAGGTATGGTTCTATGTAATGTTAAATTATCATCATATCTCTATGATTCTATTCTACAGAACCAGAATTATGATAAAGCGTTCAGAGAAAAATATGGGAATATGGCTCTGAGATTTGTGGGACTGTTTGAGGTCATTGAGCAGCATAGTAAGGTTTCTTATTAGTTGTTATTTATACTTCATTTGATAAGAATTCATGATATTTTCAATGTATCACATCTCAGTAAATATAATCATGGTACCTCTCACATTCTAGGTTGGGAAGAGATTTATTTAGAGTCTGAGAATTTGGTTGTTGAGTACCCAATTGAGATCATTGACTCTCAAGTGAATGTCTTGTGTGGGATGTTGATTTTATTAGTATGAGAATTGTGGAGGCATGAATCAGATTCTCATAAGATGTGTGATCATGAATTGTTGATGATGGAGAAGTGGACACACCTCATTAGTAAATTATATTCACCCACATGACTACACAGTTATGGAAATTATTATGATAGGGATTTTCCAACATCTAGTTACCCTCTTTTAGGTATTCTTCCTTCTCAATTCTTATTTTCCACTTTAATTGGTTGTGTATTGTGACTCTTGAGGATGGAAAAATTGGGGAAAATTAATTAATGTTCGGAGGTTGATGTTTTCATTATTTAATAGAGTTCGTGTATAAACATGTTTTGTCATTATAGGATTCTCCTCTTGTTTGGAGAATTCCCGATTGGATTTTTTTTTGTTTTCATGTAAGAATCCATAGTTTTTTTTCATCAGGTGAAATAAATATCATATAATGGGAGTACACAACATGTATGTTTCGTAGAGAAGATTTCATGAATTTGGTGCACAATGTGACGTGGGTTCACACTATGTCCATATTTCGTATTTTTTAATAACAAATGGTCATTTCTTAATAAAAATGTTATGGGTTTGGGAATATCTAATTCCCAAGGATTATACAATGTGTAAAGGAATTACAAACCATGAAAATGTTATGGATAAGACTTTAAGTGAACTACATCATTGGTATTGTAGTTTAATTCTCCACATATCATTTGGCTCTCAATATAAAGGGATTCTCCGATGATTTTTAGAGTCTCCATTCGATCTAGATTAATTTATTTAGTGATTAATCACTTTTGGGTTGGATTTCATATACCTCGATGATGAATCATTTATGATTCTTAATCTCATTTATCATGGTAGTGTTTTTTCATGTTGTTAACGTATCTTTGGACTTGTGATGATGTTTCTTCATGTTTCCCTCAAGATCTATGGTGTGATCTTGTTCTAGGGGTTGTTCATTTGTTGGTTGGGGAGTAGAAGGTGTGTGTTCTTGGGTTATGTATTGTATAATATTATCTTTTATCCCTTTTTTTAAATTTTATCAATTATAATATGTATAGATTAATTATTATGCCTCCTTTATCATTGTTTTTTCCTCTTGTTATTGGATCCTTTGTGGTCATGTGTGACCCCATGTATTTAAATAGGTGGATCTATATCTATACTATGTTAGTGAACATCAATGATATTTTTTTTAATAAATTGTTTTATTAATTTAAATGGAATGATATTATTTATTATAATTGTGTGTGTGTGGAACTTGGTTTTTATAAAAGAGAGTTTTCCCTGAGTTTTGGTAAATTAAAAGGGATTTTCAAATCATTGTGAAATAGTTTTGTGAAATATATTATGAAATAATCTTCGAACCATGGTTTGAAGAAAATGGATTTATGAATTGTTTATGAAAATAAATATCATGGGATGTATTATGTACTTTATTATAATGTACAATAATAGGTATCATCCACTATCAGGGGATTTTATTGTCGGTCTTATCTATTTTTTCTAGGCTTGTTTTTCTAAGGACTTGTTAGACCCATGGGGCTTCACTTTTTGGATTACTCCTCTACCATATATACTCTATTCACATGCCTAGTGGCTTGATTCATAATTTATTATCTATGTTAGGTACATTTTTCCTAACTATCATGGCCTATTGTGATCTTTTCATTGTGTTACCTGTGATTCTTGGCCAATTTGGGGCTAATTTTGTGTTGTATTATTTTATTGTAATTCAATGGATTTTGATATGATATGTGATTCATGATTTTTATTAACATGATATATCTATATAGATATTTTGAGATTAAATGATTTAAAATTGATTTTCTTACATTATTTTCAAATTTTGAAAATTGGGAAATAAAACTATTTTTTCCATGATTCTGATATAAAAACTATTAAACAGTTATTATTCCTTGTTTTCATTAAAGTTGAGAATGAGTGGATTATTGATCTGAGAATTTATATAGAACACTTGGGTGAGACTCTATTCAGATTTTCATCTCACACCATGAATACCTTTGTGGTGGTGTGTAGACTTGGATATGTCTTTCTGTGTAGGGAAAGGCAAGGAACTATATTCAGGTGGTGAGGTTTTTTGTTATCTAAGATAGGTAGATAGTGTTGATATGGTCGGAGTTTACCATTATTATCACATGTAGTAGTTGGATTTCGTATTTTAGTAGTCCATTTTTGTTAGACTTATAATTGGATATTTGTTTAACTCTTGATATCTTTGGTTTCCATTATTTGGTTTTAGTTATTGAATAAATTTATCTTACAGTATTTATCTATGTTATATATATATATATATATGAAATTACATTTCTTCAGGTTGGGATAAATCATTCCCTCTATTTATTTTTGGTGCTCAAGTGCTAGTCACCAGTACGTGGGTATCGAGAATTCCCTTATGGTATGTGGAAAATCAGTTCATGTACTGGTTAAGATGGTATTCAGGTCAGTTTATATCAAATTTTATCCACCCAAAACATACAACATCAAAATATACTAGATCACTTAAATTCCCAAGGACCTTTTAATTTTATAGTTTTATATAATTATGAAAAAAATTAAATAATAACCATGTATTATGGTGATCATTTTTACTTCTATATCAATATTTTTCTATTTAATAGAATTTCTTCAATATCTCTAATAAAATTCCTCACAACTGAAACCTTTGTAGATGTAAATCATTTAACATCATTCTTCGTAACCTGGGAAAATGGAAAACATAATATGGGTGTGATCTGACTATCACTAAGGGTAATCCTAATAATTTAAATTTGAATATCATTAGTGGTTATAATAAAAGAATATGTTTATGATACCATTTTCAAAGTTGTTGAGAATGTGTTAAGTCAAAATTTTTGTTAATTTCATTTTGATTTTGGGGCTCACAAATTAGCACATTTCTGTTACTAATTAGCTTACTTTTAATTTAATTTCAAGAAATTCATATCTGTTGAAATATTTATTCTGGAATTATATTCATGTCATTGATTCACATGGAATATTTGTTAAATTATTTGGGATGTTTTTTAATGTATTCTAGATAATATATTTCATACCCTATGTTAGTAACTATAATGTATGGATCATCAACCCTATGTTTAAAATATCATGAATGGATTATATACCATACGATATCATGATTTTGTTGTTATGAAACCCAACTTTTATGAAGATATGGATGTTTTATTAAGAAAACATGTGGTATATCAACCCTACTTTTGTTATCAATCATACATTTCCAACCCTACATTTGAATTTTTTTTATCACATGAAGGAACCATACATTTGACAATGAACAATTTTTTTTTGAATATGTGATATTATCTATGATTTAATCATTTGTTTTTTTGTAAATAAAGATCTATTTATATATGTTTTATGATTGTTTCAAAGGAAATTTTTAATTATTTTAATGGTTTATATTCAATAAAGTAAATCTTTTCTATTCTTATGGGAAGTTACAAATGCTCTTTATTGATTTTTATTTCAAAAATTCATGATTTATTGTGTGATATTTCTATAGCTAGTTTGAACTAGATCTATTCAACCTAAAATATATATAGTGAGATGATATTCATTGGAATATAAAATAAAAAATATACGAATGGTGATATACATAAGAAAAGTCGTGTTTTATTGTCATCAGTGCAACACTTTGGAGACATACTTGTTTTGATCTACCATCTCACTATTATTGATGCCATCTCTACAACATTTTATTATTAAATAATATTATACAATAACAGTGAATCATTTCTAGTGATACACTTTAGAGACAAAAATGTTTAAACATTGATCTACTGTTTTCTCTATTGTTCTTCGAAGAAATACTATGTGATGTCAAAGATCTATTTTCTACTATTTATTCTTGAGTATCTGAAAAAAAAACTATCAATTGTTACTTCAACTATGAATTTTAACATCTACCCTTGATAAAATCAATCAATATTTATTTGATGGATCTTTGACATATCAGACTCATTCATGGTTAAGTGTTAACTTCTTACACTAAGACATGAATTTTATGTTCCTTGTAAAAAAAACCATAAGGTTGTATAAAGCCTTATTGTAATGGTTTCAAATGCCTACACTCAGTTATTTTATAAAGGAATCAGGATAAAAGGCCCTAGTGAAAGTCACCAAGCCAGTGGAGTTAAGTGTTGGTGGAGTGGACTCGGTGATCTTTAGGCCCAGAACCACTTTATATCACTGTGTTCATTTCCTTTATTTATTTTAACTGCTCACTCGACATTAAGAGATAATGAATGTTTCATTTCATAATAATAGATGTGTTCTAAGTTTATCAATGTTTTGAAAACCACAATCCCCCCCTCTTGTGTCTTTGTCTTCGTCATTATCGTCTCGACCTAACAATTCGTATCAAAGGCGGTGCTTTATAGGTATGTTTTCTTCTTAAAAACTATTTTTTCAATAAGCGGTATTAGAAGAAACTAATAAATACCTATTGGATTTAGTAATCAGAATTCATATATTCATATGAAGAAATCTTGAAACATATGATTTTATAGAATCTATGTTGACGATCAGTGCTCCTTATTCTAATGGTGAAAATTATGGATGTAAGAATGACCGTATAATTATTTATTTAAAAAATATTGGAATAAGGGTATATTTAAAGGTTTTTTAGACCTATGATATCCCTATGTAAGGTTTTTAATATTGAAATAATTATCAAGAAATTGAATATGATTTCAATTCAAAAGATATGAATGTTATTATCTGCGGTTTAGGAATAAATTAATTCAATCGAGTATCACAATGTCTTACTGCATATGATATGTGGTGGAGTACTCTTTTTTCCTATAAAGAAAATGAAAATATCAGAAAATTTTTGTATGATTCTTTGAAAGTAAATTCTTATACATTCAAAATTTATGAAGAAGAACAGATTACTCAAATGAATATAAGATTGATAAAGATTTTCAATATTGTAGTTACTTTGGGAAATTCAATTTTACAATCATTAAAACCATTAAAAGTAATCTGCGTACAACCCTATAAGTGGAATGTAATATCTGTAGTTATGCATCAATCTAAACCAGTGAAAAATTTTACTATAAAAGAGATGATTGGATCTGTAATGAGGTATTAAAATGAGATGTTTTATAAAATTAAAAATCATAAAAAACATGATAAAAAATACCTCCAAACTACTATAGATGAGTCATCTGATTCAAATTATCCAAACATGGATAAAGACTTATCTGATCTTGTTCAAAAAATTAAAATCTGTACAGAAATACAAATAATGGGACATAAGAGAATGGATTAAATGAGTGTAAAGAGAAATATCAAACAAAGTATAATTGTTCTTTACTCAAAGATCAAAGAAAAGTTATCTACGAGAGAAGAGGTAAGAAAATTGTGAATTCTACATGAAATAATTATTTTATTTCACACAATGAATATTCTACATATTTTTAGACTAGGCCTAAAAAGCCTATAGTATGTCTTATGGCCCATACTGATTATGTGGTACAATCTTCTTACTCTAAAAAATCTATTTTTGAGAAACTATCTTATAAGTAATTAACCTAGTATTTCATTATGCTACATGATAATTGTTACATATTAATTAAATACCAAAGTTGTAGTATCTTGGTCTGAGATGCCACATAATGGTGCCCCGAGACCAGTTGTCCACATAACCTCAAGTGCATCTACCCAAATGCTAGAGGTTATCAACTAGCAGTGAAGGCCATGGGTGTATCTTTAGGAAAACTATACCCTCATGTGATTAGATGTAATAAAGAAATAAAAAATATATAAAAATCAGTGAAATCATATACATAAGAAGATCACAATGTAAGTAAATGAATAATTCTTGCATCAAAAGTAAATATTTGGAAACAAATATCAATATTGTGTACTGAAATGATGATGATTTCATTACCGGAATCTATAAAAAAATGGAAGTGAATTGGAACAATGTATAATCATATAATATATTATATCCAAAATAAAAATAATAATAATAACTTCTATATTGCATCTTAAACATAGGCATGCTCCTCTTCCCCCAGAGATCAATCCTAACTGGTGGGAAAAAAGTATGCATCGGAAGAAGTGCACATCCCTTTATCCGTACCTATGGTAATAAAGTCTACTCAGGTACCAAATGGTTCCAAATGAAGGTTTTTTATATAATATTAGTAGTGAAAAACCTATGGTGTCTAGTCCCTTCCATTTTTTGGAATACATGAAATATAGTGTGCCAGAGATAGTAAATGCTAGGGTAGTAAATAGGTAAACAACTACAACTTGGTCTGGGATCCTAAACTGACACCCTTCCCACATCATCTTCTTTGTCCTGTTTTGAAAATATGAATTAGAAGCCATTGTAAGTGACCATTTATATAACGTGTTCCAATCAAAACAAGGAAACTAACAAAAGCATTCCCCAATATTGTACTCTGACTTAGGGTCTCAAATCCATGTCATTGAATAAACTCACATAAGTGTACACAATAACACTAATGAAAAGCACTACAAGCTCAAGGTAAAAGTTAAAGATGTGTCTCATTAGAATAATAAATCCATAAACTCATGATTTAGAGTCTTATTTCCATCTAAGGTTGTCTAAAAGAATCGAAAATATCACAATAGGAACCTAAGATAGAATCCAATACCACTGATCTCATTCAATGTGACCCTTACGGCGTCCTGAGTATCACTATAATGTATAGTAACCACTGAGTTCATCCCAAGAATCTCACAATGCGAATGCGTATCACCCAAGGCATGGAATATCCATATTTTAAAAAGGTATCCATGTTTGTACCCCCCCGATAAGTGGTATCACTCAGGAGTATATTATACTGCTCGAAAATAACATTCCATGAAACCCAAAGCATATCCCTCAGTATGATGGGTTGTAACTCATCGAGCATAAAGAGTCCATACATGGGTTGTTAATATGGAACCCATGTTCTCTACTTTCTCTAGTTAGGTTCCATATCAAACAAGTTGTACATATTAAGAAATTCATTTATGATTTCTAGCAGACAAAATAATCCTAATACTACATGCATTTCATTTAACCAATAAATGAATTTCAAGACAATTGAAAATGGTTCATTTCATAAATCAATGAAATAATAATTTAAATTAAATAAAGAAAGGTATGAGGAATAATCTACATTGAAAAAGATTTAAACAAATTTATTTCATCACATGGAACTCAATTTTACAATATATAATGTTTAACTAGAAATTTCATTTGATTCAGCCACTGAAAGGGAACAAGTAATAACCAATTTACATAAACAATGAAATATAAGAAATTCATGTGGCCTAAACAATCCTCTTAACAGTATTTTATCAATAACCTTTTTATAAAATCAATCTAACAATCTTGTATAAGAATCCCCTTCTATTCGAACCATTCAAAAGGTTCAAGCAAGCGCACCAAACAAGGAATAATCACTTAACATGAGGCATTTACATAACTTACATGGAATAAATGTGTCCTTTTGATTCTAATACCACTAATAAAGTCATATATCATGAAGTGTAATATTTTAGCATAAGGCATAAGGATTTCATTAAGGTAAGGTAATCATGTATCTGGTAATGAGCATTTTATCATGTAAGGAATATTGCATTCAATGATACATCAAGTATGTCATTGGTATAAGGAACTAAAAATAGGCAAACAATTGTGTTTAAGATTATGAAACATCAATAGATTCCCAATTCATGGTACATTTCTTATTCTAATATCAATAATTAATTTAATACATTTCCACGGTGCTACAAATACTAAAAGAAAATTTTCACCATTTTGAATAAGGGGACACTTAGCCCATTTGGTTGGATCGCCCAAAGGGTTGTCTAGATCCATATAGAGCCCTATAAAATGGGTTTCACCACAAGGAATTTTCCCAATGGTCATGGAAAAACAATCCAATCAATTTAATATGTGATAAAAGGCCTATTTGGAAGGTTCTGATGGGCGGCACAATGGATCAACACCCAAAAAGAAACACCATAAGAGGAGAAAATAGTAGACTCCCTACCTTGTGGTTGTGGTACTACACCAATATAGTATCAAGGATTAATTCAACCTAATATGTAATAACTAAATATATTTATGAAAACCCCCAAAATAGGTCATAACTTATCCCATGGAAATAGCCCAATGTGCATTGGATAAAATGAGAAATCAAGGGCTACATATGAGAGAGCTAATCAAGAGGAGTATTTAGCTTTCGAGGGTGAAGGAAATGGATCACTATTGATGTAGATCAACAAATACCCCCAAAGAAGATAATAGGAGCCTTATGAATTCCTGGAAGGATGAGAAACTTGAGTGGATGGGGTATTAGAGAGGGAGGGATTTAAAACTTTTTATTTAAAATTTCCCATACATCAGGGGTCACACGGTTTATATGAATAGTCTTCCAAGCTATGCACCAACTGTGTCGTAGGTTCTGCATCACTAGGGTGGAAGACACTATATACTGATGGTTTGACAAACTGTGAATAGACCATGTGGTATCTCACTATCCATTTTTTGTAATGACGGTATGGTTATGCACCTCGTACTACATTGTTGCAGGCCAACAGTGTGGCCAACAAGTGCCTATTTCCTTCTACCACACGGTTTAGGGAAAACATGAGTGTTTGGAAACATGGTTTCTTCTAACTATACGACTCATTCTTCCTTCCCCATTTTCGGGGCTTCGGGCTTCAAATGAGCCATAAATGCACCTGAGACCTCCATTTTAATATTAGGAATTGACATTAGGGTCATTTTGTGGAATGTAAACCAAAAATTAAATGGTTTGTACCTTTATATAAATTAATATTTTACAGCATCCCCCTCCATAAAACAAATCTTCCCTAAGTTTCCCTTTCCAGGGTGGTACAACATCATCTAAGAAATGTTACATCCACCATGCATCTACATCCCCCCCTCCCCGCTCAAAGGTTTTGTCCTACACATGTTTGTGAATCCCTAGAACTCAGACAAAAGTAACTGACCTACCTTAGATAACCTTTTTAATATGGTCAGTGATATAGATTGGATGATATTCAAAGGATGCATCATCCTCTAACATGATATTCGTAGGATCAAATGAATGAGATGGGTCTGGATGGTACTATCAATGCTGAGATAGAAGGAGGAAATCATGAATGCCACACTACCTATGAGGAAATAGATACCTATAGGCTACCATCCTTACTCACTCCACTATCTCAAAAGGCTTGACCTATGTCAAAGATAACTTTTCCTTTATCCTGATTCATTTATGTCCAAAACAATGTGAAACATGCCAAAATACCTACTGTACCACCTCAAAATCTATAGTTGTATGATGAATATTATGATAAGACTTATGCATTGACTGAGCTATAACCCATACACTTCTAAATTAGTTTTACTTTCTCATAAGTCTTCTGAACAAGATATGAACCCCAAAGAGCAGCATCCCCCACCTCTATCCATCATAGAGGTGAACGACATGGTCAACAATAGAGAGACTCATGGGGATCTATCTGAATTTTTCCCTAAGACTTATTATTATATTAAAACTCAACTAGAGGATTATGATTCTCCTAGGAACCTACAAAATCAAGAATATAAAACCTAAGCATATCCTCTAACACAAGAATCATTCTCTCATACTTCTCATCAGTCTAACGGTGATATCTATAACTCAAGAGAACATGTCAACCCAATTCTTCTTGCAGCCCTTTATAGAACCACAATGTGAACCAGGAATCTCAATCTGATACTATAGAATGGGGTATGAAAGGAAGTCACAGTATCTCCCAAATATAAATTATTCTTAACTTTTCAATAATATAGGTCTCCCGGATCGGCAAGAAGTGAGTGACTTTGGCCAACCTATTGACAATCACCCATATTGAATCATCTCCTTGACGAGATCTTGGAAATCATGTAATGAAATCCATGGTGACTTCATTCTATTTCCACTCATGAATTGATAGATGATGTAGAAGTCTAGTGGGTCACTGGTTCTCTTCCTTCACCTACTGATAGGCGGATCACTGAGTGATGAATCCAACAATTTTCTTATTCATACATATCCACCAGTACTGATGATGTATATACTAATACATATTCATAATCCTAGGTTAAACTTCCAAAATTGAAGCATTAGATTACCTCATCGACTCTTCTCAAATATTATAAGACACCCAATCACACCCACATTAGAAAATGGTCTCATTTCTATTAAAAAACTATCCTTGATTTGGGCTCTCTCCTTTAATACTCTCCCTATGAACAATACCCTCAGAATCTGATAAATACCGCATTAGAACTCATTCAATAAGAAATTATTTCACTAATAGAGGAACTAGAACATTTTGTTAAGGATTCACTTGAACCCCTACATGAATCGCAGAAAAAATTTCCATCATTTTCCACTCAGTGGTAGCCACTTGGATGGATTGTGTCTGAGTCTTTAAATTCAATGCATCATCCATGGAATTTCTCTTACCAGTGGTATATGTAATCTCAAAATAAAAATATTACTGGTATTCCACCACCTATTCTGCCTCGAATTCAATTCATGATCTATGGAGTTGTACTTTATGATTTTATAATCTTTTTAAACTAAAAACCACTCACAAAAAATATAATTCATCCAAAAGCTTATAGAATGAACTCTGACTAATAGCTCAAGATCAGGCATAGTAGAACTTCTCTCCTGATGCCTCAGCTAGAGAGATCCATACAGAATGACCCAATAACCATACATCAGAACTACACATATCATGATCGCTAAAGAGTCATAATAAAATGTATAACATCTTCCTACCTCTGAAATAACTATAATCAGAGCTAAATTGATTCTTAATTTTAACTTCTGAATGTTATTTTCACAAGATTCAGACCATAATAACTACACACCCTTCTTAGTCATGGCTATAAAAGGCACTTCTAAGAAGGCGAATTCTAGGATAAAACCCCTAAAATATCATAAGACACCTAATAATTTGTGAATATCAAAAACATTATTGGGTTTCTCCTAGGAAACTATGATACTAATTGGATCTAGGTCAATAAACATGCCTACCTATGATATAATATGGCCCAAGAAGTGAACCTTACAAACCCAAAAGTGGCATTTTCAAAGTATCTCATAAATCTGGTACTCTCTCAGTGTACTCATCATGATCTCATTTAGGGTTGAATGGTCATTTATGGAATGTGAGAATACCATAATGTCATCTTTGATGATTACCACAAAGGAATAATGATACAGGTGGAAAACTTGACTCATAAATCCATGAATACTGTTGGCTCATTTGTCGGACCAGACAACATATAAAAGTACTCATACTAGCCATACCTGATCCAAAATTATTTGCGTGGTATTTATAATGGTCTCTCATGAACTTGATGATATCGCGACCTCAAATAGATCATAGATGAAACTATTTCTCCTCTGAGTTCGTCAAATAGGATGTCTATACGAGGCACTGGACAATGGTTTTTCAGAGTGAAATGATTCAACCACTTGTAATACACACACAATCACATGGTACCATCCGCCATTTTAGAAAAAAGGACAGTTGAACCCTATGGTGATGTATTGGGTCTAATAAAACCCTTAGCATCAATATAATTAATATGGTTCTTAATTTATTATAGCTCTATCAGTTCCTTCCTATATGGAGGAATGGAAACTGGTTTCTCACCTAGAACTAGCACAATGGTGAACTAAATCTCTCTCTCAAGAGGTATGATATAGAAATCTTTAGGGAATATTTCCCTTAAATGAGTGTCAACCATAGGGAATTCCAAATGTTGAATTCCCTATTATTTCATAAAGAAACTTGCTAACTGATTTTTCACTCTACCAATCCAAATCCTCCTGGGTCCAGATCAACCTTCCTAGATATACCATTCTCCATTTCACATATACTTATTTCCATCATGTGATTTAAAAGATACTTGATAGCGATAGAAATCAACATGAAGATGATGAAGCATGAAACATCTCATACGGGGGATGACGTCAACGTCAGTCATCTCAATAACAATGAAATTCCATAAGAAAGAATACCCACTTGTCTCAAGGGGAACTCTTTATACTGATGAATGACCTCTGTTATCACCTCTAGGAGAGTGTTGAGAGGCATAATGCCACATAAGTACTCAATAGAAAGACCAAGGATTTCCAAACATGTGGCAGATATAAAAGTGTGTGATGAACCTAAACTAATGTAGAGGTCACCCAGATAGTACCTCTAACTGGATATAGCCCTAGAATCTACTCCTATGAATCTAGATGAAATATATACATCTAGACTGAACCATGGCCCATAGATGTAGTCTAACTAGCCTGAGTAGACCCACTTTGTTATCTCTAATGATATGAAACCATACTGCCTCATCCACAACTTCTACTTCCTTGACTTAATCAGCAGGTAGAGGACCAAATCCTAACCTTATGTGGTTTTGTAGATCCTTCACCTGATAGGGGTGAAAGTATAGATCTCCTTTCACTAGAATATAGATTAAAAAATTGAAGAATCATTATATATAACCCATCATGTCACAAGCTCGTCATTCCATTGGGTTCCTTATTCATTGGGAATTCTTATGGCATATCCTTCCACATTAGTGACGTACAATAGAACTGCCAGTACATATCTCTTTTCTTGAACAACCCTCGCATGCACCCTCAAATTGTCACCATTTACAACCTGAAGAACCATCACCCTGACATTGAAAACAACTAACATGGATCAAAAGAACATCTTCTCTTAGATTCCACTATGTGATCAAGGTTGGGGTAATTATTTCTATAATCATTTCCAATCGAGATATGTTCACATATGAGTAGATATTATACCCAAGACCACCCTCAAAATTCCTCACATTAGTCAATTCGTCACCCATTAGACATGGAGAAAAATTTTGAAGATCGGTGAAATGAGGAGAATACTCGAGCACTTTCATGTAGCCCATATAATGATGAAATAACTCCTAAAATCGATTCCCTCTCAAGGTTTGTGGAATGAATTTATCAAATAAATTCTTTAAGTCTACCCTAAGCATGTATTGGTAACTATCTAATAAAGATACAACATCCCACAAACACTTGGAAATGTCCTAAAGCATGTATTTATCTAGCTTGATCCTCATCTCTAGAGGCATATCAAGATGATCATAGATGAATATCATATCTTTTATCTATGAATCTATAACAAGAGGGAATCCATCCCCTGAGAAATTGGGAGGATTTTACCACTAAAATTCTCGTGTCTGCTTATCTATAGACAAGTCAGGTTGGGGAACACCCTAAATAGTCTTCATAAACCTCAAAAAACTATCCATGAACTGGGCATCAATTATCAGTGGAAGAACCATAGGAGGTGCCTTGTGAGGCACTACATGAGGCATAATGGGTGGCTCATGGACCACCACCACTGTATTATTCTCATTACAACTCTCTGCTCATGTAAAACGAGCATGTCATGGTCGTATAGATCTACAATTTCCAAATGAATGCCCTAGATAAGATTTATAATAGATATCAAAAGCAGGGAATGAAATCATATAAATAAGGATAGGTACAAGGAATCCCTAAACATGGCACAACAGATTAGGAAAGAGATTAGATGACACGGGCTTGTTCTTCCTCTGATCATAACACTTATGATAACCAACTCAAAGAGAAAGGTCTATATAATAAGAATGGACATGAAAATATTCACAATGAATATTTTCCTACCACCCATGCCATGGTAAGTTAAAATTCACACAATACAATAAAAGAAGGTCATTTATTTTTAATAGGTGGATTTAATTTCAAATTTTACGATGTAATTACCCTTCCATTTGGATAAGTTATGTGAATCACCATACCAATTCATAAGGTCCCATACTCCACAGGAGTTGAATGTGTCATCCACTTAACCCAAAACACAAAAAACACCAAAAATTTAACAAGTACTGTTTTATATTCATAAGTAAATAGGCACTCATATATCTTTATAATAGTCAACACTACTACAAAAAATAACTAAGCATAGAGGGAATCACATGAAGATAGGTAGATTCATACTCAAAGTAGACATGGCAAGGAATTATGCATGAAAATTCATTCCATATAGTTCCTAGTATGAGGAAAGTACTACAATGCCCTCATTTCATCAGGATTAAGTAAAAGGAAATCATCATTCCAGTAATACCAATATTAATAACATCATAAATCTTGTGCATCACCCAATGGTGATGTCAAATCAATGATAAATGGGATAATCAATAATTGTAATTCCCTTTCTAGGATGTTTGGGTTTCCCTTGTACATGGGTTAGCTATGTCTAAGAATAGGGTCAGGCCTAAATACATATGCCCTAGTCTCATGTCTAATACGCCAACAGTATGATTCATGAAAAACAACCCTCTAATACCACTTTGTAGTGTCCTGGTCCCAGATTCAACATAATGGTTCCTTAAGACTAGTTGTCCACGTAACCTTAAACTCATCTTCCCAAATGAGAGAGGCTACCAACTAGCTATGAGGACCTTGGGTTTGTTCATGGGAAGATTATTTCCTCATATTATTAGGTATAACACTACAGTAAACAAGATATAATAAGAAACAGAAGCATATAGATAAGAAAATAGTATTGGAAGTAAACGAATGAGTTGTGAATCAAAAGTAAAAAAGGAATAAAATGAATGTCAATACTGTATACAAAAATGATGATGATGTCATTTCTAGAATATTTACAAAAATTGAAGTGTAGTGGAACAAGGTAATAGAATATATTATATGCTCCTAAAATTAAAAATAACAAAAATGGCTACACAACATCTCGAGCATAGGCTCGGTCCTCATCCCCCAAAGTTCCATCCTATGCGGTAAGAAAAACAAATCATCGAAAGTTTCTTACTTCCCTTTATCGATACATGTTTTCATAAAGACTACCTGGGTCCAAAATGGTGCCCGAGCAGGGTGTGAGATATTATCTTAGTAGTTCAGCAACCATGGTTTCTAGTACTTTCCAATTTTTCCATAAATGAAATACATTATACAAAATATAGTAAATGTCTATGATTTAAATAATTAAACTATAACTTGGTTCGGGTTCCTAAACAGACACTCTTCCCATATCACCTGCTTCCGCTTATATAGGATGTCCGAATGAGAAACCTATAAATATAACCATATATATGACATGTTCCAATTTTAGCAAGTATAATAGAAAACATATCCCAAGCTTCTGCTCTATCTTGGGATCTCATATCCATGTCATTTCATAAACACACATAAGTGTACACAATGAAACTAAGGAAAAGAAATAAATCCACAAGGTAAAATTAAAAGATCCATCTCATTATAATAAGAAATCCAAAAATTCATGACGTGGAGTCACATGCTCATCCAAGGTTATCTAAAAGAATCCCACTTATCGTAATGGGAACATCTGATATAATCTAATCCACTCGAGCCTGTCTGAGGCGACCCTTACAGCGTCCTCAGTATCTCTATGAGGTATTATAACCACTAAGTTTGTCCTGGTTATCTCAAAACGAAACTAAGTATCACCCAAGGCATGGTGGATCCATATTGAAAAAATTTCAATCCACATATTCACCCATCGGGATATGGTATCACTTAGGAGTATAATAAACCACCCGGGAAGACCTTTCTTGGTAATCCAAAGCATCACCCATGTCATGTAGGGTTGTAACCCATTGAGAAAAAAGTCCATCTTTGGTTCCTTAATACAGAACCCATGTTCTATCCAAGTCCATGTCAAGTGACATATATTATTATTCATAAATATGAACCAAAGCATTTATGATTACTATTTAAAAAAAGTAATCTCAAAACCACATGATTTTTATTTAACCAAGCTATGCATTTCAAGATAATTATCAATTGAATATTTCATAATTCAAGGAAATAAGAAATTAAATGAAATTAATCAAGGTATAAGGAATACTAAACGTGGAATAATCCTTAAAAATTGCATGTCAATACATGAAACTCAATTTCACAAGCAAGAAAGAGTAACTAGGAATTTCATATGATTCATCCACAAAAAAGGGCTTAAGAAATAACCAATTTTCATAAACAATGAAATATATTCTAGGATTATGGAATAAGTATTTTTGGTACTAATATGTCATCAATTACCATGTTATAAACACTATCTAACAATCTTGGCTAAGTATCCCCTTCCATTCAATCCATTTAAAAGGTTCAAGCAAGTGTACCAAATAAGGCATAAAAACATAACATAAGGAATTAGCATAATACACATGGTATAAACATGGATAATTAGTATAATACCACTAAGAAAGGAATATATTATGAATTATAAGATTTTATAAGAATTCATAATGATTTAATTAAGGTAAGGTACTCATGTAACTTGAAATAATCATTTTATCATGTAAGGCATATTACGTTTAATGAGGCATTATCTATGCGAATGGTGTAAGGCAATACACATAGGCCAAAAAATATGTTAAAGGTTAGGAAACATCTATAGAGGCCCAATTCATGGTATATTTCTCATTAAAATATCATTAATTAATTCAATACCTTACTAAGTTTCCACATACACTAAAATGAAATTTCTAACATTTTGAATAAGGTGAAACTTAGGAAATTTAGTTAGCTCAACCAAAGGGAAGGCCAGATCCAATTCAAACACCCTAAAAATGGGTTTCATCATAATTCATAGTCCTAATGGTCAACGAAATGTAAGAAAACCAATTTAATATGTTATAAAAATCCTTACCTTAAGGTTGGACAGGAAGCACAATAGCATGATGCCCAAAAAGACATGAAAAAAGATGGAAAAAGAGTAAACTCCCAAGATCGTGGTCATGGTACTAAACCCTTATAATATCAAGTCTTGATTCAACTTATGATGGAATAAATAAAGACATTTATGAAAACCCCCAAAATAGATAAAGAACTCATCGCATGGAAATAACACAAAGAGG
Source organism: Viscum album (assembly GCA_963277665.1). NCBI lineage: Eukaryota > Viridiplantae > Streptophyta > Magnoliopsida > Santalales > Viscaceae > Viscum > Viscum album. Next base: position 490,575,705 of record OY728145.1, read on the forward strand.
GTTGGACAAATGAAAAAATCAAGTGGTGTGTATGGTAGATCTTACTAAGAGGAGTCTTCATTATATGACACTGAAGGAAATAGATCACCATTGATAGAGATCAACCAAAACCCCCAAAGAGGATAAGAGAAGCCTCACACCTGTTTGGAAGGATTATAAACCTGAGTGGACATGGTAGGGGAGAGAGATAAAGGCATTTCAAACATTTCATTTAAAATATCCCACACAGTAGGGGTCGCACAGTTTGGAAACACAATTTTCCAAACTCTGCACCAATTGTGTGGTATGTTCTGCTCCTTTAGGGAATAACACACAGGGTACTATATGGTTTGACTAGCTTTGTGTAGACCCTATTGTAGCTCATTTTCTAGGTTCTTCAATGACTGCATGGTTGTGTGACTGGTACTGCATGGTTGCAAACTAACCATGTGGCTTTGAAGTGGATACTTCCTGTTGTCACACAGTTTTGGGAAATTGTGAGGTTTGGGCTATGAGGCTTTCTCAAACCATTTAGCCCAGTCTACCTTCCCCATTTTTTGTGCTTTGGGATCAAATGAGCCCCCGACTCATCTGAGACCTCCATTTTAAGATTTGGTATTAACATCAGTGTTGTTTTAAATAATTTAAACCAATAAATAAATTGATCATACATTATTATAAATCTAATACGATACAATAGTAAAACTAGAAAATCATATGATATCATTCTATTAGAAAAAGAAAATCTTTCAAAATAGTTTATAGTTTTAAAATCAGAAACTTATAAAATTAATTGTGATGTGCATGCAACCAAGAAAACTATTATTGGTTGAAATATATGATTTAAATCAATCATATTGTCTGTTGATATAAGGATATAAATATATCAACCAAATAATTGAAAAAATAATATACGAAAAAGGTAAATTTGGAATTGAAATCAATGGTTAAAGACTAAAACTATATAAAAATATTTTGTTCCTGGTATAAATAGAAAAAACATTTTTACTATTGAATGATTTAATTCTAGTATTAATGGAAATTATGTTAATTATTTCTTCATTATAAAGCCTCCAGTTTATGGTGTTAAAAGTCTCTATTAATCAAAATATGTTTTTAGCTTGAATATTTAATTCATACTAAATATAAATAAGTTTGGTTACATAAAAAATTAATTTCTAACACTACTTGGAACAAAATAAAATGGGTAATAAAAGGAAAATTCATTTTATGTTTTGAGGGATAACACCACTAAGATATATCATTATATAGTTTAGTGTTTGATCAATTGGTATGTGAAATTAAATAACAAAAGATTGAACAACTCTGAATTAGTTCATTATCAAAGAACCTCAGTACTAATATCACTGATCTATGAATTATTCTATTTTTATATATCTATATTCTTCTGGTTCATTAACTTTTTTATATAGGAAGAGAATGATATATCTCAAATTTTAGTAAATACTTCTCTTTACAATTTAAATCATTTTTTAATCATTTTTTATTATATAACAGATATTTTAACGTTTTTTCCATTAATTATTATCCAAAATAGTGTTTAGTTTAATTCATGCAATAGTTTTCTTCATTATATTGAAATATTTATATTTTATGTTCTTAAAATTTAATTTTTTTATGAAAACTAGAATACTTTTCTTATATAAAATGAAATGATTGCTCTATGTATTTTACTAAACAAAATGAAACTTTATCTATATTGTATTTGAACCAATAATCTCATCTTCTACATTAAACGTTTAAATTTTGAAGTCATCTTTTTTGAAATATCTAGTTAAAAAATTCCTGAAAACCAGCTATAGTAATATGATGTGATAAAACTTTTCATGTCCTGAATAAATTATTTCTTAAAAAATAATTAATGGTAGTCCTTTTGATTTATTAAAATAATAGTATGTTTCTTAAGTTTAATATTCTTTTAAAAAGTATTCTGAAATAAACAATTGTGTTCAAAGTCATGAAGAATTGTAAGCCTTTTCTTAAAAACTATCTTATAAAATTATTGTGGTTATGTTCATCACTTTGAATAAAAAAAGGTGAAATTATAAGCTGATAGGGATTCATCAAAATATCCATATGAAGATCTATAGAATGTTTCAATGTCAAAAATGGTTTATAATTCATTACAACATCAGTATCAGAATATAAATTATAGTTTGATCTCAAAAGTAGACCATGAAGATTTCATGGAATATATGCTAAGTAAAATGGAATTAAAAAGAAGAGAATATGTTTCCAATCTAGATAATGATAAGCTAAAATAGTTTTTTTCTTGAATACTGTTTGTTTTCTTCATATCAACGAAAAGAAGATATACAATGAAGTTTAGTAGAACTGCCAAGAGTGTTAGCTACTTTAAGTGAAAACATTTGATGTTTTGAAAGTTCAGATGAATAGTCTACTTCTTTATAACCATTTTCCTTAGTCTATTTATTTAAAATAAATATTATATATACTATTTTAAATATAATTTTTTTTAGTGAAAAAAAAGGTTATAATTTTTAGTTTATTTATTTTTTTGTTAGTTATCTTACAAAAGGATGTACATAATATTTAATTATCTCATTATTGTAATTTAAAAAGTAATATTTTTTAAAAAAATATTACACCTGAAAATAGTTATTTAAAAGTTTTTATGTCTCACCATATCATGATTTTATTCTATAAAAGTCAAAGAGAACTACAAAAGATAGCACAAGGTGGCCTAAAATAATGAAAGCCAAGGTCATTCCCTCTAACAAGGTTCACCCCTTCCAGATGTAAATAGTGTAAGTGTGAGAACAAAGAGATACCAATGATTTGGGAATCCATGGATTCCAAGAAGTCTACCACTTTATTCCCCTCCCTCTAGATGTGAATAACCATCATATTTCTATTGAGATACCTTTTACACTTTTTGATAGTATAAATGATTGACCATTGATCCTTACCAGTTCCAATCAGAGAATCGTGAAGAACCAAGGAATCCATCTCAACAAATACATCAGGAACCTTCCTATGGTGACAAAGTTGTAGCCCAATATATAGCGCCATTGACTCAATTTTAATGGAATCTCCTTAACTAAAGCATGAATTGAAAGGAAAAATAACAGAACCTCTAAAGTCCCTAAAAATCCTAGAAAATATTTTAATTCATTGAATATCCTATATTCATTGAAGGGGAGTTACTAAGAAAATAAAAATTTTATTCCTTAAAATATTTTTATTATTATTCTTGCTTAACTGTCTATTTTTTTAAAGCTTTAATTTAAGGTAATTTTATTCAAAATAATCCTTAATCATGTCTTTTTGATGTCAACAAAGGGGATAATTTTATGGTTCTAATTTTCTATGTTATATGGGATAATTTTATATTTTGAATGTTATCGTCATGATTATACCTATACATAAGAGTGATGTTTTTTTCAAAATAAAAATTATATAATGGGATAGTGGGAGAGAGGTTTTCAAAGTTTCTTGTATGAAATATATATTATAAATATAAAAAGGGGTATAAATTTATTTTTATCTTTTTATAAAAATTGGTTTTTATATTTTAAATATTTTATCATGGGTTTTGTGACCATAAAAAGATGGAGATTGTTGATCATGTGTTGATTCAACAATTTTTTTAATTTCTTATTGATTTCGATGCTAAAAAATTCTCACGTTTATATATCTAATGTATTTCATTTTATATGAATTACAGGAAATGGATATTTGTTGAAATATCTATTCTGGATTTATATTCAAGTCATCGATTCATTATGAATATTTGTTGACGTATTTAGGATTTTTTTTAATGTATTTTGGAAACATTTTCCATACCTTATGTTAGTAATAATAATGTATGTATTATATAACCTACATTTAATCTTTCACATATGGATTATATACCCTACACTGTAAAGAAATTATGGTTAAGAAACCCTACATTTTTTAAGAACCCTATGTTTTATTAAGAAAATGTATGGTACATCAACACAACTTTTGTGATCAATCTTACATTTTCAAACCTGCATTTGATTTGTTTCATCACAGGAGAGAACTCTACATTTTATAATTCAAAGATGATATTTTAAATCCGTGATATTATCCCTGATTTCTGAAATGGTTTTGAAAGAATTTAATATCTATTCAAATCTATTTTATATCCATTTAAAAGGTATGTTATGATTGTTTTAATGGTTTTTATTCAATTAAGTAAATCATTTCTAATCATATGGAAAGTTAAAATTTATCTAGATCAATTTTGAATTCAAATATTCAATATTTATTATGTGATGATTCTGGATCTAGTTTAACATGAATCTATTTGATATAAAATATAAATATTGAGACTCTCTTCAATGTAAGATAGTATAAAAACTATAGGAAAGGTGATATACATAAGAAAAGTCATGTGTCAATTTTATCAGTGCTTCACTATAGAGACATAAATGTTTTGTTCTATTGTCTCACTATTATCACTTTCATTGTTATGACATGTTATTGTTACATCATCTTCCAAAATAATGATCAAGAATTTTTTAGAGATACACTTTAGAGAAATACATGTTTAAACATATATCTAGTGTATTCTCTATAATTTTTTTAAGAAAGTATATTTTACATTGAAGATTTATATATTTGTTCATTCTTGAAGAAATTAATACATTTTTCAGTTCAAGGATAACTATACAATTTAACTTGTATCCTAAAAAAATAAATATCTATTGATTTGATAGAGTTTTTATGGATCATACTTTTTTTTCAAAAGGTTGGTTCTAGTCAAAAGACAAGAACAAAGGGCTTTATTCAAAGAGAAATAGTCAAAAACAAGTTACAACAAATGGAAAGAGGGAAATTTTCTAGAATCCTTAATAATGGAAGGAAGCAACTTAGGCGGGAGTTCATTCGTCCAGGTAATCTCATGAGAAAATCCCAAGTTGGTAAGTCCATCAGCGATCATATTCGCCTCCCGATAGGTATGGGTGGCAATGAAATTGAGGTCGGTGAGCGCAGCTAGGTAGTCCATCCATCTGGGAGTGAGAGACCATGAAAGATGTACATCACCCTTCTAGATGGCTTGCAAAATAGTTGTGGAGTCGCTTTCAATCCAGATATTCTTCCAGTTTAAGAGCTTTTCATAGGAGATGGCATGGATGATAGCAAGCATTTCTGCCTCCAGTGCAGAATCATTTCCACAGCTTCCAAAGAAACATCCAAGGAACCGATCTTGATGGTCTCTGAAAATTCCACCACATCCAGGAAGTCCAGGATTTCCTTTTGAGGCTCCGTCCAAGTTTACCTTAAGCCATTCAGGAGGGGGTGCCTGCCAGAAAACCTCAATAGTATAGCGTGGCTTCGGAAAAATACCTTTGACACCAATTTGGCGAATGGTTTCAAAATCTATGATAGAATTGTCACAGCATGCTGTTTGGATCGTAGCCGCTTCCTTTATAGCCAGCAGAATCCTCATTTTACCTGTATTGATATAAAAAGTGTTATTGTTGAAAAAAGAGTCATTTCTACAATACCATATAATGTGCAGAAGTTCCACAACAGAAGTAAGAAAGAGATTATTGATTTGGGAAGATCTTGGGAATTCCACCGCTCTTTTCAGCTGAGAGAAAATAAAAGAATCTAATTTCGATCTACATCCAAAAAGGTCAAAGATGTAATGCCAAAGGGCCATAGCAATATCACAGGATAAGAAGAGATGATTTATGTCCTCGCGATGATGATTGCATAATCTACATTTAGAGAAAAGATTAAAAACATAAGATTGCAAGCAAACATCAGTTGGAATTTTTTTATGCGCAAGCCGCCACATAAGAGTGATACGAGAAGGCTTAATCCTAACTTTACTGAAATGGGACAGCCAATTAAAATTTTCATCCCTATTAGGGAAGTGAAAGTGATAAAAAAAATTTCAGTCTAAAAGACCATTATGAGCAGGTTCCCAAACGAGGAGATCCTCATTGGGGGTGAAATAGTAATTGTCCACAATTCCCTTTATAGGATTCGGAAGTTGAAGTTTAGGGGTGTTGATCATCTCTTTAATGGATCAGTTCGAAGGATTAAGGGAAAAGGAATTAGGCATATCAGAAATGAGGGGGGATCCAGTCCAGTTATCAAACCAAAAATTTAAAGAAGAGTGTTTACTAACAATCCATCTAGAATTTTACATGATATAGTGAAAAGAGTCTTTAATCGAAGGCCAGATAGAAGAAGTCATGTAATTGGAAGAACAAGACTTAAGCTTATCAAGAAAATGGATTTTGAGGAATCTCATGGAATGAGAGTTATTATGAATGAGGGACCATGTGAGTTTGGCCTGAAGGGCCTCATTAAAAATTTTAAGATTCTTAATACTGATTCCTCCATTTTCAATAGGTTTACAGCAAGTGGCCCAGGAGACCGTTACCAGCTTCTTTTTCCAGAGTGCTTCCACTCCAGATAAAATTTCTTATAACTGTATTTAATATTTTTATCAGCCCCAAAGGCCATTTGTAAACCATCATCGAGTAAACCAACTTAGAATCAATAGTGGATTTAACAAGGCAAATTCGTCCAGCCATTGAGAGGGATTTACCTTTCTAGGAAGAGAGTTGCTTTTGAGTTTGATCAACGATGCTAAGAAAAAAACAGGCTTTAGGTCGACCCCAGAAAAGGGGGACACCAAGATAAGTAAAAGGAAGGTATCCTTCCTTAACACCTAAGACATTGGTGATAAGCGTTTTCCTATTTGAGGGGATGTTTTTACCAAAGTAAATGAAAGATTTTTGCCAGTTAATTTATTGTCCAGAAACTTCCTCATAGCGAGAAATGATGGATTTAAGATTGTTAACATTTATTTTGTCTCCCTGAAGAAAGAGAATGATATCATCGGCATAGAGAAGATGAGAGGGAGCATGAAGATTCCTAAAAGCAATGATTGGTTTGATTTTGCCTCCCTCAACATTGAGTGAGAGGAGTCTACTAAGATAGTCCTCAGCGATTGAAAAAATGATAGCAGAGAGAGGGTCTCCTTGTCTAACTCCTTTGGAGCATTTGAAGTATCCCCTAGGAGATCCATTAATAAGAATGGATATATTGGCTGAGCTGGAGATGATTTTAATTTTACTAATAAAGGAATCATTAAACCCAAAACTGGTGAGGACCTTAAAGATGAAGGCCCATTCAATCTTATCGAAGGCCTTAGTGATGTCCAGTTTAAGAGAAATGATCCCACCTCTGGTATTTCTGTTCAATAGATTAGTGGATTCCCAGGCGAGGCATATACAATCTTGTATAGATCTGGCTTTGATAAAGCCAAACTGGTTCTAGGAGACAATTTTGTTGCTAATGTTAGAGTGTCTATTGGCAAGGATCTTAGTAATGATTTTAAAGAGAGAATTTAAGAGGGAAATGGTACGGAAGAGGTGAATTTCATCTGCATTTTCAACTTTGGGAATTAATGTGAGAAATTGTTAGATGAGAGCGTGGGGAAGAATACCTTTTTCAAAGAAATATTTCACTAAATTGCAGACATAATTTTTAAGAACATCCCAATGTTTTTGATAGAAACCATTGTTGAAACCATTAGGACCTGGGGCACTGTTTGGATTTAAACCAAAGATAGTGGCCTTGATTTCAGAATCAAGGGGGGTGCCGTTGAGAAGAAGATTATCCTCAGCAGAGACCATGCAAGGAATAATGTTACGGAGAATAGCATTATTGATGTTAGGACCATTGAAAATGTCAGAGAAGTAAGAGACAACATGATTAGCAATATGTTCCTCCGAATCAATGAGATTGCCCTCAACTCTTAAGCAAGAGAGAGGTTTACAGGCTTTCCTAACCCATTGAAGAGAGTTGTAGAATTTGGTGTTTCTATCTCCATCATTTATCCATTTAGTTTTGAAAATTTGCTTTTTTAAGTTATCTTTGATGTTTAGAAGAGCGATCAATTTAGTTGAGATGTTGATTTCCTCCTGGTGATCAGAATTGAAACTGGATAAAGTGTTATTATTTTGAATGAGAGACAAGTCCTTTTCCAAGCTCTGGATATCATTGTCAATTAAATTAGTTTTATTAGAGCACCACTTTTTGAGAATGTTTTTAAGGGTTTTCAGCTTAGTAGTGCACGCAAAGGCATCATTGTGATTGCCCATGTTAGACCAGGAAGAATTGATAAGAGAAACACAATTCGGGTCCGAGGACCAGGCCAGATTAAATCTGAAAGGAAAGGAGGGTTTTCAAGAGTTTTGGGGAAAACAGACTAAGATATGATGATGGTCAGAAGCAAGTTTAGTGAGGGTAGCACACTAGTTCTATTTAAACTTATCAAGAGAAAGTTCATTAATGAATGCTCTATCAAGTTTACTCGCCACCACTCAGTTGTAATGATGTCGATACCATGAGAACTGAGCACCATTAAGATTAATCTCAATGAGATTATTTCCTTCTATGGAAGATTTAAATTCTCTGGCAGAGATTGAGGAGAAGGAGTATCCAATTTTTTCAGAGGGAGAAAAGATAACATTAAAGTCCCCAATCAAAACCCAGGGATCTTGAATCATTTTATTGATGTCAGAGATCTCTTTCCAAAGAGATCTTCGATCAAGGTAATTGTTTTTGGCACAAAAAAAGGTATTGTAGAAGTGAGTGTTATCAAGATAGTAGTCGCACGTCAAAGATTGAGAAGAGAGACTAAAAATGTTAACATTTTGTAGAGAGGAGTGGAAAAAACCCAGAGAGAGTCCACATAACCATTTTTACAAGCACCCAAAAAGGATAAACCCAAGTTACACAGATGCGTGAATTTAGGAGCAAAGTTGAATTTAGGTTTAGCAATGGAAATCAGCATAGGACGATGGGTAAAAATAAAATGCTTCAAAACATTAAGGGTTCCAGGGATAGTAATACCCTTACAATTCCAATAGAGAATATGAATAATTAATTACATTTTGGGTTTGGACCCCCCTTTCTTTTTATTGCCAGCACCGTGACCTCTAGTTTTCATAGGGGAGGTAGTTTTGATGGGGGAACAAATTTTATCCTTTCCTGTCAAATTATTGTACTAAGCTACGGATTTTTATTTCCATATAAAAGAACCATATGGCTCTATAAATTTTTATTATAAATTTGTCAACATCTTGTACTCTTGTTTTTTAATGGTCTCCAGATAAGAAGACCTTGAAAAAATCACTAAGCTTGTGGATTTGAGAATTTGTGGAGTAGACTAGGGGATATATGTGCCTTGAACCACTATACATCTCTATTTTCATTTCAATTATTTATTTTAATTACTTACTCAACTATAAGAGAAAAATAATGGTTCACTGCATAATAAGAGAGGTGTGCTAAATTTTTCAAATTTTTTACAACCATAATTCTCCCACATTTGTGTCTTTTTCTACATCATTATAATCCTGACCTAACAAAAGTGTACGGGCAAAACATAATTGAACTCTTACCCATAAAAACCTTGATTATTAAACATGTCCATGGAGTAGATATTTATCAAAGAAAAGATTTATAATAATCATGAGACATGTGATGTCAATATTTATTAAATAAACCATTAATGACACATAAAAAGATTAAAGAAGGCATGTTGGTATGTTGGAACATTATCATTATAACCCATGTTAACTCATGTCAGAAATAAAAAGATCCTAGTAAAATAAATATGATAAAACACTCTGGTTAACTCTTTCCTTCATTACATTAAATTTAGGTAATATTACACAATGCGTTAGGGATACATATAAGAATAACCCATCTTATAATCTGTATCCAGATCACCCAGAATCATAAGTCATTTCTAGGTGTTGTTCATGATTATTACATTTGAAATCATTTATTTTTTAATATAATATTATTGGAAACAACTATCATTTCATTATATCATGGATGATCGATGGAAAACAAATAGTATTCATAGAGATCACTTGAAAGAATAATCATAAACCATTATGATTAATGAAGTGAATTTTATCACAAGATTATATCCTTAATTAATCCATATAATTATTAAAGGTGTTTATATATACAAAAACGTTTTAATGTGCATTTAGAAAAATTTATTTAAAATGGTAGAAAATAAACATTTCATTCATTGTAATTAAAAATATAGAAATTCCAAAAACAATTAATAGAATAATTTCATTTAAAATAACAATGGAAACTTTTATCATAATATTAAAATAAAATTGTGGTCATTGGGGGATCCATTAAAAATATATGTTCCAAATTAAAACAGTACTTTTACATTTTTTTTAAAAATTCAAAGAACATAATATTTAAATACAGTTTAAAAATATTCCTTTATAAAATTTTTTAACAATTTAAAATATAGTTAAAACAATGGTTTTTAAAAAAGTCATGTCTAGGTAAGAACTTTTAAAAAAATGGAAGAATATGGTCTTGGATGAAATAGTTAATCTACCAAATTATGAATAAGGTCATACTTTTATTTAAAACATTTCATTGATCATTTTATGTACCAAAGAGATATTGATTAATATATATGATGTAAGGATAAAAAATAAAAAATAAACAGAATTCATGTGTTTTTAAAAAACATTATGCCATATAAATTCGGACAAAGTATCCTCAAATATAAACAATCTTTAGAATAAATTCTATTCTAACATAAATGCTTAATCGCTATGGTAACATTCAAATGAAATTTAATTGAAATAAAAAAATATTATATGGATATATAAATCAATTAATTTTCATGAATTAATATGTAAAAATTAATTCAGGAGGTAGTAATTACACAATTGAAGGAAATCAGTGTTCATGACATGAAACATGTATTAAGAAAATGAGATTGAGAGAAAGAAAACCCTTGAAAAGATCAAAAATTTACAGTTGATAATTTATCCATTAAATTATTTTGAGAACATATATTAATCCATATAAAATAGAGTGGAAATAAATAATAAAAAAAGTTAGATCAATTCATACATAACAAATATACATAGTTGGATCATAGCCAAGGTATCTCTTTCACATCCTAAAAGATAGTACTATAATAGAAATGGTCAAACAACAGAACAAACACACACTTAAATATGATAACTAACAAGTGATATCTTCACCAAGGCATTATCACCAAATAGAGCATCCATGTACTACAAAAATAATAATAATCATATTGATAAAATGTATTCCAAACCACTTTCCTACTAATTTTACACTCTCACGCACCAACGTTTCACATCTAGTCACTCTCATCCCATCTGTATAAATATTTCCTGAAAAAAAACTAGGAAATTGTGTCATAACAAGAACTCTATGGGTAGTTGTTCATCACATCCCACCCAAAAACACCTAAGAAACCACATTTTGAAAGGAACCCCATGTTAAAATAGTCATTAAATTATCATGTTCTCGGAACCACTTCTAGATAACTATGATACTAATGTATCATGAACATTAAAGGCATCAACCGTGTTCCCTCCTCCTACCATACATGAACCCCACTATGAACCACCTCATAAATCTCATCATCCCAATAATAAGTTCATTATTTCTGTAATAAATAATATCCCATGCAAAAGGATTGGGAAAACTGGGTTAGATACCCATCAGTCCTCATTATCTGTAATATTGGGGAGAAAACCCCTCAAAACATCTTGTTTTCAAAACATGGTTCTCTATACTAGTGAGGTGATTATGGAAATCACAATGAAAATATAACATTTAATATTCTAGGATAATAAAAACATATTTTTTCAATGATATAGAACAATCATAAATAAAAACATTGATATATGGTCGCAAAACCTCTGTGGCTTTTGTGACACCATTAAATGCATTGTAACACACAATCACTCTACAACCACATGCCACATTCGATAATCTCATTCAAGTAATTTCATTTCATTACTTTCCAATTACCAACCAAATTCCATTATCAATAAAATTCATTTAATTTTTAATCAAAACGACTTTAACCACACTTCCCATTTTAGTTAATGATTTTACTAATTATTCTAACTTATGCAATATCAATTTCATTATAAACATTTCATTTAGTCTCTAAAAGGGAACTATCATAGCACAACACATACAAAAACAGACCAAATTTCATATAACAATAGGTCCCATGTCTCAACCACCACATATCACACCAATTCATATCATAATGACCACATATCCCAAAAGCAACACATCACAACCATTGCACATCACTATCACCACACATAAAAATACTACACACTACATTCTATGTTAACCATGGGAAATCATCATATCTAACTAAATGTTATTGATGGAGTTCTCGCACAAATGAGATACTCAATGAGAAAAAAATAACTACCTTGATAATTTTTATTATACATTTTAATATGTGGTGAGTATTTGAACAAAAAAATATCTACTAGTTTTAAAATACTCAAAAACACAACATGTATAATAATAAACAAATACTTATAGATTATTAATTATACTAAACCATAGATAAAAAATTAAAATAATTAGTGATAATTATGAAGAAGAATCAATAAATCACTAATAGGGTTGAATCAGTGATGTCTGTTTCTTTTATGTTTCCTTACATATTAAACAACATTTTTCCCTTATTAAATATATCTTTCTTTTTTCAAAAAAAAACCAAAAACATAACTATAGGATCATAAGAATTTATAAGGATTACTACTTAGCAAGAGCAGTTACGTCCTTGTTATGGTTTAAAAATAATCCAACACCACACAATCCACTATAAAAAATCTTTTTTTGTGGAATTCAATGAGTATGATATACCCTTACAATCATGTAGCACTATGTTCAATACAGAAGTTCAAGTTCTTTAGGTAGTATGAAATGATGTAATAAATTTTTTTTACTAAATATATTACTTTTTTTCCATGCCAAAATTTCAAAAATAATTTCTTCAAAAATATCTTCAAAAAGATATTCACTTTCTTACCCAGCAGTAGGCAAGCAATTATTCTAAAATTTGAATAGAAACATTATCCAATTTATAAATATAGTTCCCTATTCTGAATTCTCAATACCAAAATATGATTCTATTAGAATACGGTGGAGGTAAATTTGAACTACTTCTGCCTCAGTCCTTAAAACCCTGCTAGATTTCTCAATCCAATTCAGAAAATCTTATTAAGATCTTGTCTCTTCTCTTTTATTCTTCTATATAGAAAATTTTTTCATGAATTCACAAACCACAAACTTATCCTCCCTATAATTTTATAGATTCTATCTATTATTCCCTAAAAAGTGCATGGAATGTACAAAGTACTTCCTCTATTTATTAGTGAACCAAATATAGTGTAGGTTGGATTTTAAAAACCTTTCAGGATCATCCAAATTTCTAAAAACATAAATTATACTTCAATTTAAGATACATATTTTACTCTTTATGCACTTCTCAAATCCTCTCATTTCTTATCAATCCTTTTAAAATCTTTTCATGACTTTATATTTCTTCAAAATTTCATAAAAATATTTAATTCGATCCAAATTCCCATTCCAATTTCTTTATTATGATGAAGGAAAATATACAACAGCATAATCCTCATTACCATGCTCCATACCAAATGTAAAAAAAGGAAAATATATGACTTCAAAATAAGATTATTACTACCAATAGAACATTATGATTCTATATACCAACATAGTCATATATAAAAATAATATTTCTTATTATTATGATTCATGGAATTATTTCTACATCATCATCAAAACATCTTTAACATGCACTCCCTCTGAATTCTTAAAGTAATGACCTCCCCTTGAAAAAACATTTATAATTGATTTTGATAACCTTTCAAGATCCTCCTTGACTACACTTTTGGAGCCTTTTTTAGAAATACACTTTTTCTTATTTTCCTCAAACATGTGATGATGTTATCAGTTATAGTCTGTTCTTGAAGGATTAGTTTGTGCTTCACTCTGATAATCGGTGTTGAATCCTGTCTGATGGATCTTGACACAGTTATAAAGGAAATTATTCTTTCTCTTAACCAAATTGAAACCAACAATATAGCATAGTTCTTCTTTGATGCTCACCCCAAATTAAAGAAAATTCTTCTTAATGAAAATGGTTGACTACATTATTGATTGATCTCTAATCTAGTTTTACATTAGTCCCAACAATTCCTTAAGACAAATAATCTTATATAGAAAACTTTTCTACCTCTGACGATTGGTACCTCACCGTATCTAATTGACCTGTCCCAATAACTTTAAAATCATAAAATTACTTTTTTTATTTTGATACCAATGAAATTATAGAACTCAACTTCTTTCTCTAAAGAGTTTTTTTATTGTGGATTATTGGTCTAACTTAAAACGAGAATCTTTTTCTTCTTAAAATCCGATCAAACTTCCAAGCATTTAAAAAAATTCTCTTCTAGTGATCACACATAGATGGAATGGGATTGAAATTACTAGTCTTCATCAACTAGATTATTAAACAAACTCTTACATGCATCATGAATACCTCATGAATTTTAATACATTAGAGATTATCATAGGATCATCTAACATGCATTGGTAAGTATTGTGACTTCCCATCCATTTCAATATCTCATTTATTTCTAAACCTCAATACAATTGGAAGCAAAATTTCTCCCCCTTTCCTTCATATGGATTTCTTAAAAATTACTTATAAAACTTATGAATTATGTTAATTACAAAATATTAAAGCATTTTCATATTTTTTTATTGTCCATTTCTCTGATTTCCTCCCCCATTACAATCTTCCTTTTATTTTGGACCTGAGGTGAGTCCAATGAACCTATTCTTCCAAAAAAAATATCTTAAATCTGATGGAATTTATTAAGTATTTTGAGTATAATTTTCTAAATATTATGGTCAGTCTGATCACCAAAAAATACAAATATATGTGGTTTTTTCTTTGAAAATAAAATACAATTTCATTAGAAATAACTTTATTCAGCATCCGCGAACCTTCTCCATCCAACATGGTCCCAACAATCTCGTCCTTTTTTTAAACCAATATTTATATATCATTTAACTTTGTAACATCAAGATATGTATTACATATCAATAATTATAAGCCTATGTGAGCTGTATCATTGTAGGAAACAATAATTACTGACAGAAAACCCAAGTTTTCAAAAATAAGTTACTCATAAACATATTCGAAGTTTCTTCACATATTTATTCAGTTTTAAAACTTTCTTATAATCAAATGTTACCTACAAAAACTTTAAAAAATAGTTATAATTTTTCAAAAAAATTCATGATGGATTCATATCTTACCCACAACTCCCCCAATATATGTGCTTCTTTGAAATAATTAACACATATTCAATGGATATATTTTTTATAACATTCTCCCACTTGAAAAAACTATCCAAAGACTAGATGTGAGAGCGGACAAAATCACATTCCTCAATCATTATGAGAAGAAGTTTGGAGTCCAATGTTCACCCTCAGTTTGTAAAAGGGTTTCTTGGGTAAAGGTTTTGTTAAACTTTTATCGACTTGTTATGATATTAGAAAATACTCTACCTTATTCTATATATTCTCTTTGATGATATTATTTTTGATATAATTATGTTTTTAATCGTAATTTTGTACTTCATTTCTGGTATGTTTGATTGCACTTTAATTATCCCAACCCAATAGCAAGGGTAACATAACTTCAACAAGTATGTCTCCCAACTAAGCCTTCATCCACATAAGTTGGGCAGCACGTTGAGTAGAATAAACATACTCAGATTTATCCATGCTAAGAGTTGATATTTTTTTCATTGTGTGTCAACTAAAAAAAATTCCCTAGAAAGAAAAATCCACAATATATAGATCTTCTATCATCAACATTTTCTTCCTAATCATCGTCTAAATACCCAAACAAATCAATATTGTCTGAGCTTTCATAACTGATTCTAAAACTTGTTATACGATTTATATATCTAATAATTCTTTTTCCATCGAATAAGTGTTATTCTATTAGAGAAATCTGAAACCGTGATTATAAGGTAACAACATAACCTATTTGGGATCTTGGGGAAGTCAAATATTACAAAATTCCAATCATCTTTCGAAACACATTAGGATAAACTTTACTACCTTCTCCATCGTCATAAAACCTGGTTCCCACTGAAATTAGTGTGGAAAATGGTTTCAAATTTTTTATTATGAACTCCTTAAGAAGTTCTTTGGTATACTTTTCTTGAGAAAGAAATAAGTATTTATTATTTTCTAATATTTGTAACCCAAGAAAGTATTTTAGTTCTCATAGCATGTAAATTTCCAACAAATATTTCATTTCTTCATTAAATCCTTCACATGTTCTTTCATAATTTTTAGTAATGATAATTTTAAAAAACTAGACAATTATGATGACGGAAAAATCCTAACTATCATTGATGTACAAAATAATATTAACTCTTTATTTCATAAAACATATATTTCGAAATCTTGTATCTAATTTGGAATACCATGCTCTATTAGATCGAAATAATTAATAAAGATACTAATTATAGTATCGTATGATGCTCAATATACAAGTGGGGGTCAATTGTACAATTTTAAAAATTCCTTTGGAACTTTTAATGATGGTAATGTTTAACAAAGTTAAATAACGAAAAATTCACAAAACCTCTAGTTCTAAAAACTTGCTCAAACCCGGAAAAGTTATTATGAGAAGTCAACTCCGGAAAGATGGTTCCAGAAAGGAAACTTAACAAATGTTTACAAAGATAAATATTCTACCTTAAAGTGTATAGAATATTACTAAATCAGAGTACAAGTATAAGGAAGTATACGATAGTTGTAATTTACTCTACAATCAAAAAAGGAAGCGGAAAAATTGAAACAGAACAAGTAACAAGTTGTAAATATTTTAACCCAAAGGGAAGGGTATCCAACAACCATGGATAAAGGACCCTTGATTTAAAAATTCAAGAAATTCTCTCTTACCAACACTAGGGTAAGCCCTCGATACAAGGATCAGACTCTGTCTTGTTATCCCTACAATCCCTCAACTTCAAGGTAGTCGGCACCTCTATCTTCATGAGCAAGGAAGCCCTCAACTTCAAGGTTGTCGGCACCTCTGTCTTCCTGTCCCCGGAAGTCCTCGAATGTAATCAACAACATTTGGAGTCTCACAAAGAAAATCTGAAGAATAAGTTTAGTACACACAGTGCATGAAAGTCTCTCTCTAGAAATCACTTCAACAACATGTAATCTCTATAGTTAAAGAATAGTGTTGAGATATTTTAAATGAGCATCTATTTATTGGCATAGCTCCAATGGTCAGCTCCCTCCCCCAATAGTCATATTTTTCCTTGAATTTCGAAGAGAATTGTACACATGTCACTCAAA
The DNA here is from genome assembly GCA_963277665.1 of Viscum album. Lineage (NCBI taxonomy): Eukaryota > Viridiplantae > Streptophyta > Magnoliopsida > Santalales > Viscaceae > Viscum > Viscum album. The sequence goes on from OY728145.1 coordinate 490,592,982, forward strand.
CAACAGTTAGTTAGTAACTGAAAGCACGACATCATTTTATAAAAAAAACAAGTGTAAGAAAAAATATGATTACATAACCAAAATAAAATATTCGGAATGTAAGAAAATAAAAGTTCTGAGTCTAACCAAAACAAATCAGTGTCTATAATACAAGGATATTCAGATTCTGTTTTCTAAGTAATTCAGAACCTGAACTCTATAGAATTCTGGTGTCTAAATTTCAAGGAAATTCGGAATCTGGATTCAACAGAATTCAGAACCTGGACTTACAATGTTCAGAGTCAGAGTTCATGAGAATTCAATGTCAGAATTAATAAAGTTCGGAGTCAGAGTTCATGAGAATTTAGAGTCAGAACTTACAAATTTCGGAGTCATAATTCATGGGAATTCAGAGTCAAAACTTACAAAGTTTGGAGTCTAAATTTATTAGAATTTGGAGTCAGAACTCATAAGAGTTCGGATTCTTAATTTAGAGAACTCGGAGTCATAACTCATAAGATTTCGGAGTCTCAATTCAGAGAACTCGGAGTTAGAACACATAAGATTTCGGAGTCTGTATTCAGAGTACTCGAAGTCAGAATTTGGATCCTCAAAACAGAATGATCTTTATCTAAGTATTATATGATTCCGAGGTTTTAGATAGAAACCGAATTTTACATTTAGACAAGATAATGAACAATGAAAAATAGGTTAAGGATAAATTTCCTTGGGGAGGGGAAATTTTCCTTATGAATATAAAACACAGGATAAAATGAACTTTTCCTTGAGATAAGGTGTTTTTGATTTTCAAAACATGAGAATTGTTAAAGTAATAAGGAAAACTTATTGACTCAACAATCTCCCAATACATGAAGGACTGGAAAGTCATAAAGAAACCTTATTGACTCCACAATCTCCCCCTTTTTGGAAAGCACAAACATCCTTACGAAAAAGAAAATTAGAACTTATAAAATAATTTTCTAGACTTTCAAAATATAACATATCTACCATATCATATGGGAAAAGATGAATATGACTAACTCCCCCTTATTCTTTGGAACACAAAGGATTGTATTCTAGATTTTTGGAATGATATTTTCATTATCTTGAGTACGAAAATCTCTGTAATGAAAACTCCACCTTAGATATACTCCCCCTTAGTTATGAATATTTCTTCTTTACTTAGTATTCTTTTTTCCTTTATCCCCCTTTGTGATTTTCAAAAAGAATTTGAGGAAATGGAAAAGAAATTATAGTACCTGAAAGATTAGTATAACACATCAAAAAGACAAGAAACAAAAAATTTCATTATGATTAGAAATAATTTGTACAAAGAAGAAAATTACAACAAAAGATCACATTGCAAAAAAGTTATCCTTCATTTTCCTTCAGCATAAACTTCTTGAATATAGTCTTCAGATTTTTGAGCTCATTATGATCTTCCTCTTCTCGCTTATGAAGCTGATCCTGATCCTCAGCTTTCTTCTCTAAAGCATTGATTCATTCTTCTTTAGACTTAAGAACCTCTGCCTGAGCCTTCAGGACTTCTTCTTGCTTGACAAGGTTTTCATCTATCTCAATCTGAAGATCTCTTTCTCTCTTCCATCTTTGGGTAACAAAAAAACAATTTCTTATTAATATCCTTCACTTCTTGAATCCAAGAATTTTGTTCCAAAGTTTACATTTCCTCAAAACTGGTTGTAATATCTTTGATCCTACCATCTTCAATGTCAAACGCCTCCTTGACACCATCTTGGAATTCATCAACTTCTCGCATGTATTCAACTGTCTTCTTTGACCAGCTAACCATTTTCTTACAAGACCTTTTGAGGGTATCGTAGTTAATAAAAAAATCTTTAAATTAGCCTCAATCTTGACACACTTGTCCATTACCATGAACACTGAATCTGATTTCTAATTTAGTGTCTTTTAAAGCATCTTGCATCTAGATTCTATGCTTGGGAAAATTGTAATGGTTCCAACCAGCTTCTTCAATGACTAGACAATGAAATAATGTCCTATAGATGATTATTATGAATCTGAGACTATTCTCGGTAAGGTCTCTTTCTATAGCTCATCAATTTTCCTCTTTGAAGATCCACCGGCTTCCTTCTTCTTTAAAATGACTTTAGTAGGTGTATCAACAACCACATGTTTCCCCTTATCAGTTCTCGGAACAGCTTCCTCATCCAGAGATTCATGTTCACTATTAGAATGGTGAACAATTCTATCTTCATCTATCTTCTCCTTCTCAACTCCTTCCAAAGTATCTTTAGGATGAATAAAATAATGATTAAAACTTTTTTCCTCAGACAGCTTGTTCACTTCATCTTCAGCTTTCTCATCCTCTTCTTTTTTATCCTTCCCAGGTGTAGCAAGTTTTCAAGATTCTTCTTCTGAAGTCCATATTGAAAATTTATCAGATTGAATTTCTTTCTCATGGAAGTCTTAAATTTTCATTATGAGATATTTAGTGTCACCACTGCTTTCTTCTTCTTCCACTTCTTCCACAACTTTATCTACTTCAACAAATTTTTCTTAGGCTTTTACTAGAGTCGTGAATTTCTTCCCCGAAGTCTCAGGTAAAGCTTCTACCATGAAATATTTTGGTACTGGGATATTCTCTAATGATTTCTCAGTATACCGCAGAAGGGATTGAAAAATTTCAGTCTCAGAAAACTTCTTCGTTTGTTTCTTTTCTTTATCTAGCTTCTCAAGCTCATCTGTTGTCATCTCTTTTAAGGCATTGGCTTCAGTAGGATCCAAACCAAAACATGGCTCCCCTACTCTCATATTTTTCATATATTCCCTCCATTTTTCTACAACCTAATCTGGAAAGGCTTTTTTTCTTAGTTTTTGGAGGTGCGGATTGGGATTCCTTATCTTTTGGGGTTTTTTCTTCCTCTTCTACTTCCTTCAGCTTCCTCTTCATTCCAAATTTTTTTAATGGTTCAGCCACTTCATGATTTTTCGGAATAGCTTCAGCTTATTCCTCTGGTATGTCATAAAATTCTCCAGAGTATTTAGAATAACCAATGTTCATCCTCTTCAATGTATCATCACTGACTAGCATGACTTTGTAATTTCTAGGTTTTGAAATGCAAGAGATTTTAAAAGATTCTAAGCACTGAACAATTAACTTAGAAAGAATGGTCGGGTACATGATAATATAGGCCTTCAGATTTCCATTCTTGATATTATCAATCATAATCAGAATATGCTTAGCCAAATTAACCTTCCTCAGGTTCACCAAAATATCTAGGATGTACATATCACTCTTCTTCAATATGTCCTTGTAACCTTTTCTCGGAATGATAAATACTTGAACCCATAATTCAAGGATTCGATTATTTGTAGAGAGGTGAGAAATATTTGGAGTCTAGACATTAGTAAGACCAAGGTACTCCATAAATTTCTCCTTTACAAAGTTTCCTTTGACATCCGGCAACTTGTGGGAATAGAATTCAGCTTCCCCTTCATATGGAATACCAACTAAGAATGCTACCTTAGTATATAAAAGAGCATAGGTATTTCCATATATTTTCAAGGAAAACCTATCTATGCCTTCTTCCTTAAAGAAACTGACTGATTCATAAAACTCAATTAGAAGATCCGGATACACCAAATATTGATCCCCTGGATTCGATATGGAATCACTTTCCCATATATTTAGCTCAATGTTTTTTGAGATTATAGAATAATACTTGTTGAAGAAGTTCTGATGCACCAACCTTTCTCTATATACCTGACACTTCGTAATTGACTTGACAATAGACATATCTTACTGAGAGGATTATTCTATAGACATTCGGATTTGAGAAAACTCTTAGAAGTTTATAACGGGCTTAAGTAGAGAGGCAGAGCTTCAGCACGCGAGAGCATGAGATTCGATGTGGGACAAGCATCAGGGGTCCTTTATATAGGCGTTTGATGCGACAATTAATCTTCCAAACTCAATACAATGGCTGAAAATTATTCTGATCAGATCTGACGGTTGATATGATAGCTACACGAAAATATTGAATCTGATCCTTTGTGGGTGTTAATGAAAAATATTCAGATTTCAGGAAAAGATAATCCAAAAAATTTTAAAAACAAAAGAAACTACCAGCAAATAAAAGATGATTACGAATACTCAAGAAAGGAAACAAACCTTTCAGATTTCCAAGAAGATTATTCGTATTAAAAAAACATGAATATCTTTAGATTCCGAATATTTTATTACGAAATATAAATTTGAAAACGAAAATCTCCATTACAAAAATATTGAGTACGAAAATCCTTATTACGAAAATCTTGAGTACGAAAATCTTCATTACGAAATTCATGAGTACGAAAATCTTTGTTACGAAAATTTTAAGTACGAAAATCTTCATTATGAAAATTTTGGGTACAAAAATCTTAATTACGACAATTTTTAAGTACGAAAATCTTCATTATAAAAATTTTAAGTTCACAAATATTCATTATAAAAATTTTAAGTCTGCAAATATTCATTAAAAAATTTGATTACGAAAATCTTCATTTCGAAAATTTTAAGAACAAAAATATTTATTACGAATATTTTGAATATGAAAATCTTTGTTACCAAATTTTTTTTAAAAAAATTGCTCCAACGAACGGGCATTTGTACTCCCCCTATGAAAAGGAGTGTATTACTGTAAAAAGATTGGTTTTAATAGAAAGTTAATAATGATGATTACCTTATGGTTATCATTCCTAACATCTGTTTAATGAATTAAAATCTATCAGAGGGTAAAGATTTTGTGAAAATATCAGCAGGTTGATCTTCCATTCTGATAAATTTAAGAATGATATCTCTTTATTGTGTGTTATCCCTAAGAAAGTGATTCCTAATATCTATGTGTTTTTTATGAGAGTGATGTGAATGGTTTTTTCTTAAAATAATGGCACTAGTATTATCACACAAAATTTGTGTTTTGGTGAAACTCATTCCATAGTCTGTGAGTGTGTGTTGCATCCACAACACCTGAGCACAACAACTTCGAGCTGCTACATATTCTGCTTCAGTAGTTGAATGTGCTACTGAGTGTTTCTTTTTGCATGACCAAGAAACTAATGAATCTCCTAAAAAATGACAAGTTCCGGATGTACTTTTCTTATCCATTCTATGACCACCAAAGTCATCATCCAAAAAACTTTTTAGAACAAAATCATTTCTGGATGTATAAAAGAGTCTTAAATCCATGGTTCCCTTTAAGTAGAGAAATATTCTTTTCACTGCATTTATATGAGATTCCTTCGGATTGGATTGATATTTTTCACATAATAATACTGAAAACATTAATTCTAGATGACTAGATGTCATGTAAAGTAGGCTACCTGTCATACCTTTAAAAGATCTTTGATCTACTGGTTTCCCAGCTTCATCAAGATCAAGTGAATTTGTGGTATGAATGGGAGTAATTATACTCATAGTGTTTTCAAATCCATAATTTTTAAGAAGATATTTAATATACTTATGTTGGGATATAAATACTCCTTCAGGTTTTTGAGAAATTTTAAAACCAAGGAAAAATGTTAACTCGCCCATCATACTCATTTTAAATTCATATTTCATTAGATCTGCAAAGGAATCAGTTAAATATTGTTGAGTTGAACCAAATATAATGTCATCAACATATACTTGAACAATCAAAACATTTTTCTTATTTTTTTTTATAAAAAGGGTTGGATCTGAATTTCCCTTAACGTAATTATTTTGAAGAAAAATTCATGTAAGTCTATCATACCATGCTCGAGGGGCTTGATTAAGTCCATACAATGCTTTGGTAAGTTTATAAACATGATCAAGATGTTTTGTTTCTTCAAAACCAGGAGGTTGTTCAACAAGAACATCTTCTTGAACGTAACCATTAAAGAAATCACATTTCACATCCATTTGAAAAATTTTGAAGTTGATGAATGCTACAAAGGAAAGTAGAATAAGAATTTATTCAAGCCTAGCTACTGGAGCATAGGTTTCATAATAGTCTATTCATTCTTTTTGATTATAACCTTTAGCAACTATCCTAGCATTATTTCTTTCTATGATTCCATTTTCATCACACTTATTCTTGAAGACCCATTTGAATCCAATAATAGAATTTTCCTTAGGTCTTTCAACCAAGGTCAATACTTTATTCCTTTAGAATTCAATTAGTTAATCTTGCATAGATTTTATCCAATCATCATCACCTAAATATTTGTTAGTGCGTTTTGGTTCAAATTGGGAAAGGAATTATAGATGTTCTATTTCAATTATTAAGGAACTTCTAGTCCTTACAGGTTGATTTACATCACTAATGATATTATCACTGGGATGATTCTTATAAAACAACTTATTTGGGTTTTGTAAAACATGTTCATCAATATAGGGTAGTAAATCATCTATGGTAAATGTTTTAGAAATATATTCTTGGACATTTTCCTTATCAGAATGATCTTCTATCAAGGTTTGTTAATCAGATTTTGAAAACACATCTGAAGATGTAGGTTGGGGTTGTTTAAAAACAAAAGGATCTGTTTCATCAAATTTGACATCTACGGTTTCCCCAACGGTGAATGTGTTTTATTGAAAACTCTATAAGTCTTATAAGTTGTGGAGTAACCTAAGAAAATTCCTTCATTAGATTTTGGTGCGAATTTGTGTAATTTATCTTTAGTATTCAAAATGAATACCTTGAAACCAAAAACCTGGAAGTAGAAATGTCTATTTTTTCTACCATTCCATAACTCATAAGGATTTTTATTACGAAAAGGTCTAATATAAACTCGATTTATAGTATAACAAGCAGTACATACAACATCATCCCAAAAATGTTTGGCTACAGAATACTCCCTCAACATGGTTCTAGTTATCTCTTAAAAAATTCAATTTCTTCTTTAAACAACACTATTTTGTTGAGGTGTTATGAGATCTGAGAAGTTATGAGTAATGCCTTTTCTACTACAAAAAGTTTCAAAATCAAAATTTTGAAATTCTCATCCATGATCACTATGAATAGTTATTAAAAGAAGGTTTTTCTTATTTTTATATTGGGCTCTAAAACTTTTCAAATAAGAAAAAGCTTCAATTTCTTTGCTGGAAAATAGACCCACGTAAATCTAGTGTAATCATCAACTAAGATAAATACATAATACTTGCCTCCAATTCATCCAGTTTGTGTTGGTCCAAAAAGATCCATATGTACTAACTATAATTCATCAGTAGTTGAGACTTCACTGACTAATTTAAAACTTCATTTATGTTTCTTTCCATATTTATAATGATCATATACTTTTGACGAATCAAATCTATGCTCTGGTAGGTCCTTAACTAATCTTTTCTTTGAGAGTTTGCATGTGTTTTTTAAGGTTATATTGTCCTAACCTTCTATTCCAAAACCAAGAATGATCTTCCATTTCACTAAGGCAAGGTAAGTCATTGATCCTAAGGTATTCTATGTTTAGTGTGTATACATTCTCTTGCCTATGTGTAGAAAGAATAAAATCTTCCTTGGAATTGTGTACAGAGCACCTGTCATTCCTAAAATTCACAAGGTAACCTTCATCACCTAATTGCATTATGCTAATGTGGTTGTGTTTAAGACCCTTAAGAAATAAATCTTTTGAAATTAATGTTTTTTCAAAAATAAAGATGTTACCTATCCAAATAATTTCTCTCTGAGCATTATCTCCGAAAGTTACTTTTCCTCCTTTCATCTTGATAATCCTTTAAAAGTAGTTTTTGTTACCATCCATATGTCGGGAACATCCACTATCCATGTACCTTTTATTGATGTTGGTACTTTCTCTATTTTCCTGAAAACAAAAGAGTCAGACTCTCTGAACACAAAATTTATTAGATCCAGAAATCTTAGAAAGAAAAACTTTAGGCACCCATATTTTCTTAGAAAGATAGCCTTTATGAAATCCTAAAGACTATGTTTTGTTTAGGGAATAATTTTTTGCTCAGTGTCCACCACACTGACACTTAGTGAAGAAAGGAGCACTTTGAGGAACAAAATAATTGTTACTAAAAATTGGTTTAGAACTAGTACAACTGAATCCAGAATTATTCCTTAAAGGTCAGATTTGAGAATACATCTTATAAAAATTTTCTTTACCTAAGGTAAAGTATGAAAAACACTTCCTCAGGGAAAAAAATTCGGATTTTAGTATGATAACTAATTTATTGTCTTCAAAAACACTTTCTTTAGAACTAGAGTTTGTCATGAAAATATTTTTCTTAGAAATTAAATTTTCTAGATCCTTAGAATGTTTATCCTTCTCAGAATTTACTTCCTCAAGGTTTTTTGAAATAATTTCAAAATCAAGGGTTTTTTTATCAAGATCTTTAGAAAGATCCAATATTTCCTTAGTAAGTATAGAAACCCTAGAGTTTTCCTTATCATGCTTCTTATTGACTTTAGAATTCTCATTATCAAGAAGAATAGAAAACCTAGAAACTTCTTCATAAGAAGCTAAAGTGTCATCTTCATCAGAAGAAGATTCTTCATCACAAGATTCATAGTATTTATCATTACAATAATTTTCATTCATAGAAACATTGGTCATTGATTCAGCATTGTGTACCTTAGCCATTAAGCAATGATTTTCAATAGGTAGTCTGGCTATTAAAACAAGATTCTTTTGTCCAGAAGATTCGTAATCTGATGATTCATCTGAAGAGTCACCACCACTGGCACTCCAGGTGTCATTAGATTTCAGAAATTTCATAGCTTTATCATTGTAGTACTTCTTTATTTTTATTTCATAATTCATTTTCCTTCATTCCTTTCTCTTAAGCATAGGAAAATCAGGTCGTATATGTCCATCTCTCTTGAATTCATAACATGTAACTTCTGAATCATTCTTATATTTCCTATATTTCTTCTTATATCTAGATTGAAAGTTCTTCTATCCAACAATCTTGTTCATACTTCAAGAAATATTGGTTAGTTCATTTTCTGAAGATTCAATTCCACTAGATATGGATTGTATAACTACCTTCTTAGATTTGGATCTTGTAACTCTCTCAAGAGTCATGGATTTCATATGATTTGAAGTTGTAGTAAAAGCAACACTTCCATTCCCATTCTTCTTCTTTACATTATCAGCATCTCTCTTCATTCTAGTCTTTTGTTGAAGAAGAGTTCCAAAAAGTTCATAAAGAGTAATCTAAGTAACCTTTCTATTCTCATCAATAGCAGCCCTCTTGGATTCCCACTCATTGGGAATGATATCAATGATCTTATCAATAAGAACTTCATCATCTAATCCTTGCTCACCCATAGATTGTAAACTATTAAAAATAGTCATGAATATTTGTTGCACCTTACATATGGATTCTACATAAGAAAAGATAAAACCATGATATTCAGCTCTGAGCATGGATCATCTAGTTTCAATTAATTTTGAAGTTCCAAAGTGCGTAACTTCATGTTTCTTACAAATAAATTTTTCTGCTTCACAAGATTAAATTTGGCTATATATATTTCTAGTCATGGAACAAAGCAATGTATTTCATACCTTATAATTCAGTTGATATTCATGATTTTCTTGATTTTTTAAAGTATTAAATTGCTTATAATGAATTTTATATCCTCTAGTAAGCATAAAAAAATTGTTTACTCCAGTATTGATAATAAATGTATTCAGGCAATCTCTCTAATATTCATAATCATTCCCGTCAAAAATAGGTGGTCTAGTTGGAATTTGGTTTTCAATGGAACCAACATTGATTCCTGTCATCTTAAAGAAAACTGTCTCCACAAAAACTTGTTAGTAGTAAGGTTAAGTAAACAAGGTAAACATATATCAGCAAGGAAAACCCAAAATAATGAAATCTTGATCAAGAAAACTTATATGTGAATATAAGTATTTCAGAGACCTACTTTGATAACAATTGTTGGATCCAAATAATGAATGAAGATATTAATTGTAGTATCATATAATGCTCAATATATAAGAGGGGGTGAATTGTACACTTTTAAAAATTCCTTTGGAAGTTTTAAATATGGTAATGTTTAACCATGTTAAACAAGGAAAAATTCAAAAAACCTCTAGTTGTAAAAACATTCTTGAAACGGTAAAAGTGATTCCGAGAAGTCAAATCCAGAAACTAGGTTCTGTAATGGAAACTTAACAAATGTTTAAAAATATAATGATTCCACCTTAAAGCATATAGAATCTTACTAAATCAGAGTGCAAGTATAAGGAAGTATAAGGAAGTATAAAATAGTTATACTTCCCTCTACAATCAAAAAAAGGCAGTGGAAAACGTGAAACAGAACAAGTAACAAGTAAGAAATCTTTAAAACCAAAGAGAAGGGTATCTGACAACCTTGGATAAAGGTCCCTTGATTTATACTTTCAAGAAAGTTTGTCTTACCCACCCTAGGGTAATCCCTCGATACAAGGATCGGAGTCTGTCTTACTATTCCCGTAATCCCTCAACTTCAAGGTAGTTGGCACATCTATATTCCTCGTCAAGGAATCCCTCAACTTCAAGGTAGTTGGGTCCTCTATCTTTCTATCCCCAGAAGTCCTCGAATGTACTCAGCAACATTCGTAGTCCTAAAAAGAAAATCTGAACAAGCAGTTCAGTACGCACAAAGCATGAAATTATCTCTCTAGAAATCACTTCAACGGTATGTAATCTATAGAGTCATAGAATAGTGTTGAGCTTTTTCAAATGAGATTTTATTTATAGGCACAGCTCCAACGGTCGACTCCCACCTCCAACAGTCATATTTTTCCTTGAATTTTGGAGGGACATGTGCACGTGTCACTCAAACAACGGTTAGTTAGTAACTGAAAGTATGACATCATTTTATAACAAAAACATGTGTAAGAAAAAATATGATTACATTACCAAAATCAAATATTTGGAATGTAAGCAAATAAAAATTTAGAGTCTAATGAAAAACACATTCGGTGTCTATAATACAAGGATATTTGGATTCTATTTTCTATGGAATTTAGAACCTGAACTCTATAGAATTCTGAAGTCTGCATTTCAAGGAAATGCAGAATCTGGATTGACAAGAATTCGGAACCTGAACTTACAAAGTTCATAGTCAAAGTTCATGAGAATTCAGAGTCAGAATTTACAATGTTTGGAGTCAGAGTTCATGAGAATTCAGAGTCAGAACATACAATGTTCGGAGTCAAAATTCTTGAGAATTCAGAGTCCAAACATACAAAGTTAGGAGTTTGAATTCATTAGAATTCAGATTCAGAACTCAGAAGAGTTCGGAATCTTAATTCTGAGAACTCAGAGTCAAAACTCAGAAGAGTTTGGAGTCTTGATTCAGGGAACTTGGAGTTAGAACTCATAAGAGTTCTTGAATTGTCACTAGCTCATCCCTTAATGAGCCTATAAGGGGTGCCGCTGCGAGAGGTCTCCCCCGTCGTCGCCGCCTCCCTCATCCCGGTCAGGCTCCTTTCCCCTTGGTTTTTCTGTTCATGACGACGGCCTCCTTGGCTCTGCCTTCTCGACGGTGCGCTTGATTTTCTGACTTCTTCGCTTGACTCCACTCTTTGGATAGGGTTTCATGGCGGTGCAGCTATTCCGAGGTCGAGTCCCGGTTTCTGCGGGTTGAGGGAGCTACTTCTTCTATGGATGTGTGCAATAGGTGGTGAAGTGTCTCTCCTACGAGCTTGATAGATGGCGGCGATGGGATCTGGATCTGGTTCTCTGTTGGGCTCTCATCCGGTATTTTGGGAAATTTCTTCTGTTTTCTTGCTTTAATCTTTTGAGTATGGTGATGTGGGTTTGATGTTTGGGAATATTTTGATGTTTTTTTGATTTTGGACTGGATGTTTGCCACGGAGGGTTAGATTTTTGGTTCTGGATCATCGACGGTGGTCTCGAAGGCTGATGGTGATGCTCTCCTAGGCTTCGGTGGATGCGGAAGATATTTTTTAATTGTCTGTTCTAGATAGGTCGTGGTTGGTGGTTCATTGTTTGTTTTTCTGGCGGTCAAGATGCTGATGGTGGTATGTGGGTGCTTCAGCTCCGACGCTCGATGTTGGTCTTTCTGTGAATGGTGTACGGCTCCGATGATGGCTCCACCATCTTCCACATGATGGCACGTGGTGATCTGACGATTGGAGGAGATGTTTGATTTGTCACGTTTCTCGAGGTTTTCTGGCTCAAGGTGATCACGTGGTTTGGTCTGATTTTGAATTTTGAATTATGATGTTGTTCTACTTTTGGATGTTGGGGTTTCGCTGGACCCGCAATTTTGAAGGTGGTAGTTTGGTTTTGTGGTTAACGGTTATCCTAAATCAGCTTTATGAAAATCAAATAAAAATATTTCCAGTAGAACTCATAAGAGTTTGAAGTCTGTATTCAGAGAACTCGGAGTCAGAATTCGGATCCTGAAAATAGAATTCTCTTTATCTGTGTATTATATGATTCCGTGGTTTTAGATATGAAACTGAATTTTACACTTAGACAAGATAATGAACAATGAAAAACATAGTAAGGATAAATTTCCATGGGGAGGGAAAATTTTCCATATGAAAGTTAAACACAGGGTAAAATGAAATTTGCCTTCAGATAATGTGTTTTGTGATTTTCAAAACATGAGGATTGGTAAAGTCATAAGGAAACATTATTGACTCAACAATCTCCCCAAACATGAAGGAATGGAAAAGTCATAAGGAAACATTATTGACTCAACATGCTCTTTGTTCTTGATTTATCCCACACAGGGATTTCTTTATCATTCATAAATATGTTTTGTCCTTCCCAAAAAAATCCACAAGGTTGTTCAATATATACTTCCACATCAAGATCACTATTCAAAAATGATGAGTTAACATCCATTTGAAATAATTTGAAACTTTTTTATAGAAATGAAACAAAAGATCTTGATTGTTTCTAATCCCACCACTAGGGTAAAAGTTTCATCAAAATCAATGTCTTCAATTTTTGAGTAACCATTGCACACTAATATTTCATTTTTTCATATCACTTAACCATTCTAATAAATCTTGTTTAAAAAAACCCATTTTATAACATAAACATTTTGGTCATTTGTTTTAGGTATGAGTTCCCAAAAATAATTATTTTCTATTTGATCTAACTCTTCATTCACTTCCAAGACCCATTCAAGATATTAAAAGCATTCTTTTACATATTTTAACAAAACGTTTTTATATAAAAATGTATGTGTAACAACATTTTATGTTCTTATCGTTTGAACCTTTTGATTTTGATCACCAATAATGTTCTGAGCTTTCACTTACTTCCTCAACCTAGGATTATATTTTCTATATTCATTATCATGAGTAGAAATAGTTGATTCTAATTCTTCTTCTTAAGTATGATTTCCATTTTTAGTATCCTCATGAAAACATTGAAAAAAAATTATATCATTTTTTCATCTTTCTTATCTTCGAGAGTCTATTTATCTTCCTCATATTGTCCAAAAATTTCACAACAACAGTGTCACTAAATCTTTGTTAATATTTGTTGAATTATTTTTATCTTCTTCCTTCTAGATCTTTTCAACGATTAATTCCATCTTTACCACTCTTTTAAATCTTCCCAATGTTTCCAACTTTGTTCTTTATCATGCATGGACTCCCAAAAAACCAAATTGTTTAAAACATGTTTTTTTATAAAACATTTCATATAGATTCATATCCAATCTTGGCCTATAGAAATATCTATTTTGAATATACACGACAGAGCTCATGGATATCCTCAAAAAGTAAGGAAAAATACCATGCTCAATTAATAGATTTTGGACCACTTCCACCAAAATTCTATTTTTCCTTTCAGTAACACCATGTTTTAGGAGTGTATGGTGTAATTAACACATCCTAAATTCCACGCTTCTTAATATATCACTCCAATTATTCATTATTGCATTCACCACCATTATCTTTTCTCAACTTCTTTACTAAATACTGACATTCCTTCTATGCTTTCCTCCAAAAACGTTTAAACATATTCAGATCATCTGACTTATGTTTCATATACATAACACTTGTAATGTGACTAAATTCATTAATGAAAGTGATAAAGTAATTATCGCCATGAGTTGATTGGTTTCTCATTTTACCATATATATTATAATGAATAATTTACAATGGTATTTTTGAGTATATTTTAACTTTATTATGCAAAAACAATTAATATTTCCTTTCTAACAAATAGTAAACCACCAATATATTTTTCTTGACATATCAAGAATTCCCTAGACACTGTCCCATTTTGATAACTTACTCATGTTTCTCTAATACATGTGTTCCAAAAATTTATTCTACAACTTATTCTCTTCCAATATTCCTAAGTTACAGAAGTATTATATTTCACCAACATGGAATAAGATTCATTTTGTACATTGTCCTCTTGTAACAATCATTCCATTTTAATCACTTTTTAAAAAAAACCATATTTTTTTAAAATTACATTTTTTTTTCTTAAATCACAATGTTTTGAAACACCTAAACTAGTTTTTTTTCATCCCATCAACATAAAAATATTTCTTGAACATCAAATTTTCTTTCCTAATAATAACAGAACAAATACATTTGATTCAAAGGGATTTATCATTTCTAAATGTCATTATTACTTTATTGAAGTCTTTCAAAATTTTCAACAAATTTAAGTCTCTTATAATATTACAAGAACACACACTATCTAATATCCAAGTTTTTTATCCTTTTATGTATTTGGGATTAGTTTCTACAATAAGATATTTTTCTTTCCCTTTATCTTTCTTAACATCCAGCTTTTGGAATTGTTAACAAACTTTTGTTATTCCAATAAAAAAACAATTCAGCCCTTTGAAAGATGTAAATGTTTTTCACATCTCTCACAAATATTTTCCAGAGGTTGGAAGCTATTTTCAACTTTTACTCCAACCTTCTCATGTTTTTTAAAATTTTCCTTCTTAGACTTATTCATTGGAGAGGATTAGATCCCCCTCAACCTTTACCTTTTGTAATTTTTGGAACTCTTTTAATGTTATCGGTTCAACCAACACATATTCTCATATGTATGAATCCACATAAATTACAATAGTATCCCTTCAAATAATATTTTCCTATGAAACATCCATACCATCTAGAGTTGTGGCCATGTTTCTCAGAAACCTTTTTATGGGCACTTTTTTGACCACCAACCTTTATGTTATCAACTAGAATCTCTTTTCTAAACTCAATTTTTCGTTAATATTTATCTAAACCAGAAGTATTAGAATCATTTAAAACACACATGATTTGGATACCTATCAATTCTCAACTTTATCGAACTTTCTTACATACATAAATTTCCCATATTTCTTCTTCTCAATGAAAATTTCAACTTTCATCTCAACCTTTAAAGGTAACTTTTTATCCTAATCATGTTTACACATTCCATAGCTTTAACCATCTTCAAATATAGAATTATTTAAACCAGAAACCTTATATTTACCTTTAGAAAGTTTTTGTGTGATAATTGCCAACTATTATTCTTTTTTCCTTCAATTTTACTTCCAGATGTTCATTGGGATTCTTTCCTTTCTCTAGATACATCTCCAAATCATCAATATCTTCTAGAAGATTTAATTTATCAATAGGAAAACATTATTGATTATTTATTTAATATTATTCTATTTTCATCTCCCTTACTTCTTTCTCCAGCCTATCAATATTTCTCAAACACTCTTTTAATTATACTTTCAGATGAAATTTTAATTTAGTTTATTCTTCTTCAGAACTACAACATTCTAACTCTTAATTTTAAACAGTTTCAATAAAATTATTATCATCATATTTAATAGATTTTTTGCATTTAGCTTCAATTTCTTCTTCTTCATCATCTTTATATAGAAAACATCACCTTTTTTATTTGGATAATTTTATATCCTTCCCTTAGGAATAATATTTTTCCTTATCACCGTATTTCTTACATGATCTAACTTACCTTGTATCACTTTCTTCACTATTCCCTTATTTATAAATTAATGGAAAATTAGCCACAAAGTTCAAAATAATTCCACATTCAAAACATTTAAATGGAATTTTACTTTTAAATTTACTTTTTCCAATACTCACATTTTTAGAAAATAAGGGTAAAAACTCATCATGATTTCTACATATCTCATTTTTGGAATCAGATTCACCTACATCTTCTTTAACAAGAATCATCTTTTAATTTATTTCATGTTAGTCTTGAAAGAAATTTCTCAATAAATATTTTTTCATTTCAAAACATTTTGAACTATCATTATATAAGTAATGAGGGAGATATAAAAATAATCTATAGATAGTTTTTCTAGATCTCCATATTCTAATGAACAGGCCTTAACATCAAACTTGTTTAGAAGGATTCTCAATATCTTTTCAACAACTATAGAATCTTTTATATTTTCCCCAATATAGATAATAGTGTTAACAATGTCATTCACCCTAGTCAATAAGTCACCAACATTCTCCAACACTAATATATTCAAACATTATCCAACTGAATTGTAACACTACCTTATTTACTTTTTTATTACCTTTATAAAAGTTTTTTAACTTATCCAATATACCTTTAGCAGTGGAAACACCTTCAACTCATAAAAATCACTTTTAGAAATTGTTATTAGTAAATCATTCTCATCTCTTATATATTTCTAAATATTCTTCTTGACAATAGATGTAAGATGAACATTATCATCAATAGGATAAAATCTATATGATTCATATTCAAGAACATCATACCCAAGAGACATAAGATAAAGAAACATTTTAGTTTTCCATATATGGTAGTTGTTACCATCAAAGACCAGAACCCCTTTACTATTTACACAATTCATATTATCCATCACAAGGTATGATTGAAAAACTTCAATAAAGAGTAAATGAATGGAACTTTTATCTTTAATTAGAATTTATAATTCCCAATCAAGATCAATGAATAACTGAGATAGGAGGGTTCAATTAGTGATATCTTCTTCTTTTAAGTTTCCAAACTTTTGAAAAAACTTTCACCTCCCATTAAAGACTTATTTGTTTACTGAGAACAAACCAAAAACACATCCATTAGAACCCAAGAATTTACAAGGTTCACTACTCAACAAGAGTATCTATTCCATTAGTACGGTTTGGAAACAATCGTATACCACCCAATCCACTATAAAAATCCTTTTGTGTGGAATATAATGATTATGATATTCCCTTACACTCATGTAGCATTATTTTCAATACAACAGTGATTTTTCTTCAAGTAACATAAAATTATGTAATAATTTTTTTTAACAAACATGTTACTAAGTTACCTAATGAACTTTCATGACTAAATTATTCAAAACTATTGCTCACTTTATTACCCAGTAGTGGGAAAGAACTTATTATAGAATTAATATTGACATTAAGTCTGATTTACTAAAATAATTTCACAATCCTATTTCTCAATTGAGAAATATAATTTTATCGGGATATGATTGATAAAATTCTGAAATGCTTTTCCCTCAATCCAAAAAACCCTATCTCATTTATCAATCTGATCTAGAAACTAGGATTATGATCTTGTTTCTTATCCTTTCTTCTAATATCTAGAAAACTTCCTCTAGTATGAACAACCCAAAAACTTCTCCTCCCTAGAACATTGGAGATTCCATCTATTATTTCATAAACATTACAAGCATCTGGAATGTAAAAAGTACCTCCTCTATTTATAGGTGAGCTGAATATGGTTTAGGATGGTTTCTTAAAACTCTTCCCACACAACAAAATTTCCACAAACATATATTATTCTTAAAATTTAGATAATTATTTAACTCTCTAAACTCTCCTAGATTCTTCTAATATCATATTGATACATATAAAATCTTCTCATGACTTTATCTTGCTTTAGAGTTTCTTAAAAATCTTCAGTCTGATTCCAATTTATATTCTGATTTCCTTATTATGATGAAGAAAAATTTACAGTAGCAGAATATTCATTACGATGCTCTATACCAAAATTAAATAAAAAGTAAAATAGTTAAATTATTATTATGATGATCAGTAACAACATCTAATTAAGATTATATATGCCAACTGATACCTATATGAAAATAATACTTCTTCTCAATATGATTCTTGGAATTACTTCTATATCATCTTCAAAACCTCATTAACAAGAACTTCCTATAAATTATTAGAATAGTGATATCTCATTAAGAACACTTATATAATTTCTTTAAAAAAACATTTCAATATACCCTTTGAGAACACTTGTGGAGGCTATTTTTTGCAATACTCTTTTTCTTCTTATTCTAAGACTGATGATCATGTGTCGGATGATGTTATTGATGTCACTTTACACCTGAATGATTGATCTCTACTTCACTCCAACAATTGATGTAAAATCCATTTTGAAGTCCCCTGACCCATTTATAAGGCAAATTATTCTTTCTCCTAACCCAAATAATACCAAAAATATATCAATTTTCTTCTTTCAGACTCGAACTAAATGAAATACAATTCATCAAGATGAAAATAGTCGACTAAAGGGTTGATTGGCCTTTAATACATTTTTTTGTTTAGTCTTAAAAACTCCCCAAGGGAAATAAGATTCTCCAAAAAAACCTTTTCTGACTCTAATGATCTGTGTCACACCACGTCCAATGTGCTAGTTCCATTAAACAGACATTAGAAACTTATTTTCTGGTTACGACACCAATGAACTTCAAACACTCAACTTCTTTCTCTAAATATTTTTTTATTGTGGATTATTATTCTGACTGAAAACCATAATCGTCATCTTCTTACAATCTGGTTAACATTCACTACCTTTAAACAAATTTTTATCTAGTGATCACACACTAATGTACTGTTATCGTAAATCTTCAGCTTCATAAACATCATTCTTCCAAAATCTTATTATTATATCATAAATTCCTGAAGAGTTTGACTATGTTGAAGATTGGAATAGAATCCTCAGAATTACATTGATATGTATTGTAACTTTCCATCCTTTCGAATATCTTTTTTCTTTCAGAAACGTAATAAAATAAGTAGAACCATTTATCCTCATTTCCATCATATTTCTTACATAATATGTTCTCATACAACTGATTAATTATGTTAATTATAGAACAAAAAATCATCATAATATTTTTATCAGATCCATGGAAACTCTAATTTCATCCCACATTCTGATCTTCCGTTCAATACAGACTAGTGGTGAGTTGGATGAACCTATTATTCCATAAAACATTTATTGAATCAAATAGACTTCCTTAAGAATTGTGGATATGATTTTATGAATATGATAGTAAATCTGACCACCAATAAATACAAAGATATGTCATTTATTTTATTTGAAAAAAATATAAAATTAATATAAAAAACTTCATTTAGAATCTAATAACCTTCTCCATCCAACGTGGTCCCAATAATATGTAATGATCATGTAATTTATTTCATCTCCTTCAATTAAAACTTAACCAATTAATTAACATCATTCTACCTATGCATACTAACTAACCAAAGGTAGGAAAAATCATGATTTCCAAATTTTTATAAGTAGAGGAGGAAAGATGATGGAACTACTATCTCTATTGAATCATCAAAGAGAAATGCATAAGAACTAACGATCGAATTCCAATGATATAAAAGGAATCACCCGCACATTCGTATGAACAAAATTTCAACATTATAAACCAAAAAAATAAGAGTAGAAATCCACTCAAGCAAACTCTTGGAAAAAATATTTAGAGAAGGAAGGAAGAACAGTGAAATATAGAGTCTTTATGATCCAGAAGAAACCAATACAAATTTTAGAAATGTACTAAGGGGTATGAATAATAAAGGGATCTAACTGGAGAAAGGTAAAAAAGATATGTTTTGTCCAAGAATCAAGGGATGATCTCAAAATCAAAACAAGGGGTATTTGAACTTATATTTATATTCATAGTCTGAGGGACTCCTACAAATCATAAATAATAACTTAAACACACATTGTAACTCCAGTTAATGTGAAATCTGAATCTTCCACATGAGATCCACTTTTCATGCCTTTTTTTGAATGAGATTTCACATCCATAATGGAAAAGACCACAGAAGTATCTAATCCTTTGTTGTTCTTCCATCTTTATCCATAGATAAGTACCACAAACTATATAACCTATCGATTATCCATTTTATGTAAACCATGCCCTCAGATATGATGTGGAGATTCTCTTCTACCCACATCAAAAATTCACACCACTAGGGAACCCCGCTTGGTGCCACACCACCATCTAGGTGTTTCTACTTGAATGTGGTGCACTAGTATACTATTATACCAACACACCCATAACAACACTATCCACAGGGCATGTTCACCTAGCTAGTATTACATAGGATCACAACCCTACCCAAAACATCCTCCACCAATTCTTTATAATATATTTTAGAAGTTTTAGGGTCCCTCGTCATGGAAAACACATCAGCACAACTATTTAATCACTATAAAAATCCAATATAAAATATTCAATCCATGAAAAAACATAAAGGAATGGTCAAGAAGTTCGGGTAATTATCAAAAAAACAATATAAAACCATTATGTCCCACCCCTTAAATAACATTCAGTACTTCGCATGATCATAATATATTATTAAAGACACAAAAAGATTCATTAATATCTAAAATCTAATATAGATTCAAAAAAAAGGTTAAAATAATTTAATAATATTTAGAATTTGTTAAAAGTGGATTCTATTGATTAACCCTCTCCCGCCTGTTAGTTGAGTACACATTATCCAAGAAGAATATAAATTTGTATATGAGAATAATGTTACATATTGTTGGTTATAAATTTTATTATCCATGTTTTTTTAGTTAATGTATATAAATTGTACATTTTAATATAAGCCATATGTTCTTGAAATTGATAATTCAATTCCTAGCTTTGTTATAAAAAATAAGGAAGTTTAAAAAAAATCATAATGAATTAGAATAATAATTATGAAAAGAAGTTAAATAAAAATTCAATTATGTCTTATTAAACAATATTATTTGATGTTTGTAAATGCAGTAGTTCATCTGATAAATCTATTAAGAGTTATCCTTTTTAAGAATCAAGTTTAGAAATTGATGTGTTTGGGTTTGATGAATTGTTTGACAACCTCTCCAATAAGGTTAATGATTTCCTAAATTTTGTTCTCTCTAAAGTTATCATCCATATATTGGGGTATATTAATTAAATAAATGATAAAAAAATTCGCATGATATAAAACACTTCAAATAAAACAGTTTTTATTTTGATGAAATGTAAACACAATTTTTATCTTCACCTCATCATTTTATATATTCTTCATTAAAACCAATTAAAACACATTTGAAAATGTGGTATGATAATAAAATGATTATTTTGAGACATATTAAATTAAATAAAGAAACCAATTAATCCATTAATACTTATAAATTGTTTCATTTTTAAAAAAAACTTTAGACTCAAAATAAACATTTTATTAACAAATGAATCAAGTTATTTTCCGCATATTTTTATAAAAAATTTCAAAGTAAATATTAAAAGAAAAATAAAAATCATAAATATTTCTTTTCAATCATGGAAGGAAATTCAAAGAGTTATACATTTCACCATTAGTTGGTATCCTAAATGATCCATTAAACTTAAATTGATTATTTAACATTTTGATATCATAAGAATGTTTTAAATACCCATAATTTGTATTGAGAACTCATAAAAGGCACTCGGGAAATCATTTTATTATTGCTCTTACAAATGGATAATATACCTGGTAAATTCTAATAATCTCTTAGGGGAATCATAACTAGTTAAATCTATCTTTTTACATAAGTCATTCGAGAGAGATATCAGGCTCTCCCATTCTTTGTTTATAATAGTACCACCTATCATAGGATTATAATGGAACCACCAGTCCTTCATTTATATAAAAACCAACCATAATCATATATAATTACAATGTATCAAAACATAATCATAACGCATGAAATATTGTTTTTTCCATCAAAATATTCTTTTCACCCATGAGAAAAACATTTCAAGATATTGAAATATCTAATAAATATGAAATCCTTTTTTAAAATAACTAAAATATAGGCAAAGAGAGATTTTCATTGAAGAAAATATTAAATATTTTAGTGTAATCCAAAAATAAAATAATGGTTATGGATGAAAGAAAAACTATGGACATTCTATACATTAAAATAGAAAATTTATTTTTCCTTTTTTATTAAAATTCTCTCTACAAAATAATTAAAAAGATTCTTTTTCAACACCCTTGATGGTGAGTTAAAAGTGATAAAAATGTCCATTATATTTAATTAATATTCATATAAATACATCATTAAGATAATTTTATGAATATATATATATATGAAAATGATTTAGACAATAAATCATTAAAACATTTAAAATGAGGTTTTTTAGGTAAGGTTTCCATTACCGCTAGTCTAACACATCATGCACATTTCATATCTTCCTGACTAATAAAATTACGTTAATTATTTAGTTTCATAAGAAAATTTTTCATTTTTAATATTACCTTTATTTTATTTATTATCACATTATATTCAATTACATAATTAAGTAAATTCAAATCAGATGATTTGACAATATTCATCTTATTTGTCCATAATGACATCAAAACACTGAATAGGGTAAAATTAGTTATTATTCCATCATCTCTAGAATAATAGTACATTAAAATTATATATTTTATACTTTAATTATAATTTTAATACAAAAATTAATGATGGTAATGAGAAATGATCTATTTTAGATTCATGGATATGGTATGCCATACATACGGATGAGTAATATTTCCATTTTTCAAAGAGTTTGACTAAAATAAGCTAATAATCATTTTATCATTCGATAATCACTAAGATATGAAAAATATAATATAATTTATTTAAATACATTTATATATAATAGTTATATGATTTTATAATGAAAAAGGAATCACATTTCTTGATGCAGGTGGTAACTTGAACGTATGCATAAATGACATTATAACAATCTGATATTTTTGTAAAATATTTCTCTTTAAATAAATTTATTTCTTCGGTGGCTTATTTTTCTAAAACACCATGTTTAAATAAACAATGATATAATCTTAAAACATTAACACCGTCGTTGTAACCAAACCATTGAATTGGTGAGTACGAGTATGAATAATCATATTATGAAATATATCTATTAATTGTTAGGGAATAAACACTTAATGTTTTTTAGTAAATTCATTTTTTTCTTCAAATATAATTTTTAATCAAAAAAACTCTTATTGCTTCCTATAGAAAAAATAAGTGTGATACATTTTTGATACTTTTAGAAAATATATTTTATAAAATGAACATCATTTTTTAAATCATCACATCAAGATTATTCAATGGTGAAATTTTTTGAATTTTCTGAAAAAAAAAGTTAAATTTTTGTTGAATAGAAAAAACATATAGTGTTTTCAAACATTGTATCATTTATGATTTCATCAAACAAAAATATTATATAAAAAATAATTAAACATAGAAAAATACTAATGTATGATAATATAATAAAAATACAATAAAAAATAGTCCATATCATATAAATTTGAAATTATTTCATGATAAATATAAAAATAATATTCAGTGCTGACGTAGTGCCTTCCCTATATTGAAAAAGAAAAATTTAATGCCTTATAGATATTATTTTGGTAGTAAAAATTATATTAATGAATTTATTATTAAATAATATTAATAAATTGGTATTTTTACTGATGTTTTTTGATTTTTTAGTTATAAAACTTGAATCTTGTCCAAATGCTTGTGCAATGCTTGCGTAAGGATAGAAATATCAAATTAACAAATTCAATAAGTTATATGGGAATTTATTAGAGTAAACATATATAATGAAAAAATATAAGGGATTATATTGAGCCATATTTATTTATTTATATGATAATAATATATATTTAGTTGTTATATATGAAATAATTAAACTTAATTCTTATGAAAAGCTGACGTAGTGTTTGTCCAAACAAACGAAATATCAAAAAAATTATTTTAATTAAAATTATAAGAACCATTAAATGACCAAACAATTTAACTAAATCTTATTATATGAGTATTTTTCAACCATAATCATAATTGGTTCTAATTTATGACCTTTTCGATCCACTTAGATGACATTAGGTCCCTTATAGTATTTTATTGAAAAGAATGTCAAACTGATCACACTATTATTTTTATTAAGTATAAAATATTTAATATATGGCTTTCAAAAAGATATTTTAAACCATGAATAGTATTTTTAAAGATAAAATATTTTTCTTCATCATGGGAATTTATTTTTAATTTTTATATAATAATTAAATACCTTTAATTCTTACACAACGATGATGTAATAATTATTAAAATATTGGAAAAATAAAATAAATGTTATTAAAAATATTAAAATAAATATAATTTGAGATAATTAAGATAATACACGAATTATATAGATAAATATTACATTAATAGGATATAATTAAATAATATTTACTAATTTTACTCTCTTTTTTATTTTTTAAAGTCATACTAATGAATAGCAACAAATTTGACAATAATGCTATTTCATTAATATAATATTTACTTAAATTATTTAAAAATTATAAAAATATTAAATAAGTACAAATAGAATAATATTTGGTCTAAAATATAATCTCTTATTCATTTATAAGACATTTGTAATCATTTTACTTTAGAATAGTCTTATTGTATTTTAATATTTTAAGGAATTCCAAAAGTGACCCTAACCTCAATTACAAAGAGGAACCCCTTATTTCACTTCATTTCACCGCATTTATCCTTATATTTAAAACATAATCTAAAAAATATTCTTTTAAACTTCTATATCAACTTTATAAAGGTTATGGTGTCACCAAAACACCCATTCTAGTTTCCTTAAGGGATCATTCAAGTAGGAGATATTCAAGAGGTTACATTCTTAAACAACCTCCCTTAATTTTTTTTCTTATTCCAAATTTCCTTACCAAATTCATCCATAAATGAAATATAACTCTCGTATAATTTATAAACGTTAATTTTTTATTTTTATTGGAATATCATTTATCAATCCATTCCTTCATCTCCTCTTATTCAAAGAAAAGAATCTATTGTCCAAATTCTAGCGATCAATTGTCTCTGTGGATAATGAGTTTTCATTTTTCCGTTACAACCTTCAAGGATGGTAATAAAACTATTATTATTGTTAAATAATATTTTTATTTTTATATTACAACTTATTCCATGTTCAGAAACTAATATATAAAAATAATATTGAAGAAACCTAAACAAGTTCGTGACAGTCATAAAAACCGACAAAATAAACTAAATAATTATCAATAATGTTTTATTAATGGAATCAGCCACATGTCAGAAAAAAATTTCATCATATAAACTTATATAATTTCATTAATACCATTTTATTACACTTCTATAGTTTTATTTTCATTTTACAGGAACGTCTATAATTACGCACGAGTGAGCCGACCATAAAACCATGAAACGAACACTCATGTATCAATGAAATTGAAACTTATAACTGAATAAAATATAAATAAATGAACTTAAAAAATATAATAAATAAAATTATTATGTCCAATAAATTAATTAATATACTTTTATTAACCAATATAATAAGTAAAAGTGAAGAACACTTTTAGAAATAAAGGGATCTCTATAAAGCCCCATTTTTGTTGGGTTACACATTATCTCTCTTGAACCCAATTTATTTCCTCATTATTCTTATATAATTATTCTTAATTCTTCTTTTATGTTTCACTCATATGTATCTAGTTCAATTCATACTTATTTATTTGAAAAATAATTATTTTTAAAGGCTCCCTTCTCAATTCCTTTCGATAAGCAAATATAATTAAAGTGAAGTTCTCTGTTTCTTACCCATTTTCAAGTAATATCAATAAATTGATTTAAGCCTCCAATATTTTATTAAATAAATGAACTTATAATGAAAAATATATTTTCATTCAATTGTATTTTTATGAACACAATTATTCCTCTATCCTTTTTAAAGAATCATTATTCTTTCCCTTAAAATTGCATTTAAGTGGCTCATTTATAAAGTTTAATAGACACTGTTTTTTATGAATTAACTTCAGTGGGACATAATTATTCCTGATATATTAATAATTTTATTTTATTTTTTTGATAAATTAATTAATCCCTTCTTTCATGGATACCAATATGATACACCCCTTGGCATTCCTTTTGACATGACTACAAAACCCATTTCTTTCAATGGGTAACCCTTATTATTATTCTTTATATTTGATTTCTTTTTATCACATGCATATTAATTCACATTATATAATGGTGGAACCCATATATTCCTCCAATTCATGGGTAATTTTTAGTATCATGAGACATTATTTATGGGATTAGGGAGTAAACCCAATCCATTATGAGACTTTTTCTACCATGTGATATAGTCTTGATAGGTAGCCTTGACTCATGATTATGTAATGTTATATACTGGTTACACTTTACTATGTTTCAATTATCATATGATTCCTTGATCAGTATTTTATGATTCCATATGTTTATTTATGATTCATTTTTCTTGTGTTATCATGTTATGCCTTTTAACTCACATGCCATGTTTCAACCCACTATTTATTCCCAAACTATGTTTTTTAGCTCATCCCATTTGTTTAGGTAATTCCGCAGGTTATCCTATGAATTTGTAAGACATCAAAGGGAGTAAAGAGCAAAATTATGAAGATTAGTAAAAATTATGTTTTATTATACACCTAGTTTACCAAATACACTAGAATTTTTCGTCCTTAGTTTTAATTTATATATAATTTTTATTATGATAATGTGATTATATAAATAAAGGCTTGGGTCACTAAATTAATGAATCACTATAAAATGATATAGGGAAACATTAATAAATGATGTGGCTCATGTGAAAAAAGTTCACCTCAATTTTTGGGAGCATACCTAATTAGGACTCCGCAATTAATCATGCTTATCCTGGAGTAGTGATTAGGATGGGTGACCTCATGGTATGTTTCTAAGTATATGTGTGAGTGATAAAAAAATCACACAGAAATAATATGTGTTGTTCTATGGGGATAGTCATTACTCAGATGTCCTGATCAAGCATGTGGGTGGGCCATAGAGAGGGCACCGCGTGTCTACGGGGCAACTATTAGTGCCTGGTGAGCCAGGACTTGATGGTCATGTTACAAAATTGTGTATATGCTATCAGTGGGGACTATTTGTTACATTGGTATCAGGGTAGTATCCTAGCCTTAAGTGTGGTGGTACTTCTTACGTTACGATGTAGGTTCCACAATGAAGAAGTTCTTCTCTAAAGGGGGGAGAATGTAACACCCCAAAATGATAAAGGGTTGAATGACTAAATTATATAACTCATATCCATAAGATGAATATTATTTTGAGATCATAATGTATTAGAACTCCATATTTAATCATGCTTGGCCGGGATTAGTGATTAGGATGGTTGACCTCCGAGGAAGTTTCTCATTATGTCTGTGAGTGAGGAAAAAACAGAAAGAACACATGTTGTCCTATAATGACAGTCATTAGTCAGATGACCTATTCAAGATCATGGATGGGAAAACATTTCTTTAGGGAAACTGGTGGTACCTGGTGGTCAAAGACCTGACAACCATGTTACAACAGGGTGTATGTGCTGTTAGTGGTGCCCTGTTTTTATAAAAATTATCATTTTCAGTAGATGAAAAGGTAAAAAAAATTAATCAATATCTAATAATTATAGATTTATATATATGTCATTTATATCATATGTAAACATCAAATCCATAATTTTAATTATCCATTATAGGTAGTGAAGGAAAACTAATTACATCAGTTCGTGATGCGGTAGTTTTTCGTACACACGAATGATGGAGTTGTATCCCATTTGATGTAAGAGGATATGGATATAGGTCATTCCATTATCTTAATAATCTATTATTATATATATTTCACTGATTTTAATATTTAATCATGGTTTAAGAATAATTTAAGGAGGTATAAAAAGAAATAAAATAAAAATGTTTAATTAAGAATTATACCTCTCCTTTGGTCATCCTATTTAGGATTTTCCCCAATGAATTCCTCTAAAAATTTTATAATAAAAAAAGGATATCAAGATTAAGGGAGGGATATAAGGAAGGTATTTTCAAATATATATTTCTCAAGATGTGTGAGGAGAATAGGAGAGGAGGTTCCCTTTTTTAAGTGAGAGGGAAGTCTTGGAATTACTCCAAGTATTAAGTTAATGTAAATGAATATTAATGGAGAATTTTCAATTAATTGATATATTTAGAAGATAATATGATAATGAGTCTAAATTTTCTAATAAAATAAAATTTGTACAAGAATATGGGATGTTTTCAGACTTATCTTGTTGTATTAACCCCACCCCACCCACCCCCCATTAACCTTTTTGAAAATTACCTTGATAGAAATGCTTTTTAATCATTATAGGTCAAAAAATATTCTATATAAAGACAAGAAACCCATAAAAAGACCATGGGTGATAAGTTAAACCATATCAAATTTATTTTTCCTATGATGCTGTTTTTTATTTTTAAAAAATTATTTATTAATTTTTTTTAATTATAAAATACCATTAATGTCAATTATTTATTATTCATTTATTATGAATTCAAAGTCATCATGAAAAAAATGGAATTCAAATATAAACCTTTCAAACGTCCATTATATTTTATAGAGATATATAATTTTTTTGGACACTATAAACCACCCAAAAAATTACGTTTAGAGTTTAAAATCATTTACTTTATTTTTCTACCACTTTCATGACAACTTAACTAAATTTCTATATGCTTTTAAGGTAATTACTTCATCACTAAAAATTAAAAATAAATTGAAATGGGAAAAAAATTCTCTAATATTTAAATAAAAATTTATAAAAACCATGACCACTTTTTATCCATATGAATAAAATTTTGAGATATTAAAAAAAGAGTGTGTAATCTTTCTAATTATTTATTTAAAATTTTATTATGGCCATTATTAAATGAAAGTGGCATAAACATGCCACATTTTCGAAACATTAATGTTCATGGTCGAAATACACTTATTTAATAAAATAACTACACGTGTTATGGATATTTTTTGCTTTATTAAATTAATTTTAACTATAATTGTGCGATTTAACCATACCTAGGTGACAAAAGTTTATTTTGGCTAATATTTATAATGTCCAAAAATTTATTTGAAGTTATTAACTAAAATTTATTATTCTAATACCAAATATTGTGTCCATTTTATTAAATTAAATATATGGAAATGGAAAATTTTAATATAAAAATAAACTTGTTAAACATGATGAAAATCAGTTTAAAAAAAATCTTTTTAATATAAAAATATTTTCATACAAAATTTCTGAATAATTTTATTTAAAAATAAATTTATTTGAATATAAAATGGAATAAATATAATTTTAAAACTAGTACATAATATTATGTGTCCTTTTTAACACATGAATGGAAAACTTAGTTTTGAATAAAAATCAATATTTTTCTCTATTCAATGAAAAATTGTACATCTCTAAAAATTCTCAAAAAATCATCCGAAACTAATTTTAAAATGATTAATTAAAAAATAATGTATATTTTTTCATATTCAAATTATATAATTTTTAAATAAATATTTTAAATAAAACCATATTATTTTGGAAAACCTAATTTGGTTTTTAATAAGGATTTTTTCCTTTTGACAAAAAATTAAAAAAAACATATAATTAATATAACTCTATAAAATGTAATTTTTGAATTTTAATAATACATGTATAAGATTTATTTTAAAATTATATGGTTTATTAAAATCATTCCCATTTTGTAGTTTGGGTTTAGCTTAGTGGTAAGCACCTCGTAATCCTACAAGAAAAATGGGGGTTCAAAACCCATTGGGTGCAGGCACTATAGTAGTACTATAGTGTACTATAGCATTGGAGGCACTGTAGCAATGGTGGGTACTGTAGCGGCAGCATGTCACTGTAGCAGTGGCAGAGCACTATAGCGGTGGTGGGTTCTGTGTGGTACTATAGCAGTGTGGGTACTATAGCAGTACTATTTATAGAATGGGCCTTGGGCCAAAAAATTGGGCCTACGGTCCATGTAATGGGATAAATTCCCACTCGGCCTTCGGCCTATGTAATGTGTCTCCCCCTACCCAATTAAAGAGGTCTTTGCTTTGATTTAATAATAAATGAGGCTTCATCTCCAACCTTTTAAAAAAGTCATTCCCATTTTAGAAATTCCATCCTCACAATTTTATATGTTACATAAATAAGTGGGAATATTTTTCATTCCTAAAATTTTCACACTCCAATGTTTCAGCTTCAATAATATATCAGGTTATTTTTTTGTTCCATATTTATGAGTGAGTATATACATCATTCTTGTAAGATTAGTATATATTTCATGCTTTATCCAATATAAATAATGTATCAAAAAATCTAAATCAAACACTACTATCTCCAGTTCATGGTAATGTGTCAGTTTATTTTTCTCATGGGTTTTTAAT
Source organism: Viscum album (assembly GCA_963277665.1). Taxonomy (NCBI): domain Eukaryota; kingdom Viridiplantae; phylum Streptophyta; class Magnoliopsida; order Santalales; family Viscaceae; genus Viscum; species Viscum album. Next base: position 490,623,457 of record OY728145.1, read on the forward strand.
TGAAAAGAACCATATACAATTACCTAATTATTATACATTAAAACACAAATAGACCCTCTAATTAAGAATCATTGCAGATAAAATTTCAACATTTCTAGTTGGAATGTCCAAAACTATTGTATTCACTAATCATCCCTTCAATTACTATAAAGATTCTTCACAATATTTTATCTAGATAAACCTATAACCTTTTTTAAACTTATTTAGTGGGATTTATAACCATGAAATTTTTTATAAAATTCATCATTAATATCCTCTTAATCCCAAAAAATTATGAATCTCTGTAACATTATTTTTAGTTATTTTCCATTCATCACACACTTTGGTTTGAGTGGGACAAATAATTATTCTATATGCATCCATGATATATCCACGGAATGAAATTTCATATAATAAAAATATCATTTACTAATATTTTCCAAAAACGTTTCTTGTTTAATTATTAATAGAATAATCCCTAAATGTTTTTACAGATCCTCATAACTTTTAAAGTGAACTAAAATATCATAAATATACATGAAAACAAATTTATCCTAATATTCTTGGAATAATGTGTTCTTATGTTCTTTCAATACAGTATGAAGTTTCATTAACCAAAAATAAATAACCAAAAACACATAATTTCCATACCTGGTATAAAATATTTTAAGAGTGATTCCATTCCACATCACCTATATATGATGGTATCCGGACCTTAGATCAACCATCGAAAAGTACTGAGATCCCGAGAGTTTCTCAAACAATTCATCGATATGAGGAAACAAATAATTATTATTAATAGTGATATTATTAGGTTTCCTATAAATCAATAAAAATCCTCATGAAATCATCTTTATTTTATAGAAATAAAATTGTAGAACCCCATGGTTATTTCCTAGGACAAATGAAACTATTATCAAGAAATTATTTTAACCCCTTTTTCAATTCCAAAAGTTCTACATGAAAAATTTGGTATTGAGTTTTTGAAATTAGATTACCCTTACATACTAAGTCAATAGAAAAATCTACTTCTTAATTAGGTATAATACTAAGTTACTCATCAGAAATAAATATTATGTATTCTTTTATTACATGCTTATAATTAATTAGAAAAATTCACATATCTTCAACAATATGAGAATGATAACTTTAATTTCTATAATTTAATTGTTTCGTAACCTCTTAATATGTTATAAAATGTATGAATTAATTCTTATATAAATAGGAAAAGTAATTTTGAAAAATAAATATTTCATATTTTTAATATATGTTATCATTATAATTAAAAAACTAATCCATAAGTATAATGACAACAACTTCTATAGTTGGATATGTAAAAAATTTTATAGTTAATTCTCTTCCACGTATGATAATAACAAGATAATTATAAATTATTTTTCCCTTAATACTACCCTCAAGAATATTTACTAAATTTCATGAAATTGTTTCTTGAGGATAAATTTTCATTTTACTAGAGAATTTACTAGAAATTAAATAATTGGTAGACCCTAAATCAAACAGTATATTAAAATAATCTAAATAATCAAATAATGTGATTATTACCATTTAATTTAAAAGGCTAACATTTACCGATGTAGTTGAAAAGTATTTCACCAATACCTTTTATATTTAGTAATAATATTTCACATAGTTTTTGTTCTTAATTTACACACATCCACATAATGACCCATCTCATTATATTTATACACTACACTAATTATTTATAAAATCTAGTCTAAACACTTCCAATATATTTTTCTTTGTAATGGTGATCCATAAGCCTGATCTTACCACATACGAAGTTGTTACCAGAAATCCCAATACAATACTTCGGAGATTTTTACCACAACCATCACATACTAGAAAAAATAATTTCTTACCTTTATATTTCCTTGATGGATACTTCCCTCTTTTCAACCATATGGATTAATTTTTCTTCTTATTTTTATAAAACACATAATCATTATAAAACTCAATTGGAATATTTTAATTATGATGAACACGTTTCACATAATTTTTAAAATCCAAACATTCTGATTCCCTTTAATATCATGGATTTAATAATGTGTTTAATATATTTATTTTATTTTTAAGATCATAAATTCAATTTTATTTGTACATTGGTAATTGGGTGAAGTATGCTTCACATGCAGCCAAAGAATCATCCTAATTTTCAACAAATCTATGAATTTGTTTTCAATCCTATGTTGATAAACCATATGAAGATATTTCTCAAGGAAAATATAATTAAATGTTTCCCATTCCAAGGAATCAATATATTATATTTCAATAGTATTCATAACTATTAAAATCCATTGATTAAATTCCCCTTCAAAAATGATAAATAATATGAGTTATTTTTTTATCCAAAAAACCTATCGATTCAAATATCTTTTCTGGAGAATTAATCTATTATTTAGCTTCTACTATGTCAAAAAATCTATTGAATCATAGAGGGTGTTCGTTCATAAAATTCTCCAAAATATACATGTTCCATTATGGTCGATACCATTTCTCTCTTTCGTGTATTCCACCAGTAAATATTCCCTACATCAAGTGTTCTATCACAATAAAAAAATAATCTATTCCAATCCCATATATTATAGGTTATTGATAAGGAAGGATGTTTTCCTCTTTCTTATATACTATTCAGATTCGTTGTTTCCTTAGAATAAAATCATTCTGAAAAGACATATTTTAGATAAATAAACACATTAATATTCAAATTCTATGTTATGATAACCATAAAATTGAATTTATTTACATAATTTTAGGTTCTAAAATTAATTAAATATTTTATTTAATGATAACTATAATGACCTGAACTTAAACATTATATAATATTGATATTTATTTCATGAATTAAATCTTTTACTTTTTGAGGATATTTATTATTTAGATTTTTAAATAAATAGGTCATAAATATTACACAAAAACCGATAAATTACAATGTGGTGACTTCAAATTTGAATCCATTTTTCACGATATAGATTTTTTAAAGCACAGAAATTTTAATTTTCATAGATTATATTCAATATTTTTATCTTGGCTTCATTCTATTCACTACACATCCTTAAACCCCAATGTAAAACATTTAAAAATGTGCAACTAGTATAAAACCCTCAGTGGGTGACATATAAGAAGAAAGAAATAAATATGTTTTTCCAGGAATAGTTATAAAATTTTGACTTTTCAAAAGACAATTGGGCTCAAAATAAACATTTTATTTCTCAAAAAATAAATTTTTTTGGAAAAATATTTTCATAAAACATTTCATAGGATTTCATAAAAAAATCAAAATAGATTTTTCAGTCATGAAAAAATTTTAATTTTTTTCAAAAAGAGAAACATTTCACATTGAATAAGTTCAATAAACATTACATTAAACTTAAGATAATTAGATTACCTTTTGAAATGATAATACTTCCAGGAAAATCCATATCAATAATAGATAGATTAAGTGGGTAACGTGGGACATCATTTTCATATCACTTTTATAAATGGATTAACCTACCAATTAAAATCTAATAACCTATTTAGAGAAAAATAATCAGTTATCCCTATCCATTTACCCAATAAATTAGGGATATATATCGGGATTACCTATTCATATTTTATAATAGAACCTAACATCATTGTTTTATAAAAAACCATAAATCTATGGTCAATTACTTAATGATTCATTGTCATAAACAATTAAAATTAACTATAACATAATTATAACACAAGAAATATTTAATTTCTATAAAAATATTATTTCAACCAATAAGAAAAAAATAAGATATTGAAATATCCATAACATTTAAACACCTTTTTAAAATACCTATAATAAATTAATGAAGAGTTTTCTATATTTAAAACATAAATAATTGTAAATGAATGAAAACATCAAGTAATAGTCTTAGTGTTTAGAATAACTATTTATTTCGTATATGTTAAAATAAAATATTTACTTACCTTATTAAAATGATCTATATAAAATATTTAAAATATTAATTTTGAAAACTATTGAAATATAGTCAAAAGTGAAATAAAACATTCTTTATAATTCAGTCATGTTCATATAAACACATCAATAAAATAAATTTAACAATTTTTACCTCGAGTCTGACTCATCAAATATGTTCCTTATATAAACTTGTGTTAATTATTTGATTTCATTAAAAAAATCAAGTTTATTATTCCATTAATTTTATTTGTTACTATGTTATATACAATAACATAATAAAGGTTGTGTTAGATTATTTTATGATATTCAGATCATATGTCCAAAATGGCACTGGTAGGTGGACTATACTCAAACAGTCCATTATTCCATGATCTCTATAATAGTAATCATGGCATAATTATCATTTTTAAAAATTAATTTTACTTTTAAAACTGACCTATAAATACAGTTATGAAAACTTTATCAGATTAAAGTCATTGAGATGGGTTGTCTTACGTACACATGAGTAAAATTTCCATTTGAAAAGAGAATGATAGAAAGAAGGTAAGTGTATTTAATCCTTATAGGATTATTATTAAATCAGAAATGTCATATTATTTATTTAAATACACTTATATATAGAATAAATATGATGTGGTTCTGAAACCTGAATCACTTCACTTCACAGAGGTAGTAAGATGCACATTTGTGTGAACAACATTATCATTCTTTAGTGGATATAAATTTCATAAATTAAATGTTACTATATATTTCTAGAATGATAAATATTTCATTAATATTTTTTATCTAACACTAAATACATCATTTTAATTACCCATGATATGTGGTGATAGAAGAATAATAACATAAGTTCGCACAGAGGTAGCATACCCTACATATGAATGATTGTTTTATTTCGCATTTAATGGAACATGAAAAAAATAATTGGTTATTAAATTAATATAATAAAATTTTTACTATATATAATATACGTATGATATTATGTTAGCATAGATGAAGAGAATTTTAATTTTGAATGAGAATAAAGAAAGAGAAAATGATAGATTAAGAATTATACCTCCTCTTCAAACAACCTATTTATATTTATACTCAAATTCATCCATGCATAGTTTTTCTTCAAAATAGGACAACTAGAACATGAGTATTTTCACGAACCAAGATGGGGTTCTATCCAACCTGACACTCGACTCAGTCTATGGCATGGCTTGAAGTGAGTTCTCGATCCTTATGAGTTACACACTATTGTTTGGCTCTCAAAAATATACTTTTGAAATGATTTCACCCATTGGTATAATCATAAATAACCAACAAAAATAAACATAACAATAACTAACAAACTTAACAGAATGTGGTGAAACAATTTCTAGATTTGAATTTTTTGTCTTTAATCAAAACTAAAAGAACAACAACAAAATAGAAAAATTAAAACTATCCCAAAAACATCCATTAAATATAAGGGACATCACCCTCAAGGAACCACCATAAACACTTGCATTAAGTGCAACACTATCAACCAAATCTACCATCACCATCAAGACACATCTTTCATTTACCTGAGTAATACATAACAAAGTCTACATACACCCAAAGGTGTCTACAGTGAGTCATCCAAATACCAGTAGGATTCCACCCATAAGAGAAGATTACATTCTATGTAATTATAAAATAAATCAATACACAAATTTATATATAAATATTCAAACTATTTCAAAGAAAACATTTTAAGGAAAATTTTCTCAATAAACACTTTTTAATAAAAACTTTTTCCACAAGTAATATTTCTTGAAATAAAAAAGTACACATGGTCTATTGTATGTTGTTGGCTATAACCGCATCATATAAGAATCATGTCATAAGAGAGAACCATTAGAAAATCCATATTGATAATAAGAACAAGTGGAAGACTATGAACCTCATACCTCAGTGATCAATATCCTCCAACTCAACTACAAACAGCATTATTGTGCACAATCCACTATTGTTGAACTCATCCCAAGGTATAGTGGTCTCTAAAGAATTGTCCAATACCAATAGCGTTCCGATGAACAATCCACTAGAGTAGAATGCATCCCAAGGTTTAGTGGTATCTGATCGTATCACATGTTTAGTGACTGTTTTAAATCTCAGTCCTGCTAGATGAATTTTGGCCTCATCCACTTCCAAAATAAACTAGTGTATTTGTTATAGTCCACCCACTATGATACCCTATATTCTCTTTGTTCTAAAATTTCATTTAACATATCACATTAATCAACACTTTTGTACACACATTCCAAGCATCATAAGCACACAATGAAATTGTTGCTTTCTCATTTCCACATTTATCTAATGATCAAAACTCACATGGAAACCACTTCTTTCCATAAACAAAACCACTTTCCATTTTCCACACACACTAGAACCATTTTGAAATACATTTCCCACTACTTTCATAATTTATGAAAGTCATTTGAAATCACAACCAGAAGAACATATATGAAACTCAACCATTTCATTGGGAAAGTTCTTTTTAAATCCACACTCACACTAAAAACATTTTATAACCCGATTCACATCACTTTCACAATTCAAAGACACATTAATGGTGCACAAAAAAGTCAACACTACACAAGAACCCATTTCTCATGAAAATTAAACTTTCAATACATTTTCACCTTTAAATATCCTTTAAAACAAACTTTTCACCATTAACAAAATTTATAAAACATATTCATGAAACACCACAAAAAAATAAACATGAAACATAACCACTTTCATTTAGAATAATCCATTTTCACGACATGTGTGTCTCAAAACCATTCCAAAACATATTTTTCAACACATAAAGAATGCATTGAACACATTTAAGTAACCAAACAAGTATCTAAAAACCATCCAATAATGTAAAATCATGGAACCAGATACATCACACTTGGAAACTCCCAGAAATCAATGTGAAACCACAACCACAACACCCAAAGACCCTATAATGGAAAGATCAAACAATTTCCATCATTATTACACCCAACATCAAAAGATCTGACCATCATTAGGTCAAATAACCCAATATAAAATATCAAATCAAGAAATATGGAAGAATAACACTGGAAAGAGTGATAAATCAAGAAAAAAGAGGCTTTTTTTGAATATTCCATGAATGAATGGGGTCAAACCCCCAATGGATTGAAGATAAATGGGTCTAAGAAATAATGTAGAAGGCTCCAATGGTTTAAAATCCTAAATGGGTCATAATAAAAGTGATTTTAGGTTAAATTGGAAGAGGGTGGAAAGGTAGCTTTCTACTTTTTAATGACATTTATATGTCGCATGGTTTTTCTACAGATTTTATCAAATTGTTGGAAAATTGTTCATCCCTCGCTATCTAAGAGTAACAAGTTTCATGGTTAGCCCGCAAATTTTGACAACACATATGCTAACCATGTAATCTTCACTTCCAAAATAGAATTTTGTTTCATGTTTACCTATGGGAGGGTGCACAGTTTCTTATAACCATGCACCAACCTTGCAACACCTAATATGAAGCCCAAAATCTCCACTTTTCTCTAAAAATAAATGGGAATACCAAGGGGTAAAGTCAAGAAAAAATAAAAACAAAATAATACCTAGAAACAAAATCTTTTATGTGAAAATTCTCCCAACCATAAAAAAATTCTTCCCTTGGGAATTCATTCAAGAGATTATTCAGATAAAAAATGGATACTCTTTATCGACCCAAGAATTCTTCGCCTACATCTCATGTTCATCACTGCCATGATTCTAATGAACTCATACCAAGGGAATAGAATTTCCATTAAGCAATATCTCCTGAGAATCCACAATCATCATTGGCTACTCAAACATAGATAAATCGGTCTCCAATTCAAACTCTTCTCAATTCAACACATCAGAAAGATCTGGGTTGTATTTTTTCAGCTAGGAGACATGGAATACATCATGAATTAACTTCAAATGGGAATTAAAATATAACACTTATTCCACTTTACCCAATCTCTTAGTAATTTCAAAATTTCTGACATACCCTACTATTAGATTCTCTTTCTAACCCAAATAACGATGATATAATTGAGGTGACACCTTCAAGAACATCCATTCACCCCCCCCCCTCCACCAAAATTCCAAATCTTGGAATATATGATCTTCATATGACTTGTGAAAATTTTGCACCATCAAAAACTGATGCCTAACAACTTCACTTTATCAGATGTATCCTACACATGGATTGGTCCAAACTATGAGGTCTTACCTACCTCATCCCAACACAAAAGATATTGACACATCCGATAATGAAGAACCTGAAAAGGATCCATTAGAATTGATTATTGGTGACTATTACTATATAAAAACTCAACCAATCCCAAATGGTTATCCCCTGAACCTTCAAAATTCAAAACACGTTCCTTGATCATGTCTTCTAAAATATAATCCATCCATTATGGCTAACAATCTATTTGAGAATGGTATGACATGCCCAATTTTACTTGTAAACCCATCATCTTATAAATTACTTAAAACTATGATGTAAAACAGGGGTCCCCATTAGAAACAATTTTTTATGGCACACCATGAAGACTCACAACATCATCAACAAACAATTGACCCAACTCATCCTCCTTGCCTAAATCCCTGATAAGAATGATATGGGCTGACTTAGTCAGATGATCAATCGCTATCCAAGTGAAATTCCTCCCCTAGGGTGTATGAGGTAATCCAACAATAAAATGAATGGAAATACCATCCCACTTTCTTGTAGGAATATGCAGTGTAAGAAGAAAATTGTATGCCTTTAGTGCTTTGATTTAATCTACTAACATGTATAACACTATGATACAAAGTCTGTTATCTTCTTCCTAATGCTTGGTCACCAAAACTGTTGATGCATTTCATAGTACATCTTGTTAGTACCATGAAGAATAGACCATTGAGACCGGTGGTTATCTTGCATCACCACCTTCTTCAATGAAAACAGTACAATGAAGTGAATCTTTATGAACAAAACTCCCACATGAGACAATAAGTAATCACAAGGTACCTCCCCGTAAAAAAATAATTGCATAGAATGCTAGCACAACTCATCACCAGGCTTCTCTCAATGAATAAATTATATACAAGAATGTTTGAGCTGAAAATTGTCCATGAATGCACCTCTAATGTGTTCCTTGGTCTCTATATGAATCTGGGTGAAAAGACCCATCAACTTCCACTCGTCACTGGACTCTTTCAAATCTTGCACTGGTACTTTTTTTACTCAATGAATCTGCAACCATGTTTCATTTTCCTAGGGTATATACTATATCAAAATTGAACCCCTGAAGATACTCAACCCAACAAAGATTCCTTAAATTTATATATTTTGGAATAAAATTTAAGCTAATCACATACGATATAAACAAAATACAAACTTCTCCCTAAAAATATGATGGTGCCATATATTCAGTGAATGCATAAATACTGCCTATTCTAGGTCATGGTTTGGGTAATTATTTCATGTGGTCAAAGATGGAAAGATCTATAAGCCACATATTTACCTTCCTATATCAACACACACCTAAGACCAATACCTGAGGCATCACAATATACCACATATCCATTTCCAAACTCCAGAAAGATAAGAATGGGAGCTTTAGTAAACTATTGATTTAGTTCATGAAATGACAAATGACACTTTAGAATATATTCAAACTCATCACCCTTCTAGGTGAGTGCTATCATGTCTGATGCAAGATAAGAGATATATTTAATGAACCACCTATAATACCCATTCCAATACTAAAAATCTTCTGATTTCAGACACATCCTTCAGTTTTCCCATGGCATCACTACACTGATCTTCTTGAGGTCCACCTAAATCCCTTTATTTGAGATCACATGGCCCAAAAACATCACCTCCCCAATCTAGAAGTTTCACTTAAAAAACTTTTCATGGATGTAGAAGTACCGAAGGGTTTCTAGCACAATCCAAAAATATCTCTCTTGCTCCTCCTCTATCCCAGAATAGACTAGAATGTCATCCAAGAATACCATGACAAATGAATTGAGATACTGGTGGAACACCATATTCATAAGTTCTATAAAGACTATTGAAGAATTTTTCAACCTAAAAGGCATGAAAAAATATTCAAAATGGTTATACCTAAATTGGAAGGCTATTTTTGGAACATCTGCCTTTATGACTATAACTTGGTGGTATTTAGAACTAAATTCAGTCTAGTAGATCCACTTTGACCCCTTAATATAATAAAAAAGTTCATCAATATGTGGAAAGGGATACATTTTCTCGATTGTTACCTTATTCAAATTTTGATAATCAATGCCAAACCATAGAGATCCCTTAGTCTTTTTAGAAAAACAAATAGGGGTAAACTAAATTTGAATGCTCGGGTGGATGAATATTTTGGATTCCAAATAATATATTTATGACTTTAATTCTTTAAATTCTATAGGGGAATGAAATATGTGGGTAGAGATATTGGATGTTTCCCCATCTCCAAATTGATAGTGAATTCCACATCCCTCTCTGAAGGAAAACCCGAGAAATCCTCGGGAAAACCTCTGGGAACTAATCCAACACATGAAGTTATCCACCCTCAAGATCACTATCATTTTCCTCCAACATGAGTGATGAGATATAAAAAATGAGGTTTCCTAATTCTAGAAGTGTATATCTAGAATGTATCGACTAAGGATCCCATTCACATTGAAAAACTTTGTTACTTTTATCAAGTGCCCCAAAACCCACTCATCACCGATAACAATTGATGTGCACCTAAAAATACACCATAAAATCTATACCAAGGATCATGTCAAATAGGTCTATCTCCAAAACGAAAAAATAACCTATTCCAACTCGACCCCTAACATGGTGAGTGAACAAGATAGGCACCAAAAACTTTATTATCATTTCATACCATGTGTCGTTACCACCTCCATCACATACGGCATAAGCTCAATTAGAAACTTTAACACATCCACAATATGGGAATAAATAAAAGAAATTTAATCACTAGTATCAAATGGAAAAATAGATAAATATGATGAAAGAAGAACTATACCTTAAACTATTGTAGGCTTTGCATCTGATTCTACTAGTGTTCAATCCACCGCATAATGTTTCCTCATCTCAGCCCGAACATGAGAATGACCACTATCCTATGGCTCTTCCCTGAACCAAATCTACCCAAAAATAATCCATACCTCCTTATAAAAACTCTAAAAAATAACCCATTGTCCTGGATGGTTTAGAATAGGATGAAATCCCATTGGATGCAACAGATCCTGAAATACTCTAAAAAGGGAATGCCACTTTGAAAAATCATAGCGTGTTCCCATAACTCTGCACTAGTGATAGGGATTGGGTGTATATGAACATATTGGTCACATGTGACCTTATTTCCCACATTTAGGGAACACAACTGACCCAAAATCAGATTCCAAATACTAAGACAGCAGGGAATGATGGCCTGAAGTACCACCTTCCTTCATCCCCTTCTCTTCCAACATCCTCTTCGTCTAAAAAATACTTCCACTTCCCACTACTAATACTACTCCAGAAAAACCAGACTTTCCTCCATGATCAATTTCTACCATAATAGCATGATTGACCACTTTATCATATATTCTCATCTTGAACAAAAAAACCTAAGATCATATTTCTGGTTGTAATCCCATCTCGATCTTGTGAGCCTTTATCATCTAATTATAAATGATCTTATGTGCATACCAACATAGATCTACAAAGAAGTTAGCATATTTCATAATGGACCAATCTCTCTAGGAAATCTCTAAAAACCCATGGGACCTAGTGAAGGCCAAAATCTCAGGACAATACTACTCATTGAAAATGACCTTGAAGTCATTCCAGCCCATTATCTTGTGTTATCCATCTTGAACCACTAAGTTCAAATACTTTTGACTTGGAAATTCCAACATAAACAAAGTGTATTTCATTATGACTACCTCATAAGTATCAGAAAACTAAAATATCTAATGTATATTTTCAATCCACTCCTCTACATCCTATGTCTTGGTTCTAACATGGAAAGAAGGAGGCTTGTTATTGAATAACTCATAGGAATTTTCTTTTCCAAGACCTACTTCAGCTTCTCTAACTTGAGTAGGACAAGATCCCACTCCTTTTCTCAAATCATAGACAGCCTGAACCACTATTTCTACAAAACTATGATCGAATAGTGAGGGAGGACTCTCTCATTTCTCTTCTTGTAGGTTCACAAAAGTTCTTCAGGGTAGAATCACGTTACATCAAGAAACAACAATAAGGAAAATCCCATCAACACAACATTTAAAAAAAATTCAAAAACAAATCTCAAAAAATGTCCAAAATCCAAACATAACCAAATCCATCATAATAAAAAGTTAACAAAAACACTCTACCCCAACCTAAAGTTCATATATAGTCTTTATCCTATACGTCTTACCTGGAAGATAATTCAAACCAAATCCCAACATCTCAGAGTGACTCGAGTCTTGTCATGAGGTGTATTGGCTAGACACCCCACTCACCACCATAACCTCAGGCCCCAAAAATACTATATATGGTTTATTCAAACCCTTTAAACAAATAACTGGATCCAAAAGAATATTACATGGTCTGATAGCATTTACTCATGAACCATGCTGGGGTGTCAACCAACCCAACAACAATCCCAGTCTGTGTCTTAGTCCAATGGTAATTCCCGATCCCCACGGGCTAGGAACTAGTGCCTAGGTATCAACAATATACTTTGGTAATTATTTCTCCAATTTATATAATCATAAAAAACAACAAGAATAAAAATTACAATAATAGATAAATATAACCAAATGAGGTGCAACAATTCTCATATTCAAGGTTTACAACTTAAAAAAAAACAAAAGTAAAACAATGGAATATAAGTAACAAATCTATACCAAAAAACTAAAAGTCATATGAAGGAAATCACCCTTAAGGAACCAGCACTAACACCTTAAAGAAGTAGAACACTAGAAACCAAATCCACCATCACCACCATGACACATCTTGACTTTACTTGGGTCATACATAACAAATTCTACATAAAATTACAGGTGTATGAAGATTGTGGTCCAAATACCAGTTGGACACTAGCCAAAAGAAAAGATTACATGTTATCAAATTATAATAAAAATCAATAGGAACATTTTCAAAAGAATATTCAAAACATTTCCAAGCAAAAATTTCATGGAAAACTTTCTGAAGAATAGATTTTAAGAAAAATATTTTTTATAAGAAAGCCTGCTTGAAATAAAAATATACACAAGGTCTATTGTATGTCAATGGCTAGCACCACATCACATAACTATCTTTTCGCAAGAGGGCACCATAGAAAATTCCGTATAGGTCACTAGAACAAGTGTAACACTATGAAGCTCATACCTCTATGATCAAAATCCTCTAACTCAAATACTAACAACATTCTCATGCATGAGCCACTAGAGGGAAATGCATCCAAAGGTGTACTGGTCTTAAAAGATTAATTAAACACCAAAAGTTTTCCCATGAACAAGCCACTAGAGGGAAATATATCAAAAGTTCTAGTGGTCTCCAATCATATCATATGTTTAGTTAGTGTTGTAATTTTCAATCATGCTAAATGAATCCTGGCCTCAACCACTTTTGAATCAATTAGCATACTATTCTAGTTCTCCCACCTAGATACACAATATTAACTTTGTTCTTAAATTGAATTTCACATATCACCTAAATAAACACTTTTACAACCACATTCCAATCATCATAAGAACATGATGAAATCAGCGATTTCTCATTTTCTCATTGATCCAATGATCAAAACTCACATGGAAACCACCACATTCCATAAAAACCACTTTAAATTTTCCACACACACCAAACCAATTTGGAAATAAATTTTTCACCACATACACAATTTATAAAACTAATTTTAAAATAGAACCAGAAGAGCACATATAAAACTCAACCATTTCCATGGTAAAACCCCTTTTTAAATCCACACTCATACCAAAACCATTTAACAACATGCTTCACAATACTTTCACTATTCAAATACTTATTAAAGGTGCACAATAAAAAATTTCACATTCAATAAGGACTAATTTAACTTGAAAATTAAAGTTTCAACACATTAACACCATTAAAATAATTTTAAAACACACTTATCTCCATTTACACAATGTATAAAACATATTAAAGAAACATGAAAACAAAACACACATGAAACATAACCACTTTCCTTCATAAAAAATCATTTTCATCACATGTGTGTCTCAAAACCTTTTCAAAACATATTTTAAGCCACACAAACAATGCATAGAAGACATTTAAGTAACCAAGAAATCATATCAAAATCATCCAATAATGAAAAATCATGGAACCGGATACCTAAAACTTTTAAATCTTTGAAATTGATTTGAAACCACAACTTCACCACCACAAGACCCTATAAAAGAAAGATCAAATTATAACCATCATTATTGCACCCAAAATCTCAAGATCGGACCATCAGTAGGTCAAATAACCCACTAGAAAATAAGAACTCAAGAAAGAAGGAAGAAGTACCCTATAAATTAGGATAAATTGTGAGAAATGAAGCATTAATAAAGATTCATTTAAGAATCGGGACCCAAGGATTGAAGATCAAGAGGTCCAAGAATGCTTAAAGAAGGATCCCATGGCTACAAATCCCAAATAGAGTGGAATAGAGGACATTTAGGGTTAACAATAAAGACGATAGAAAGGTACATCTCCACTTTGCAATGATTTGGATAGTTTTCATGGATTTCCATCACAAGTTTCCAAGCCTTGTAGAAACTGTACATCCCTCACTATTCAAGGGGAAAAAGACGAGTGATTTGAAAAACAATGTGATAAACATGTGGTCACCACTATCCAAAAGGGAATTTGGTAGCACACTTACCTGAGGAAGGGCACACGGTTCCCCCTAACCATGTGCCAATTGTGTTCCACCTACTTTGAATCCCAAAATCTCCACTTTTCTCCAAAACACATGGGGAATCCAAGGGTTAAAAGAATGTGAAAACAAAATCAAAACAATACCTCAAAAAAATTCACAGATTTGACAATTAGGGTTGTATGGAAATTATTTTTCCATGTAATTCCCATGCTATAAAACTCAGTTGATATGATTAAAAGTGGAGATGAGGTTACCTTTTATAAGTGTGAGGAGGGTCAGTCATTAAATTGAAAAAGTAATTAAATTAATATAATTAAATTCTATTACAGAAGTGAAACAAAATTGATATATTTAAAATATATGATTACTATGAGTTGGAATACTTTCTTCCAATAACATTTAGGCATGTTTTGGTGGTTTTTTCACACATATCATTTAGTTTTAACCCCCTTTATCCATTTTTACAATAACCATGATATCAATTTTTTACTCTTTATGCATCAATAAAGTTACAATAAAATGATAATTTACTCATAAATATACAGTGGTTAATATTTTCAATTATATATCATTATCTTGGATAATGATAATAATTTTATGAATTTTAAATCATTTAATAAAATATTGTTTATTATAAAATTTCTTTAATATTATTTTTTGGAACAGTTCAATTAATTTTTAATTAACTTCATAATGATAAAAATGGAATTCAAATATAAAACTTTCACATAACACTGACATGTTACATATATATATATATATATATATAATATGGTATACTAAAAACCACATCTTTAATGTTTTTAAAACCATTTACGTGATTTTTCTGCTGCTTGGGAAAGTGCTATGATGACATTGCAAACACAGTTAATGTAATTATTTTATAAATAAAAATTAAAAATAAATTTCCATGATAAAAAACATTAATATTTTTAATAAAACTATATATCCTAACATAACCTATATTTCTTCCAATTAACAAAATTTAGAGATATTAAAATAAGTTTCGTTTTGATTTTATTCCTTATTTAAAATTATATTATGTTCATTATAAAAGGAAAAATAAATTACCAAATTTTAGAACCTTTAATGGTAATATCCTAAAAAAATATAAAATTAAAAAAATAAAAGTTTTAGGGAGAGTTTTAGGCCTTATTAAATTATTTATATCCTTCATTTCATGATTTACCATTATCGAGGTGAGAAATATTTACAATGATTACTATTATTAGTGTCCAAAACTTATGTTGAACAGATTACCTAAAATTAATTATGATAATTAAAGTTATTTACTATATTTTATTACATTAAATTCACATGAGTAGTAGAATTAAATTTAATATTAAACATGTAAAATGTGGTAAAAAGATAATTTCCATGAAAATTCCTTTTAAGGTTTAAAAACTAATTTATTTTAATATCAATTGTAATGTTCATTATAATGAAATCTATTGAAATATAAAAAGGTATAATGAAATTTTATAACAAATCAAAATATAATTTTACCTTGTAAATATATAAAAGTAAAAGACATATTTTAATAAAAATCAATAATTCTAACTATTCATTAAAAAAATTAAATTCCCATCAAACTTTAAAAAAATTATTTTATGATAATTTTGACATTATGAATTTAAAATAAAGTTAGTATTTTCATGTTAAAATTATCTAATTTAGATATCAAGTTTTTAAATAAATCCATATAATGCATCGAAATCCAAATTGTTTTAAAAAAAATTCTTTTTATTTTGACTAAAATTTACCTAATATTCTTATAATAAATACAAATATATAAAATATACTTAATGAATATTAATAATTAATTTGAATTATTTATTTTAATATTATTGTGTTTTTTTACATTATATTTAAAATGAAACCATGAACTATTAAAAAAATTTGTATGATTATATTTTATCCATATCATTCTTATCTTTGATTCGATGGACCTTTCTGGACATTTTACATAAGTTGGACCATATCAAACCAAGTTAAACATATCATTATTTTATATATTTATGATTAATTATAAATTTTATTTTAATTAATAAAAATATCCCATGAATTTATAGGTTCTTTTCCTTTGGACACTAGTAGTATAATGAGCCCTTTTCCGAAAAAACTCATGATCATTTCTCTTAAATTCACCATACTAGACTATCTTATAGATATATCATTGTTAATACTCCTCCTCAAATCCTAGTTAATTAAAAAATAATAAACGTGAGACCTAAAATTCTTTCTAAGGGGTGCATAAAATATCCTTAAGGAAGAGTTCATATGTACAAGTGGAAACAAGAGTATAAGGGAAATATAATAACATCTTGAGTGATGACCATAATAAATAAGTAATCTTTAATGTACATGAAATAAGATATTAAAGTCACAAAATATAAAAAATGATATATAACAACTATAATGTGGTTTAGAAGGTTTTATTATAATCCATAAATCATGAGATAACAATATATCAATGAGTAAAATCCTTTAACTGTGGCACAAACATTAGCATAATGAAAGATTTCTTTAATGAGTCTCACACTTGTACTCATGCTTCAGAGACAACACAATTATACCCACATATAAATCACCTTCATGATTCACACATTTTCACCGACACTTGAGAACACCAAAATTGTTTCCATTTATATATCTCCTAATATTTTAATGTTTAACTTATTAATTCATGGGTGATATAAGATCCAACCTATCATCATCCACAATTTTAAGTTCCACATGATAATCATTCATGTATAAAATCATAAAAAACCATGGAAAATTATACTAGTTTCATAAAATATATGAATAAAATTTGTTCATTTTTAATAAAGAGACCATGTAAATAAATATGGATTTTATAAATCTTTTAAATGATAATTATTCACCATTAATAGAATAAACAATTCATGGAAATAAAATTGGGTTTCATAACATTTCAAAATAGTATAACTATAAGAATGAAATTTATTGATCTAAAAAAACAAGATCACCCATAAATAATCCATAGCACTCTCAACCATCTTTCCACCTAAACAGTGATCAAGGCATGTGTGCCACTGAACCTTAGGTGCTCATCCATGTACGCCAAAAGATTACGACTAGTATTGATGATGTAAAGAGGTGATAGTTGAGAGACTGTACCCTCTGGTGGTGATAAAAATAAAGTTATATATAAACAATAGGTTTGGGGAATAGTAGAAGTGTGTGATGGGTGGTGACCAACTTTTCTTTTTTCCAGGTTCTATGATAAATCCAAGATATACACAACGATAAAATTTTTGTTCAACAGAATCAAATTAAATAATACCGAGAACATGGATCACACTGGAACCATAGAGAGAGGATCATAACATATTATTTATAATTAATTTAATTAAATAAGAATTACTTTGATGGAATTGTTTCTTCATTTATGGATCTGAAAATATATCTTTAATGCACAATCATTACATTTTAAGAATAAAGTGCAGATTCTCTATAGTGGTGATCCACACATGCTTTACAAATCTCCAAACATCATAAAAGGAATCTTTGGGTGCTAGCACGATAGATCCATGATCTTATGTCATCTTCCTTTTATTTTTATGATTATTGCTTCCAAATTATTCTCCTTGGTATTATATAGGAATATTTCTCTCCATTCTTTGGAACGATCTTAGAGAAGAGATATATCATGGGTTTGAGCAAATTATCCAATTATATTATGCACAACCCCATCAAATAAATTTTTCAATGGAGAAAATAACATAGCTGGGTTTATATATATCTTGGGTTAATTAAAATAATCTTTCAAGTTCCCCTAATTATTTATTTAATCCTAGAAAAAATCCTCATGTTATATAATAATATTATTATTATATCTCGACATGCGCTTAATTTACAAATTAAAATTAAATATTATTTAATCAAATAATATTCAATATTTATTATTTTCTCACCAAACCTAAAATATCATATCATCATTCCATTATAGTATTTATCAAACCTTCAATAATGTCTATTTATTTATAAAATAAATATCACTACATTATTCACTAATAAATAAATAAGTATTATATTCACTAAATAGAAAATAGATATTCAATAAATATTATTCTCATATTATATTCTCTAGAATATGTGATGACGGAAAAAATGTGATCAGAAAAATATGTATAATTAAACCAAAATTGGGAATATTTTTTATTCAATTTTTTAAATAATAAATAATAATATATTATTTAACTGAGATTCTGGATACACTTATTGTGTGACCCTCCAGACCTCTTTCTCAGTGGAATAAGGTGAAGCTCCCTAAATTCCAAGGTTAGCATCTAAAAATATGTGAAGGCACTGATAGAGAAAGAAGTTAATAATACAACTACATATTACCTCATATGGATTCTTACTATATAATATAATCCCTTTATTTTGATATCTCTTATAAAGAAGGTTGCAAGTCGGTGCCGTCAACCAAAGTTCTCAATGTATATTTCATTGATTTTCCAAAAAATGAACTTACATATCAAACACCATGGCCATGTATTTATATAAGATATATTATTTCCATAAAAGTTAATTTCATATCAACTTCTATTAAAATAGAAGGGAAAAATTCTTTCTAACATTATTCATTAGTGTAAAATTACTCATGACACACCAAACATATCTTACCTTACCACGAATATATGTCATCCTGGTTTTCATCAATACATCAAAGTATATAACTGATAATATTCATTAATAATAATATTGATGCCTAAGGATCAGTAAACACATCTGGAGATAGAAATATTTAATAACACATATAAATGTGGATTTCCTACTAGAAGGTCTCATTCTCATAATATGCTACATGATATTACTAAGGGATTACACTATGAAAATGCACCTCAAATTTCTATGAGTCTCCACCACTAATAGTCGATATAATTTTTGTACATCAGATGATATCATATGGCTATAGAATAGATATTTAAGAATAGTGTTTTAGCACTTCTGGGTTCTCATCATTGCGGGATACTAATATGACCATTAAGTGTGACAGCTACTCTAGGGACATTATCAAAAGATATTTTTTATAGAATAATATTCATTATGTGATAAGTAGCTTTTTTATATCCAAAAAAATGAATATATGTTACCATAAATTACATATAATTTGGTTTTAGGGAACCAACTCCAACATACTCCCACTTGCACTAGAACCAATTGTTGACTGCCTTCATTCCTCTAGATCACACTTGATACTCATTCTTCTAATTATATTGGACTTTAGTAAAGGATCCTCTATATTCTCTTCCATGGGTACTCTTCTCACAACAATATAACCCATATAATGAAAATCCCCAAAAATGTCATACTTCTGGAGTATCTTCTTCGTCTGTTTATGTGACCTGGGATCTTTTGCATGAGTCACCAATGTAGTGTTATCACACTAAAATATGATAGTGTCTATAATTCTAGGTACCACATAAATCCCCTAGATAAAGTTACACATCCAAAAAAATTCCTAGCTTTATCATAAGTCACTATATACTCAGAATCCACGATAGCATAAGAAAAAATGGATGCTTTGAACTCTTCCATCTCAAATATCCTCCATTGGGACAGAACAAATATCTTGATTGGGACTTCAGGTCGTTTTGATATTTCTGAAAACTAGCATCCATATAACCCCTAATGACCATATCCTCCATACACTAGAAATATATCATTTTTTCTTCTCATATACTTAAGGATAGCCTTAACATTAGTACAATTATATTCTCTTGGATCTGTTTGAATTCTTCCTACCATACCCAATGAATAGGAAACTTTAAGTCCATTACATAACATAGA
This sequence comes from Viscum album, assembly GCA_963277665.1. Lineage (NCBI taxonomy): Eukaryota > Viridiplantae > Streptophyta > Magnoliopsida > Santalales > Viscaceae > Viscum > Viscum album. The sequence continues at coordinate 490,644,109 of OY728145.1, forward strand.
ATACATGATTGATATTATTGCTTAAGTGTATGGTATCTTACTCATTATGTATTTATCTTATTGTGTAGGGGGACAAATTTTACTAGAAATTTGTAAAGAATGTGACACTGGAACCAATCCCCACTTTGATTGTTACATACAAAATCTATTTGGTATCTAGTAAATATGTGTTCTTTGACTTAGTCCAACCAGACTCATGGATATATCATGAATGATCTTGATACCTATAATATAGGCAACCTCAACTAAGTCCTTCAGGGAGAAAATATTGTTTAACCAATCCTTAACAGCCTTTAAGACTGTTATGTTGTTTCAAATAAGTAACATATCATCAACATATACTACATGGATAAAAATCTCATTTCCACTAAACCACTTGTAAACACAAGGCTCGTATTTATTCTTAATGAAGCTGAATTATTTTATGTCTTCATCGAATCAAATGTTCCATGACCTAGATGCTTGTTTCAATCCATAAATTAATTTCTACAACTTGAAAATCCTTTTGGAATCACCTGGAGTCACTAACACTTTTGGTTATTTCTTATAGACATCTTCCTAAAGGCTCCCATTAAGGAAAGTAGTTTTGACATCCATCTTCCAAATATCAAATTCAAGGTAAGCTGTTATAGCAAGTATAATTATAATGGATTTAAACATGGAAATTGGAGAAAATGTTTCATCATATTCATTTCCTTGATGTTCTTTAAAACCGTTAGCCACTATCCATTCTTTATAGGTATTTACTTTACCTTCCATGTCCAGTTTCTTCTTGAATACCAATTTGCATCCAATGGAGTGTACATCAACAGGTGCATCAAGCAGAACCCAAACTTAGTTTTGATACATGGAATTCACTTCAAAATTCATGGCTTCTTTCCATCTTGTAGCTTCTAAGATTTCTAATTCCACATTTTATGAGAGAGTTTCATCATTGTCCTCAAATAACGAGTCACCGTATTCAATGAATAGAGAACCATATTACTCTGGTTCTCATAACACTCTTACGGTCCTATGAAATAATTGTTTTTTAGGAACTAATTCTTCCATGGAGACCTATAGAACCTATTACTTCTCCAAATATGGTGTATCTTGAGCATAAACTTCATTGAAGTCAATCTTTCTCCCAAAATCCATTTTTAGGATGTTCTCCCTCTCAAGAAATATAGCTTGTCTTGTAACAGTTACTTTTTTTATGAGGGGTTTTATATATATAATCCTTTTGTTTCCTTAGTATATCCTATAAAGATACATTGTACCCTTAGGTGCTAGTTTATTTTCATAGTAAGGCCTTAACAATTGCCTCACAACCCCATACCCATGTATGGATGAAAATGGTTTTATTTCCACTCAATGACTCAATGGGAATCTTGTTTTACATTTTAGTTAGAACTTGATATAATGTGTATGCCACAGTTTGTAATGTATGTCCCCAAAAAGGTTAATGGAAGATCTATATGAATCATCATCGACCTTACCATGTCTAAAATGGTATAGTTCCTCCTTTCAATAAAACCATTCAACTGTGGTGTATAAGGTATAGTGAGTTGATATTGAATCACAAACTCTCATAGAAAGTCGTTGAACTCTTGGTTAAGATACTCACCACCTCAATAAGATTAAATAATATTTATCTTCTTACCAATTTAATGCTCTAATTCATTATTCAATTCCTTGAATTTCTCAAATTACTCAGACATAGACCTCATCACGTAGATATATCTATATCTACTAAATTCATTAGTAAAAGTTTTGAAGTATAAATATCCACCTCTAGCTTTACTGTAAATGGTCAACACACATCAGTGTGTACCAATCCTAGAATTTTTTAGGCCCTTTCACCCTATCCACTATATAGTGGCCCCGTAATTTTTTCTCGTAAACAAGCATGAAATATTTCGAGTGGTTTTATCCTAAAAGAGTCTAAATAACCATCTTGTTAGAGATTTGTCAAATTCTTCTCATTTACATGACCAAGACGGTGATGTCATAGTTGGGTGTTATATGTGTCATGTGAATGTGATTCTTTATCAATTTCCCAAACTGGATTTTCATAATTTAATACAGAAATATTGTTATTTAGATGTTCCATACCATAACATATGTTGTCCTTATAAAAGAAAAAAAATTGCTTCCAAACTTGAAAATAAACCCATCTTTATCTAGGAATGATTTAGAAATAATGTTCTTGGTAACTGTGGTACATAATAAAAATCATTCAAAAACAAAATCATTCTCGTTGCTATGGAGAGGTGGTAGACACCAATGGATATAGTAGCTAGACCCAAACCATTAGAAACACTCAGTTCCACCTATCCTCTAAAATGTTTTTAGAATCTACATGGTTGCTTTATTTGGATATAAAAGTGACCACCACAAGATATATCTAATGTCCAATTTGTAGATATGGAAATATTACACTCGAAAATGAATTCATATTTAGCTTCCCCTAGATTTTGGGTGAAATTCCTATCCCAGTGGCCTGGATTACCACACACAAAACATACTACCACATTTTATTGATCATGCCTCTTGATCTTCTTCTTTTTGGAAGGACTCTTCTTGAGATATTTATACTTTTTATAATTATTGGTCCCATTTTCATTGTTCTTATTTTTATTATTCACCATAAGGACTGTGGGTTTATCATTACCCATGTCCTTTTCGACTTAGTGAATCGAAGTAAGAATTTCTAAAAGACTCTTCTCATTATTTATCATATTGTAATTAACAATGAAACTGGGAAGGTATTAGGAAGTGATGAATGTATCATATCTATATGCAACGCATCTAGGAATTTAATCTCTAAGATGTACAAGATTTTAATGTATCCAATTATCTTGACTATAAAAGGCCCAGCTGGTGTAGAATCTATAAGCTTAGTTTTAAACAAATCATTAGATATCTCATACCTTTCTTGACTCTGCTTATCCTGATAGATATCCCAAAGTTGATACATCGTGTTATAGGCATCCATATCCTCAAGTTTCATCAAAGGATAATTGGACATGGATGAAATCATAAAACATTTAACATATATATAATTATTTAGATGTTTCACAGAGACATACAGCTCTTCATCACTTGCCTCATTACTATGCACTTTAGGAAAAGGTTCTTCCAACACATGTAATTTACTTTCATGGAGAAGGATGACATGTAGGCACCTTTTCCATTCATGGAAATTTGTGGCAATGAGAAGATTATTCGTCTCATGTATGGATTGAAATGATATGTTTGGTTTCATTTTTATTTATATTTCTAAAAAAAATATAAGAATAATTTTAGTAATTTATCTTATAAAATTTTGACAAATAAATAAAAATTATATTTATTAGTCTCCCATTATATTATCAAATCCCAATATCACTCACTATTGGATTCATAAAATCTTTTTTATAGTACATCATAGTCGAAAGGATCCATATTCCTTTTCCCATTATCCAAACATTGGTTGTTCAAGCAACATAAATGGTTTTAGGTAGTCATTTGAAATGCCACCTGCATTAACTCATAGTTCCTTGATCTACTGAGTAGACTCCCCAATCCTGAAATCCTTAAATTGGATTTCCTCAACCATTGTATATCAGTTATCCCAATTCATACTTTTTCAGTTAACCCTTTATGTTAAATAAGTTAATTCAACACAAAACATTGAGTTAGAATTCCCTGATAATTGAAAGCATCCCAACTTTGGATGGTCAAGCACTTTGAACTATGGTTCGATTTTAACTGAGGTGGTGGAAGGATATACTTACATAATATATATAATTGATGGATTTAATCTTTTTGTGTCTAAACTAACAATTATTAACTTTGTAAAATTATAATTAATATTAAGTGGGTTTACATAAGATATTAACCATGTATTATATAATATTTAGAAATAAACCAATTTATTTTTGTTGTATCTTGAGGTATTGTTAATTCATTAATTATGTAATCATGAAAGAAAAATATAAATAATGAAATAACCATGAAACTAGATAGAAATAAAATAATAAATTAATATGATCACGAGATTTTCTGGTGGTTATTTTATCTAGTAGTTGATACACTTACCATTCACCTAGGGGAAAACACCTTGAACTGATTAAGGATCATGTTATAGCTTCGCACATATCCACCTATGTATCCCCTTGGATTGGTTCTGGATCATCTTCAAACATGAACCACCTCCACTAGATTTTGGAGCTCTATCCTTTACTTATACCTTTTACTTACACGCAGTTGAGGGGAAAAGGTTTTCACAAAAAAGGAAGAGTGGTTACACATGCCCTATATAATAAGAGGAGGGAAGGAACTTAGGAAAAAAAATTTAATTTAATAATAAATTAAATGAAACCATACACACACAATGGTATAGTCTATCTCATGGTCATCCATATTCATGAAACAAATTATTCATTAAATAAAACTAGCATTCAATTCTTAATCCTTCTTATTTAAGTTAAACCATACTTGAATCAATTAATTATCATATTTAATTAATAAATTCTTTTATCTTAATCTTTATCCGAACTTACTTGATATTATTATCCATTATAATAAATATACCTTGGAGGCAACATGGTAAATACCCATCTAAATCTATGCAACATGTATTATACTCATATATAGTTTTCATTTTGAGACATATGGCATACATGACTTATCACATACTTTCATGACATGTACAATTACATGATTTTTTTGGTCATGTGTTATGCTTCAGTGCAGGTAGAGTAAAACTATAATAAGAATGATACAAAATATGTATAACTAAACATTACTCAGATATTAATTAAAAATATATATATAAATATTAAAACTAATTTGTTATAAGTACATGATGTGTAAATCTCTCACTGTTTATCTGAGGTACAATCCTAGGGAATCAGTGTGTAAATAGTACTTCGGCAAAATGTATTACATGGCATGTCCAATGAGATACATGTCATGTGATCTATGAATTAAATAGTCACTAGTCAAGTAGGTCATTTATGGTAATAGAGAACCCATCTGTTACTCAAAGGGACTATATGGCATATATGTGGGCTACCCAGTGTGTAATCCAGTTGACTGAGCACCACCCTATCCCAATCACCAAGTAGTGTAAGGTATTTAATCAACCACAATTAGTCAATGCATAGAGTTTGAATTAATTTCCCAATTAATGCCTGATTCATTGATCACAACTACACGACATGTAATTTTTATTACATGGGGTATACTCCTATGTTATCTTTCTAGAATCCTTGTCACCTCTAAATGAGTTCTAAGGTTTTATTTTATTCATAAAATTATTCGTCTCAATTAGATCTATGATAAACTAAGAAGGAAGAAGAACATATTGTGATTTGGATTAAAATAAAAATAAAACATGAATTGAAAAACAAAATTAAAATGACTAAATCACAAAAAATCATTAAATAATTATAAATAATTATATGACTTCTCTAATACCACATGTAGGTTTCGGGCACAGTAGAAACATGTGATGGGATGTCCCCAACTGTCCTAGGAAGACGACCTTCAACGAGGTACCTCAGAAGGATGTGTTTCGGAGTGGTTCTTGGTTTTCAGTTTGGGATCCTTTTCAGATCCGTTGCTATTTTTGGGCCGATGGCGGTGACGGTGACTAGTGGGGTGAAGACCATGGTGGTGTCAGCATGGCATTACGCCGATGATGGTGGTCGCAGGGTTCCCTTTGTGCACAAGGGTTCTGACATGGTCGCGTGGCTGGTGACCTTGATTAGGGCAGCAGACTTTGGGACGCAGGGTGCAGGTAGGGCCATTTTGGACCCTGGAGGGACCGAATGGGATCTGATGGCACCTAGTGGGATCCCGGCTACGGGACCCTAGTGAGGTTCTTCGGCCCTTCGGTCAGAGGAGGTAGGCCTGTCTCTCGGCATGGTTGGGCAATGATTCAGAGTGGATCAGGATGGCCGAAGAAGCATCAGCACCGGATGGCCTCACTAGAATGATGGTTCGGTGGTTCAAGGTAGCGTGATTGGAGGAAGAATTCTGCAGGGTGGCATGATTGTCGAATTTCATGGTGGGGGTTGACCTCGGGCTGTGCAAAGAACCAAGCTGTATGGCATAATTTTTTATATAGGGAGATGTCGGCTATTGTTGGCGATGTTATTTGGATTGGTCTGTTGATGACGTGATTTGGATTTGCTGGTGGTGATGCACCATTGGATGTGTTGTGAGGCTGCAGTGGGGCTTGGGAATTAAATAAGTGTGGATTTGATGAAATGGATTTTTGTATTTGGATTTGGTTTTGGGTCCGAGGATCATGTTTTTTTGGATGGCTCTGGTTTGTCATTTCTCTGTTTTGGTGGTACTTTTGAACCACTTGTTTGGGTTTTTTTCATTTTAATTTTCAATAAAAATTATAGGGTTAGGTACACCTGGCCTTGAAATTTCCTCGTATACATGATGATAAATGATGTGTTCAACAAAATTGTATCAAAGAAGATGAACAACATGAATCACGTCGAAACCAAAGAGAGAGGATCATCACATATTATTTATAATTAATTTAATTAAATAATAATTACCTTGATCGAATAATTTATTCATAGATGGATTTTGAAACAGATCTGTGATGCATCATCATTTCATTGTTTTAATCGTGTATAGATTCCCTCTAATAGTGATCCAAACAAATTCAACAAATCTCTATACATCACTGAATGAATCTTTGGGGGCTAGTATGGTATATCCTTATGCATGCATCATCTTCTTTTGATCACTTTGATAATTTCTTCCAAATAATTCTCCTGGATCTGGTGGTGGAATATTTCTCTTCATTATTGGGAGTGATATTGGAGAAGAGGTATATCAAGGGCATGATATAATTCTCCAATTATTTTCTGTACAACCCAAAAAAATGAATTGTTCTATTTAGAAAATAACATAACTGGGTTTATATATCTCTAGGATTAAAAAAATTGCACAAGTTCCCTTAATTATTTTTTGAAACCTAGAAAAAACCCCATGTCAATTAATAAAAATATTATTATTATTTCTTGACATGTGCATAACTTGAGAATTTAAATTAAATGTTATTTAATAAAATAATATTTAATATTTATAATTTTCTCATAAGAACTAAAATCTTAGTCTATCATTCTTCAATAATATTTATCAGAGCTTAAATAATTTCTATTTATTTATTGAATAAATATCACTATGTTATTTTCTAATAAATAATTAAATATTATATTCACTAAATAGAAAATAAATATTTATAAAATATTCAGCTTACATCGTATTCTCTCAAATAATTGGTGATAGGATATATGTGATCAAGAAAATGTAAATAATTATTAAACAACATGTGAGAATAATATTTATTGAATTTTTTAAATAAAAAATAATAATATATTATTTAACTGAGATTCTGGATACACTTAGCGTGTAACCCTCTAGGCCTCTTTCTTAGTGGTATTAGGCTAAGAATCCAAAATTCCAAGGTTAGCATCTAGAAATTTTCCATGTAAACCATATAGAAATAAGTTAATGTAATAACGAAATGTTATTTCATACAGCTACTTACTATGTAATATAATCATTTAATCATGATATCTCTAATCAAGCAGGTTTTGTAATACCCCAAGATTTTAAGAAAAATATTCTTTTTAATTTCATTAATGTCTTGTGTTATATGCTACACCAAAAGGAGCTTTCACTACATGCATCCCTGACTTGGCTTGCATTACACGCAATCGCGACCTTCCACGATAGCGTCTGTTGTACGCAATACCGAGTTTCACTAAACAATGATATGTTATATAAACTAGCTGTTATGAATAGTAATAACCACTTTTGAAATTTTATTTTTCAAAATGGACATCATTTTTGGATTTGGAATATTGAAATTATACTAGGGTTAGATTTTGGTATTTTTCGGAAAACTTTCAATTTTTGATGAATAGTGAAAACACTAGGTTACTATTTATAAACCGACTATTTATTTAAATAATTATTTATTTTATTTATATTTATTTTAGGTCAAAATTGATACATAATACCTATATAAGTTCCATGTAATTCATTGGAGTCATTTTATAATAATTTTAGATATATAAAAATGTTATTGAACTTTTCACCGTCTTTTACCCACCTCCTAGTAGAATTTGGAAATTCACATAAAACATAATTTTACCACTTCTGTGAGTTGAATTTAGAAAATCCTAGAGACATGGTTAATATCAGGGACTAAAATGTGGTTCAATGAGAAGAAATTTTTTTTTTGGTGAATAGTAACTTTTTACTTTAATTTACCACGGTTAAAAGTAAATATGGCAATTAAGGGTAAAAATGATATTATTATTACCCTAACACATGTCATAATTCTATTGGATAAGTGTAATTCGACCAAAAACAACCATAGGAATAAAATATTACCATTTAGGTCCACTTGTATTAGATTAGGACATTTATTATTAATTTATTTAAAGAAGGCTTAAAATAGTTAAAATCAAAGTTTAATAACTAAATCATTTTTAATATAGGGTTATACATAAGATAAATTCTACTATAAATATTCATTATAAAGATACAAATATTTCCTACATAATGGTATTTTATTTATAATTTTTAGACATTAAATAATTTAATTTATTTATGACACAATGATGATGGAGTAATTATCTTATTAGTGAAATTTTAATATAATGGATGTTATAAATACCCAAATAAATGTAATTTGAGACTTTTTATGAATTCCACTAATTTTATAGGTTAATATGACATTTTAGTATTGATTTAATTAACTGTTTTTGAACTAATCATGCTGTTGTGATTTTTACAAAAATCAATTACAAAATAGTGTCTAAATTGACATAAAATAGTTTTTAAAACAAATATTATATTATTAATTGTTATTATATTCCTAAAAATCTAAATATCGGTCAAGATACTTATATCATGATAGGTGTATCATTAATGGACCACTTGGGGGTCTCTTGTATGTATATGTTTTGTTTATTAACTATATAATATAAAAATACAAAGTGACATGGTAAATGTCAATCTAATTAACAAAGAGTTAAAACTAAAAGATAAGGTTAATATAATGACCCAAACCTATCTCAAATCTATTGGTTGAGAGGATTTCGACCCATCCCCACATTTGCTTCTAAATAAATCAATTTGGAGCTATTAAAAACAGAATATGCCTTTATTATTAAATAATATTTTATGTTTTTTCAAAGGTTCCCCTCTCCTCCCTTATAAAAAGGGCACCCCTTCCCTCTTCTCTTCACACCCTTTTGAGCCTTGAAGCTCAGCTAACCCCTGCCCATTTATCTTCTCCACTTCCCTAGCAACATTTTGGAGGTTCTAGTCTTCTCAGAACACCAACTCTACTTCCTTAAGAATAATTTTAAAGGAGGTTCGTCAAAGAAGAGGAGGTCTGGATACATAAGAAGCATATAAGACATAAGGTAAGGGATAATTTTGAAATCTCATTTTTATCTGAGATTTCTTATTCGTAAGTATTTTCTAGGGTTATATTTTTCATCCATGTCCATAAAAATGTTTTCATAAAGTGTCTAATATTCTTCCATGTATGTTTAATGTCATTTTTACCCATCTTGACTTTTACTTTGTGTTATGGAAGGAATCTTTCTTTAGTTTACCAAACGTGGTAATTTTTGACTTTTCTAACAAAAGTACGAGAAGAATGTTATTTTTAACTTATACAAAGTTAATGGATTTTTACAGTTTCATAATGACTTATTTCAATGAAGTTTACTCTACAAAATTTTATGACTATTTTAAACAAAATACTTTTCTTTTAAAAGTGCATGGAATTTTGTGAAAAGAAAATGATTTTGAAGAAGAATGGATATGTTCCTCAAGAATTTATTTAAAATGTTTTATCAAAACCATTTTTCATCTAAGAATAAATTATTTCATATATTTATGTTTCAAGTTTAATGTCTCTATGATTTACATGGTTTCACTTTTCTTATGATGAAATATCCATTTATTTTATATGGATTATGAGATAATGGGATGATGTTTATGAAATCCATTTTATTCATTGGGTTATGATTAATGTTTTAAGCTTGTTTTGTAGAACAAGTAAGAATGATTTCATTATGAGATGGGTGGGACCTATATCTCCCTCCAATGCACTGGGTAAGGATTTATATCTCATGAGATAGACATGGATGGAATGGTAATTTAATCTGGTTCAGTTTTACAAGACTGAAGCGAGGAGTGACCTCGATTTGGAAAGGAACTTTGTCTACTATGATGGTCTTGGAAGCAATGCCTTGGCTACTATGGAAATAATAACATGTGCTAAATGGTTTCCATAATTACATGTTTTATTCCCATTATATTTTATCATGGTTGATGTTCCATTATGATATATGCCATATGTACTTCAACGGTTTATGTCTTTGCTCAATATTGTGATGTTTAAATTTTATGTTCAAGTTTTTGATTTCAAATGTTTATGGATTGTTTTATGTTCTCAATGTTTGCCCTTACTGATCATTTGAGCTCACCCTTTTGATTTTTTCTTTTCCCCATGATATAAAGAAAGGTTTTAGGTATGGAAACAAAAAGGGGAAGATTGTTATGGGATATGTTGAAGATATTTAAACATGATTAGAATTTTATATTCCAAGTTTCCAAAGACACTAAACTATTACGGTCTTTTGGTGTCTATTTTTGTTATGTATTAAGTATTCCGTAAAAGTAATGTAATATCCATGTACTTAAATATTTGGTTCTCTACAGTTGGTATCAGAGGAAAGGTTTAGTCAACCTTTGGAAACTAGGATGTGGAAACTTTAGTGAGATCCCTAGAGGTATTTCTAAGGTATATCTAGGGATGTCCCTAAGTTTATGTATAAGTATAGGTTATAGTCCTAGAATTATGGTAACGATCTTAGAATTTAAACTAAGATGTTAGATATTGAAGGTAATCCTCTTTGATTATGATTTTGGCCTCTCACAATATTCTTTTTGGGTTTTAGAAAATGGCTGGGAATGGGAAGATTCACGATAATGGAGGATATGATGGAAAATGGAATGATATTCTTTATGAGCAACCGAATGAAATTGGATCTTGAGGTCCACATATCGTTATTATTACTAATCATCAATCTCATAATATGATCAATAATCTAAACTTTGGTAAGTTTCCCGACTCAACTAATAAGAGAAAGATGGAGTTTCATGATGATCATAGAGGAAGGAAAGTTCAATTTCTATCATGTAAATCATGTGGGAAGAGGCATCAAGGAGAATGTTTCAAAGGAACTCGAAGATGCTTTGGGTTCGGAAAAGAATAAAACAAATCCAGTAAGTGAAAAGGAAAAGATTTAGTTGACACCATGTATATGGATAATGGTATTGCTACGACATCAAAATTTATTAGATGTTTTAAATGTGGAATGTATGGGAATTATGCAAACCAATTCCCTAAAGGAAAATCTCATGAAGGGAATCATCATGGTCATATGGGTTGTATTTATGTGGATGATGATGAGGAGACTACAAATGATATATGATATGAAAGAAGTGTTGAAGCTTGGTCAATGTTTTAAGAAGGTAGTGGAATGATTGTATGTTTATCAAGAGTTCTGTTGTATAAGTAATTTAATGGTACTATGGAATAAAGAACCATCTAAGGATTGTTACACTATTGTTTTTCCTAAAGTATATGTTAAATGGTACGGGTAACCATGAAAGGTTATCCAGATATTTTTGGAAAGAAGATGATATGCACATAATGAATGGATAATGAGGAAATAATATGTTTGATAGTATTCATGAGCTCATGAATTTTATAAGGACTAAGTGATATCATGGTTTGAGTATACCGAATTTTGGGATTTTGGTATGTGTAAGGAGTTAACTTTTGAAAGCACTCATGTTTTCACTAAGGTTCAATGGGTATTCATTTTTCAATAGAATACATGATTAAGTCCTTCGAATGTTTGGAATCTGACCAACAAGACATATCTTATGATATATGGGGATCAATGATGGTATTAACATGCTTGTTATATGAACTCTCTTGTAATCATTTTCACAATAATATGAGATTGGATAGCAGTATTTTGGATAATCCTAAAGATTGGAATAGATTATGTTGGACATAAGTTAGTATTGTTTAAGGCTAGAACTTTTTTGATATTATTGATGGAAAGTTATAATAATGTATTTTTAGAAAAAGGATAACCTGTTGGATGGGTGAAAACCCATCACGTTGGACAAGGATGTGGGAATCGAACCCACAACCGAAGTGTGACAGGCCTTTATTTCCTACCACTGGCCTACAGGAAGTCCCCGGTTAGTAGAAACTAGTTTTATTTTATTATGCATGATGATAGATGAAGTATAAGTCCATTTTGTAACCATATCTAATTAATCTCACCATAGATGTACTTATGTATATAACTTTTGCTAACTTATGTTTGAGATAGATGGAATGACCTATCATTCTATCGTATAATCTGCTAAAACTTCGCGAAAGACAAATTCAACTTCATTTCTTTAAGAGATGAAGTGGAAATTGTTCAAGGCATGAACAACGGTGAGATTTTACCAAAATAATGTAAGTATTTTTTCTAATTCAAATTCTTCAAATTTAGGGAAATGATATTGAAAACCAAAAATGTTTTCCTAGTGCCCTTATATCTGACGAATCAGATGTTACCTTAGATCATCACAAATTTATGGATTTGTGATTGTTGTATTTTGCATAGCCATGTTCTCTACCACTCTCAATCAAAACATGACGGTTAAATTTCTCTTCCATATCCATATTTTCACCTATGTTCTCCTACATGGAACCCCAGTGAATAGTTAATTTGGGTAACCGTTATGTTTCATACATTAGTTTTTAAAGATAAGTTTTGGTATTCCTTTTTACGATGTGAGTTTCTATTAAAGAAACATTCGAGTAGTAAACCATTTATAACCCCGATGAATTTCGAGGGCGAAATTAATTTTAAGGGGGGTAGAATGTAACACCCCGAGACTTTATGAAAAATATTCTTTTTATTTTCATTAATGTCTTGTGTTGTACGCTACACCAAAATGAGCTTGCACTACACGCATCCCTGACTTTTCTTGCATTACACGCAATCGCGACCTTCCATGATAGCGTATGTTGTACGCAATGCTGAGTTTCACTAAGCAATGATATGTTATATAAACTATCCATTAAGAATAGTAATACCCACTTTTTGAAATTTTATTTTTCAAAATGGAGTTCATTTTTGGATTCAGAATATCGAAATTAGACTAGGGTGAAATTTTGGTATTTTTCCGAAAACATTCAATTTTTGATGAATAGTGAAAACACTGGGTTACTATTTAAAAAACGACATTTTATTTAAATAATTATTTGTTTTATTTAAATTTATTTTAGGTAAAAATTGATACATAATACCTATATAAGTTCAATTTAATTCATTGGAGTCATTTTATAATAATTTTAGATATATAAAAATTTTATTGAACTTTTTATCGTCTTTTACCCACCTCCTAGGAGAATTTGGAAATTCACATAAAACATAATTTTACCGCTTCTCTGAGTGGAATTTCAAAAATCCGAGAGACACAGTTAATATCAAGGACTAAAATTTGGTTCGATAAGATGAAAATAATTTTTGGTGAATAGTAAATTTTTACTTTTATTTACCACGGTTAAAAGTAAATAGGGTAATTGAGGGTAAAAATGATATTATTATAACCCTAACACATGTCATAATTCTATTGGATTAGTGTAATTCGACCAAAAACAAACTTATGAATAAAATATGACCATTTAGGTCCACTTGGATTAGATTAGGACATTTATTATTAATTTATTTAAAGAAGGGTTAAAATAGTTAAAATCAAGGTTACTAACTAAATCATCTTTAATATAGGGTTATACATAAGATTAATTCGACTATAAATATTCATTAGAAAGATAAAAAGATTTCCTACATAATGGTATTTTATTTATAATTTTTAGACATTAACTAAGCTAATTTATTTTGACACAATGATGATGCAGTAATTATCTTATGAGTGAAATATTAACATAATTGATGTTATAAATACAAAAATAAATGTAATTTGATACTTTTTATGAATTAAACTAATTTTATATGTTAATATGACATGTTATTATTGATTTAATTAACGTTTTTCGAACTAATCATGCTGTTAGGATTTTTTACAATAATCAATTACCAAATAGTCTCTAAATTGACATAAAATAGTTTTTAAAACAAATATTATATTATTAATTGTTATTATATTCTTAAAAATATATGTATCGGAAAAGATACTTATATCATGATATTTGTATCATTAATGGAACACTTGGGGGTCTCTTTGATGTATATGGTATGTTTATAAACTATATAATATAAAAATACAAACTGAAATGGTAAATGTCAATCTAATTAACTAAGAGTTAAAACTAAAAGATAAGGTCAATATAATGACCCAAACCTATTTAAAATCTATTGGTTGAGAGTAATTAGACCCATCCCCACATTATATTTGAAATAAATCAATTTGGAGCTATTAATAACAGAATATGACTTCATTATAAAATAATATTTTACGTTTTTTCAAAGGTGCCACTCTTCTCCCTTATAAAAAGGGAACCCCTTCCCTCTACTCTTCACACCCTTTTGAGCCTTGAAGCTCGGCCAACCCCTGACCATTTCTCTTTTCCACTTCCCTAGAAACATTCTGGAGGTTATGGTCTTCTAAAAACACCATCTCTACTTACTTAAGAAGAAGTTTAAAGGAGGTTTGTCAAAGAAGAGGAGGTCCAGATACATACGAATCATATCAGACATAAGGTAAGGGATAATTTTGCAATCTCATTTTTATCTGAGATTGCATATTCGTAGTATTTACTGGAGTTATATTTTTTATCCATTCCCATAAAAATGTTTTCATAATGTGTCTAATATTCTTCCATGTATATTTAAAGTCATTCATACCCATCTCAACTTTTACTTTGTGTTATGGAAGGAATCTTGCTTTTGTTTACCAAACGTGGTACTTTTTGACTTTTCTGACAAAAGTATGAGAAGAATGTTATTTTTAACTTATATGGTATTAATGGATTTTTATAGATTCATAATGACTTATTTCATTGAAGTTTCCTCTACAAAATTTTATGACTATTTTCAACAAAATACTTTTCTTTTAAAAGTGAATGGAATATTGTGAAAAGAAAATGATTTTGAAGAAGAAAGGATATGTTCCTCAAGAATTCATTTCAAATGTTTTATCAAAACCATTTTCCATCTGAGATGACATTATTTTAGATGTGTATGTTTCAGGTTTAATATCTATGATTTACATGGTTTCACTATTCTTATGATGAAATATCCATTTATTTTATATGGGTTATGAGATGATGGGATGATATTTATGAAACCCATTTTATTCATTGGGTTATGATGACTGTTTTAAGTTTATTTTGTGGAACAATTAATAATTATTTCATTATGAGATGGTTGGGACCTATATATCCCTCCAATTCATTGGGTAAAGATTTATATCTCATGAGATAGACATGGCTATAACGGTAAGTTAATCTGGTTCAGTGTTACAGGACTGAAACGAGGAGTGAACTCGATTCAGAAAGGGACTTTGTCCACTAAGATGGTCTTGGAAGCAATTCCTTGTCTACTATGGAAATCATAACATGTTCGGAATGGCTTCCACAATTACATGTTTTATTCCCATTATATTATATCATGGTTGATGTTCCATTATGATATTTTTCATACATACTTCCATGATTTATGTCTTTGCTCAAGATTTTGATGTTTAAATTTCATGTTCAGGTTTTTGCTTTCAAATGTTTATGGATTGTTTTATGTTCTCTATGATTGCCCTTAATGAGCATTTGAGCTCGCCCTTTTTATGTTTTCTTTTCCCCTAGGATATAAAGAAAGGTTTTGGGTATGTAAACAAAAAGTGGAAGATCATTATGGGAGATGTTGAAGATATTTCAACATGATTAGAAGTTTATATTCCTAGTTTCTAATGACACTGAACTATTACGGTCCTTTGGTGTCTATTTTTATTATGTATTAAGTATTCTGCAAAATTAATGTAATTTCCATGTACGTCAAGCTTTGGGTCTCTATAGGTTTCATGGTAGTTTCATCAACCAACATTTTCAATGCCACTTTCATTGATTTCTAGGAAAATGAACATAACTATCTAACACTGGGGCCATGGATTTATTTAGGCTATGTCAGTTCCATACAAGGGCTTCAGATATCAACATCCATTAAAACTTAAGGTACAAATCCTTTCTCACATTATTCATTAATTCAATATTACTCATGACGCACCTAACTTATCCTACCTAGCCACAAACATATGTAATCATGGTTTTCATCAATACATCAAAGTATATGACTTGTAATATTCATTAATAATAATATTAAAGTCTAAGGATCAATAAACAAATCCACATATAGGAATATCGAATGATATATAGAAATTTGGATTTCTTATTGGGGATCTTGATCTCATAATATCCTAATAGATATTACCAAGGGCGTAAATCATATGAAGGTTCCTCAAAGTCCTATGAGTCTCCACCCCAGATATCGTGTATCATTTTTCTCCCTATAATTATATCATCTTGATATAAAAAATATATTTGATAATATTTTTGTAGCACTTATAGTTTATCGTCGTAGCGGGGAGCTTCTATGACCTTTTTGTGTGAAAGATACTCTAGGGACAATATCGCATACTATGTTATGCAAAAGGACAATCATGAGGTGGTAAGTAGTTTATTATTATCCAAAATAATGAATATTTGTTATAATAAATTGCATATAAATTGGTTATACGGAACCAACTCAAACGTATACATAGTATAAAATAGATACCATATAATGAATGGACCAGTAACCCGCAGTAGCATAAGATTTAACAATAAATAGAAGAATAATATGATACAAAAATAGAAATAATAAATAAATTATCCAAGAATACCATTTTCAGATACACGCATATAATTTATTTCATAAAAGTTAATAATAAAAAGGGCCTCCTGGGGGAAACCACCAGTACATACATATATACATGATGATACAAAAAATAAATACCCAAAAGATAAAATCCCACTAATGATGGAACCTCCAAGGACCCCTACCATCCATCCCATGAAAAAGTTCTAAAATGTTCCCAAATATCCATCTCTTGAGCTCTATCCCTTATATAATCTCAAGAGAATAATGTCTATGTGCATCCTGAAGGGCTTGTGTAAGGTGTTAGAATAACCTCACTAGATCACCACCAACACGTATGTAACTTACATATATGATAAATCATGTTTTTAATAAGAATAAATAAAACAGTACATACACATCACAAAAATAACCTTATTTCCTTTTGCTCAGAATACATAAGGAAGTAGTTCCTTAGTTTGACCATTTTTGGTATAATGGTATTGGATAGGATCCGTAGTATAAATCCCAGGGCATCCCCAGATGAAAATAAATCTAGGTGAACCCTTAGGATCCACCTCTAATAGAATCATCTAGAACCTCATTCTAACTGACGTATTGGGATAAAAATAATAAATATCATCCCAAAGACACGCCCAAAAAAAGTACTCGGTCCCTTGAACCCTAGTTATAAATATTCTATCAGCTTCAGCTCTAAAATCCTGAGAAACAACGATATACATCATCAAATTAATAAATATCATCAAATTAATAGCCAACATCCCAAAGAATGGAACCATATATTATCCTACATAATCCTAGACCAACAGCCTCAAATACGGTGAGCCTTATCCCCCAACTAACGGTCTCAACACCATCAATCGATGGATCCTCACCATCCCTATGGATTTTTATGTTTAGCACCTCCAACCATATTAATGATCAATCCCACAATAATCCAAATCTAATAGAGACCTCTACTTACATTATTGATCAACATCACCTCATTATCTGAGTCTTATATGTGTTCAAATGACTCCAATGATTTTTTGGCCAATCACTGTGAGCAAAAATCACTAACCAAGTATCTAAGACACGTCATCATGGAACCTCATTCCCCTAAAATTAGGTCACTCAATCTAATGTCCATCATTATCCAATATCACACAAACCAAGTCCATCATCTGAAGACCTAATTTCCTCCATCATACGACCATGTATCGCAACTAATGTTCAACATCACCAAAAGTATATAGTCCAATCCCAACATGACGACCAACATCTCCTCCTGATAGATGGTCAAAACCATATCTATACTAGGGTCACACCTATCACATTACCTTGTAACCATCTCATGATTCATATATAATAAAAAATAATAATTTAAATAAATAAACACCCCATCCTAAATTTCCCAAGGTTAGAAGCCTCTCATCAGTCATAAATCATGTATATTCATAGAGGAGCATGCACATAGGCATCCCATGGGTCAAATTAATTAATTTAAAATAAAAGAATTTCATTTATCGGATTTATCTTGGAATAACCAACGACGTGATCATGAACATTCCCCCAAAACACTAGAGAGAGAAAAGAAGAGTCTAGGAACCACCTTCCTTATGTTGTTAGACATCCATTCATCTGATATCATCTAATAACACGAGATGATTCAGAATAAATGAACATTTTAGATAAACTCTCTAAAAATAGAATAAAATTAATTTCATGGATTTATAACTTCATATAGAGAGACAAAAGTATAAAATGAGAAATATGAATTAACAACTTACCTATTTGGTTCTAATGATACTGATATTGAAAATAATAGAACTCGGATGAAGGGTTTGGCTCAATGCCTATAGGAGGTGAAAAAATCTCTCACGACACCTGGAGTTGAAGCCCACATGAGGGAGGAAAGATGAGGGTAGAACCTCTTAAGGTAAAAATGTGGAAAATGGTAATTTTTCCTTTTTAAAGTTTTTCACGGTTACCACATAGTTTGGAAAATAGTGTGAAAATAGTGTAGGTTCTCACTGGAAATGTACTAGTCTCAGAAGGTTCATGCACGTGGTATTCCAAACTGTGTGCGAACCATGCTTGAGAAAAATATAAAAAACTGAAGTTTTCATCACATGTCTATGAACCCCCTCTTGTAAAATTTGAAAAACCATGAATAGTAAATAAGAAGGGCCACACATTTGCACTTAGGATCCCCACGATTTTTCCAAATATTGCACCATGTTATGTGCACCCCGAAAAGTTGGTTGTTCCGCCTCTGAAACACCCAAAACCCAACCAAAACCAAGAGGAAATTGAAAATAATTTGAAAGGATATAAAATAAATTCATTGGGTCAAAAACATTCTCATATTTAAGTTCCAAAACTCTATAAAGAAGTTGTACCAACCACCAAACTCAAAAAAAACAAATGGCTTGAGGATTTTGACACACTCCAAAAACATGGGACGTTGCAATCTTCCCACATTAGAATAGCTCATCATCATGATATTAATAATTATATATATATATAGTTGATTACTTACCCATGTCATTAAAATTAACTCAGTCATCCCCGGTCATAAGTCATAGGTCAACTCTCTCAAGGAGCTCCCCATCATTAGAGTTACCTACCCCGATCGCATCCTGGCCCAAAACAAAAATCAACTAATGGTCCACTAACCATCATAAAACTAAAAATTCTTCCCATGATGCATCGTCAGTCTTTCACCTCATTAGGTTCTCAAATAATACTCATTCCACATCTAACACCCATTAAGTACTACACCTCACCATATTCCCACTCATGCACATTGTTCTCATGGAACCTATGAGGTCTCACATATTAAGAGATTCCCAAAAGAAGTACTAGTGTCTTTCTCCTCACATGTATCCCACATCACACTGATTCCCATATTCCTATGCACCTTAGATTGTTCCTACATCACATCGATACCCATAATAAATCCTGGTCATATGCACGTTATATATATATATATATAATTCATCTAAGTTGATTCCAACCAACTAACCTGCATCTGATTAGTCAAAAAAAATATTATGTGCACCTCATGCACCCAAATCCATAAATTCTTTCAAAAAGGTCCATTCCAAAATAAAACGGAACCTATTAACACCCTAGCGTACTTCTGATTTTAGTTGTCTCCCCATCCTGATCTATACCTGGTAGCTCCACGATGTTCTCCCAGCATAAATCTTGACTACCTAAGGCATAGCCTCTACACATAGTTGCAGAAGCTATAGACTATTTACCCCACTGCTAAATCCCACTATCTCTACCAAAACCTCTATCTTTGGATGAATCCTAGATACCAGCTCTGGGTACCACTCCAAGTCCAGCCTCAAATGCCTGAGTCTACCCTGGTCTATGGCTGCTAGATTTCTGAGAAGGCTTCCTGCAAAACCCCTTGAGATTCCCAACCTGATCGCATGCTAAGCACTCATTTGGTTCCTAACCAAACTACATTTTTACATGTACTTGTTTCCTAAAATAGAAGCACGCCATTTAATACCCACTCCTCGATCGTCTGCTTGAGGCTCTGTCCAGAACGCACTGTTGAGACTCGTCTCAACCTCGCTTCTTACTATCTAAAGATTTAATGCTAAAATCACGTCTAATCGCCAGCCAACTCGAATATGATCTATCCATAATATTTCCCTCTACTAGCAGTTCATAATTATTAGGCTCTGAGTATTAGGATAACCTGAATATTACTACTTACACCGAAATGGGATTTCACAAACGAACCTCAAAAATGCATCACCCTCAAAGTTTCATCACCCAGCATACCAGGTAATAAATGAGACCAGTCTGTAAAAGTAACGGCATAGTCCATGATGGAAAAGTCTCACTGTTTACGGTTGAAGAACTCCCAATCTCTCTCTACCCTCATCAACTCAAGGAAAAATTTATCTAAGAACCTGGACTCAAAATTGTCCATGTCTAGACCCTTTTGTTTTCCCTCATAAACCTATATGTCCCACCAATGATTTTTGGTCATCTCCAACTTCACCCTCCAACCTGGGGGTGTCTCAAGATGCTCAAAAATTTTATTCACTGACTCAATCAAGTTCTACACATCATGTGGTCCACCCTCACCAAAAATAGTGATGGGTGCTCTGACTGGAACTCTTGGGTCAGGTATTCCATGGAATTCCCCACCCCCTATGCTCCTATGTCGATACCCTAGATGAAACATACCAAGCTCACCTTAAGATGCTCATCAAGACATAACCCAAAATCTATCTAATATTTAATCTTTCCAACTATAGTAGATCCTATACATATAGATCATGATTTTCCGGACCCTATGAGGCCTCATCCCAACCCTCAGGGGGTCTAACTATGCGCGTTGATATGTCATAAAATCTCAACCGGCCTGATACTCCATCAGAATTCACCTTGGTGGAAACCCACAAAATAATAATAACATTGTCCCCTATGAATGGGGTTGTAGGAACAAAAAAAATAGATCTGTACCTAGTTATGAAAAAATACAAATCTTCTGACTACCATAAACCAAATAGTAAGACCAATAGAAAATAAAATAATTTCCTAACATTAGTAGCCATCCAAATTCTTCTGTTAATTCCCATTAATGAACTTCTCCGATAACATTTTTAGCGCCCTAACCCATCTTTCAACCCAAACAGTGTTCAAGGTAAGAGTTCAATTGTGCCTTAGGTATGCCTCCCCATATCCCAAAGGCTTCCGAATAGAAGAGATGGTTTCAATAAGTGATATCCAGGAGACTACACGCTCTTGTTCTGATAACAATAATGGTATATATATATATATAAGTAACAAAAAATAGATACCATTAAAGGGTAGGACTAGTAACCCATTATGGAGGAGGAGGTAACTACCAATAGTTTAAGAATATGACACAAAAATTGGAATAATTAATAAATGATCCAAGAATACCATTTGCAGAAAAACGTATAAAACCCCTATCATAAAATTTAATAATAAAAAGTTTTCCCATGGACAACCACCAGTATATACATATAATCCTACTGATACAATAATAAATAACCAATACATAAACTTCAACTAATGAAGGAACCTCCATGGTCTACTTCCATCCATCCCATAAAAAACTATTGACATGATCCCTAAGGTCTATCTCCTTAACAAATTCACTTAATAATCACAAAAGTATTAAGTCTACATGTGTCCCAGAGGGGCCATGTAGTGTGTGAGAATAATCTCATTAGGCCACCCAATATGTTCTTAACATACATATGTGATAAAGAAGGTGTATAATGAGAATCAATAAAATATTAAATTCATGTCACATAAATAACCTACATCCCTTGTGCTCAAAATCCACAATGAAGTAGTTACCTACTTAGGACATTGTTAGTATAACAGTAATTTAGAGAATCCATAGAAAAAAGCTCAAGGTATCCCCTAATGAAAATAAATCTATGTGAAACTTCAGGTTCCACCTCTAATATAATCACCTGTTACCTCATACCCACCAACATCTCTGGTCCAAAATAATAACCAACATCCTGAAGGCATTCTCAAACAAGTACCGGGTCCCTCGAACCCTAGTTCAAAATATCATGTCATCTCAAAGATCAACGTACTAGGGCATAGTTATACATGTCCTCTAAATTATAAACACTTTTGGATTAATATCTAACATCCCAAGGAATGTCATCATATGTCATGCCACATGATCCTAGCCTATCTACCTTAAATACGATTAGCCTTGTCCCCCAACCGAGTGTCTCAACACTATAAATTGGTGGCCATCCTCCATCCTTGAGGCTTTCTATTAAAAGAACCTCCAACCTAAATGGTGATCAACACCACTAGAAGCCATATAAAAGCAGCATATACCCATATGAGTGTTCAACACCACACATAATTTAAGTAATATCTATGTACTCATGACTCCAATGGTGTTTCGGCCAATCATGGTGAGTAGAAATCACCAACCAAGTACCTAATATACATCATCTTGAAACCTCATGCCCCTAAAGCCATGTTTATTGATCTGTTGATCAATTACATCCAATATCACATTGACCATTTACATAACCTTACAACCTTGTTTCCTCCATCTAATGACCATGTCTCCCAACCAATGACAACCATCACCCAAAGTATTTGAGCCAAGACCAAACTAACGAACAATAATGCCTCAATCTGGATTTTCAAAACCCAATCAATCCTTGGGACACACCCATCATGTTCCCATGTAACCATAAAAAGAATAATATATAATATATACAATTTAATTTAAATAAATAAACACCACATCCTAAACTTCCCATGGTCTGAAGACTCTCATCGGACTTACTCCATTTATAGACATGGATTATCATGCCCATAGGTATCTCATGGCTTCATTATTTAGTATAAAAGACAATGATTTCATTTAGTGTGTATCTCATGGACTACACAATGGAATGATCAAGAAAACTCCCACAAAACACTAGAGAAATCAAATAGGAAGCTTGGAACCTCCTACCTCATGTTGGAAGATGTATGTTCCCTAGGTATCAACCTCTAACTGGAGCTAATTAAAAAATCATAATTATAGATGAACTCCCTGAAAATAAGGTAAAAAGGATCACACATATTTATCATTCCATATGGTGATAGAAAAATAGAAAAGAACCAAGTGGATTTAATCTTTTACTGATGTGTTTTCAATGAGACAGACGGTGAGAACATCAGATCTCAGATAAAGGGTGTGGCTCAATGCCTATAGGAGGAGGAAGAAGCTCTCACGGTTCCTAGAGGAGAAGACCACATGAGGGTGAAGGGAAGAGGGGAAACCATATTAAGGTAAATAAATTTTAAATGGGAATTTTTCCATTTTATAAGGTTCCATGGTTACCGTATGGTGTGGAAAAACATGTACAAACTGTGCAGGTTCTCACTGGACCAACACTAGGCTCACAGAGTACATGTGCATAGTTTTCCAAACCATTCGAAAATAATGAAAGATGCAAATATAAAAAAATATAATAGTTCATGCATGGTGGTTCACCCCATCCCACACAGTTTGAAAAACTGTAAAAAATGAATAAAGAGGTATGTACAGTTACACCTAGGAGACGCATTGCTTGTCCAACCGTTGCATCTCAGTCTGTGTGCCTCAAAATGTTGGGTGTTCAACCTTCAATGAACCGGAAACCCAACCAAAACCCTAAGGAACTTGCTAACAATTTAAAATCATATAAAAAAATTCCTCGTTTGAGATAAATTATTGGATTTAAGATCTAAAAATTAATAAATAATTTTGTCTAACCGCTAAACTCAAAAAAAAATTAAAATGGGTTGAGGAGTTCGACCCACTACAAAAACTTGAGATGTTATTTAGTAACATAATAGAATAAATGTAGAGGTTTAAAGATAAAAAATAAAAACATTATAGAGAGATAATTTTTATTATATTAAGTAAAATCAAAAGCAAATACCAAATGTTTTTTTTAACATTTTGTAATCATCAATGTTAGATTCATATACAAATTTCTCTTTTCAAATGTCACTTATGTTTTATTAAAAATAATTCAAAATGAATTTCATTATGGAAGTGTATTTTAATTAAAATAACATTTACATATATTAATAAGAGATATAATTATCGAAAATAAATTATTTTATTCATCATAGGGGATATAAATTCAAGAAGAGTTATATAACTCAATGGAATAAGTTTGAGTTACTGAATCTCATAACCTTACCATTGATTTACGTTGAATATATTTAACATACTATATCATAAATATTAACATATTAAATACCTATTAAATAACCTTATACATATATATTTCAAATTATACTCTACATTAATAAAAATTCTCTTAATGTATTATATTATTATAATCTATTTTCAACATTGAGTGTTAAAAAATATAAAGTCTTTAGACTAGGATTATAAAAGTAGTTTTGATATTCCTTATTAATAAAATGTTCATAGTTATAAATCCGTTATAGGTTCTATAATTTATGTTTTATAAATACCTAGACTATTATAATTCCATCACATGGGAGTTTTACTTGTGTTTTCTGGAGACAAAATGATTGATGAAGTAGTTTTGATTTACTTACTAATATTAATGGATTTCCTTATAATAACAACTAATATTTTTATCCATAAATATAAATATTATTGATATATATTAATTATATATATATAAATAATATATTACTCAAATATTAGCTAAAAATATCCATGAATGTGATAGTGAAAAATGGAATGAATTGTTCTATAGATTCGGTAGTTTGCACATGTGCATGGATGATGATTCATTTTTTGAAGGGGGGATAATAAACTAACATGTTTTTTCATTTAAGGAACATAAATTTGATATTTAAATCAAAAAAAATTGATTCTTATTTTAGTAGATACAGGTATGTTAGTGATGGAAAAAGAACATGTTTTTTCACGGGGGGGGGGGGGTTCTTTTCACTTACACACAATTCACAATTTCATTTTTTTCAAGGAATATGGAAGGATAGTTAATAAATTTACCATCATTGTATTAAAATAAAAGTATAATAATGATACTTATTTTTCATTTTTAGATATATTAATGTAATTTTGTGATGAATAAGTGGATATAAATGAAAAGGGAGTAGTTTGAAACTTATACACCACTTATTTGATTGTTTCCTTTGCAAAGGGGGTTAAGCCTTTGAGGGATTATATTTTTAGATAACTACTACCTATTAAAGGTGTTTTGGAATTTTAATTTTAGGTTTTAAAATTATTCAATCAAATTATTTTTTCTGTAGTGAGGGGTGTGGAGAGGAGTGCTCATTTAATAAGTGAAAATTTATGGAATTTTTAAAAATACCCAAAACAATTAATAATTCGATGTCAATTTTTTTGGAAATTATTTTCTAAATTGGGAAATAATAGAGGGGGTATGTTTTTTTTTCAATCAAGGGATCCACCACCCATTCCCATACATATTTTTAAATTTTTTTTTGGAATTTTCCTCTTAGCTATATTCTTTTTACTCCTTTTTTATAGAGGTTACTAGTTATTTACAATGTAATTTATCCTTTATAATTGAAAATTAAATTGTCCTAGTTAGATAATTGGGATATAATGTTTCAAAATTTTAAATCCATTTTATTATATTAATTTAATAAAATTTTTGAAATTCAATTATAAAATAATAAATTTGTAATATATGAGAAATAGTTTTTAGAAAAATAAAACATATGTTATAAAATCTCAAATATGGCTTTGAAAATTAAAACTACAATTTTTAAAATTATATAGTCACATAATAATATTTGATCATATAATGTGTTACATTAATTTATAATCATATTTATATAAAAATAATTCCTTAAAACTTATGTTATTTTTAAAATTGATATTTCACATAATTCACCGAGAAATATATCTTTTGACAAAAATTGCTAAATTTTATCTTATTTAAAAATGTTCATTTATGTTAAAAGTGAGTTGATTTTATTCCAAATCTCTTTATGAAATATATAAATTTAATATTAAAATTATATCAAAACCAATTTTTGAAAATATTTTCCTTTATTAGAAATCAATTTTTAGTGCATTATCTATTCATTTAAAATTTGTTCTAGTCATAAATATATCAAAAAATAAAAATTTTTAAAATAAAAATTATGAATAAAAATTTATTTTATTAAATGGTTATCAATTATTATTGAAAAAGAGTTAAAAATATCTTTATTTCATAAATTGATTATAAATTTTTATACCTACTTATTGAATGGTTACCAAAAATTATTCAATATCAATTTTAATAAAAAAAATTTGTTCTCTGTTAGGGTTTTGTGTTTCATGTAGAGAAAAATATCAAACCTAATACTTATATAAGGTGGAGTATTTCCCTAATATTTTTTTCATTATATTTTACACCTATAGAAATAATTTTATCCTTGAGATTTTTTTACTCAAACAAAAACAATTGAGGGAACCTTTTTTAAATAACATACTTTGGTTCCCACATATTCCATGAATTATGATTTCCCTATATAACATTAGTGAAATGAGTGGACATTCCTTGCATCACCATATCTCATTGAACCATAATTTCCATTGGTTTTTCCTTTTATTACAAATTCTAAATTCAATAATTATGATGGGTCTAGTAAATACTTCATCAAAGAAATCAATTGAACACATAATGCATTTGGGATAGTTATGGAGGGAGTTGTAAGAAATAATTTATCACCCCTTCAAGATAAAGGATCATGAAGTGAATTATGTACCTGTAATGTCTTGAAATTTCCATGTAATATTTTTTAATTATATGGAATTATTTTGAGACTACACGCTCTGACTGCACATGATTCCGATTCCCATTGAGCCTGGGAGGGAATTTTGAACTTTTTTTAGTTTACTTAAGTAAATGTGCGAGCGGGTTTTTATAACTTTTAAACTGCTTCTCAGATCGAAAATATGAGGTCACCCTTGACCTTAGAAAGCCGAGATTCCTTGAGAAAGAAATTAACTTTGGCCAGAAAGGGCCGAATGAAAAAGTTAAATTTTGGATCCTTTAGAAAAAAAATAACTTTAAAAAGATATTTTACTTCTTTTCTTCAAATGACTATTGACGACATAGAGATGTTGCAATGCGACGATGAGACACATTAATGGAACTCATTAATGGATCAAAGACCCACAGTGTAATGACACATTAAATGAAATTTAGTAACTATGTTGTCTGTAAAGGAAACAATGTAATGTCGTGGTGTCGCAGTATAACTAAAACACTTCAACTTGTTTTCTTTTTGTTTGTTTGACTTGTGGGAGATATGGAAATTAATCAGTGGATGATTATGTGATGATCCACTGGCGGATTTCCTCTCCAATGAAGAACAACCAATGACATTGATGAATGGGTATGAACTCCATAAACCAACGGTGATTAACACTAACAAAATGAGGATCGACGA
Organism: Viscum album; assembly: GCA_963277665.1. Taxonomy (NCBI): domain Eukaryota; kingdom Viridiplantae; phylum Streptophyta; class Magnoliopsida; order Santalales; family Viscaceae; genus Viscum; species Viscum album. The sequence continues at coordinate 490,671,996 of OY728145.1, forward strand.
TGGCTTGGAGCTTCTCCCCTTGTTAGAGACAGATCCTCAATCCAGGTAGGGGTTGTGTTTATGTTTTTACCCATTCTTAAATTCATTAATGAATGTAGATCAACCCATGAATGGGTTGATTCGTGGATCATGAATTCATGTTGGAGGGTGGATTTTTGGGATTTATTTAATTGGGTTTAAACAATCACTTGTTTGATTGAACTGAAATCCCCACACCTTCCCCTGCTTTTAAACTCTAAAATGGAGGGTGTTGGCCGACAAAAACAAGTCCCAAGCACCTCCACCTTTTGCATTCTATGTGTTTATATCCTAAAATCAGTCCCAAGGTGAATATAGAGGTGACCTGAGAGGCCTGAATGCACAGGCGAATCAGAGATCAGACCACCGGAGTGGACCTAGTGGTTCGAGGAAGTTGTCGCTGGTGCAGCCGCACCGGTGACTGGCCCTCACTGGTCGCGTAGAAGAGGAGCTGCCACTTGAGGTGTTACATGATGAATGAGGTGTTCGACCATCACCAGCCGCACAAGAGTAGGTGGAGCACCCGTGCGTGCCCCATTGGAAGAGCTAGTGGCCCATCAGTCATGGAAAAGGAGGACACGACGCCAGCATGGGGCCGTGCCTGGACCGCTCGGGCGATCTGGCAACCTGTGGTCGCTCAACTATGGCTAGAGGGAGGCCTCATGTTCGTGGGGTAGTAGAGGATCTGGAAATAGCATCCAGACACATCCTAACCAAGTGCACAATCTATCTGCCCCTAGAAGACTAGGCCTCATCTGGTAGGCTGCACGCCCCGCCAGTAGGTTGGGCCGGACCCACGGCCCAACAGGCTGGACCCGTGCCAGCGGACTAGACCCTCAGCCAAGCTGGGATGAGTCAAGAAAGGCCCATTAGGCCTAAGCCACTAGCCTTGCCAGATTAAACTGACCAAAACCCAAACTGGGTCAGATCGAGTTAGTTGAATTAAACTGGGGTATGTGGGACCCCCAGGCCAAGTTGGTCAAGTCAGTCCGACTAGGTCAGACCGGACCCAGACACAACCGACCCCTATTTACTAAAACGCTAATAACATTCAAATTGTGCATCTGATGGATGAGCCGTTTTTAGTGTGTGTACCCTCTTGAATAAGAGGATCTTTTGGTATGATCTAAATAGACTTTCAAGGAATTTGATATGTGATGAAAGACATGAGTGGTTCACCCAAGAACGCTACGTATGGAACCCCGTGGTTGGTTGAGACCTAAATACTACTGACAAGTGACTCTATGTGACTCAACTATGGCCCAGTGGGAGGCACCTCTGTGTGACATTACAGGCCCACAGTGGGAGAGATATTGTGAGAATCAGTAGACTCACGGTATGCGATGGGGAGGAGTACCTCAATTGGACAAGGTGGGAAGTGCCTATGTGTGACTCAGCAGGCCCATGGTGGGAGCGAGACTATGTGACTCAACATACCCATGGTACTCATCACGGATGAGTACCACAATAGTCCAAGTTTAGTGGGAAGCGGCTTCTCTATGACCTAGCAGTCCCACTGTACTCATAGTGGGTGAGTTCTCCAGTAGTCAAGGCGTTCGATGATGTGACTGATGATTCTTCTATCACTACCCTAGATGTATACCTGGTGTGAGTTTTCTTGTGCTTCACGCTTGTGCTTCTTGCTTATGCTTCGTGATTTTCTTTGAGGATTGATTTGTGGCCTTTCATTTGTGTTTTGGTGTCCCCTGCTGAGTATTTTGTTACTCACCCCTACACAAGCATTGCCTACACATGTTGTTTCTGGATAAGGAGATTGAAGCTTCAATGGAGGACTTGGTTTCCTAGGACTAGGTGAGGCCCAGTAGGATCAGGAAGACAAGACTTACTACTTCAAAATCCAGTTTCTACAGTACTCTTATCATAATGTGGGGTTTCAGTAGATGGCTACATGAGTCCCTTTGTACATTCCTATTTTCAATTCTTTTTGTGGGGTTTATATTCTAGCCCACTTGTATTCAGTTGTACTTGTACTAAGCACTTGTTTCAGTACACTTGTTTCCCCCTTTCAGTTTGTGGTATGTGGTTGGGAATGTGTGTGCATACAGGTACTTAGGAAAATTCCTTCCACTTATACGTTGACGCCTTCAGCGCTAGTCTTCAGACCCTATCCATCGATAGGCGGGCTTAGGGTAGTAACATCATGGGCCATGGGGGAAGGTTCATGAAAGTACCTAGGTCTTAATTTCCCTTTATTCATGAATCTCATAACCTGATTTCGTGTACATATCTAGAGGAACACCATGTCACAATCTTCGAACAGTATATTTTATCAAATGTAATCTTCATAACTCTTCTGTAAAATTATTTTTAATTTTATTTGTTTGTGAAGGGTTTAAACCTTATAAGTAATTTATAATACATGGTTTTGACCTATCAGCTTCCTCTTTCTAACTTCATCTAAGATGATGGAATAATTCATCTCATCCCATATAAATCACTAAATGGTGCCATCTGAATGCTCCAATGGAATCTATTGTTATATGAAAACTCTACCATGGGAATGATTCTATCCTAAATTACTTTGAAATCTATTGAAGATGATTGGTATATATCCATAGGAGTTTGAATATACAACTCAAACATACCATCAATCTAAGGATGAATAGTAGTGTTGAAATTCAAATCTACCTCCAATCCATCCTATAGATTTCTTCAAAACCTCATGGTAAACCTCAAATCCCAGTCAGATACATTTGATAGTGGTACTTCATATAGAATCACTACTTCCATTATGTATGTCCGAGCAATTTGGTCAATATTGTAATCATCCTTGAGGGAATTAAATTTCAATTAATTATTAAGGATTTCAACTACATCTATAATAACATTATAACCGTTAGAAATTTTTAGAGTCTTGTGATGCAGTCTATTGTAATTTTTCCCAGTTCTATTCTAGTATAGGTAATTTTTGAAATATTACCTCAGGGATTTTTCATTTATACTAATCCTTTTTTATTACAAACATTGATATTTGTATTCATTTTTATCCCACTTCATGTTATCCCACAAGGAGTTTTTATTTCATATTTCTATACAACCTATGGAATCCAAGATGAATAGTTAATAAAGATATATGTGAAACATCCAAAATATCTCTCTTATAGTTTAGTTTTCATGGAAAATATATTCAGTTTCCAAACCTTATAACTCAAACATTTTCAGTTTTTATCCCTAGAATATCCACTACCATTTTCTATAGCTTCACATAATTTTTTTTCATTCTTTGATTATCACGTGAATGGATGGTTGAGCAGTCATTTGCCTAAGATTATATTTATCTCATCCTATTATTACATAAGATTCATAATATTAAAATCCATGAGTGTTGCATATTTTTTAATTCTCATCTTGAATAGATTATCTTCATATTTCCAACATAGTGCATCAAACACCTTTTTTTCCCTTGGTTGGTAATGTATTGAGTAGTCATAATCTTAGATCAATAGAAACCATATCGTTCAGCACTTATTAAAATTATTTTAGGTGAATAATTAATTTAATATATTTTTATCACTATATATATCAAACATTTACATATAGGGGTAATACTCTAAAACTTTTAATGAAAATTTCATTGTTTCCAACTCCAAATCATGTATTCTGTAAATTTTACAACAATTATTTATTTGAGTGATGCATAATAAATGACTTTGTCATTATTCAGGAGGAAACACACTTATACATTTTTTTATTCATCATTATATATTAAAAACCCATACCTATGTATTGTAATTCATATACAAGTTTCATGACAGACCTTTTATTTAGTTCCTTGAAACTATATTTACATTCCTCTATCCAATGTTACTTCACTCTATTCCATGAATACTTGGTTTTTGGTTTTGATAAATGAGAAATATTACTCAAAATACTTCTATATTATTTAACTATCCCAATAAAATTATGGATCTATGTTACTATTGTTAGACTAGTCCATTGCTCTATAGCATTGGTCCTTGATATATTTGTGTCCTCACTAGTGATTACATGAACCTAGAATAAAATTTTCAGCATAAAAAATTCAAACCTTCTAAACTTTGAATACATTTTCTAAACTATTGATGTCTTTAAAACAATCCAAAAATGAAATTTATTCTCTTTATTTCCCTTATAATATACTAGAATATTTTTTATAAAAGATACCATGAAATTTTCATGGTGTTCCCTAAAGTCTCTATTCACCAAATCTATAAAGTGAACATGAAAATTTGTATGTACAGATAGAATCACTATAAATTCATAATGTCAATACCTTATTTGGAAAGATGTTATGGAAATATACTCATTTTTAACCATTAACTCATAATATAAATATCGAAGGTCAATCATTGAGAAGTATAGTTCTCCTCATAGTTGATCGAAAACATCATTGATATAGGTTTGATTATACTTTTTATCATTATTTTATTAATCTCAAGATAATCAATGTGAATATACACTAATCAATCCTTATTTTTGTGAAATAGTAAAGGTTCACGCCAAGATTAAACACGCATTTATATGAATTAATTATCTAGATTCTCTTGAAGATTATTCTTAAATTCATCTTATATAATGTTGGCTATTTTATATGGATTCTTTGAGAAAATCCTTGATCCATATGTGATTTCAATTGCAAACTCAACCACATGCACAATGGTTGATAGTTCATCTAGAAATACATCAATATATTCCTATAAAAAGTCACATCATCAATGATGACAACATCCCGTACCATTTTAGCTATAAATACATTATTAATGGCTCTCCTGACCCATATTACATACTTTTATTTTAAGGGATGTTTGTGATTATTCCTTTACTGACACTTGATACCCTGATGATTTTGTGAATGAAATTATGTCTTTTTTAACCAAACATTGACATGTAATTTGTGAAGGGAACACCAATCTATAAAAACCCATATCATTAATACTCCTTACATTATGATTTATTATAAAAGGACACAAATAATACAATCCCAGAAGATTTTGAGACATAGTACCATAGGTAAATTAGATACATAACACAACTACATATATCATAAGCACCGTAAGATTTTACGGAATATTTCTTTATGATTAATTTAATATTTTGATATTTTCCATATAGAAAATACTATGTTTATCTTGCATTATAGAAAAAACTAATCTTAGAATTCATTACTCTCAACATTATGTTTTAATGAAACATAAAATATTGTTAAAATATTATTATTTAATATGATAGTTTTCACCTAGCTGTTAGAATATTGGTTATTAATTAGATTAACTAAATTATGAAAATATGGTTTACACATGAATATAAAATTAATTATTTCAGGACCCATAAATTATAAATGAAAATAAAACTCATTTTAAAATAAAGGGAAATTTTTCTATCAAAGATATTTTTTGTGAAGAAGTGTGTTTTGAATAAATAAATTAGCTAAATCAATTTTTTTAAATAACATTAATTAAATTTTAAATTATATATTCAATAAAATATTATACATTAATCTTATATGTTTTATAGATAATAAATAATTATAATTATAATTATACATTTAAAAATATGATTTTTCTAAAAAGTAGTTTTATCTTCTTTTTTAACACTTATAACAAAAGTAATTTTTTAAAATTTTAGAAAATTAATTTTATAAAATAAACCTAAATTTTAAATTAATAGTTTTAAATTTATATTAGGGTAAATGTTTTGGATTTTTTTAAAAAGTATTATTCTTTGTTGAGTAGTGGAAAATAATATATTTTAATTGAAAAGTTTCTTTTCATTTAAATTATTAATAATGTAAAATTTTATTTTGAATTGGTTTTAAAGTTACATTAGTTAAATATTATATAAATTAATAAAATTAAGTTCATTTTAATCAATTTCATATTTAATTTTGATATAAAAACATTTCAAAATTTTGAACATTTTATTTTTAAAACCATTCTTTCTTGTTGCTTTAGCGGTATTGATTTTAAATTAAATTTTTTCACTTATGAGAATAGAATTTGGAAATTTTTATTACATAATCGTAGTTAAGGTAATTTATAATTTCTAATATGGTAAAATTAATTTTAGACTAAAAATAATAGTGAATATAGTAAAAATTAATTGTTGCAGTTAAAGTAAAAATGGATTTATCGAGGGTTAAAAAAAGATAAGTGTAAAAATAACCTATACACTTTTCTAAAAGATATTTTATGGAAATATTTTCACCCTTCAACCTAAAAATATTGGGAATTATCTATTTTGATCCATATATTAATAAACTCATAAATTTTATTCTCCTGTATTTATTCATGATATTAATAGTGTTTTTTCACTCATTGACACTTAATATAATTGATAAAATGTTTTTAAGAAAATACGACATTATTACTCCCTTTGGTCAGAAATCAATTTTCTTCCAAAATCATGTTTTAAAAAAAAAGAAAATATGTTTTAATATTATCTAATTTTTTATAAAATACATTTTTATAAATTTTTATCTTTTTAAATAAAATTTAAAGGAATCTTCATGTCACTTTCCAAAATAATGAATGTTTGGATTTTACTAAATTGTTAAAAGAATATTTGTTTTAAAAAAGAATGCCATGAATTTTATTTCTCATTATCATAACTTCTCATTGATTCCATGCTTCCTTTACATTACTTAAAACTTCTTTTCAAATAAAATTCATTCCTTAATATTTTGGAAATTTTTTATTTTAAATAAAATATTTCTATGTGAAAATAATTTTTAATATGTTTTTTGTTTAAAAAATATTCACAGAAGAAATGATATTCTACTCAAAAAAGGTTTTAAATGATTTTAAAATTATTATTTATAATTTTTAAAGTTTATTTTCAATGAAAATTATTTTCATCTCATTTTATGATTTTAAAGTTTTATTTTAAAAGGGAATATATTTTCCTCAATAAATGTCCTAAGTAGTATTTCAAAATTATTTTCCATCTATGATGATACTATTTGAGGTTACTTATGCGTTAATAGGGATATAATACAAGGATATCTTTCTTATTATTTCCTTGAATGGTTTGTGATTATGATGACAAGATATTTGTAAATCATGTTTCTCTTCCATGGGTTATAACATGATAAAATAATTATGAAGCCAGTTTTTTTCCACAAGTTATGCGAAAGAAGAAATGAAGAAATGATTATGAAAATTAATTGTTTTTATAGGTTATATTATGATTATTTTTTTATGGAAAAAATAATTTCATGGTTTCTTATATGATGATTGTTTTATGATATTTTGGTACACATATTTATGATTTTCATTATGCGATAGTGGTTATATTATAACCAAGGATGGATGTTATGTTATAACCTAGTATGGTGGTTATGGTATAACCAATGATGGGTGGGACCTATATCTCCATCCAATGAATTGGGTAAATATTTTTATCTCATGATATAGATAGTAATGTAAAGGGGATTAAACCCAATTCAGTAAGAGAAGACTATAACATGGATTAAACCCTATTTAGTAAGACATGACAGAACAGTGAGTGAACTTTGTTTAGTTAGATAATTTATCTTCTATGAAGGTCTAGGGAGTGAAACATGACTACTATGATGGTTTTTTGAGTGAACCCACTCTAGTATAAAGAAATGGATTTCGCTGTGGATGATGGTGTGTCCTACATAAGAGGTGTATCCACCCATAGATTTCCCTTATAAGTTTTTGCAATGATACTTAACTAATAAGTAAATGATTTTATATGGTTATGTGTATGTCATAATTTTATTTATTATGAAAATATTATTCTCTCATGGAACATATTATTTTATTTCCTTATGATACATGTCTTATTAACCACCAATATTTATGACATGACTCAATATTTTGATCTTTTATGTGCAGGGTATTGTTATCAAATGTTATTCTAATGTCCCAATACCCTTATGTTCATTTTATACTTATGTATCTCTATTTTTTAACTTTAATGAGCATCTTATCTCAAACATTTTTTTGTTTCATTTTCCTAGATTATGAATAATGGATTAATATAGGGTATTTATATAAATATTACTAAATGGGAAGATATTTATGGGAAACATTTAATATCATTCCATAGATTAGAATATGGTGTTCCCGGTTTCCAAAGGAACTAAACTATTATGGTACTCAAGAATGTGGTTTTTTAATGTTTTGAATATTTATCTAAAAAGACATAATATCCATTTATTATAAGCCTAGGTATCTATAGTTGGTATCGGTGGACAATTTTAATTAAACTATGGAAACAATGATGAGAGAACCTTAGTGAGATACCTAAAGAAATATATAAGGGTATGTCTAAGGAGAAGTAAAAGAATAGTAAAATGTACTGGAATTGTGATAAAGGATATAGTAAGTTGTTTCCTATAATCACATCCCTGACAGGATACTACATGTTTATATGGATCTGGAATAAATTCACCTAGGGTTAACAACCAAAAAAACGTTGTTTTGAGCTAAACTCTATTGGGAACTAGTGCATGAAAATGGGCATTTCTGCACACAATACAAAAAATGGCTTATACCAATAGAAATGTTTTGACAAATAATATATCTGTTGGTAAAAATGATCATTTATAATAGATATTTAGTTTTATTGATATTAATTTTTTAATACCAAAAATTATTTTTACCAGTAGATATATCTATTGGTATTTAATATTTAATACCAACATATCATTTACAAACAATTGGATCTATTGTTTTATCATAATAATACCAATATTTTTTACCAACACTTGAATTTGTAATTAATAATAAATATTACAAACAAATATATTTTTTTCATTAAAAAATGATACAATAAACCATTCAATAACAAACAAAGATTTTATCAATAACCAATAAAGATAAATATAGTGTGTGTGGGTATATATATATATATATATATATATTATTTTTATGACTAAACAAAATGTTTATTTCTTCAGTTTTTATTAAAAACACGTTATAATTGATGTTAATTTTATACTTTATCTAAATTTTAACTGTTTTTATATATTTCAATATTTTTTATTCAATATTCCCAAAATATTAGTTGTTTTTATATTTTTTAATATTATTTATTTAATAAACTTGTAAATACTTTTTTATACAAAAAATAATACCCTAATTGGTCGGTCCTGCGTTTGGTCTTGCCTCCCACCGCTCGGCCTCACATCCCGCCATGCCCTGCTCCACCCTCACATCCAAACGTCCCACCTCGGATCTCATCACCACTATCTCAGATTGCATCCCACTACCTCCTTGTCGTTATCTCTTAACTCGTATTCAAAGGTATGTCAATTTCTTTGAGTTTATTTTAGTGTTTTCTCATTAGGGATTCTTCCCAATTAGTTCGGATCGACCCTTGACTATATTTGATCTTTCCCCCCTTTTTTTGGTTTTCGGATATGTCGATTTATGGTTCATTACTATACACTTCTTCTGGTGTCTTTGGATTCCAAAATAAATCTAATTTTAATATGAGATATGAAAGACCGCATTCTAGATTGACTTTTATGGTCCCTCACATGGGAGGATATATTGATTCCATCTATGGACTTGATCATTAATATTAATATTCCAGCCAGCGGTCAAAGCTGAAGTCAACATTGCTGAATTATTGCAATCCTTTTGCTGGATGTAGCTATTCTACTGATAGGAATGAAGATCTTACTGGAGAAACATCTTCATACAACAGTAGCAGGAAGCATCAGATGTGGCCCAAATATGTGACCTAGTAGATGATATATGATTTCATTTCTGATCATAAAACTTTCCTTTGTAATAGGAACCTGCCTGGCAAGCCCATGGATCTGTTGATTGACTACAGTGGTGATAGCCCTAAAAATGAATTGACCATCAAAGTGATATTTTTATGTTATTTTAAATTATTAGTGTTTAGTTCTCATGAATCATAGATTATTTTAGTATTTAAAATCAATTGTTTTATTAATTATTTTTAATTTAGTTTCTTTTCTAATATATGTATAATATTTTCTTTTTTAATTGTTAACTGTTACTTTTATCTCCCATGTTAATTACATTTATTAAATGATTTTTTATTCATTGTTGAGAATTATTATGTTATAGAATTTTCATCAACATTTTGATAAAATACTTTTTGGAATTTGTATATTGAATTTGGAAGAAATGTCAGACTTATCAATGGGGTGTGTATAAACTAGGAACATCCAATTGCCTCTGTTAAATAAGTGACAGTATAGATAAGTACTTATTATATCTCATAATTTTTTTCATGATGCTTTACCAAATGGAACCTAATAGTGATGTTCACTTCATTACAATGGACTTATCAATTTAAGTGTACTCTTGATCTTGTTGGTGAAATTGATATGTTTGGGTTCCATAGTTTCACAAGAGGTTGGTCCTTGGAATCTGTCTATTAGTTTGTGGAACAATTTTCTGTGATTCATGTTAATGGGGGTGCTTATATGTAGTACCCCCAGTTTGAGGTACCTAGCGTTTTTTTATGATTTTTATGTGTTTAATGTGAATGGTATGAGTTAGGTATAGGTTGGGAGAGTTTGGAATGGTTTCAGATAAGTTTTGAGGCTTTTCTTAGGGAGCACAGTTAGAGCACAGTTAGGGGAAACCGTGCGGTTTCTCCAGGAAACTGTGCAGGGGGAGACAGTAGGCTTCGCACTACCTGCACACAGTTTTCAAAACCATGGGAGGCAACTGTGTGGACCCTTTCTCTCGATGAAGTAGCGTGTGCACGGTTAGCGCATGGTTTTCCAAACCTTGCGGGCTAACCATTCGTCCATTTAAAAATAGGGTTTTAACACCCAAGTTCACTCGGGCTTGCCTCATTCCTCTCCAAACCCTCTCCCACTCGATCCTCACTTAGTATTTCAGGTTCTAATGGGTTTAGGGTGCTCTCTCACTCATTTTGGAATCGTTTTGAAAAGGTTTCTTGGCATTTTTAAGGTGGTTTCTCCCGGGTAAGTCTCTCCTCTTGGGTTCCTTGTGTTTTCCTCTAGATCTACATATCCCTCTGTCTCTCAGTTTTCTATATCTATACCCATTATGTGTAGATATAGGTTTTTGGTTGCCTTGGATGTTAATTTTAAGGCTTTTGAATGTTAGGGAAGGATATCTATAGAGGTTTCGGGGGTTTGTTCGCCGGATTGAGGTGTGATTGCTTGTGGGTCGATTTCTAAGAAACCCTAAAGGTAGGTGGCTTCTCTCTCAACTCCACTTGGTTAGAACTAGTGGTTCTTGGTTACAATTAATTTTTTGTGTTTAAAATTAATTGTGTTTCTATGTGTGAATTTGGTTGGAAATACCTTTGGTGATGTTTTGGGGATTTTTGGGAAAAGTGGGTTTTGTGGTGAAGTGTTTCTTGTTGTGGATTTTAAAATGAAGATTCTAAAATGGGTCGCTATGAATGGTTTGTAAAAATGGTTGATGAAAATGGTTTTAAATAAAGATTTTGTTTTATTGAAATGTTTAATTTCATGGAAAATGATTTAAGGGTGGTTTTAATAAATGGGTGATTTATTGAAGTGGATGACATGTAATGTAAGTGGTTGATCACATGGTGTTGTGTCCTTGGTGGGTTATGTGCTTGGTTATGGCTTGATTGGACTTTTTTGTGGAAGTGGGAGGTAAGTACCACTATAAAAAGGGTATGGATAGTGGACTAAAGGGAAACCATCAAAGGATAAGTGGTCGGTAAGTACCGCTAGTTATGAATGGGTGAACGGGTTGAACGGAAGCTCCACCGTTTTGGTTGTTTGTTGTGCATTACTTTGTAAGAGGGAAATTGTGGTGCTAATGTGTAAATGATGAAATTTCTTGGGGAATATTTTTTTGTATTTCCCTTGGATACTTGGTTTGGGTGAGATGGCTTGGTAAGGGTGTGTTTGGCTTATAATAATAGTTTCACTTGTGATTATTTTATATAAACTGTTTTATATAAATGTGCTAACAGTTTTATCCTAGTGGCGTGTGTAGGGAAGACATTTGGGGAAATCCTACTAAGTATTTGTACTCACCCCATACTTTGGCACATTGGTGTCTTTGCAGATGTTATGTATCGTGGTGTGGGAAAGGTAAGGCATCACCCTCCTTTAGTGGTGCATAGTGATTTATGGGTGGAGCTTGGAGCATGGAGCTTGGTGTGGAGCCATGGAGTGTGCCTTGGATTATTTTTGGTCTTTTGTTGATTCTTCTACAGAGTAATCTAATATGGTATTTGTTTTATTGGTTTTGGGTTGTATTGTGGAAAAATTTTGTTGTCCTTTGGGAATACATTCTTGAATATTTTGGTTGACATACATCATATAGTGATTGATAGTGGATGGTTTGGTAGGTTTTGTCTTAAGGGAAGATCGTTCATCAATTTGTTCTCAAATCCCTCAGCATTTATTGCCAGCCTTTGGCAAATTTGGAACGTCGCTTAAGGCCAAGTAACCCTCACCACCTCCTCAAGCCAATGAGGTAGGGGTGGGGTGTTACAAGTGGTATCAGTTTGTTCGGTCCTTAGATTTCAACTGAGAGCAGTTGTTCGATCATTGGTGTTGATCATTGTTTTTGGTGTTGACATTCGTTGTGGTATATTCCTTGATTTGGGACGGTAACAAGGTGTATAAATGTCTAAACATAGAATGTATAGCATAAAAGGAAGTAGCTAACCCTTTTTTGCTGAACATCAAGTTACCAGGGAGTTGGGTACATAAGTTTTTTGGAGACACTTATAGGCATTGGATATCTCATTGTCATGGGTGTAGCCAATGAGATGACCATGGCATGCATGGTAGAAATGACTTCCCTCTAGGATGCATATTTCATTGGTGTATAATGATTTATTTTGTGATATGAATGTGTGGAGTTTGAAAAATTAGAATTGGGTTTCAAAATGGAAGGATTTGAAACATGGAAACTAGTGGTAATTTGAAAATGGTTTGATTTTGAAAAATAGTGAAACATGGAAAATGTAGAGAGGTGGAAGGACTTTTTGTGCTAGTTTTGTGTAATGAAATTTGAAATTGAAATTATTGATATCTATAGAAGTGAGACTCATGGTTGTTTGTTTTCTTTTTATAAAAATGGCACCGGGTAGGCATTGTAGAGACCAACCGGAAGCAGCTGATGAAAACGTGGTTGCACCTGAGCCTCAGGTGACCCCGAAGTTAGGGCAATGCATAGTGCAAGATTTCCATGAAATGGAAAGTGGAAATAAAGTGGATGAAAAAAGGCATGTGGATCATGCGGTTCAGTTTCAAGATAAAAATCCACCCATCTTCAGGGGTGATTCAGAGCCAGAGAGGGCAGAATCATGGTTGAATAGAATGAAAAAGATCTTCACATTCTTGGGAAAACTAGTAGAGTTCAAATTTAAGTTGCCCTCGTATATGTTGGAAGATATTTCCCTTCAATGGTGGGTGTTGGTAGTCCAAGATGGAACGGACCAGGGTATGACGTGGGAAGGATTTGAGGAATTTTTTAATAAAAACTTCTACCCACATACGTTTAGAATTCAGTTTGAAGCAAAATCATATGTCTTTGAAGGAGTATGCAGCTAACTTTATGAACTTAGTGCGGTTTGCACTTGAGGTGGTGGGTAGCACATTGTTGAAGGCAAGGATCTTTGAAGTGGGGTTAAGGTAAGAAATGTGTTCAAAGATAGTGGTGTTGTGTATAGATGATTACACAGAGATGGTGAACAGAGCTCCATGTGGAGGAAGCATGGTGGTACCCATGAGGAATTGTGGGAACTCTAATCTGGGATTCAAGAAGAGGAGGGACACTTATTCCCGGGGTGGGAGTATGGCACATAATCTGACTGCAGGATCGGTAAATCTTCCAACGAACCCCTAGAGCAAGACAGGATGTTTTTAGTGTGGCTCTAGGGAACACATAAAGCGGGAATGTATGTCACAACCTTGAGCATGTCACAATTGTAATCAGATAGGACATTTGTAGCGTTATTGTCGTAATGCTACAAGGTAGGGTGCGCGTGACACTCCTCAGGGATCGCAGATGTTGCATGCATCGATGGGATGGGGATAGTAGCACACCCCTCATCAATAGAGAAAAGCCATTTATGGTGATTCTCAGAACACCACAACTCCTCATAAGGGAAATAAAGAGCATAGTGTGGTAACCAAGGTGTTGTCTGGGGCTGATCAGGTTGTGGTGGATGATTAGTCGGGACCATCCATGGTGCGAGGCACTATTCTTTTAAATTCTAACTTGATGCAAGTGCTGTTTGATATGGGTTCCTCTCACTCTTTTATTTCTACACATGTGGTTTAATTTCTAGGTTTAAGGGTAGAAATAATTCCTTTGGTTTTGAAACTTCAAACTACTATGGGTTGAAAAGTGTGTCGAGCCTTCTTGTGTAGATCATGTTGAATCATTGCGGGAAAGGTTGAGATAATGTGGAATTTCTCAATGCTTGAGATGGATGGTTATGATTTAATCCTTGGAATGAATTAGATGGTGGAGTTTATGGCCCACATCAACTAGAATGTGCAGACAGTGGCTTTTATGACACATGATGGTGTTAGACATCTCTTTAGAGGAGAGAGACATGAAAGGCTGGGAGCAACGGGTTTGTTGGCACCAGCAGTGGGCACATTATCATATCAGTTGGTGGTGTTGTCCTTGGAATCGATAGAGGGTGTTGAATAGAGTGTTCTTCCAGTAGTGGTGGATCATTTCATGGATGTTTTTCTCAAAAAATTCTTTGGGTTGCCTCCCGTAAGAGAATTAGGGTTTACGATTGATATCCTTCTAGAGACCAATCCGATCTCACTTCCTTCATACCGGATGACACCTTTTGAATTGCAGGAATTGAAAGTCTAGCTAGAAGACTTAGAAAACAAAGGGTTTATCTGGCCTAGCATGTCTTCTTGGGTAGTTTTGGTGTTGTTTTTGAAAAAGGTGGATGGAACATTGAGGCTCTGTATTAATTATCATCTACTTAACCAAGTTAAGATAAAGAATAGATATCCACATCCATGAATTGATGATTTTTTCGACCAGTTTAGGGGAGCCCAGGGGTTCTACAAGATCGACCTGGGATTGGAATATCATCTATTGTGGGTAAGGAAGGACGATATTCCTAAAATAGCTTTCAGAAGTAGATATATCCATTATGAATATGTGGTTATGCCCTTTGGTCTAACAAATGCGCCAGCGGTATCCATGGAATTGATGAATCAGATATTTCAGAGATATCTGGATTCATTTGTGGTGGTGTTTGTAGATGATATTATGGTGTATTCAAAGACAAGGGTGGAACATGAGCAGCAGTTGGAGATAGTGTTGGAAATCTTGAGTGATCATCGGTTTTATGCCAAATTGTCAAAGTGTGACTGTTGGATACATGAAGTCTATTTTCTTGGCCATGTGATTTTTGAAAGGGGCGTTTTAGAGGATTCAGAAAATATAGAGGCCGTTATCTCGTGGAAACCGCCAATGAATGTGTTTGAGGTACAGAGTTTCCTCGGACTAGCAGGGTATTATCGACGTTTGGTTCGTGATTTTTCACGTTTGGCTTCGTCGATGATAGCTTTGACAAGAAATAATGTTCCATTCCAGTGGAATGAATAGTGTCAGTAGTGTTTCGTAGAGATAAAGGTTCGCCTTACATCAGCACCAATCTTGGTGTTTCCATAACCAAGAAAAGGGTATGTGGTGTATTGCAATGCATCGGGGTTAGGGTTGGGGTGTGTTCTCATGTAAGGTAATCATGTGGTTGTGTATGGCTCATGGCTGTTGAGGGTGCATGAGAAGAACTACCCAAATCATGATTTTGAATTGGCAGTAGTGTTCCATGTTTTGAATGTGTGGCATCATTATCTCTTCGATGAGAAATTCATGGTATATACAGATCATAAGAGCTTGAAGCACATTTTATCACAAAGGGATTTGAACTTGAGGCAAAAGAGATGGATGTAAAATCTCTAGATGTTTTATTTTTACTTGATGTACACATCGGGTAAGGGAAATTTGGTGGTGGATGCATTAAGTAGAAAATCATATGCTCATGTGGTGAAACAGGAATCAGACAAGTGGTGGTTGATGTCGGTTATAGCTGACATGTGGTTGAAAATTGAGGACTAGGGCGATAGAGTGGTCTTCTTTCCGGTCTTGTTGATTCCTGACTTGGTTGGCCTGGTTAAAGAGGCGCAGATATCTGATTCTGAGTGTGTGAACATGAGGTTGAAACTCAATGGTGGGGAGACCATTGGGGGTTGGAAACTGAATATAGATTCAGTTTTGTGTTTTTGGAGTCAAATGGTTGTACCCGTTTCTTTTCAGGGGGATCTTCTTAGGGCGTATCGTCATTCCTGGTGGGTTGTTCATCCTGGAATTCATAAAATGTATAATGCGTTGAAAGCACAGTTCTGGTGGGATGGTATGAAAAGAAGTGTGGCTGAGTTTGTTTTGAGATGCCTGACTTGCCAGTAGTTCAAGGCAGAGCATCAGAGGCCAGAAGGAATGTTGCAGTCATTATCAATCCCTATTTGGAAGTGGGAGCAAATAGAGATGGATTTTTTTCAAAGGTCTCCCAAGAACGATCAGAAAGCACGATGTCATTTGGGTGAAGTGGATCAGATAATGATGTCAGCCCATTTCATTCTGATTCTTAAATCTCATACGGTGGAGGATTTGTCAAAAATATATATCCAGGAGGTGGAAAAGAGTCATGGCATTCCAGTTTTGATTGTATCAGATAGAGATCTGAGATTTACATCTCGTTTGTTGAAATCCTTACAGCAAGCCCTTGGGACACAATTGACGATGTGCACGGCGTATCACCCTCAAACAGATGGTCAATCTGAGAGGAAGATGAAATCTTTGGAGGATATTTTGCGGGCTTGTGTCATTGATTTAGGTGGCCCATGGGATGAGAACTTTTCACTGGTTAAGTTCTCGTACAATAATAGTTATCAGGCATCCACACGTATGGCTCCGTTTGAATCATTTTATGGGCGGTCATGTCATTATCCACTATGCTAGGGGGAAACGGGTGAGTCCTCAATGGTTGTCCTAAGCCTTGTCTAGGATACTATGGAGAATATCAAGTTAATCAGGAAGAGATTGGAGACAGCTCAGAGTCGTCAGAAATCGTATGCGGATCATCGTCGACGGCTGTTGCTGTTTGAGGTGAGTGATCATGTTTTCTTGAGGATCTCTCCTAGGTTGGGACATAGTCAGTTTGGGAAGCAGGAAAAGTTATCTCCAAGGTATATTGGACCTTCTTAGGTTCCTGATTAGGTTGGTCGGGTGGCTTATCGTTTGGATTTTTCACCTAGATTCAGTGCGTTGCACAATGTGTTCCATGTGTCGCAGTTGAAAAACTATCAGCCAGATCTGGGACATGTGATTCGATGGGATCATGTTGAGCTAGATCCAGATGCTTCATTGGTGCACATGCCAGTGTGGGTTATGGATAGGAAAGAGAAAGTCTTGTGTGGTAAAACCATCAGTTTAGTACATGTTTTGTGGCAGCATGGTTAGATTCAATAGGAGACTTTGGAGCGGGAGAAAGAAATGGTCGAGCAGTGGCCCGAGCTCTTTCATAAAAGGGAAGGTTCACTACTTTCTGAGGATGGAAAGTCCAATGGTGGGGAGATGTAGTACCCCTAGTTTGAGGTACGTACCCTTTTTAATGCTTTTTATGTGTTTAAATTTCATGGGATGTGTTGGGTAGAGGTTGCGATAGTTTGGAATGGTTTCGGATAAGTTTGGAGGCTCTTCATAGAGAGCACGGTTTGAGCACAGTTAGGGGAAATCGTGTGGGTTCTCCAGGAAACCATCCAGGGAGAGACATTAGGCTTCGCATGGCTTACGCAAGGTTTTCAAAACCATGCAAGGAAACTATCCATACCCTTGCTCTCGAGGCAGTAGTGTGTGCATGGTTAGCGCACGGTTTTCCAAACCGTGCGGCCACTTAAAATTGGGTTTTAAAACCCGGGTTCACTCGGGCTTTCCTCGTTCCTCTCCAAACCCTCTCCCACTCAATCTTCACTCAGGATTTTTGGTTCTCAGGGGTTGAGGGCGCTCTCCCACTTGTTTTGGAAGAATTTTGAAGAGGTTTCTTGGCAGTTTGAAGTTGGTTTCTCCCAGGTAAGTCTCTCCTCTTGGGTTCCTTGTGTTTTCTTCTAGATCTACATCTCCCTCTCTCTCGGTTTTCTAGATCTACACCCGTTGTGTGTAGATCTAGGGTTTTGGTTTCCTTGGATGTTAATTTTAAGGCTTGTGAATGTTAGGGAAGGAGATCTAGAGATGTTTTGGGGGTGCATTCTCCGGGTTGAGGTGTGATTGCTTGTGGGTCGATTTCTCGGGAACCCTAAAGGTATGTGGCTTCTCTCTTGACTTCACTTGGTTAGAACTAGTGGTTCTTGGTTAAAATTAATTTGTTGTGTTAAAAATTAATTGTGTTTTGAAGTAATAATTTTGTTGGAAATCCCTTTGGTGATGTTTTGTGAATTTGTGTGGAAAATGGGTTTTGTGGTGAAGTGTTTCTTATTGTGGATTTTAAAATGAATATTTTAAAATGGGTTGTTGTGAATGATTTGTGAAAATGGTTGATGAAAATGGTTTTCAAAAAAGTTGTTGTTTTATTGAAATGTGTAATTTCATGGAAAATGGTTTAAGGTTGGTTTCAATAAATGGGTGATTTTTTGTAGTGGTTGACATGTAATGGAAGTGGTTGATTGCATGTTGTTGTGGCCTTGGTGGGTTATATTCTTGGTTATGGATTTATTGGAATGTAGTGTAGAAGTGGGTGGGAAGTACGACTATAAAAATGGTATGGATAGTGGATGGAAGTGCCACCATCAAAGGATAAGTGGTTGGGAAGTATCACTAGTTGTAAATGGGTGAATGGGTTGGACAGAAGCTCCACTGTTTTGGTTGTTTTTTGTGCATTTCTTTTTAAGATGGAAATTATGGTGCTAATGTGTAAATGATGAAATGGCTTATGGATTGTTTGTTTTCCTTTACCTTGGATACTTGGTTTGGTTGAGATGGCTTGGTAAGGGTGTTTTTGGCTTATGGTAATGGTTGCACTTGTGATTATTTTATATAAACTGTTTTATATAAATGTGCTAAAGGTTTTATCCTAGTGGCGTGTGTAGGGAAGTCATCTGGGGAAATCTTAATGAGTATTTGTACCCAACCCCTACTTTGGAATGTTGGTGTCTTTACAGATGTTTTGTATCATGATGTGGGAAAAGGTAAATCATTACCCTCCTTTAGTAGTGCATCATGATGTCTGGGTGGATCTTGGGGCATAGAGCTTGGTGTGGAGCCATGGAGTGTGACTTGGCTTATTTTGGGTCTTTTGTTGAGTCTTCCACATTTTACTCAAATATAGTATTGGTTTTATTGGTTTTGGGTTGTATTGTGGAACAACATGGTTGTCCTTTGGGAATATATGCTTGAATGTTTTGGTTGAAATGCATCATATAGTGATTGATAGTGGATGTTTTGGTTGATTTTGTCTTACGGTAAAATCGTTCCCCAATTTATTCTCAAATCCATCGGCATTTATTTCCAGCCTTTAGCACCTTGGTACTGTCACTTAAGGCCATGTAACCCCCACCTCCTCCTCAAGCCAATGAGGTAGAGGCATGGTGTTACATTATATCCAATGCATAGACTTCTAAAATCATTTGGGTTTTGAAGAATTGGATAGGCTTTCTTGAGTAGAACAATCAAAATCGATCTGGGTTATTAAAGAGTTTCAAATTGCTAGATATGTTACCTTCAATTACAAGGTTTTATACATGTCCATTTCAACTCCATTGGATTGTCTATTTTATCATGGATTCCAAAAGAAATATTACAAATTGAATTCTATTCTTGTTTCTTGCAACCATTTGAGCAAACCACTTCAAATACTTATTCTTATTTCTTAAGTTCATTTTGTTTTTTGATCTTCATTTTTTGACAATAAGGAGCTACAAAATACTAAAGTAAATGTCGTCAGTTTTTTATTATTATTACTTTTTTAGGAATTTTAGTATTATATTCTTGTTCTGGTTTGTAATCTTGTGTAATTTAATTCTTCAATTCTTGTTTTATTAAAAATAATTTGAGGTTTGACACCTTGTATAATCCATCTAATCTAATTTCATCCTTTTTTGTTTATCTGGGTATCACTGATCAAGAATAAAACAATAGGCATGTTATTGTAGACTTGTGTGAAGTAAGTGACTTGACTATTTTTTCGTGGATTCCAATATCTTTCTCACTCACTGAATTTTATTCTTATTTCTGGTTACCATTTGATAAAAGCATGTAAATACTTATGATTATTCCCCTCCTCATTCCCTTGGTTTTCTCTATTGGGTAATACCTCTTTTAAAATTCACTATAGATGGCCTCCCAACTGTCGAATGTGTATTCTTCATATTGGGGTATCCATCCACTTGCCTACCCTATGTAATAAGGGAATAATTCTAAACATTACTCCTTTTAAGTCAATCCCTTAAGAGGGAAAATATTCACTGTTATTATGAAATCCTTGATGAATGTGTAGGAATCATCTCCTTAATCGCCATGAAAAGTCGGTAGAGCTTCCAATTTATGTTTTTTAGCACATACTCTCATTATCTGGGTGATATCATAATGTTTGATAAACCCATTCATTTGGGTAATTTATAGGCCTCTCAACCTTAGTAGAGCTTGATTCAAGTATGTTTGGTCACATGATAGTGGTTTTTTCCATCAATTTTATCTCACATAGCATGTTGTGTTCATCCTCTTTACATGCCTTGATAGTGTACAAGACTTGATCCCTTTTATGTGAAATTTATTTCCTTGATTTAGGGGCTTAAATGTTGTAAATATCCGTAAATTTCAAGGAACGTTTTTTCTTAATTTTCTTTGGAATTTTACAAGAGCGCAGCTTCTGACGGCGCCTGATTCCAAGACCCGGTCTGCCCGGAATCAATTTCCGAAGTTTGGCTCGGGTACGTTTAGTGAACGGACGAGCGGGTTTTTCTAACTTTTGAACCGGTGCCCGGAATCGAATTCTTAGGGCTCCGATGAAATTGCAGCGCCGGTATTTTCTTAGAAACGCCTCTTCCGGAGTTGCGTTTTCTCGGGTGTGGTTTTTAATTTTTGGGCTTAAAGTTAAGAAATAAAATAATTTTGCTACAACTTTATTTTATTTCGCTTAAGCCACTTGAAGCCACTTAAAGGCGGCTTGAACTGAGTTGAACTGGATATGATGTTATCCAGAAATATCCTACCCCTTGGTAGGATATTTGTGAGGTGGGGCCCGCACGAGCCCCGCCGTTTCTTTCCACCAAGAAACGCACCTGTGAAAACCCATCTTAATGAAAGTCAACTGACGCGTTTCTTAAAATCTTAACAGACCATTTAATTGGGATGTTTCTTTCGTAAATTAAATGAGCTGTTTCTTTCATTGAATTAATTCTACGAATTAATGGTTCGTTTCTTATCCTTTGAAATTCAAATGTTTAGTTGTGTAAATAAAATAAGGCTTAAGCTTATTTTATTTTGGGTTGAAACTTGTGGCGTGGAGAGGATTTGGAGGAAAGCGTTCTTCTTCGGCGAAGAACGCGAAGAACGCGAAGAACGCCAAACCTGCGGAGATTGACGACGCGAAGCCTTGTACCGCGACGCCAACGGATCTCCCTTCGCGACGCTTCTTCCGCGACGATCCAACCCCGCGACAGCCTTCGATCGACAACAACCAAGGTAGGGGGTTGCGCTTCTTTTTTTTTCTTTTTGGATTTCAACAACAACATGGATTTAATTATTATTAATTAAATCCGTATGTTCTTGGTCCTCGGAGATCGTCGACGCGACGCCCTTCCGTGGTGTGACGATCACCTCCTTCCGCGACGGTCAATTCCGCGACGACCTCGCATCCGACAACGACGGTGAGGTAGGGATTTATTTTTGGAATTACCCCCCTTTTCTTTTTATATTCTCGTAATTGTTTCTTTAAAAAGTTAAAGAACTAGATTTGTGAACAATTTTTAAAATTATTAAAATTGTTGTTTCCGTTCAAATAAGGAACCTGTTTTTATGAAACAATTTTATTTCATTAAAAATTGTTTCGGATATGCGTTCATGTGTTGAACTTTAATTTCTCCCGTTGCTTTTATCTAACGCGGAGGGTGCGGGTCAAACAAACACGGCCCGGCAACCCTCCACCGTTCTTCGTGTTTTGCGGATTTGGCGGGCGACGACGGAACGTGCCGCAATGGATATTTGATGATCCCGCAGTAATGAACGGAACCCGGGAGGAACAACGGCGCAGACGGGAAGGAAAACGGGACACCGGAGCGACTCTGGCGGCCCGCGGAGGCCGGTGGCGGCGGCACCCCGCGGGTGTCCATTGCGACACCCCGCGGGTGCCGCGGGGTTGTCACGCGGCACCCCGCGGGTGTCCAGCGCGACACCCCGCGGGTGCCACGGGGTTGTCACGCGGCACCCCGCGGGTGTCCAGCGCGGCACCCCGCGGGTGCCGCGGGTGTCCAGGGCGACACCCTGCGGGTGCCGCGGGGTTGTCACGCGGCACCCCGCGGGTGTCCAGCTCGACACCCCGCGGGTGCCGCGGGGTTGTCACGCGACGCGTCCAACTGTTTGGCCGACACCCCCGCGGGGGCCGCGGGGGTGTCACGCTTGGCGGCGGCTTTCCCCCGCGTCGACCGCTCGGCCGCTAGGCCGAGCCGAGCCGGACCGGCCCTGGCCGGGCCGGACCGGGCCAACCGGGTCGGACCCGACCCGGTTCGGGCCAACCAGGGGGGTCGGGCCGGGTCGGCCCGGGCCCGGACCCCCCCGTCTTCGGACGACTTTCGTTCAAACGCCCGTAACATGAGCTACGGGCCTCCAAATGACTCGCCGTCAGCGGAAACACAATCCTTGGAGCGAGTCGGTCGTTTCGGTTTATCGCACTCAAAGTTTCGGAATCCTTTGGGTTCGGCCGGGTTGGTTCGTACACGAAACCAACCGGGCCCTCGGAGCGGAAACGCTCATATCTTGAGTTACGGACGTCCGATTGGCGTGCCATCAGCTTTGTTAGTTTCCTCTTAGTGAGACGGATCTTTTGTCTCACTCCTCCTGAGGTTTGGACGCAAGTGGAGTACGGTCGGGTTGGTTTTACCTTAAAAACCAACTGGGCCCCTGGGACGAAAAAGCCAATAACTCTCAGACCGGGCGTCCGATTGACGCGCCATCTCTTGCGTTGAGTTCCTGTTGACGATACGGAACTTTTGGCATCCTTCGCCCGAGTTTTGGATGCAGTTGGTTGTGGCCGGGTTGGATCGCACCCGAAATCCAATCGGGCCCCTGGAACGGAAAAGCTGATAACTTTCAGACAGGACGTCCGTTTGACGAACCGTCAGCGGCGTTGACGATCACGTTGAGAAACGGTCCCTATGAGTAAACCCTATGAGAGATCAGGGTACAGTTGAGATATGGTTGGGTTTGATTCGCTCACGAAACCAACCGGGCCCCTGGGACGAAAAGGCTAATAACTCACAGACCGGGCGTCCGATCGACGTGCCGTCTGTTGCGTTGAGACCCCTTTGACGGGGTGGTCCTTTGAGATACTTCTTCGTGGGACCTTGAGATACTTGGAGTATCGACTTGCAGCTCGTGGAGCGGACCCTCCCAGAGACGAGCGTGCGGAGTACGGAGACCGTGTAGCCGACCGAGACCCGACGACTGCTTGACCGACTCGACTTGGAGTGAGTCGACTAGCCCAGTGGACGGAGCACTACTTTGATTGGGTGCAGAACCATGGTGGATGGATCACTACCTGTGTGATAGTGCACACCCGCGGTACTCGTCCGGAGAGTACCTATGCAGGCTACTAGGGGGTGTGCACTACTGTGTTTGAGTGACATACCTCGGCGGGAAGCACTACTGTGTTTGGGTGGCTGGCCCGCGGTACTCGACAGGAGGAGTACCTCAGCAGTCTTAGGTTAGTGAGCAGTACCTCGGAGTCGTGACAGGACCACTGTACACTCTAGAGACGGAGCTCTTCAGCAGTTATGGTTTCGATAATGAAAATCCTAGTTTGAGCTAAGACTTTTGACCTTTGTGTTTCCTCATGATTGAGATGGGTTACTTGATAACTTAGGTATATGTATGGGCATATACCTGGGTAGTGGTTATCCGTTGATCTCATGATCCTTGTGTTTCCTCATGATTGAGATGGGTTACTTGATAACTTAGGTATATGTATGGGCATATACCTAAGTAGAGTTTATCTGTTGAGATCTTCTTGTGGTTATCCTTGTTGGATTTAGTGAGACCTTGAGGGTCTCGGGGTCCCTACTGAGTATCGTTATACTCACCCCTGCACGGGCTATGCCCGCACCTTGTTGTGTTGGTTGTAGACGACAGGCAGTGCTGACGGAGGCCAAGTGTTCAAGGACTGGACGGTACCCGGAGGTGGACTACACGACAAGTCAGTGTCCGGAGGTGGACTTCACGGCAAGACGACACTCGGAGGAGGTTGATGGACGAGAGCACTGTGGAGGCTATCTGTACCTACCCTTCAGGTAGGATTCGTGGTGGACGATCCAGGAGCTGCGCCATCTTTACCTACCCTTCATGTAGGATCTGAGGAGGATGACCTAGGAGCCCCTTCCGTCCCTCCAGCTGTTGTCTTTTTCTGTTGTACTTTGTTCAGTTGTAGTTGTACTTTCTTTTGGGTTTGTATTCTGGCCCATTTACTTTTCATCACTTCTTTTTGTACTTAGTGTTTTACTTCCGCTTGTACTCTGTGGTGTTTTGTTACTTTTATAAAGGCAATGCCTTCCCAGTTATCGGGATTTACGCCTTTGGTGCTAGTCGCCAGCCCCTGGCCTATAGAAGGCGGGCTTGGGGTAGTCACGGCACGGGCCCCAAGGACGGGTCGTGACAAATTGGTATCCGAGGTGGTCGGTTATACCGCAGACTCTGATCCTTCTTTCTGTGAAGCAATAGTGTTAAGGGTACCGAGTGTGGTTTTCAGTTCAGGGAGTCCAGTGTTGGTGCGGGCGGCTGACGTATCCATACACCAGGACCCTGGAAACTGATTTCCAACTTTCTGCACGAAAACACTGATTGCGTGTGTGTTTTCAAAGGTTTCCCCCCTTAAAACAGGTCAAACTAGGTCATCTCACCAGGTATAATCATTTGACCGTGTTACGTTGTTTCTTTCAGGATGCCTTTTCTCGGACGACCAGTTAGAGCCCAGAGGGATGTGCGTGCTGACAGCCTGTCGAGTGACGAGGCTTCGGTACAGGGCCCTCTTGCAGTTGAGGCACCAGCGGAGGCGCCAGCGGTACTACCATACGTTGGGCCACCGATTCCACCAGCCCCAGCAGTAGGTGATGCCCGCTACTTGAGTGCACTGCATGAGTTCCAGCGCCAGAGGCCACCAAGGTTTGGGGGAGAGACGGACCCGCAGGCGGCTGGGGATTGGCTGGAGGCTGTGGTGGGAGTCTTCAGGCTAGTGGGGACGCCATCAGACATCATGGTGACCTTTGCTGCCAGCCTTCTTCAGGCAGAAGCAGGCAGGTGGTGGAGCCACTTGTTCCAGTTTTGCGATGGGATGGCTTTCACATGGGAAGACTTCGAGACCTTCTTCAGGGTGGAGTTTATGCCAGTAGCTCTACACCCCGAGCATGTTCAGAAGCTGCTGCCTTTGCCGCGTGTTTTTTTTATCAGAAGCCGAGTCATCTGTGGGCAGTAGACAGATGATGAAGAGGTCCAGGAGGACCAGACCAGCAGTTGGGAGATCTCAGGTTTTAGGACCCGTGGTGCGGGGCACCCGGGGTGGGTTCAGAGCCAGGCGTGCCAGAAGCAGACTGTGTTACTCGTGCGGTGGAAAGGGGCTCCTGGCACGTGACTTCCCGACTCCTCGTACAGTTGACCCATAGGCTTTTGAGGAGCCACCAAGGCAGAGGCAGTGACGAATGCTTGAGCAATAGTAGAGCAGTGGACAAGGCAGTAGAGCTCCTGGAGCAAGTGGACAGGAGCAGAACTAGTGGATACGTCTCTTGTACTTCTAGTTCCATGTTGATGTTGTTTTTGTGTCTTGTACCATGAGTTGCAATAAAATAAAGACACTTATCTTGTGATGTTTGATTTCCTATCCTCTTTTGTGATGTTACTAAGTGGTCCTGGTTAAGACTTTTGACTTGACCCTCACTTTCGAAATTCCTACTGGAGGATACCCGGTGACCTCACACTGATGCCGACAGTGTGACTCGACCCTTGGAGGCGAGAGTGACAGTTGGATCTCTTAGTAGTTACGTCGAGGCCTTACGACGTCATCCATGGCATGAATGCATCATTTATGTCAGGATTGACTGTATTAGGCAACGAATTTGGTTCATCCAGGGGATGAGACCACATTTCTCTTATCGGCAAAGAAGAAATCATAGCAGCTCTTGTGAGGCTAAAGGAGGTGTAGTTCATCTAGGAGCGGATGAAGACTGCACAGTGCAGTAAGAAACAAGAAACCGGTGCCAGTCTTAGAGACTCGGGCATGATAAATGTTTCAAGAAGAGGTAACTTTAAATAGAGACGAGTCTGCGAAGCGGCAGACGTGGAGGCAAAGCTAGGAGAGCAGCATGAGGTGGTGTACATCTTAACATGCTACAACCACCCTCCTTAGTTATTCCCGCCAGGCTCAGGGAGTTGGAGGGCGGAGGAAGAGTGCGGCTACATGCGGTCAAGGAGTGTGACCCAATGGCTCTAGAAATGATTCAAGGGACAGTCTATGTCCACTACTAGCTGCTGTAGTAACAGACGTCGATATGAATCATTCCTCGCTTCCACAAATCTTGTTCCAGACCTAGAGTTTCCAGTAAGCTGTGGACTTGACCCTCACGTCTGGAGATACCTTGGGAGGAGACTCGATAATCACACTTATGCCGACGGTGTGGTCAGAACCACGAGGCAAGATTTCTGGTTGGAATCTCTTGGTGGCAGCGTCGAGGCCTTACAACGTTAGTTTGAGTATGGAATGGGCAATAACTGTTCATACTCAAATTGACGGTTTTAGGCAAACGTTGGGATGGGTTTTCCTTGGTCGGCGGAAAAGGAAACTCCAGGCAGTGCAGGGTAACTCTTGCACAGAAGGGTGCGACCTCTTGAGTCAGTCAACCTTACCCTCATAGTAGCAGTCGTTTTGAGTTTCAGTTCTAACAGAAATGGAGACCTCTGGAGTTCGAGGATGACGACCACGTCTTCTTACGGGTCTCACCTCGACGAGGTTTACAGAGATGTGGCCTGGGAGGCAAGTTATCTCTGAGGTTCAATGGACCTTTCTAGGTCCTCAGCTGGGTAGGCGAGGTGGTTTACCGCTTGGCCCATCCACTTCAGTTTCACTAGGTGCACGATGTTTTCCACGTATCCCAACTGAGGAAATATGTGCTCGACCCCTTCGCATATCATCGACCATGAGGAGCTAGACGGTGGAGATTAGTGTCTTATACGGAGGTTCCTGTGGGGATCGAGGATTGACCGGAGCGGATCCTAGGAGGATGGTTGATTCCTCTTATGCACTTTCTTTGGCAGCTCGGGGACCTCCAGGAGAGCACTTGGGAGTGGAAGGCTCCGATGCGTGCTCAGTACCGCCTATGTTTTCCTAAGTTTGTGTTGGAGCTTTACGGGGACGTAAAGCCCTGTGGTGGGGGTAATGTAAAGATCCGTAAATTTCAAGGAATTTTTTTTCTTAATTTTCTTTTAAATTTTACAAGAGCGCAGCTTCTGACGGCGCTTGATTCCGAGGCCCGGTGTGCCCGGAATCAATTTCCGAAGTTTGGCTCGGGTACGTTAAGTGAACGGACGAGCGAGTTTTTCTAACTTTTGAACCAGTGCCCGGAATCGAATTATGAGGGCTCCTATTAAATCGCAGCGCCGGTATTCGCTTAGAAACGCCTCTTCCGGAGTTGCGTTTGCTCGGGTGTGGTTTTTAATATTCGGGCTTAAAATTAAGAAATAAAATAATTTTGCTACAACTTTATTTTATTTCACTTAAGCCACTTGAAGCCACTTAAAGGCGGCTTGAACTGAGTTGAACTATATAGGATGCTATCCAGAAATATCCTACCACTTGGTAGGATATTTGTGATGTGGGGCCCGCACGAGCCCCGCCGTTTCTTTCCGCTAAGAAACGCATCCGTGAAAACCCGTCTTAATGAAAGTCAACTGACGCGTTTCTTAAAATCTTAACAGACCATTTAATTGGGCTGTTTCTTTCGTAAATTAAATGAGCTGTTTCTTTCGTTGAATTAATTCTACGAATTAATGGTTCGTTTCTTATCCTTTGAAATTCAAATGTTTAGTTGTGTAAATAAAATAAGGATTAAGCTTATTTTATTTTGGGTTGAAACTTGTGGCGTGCAGAGGATTTGGAGTAAAGCGTTCTTCTTCGGCGAAGAACGCGAAAAACGCGAAGAACGCGAAGAACGCGAAGAACGCGAAGAAAGCCAAACCTGCGGAGATCGACGACGCGAAGCCTTGTACCGCGATGCCAACGGATCTCCCTTCGCGACACTTCTTCCGCGACGATCCAACCCCGCGACAGCCTTCGATCGACAACAACCAAGGTAGGGGGTTGCGCTTCTTTTTTTTTTCTTTTTGGATTTCAACAACAACATGGATTTAATTATTATTAATTAAATCCGTATGTTCTTGGTCCTCGGAGATCGTCGACGCGACGCCCTTCCGCGGTGTGACGATCACCTCCTTCCGCGACGGTCAATTCCGCGACGACCTCGCATCCGACAGCGACGGTGAGGTAGGGATTTATTTTGGGAATTACCCCCCCCCCCTTTTCTTTTTATATTCTCGTAATTTTTTCTTTAAAAAGTTAATGAACTGGATTTGTGAACAATTTTTAAAATTATTAAAATTGTTGTTTCCGTTCAAATAAGGAACCCATTTTTATGAAACAATTTTATTTCATTAAAAATTGTTTCGGATATGCATTCATGTGTTGAACTTTAATTTCTCCCGTTGCTTTTATCTAACGCGGAGGGTGCGGGTCAAACGAACACGGCCCGTCAACCCTCCTCTGTTCTTCGTGTTTTGCGGATTTGGTGGGCGACGACGGAACGTGCCGCAACGGATGTTTGATGATCCCACAGTAAAGAACGGAACCCGGGAGGAACAACGGCGCAGCCGTGAAGGAAAACGGGCCACCGGAGTGACTCCGGCGGCCCGCGGAAGCCGGCGGCGGCGCCGGCGGCCGGAGGCGGCGGCACCCCGCGGGTGCCGTGGGTGTCCAGCGCGACACCCCGCGGGTGCTGCGGGGTTGTCACGCGGCACCCCACGGGTGTCCAGCGCGGCACCCCGCGGGTGCCGCGGGTGTCCAGCGCGACACCCCGCGGGTGCCGCGGGGTTGTCGCGCGGCACCCCGTGGGTGTCCATGGCTACACCCAGCGGGTGCCGCGGGGTTGTCACGCGGCACCCCGCGGGTGTCCAGGGCAGCACCCTGCGGGTGTCGCGGGGTTGTCATGCGGCGCGTCCGGCTGTCTGGCCGACACCCCGCGGGTGCCGCAGGGGTGTCACGCGTGGCGGCGGCTTTCCCCCGCGTTGGCCGCTCAGCCGAGCCGAGCCGGACCGGCCCTGGCCGGGCCGGGCCGGGCCTACCGGGTCGGACCCGACCCAGTTCGGGCCCACCAGGGGGGTCGGGCCGGGTCGGTCCGGGCCCGAACCCCCCGTCTTAGGATGACTTTCGTTCACACGCCCGTAACATGAGCTACGGGCCTCCAAACGACTCGCCGTCAGCGGAAACGCAATCCTTGGAGCGAGTCGGTCATTTCGGTTTATCGCACTCAAAGTTTCGGAATACTTTGGGTTCGCCCGGGTAGGTTCGTACACGAAACCAACCAGGCCCTCAGAGCGGAAACACTCATATCTTGAGCTACGGACGTCCGATTGGCGTTCCGTCTGCTTTGTTAGTTTCCTCTTAGTGAGACAGATCTTTTGGCTCACTCCGCCCGAGGTTTGGATGCAAGTGGAGTACGGTCGGGTTGGTTTTGCCTTAAAAACCAACCGGGCCCCTGGGACGAAAAAGCCAATAACTCTCACATCGGGCGTCTGATTGACGCGCCGTCTGTTGCGTTGAGTTCCTGTTGACGATACAGAACTTTTGGCATCTTTCGCCCGAGTTTTGGATGCAGTTGGTAGTGGCCGGGTTGGATCGCACCCGAAATCCAACCGGGCCCCTGGAACGGAAAAGCTGATAACTTTCAGACAGGACGTCCGTTTGACGAACCGTCAGCGGCGTTGACGATCACGTTGAGAAACGGTCCCTATGAGTATACCCTATGAGAGATCGGGGTACAGTTGAGATACGGCTGGGTTTGGTTCGCTCACGAAACCAACCGGGCCCCTGGGACGAAAAGGCTAATAAGTCACAGACCGGGCGTCCGATCGACGCGTCGTCTGTTGCGTTGAGACCCCTGTGACGAGGTGGTCCTTTGAGATACTTATTCGTGGGAACTTGAGATACTTGGAGTATCGACTTGCATCTCGTGGAGCGGACCCTCCCAGAGACAAGCGTGCGGAGTACGGAGACCGTGTAGCCGACTGAGACCTGACGACTGCTTGACCGACTTGACTTGGAGTGAGTCGACTAGCCCAGTGGATGAAGCACTACTTTGTTTGGGTGCAGAACCATGGCGGACGGAGCACTACCTGTGTGATAGTGCAGACCCGCGGTACTCGTCCGGATAGTACCTCTGCAGGCTACTAGGGGGTGTGCACTACTGTGTTTGAGTGACATACCTCGGCAGGAAGCACTATTGTGTTTGGGTGGCTGGCCCGCGGTACTCGACAGGAGGAGTACCTCAGCAGTCTTAGGTTAGTGAGCAGTACCTCGGAGTCGTGACAGGACCACTGTACACTCTAGAGACGGAGCTCTTCAGCAGTTACGGTTTCGATAATGAAAATCCTGATTTGAGCTGAGACTTTTGTCCTTTGTGTTTCCTCATGATTGAGATGGGTTACTTGATAACTTAGGTATATGTATGGGCATATACCTGGGTAGTGGTTATCCGTTGATCTCATGATCCTTGTGTTTCCTCATGATTGAGATGGTTTACTTGATAACTTAGGTATATGTATGGGCATATACCTAAGTAGAGTTTATCTGTTGAGATCTTCTTGTGGTTATCCTTGTTGGATTTAGTGAGACCTTGAGGGTCTCGGGGTCCCTACTGAGTATCGTTATACTCACCCCTGCACGGGATATGCCCGCACCTCGTTGTGTTGGTTGCAGACGACATGCAGTGCTGACGGAGGCCGAGTGTTCGAGGACTGGACGGTACCCGGAGGTGGACTACACGACAAGTCAGTGTCCAGAGGTGGACTTCACAGCGAGACGACACTCGGAGGAGGTTGACGGACGAGAGCACTGTGGAGGATATCTGTAACTACCCTTCAGGTAGGATTCGTGGTGGACGATCCAGGAGCTGCGCCATCTGTACCTACCCTTCAGGTAGGATCCTAGGAGGACGACCCAGGAGCCGCTTCCGTCCCTCCAGCTGTTGTCTTTTTCTGTTGTACTTTGTTCAGTTGTAGTTGTACTTTTTTCTGGGTTTGTATTCTGGCCCATTTACGTTTCAGCACTTCTTTTTGTAATTAGTGTTTTACTTCCACTTGTACTCTGTGGTGTTTTGTTACTTTTATAAAGGCAATGCCTACACAGTTATCGGGTTTTACGCCTTTGGTGCTAGTCGCCAGCCCCTGGCCTATGGAAGGCGGGCTTGGGGTAGTCACGGAACGGGCCCCGAGGACGGGTCGTGAAAAATGTAGAATATATATTGCATATCAATGTCGCCATATGCACCTGAAAATATGATTTCTACTGTTAGAATATTAGAAAATCAAATTTGTTTGAAATTGTGTAAAAGATGTGAATTCCAATTTGAGTATATTTTTGTATTTTTATTTTTTTTAATATAAAAATGGATATAAATCAATTGAATAATTTCACATATCCCTAATAATGATACCAATTCATGGTTGTAGAAATCATGAGCATAAATATCGGTTAGTGACTAGTTCATCTATACAAAGACAGGTTTTGTCTAATTCACTAATTAATTTATGTGGGGTAGAGGAAACAATATTGAATGGGGGTGTTTTGTGTGTGATTTGTAAGACATATAAATGTTTTAGTTTTTTTAATACTTAATGTGATTGTATGAGTGTATGGTATAGGGTAGTGAGAGAAAACAAAAAGCTACAATAAGGAGGCCAAATCCAATGAGTGGTGTGTGAGGAAATTGAGTTATTAATTGACCATGTAAATAATGCCCAGTGAATTATCAACAAAAACTGACTACAAACATCACATAGTCCCTAAAATACAATCTCATGGTATCAAATAACATAATACTACAATCAAGAGTCCCCGTGAGGTTGCTCATGTCTTCTAAAAGCAGTGGTTAAGTGAAATTTATGTGATTTTGGTGTCACAACACACCTTGAACACTCATTCTTTAGGATGAACTGATTGATTATTTATTGCATGATTGAGGTTTTTACTCTTGTTTCTCACCCTCACCATTGAATCAATTAAGCTTTAATCAAAATTTAATATCATTATCTGTCAAATCATGAATAATAAAAAATTTGGGGTTTAAATTCCATAGAATCCAAAAGTCAATCCATACCCTGAATCCCCCACATGAATGTCTATCCAAGAATACTAAATACAAAGAAAACAACATGCCTTATTAAATTTATTCACTTTTTTTATGGTATGTTTGAGTTTTGTGCATTAAATGAGTGTTTTATTCTTGCAGCTATAGAGAAGATTATCACTAATGTTCTACACTTGATGGGAGTTTACATTGGTGGTTTGTTACCATGTGGTGCTTTATCTGAGCAGTTCTCACTTATGTTTCTTATTATCCATATTTTATGTTATCACTCATGTTGTTTGATGCATTTCAGTGCTCTGGTTAATGTGTCTCCTAGAGTCTACAGATCATTACTTATGAGGTGCTAGTTCTCGCTTGGAGTTGCTACCCTGATTAGATAAGGTGATTTCTTGATAGAATCCAAGATTCTTCAAGTAGGTATGATGCATTGTGAGATTTAGTTTGTGTTTTATTGTTACCTCATCTTGTTTCTCCCTCGATTACCTAATTTTGTAAGCTCATTACATTTAATGTGTGTATTGTAACACTTTTTATTCTTTAATATATTTATTTGGGGCATGAATTGGGTGAGCAATTCATGTCACAGTTTGTTGAAAAATTGCATTAAAACATTGCTTATTTAATGAGAGGTAAACAAAGAAGGTTAAGGTGCGTTGAAGTTGGAAGAAAAAATAGATCAATCAAAACTCTTCTTGATATCAATGAATGTTTAGAGGTAACCAAAATCTCTGTGAAATTTTATATTCTATCAGTGTATGATGAAAAAATATTAGCGGAGACATTCATTATTTCATTTACTCTTACCTCACTTCACTATCTTATTGCATGCATAAATATATATTTGTCATTCTAGTTTCAATATTCCCAAGATTTGGTGATTTATTTACTTAATCTTTGGAAATATGGATTTTTAAGCTCACTAGTATCACACTTAGCCAAGCATTGTGGGATGATTTTGTTGAAAAAATGATTTATTGAATGACAATTCATAGCCAAACCCTATTTTAGTGATGCAACTGGTTCATGCAAAATGACATAGTGGTATGTTTCAATGTTTCATTTATTTTCATCAATATCATACACCTTAATAATTATTCAATTATATTTTTTCTTGTACTACTTTGAAGATCCCGTAATTGTTACTACAAGCCTGAATCCTCAAAAATTAATGATCAATCCTTATACACCATTTGTGGAAATGTTCAAATCCATGGGATTTATTCTATAAAAATTGAATACCTGTATATGTTATACATACCATATATTTTATTATTCATGTTTATCTTTGGTTCTATAGTAGAAACTAATTAATTGTATACCTAACCATGAATAAAAGATTGAATTATCCTGCAAAACATCAAACTTATAGGTGATTGTATGAGTTTGAACTCTTACCAGCATGTCTGCTGGATCCTTCTTGGTGTGGAAGTTTAGTGTTATACCAAGGATGGACACCTCCCCCAAATTTCTGATTTTCCTAATCTCCCCTTAGCATTTACATTGATCCTATTTTTTTCATCATTATTGGATCTCCTATGCTAGATTTGACTTGGACTTGTGCTGGAGTTGGAATAGTTTCCTTGGACTTGTGCTAGTTCTATCACTGGCATGGACTGGTGATGCCATTAGCATGGATTGGTGCTGTTGTTGGCATGGACTAGTGCTGATGCAGAAGCTAACATGGGTTGGTGCTGTTGCTGGTGCTGATGCTGGAGCTGTCTTGGACTGATGTTTTCACTGGCATGGATTGGTGATGGTTCTGTTGTTGGCATGGATTGGTGTTGTCATGAGCATGGGTTGGTTCTGGAGTTTGCATAGACTGGTGCTGGAGGTGACATGGATGGAGTTGGGTATGGGTTGTTGTTTGGGGTGATGTATGGGTCATTGTATGGGGCGTTTTGATGGATCTTGTGATTTTTTTATTAAATTTCATTATAAATATAATTATTATTTTTATAATTTTGAACCTTTGTGAAAACGGACTTCTGTTTAATAATTATATATTATATATGATAAATTGATAAATATAATATGAAATTTTACCAGAAATAAAAATTTATAATTTTTATTTAAATGTAATTTGTAAAACAAATATTGTATGTTGGTAATATTATCACCAAAAAGATATTTTTGTCTTAGAACCTATTGTTAAAAATTTTAACCAACACATATATTATCTGTTGGTATTATTATAATTGCAACAGAACTATCTTATCTATCGCAAAAATATTTAGCAACAGGGTTTTTAGCGATAGTTTAGTAATAGAGACATAAATGTTGGAAGAATGTTTTACCAACCTAAAATGCACTTTTACCAATAAATATTCTCATGTTGGAAAAAGTTAAATATTTTTTAGTGACATATGGTTTTACACTTTTTGGGGAATGTATTGGAAATTCAAAAAACTCTTCATGAACCATCATGAAGGATTTAAATTGAAGATAACTATTAGTGACCTAGGATAAACCTAAGGTGTCATATATTAAATAATATATCATTATTTAAATAGATTATCTATGATTTTTCATGATTATGTGGTTTTATACTATGATTATTGGTCCTCACACAATGATTTTTGGTTCTATTCAATAGTAGTAACCCAAAATAACTGGGTTAAAATTGAATGTGATAGAAACTTTGCTCATGAGAATCCAAATGGGATGATGATATGAGTGAAGTACACTATGTTTATTCCCAATCAGTTATCACAAAACATGATTAAAAACATGAACCTTAACCAACTCTCGAACTCATAAAAGAATATGAGGACAGATTTCATTGAGATTTTTGATAATTGAGGCCATAGAAAAGAAAACATGCAGTTTCATATATTTCATAATTTTTCAAATAAGAATCAAGGTAATTGTTTTAATGGAACTTATAGGTGCTTTAAATATGGAATGGAAAGTCATATGTAATGTCATATCCTAGGAGCCATGCCCTAGTACCCCGAGTTAGAATATCATATGACATCTGGAAGGCTTCCCCATACGCCAGAGGCTTCTGACTAGCAGTGAGGTTCTGATATATCAATCATGGGGAGACTATACCCTCTTTTATCAAAGTAATACACCTTAGGTGAGTAGGAAAAAATAATTTAATAACATATAACCAGAAATATAATAGTACAGTGATCAAAATATGACTAAAACTAGAGATACTATATCAGAACTGAAATATAAATATGTCATGCTAAAGTACTTGAAAAGTGTCAAAATGAAAACTCAAAAAGTAAAGACACTGAAAACTAAAAAGTGGGTCCTAAACCACATCTCGTTCCCTCATCCATGCATTTTAATCATTATTATGGGAGTACATTATCAAGTATAACACCCCATTTATTAATCATTAATTAATAAATTAATTAATTAATACAATCCCATTAATTAATTTGAAAATTAATTAATAACATCTATTCCCATTAATTAATTCAACAATTAATTATCCATTCATAATCTTAATAACTCATAATTAATTCTATAATTTATTATCTCAAATCATCTATTTCAAAATCCCATCATTAATTCAATAATTAATTATCCAAATTATAAATTTTATTATCCCATAATTAATTCAATAATTAATTATTTAATATTATCAATTCAATATCCCAATAGTCTAAATTAATTAATTTACTAATTAATTAATCTAATTATTCAATTTTACCATCAAAACAATCAACTTTAATTAATTCTCCAATTAATTAATTTAACTCATGTACATTAATTAATTTCAAAATTAATTAATATAAATCAAACCCTTCAATTAATTCCCCAATTAATTTTCCAAGTCAATTTCATCAATTGATTTCCACAATTAATTAATCTAAATTAATCCCATAATTTAATTCAATAATTAAATAACGCCACTTCTCCCATTAATTAATTCAATAATTAGTTATTCTCAACTTAATAAATTAAATAACCCCAATTAATTAATTATTTAATTTTTCTATGTTAATTAATTTAATAACACCAAATAATTCATCGAATAATTGTTTTATCTCTATTAAATAAATCACCCTAATTAATTCCTTAGTTTATTTTTCCGCATCAATCAATTTAATAATCATAATTATTTCCAATAATTAATCATACAATTAATTACACCTATTCACCAACCTTAATATAAGAATAATTATTTTTTCAAATAATTATTCAATTTTAAAAATCACTAATGCCTCATAATTAACTCTACAATTAATTATACCAAATCAAAATTTCATAATCCTAACCATTCCCATTAATTAATTCCATAATTAATTAATAAATTTCAACAATATCAATAACTCCATAATTAATTCCCATAATTAATTATCAAATTCACAAATCCAAAAACACATAATTAATTATCCAATTAATTATCTCGTTCAATAATCCCTAAATCTCACAATTTCATAATTTCATAATTAATTATTTCACTGAAGTAAATTAATTATATTTAGAAATCCAATTTCTAAAGAGATCTACAAATTCTACAATTAATTATCTAAAATCAATAATCTTGAAATCTCATTGTTAATTTATCAATTAATTATTGTTGATCTAAAATCCTAATATCCCAATCTCACATATCTTTTTATTAATTAACTAAAAAAATTAATTATTTAATCAGGAATGATATTACTAAACATCTAATATAAATTCTATAATTAAATACACATAATTATCATCAAAACTATGGGATTTGAATTTTAGACCACCTACCTCAACAACAGTGATGAACGCTTACCGATAGATAATACCAATTTGTATCAAATCAACTAAAAACACAAGGATAAATGTGGTATAAATCCAAAATCTAAATCCATAGTTAAATGAAACAATATCTCTTAAATCTTGATCTAAATCCAATAATCTTAGATCTAGATTCAACAAATCTAGATCTAGATCTGACATAAGATAAACATCTTTCTTTTATCTGGGAAGAGGAGGAGAAGATATATATATCTTATCAGGAAGGAACCACTTACCCAAGAAGGTGAAGATCTTCAATCCTCCCATTAATTTTCCAATCATGGAGGTTTGGAGACTTAGTAACTCATCTAGGATGCTTAAAAATCAAGGGAAAGCATTTTATGGTTGGGGGAGGAAGGATGAATCCAAAAATAAACGAGACATCCTAAGTAAAACACCTTTTAATTTTATTTTTGGGGAATTACACAGTGTGTAATTCCATTACATGTTGTGTAATTATTTTTAAAGGTTTATACTAAAAAACCCATCGCCTCTGGTGATTTTATCCTAGTTAAAATATTACACGATATGTAATATCATTACCCAGTGTGAAATGTTTCTGTAGACAGTTTTTCAGCCCATTTTCCTTTTAAACAATATGAAAATCTTTAAATAATTTCTCCTCTCAACAATAACCCATTAAACACTTAAAGATCTGTACGTGGAAAAATATGGTGCCTTAAACCGTGACAATTAATTTTTAATGTTTTCACTATTTATTTTAGTAAAAATTATGTTGATCATAGTATATAATATAAATTATTCGATTTCAAATTATGGAATCCATTTTTTAATTTAAATTCATAGAATTGGAAGAATTCAATTCATAAGTATACCCATAGATGTGATGAAAAATTGAGTTTTCAAAGAAAAAGGTATCATAAATATAGAAATTTTAATATAAAAATTCAACCTGAAATTGATTCAAATTACCTGAAGTAGTTATACTATAATTTAATTGAACTAATTTTAATTTAAAACTATTTTAAAATATAAATCAAATTTTTAAAAAATTTAAACCAAAATAAAATATTCAAGTGAAATTCCGTATTTTTCACAATTCATCAAAAAATGAAACCATTTAGAAAAATCCAAAAAAATCTCCAAGATATTTTTTATTTTATGATTTAAATAAGGAAGTTTATTTTTTCAAATAAATTTTTTCGTGGTGGTAAAAAATAATTTTAAATTATGTGCTCAAATAATGACTAAATTTCCTTTTAGAAAAATATTGTGTTTTTTAAAACATTTATTTTGCTTTAAATTTTTTATTATTTTATTTATAATCAATAAATAACCAATTAATTTATTTTATACATGTTTAAACCATAATTTTTTTTAATTTAGTTATTATTATTCACATCTTTCATGATAATGGCTAGGTTATAATGGTCTTGTTTAAATAATAATATTTTAGTAGAATATCATGTTTCATTTTAACATGGTGTTTTATGCATCTCAAACTATCTAAAAGATTGAAATTATATAAAAATGTACCATAAAGTTTTGGGATGTTATATTCTATTTTAGGCTCTATGTTTAACATAATATTCCTATTTTATGAAATCATGGGGTGTTACATCCCCCCAAATAAAGTGTGTGCTTGCAATTTAATCTTGATCTCGGTAATCAATGGTTTGATATTTCAAAATATGTTCATTAAAAACTCACATCTTCAAAATGGTTAATAAAAAATCCTCTTAATAAGAGAGAAATGTAATTACAATTACCATAATTAATAACACATAAATAGGTTTCTAAGTATGAGAACATTGGTGGAAAGTGAATATATGGGAATGGAATAAAATCATAAATAATTATAGAGAGTGATACATGTCATTGATCACAAGAATGTAAATGATAAATGGAA
Organism: Viscum album; assembly: GCA_963277665.1. Classification (NCBI taxonomy): domain Eukaryota; kingdom Viridiplantae; phylum Streptophyta; class Magnoliopsida; order Santalales; family Viscaceae; genus Viscum; species Viscum album. The sequence goes on from OY728145.1 coordinate 490,711,244, forward strand.
AGATAAGTACGAAGAAAAAATAAATACATGATCATTTAAAAGGATATAGGTTCAATATAAATAAAGGTATTTTGATAACATTTTGTTTCAATAACCATTTCCTATAGTTGAGTAATTCCTTCGCTATCTAGACTAAAAATATATGAAAATATACTTACTTCATATCTTTCTATTTCATAGGCACAATTTAATCTTTTAGTTATTATAATATAATTTTCAAATTCAATTCTTACTTCAACAAAATGAATATCCAATTTTATATTATTTTCCTAAAGCAATAAAATTAACTTTTAACATATCAAATATCTATAAAATCATGAGAATTATTTCCATATATTTATAAATATTTTACAAAACCAATATGGTTATCAAAATTTACCATATATAATATTTTAATCTCTATACCTCAATAATAACTCCAAAAATTCAACTTAATCCATTTCATAGGTTGTTAACCTTAATATTCATCCAAAATATTTCTAACCAAATTCATGGTCCATAGTTTTTTAAGGAAGGTCATTAAAAAAATATTATATTCCCTTTACAATATAATGTTTTTCTTAATGTTACATTACAAATATATGAATACCGTTATCACCATAAAAACTTAATTAGAACCTTCAAGCTTCCAAATAAAAAATATCATTTTTTCAAATATATTCCATAAAACAATACATGCATTAAGCTTCATAAAAGATAACATAAACCATCAACTTACTAAAACATTTCATTTTTACTAATAATATCACATAAAAACAACATTATCATTATTATCTAAATATAATGAATATTTAAATGGTTATATTTTCTCAATAATGTGTTTTCCAATAAGTTCAAATTTCCACTAAATCGTTTTTCTTGGTCAATTTCAACATATTATCTCAAATCCATAATGAAATATTTTTATAGTATGGTCTTCATATATTTCATAATTCATATAACAATAATATCTTTCATTAAAGTACTCCAATAACATAATTCTTGAATATAAGAAAAATACTATTAATAATTCCAATTCATCTGTTGTAATAGAATAATATTGACCTTGACCCTTTATATCCTTTTGAGGTATATCACCTTAACACTTTGTGAATTCATTTGTGTAGTGCCCCATCACCTAATATTGGAATCATTTATAATTCTAAGATTACTTCTTTCCCTTGAAATCTTATGTATAGTGGCCTTTTAATCTACACATGAAGCAGAATCATTTTACTTTTTAGCATGTACCAAGTTGTTTTTATCCAAAAGTATGACATGTTGAAAAATCATTCTTTACTTTCTTCCTTTTATCCATAATTTTTTATGTCATCCTTTACTTCTCCTTCTAACCTTCAAATCCATAAGACAAGGATAACTTTTTCTCTATTTGGATAGAACATGATATTATGTCCTAGTATGTTGAGAATGATTTGGAGACTAGTTACCTTTAGAGGATTTGATTAATCCCTATATATAAATATTAAATATTACTCTTTGGATTTCATTTATAGTCCAAATAAAAATTATTGATAACCTTGTAATGTTGGATTCACACTTAGAGACATTTTCATCTTCATTTTCTCTCCGACTTAGAAATTTTCCATCCATATCAACTTATTTCGCATGAGGAATATTTATTTTCAAGAATAATACATTAAAATACATCCATTCTATGGTTTATATTTCTTATTCATCTTTAGTGTTATAAATTAATGACCACTACTGATCTTAATCCTTTTATAGATTATAAATTACCATAAAAATATTCTCCCCTTCATTAAATACTATAGGGAGAAATATGTTCTCTAATTAATATATCCATTGTTCAACTAAAAATTGTTTCTCAGTACTGTTGAAAGTAGGGATTTTTAACACATAAAATGGTCTAACATTTGTTACATTGCATAGTGGATCACAAGTTTACTCTATAATGGAAATTTTATTGTGCATAACCTGACATAGTTTCCTTAATATGGTTGTAATTTTATCTGTTCTAGCTACACCTCCAGCTTCAGATTCATTATCTTGCCCAGGGTGAAATCCCTATATGGGGTATTTTTATTGATATAACTCACATTCCATCCACAAAGAACCATTTAAAAAAATTCATAAAAAATATTATATAATAACATTATGAAACATAATGTATGATCCCAAAACTATTAAAAACATAACATAAATAGAAAAAATGAATATATAATATCATAACCATAAACATGGTTTTATTGGGGATATCTTTATTTTCATTTTTATCATAATGGTTTCTAAAAACTTTTGTTTATCCTATGAATATTTCCAAAGAGTGACAAACCATGTACATAATAAGGCTCATTTTCATGAATCAGGTGATGATTCAGTCAAGCCCAATGATCCATTTTCAGAGCTATTTCCCCTAGGTACATCTCTTATAGAATAATTTCCACTTGTAGTATCGAAATAGGGATGTGATTATAAGAAATACAACATAATATTTCCCTTTCCAAAACATTAGGATATTCTTATATACTTGTCCTAAAATTCTATCATAGGGTTATTTTACCAAATATAAATTTTCCTAAATCTTTTTCTTAAGGTTTCTACTAAACTTCATATGATACCCACTATATTGACCCTAACCTTAGTAGCCTAAAGTCAGTTTTTACTTTATTATATTGGAATAATATATAAAAAATCACATCCCAAAGGACATAATAGTTTATTAGTACCGGTAAACTACATACATACTTTAAATTCATAGTATAATTGAAAAACATAAAATACAAAAAGTATTTTCTTTGAGAAATCCATTATTAATCATAGTGTATCCCAGCTTATTAATCATAAAAAAACTTCTTGGTATCCAAAAAAAATAATATATACAAAAAATTTGAGCTCATATGCTCGGTAAGGATAAGCGTATAACAAAATCTATAAATAAGTATTTATAAAAATTATGGTATATTAAATAACTAAAAGAAATTCTATTTAATAAATATTATAAGGATAATATAAAAGGAATAAATGATGATCAAACAATATCATAAAAATAATCACACGAGATTGAAAACTCAACTATGGATATTCTAAAAAATTGAATAAACCCATGGAATATCAATAACTGAAATCATTGTGATGGAATTCATAATGTTTTATATCTAGAACATTTTTTCATTTATTTATTCTAATAAATCTAAGTAAATGGGTAAGGCCTCATCCAACACTAAATATAGCTTCTCTTAAGAGACCCACTGATGCATTGAGAAGCTATATAATACTAAGCCACACCCATCACTTTCTATGTCCAATGCATTCCTCATATGAAAGTGTTGAAACATATTAAATATAAACATTCATAATAAAAAACCAATATATAAAATCTTAATACTTACCCCAATCAATTAATCATAGTCCTAAACCATCCAGAGTAAAATGGTGAATAGTAATAAAATGATACATCCTCAGTCAAACTAATCATAAACCATCCAAATAATGAATAAATATGATATGAATAAAAAATATCCCCAATAAATCATAATTATAATTAATGGTTAATAACATTGATTAATATAAATACAATGAAAATATCCTTAAAACCATTATTGAAGAAAATAACATTTTAATTTTAAAAATTGCCTTTTAAAATGAAATTTTAACAAAACATTTTGGAAATATTTTTTTTAAATAAACATTTAAATATTATAAAATAATCTCTAAAACATTTATTTTTCATGATGGTGTAAAAATGTTTTCATTTTAAGCACATTAAAAATGATCCTTTAACATTTTCAATAAAATCCAAATAGAATTTTTTTTGAAAATGAAATGAATATTACTTTAAAATTTTTTTTAAAAAAGTAAAAATGGGTATTTATTTCTTTAATAAGACATTTTAAAAATATTTAAAAAAAATTTTACAACATTTTTAGAAAACATGGGTTTTTATGAAAAAGGATTTCCGGCTAAATAGATAAATAATATTGGATTTTCATAAAAGTGTTTTCTCAATAATTTTAAGTACCAAAGAGTGGGAAATTGTCCAATTACATAAAAAGTTTCATCAATAAAAATATGTTAAGAAAATAGATTTATTTTATGACATAACTATCAAGTAATTCTCCCAAGGGGGAAGTAAACATAAATAATCCTTAATATTGGTGATATTGTGAAGTAAACCATTACCACATTAGTAAAATAAAAATCATTAGTCTCGTAAATGAAATGCCATAAAATGAAAATTTAAATACCAAGAATATATATTTATTCCTGAAATAAAATATAAAAGGGGAATTTTATTCACTACACAAATGAAATAAGTAGTGACTATGGAATATGTCACATAGAAGTAAAAGTGAGGTGAGAAACCATTACCTCGGGTCTGATTTCCTTCATATGTGTTTATACAAACTGTATAATGGTTTTTTGAATGTTATAAATTTATACCGTAACCATAATAATATTAATAATATCATATATGATCCTATTATAACAGTTCATCACCTATTTATTAGCAAGTCTTTGTTTAAATCACTATTTTAGGTTATAATTGTTTCGTCTTTCATGTATGTTTTTGTTTGATAATTTTGGAAATTTTAATTTAATCATAGTTACATCATATCCAAAATTTCTCAAATGATATAAATATCATATATATTCATAATATTTTTATTAGATAAATCTACATATCTTAGAGACAAAAAATGGATTACGCTATTCATGGAGGTTGTAAGTCATATGTACGCATGAATATTATTTCCATTTTTCTCGATACACAAAATAAAAGGAAAACAAATATTAATTTGACATTATAGAATCATTTTTATTTTATATATATCATTTATATTAATAAAATAAATCCTTATTATCATCCCTGTAAAAATAAAATTAAAAACATTTCATGTCACTATATGGAGGCAGTATCCCACACTTACGTACAAGCAACATTATTGTTATCCAATGGATTGGAAGGTAAGAAGTTATATGTGATATTAAATTTACATAAGTATGTTTATATAATAAATTTCACATATATTTTACAACATCTATCCTTACTACCTTCCATGTAAATCATAAGATAAAAATGAATCACATCATTTTGCGAGATGGTAGTCTGTCGTACAAACGAACGACGACATCGTATCCTTCATGAAATGAAAATAAATAAGGTATATGTGATATGATAATTTTTTTAGTATAAAAATATCATAAATATCATACAAATATTTTAAATCCATCATTACATCCTACCTTTAAAAGTGGTGATGGAAAACGAATGACCTCAGTTTGTGAGGTGGTAGTTCACCATAGACAGAATAATGATTTAATAACCCATTTGATAGTTTATAAGAATTATTTAGGTAATTACATTTATATTATAACCTATGAATATATTGATGATACTTATTATATTCTATAATCATGTTCAATGTATGATTTGAGGAGTTTTTGGAAGAAATAAAATAAAATGCTTGGTTAAGGATGTTGCTTATTATTCGGACAACTTCTTTGGTATTACAAAAAAGGATTAATATGCTTGATTTATAACCTGAATAATGATTCTAGTATGTGAATAGGTATGTAAGTAATTTATTTGGTTAGTTTTTTCCTGAAATAGTGGGTTTTTAAGTGTGAAGTGGTGAGAATAGGTGGTGGCCTTTTATAAGTGAGGTGAGTGGTACACTTTTAATTTTTGAAAATAAAAAGGTGTACCCACATTTATCACATGAAAAAGGGCCCAAAATTGAAAATTATTAATATTTAGAAATTATAAGGTCTTAATTTTTCTATTAAATGTGTTTTTTACATGTTTGGGGTCATTTTCAACCCATGTCTTCTTATTTTACCCCCCCCCCCCCCCGCTAAATCAGTTTTTACCTTAACCATGGTAATCAATTTTTAATGTTTTTACTATTAATTTTGAAAAAAAAATATTTAAGTTATAAGATGATATAAATTAAATTTATTTAAAATATGGAATATATTTTTTAAAATTAAATTCACATAATTGGAATAATTCAATTTAAAATTACACGCTCAGATGCGAGGAAAAAATTGGTTTCAAAGAGAAATTTCTCATAAGTATAGAAGGTTTTAATATCGAACTTCAATATTAAGTTGATTAAAATGACCTAAATAAGTTATAATTTAATATAATTAAACTAATATTACTATAAAAATATGAAAAATTAATTTAACTTTGTAAATAATATAAATGAAAGGCGGTTTTCAATTAAAATTCAGTATTTTTCACTGTTCATGAACAAACGAAACCTTTTAGAAAAATCTCAACAATTTAGCCGAAGATAACTTTTTTCTACTTATTTAAAAAATTAGAATTATATTTTTGATTAAATTGAAAAAATTAGTATAAAATATTTATAATTTTTGTGTATAAATTATGACTAGACCACCTTTTAGAAAAATATAATTTTTCATTAAACTAATCTTTTTCTTTCAAAAGAATATTATTTAATTTTTAATCAATATATCACCATTGAATTTATTTTATATATTTATAAACCATTAAAGTTTCATAATTTTTCTATCATAGTTCATACTCACCAACCTAATTACTATCTTATAATGGTTATGTTTAAATAATAATATATTAATATGGTATCATGATTCATTTAGACCCGGTGTTGTGTGCATCGCAAGATATCAAAATGATTTAATTTATTTAAAAATAAATAAATCATAAAGTCTCGTGATTTTATATTCTCTTTTATTATCATTATTATGTGTTAAACACACTATTAAACATCATTTTCTTATTTTAAATAATTTCAACGGCTTACACAACCTACCACAGTTATTTTTGGGATTACGAACCAAACGTCTTCGAAACACCTAAACATTAAGTTAACTAATTTCATAACAATATAATGAATGGAAAAGAATAAAATAAAAGATATAATAATAATGTAATACCCCTTAAAATTATCTTAAGAAATAATATATTCATATAATTTTATAATACTTGAGTTATGTTCCGTACGTGGTTAATCGAACTCATGGTAAGGGGTTATTTTCAATAACATATTTCAAATATATTAAAAAAATCAACACATTTTACTCCATATATATTTTATAAAAAATGTTTTAGGTATTCTATTAATATAATAAAATGTATTTTCAAGGTTATTTTAAACAATTTTTTAATTTTATTAATATGGTGTTAAAATAAAACATTTAAACATTTTCCCCATGGGTTTTATGTAAATTTTAAACAAATTGTGAATAGAATTATATTTTTTATCATATATAGAATAAGAATAATGCCCTAACATAGTGAATATTATTATTTAGTAATAATCCTCTAATATTATTAATTTTATCAATATAATATTATATTTCCCAAGGTTATAGAAATTATCTTTCATAATTTTTCAAATAAAAAGTATTTTTATCCATATTTTTATATAGATACCAAGAGGGATTATTTATATGTGTCAAATGGAATACTTTTTTGTACTTAATGATAGAAATGAAAGATTGTATTTGTTCTTTTTATGTTATGGTACGTTTACATTGTATATGAATGATGGGTGATTGTTGATGCTCCTTTTCGTCACAGAGTCCAAAGGAATGTAAAGGTAAATGAATTAGCACAAATTGATTCAGCCTTTGAAGAAAACATCAAAAATTGACAAAGGCATGAACAAGGCTTCAAATGCACAAAGGTCGCACAAGTTACCTCACTGTCGCGCAAGTCCACTTGCGCGACGCCTAATGGTAGCATAAGTGACTTGCGCGCCCTAAGTGATAACCGCCCGGGGTCTTCTCCAGCCTATAAATAGACCCTGTGGGCCCCCCATTTAAAAAGGAGGAATTTTTCCAGAATTCAGATTTAGAGATCTGAATACCCAAGTCTCTTCTTCAGGTCTTCTGAACACTTCTAAGGTAATTCTTTACCTAGAATGGAAGGTTTAAACAAGATGACTAAGTTCTAAGTTTTAGAATTCACTAACACTTGCACCCCTAAGGTGTTTTACCCTTAAGGGAAATGAACATACTTGTGTGCCGCCCTACTTCCTCACCAAAACTTGCGCGGCTCTCTTCTGGAAGTACCTCAAGATAATTCTAAAGGCATTGGTCAAGGATTGCCCAAGTATTACCATGCTGGCTAACAACCGTGCAAGTACCCATGTGTCGCGCAGGTATACCTGCGCGACCAGGACTTGCACGCCCACGCAGTACTTGCGCCCTTCCAAGGAATTGCGCGCCCCTGCCTTTTTTGTGCATTTTTTCCCATTTAACCCCTCTTATGTCGTTTCACCTCTTCTATTCAAGATTCAGTCTTCAAGACACTCTTCAAAGCCATTTATGGCATGATTTCTTGATTTTTCTTCATTATCTGAAAGGAACTCCATGGAAAATTTCTCAAAACCTGGTGATTTACACATCTTTATGTCACTAAATATTGAGATTTCATTCATTCAAACTCATTCTTTAAAGATGATAGAACCCCTTCGCATGGGCCTCCTTTTCAGGAATAATCCCGAGTCTTAATTCTCAATTCTGGGCATCCTCCTTAGGAGTAATCCCCAAGTCCCCTAATCTGGGCATCCTTTTCAGGAGTAAGCCCCATTCGTAAAATTCACAAATCTGGGAATCCTCCTTAGGAGTAAACCCCAAGTCCTCATTAACCTGGGCCTCCTTTTCAGGAGTAAGCCCTAGTCTCAAATATGGGCATCCTCCTTAGGAGTAAGCCCCATGTCCCTTAATTTTCTCTTAACCAGTCCTAATTTACTTTTGATCTGGATCTCCTTCTCAGGAGTAAAACCCAATCATAAGTCCCCTCCTAATTTGGGCCTCCTTTTCAGAAGTAAGCCCCAAATTAGAGTATCCAAATCTCCATAAAGTACATATTCCATTATGGACCCAGTTCCTAGATTTCTTCCCTGAAGTAAATCGTAATCTTCATCTATTTGGGTAGTCATACATACATAAGCCCCACATCATTTCTTATAATTGCATCATTCATGGAACAACTATCCGGTTTCACCAATACCTCTTGTTTCTCACACCGTGCATGACTCACGTGAGCTTAGAGTGTAAAATTAATTATAACATCTTTCTTTGAGCCATCAATCAAAAAAATCATATCCCCTTACTCGAACTACGTGGGTTCTGATTTCTTTTCCAAAACAGAGGATACGTAGGTAGCCCATCTGCGGGTACGGTCCCAACTCTAAAATAATCAATGTCCTTCAGAATGACAATAAACTTCAAGTTCCCCTCTAAGTGGATTGAAAACCAATATGGTCATCAAAATGACAAAAAGACTTTTATGTATCAAAGGATACCATTGACTAAGAATATTTGACAAATACAGATGATTATCTATTGATGAAGAACCTCAAATACATATAAAATCTTCTCTAAATTTTCTACATATCAATCATTGATTTTCAGATCTAAAGGAAAGCTTATTTTATACTTGGTAATGTAATAAATATTCACGAACATAACTTAAATCTTTACAGAGAGTCCCGGATTAGACAATAATTCCCCTCAAAAGGTGTGATGAGTCTGACCTCCCATCCTATCGACCAATGCAAATTCCTAAGCCTCATCAATCCACAACTAATGAGCACCTACCATTGGAAAGTAGGTTCAAATGGATATGGAATCATTGGATGTTTCTGGTTCTACGAACAAACCCATTAGAAACCGCTTGGAATGTTTGAATCTTAAATCAATGAGATCATCCCCAATTACATAGGGGAACAAAAAATGGTGAACCCGACGTGAATCCTTAACCAAGTTAAAATGATGTTTTGCTTATTTTTTAGGCCCCTATTTAAAACTCAATGAGAGGGCTAACAAAAACAATCATTGACATATGTGCTCATCCAAAAGATGTAGTGGATAAATTTATCTTGATTATGTCTGTTATATCAAAAAGTCACTCTTTTCCAAGATTTTCTGCATTCTATGAAATGGCTGCTCTCAAGTTCACACCTGTGAATACCGTTGCTGCGAATGCCACTGCTGCTCCTCCTGCTAGATCGTCATCCACTCTGAGGACGATATCACATACTCAGCATCTTAAATGTTGGGTATCAAACAAGTTGGTTAAGGAGTACCATCAACACGGTACCATTCCAAATCGGGAGGCTGCCCAACAAGCCCTCCAAGTGAATAACTCCCCCTGGTCATCCGGACAGCAACGACCAGTGATCAAGAAACAGGCAGTGCTAACCACCATCTCCAACAGTTTTGGGTCGTTATCCCCCGAACGCAATCACCATTCGCTCCCTTATTTTGGGGAGGTGAATGAGCAGGTCCCTCAGGGCCTTAATTCAAGCAGTCAGGGGTCCTTTCTGAGGGCTCCCACAAACAATCGCCGCCAGACTCATACGGCAGTGCGCCCTCATCATGATGAGGGTACCGACTCCAGGTGTTCGGCTCATGTTCCTCGAACCCGAGCAGGCAAGACGAATCGCCAGAGGCGAAGTACGGTTAACAGTGAGAAGGTTCTCATCTCTTCCATCTCTAGAAAAGTCCACCAAACTAACTTGGTGGCAAGAAAAGAGAAGGCACACACACCTGCCCATTTTAATTCTGCTGTCCAGTAGACTCGTCTGGCAGCATCACACCAATCCCACCAGAAAATTCTAGTGGAGTACTATACACAGGAACATACACCTATTTATACATCACCAACTAGTCAGCCGGATCGTTTGACTACATATGATGGATCTCGTCAACCACGTTCGTCGAAGTGCAATCAGCAGGCACATACACCTGCTAGTATTGATCAATCCTACTAACAGTCTCGCTTGGTAGCATTCAGAGAAGTCAGTCAGAGAGCTCCAGCGACAAATAGGAGGCAGACTCAACTCTCTGTCCCTAAACTTGAGTACTTTCAGGATTCACTGACAGGAAGAGGAGGACAGGAGAAGGCACATACACCTACTCCAATCACGGAATGGACGTATATCCCCGTTCCGGCAACTGAAGTCACCAAGCATATTCTATCAATGGTGAATGAGCAGAAGAAAATTCCTGCTCATATCCTTGATGCCTGTCAGGATATTATAACAGCTTCTGTGGCATCTCAGGGAAAGACACATAAATCTATCCCTACCAGTGGAGTGACACATTAACAGTTTACTCCGGAATAGACACACACATCTGTTCTAGTCCTAGGGGTTGTGTGGCCTACTCCCCCATATCATACAGACATCCAAGTCAAGAACATACACCTGATTTGAGTGGAGATCATCAGCCTAACCTGGCCATCTCTCCTAATCAGGCACATACACCTGCTCAGATCCTCCACTTTCTTCAACAGGTGGTTTCTAAGGCAAGTAAGAAGGCGTCTAAGAAAAAAGACTCGTCCAGCACAATCAAGAGATCAAGAGCCAATCTGTAACAAGGCCTTGCTCGATGCGGGAGTTCTTGAAGCCCTCATACAGTTATCTATTGGAATTCATGATTCTACTCCCTCATTTCCCAATAGTGGTAACATTAATTCTGAAGGTATTCAAAAGACACTTCCTCATGAAGGCTTGCTTCATGACAATTCGGTCGATCTCGAAGTTTCATCTTCTTATGCGAGCCACAGGAACCCCCTGTGTGGCTAGAAGACCAAGGAGCAAGAGATCTAATATTTTTCTGTAACCCACCATGGTGGTCCTCCCCATGATGATGAATTTCTCTGTGAATGTCTTCTCCACAGTAGTGATGCACATTTCCCGGAAAATGCTCTAGTGGAAAATGTAGTGCTGAGAAATCCCTCTTATCTTGAGGAACATGCAAATGTGAAACCAGTCATATCTATGGTTTCATCGGTGGCAGGTGAAATACTTTCTCAATCGGAAGATAGCCCAAGGTGTAGGTCATTCTCCGAACCACCCCTAAGTCATGCATCTTCTAGTTTAATCAGTGATTTCTCTACCAATCCTATTGAATCCAATGAAGCAACAAGGAAGCACAAACTATGGTCAAAACCGGGAGAAGAATATTTATCAAATGATAAAGAGGAAATGCTGAACATGAGAAAAAAACTAGAGAAAGGTGAAGTGCCAATCATTTTTTGGCCTCTGGCTGACTCTCAGTATGAAATTCCAGAAATATTGATAGAAGATGGAATTCCTGATATTCGTCTCAACATATGGAAAACTCATTGGCAGCTGAAAAAGAAAGTATTATCTTATGATGAATATAAAAATCATGTTAATATAATAGAAGGGTTACAATTCCAAATTGACTTGGAATCTCTATCAGTCTCTCGATATCTGAAGGCTGAAAAGCCGTAGAGAGCCCTTCAGCGTTCATGCCTTGGCGCACTAAGAAATTTGTGTCAGTTAATTGACAATTCCCCATCTAGTATTCATGTCAGAGGATGGGGTGTTGATAGAGCACTGCATTTCACGGTGATCTTCAGTCAGCAAAGCCCACTGAAAATAGTCTCATGAAATTTTATTTCCCATGGTCGACCACGGATACCTGGCTTTATTTGTAATCAAAATCTTGCCCAAGAAAAGGCATCAACTAGTTCCTCTCAAAATAATGAATACAGGGAACAAGTTGTTGAATTACTCCAGCATCAAGAAAACGAGAATATTGAACAGGCCTCTCGTTTGGAACAAGCACATCACCAAGTGACAGAAGTGTCAGAAATCATCAAACGGTCTTTTGAACTGGGTGATAAAAGTGGATGTCGATTGATGCATCCAGCTAATTTCCGGACCAAGGTCCATGAGATCAGGAGAGATTTTAAGAAAGTCTTAGACATAACATGTCAAGAGCCACAACAGCTCGCCATACTGGGGACTCTTTTAAACCAACCCTGAGAATCAACAAATAGGATTCGAGGAGTTGAGCAAAGACAGCCGGAACAGCCCCAGTCCATCGGACTGGGGACTTTTTCAAATCATCAACCCCCTCCTCAGAGAAAATCGGTATTTTCTCGATTGGTGAAGAATCCAAAAGAGTAACAAAGATCCAAATTATCAGGAGATTCTCTCAAAATTACGCTTCGCCAAGAAGTTCCTCAGGGATCGAATCAAAAAAGGCAATGTCTCATCAAAGACATGGAAGGAGACAATATCACAGAAATGATGATAGAAGGGATGCAATGCATTATGCATCAAACAATGTCAGAAATTCCGTTGTTGCTGATCCACCAGATGAGGCTCACTCAGAGGGATCAGATGAAGAGGTTCATGTTCAGGAAGTTGTACGCACAGACACAAATGAAGAAGGTGTGCGTACACGAAATCAAAGGTTTACCCAAAATCTGGGTATTCCTTCAAATAACCCACTTCCCCCTCTACAAAAGGGATCAAACAAGGGAAAGGGAAATAATCAGGTTACATATCCTCCCTCTGGCGAAGGACAATCGCTCTCACTAGAGCAAAGATTTGTGCAACAGGAGGAAGAAATGAAGGAATTGAGGAGGATGAACGCAGAACTACTTCAGGGTAGTCTTTCTCCTAATCGTGATGGAGTCCTTCAGGCAAAAGATTTTGTTGAAACTACTGAGATGGATCAATAATATCCTCCTTTATCAGTACACCCTCACAGGTCTAATCCTACGGGTCAAGTGCAACAACAATTGGCAGTGCTGCCATCAGTTGCAGTACCGGCTTCCATACCTGTCCAAGCTCCAGTCAGTGCTCTTGTTCAGATTCAAGCTCAACCGGATGTTTCTCAAAAGTTAATAAATACTATTGAGTCATTACCAGCTCGGTTGGAAGCTATAGAGGTAAAGTGTGCGCAGGTTCAACCAGAAAAGAAACCTTACCCTGAATTAGTAGATTTAATCTCTCCCCCATCAAATTTTGGGAACCCTGTATTCCCTATTTTCAATGGAGCAGGCGATCCTGAACAACATTTGATGCATTACGTGTCTTGTTGTGATCCTATGATGGGAAATTCGGAGCAGAAAGAAGCGGTAAAACTCAGATGCTTCGTGCGAACCTTACAAGGACCAACCTTTGTCTGGTATACAAGCTTGAAATCTCGGTCAATTACCGGATGGGATGATCTCTATCAATGATTTCTTCTTCAATTTAGCTCAACTTTTCCAAAGACAACAGTTTTCGATCTTACAAACTGTATGAAAAGGGAGAATGAAAGAGTCTCTGATTTCATTGCTCATTGGAAGGGATTAACATATTCCTTGACCTTATCACTCCCTCAGGAATAATTTTTGCCAATCTATGTGGAAAATCTGCTTGATGAATTACGCACACCGCTGATCCCTGTGAAATACACAGGAGAGTTTCGAGACCTTACTTCAATCACTCAACAGATTGAAGATTCTCTTATACAGACTAAGGCTAAATCTCATGTAATTCCATCATCTCCTGGAAGGATAATGGGCAAAGCAGAGGCTGCTACAGTTGTGCTTAAGCAAGCACATGTACCTAATTCTACTTAAAATCCTTCATCTTCTTGAAGGGCTGCACCTCCTGAGTGCCAACATCAGAGGTCGTTTCGTCAGGAAGATCAAAGAGATCAAATACAAAAACAATTTGAGGACTTGAAGAGAAAAACATACTCTTTACGAAATGAACAAGTTCCTGGTTATTTCATTTTGGATCTAGAAAAAAATTTGGTTCAATTTCCAATGCCCAAGATGCCAAACAAGAAAGTATATGAAGACCGTCCCGATTATTTCCCATTTCATCAAATGTTGGGGCATCCCATCCAGGAGTGTTTTGTCTTCAATGACCTCCTGCAAAAGATGGTCGACTCGGGACAAGTCAAACTGAAAGGTTCTTCATCTCAGGTAGCATATGTTACTTCTACAGTTCCAGAGGAGGAAGGTGTGTGGCAAGAATTCAAAAGCAAAAAATGCACAGAAATATGATGATTGGATGGTCAGAAAGATGATCAACTGAACTTGTGCTATTTTGTGAACACAATTGAAGAAAACAATTGTGCCTTCTTCCATTAATGTTTCAGCAAAACCCTCTTTAGAAGAGGGAAAATCCTCAAAGAAACGGCACAATTCCAAGAAGGAGGAACAATCAGAAGAAGATGAGTATGTATAAAATCCTAAGCTATCTTTGACTCTTGAAGATTTCATGCCATCTACTTCGAAGCAATGGGCACCGTCCCATCAAATGGCACAGCCTAAATTGGCTAGTCAGGTAGAGTCTTCATCGGATGAAGAATTGATTTTCGGTTCTATTAATATGATTCAATTAACAGATCCATATGCAAGTTTCAGTTTTGATTATGATGAGCCTGAATTCCCTATATCAAATAGAGGAATCAGAGGAAGTTCCAAAGGCTCAGGATACAAGGGAAGACGTGGATCTTTCAGAATCCACTATTCCAATTCTACCCCTGCTAGAACTGTGTACGCTGCAGAAACTCATGGAAGAGCCCTTCAGTGAGCACAATAAGAACAAGCAAGTTCTTCCACCAATAGTAAATTTAGTCCTAGCACAGTTATTCTGGAAGACCGGTTGAAGGTTTCATCTTTTCCTCTCAACAAGTAAATGGGTCTAATCGATTTAATCTTCCAAAACCAGGAAAATTGCCAACTCCTATCCCGATACAAGATGCATCAACTTCCAAAGCATCTGCTTCCAAGGCACCTGCTAAACCACATGTTCTTATTGGGAAACGCAGACCTCTAGATCAACAGTATGATGTATTGAAACACCTGGCCCAAGTACTGGCCAAGTTATCAATTCTGGATGCTTTGAATCTATCAAAGGATCTTCGAAAGGCACTCATTGAGGCTTTGTCAAGTCCTCAGGAGTTTGAAACTGAAATTGTTGCAGCTAAACTCTATCACATAGAGAATAATCCTGCAGAATTCCATTCAGTGATATCTTTCACTGATGAAGATGAAGATGATGTCGTGCATGGACATATTAGACCTTTGTACTTATCTGGAAAGGTCAATGGCGTAGACCTCTGAAGATCTTTCATTGATAATGGTTCATGAGTCAACCCCATGCCCATTCGTACACTTCGTCGATTGGGCCTCACGGAATCTGATTTATCTCCTTCTACCATGATGTTACAAGAATATGATAAAAATGAACAAGAACCACTGGTCGAAGTTACACTTAGAACTCAGTTTTGAGATCTTGTATCTAATTTAGATTTCATGGTTGTTGATCAAGACTCAACTTTCAACATCTTACTTGGAAGACCCTGGTTACATCAACATGCGGCTATCCCTTCATCATACCATCAATGTCTCAAATATTGTTTTGATGGTAAAGTTGGGACATTTTATGGTGATTGTTGACGCTCCTTTCGTCACAGAATCTAAAGATCGGAAAAGGGAATATCTCAGCTGAAAGTGATTCATCCTTTGAAGAAAACATCAAAAATCGACAAAGGCATGAACAAAGGATCAACAGCGAATCCACCGCGCAAGTGATACCACTGCCGCGCAAGTATACTTGCGCGGCTACCTTGGTCGCGCAGGTGACTTGCGCGACCTAATTGGTAACCGCCCGGTAACCGCCCTGGGTCTTCTTTTGCCTATAAATAGACCCTGTGGGCCCCCCATTCGAGAGGATCTTTTTCCAGAAACTCGGATTGAAGCTCCCGACGCCCAAGTCTCTTCTCAAAGCTTCTGGAACACTTCTAAGGTAATTTTTACCTAGAACGGAAGATCTAAAGAGAAAAAGGAAGGCCTAAGTGTTGAAACTTATCAAACACTTGCGCGCCTACTTAATTCCTTCAATATAACTTGCGCGTCCCTCTTCTGGAAGAACCTCAAGTGGATGGTAAAGGGTTTAATAAAGAGTCGCTCAAGCATTTCAATACTGGTTGAAAATCGCGCAAGTACCCCTAATGTCTCGCAAGTATACTTGCGCGACCAATACTTGCGCGCCGCCGCAGGACTTGCGCGCCTTTCAAGACTTGCGCGCCCCTATCTTTTTGGGTGCCCATCTTGCCCATTTTTACCCCTCTTAAGCCATTTCACTCTTTCTATTCAAGATTCAGTCTTCAAGATACTCTTCAAATCCATTTATGGCATGATTTCTTGATTTGACATCCTTATCTGAAAGGAATTCTGTGAAATATCTCTCAAAACCTAGTGATTTAAACATCTTTATGTCACCAAAGATTGAGAGTTCATTCATTCAACCTCATCCTTTAAGATGAGAGAATCCTAACCTGGGTCTCCTTTTCAGGAATAATCCCCAGTTATAAAACCATTGATCTGGGCATCTTCCTCAGGAATAATCCCCAATCAAAGTCCTCTAACCTTGGGCATCTTTCTTAAGAATAATCCCCAACCTCAAATATGGGCATCCTCCTCAGGAGTAAGCCCCAAACCTTAATCCCTAACCTGGGTCTCCTTTTCAGGAATAAGACTCAGTCATAACCTTGGGCTTCCTTTTCAGGAGGAAGCCCCAAGTCCCCTAACCTGGGCTTCCTTCTCAGGAATAAGTCCTAGTCATAAATCTTGGGCATCCTCCTCAGGAGTAAGCCCCAATCAAGTTCCCAATCTTGGGCATCCTTCTTAGGAGTAAGCCCCAAGTCTCTTAAAATTTCTCTTAACCAGTCATAATTTACCTTTGATTTGGGTTTTCCTTTTCAGGAGTAAAAACCCAATCATAAGTCCCCTCCTAACTTGGGCATCCTCCTTAGGAGTAAGCCCCAAGATTAGAGTATTCAAATCTCCATGAAGCACATATAACTTTATGGACCCTGTTCATGGATTTTCTCCCTAAAAGTAAATCCTAAACCTTCATGTATCTGGGCAGTCATCCATACATAAGCCCCAAACAATTTCTTATGATTGCATCATTCATGGCACAATTGTCTAAATTTTACCAAAGCCTCTTGTTTCTCACACCGAGCATGACTCACGTGAGCTTAGAGTGTAAAAGTAATTATGACATTCATCTTTGAGCCATCAATCATAAACATCATACTCTATAACTCGAACTACGTGGGTTCTTATTCCTTTTCCAAAACAAAGGATACGTAGGTAGCCCATTTATGGGTTCGATCCCAACTTTGAAATAATCTCCGTCCTTTTGAATGACGATAAACTTCAAGTGCCCCACTGAGTGGCTTTAAAACCAGCCTGGTCATCATAATGACCAAGAGACTTTTTATATAAATATTTTGAAGGATACCATTGATCAAGAATCTCTAAACAGATATAGATGATTCTCTATTGATGAAGAACCTCGAATACGTATAAAAGATGCTCTAAATTTCTTTCATATTTAATCATTGATTGTTAAAACTAAAGGAAAGCTCATTTTTATACTTGGTAATGTAATAAGGATTCACGAACATAACTTAAATCTATAAAGAGAGTCTCGGAGTAGACAATAATTCCCCTCAAAAAGGTATGATGAGTCCGACCTCCCATCCTCTCGACCAATGCAAATTCCTAAGCCTCATTAGCCCACAAGCTAATGAGCGCCTACCTTTGGAAAGTAGGTCCAAGCGGATGTGGAATCATTGGATGTTTCCGGTTCTACGAACAAACCCGTTAGAAACCGATCGGAACGTTTGAATCTCCCGTCCAGGAGGTCATCCCCGGATTCCGTGCGAAACAAAAATGGTGAACCCGACGTGAATCCTTAACCAAGTTAAAGTGATGTTCTTCTTATCTGTTAGGCCCCTTGGGCCAACAAGGCAATCATTGACATATGATCATCCAAAAGATGCAGTAGCCGGATTCATCTTGATTATGTCTGTTACATGGAACATGCACTCTTTTCTCAAGATCTTCTGCAAAAAATGGCTTTCCTTAAATTCACCCCTGTGAATACTGCTGCTGTGAACACCTCTACTGTGAGGTCTGCTACTGTGAAAACCAATGCTGCTACTCCTGCTGGAAAGTCATCCGCTCTGAGGATGACATCACCAACTCAGCGTCTTCAACGCTGTGTTTCTAATGCACTGGTTAAGGAGTACCGTCGCAACGGTACTATCCCAACTTTGGAGGCCGCTCGTCAAGCCCTCCAAGTTTACAACTCTACCTGGTCGTCCGGACAACGGCGGCCAGCAATCAAGAAGCAGGCGGTGCTGACTACCGTCTCAAACCGTTTCGGGTCATTATCCCGGGAACGCAGTTTCCATTCACTCCCTTACTCCGAGGAAGTGAATGAGCAGGTCCCACAGGACCTTAATTCAAAAAGACAGGAGTCCTTCTCAAGGGCTCCCATCAACAATCGCCTCCAGACTCGTGCGGTAGTGCGCCCTCAACATGATGAGGGTACCGACTCCAGGCATTCAGCTCAGGTTCCTCGAACCCGAGCAGGCAAGATGAACCGCCAGAGACGGAATCCGAATAACAATAGGCAGGTTGTCATCCCTGACATCTCCGGAGAAGTCCACCAACCTAACTTGGTGGCAAATAACGAGCAGGCATACACACCTATTCGTTTTAATCCCGCTGTCCAGCAGACTGGTCTGGCAGCATCAAGCCGATCCCGCCAGGCAATTCCGGCGGAGTACCATAGGCAGGAACATACACCTGCTTATACATCATCAGTTAGTCAGCAGGCTCGTCTGACTACATATGATGGATCTCGTCAACCGCGTTTGGCGAAGTGTAATCAGCAGGCACATACACCTGCTAATACTAATCAAGCCTACCAACAGTCTCGCTTGGTAGCGCCCGGAGAAGTCAGTCGGAAAGTCCCGACGACAAACAGGAGGCAGACTAAACTCTCTGCCTCCACACTTGAGTACTGTCAGGATTCACTGACAGGAAAAGGAGGAAAGGAGCAGGCACATACACCTACTCCAAGCCCGGAATGGACGTATATCCCTGTTCCGACGGCTGAAGTCACCAAACATATTTTGTCAATGG
The DNA here is from genome assembly GCA_963277665.1 of Viscum album. Lineage (NCBI taxonomy): Eukaryota > Viridiplantae > Streptophyta > Magnoliopsida > Santalales > Viscaceae > Viscum > Viscum album. Next base: position 490,730,979 of record OY728145.1, read on the forward strand.
TGAAAGAGTAGAAGCAAATTCCTGCTCATATTCTGGATGCTTGCCAGGATATCATAATAGCTTCAGCATCATCTCAGGGACAGACACATAAATCTATCCCTAGCAGTGGAGTGACACATCAACAATTCACTCCGGAACAGACACACACATCTGTTCCAGTCCAAGAGGGTTGTGGGGCCTACTCCCCCATATCATATGGACAACCAAGTCAGGCACATACACCTAATTTGAGCGATGATCGTCAGCCTAACCTGACCATCTTTCCTGATCAAGCACATACACCTGCTCAGAGCAATCACTTTCGTCATCAAGTGGTTTCTAAAGCGAGTAAGAAGGCATCTAAGAAAAAGATCCGCCCAACACAGTCAGGAGATCAAAGGCCAATCTGTAACCAAGCCTTGCTCGATGCTGGAGTTCTTGAAGCCCTCAGACATTTATCTGTCGGAATTCAAGATTCTACTCCCTCATTTCCCAATAACGGGAACATTAATCCTGAAGGTCTTCAACAGACACTTCCTCATGAAGACTTTCTTCATGAAAATTCGGTCAATCTTGAAGTTTCTTCTTCAGATGAGAGCCACAGGAACCCTCTGTGTGGTCAGAAGACCAAGGAGCAAGAGATTTCATCTTTTGCTGTAACCCATCATGATGGTCCTCCTCATGGTGATGAACTGCGCTGCGAAAGTCCTCTCCGCAGTAGTGATTCACGTTGTCTCGAAAATTCTTCAGAAGGCAATGTAGTGACGAGAAAGCCCTCCTATCTGGAGGCACTTGCAAACGTAAAACCAGTCATGTCTGATGCTTTACTATCGGCAGGTGAAACTCTTTCTCCATCAGAAGATAGCTTGGGGTTCAGGTTATTCTCCGAACCTTCCCTGGGTCATTCATCTTCCAGCATGAATAGTGATTTCTCTACCAATCTTGTTGAATCCGATGAAGCAACAAGGAAACACCAACTCTGGTCCAAACAGGTAGAAGAATCTTCATTTAATGATAAAGAGGAAATGCTGAACATGAGGAAAAAACTGGCAAAAGGTGAAGTACCAGTCATGTTTTGGCCTTTGGCGGATTCCCAGTACGACATTCCAAAGATGTTGACGGTTGATGGAATCCATGATATTCGTCTCAACATATAGAAAACTCTCTGTCAATTAAAGAAGAAGGTATTATCTTACGATGAATATGAAAATCATCTTAAGATAATAGAAGGGTTACAACGCCAGATTGATTTGGCATCTCTATCAGTCTCTCGGTATCCGAAGGCTGAAAAGCAACAGAGAACCCTTCCGCGTTCATGCCTTGGCGCACTAAGAAGATTGCGTCAGTTAATTTCCAATGCTCCATCTAATGTTCATATCAGAGGATGGGGTGTTCACGGAGCACTATATTTCACAGTGCTTTCCGGTCAGCAAAGCCCGCCGAAAATGGTCTCATGCAATGTTATTGCCCATGGCCGGCCACAGTCAATGGGCTTTGTTCATAATCAAAAGCTTTCTCGAGAACAAGCTTCAACTAGTTCCTCTCAAAATCAAGTATATAGAGAACAGGTTGTTGAATTGCTTGTACATCAAGCAGGCGAGAATATTGCACAAGCCTCTCGTCTGGAGCAAACACGTCATCAAATGACAGAAGTTTCGGAAATCATCCAACGGTCTGTTGAACCAGGTGATAAAAGTGGATACAGGTTAATGCATCCAGCTAATTTCCGAACTAAGATTCGCAAGATCAAAAGAGATTTCAAGAAGATCTCAGACATAGCATGTCAAGAGATACCCCAACTTGCCAGACTGGGGACTTCTCTAACCCAACCCTCAGAGTCAACGAATGGGATTCGAGGAGTTGAGCGGAAGCAGCAGGAACACCCCCAGTCCACCGGACTGGGGACTTTTTCAAATCTTCAATCCCTCCCTCAGAGAAAGTCAGTATTCTCTCGATTAGGGAATAAGCCTCAAGAGGAACGAAGAGCCAAGCTGTCAGGAGATTCTCTCCAAGTGACGGTTCTCCAAGAAATTCCTGAGGGATCAAGTCAACGGAATGCCATGTCTCATCATGGACATAGAAGGAGACAATATCACAGTAATGATGATAGAAAGGATTCCATGCAATATGCATCCATTAATGTCATCAATGCTGTTACTGCTGATTCACCAGATGAGGCTCAATCAGAGGGATCAGACGAAGAGGTTCCTGCTCAAGAAGTTGCGCACACAGACCTAAATGAAGAAGGTGTGCGCACACGTAACCAAAGGCTTACCCAAAATCTGGGTATTCCTTCAAGTAACCCACTTCCCCCTCTCCGAAAAGGATCCAATAAGGGGAAAGGAAAGAATCAGGTTACTTCTCACCCTTCCTATGAAGGAGGTCAATCTCTCTCATTAGAGCAAAGATTTGCACAACAGGAGGAAGAAATGAAAGAATTAAGAAGGTTGAATGCAGAACTACTTCAGAGTAGTCTTCTTCTTAAGAATGCTGAAGTCCGACAGCCGAAGGAATTTGTTGTAACTACTGAGATGGATCAAGAATATCCTCCTTTGTCAGTACACCCACAGAGGTCTAATCCTACGGGTCAAACGCAACAACAGTTGGCATCACTACCATCAGTTGCAGCACCAACCACCACGTCTGTCCAAGCTCCATTCATTGCACCTACCCAAAACCAAGTTCAACCTGACGTTTCTCAAAAGTTAATAACTACTATTGAGTCATTAACAGCTCGGTTAGAAACTATGGAAGGGAAACGGGCGCAAGTTCAACCTGAAAAGAAAGTTTACCCTGAATGGGTAGATTCAATTTCTCCTCCATCCAGTTTTGGAAACCCTATTTTCCCTACTTTCAATGGATCAGGCGACCCTGAACAACATTTGACGCATTACATGTCTTGTTGTGATCCTATGATGGGAACTCCAGAGCAACAAGAAGCAGTGAAACTCAGATGCTTCGTGCGAACCTTGCAAGGACCAGCTTTTGTCTGGTATACAAGCTTGCAATCCCGGTCAGTCATCGGATGGGAGGATCTTCGTCAAAAATTCCTTCTTCAGTTTAGCTCAACTTTTCCAAAAATGACAGTTTTCGATCTTACAAACTGCAAGCAAAGGGAGAATGAAAGAGTCTCTGATTTCATTGCTCGTTGGAAGGGATTAACGTATTCCTTGAGTTTATCACTCCCTCAGGAGGAATTGTTGCCAATCTGTGTGGCAAATTTGCGTGACGAATTACGCACGCCATTGATCCCTGTGAAATACACAGGAGGGTTTCGAGACCTTACTTCAATCCCTCAACAGATTGAAGATTCCCTTATACAGGCTAAGGTTAAATCTCGTGTAATTCCATCAGCTCCAGGAAGAAGAATGGGTAAAGCAGAAACTGCTACAGTTATGCTTAAACAGGCACCTGTACCTATTTCTACTTCAAAACCTTCATCTTCTCGAAGGGCTCCACCTCCTGAACGCCAACAACAAAGGCTGTTTCGTCCAAATGATCAAAAAGATCAACGACGAAAACAATTTGAGGATATGAAGAGTAAAACATACTCTTTCCGAAGTGAGCAAGTTCCTGGTTACTTCATTTCAGCTCTGGAAAATAATTTGGTTCAATTACCAGTGCCGAAGAGACCAAACAAGGAAGGAGATGAAGACCGTCCCAATTATTGTCCCTTTCATCAAATGTTGGGACATCCCATCCAGGAGTGTTTTGTCTTTAAAGACCTCCTACAAAAGATGGTCGACTTGGGACAAGTCAAATTGAAGGGTTCTTCAGCTCATGTAGCGTGTATTACCGCTACAGATCCAGAAGAAGGAGGCGAGTGGCAGGAAGTCAAAAGAAAAACTGCGAAAAAATATGATGATTGGATGGTCAGAAAGACAATCAATCGGACCCATTCCATTTTGCGAACACAATTGAAGAAGCCAATTGTGTCTCCTACAAAAGCTGCAGTAAAGCCTCCATCAAAGGACAAATCCTCAAAAGGGAAGCGCAATTCAATGAAGAAAGAGGAATCAGGAGAAGATGAGTATGCATCAAAGCCTAAATTGTCTTTGACTCTGGCAGATTTCATGCCATCTACTTCAAAGAAACGGGCACCGTCCCACCAAACGGCACAGACTAAACAGGCCAACCAGGCAGAGTCTTTATCAGACGAAGAATTGATCTTTGGTTCTGTTAATATGATTCAATTAACAGATTCATATTCCAGTCTTGATGAGCCTGAATTCCCTGTATCAAATAAGGGAACTCGAGGAAGTTCTAGAGGTTCAGGATATAGGGGAAGACGTGGATCTTTCCGAAGCCACTACTCTAATTCTACCCCTGCTAGCACTGTATATGCAGCAGAAACTCGTGGTAGAGCCCTTCAGCGAGCTCAAAAAGAACAAGCAAGTTCTTCTGCAAATGGCCAACTCAGCTTCGGCACAGTTATTTTGGAAGATCGATTAAAGGTTCCATCTTCTTTATCTCAGCAAGTAAATGGATCTAATCAGTCTAATTTTCCAAAACCAAAGATATTGCCAACTTCAATACAAGATGCATCAGCTTCCAAAGCATATGCTTCCAAGGTACCTGCTAAACCGCATATTCCTATTGGGAAACGCAGGCCTCTAGATAAAAAGTATGATATATTGAAACACATGGCCCAAGTACCAGCCAAATTATCAATTTTGGATGCTTTGAATCTATCAAGAGATCTTCGGGAAGCACTCATTGAAGCTTTGTCAAGTCCTCAAGAGTTTGAAGCTGAGATTGCTGCAGCTGAAATTTATCACATAGAGAATAATCCTACAGAATGTCATGCAGTGATATCTTTTACTGATAAAGATGAAGATGATGTTGTGCATGGGCACATAAAACCTTTGTACTTATCTGGAAAAGTCAATGGTATAGATGTTCGAAGAGCTTTTATTGACAATGGTTCAGGAGTCAACCTCATGCCCATTCGTACACTTCGTCGATTGGGCCTCACGGAATCTGATTTATCTCCTTCTACCATGATGTTGCAAGGATATGATAAAAATGAACAAGAACCACTGGGAGAAATTACGCTCAGAACTCAGTTTGGAGATCTTGTTTCCAATTCGGATTTCATGATTGTTGATCAAGACTCAGCTTTCAATATCTTGCTTGGAAGACCCTGGCTACATCAGCATGCAGCTATTCCGTCGTCATACCATCAATGTCTCAAATACTGTTTCGATGGTCAAGTTGGAACATTGTATGGTGATAAGTCCCCGTTCAAGACATGTGAGTCTCAATACATTGAGGCGGAATTTTATCACATGAAGGGAAGAGAAAAATCTACAATGAAGGAAATTACCAAAGTTAATGCTCCATATGGTTTGGAAAAAATTCCAATAAATCCATTTTCACATGTGAGTACAGATTATGTGTTACCTATCAGTCAAATTGACAAAATAGGCCCAAATCAAAATACTCTTATGGAAAGATCCATAATGTCAATTACGGCAATCGAGCCAGACAACATGGGAGAAATTGGTAACTTACCAAGTAGTGATGAAAGCATAAGTGGTGACGTTTTCATTTCGTCTGCTGAAATCCAACAAGTCTATACTTCGCTAATCAGGCCAGAAGAAGTTATAGCAACACCAGAGGTGAATATTGATGTCGATTCTCAATCCATCATCTCCTCTTTGATTCCCAAAAAAGACCCTTTATCATCAATAGGGTCGGAAATGGAAGCTTCTACTTCAAAATGTGAAAATTTTGACATCTCTTATGATCATGAGAATTTCGTTTTTTCATCTACTTTGCAAGTAGAAACGGAAGAAATAACACATGATGAAGAGGAAGAGGAAGATCTTAGAGATTCTCCTCCAGCATTTGAAGAGGGTATCTCTACCACTGTGGATGAACTCAGAGAAGTAAATCTGGGTACAGAGAAAGATCCACGCCCCACTTTAATTAGTGCGGCCATGAACCTTGAAGAACAAGAGATGTATATTTCTTTTCTAAAGAAAAATAAAGATATTTTTGCTTGGAATTATACAGAGATGCCTGGCCTTGATCCTGATATTGCCACCCATCATTTGGGTTTGCCAAAAGAACATCGAGGATTCAAGCAAGCCGCGAGAAGAACACACCCAACCTATGCTTCCAAAATCGAGGCGGAAGTGGATAAGCTTATCAAAGCTAACTTCGTCAGAGAAGTTCAATATCCCAAGTGGTTGGCTAATATTGTCCCTGTAATGAAGAAGAACAGACAAATTAGGGTTTGCATCGATTTCAGAGATCTTAATCGGTATTGTCCCAAAGATGATTTTCCAGTTCCGATTACAGAACTCTTAATTGATGCGACGGCTGGCTATGAAGTACTTTCTTTCATGGATGGGTATTCTGGATATAATCAGATCCGAATGGCCCCAGAAGATGAGGAATATACAGCCTTCAGAGCTCCTCAAGGTGTGTTTTGTTACCGGGTGATGCCCTTTGATTTAAAGAATGCAGGTGCAACATATCAACGCGCCATGCATCGTATCTTCAAACCTTTTCTAGGAAAATTTGTTGAATGCTATGTAGATGATCTGGTGGTTAAATCCAAACAACTTTTTGATCACTTGGTTGATTTGGAAGTCATATTCCACAAGCTTCGACAACATAATTTGAAGATGAACCCCTTAAAATGTGCTTTTGGGGTAACCTCAGGAAAATTCCTCGGCTTTGTTGTACGCCATCGTGGTATTGAAGTCGATCCTGAGAAGACCAAATCAATCCTTGGTATGTCACCTCCTCAGAATTTGAAAGAATTAAGAGGACTTCAAGGACACTTAGCCTATATTCGGCGTTTCATCGCCAATTTGGCAGGCAAAAGTTTACCCTTTACCAAATTATTGAAGAAAGGAGTCACTTACCAGTGGACTAAAGAATGTCAAGAAGCATTTGATGTTCTCAAAAAAATACCTCTTGAGTCCACCAGTACTCATGCCACCTGTTGAGGGTAGGCCTCTTATCCTCTATGTGACAGCTTTAGAGCGATCATTGGGTGCCTTTCTCGCTCAAAAGAATGATGCTGGAAATGAAAATAGTCTCTACTATCTCAGTAGAACTATGCTTGAAGCAGAAACCCGGTATTCAAGTATTGAAAAGTGCTGCCTAGCATTAATCTTTGCAGTTCAGAAACTGAGACACTACCTGCAACATCACGAGGTCCAATTGGTATCTCGTAATAATCCACTCAAATTCATCCTTACTCGTCCAATGCTTACATGACGTCTGGCAAGGTGGGCGGTTATTCTACAGCAGTTCGACATCCAGTATGTGTCTCAAAAGGCAATTAAGGGCCAAGCTCTGGCTGATTTCCTGGCTGAACACCCTTCAGTGGAAGACACGTATTCAGATATCGAACTCCCTGATGAGGAAGTTTTTTCTATTCAAGAGAGTCCTCAAACATGGGAAATGTATTTTGATGGTGCTTCTAGAAGTCCAACAGGGAAGAAAATGGAAAATCCTAAATTCAACAAAGTTGGTTTAGGAATTGTGCTCATTTCTCCAGATAAGGCAGTGTTACCTTATTCCTTTTTGTTGTGGGAAGGTGGTACCAATAATGAAGCTGAATACCAAGCTCTCATTGCAGGCTTGGAGTTAGCACTTCAAGCACAAGTGAATCACTTAAAAGTGAAAGGTGATTCAGACCTGGTAATCAAACAAGTCAATGGGGATTATGCCATCAGAAAAGAAGAATTAATCCCTTTGTATGATTACGTCAGAGAGTTAATGTCGGAATTCCCTTCAGAACCGACATTTTCTTATGTCCCAAGATCACAAAATGCTCAAGCTGATGCACTGGCTAATATAGCCACAGCTTTAGCAGATCCAAATTGGGACGAGACAACCATCGGTATTGCCCACCGTCGTGCAATTTCACCTTATGTTCAAGTCAGAACAGAGGAAATTAATGAAATTAGTCCCATTCCTGAACCGTATGGTCATACTACAGGATGGATGTCACCTATCAGGGAGTACCTTCAAAATGGAACACTACCACCTGATAGAGCCGAGAAAGAACAAATTCAGCGACGTGTGGTCAATTTTACTCTTTATGATGGTCCAAACCACCTCGAGAAAATTCTCTACAAACGTGGTTTTGATGGAGTTCTCTTCAGATGTATTGATGGTGAAGAGACAATGGCTGTCATAAAAGAAGTGCATGCAGGAGTATGTGGTGCCCACCAGTCTGGACATAGATTGTCTGATCAAATTCGAAGGCTTTCATACTTCTGGCCTTCAATGATACAAGATTGTGTTAATTTCACAAAGAAGTGTCATTCATGCCAAGTTTATTCCAACTTCATCCATCAACCTCCAGAGTTGCTTCATACAGCTAAATACTCATGGCCATTTTCCACATGGGGAATGGATGTGGTGGGACCTTACCCTTCAGCTACGGCCAAGCAGTTTAAGTACATTCTTACTGCTACTGATTTCTTTTCCAAATGGGCAGAGGCAGTACCTCTCAAAGAAGTCAGTTCTAAATGCATTGTTAGCTTCATCAAGTCTAACATCATTACTAGATTTGGTGTCCCTCATACCATATTGACGGATAACGGCACCAACTTCTGTTCTTCTGAGGTAAAGAAATTGTATCAAGAATACAACATTAAGTCCAACCATTCATCTCGATATCATGCAGCGGCTAATGGCCAGATAGAGGGCTTCAACAAGACTCTTTCAAATATACTACAAAAGATGGTAGATAAAGATAAGAGGTCATGGCCTGATAAACTCTATCATGCTTTATGGGCTTATCGGACTACCACTCGCAATGCAACGCGGTCTACTCCATATTCATTAGTATATGGAACAGAAGCAGTCTTGCCAATTGAAGTTCAATTTCCCTCACTCAGAATAGCCATTTGTGATCAGTTATCAACAGATGAGCAATCCCAAAAGCGATTGAATGAATTGGAACAGTTAGATGAGAAAAGATTGTGCACTTTGCACCACTTGGAAATCTATCAGAATCGAATAGCACGAGCTTTTAACAAAAAAGTTCATCTTCGTTCATTCATTCAGTGAGAATTGGTATTGGTTCTCAGAACACCAATGATACCAGGAAAGAAGCCTCCCAAGCTTGAACCAAAATGGGAAGGACCTTATTCAATACATAAGGTCTACTCCAATGGAGCGTATTCTCTGATCTCAATGGATGGAGAACACATCACGACTCCAACTAATGCCAGATTTCTAAAGAAGTATTTTGTATAAACACAAAATATTGTTCCCAGAACCAAGACTCTTACATTTTGGTTCATACAGCGATGGTCCAGTATGACCTTAAACTGCAACTTCGTCCAACATGACGTTAAAACTGTGTCACCTTCAATGTCCTACATGACATTAAACTGTATAATGTCCTATCTACATGACATTAAACTGTACAGAAGTTCCTTATTTGTCTGAGATGACATTAAACTATATTTTGTCCAAGATGACATTAAACTATTATTGTGTCCTAGCAACATGACATTAAACTGTGTGGCACTTCCAACGTCCAGCATGACGTTAAACTATAAAAAGTCCCCAGAACTGATATCCTCATATTGGTTCACCTTAGTCCTAGCTACATGACTTTAAACTGTATAGAACCAGTTCGTCCTTGCTATATGACGTTAAAATATACAGTAATGGTCCAGTATGACTTTAAACTAAAACTTCGTATCACACGACATTAAACTGTGAAAAAGTTCCATAAACCATCCAGCATGACCTTAAACTGCATCATCCCTGGTCCAGGTATATGACCTTAAACTATTTGCAAATCCCTTATGTCCAGCAAGACGTTAAACTGTGACGTCCTAACTACATGACGCTAAACTGTATAAAAGTCCCTCACGTCCGGAAAGACGTTAAAACTATATGATCATCAAAGGTCCAACATGACATTAAACTGCACCATCCACGGTCCATGCATATGACCTTAAACTATTCGCACTTTCGTCCGACATGACGTTAAAATGATACACTCTTTTGTCCTTACTGCATGACATTAAACTACACAGTCCCCCTTTTCGTCCAATATGACGTTAAACTATATTGTCCCCATCGTCCTAACTACATGACGCTAAACTGTACAGAAAGTCCTTGATATGTCCTACATGACATTAAACTGTTATTTTGTCCCTGCTACATGACACTAAACTGTGCAGCACCAGTAGTCCTAACTGCAAGACTTTAAACTGCATAGTCCCTTTTTTTTATGTCCTACATGACATTAAAATTGTCCATCGTTAAGGTTGTTATTATCTCTTGTTTCTCACACCGAGTATGACTCACATGAGCTTAGAGCGAACATCAACCATAACACTCCCTTTGGGCCACTAACCATGTGCAAGTCCCAACAACATTTTTTATTAGATCATTGTCCCCAAGAATAACTTGATCATTGATTCATTCTTTAATTGAACTACACGGACTTTGATCCTTGCCCTCCAGGCTGGGTATGTAGGCAACCTCCCAAGGTTCAAGCCCAAAAACAATCTCTTCACATCGGTTCACCACCATCTCATATAATGATGATTTGTGAAACCACCCCTGGAATCAATATCTTCACATTGATTCACTTTCGTCCTTGTTATATGACGTTAAACTATACAACACTTTTGTCCGGTATGACAATAAACTACAATATTCTTTGATTTCCTCATTTGAGAAGGAACCATTATTAACATTGATTCTTTTTCAATCATGGTTTTCATTTTCAAAAGACTAAGTGCATACATGGTAATGCCTAAACTTTTTATCTTAGGTTAAAACCATCATTGCACTAAAGTCCCCTTTCACCCTTCACATGTACGAAACAAATTTGTACTAAGGGTAATTATAGAACTACGTGGACTTGATTCCCATCCTTATGGGATACGTAGGAACATTCGAGTGTCCCTCGAATCCAGTCCCAAGTCTTTTGGGCCTAACCCCAAATTTCACTTTCAGTCCCTTGGATGAAAAGTCCTCATGAAAACACAAACTGTGTATTCATTATTATGGTCCGAATTCTATGACCTTAAACTAAGATCACTCATACTTTCGTCCTGCACGACGTTAAACTGCATTTCAAGAACTACATATGGCTTGATTCTCATTCTTATGAGATACGTAGTGAAGTCCAAGTTTCAATTCAGGACCCAGCCACAACATGATTATGGTTTTCATTGACCTATGTATCTCTATATACATTGGAAAATACCCATCTTTATGTATTATAATCCTAACCATAATTATTTTCAGATCTTCATAACTCTTTTCATGACTTCTAGTCACAAAAATGTCAAACTTCTGAGAATGCTTTTGCCTGACTATGCAGCACGTGCCCATAGGTGGCCTTGCATAAACAGTCCACATAAAATACTTGTCAGCCAAGAGATGCTATTTATTTGACCATGCAGCCAATGCCCATAGGTGGCCCTGCATGTTTTCAACCCCCTAACGGGTTTGTTAAATAATAGTAACTTCATTCTTGGGAATAATGCCTCTTTTGTCCTTATTTGTCTTAAACGACAGTATGTAGGGATCCGCAAAAATAGCCATCCTTAACGTATTTGTCCCATATCCTTTTTCATGATCTGAAAGTATTCAAGTCTATGGTTTATTCTTCTTCCCTACGTTTGGGTCAGACCTTCGTAGGAGTGATATTCATCCAGTTCTTCGATATTCTTGTTTGGAAATATCTTCTCCATATTCAAGTACCTCTTTCCATACAACAAACTCTATGCTTTAGAAAATTTGAATCTCCATAAACTTTCACTGACTTTTAGCACTAGGAAAGTAAATTTCTGGGAGTTCTTTTGCCTGACTATGCAGCACGTTCCCATAGGTGGCCTTGCATAAACAGTCCACATAACAGACTTGTCAGCCAAAAGATGCTATTTTATTTGACTATGCAGCCAATGCCCATAGGTGGCCCTGCATATTTCAACCCCCTAACGGGTTTTTGTTAAATAATAGTAACTTCATTCTTGGAAACTACTTCTTCTAAATGCCTTTTAGCTCTTTTTTCATATCATTCCTCAGATTCAAATATTCTTAAGCCATAGTTTACATTTTTTTCATACTTGAGTATGGTAAATATGTTTTCAGATAAATTATCAAGGAATTGAATCCATCTTAATCCATTTTCGGTCAAAGCTATTTCGACCTTAAACATTAGCCCCTTTATGTCCGGCATGCATGACTTTAAACTGCCCACACAAAGGACAAAGGAACTCTGAATAAAAGTCAAGTTACAGCTCACTAAATATACATTTTTTGTATGATTTAGGTAATATTGAGCAGTTAAAAGATTCAAAGTTTGTAGGGTTATTTGTAATAATCCTAGTAAAAATCAAACTATGATTACTAAGCCCATTGGCTTAAGTAAATTTGAAGAAGGTAATGGAAGAATGCAAGTACAAATGATTGAAGACAAAAGTGTTTTTCATTGATACACAAGAGTTAGAAGGACATCCACAGACTGGAGTCTCTTCTTTTCTTTCAAGAATTACAAGAGGCTTTCAAACATAACACTTCATTTGATTTACGGCATCCCGATCTTCATTAGCAACCACCTAGAATTCATTCATTCAACTGGATACAATAAGAGATGCAGTGATACCAGCTCTTCTTGGAACAATTGTAAAAGGATGTTCTTGAGTGCGGTTTGAGAAAATTTTCTGCTGATCAAACAGTGATTCTGTTTCTGTCCAAGAGACTTGGAAGATGGATACATGGATTTGAGAATGGAGCATTGGAAGTAAAGAGCCATTTGGAGAGAGTACTCTTTTCAGATATTGCTCTAATACCATGTTTGTATTTTCTCCACCAACCGGTAGTGGAAAAAATTTCAGCCCATAGGTTTGCCATTTTCATATCTGCAAGGAAATGGCATGCAAGGAGAATTTGAAAGTTCACACCATTGTTGTCGCTCTTAATGCACAGCATAACCGAAATGAAGGAGTAGCAGCGCAGCTGCATTTCAGGTGTATAATTTTTTGCATTTGGAACATTGACTCCTTGCAAGTGACCATGACCACATAGAGACAAGTAGATGCTTTGTGGGAAGTTAAGATGATATTTCTTCAAGTACTTAGCCAAATCTGGGAGAGTGCTGTAACAGATATCATAGTAATCATGGCCAATGATGTTCATCATATCATCAATCCGCTTGCTAGCCAGTTCATCAGCCGTTCCAATTTCCTTGGGAACCACTGAATCTGCACAAAAGATGAATAAACTAACTCTTAAATGGGTTTATTTTTCATAAATTTTGTAAAGAAATTTGAAAAAATGGCTAAAGGCATTAAGGCGCGCAAGTCTACAAAATGGCGCGCAAGTATTCACATTCCGCGCTAGTTTTTGCCGCGCAAGTATAAACCGCGCAAGTACGAATACCTTTACAGGAGCGCGACATCAAGGAAAACAGAGCAGACTTGCGCGGCTTAGGTGACCTGCGCGGTGAGAGCTCGAGAAGGTATGAAGTCCGGAAATCCGGATACTTGTACGGAGGTGAGGCCGTGTATTTATAGGCTCGGAAGCCTACCTGCGCGCCGTACCCAGAGCATTTAGGGCATGCGCGACGCAAACTTGCGCGCCGCCCTCTGCGTACTGAAAGACTTGCGCGCCCTCCCTTTTCCTTTGTAAGGATTCTATTTTCCTCAGAGTCAAATCCTCATTTTCTCTCCGGATCCAACTCTGAGGGGGGACTTTTGTTGACGCTCCTTTCGTCACAGAATCTAAAGATCGGAAAAGGGAATATCTCAGCTGAAAGTGATTCATCCTTTGAAGAAAACATCAAAAATCGACAAAGGCATGAACAAAGGATCAACAGCGAATCCACCGCACAAGTGATACCACTGCCGCGCAAGTATACTTGCGCGGCTACCTTGGTCGCGCAGGTGACTTGCGCGACCTAATTGGTAACCGCCCGGTAACCGCCCTGGGTCTTCTTTTGCCTATAAATAGACCCTGTGGGCCCCCCATTCGAGAGGATCTTTTTCCAGAAACTCGGATTGAAGCTCCCGACCCCCAAGTCTCTTCTCAAAGCTTCTGGAACACTTCTAAGGTAATTTCTTACCTAGAACGGAAGATCTAAAGAGAAAAAGGAAGGCCTAAGTGTTGAAACTTATCAAACACTTGCGTGCCTACTTAATTCCTTCAATATAGCTTGCGTGTCCCTCTTCTGGAAGAACCTCAAGAGGATGGTAAAGGGTTTAATAAAGAGTCGCTCAAGCATTTCAATACTGGTTGAAAATCGCGCAAGTACCCCTAATGTCGCGCAAGTATACTTGCGCGACCAATACTTGCGCGCCGCCGCAGGACTTGCGCGCCTTTCAAGACTTGCGCGCCCCTATCTTTTTGGGTGCCCATCTTGCCCATTTTTACCCCTCTTAAGCCATTTCACTCTTCCTATTCAAGATTCAGTCTTCAAGATACTCTTCAAAGCCATTTATGGCATGATTTCTTGATTTGACATCCTTATCTGAAAGGAATTCTGTGAAATATCTCTCAAAACCTAGTGATTTAAACATCTTTATGTCACCAAAGATTGAGAGTTCATTCATTCAACCTCATCCTTTAAGATGAGAGAATCCTAACCTGGGTCTCCTTTTCAGGAATAATCCCCAGTTATAAAACCTTTGATCTGGGCATCTTCCTCAGGAATAAGCCCCAATCAAAGTCCTCTAACCTTGGGCATCTTTCTTAAGAATAAGCCCCAACCTCAAATATGGGCATCCTCCTCAGGAGTAAGCCCAAAACCTTAATCCCTAACCTGGGTCTCCTTTTCAGGAATAAGACTCAGTCATAACCTTGGGATTCCTTTTCAGGAGGAAGCCCCAAGTCCCCAAACCTGGGCTTCCTTCTCAGGAATAAGTCCTAGTCATAAATCTTGGGCATCCTCCTCAGGAGTAAGCCCCAATCAAGTTCCCAATCTTGGGCATCCTTCTTAGGAGTAAGCCCCAAGTCTCTTAAAATTTCTCTTAACCAGTCATAATTTACCTTTGATTTGGGTTTTCCTTTTCAGGAGTAAAAACCCAATCATAAGTCCCCTCCTAACTTGGGCATCCTCCTTAGGAGTAAGCCCCAAGATTAGAGTATTCAAATCTCCATGAAGCACATATAACTTTATGGACCCTGTTCATGGATTTTCTCCCTAAAAGTAAATCCTAAACCTTCATCTATCTGGGCAGTCATCCATACATAAGCCCCAAACAATTTCTTATGATTGCATCTTTCATGGCACAATTGTCTAAATTTTACCAAAGCCTCTTGTTTCTCACACCGAGCATGACTCACGTGAGCTTAGAGTGTAAAAGTAATTATGACATTAGTCTTTGAGCCATCAATCATAAACATCATACTCCATAACTCGAACTACGTGGGTTCTGATTCCTTTTCCAAAACAAAGGATACGTAGGTAGCCCATTTATGGGTTCGATCCCAACTTTGAAATAATCTCCGTCCTTTTGAATGATGATAAACTTCAAGTGCCCCACTGAGTGGCTTTAAAACCAGCCTGGTCATCATAATGACCAAGAGACTTTTTATATAAATATTTTGAAGGATACCATTGATCAAGAATCTCTAAACAGATATAGATGATTCTCTATTGATGAAGAACCTCAAATACGTATAAAAGATGCTCTAAATTTCTTTCATATTTAATCATTGATTGTTAAAACTAAAGGAAAGCTCATTTTTATACTTGGTAATGTAATAAGGATTCGCGAACATAACTTAAATCTATAAAGAGAGTCCCGGAGTAGACAATAATTCCCATCAAAAAGGTATGATGAGTCCGACCTCCCATCCTCTCGACCAATGCAAATTCCTAAGCCTCATTAGCCCACAAGCTAATGAGCGCCTACCTTCGGAAAGTAGGTCCAAGCGGATGTGGAATCATTGGATGTTTCCGGTTCTACGAACAAACCCGTTAGAAACCGATCGGAACGTTTGAATCTCCCGTCCAGGAGGTCATCCCCGGATTCCGTGCGAAATAGTGATAAGGCCCCGTTCAAGACATGTTAGTCTCAATACATTGAGGCAGAATTCTATCACATGAAGGGAAAGGATAAATCCACAACCAGGGAGATTACCAAAGTTAATGCTCCATATGGTTTGGAAAAGATTCCAGTAAATCCATTTGTGCATGTGAGCATAGATTATGTATTTCCTATCAGTAAAATTGACAGGGTAGATCCAAATCAAAATACTCTTATGGAAATATCCATAATTTCAATTACGGAAATCGATCTAGACAACATGGGAGAAATTGGTAACCCACCAGGAAATGATGACTGCTCAAATAGAAATTTCTTCGTTTCATCTGCTGAAATCTATAAAGTCTATACTTCACCAACCAGGCCACAATAAGTGATAGCGACATCAGAGGTGAATTGTGATGTCGATTCTCAATCCATCATCTCCTCTTTATTTCCCAAGGAAGACCCTTCATCATCAATTGGGTCAGAAATGGAAGCCCCTTCTTTAAGTTGTTCGAATTTTAACATCTCTTCTGATGATGGAAATTTTTCTTCAACATCTACTATGAAAGTAGAAACAGAAGAAATAACACATGATGAAGAAGAAGAGGAAGATCTCAGAGATGCTCCTCTAGCATTTGAAGAGGGTATCTCTACCACTATGGATGAACTCAGAAAAAATAAATCTAGGTACAAAATAAGATCCATGCACCACTTTAATCAGTGCGGCCATGAATCTTGAAGAACAAGAGATGTATATTTCCTTTCTAAAGAAGAATAGAGATATATTTTCTTGGAACTATACAGAAATGTCTGGGCTTGATCCTGATGTGGCTACTCATCATTTGGGTTTACCAGAATAACATCGAGGATTTAAGCAAGTCGCGAGAAGAACACACCCAACTTATGATTCTAAATTTGAAGTTGAAGTGGATAATATTATCAAATATAACTTCATCATAGAAGTTCAATATCCCAAGTGGTTGGCTAATATTGTCCCTGTAAAGAAGAAGAACGGACAAATTAGAGTTTGCATTGATTTCTGAGATCTTAATTGGCATTGTCCTAAGGATGATTTCCTAGTTCCGATTACAGAACTTTTAATTGATGCAACAACTGGATATGAAGCACTTTCCTTCATGGATGGATATTCCGGATATAACCAAATCTGAATGGATCCAGAATATGAGGAATCCACAGCCTTCAGGGCCCCTCAAGGTTTGTTTTGCTACCGGTTAATACCCTTTGGCTTAAATAATGTAGGTGCAACATATCAGCGTTCCATGCATCGTATCTTCAAACCCTTTTTAGGGAAGTTTGTTTAATGTTATGTGGATGATTTGGTGGTCAATTCCAAACACCGTTCTAATCACTTGGCTGATTTGGAAGTCATATTCTGCATGCTTCAACAACATAATTTGAAGATGAACCCCTTAAAATGTGTTTTTGGGGTAACCTCAGGAAAATTTCTCAGCTTTATTGTACGCCATCGTGGTATTGAAGTCGATAATGAGAAGACAAAGTCAATCCTTGGTATGTGACCTCCTCGAAATTTGAAATAATTAATAGGACTTCAAGGAAACTTAGCTTATATTCGGCGTTTCATCACCAATTTAGTAGGAAAATTTTTACCCTTCACCAAATTGATGAATAAGGGAGTCACTTACTAGTGGACTGAAGAATGTCAAGAAGTATTCAATATTCTCAAGAAGTATCTATTGAGTCCACCGGTACTTATGCCACCTGTTGAAGGAAGGTCACTTACCCTTTACGTGACAGCCTTAGAGTGATCATTGGGAGCCTTCCTTGCTCAGAAGAATGATGCTGGGAATGAAAACAGCCTCTACTACCTCAGTCGGACTATGCTTGAAGCATAATCCCGGTATTCAAGTATTCAGAAGTGCTGCCTGGAATTAGTCTTTGCAGTTCAGAAGTTGAGACACTACCTGCACCATCACGAGGTCCAATTGGTACCTCGCAATAACCCGCTCAAATTCATCCTTAGTCGTCTAATGCTTACAGGATGTCTGGAAAGGTGGGCAGTTATTTTACAGCAATTTGACATTCAGTATGTGTCTCAAAAGGCAAAAAAGGTCCAAGCTATGGCTGATTTCCTAGCTGAACACCCTTCAGTGGAAGATACATCTTCAGATATTGAACTCCCTGATGAGGAAGTCTTCTCTATTCAGGATAGTCCACAGACATGGTAAATGTACTTTGATGGTGCTTCCAAAAGTCCAACAGGGAGGAAAATGGAAAATCCTAAATTCAGCAAAGTTGGCTTAGGAATTGTGCTCATTTCTCCAAAAAAGGTAGTATTACCTTATTCCTTCTTATTATGGGAAGGTGATACCAATAATGAATCAGAATACCAAGCTCTCGTCGTAGGTTTGGAATCAACGCTTCAATCAGAAGTGAATCATTTAAAGGTGAAAGGTGATTCAAACCTGGTAATCAAACAAGTCAATGGGGATTATTCCATTAGAAAAGAATAACTAATACCTTTGTATGATTACGTCAGAGAGTTAATGGCGGAATTCCCTTCGGAACCAACATTTTTTTATGTCCCGCGATCACAAAATGCTCAAGCTAATGCATTGGCTAATATAGCCACAGCTCTGAAAGATCCAAATCGGGACGAGACAACCATCAGTATTGCCCACCGTCATGAAATTTTACATTATGTTCAAATAAGAATAGAGGAAATTAATGAAATTAGTCCCATTATTGAACCGTATGGTCATATTATAGGATGGATGTCACCTATCAGGGAATACCTTAAAAATGGAACACTTCCACCTGATAGAGCCAAGAAAGAACAAATCTGGCAATGTGTAGTCAATTTTACTCTTTATGATAGCCCAGATCACTTAGAAAAAATTATCTACAAACTTGGTTTTGATGGAGTTCTCTTTAGATGAATTTATGGTGAAGAGACAATGGATGTCATGAAAGAAGTGCATGCAGGAATCTATGGTTCCCACCAGTCTGGACATAGACTGTCTGATCAGATTCGAAGGCTTGGATACTTTTGGCCTTCAATGATACAAGATTGTGTTAATTTCAAAAAGAAGTGTCATTCATGCCAAGTACATGCCAACTTCATTCACCAACCTTCAGAGTTGCTTCATACAGCTAAATACTCGTGGCCATTTGCCACATGGGGAATAGATGTGGTGGGACCTTACCCTTCAGCTACGACCAACCATTTTAAGTATATTCTTACTGCTACTTATTTCTTTTCCAAATGGGCAGAGGCAGTACATCTCAAGGAAGTCAGTTCTAAATGCATTGTTATCTTCATCAAGTCTAACATTATTACCAGATTTGGTTTCCCTTATACCATATTGACGGACAATGGCACCAACTTCTGTTCATCCGAGTTGAATAATTTGTATCAAGAATACAACATCAAATTCAACCATTCATCTCGGTATCATGCAGCAGCCAATGGAAAAATAGAAGCCTTCAACAAGACTCTATCAAATATACTACAAAAGATAGTGGATAAAGATAAGAATTCATGGCATGATAAACTCTTTCATGCTTTATGGGATTATTAGACCACCACCCGCACTGCAACGCGGTCAACTCAATATTCACTAGTATATAGAACAATAGTCGTATTTCCCATTGAAGTTCAACTACCCTCGCTCAAAGTAGCCATTTTTGATCAGTCATCTACAGATGAGAAATCTCAAAAGTGATTGAATGAATTGGAACAGTTAGATGAGAAAATATTGTGCACTTTGCACCACTTGGAAGTCTATCAGAATCGAATAGCATGATCTTTCAACAAAAAAGTTCGTCTTCATTCATTCACTCAGGGAGAATTGGTATTAGTTCTTATAACTCCAATGATACCAGGAAAGAAACCTCCCAATATTGATCCAAAATGGGAAGGACGTTACTCAATACATACGGTCTACTCCAATGGAGCTTATTGATTAATCTCAATGCATGGAGAACTCATCACTACTCCAACCAATGCCAGATTTCTGAAGAAATATTTTGTGTGAACACAAAATTCAGCACCTCGGTCCAGTATGACCTTAAACTGCACCTTGGTCCAGTATTACCTTAAACTGCACCTGGGTCCAGTATGACCTTAAACTGCACCTCGGTCCAGTATGACCTTAAACTTCACCTCGGTCTAGTATGACCTTAAACTGCACCTCGGTCCAGTATGACCTTAAACAGCACCTTGGTCCAGCATGACCTTAAACTGCACCTCGGTCCAGTATGACCTTAAACTGCACCTTGGTCCAGTATGACCGTAAACTGCACCTCGGTCCAGTATGACCTTAAACTACACCTCGGTCCAATATGACCTTAAACTGCACCGCGGTCCAGTATGACCTTAAACTGCACCACGGTCCAGTATGACCTTAAACTGCACCTCGGTCCAGCATATGACCGTAAATTATTTGCAAGTCACTTACGTCCAACAAGACGTTAATCTGCACCATCCACGGTCCATACATATGACCATAAACTGTTCGTATCCTTTCGTCCCACACGACGTTAAACTGTGACGTCCTAACTACATGGAGCTAAACTGTACAGAAGTCTCTTATGTTCGGCAAGACGTTAAACTGTATAACCCACGGTCTATGCATACAACCTTAAACTATTGGCACTTTCGTCCAACATGACATGAAACTGTATCATCCCTTTTTCATCCAACATGATGTTAAACTATGAAAAGGTCCCTAATACGTCCAACATGATGTTAAATGGTATACTCTTTTGTCTTAACTGCATGACATTAAACTGCACAGTCCCCCTTTTGTCCAACATGACATTAAACTGTATTGTCCCAATCATCCTAACTACATTACACTATACTGTACAGAAAGTCCTTTCATACATCCTACATGACATTAAACTATACTTTGTCCCTGTTACATGACATTAAACTGTGCAGCACCAATAGTCCTAACTGCAAGACTTTAAACTGCATAGTCCCTTTATATGTCCTACATGACATTAAAATGTGCATCGTTAGGGTTGTTACTACCTCTTTTTTCTCACACCTAGTATGACTCACGTGATCTTAAAGAAAACTTCAACCATAACACTCTCTCCGGGATACTAACCATGTGTAAGTCCCAACACCTTTTTTAGGTCGGTGTCCCCAAGAACAACTTGATCACTAATTCATTCTTTAAATTGAACTACTCGGACTTTTATCCTTGCCTTCTAGGATGGGTATGTAGGCAACCTCCCAAGGTTCAAGCCCAAAACCAATCTCTTCACATCGGTTCACCTCCATCTCATACGATGTTGATTCATGAAGTCGCCTCTAGAATCAATATCTTTACATTGGTTCACTTTCCTCCTTGCTATACGACGTTAAACTATACAACACTTTTTTCCAGTATGACAATAAACTACAATATTATTTGATACCCTCACATGATAGGGAATCATTATTTACATTGATTATCAATCATGTTTTATTCCAAAGACTACGTGCATACATGTAAATGCCTGAACCTTTTATCTTGGGTTAAACCATCATTGCACTAAAGTCCCCTTTCACCCTTCACATGTATGAACCAAATTTGTACATAGGGTAATTTTAGAACTACGTGGGCTTGATTCCCATCCTTATGGGATATGTAAGAAGGTTCAAGTGTCCCTCGAATCCAGCCCCAAGTCTTTGGGCCTAACCCCAAATTCCACTTTCAGTCTTTTGGCTAAAAAGTCCCCATGATAACACACATTGTGTATTTCTTATAATGGTCCAAGATCTATGACCCTAAACTAAGATCTCTAATCCTTTTGTCCCTCATGAAATTAAACTCTAGTTCAAGAACTATGTATGGCTTGATTCCCATCCTTATGGGATACGTAGGGAATTCCAACTCAGGACCCAGCCACAACATGATTATTGTTAGCATTGATCTGTGTATCTTTGCATAAATTGGACAAAACCCATATTTATGTGTCATAATCCTAACCTTAAATATTTTCAGATCTTCATAACCCTTTTCTTGACTTCTAGTCACAAAAATTTCAAACATCTGAGAGTTCTTTTTCCTGACCATGCAGCACGTGCCCTTAGGCGGCCTTGCTTAAACAGTCTACATAATGGACCTGCCAGCCAAAATATATTATTATTTGACTATGCAGCCAATTCCCTTAGCTGGCCCTGCATAATTCAACCCCCTAACGGGTTTGTTAAGTAGTGGTAAATTCATTCTTGGGAGGAAAGCCTCTTTTTTCCTTATTTGTCTTAATGCTAATATGTAGGGATTCACAAAAATAGCCATCCTTAACATACTTGTCCCATATCCTTTTTCATGATCTGAAATTATTCATGTCTATGCTTTATGTTCTCCGTCCCTACATTTGGGTCAGTCCTTCATAGGAGTGATATCCATCCATTTCTTTGATAATCTTTTTTGGAATTATCTTCTCCATATTCAAGTACCTCTTTCCATACATCAAACTCTATACTTTGGAAAATTTGAATCTCCATAAACTTTCACTGGCTTTTAGCACAAGGAAAGTAAATTTCTGAGAGTTATTTTTCCTGACTATGCAGCACGTTCCCTTAGGTGGCCTTGCATAAGTAGTCTACATAATGCACCTGTCAGCTAAATGATGTCATTTATTTGATTACGCAGCTAATTCCATTAGGTGTCCCTGCATAATTCAACCTCCTAATGGGTTTGTTAAATAATGGTAACTTCATTCTTGGGAACTACTTATTCTAATGCTTTTATCCCTTTTTCATATCATTCCTCAGATTCATATATTCTTAAGTCATAGTTTACATATTTTCACTCATACTTGAGTATGGTAATATGTTTTCAGATGAATTGTCAAGGAATTGAGTAAATTGTAATTCATTCGGTCAAATATATTTAAACCTTAAACATTAGCCTCTTTATGTCCAACATGCATGAATTTAAAATGCACACAAAAGAAAAAGTAATTCTGAATAAAAGTCAAGTTCCAGCTCACTAAACATATATCATTGTATGATTCAGGTAATATTGAGAAATTAAAAGATTCAAAGTTTGTAGGGTTATTTATAATAATCATAGTAAAAATCAAACTATGCTTACTAGGCCCATTGGCTTGTGTAAAATTTAAAGCATATAGAAAAATATAATGCAGGTACAAATTATTGATGGTGAAAGTGTTTTTCATTGATGCACACGAGTTAGAAGGACATCCTCAGACTGGAGTCTCTTCTCGTTTTTCAGGAATTACAAAAGATTTTCAACATAACTCTTCATTTGATTTACGGCATCTCAAGCTTCATCAGCAGCCACCTAGAATTCATTCATTCAATTGGATACCATAAGAGATGTGGTGATACCAGCTCTTCTTGGAACAATTGTAAAATAATGTTCTTGATTGCGGTTTGAGAAAATTTTCTGCTGATCAAACAGTGACTTTGTTTCTGTCCAAGAGACTTAGAAGATGGATACATGAATTTGAGAATGAAGCATTGGAAGTAAAGATCCATTTGGAGAGATTAATCTTTTCAGATATTGTTCTAAAACCATATTTGTCTTCTTTCCACCAACCGGAAGTGGAAAACATTTCAGCCCATGGGTTTTCCATTTTCATATCTGCAAGGAAATGGCATACAGGAAGGAGTTGAATGTCCATGCCAATGTTGTTGCTCTTAATGCACAGCATAACCAAAATAGAGGAGTACCAATGCAGCTGCAGCTCAGGCATATAGTTATTTGTATCTGGAACATTGACTCCTTGCAGATGACCATGACTATACAGGGGTAGATAGATGCTCTATGGGAAGTTAAGATGATATTTCTTCAAGTACATAGCCAAATCTGGAAGAGTGATGTCACAGATATCATAGTAATCATGGCCAACAATATTCATTATGTCATCTACCCACTTGCTATCCAATTAATCAGTCATTCCAATTCTCTTGGGAGCAATTGGATCTGCACAAAAGTTGAGTAATTAACTCTTAAAGTAAGTTAATTTTTCATAAAATATTTGAAGGAATTTGAAAAACAAATGGCTAATGCATTAAGGCGTGCAAGTTTAATTTTTACGTGCAAGTATGGATGTGCCACACATGTTTTTGGTGTGCAATTATCACTGTGCAAGTCCAAATACCTATATTGCAGTGCGACAACAAAGAAACATCGGAAAATAGAGCAACTTGCACGGCGAAGGCAACTTGCGCTGCGAGAGCTCGAAAATCCGGAAGTCAGGTGCTATGCGTGATAAATGATCACATATTTATAGGCCAGGCTACCCACCTGTGTGCCTACAGCCGGCACACTCTAGCCCTACGTGACTCGCACTTGCGCGACACGTGTTGCGCACTGAACACTTGTGTGCTACCTTTCCTTTGGTTTTCTTCTTTTCCTCAGAGTCACATCCTCATTTCTTTCGGATCCAACTCTGAGGGGGGACTTTTGTTGATGCTCCTTTTCATCACAGAGTCAAAAGGAATGTAAAGGGAAATTAATTACCACAAATTGATTCATCCTTTGAAGAAAACATCATAAATTGACAAAGGCATGAACAAGGCTTCAAATGCACAAAGGTCGCGCAAGTTACCTCACTGTCATGCAAGTCCACTTGCGCGATGCCTAATGGTCGCGCAAGTGACTTGCGTTCCCTAAGTGATAACCACCCGGGGTCTTCTCTAGCCTATAAATAGACCCTGTGGGCCCCCTATTTAAAAAGGAGGAATTTTTCCAGAATTCAAATTTAGAGCTCTGAACGCCCAAGTCTCTTCTTCACGTCTTCCGAACACTTCTAAGGTAATTATTTACCTAGAATGGAAGGTCTAAACAAGAGGTGTAAGGTCTAAGTGTTAGAATTCACTAACACTTACGTGCCTAAGCTCTTTTACCATTTAGGGAAATGAACATACTTGTGCGCTGCCCTACTTCCTCACCAAAACTTTCACGCCTCTCTTATAGAATTACCTCAGGATAATTCTAAAGGCATTGGTCAAGGATCTCCCAAGTATTACCATTCTGGCTGACAACTGTTAAAGTACCCATGTGTCATGCAGGTATACCTGCACACCCAGGACTTGCGCGCCCATGCAGTACTTGCGCGCCTGCTAGGACTTGCACGCCCCTGCCTTTTTTGTGCCTTTCGTGCCCATTTAACCCCTCTTATGTCGTTCCACCTCTCCTATTCAAGATTCAGTCTTCAAGACACTCTTCAAAGCCATTTATGGCATGATTTCTTGATTTGAATTCCTTATCTGAAAGGAACTCCATGGAACATTTCTCAAAACATAGTTATTTATACATACTTTTGCCACTAAAGATTGAGATTTCATTCATTCAAACACATCCTTTAAATATGAGAGAACCCCTTAGAATGGTCCTCCTTTTCAGGAATAAGCCCCAGTCTTAATTCTCAATTTTGGGCATCCTCCATAGGAGTAAGCCCCAAGTCCCCTAATCTGGGAATCCTTTTCAGGAGTAAGCCCTATTCTTAAAATTCCAAAATCTGGGTATCCTCCTTAGGAGTAAGCCTCAAGTCCTCATTAACCTGGGCCTCCTTTTCAGGAGTAATCCCTAGTCTCAAATATGGGAATCCTCCTTATGAGTAAGCCCCAAGTCCCTTAATTTTATCTTAACCAGTCCTAATTTACTTTTGATCTGGATCTCCTTCTCAAGAGTAAAACCCAATCATAAGTCCCCTCCTAATTTGGGCCTCCTATTCAAGAGTAGGCCCCAAATTAGAGTATCCAAATCTCCATAAATTACATATACCTTTATGGACCCTGTTTCTAGATTTCTTCCCTGAAGTAAATCATAACCTTCGTCTATTTGGGCAGTCATACATACATAAGCCCTACATCATTTATTATGGTTGCATCTTTCATGGCACACCTGTCTGGTTTTACCAATACCTCTTGTTTCTCACACCTAGCATGACTCACATGAGCTTAGAGTGTAAAAGTAATTATGACATCTTTCTTTGATCCATCAATCATAAACATCATATTCCCTTACTCGAACTACGTGGGTTCTTATTCCTTTTACAAAACAAAGGATACGTAGGTATCCCATCTACGAGTACGATCCCAACTTTGAAATAATCAATTTCCTTCTGAATGACAATAAACTTCAAGTTCCCCACTGAGTGGCTTTAAAACCAGTATGGTCATCATAATGACCAAGAGACTTTTATGTATCAAAGGATACCATTGAATAAGAATCTCTAACAAATACAGATGATTCTCTATCGATGAAGAGCCTCAAATACATATAAAAGATTCTCTAAATTTCCTTCATATCAATCATTGATTGTCAGATCTAAAGGAAAGCTCATTTTATACTTGGTAATGTAATAAGGATTCACGAACATAACTTAAATATATAAAGAGAGACCCGGTGTAGACAATAATTCCCCTCAAAAAGGTGTGATGAGTCCAACCTCCCATCCTCTCGACCAGTGAAAATTCCTAAGCCTCATCCGTCCACTACTAATGAGCGCCTACCTTTGGAAAGTAGGTTCAAATGTATATGGTATCATTGGATGTTTCCGGTTCTACGAACAAACCCGTTAAAAACCGCTTGGAATGTTTGAATCTTAAATCAATGAGATCATCCCCAATTCCAGAGGGGAATAGTGATCCCAATCTATCTTTGGTGATTGGTAAGGATGATATAGCTCTTTAATGCATTAGTTAATGCAATGGAGTTTACTAGTCAATGGTTACACCTAAGAGATGTTGGAATTATCCGGTTATGTGATTCTATTTTAAGGGTTATTTTAAGGTATAAAATAATGATTTTTTTAAATTTACCTATATTATTATTCAGTTCCTACAAATGGGATTTTATAGAAGTATTTTGACTTCATAAGTTAAGTTAATGAGCTTATGTTTTAAGTAATGTTTATTCACATTTTATGGGAGAAAAGTATATTTTTAATGAACATGATTTCATGAGAACCTGTATTTTATAGGAGGCCTTTATGATTATGATTTTTTCCTTTATAATTTATTATGAAATGTTTTATTAAAATATTTCAAAAACGAAGCTTATTACATGAGTAAGTAAATGAATATTTGATATCCAATATTATCTTGTAAAAATGAAAAAATTTCATTTAGGACTTCATGATTCTCAAAATAGATGAATGGGTTTTATTTATTTATTATTCCTTGCTATGTTTTCTATTATCATCCTATGGTTTTATATGTTTTCCATACATCCTAAAAATGAGTAAACAAGTTATATAATTCAGATATGAGGGTTCCTTTTTAATTAATCAAATATGTTTTGAATGAAACAAAATATTTAATTTATGAATCCCATTTTAAGAAAAAATAAGATATTTTGTGGAAGTTCCCACTTCTTTTCCAAGGATTTGTTATTTAATATTTTTTCTTATATCTATAAAGCTCTAAAACTAAATGATCATGGAAATATATAAAAATTATATACTTTTTATTAGACTCATAATTTTGGGTTGATTACGTCCCGAGTTGTTATAGTTTTTATCAGAGTAGGGGTTTGTTTAATTTAAAATATGTGAAGTTATCAGGTAATGATATTTTAGGATTTATAATTACCGTCAAGATCTAATAATTCTATGGTTGATCATAATTTAAAATGCATAGAAACCCCTTTTGATGTTTTTGGTGATGGGAGTACTTTAGGGGGCATATATTTATTTTTAATAAATTTTTGACATATATATAACCCTAATGTTTACCATATGATGTAGTGAAATGGTTATTTGATGGAGAATATTTTTATATTTTTCTTAAATTATATGAAATTTATTGATATCATTTAGTGTTACGGTGAACATTATTTTAGAATTAATTATTGTTTATATTGAATAATAGGGTTATTGATTTTTTTTAATATATGTTTACCATATAGATAACCATGATATTTAAAAGTGATTTAGTAAATATTTCACTAAATCCATTTATGAATAAGTCCACTATTATTGGGAAAATTATATGATTAAGGTAAATGGACATTTTTTTCTAAGATGAGATTTTATTTTGAGGAATAAATGTTCAGTTAATTTATGGAAACCTATATGTTTTATTGTGGTAATGATTAGAATATGTTCATGATTATATTATTATGGAATATATATATTTTATATATTCCATTATGAGTGATTGATGTTGGTTATATATAAATTTTCTATTGATCTCAGGAGAATATGTGATCAAATAGTGTTTATTTTTTGTGATTTGAACTTGGTTAAGAGTATTTTAATAGTTTTAAGGATAGTTATTTACAGAATGATTTATGTTTAATTTTGGGTGTTATTATTGAGTCATTATAGGTTAATATAGTATTTATTAATATAAATTTTTATTCATATCGATGAAATACTCTAATGGTTGGGTTGGGATTTTATGGATCTCATGGATCTGGATCTGTGAATAGGATAATTGAGCCAAATGGTTACACTGAGCTTAATATAGATTGAAGGGGAGAAACGGTGTCGTACGATTCATTCCATAAAGTTGTTGTAGTTTTTGATGTTGATGGAGCTTGTCGATATACTGTGAAATATCTATTGAATGCTGTGGTGAATGAAAATCAGCCTACTGTGCTAGAAGATTCATGTCGGACTGCAGTGACTACTTGTCGATCTGTGGTGAATGATTTCAAGGAATCTCAGTTGAACAAGGCAGTGGAGGATATTGTTGGAATCCTCATGTACTAATCATGTTTTAATGATTACAAATCCTATTCAACCTGGTTAAATCCTGTAAATTATATCAAATCATGTGTATTATTGTTTAAGTATTCTAATGTTATAAGAAGATCTATTCAAGATCTAAATTGCTCTACATTCAGTTTAATTAATTTATACTATCCTTGATTTACTTTTTAAATACCTTCTTTGACAACTGATTAAGTCTAATCCATTATATGATCATCATTTCTTAATTCTGAATACAGTTGTTTTGAAAATTCTGAGACACCATGAGTCTGCCACTGGTTATGTATTTCTGGAAAAGTAAACCAGACAATGTGAAGCAGACACCGTGAAGTGGAAACTATGAAGCAGACACCGTGAAGAAAACACTGTGAATAAGACACTGTGAAATAAGACATCGTAACCTTGATACATTGTAACCTTGAGACACTGTTACCTTGAGACACTGTGAACAAGACACTGTGAACAAGACACTGTGAACAAGCAGACAACGTAAACATCCAGACACCTTAACCACGAGACACTGTGACCAATCCAGACACCGTGTGAAGGAGACTCTGTTTCCATGACATATTAGTGTCACTGTTTCCTAATATGTTTTGTTGTTTTCCAATTTAATCTCTAACGTTCATATTTGAAGACTTTAATGCACTAACATAATTATTGTTTCTTTGTAGACACATCATCTGACAGTACGAGGTATGAGGTGCAGAATACATGCAACCTATCATCCTCAACACATGCACTCCAAGATAAAAGAAAATTGATTCCCAGAAATAATATATGCACATGAAGAAAACTAAGTGGGCATGATCACCATAACGAAGAACACACTTAGAGAAAATTTTAAAGAAATGCCTATTGCATAAAACTCGACACTGTTGAAGAACACACGAAACATGCTCGAATACCAAGAACATCTTCGCACTGAAAAACATTACGAAGAACACAAGCTGAATCTGTCTAACTTGCGACAATCTATTTTCCATATGAGGACTCGAGTTCTGCATCTACTTCATCTCTGAATTCCAGATCTGCAAAGTCTAACACTCAGATCATTTCTAATCCTATCTCAATATTGCTTCTCCATTTTGTATCTTTTTATTAACTTTTGAGTATCGTGTGTTTCTTTATATAACACACTCTATCTCCTACATCAAATTGAAGGATACAAGATATCCTTACTCAAACATCTATTTACACTTGTGTATACCCACGAATAAGTGTGGAAGAGGTCCTTGGGTGGCTTGGACAGTCCTGTGTACTGTTTTCTAATGTCGATCCAGGGTGTGGATCAAGTTTATTTATATATAATCTTCTTGGTGGTAGGTGATCACCAAGTGTAGTGGATTTGGTCTTGTTTTGAGACTGAACCACTTGCTTCATTTCCATTGTGCTGCTTAATTTAGTCTTCTCTGTTTTAATGCTTTTATTTATAACTCAGAAGTCACTAAATTCACTTTGATAGTTAGTCTTGGAAATAAGTTACAACTGTCTTGCCTTGGTATAATATCTTCAAAAGTTATATTAATAACTGATATTAAGATTACTGAGAACTAATCAATATTCTAAGAAGTTATTTAAACAGTCAAACTCTTGTAATAGTATAACCTTTATTAACTGGGCTTTATTTAATTTTGGGGAAACCTTTTTAGAAATAATTTTTACAGAAATTTTTATAGTTACTAAATTCACCCCTCCCCTCTTGAGTAATCTACTCCAAATAACATTTGGTATTAGAGGAGGGTTATTAAGACTTTGTTTAATCTCATTCAACTGTGATTGTAGTTGTACTTTAAAGATCGGTAAATTTATGTTAATTCTAAATTTCTATCTCTTTTAATGTAATACTTTATTATGGATAATATATTGGAAGGTGTTGCAACCAACATACCACTATTCTTTAATGAATCCAACTATGCTCAATGGAAAATTAAAATGAAAATTCACTTAGAGAGTATGAGTTTTGAAAATTTATCTTCTATTATAGATGAATATAAGATTCCTACTACTGATATAATCACATTGGATGAACCTACCAAAACTTCCTAAAATAACAATTGAAAATATATGAATTCTTTATACTACTCTTTTGGGGATGAAGTGTTCAATAGAATTTCTTCTTGTAAAACTGCCCATGAAATTTTGGATACCGTATCTGTCTCACATAAATGAACATCTAGTATAAAATAAATGAGACTTAATACTTATACTATTAAATATGATAATTTTAAAATGAAACCTGGTCATATTTCTGACATGTATCTTAGGCTCATTGAGATTGTTAACACAATGATTTCTCATGGAAGAGAAGTCACTGCCAGGGAATAGATCATGAGACTTCTCAGATGTCTACTTGACAGATAGAGGGGAACCTCTGTCTCTATTATAGAATCATGTGACATTAGAGAGATACATGTAAAAGAACTCATTGGGAAACTAATGATGTATAAGGAAGAGATGAAAGTCAACAAGGAATAAGAGTATGAACCAAAAAGAAAATTTGTTCCATTCAAGACCACCACCTCTAAGCACAAAGTCAAAGGGAAACTGGAAGCCTCTATAGAAAGCTCCACCAGTGAACAATCATCACCCAAAATTGATGAGGATATGGCTCAACTAGCCAAAAGATTCAAAATATTTTACAACAAGAAGAACTTTTTTCGAAGGCCTAACTTTAAGGGAAAATATGACCAAAAAGGAAGTTGGAAGAAGGATTGGAAAATAAGTGAAAAGACTAATGAAATTGTCTGCTATGAGTGTAAGAACAAAGGAAATATCAAGGACGACTATCCAAAGATCAACTAAAAAAAGATATATGAGGACAAGGATAGGAAGTATAAAAAGGAAATGAAAGCAACCTAGAGTTCCTCTGAGTACAGTTCAAGTGACTCCGAAACATCACATGATGAATAGGAAAACAAATCCAATATTTGTTTTATGATAAACACGTCTGAGGTAACACTGGATTCTCCTGTACTTAATTCATACTATTATAGAGATGAGAGTTTCATTGTAAACATGAATTGTGAATAAATTTTTGAATACTATAACATGCTTGAACAAACATGCAATGAACTAAAAGACAAATATAAATCATTGAAGAAATAGCATGCTATCACTGTGGCTATTAAATCCGAACTCACACCTGAAAAGGAGAAAAATGCTCAACTACTCAAAGAGAACAACAAATTAAGATTGTCTAATGATCAATTGAAGAATGTCCTATAAAAGTTTACCAATAGGTAAAATACCCTTACCCAAATTCTAGGAAAACAAATTTCCCCTAAATACAACACTAGCATTAGTTATCAACCTAGTAAAAGAAACCTTGGTAGAATGAATTTTGTCTCTAAATATAGGACATACAGTTTTACTTCCAATTCTGGATACAAATATTCTAATTCAATTCATGATACATATTCTACTATTTCATGTTTTTGTGTACCGAATAGAGTTTATTTTTCAAATACTTTACTTAATGTATATAGGAAACCTATGAGGAAAATATGGGTTCCTAAAGTAGTTATTAATAATATTATTGGACCCAAACAAGTATGGGTACCAAAATCTGTTTTGCATGACCATTTTATAAGAAAGATACTTAAAGAGCTCTTGTAAAAGTGTATGGTACTTGGATAGTGGATGTTCAAGACATGTGAATGTAGAATAATCATGCTTCAAGAACCTAATCAAAATATATGGAGGACATGTCACATTTGGTGGCAATTACAAAGGAAATATTATTGGCCTTGGCCAAATCGGTAACTCAAATTTAGTATTGATTTATAAAATACCATTTTTGATGGATTAAAATACAATCTTCTTAGTATCTTATAATTATGTGGTGATGGATTTCAAGTTAGATTTGAATATGATGCTTGCAACATCTTTAATTATAAAGATGAATTAGTATTTTCTTCATTAAGAAATGGTAATGTTTACTCTGTTAACTTAGATTCTTTAACTTCTCAAAATTCTTCATGCTAAAGTGTATTTCATAAAGAGTCTTGGATCTGGTATAGGATACTACGACACTGTAATATTCACTCCCTTATAAAGCTAACTAGAAAAGGCTTAGTAAAATACTTACCCAAACTTGAGTTTCTAAATGAAAAAGTGTGAAATCCATGTCAAAAGGGAAAACAACACAAAATTTCCTTCAAACCAAAGAAAAAAGTGTCAACTTCTCAACCTCATTAACTGGATCAAAGGGGTTTGATTGGACCATCTATAGTTTCTAGATTAAATGGGAAGAAAAATGTTTATGTTATTGTATATGACTTTTCTAGATATACTTAGACCTTTTTTATAGCTCACAAGAGTGAAGTCTACTCTTATTTTACTAAATATTCCAAGTCAGTAGAAAATATTAGTGGACTTAGAATTAAATCCTTAAGAATTGATCATGGCCGTGAGTTTGAAAATCAAGATTTTGAAACCTTTTTCTCACAAAATGGTTATAATCATGATTTCTCTTCCCCTAGAACACCTCAAAAAAATGGAGTTGTAGAAAGATGAAATAGAACCCTGTAAGTCATAGCTAGAACAATGCTTAGTGAATATGACCTACCTATTTATTTTTGGGCTGAAGCTGTCAATACAGCATGCTACATAATCAATAGAGTATTGATCCGACCTATTCGTAAAAGGACTCCTTATGAGTTATGGAACAATAGAAAACCCAAGGTTAACTACTTCAAAGTCTTTGACTATAAAGTCTATATCATTAATACTATGGAAAATCTTGAAAAAATTGTATACAAAAGTGATGAAGGTATCTTTTTAGGATATTCCATGTCTAGTTAATCCTATAGAGTGCTCAATAAAAGAATGAAATGTGTGGAAGAATCTGTTCATTTCAAATTTGATGAAACATTCCACATGAGCCTAAAACCATTCTAGAGAACCTGGAGGATGATGTATCAAATCTGAAAATTAATCCAAAATCCTCAAACCATTCTGTGAAAGAATCTTTGAAAACTTCTAGTTCTAGAAATTCCTTAGAATCAAGTCACAATGAACCTGAACCTGTTGATGAACCTGAAATCACTAGTCCCTCATTTTTTAGAGATGTTAGAACTCTTAAGAACCATCCCTTAGATGTTTTTATAGGAGACCTAGAAAAAGGAACTCAAAATAGATCTTCTCTTAGAAATCTGGTTGAACATTAAGTCTTCTTGTAACAAATTGAACCTAAAAACATTAATGCCTCTATCAATGATGAATTTTGGGTGATGGATATGCAATAAGAACTTAATCAGTTTGAAATAAAAAAAGTTTGGAAACTTGTTGAAGGACCAAAGGACACATTCACCATTGGCACTAAATGGGTGTTTATAAATAAGGTAGATGAAGCTGGTAACATAGTTAGAAACAAGGCCAGATTAGTTTCACATGGCTATAGTCAAGAAGAAAGAATGGATTATGAAGAGACTTTTTCACCAGTAGCTAGACATGAAGCTATCATAATCTTGCTTGCTTATGCTTCACATCTGAATTTCAAACTATATCAAATGGATGTTAAGAGTGCATTCTTAAATAGGTATATAGTTGAGGATGTTTTTTTGAACAACCCCATGGTTTTATAAAGCCCCATCTTCCAAATCATATCTTCAAATTATCAAAAGATTTATATGGTTTAAAATATGCTCCAAGAGCTTAGTATGATAGGTTGAGTACTTTTCTTATTTCCAAAGGTTTTACAAGATTAATAGCCGATCCTAACATTTTTATAAAATGAATTTATAATGATGTTTTAGTTGTTCAAATCTATGTATATGACATTATCTTTGGATCTTCAAGAAATTATTTATGTGTTGATTTTTCTAAAATGATGCAAAAGGAATTTTAAATGATTTTAATGGGTGAACTGAAATTATTTCTTGGATTTCAAATCTTTCAAAGTAATGATGGAATTATTTTAACTCAAAGTAAATATACTAGATATCTTCTAAAAAAATTTGGATTAGATAGCACTAAATTTAGTAAAACTCCCATTAGTACCACTTGTAAGTTGGATATTGATGAAGATGGAAAATCTGTTGATCAAACCACTTATTGAGGAATGATTGGAAGTTTACTCTACTTGACTTCTAGTTGACTAGACATTATGTTTCGTGTGTGTATGTGTGCTCATTTTTAATAAAATCCTAAGGAATATCATTTAAATTTTATTAAGGAGAATTTTTAAATACCTCAAGCATACACCCAATCTAGGACTGTTCTATCAGAGAGGACAATCATTTGAATTAGTCAGTTATTCTGATGCTAACTTCAGTGTCTGTAAGTTAGATAGAAAAATAACCTATGGAACATGTCACTTTTTTGGAAATTCACTAGTATCATGGTGTAGTAAGAAACCCAATTTTGTTGCATTATCTAATATAGAAGGTGAATACATAGATTCTGGTAGTTTTTGTGCACAAATTTTTTGGATGAAACACACATTACTAGATTATGGATATCAATTCCGTAATGTACCTATAAAATGTGACAACAAAAGTGCTATTAACATCTTGAAAAATCCTGTTTCACATTCTAGGACAAATCATATTGATATAAGACATCAATTTTTGAGAGATCATTATCAAAAAGGTGATATCACTTTGGAATTCATTAGTATGAAGTATCATTTTGCTGATATATTCACCAAACCATTAACTTATGAAAGAATAGACTGCATCATACCTGAACTAGGCATGATAATCCACAAATAGATATCTTATTATTTCATGTCTTACTGTTCGATATCTTATTTCATGTCTTACTATTCGATATCTTACTATTTCATGTCTTACGGTTTGATTTCTTACTGTTTCATATCTTACTTTTTGTGTTTTACAGTTTTATACTTTACCGTTTCATGATTATGATCTCCCAATTAGTGTTTCTTGATTATAGTCTGACAGTTACTGTCTCACCGTAAAGTTCATCCACTATCTAATCATAATGTTCATTTACTGTCTCTCTGTGATGACCTGACACGGTCTCACCATTGACAATCTTTATGATTTTTATTTACAAAGTAAAAACTATATCGCGGTAATTATTCATTTCATCTCTTTACATTCCTGCACTTTTATTTTCGCAACATTTGGTATTCCTAAATGATAAAATAAAGAAATTATCACTCGATTCTTCACTCAGGGTTTCTTCTATTCACTCATTTCAAATCCTTATTCAACCCTGCAACTCTTCTCTATCTCTCAAAACATCAGTAGATGCCTAAGATGAAGCGCCCTTCATCATTGACTCCTGAGAAACATAGCTCAAAGAAGAATAAAATTGCACGTAAGCTCACACCTGAAGGTCCTCTAAACCCAAATCTAGTAAACCAAGTTGTAGTACCCGAGAAAGAGGTTTTCCCCAAATGGATTCTTCCTAGTAAGTATTTTATTCTGAAAGTTATAAATGAAAAAGGCTGGATAGAGTGGTTTTCAAATAAATATAGACCTATCCATCCTAAGTTAGTGTCTTAGTTTTATAAGTATGTAAAATTCTCTTTTCACTATGGTGATATCTATGTCATGAGAAGCAGGATAAATGGGAATAAATACTCATTCTATTCAAGGTTGTGGGATGCATGCCTTAGGATACCTCATGAAGGCATCTGTTAGGATTATCATATAGGACCTCCACCTTCAACCAAATTATTTGATCTAGATGATGATTTGAAAGCCTTAACTGGAAATGGCATGAAGAGGAGAGCAGTTTTTACTGAACAAGATGGATAATCAAGGATTCTGTTCAAGTTTATACAGAATCTGGTTAGCCCCAAAAAATGGTTATTTTCTGTTTTGAAATATCAGGATGTGTTTCTGATCAACCTTATGAAAAATGGGCATAAGATCAACCTGTGAAAGTATATCATACACCATATGTGTGAGCTGATCAAAGCCACATCCAAGTCAACTTCCCTGTTTTACTCTCGGCTTATCTCAACCATGCTTCATGCCAAAGGTATGGTTCGACTTAATGAGGAAGTAATTAAGGACTGTGAATTATGACATTCAAAAGTAACTATTAAGAGAATGAAGCTTAATTGGAATCCTTGGAAACCGGAATCGTTGGAGGACAATGATAGAATCTATGAGAAATTCAATCCAGTGTAATATCCCTCAAGACCAAGAGATATTCCTGGTCATGGTTTGGAACCAGATGATGTTGTTGAATATTATTTTGAAGAAGAAGAAGAGGCATCTATACCCCCCCCCCCCCAACGAAATTGTTTCTGTTGAGGAAGGAAGTAATCCTATTCCTCATGAATTTCTTGAAGAAGATGTCCCTGCACCTATAGAGGTTGTTACTCTGGAAGCTCAACCTGAGTCTAAAACAGAATCCGTTTCCAAAGAAACTAAAAAGAATTTCATGGAAGAACATTTATTGGAAGAGTTACTTGTTATGAAAGAGGATAACCTTGAGGAAATCCCAATGGAACAATTTTTTCCGGAAATCATTCCTTTAGCTGAGGAAAGGATGGAGCTAGATTTTCAGCTGTCTAGGTAGGAAAGTAGAGAAGAACTATTAGATGAGTTAGTGTAATTAGATCAATATCCTAAGCTTCTCAGTCATGAGAAGGATGCAACTGTAAAGGGGGAGCAACTCCCAAATCTAGATACCACTAAAGTAGAAAATCTGGTTGTTTCAAGTCCTGTAGACACTCGATATAAGTTCCCCAGTTTCTATGATGTGGATGAATCTCAGAAAGTCTCAGCAAAAGGCCTTGACCATTCCTCTTTGTTCCAATTGAAATAGGTCTCTAATATTTCCCCTGTAAAGGAACCAAAAACCATATCAATCCTTGTTTCTAAACCTTCATCATAACAACCATCCTTTGTGAGTAAATATGATCTAAAGGAATTCAGTGCTACCCTTTTGTCTGGTGTTGAAAAAGTCATGAATTCCCATCCAGATCTTGTGACACATATAAGTGAGAGATATTCCTCTTTATTTTTAGAGAAAGTGATTTTTGAAAATCCAACCCAAAATGATTCATGAGATTTAGGAAGTAAG
The DNA here is from genome assembly GCA_963277665.1 of Viscum album. NCBI lineage: Eukaryota > Viridiplantae > Streptophyta > Magnoliopsida > Santalales > Viscaceae > Viscum > Viscum album. The sequence goes on from OY728145.1 coordinate 490,768,622, forward strand.
AGTTGAGAATAGACTGATTAGTAATTAAGTGAAGACCCTAAGAGGTATGATTGAAGAAATACAGAAAGAGATGCATTTGAGATCAGAGCTTATTTCTCATCCTGTGGAACCTATTGTTCCTCAAACCCCACAGAATGTTGTCTCTGAGATTCAACCTTATTTATCTTCCTTAGATGAAAAGGTCACTGAAAGGAAAAAACATATTGTGAAGGAGATGAGAGAGCTTATTTTTAATCTTAATAAGCTCACTGATGAATATACGGGGTGTATTCATAATGTGTTGAATAAACTAAAATCTCTCACCACCACTATCAATGATTCTAAAGCCTATGCTCAATCCTCTAAACCCTCTTTAAATAGTGATCTTCTCAGAACAATGGTGAAAGAAGAGATTCAGAATGTACTTAGTGGTTTCAATGCAGATTCTCTCTCTGAAGTTATCAAAAACAGTGATCAAGTTCTCTCTCTAGTCCAAATTCACTAAAAAATTGCTAATGATGCTCAGCAAGAGATTTCCAAGAAAGTGGATTTCTACTTCAATAGAATCTTCTCTAAGACTGACATGAATAATCACTTTATGTATCTTATGGAAAATCTAAGGATTCCTCCTATTACTCAATCGTTCAAGACCCAAGTTCAAAATCTCACAGAGTTTACTCAATTTTTGGATAAGTTTATGGAAAACAAGGATGATTTTCAGAAAGCCATGCAGTATGGTGGAGATATCATTGAGGATTTCATTAAGCTTCTGAGGCCTTACCTTCAAGTTCATATTACATCTGTTGTTACTCCTACGGCTGCACCTCTAAGACCTGGGTTTCCTACCTTTACCTCTGCCCTATCCTCCACTACTATGCCTTTCAGCCAAGCCCTGAGTTAGATCAAGTCGTGATCCTTGATCAACAACTACCTCGATCTTCTACTACTCCTACTCAGGCTCCATCTGGTTTCAAAGGCCTGCCTTTACCCTCTCTATCAACCACCTCACTCCCTTCTTCTACCTCGACCTCTGCTCTTATGGCTTCCTATTCTATTACTACTGCTAATGGAAAAGAGAAGGTCATCCCTTTAAAAAGAACATAGATTACTCCTTTTTGATAGGAATGATATTTCTTTTGTTTTTCTCCTTTCTGTTTGTACTGTACCTTCTTTTCTTTAATGAAATGTTCACTTTTCATGACTTCTCTTATTCCATATTTTTTATAATCCCAAAAGGGGAGAAATATCTATATGTTATACATTTATCTCTATATCTATAGTTTAATCAAATATATATTTTAAATATATATGATTTTTGATCATCAAAAGGGGGGAGATTTTTGGACTCCACATGTACTAATCATGTTTTAATGATCACAAATCCTATTCAAACTGGATAAATCCTGTAAATTATATCAAATCATGTGTATTATTGTTTAAGTATTCTCATGCTTTAAGAAGATACATTGAAGATATAAATTGCACTACATTTAGTTTAATTGCTTTATATTATCCTTGATTTACTTTTTAAATACCTTCTTTGACAAATGATTAAGTCTAATCCATTCTATGATCATCATTGCTTAGGTATGAATACAGTTGTTTTTAAAAGTCTGAGACAAAGTGATTCTGCCACTAGTTATGTGTTTCTGGAAAAGTAAACTAGACACCATGAAGAAGACACTGTGAAGCAGACACCGTGAAGTAGACACGATGAAGCAGACACTGTGAAATAAGACACCGTAACCTTGAGACACTTTAACCTTGAGGCACTGTTACCTTGAGACACCGTGAACAAGACAGCATGAACAAGACAATGTGAACAAGAAGACACCATAAACATCGAGACACTCCAACCATGAGACATCGTGACCAATCCAGACACTGTGTGAAGGAGACACCATTTCCCTGACATACTATGACACTATTTCCTAATATGTTTTGTCGTTTTTCAATTTAATCTCTAACGGTCATATTTGAAGACTTTAATGCACTGACATAATTAACGTTTCTTTGTAGACACATCATCTGACAGTATGAGGTATGAGGTGTAGAATACATGAAACCTGTCGGCCTCAACACATGCACTCCAAGATAAAATAAAATCTTTTCCTAGAAATAATATATGAACAAGAAAGAAAACTAAGAGGGCGTGATCACCATAACGAAGAACACACTTAGAGAAATTTTTTGAAGAAATCCATATTCCATGAATCTCAACAATGTTGAAGAACACACGAAGCATACTGGAATCCTGAGAACATCTTCGCATTGAAAAAAATCACGAAGAACAAAAGATGAATCTATATGACTTGCGAAACTTTTTTTCCCATATGAGGACTCGAGTTCTGCATCTGCTTCATCTCCGATGTTTAGAGCTGTAAAGACTAACACTCAGAGCATTTCTAAACCTATCTCAATATTGCTTCTCTATTTTGTATTTTTTATTAACTTTCGGGTACTGTTTGTTTTTGTAAATAAACCACTCTGTCTCCTGCATAAAACTGAATGATACAATATATCCTTACTCAAACATCTATTTACACTTGTGTATACCCACGGATAAATGTGGAAGAGGTACCTGTGTGGCCTGGTTATTTATAACCATGAAGAACTATGGAAGAGGTCCCTGTGTGGCCTAGACAGTCCTGTGTACTGTAGTTTAACCCTGATCCAGTGTGCGGATCAAGTTTATTTATATATAAAATGCTTGGGGGTAGGTGATCACCAAGTGTAGTGGATTAAGTCTCAAATTGAGACTGAACCACTTATTTTCATTTTGTTGTGCTGCTTAATTTAGTCTTCTCTGTTTTACTGCTTTTCTTTATAGCTCAAAAGTCACTATATTCACCTTGATAGTTATTCTTGGAAATAAGTTACAACTATCTTGTCTTAGTAGAATAGATTCAAAAGTAATACTAATAACTGATATTAAGATTACCGAGAACTAATCAATCTTGTAAGAAGTTATTTAAACAATCAAACTCTTGTAACACTATAACCTTGATTAACTGGGCTTTATTTAATTTTGTGGAAACCTTTTTAGAAATAATATTTAAATAAATTTGTATAGTTAATCAATTCACCCCTCCCCTCTTGAATAATCTACTCTAACAAACAGATATTAATGGAGATCAGTGGTTCAAGGAGGTGGTGGCTGAGGAAAATGGAGTTAGTTAACCCTTTATTGTCTCACCTAGGTCTCTATCTTGGATCGCAAAAGTTGAGAATAAAAATCATGTGAATCGATGTCCTATAAGTTCTGTTGTTGAAGTGGGAAAATTTTGTAGACCCGGTATTGTGGTTGTGGTGATGGAGGGGTTTTTAGCTACAGTGGTGAAACAATATGGTTTTTGGAGGGCTAAAGAGGATTATAGTAGTAAGACCTAATCACACTCTAATTTTACATAAAATTAAAGGAACTTAAACCGGCACTTGGCATTTTTAAAAAAATGTTTTTTTCGATATGATCGTGAAGAAGGGGGACACGGCCCATGTGATTTCAAATAGAGAGGTAATTTTTGTTAGATTCAAAATTTGTGAACACTTCATCATTTCTAGGCTCTTTCTCCCCACCATATGAATACGTTATAAAATTGATGATTATTTTCAGAATCTAAACTTCATTTGGGGTTTTTCTTATTGGAGATGTATCCCTATGGTTCAGGGATTCTTTCAAAAATCTTCCCATCAAATGATTTGAAGAGAATGACATGGGGAATTGGATCAATGACTTTAAATCCAGGTATGGTCTGTTTTTAGGAATGGGATTTCTAGTTTAATCTGTTTTCTATAAAAAGTATTAAGGATTAAATTTGGATCAAAATTATTAGTCTTAATTGGATATTATGGAATCCTAATATTTCATTTTATATTTCTTCAGATGTTGTAATTCCAATCAACATGTACTGGAATACGGAGGTTTCCAAATTTGGTCACTATTATTGGATCCTGGTGGAGATAGATTTAAGCTCTTGAAATATTTATAATGTATTTCTTTCATTACTAGATGAAGATATCTCTTTGAAAGTGGAATATGAAAGAAATCCCAAATTTTTGTCCAGATTCTCTAATTATTGGTCATGTTAATGACAATTGTCAAATGAATTTTGTTTTCTCTTTTTTTCATTAAAAGGTCATCATGAGGTTTCTTATAGGAAGAAATTGAGGAAGGAATAACTACAAAATAATATGGCTTCTATTGAGGATATAAAAATCACTCCTAACATGGTCGATGAGCATGTTAGTGTTAATGCATCACAAATGTTCAAGGAGTACTCTCAGAAATTGGCATAGGTGACTCAGGAGATTCATGATAATTCCCAAAATCATGAGAAATTCCCGGTGAAGGAGGGAACCCTAAATCCTAAACATTGTTGTTCATAGGACACCACCCTTACAAATTAAGGACATTAAAATTCAGGTGATGGTGACAATCTCTCAAAAATCCAGGAAGAAATCAATAAATTAATAGAAATACAGAGCATCCACAAAAAATGGAATTATATAATGGATGATTCTCCCAAAAATCTCTTTTTTATTAAAGAATTGTATAAAAGGAAAAAAGTAATTTTCTATGATGAAGGTTTCCAAGTATTCCCACCTGTGAAATCAAGATATAGAAAAGACTAATCATACCTGAATCTAACCATGGTTACTAGATATCCTGGTCCCATAGATTCTAAATCAGATTGGTATGATGATTATGACTCTTCCAATCAATTTGATTATGATTTCTCATGTTCACTTTGCGTGAGGGCATATTATCTTCTATGACCTCTTCCATATTCTCATTGTCTCTTCTACTATTTTTTTAAATAAAAAAGTTTTTTATTTTTCCTTTAATAAAAATAAATGGAGGATGTTGTTTCACTTTTGAATTTGAATGAAATCAACTATGTATATTTCATAAAAATACATATCTTGAAGGGTAAATAATTTCTCAAATCTATAGATTTTTGTTGTAATGTATCACTCAACTATACAGATATGATTTTAGAAATTCATCGACATGAACTATTCTTAAATAGGTACATGTATTTATGAAATAATAAGATTCATGTTCATAAAGTATAAATTATTTTTCAGAGTTAGATCAGTATTTTATTTTATAACTATTTTATGATATAATTGTTTTTAGAGAATAAAAATAAAAATGAGAGAGTTAAATTTCATTATGGTGATTAGAATTTACAAACTCGAGATTTTTTTATATTATTTTAAGTGAATAATATGTTTGATTACATGTCCAATATGAAATAAAATGCTTAAGACAAACCATGATATTGTATTAAAATATTTTTAATTCAATATGACTGTTATGACCTATACATTTCTTAGGTGGGTATGAATAGGAATTACCATAAGATTAAAAATATTTAGAATATTTTCCCACAATAAAATGAAAAATAAATTTTATGTTGATTATCAATTGGTTGGAAATGAAGGGGAAATATTTTGAAAGTTAAAGAGATATTTTTCATAAAAAGGTTTTTTATGTGTAATGTATTTTTTATAAATATATTAAATTAAATAGCGATAAAATTGAAATAATTAAACTATATGTCAAATTTAATGAAATAAAATTCATTTAATCATGGTTATTAGACATGGATTGAAATAAATTCATTTTATGCTTCAAAAAAACATTTTATTCTAAAATGGTTTTTATTTTATTTTATGAATAAAAATTATATTCAATTTATTCAGATTTTAATATTAATTTTCAAATGGAAATATTTTTTAATTATAATGTAATAATAGTTCAAGAATTAATTTTTAGGATTCTTCGAATATGATTTATTTTTGAGTGAAAAGTATAAAAATAATGATTTTTGTATAACTCTCAAATTTTATTTAAAAAAATAAATTAAAAATATTTACTGATTTTGGTTAAAAAGTTATATAATAACAATTTTATTAAATATTATCTAACTAATTACATACTAGTAAGTGTTATATTTTATTTTTGTATTAGTTTCATATGCATAAAACATATTTTTCTAGAAATTGTTTTCATTACCTTTTTTCACTTATAATAAAATTGATTTATAATAATTATAAAAAATTAATCTTATAAAATTAATTTTAAATTTTGAATAAAATTTTCTAAAAAATTATATGATCAATTTTATGTTAATTCAAAAAAAATTATAGAGTTAAAAAATGAGTTATCGCGACAGAGGTATATTAATGTAAAAATAAATGTTAACTATAAAATGAAAAAGAAAAATAATTAAATAAATATCAATATGTTTTCTATACAGGATTGGGGTAGACTAATTCCCCCTTACTAGACTATTTTGGGTGGATTATATTTAAATTTTTTATCTTCCAAGAGAATGAATTGTTATATTTAATAAAATGTAATTTTCTCTCATTTTATATCATAAATATGTTCTCATGATTGGGATAAAAATAGATTTAAATTATTAAAAAAAATATTACCATGATGATTTATAATAACATGATTTCATTTCATTTATTTATTTTTAATTTTCAAATATATTAAAATTATTTATAAAAATTATGCAGTTTCGATGTAATATTTTTTCATGGATATAAAGAATCAAGTATCTAGAAATAAAAAATTTCAACGTATAATACTTTTATGTGTTATGATATTAAATGAATTTTATATATAATAATTATGTACAAGTTATTATTTAAGTGTTTTAATTAAAATTACACTATTATCTTGATTCCATTAATATCAAATTTTGTGAATAGTCTTTTAAAGCGGCTTTAGATGGTATTTAATGTGAAAAAGCATTGTAAAAGAATTATAAAATCAATAAAATAATAAAAAACAAAATTTTAAGGGAAATTAACAAGGATAACTTGAACAGTCCATTTATATAGAATTTGGAATTTATAAAATTACTTTAATGTCTCTCAAATATTAAAAAATATTTTTACAATGGTTAAGGTTAAACAAGGTTAATGAGGGGTTTAAACTAAAAGATAAGGTTTAAAATAATCCCAAACATGAATAAATTTAATTTTATAATTATATTAATAGATTATATTACTTATCACTGAATTTATAGAAATATGGATCCATTTAACATGATTTATAAACATATTATATATTAATATTTCATGTATTTACAATATTGGAACACACCTCACTTATAAGAAGAAATATTCTCTCCAATATTCTGCACACCTCGTGAGTCATTTAGATAAAAACAATTATCTACCCAAATGCCTTAAAAACATTCTTCTTCATTTACTTGAGGTTTTGGTTTCACCAAAAGATCAACCTAGATGTCTTAAGGTGTAATCCAAATGATGTTTCCCAAAGAAGGGTTATAATTCAAAACCAAGTGTTTCATGTTTATTTCTTCTTCTAAATCCATAAAATCTTATTTAACCTTGATGATTTAATTAAATAATTATATTTAATAAAATAAAATTTTATTATATTGACTGAAAAAACCCTTTTTCATCTTATTTTCCATCATATGTGAAATCAAAACTTTGAGCATTCGTATATATGGACTTCCGCATCCATAAAGCAATGTGTTTAATTTTTCATACCCATCTCACGTGGATGGTTATTATGATATAATTAATAAATTTATATGATATTTATTAAACAATTATGATTCTATAAATATAATATATATATATATATACATATATATAACTTATTTTTATACCTTTCCAAGCATTGTAAAATGATAATGTCCCTCATGCGTACTTGTGGACTAGAATCTCCATGAATTAATGTGATTTGTCGCTTATGTCCATCATTCATGTTTGATTATAAAATTATATTTATTAAATAAAAATGATAACTATTTCATTATTAATATTATATATATTATATAACAATGAAACATTTTACCATGGTCAACATTCCAAAGATGTCTTAGGATTATAAACCTAAATTCTTCAAGCTATTTTTGGGGATTCAAACTCCTAGTAAGGGAGTTTTCTATAAAACATTATTATAAATATATTTATGTTTTTATAATATTATACCTCCATATACATAGTATTTAAATTGATTTATATATATTATTAATATAAATAAATTTATTCTAAATTTCATTTTAAACCATGTCATAAATTCTTTACAATTATTTTTAAATAAGTCTTTTAAGAATTTTTCAAATGGGTAATTATTGAAAAATGTACAAAATGAATGAAAAGGATTGATTTTTTAAAGTATATAAAATGAATTTAATTTCTTGCCATACTGATAATTAATCACTAACAAAAAATTTCTATGATATATGTTTTTTTTTATAAAATAATATTATTTTTCTCATTGTTTGTGGATTTTTTTTAGTAATTTATATTGAAAAGGTTTTTTTATCCTTTTTTTACCCAATAAGTTATTCTACTTATGTGATCCATGGAATAATTTATGATATTTTATGATGGAAATTAATTTATGTATGTGTTTTAATAATATTATGTTCCTTAGATATTGTTTATATATGATGAGAGATAAATAGATATCGCTGGTGATGGGTGAACAAGATATAGTCCTACAATGCATTTGGTAATGTGATATAGTTTACCAGTGAGTTGTTACATCAAAGAGATTTTAGAATTATTTTGTTATGTGATTCCATTTTCAGGGTTAATTTAAGGGTTTATATAAGGATAATTACTCAAGGAAGGTATATTATTACTCAATTCTTGAAAATGAGTTTTCATGGAAGTTTTTTGGTTCCATAAGGTAGGCTAATGATTTTAGGTTTAAAGAAATTTTTATGACACTATTTAAGGTGATATCTATGTTTTTCAAGAAAATGATTTAATGAGCACTAGGTTTTATAAGATACACTCCGGATTCTGAATTTGACATTAATATTAATTATGTGATATTTATGAAAATCATTGGCAGATAAAGAAAATAATATGAGAAATAAAATGAATATTTGAGCGTGAAGTTATTATTTAAAAAGGGAAACATTTCTTATGAGATTTTATGATTTTAAAAATAGAGTAACATGTTTATTTAATATTTTATCCATTACTAATATTATTATGTACATTAGTAATTTTTCATAAGTATATCATAGTTCTTAAGAATGAATAAGAAATTTATTAGGGTTTATCATTCCAATATGGGGATTTATTTAATGAATTCAAATTTTTTTATGAAAATCTAAGACAATGTTTAGGAATCATATCTTGGAGGAAATAATGGATATCGAGTGGGTATATACACTTCATTTTGTAATGGTTTTTTATGTAATAGTTTTTTCTAATTATATAAAAATATAACCCTAAAATATCATTAGAATATAAGAAAATTAAAACTTTTCTATTAAACAAATAATTATGGGTTGATTAAGGCATAATATGTTATAGTTGATATGAGATAAAGTGTTTAGATAAATTTATAAGATAATAAATTATCATGTAAGGAAATTTGAGAGTTTTAGATACCATCTTGGGTTAATAAGGGTTGAGACCAAGGTTTTTCACAATTTGAACTGTTTTTTTGTGTTTATCTTCAATCCACACTGGGTTGATCATGGAGTTTTCATGTAAAGTGGTCTTATGGACTAGGTGGATATTATGTTAAAAGTGGTGTCATTTATTAGTGTTTTCAAAAATTTGGAGCTCAAAATCCAAAGGAATGGGAAATCATCACGAAATTTGTATTTCTAAGACTTTCTCTTTACCAATATAATAAAGGCATGGATTTCGTGATGATTTGAGCTTCAAAAATATGTATATCATCACAAAAGAACTTGGATTTGATTATCATAATGGTTTGAAGTTTCACAATGTAGGTTTCATAATGAATGGTTGAGGCGTGAAGATAATATAGTACGCTTTGTAATTATAAGAATCTTAAAGAACGAGAAATTTTTACTGTATCGTAGTGAAGAAAAGTAGCATCATAAACATTAATGGAGATATTCATAAAAAGAATGTGGTGAGATGGAAATATTTTTGAAAGGTGACGTCTATTAATTGGTGGCCTCTCATCATCATAGGTAGTAGAGATAATTTAGAAAAAGGTTGAAATGATCTGGTTTTATGAAGGTGTTCGAGAAGGTAATTCCTTTGAAAATATGGAACTCTTTACGAACACAAACTTCGTTAAGAGTATGGTTAAGAACTAATTGAGACTATTGAATTTTAAAAAAGGGTGTTTGGTGGAGACTGGGATCCTCACAATAGTTTTTTATTCTTTGAATTCTAGGATCCTGGTTAAGGCTGGGAGATTCATGAAAGTATATGGGTTCAAAGAGGCTTAAACATCTTTGAAATGTAATGAGGGTTTCACAAATCTAGGATCTTCACAAACATTAGTGTTGAACATCTAGTTTCAGTAAACAGTGTTTCCAAGTGCATTAATTTAGAGTTTTTGTGAAAGAAGGGTCCTATGATAATCATTTAAAATGACATATATTCCCAATCTATTAAGGTTATAATCATGTAGATAAACTAAGTAATACTTCACTCAAGTAATTGATAAAGGGGGATTCGAAGGAAGTGATCTCATGGAGGAAGTGTTTATCTCAAACTTTCTTGTAAAGGAAATGTTCCTAACATTTAGTGATCATGTATGAATAATTTTAATCTATAATACCTATTGAATATTATTGGATTTAGGTACGACTGACTTATTTTCAACATATGATCCTTGGACTATCATTAGTGGTGAACCAAGTAAAACTGATGTGTTGTGTTTCTATTTCTGTATCTAGGTGTTTGATAATTGCACAATTCCATCATACAGGTTTAAAAGGTTCCTACTAACATGGTGACAAGATCTGTCTCATTTTAATAAAACTTTATCACCAAAATCCCCCCCCCTCTTAAGGTGTTCTAAGGTCCTCTAATAAGTATATGAATGATCATAATATTAAAGTCAAAGATACCAATTATGAGGAATTATGTGATGGGAGTACATTGGGATGCATTTCCTGATTTTTAATAAATGTTGGACATATATTTTTCCATTTTGTTTAACATACGTGGGGGATAAAATGAAATTTGAGGAATAATGGATTTATATTTTTTGTAATAGGTTGAATATTATTGATAACCTTTATTATTAAGATGGTTATTGATGTTGAGGTAATTATGTTTAACTTTCTATAAGATATATATTACTTTTTTGGAGAAAATGTTTTACAGTATTTATAACCATGGTAAAATTAAGTTATTTTTTGTCTATTTGATTAATTTTATCCTAGAATAAGTTCATTATTTTGGTAACATTATATGATTATGGTAAATTGAAATCATTTTGGGTAATATGGGATTTTATTTGAGGAATAAATTTTCAGTTATTTTACAGAATGATATATAATTTTATTTTGGAAATGATTAACTTATTTTAGAGATTATATGATAGAGAAATATTAATTTTTGGTATGTGACTTTATGATTGACTATGGATTGTTTTGAGATAAATGTTATGTTGATCTCGTAAGAACATTTGATCAAATAATTTGTATATTTTGTGTTTAAAAATGGTCAGGAATATTTAAAGATTTTTTAGGTTTATTCTTTATTTATTTAAGTAAGTTTAAATTTTGGTTTTATTATTGATCCTTTAGTGATTAATTTAGTATTTATTCATATAAATTTTTATCCAAACCAAATATTTTATTAAAGTTTTTTTAACCATTTTTGGTTTTGGTTAAAGCCTAATGATATGAGGAATATCATTTCATCCATTTAAGGATATTTTGATCTATTGAATGTTTTTTTAGTACTTGAAATAAGAATAATTCATCTTGAATATTTATTTCCTAGAATAAGAGATTATATAGAAGTAGAAATTTTTTAAAGGAAAAACAGAGGATGAAATTTAACATGTAATGTGGAATGAAATAAATTATGTAAGTTTCCATAAAATCTTTATCCCGATTGGAAAATACTTTTTCCAATATTTTGGGTCTCTTATTAAAAGTAACACTTAACAATCACACTATTATTTTATAAACTCATTTTCAAGTATGATTCTTATAGAGGTACATACAACTATGAAATATTAAGTTCCATTCTCTTGATGTATAAATTAAAGTCCATGTTAATATATATATATATATATATATTATTTTATAACTATGTTATGATAAATTTAATTTGAGAGACTGAAACAAAAAAAAATTGAAGATTAAATTTCATTAATGGGGTAGAATATAACACTACAAGAATTTAATTATTTTATTTTAAATTAATATTATATTAAATAACATGTACCACATGTAATGTCGATCTTAGCAATATCTATGATATATTATTACAAGTTTATAATTTAATGATGACTATTATGACCTAGCCATTGTTTGGGAGATATGAATAAGAATAAACATAATTTGAGAAATTTTTATAATTTTTACCAATATTAAAATTATCATTTAATCATAAATTGATTATAAATTAGTTAAAAATGAATATAAAATATTTTGAAGGTAAATGAGATATTTATCAAAAAATAGTTTATATATATATAAAATATTGCAATATTAATATAATAAACTAATTTCTAATTCAAATTAAATAATATGATTATATATCTATTTTAATTATTTAACATTCATTTAATTATGGTTATTATAGAAGGAATGAGAATAAATTTATTTTATGCATCAAAACTAAATTTCCTTACAAAAATGTTTTTGTTTCCATGTTATGAATGGATATTAAAATTATTTACTACATATTTTAATTTGTTAAAAAAATGAATACTGTTTTGAAATTATAATGTCCTTATAGTCTTATGATTCATGTTTGGGATATTTTTGAATAGATTTACTTTTTAGTGAGAAGTTAAAAATTATGGTTTTTATATAACTATCATTTTTTAATATATTTATTTAAAATCCCCATTATATATTGAATTTGTTTTTAAATAAACATAATTTCCCCTTTATTAAAAGTAATCTAATAAATTCCATAGTAATAATTAATTAATTTTATTTTGGTATAAGAATATTTTTATTCTTAGAAAATAGTTTTTTTAATAGTTTTTTTCCATTTCACTTTGTAAACATATATCAAAATTTATAAATTATACATTTAAAATATTAATATTTTAATAGGTAATTAAAATTTGGAATAATAATATCCAAATTTTCTTAAAAGTAATTTTTTAACAAAAATAATTTACTGAGTAAAAATGAGTTATCTAAGTATAGGTAAATTTTGGTAAAAATTGAAATTAAGTAAAAAATGGTAAAATAACTCATTCATGATAATTTATTTATGTTTACAATAGGGGTATATACATATCCTTATTCCTATATAATTGTTTTTGTCTTCTATTTAAATCATAATTGTATTTCAAGAGAAGGAAATGTTATATTTAATAAAATTTCTTTTTCTTTGATTTCATATCACAAATATGATTTCATGATTATGATAAGATAAAATATAAATAATGAATGTACTATTATTACCATAATTGTTTATAAAAACTCAACTTCAAGTTAAACATTTATTTTTAATTTTTAATTTTAGTATTATTATTTAAAACATTTATGCATCATTGATAAAACATTTCTGCAAGAATAAGAAAAATCAAGTAAATAGTTTTAATAAAGTTAAATGTGATAATATTTAGATTAGGTATATTATTATATGAATTATATAGATAATAATGATGGATATGTGGTTATTTAATTTTTATAATTCAAATTATATTATTATTGAGATGCCTTTCCTGTCAAAATTATTTACTTGTCTCGAAAATGAATTCAACTAGTATTTAATAACTAAAAAAATTAAACCATTATAAAATAATAAGGATAATATATTAAATGACTTTTATGAGAAATAATCAAGGATATAATTAAAGGTCAATTTATGTGGAACTTTGGTTTCTTAAAATAACATTCATGACCCCTAAATATTGAAATATTTATTAAAACTAATAAAGTTATACTTTATTAATGGTGGGGTTAAACCAAATGATAAAAATTAAAATTAAAATTAAACCTATCAATATTTAATTATCTGGTCATGTATTTACCTTATACAACTTATATTCAAACATATAACACTTTGGATCCATTTGGCATGTGTTATAAATATACAATATGTTAATATTTCATGTATTTTACATGATTTCTAACCACCACAGTTATAAAAGGGTGTATCCTCTCATTTATTCCTCATACCCACATTATGTAACTAAGGATAATGAGATGTGGGATCATGGAATAGAGTCTAATTAAATGGTTTTAGATATTCATAACCTAAATTTTTTTTGTTATCCTAAATATAAAAATTAAGGAAAATATTGAGAAAAATAGAACAATTTTAGAAAATATGTGACTTTCATAAAATATAACTCAAGAGTGATTTGGAAACATCTATGAGAATAGATAAAATTAACTCAGTAATTATTTAAAGATGAATATCATTCTAAGTATCTATGAAGAAGAACGTACCAACCAGATTATATTGGTCTAATCTATTTAGTTAAAGTAGAATGAGAAGAATATGAAGAAGAATTATTAGTGATTATCTATATTATAGAAGTCATAAATAGTGATAAATAAGATGAGGAATAAAAATAAGAGTCTAGGAATGTGACATACATGAATTTATTCTGATTAGTTTTCAACAGTCAATATCCTAAAAGACTGAGTTAAGAGAAGTAAATGAACAGATTTTTATTAATTATCAAAGAGAATATCAATTTATATAGACTAAGTTTCATGATACTATTCTTAATGATCTATAAATATTCAAATACTCTTCTGAGGAAGATGATTTGATCAATATATGAAGTGAAATCATGGCACTAAAATTAGATCTTGTCCATTGGTGTTTTGAAATGAATTTATATCTATATGTGAGATATTATATATCCAAAGAGATGTTTTATATGTATAGTAGCACCGTGAGATGTTTTTTGAATGTGAGATTCAATATTGGGTTGAGATGATACCCAATTTAAAACACTTTTGTTTATATTAGATATTTTTGTGAATTTGGTTGAATAATTGTTCATAGATAGGATTAAATTTCACATAATGGGGGGAAACCATTTAAAAACACAATGTGTTTTCCTTTATATAACATTATAATTTTTTTATGGAATCTGGTATCATGTTAGGGATGAGAAAAAATAGATTTAATTAAGTCATAAAAGTTAATTGAGGATCAAATTACAATGGGGTTAAATGATTTTATGAATATTTTCATTTTGGTAAAAAATATTCATGCCTAATTCACCTCTCCATATCAGGTTCTTACACACAACCATAAGGGAATTTTATTCTTAGAGTAGAAATATTTATCAGGATATCATCTAATAAAGGTGAAAATAAAATATATTATGAATACAATAATTCAACAAATTAATAGACATAAGGAGATCAAATGTATTCTATGTAGACTCACTAATGCTTAAAAATATTCCTTAGATTGATGAATATTGTCTTTTTTGTGTACATTGTAATTTTTTATCTATCTATTTAGATAATATTATCATAAATTATAAAATTCAATAAGAACATAACTATCATTTTTAAATTGTATGTAACATGTTTATGGAAGGATATGTTTTTATAAATTATATATATGTGAATTATAGATGAAAAAGGTTAAATTATATGAAAATATAACCAAAATTAAAGTGATATGTGGTAATTCTTAAAAGATCAATTTTATTGAATATTCTTTTACATCGACTACATTGATAGAAATGTTTAGTTTCCATTGATAATTGATATATTATTGAAACATTTGGAGAAATAATTCCTTATCTTCTAACCCATTAAATATGTTAAAATAGAGAAAAATATTGTTTGTTGGAGTAATATAATGTGATAAAAAATTTATGTATAATAAGAATTTTTTGGTCACTATACCGATGCACACACTACTGAAAATAGGAAGATGGTCTATAATATATAACAATGCTTGAAATAAGAGATTTATTTTTTTAATAAATAAAATTTAAAAATGGATAACCTTTTTATCCTGTGATATAATGATTCTTAGAAATAATTACCAACCATATGATATGTATTTATAATATTAATATTTTAATTAAATATCTAGAGTTATTAATAATATCGGTAGTAATTTATCATATGTACTTATCATAAAATATTAATGTGTACATTCCCACATGAGGAAGATTATATATACTGACCGAGATTGATAGAGTTGATGAATGTCTATAATATTTCAATTCCAAACACTCTATGAAATGTGAAAAATATAAAGGATTATCTAAATACAAAAAACCTAAAATTTAATGATTCACAATGATAAATATATATAACATTTTTATTGATATTTGAAGGTTCTACATAGAAATCATTAAGTTTGGGAAAAAATCCTTCAAATTTTAAATAATTTATAATCTACCCATTTCAAATAATAATAAGAAGGAATATAATAATTATTTAAGTTTTAAAATTTTTACAATAATATTGAAATTCAATCTTCTTAAATTAAATAATTTTAAACAAGAATTGATAAGATTTTTGACAAGAATAGGTGTGTCATTTTTTATAGAGATTAAAATATAAATATTGGAATATGTACCCATGAAATCATTCTCTATCCACATAGAAATAAAAATTATATATAGAGCTCTATGATGGAATATTTAGTTAGATAATATCAAAAATAATATTATTGAATCCACATTAAGCTTCATGGTATGTAAACAAATCAAGATGAAATTAAGTGAAAATATCCAGGGAATAAAAAAATTACCAATACTAAAAATGAAATATGAAAATAACACAATAGATTTCACTATGGTCTCTCCCAAGTTGTATATAAAAATAAAAAAAATTTATATGTTCGATTTATTCAAAAAATCTATCTCAATTAATTTTTATTCAATAATATTTCACAGAGAGTCAAATTTATAAAATATATATCAATTAAGTTGGGTTGTGGGGTGGGGGATATGTGATGAACGAATTTGGATTATATATTATCAAGATATTTGGTTTAACTTAAATTTTAAGGTAATTATACCATAAAAGTTTGACATAGTGTTAATATTTCATATATTACATCAGTCTAAAATAGAATGTAAATCTATAAATAATATCCAGAATATAAGTATTATTCTTGTAACATTATCAATAGACATTATGGAATATTTGGAATATCATATTTCACTTGTGACATTATCATATTAAAAAATACTTCAATAAATAATTTAATTTAATCTACATGAATCTTTTTAAAGAAAGAGATTCAAAAACCTAGTATGTTGGGATAAAGTTTGGGAGAGGAATTAATTTTTTACTAAATGTTGTATAATAATTTATTTAATAGTTCTAATAAATTATATAATATAATTTAGATTCAGATAGTTTATAGAATAGATATAATGAAAAATATTTAATAAAAATATATTGTGATCATATATATATGTTTCTTATCATCCTAAACTTACACCTAACCAAACATAAGTATATAATGGTTTTTTTGTATCTATAATGAGTATGTACATACAGAATTCCTCACATATAATATTACAAAAATTGGTATAGTGGTAGAATGATCTCTATTATGAGATCAACCCTTGGTAATCTTTTATCAGAGATATTTTATTCTATGAGTCTAGACAACTCACATTGTCAAGGTGCCAGGGTAGAATCAAAAGATCAAGGAGAATTAAATTAAAACTAATGATATGGTAAAATAAATGAATCTTTATTTGTATTCATCATAGTGTATCAATATAAATTGTTAGGATAATGTTTATGTATGTGTTATAGGATGTGAAATCCTATGGATTTATATTTCAAAAAATTAATCCTTAAACATATATGTAACATTAATTAAGTATTTGATTCTATATTATAAATATTGTATAATTGTATAATATAAATATAATTTATATACCATGTAAAGATATAAAAACATTCTATCAAAATATGACATTAAAAAAGGAGGAATTTATCACATAGTATTAATTAAAGTATAAAGGTATAATAAATATAGGTAAATATTCATTCTATATTTTGTAAATTAGGTAGATCTTACTATTAGGGAAATGTAATACCCATAAAAATCCTAATGATATGAAAGAATTTTTTTTTAAATGTATGATTTTAATATTATTTAATAACTATATAAAACCTTTTGATACTACTATTTAAATAAACATTGTTTTTTTAAGGGGTATATAAAGAAAGTTAATATGTAATATGACCATTGTAATGGGTAAGGTTACCTTTAGATATCTGACTATTAGATTTATAGTATGGCTAATGGAATTTTGAAGTATACATTAATTGGAAAACTTATTATTTTATTATATAAACTATAAAAAATGTATACATAAAATTGATATTTAAATATTTAAAATAATCAATATAGTTTTTAATTAATCAAAATAAAAATAATTATTATTTATATAATATGTATTATCATTGTATATGGAGCATTATTATTTATATATAAAATTTAATAGTTATATATATATCATATTAATATTTATTTTTAAAAATAGATTACAATATTGGCTGAAAACTATAAAGAGCCACGTATTTTTGGGTTCTGAAAATGATGAGAATTTTGAATTTTTGAGTTTTTGAGTGTTTATGCGGGGAAATTGGGAATTTCACCTAGTAAACTACTTCATAATTTTTTCACACAATTTCATTGATCTAAAAATGGTTTGTTTACCTCTATTATAGAATTTAGTGAGTTTTTGAGCCATAATTTTTTTAGAAATTGTTAATAATTATTAAATATATATTAATTATTCATGTATGTGTGAATATTAATAACATTAAACTGGTGTCTTTGTTTAGAATTAAAATTTCTTGGTTGTGTATGAAATAAGGTGTCTTTCCTAGGTGAGGTATAAACTTGGCTTTTTTTACTAGTGTTTGTCTCTGTAAGCATGTATTTAAATTAAATTAAATAAAATTGAGAATAACTGTTTATTATATCCCTTTTTCCTTATTTTTTATATGTTATTGGTATAGGATTTCCTTGGAATCCATCAAATTTGAGAAAGAATGTGGGTGACAGGGAAAGAGAGGTATCTCTAGGAAGCTCGAATGGAGTCACATCAAACTGTAGTGTCATTGTGGCATTGGTCTAGGCTTGATGCTTTGGTGATTCATCATGAGGTTGGATGAACATTTAGTTTTCTTAGATTTTTTCTTGAATGGTTTATTTATAAAAATATAATTTGTTTTTTAATTTTTATAGCGTGATTTATGGTATGGTGGGGGTTAAATTTCATGAATTTTAATTATTTTTTACTTTTAGAAGAAAACTGTAATTTTTTGTTATAGTGTTCCTACTCAGTGAATAATGATAAATAAGGGTGAAAATTTGACGTGAGTGTGTGTATACATGAAACCACATATAGATGCATCCAGTTCCTATGGGTAGCATAGGTTCTCCTTATATAAAAATTAATCACTTTATAGGGGAAAACCAAAATACCCTTATGCATCGGTAGTGGGCTATGAAATAGTATCATGGGTGATCCTTACTATATGGTAGGGGGTTTCATAAGGGTAACATAGGTTTCCCTTATGAAGTTAAACCCCTAAGAATGGTAAAGATATTCTGATAAAAAATTTAACAAAAATAGTTTTATACCATTTCTTTAGTTTTTATTTCTATGTTTAAAAATGTAGTTTTGGGGAGAATAATCAAATAATTATTAAATTTAAATAAAATCTTGAGTTAATTATGAAATACATTGATAAATTATTTTATTATTGATTAAATTATTATCAATGTATGTTTTTTATTTTTAAAATGGGAAGTGGCCTCTTATGTAAGACTTACAATTTAGATGTATTTTTTCTCAAGAAAAAGGTATAAATTTTAATAAAATAGAGTGTGATTAAATTTATTATTGAGTTAATTATTAAATAACTTGGAATTTTTTTATAAATACTAATTTTTTATAAATTTACTTATAGAAAAATATTGATATATTTTAGTCATTCAGACATGGAAAATAATTACCTTGGGTGGTTTGGCTTCAATTAGGATGGAAATAACACATTAATCGGTGTAGGTTGTCCTTTCATTGTATCCATGTTAAAATTTTAATTTTTTCTATATTTATGTAACAAGTTATACATGGTATCATTATTATTTTATTGTGCTCATTAAATTAATTAAATTGTTTAATTAATTTAACATTCCTCTAAATGTAATGAATAATTCATCATGGGCCACAATAGAACCATATAAACTGGAATAATGTCTCGACCAACTATTACTTAGGATATAATTTTATATTCATTACTGTAAATACATGGACCCAAGTGGTAAATGAATAAATTTAATTATGTGAACATCATGGACCTTTGTAAAAGATCCTTTAGATCCCTTATGTAGGGGAATGTGATGACTAAAAATTGATAGGTTTACATAGGTCATATTTAAATCCTTATGAGGATTCAAATCCCATAGGTCAGATGACATAAACACGGGGTGAGGTCCCCCTACACCACTCATGTATTAACATTGGGTCAATATACCATAGGTATTATAATGATTGGTTGGATGAGGGAACTGAAAACATATAGATTTATATTTTTGATGGGATTTATTGAATATCTATAGAGTGATGCATGTATTGCCTTTCCTAAGAGTACAATGTGTCTTTGAGAAGATTAAGATGATACTGATGAGAAATATTACCTATGAGTGATGTTTGTAGTTCAAGAGACAATACATATATTTAGGATCCAATATACGATATATGTTCTATAGTGTGACTTAGGGGCCCCTGGTGGGTTCCATGTTTTATGTTTACTAATAAGAGGGATTGTACGGGAATGAATAGGGATGATTGTGTGTTCCACCATAAAACTCAAATAGATTATACAATCCAACTAGGAATTTAGTTATATGGAATAAATTTTCACTTAATAGGAAGACCATGGTTATACAATATGGGTTGGTAAAGTTTCCAACACATGATAATCTAATTATTACTATTACAATAACATGTTACCATGTGGATATAGGCCACTAAAAATATAATGATGGAATTCTAGGGATTACCTTCATGGGATCCAAAATTACTTTTGATATGGGGTGATTAGTTATTCCTAGGATTCATATTCTATTCTAGATGATGATTTATTATATTCATAGGGATATCTAGGCTCAAGAGGGATGACTTGTAATGATTTTGAGATTCTTAGGTATGTATAGGTTTTGGTAGGAGGCCTGGGTAGATTTATGACATACCTTTTAATTCCTAGGATATGGTTCTTATGTGTAGTATTATTTGATTTATATTATTCCTAAGATATTTATTTATATCTTGGAAACATTATAGGATGTCTAGGAATCCTAGGTTCTAATATATATACCTAATATGATGTGATACATGGGATATTTCTATGAATCTAATTTCAATTAGCTAATTATTTCGGATTCCTAGAATATTACCATATATCCAATAATTATATATGGTTATGACATGTATATAGGACCAAGGTGTACTAATTTTATTCCCACAAGGTGATGTATTATTACCAAATATACTCTAACACTAGATGGATCACGTATTGTTAATCCAAGGTGTAACTTTAGGACCAAAGGATCGAATGATAATATTTATTTATACTTCAATGGTGTTCTATTTATTTTTAGTATATCATATCAGCACTCAATATATATACATTTAATATTAGATATTATATTTTTGTTTCGTTAAATAGTTGTACTCAAAACATTCTTGGGAAACTATGGCACTTGGGAACCCAACCACACTTCACTATTCATAGGTTTATATTGGTCAAAATCCTAATGTGGCATGGTTGAGAGGGAAATCTTGTATGTATTCTAGAATCCAAGTGTTTGGTAATAAATTTATGTGAGTTAAGATATTAGATATGTGATTTAATTTTAGTTTTCATTCAACATGTACACTACAAGAAATTCCAATGAATAATTTGTGTAAATATTTAAAATTTATCTATTGTTGCTCGATTATGTTTTGTTTCATTGTATGAAACTAGTTTTTCATCATGGTATAGACCGTTTAATATTTTATCAAACCTCTTATTTCTTACTTATTGTAAGTTCCTGTAACAACCCGAGATTTTATGAAAAATATTCTTTTTAATTTTATTAATGTCTTGTGTTATACTCTACACCAAAAAAAAGATTTGACAATACACATCTCTGACCTGGCTTGAATTATACGCAATCGCGACCTTCCACGATAGCGTGTGTTGTACGCAACACCGAGTTTCGCTAAACAACGATATGCTATTAAGATATTATTAAAACTAGCCGTTATGAATAGTAATAACCACTTTTTGAAATTTTGTAAATTTTATTTTTCAAAATGAAATTCATTTTTGGATTCGTAATATCGAAATTAGCTTAGGGTGAAATTTTGGTACTTTTCGGATAACTTTCATATTCTGATGAATAGTGAAAATTACTAAATTTTAATTAAAAACAACTTTTTTAATCGAAATAATTAATAATGATAAATTATTAATTTGAGTGGTTTTAAAGTATATTTAGAATATATTTTTACAATTTAATACAATGTTGGTCATTGGATGTAATTTCACATTTAAACCAGTTATAAACTAGTGTCAATCTTTTGATAGTTATTATCTCTTAAAAACACGCTATTTGTTTTGACGACGAGAATTAATTTTTAAATTAGTTAACGAAACTGATATGTTTTGAATTTGGTAAAATAGACATCATTTTTGAGTTCATAATATCAAATATAGCTTAGGCCTAATTTTTGGTATTTTTCTGAAAACTTTCAATTTTCGATGAATAGTGAAACCACTAAGTGGTAGGTTAAAAACTGAATTTTGCATAAAACTTAATTTTACCGCTTCTGTGAATGGAATTTCGAAAATCCGAGAGACACGGTTAATATCAAGGACTAAAATGTGGTTCAATGAGATGAAAATAATTTTTGGTGAATAGTAACTTTTAACTTTTTTTTACCACGGTTAAAAGTAAATAGGGTAATTAAGGGTAAAAATGATATTAATATTACCCTAACACATGTCCTAATTCTATTGGACAAGTGTATCTCGACCAAAAACAACCTTAAGTGTAAAATATTATCATTTAGATCCACTTGGATTAGATTAGGACATTTATTATCATTTAATTCAAAGAAGAGTTAAAAGAGTTAAAATCAAAGTATATTTACTAAAACATTTTTAATATAGGGTTTTACATAAGATAAATTCGATTGTAAATATTCATTAGAAAGATAAAATTATTTCCTACATGATGGTATTTTATTTGTAATTTTTAGACATCATATAATTTAATTTATTTATGACACAAAGATGATGCAGTAATTATCTTATTAATGAAATATTGACATAATTGATACTATAAATACCAAAATAAATGTAATTAAAGACTTTTTATGAATTCCACTAATTTTCTAGGTTACTATGATATATTAGTGTTGATTTAATCAACTTGGTTCGAACATATAATTCTGTTATGACTTTCACAAAAATCATATATCAAAGAGTGTCAAAATTGAAACAAAATAGTTTTTAAATCTAATATTATATTATTAATTGTTATTTTATTCTTAAAAATCTAAGGTTCGGCCAAATGACTTAGATACGGATATATATATTAATAATAAACAATTTGGGGTTCGTTTGGCATGTTATAGTAAGTGTATTAACCATATAGTGAAAGAAAACAAAAAGACACGGTAAAAGTTAAATTATTTAACTTAGAGTTAAATCTAATTGATAAGGTTAAAATAATACCCTAAACTTGTCTAAATCCTATTGGTTGATAGGAGTTCGACCCATCCCCACTTTAGCTTTGAAATAAGACCCTTTGGAACCATTATAAACCGATTTTGACTTTAATATAAAATAATATTTTGAGATATTCCAAAGGTGCCCCTCTCCTCCCTTATAAAAGGGTACCTCCTCCCCCTCCTCCTCACACCAATTTGAGCACTCAAGCTCGGCTAACCCCTGCCATTTTCTCCTCTCCACTTCCCTAGAATAATACTAGAGGTCCTGGTCTTCTTCAAAGACCAATCCTAGTTCCCTAAGTGGAGGATTCAAAGAGGCGTTCCAAAGAAGAGGTAATATCCATTACCGATCTTTTCAATTTCTTTCTTCTTCAACTTATTCTCCTTTAGTTGTTTCATGATAAAGTAATAAAATCAGTATTACTTACATACTGATATGTTATTATAAATATGAAACAACCCTAATTCACCTTCTATCCATCCTACGGAAAAATGAAATCATCGCGCGTGCGTACGTACGGAATACCGTCTCCACGCCGTGGTGTAATCTATTTTTCCACCATCACTTTACAAGGATGGGTATAATGGTGTAATGAGTAACTATTTATGATTATTATAAAGTAATATTGATACTGAAATAATATATATATACTCCAATACAGTTCCACGATCATAGGAATGATATCATCACTCGTGCGTACGTACGGAATACCGTCTCCACGATGTGATGCGACTCGTTCTACATGATCATCATTACATAGTAATTATATAAATGAATTGAATGAATAAATATGATATATGTTACACTAATACCATTCTATATATACGGTATCTATAACATTAAAATAAGAATAAGAATGTATTCGGCAAAACACGCATAAGAACAAAAGGCAATAAAGACCCGAGTAACAAGTAACAATGAAATATTACTAAGAATAAGCTAAGAATATGACCATATATGATATGATATCAATATGTATGATTCTGGAATAAGTAAATAACATTATTTAAACCATTATACAGGAGGTTCGGACACATACGAAGCAAATCAGACCTAAGGTAAGGGAAATATCACAATCTCATTTTTATCCGAGATTGTTTATTCGTAAGTATTTACTGGGGTGTATTTTATCATCCACATCCATGTTTCATCAATATGTAATAATATTTCCATCCACCTACAATTGTTTAAATCCATTTTTACCCTTCCGTGAGTTTTTAGTAATATGTATGAAAGGAATCTTTTGTCGTTTTTCGTACGGGGTACTTTTTGACTTTTCCGAAAAAAGTACGAAGAATGTTTTTTTAACTTATACGACATGAATGGATTTTTAAAACATTATTTCCAAGAAGCTTCCTTTACAAGTTTTCAAGTTTATTTTTAATCAACTTCTTTTAGTTTATAATTTTACGACTTGTTAAGAAAGGAAAAGTGTTTTTGAAGTAGAAAGGATATTTTCCTCAAGAATGAAGTTCAAGTATTTTATCAAAATTATTTTCCATCTAAGATAATAAAAGGGTTCTGTTTTTATCCCTATTATTAAATGGATTTGATTATGTTGTGATGGAAACATTTTTATGAATTCCTTTATCTTATATGAATTGTTTTATGATGTCATGTTGTTTAAGAATCCCATTTTTATTAGATGGGTTATGCGATGATGTATGATTTATGATTATGTGGCACACATAAGAAAGGATTCACTATAAGATGGGTGGGACCTATATCTACCTCCAATGCATTGGGTAAAGATTTTATATCTCATGAGATAGACAGGGCTGGAACGGTAGGTTATACCGGTTCAGTGAAACAGGACTGAAACGAGGGTTGCTCGATTCAGAAAGGGACTTTGTCCACTAAGATAGTCTTGGCAATGAGTCTTGACTAACAAGAAATTATTCTCTATGATTATGTGTGAATGCCACAAAGTTTCATGTTTTAAGTTATGATTATTGTGATTACATTTCACTGCCATGATTTATCCCATGTTATGAAATTATGCTCTCTTTTGCAGGTTAAGATTTCAAAAATGTTATGTTCTTATGAATATGATGTGATTGATATTTCTTTTGTTTACCCTTACTGAGCATTTGAGCTCACCCTTTTATGTTTTCTTTTCCCCAGGATATAAATAAAGGTTTTAGGTAAAAAAAAGAAGATCTTTATAGGAGATGTTGAAGATCTTTCACCGCGATTAGAAGATTACGTTCCGAGTTTCCAAAGACACTAAACTATTACGATCCTTGTGTGTGTGTTTTTTGTTATGTACTAAGTATTCCGCAAATGTAATGTAATGTCCATGTACGTTAAGATTCGGGTCTCTACAGTTCCCATGGGGTAGAGGGGGTTTCGAGAGATTATAAAAAGGTTCAGGTCCTGAATTTTTAGTTTTTAGAGAAGTGGTATGACATCCATGGGTTGTGCATGATGTGGATAACCATTCCCCTCAGCCATACATCACATAGACGGGAGGATCCAAATTTGACAAATTATGTGAATGGGGTCTAAAAACTATGAAACAACATCAATTTGTTGTATGCTCACTTCACATGGGTTGTACATGTTTTTTCGAATGGTGCACCTAAACCATGTGATTTGTGGTCCACCTAGATAGTAGCTATGAATAGTAGGTAAACAATTTGGAATCTTTTGTGGCCGAAACAGTCACTCTATTAAAAATACATGAAATTAAAATTTTCCCCTCCATACCATTAAATCCAATTTTCATTCTCCTCTCTCTTTATTTGAAAATCAGCACCACCAGAGCTCTCTTTCATCCTCTCTTGACTTTTTTTAGTGGATCTCATCCATCTCTTCTATAATTTCTTCACTATCAGTCTTTTTGGAACACCCTTTGTAAGGCTAAAAATATAATAGGTTACTTTATTTTTTTCATTCCATTTAATACCTTTAAACCATGTTTCATATTTAAACTCTATTTATTGGGATTTCTTCTGGTCTTCCAATTTCTCTTATTCCAACCCAAATTTAAGGCATGTACCAAATGAGGAATGTCTAAAGGGGCCTAGGCAGGTGGTCAATTTCTTGTCCCCAAAACTATCAACATATATAATTTGATTCATTGTGGTACATGTCAGAATTTCTATGTGTTTCCAATAAAATTTGTAACCCCTGAAATTGTTTACCTAAACATTGACCTAGACAAGGTACAGGACCCTTATACACCATTGGAGGTTGATGAACACAACCTGAACAACCCCTTAGGGTGTGTTTGATTTAATTACCCGGATAATGGTAATTTTCTTAAGTAATCAAACAACCCATTAGGGTGTTCTGGTCATGTCCCACACAGGTAGAATTTATTAAGTGATCTAATTGAGTTATGAAACAATATATATACTTCACTTGGACTTATGTTTAATTACTATTTTTACTGGTATTCTACATTAGACTTTGATCACACTTTTAAAGGTGTGTCCCGCCTAAGAAGCCTTGGATTCCTTTGTTGATTACATGAGTTAACTCTTAGTATGTCACTTAATTCATTGATGAAAATTTAAAGTTGTAAACCCATATTAGATTTTGTATTTTTCATACATGATAAATTTCCAATCTTGACATCGCATATTCATACAAAACTCTGGAAATTGTAAAATGATCAGGATGATGTCACTAGGTTTAACACAATGTATTCATATGATGAATGCCTTAGGTCATCTACATGTTTTCCAATTGAGTCTTTCCTACCTTAAAAGGGTAATATTTCTTATTTCAGTTTGAATCTTTTAGTAGTATAATGTTAAGGTTTCACCCCATGGATTATTGTTAAAACCAAATATCCAATATCATAGTTTATTATCATGAGAACACTCAATAATCAAAAGTTATGAATTCCATTAGACTTATAAGGATTCCTTATGGTTCATATACTTGGATTCCTTATCTAATTACCTTGACTACTTGGATTAATTAAAAGGTCATATGCTCATATAAATATGTATTATGCCAAATAATGTCGGTTCAGTTGGGTATTCCATGAGGAACTTGATCTCGATATAGTTTTAATTTATTTTTACTACTTTTATTTATTATTACATTAACATTATTATATATTATAGTCACATATTATAATTTCATTAGAAATAGTTTATGGGGTCTTGATGATCTCATGTATATGGGTAAGTATAAAAGAAAGAATCTAGATAATGATGGTTGACTTCCTTTTTATAATGGGATATTAGGATAAATGGATTGATCTAGGGCATGAGATACTGATGGTGATATTTTCTTTTGATCATTTTTTATATCGTTATTTATGTATGTCTTCTTTATATATTGTTCCACCAGGATATAATCTTTATATGATATTATTTCCTACCTTATATCTGCTATTTATTATCAGGATGGATTGTGTGTTTCCTTTTTCTATCTACTATGTATCACTCTGATAATGAGGTTATTTTCCACCCACCATAACACTATACACCCTAGATGTTAGTCAGAATACTTTGGCATATGAGGAGGTGTGATTGAGGCCTTATCTCCAACTGAATTGGGAACTTATGTATAAACCAGATCAAGGACACTAAAAAGTGATATTAGAACTTATTTTTCATTTTTCTTTCTAATTGGCTTTGTAGAAAGAACACAATGATGTTTCATAACATGGTAATGACCATGTTACCAGGAGTAGAAAACCCATGTGTGGGGGGGAAGCTATATTTCCATGGATGTGATTTATTGTTGTGTATTTACCTTGTTAAAATTGTACTATTTCCATACTCATGTGACACAAATTCTTTATGATGTTATGTTTCATGATTCACCACACTTCATATGGTATGGTAATAGATGATTATCACATTCATCATCATAAACATGTAGAGATGTATATGCCATACATATTCCATGACACACATATCATACTACATATATTTCATGTTTCTTATTGAATTTTCATTTATAGTCATGGTAGGAATTTAAATTGTTTTTTATAGAGAAATAAAAAATTGGTTACATAAATTATCTGAATCATGATAAATGGTGTTTTCATACATATCTTGATGATGGAACCTTTTCTAACAAAAATTAACATTGTAAATGATATTAAAACATGCTTACAATATTTTAAAATTTTAGTTTGTTGTAGAAAAAAATATATTTAAAATTAAAATTTATATTTTTATTCCAATATAAATTTGGGATGAAAATCCATATAACCGAACCATCATATATAGACTTATTCTATTTTAATACCTTATGTTAAACAACTAGTTTCATTTAAATGGTGTGTCAATTACAACTTATAATGTATACATATTATTAACTTGGAAATGGAAACCCATATAATTAAACCATTATATATAGATTGGCTAATTTTAAATTAATAATATTAATCGAAATTGGTTACAATTAAGTGGGGATGAAAATTGTGACTTAATTAGTTCTTTCTTCAATAACACTGAATTCAAACCATATATTCTTGAACCTTTATAATAAATACTCATGTCTCACCTTATGACCTGGAAATAGAATGGGTAGTTGGGTTAGAATATATCTTTCTTAGTGAGTACTTGTATCTATATTTTCATATAAATAATATTTTTTGGACTTATATAATGTCTTTAGGTCTGTTCTTGGAATTTTATATATATTCCTCCATGATTCATTGAGAAGAGTGTGAGGAAGGTAGAGAAGACCATGCTCCAGAGGTTGTGGGAACTAAACCACCTATAGTTCCACTTGTGGAAACTCTTGTAGTACAGCATTCTATTATTAGACTAGGAATTGATTCTTATATTAGATATGGATTACTAAATATAGTATAGTACTTGATGGGATCTTCATGGCCTCCACCAACCATGTCAGAATCAATAACGGATTTACATTAGTTGTTCCCACTAACGTTTGGGGGGAGGATTGTCCCCAGGATATGGAATCATGGTTAGAGGCTATGATTATAATCATTGACCATTTATTGATGACTCTAGTAAGTAGGGTGATTTTTTTTGCTTATTTGCTTCATGGATCATACATGAAATTATGTACATCCTTACTCGTGTAGATCAGCATCGGGACATGGTCTGGAGGGACTTCTAGACCAGTTTCTATTAATAATTTTCCCAATGACTAAAAGATTTTATTTATAGAGTGATCTCATTCACCTATAGTAGGGTATTATTCTCACCATGTATTAAATAACTCATTTCTTGGAGATCTATCTTTTTCACCCACTCCTGATAGTGATAAGTAATCAAGAGGGAGTCATATTAAAGATGATCTCAGTTATGGAATCTAATATATGGTGATCATATTATAACTTACTACTATCTCTAAGATGGTAAACCAAGATCTTATAAATGATCTTAATATGAGATAAGTTATGGTGTAATAAATGTGGTTTCAGTATCTTGGTTGAGAAGTGGTTAGTCTAGTGGAAAGAAGCATTGATATGAGACTTCTCCTGAGAAAATTGGTAGTCATATTGCACACCTCAGTGGTTAGGTGGTATGAAGTCAGCATAAAAGGAATAGTCATATGAAACCATAGTGTAATAGAGACCTATTAGAGTAACTAACCTTATTAAAACTAGAAAATCTCTAGAAATTCGGCTGGACTATTCCTTTGGGGCCTAGTGAGTGGGGGTCTACACCACTTCCAAATTCTAGAGTGGGGTCTATCACTCCACTTCTTCTAGGAAGATGGAGTACCACTTTATATTTAGTATTATATGGTTTCTGATAATAAGGGATCTAAATAAATGTTTTATAAATAAAATATATTGGACCTTTTAAGGGAGGTCATGTTGTAAATTAGGTCCATAGATTAGGCCAGTTATATGCATTGAAACATGTGCCTGAGGAGCACATCACCAAGAAATCTGAATTGTGAGGTATGATCTCAGTAGCCTTGAATATAGTATCTAAATTTTTTGAAAAAGGTTCTCATCACTCATTAATATATATGGAGTTATTATTATGTCTTGGTATTGATATTGAATACTTTTTTGGGCTGTTTTCACTTGACACTCCATTGGGATGTCAGTCTGAGTGTGTTAACCACTCTAATGTGTATCCTCTTGAGATATGTAGCTACCATTTCTCCTAGAACTTTTTTAATCTCAATGTAATAGGATTTGAAATAAATATTAGGATAGAATAGTTTGAAAAAATTTAAGTCCATATTTATTTTTATCACCAGAGGTTGTCTTTCTCATCACCTGAGGGTGGTATCTATGTTCGGAATATATAATGGGATGTTGAGGAAATGTGAGCATGACTATAGAATCATGGTCTTGGTGGAGTGTTAGAAAAGATATCAATCAATTTTATTGATTATCATAATACACGAAATCTATATTTCCTCTAATGGTTGACTGTTTTATAGATTCGTTTCTTGACATATTTTTTGGTTTATCTCCTAAGAGAGAGGTAGAATTATCCATAGAGCTTGTACTAAGAGCATATTTGTTATCCTTTCCATCATACAGGGTAGATCCTACTGATATTAATGAACTCAAGAGATGGTTAGTGGACTTGGAAGAAAAAGGGTTTATATGACCCTATTATTATCCTTTTGGTCTACCAAATCATTACTTAAGAATATTTATTATACCTTGAGCCTATGTGGGGATTATCGGCACATTTATTATCTTAATGTTAAGAAATTGTATTGACTTTCTCATTTAGATGATGTCTTTGATTATATATGAGGAGGAAGAGTCATGTCAAAGATTAATTTGATATAAATATATCATCTAGTGTGAGTTATACCTTCATATATACCATGTAGATAATTCCAAAGTTGGTATAAAAATTATTAATATCTAGTGATATCGTTCGGTTTAAAAAAATCAAATGCTTTCCTTATAGAATTGATGAATTAGGATTTCCACCTATACCTGGATGCCTATATGGTAATTTTTTGGATGATATCTTAGTGTAATCTCATAATAGATAAGATAATGAAAAACACATTGACATAATATTGAATAATTAATTAAAAATTAATTTAAAACATTAAAAATAGTGGTTAGGTAGCTTTATAAATGTGCTACTTAAGAGTGGTTTTAAGGAAAAGAATAAAGGGTCTTAAAAGAGAATAAAGGAATGATTATTCCATAAAACTAGAAATCAAATAAAATATTTATTAATGATAAATTTAGTTATTTTATGAAAATATTTTAGTATTAAGATAGTTTATATAATGTGCTTGAAAATTGGTAAGAAATAGATAAATTCTCATTAATCGGGTTAGCTTATCGAGATGAATTGAGAAGGAAACCTTTTAAAACATATAATTACCCATAAAATAAAGATGAATTTAGATATATACATATTTTTGGTATATATAAATATAATATATGAAAAGTATATAACAATAATTAAGAGATAAATCTATGCATATAGGGAGAACTCATAACCGAAAGGATATATGGAGGTTTAGAGAGATCCCTTACATTGCGCTTTCCTTTAGTTGAACATCCTTTAACCTCATAAATAATGGTTTGAATCCTGTTATTAATTTATAAAATGAAAATATTTATATTTATTATATTATATATAATCATTATATAACCTATTACCACACACTCGATAATAATATTTCATTATTACCATTGTTTAGGGTGTTAACTGCTTCATTTTTTCACTCATGTTTTGTCATGTATGCTCCAGTTCATTTTAATAGGATATAGATTCATTATATTTATAATTTTATTAATTATATAATTATAATATTAAATTATTTACACTATTTTTATAACCATTATTTAATGTTGGATATGGAAAATGAGTCATATCGCTTTGTGGAGATGGTAGTCCATAGGTACGCATGAGTGACAGTATCATTACCTTAATAGTGAATGAGCAGAAAAATAGATGATATATTAATTTTATTGAATAAATATAATTTCATAAGTATCATATATATACACTATTTCTATCATTATAACCATACATGTAAAGTGGTGATGGGAAATAAATTATACTGCTATGTGGAGATGGTAAGTCGTGTGTCAGCACGGGCGGTGCTTTCATTTTTCTTAATATGGATAAAACATGGAATATGGTTGTGTCATAATAATAATAAAACATAATTATATATATTATAATTGATTTATTATATAATTTTGTTTGTAACATATTAATAATAGGTACAAGAAGAAATAAATTTGAAAGTGTTGGTAAAGACCATTACATATTCTGTGAAGGATCTCCTTTATGGCTCTACTTAAGGGACGTAGGATATGATTTTTGGAAGGAAAAACCCACTAGAACTTAAAATAATAATTTTTATAAGATAAATTGGAATATTATTTTTAATATATATGGATCAATTTGGTGTATATAATTAAATTAAGGGGTACCCTTTCTTAATTGAGGTGAGGGGAACTTTTTTAATTTCTCAAAATATTAAATTATAATAAGATTGTTCTAGAGTAAAATTCTTCCAAATGGCCTATAAATTAATAATGGATTAATTTTTTTAATATAAATTATCCCCTTGGGGATTATTTAATATTTTTATGATTTTTAAATAATTTTTTAAAATATAAATCCCATAAAATATCATTATTATCAAATTTGATACTAGTCATTATTTTGACTTCTAAATCATCAAGAAAAGTAGTAAAATTAGAAATAAAAATATTTTATTATATCCTAAAAATGACATGGTCATTTATATAATTATATATTACATAAAATAAATAAAATTATATTTATTTTAATATTTTTAATATCATTGATTATAGTTTTTTCATTATTTGAATAATTATTGTATCGGCGTTGTGCAAGAATTTAAGGTAATACTTTATTCTATAAAAAATACAAATAAAATACCATAATGAAGAAAAATATTTAATATTTAAAATTAATGTTTGTATTAAAATTTATCCTCTAAAAATGATATATTAAAAATATTTAACTTGTTAAAAACAAGAGTATGACATGTTTGACATTTCTTTAAATAAATTACTTTATAGATCATAATCATATCTAAGTGGCCCCATAAGGTAATTAATAATTTTATATCATGAAACTAATTTTATAATGATAAAAATATCCATTTATTTTCGTTAAATATTTAATATTACTCACATATATATCTTGAAAACACATTTAATATGTTAATTTGGCTTTTTGTCCTTATACAAGCTTTGCATAATAATTTGGATAAGTCGATGGTTGTGTAACTATAAAATTCATTTATAACCATAAATATCATAAATAATAAATTATATTATATTTTATATTTTATAAATTAATTATATCATCCCAATTATTATTTTTAGGATAATAAATTTGACTTTTTCAGTGTCACGTATGCTCTACATCAACACTCAAAATGATTGTTATATTCATCATGAAATAAGTTATAATTTGAAAGTTATAAATTATGTTTGTATTATATTTATATTATAACACCATAAATTATTAATTACATAAGTTTATCAAATTTTTATATCATATTTATTTTTTGACGATATCCCAAAAGATACCGTATTGAAAAAAAACTATACATTTTACATTTCAAAAAAAACTGAACATTTTTAAATAATTATCTAAATTTACCATAGACTAATTTTGATATGATTATTTAATATTTTATTTTTATCTTATAAAATATATTTTCTAAAACATCCATAAATTAATTATAATATTCATTCATTGAAAAAATAAAAACATTTTTGAAGAAAAAGTATTCTTTTGAAGAAAAAAGTTAATTTACTAAAAATTGTATGATTATTTTATATGAAATTACCAATAAATTCATATTGAGTATTCCTATATAATTATTTCATAAATTGTTTATTCATATTCATACCCTATAAATTAATAGTTAGGTTATAATGGTCACATTTAAATAATAGGACTTTGTTGTTCGTTTAAGATCAATGTTGTGTATCTTCTATGTTATAAAACACAATGTTTCTTTCTAAAATATTGAGATTTTAAAATATTCCTCCCATAATAAATTTCATCCACCAAATCCTTTTTTACATACTATGTTTAAAATAGGTGAGGCTACATATCCTTCATCGCTTCCTACGGTTCCCATGTCGCCCTTTTGTATTTGTGGTTCCGCCATAGTAATTTAACCAAATGTGTATTATTTTTTTATAGAAAATTATCTATATGGTAAAAGATCTTCACTGACTGCTCCTAATAATATAGGTCATTTTAAAATTGTACCAAACTCGAATTTATTAAACTTTAGAGATCCTATTTTTAATTTCTCAAGAGGGATGTGTGGAATACATCATGTACTTGAGACATGGTTAGTGGAAGTGCTAGTCAATATTTCATAACTCGAATGCAATGAAAAATATAAAATGGGATGATGTACCTAGGACTTATCATTCATTTCTTCCCAAATATCTTGAATCTATTCTATGTAAATATGTAGAGGAATACCTTATCTCCAACCTCAATCCCTATAACCCATCGATGATTGCCTACAAAGATATTATGTCGACTTTAGGAAGCCCTGATGTATTGATGAATGGTATTCAACTTTTCTACCATTTTCTCAACCATTTTAGGTCCCAGAATCATATATTCACTGAATTCATCACAACATATTGGTTTTCTACATCTATTCCCATAATGGTCTTCATATGGATCCATTTGTATTCTTGAGTGGAAACTTTTATTGTAAGAGAACTCAACTAGTGGAAGATGCTGATACCATAATCCTTTGAAGTCCATTGATAATTCTCTCAACATGTATTCTAGGGTATTAATAGTCTTCTCATACTAGACCTTAATTTTATTGTGATATGCATACTGAATTTCATCCCAGGTTTTATAGGATATTGAATACTTTTTCATAACTTATAGGTAAGTCCCACATCACGATCATATACAATGTATAATGATAATCCATCAAGCCTCACCACTTATCTAATGTATATCCCTATACTTTCATTAAGTGATAAGTCCTATCAAATTGCAATAAATTCATATTACTTTGTAAGATGGTCCACAACAACCTATATAGCATTATTGTTTCTAGATTTAATTGATAGTCCAGTAACAAAGTCCATGGTGATGTTTTCCCCTTTCTATATAGGTATAGGTAATGGTTAAATCATCCCATTATAATTTTTCCTTTTAACCTTAACTAGATGACGTACCATAAACATTTATGTATATTCAGTGATATCCTTCTTCATATTGTCCCACAAATAGTTCTATCGACGATCTTGACACATCTTTACACTCCTTGGGTGGATGGAGAACATCAAGCTATGTGAATAATTAAAAATCTTCCACTTTATGTCAATATTTTATGGTACACATAGTCATGTCCTAAATCATACAACTCTTACCTAATCAATTTTTATCTCTGATTACTTCCCATTTCTAATATATTCCACATTCTTTTGAATATCTACATCATTTTGTTGAGATTCCGTTATCTTCTCTATAAGTGATGGTTGAGAAATAATTTCAGAAAGGAATGATGATATTCCTTCCCTTATGATTCCCATGTCCATCCTCTATATGTTTAAGAAGATTTTATCCTTCTCAATTATCATTATTGATAAAGTTACAGGAACCTTTCACTTCCTTGGAATCAATTTTCTTTTTAGAATTAGTTTTTTTATCTGTTTCCACCACTAATCAGCTTCCCTATCAAAACGATAGACAATCAATAAGAATTTATCTTCTTCTGAGTATTTTAGGATTGATAATATCTTCTCAATAGAGTTAATACGTTATTCCACAATGAGAGGATCAGAAAATACACAAAAGGTAGGAGTCCTTTTTCATATATAGGATTCTACCATAAATGTTTCTTTCTTAGAGGAGAATGTTCTACATCATTCATGTTATTATTCATAACATGGTCTAGCTTATCTAGTAATATCATGAAATTTTGAGCTCCCATTCCCATCATGTTTTTATTCTCATTATGGAAACCATCACATTTCTTATCACATTTATTATTAACACAGGTTTTGCTATTTCCAGCCATTAACTAAAAAATAAAATTTGGGGGATTGAATACAAGATAATGAATATATAAAAAAGAAATCTATGAACATAGAATGATAAAATTATAAATGAATTTTATATCCTATCATATTATTCCATCTATTTCAATATAGATTATACATTTTTTTAAGGTTGGGTCCGAAGCCTCATTTTATTATTAAATCAAATCAAAGACCTCTTTTAACTAGGTAGAGGGAGACCCATTACATATCCCGAAGGCCCTGTGGGAATGTAGCCCATTACATAGCCCGTAGGCCTAATTTTTTGGTCAAATTGTCATTCTGTGAATAGTAACCCGGCTGCTATAGTACCCGCACAGTACCGCCGCTGCTACAGTGCTCTGTCGCCGCTACAGTGTCTGCCGATCTACAGTGTCGCTTCTGCTACAGTACCGCTACAGTACCTGCGCCCAATGGGTTCTGAACCCCCGTTTTTTATGTAGCATTACAGGGTGCTTACCACTAATCCAAACCCCAACTACATATAGATTATACACAGTGATATAATTATCCCTAGAGTTCATACTAAATTTTTATTGTCCAAATCCTCAAAAATAACTAGACTAACCTCTCATACCAACAATATAAACCCAATCCTTTTACACATATCATTACATGATTTTATTCATAATTATCCATTAAATAAAAACCAAGGATATAAAATTGTAGTTTATTTGGTAGACTAGGTACAAAAATATAAATCATGAAACTACAATAAAACATCTTTTTGTTAATCTCCATAATGATATCCTAAATTCCATTGAGCTCCTACAACTTCACCAGATAACTTGGGGAATACATAGACAAATGGGGTAATTTAAAA
This sequence comes from Viscum album, assembly GCA_963277665.1. NCBI lineage: Eukaryota > Viridiplantae > Streptophyta > Magnoliopsida > Santalales > Viscaceae > Viscum > Viscum album. The sequence continues at coordinate 490,806,072 of OY728145.1, forward strand.
ATCACGGTAAGGGAATAAACATGAAAATAAAGCATTGAACATGAGTGAAAAGGAAAAATATGATAACATAAAAAACAAAGGATCTTGAATAAACACATTTAGGAATATCATGTTGAACATTAAATCATATTACTATAGAAAAAATACTAATTTGGAAGCAATATATATAATGACATAAATATGATTCAAGGATAACTTCCTAGATTATATCACATGGGGGATAGAGTTTCATAATGGATTAGGTTTACTCCATAATCCCATACAAAGTGTATCATGAGACTTAAACATTTCCCAGTTCATTAGAATGTTATTTGGGTGCATCAATCAGAAAATGTACATTCATATGTTTTCCAAATAAATAATCAATCAAAATGAATAACAATAAGGGTTACCCATGGAAGGAAATGAGTTTTGTAATCATGCCATATTCATAACCTAATGGAATATCATAATGGTTTCCATGAAATATGGGATTTATATCAATCTTGGGAATTCATAAACTTAATATAAGAATATTTTATGAATAACTAATTCCTAATAAAGTGAAAACAATAAAAATAGTTGGTAGGTTACTATATAAATGTTCCAATTAAGCGTGGTTTTAAAGAAAAGAATAAAGAGAATTTTAAGAGGATAAATGAATAATTGTTTCCATAAAACCATAAATTAACTAAAATATTTTTTCATGATTAATTGAGTGATTTTATAAAAATATTTTAGTTTTAAATTATTTTATGGATTTTACTTAAAAATGTGTAAGAAATAGAGAAGTTTCCTTTAATCTAGTTTTCTTATTGAGAGGAATTGAGAAGGGAACCTTTTAAAATGTATAATTCCCCATAAAATAAATATGAATTAAGATAAATAAATGTGTGTGGTATATATATATATAGAATATTGTATATGTTTAAAGTAATAATTAAATGATAAATTGAGGCAAATAAAGAGAAATCATAACCTAAAGAAAATATGGAGGTTCAGAGTGATCACGTACATTATGATTTCCATTAGTTAAAAATGATTTAACCTAAATTATAATGGTTTAAAGAAAGTTGTTAATTTATACCAGAATCATATTCATATTTATTATAACATATATAATCCATATATAACCTCTTACCGCACTCTTATAAATAAAATTTCATTATTACCATTGCTTCAGGTGTTAACTGGTCAATTTTTTCATGCATGGTTTTTCATGTAAGCTCTGATTCTAGTGAATGGGAAACAGATTAATTAACTACATAATTTTATTAATGAAATAAGTGTCATATTTAATTATTTAATAAATTTTTATAACCATTATTTAAATTTTGATATGGAAAATCAGTCGCATCGCATCATGGATATGGTAGGTCGTACAACCACACGAGTGACGATATCATCACCTTAATGGTCAATGGGTAGAGAAATGGATTACATATTAATTTTAGATAATCAATATAATGTAATAAGTATCATATATAACCATTTTTTATATCATTATAACTATCCAATTAAAGTTTACATGAAAAATTAATTACATCACTACATGGAGACGGTAAGTCATACGTACGCACACACGATGATTTCATTTTTCATGGGACTCATAAAAAGTGGAATATGGTTTTACCATAATCATAATAACATATAAGTATACATATGACACTAGATTTATTATGTTAGGATGTTTATAGTATATTAATAGGAGGTATAAAAATAAATAAATTTGAATAAGTTGGTAAAAACAATTACCTCTTTTACAAAGGATCTCCTTTATAACTACGCTTAAGGGACAAAGGGTAGGTATTTTAGAAGTGAAATAACCAAAAGAAATTAAATAAGGATTTTGAGAAGATAAATGGTTATATTATTGTGGATCAATATGGGTCTAAGTGGTGTAAATAAGTGATGGAAGGGGTTTCCATTTATAATTGGGGTGAGGGGAACTTTTGAAATTTCCCAAAATATAAAAATATAACAAAACTATTATAGATACAAATGAATCAAATGGCATATAAATGAATAGGGGTTAAATTTTAGACCATATAATATCCCATTTATTCTTTTTTAATATTTTTATTATCACGACCTGTCCCCCGGGGCCCATGTCGTGACTACCCCAAACCTGCCTTTCATAGGCCAGGGGCTATCAACTTGCACCGAAAGGTGTATTCCCTATAACTGGGAAGGTATTGCCTTTATATCATATAATCACACGCAACCAAGCACACAGAAAGATACAAACTCAAGTAAACTAAATAGTAAATATAGTGAGTGTAGTAAGTAAAAGGGGGCCATAACACAAGCCCAACTGAAAAGTACAAGAAACTAAAAGTACAAGTAAATTGGAAGTACAAGTAAATTGAAATAGCTCCTGTAAACTCCCACCAAGGATCCTAACTGAAGGGTAGGTAAAGCTCTCTATCGGTCTTCTCTATGGTACGCCTCGTCTAAGGTCCACCTCTGAGATACCTTCAGTCCTAGTACTCACGTCCTCAGTCAGCGCTGTCCATCATCTGCAGAAAACACAATGAAGTGCGGACATAACCCGTGTAGGGGTGAGTATAATGATACTCAGTAGGGATCCCAAGACCCTCAAGGTCTCACAAAATCCACGAAGGATAAACCAAAATGGAATGAAAAAAATGATAACCCCACTTAGGTATATGCCCATAAATATACCTATGTTATCAAGTAAACCCATCTCAATCACGAGGAAAACACATAGTCCAACTCCAAATCCCTAGGCTCAACTATTCCACAAAGGAAGAAAACTCACAAAGGTAAGTACCACACAGGTACTAACATAGCTCATAGTAGGTATAACATAGGTACAATAGTATAGATTATTATATGTAACTACATAATCATCTTACTCTGTTAAGAGGCAGACCCACACAGGATCGCTCGGTGCTGACCCACACAGGATTTCTAGGAGCTGACCCAAACAGGATCGCAAGGTACTGACCCACACAGGGTCTCCAAGTGTTGACCCACATAGGATTTCAAGTTGATGACCCACACAACATTTCTAGGTACTGACCTACATAGGATCTCAAGGTGTTGAACCTCACAGGATCACTAGGTGCTGACCCACACTGGATCGCTCTTCATTCTTCACGTCACAGCTAGGTATCGGGTTCCCACAATATGCTCGCTCGTCTCCAGGAGGATCCACTCCAAAATCCACTTTTTGATACTCAAAATTTCATGAAGTCGCATTAATATGTATCTCAAAGGACTGCCACGTCATATAGGTCTCAACGCAATAGACGGCGCGTCATTCAGACACCTGGACTGTGAGTTATTAGCCTTTTTTGTTCTGAGGGCCATGTTGGATTCATGATTGATAGAACCCGACCGTTCCCAACCTTTATCCAAAACTCCAGTGGGTTATAACAAATGGGGATTCTCACTCCAAGGTTTTTGGTTCTGCTGACAGTTCTTCAAACGGACGTTCGGTGCCAAAGGTATGGCCCAAGTAATGCATAGGGTCGTATCTGGTCCAGGTCTAGTCCGAATCGGTCAGACCAACTCGGCCCGCTGGGTGACTCGGCCACGGGGGTGCCGTGAGGGCGTAGGGGGGCTCATCCATGGGGGTTCCATGAGGGTGCGAGGTTACTCGGTCACGGGGGTGCCGCGAGGGCACGAGATCGTGACGTGGCTCGGCCGGAGCGGCTCGGCCGAGAGGGCAGAGGTCGAAGGGCGTCTCGATCGGGAGGTTGGAGGCCCCAGATGTCATGGGGCGTCTTAGTCAGTGCAGCGTGGAGAGGCCTCAGGGCAGCATGGTGAGGTCGTGGGGCGGAACGGTGAGGCCGCAAGGCGACTCAGTTGGGAGGGAGGAGCACCGCGGGGGGTGGAGGCCGTGGGGCGGTGGGGCGTCGTACCTTCATCGGCGGTTCTCGAGTTCCACCGGTGCCAATCGCTGGTACCGGTCACCGTCACCAAATTCACCTTCTTTCATCACGAAGGATACATCATTCAAGAAGAACGATGGAGGGGTCAGGCCATGTTTGTTTATCTCACACCCTCTGTGTTAGAGCTCTATCAAACGGCTGAACAAGAACAAGAATATCAAGGATGGGTAAAGGAAATAATTCAAACACCCTCCCTACCTCGTCAATCACTATTACCAATCCCGCAAAAGAATTAGAAGGGGGGAACATGGGATGTGGTAATCATATAGAATTAAACCCCTACCTCGTTCATTTGATTTGTTGAAGATTTCATGTGGGGAAGGAGACAATGTCATTGAGGATAGACGGACGTTGGTGACATCATCATTTCCTTGATCGGCAGTTCGTTGACGTTGAAGACGTTCCTCGTAAACGAATGTCCCGTGGAAGAATTCGGAGTCAAAGTCTAAGTTCTTCATTGGTGTTCTTAATTGGATAGCTTTCTCCCAAGGCTCCTTCCTCCCAATTCCACGAAAAATGAAAAGTATCCAGCATAATAGATTATGTTGTCTACTTAGTTCATTAGCATAAATTCAAAAATGCTTAATTAATTAACTGAATTGGAATAATAAATGTTGTCGGAGATGAAGAGGCTCCCCCACATTTAATAGGAAGTTTCAGGGTTTGTCCCATTAAAGGAGAGTTCAAGGGGGTTTATACTCGGGTGGTCCCCACCACCATAACCTCTCAATGGAGGTTTAGTTCATGTGGTCCCCACCTATGAAACATCCACATGGGAGTTTCAAAATAAAATAAAAAAACATGTTACACAATTTTATTTTATTTTTATTCTTTCATGAATAAGTGAAAAACTAACTTCCACCCTCTTCCTACTATGATCGAGGTGAAGGTGTCCTTACGCGAATACTAGCACTGCAAGTTCAACGGTGTCCTTGGATTTCAATTCTAAGCAATGGTTCAAAAGTTACAAAAACCCACTAGCACGTTTACTGAACGTACCTAAAAAAAGTTCAGAAATTTATTTCGGGCACACCGGGCCTCGGAATCACACGCCATCAATTTTCACGGACTCATAAAATTCTCATTTAATTAAAAAAAATTCATGGATTTTCTAGGTCTTTACATTCTCCCAACCTCGGGGATTTACGTCCCCATAATCCATAACTCAAAACTAGAATGGCAAGTTGGGGTACTGAGCACGAATCTGAGCCTCTCACTCCCATGTGAACTTCTGGAGGTTCGCATGCTTCCAACGAACACGCACTTGAGGTATCTACCACCCACAAAGGACCTGCTCCTGTCGATCCTCAATCTCTACTGGAACCTTCGTAAAATTCTCCACATCATCGACGTCCATCTCACCATGGTTGATGATGTGAGAAGGGTCCTTCACGTATCTCCTCAGCTAGGATACTTGGAAGTTGTTAAGCACCCGGTGCAACTGAGGTGGAAGAGATAAGCGGTAAGCCACCTCACCAATTATGCTAAGGACTTGAAAAGTTCTGATGAACCTCAGATATAACATTCCACCTTGGCCAAATCTCTGCAAACCTCATCGAGGTTAGACCCGTAGAAAGACTTGGTCACCATACTTGAACTCTAGAGGTCTCCCTCTTCTATTGGCATAAGACGTTTGCCTACTCTATACAATCTTCGTCTGATCTTGGACAATCTACACTTTTTATGTGGTATCTCGTACCATCTCTGGTCCCACTACTGCTGACTCCCCTAGGTCAGTCTAGCACAAAGGTGATCTGCAAGGTCACCCATACACCACCTCAAAAGGTTCAATCCCAATGGTGGAGTGATAGTTGTTGTTGTATGAAAACTCAACCAAAGGCATGCGATCCTCCCATCTTTGACTAAAGTCGAGGACACAAGAACACAGAATGTCCTCAAGGATCTGAATGGTCCGCTTAGTATGGACATCCGTCTAAGGATGGAAGGCGGTGCTCAAACAAAGTTGCATCCTGAAAGCCTTCTACAACCCCTTCCATATCTGGGAAATAAAATGAGTATCACGATCAGAGACAATCATTGGGGGTACTACATGTAGCCGCACAATCTCATGCATATAGAGGCATCCCAATATCTCTTCTGAACCCTACTCTCTGATCTGTAGGAAGTGGGCCGACTTGGTGAGTTGGTCGATGATCACCTAGATCGAGTCATGACCTCTGGAAGTACGTTTAAGTCCGATCACGAAGTCCATGGATATCCCATCCCACTTCCACTCTCAGACCTCTAAATGTTAAACAAAGTCTGCTAGTACCTGATGCTCTGCCTTCACATACTGACAAGTGAGGCATCGAGAGATAAACTCTGCTACTGATTTCTGCATTCCCAGCCACCAGTGTTGTCTTCGGAGATCCTTGCACATCTTCGCCACTCATGGATGTACCACTAGAGGGGATGTGTGGAACTCCCTCAACACTTCCTCCCGAAGATACATGGGTACCATGGTACGTCCTCTAAAGAGGATGATGTGCTCCCCACCTTCATAAAATCCATAGGGTTCCTGTCATGTGGATATCAGATCACGTCGTGTCTCGCACTCAGCATCTCCACGCTACGTCTCCCTGTCTCTCTGAATAAGTGGGGAGTGACTGTAAGAGATTGAAGAAAAGCTGCTCCATCTCTATCCACAATGGACATCTGCAAAGCGGCAGCTGCTCTTTCACCTCGCCTAGTAGCTGTATACTGGACCTCCTACTAAGTGCATCTGCTACAACGTTCCCCTTCCCATAAGTATAGACTATCTCAAAGTTATAGTCTTGAAGGAACTCAAGATAACATCATTGTCTCATGTTTAGGTCTTTCTGAGAGAAGATATACCTAAGACTCTTGGGATCCGAGTAGACAGTAAAATGCTTACCCATCAGATAGTGTCGCCACATCTTCAAGGTGAAGAACACTACTACTAAATCCAGGTCATGGGTAGTGTAGTTCTTCTCATTCTGTCCCAGCTGTCGATACCCATACGCGGTCACTGCTCGCTCCTGTATCAAGACACATCCAATCCTGGTCCCTGATGCATCGCAGTAGACTACGTACCTTACGCCCTTATTTGGAAGCCTCAAGATGGGGGAACCAGTCTAACTTTGCCTCAACTCCTGAAAACTCTACCGACATCTCTCCGACCACATGAAGAGTTTCCCCTTCTTCTTCAATGCTAAAAGAGGTGCTGCAACTCTGGAGAAATCCGGCACAAACCTCTGGTAGTATCCAACCAAACCCAAAAAACATTTTGCCTCCGTCACACTCCTGGGTGGGTCCCAAGCAAGTACCACATAAATATTCACTGGATCCACTGCAACTCTAGCCTCCGATATGACATGTCCCAGAAATTGAACCTCTCGGATCCAGAACTGGAACTTAGAGAGCTTACCATAAATTCGGTGCTCTCAGAGTGTGTCCAGTACTACCTGGAAATGATAGGCATGCTCCTCCTCAGTAGTCGAGTAGATCAGAATATCATCGATGAAGACTACTACAAAGCGATCAAGGTATGGCTGAAAGATCATGTTCATGAGTCCCATGAACACTGTTGGAGCGTTGGTCACACATAATGGCATAACCAAGAACTCGTAGTGGCTGTACTGACATCTGAAATTCGTCTTCTGTACATCCTTGTCTCGTACACTAAGTTTGTGATAGCCTGATCTGAGGTCTATCTTCGAGAACCACCATGCTCACTTTAGCTGATCAAAGAGGTCGTAAATCCTTGGGAGTTGGTACTTGTTCTTCACGGTCACCTGGTTCAGGCGTCGGTAGTCGATACAAAGTATCATGCTCTCATCCTCCTACTTGGTGAACAAAATCAGCGCTGACCAAGGAGAAACACTGGGGAGAATGAATCCCTTCCCCTGTAAGTCCTCTAGCTATACCCGCAGCTCACAAAGCTCTGTGGGAGCCATCCGATACGCTGGTGTAGATATCGATGTCGTCTCAGGGTACGAGTCAATGTAAAAGTTCACCTCTTTGTGAGGAGGTAGACCCAAAACATCATCAAGGAAGAAATCTGCATACTGGTCCACCACTACAGGATAACTCAGACTCTCCACATCAACCGCTCTGAGGGTAAGGCTATCCAACTAATGTGTAATTAGTTGCACCATCCTCTAGGTAAGTCTATCATGCACTGCGTAGGATCCCTTCTCACCGGTGAAGGTAAACCTAGTACCATCCATGTGTACACACCGCACTTTGCGCCTAATATAGTCAATATGAGCATGGACTATAGATAACCATTTCATACCCAAGATGACATCGTAAGGCCTCGACACTGCTACTAAGAGATCCCAACTGAAGCTCTCACCTCCAATAGTAAGCTCACACTTTTGTCACCAGTGCATAATCATCAAATCTTCTCCCGTAGGAGTCTCTAGCCATAAGGATCGAGCCAATGGATCCATCAGAGTCTCTAAGCTCCAAAGGAGGGCAGTGGCAATAATATAATGAATGGAACCTGTGTCTATAAGTACTGAAGCCAAGGTGAGTAGACATAGATTGTACCCCGTATCATCTCTGGAGCACCGTGATCATAGGCCTTAGCTTTCTGGAGCTGAGCTCTCCCATGTCCACCTGCTCCCTATGGTCGGGGTGGACCTCCTGGTCGTGGTGGCGGTAACATCTCGAATCATCATCCACCGCTAGCAGTATAGTCACCTCCTCTACCATGTCTGCCTGCTCCCTGCGGACCTCCTTGTTCGAACCTGTATCTCTACCTGGGTGGTCCTTCGACCATCTTTTGATCATCCGTACGGCGGGTCGGACAGTCATGAGCCATGTGACCCTGCCTACCGCATGTGTAACATTGCCCACTCCTGGTATGACTGGCTCCGCCATGGGTTCCCCACACAACCGACCCTAAGTCATGTAGTCTTCCACCTATAGGTCTGGTCCTATTGGACCTCTACATCGTTTTTCTGCTGCAAGTTATAGAAGACTTTGCTACGTGATGACTGGTGGTGGGTCTCGCTGCTAGTGACTACTCATCAAGGAAACTCTCCACTAAGAGGGACCGATCTAACACCCCCACCTATGTAGGGATGCTGAGTGAGATCATTAAAGCCCTGATCTCTCACATGATCCCCTACTCGAAGGTCCTGACCCAGAATAATGGGTCCCACACCATATCTGTGGAGTAGCATGACAGTTCAGTGAACCTCACTGAGTACTGAGCCACAGTCATGTTTCCCTGCTACAGATGAAGTAACTTCTGTATGTGCATTGCGCAAAGAGTCGCTGGGAAAAACTTTGCCTGAAACAGGATCTCAAATTCTCCCCTGAGAAGTGTCACCTCATTGTGAACTTGGAGAATCAAGATCCACCATCTTCCTGCTGCTGATTGTATAAGGCTGGTGGCAAGGATCACCATGAGATCGGTTGGTGTCCCTACTAGTTGGAACACCCTCACTACAACCTCCAACCAATCCTTAGCAACTTGTGGGTCCGTCTCTCCCCTGACCCCGGGTGTCCTCTGGCGTTGGAACTTGTGCAATGGGCTCAAGAGGTGTGCACCGTCTGCTACTAGGGCCGGTGGCATCAATGGCCCAATGGGTAATGCTACCACCGGTGCCTCTACTAGAATAGGGACCTACACCGAGTCCTCGTCGCTCGCTGGGCTATCAGTGCATACAAATATCAGAACCCTAGCTAGCTATCGTCATGGAGGCATCCTGAAAAGAAAAATGTATGTCACAGTCAATAAGTTATACCTGGTGAGCTGACTCTAAGAGTTCACAAAGAAGACTCTTGAAAACAAACATGCTATCAATGTTTTCGTGCACTGAGTCGGAAATCAAAAGTCAGGGTCCTAGTGTATGGATACGTCGGCCGCTGCACCAACACTGGTTTCTCTAAACTAATAACCACACTCACTACACCTAACACTATTGTCATTAAAAAGAAATATCAGAGCCCTATGTTCTATGGTAGAACTGACTCCTTTGATACAAATTTGTCATGACCCGTCCCCCGGGGCTCGTGTCGTGACTACCCCCAGCCCACCTTTGATAAGTCAGGGGATGCAGACTAGAACTGAAATGCGTATTCCCTATAACTGGGAAGGCATTGCCTTTATATCTTGTAATCACACGCAACCAAGAAAACAACAAGATAAGAACTCAAGTATACTAAATAGAAAACAGAGTGAGTGTAGTAAGTAAAAAGGGTCCAGAATACAAGCCCAACAAGACATTACATGAAACTTAATGTTCAAGTAAACTGAAAGTACAAGTAAACTCAAACAACTCCTGTGAACACCCACTAAGGATCTTACCTGAAGGGTATGTACTGATCTCGATCGGTCGTCTCTGCGGTATGCCTCGTCTAAGTTCCACCTCCTAGCTACCTCTAGTCCTGGTACTCGCGTCCTCAGTCAGCCCTATCCATCATCTTCACCTAACAAAATAAAGTGCGGGCATAGCCCGTTCAGGGGTGAGTATAATGATACTCAGTAGGGACCCTGAGACCCTCAAGGTCTCATAAAATTGTATAAGGATAAACCACAAAGGAAGGAAACAACTGACAACCCCACTTAGGTATATGCCCATACATATACCTAAGTTATCATTTAAACCCATCTCAATCACGAGGAAACCATAGAGTCCAACTCCAAAGCCCCAGACTCAACTATTACACAAAGGATGAAAAATGAAAAAGGTAAGTACAACACATGTACGAACTTAGCTCACACAAGGTATAACATAGGTATAGTAGTAGAAATGATTAGATGTAACTACTGAATCATCTTACTCTGTTAAGAGGCAGACCCACATAGGATCGCTCAGTGCTGACCCACACAGGATCTCTAGGTGCTAACCCACACAGGATCTCAAGGTGCTAACCCACACAAGATCTCTAGGTGCTGACCCACACAGGATCGCAAGGTGCTGACCCACATAGGATCCCTAGTTGCTAACCCACATAGGATCGCAAGGTGCTGGCCGACACAGGATCACTAGGTGCTGATCCACACAGGATCGCTTTTCATTCTTCATGACACAACCAACTACTGGGTTCCGCACTATGCTCGCTCGTCTCCTGGGGGATCCGCTCCACAGTCCACTGCTCTATACTCGAACTTCCACTAAGTCCCAAGAAGAAGTATCTTAAAAACCTTCCATGTCATAGGGGTCTCAACGCAACAAACGGCACGTCATTCAGACGCCTGGTCTGTGAGTTATTATCCTTTTTGTCTCGAGGGCCTGGTTGGATTTGTGCTCAATCCAACCTGACTATTCCCCAACTTTATCCAAAACTCCAGTGGGGTATAATAAAGGGGATGTCTCTCTCTAAGGTGTCTGGTGCTGCTGACAGTTCATCAAACGGACGCCTGGTGCCAAAGTTATGGCCCAAGTAATGCATAGGGTTGTATCTAGTCTGGGTCCAATCCGACTCAGTTGGACAGACCTGGCCTGACCCGGTCTGGGTCAACCCGGTTCAGGTTGGCCTGGCCCATTGGGTCCGGTCGGGCTGGCTGCGAGGGTACCGCGAGGGAACAGGATGGCTCGGTCACGGGGGTGCTGCGAGGGGGTGAGGCGGCTCGACCACGGGGGTTCTACGAGGGAAAGAGGCCGTGCGGCAGCTCAGACAGAGCGACTCAGCCGGGAGGCCGTAGGGTGGCTTGGCCGGGGTGTCTTGTTTGGGAGGGTGGAGGTCGCAGATGTCGAGGGGTGGCACAGCTGGGGCGGCGCGGTGAGGCCACGGAGCGCCTCGGCTGGGGCGGCTTAGCCGGGAGGGCAGTGGCTGCGGATGTCGTGGGGCGGCGTGGAGAGGCTATGGGGTGGTGCGGTGGGGCCGCGGGGCAACTCGGCCGGGGTGGCATGGTGAGGCAACGGGGCAGCTTAGCCGGGGTGGTTCGGCTGGGGCGGCTCGGCCGGGGCAGCTCGGCCAGGAGGGCGGAGCACCGTGGGGCATGGAGACCGTGAGGCGAGGGGGTGTCGTGCCTTCGTCGGTGGTTCTCGAGTTCCAGCGGTGCTAACCACCGGCACCAGTCACTATCACCAAAGTCTCCTTCTTTCATCGTGAAGGATACACCATTCAAGAAGAATGGTGGAGGGGTCAGGCCATGTTTATTTGGCCCACACCCTCTGCGTTAGAATGGTATCAAATGGATCAATAAGAACAAGAATACCAAGGATGGGTAAAGGAAATAATTCAAACACCCTCCCTACCTTGTCAATCACTATTCCCATTCCCACAAAAGAATTAGAAGGGGATAACATGGAATGTGATAATCTTATAGAAGTAAACCCCTACCTCGTTCCTTTGATTTGTTAAAGATTCCTCGTGGGGAAAGAGATGATGTCATTGGTAATAGATGAATGTTGGGGACATTAGTGTTTCCTTGATCATCGGTTCGTTGATGTTGAAGACGTTCCTCATCAATTAATGTCCCATGGAAGAAGTCGGAGTCGAAGTTCACGTTCTTCTTTGGTGTTCTTTGTTGGAGAGATTTCTCTGAAGGCTCCTTCCTCCCAATTACAACAAAAAATCCAAGTAGCCAACATAATAGATTATTTTTTCTATTTAGTTCATTGGCATAAATTCAAAAAGGCTTAATTAATTAACTAAGTTGGCATAATAAATATTGTAGAAGTTGAAGAGGCTCCCCCACATTTAATAGGAAGTTTGAGGGTTTCTCCCATTAAAGGGGAGTTCAAGGGGGTTTATACTCGGGTGCTCCCCACCACCATAACCTGTCAAGGGAGGTTTAGTTCAGGTGGTACCCACCTGTGAAACATCCACATATGAGTTTCAAAATAAAGTAAAATAATAATGTTACACCATTTTATTTTATTTTTATTCTTTCAAAAATAAGTGAAAAACTAACATCCACCCACTTCCTAATATGGTTGAGGTGAAGGTCTCCTTAAGTGAATACCAGTGCTGAGAGTTCGACGGTGTCCTTAGATTTCAATTCTGAGCACCGGTTCAAAAGTTAAAAAAACACACTAGCACGTTTACTGAACGTACCCAAAAAAAGCTTAGAAATTTATTTCGGGCACACCGGGCCTCGGAATCACGTGCCGTAAATTTTCACGGACTCGTAAAATTCCCATTTAATTAAAAAAATTACACAGAATTCCCTGGTTTTTAAATTATTTATTTTTAAATAATTTAATACAATATCAACACCATAAAATATCATTATTGTCAAACTTGATATTATTCATTACTTTTACTTTAAACTCATCACTAAAACAAGTAAAATTAGAAAAAACTATTTAATTATGTCTTAAAAATGTCATGGTCATATATATAATTCATTTATAACCTTAAATATCTCAAATTATATGTATTTTAATATTATTAATATCATTTTTATATTTTTTCATTAATTGAATATTTGTTGAATCACTGTTGTGAAAGAATTTAAGGTAATTATTTATTACCTAAAATTTAAAAATTAATTATCAGGATGAATATAAATCCATTATATTTACAAATAATATTTATGTTCTAAAAAATATTTTTTAAAACACCATATTTAAAATATTAAAGTTATTAAAAACAAGATTATGAAATGTTTGACTTTTCTTCAAATAAAATACTATAGAGGTCATAATCATATTCAAGTGGCCCCAAAAAGTCATAAATAAATTTATATCATTAAAATAATTTTATTATGGTCAAATTATCCATTTATATTTGTTCAATATTTATTATAACTCACATATATATAATGAAAAATCATTTAATATGTTATTTTGACTTTGCTGGCCTTGCGCAAGAATTGCACAAGAATTTGGATAATCCACTTATTATATAATAGTTCATATAAAATTCTATAAATTACTTATCCCATCGCATTTATTATTATTAGGACACCAAATTTGACTTTTTCTAGTGCTGTGTAGGCTCTATGTCAACACTGAAAATAATTTTCATATTTATCATGAAATAATTTATAATTTTCGTATTATGAATTATTTATTTATTAGATTTACATTATAATATAATAAATTATTAAATATATAAGTTTAATAAATTTTTATATCGTAGTTTTGTTTTGATGATATCCCAAAGGATACCATGTTTTAAAAAAATATTTTTTACTATTCACCAAAAAGTTAACTTTTAAATAAAATTACAAAAATTTCACCATAGACTAATTTCGATATGATTATTTAAAAAATGAGGTTCATTTTGTCAAATAAATTTTATAAAATGACCAGAAATTAATTATAAAAATCATTCATTGAAAATAATAATAAACATTTTTGAGGAAAACATATTTTTTAAAAGAATAAAATAACTTTACAAAAAATTGTGTGATTTTTTTCTAAGAACTTACTAAAAAATTTATATCAATTACTCATATATATTTATGTCATAAAAAATTATTCCTATTTATAACCACTAAATTAATGCTTATGTTATAACCGTCACATTTAAATAATAAGATTCAGTTGTTCCTTTAAGATTGATGTTGTGTATCTTGTATACTATCGAACATAATATTTCATTATAAAATATCAGGATGTTACAATAAGGTACTCAAATATATAATATATCAGTGTTATTTGAACCCTTGTAATTTCATATGGTTTTAATATCATTATCCTTTTAACTTTTATCATGATTATACTTCAGGTAATGGTGATGAAGTAACTAATGCTTTAAGATGATAAAAATAGACTCAAGTGGTTCCAAAAGCTAGTAGTGAAAGGTTGTTGATGGAACTTCTTTTTAATATGGATCTGTATTTTTATGAGTTTCATGGGTATCATATACTCATGTAATTATCAATGGAACATCCCTTCATGATTGAGTGAAGAGGATGAAACATTATGATCCCAAAGGCATAGTCCTGAGGGAAGGTATTTTAAGTGAGGACCCACAGCCTGTTTGGTTTATTGATAAGTATAAGATAATTCATATACATGGTTGTGTATGTGTTCCTACAGACATACAAGAAGAATTTAAACAATAATATCATTCTTCAAAATGGGTAGTACACCTTGGACTTACAAAGATGTATCATCACTTACACCACCATCATTTGTGACTCAGGATGAAAAAGGAGATTGAAATCTTTGTTACTTGGTGCTCAACATATTGGTAGGTGAAAGAATAACACCAGTGGGATACTATCCTTCTATGTACATTAACCTTCCTATAGGGGAAATTAGATGATTTCTCTATGGATTTCAGAATAAATTTGCCAAATTCATCTAGGGGTAGTGAAGTCATATTAGTAATTGTGGATAGGATGATGAAGGTCACACAATTATTTCCTATATTAGAGACATTATCATGGGATTAGGTTGCGATAATCTATATTTTAGAGATCATATACCTTCATGGGATTCCATGTACCATTATATATGATAAGGACACTCAGTTTACTTCTCGGTTCAGGAAGGGGTTCTAGAAGGTTCTAGGTTTATTGGTACTTATGAGTACAACATACCAACCTTAGACTTATGGTCAGTCCAATCACACTATACTAGTAATGGAAGACATTATTTGTGCATGTGTTATGGATTTTAGAGTCTCTAAGGGAAATTTATTTCCTCCTACTGAGTTTTACTGTAATAATAGTTTCCAAGTGACAATCCATTTTAATTCTTTTGAGGCTCTCTATGGTAGGCCATGTAGTTCACCGTAGGTTATGTTGGAGGTAGGGGAGGAATTGATACTGGTAACATGAATCATTATGGAGATTTCAGAGTTGTTAAAATTGATTAACCATTTTATAGATATTGATAAATATAAGAATAATTCATATGTTGATCATCTTCTCCTACCTTTAGAGTTTGATGTGGGGATCATGCCTTCTTGTGAGTATTTCCTTGATTGGTTCATTGATAGATTCAGAGGTAAAGTAATCTAGAACATAAATACATCATTCCTTTTTATATCATAGAGATGGTTATGTAGGTATCATATTAGTTATCTCTTCATTAGTGTAGTAGTGATACACATCATTTAATCCATGTTTCTCAACTATTAAATTAATACTCTGACCCATATCATGTCCTTGATCAACATAGAGTTTAGTTTGGGGATAATGCCTATTTTGAGGAGTAATTGGTTCATGTAATCAATTATATAACCTAGACTCTCTAATGAAGGTTAGTTCATACGGTTTAGGTGTTATGGTATCTTTTCCATGAACAATAGAAGATGTGGGAATGAAGTTATAATTGTTGTTCTCATTGGACAGAGTTATTCATGGAAACAGCTCAACCACTGTCAGAAGTGTATTTCCGGGATGAGTTTTCCTTAGGAGGGGTAGTTGTAAGATCCCATTTCTTTATTAAGGAATAATCCATTTTTGTTGGACTACTAATTTTGTTCCAACTTGTCACATGAACATTAGATTTTTATGATCTTAAATACCCTTTATATATTACTAATGTTTTCCTTGTAATTTTGTTTATTAGTTTTTATAAATATTTTAAGTATATTTACTTTTAAAACCATTAAGTTTTAAATTATGGAAATTTTAGATGAAATTTACTTATGTCTAGAAAATTAGATATGAGAGGCATTTGGATACGTGTATATTTAGCTATATCAAACATTCAACTACATCAATTACCAACATGAAGGATTTGTTTATGGGAAATGGATACATCACTAAATCAACTATGTGGAAATCACCTATGTAGATAGATTACCTTCATCAGCAATCAGTTATGTGAATCAAATGTCTATGTGAATCAATTTCATAGAGTAATTGGTTATGTTATTTGGATAGATGATGAAATTAGTTATTTAGTTCCAAAATGGATACATAATTTAATTCGGATATGTTAGAATTTGGCGATGTGATTAAGTATCCTATTCAAATCAATTTTTCTATGTGATGAAATTTGACTACATCAAAAAAAATCAATTTAAAAAAATTAGATACATAAATAAGTCCTAAACAAATTTATATATGTAGATAAATCAGTTATGTAAAGAATAGATTCATGGTTCAATTGGGATATGTGAATTCAAATCTCTAAAATTTTTCTATGTTGTAATTTTCAATTATCTATGTGGTTCGATAATTTAGTATTTATTATAATTATATTACTTTCAGTAGGATTTAATGCTTCCATGTATTCATTAATTGATTATTTACCTCTTTATAAAAAAAGGATTATAATAAAAGGTATATACAAATAAAATAAAAAATAAAAATAGTAATTTAGTGGTTATTACTATTATTGATGTATTTCTAATAAAATTATGTGTGTATTTAAAACTCAAATTTCATATTTTAAGGATCTATAGTAGTTTCATTAAAAATGAAGTTTTTCATGCATTTATTAATTATATTATAGAGTGAAAAAGAGAATATTGATAAAAATGGAAGTTACTTATCTATTATCTAATAAATCTATGAATTTTTTTATTCACATTTTATTTGTTAATTAAATTAATTTTCTTTAATATGTGCTCTTTGTTTTGATTTTTTTTTCATAACTGAATAGAATGAACCGCGCAAGCCTCCTTCATTGTTCATATGTCCCATTGACATGTAATCCCTGCCTCCTCCTTGAAGTTCAATTATCCTCTTCAATCTCTGGATCGATCTCTATAATGAAATATGATGGTTTCCAATTATAGAAGAAATTAGGGTGAGGGATCCTAAGCTACACCCACTGGGATCACTTCCTCTGGATGGGGAGAAAAGCCTCTTTGTTGGACTAGCCATCAATGTTATCTTATTCTTCAACCATTATTGAGTATATCCTTGTGTGGGTGGAGAGGGATCAAACTATATTGTACACCAACCCTTCCAGGTGTGAGCACAAGGTCTAGGACATAAGACTACTGCCACGATGTGAGCAAGAGGGTCTCTCTTGGTTTGTCTTTTCTAGTTCAGATGAGAGAGGGGCCTTCATCAAATTAACCCAAATCACAGTGGTGATATAGAAAGTTGATTATTTTTCCTAAACCCAAGGGATGATAACTTTGGGGTCTGCTAGTCCCATATATTGGAGCCATAGTTGGAAAGTGGGAATAGCCTCAAAGATCATCATCGCGTGACAGAACTCTAGTATGGGGGTTTAGTTTGATCTTAATTCTGAAGGTCATTGAATATGGTTCACACTGTATCTTGACAATGGTGTTGTGTGAAATAGGATACTAAGTTGAGTGGGTGATCTGGTTCTTGAACCTGGAAGGAATCCCACAGCAATTGAATTATTGGACCCAGAGGATGATTAACCTAGACAATGACACCCTGGATATTGTGGATAGTGGTGGTGGATCTAGTTCATACTAGATCAAAAATAGAGGTGTCATGTATGGATGGGTGTCATGGTCTTAGATTACATTAGTAGATCAAAATGTACATCGAGGAAGCTGATTGGGTGAAAAAATCTAACAACAACATGGAGGTTTCAACAAAGGTGACATCAAGTCCCTCATAAGTGGGACTCTGTTGTGACTTGTTTTAATTATTTCTTTTATGTTGGTGTTTCTTTATTCCTATTGTATATCTAATTTTTGTATTTCTGTTGTAATTATTTTTTTCATATAAGAACCCATGATGATTCTTCCTCATGAACATAGGCCAATTTTCTGAAGTACATTACATCTCTACATCCATTTACTGTTTTCTGCATTTTTCTTGACCTGTAAATTTATAAACATGAGTTTCTTCTTGAATTAATTATGATTTTCCTATTTAATATTTAATGCTATTGGTTTAATTCGTATTTCATGCTTGATTACCCATGTATTATTCACTACCATATGTTTTATAGTTTACTCTTGGCTTTGGAATCTTCTAATTTTGTATATGTGATTCCTTATTTTTAGTTTGTAAACCAATTTTATACCCAAGGGGTCATGTATATTTTAAGGGGGACTACCTTGTGCAGTGTATCCCCCCCCCACCCAAAGAAAAAGTGGTATCATATCTAAATTGAGTATAATTTTGTGTCCTCAAAATTCCGAATCACTTATTCACTACTTTAAATGATTTTTATTGGATTTTAATCTGTATCATACTTTGATTAATTTTTTTCAGCTAGGTTGTGTTTTATCATTGGCTATAATTTTTAATATGTTGTTTATTTTTGTTTCCTTTCCTGATTTTCCGCAAGTTGTTTACCTATAGGAGACCTAAATATGGATCTGGGTAGTTTTTACCTATGTGTGTCTCTTATTATGGGGTTAGGAGGGGTTTGTTTGATGTTCTCCTAGGTGAGAGTGCATCGATTAGTAGTGAGGTGTGTGGAAAAGTTTTTCTGGTTGATTGGTCTCTTGGTTCTTCCTTTGCCTTAAGGGAGTGAGCTGGTAATTAGCTCTGGTTTTTTCCTCAAGTTTGTTTCCTATATAGGAATGGTGTCTCTATGTTGTGACCTGTTACGAGTGGTGATTGGGCTTGGGTAGTGTTTAGAGTGACAGTTTCTTGTGAATAGGTTCGGTGATGATCGAGCCACATGGTGGTTCTATCAAGATATCTTTATCATTGTTAGGTGGTTCCTATATATTTCGAGGAAGATGGTCTAGGATGATATTTCTTAGTTTGTAGCTAGATTCCCTTGGATCGCTGGTGTTCTCATGGGTTTAGAGTTTATCATTAGGACTCTTGGGGATGCTTGGGATTTGCAGTGTTACCCATTTATTGAGGAACATCTCATGTTGGTTAGGTTATAGGTAGTGTCTTTCCTTTAGGTGAAGAGGTTTTTAGAGTCCTTGATGGGTTCATGTGGTGACCAGTTTGGTTTTTCTATTCTTGATTTCTCAGGATTTATTTTATTGCTGTTATTTTCATGATTTCACTAGTTTCCTAAGTTATATTATTTGTGAATTTTAGGAGATGTTTTTTATGAAATGATTTTAGAGGACAGATATTGTTGTGTTCAGCCATGTGTTGAAGGTATTGGTGAGTAGTCGGGGACTTGTTTAATGGAATCATCTCAAAGGGAGACTCAGTTAAGTTCAAGTATGTGATTTTTTTATGTTTTTCATTCATTAATTATAATCATGTTTAGTATCTTTATAATTTCATTAATTTGGGAAATGTGTGTCACATTTATGAATGATGGGGGAATATTTGGGTTGTACACTATAGGTATTTCCTATTTAGGATGTGATTCCCAAATAAATAATGATAGGAGGTGTAGAATCATCATGTGGTTAGGAGTTTAATTTGGAAGGTGGAGTTTTTTAATGTTGTTTCATATTAAATATGTTCATGCATTTAATTTCCAAGGTGGATATTTGTGAATTTTTCTATATATGTTTTATTTTTTTAATTAAATTCATTTTATTTAATATGCATTGTATATTTTTATTTTTTTCACAGTCGGATAGGATGAACTATTCAAGCCTCCTCCACTGTTCACATATCCCATTAACATGTGATCTATGCCTCCGCCTTGAAGTTTAGTCAGCCTCTTCAAGCTCCAGATTGATCTTCATAATGAAAGATGATGATTTCTAATTAGAGAAAGAACGATGGAGAGGGATCATAAGTTTCACCCCATGGGATCACATCCTCTATATGTGACTAGAAGCCTCATTTCTGGACAATCCATCAATGTTCTCTTCTTCATTTGCAATTCCTGAGTGGATCATAATATGGGCTGAGAGAGATCAGAAAGGAGCAGATTTTGACCCTTCAAGGTGTGAGAAAATGGTCGAGGTAAGAGGAAATAATCCATGGTGCAAGCATGAGGGTCTCTATTGGTTTTTCATTTCTAGTTTGGATGAGATAGAGGCCTTCATCGAAGGAAACTGGTGTGCAGAGGTGATAGAGATAGCATCTTCTTGTTCCTGAACCCTAGGGATGATGATTCCAAGGTTTGTTGGTCTCAGAAATTAGCGTCATATTTGAAAAACAGGAATATCTTTGCAGATCATCATCGTGCAACAAAACTCTGGTAAGGGGGTTCGGTCCGATCTTAATCATGGAGATTAAGGGATCTGGTTCACACCAGATATGGAAAGTGGCATCATGTGCCATAGGAGAATGAGTTGATCTGGTGATCTAGTTCTTCAACCTGGATGGAAACCCGTAGTGATGGAATTCATAGACCCAAAGGATGAAAAACCTCAGTGATGACACCCTGGATAGTGTGGATAGTAGTGGTGGCTCTTTTTTGAACTGGATCTGGATGACGATGGTGTTTCTGGATGGGTATTGTAGTATCAGATTGTATTAGTAGAATAGGATGTACATATATGATGTTGACTGGGAGAAAGAATCTAACAACAACCTGGAGGATTTAAAAATTGTGATATTGAGCCCCTGGTAAGGGGGGTCTCGGTCATTCCTTGTTTTCCTTGTTGGTTTTTTATGTAGGTGTTTCTTGAGTACTATTTGTTTCAGACTTTTGTCATTATATTGTAATTAATTCTTTCATAGAAAGAACCCCCTCATGCTAAGGTCTCGGGCATAGCGGAATCTCCTGGGTGGATGTGCCCACTTGACTTTTTGTCATTAGCAATGATCAATCTGGGATCAATATGATGATAAACTCTAGACTCCACAGATCAAATCACAGAAATAGACAAAGAAGAAAAATATCCCTAAAACCACAAAGGAGGATCATCACAGGTTGATTAAAATTAATTTCATTAATTTAAAATAAATACTTTTCATGGAATTATTTCTTCATTGATATTTCTGATCACGTTCCGATGTGATTCATCATTGCATCGCAGAATACAAGTGTAGAATTCCTCTAGTGGTAATCCATATGTGAAACACATATCTCTGGATATCGCCAAAGGAATCTCCAGGTGCTAGTGTGGAGAAGCATTTGCTTATGTTTGTAGGTTCCGAGAGCAGCAGAAGCGCGTTGCTGGGATTGCCCAACTTTAATTTTAGCATTAAACAACGTTCAATCCAAGATCTATCACGATATAAAACTCTAGATCTTCAGAATGGAATGAAGAACGAAAAAGAAAATAATAGTCCTGGAACCATTGAGATAGGATCATCATATGTTGGTTATAATTAATTCACAAGAATTACCTTGGTGGAATTCTTTCTTCATCGATGTCTCTGGTCACGATCCTGTGATCCGTCATTGCATCGTAGAATCCAAGTATAAGATTCCTCTAGCGGTGATACACACATTCTCTACATATCTCTGGATGTCACCGAAGGGATATCCAGGTGCTAGCGTGGAAGAACCTTCGCTTGCGATGTCCGCCTTCGACCACCTTGATCTGGTGGAGGATCGCATTCTTGTAACTTGAGGGCGTTCTTGGTGGAAAAGGAATTATCTCTTGGATTGAGAGTATTTCCAAATCCGTTGTGCACAAAAATGGCTCAGGAAAAGTGTTGGGGTTGCGAGGATATTTATAATCAGGTTTGAGGTTAATAGAGTTATGCCAATAAATAAACACGCTACGCATTTTATTTATTTCATTTACTCTTATTGAAACCCCATGTCCAATTATTAATTCCTTGACATGCACCCACGCTGATTATAATTAATATCATTTAATAAAAACAATATTATATCCTCAAAATACCGACTGGAAAACTACAAGGCGTGTAATAATTAATACACGACGTGTACTTGTTTTCCATAAAACTACACGGCGTGTATATTTAATGTACACAGCGTGTAATTTTATTTTCCATTTTTCTCCACCAAATTTATTAGACCTTGAGTAATGGAAATTTATTTCTTAAATATATGTAACTGTATTACTCGCTAATAAATATATTATTTCACCCACAATATATTCTCTCGAATCACTAGTGTCGAAATAAATGCAACCAGACATCCTTAAATAATTATTAAACCACAGTCAGGAATATTATTTATTTAACTTGTTAAATTAATATTTAACTAAGATACATAGATACACTTAGTGTGTGACCCTCTAGGTCTCTTTCTCAGTGGCATTAGGCGGAGCCTGCCTAAATTCCAAGTTTAGTGTCTAGCAACACGCCAAGGCACCCATAGATAAAGAAGTTAACGCCGCAATGACGTGACACCTCCTACAAACGTTTATCGTGTAATATAATCCCTTTGTCTCAATATTTCTAATCATGTGGGTTGCATTCTAGTGCCATCAACCCATGTGCTCGTTTATTCTTTCTTTGACTTCCCGGAACTGAACTCGCCCATACCTTACCATGGCCAAGGATTTATTTTGGCTATATCAATTCCATAAAAGGTCCTGAGATATCTACTTCAGTTATGTAACAGAAGGAACAAATCCTTTCTTGCATTATCTATTAATGCAGTATTACTCGTGATGCACCCAACATATCCTACCTCATTGCGAATAGTGTATCATCACAGTTTTTGTCAATACATCTATGTTCACGGGTTGTAATACTCATTAATAATAATCTTAAAGTCTAAGGACCAATACACACGTCCGCAGATAGTAACATCCAATGACACTATGAAATGTGTATTTCCTACTAGTATGTCTCGTTCTCATAATATCCTACTGGATATTACCAAGGGAGCACACCATGAGAAGTTGACTCAAAGTTTTATGAGTCCTCACCCCTAATGAACTGTATTATTTGTGTCCCCCAAATAATATCATCCGTCCATAGAACATATATTCAAGAATAGTGTTATGGCACTTCTGGGTTCTCATCATAGCAGGGATCCGCTAAGACCCTTTAATGAAACAACTGTCCTTAGGAAATTATCACATGCATTGTCATGTAGCAGAACAATCAAGATGTGATAAGGATTTTATTAATGAATAAAGTAAAAAGTTGTTGGTTCTAGTCCACCAATTCCAATAGACTCCTACTTGGACTAGAGCCAACTGCTAAAAACCTTTAACCCACTAGCTCTCATATGATATTCATGCTTCTGCTGAGATAGGCCTTTAGTCATGGGGTCTGCCACGTTCTCTTCTGTAGACACTCTTCTCATAGCAACTTCACCCCTCTGATAAAAATCTCTCAAGAGATGATACTTCTGGAGAATGTGCTTTGTCCGTTGATGTGACCTTGGTTCTTTTGCAAGAGCCACCACTGCAGTATTATCACAATACAATGTAATGGGATCTTTAATGGTAGGAACCACATCAAGATCCTAGACAAAGTTCCAAATCCAGAAGGCTTCCTTGGCTGCATCAGAAGCCACTATATATTTCGACTATGTTGTAGAATCGGCGACAACTGGCTGCTTTGAACTCTTCCAGCTCACAGCTCCTCCATTGAGACAGAAAACATATTTATATTGTGACTTCAAATTGTTCTGATCTGTCTAAAAACCAGCATCATCATACCCTCTGATGACACGATCCTCGTCTCCTCCATACACCAGGAACATATCCTTAGTTCTTATCAGATACTTAAGGATAGTCTTAACAGCAGTCCAATGTTGTTCTATTGGATCTTCTTGATATCTTCCTACCATGATCAGTGCATAGGAAACATAAAGCTTGGTATATAACATGGCATACATGATGGATCCTATAGCCGAAGCGTATGGGATATTACTCATTCTATCTTTCTCTTGTTGTGTCTGAGGAAACATTTTCTTAGAAATATGTAATCCATGTGACACTGGAACCAATCCCCTCTTGGATTGTTCCATACTAAATCTCTTTTGTATCTGGTCAATGTATGTACCCTGACTTAGTCCAAACAACCTCTTGGATCTATCACGAATGATCTTGATCCCTAGAATGTAGTCTACTTCTCCAAATTCCTTCATGGAAAAACACTTGTTCAACCAGTCCTTAACTGACTCTAAGACTGGTACATCATTTCTAATAAGTAATATGTCATCAACATATACTACTAGGATAATGATCGCATTCCCATTAAACCGCTATAAAAACATGGCTCACATTCATTCTTAATGAAACCAAATTCCGTTATGGCTTCATCAAATAGAATGTTCCATGACTTGGATGCTTGCTTTAATCCATAAATGGATTTCTGTAACTTGCAAAACCGTTTGGCTTCACTTGGTGTCACAAACCCTTCTGGTTGTGTCATATAGACATCTTCCTGAAGGGTCCCATTAAGGAATGTTGTTTTGACATCCATTTTCCAAATCTTGTAGTCATGGTAAGATACTATGGCAGGTATGATTATTATGGATTTAAACATGGAAACTGGTGAGAAGGTTTCATCATAGTCAATTCCTTGACGTTGTGTGAATCCTTTATCCACTAGCCTTGCTTTATAGGTGCTAACTTGACCTTCAATGTCAAGTTTTCTCTTGAATACCAATTTGAATCCAATATGATTTACATCAACTGGCTCATCGACCAGAACCCAGACTTGGTTCTGATACAGGGAATCCATCTCAGAATTTATAGCTTTAGCCATCTTGCAGATTCTGAGCTTTATACTGCTTCCTTGTAGGATAGAGGTTCATCATTGTCCAACAATAATGATTCACCATCCTTGGTGACCAGGAAACCAAATCTCTCTGGTTCCCTTACCTCTCTTGAGCTCCTACGTAGTACTTGTGTTTCTGGAACCTCTTCCACACGGACCTGTGGAAGTTTTTCCTATACCAACTCTTGTGTATCTTGAGCATCAACTTCATCGAAGTCAATCTTGCTCCCACTATCCTTTTTGAGTATGTGATCCCTCTCAAGAAAGACAACTTATCCCACGACAGTCACTTTCTTGTCTTGAGGTTTATATAGGTAATATCCTTTTGTTTCCTTAGGATATCCTATAAAGATACACTTTGTGCCCTGGTGTGCTAGTTTTTTGCCTGAGAAGGCCTTAACAAACTCCTTTCATCCCCATATACGTGTATGAGAAAAAATGGGTTTCTTTCCACTCCATAACTTAGAGGTAATTCTATTTGCTATCTTAGTTGGTACTCGGTTTAATGTGTATGCTGTAGTTTTTAATGCATATCCCCAAAAAGATAATCGAAGATCCACATGACTCATCATCGACCTTACCATTTCCAACAAGGTGCGGTTCCTCATTTCACTAACACCATTCCACTGTGGTGTATAAGGAGGAGTGAGTTGAGATAGAATCCCAGACTCCCGTAGAAGATTGATGAAATCTTAGTCCAGATATTCTCCTCCTCGATCTGATCGAAGTTTCATTATCTTCTTACCAAGCTAATTCTCTACTTCATTCTTGAATTCCTTAAATTTCTCTAAGGCTTATGACTTATACCTCATTAAGTAGACAAATCCATATCTACTCAAATCATCAGTAAAAGTAATGAAGTAAGAATATCCACCTCTAGATTCTACAATAAATGGTCCACATACATCCGTGTGTACCAATCCTAGAAGCTTTGTGGCCCTTTCACCCTATCCACCGAAAGGCGGCTTGGTCATTTTACCTTATAAACAAGCGTGACATCTATCAAGTGGGTTTAACTTAGTAGAGTCTAAATATCCATCTTGGTAGAGCTTTGTCAAGCACTTAACGTTTACATTACCGAGACGGTGATTCCACAACTAGGTGATGTATGAGTCATGTGAGTTTTTTTCGTTGTTGATTGCCAACAATTGGTTTTCATAATTTAATACATAAAAACCATTATTTAAAAGTGCCATACCATAACATATGTTGTTCTTAAAAAGAGACAACCCTTATTTCCAAACTTGAAAATAAATCCATCCATATCCAAACAAGATATAGAAATTATGTTCTTGGTAACACTAGGCACATAATAATATTTATGTAAAACCAAAATCATGTCAGTCGGTAATGAGAGGTGGTAGTCGCCAATAGCCAAAACAGCCATCCTTGCACCATTGGTCGCTCGAAGATCCACCTCTCCTTTGGAAATATTTCTAAATATAATTGTTTCCTGCATATGAATACAGATGTGAGCCCCACAAGCTATATCTAATACCCAATGTGTAGAAATGGTAAGATTACACTCAATAACGAACGCACCTTTAGTGTCCCCACGCTTCTGGGTGCAGTTCCTCTTCCAGTGGCCCTACTTGCCACATGAAAAACACACTGCCTCTTGTTCCTTTCCCTGCCTCTGGATCTTCCCCTTCTTGGAGGGACGATTCTCGGGGGCTTCAGACCGTTTATAAGTCTTTGGCCCCTTTGTCTTGTCCTTCATTTTCTTGTTCACCATAAGGACTGCGGGTTTGTCACGCCCCATGTCCTTGTCTACCTGGCGAATCAAGGTCAGAAGCTCCGATAGACTCTTCTCATTGCCTATCATGTTATAATTGACAATTAAGCTAGAGAAGGTATTGGGAAGTGATGATAGGATGAGATCTGTACGCAACTCATCCAGGAATTTAATCCCTAAGATGTTCAGGCGTTCAATGTAGCCAATAATCTTGACTACATGAGGCCCAGCTAGCACAGACTCTCCAAGATTAGTTGTAAACAAAGCATTGGAGATCTCATACCTCTCCTGTCTCGCCTTCTCTTGGTAGAGATCCTTATGGTGATACAACATGTTATACGCATACATGTTTTCATGTTACTTCAAGAGCTCATTGGACATGGCCGATAGCATGAAACACTAGACATTTGTGGCATCATCCATGTGTTTCATATAGAGAGATAATTTTTCATCACTGACCTCTTTCCCAGGCGCAACTGGAATAGGCTCTTCGAGCACATACAATTTCCTTTCATGGCGAAGGATGACGCGTAAAAGCCTCTGCCACTCTTCGAAATTGGTGTCGGTGAGAAGGTTTTCCTTCTTGATTATGGTTCGCAATGATATGTTTGATGTAATTTTCTTGTCGTTTATACAAATTAATATGAGAAAATGTTTAGTACTTTATTACAAAATTGAGGCAAATAAATAAATTAATACTTATTAGTCTCCCACTATTTTATCAAAATCCAATAGCCATCACCATTTATTTCGGAATATTCTGTTGCCTGAATATTCTAGTGGAAAGGATCCATATTTCCCTTCGTATTACCCCAACTAGGGTCGGTCAAGCAACTTAAAGGGTTTTAGGTAGGCATTCCAAATTCCACCTGCATTAACTCGCAGCTCCTTGATCCGCTGAGTGGACTCCCCAATCCTGAAATCCTTTTATTTTGGATTTCCTCATCCTTTGCCTCTTGGTCACACCAAGTCCTGCTGTGGCAGTCAACCCTTGATGCGAACCGAGTCAAGTCAACCCAAAACCTTGAATTATAATTCCCTGATAATTGAAATCACCCCAACTAGAGTTGGTCAAGCACTTTGAACTATGGTTCGATTCTAACCAAGATTATGGAAGGCTATACCGACCTAATATTTATTTTGAGGGATTTTATCCTTATACGTAAATTTCCATTTTATTATATTTAATTACATTCTTGTTAATATTATTTGGGATATACTTAAGTGATTAACCATGTCTAAGATAATATTTTTATGTATAAGCCGGTTTTTATTTTAGTTCCATCTTGCATGCTCGTTTAATTCATTAATTGTGTGATCGTGACAACACACCCACAATAAATAAACCATGTAACTGACTGAAATAAAATAAATGGTATGATCATGATCCTTTCTATTGGTTAGTTTATCTAGTAGTTGATAAACTAACCCAAGACCTAGGGGAGAAACACCTTGAACCTTTCGGGTTTGTGGTTACAGCTTTCCACCTATCCACATTTGTATCTCCTTGAATTGGTTTCACCTTGGCTCCTGACTTGAGCCGCCTCCACTAGCTTGAGATCTCTATCCATTACATATGCATTTATCTCACACACAGGTGAGGGGTAAAAGGAGTTTTTACATAAAATAATTCTTGGGTGTGCAAACCCTACATATTAATGAGGAGATGGCTCGCAGGCCAACAAATTTAATTTAAATAAATAAATTAAAAGAAACCATTCGCATAAAAAGGTCTTAGTCAAGCTCATGATCATCCATACATGCAATTATATTTATTCATAAATAAAACTATCATTCAATTATTTAATCGTTCTTGTTTAATATAAATCACGCTCAAATTAATTAATTATCTATAATTAATCAATCCTTTTATCTTAAACCCTTTTCTGGTCTTCCTTGAGATTCTCATCATAATTTTAAACAAATAAATTCATTTAAAATTATCCTTGTACGTAACTTGTACCTTGGAGGCAACCCGGTGAATTCCCGTTCATTACGTAGATGTGAAATTAAACACATATATATAAAACACCTATCACATGTTATGACTCAGCTTTATTCCTGTACTATGATACACGTATCAAGGGGTTGTATAATATAAATAATAAATTTTAATAAATCTACGTAACTTGGATGAGTACATGGCGTGTAGTTTCAACTACACTGCGTGTAATTTTATTCCCGATCCATCTGAAGTACACGCCCGGGGACATGGCATGTAAATGTACTTTGGAAATTTTTAGAGTACACGGCATGTTCTTTTGGACACACGCCGTGTAGTTTCCACGTTACACGGTTTCCATTCGGGAAAGCCGTGTATGGGGTACACGGCCCAACCCTAAACCAGAGGGACCACACGCCGTGTTCATTGGATCACACGGCGTGTAATCCGGAAACCATGTGCCACATGTTTCTGGTCAACACACGGTGTTTTAAATTCCTAGAAAGAATCCAATACATGGCCTGATTTGGCGGATCAGTCAATGCGTTGAACCTAGACTACATGGCGTGTACTTCCGAATACACGCCGTGTATTCTGGTGTTGTGTGTCCAGAAATGTTTGGATCCTCTGGAAGAGTTCCTATATTTTATTTTAATCAAAATTAAAAGAAAAATTCATTTCTGTGAGGTGAACAAGAAACGAGGGAGGAGGAACAGGTCTCGACATTCAGATTTCCAGAACGATTAATCATGAATTTAAATAACTAAATTATTAAATGCGTAAATCACCAACGAAAAACTAAATAATTATAATCAATGATATAACCTCCCTCTGATAACACTTGCAGGTTCCGGTCATAGCAGAAGTGTGTTGGTGGGATTGCCCAACTTTAATTTTAGCGTTAGACAATGTTCAATCCGAAATCCGTCACGATATAAAATGCTGGATCTTCAAAATAGAATGAAGAATGAAAAAAAAAGAAGATTCCTAGAACCATTAAGATAGGATCATAATATGTTGGTTATAATTAATTTAATTAATTCACAAGAATTACCTCAGTGGAATTATTTCTTCATCGATGTCTCCGATCACGATCTTGTGATCCGTCGTTGCATCATAGAATCCAAGTATAAGATTCCTCTAGCGGTGATCCACATGTTCTCCACGTATCTCTGGATGTCGCCGAAGTGATCTCAGGGTGCTAGCGTGGAAGAACCTTTTCTTGCGATGTCCGCCTTCGACCGCCTTGATCCGGTGGAGGATCTTGCTCTCGTAACTTGAGGGAGTTCTTGGTGGAAAGGGAATTCTCTCTTGTCTTGAGAGTATTTCCAAATCCTTTGTGCACAAAAATGGCTCAGGAAATGTGTTGGGGTTGTGAGGATATTTATAATTGGGTTTTAGGTTAATAGAGTTGTGACAATAAATAAACGCGTTATGAATTTTATTTATTTCATTAAATCATATTGAAACCCCATGTCCAATTATTAATTCCTTGACATTAGCCCACACTGATTATAATTAATATCATTTAATAAAAAAAATATTATATCCTCAAAATCCCAACTGGAAAACTACAGGGCGTGTAATAATTAATACATGGCGTGTACTTGTTTTTCATAAAACTACACGGCGTGTACTTTTATTTTCCATTTTTCTCCACCACATTTATTAGACCTTGAGTAATGTCTATTTATTTATTAAATAAATGTAACTGAATTTATCGGTAATAAAGAAATTATTTCTCCGACAATATATTCTCTTGAATAACTAGTGTCAAAATAAATGTGATCAGGCATCCTTAAATAATTATTAAACCACAGTTGGAAATAATATTTATTTAACATGTTAAATTAATATGTAACTAAGATACATGGACACACTTAGTGTGTGACCCTCTAGGCCTCTTTCTCAGTGGCATTAGGCAGAGCCTGCCTAAAGTCCATGGTTAGTGTCTAGCCACACGCCAAGGCACCTATAGAGAAAGAAGTTAATGCCGCAATGACATGTCACCTCCTACGAACTCTTACTGTGTAATATAATCACTTTGTCTCGATATCTCTAATCATTCGGGTTGCATGCTAGTGTCATCAACCCATGTGCTCGATTATTCTTTCTTTGACTTCCTGGAACTGAACTTGCCCATACCTTACCATGGCCATGGATTTATTTAGTCTATATCAATTCCATAAAAGGGCCTGAGATATCTACTTCCGTTATGGAACAGAAGGGGAAAATCCTTTCTCGCATTACCTATTAATGCGGTATTACTCATGACGCACCCAACGTATCCTACCTCGCTGTGAACAGTGTGTCATCACAGTTTTCGTCAATAAATCTAAGTGTGTGAGTTGTAATACCCATTAATAATAATCTTAAAGTCTAAGGACCAATACACACATCCACAGATAGGAACATCCAATGACACTATGAAATGTGGATTTCCTACTGGCGGGTCTCGTTCTCATAATATCCTCTTAGATATTACTAAGGGTGCACACCATGATAAGGTGCCTCAAAGTTTTATGATTACTCACCCCTAATGACCTATATTATTTGTGTCCCTCAAATAATATCATTCGGCCATAGAACATATATTCAAGAACAGTGTTATGGCACTTCGGGGTTCTCATCATAGCATGGATCCGCTATGACCCTTTAATGCAACAGGTGTCCTTAGGACATTATCGTATGCATTGTCATACAGAAGAACAATCAAGATGTTATAAGGATTTTAATAATGAATAAAGTACAAATTAGTTGGTTCTAGGCCACCAACTCCAACAATGTTGTCCGCCTTAGATCACCTTGATCTAATGGAGGATGATCTCCCTCGGTCTTGAGAGCGTTCTTGGAGGAAAAAGTTCTTTCGTCCTTGAGAAAATTATCCAGAATTGTTGTACACAATGATTTGGGAAAATTGTTGGGGTTGTGATGATATTTCTAATATGGTTTGAGGTTATATAGTTATCACAATAAATAAATGTGTTACATGTTTTATATATTTCATAAACTCTTATTGAAAACCCCCATGTCGAATCATTAATTCCCTGACATGCGCCCACACTGATTATAATAAATATCACTTAATAAAACGATATTATTTCCTCAAAATCCTGACTGGAAAAACTACACGGCATGTAATCATTAATACATGGCATGTACTCATTTTTTCATTTCCTTTCCAAAATAAAAACTACACGGTGTGTACTTTCAAAGTACATGGTGTGTATATCTTGTTTTCATTTTATTCTTCCTCCAACATTAAAATGATTTAGGCTTCCTTGAATAATTATTAAACCACATACAGGAATAATCATTATTATACATGAGATACTTGGATACACTTATTGTGTGACCCTCTAGGCCTATTTCTCGTTGGAATTAGGCGGTCTTTCCTAAAGTCCAAGATTACTATCTAGCAACGGGTCAAGGGACCCAAGAGAAAGAATTTGACGCCGCATTGACGTGTCACCTCATACGAACTCTTATCGTGTAATTTAATCCCTTTATCTCAATATCTCATCAAGAAGGTTTCATGGCAGTGTCATAAACCTATATGCTTGATCCATCATTCTTTGACTTCTAGAAATAAACTTTTCATGACACCATGGACATGGAATTTGGGAGATAGTTCTATTTCAATCAAAGGGACCGATATATCTACTTCCATAAATATGGAAGGGACAAATCCTTCCTCAACTTATCCATTAACAACATGTCATTCGTGATGCAACCAATGTATCCTAATTCCCACCAACTTTCTTCATGACAGTTTTCGTCAACAAATCTAAGTGTACGAGTCATGACATGAGTTAATGATAATATTACAGTCTAAGGACCATTATAAACGCTCGTAAATAGAAATGTCCGATGA
Organism: Viscum album; assembly: GCA_963277665.1. Classification (NCBI taxonomy): domain Eukaryota; kingdom Viridiplantae; phylum Streptophyta; class Magnoliopsida; order Santalales; family Viscaceae; genus Viscum; species Viscum album. The sequence continues at coordinate 490,838,775 of OY728145.1, forward strand.
CACCAAGACATGTGGAATTACTATTTGCAGGTATGTTATTATAATCTTTCATCGTGGATATTACCAAGTGTAAAAACCATGAGAGAGATTCTTGTCTTCTTAAAAGTATGCACACATGACGGTTTCTATACTAGGTTTCATATCATAGTATGTCATCCAACTGTAGAAATTTATTTGAGAATATTTTTATATCATTTCAAGGTTCTCATCATAGCGGGGATCTTCTGTGGCCTTATTAATGCAACAAATATTCCAGGACACTGTTATTTTATAGTCATGCATAACAATTAACAATATATAATAAGTGTACATTCATATAATCAAAGTATAAATAGTTGGTTCTCAGGACATCAACTCTAACAAACTCCCACATGGACTAGAGCCAACTGCCTAAAAATTTTAGTCCACTAGACCTCACATGAAGATCATGTTTCTACTGAGTCAAAGCTTTAGTCAAGGGGTCCGCCATGTTGTCTTCTGTGGAAATACTTCTCACTGAAACTTCACCTCTCCATGAAAAATCCCTCAAGAGATGATACTTCTGAAGTATGTGCTTTGTCCGCTGATGTGACCTTGGATCTTTTGCAAATGCCACCGCTGCAGTATTATCACAATAGAGTGTGATGGGATCTTTACTACTGTGTACTACATCCATCTCTTGGACGAAGCTTCGTATCCATAATGCTTCTTTAGCTACCTTAGAAGCTGCGATATACTCTAACTCTACTGTAGAATCTGTAACCACACCTTGCTTTGAGCTCTTACAGCTTACTGCACCTCCATTCAAACTGAAGATGTATCCAGTATGTGAATTCATGTCATCTTGATCAGTCTGGAAACTAGCATCTACATGTCCTCTAATGACTAGTTCCTCATATCCTACATAAAACATGAACATATCCTTAGTACACCTTGGATACTTAAGGATAGTCTTGACTGCCATCCAATGGCAATCTCCTGGATCAGCTTGATATCTGCCTACCGCACTTAATTCATAAGAAACATCTAACCTTGTACATAGCATAGCATACATGAGTGACCCAACTTTGAATGCTTTCCATTTTCTTTCTTTCCTCATGTGTCTGAGGACACATTTTCTTGGAAAGATGAATGACATGTGACACTGGAAACAATCCCCTATTAGACTATTCCATACTGAATCTCTTTTGTATCTTTTCAATGTATGTACTTTGACTCAGGCACAGCATTCTCTTTGATCTATCATGATGGATCTTGATCCCAATAATATATGATGCCTCACCCAATTCTTTCATAGAGAATCATTTATCCAACCATTCCTTAACTAACTATAAGATAGGTACTTCACTTCCAATTAGTAATATTTCATCAACATATACTATTAGGAAAACGACTGCACTTCCTATAAACCTTTTGTAGACACAAGGCTCAAATTCATTCTTAAAAAATCCCAATTTTGTTATGGATTCATCAAAATGAATGTTCCACGGCCTTAAAGCTTGCTTTAATCCATAAATGGATTTCTGCAACTTGCATACCTTGTTGGAATTTTGGAGTCACAAACCCTTAAGGTTGTGTCATGTAGACATATTCCTGGAGGATCCCTTTAAGGAATGATGTTTTTACATCCATTTTCCAAATTTCATAGTCATGGTAAGTGGCAATGGCCAATAGGATTCTGGTGGATTTTAGCATCGCAATCGGTGAAAAGTTATCTTCATAGTCAATTCATTAACATTGTCTAAAACCTTTTGCAACCAGTCATGCTTTATAGGTGCTGACTTTTCCCTCCATGTATAGTTTCTTCTTGAATACCCATTTATTACCAACAGAATTTACCTCAACTGGATGATCTACCAAAATCCAGACATGGTTTTGGTACATGGAATCCATTTCATAATTCATGGCTTCTTTCCACTTGGCAATTTCTGGGCATTCAACTACTTCCTTGTAGGTAAGAGGATCATAATTGTCAACCAATAATGAGGCACCATCCCTGGTGACAATAAAACCATATCGTTCTGGTTTTATCACATCTCTCGTGCTCCTACGTAGTTCTTATGTCTCTGGAAGATATTTTTCTGCCACATAGCATTGTGGAATCTGTTCTTGTACCAACTCCTATATATCTTGATCCTCGACTTCATCGAAGTATCTCGCTCCCACTATCTCTTTTGGATATTTCCTCCCTCTCAAGGAATATGGCGTGTCTTTCCACTATAACCTTTTTATCTGAGGGGTTGTATAGGTAATATCCCCTTGTTTCCTTGGGATATCCTATAAAGGTATACTTTGTGCCTCGGGGTTCAAGTTTGTTACCTGAAGATGCCTTAACAAATGCTTCTCTACCCCCACACATTTAAATTTGATAACATGGCTTTGCATCTACTCCATAACTCATATGGAATACCATTTATCGATTTAGTTGGTACTTGGTTTAGTATGTGTGTTGCTGTTTGTAATGCATATCCCCAAAAAGGATAATGGAAGACTTGCATGACTAATCATTGATCTCACCATGTCCAACAGGGTGTGGTTCCTCCTTTCACTTACAACATTCCACTGAGGCATGTAAGGAGGAGTGAGTTGAGAAAGAATCCTAAAATCCCATAAGAAATCAATGAAGTCCTGATTAAGATATTATCCTCCTCTGTCTGAGTAGAGTTACTTAATATTCTTACCAAGTTGGTTCTCAACTTCATTCTTGTATTCTTTGAACCGATCAAAAGAATCTGACTTATACCCCATTAAGTATATATATCCATATCTACTAAAATCATCAGTAAAAGTTATGAAGTATAAGAACCCACCCCTTGCTTCAACTGGAAATGGTCCACACACATCTGTGTGAACTAATTCTATAATCTCTTTAGATCTTTCACCTTTCCCACTAAATGGGGATTTGTTCATTTTTCCTTGTAGACACGCATGACATACACCAAGTTGTCTTAGTTCAAAAGAATCTAAATACCCATCTTGATGTAATTTTTTCAAATGTTTCTCATTGAAATGAGCTAGATGGTGATGCCAAATTTGGGTGTGGTATGATTCATGTGAATTAACTTTCTCATCTATTTTAATTACTTGGTTTGTTTAGTATAACACATAAATTTCATTATATAAATGTGTCGTACCAAAACAAGTGATATATTTATAAAAGTAGGAACATTTATTTCCAAACTTGAAGATGAATCCATCAGTATATAATCTGGATATTAAAATAATGTTTTGGTTACAGAGGGTACATAATAACATCCTTTTAATACCAAGTCCATCCCAGTACGCAATGTGAGGTGGTAGTCTCTAACAGCTACAGCAGTGAGTCTGGCTCCGTTGGCTGCTCGCAGATCCACCTCACCTCGGTCAATCTTTATGAATCTACTTGGTTCATATATTTGGATATATATATATATATATGATAACCATAAGAAGTATCTAATAACCAGTTGGTATAAATAAATAGATTTCATTGGATAACAAATGCACCTAAAGCTTCCCCTTGCTTCCTTGGGTGGGTGCAGTTTTTCTTCCAGTGGCCCTTCAAGCCACATGCGAAAAAAACAGCCTCCGGTTCTCTTGTCTCTCCTTTGATATTCCTTTTCTTGGAAGTCCTTGAATAAGCTTTGGGCTTAAATCTCTTAACCTACCCTTTTCTTTTATTCACCATAAGGACATAAGGCTTTTCACACTTCATATCATTGTCCACTTGGCGAATGAGGATAAGAAGATAAGATAGAGACTTCTCAATGTTTTTCATGTTGATATTTACAAAAAAGTTAGAGAAGCTCTAGGGTAATGATGCAAGAATGAGATCGGTACCCAGTTCTTTATGGAGTTTAAAACCTAGAACCTCCAAGCACTCAATGTAGCCAATGCTCTTGACTACATGAGGCCCAGCTGGGGAACCCTCTCCACGCTTGCTCTGAAATAGAGCCTTAGAGATCTCAAACCTTTCCTATCTTGCTCTCTCTTGGTATAGACATGGAGGTGCTAGAGCATGCTATAGGAATCCATGTCTTCATGAGACATCATGATCTCACTATACATTGATGACAACATCAAACATTGAAAGTTGAGTGCATCGTTCAAATGTTGATCATAGACCAGGAAATCTTCATCACTCGCCCCTTGGGTAGGGGAATTAGGAAGTGAGGACTCCAGCATGTAAAAATTTCATTCATGGTGTAGGATAACCCAAAGGCACCTAAACCATTCCTGAAAGTTACTACCGGTGATAATATTGTCTTTATCCAGAATTGATCGCAGAGAAAATGTGGTTGATGATTTTGTCATATTGATTCTAAAAATTAAAATAGAATATTTATCAGTGCCTTTTTATTACATTTTATGATAAATAATAAATGAATTAATTAATTCTTCCACTATGTTATCATGTCCCAACGACCCCCACCATTGAAATTGGAATTACTAGTCACTATGACATTCTAGTGGCAAGGATCCATATTCCCCTTTGCATAACCCCAACAAGGGTTGGTCAAGCTATTTAAAGGTATTTAGGTAGTCAGGTCTTTGCCAACTGTGAGCTTACAGTTCCTTGATCTGTTGAGTGGACTCCCCAATCCTGAAATCCTGACATGGATTTCCTAAACACTTTCCTCCATTTTACAAAAAGTCTAGAAAGGGTTAGTCCTCTTGATGTAAAATGTTTATGTCAAACCGAAACTTTCTTAAGATCTTTATTTATAAAAGTAAGTGTCCCAATAAGGGTTGGTCAAACACATAGTTTTATTGAGTCTTTCCCTTAATCAAGTAACATAAGGCTTGGTCTTACATAATATGGTATTTGAGGGATTTCAATCCTTTATGCGTAGTTTCGCATTATCACATTCTTGTTAATATTAAGTGATTCTTGCTTAAGTGATTAATTATGTTCTGATAATGTTTATGCATAGTCCAGTTTTTATTTTATTCCATCATAGCATGCTTTTTTATTTCATTAAATATGTGATCATGACAACACATACATAATAAATAAACCATGCAATCATATAGAAATAAAATAAGATGGCATGATCATGAGCTTTTATTGGTTAGATTATCTAGCGGTTTTCATAAGCTAACCCTGAACTAGGGAAAAACACCTTGAAACCGATGGTTCGTTTTTTGCAGATCCCACCTGTCCACCTTTGTTTCTCCTTGGGTTTGTTTCACCTCAGCTTCGGATTTTGAACCGTCACCTCTAGATTGGGAGATCCTCCATTACATGCGGTTTATATTAAAGAAACCATGGGCACACAGGCCCTACATTTTATTGGAAGAAGGCTCGCAGGGCAATGAATTTAAATTAAATAAATTTAAATGAAACCTACACACAAAAAGGGTCTTTGGTCTAGCTCATGATCATCCATATTATGCAACAACATTTATGCATATTTAGTATTCAAATTCATTTAATTATTCTTTTATTCAAGATATGTCACGCTTGAATTCAATTAATTATGATCTTTTAATTAATTAATTATTTATCTTAAATTCCTTTTGTAATTACCTTGAGATTCTTCTCATCCATATTCCTTGTATGGGTCTTTGTACTTTGGAGGAAACCTGGTAAAATTCCATTTCTGGAAAGTACACGGCATGTAGGATATATTACATAGCATGTAATTGTTTTTACCCTTTATCTGAAGTACATGCTAGGGGCTTTGGTGTGTTTTCTGTACTTTGGAAATTTTGGAGTACACTGCGTGTAGATTTATCTAACACGGCATGTACTTACTTGTTATGCGGTTAACATCCTGGAAATCCCATGTACGATGTTACACAGCATCTCCTTGTACATGTTTTCACCAGGTCCATATCAGACTATACGGCGTGTTGATTCAACATACACGTCGTGTATTCCAGTTTCCAAGCGTTTTTCAGTTCTAGTCAACACAGTTTATTAAAAAAACGTAGGTACGCTCAATTCACACGGCATGGTTTGGCAGACCAGTATCATTTTGTTGAACCTAAGTATATAGCATGTAGATTTCACTACACGTTGTGTATTCCTGTGTTTTACAGACATAATGAGCGGCTCCTTCAGATGAGTTTTTCGTTTTTATTTTAATCAAAATTAAAATTAAAAGGTCGTTTCTGTGATGTGAATCGAGAAACGAAGAAGGAAGAATATATCTTTTTCATCCAGTTTTATAGAACGATTTATCTTGAATTGAATCAAATATAAATGTGTAAATTATCAATAAAAATTAAATACCTATAATCAATATTGTGACCCCTTTGATACCACTTGGAGGTCCCGAGCACAGTGGAAGCTTGTGGGTTGATGTGCCCACTTGACTTTTTTTCATTATCAGTGATCAATCCGAGATCAATACGACGATAAATTCCAGACTCCATAGATTTAATCATAGAAATAGACAAAGAAGAATAATAGTCTCAGAACCACAAAGGAGGATCATCACAGGTTGATTATAATTAATTTAATTAATTGACAGGAAGTACCTTTTATGGAGTTATTTTTTCGTTGATATTTCTGATCACGTTTCGATGTGATTCGTTGTTGCATCGCAGAAGCCAAGTGTAGACTTCCTCTAGTGGTAATACACACGTGCACCACGTATCTCTAGACATTGCCAAAGGAATCTCCGGGTGCTAGCGTGGAGATAACTTTTCTTGTGTTGTCTACCTTAGATCACCTTGATCTAATGGAGGAGGATCTCTCTCAGTCTTGAGAGCATTCTTGGAGGAAGGATTTCTTTCATCCTTGAGAGAATTCTTCATAATTGTTGTGCACAACGATTAGGTAAAAGTGTTGGGGTTGTGATGATATTTATAATTGGGTTTGAGGTTATAGAGTTATGACAATAAATAAATGTGTTACACGTTTTATTTATTTCATTAACTCTTATGAAAACCCCCATGTAGAATCATTAATTCCTTGACATGCACCCACGCTGATTATAATAAATATAATTTAATAAAATGATATTATTTCCTCAAAATCCTAACTGGAAAAACAACACGGCGTGTAATCATTAATACACGGTGTGTACTTGTTTTTTCATTTCCTTTCCAAAATAAAAACTATACAGCGTGTACATTCAAAGTACATGGAATTTATATATTTTTTTCATTTTATTCTTCCTCCAACATTAAAATTATTTAGGCTTCCTTTAATGGTTATTAAATCACATACAGGAATAATCTTTATTCTACTTAAGATACTTGGATACACTTAGTGTGTGACCCTCTAGGCCTCTTTCTTGTTGGCATTAGGTGGGCTTGCCTAAATTCCAAGATTACAATCTAGCAACGGGTCAAGGCACCCAAGAGAAAGAAGTTGATTCCGCATTGACATGTCACCTCATACAAACGCTTACCATGTAATTTAATCCCTTTGTAATAATATCTCATCAAGAAGGTTTCATGGATGTTTCATAAACCTATATGTTTGATCCGTCATTCTTTGACTTCAAGAAATAAACTCTTCGTGATACCATGGCCATGGAATTTGGGAGATAGTTCTATTTCAATCAAAGGTCCCAAGATATCTACTTCCATAAATATGGAAGGAACAAATCCTTCCTTGGCTTATCCATTGACAACATATTATTCGTGACACACCCAACGTACCTTACTTATCACCAACTGTCTTCGTGATGGTTTTCGTCAACAAATATTAGTGCGCAAGTCATGACATGAGTTAATGATAATCTTCCAGTCTAAGGACCATTACACATGCTCGTAGATATCAATGTCCGATGACACCAAGACATGCAGAATTACTACTGGCGTGTCTGTTCTAATATTCTCCCATCTTGGAGATTACCAAGTGCAAACTCCATGAGAGATAGTCTCATCTTCTTACGTGTACTCGTACATAACAGTTTGTATACTATGTGTCCTATAATAGTATTTCATCCAACCATATAAATTTATTTAAGAATATTGTTATAGAATTTCAAGGTTCTCATCATAGTAGGGATCTTTCATGACCTTATTAATGAAGAAAATATTCCAAGACACTATTATATTATAGTCATGCAGAAAAATGAACAATATATAATAAGTGTACATTCATGTAATCAAAGTATAAACAGTTGGTTCTCAGGACACCAACTCTAACATAATGATTCTACCCCATGTACATAGGCTAATTGTTCGAAGCACGTAACATCTCTACATCCATTTTATGCATTCCTCGTTTGTTTTTTTTTCGAATAGTAAATTACTAAAAACTAGATTCTTCTTGAATTAATTCATATTTTTAATTTAATTATTTTAATTAGTAGTTGTTTTTGGGATTTTTTGTTTCTCAGTTAATATTTCATTCTAATGGTGTAATTCATATCTTAATATTTACTACCCATGTATTATCCATTGCCATATGTTTTATGGTTTACTCTTGGATTGTGAATTTTCCAATTTCGTATATGTGATTCCGTATATTGAGTTTTTAAAGAAATTTTATACCCAATGGATCCTACCTATTTAAAGGGAACCCCCCCACCAACAAACTCTATTTTGAATCCCATGTACAATGATATATTTTACTTGAAAAATATACAAAGGATTCATGATTTATAGTTGTGATATCTCATTCATAATTTTTTATTTCATTTTAATCTCCTCAAGATTCAAATTATTCTTATCATATGTCTTATAGGTTTCTTTCCTTCTTTTAGTTTTATTTTAAAACTATGATATTTACCTATAAAAACCATAATTATTATCTCTTTCATTGTAATTTTTCCCTATAAAAGAACTTTCAAGGGTTTTTTGTAAAGCCTTGCTTGATCTCAGTTGAATGATCATATTCTTATTGTACCAAATATTGACTACCTGCACTCAATAATGTTGTCCATGGGAAAGGACTAGAATTCCATAGAAAAAGGACAAGCCTAGTGAAAATAACTATGCTCTTGGAGTTGAGAATTGGTGGAGTGGACTAAGGTATTTTTATTACCCAAACCAATATAAGTCTCCATGTTTGATCTCATTTCTTTGTTATTTTTTTCATTGAATTCTTGTGTTAATAAAATATCTTAAGAAGTCACATCTAAAAGAGGGTTGTTTTAGGTGAATAAATTTTAATAATTCAATTAACCCTCTATTGATCATTTATTTTGTTACTCTCTAATAACAGTTGTTATCAGAGGAAATGAATTTTGAGTTATCTGTTTTCAAATTTTAAAGTCTTAATATCATCATCAAGATGGATTTTTTGACTGATAGTATCTAATGAATGTCTATGGTAAGAGTGACTTACATTAATAGTGATAATTATTCTTGATGGAGGCACATATGATAATCTATTTGAAGAACCTTAGTCTAAATATTTATCTTAAAGTTGTGAAACCTTATAAAATTCCAAACACACAACCTAAAACATGGGATACAGATACTAAATACAATAATAATTTGAACTCCAAATATATGAATTCTATAACATGTGTTCTAGGTCTAAATTATGCCATCTTATTTATAAAATGTTAAATATATCATGAAATATAGACTACTATTGTAGTTTCTTATGAATGAATAAACAATATGTGATCTCTTAGATATAAAACTAATGAGATGATGTTCAATGCATTCAAAATGATATATTTTGAAAGCATCGCTCATTTTAATAGAAGTATATGATTTTATAATCATTATAATTCTACAAATAAGTTAGAGAGGAATATTTATTTTAATTAAACAGTCTACAACATTCATGGAATTTAAAATAAAATATATTATTGGAAATCATATGATGTATAGTGTTGATATGGATATTAATGTTAGAGATCATAGATTATTTAATAAATATATTACTCCTCTAAATTTTTAAACATAAAAAATAATAAGAAATTAAAATAGAAACAAATGGATGAGTCATCAGATGAGGACACATCAAATAGTTCTGCTTCAGAAAACATACTTTCTTACTTTTCTAGAAAGTTAAAAAAATTGTTACCAAATTATATGTTTCAAGAAACCCTTAAATAAGCTTAAAAATATTACTGAAGCTATAAATAGATAAGTTTAAATGAATGAAAGAATCGTAGACACATCAATCTAGACTATCCATAGTTAAAGATAAAAACTCTAAGAAAATATATTTCAAAAAGGTTTGATACAAGAATAAATCCAAGAATCCCATAAAAGAAACATGGTGTTCTTCAGATAAGTCTAGAGATTTAATATCATTAAAACCATTATATAAACATTATAATCAAAATGAAAACTTTTTTTATGAAACAATAAAATGAGGTAAATTTTTATTATTTATCTGTGCATGAATCTGAATATGTCAATGAAAATTTCTCCAATAATAAATTCAATGAGTATCATTCCATGATGAAAAAAATATGAATCTTTGACAAATAAAAAATACTATAAAATTTCAATTATGTTATTATAAATGTAAAATAAGATATAAATAAACACATTTGGGATTCTAAAACTAAGCTTGAAAATGTTTCTACATATTGTATTAAACATGGTACCAAAAATGAAAATTTTCAAAATGATGTTCAAGAATTTAATGATGCTAATTTTTTCATACAAATTGAAAATTACCAAAATAAAATTATTTGAAATGATAAAGCTCAGAAAAAATAATTTTTTTTATACAAAATCAAGTTAAAAAACCAATTATTTAAAAAAAACATTATGCATACTTCTATGAACAAAAACTTATCCAAAATTACTTGTTTTCAATATGGAGAAATAGATCAAAATGATAATAATTTTAGTTCGAGAAAACCAAAATTCAGTGGAGTCAAACATCCTTCTCATTCAAACTTATTTTCAAAATTATGTTATGGATTTTATTGTAGAAAAAAACAATTTGGGTTCAAAAATATTTAGTTACTAACATTTCTAGATAAAAGAGAATATGGGTACCAAAACAATTTCTTGTTTGAATTTTTTTACAAAAAAAGTTCCAAGTGAATAAATGAAAAATGTTATATAGAAATTGGATGATCAAGCCATATTTGTGGATATTTCACTAACTTCCACAACATATTATAAATTTATAGAGGCTATGTCACTTTTAGAGTCAATTCTAAACCATATATTATTGGAGTTTGATCTGTTGGAAATCTAAGCTTAGTACTCATAAAAATGTTATTTATGGGGAATGATTCAAGAATGATATCATAAGTGTTTCTTAACATTATGATGGAAGTTATTTTTTTATTTTTTGAATAATTCCTACTCCATTTTTAAAGATAAAATTTTTAAATTTAAGTAAAATAGAATAAATAATGGAATTACTCTAGGTATTAATTTTTTTAGTAGAAAAAAATTAGACTACTTAAATAATGAAATAAATGAATCATGGATTTATAATAGAATACTGGAGCATTATAATTTCTATTATTTGGGAAAATTGTCTAGAATACATTTTATTCAAGATTTACCTTAACATAAAATGAACAAAATAAAATTGTGTGATGCATGCCAAATGGGTAAGCAATAAAAGTCATCTTTGAAACCGATTAAATAGGTCAATACTTATATAATACTAGATCTAATTAAGATGGATTATTTTGGGACATATAGAACTGAAATCCTAAGACTAAAATGTTTTTTATGTTCTTATTAATGATTTTTTAAAATTTACATGGGTTTTATTATAAAGTGTTAAGAGTCAGTCCTATTCTTTTTTAAAAAAAATTTATTTAACTGGTTAAAAAAGAGAACGATTCCCCAAATAAATCATTGAATAGTGTCCATAGAGGATAATTTTATAACCATGAGTTCAATTTTTATTTTTCAAAACATGGAATCAGGAACACTCCCCCCCTGTCACCTCATTAGAATGGTATTGTTGAAAGGTAGGATAAAACTTTTCAAGAAATTTATTGAATAATGAATGTGGATATGACATGCCAACACATATTTTGTATGAATTTATAAATACATAATGTTATGTCACAAATATATTTTTAATAATACCTTATTTGAGGAAAACCCCAATGAGCTATTGAATAATAGAAAGTCAAAAGTTAGACACTTTAATGTTTTTAGATTCAAGGTTTCTATTCTAAAAACCAAGGATAACTTTGTTAAATTTGATCCATATGCTAGTGAAGTAATATTCCATGGGTATTCTACTACTTCCAAAGAATATAGAGTTTTTAACAAAATATTAGTGATTTTTCAATAAGATACTCATGTTAAATTTTATAAAATTGATCATTTTAATCACCAAATGTCTCAATTTGATAATCTAGTATATTATTTTTAAAATAGTATAAGTGAATATCGCTTCGATAATAAAATGGATAATTAATTGGAACAAGATTTTCCAGAACCAATTCCTGAAATTTTTAATTTTGGTGTACTAGAAACTATGATGCATTAGCAGCCTAGAACCCTTAATAACAATCCCTTATAAATAGATATAGGAATTTTAGATGATAGGATTGAATCTAGAAGATATGTTGGAAATATTTTATAATTTTCTTACTTTCTCTCTCAACTAGAACTTAAATATATAAAGTATACCTTTTTATATTAATGTTAGGTTTTGGAAATAGAATAATAGTTAAACTGATTCAATAGAGACAAGTTGTGGTAATTAGTTAATAAACTATGTTTCTAGACTTTTATAGGAATAAAAATGTTTTTTTAGGAATAAGCAGGATGATCATGGTGTGATCACTATGAATAAATATATAATAGTTACTAAATTGTATAAACAAGAAGAATGTATAGATTAGGAAAATACCTTTTCATGTATATCTAGATTAGAATCCATTAAGATTCATCAAGCCTATGCATATCATATCAATTTCAAATTATATCATATGGATGTAAAATATTCTTTTTTTGAATAGTTTTCTTATGGAGGAAATATATGTTGAAAACAAACCTGGTTTTGAAAATCCACTTTCTTCAAAATTTGGTTTTCAATTTTATCAAATATCTTTATAGAATTAAACGAGAACATAGAGTTGGGTATGATAGTTTAATTTATTTTCTATTATTCAAGAAAATTAATCTTCATATATGTTTTTTTCAAATATATGTTAATGATTTAATTTTTGGTTTTTAAATAGATAATTGTGTAATGAATTTTCAAAACTCATGAAAAAAGTGTTTGAAATGACCATGATGGGTGAGTTAAATTATATTATATATTTTCAAATATATTAAAAAGACTTTTTGAATATTCTAAATCAAATAAAATACATACTTGACTTAAATAATATATTTATACTTGAATGTGTTATAGTATGTGAAAATCTTATGAGTTCTAATGAAAGAATTAATTGGATAAAATGGGAAAATGCAATTGACAACAATATATATAAAGGAATAATTGGGTGACTCTTTTATTTTATATCTAGTAGACAATAAAATTTGTTTTTAGTACAATTATTTTTTATATTTTAATAAAATACTATGGAATCTCATTTTAAATATGAAAAATGAATTTGATAATATTTAAAATGAACAATTTCACTTTACTTACTTTCCCAGAAAACATTAGATTTCAATATGACTTCATATATAAATTCAAAATTTAGTAGTTGTAGACTAGATAGGAAAAGTACTTCTGGAACCAGCCATTTTCTAGTAAAATCCATATTCTCCATGTCTAGTATGAAACAACACTCTTTTTATTATCCATTGCTGAATAAAATTATATTCTTGAGGGTAGTTTTTGTTAACATGTCTTATCAATGAAACACACATTAATATATTTTATATTAAATTATAATCAATTATCAATCAAATGTGATAACATTAGTGCTTTCAACATTTCAATGAATCTATTAAATCATTCTAGAACAAAGCATATAGTTGAAAGGAATCATTTTAGGAGAGGTCATGTTCAAAAATGTGATATTACTCTTGAGTTTATCTTTATTGAGCATAAGTTGGTTACCCTACTCATACCCCAAAAATTTATTAAATAAAAGGTATAAATGAAGTGATAACAAGAGGTGCAATGTATTTTCACTGGTTGGTGATGTGAGATGCACGGGGTGGCCCGATCTTCACGGCGTAGGGCAGCGGTTTAAGGATGTGGTTCGGGGCTAAGTGGTGGATGATGGGTACGGATAGTGGATGCAAGTAGTCAATAAACGCTATAAGGAGCGCGACCTACTACTTAGACAACACACTCAAGGGAGGGATGTGATATCCAATCCACACAACAACGCACTTGGGTTGAGGAACGAAATTGGGGGCTTTGTGATCATGGATTACCAATATTACTTGTAGATTGACAAGGAAAGAATGCACAAGAGAAAAGGGGAAATTCAAAACAATTCTCACACAACGGAGTGAAACAACGCATAAGCTCTAAATTAATTCTTGGATGTCATACAAGTGCCATGGGGGTGGCTATTTATAGCCAAGGGGTGATACAGTAGTCAAGGGTCTAATACCCTAAATTCATAAAGGATAAACCTACCTTTTCCCATTAAAGTCAAAAGGATAAAGTCTAACAAATACTTTTTGGAAAAGTAGCACATGTCTTTCTACCCATAGCCCACCAGAGTTTACTTTGAGTACCTAGCCCACCAGATTTAACTTTGGTGCCCAATGATTCCATTCTAGAATCCCCATGTGGGCAAGGATTCCAAAATTCATGAAAACATCTATCTTGGAATTTACACATTTCCTTAGGCTTAAATAAGAGTGATAATAAGCCCATTTTCCACTTCCATGCATGAACCTTGGGTTTGGGCCTTTTAATGCAATTAGATGGGATTCTGTTGCCACCTTCAGTTTGTTTAATCTTCCTTGCATCATTGGGCCTTGCAACTCCAACTTTGTACATGCCATCAAATCAATGTCACCTGTCGGTTTCATATCATCCTCCCCCTCTTGAAAAGTATTTTTCCTCGACTCTTCATGATCTGCATCCAAATATGAGGAAAGATTTGAATCATTGAATTTTAAAATAACATCATTTTCACCTTACAATGTGATCTTTTAATCAATCATATCAACCACAAAGTTTGGTCCATCTCCATGTGCCTTTATCTTTGACTTCCATTTCTTTGGAGGCCTCTCCACCATATTTTATTTCCCATGTTTTTGGTTAACATGTTGTTTTCCTTCCATATTTCTACTTTCCTACAAAGTAAATAAAACTTGATCAATAGGAGTAGGGATGCTAAATCCAAAAATAGTTCCATAAGGAAAAAATTAAGTTATAGAGTGATCTACCCTATTGCAAGATGACTCTTCATGAGGTAGAAACTCTTTCCAATCCTTTAGAACCATGATTCCATTAATGGATCCTTGAGTTACTTTTATCTCTCAATTAGGAAGAAGACAAGGTTATAACTCCTCAAGAATGACTACATCATACACATGTGGCAAATATTTCACAATAGTTGACAATGAAAAAGTTATGTAATTAGTGTTCAACATAACCTCTTTTTACATAAGTAATAGAAGGTTATGAAAAGAAATCAAAGCTTCTTTAACCTCTCTGTTCTCTATCATCACATTTTTTTCACTCATTGACCTCTCCTTTCTCTCTCAATTTTTCGTTAAATTAAATAAATCTTCTTCCCTCATTCTCACCTCTCCCCTCATTATCTTTTTTTTTTCCTTTCTCTCATTTTTTCTTGATCACTCATTTTTCTATTCTCTCTCAAAATATGATCTTCTAGAACTTGTTTCAGGGGCATCGGGATGAGGGTTATAGGTTCCCCTCGGAGTACAAAAGAGTGACTATTCAATGAGTAACACACCGATTGTACTGTCATGGTCGTCCCAACAACAAATTGAAAGCCTTCATCAGAACAACATCACACAAAACCTCATCTATGTACTTATTGATAGTAAACAATACCTTCACTTTCTTGGTGACCTTAACCTCACTGAAATCATTCAACCACTAAAGTCGGTATGGATTTTGATGCCTCAAAGTTGGCAGTCCCAACTTCTCCACCAACTCGGTGCTCGACACATTGCTACAACATCCCCCATCAATAATAACACGAAATACCTTCCCATGGATCTTGCACCATGTATGGAAAAGGTTCTCTCGCTACTACTTTTCTCCAATAGACATTTGTGTAATTAAAACTCTCCTAGTGATAAGAATCTCACCGTCTTCTGCAAATTCTCTATTATCCATTTTTGGAGATTCTTCCTCCTCCTCTTTCGAGATCTCTCTACCGGTCTCCCATTCTTCATACTTGTTGTTGGTCATGTTATGCCGATTTGGGCACTCACTAGCAATGTGACCCCTTCCTTTACATTTGTAACATCGAATATCCCTATTTCTATTTTGGTTAGCCTAAAAAGTAGGTTTCTTAGGTTGAATAATTACCTTGTCACTTTTGCAATCAACCTCCTCTTTCGAGCTCTCTCCATTGGTCTCACATTCTCCATACTTGTTGATGGTCATGGTGTGCTGGTTTGGGCACTCACTATCATTGTGACCCCTTCCTTGACATTTGAAACACCAAATATCCCGATTCCTGGTTTGGTTAGCTCAAAAAGTAGGTTTCTTAGGTGGAAGAATTACCTTGTCACTTTTATGATCAACCACCTATTTTGCCTTTGATGGTTCTCCATCCTCCTTCCTCAGATTTCTCCATGGCACGAATGGGGTAGTGGGTTTCCTCTTATTTCTCCTCCTTTTAATTTGATGCTCGATCTTGGTGGCTTGATGTATCATATCTTGTATTTCCACATGGTGGTATATCTCCACTTGATCGTCAATCTCCCAGTTCAGCCCATGTAAAAACCATGCCATGGTTTCCTCTAGATCCTCCTCAATGTTTGCCTGAATCATGGAAATTTTCATCTCTTTGTAGTATTCTTCTACACTCTTACTCCCTTGGGTGAGGTGTTGAAGTTTGTTGTTGATATCTATATGGTAATGTGTGGGAACAAACCACTTCTGCATGGGGAACTTGATGTCTTCCCAAGTGTTGATGGGACGTCCACCATATCTAGCCCTCTCCTTTTGAACTTGATCCCACCATATTAATGCATAATCAATGAATTCAAGGGATGAAAGTTTTACCTTTTTTCCTTGGAATAGGTATGGCATGAAAACACCTGCTCGATCCTCACATCCCACTCCAAGTATGCTTCTGGATTGCTTTTCCCTTGAAAATAAGGGACCTTCACCTTGATCCTGCCAAGTAGGTCATCATCATGTTGTCTCCTTCCTCCCCTAGGGTTTTGGTACCACCTTCTCCTCTGTGGGACATCATCAAGATCATCATCAAAGTTCACAATCTCCTCCTCTGTGATGTGGGGATGAGATGGTGATGGAGCGCGTCCTGGGTTATCATGGATCATCCATTGGCTTTGTTTATTCTTCAATTCATCAATCCTCTCATGAAACACTTACAACTTTCTATCAAGAAGCTTCTCAAAGTGGCTCACCAAAGCATTCATTTGGAATTGTGTAGCTTCGGGTGTAGGGGATCTACTTAGACTTCCTTCATCACTAACATGAGAAATTTTCTTCCCACGATATTATTCCATTATAAGTTACACAAACACAAACACACACCGGGGGGACACACACAATGATACACACTCACTCACACATTTGAGATGTACACACACACACACACCAGATGTACACACTCACACACACAAGGATACACACTCATGCATGCAAGATATACACACTCACACACATAAGATGTACACACACACATCATTGAGTCTCTCCCACTAGAGAGAGTCATTCCTAGGTTTTCTAGGGTTTGAGTCTTCATCCCCGATATGCTCATGGCGGCAGGTGGGGGTTCGGTTCTCTTTTGAGTTGTAGGAGGGCACCATCTTCCTCAGCACCTGTGAACCCGGGAGGGTTGGGTCTCAATTTCTTGCTATCGATTTTTAAGAAGCAACAGCTCTTCCCCGGCGTCATGAGGACCTTCCTGACGAAGCATCCACCTCGATACTGCCAGATCAGGAAATTTTGGGGTGGAACCGGATCTCAAACCCACAACCAGGTTGATATCCACACGGACGCCAGCTGTGAGGAATCCCGGGCTTGAAAAACCTTGCAGATTTGACATACCTGATTCGTGAAGAACGAAGGCGTACTCATGACCTGTGGGCAGCGCGACGGAACAAGTGCTCGTGGAGAGCCCTCCGCGTAGGGTCTACCTCACGAAGAAGCCACTGTGAAGACTCATAGTCCTGGACTAGAATACCCTCGCCACTAGAATAGTCCTGATTCGTGAAGAACGAAGGTTCTACTACTGACCAGTGGGCGGCGCGACGGAACAAGTGTTCGTGGTGAGACCGCCGGGTAGGAACTTCCCCGCGATGAAGCTGCCGCACAGATTCATGGTTCAAGAATATCCCACCACCTTGTGACTATCTGGCAAGAAATCAGTCGCGGAGCTTCATCTACGAAGAAAGATCATGAAGATCCAGCCGCAATGTTTCATCCGTGAAGAATCATGGTTCGCGAAGCTCTAACCGTGTTGTGACTCTCTCACGAAGAATCTGCCGTGAAGATACATCCACGAAGAAAGACCATGGAGAGTCCACTACATTGAGCTTATCCACCGATGCTGGAGTGCTTTGTGGAGAGTTCCATCCGGGAGAGAATAAGGGCGTGGATGCCCTGACCATGGATCATGAAGCCAGTTCGTGAAAACGTTGTACGCGCAGGCCGGGACAAGGAAGGAGGCCGCGGAGTGGGGTGTCCGATCCAGTGGCACTTTGCTTGGACCAGGCATGGATATTGTGACCTTTTGACAGGGTCGGCCTTGGTTTTTCTTTGTTGGACGCAGGCCGCGTATCCTGCCTTTGACGTCCCAGAAGTGTGAGCGAACGCTGCAGTGAAACCTGTTCAGCTCTGGAAACCTGACCACCACTTTTGGCCCCAAGAAGTGAAAAGAAATGGGCGTGCTTTTAGGATATCTTACCCATCCCATAAGCACTAAACCATGGAGACAGACTTAGTGAACCAATGGAGGAGGTTCTCTCTGACGGACAAAGAGAAGGTGGAAATCAAGATCCGGAGAAATGAAGACTCTCTCTTGGAAAAATGCATGTCTCTATTGGTGGTTGGAAAATTCATTGAAAATTATGCAGTAAACCAGGGGGCCCTCAAAAACACCCTCCGGAATCTCTGGAAACTGGAAGCTGGAGTTGCTATTCGGGAAGCGGGGAACAATTTCATTGTCTTTGAGTTCTTCAACAAGGGAGATAGAGATAAAATCCTAAGAGGTAGACCATGGTTATTCGATAATCAACTCCTCCTCATGGAAGAATAAAAGGTGGGGATGATATCTAGCACATTAATCTCACCCAGTCCCCCTTCTAGATACGTATCAAAGGAATCCCATTTCACGCATGAACAGAACGAGTTATGAGAGAAATTGGGGACTGTATTGGCCATTTCCTTGAGTGGGACCACTCAAACCCTATCTAATGGGGGCCCGAGGTTCGAATTAATATCGTTATAGAAGTGTCAGAGCCACTGATGAGGGAATGTTTTTGAAATGCGAGGGCGCCATCACTTGGATATCATTCGAGTTCGAGAAACTCCCAGTCTTCTGTTTATTTTGTGGACGCCTCGGCCATCTGGAAAGAGCGTGCGCCTCAAAGAAAAGGAAGGATTCTGGAAATCTCATCCTTCAATATGGCCCATGGCTCCGAGCCAAATTGACCAGATATACATTCATCCCTGAGACAGAGAAACAAAAGGACCACGACTGCCTCACATTGGCCCATACCAGGCGGGCTATAACTGCTCATGAGAAAGGCGTTATGCTGGGACCACCATGTTTCCCTAAAGAGGGCCCAACCACTCATAGGGAAACTGACATACATCCTAACCCCCTGAACGAAAATGGATCAACATCTACAGAGCCGGCGAAGACATCAAAAGATACACCAGAAAGAAACCTGAAGCCAAAACTGATGCACACTGAACCACCTGATCCCAACCCCGATCCAGAAATAACCAAGTCAGACTCCCTACCATAGGGGGAATACAGGATGACCGAAACTCCAACCCTGGGCCCAACCACCTGTCGAACCTAGAAAAGAGTGCAACATGAAGCAAGTGATCGTAAACTGGAGAACCCAAAAACTGGGAAGCTAAAAAGAAGAAGTGAAACATGCCAGTCATTGGGGAACTGCCCAAAAAGAGGGAAAATGACGGGTGGAAAAACAAGTTCCGAAATCTCAAAGGCGGAGGCAGGTGAGACCCAACCCCGCCTAAATCAATGATTGTATTATAATTGAACTGTTTTTGGCTTGGAAACCCACGAACGGTTCGCATGCTCCAACGCAATTGTGCCCAAAGTCGTCCTGATGTGGTTTTCCTGTCTGAAACCATATTGGGAAACAAGGACACCTCTAGCATTTCTTGGAAATGCGACATCTAAGGCTATTTCCTGGTTTCCAGGCAAGGCCACTTTGGGGGACTCTGTCTCCTATGGATGGATAATTTTGACGTCAAGATATTTTCCTTCTCCACGCACCATGTGACTGCGACTATTCAGGTAGACCACACCCCGCCATGGACCTTTGTGGGATTCTATGTGTGGTCGTCTCATAATGAGAAGGTGAAATACTGGGATCTTCTCTGCAAGCTTCTTCACAAGCTTCCAAGCCCTATTCTCTTCAGAGGGGACTTCAATGAGATTATGTTCCATAGGGAAAAAGAGGCGGAAATGTCTGACACTCTATATTGATGTCAAATTTTAAGGACGCAGTCACTAGGGCGGACCTGGTCGATTTGGGATACGCAGGTAATCCCTTCACAAGTTTCCGAGAAAATACAGATGGCACAGGCATTGCCGAGCAACTTGATAGATTTCTAGGCTCATCAGATTGGATAAATATCTTCATCATGTTCCACATTTGCCACATGACGCTCAACTGTTCAGACCACTGCCCAATTTTCATTGACTGCACTCAAGGTGAATGCAACAAACAACCCATCAGACCCTTCAGATTTGAAAGCTTCTGGTCAGAGGACTGGGAATGCAAAGATGTGGTCCGATCAAGCTGGAACATTACTCATGAATATGTTAGCCTCAATCTCCAACAGGTCGCATCCAATGTGAGATCTTGGAGCAATAAGAAATTCCGTCATCCAGAGAGGCATAGTGATTTCCTTGAAAAGAAACTGCACAACCATCTCAAGAAACCCCCATCCAATTGTAATCTTGCTCTGATTGGTGCCACTCAAAGAGATCTAGACGCGACCCTGCGCGTTAAAGAAAAATTTTGGGCTATGCGGGCGCGGGATACCCACATTTCAGAGGGGGACGCCAATACTCAGTATTTTCACCAGAAAGAATTAGCTCGGCGCTGGAAAAATTTTATCAATTGCATCTCACATCCATATGGGAGCAAAGTCTCTGACACTTGTGGAATTCACGAAACTTTGACATGCTACTTCCAGAATCACTTCACTACAGGAACTCCTATCATTTTTTCCGAAGTGGAAGATTGTATCATACCAGTGATCACCGATGAGATCAATCGGAATCTTACCAAAGATGTGAAGGATGACGAGATATGCCTGGCTCTGAAATAGATTCACCCCACTAAGGCCCCGGGACCGAACGGGTTCCACGCCCTATTTTTTAAGCAATACTGGCACATCATCGGTACCAACATCTGAAAAATGATCAAGAATATCTGGGCTAGGAGAACAAGCATTTCTCCCATCAATGAAACTATCCTCTTCCTCATTCCCAAAATTAAAAAACCTTTGGCATTCTCTGAATTTAGGCCCATCATCCTCTTTAATGTCTCTTATAAGATCTTCTCAAAGATCCTTGTTAATCGGCTACAACCGTGGTTATCTGATATTATCTCGGAAAACCAGATCGCCTTTATGGATAAGAGACTGATCACTGACAATGTAATTGTGGCCCATGAAGTGTTTCACTCTATGAAAACATGCTCCACCGTGAAAAGAGGAACCATGGCGTGGAAACTGGATATGACCAAGGCCTACGATAAAGTGGAATGGAATTTCCTCAAAGTCGTGATGCTAAAAATGGGTTTTTTCACTAAATGGACAGATATGGTCATGCAATGAATCTCAACCATCTCCTTCAGAATCTGGGTCAATGGGGAGCTCACTCGAGGATTCGTTCCATCCCGAGGCCTTCGCCAGGGAGATCCCCTCTCCCCTTTTCTCTTCATCTTGGTGGCTGATGTTTTTTCTAAACTTATTTCTAGGGCCGCATCTGCTAATTCTATTCATGGGGAAAAGGTCTACCACGTTAGTCCACCAGTGTTGCATCTCTTTTTCGCCGAAGGCTGCCACCTTTTCTCTAGAGAAAATATAAATGAATTCCGGGTGATCATCCAAGTGATCCACCAGTATGAAGGGCGCCTAGCCAGTCAATCAATCATGGAAAAATCAGAAATCTCCTTTAGTGCAGGGGTTCCTCTTTCCAAGCGAGATGAAATCTGTGCATCAGCAGGCATTCACATGGTTGAAAAACACCAGAAGTATCTCAGGCTACCCACGGTGATTGGCCGGTCCAAAAAAGAAATATCTGCATCTCTGGTGGATAGGATTGAGATGAAAATTCAAGGCTGGACCCCAAAAATAATTTCAAAAGTATGCAAAGAAACCCTCATTAAAGCTGTCATCCAGTCTGTCCCCAACTACATTATGCCCCTATTTAAGCTCCCAACGGCCATCATCAACCAAATCCATACACTTACTACCAACTTCTGGTGGGGGAAAATGATGGAAGGAATAGACCCCACTAGATGGCCTGGGAGAAAATATGTATTCCTAAATCAGAGGGAGGAATGGGATTCCGGAATCTTCTACTCTTCAATGACGCACTGCCAGCCAATCAAGTATGGAGCCTTATTAACCGTCCATCATCCCTCTGCGCGCGGGTACTACGAGCTAAGTACTTTCCCCACACGGATTTCCATGCTTCCTCTCTTGGCCCTCGGCCTAGCTTCCTGTGGAGAAGCATTTGGGGGGCCCGTATGCTCCTGGAAAAAGGATAGGGCTAGAGGATAGGTGATGGCTCATCTTTCAACATCTGGGAAGATCCTTTGCTAATTTATTTGGAAGGTATCCAGGAAACATCCCACGTCCAATCAGGTTTTGAAGACGCCACGGTCAGATGCCGCCTTTCAGACCAAGGGACGGGGTGGTGTTTGGATAAGATCTTTGAATGGTTTAATTAAAGAGACCAAATAATTATCCTTAGCATCCCATGGGTCCCAAACGTAGGCGTTGACCATCTCTTCTGGAGAAATGACAGGTCGGGCGAATACACGGTGAAATACGGATACAAACTTGCTCTTGGCAACTACCCAGTCCGCTGAAATTAGGGACCTTGGAAATCTCTTTGGAAGCTCAACGTCCCCAAAAAATACGCCACTTTTGGTCGCAGGTGTGCACGGGAACCCTCCCCTCCATGATCCTTCTCATTTAATGACATATGTCCAGTGCTGTTTGCTGCCCTTTCTGCTCGAATATCCCAGAAACCCCTTTGCACGCCATCATTCACTACCCAGGAGCTAAGGAAATTTGGAATAAATGGAGCCCGGCTCCAGATACATCACTGGACATGGCCTCTGACCTCACCGCTCTCCTGATGCGCTGGTGCTCCTCTCTCCCACCAGCTAATGTAGGTTCACTTTGCACCCTGTCCAAGATCATCTGGGTCTAGTGTAACGATGTTGTTTTCCATCACGTTCATAGACCTCCTGATTTCTAGATTGAATGGGCCACTTCATGGATTGAGGGCTAGAAGCACCACAATGGACATCATATGCCAGATGCTCCCCCCACCTGTCCCTCCCATTGTAACCCCCCAACGGAAGGGATTCTTAAGATCAAAGTGGATATGTCTCTCCCCAAGGATGGTCTTGCCTCCCTCAGTCTCCTGGATTGAAATATTCTGGGGAAAATCATTGCTGCAAAATATGAATCACATCATGTCTTTTGGGAACCTACAGTTTCTGAGGATAAGGCCATCCTAGAAGGTATGATGCTGGCTTTGGAATTTGGATGGGATGGTATCTGCATTGAGTCTGACCGCCTCACTATAATCGATGGCATTAACCACAACGATGGCGGACTCCAGTCATTTGGACTCATCATCAGGAGAATTCTCTCGCTCCGCCAATGCTTTTCATCCTGCACCTTCTCCTTTACCAAAAGAGAAGGAAACAATGTGGCCCATCAGCTAGCAGCTTCAGGGCCCTATGCTTCCAACCATCACTGGCAAGACAATTTCCCTTCATGGATTTGCATATGTACGTCTGATGACCTTCATCATTAATGATATCTGTCTTTTCTCAAAAAATGTAAACACACACATGCACACAACAAGATGCACACACTTACACACATGAGATTTTTTTTTCTTATTTCTCTCCACACTCAACAATCAATTAAAATTCCAAGATCTTATGAAATATAATACCTTTTTTTAGGTGATCACTTGCTACCAATATTTCCCCAATCAAGATTGTGTCTGTGGATGGATTAACACAACCCGCTTGAGTGGTAAAGGTTAAAGGGTGAAAAGAGGGTAGAAAATATGGGTAAAGGGTGTAAAATGATAGAATGTTTTAGTATGGGGGTTTTTCCTGATTTTGAAATATAAGAAAAATTAATCACAATATGAGCCCAAAATGATATGGGGATGAAGTAAAATGATGGAGAAAGTGATGTATGGAAAGGGAAAGTGCTAATAATGCAAAGAACAATGATAAATTAATTGTATTCGCTTTTTTTCATTCTTTTTTTTGTTCAAATCAACCCAAAAATTGTTGGGCTTGGAGTTTTAAATAACAAGATGATTAAAGGGAGAGTAAGAATTTTTTTTGAAATCTCTCAAAAAAGGATGTGCTTAATTTTGAAAAGCATAAAAAGATGAGTTGAGAGAATTTGAATTTTTTATTTTATTTTTTTTCAGATACAAATCAGATATAGAGAAGTAAAGGCAAAAAGAAGATGGAAGAATAATTGACTCCATGTAAAAATATTTCAATCTTGCACAAAAAAGTCCAATTCTTAAGGTTTTCAAAGAAAAGGGGTTTTTTTGAATGGGTGGATAATAAGGAAATATAAGAAGGGTAATTGACAAAAGTAAATTAAATGAAGATATAGATTCCTACCGTGTCCACCGGAGCTCTAATACCAACTGATGTGAGATGCATGGCATGGCCTGATCTTCACGGTGTAGGGCGGTGTTTGAAGGATGAGGTTCGGGGCTAAGTGGCGGATGATGGGTACAGATAGGGGATGCAAGTAGTCAATAAATGCTATAAGGAGCGCGACCTACTACTTAGACAACACACTCAAGGGAGGGATGTGATAGCCAATCTACACAATAACACACTTGGGTTGAGGCATGAAATTTGGGGCTTTGTGATCTTTGATCACCAATCTAACTTGTAGATTGACAAGGCAAGAATGCACAAGATCAAAGGTTAAATTCAGAAAAATTCTCACACAACAGAGAGAAACAAAACATAATCTCTAAATTAATTATTGGATGCCAAACAAGATCCTTAGGGGTGGCTACTTATAGCCAAGGGGTGGTATAATAGTCGAGGGTTTAATACCCTAAAGTCATAAAGGCTAAACATACCTTTTCCCCTTAAATTCAAAAGGATAAAGTCTAACAAAGAATTTTGGGAAAAGTAGCACATGTCTTTCCACCCATAGCCCGCCATATTTGACTTTGAGTACCAAGCCCACCAGATTGACTTTGGTGTCCAAGGATGCCATTCTAGAATCTCCATGTGGGCTCGGATTCCAAAATTCGTGCAAATATGTGTCTTGGGATTTACACGTCTCCTTGAGCTTAAATAAGAGTGATAATAATCCGATTTTCCACATCCAGGAATGCACCTTGGGTTTGGTCCTTTTAATGTAATGAGATGCGCTTCTATTTCCACTTGTAGTCTATTTAATCTTCCTTGCATCATTGGGCCTTGCAACTACAACTTTGTACATGCCATCAAGTCAATGTCATCTATTGGTGTCATATCATATGGAGATCTAGAGATTACGGAATAAGATGAAGGAAATGAAAAATCAATCTGGTCAACGTCAAGGTAGTGAAAGATGAAATCTTCCATGTTGCTAGGAAATATTGTCCTGACACATCATATGAGGTCTTTTTATCAAAACTAATATCTATCTTTTTAGTCTAAGAACACATCTAGAAAATAAAAACCACTGGTAAAAAATATATAGCTCTTCAAAGTCCATCAGTGAAATTGGAACTTAATCATCCAAATCCTAATGACTGAAGAAAATTCCTTCCTACAAAAATGTGTGACTGAAAGAAGCTTCTCATGGAATCAAATCCATGATACTCTGTACATTGGTTCTTCAAAATAAAAATTTGAAAATTTTACAACCAAACCCTCAATTTAATTAATGTTGTGTAGTGTTTTTATCCACATACTATAAGCTTAGAAATCATGATATCATAAATCATGAAAACATAGTATCATTTTTTTACACAACTTTCAACCCAAACTATGGATGGGATTGAGAGAAGAAAACCAGAGATATCCTATAAACAGGCTTGGCTTCGTCAAGGCGGGTTTAAATCTTTGTAATCAAGACATTGTACTTGCACATACCATGTACTATATTTACAAACAATCTAGACTGGAAATCATAAACATATTATCTAAGAACATTAAAGGAAACACTCAGACAATAATGATGAAATATTCTAGTTATTAGAATAAATCCTCTTGGAATAATTTCAACATAAATTCAGACCTCAAAGTAATGACCTTATAGTGAGTGGTAGCACAAATATTAAGTCTAAAAGGTAAATAATACCATAATGAGTGTAGGAAACAAGGCTATGAAATTTAACCCAGAAATAATCCAATCATCATCATATCAAGAATAAATCTATCAGCCTTTAAAAACCGATGGGTTCCTTTAGAATAATAGAAAACAATTCTCCCTCTCTTAAACAGGTACAAGAAATCAATGCTAGGTCAAGAATAGTGACTCTCTAGAAAAACCATAAATAATAGAAGAAATATAGCAGACATGTCATCATACACTATTCCTTATACAATGGCATAAATATGCATTTGGTTCCGTTTAGTATCATCCAGCACTAGCTTCAAGGGAAATTTTCCCCCAAATTTCATAAAACCCACAGTCATAATTTTTCAGTCATTAATATCCATCAACAGCAAGATAAACCCTATATATTCCCAGGGGAGGGGTATAAAATCAAATTCAGAGTCTCTTTCACGTTTAAATTCTACATGATCAAACATCCTCTCTCAAATACTTAGATACTCATCTATAGTTATGTCCTTGTTAAGATACCTTCTAATGGAATTCCACACTTTTTCTCTGATCTAGGGGTAAAATTCTTTCATATAACCCTCTTTAATAACATGGGTGCAATTATTGATCTTAATGGAATCCTTCAACTCCTCTGACTCTACTTAAGTCGATGACAAGGAAGAATAATCTCCATCCAAAGATAAGGAAGGATCCCCACCAACTCCCAGATGAGGAGGGATCATGGATTTGTTTCAATTGAATCCTTGATGATCTAGTGACAATAGTTCTCTCTAACTTAGAGTAATCAATACATTTTTTGGTATTCTTTGAGGGTGGAGAAATAAATCCATATCGGTCGACAATCTGTTTCTTCCCTTTTTTAGAAATTGAGTGCTGGTAGTCATTCTCAATTTGGCGTAATTTATCAAGTACATCTTTATTGGATTCACTAAATTCAGAGTGTGTCTCATGTTTTTTCATTCGAGTAGAGGCTGCACCATCTGAGGGGAAAAAAGTGGGCTGGTAATTATTAACAACATTCACAAATCCATAAAAAGCATCAATAATACGAATCAGAGGTTGGGACTATTTAGAATGTCCAGACACATCCCTATTGGGTGTGGTCCTTATAGGATTCACTTTATCCACCACTTCGGGGATTGGGTGGGCTTTATCCATCAGCACAGTTTTCTAGGGTGGTTGTGAATCAACAGATCCAGTAGGGGCCATAGGATTTTCTTGATGTCCTATCATCATGATCCTTAAATTCCTCACGGACAAAATTATTCTTATCCTTTTCCTCTTATATTTAATTTAAATGAGTTTAATTTATCTTATTTATTTAAATTTTAATTTCATCGTTATTTAATAATTATTTTTTTGTATTGATTTATGGAAATTAAATTAAAATATTTGGATTTGTTATTTTAAATTAATACTTTGTATTTTTATAAACTAAATTATATTCATTTATATTATATTTTAGTCAATTTATTTTATTTCCGAATCAACCCAATTTCCAAATCAGGTACATAATAATTTTTTGAATCAGGTTTGTGACCTAATTTATCTATATCCCTTGATATTTTCTCATTTTGTGTATATCTATTCTTTCATAAGATTATCCATTTATCTTTTCACTCCTCATCACTCTCGATTTTTCACTTGGCCTCTAACTGACCTATATATAATGGTATAATCCAAGCATGAGAATGATGTAAGATCTAGTTCATCTAAGAAAGAAAATGGTATTTGTGTGCCACATAGAGTTCTCATTGGGAAATTTTTATATATGAGATGGATGAAGTTTAATGAGATTCATTTTAAGAAGGTACTTTGGTCTCAAATATAGGAATTTTTTTAATGAGAATAAATCTTTTTTTTAATATTTAAGAAAAATTAAATGAGTTCGTGAGAAATTTTGAGTTCCAGTTCATTCAAATAGAGGATATTATTTCATAAATTATAAATATAAACACTATTATAGTTAGATCAATGGAGTTGACTGAAATCCTTCATTTACCCCATAAGGAGGAGTCGAACATTTGAAAAAAAGTTGGTTGTTATGTTCTCATTGGGACTAATAAAAGCATTCAATTTATTATTTGGAACCTTTTTCATTGCAAAGAAACTAGTAAAATATATACAATTTGAATGTAAGTTCCTGTGTAAATGTTTCTAGATTGAGATTTCCAAGAGATCTAGATATATAGAGAATGAGTTAATTCAGGATATGTACTTGTTGAATATCTTGATTAACAATTTCAAGGTCAACATTCCTAGGTATATGATGTGTTTTATAAATCACTGTTGAAATGGAAAAGTAAAATTTAATCATTACCCCTATGATACTATTATATCCTATGTTATGAAGTATAAGTGAGTGGATCTAAATGAGGGAGTTTCTATAAAATTCCATAAGAGTAATACTCTTTCTACTCTTCTGTTAAATATCATTGTATACTACTAGGAATCAAATTCAAAAACATTGAATTTTTTTGGGATAGGAATGTGTGGTTTAGGGTGAACTGTCCCAAAATTCACCACTTAGTGATGCATCAAATATTGAGAGGGTTCCCTCTAGGGAGGTGTAGAAGATAAAAGTGTACATAATAGAGGCTCAGTTTCCTAATATCATTCCTATTGTGGATTTGATTATTTAGAACCAATGTGAAGGAATTATTGAAGTTACTAAAGTTTTTTAACATGTGGATCCAAATTTTGAGACAAATTTTATAGTTCCTAATGAAATTTTATATGGTATTGTTCCTAGTGTTTAAGTTTCTAAAGGAATACCTTTAACTAAGGTGGGCCATAAAATATTAGATCCAATTCTTCATAGATCTCCTGTTGGGGGAGATGAATTTGATGATGTTGTTTTGGATACTGCTAATAATTCTCACACACCACCAATGAAATAACAACCTCCTCATGTGCATAAAGATGAACCCTCAATTAGTATTTTCTGATATTGTACTAAAATGAAATATTTTTCTTCCACTATTATGACTTGTTTTTATAATCTTAGGGAGGATTATAATAAGTTGAAATAGGATCTGAGATCCTCAAATTATGATATCAAGGAAATCAAGGTGATTTCTATATCAAAATATTATTTTGATAAGTTCTTTACCATAATGGATACCAAAATAGATATTATCAAGAATCTTAAATTAGAGCCTGTTGTGCAGTCAATTTCATTAGAAATAAATGAAAAAGAGGTTGAGGAGTTGAAAAATCAAGTGAGTGGACTTATAAATCTATGTCTTGTGAAGTCTAAAATCAATGAACAAGGTTTTATTTATGTATCTCATAGATTCATAATAAAAAATACTTTTAAGGTCCAATATGATATGTATCATAATGAAGTGGATGAATTTCAATGTTTAAAGTATAAAATGAAGGAGTGTATGAAAACTCTAAAGAGTTTTGTGTTTATTAAATCTTATTTCCATAAGAGGTTTTAACCAACTACCACATCCTCTACCACTGAACCTTATATGGTTATTATTTTTTAGAATGGTATATATTAAATTATTTCAGAGTTTACTTTTTTATCTTCTTAGATTTAACCTCTATAGTGTGACATGTACTCACACGTTTAGATGCAAGAGTTCTAGAGTGACCTTTTTGGTGAGTTCCAAAGCATAGTAGAAGAAATTATAATTATTAGAGATAGAAAAAATTTGTCCATTAATGAAACCATGGGTTATATTGAAGAATATTTTATTGGAAAATATGATTACATACTTGAATTATCTCAAGATGTTTATGGGATGATTTCTAGGTCTCTCAGTCCAGTATCCAAAAATCTTCAATATTTGTGAACATTGTTTTACAATGATTATAAGGAAGTTGAATGATTGTACATTGAATCTTTAGAAGAGGTATCTAGATAATAAACTAAAAAAGTTTTAATAATTTAAATTTATTTTATAGGGATGGAGAATATTTTGTACAAGTATCTTAGGATAATTCCTATAGTGTAAGAATTGTCTATTACCCCTTATATATCTTCTCATATTTTCTATGAGCTTGTCACTGATATTACTACTCCAATTACACAACCTCCATCTAATTATCTTTAAGAGGTAACTCAATTTCAAATATAAAATGTAGATAATAAATAAAAGAATCTAAAATCATTGAATTATAGGCTTATTAGTGTGTAAGGTCTTATTGACCAAACTCTAGAGAATATGTATTCCAATTTTTCAGCTGTTTTGACTTATTTTAAGGTTGATCCAGAATACAGTGAACCTTGGAACTTTTATTCTCATCAACTTGATTATTTTGAATGCATTCTAAAAAATGGTCTCTCCTATGTTTCACAAATTCATAGACATGAATCTTCTATTATTATTGAGTTATTAATGTCTGATATCATCTAGAGAATTTAAATGTGTAAAGATTATTTACATTATCTAATAGGAAGAAGAACCTTTGACCATACTGATCTAGTTACTTTTTGAGGTATTAGATTGAATCTTGATGTATCTTATGATCCATACAATATCTATACAAAAGATCAATGAAATGTGGATACAGATTTTTCTACTAAGAGATCTATGAAATTTACATCATCCTCTAGTCCTC
This sequence comes from Viscum album, assembly GCA_963277665.1. Taxonomy (NCBI): domain Eukaryota; kingdom Viridiplantae; phylum Streptophyta; class Magnoliopsida; order Santalales; family Viscaceae; genus Viscum; species Viscum album. The sequence goes on from OY728145.1 coordinate 490,870,051, forward strand.
CAAAGAAGATGGACATTGTAGCTGCCAAACATTGTGATATTTTTATAGTTGAATGGAATATTTAAAATATACTTTACCATATTTTTAGAGGTTCCAAGAAAAATTAACTATTGGTATTGATTAGTGTACAACTTTAGATCATGTAATTTTTGTGTTACTATCAATAATGGGCCCTCCAACTACCTCTATAACCTCTCCTGCCTTAATGTTACCTCCACCCAAACTACCTTCTCAGTTTGAACCTATCCATAAGATTGATACAACCAACTAGTATTTGCATATATATATATATATATGTTTTTCATAGTTTTTTTGATTTATTTTTCTTATAAAGTATTTACAATTAAAGAAATTTTTGTTTATCCATTTCTTATTCTTTTCATAGAGATTGTTTTCACCTAATGTTTTTCTTATACTCTTTATTTTTATTACTAAGTTCCATTCTTCCCATAATTTCATATTATGTTTTATCACTCTAATTAATTATTTATTAAATATGAATTGTGAACTAAAAGTGTTATTACTATCATATTCCCTTACTTTTTAAAAACCCTAAAGGGGGAGAAGTTGGAGAATTAGAAGTTTCCTCAAGTGATAGAAAAGGTATAATTGTAAAATTATGGATGAGAAGTTAAGGACAAACACAAAATTTTATAAATTTTTTAAAAATGATATGTATAATATTTAATTTTATATAAACTTAAATAAAAACAATTTTTGTATTTTTTTAATATCTTATGGGTTTTGTGATCATCAAAAATGGGATATTGTTGGACTAATAATTTTGTTCCAACATATCCCATATAATTTATGTTTTAATTACCTCATATAACCTTCATATATTAATGGTTTTTTTCTTTTAAGTTTTTTCATTATGTGTAATAATTATTTTTATTATTTATAATATTAATACCATTATGTTTGAAACTATGGAAAATTTGGATAAAATTTTCCTAACACTAGAAAATCAGCTACGTGAGGCATTTCTCTATGTGGAAAAATAAATACATCAAGAATTTAAGTATTTCAATCGCCTACATTAAGTATTTTCCAACATGAAATAGATATGTTATAAAATATACTTCATATAAAACATCTACATAAATAAATCTCATGTTTGATAAATCTTCTACATATATCAAATGGCTATGTGAATCGGTTATGTAGAGTAATCAACTACATGATTTGGATACATCGTGAAATAGGATATGTGATTCCAAATGGATACATAATTCAATTAGGTTGTATAATATTTTTTTTATATGATTTAATATATTACATAAATTAATTCGGCTATGTGAATTAATTTAGATACATGGATAAATTGGATACATGAATAATATTTTATATTTTAAGAAGGATTGTACAAATTCCGCTACATTGATAAATTATCTATGTGAAGAAGTGAAACATTGATCAATTTATTTACTTGAAATTAAATAAATATAATTTAGCTATGTAGTAATATGCAATCAGCAATATGGTTCTTCAATCAGGTATTTTTTACCATTGGATTATTTTCATTGGGATTCAATGTTGTTGTGCATTTAGTAATTATTTATTTACCACTTTATGGTAAAGATGATTATAATAAGAATAAATTACCATGAAAGGAAACAAGTACAAGGATAATTTAATGGTCAGTGTTTTTTCTAAGGTCTTTCCCTAAAAGTATGTGTTAATTTAGTACTAAAATTTTATATCATAAAGAACTAAAGATATGAGATTAAAATTGATGTTTTTTCATGAATTTTGTAAGTGTCTTGTAGAGTGAAAAATAAAATATTATGAAGAAAGGAATCCCATTATCTATTATCAAATTACTCTCTTTTGAATATCATATATGATGATAAATTTTACATTAAAAGAAGAATAATCTTCAAGGTTTATAGTAATTCTATCTCAATAATCATTAGAGATGTTTTAGAAGACTCTCCTTGAGTTTCATTTTATTCTTATCATATATCCTAGATATTTCAACACATCTACTAGTTGGATTTTATATATTTGAGTGTAAACTATAATAACATTTTTTATTATATATTTTTTCTATAAAGGTTCCTAATTAAATATACTCAAAGGTTTTTATTTGTAAATCCTTTCTAGAGCTTAGTTTAAAGGTCTAACTTCAATTATATCAAGTGTTGAATACTTTCACTCAGTGACTCAGTCATTAGGAAAAGGACTGACAGTCCCTAGAAATAGGAATCATCTAGTGAAATTTAAAAATATCTTAGACTTGAGAATTAGTGGAGTGATATATGAGGTTTATATTCCCGAAACCATAGTAAATATCAATGAATGATCTCTTTTATTTTCTCTTTTATTTACCCGATGTTATTTTGTTACAATATGATAAGAGGTAGTTATATCTAAAAGAGGCAAGATTTCTAAGTGGAAAATATTTCAAGAACTCGATTCACCCTTCTCATGATTCTTTGTGTAGTCAATCACCAACAACACCTTTAAAATCTATCAATATATTTCTTACCTGAATAGATGTTCTCAAGGTACTAGTGGATGTCCCAAGAGAATACAGAAATGTTTGGTCCTTGGAGTTCTTTTTTTATAGAAGAAGGTTGTGGAGCACTATTAATACATGGTTTGGATAATTACACACCTCAATCATGTGGTCCAGAAAAGGTAATGTTACTTTTTGAGAAACCACGTGAGAGGGGCTGAAATCCATGTGAGTTTTGTAATTTCTTATAGGCTCACTTCACCTAGTTTTTTCATGAGTTTTGAACCATGTTCTTAAACCGTGTAAGGTTTGCACCTCCAAGAAAATAGGGAAACACATTTAATGTATATTGTTTCCATCTATTCATCCAAACCATGCACTCTATTAAATATGTTAGATATTACCATTTCCCCTCCTTGACATTAAATCAAATTTTCCTTCTCACACCTCTTTATCTACACAATAGTACCTTCATAACTCTCCCTTATTATCTATTGGATTTTTGGTGGATCTCTTATTCCTCTTCCCTAATTCCTTCACTATCAGTCACATTGGAAACCCCATGGAAAGGATAACACTCTTTTTTCATACTTTCTCACTTATTCATTCCATCCAAAACCATTCTACCATTTTTAACATTTATAACTTGTTATTGGGGCTTTTTTATAGGATTTTTATTTCACTCATTGCAGTCCAAGTCTGAGTTTGGTACCAAAAGATGATTCTTCTATATGGGGCCTATGTAAGTTCTCTATTGCTTTTCCCTCTAAATTATTAACATTTATAATTTATGGCATTGTTCCACAGACTGGACATTCTTTATGTTCCTGCTAAAATGTGTAACACCATAAATTATCTGTCTAACTTTATCATGTACATGCTATGAGACCCTTGGTCTTTGTTTTATGTTAGAAAAACTAGTCTTAAACTATCCATTAGGGTTTGTTTGATCAAATACACATGATAACTATACTTTTCATAAGTAATGAAACCACCCATTAGGGTTTATTGGGAGTGTATCACTAAAATGGAATGTACTAATTGACCAATTTAAATTATGAAACAAAATTTATAATTCACTTTTAATTATGTTTAATTACTATTTATTCTTTTCTTCTACTATGGACATTGATCTCACTATTAATGACATTTCCTCCATCGAGCAAGCCTTGGATTCCATTGGTAATTCCTTGAGTGAACTCAACAGATTACACCTAATTCATTAATGTGAATTCTAAGTGGTACAAAAATTTTTGATTCAGTCTTTGACTTACATGATAAATTCATCTACGTTTTTTCATGATTCATCCACCTCTTCCGGAAAATTTAAAATGATCTAGATGATATCCCTATATTTTTCATGATTTATTAGGATAAGTAATCCATCTGGTCAACCCCTTTGATTTAACCCAAGGCCTAGAAAAATCATAAGGATTGTTTTATGTGGTTTCCTTGGAAACTTTTAAGAGTGTAATGCTAAGGATTAATCCATAGTATTACACTAAATTTCAAATAGACAACATGTGGGTCGATCATTGTGAGTGGGGTTGATTTCCAAAAGTCATGAATATAATGGGACATCCATGGATACCTTGTGATTATTTCACTTGGAAATATTGGATAAGTTCCTCAGGTCCCTTGATGAATTAAATGGTTATATAAAAAGATTCATTTAGCATAGGGAAAAGTAGGTAGAGTTAGCTGGGTATCCCATGATAAACCCAAGATAAACCAGTTTTATATTAATTTTTACCTCTTTTATTTATTATTAATTGCAAAAACAATTGTATTATATTCACAAAATATATTTTCATTATATTCCATTGTTGGTGGCCTACTTAGTCATAACCACTCCCTATTTGGGCCATCGTTTAGTACTCAGGAAGATTTCATGTATTCGTATAAGGGTAAAGGGAAGTTCCCATCTATAGATGCTTGATTAACTTTTTCGGTTGTGATCTTTGGATTAAAGTACTAAGATAGTTTTTGAGATTCTCATGGAGATATATAAAAACTAATACATATTCTTACATAACTATTACATAATTTTTAAGCTCAAAATATAATACTTATACAATATAGGATCCAATAGTTTGTTAACTTTTAATAATTAGTCTCAAACATCAATTGAACATAATAAAACATACAAATTATTTCAATCCTTATTCTTTATCCTCCATAAATATCTATTATTCTCTTTAGTACATTTAATCACATTAGAATATATAATAAGGAATTGGGTGAGATAAAATCCCAGTATGGGGGATAATCATCAGAGTAATAAGAGATATAAATCAATATAAAATGTTGGGGCATAATAATAATAATAATAATAATCATCTCATAAATATGGGATCATCATTTCATGAATGAGGAAAAAATTTGATAAATGCATGGAATATGTAAAAATTTTAATAATTAAACATTATAACATAGTGTTCAAAAACCACACTTGGTTGTGAAGAAATATAGCTTCATGTTCACACATAAAATATTTTCATAGATCAACACATCATAATTATGAACAAATCTGGAATCATGTTCAAACATAATACACATAATCTCTCGAGATGCATCACATTAAAAAATTCATTACAAGGATATATAGTTTTAGGCCCACCTAATGCATTATAAAATGATCATAATCATGCATGGAGTATAGAACGATTACATATAATAATCATAGTTATGAAATAAACAAATGAAAATGAATGGTTTTCTTAAGTGTGTCATAAATCATACATTAAGGAATATACTTCGAGTTTTCAAATTAATAAGGTAGATCACATTTTGGAATAAATTTCATTTTTCTTTGAATAGGTGACAACTCAACATGAGACAATGTGATCTTAGGAAAAATATTTTTTCTTTCAAAAATCATTTTAATTGGAATAGAAGTCATTTTGACAAGGTAAAAGCATGTGTATACCCAAAAAGAAAAAGTAAATAATTGTTAAAGGAAACCTAGAGTAAAAAATTCAGAACATCATTATTGATAATAATGTAAAAGATAAGTTAACTAAAAAATAAGGAATTAGATTCGAGAATCCCCTTAAATTAAATCATGTATTATTTCTTGGTTTTTTCCTCCTGGATAATAAGCATAATTTTGTTGAAAAAAGTTACCATATGTGAATTATATTAATTTTTTCACTGATGATGAATTATAATAATTAGATTATATTCCCTAATTCTCTTTTTTAATAGTGAATTGTTTTGATATCTTATTTTTCTTAAAATATCTCATCTTTCTTCAATTTAATAATCATGCTTAATTAATATTTATAAAAAAAGTTTATTAACTCCAGAAGTATAAAAAACATATATGTAAATATTTATATATTATAAATAATTTATTATGATCATCCATAATGTTTTTAATAATTAGAGAGTGGTTAACATCATCATGGGTGGTTCACCGTCTACTCCTTATATTTGATTTCACACTCCAGTTCTACCACCTATGTATTTAATAAATTTGATGGTTCATGTATGAACTTACTCAAGAGAGATAATTTAAATACATCATGTATTTGATTCATTTTTTGTGGAAGTCCAAGCTAATATGAAACTACTCATATGAGATCAAGGATCTCAAATGACCCAATGTACCTAGTGTTAATAATTTTATTCATTATAAACCTCATGACCCTCTTTTATGGTGATATTTTAAGGAATCATATGTCTCCAAGTTTAAAATCCAGGCCCCTCATTTTTTGTAAGCATAACTATTATACCAACTCTGAGAAACATTTACAAGTTTTTGGATGGCTTGAACCATTTTTTTCATCTCATGTATGAGATTGGTCCAAGTAGATTTTAATCATCAGCTTCATCACAGCATGTAGGAATTATACGTCACTTAACATATATATATTCATATAGATCCATTTTAATATTGGAGTGGAAACTATTGTGACATGATAACTCAACTAATGGGAGATTTTAATTCCATATGCCTTTAAATTATTATGAGTATCCCCTCAATGTGTCATTGAGCATCTAAATGGTCCTCTAAAATTATCCATTAGTTTGGGGTGATAGCCCATACATAAATTGAATTTATTATTCAGATCTTGTAGAAATTTATATAATTTAGAAGATAAAATTGGATCACAATTAAAGATGTTCAAAAATGGTAACAAATGTAGTATCAATATGACCTTTACATATATCATGTCATGTTTTTCAAGTGAAAAATCTCCCCAAATGGTTATGAAGTGGGAGTTATTTTATTTGATCCACTATAACCTATATAACATTATTTCTTTTGGATTCCTTCAGGAGACCAGTGACAAAGTCCATTGTGATAATCTCTAATTTCCATATGGGTATGGGAAATGGTTGTCGCATCCCCTTGGACTTATATCACTCTATATTAACTCACTAACATACCATGCACTTTATGTGTACTCAGAGATATCCTTCTTCATTTTATCCCACTAGATGTTCTCTTAAAGATCATAATACATATTGGTACTTCTAGGATGGATAGATAAAATAAGATAGATGAATTATCTAATATCTCGTTTATCACCTCAGGTGATGAAGGCACCCAAATTATAGTTCCAACCTGGATGAAATTATCATCATCAATGATTTATATAAGAATTTACCCCTACTGTATTGTTTCTACATTACTTTAAGCTCGATATTATCACTTTTTTCATCTGTGATCATCTCTTGGATATATTTTTGGGAAGTTATTTGGAGAAGGTAGGATATGTTCTCTACCATTATGATTTCCTAACACATTCTTTTCATATCCCTAAAGCTAGGGTCATTCTCAATCCGAATCATGTATAAAATAAAAGGTTCTTTTTGTAACGACCCGGATTCGGAGCCCTTCCATTAGCGCCCCATTCCCGCTTCTCCACATGACCTAAAGCGCGTTTCCCCAAATGCCAGAGGCTGCCGACTAGCAGTGAGGGCATCAGTGAGTAGGTGGGGAAACTATGCCCTCATTTCGTAAAGTATGCAGCGGAAGAATAAACATATGCAATAGCGAAAGCAGTAAATATCATGCAACAACTAAACTTAAAGTAAAAGCGAGGTCTGATATAACAATGATGCAGGATGGTACATGTGTCTATGGAAAGAAGGAAGAAAAACAACATGCTGAAATACAACTGAAACCAAAGTACTAAAAGTAAACCGTAACTCCAGTAGCATTGCGGGCCAAGACCCGGTCCCATGCTCTCTAGCTCCAACCAGAAATCAAGTACCTGATGTGGAAGGGCCACAATCCCTACCTAAACCTGTAACCATATAATCTGTTTGGGCCGAAAACCAAGACCCAAACAGGGTGTGAGACTAATCCTAGTAGGAAACCACCATAAGATTTGTGCCCTACTGTCAGTGAGTGATATAGAAAAAGTAAAGGCAAACAATGCAGTAAACAATTCTACCAATTACTATTCACATTCATTTAATTACACAACTAGGGAAAACCAGCAATGTTTCTTATTCCAAGATAAGCAAGTAACACAGCAGGTATCTAAAAAGACTACCTAACACAAGCAGTACAAAACCTAAGCTTGTTATTTGGCTTGGTGGACTCGTCACAACCAACCATCAAAATTCACACTGACTCTTTGGGTGGCATAAACTAGCAGACCCCTATAGTCCCGTAATCAAACAAGGCACAGACACTCTGGGAAGCTCTTACGTCAATTCCCCTATGGTCTTGCAATAATAGCTACAGACTCTCTAAGGAAGCACTTACGTCTAATTCCCCCTGTGGTCTCGATGCATGGGTAAACTAAGAACACTCTTGGGAAGCACAAAGTATGATCCCCATAGTTCTTGCATACGAAACTAAAACCAACAGGCCCTCTAGGGAAGCACTTAATCGTCTATTCCATCTTTGATCTCCCGCACCAGGTTCTCACGGCCCTGAGCAGCCTAGTCGTGCATAATCGACTGTTAGAAGCCCTAAGTAAGTTAACAAACTACTTGGATAATATCTAAAAATGCGTCCACAAGCATATAAACAGCAGGAAATACATGCAATCAATTCAACAGGCATACTAGGAGTGCAATAGGGGTTGCCTCATAGGCAAACCATGCCAAATGGAAAACAACATCCAAAACAGGGGAAAACACCCATGGGGTGATCCTCAAACATGTGAACAAGCAATTATTAATCATCTAATAACTTCAAGAATACGAGTAATCTAAGGAAGATAAATAAACAGGATCAAAACCCTAACCCAGGATACCTGATACATGAGTATCTGGCACTTTTGCAACCAAAACTCAAAGAACTTCAACGTAGGGAAACAAACCACCTACCTCGATCCTTAGAGATCGATATACTTGAACCTCGGCCTGTGAATCGGCCTAGAATGGAGTAGATCTACAAAAACGTCTAAAACTCTCAACCTAAGATAACTCACGCGAGAGGAAGAATTAGGAAACGAGGCTAAAGAAGAACCAAGAACTCAGCGCTGCGATTCTTCTGCAATCGATGGAGTTTGATTCGGACAACCGGTGACCGATTAGTGGGTCGGAGAAGAATCGGCCTCCTCGGATGCTCCGGACAGAATTAGGTGGAGAAGAAGGTTTTTAAGAGCATTAGGCACGACCCTGTTCCAATTAATGAAATAAAAAGAAATTACATTGTGTGTGCTCATAAAGTACAAAGCGTGTACTCTGAAAATTTCCAGATTCTCCATTTTTCCTTTAAAAGCCCGTAAAAGAGATCCGTACCTAAAACTGAAGCCTGAGTTCTTACAAACTTCCCCCTTTAGAGAAATTCATCCCCAAATTTCCCTAGCAAGGCGTAGAAGATGAAACCTTGAACAACTCTGGCCACTGTGATCGCATATCAGCCTCCCTCTCCCAAGTCTCTTCATGTATACGACCATGCTGCCATAGCACCCATACCAGAGGAACAGACCGGACACAGAGCACTTTTTTACTATGATCAACAATCCTGATAGGATGCTCCTCGAATGATGCATCCTTCCCCAACTCAACCTCCTCGGGTTGCAAAACATGAGATGGGTTTGAGAAATACCGTCGAAGCTGAGAAACATGAAAGACGTCGCGCATTGCCTAGTATCTCTGAGGTAACTACAACCTATAAGCAACCATCCGGACTCTCTCCAGAACCTCAAACGGCCCAACGCATCTCGGTGAGATCTTACCCTCTCTCAGAATCCTCTTGTGTCCCAACCTTGGTGCGACATGCAGGAAAACCCGATCCCCGACCTCGAACTCCAGAGGTCGTCTCCACTGATCAGCATAAGACTTCTGTCAAGACTGCGCTGTATCCATCCTCTTCTGAATCAGTTATATTTGCTCTGATGTCTCCTGAACAAGACGCGGCCCCAGAAAAGCCGCCTCTCCTGCCTCTAGTCAGTATAAAGGTGATCGACATGGACTACCATACAAAGCCTCGTAAGGTGCCATCTGAATAGTCACCTGAAAACTGTTGTTGTAGGCGAACCCCACCAGAGGAATATGCTTCTCCCAAGAACCACCAAAGTCTATAATGCAAGCTCGGAGCATATCCTCAAGCACCTGGATTGTGTGCTCGGAGTGTCCATCAGTCTGGGGATGGTATGTTGTACTCAAAAGTACCTGTGTACCCAAAGCCCTATATAGCCCCTTCCAGAAGTGCAAAGTAAAACGCGCATCCCTTTCTGAAACAATGGAGTGTGGAACTCCATGCAGACGTACAATCTCCCAGATGTACAACTGTCCTAACTCATCAACACTGAAGGTCTCCTTGATCGGCAAGAAGTGTGCAACCTACATGAGCCTGTACACTACAACCCAAACGACATCATTTCCTCGAGGCGATCTCAGTAACCCTGTCACGATGTCCATCGCGACATCATTCCATTTCCACTCAGGAATGGGTAGCTACTGCAAAATCCCTATCGGTCGATGATGCTCTTCCTTCACTTACTGACAGGTGGAACACCGCATAACAAAACCAGCCACATCCTTCTTCATACCTGGCCACCAATACTGGCAGTTCAAGTCTCGGTACATTTTGGTGACACCAGGATGAACTGCCCAAGCTGAGGCATGAGACTCCTGCATTAGCTCCACGCGTATGTCTGCTGAAACCCATATGCGGCCATGAAAACGTAGCACCTCATCATCTCCCACTGTCCACCCCGGAGTAGGGTTTCCATCTGACACACCCTCCCGTAGGACTAGGCCTTCAGGGTCTGATAGCTACCTCATTCGAACTCGGTCAAAAAGGGTAGAGGTAACAGCTACATAAGAAAGAACCGTCTGACCCTGTCTATCGTGTACCTCTAGATGCATCTCAGAAAATAGATCCATGAGCTGCCACTCACTGCGGGCTTCCTGAACTTCCTGCAACTGAGTCCTCCTTCTTAGTGCGTCTTCCACCACATTTCCCTTCCCAGGCGTATAAGCAAGCTCAAAGTCGAAAGACTGTAGGTAATCGACCCACCTCCGCTATCTCAGATTCAAGTCACGCTGCATAATGATATATTTGAGGCTCTTGTGGTCAGCATATACCATGAAATGCTCTCCCATGAGATAGTGCCTCCAACAACGCAAAGCATGAACAACAGCAGCCAACTCCAAATCGTGCGTAGGATAGTTCTTCTCATGTGGCCTCAACTACCGAGATCCTTACGTGACAACACGATCTTCCTGCATAAGAACTGATCCAAGACCAATGCCAGATGCATCATAGAAAATTGTACAACTCTTGCCCGGATCTGGCAGAACTAGAATCGGTGCTGAAGTCAATCTCCCCTTCAGCTCATGGAAGGCTGAGTCACAGGCTTCTGACCAACCAAACTTCACCCCCTTCTTAGTCAAGCTCGGCAATGATGATTCTAGGCGCGAGAAGTCCTGTATAAACAGCCTGTAGTAACCAGCCAGCCCCAAGAAACTACGTACCTCGAAGACGTTCTTCAACTACTCCCAGGTGACTACTGCTCTCACCTTCTCTGGGTCTACTGATACTCCTGTCTATAAGATAACATGACCCATGAAGTGAATATAATCCATTAAAAAGTGTCACATTGAGAGTTTAGCATAAAGATGATGCTCCCTCAGTGTACTCAAAACGATCTCAAGATGGGTTTCATGGTCGTGTCCAGTGTGAGAGTACACCAAGATATCGTCCACGAAGACCACGACGAAGGAATCCAAGTAAGGATGGAACACTCGGTTAATCAGTGCCATGAAAACTACTGGCGTGTTCGTGAGGCTGAACGGCATAACCGTATACTTGTAGAGGCCATACCTGCTCTTGAAGGTTGTCAGGGGTATATCTGAAGGCCTAACGCGCAGCTGATGATAGCCGGATCTCAAGTCGATCATCGAGAACACCCGAGCTCCTCAAACCTGATCGAATAGATCATCAATACTTGGAATGGGATATCAGTTCTTGACCATAAACTGGTTCAACTTCTGATAATCCACGCAAAGTCTTAAGGTACCATCCACCTTCTTCGCAAACAACACAGGTGAACCCCAAGGGGAAGTACTGGGTCGGATGAAACCCTTAGCCCGCAACTCCTCCAACTACTTCTTGAGCTCTTATAATTCAGGATTAGCCATCCTATATGGAGGTACAGATACTGGTGCGGCTCCTGGAACAAGATCAATCGAGAAGTCTACCTCACGCTCCGGAGGCAAACTTGAGAAGTCTTCTGGAAAGACATCTGGAAAGCGATCAACCACTGGAGGAAAATCCATCTGAGAGGTTCCCTAATCATCCAGATATAAACTGGCAATCTGGGGCGTAACTCTGCCCAACCCATGATGCTCTGGTCTATCTCTGCTTGCCTGGACATCCCATTCACCCTTGTGAAGAAAAATCCTTCTCTCAGGTGACATGAAACTCACCCTACAGCGATAACAGTCGACAAAGGCCTGAAAAGGAACTAACCAGTCCATTCCGAGAATGAAATCATAACCTGTCATCTCCAGGACATAAATATCCCACATGAAGTGACACCCACCAACCTCAAAGGGGCACTCCCTTCACTGACGCACATTAATAGTTCTATGTCCCAAAGGAGTGTCTAGTGCCAAAGTATCCTCAGAAGAAAGGACAGCGAGTCTAAGGCTCTCCACAGTGTGCACATAAATAAAGCTATGAGAATCTCTAGTATCGAAAAGTGCAGAAGAAAACACTGGGGATACTAGGATCGTACCTCAAACTGTGGATGGTCCAGGATCCTGCTCCCGATGAATCTGCTTTACTGCAAACGTCTAGCCAGTACTGCGGCCCTGTGTAGTAGCCTGATATCCCTGAGCTGATCCCCCTTGAGCCTGACCACCACGTCTGCGACCTCTACCCTAGCCTGAACAATTTGAAGAAATCCATCCCCCAGTCTATTGTGGGACTGGTAATCCTGCTCCTGAATGAGGGGTAGAAATAGATCCTCCTTCGCTAGCCGCTGAACGAATAACCCTGCAAAAACACTGCAGATGACCCATCTTGCTGCAAGCTCGGCACTCCACTGGATCTCTTGGGCACTAAGGCTTCTTATTCCCACTCTTTCCACACTGATAGAACATGACCTGGTTGCTAGAAGGAAGATCTCGTCTTCTAGAAGATATTCTTTGCTTCCTCGAGTCACCTCGAGTAGACTCTCGGTGGTGCTTCATATTGTCGGTATGAAATTCCTCAGCCTTGGATGTTGAACCGCCCTGGTCAACAGCTCCAGTCTACCTTAGATTTATTTCGGTGATCAGAGTCCGGTTGACTATCAGAGTAATAGAAGTCAACTGGAAAACATTCACCTATGATCTGATCTCTGGTTTGAGGCCTTCCTCAAACTTCCTCGCCAAAAACAGCACGTCATTTCCCAGAACGGGAGCGAAATGTTGTAACTTAGTGAAGCGGGAGGAATACTCCATGACCAAAAGAGTACCCTACTACAGGTTCATGAACTCCTTGTTCCTGTCGGCCCTTAGCGTCGCTGGATAGAAGTAGTCATAGAACATACGCTGGAATTCGTCCCAATCCATAGTCTGCTGGCGCCCTGCCTGTGAGACCACATCCCACCATCTCTTGGAAGAATCTCGCAGCATGTAAGTCGCGAGCTTCACCCGTCTGTCTGGGGGTGTCTCCAGATGCTCGGAGATGGAAAATATGGTTTCTAGCCATGACTCTGCAACCTGAGGTCCTCCATCCCCTATGAAAGTGGGAGGATGCTGGTTCTGGAACACTCACGTCAGCTCTGCCGTATACGGGGTAGGATGCTGAGCTCCCTGGAAGGTCTGCATTAAGCTCATGAAACCCTCTCTAAACTGAGCATCCGCACCAGTGTCCGGAATCACTGCAGGTGCCATATCCAGAACAATAGGCAGAACTACAGGTAGTCCCTAGTCTATCGTATCAGGCGTACTACCGCTTCTTGGTTCCTGGAATGCTACTGGAGGATGTCTTGGTGCCATAACCCTGAAAGGTCAAAAGCACACTCCAGATTTAGGATCAACAAGAACAGAAAACACAAGAGTAAAAAATGGGAAAAAGAGAGAGAAACACTTAAACTTGAAAAACTGAACTACACTGCGTGTATTTAAACTACACGGCGTGTTTATTAAATCCATTTATAGGGGCTTGCAATTCTGCCACCATTGGTCATGTAACTTTCCAGAATACACAGGGTGTTTTCCAAAAACATGGCGTGTACCTGGACTCCACTCCCCTGCTCGAGTCTCTTTGCACGGCTAACCTACATGGTCTTCCAAAAACTAGACTACATAGAGTTTTTACTGAGGAAACGGCATGTACAAGCTAGGCTTCGGTGGTCCGTGTAACAGGTTACACGGCCGGCCACAGGGCTAAGCCCTTATACGGCATGTTCCGAACAAACACAGAGTGTATCAATGGAGATAACACTGACCCGTGTTGTTCATGAAACGACCAGGTACCTAGAATAAAACTACACAGCGTGTCCTTCTAACACACTGCGTGTACTAGATAGGCTCGGCGACCCGTGTAGCTGGTTACACAGCCGGATACACGGCTGATCCCCTACACGGCAAGTTCCGAACAAACACGGCGTGTATAAGGATGGATAACACCGACCTGTGTTGTTCGTGACACGGCTGGGTACCCAGAAGAAACCTACACAGCATGTATTTATAACACACAGCGTGCACTAGACGAGCTTCCCCGACCCGTGTTGTTGGTGACACGGTCAGGTACACAGTTGACTACCACACGATGTGTACATAAGGTACACGGCGTGTCCCCAAAGATTTTCTGAAACCCCGTGTTTTTGTTTACATGGATAGTAACACCGTTTAAAAACTACACGGCGTGTATGAAGGAAGTACATGCCTTGTATTCTGGGTTTTTCTGGGTAGTAGCTTTGAAACTGCTCCGAACGCTAGAAACACTGAAAAACAACCATCTATGTGCCAAATTCCGATCCGTGGGAGCCCATACTCCCCGCGAATAAAAGCTTGGCATCATCACTATGTATACAACAAGTAAACAGCATAACAAACAATGATCCGCCAAATTCCGATCCTCGAGGGCCCATAACACCTCCAAGACCAGAGCTTGGCGCCCATGCTAAACAGGCTGTAAAAGAAATAATACTCTATAAGCACAACAAGTATTCCTATCACAACAACTACCACAACGACATTCATAATCTATAACGGCATCTATCACAATAGCATGCAATTCTAATGCACCCTATATGGCATGGTAAAATGCATGACCAGTGATTTCCTACCCGGTGCCTATATGATGCATGAGATGGCACACCCTCATCTCATCGGGTTGCAATAAAATAGAACAATAATAATATAAAATGTAACAACACAAAACATTTGCATCACCCAACGGTGAAATATAATAAACTGTAACACTTTCAAAAACTGAAAATTTCAATTACGAGGTAATATAGCTTTTCCCTATACACGGGTTAATTACTCCCAGGCACAGTTAAGTAATAACTACCCAGTTCTTCCTATCCCTGGCTATGGTTGCAAAAAAAGTAAGGAAATAGAAAGAAGGAAACTCCTTTGATACCACTTTGTAACGACCTGGATCCGGAACCCTTCCACTGGCGCCCCGTACCCGGTTCGCCATATGACCTCAAGCGCATTTCCCCAAACGCTAGAGGCTGCCGACTAGCAGCGAGGGCCTTAGTGAGTCAGTGGGGAAACTATGCCCTCATTTGGTAAAGTATGCAACAGAAGAATAAACATATGCAATAGCGGAAGCAGTAAATAACATGCTATAACTAAACTTAAAGTGAAATCAATGTCTGATATAACAATGATGTAGGATGGTACATGTGTCTATGGAAAGCAGTAAGCAAAACAACATGCTAAAATACAACTGAAACCAAAGTACTAAAAGTAAATAGCAACTCCAGCAGGATCGCGGGCCAAGACCCGATCCCATGCTCTCCAGCTCCGACTAGTAATCAAGTACCAGAGGTGGAAGGTCCACAATCCCTACCTAAACCTGCAACCATATAATCTATTTGGGCCAAAAAGCAGGACCCAAACAGGGTGTAAGACTAATCCCAGTAGGCAACCACCACAAGATTTGTGCCCTACTGTCAGTGAGTGATATAGAAAAAGTAAAGGTAAAAAATGCAGTAAACAATTCTACCAATTACCATTCACATTCATTTAATTACACAACTAGGGAAAACCAGCAAAGTTTCTTATTCCAAGATAAGAAAGTAACATAGCAGGTATCTAAAAAGACTACCTAACACAAGAAGTACAAAACCCAAGCTTTTTCTTTGTCTTGGTGGACTCATCACAACCAACCATCAAAATTCACACTGACTCTCTAGGTGTCTTAAACTAGCAGACCCCTATAGTCCAGTAATCAAATAAGGCACAGACACTCTAGGAAGCTCTTACGTCAATTCCCCTTTGGTCTTGCAATAATAGCTACAGACTCTCTGAGGAATCACTTACGTCTAATTCCCCCTTGTGGTCTCGATGTGTGGGTAAACTAAGAACACTCTTGGGAAGCACAAAGTCTGATCCCCGTAGGTCCTTTGTATGAAAATAAAACCAATAGACACTCTAGGGAAGCACTTAATCATATATTCCCTCTTTGATCTCCCGCACCAGGTTCTCACGGTCCTAAGCAGTCCAGTCGTGCATAATCGACTGTTAAAATCCCTAAGTAAGTTAAACAAATACTTGGATAATAGCTAAAAAATGCATCCACAAGCATATAAATAGCAGGCAATACATGCAATCAAGTCAACATGCATACTAGCAATGCAATAGGGGTTTCCTCATAGGCAAACCATTCCAAACAGCAAACAATTGCCAAAACAAGAGAAAACACCCATGGGGTGAACCTCAAACATGCTAAAAAGAAATTATTAATCATCTAATAACCTCAAGCATACAAGAAATCTAAGGAAGATAAATAAACAGGATCAAAACCCTAACCTGGGATACCCGATACATGAGTATCTGGCACTTTTGCAACCAAATCTCAAAGAAAATCAACATAGGGCAACAAACCACCAACCTCGATCCTTGGAGATTGATATACTTGAACCTCGGCCCGTGAATCTGCCTAGAACGAAGTAGATATGAAAAAACATCTAAAAAACTCAACCTTAGATAACTCGCGCGAGAGGAAGAATCAGGAAACAAGGCTAAATAATAACCAAGAACTCACCGTTGTGATTCTTCTACAATCGACGGAGTTCAATTCGGACAATCGGTGACGGATCGGTGGCTCGGAGAAGAATCGGCCTCCTCGGACGCTCTGGACGGAATTAGGTGGATAAGAAGGTGTTTACGAGCATTTGGAATGACCTCGGTCCGATTAATGAAATAAAAATAAAGTACACAGTGTGTGCTCATAAAGTACACAGCGTGTACTCTGAAAATTTCCAAATTCTCCATTTTTCCTTAAAAATCTCGTAAAAGAGATCTGTACCTGAAACTGAAGCCCGGGTTCTTACAATTTTCTTATATGAGCATCAACTAACTTGTTATCCTTTATATGATGGTATTGTATAGAGAAATTGTAGTTCTTAATTACATTTAACCATCTTCATTTTCATGCATGTTATACTTTTTCTTGGAGAATTTATAATTTTTAATCTTGTGATATTTTTATATGTCACACATCTCACTTTAGAGGTAGTTCCACCAAATCATCAATGTAATATTCACAATTGTTCACTAAAGATCATCAATTGGGTAGTCCTACTCATGGGTCTTCAACTATCATGAGGCATGTACTATCACTCTATTATTATTCATGAGTACACAACCATATAATTTTTTTAAGTACCACTATACACCATAATACAATATCCACTTGATGGTAGTGCGTGTATAGGAGTAGGGAATATACTCTTCTTTATCTCCATAAATATTTACTCATATTCTTCATTACCAACATATTATACACCTTTCTATGTTATCTTAGATAAAGAGGTAGAAAATTTTGAGAAATTTCTCACAAAACCTCAGTAGTTCCCATCCAATAAAAAAAAACTATGAATATCTATAATGCTAGTGTTCTAGGTATATTAATCAATTTCCTTCAAATATTAAGATTCCACAGTAATTGCCTCACTTCTGATCGTGTTCCATGAGAATTTGACTCATTTAATCCAAAAGTGACACTTGCTGAACATAGTATAAATTTTTTCCTTTTTAATGTCTCCATTAAAATCCTTAGATTATATTCATATTCCTCATTTATCTTGGTTTATATGTAAATATCATCACTAAATACTGCAACAAATTTCTCAACATAGACTATAAATACATTATTCATCAAATCCATGATGATTATAATGAAATTAGTAAGTCTGAAGGGAATCACTACAAAAACATGGTGTTTATACCTTATATAGAAGTCTATCTTTTGAGAAACATGCTTTTTTACGTTCATTGGATTATATCGTGACTGAATATACACAATTGATATATTCTTAACTCCTCATTATTGATAAAAAAATCCTAAATCTTTGTAATAGGATACTTTCTCTCTATGGTGATCTGGTTGAGATCCTGTTAATTAATAAAAAATAACATTTATCAATGCTTTTTCTTGAAAAGGGATCTAGAACACCCTAATACAATACAGATTAGTGTATAAATACTTTCCCCAAATTCTATTATTTCTTCTTCTTTAACACCTCTTGTTTGATTGGGTCCATCATATAAGAGGATTGTTATATATAAGTGGATTCGAGTATATCATCTATTTATAACACTAACTCATGATCTGGGGGAAGGTAGAGTAAATCTTCAGTAAATGCATCAGTTTGTTTCCTTAAAATATTCATCTCTACAAGGTTGATACTTTCCTTTAACTCAACAATTTTTCATCACATGATATATTACACATTTCATTCCAAATGAATTACTATGAAATACTTTAACTCATTAAAGATCAATATCCATTCCTACAGAAAAAATAGAGAACATTTTGACACTCTGTTTTACTATAATTTTTAATAGAAACAGTTTCAGCACCCCATCCATCCATATCCAAGAACACTAAAGCATCTAAAGCACTACAGATTGAGAAACAATACCTTTTTTATATCTTATTTATTTATCTTTATATTTTTTTTTATAATTATAAATATTTTTTCTTCCATGGTTATCATAAAAAAATTGTCTCTTCTGCTAAAACTAGATAATACTAGATATTCTCGTCTATATCTTTTTATCTTCTTACCCATGTGTTTATGGAATAGGTCCCTATGTGGAATATGATTGTTTTTATTCCCACACATAAGTATGGAAGAGTACTTTGATACTATAAATCCCGTGAGTTGTTGTGTGTATACATAATCTAGGTTGTAGATCATATTATAGTTATATAATATTATTGGTAACGGGTGATTTCCATGTTGAGGGGATTCGGTCTCGTCTTGATATTGAACCCCTTTTTTTATTCGGTTGTTTGATTTTTTTTCTTTATTTGAAATATTTAAAATGTATTTGGTTTTAATCTATAAAAAAACCATTGCTTTGATATTTATTATTAACTTGTGTTTATATTAGTATTTTTTTGAGTAAATTTATTTCAAAAGTTAAATTAATTTCCTATAATTGTTTAATTAATCACTAATCAATCATTGAGAAATCATTCAAAAGAAAAATGGTCATAAAACAACTATTTTGATTAACTGGGCATATTTATTCTTAATTTGGGTATTTTATTTTAACTTGTTTTTAATAGAAATTTTTATTAGGAACTTAATTCACCTACCTCTTAAGATACTCACTCTAACCAAAATTTGGTATCAGATGTTTCCTTTTATGTATTTTTTAACTTTTATTTTAGTTATGTTTAAAATATATTAGTTTTTTTTTAGCTTTAAATTTAGTTCATTGTGGATAATAGACAATAGGGTTCTTCTACCAATGTACAACCTTTTTCAAATGGAAATTATTGTGCTCAGTGTAAAATCAAGATGAAAATGCATATTTAAAGCATGGATTTTGATATATGGACTACTTTGTAGATAAATATAACATGCCTAAAACTGAAATAAATACATGGGATTATGCTACTAAAGTTGAATAAAATAATAAGTATAAAGTTATGAATTCTCTTAATTATTATTTGGGTGATGTAGAATTCAATACAATATATTCTTGTACAATTTTTTTTGAAATATGGTACACTTTAGTAGTTTCTCATGAAGGAACTTATAATGTTAATGAAATTCATTTAAATACCTATATTATTAAATATTATACATTTAAAATAAAACCCTATGAGCTTATTTATGACAGATATCCCAAGTTAAATGAGATTTTGAATACAATGCACTCTTTGGGGAATCTTATTTATGATAAACACCAAGTAATGTGACTATTAAGATTTCTACCAAATAGATGGAGAGGAACCTCGGTAACAATCATCGAATCAAGTGATATTATTAAATTACCTATCAGGGATATGATTAGAAAATTAATGATGTGTGAGGAAGAATTTAAAGTTATCCTTGAAGTTGATGATGAATCAAAAAGGAAATCTTTAGCATTCAAATCCACTGCCAGAAAAAAAAAGTATAAAGTTGAATCTGAAATTTCATGTGATAAAGAATCACCAGCTAATAGTGATAGAGAGATGTCCCATATTTCTAAAATATTTAATAATTTTTTAAGAAGAAAATTTATTTAGGAAACCAAGATAAAAAGGTAAATATGATAATATAGGAAATTATAAAAAGGATTGGGAGAGAGTTGAGACTTCAAATGAAATAGTGTTCTATAAGTGTAAAAGGAAAGGGTCAATCAAAGATGATTGTCCTTAGATAAAATATAAAAATAAATATGATTATAAGGATAGGAGATAAGAGAAATAAATTAAATAAACTTAGAATGATCTAAACATATCTCAAGTGATTCAGACACTACCCAAGAAGAAAACTAAGATAGAGCTGACATGTGTTTCATGACAAACACATCTAAGGTATCCAATGTCTTTCCTTATTCTCCTATACATATTTCAAATCATTATAAAAATAAATATGAGGATGATAACATGAATAATGAGGAAATATTTTAGCACTATAACATTATAAATGATACATTCAATGAGATTAGGGATAAATATAAAATTCTAAAGAAACATCATTATTAACTGATAATTTTAAGTCTGATCATACTGTAGAAAAAAAATGAAAAATTCTCAAATTTTAAAAGATAACAATGAATTAAAATTTTAAATTTAAAAATAAAATAAATATTTATAAAGATTCACTAACGGTAGAAATACACTTACTCAGATACTTAGAAAATAGATAGCACTTAATACATTACTAGCTTAGGTTATCAACCTAGACATAGGGGAATAGTTTAGAAAACTTTTATTCTTAAATCCAGTTATGGAAAATATGATAATAGTTTTTATTCAATTGGACCTAAAAAATTCTTCATTTAAAAAATTATAGAAACTTATTATAGGAAACCTATTAGGAAATTATGGATTCATAAATCCTTAATTACTAACATTTCTTTACCTAGGAAGATTTGGGTACCAAAATCATTTTTGATGTAAAATTTGTTTTGTAGGGGACCTACTTAAAAAGATCTAGTAAGAACCTATGGTACCTAGAAAGTTGTTATTTCAAACACATGACTGTAGATTACTCAATCTTCGATGTTTTGATAAAAGTGTATGGTGTACGTCAGACTTTTTGTGATAATGACAAAGGGAAAATAAATGGCCTTGGAAAAATCGGTAATTCTAACTTAGTTTTAATTTATAAAGTATTATTTGTATATGGTTTAAAGTACAATCTTCTTATCATTTCACAACTATGTTATGATGGCTCTTATGAGAAATTTTAAAACAATTCTTGCAATATTTTTTATTCTAAAAATTATTTAGTGTTTACTACATTGAGTTGTGACATGGTTTATGTAGTTAATTTAGATTATTTATTATCTCAAAATGTTTCTTGTCTAAGTGAATTTCACAAGTAATCTTGGATTTGGCAAAAAAAACTAGTCCATTGAAAAATTCACTCACTAACTAAGAAAGGGATAGTCAATGATCTACCTAAACTAGAATTATAAAATTATAAAGCTTTTAACCCTTATCTAAAAGGGAAATAGAACAATATATCTTTGTAATAAAAGAAATAATTTTCAACTTCTCAGCCCCTAGAGTTGGTTCACGTGGATTTGTTTCGACCATCTATAATTTCTTGTCTAAATGGGAAGAAACAATTTTATATCCTTGTAGATAACTTTTCTAGGTATACTTGGGTATTATTTCTAGGTTAAAAAAGTAAATTGTCTTCCTAATTTACCAAGTATTATAAATATATTAAAAATAATAGTGGAGTTAGTGTTAAAACCTTAAGAAGTGATCATGGATATGAGTTTGAAAATCAAAATTTTGATTTTTTTCACATAAAATGGCTATAATTATAAATTTTTTTATCCTAGGACCCCACTACAGAATGGTGTTGTATAAAGAATAAATACAAAACTTCAATAAATTTCCTAGACTATGCTTAATGAGAAGGATGTTCCGATTTATTTTTGGGCAGAGGCTATGAATACAGGATTCTATATAATTAAAATAATTTTTATTAGACATATCTTAAAGAAAACCCCTTATGGATAATGAAATGATAGAAATCCAAAGGTTAATTACTTTATAGTTTTTGGTTGTATAATCCTTATTCTTAACACTTTGAATAACATTGAAAAATTTAATTGTAAGAGTGATGAATGAATTTTCCTTGGTAATTAAACTTCTAGTAAATTGTATAGATTGTTTAATAAATGAACCAAGAATGTGGAATACTTTTTTCATGTCAATTTTGATGAGATAGATTTATGTGTTCCCAAAAACCCTTTAGATAACCCTAAGGATTATTTTTCAACTCTGGATATCAATTTTAAATCTTCTGAAAACTATGTAAAGAAATAAGAAAACCATCTAGTTATAAGGAACAATCTAAACATAAACCTGAATATTTGGATGACCATGCGATAGTCAGAGTCTATTTTCCAATAGATATTAGGAATCATAAATACCATCCTCTGGATTTTTTAGTTAGATAACTAGATATAAGTACAGATAATAGAAATTTTCTTATAAATCAATTTAAACATCAACATTTCTTATTATAGCTTTAACCTAATAACATCAATGATGCAATTAATGATGAATTTTGGGTGATGGAAATGTAGGAGGAACTTAATCGGTTTGAAAGATATAAAGTTTGAGAACTTTTATTCATACCTAAACACACTATTACTATAGTAACTAAATGGGAGTTTAGAAATAATTTTGATTAATCAATAACCATATTAAGAAATAAAGCTAGGTTGGTTGTATAATGGAATATTCAAGAATAAGGTATTGAATATGAACAAACCTTTTCACCAGTATCTAGACTTAAAGACATTAAAATACTTATATCATATGCATAACATTTGTATTTAAAACTATATTAAATGGATATCAAAAGTGAATTATTAAATGGTTATATAATTGAGGATGTTTTTTTGAACAACCCCCTATATTTTAAAATCCACTTTTCCAAAATTATGTTTTCAAATTATCAAAATATTTATATGGTTTAAAATAAGATCCTAGATCATGGTATTATAGGCTAATCTCTTTTATAATTTCTAATGGTTTTTCAAATGGTATAGTTGGTCCAAATATTTTTATAAAAAAATTTATAAATATTTTTTAGTAGTTCAGATCTATGTTGATGACATTATGTTTGATATTCAAAAAATTCCTTGTGTAATAATTTCTTAGAGATGAGGAAAAATTAATTTGAAATGAGTATAATGGGTTGAATTAAATTATTTCTTGGTTTTCAAATTTTTCAAAATAAATATGGATTTATATTAAATCAAATTAAGTACACTGAAGACATTTTAAAACATTTTGGTTTAGATAGAACTAAAATAAGTGACCCTCCCATGAGTACTGCATGTAATTTAGATCTTGATAAAACTAGGAAATCAGTGGATCAAACCAATTATAGTGGTATGATTGGAAGTATTCTATATTTTAATGATATTCAACCTAATATTATGTTTAGTCTGCGTATGTGTGCTCATTTTCAATAAAACCCTAAATATTCACATTTACTTGCTGTTAAAATAATTTTCGTATACCTAAAATATACAACTAATTTACGATTGTTCTACCCTAGAGTAAAATCATTTTACTTAGTTATTTATTTAGATTATAATTTTTGTGGTTGTAATTTAGATTGGAAAATAACCTTTGGAACTTTTCATATTTTGGTCAAGTAACTAATATATTGGTGTATTAACAAGAAAAATTATGTTGCACTATCTAATTTTGAATTTGAATACATAGCTAAAGGCAGTTGTTGTGCTCATATTTTGTGGATAAAAAAACAAATTACTAGACTATAGATATAAATTAATGTGTTTCCCTATAAATTGTGATAACACAAGTGTGATAAATATTTCTAATAATCTTGTGTCTCATTCTAGGAAAAAGCATACTGATGTAAGACATCACTTTTTGAGGGAACATTTTCAAAAGGGTGATATAACTCTAGAATTCATAGAAACTGAAAACCATCTTGCAGATATTTTTATAAAACCATTGAAGTATGAGATATTAAGATATATCAAACATGAATTAGGTATGATAAATTCTGGCTTGTCTTTAAGTGTTAGACGAGTCAGTTATGGAAATTCATCATTAGCAAGTCATCATTGGTGATTCATCATTGGCGAGTTACCATTGGTGAGTAACCATTGGCGAGTCACCATTTGTGAGTCTCCATTGGATAATTCACCATTGCCAAGTCACTATTTGAGAGTCACCATTACTGAGTCACCATTGGTGATTCACAATTGATGAGTCACTGTTGATGATTCACCGTTGGGAGAGTCACCATTGGATGAGTCATCAGTCTCTGTTTCAAGTGATGCTACCGTTATTAATTTTGATCATTAAATGATTCTTCATTTTTATTTTTTCCCTTTATTATATTTTATGTTTCCAAATCTCTAAATGAAATATCGAGTGTTATGTTTGAATCAAATATATCTCTTATTCCTTCTCCTGAACTGCATATGGTGAATCATATAGTGGTTTTTAAAAAGGAGGTGGATGTTAAATGGTTGATTTCTAAAAAGTCTTTGGTGTTAAGGGTGATCTGAGAGTAAGGATGGGTAGATTGGTTTTTCATAATTGACTGCCTTTTCTATTCATGGTTGATTCATCAATACTATATATATGTCGAGTTTACTTTTGGGAAGAATAAAGATCTGAGTTAAAGTATGATTGATTGTAAGGAGTTTAAATTTTCTCAAAAGGAATAGTAAAAATGTTTGAGAGTGCCTCATAAAAGAGTTTTTGAAGATTATAATGGTACCATACCAAGTGACGGTGAGTCTTTCAATTATGAAAATTCTTTGTTTTAGCTGACCGGTGATAGTTCTCTAATAAGTCCAACTACTACAGAGTTTGGTGGAGAATGAAAGCTTATTATTAAGTTTATCCATCATTTGTTATTTCCAAAAAATGGGACTTCAATAAGATGAGATATCAAGATGTGTACCTCTTGTTCCTTAGGAAATGAGGGGATGGGATCTTCCTATGAAGATACCTCATGGTGAACATGTTGAAGATGATTAAGTCATCCTCTAGATCCAATTCTATCATTTATCCAAAGTTAATTTCAGCTTTATTGGAAACCAAGTTTGTGATTGATGAGGAGTAGGAATCTCAATTTAAATGTGGCAGATTCTTTCTGACTAGGGTTATTTTTAGAAAGATGAGGGTGATCAAGAATCCTTGTATGAAGAAGTGAGTTAGAGACAATGATAATATCTATGAGGATTTTAGTCCCATAAGTAATCCTACTTGACCTAAGAATTTAGTAGATTCTGACTTAGAGCCAGATGTGATAGTGGAGTATTTTAATGAATAATAATATAAAGTTATTGTAGTTGTTGATGAGGAAGTGGGAATCTCATTTGAAGAGGGTAGTGACCCTGAAATTCCGAAGAGACCCACCATAACTTTTAGACATATGAGTCCACCTTCTTCTCTACCTACCATAGAAATACTCTTAAGTGATAGAGAAGATAATGATGATGGGACAGAGGTTTCTGGAGATGATAAGATCATAATACCTTATTATAAATATTCTAAAGTAGTTATGGAAGTATCTAATGAGTAAAATGGAGAAGACGGTACTAATTTTGGAAATAGAGATGATGATGAAGATGATAGTAGTTATGATAGAGTATCTGATCCTGATAATGATTTGAGAGTATTCATTAGCATCATCCATCCCTAGTTGGTTTATCTAATTCAGTTAGGGTTGTTGAGGGACCTGGTTTGACCAAATTATTTTCCTTAGAGAGATCAATTATAATGAATCATGATGGTGATAATGTATCTTTTAAAGGAGAAACCAGAGTGTCTGCTGAGGGGTAGAAATACCCTAGTTCTATTAGAGTGGCTGCTTCTCATACTGAATGGGAGAAATTCCCCTGATATATTCGACTTAGTTTTGAGTATTCATAGTAAAAGGAAATTGAGGAAGATTTTGGATAAAATAAGGATGATAAAGAATAGGGTTAGGTGTCCTCTAATGGGAATCCCTCCCAAGATTTCAAAATTCATGGCATGTCATATGTAGATTCAGATGATAATGGGAGAAGTATACCAAAGGATGGTGGATCTGATGTATCAGCTAGATTTGATAAATATCTAAAGGTATCCCTTTTTTATCAGATTGATCATAATGGTGAGATTTAGGACTTCCCTTATACTATATCTACCAGATCAAAGCCTATAGAGGATTCCATTTCAAGTGTTTAGACTCCTTCTACACTAGTTTCATTTTATTATGTTTCCAAAAAAGGTATTTAGTCTCTCAAAGAGAGGTTTATTTCTGAATTTAGTAGAGTTTTGAGGTTTTAGGAACTTAAAATCACTTATATGAGTGAGGATAATGTGAGAAACCTGTTTGAGTTAAAAGTATTCTACATTCATCCAAAGACTAATTTTCACATTCATGAAGTGAAAATTGAAAATTATAGGTTAAAAATGAGATGGAGTCATTGAGGTAAATTATGGAGGATATGAGAGCCTGTTTTTCTATAATTTAGGCTACTATGATGGAGAGGTTGGAGATTTTACCTATAGTGGATTCTGCATTCAGTGCTCCACCTCCCTCGATTTCAGTTGATGTCGAGTTGATCCAATCTGTAATTTGAGAGGATCTTCATGATGTTTTGGGAGATGTTCATGATACTCATCAGGATGATTTGAGATTGATTAGATAGTATGGTGAGAACATATAAAAATAGGATAGTGAATATTTAAATGAGGCTTGAAGTGATAGGGAAACCATCACTAAGTCTCTTAAATATTAATTTTCCAGGGTGTATACCAAACATTAATTTAATTCATATTTCATTTTTTTTACTATGAATATTTGGATTCCACCTACCACAAGGGATTTCAAGGAACAATTTGACTATTTGAAAGTTTTTTCACACCTATTTATGCTGTTTATAGAGGAAAATAATGATTTCATTAGTGTTATAGAGAGAACAGGCAACAATATTATGGAATTTTTCAGCCTTATGAGTCAATTTCTATATGTTTTCGGTACTGATGTGGTTTCTCTAGAGGTAATTCCTATGATAGCCTCGACATATGATCCTTCTTCATCCCGTTTACCTCCTTAGTTCCAGCCTTTAAGCATATCTACTAGGGAAGAATTCCAAAATCATAGTCCAGTGATTATCATAGAGATGATTACTTCTTCCTCAACCCCGTTAGCCTCTACATTTATCCCTTCTACCTCTAACAAGGGCAAGGTCCTTGATGATCTTACCTCGTGAGCTGAGAGTGACTCTGATTTAATATCTGTCTTTGATAGGTATTTTTATTATATTTTACCTTTATTATTTTTAGGAAATAATATTTTAACTTTTTGTTCTTAATGGAGTGTTTCTCACTTATTCTTTATATACGTGCATTCACTATTTCTTTTTTACCTTTTTTATTATCCCAAATTTGGGAGAAAGTTGGATGGCATTTACCTTTGATCATTTACCTTATCAGTTTATTATTTAATGCCATATTTATATATTATAGGATATGTTATTCTTTGATACCATGTTTATCTTTGATACATTATTCTTTAAGATATACTTATCCTAAATTTTTCCTTTGATACCATATTTATATGGATCTTATAATTTAATACCAAATTTTGTGTATTTATTTTATCCTTTGATATCATATTTCTATATTACCATATCTTTGCTACCACATTTATTTGTATCTCACATTTTACCTTTGAAATGTTAAGAAAAATTTTATCCCTTAAATTCATTTCTATATATCTAAATTTATATTATACATGGTTTATAAAAATTTCATGTTTTTTTATCATTAAAAAAGGGTGATATTTTTGGAAACTCTTTGTTTTAATGATCACAAATAATGTTTATTATATTTCTATTGAGTTTATTTATTTATGATATCATTTTATTCTATATGTAAATTTGATGAAAATTTGGATATGTGTTGGAATGAATCACTGATAGACTTGACTCACCGTTAGTTCATTTGAGTCACTTCCAAAATGTATGACCGCCAGAGTTGAGCTACATCTAGACTTGAGTTGCTACCAATCATGAGTCACTAACAGAATTTAATGCCACTAGAAATGATTCACTACCAGAATTTCTTTAATCCATTAATGAATCACTACCATACTTGTTTCATCATTGACAAAAATGCCACACCTCCATACATGATTCCCCACCATAATTTCTTACAACCAGGAATGAATTACTTCTAAAAATAAATCACCTCAATCTTGAGTAAATATTAGTTCAATTGAGTCACCAACAAACTAACCCACCATTAGATATGTCTTTCCACTAAATATGTCTTACCACTAGATGTGTTATCATTTTTATTCTGATTTATTTTAATTAAATTTTTCAAATTTATATTTTATTAAAATTAATGCAGAAGTATTATTTAATGATTATTCATTAAACTGTTGCATGGATGCATTGAAGAAGATTTTAGAGCTCAATATGAGGATCTAGAAGATATCTATGATTATTATTAAATGGGTGTATACAGTTCTTTATATTCTCAGAAAACTCCCTCATGTGTGAGTGGTTGGCACGATCAATAAGTGAGCGCCAATTTCTGAATACTGTAAGGATCATCACATGAGATCTTCTATGTTGAATTCCTACGAATTTCAACTATGAAAGAGTGGAACTCAATAAAGATAAATATTATTTCCTAAATATAGAAAAGATAACCTTTCGACACTTTATTTTATTGAAATTTTTTAGATAAACAACTCGTGTTCCTCATCAAGCCATGTCCAAGGACACTCAAGCATCAAAAGCACTAAAGACCAAGCAGCCTTACCTTTTCTATATATTATTGATTTATCTTTCTATTGTTTTATTTTACATTTGAGTAGTATATTGTATAATTTTTTTATTAGTACACATTGTCTCCTACATGAGAACTATAGAATAATAGATATTCCCTTCTATCTATTTTGATCTTCTTACCCATGTATTTGTGGAAGAGTTCCTTGTGTGGCATGTAATTTTTTTCATCACATGCTTAACTATAGAAGTGGAATCTGAGCCTATACAAACTATGATTTTGTGGGTAAACCCAATCTAGGTTTTTTATTAGATTATATTTATATAATCTTCCTGGAAATGGGTGATCACCAAGTAGATAGGATTCAGTCTTAGCATGAGACTGAACCCCTTTTTTCTGTTGTGTGATTTTGTTTTGTTTTCTTTGTTTCAAATCTTTAAACTGTATTTTATTTTAATCTATAAACTAAAATTGTATTTTATAGTTAGTATTAACTAATTTTCATAACTGGATTTTTTTTATTAAATTTATTTTAAAGGTTAAATTAATTTTCTATATTATTTTAACTGATCATTAATCAACCTTTGAGAAATATTTTAAAATAAAAAACGTTTATCAAACTATGGTTTTGATTAACAAGGTGATTTTTTTTAACTGGGGAATTTAATTTGAACTTTTTTTAACAGAAATTTTTATGTGGAACTGAAATCACCCCCCCTTCCCCTCCCTCTTGTGTTACTAACTCTGACCAACAATCCATTTTCATTTGATACACCACCTTGATTGTCTGTTCTTATAATAATATCACCATGTGCATTAGAACATTCTCCAAAATACATATCAATATTGAGAGCATATAGAACTAATTCTTCATAACACCCAAAGTCTCAAATAGATAGATACTTTTGAAGGTTTAGTACTAAACCACAAAACAATTTTTCTATTTTTCTATTGTTATTAATAATAAAACATGATACATTTCAGTAAATACATGTGAAAGTCATGTCATATACCACAAAAGATTCACCCTCTTTCACATCAAATCTTTGAATTCTCATGTTATAATTTTTTAAATATTTTGAATTAAATTATTATTAATAAATAAATTCATAAAGACTTACCACTTTAATTACTCCATTTCATACTTCCACTTGGTATTATATATCAATTCCCACCATTGGTAAACCTATCTATCTAAAAAATAGATCTCCAAAGTAACTTTATCCTTCTTAGACTAGTTTAACATAGAAAATATCTTACCCATTAGGTTAACCAACTATTCTGAAATAAGTGATTAGAGGATCAACTAAATTTTAGTGGTTATTTCCATATGAAGGACTCGATGGTAAGTTTCTCCTTCTTATGTGAAGTTGGACATTCCACATGGATCGGGTTATTGTTCAAAGCATAAGATGGCTAGATAAACATAACCTTAAATTTTTGAACTCCACCACCAATTTCATTAGGAATTTTTTTCGAAAAATCAATGTATCATTCCTCACATGAGTTATTGATCTAGATTATCATGGTTCCTACCATTTTCTAATATAGAAATGATTTTAAAAAACATAAGTAAAAAAGTCTTGAATAATTTATTTAAATACACAATTTAATTCAAATATTATATCTTATGGGATCTCTATGTTTATGATTTTTCTTAAATGATGCTTATTGGATCATGTAATTTAATCCCTATCTAACATTAAAATAATTAATTAATTTATCTATATATCATTCATATTTTTTTGTATATATTTTGTGATTAACTGAAGCATAACCCCTAGGAGTGTCGAACTAGGCATGCAATAAGGACTCTTTTTCATACACTAGGTGGCGATTAAGTTAACACCCAATCCACCATTTTTAGGCTTATTACCCCTTGTTATAACTATTCCAGATCCACATACAATGGTGGTATACAAAATGTGAATTCATTTCCCAAAAACCATACTCTCTTATAATTTACCTAAACTTAAGATGTTTACCTTAAAACTCAATAATATTTACTAGTTCTAATTCCCAAATTAACTAAATCATGGTATAATACTAACTATATCGACCAAAACATTATCTTAAATTACTATTACCTTATTTTTAAGATAAAAATCATATTTTATATATAATCTAGTATCAAAAGTTTTATTGTCTTGGGAAAATTAGGCTCATAAATCCCTTATACGTAATAAAACATTAACATTACATAAATCCTTCTTCATTATCATCCTAAAATATTTCATGTTAAACATTGTAAATTTAATCAAAATAGGATGTAATTCAATGAAATTGTTAAGCTAAGAGCCTAGTAAGGTGATGGATAATAATTAGAGGAATAAGATACATAAATCAATAAAACACGGTGAGCATAATCATCATCACCATAAAATCATAAGCATGGGATCATCATCATAAGAATGAATGAAACATAAGATAAATTCATGGAATGTTTTTTATGCATAATAATGAAACAAAATATCATGGTGGTAAAATAACACTCATATTTGTGAAAAAATATATCTTCATTTTCATGCATAAATTTTATGCATAAACATAACAACAAAATTATGAACAATGGTAGCTTAATGTTAATGAATTATACTCATAATCTCATGAGTTGAATAAAATTACCCAATAAATAGAGGTATATATAATTTTATCCCACAATTCACATTATAAAATTCTCATAATCATTTTTGGCACCTGGAAATAAAACATATAACAATCATAGTCATGAAATAAACCCATGGAATGGAATGGGTTTCTTATGGGTGAAATAATTCATACATTAAGAAATAACCTTGTTGTTACCAAATTAATAAGGGATATGATATTTATAGAAAAAAAAGATCATTTTTCTTTGAATAAGAAAAAATTCAATTGATTTAAAAGAAATGTTTGATAAAATAATGTCCTTCTGGAAAAATAATTTTAATTATCTTAGAAGTCATTTTGACCAGGTTTTTAATGCTGAAAAACACATGTTATAGAAGAGGTTGAGGAATGAATGGATATTTTAGGGTGATATAAAGATAAAACAAGATCAAAATCCACCTAGTTTTATGGTTTCATTAATTTTGGATCCCCAGTGAATGAGAAGATCTTCACAAAGGTCACTGGAGCATTGTAGATGTCGATCTCATGTAAAGACAGTAACATTTTCACAGTGTATGTTCCATTATGAAGTTCATCAACATGCTATGGGAGTTTCTCTTATGAAAAGGTGGTATCTTTCAGGAAAAGTACCTCCCAACATTTTTTATGCCTATAAATACATCCTTCCACCTAACATTTAATGGGATATGAAATTTTGACTTTCACTGCAAGCTATGAATTTACTGAACTTCTTCCTTCACCAGCAAAAATAAAGATGGTTTCCTATGGGTAGCCATCATTCACATATATCCTCTGATGTGTTCTTGAGACTCTCAAACCATGGTGGAGATAACTTCTATGAAGTTTTATAACCTTGGTTCTAGAGGATAAATCCTCTATCTTCTTGGGGCTTCATTAGATATTTATCCTTCATGAAACCTTCCCCATGAGAACCAAGAAATTACCCAATGGAAGGGCCACCACTTTTCACAAATACTTCACCTTAATGAAACTACTAACCTATGAAAAACTCCCATACTTTATGAAACCCACCTCATATACCACCACATGATTCCTTATATCATCTAACATACCTTTTCTAAAGATGATTAGTTATGGGTCTTGTTCCCACTCAAACTGGATTCACTTTTTCATAGAACTTTTGACTGATTGATATCATCAACCCTCAGGTCTGAACAATTTGATTTAGGAATAGCTTTGATATTTTTATCATCTATTTATCTTAATAATAGGATCCCTAAATCTAGGACCCTTATATTCCACTTCACCATGGAAGTGTTTAAAATATGTTCTATCTAAAATCACTTATGCAATATACATGTAAATATAAAAGGCAGAATCATTATTGGAATTTGTTAACCATTACTTATAAGGGGTGATAGTGATTAATCATTATCTTCTACTTGCAAATGGTATCCCTAGGCATAGTCATTCCATATTTGAGCTTCAAGACTTTAAAAAGAATATCAAAAACATCCTACTCATATGATGTTAAACAACATAACATCATCCATAACACATATTGTTAACTTATAGACCTACACTATAAAAAGAAAATAGGATGCCCCATGTATGAATCACATGGGATGATATCCCACCTCTTGGGTAACCCATGTAAATAATCCCCACAATTTCCCCTATTTTCACTTGTTTCATGACACAAGCATATTTACCACAAGATGTTAAACTAAATGGACCTATCTTATACCATGACCATAATTGTTTCACTAGAAATATGTTAGTTTTGGTCCCTATCTCTTAATAGAGTTCATTGAAAGCTTCCTTGAGGTTTAATACCCACCCACCTAGGATAAGTCCTTGAGGATCAATCCTGCTCTCCTAATAACATAATTAATTTTTCATGTCTTCCCCCTAGATGGTGGAATCTTAGAATTGTGATCATCTCCCCTTAGGACACACTCAATATTATGACCCAAAAATAAGTTACCCACTAGACCTCATCATCTTCATGTGATGAAATATTATAGCCAACCTAGTTCAAAACAAGTGTATGTAGGAAATTTCCCCATAAGTTGTTACACCTATGACCAATGTCTGTATAAGATGTTAAACTTATTTCCAACCTATCCCCATAATATATTAAACTTTTCATCACCCAGTCCATGGAATAAATTAAACAAGTGACCAACCTATCCCCACAAGACCCTAAACCCATGAACCCGACCAGATGCATTATAACCTCTCCCTAATGTAATGAACATGGGATGAACAAAGGAAAAAAGACTCAAATATATTAAACTGATTGCATAAATTTATCTATGACCAACATATGATTCCTTGGTTTATAAACTAGTGATGCTTCATAAATGATATTCTCTAAAATTTTGAAGAGGAATACTTCACAAGTTCCCAACACACCCAGCATCCTCAGATGACCAGTCGTGTCCAATGTCACCATCCACTTAGACCATAGGTAGCTTCCCTATCTTGATATAAATATTTTAATAAACTAGAATATTCTTCAAGATGGAACTATGAGAGATATTCACAAATATGATTTAAATCTTCAAGGGAGACCCCGAATAGGAAACGACCTCCAAGTAGGAATCCATTGTTGGAGAAAGCGACATCCCATCATCTTGTTTTTTTCAAGGTGCTAAAATCATTAAACATGTTAGTAGAGGATGCACGCCTTAGAAAAATATGAATACAGGGAAATTTCCTATCTTGAAGGAGGTACGACCATTCCAAGGAAGAAAACCAATTCAAGAGAGGAAATATCAAAGAAAAAATCTTATCCTAACCCTAATGTGTACCCTAGCCTAAATCATTAGAAAAAAAATAGTGAACCTGATATGAATTTTTTCCCCATCATAATTTTGAAGATCATTAATGATATACACCAACATATTTGGGTATCAATAGATCCATATATTAGGTTGCATGCCTCACCAAACAATATGGTGGGCCATATATGAAAATGTTCCCTTGTAACTGGGGGAAAATGAAGGATGTTGGGAATATCTAGTCTGGTACATCATCTAAGTGGATCCTTTCTCCACATTGGAAATAATTCATAATGTTGGGAAAGTTGGGATTCACATTCATCAGACTCATACTAGGGATTTACTTCATTCAGCATACAAGTATCAATATACTAAAAACGTTTGATGTCCCACCAAAAAAAATATATGCAATAGTATAATTTGTGTTTCAATAATCCCAAACTACTACTCTCCATCCATGGTGTCCACAACTTTAGTAGCTACCAAGTGTCCTTTCCCCAGATCACCCTCCAAAATCATCCAGTGGAGGATCATTGATTCCCTTGTTAATTATTATTAATTTTAGGGGTTTACCCCAACTAGGTAAATGGATTTACATGACATAGAAGCATCAATACCCTCTTAATGTCACTTCTCAAAGGGCCACATAGGGTGTAGGACCATGTAGTCAATATGGTAAATTATTTCATGTTCCACTCCCCATATCGTTCTAATGGATCTCTCCCCTAGGATGAGGTGGTATGGAATGTTTGGATCACACCCATGACTACCACTACCTAGAATTCACTCTCACATCCTACCATGCCAATGATGTCGACCAATTCCATTGTCCAATGAGTATTCCAATGGTATACCTACTTCATTGGCCCTAGTTTGGTGTACCCAACATTAAAAATGGTCTAAGGATATAGAACCTACCTAACATGATTCCCCTTCCTCATCTTAGGTGTACCTTTAAACTATTAGTGAACTTCATCGATCCCTTACAACCACTTTACGGGTGACCATATTCACCTGATGGGAATTGAGTCCCTAACTGCCCTCCTGGAAGGTTGGTTTGGCTCTCCCAAAAATGGGAAGCATGAGAAACCATCATGTCACTCCACATGATAAATAATTTCACCACAATGGTCCTCCCTACAACACCACCAATAGAAAATGAGGTCTTCCCCATGTCAAAGAATTCACCTACACCAAAGATCTATCCCAGGGTATGAGGGAAAACATTCGACATAGTAGTTGTACACATGAATTATTCCATAACACACATGGAATGAATCAGCATGAACCATATAGGATTACACTTCAATAACTCCTACACTACTTGGGGTAGTAATTGTGGAAGCATTTTTTCACACTCAGCCTCTCAGAATCTAAGATAATGGATGGCTCGGTGATGGAAAATTCGCTCCACCATCAGAACTTGTGAAAAATATAATCAATTGAGGATAAAAATACCATAATCTAAGGTGAATTAGGTACAAATATCCTTATGTATGTAAATTCATTTGGAGGATGTTCTGGCCTCCTTCTAGAAACATGTCGTGAAATCATCCCAGCAACAATCAACTTCCCTCCTCTTGACTTCCACCTTATATATAGGAGATATGTCTGGATATGGATTGTCAACTTAAGATAATGGTGAGAACTTTCATAATCTATGAAGTTGTGATGTCTTTATTGATAATTATGATGTAAAAAATAATCCATCTTATATCTATATGGTGAGGAATCTATCCCTACCTCTAGAAGATACTCTGACATTATAGGTAGATTTGGCTTATGTGACTTCCCCTCTGCTAGGTATTTAGCAGCAGAGTAGGTCTTCATCACTACCACTCTAATTTTACTAGAAATGTTTAACTGGGTATTGGGGTGATCATGATCTAGACTCCCCTATATATAATGAGTATGAAGAAGATTTTTGGGAGATCATAGCCACCAAATAGATGTCAGTTGTGTTCTGGACCTCTGCAATGTTGTGATTCACCATACATGAGTTCATCATTGAGGACCAGGCAGCCTTATTCTACTAGAGTATTTTGGTGATGTCTAATCACCTTCAAGATTTCTAGATAAACTAACTAATAATTCTAGAGAAATACGATCCCATCCATCAATAATGTTGGATATTTGACATCACAGTACTCCCAGTGGCTTGGTGCCTTTATTTGTATAGATACTTCCATAATTTCTAGTATACATAGATCAATATCCTATCCATACTATAATGAATCATCCATGAAAAATCCCACCATGTTTATATTAAAGGTTGGGGGTAGTATTCTACCCTTCACTTTATACCCCTTCTAAGTCAACCATGATATCATAAGGCTGGCTAGCTCTATGGTGGGAAAAGTCCTCCTATAATCACTACTATTATGAATTTCATCATGAAAAATCCCATGGAATATAATATAAACTACCCTAAAGACATAGGGTGTGATGGATAAAACCAACCCCATGGCGAGACTTAATATCTTACGGACCTTCCAATATGTGACATCCCTTATTAGTAGACACAGACACTAGGCCTCAGGAGTCCCCCAAATGAGGTTCTACCTCCCACCCATCAGCATATGAACAAAGGAAACATGGTCACTAATCTTATATGCCTATAATAGGATATGAAAAAGATCAAGTCAGATCTAATAATGGTCACCTTTCCCCAGGAGGTTGAGGGATATAAGAGACTTTTATCTTATTTCCTCATCAAAAAGTACTTTTAGTGAGACAATGTTATAGGGTATCTCATCCCATATTCGTCTAGAGATAAGGTACTTCATGTATAAGAACCTTGTGTTGATATAAGTGGTATCATGCATCTGATTAGGGTAGAGTCTTGTGGAATTAGAAAGTATCCAAGATATGACCTTCCTAACCAGCCTAAACAATGTGGCTTACCACCTTGGGACTATGACATCCATGCCTCATGAGCTGGAAAAATTGTCAGAGATCTGGTTTCTAACAACCCTCACCAAGATGATGTGATGGATAATTTCCTAACCCATCTTGAGGATTTTTATGTTAAAAGGGTATTGATACCACTTGAAGGGAATCCATATTTGGTATGGGTGGATCATGCATATTCTCCCTGTGAGTTCAGCAATCCATGATACACACCATTCAATGACATGGGTGATACGTTGAATCACTTGGCTCACTTTACCCCATGATGTTACCCAATGCATAGTACCCTAGAATAGGATGAGGCTTACAATATTATATGTTTAAATAACACCATTAAGGGGACTACCTTTTGGGTATAATCTGTTGGATCCAGGATCTATAATTGGATTGGAGGATATCTATAGATAGTTCTACTATCAGTTCAGCTCCACCATGTAGAATTATAGTTTCTATGACCTCTCAAGGTTCAAGAAAGGAGAAAATGAGTGATTTTCTGACATAATTTCACAATGTAAGTGGATTACATACTCCCTTGATTTGTAGCTATCATAGGAACAAATATTGATGATGTGCATAGAGAATATAGAAGATGAGCTGGTCCCCTCCCTTATCTCCCTGATATTTCCATGCAAGTTTCAAGAGTTCACTGAAAGGGAATAGTGTGTGGAAGAGTCCTTGTATCAGACCAAGATTTTGTTTCACCCATTACATTATTAATCTCCTTTGTGAAGGCCCATAGGGTGAGAGACATCCACCACTATGCAGAATGAGGCCCCGCCACCAGTCACACTCTAGGAACATCTTCCAGTGTGTCCTTACCAAGAAGAATCTTATCATGCACAAACACTCCATAAAAATGTTTTCTAATCCACCTATTAAGTCCAAAAACCTAGTATTCCATTTATATAGTGGGTAAAAAGTCATAGTCCTTCAAGTGCATGCATGTCCTAGAATACAGCATATGTTACTTATAAAATAACATCCTAAGACTACTAAAATGGAGAATACATTAGGAATATTACCTCATCGATCATGATAACTAATTCCCATATAATATTTTCCTTGGAAACACTATCTAGTAGTGTTTTGTATTCAAATATTGTCTCTGGGTTCAATTATATTGTATCCTAGAAGATTTGGGTGATCTTCCAGTGCTCGTAGCACATGTCTTGGTTGACCACAACAACAGTGGTGAATACTATGATGAATGGAAACAAGATCTAGACTAGGGTACATATAATTAAAATGAAATGCTAGCATGTAAAATAATTGATTGAGCCTATGTAATTATACATTCCTACTTGAGAAATATAGAAACTCCTATGATCCCCATGCCTTCCCTGGACACTGTATCTAAATTGTGGCCTTCTAAATCTTGGAAGAATAGGTGGTAATAACTCCAAGGAAGTTAGAGTCCTCCACCAATTCTAAAACCTGCTTACACTCTAAGACATCATGCCTCCAAAATTAGGATAAACCCATAGAATTAATCCCATCCTAGAATATTCATCTGATGAAGAAGAGGAATATACTTCTATGATTTATATTATGATGGTATATTAATACACCATACTAAGTAATGAGGAATTCCACATGGACACCTTAGGTTCCTCTAGTTGATGACATTGAAGGAGGTACAAATGTTATCTTAACAAATAATATGTCAGGTCTAGTGTTCCAGATTAGGTTGTTCATGCCTCTAAGACTAGAAATTAAGCCTCTTAAATAGCTCAAAAAACCCTCTAGGAATACACCATCAGGTCTACCTCTACAATATACCCTATTAGTCAACCATGCATCCCAACCACAATAAAATCATTCTAATACATGGAAATATAGGACCTAACCTCATATATCTAGTTCTTAGCTGAAATCTTATAGTCTATATTGGAACATGACCAGCACTGGTTGTGACCTATTGCCTCAATCAGTTAGTACCACTGCACTTTCTATAAAATAGAAACCCTGGGATATATAATGTATTAAAACACCTCACTAGTCTTTCCACAAGTCTCTCGATCCTTGATTCACTCCACCTATCTAAAAAGATGCATGAAGCCCTCATCTAGGCCCTAAATATCCCCCTATAGTCTGAGAATAAGGTAAAATCTATTGAGTCCTACCATATAGAGGAAACTGAGTATGAATAATTATAATCCATCATTTCCTTCTCCATATAGGATGAGGGTTCCATTATCTAGGGTCACATTCATCCATTGTGTTCTATAGGACATCTCAAGGGTATAAAAATACGTCACTTCCTAGTGGATACTAGGACTAGTATGAATCTCACCTCAACCCAAACACTCCATATTAAGGGGATTATAGAAACATATCTAACCCCCTCAAAACTGAAAATTCAAGGATATAATAAGAGTGATAAGATGATAAGATATGGTGAAAGGCCCAATTCAGTGTACAGGTAGAAAGCATTGAGTTTATGGTATTCTATTAAGACATGGCCTATAATTCTCTATTGGTAAGGCCATGGATCCATCTACACATATTGGTCCCCTCTTCATACCATTAGTTCCTCAAATACACCCTCTATGGTCAAGTGGAAGTAATCTAGGTCAATAATTCCCACTTTAGCTCATGTAATTCCCACTACCTAGATTTTGGGTACTAAAAAATGAAGAGAAAACATATCCCGATGATGAGGTCAAATTTATCAATGTCTCAAATGACCTGTAATTTAATTCAATAAATCTATGGGTATATTTGAAAGATTAATTCATTCTGCCAACCTGCCAGTTGAAACAAACAATCTGGTACATGGGGATCTAATTATATCATCTATAATAAGAATGATTTATTATAGATTACCTCATACTCCTACACATGATTGGATCGTCTAATTTTGGAAAGAACAATTCCATAGAATACTGAGAGGTTTTCCCTATAGCCACTGATCTTAGGAACTATCACATGGTCTGGAAAGCTGGGCTGACTAGATAGTGGTAGACTCAAAATTAGTTCTTCGATATTAAAAAATGATATCATTGTAGAAAAAAAAGGTATTAGATCATCATCCTTCGTCGATGTCGACTCTACAGAATAAGAACGCCCCATCTAGTACTCTGGCACTGCTAGAGTAGATGAAACTATCTCTAATAGGTCTATAGCTCCAGTGGAGTCACCACCTCCCTCTGATACTTGATTTTTTTATGATTAGGATGAGCTAGATGATGCCCTAAGAACATTTTAAGTTATTATTTCCACCATAGTTTATGAGCTATCCTAGGTTAATCACTATATATAAGAATTCATGAGGCAAACACTAATCAGTGAACTCATGTCTCCAGAGTCAGAGCAACAATATGTGGATTTTTTGACAGATCACCATAACATGTTCACCTTGTATTACAAATAAATTATAGGACATGATCACAATATTTTTATTCATCCCCTTAGCATCCAAACAGGCCTCTGTGAGTTAAAATAGCCCCCCAGGAAGATACAACCTTCCAATAGTTCATTGGTCGAGGCTGAGGATGACAAGAAGATCAAGGAAAACGTCATTAGGGAGGTTCAGTTTCCCATGCGAAAGACTAAAATTATCCCAGACGAGAAGAGAAATATAAATTTTATTAGTCTACATTTATTTATGGGACCAAAATAACCACTACCCAAAGAATAAATTTCCTAATCCATTGACAGATCTCTTGATCCATACTACATTTAGTATTAAGAACCTCTTCTTTATAGATTTTTACTCTGGGTATAACTAGATCTGTATATCCCCCAAATATTTAGAATCCACTATTTTTAGATCACCTAGGGAACCTTTTAATATCGGGTGTTGAATTTTTTTTTTAAGAATGCTGGAACCCCTACCAACATTCCTTGCACAATATCTTCAAAACACTCCTTGGGATGTTAGTGGATTGTTATGTTGATGATATGGTGGTTAAATCCTACTAACGCCAGGACCATCTCAAGGACCTTGATAAATTTTTCAACTTCATCCACTCCATCCATCTAAAAATGAACCACCTAAAGTGAAAATTTGAGGTTACCTCTAGAAATATCCTTGGATTCATTGTCATATACATAGTAATAGATATTTATCCATAGAAAATAAAATCATTAGCCATATTCATCATCCATTAAACCACTATGAACTATAAAGTCTTCATGACTACATGGAATATATCCAACTATTAATTTATAATTTAGATAGAACGTGTAATCCCTTTTCTAGAATTAAAATAAAAAGAACCTTCAACCGGTGGGATGAAGACTGTCGGTTCACGTTCAAGGAAATCATATAGTTTCTATTACTTACTTTATTCTTGATGCCGCTCATCTATTCAAAGCATATGGTCCTTTATGTTACATCCTTTGAGTGATATCTTGGTGACCTTATAGCTCTTAAAAACAATGATATCAGAGTAAAAAATGTATTATCTTAGTTTCATGCACCTCAACATGGATACCAAATATTCTCCCATCTAGGAGAGTTTCCTTACCCAAGTCATTGTAGTTAAGAAATTTTGTAACTATTTTAAGTTCCATGAGATATAGTTGGTATCCCACTTTGATTTGTTGAAGTACATTCTCAACCATTCCATGTTGATTGGGTGACTTTCATGTTATGTAGTAATTCTATAGCAGTTTGACGTAAAGTTTGTTTCCTGAAAAGTTAGCAAGGGCCAGGATTTGGCATATTTCTTAGCTATTCATCCAATCCCTGAGTAACTGCCCCTGGATGTTGACTTCCAAAATGATTCCATCTTCTTTAGCTATCATATTATTCTATATTAAAAAAATATTTCGATGATTCCTCATTTATCCAAATCAATAGAAGTCTCAAAAACCCAATACTCAATAGGGTGGCCCTTGGTATTGTCTTCATTACTCCTATGGAGGACATCCTACCATACTCATTCTTATTATTGGAATATTTCAACAATAATGAGGATGAGTACCATAATCTTATCACTATACTTGATCACACCCTTGAGATTGATGTCCCCCATTTTCATGTGATGGGTGACTCTGAGCTAGTCAACAAGTAGATCAATAGGGACTATATTATTAGGAAATAATAACTTGTTCCCCTATTGTAGTGGACTCCTGAGTTCATGACCCATTTTCCATCCAATTAAAAGGTGATTCATGATCCCCAATCACAAAATATATGATCTAATGATTTGTAATATCTAACATTGTCCCTTATAGATCCCAATGAAGATGAATTAATCATTCATGTGGTGCATCAGAGGTTCATCACCCCTAATGATTCTGATGATGGTGAAAAATAGGTAAATTTTTTGGGCAATAGAACATATATAGAATTTCCCTCATAATCCCTTATAGTCAAAGAATTATCTGATTGGATGATTCCCTTCATTGAGTATCTCTATCATGGAACTCTCTTTCCAAGCAGAATTGAGCATGACTGGATTTATCAGCAAGAAGTATAATTTTCCATATTGGATGGAACCAGAATTGACTAGACCCTATAAAAGAGTTTCCTTAATGGATTACTCATTCATTACATCCAAGTGAATTAGATCCCTCATGTTATACAAGAAACCCATGTTTGGTCTTGTGGAACCCATCAATAAGGGTGGATGCTTTATCACCAGACCTGAATGTTGGGTTACTTCTACCCCACTATGGTTTATGACTATATTAAATTCACCAAAAGGTGTCACACATCCTAGGTCCATGCCAAGTTCATGTGAAAACCACCAAATATTATTTATTCCACCAAGTACTCTGGGCTCTTTTTTGTATGGGGACTTGATGTTGTTGTCCCCTACACAATAGTTGCATATCTACAATGTAGATTCATTCTGACTACTACATACAACTTATGAAAGTGGGAAGAGGACATACCCCTGAAAGAGTTCAAGACTCTATCCAATATCCTGTTTTTGAAGTCCCACATCACCCATAAATTTAGGTTTCATCACACCATTCTCATGTAAATGACACCAAATTTCGAGCGGCCAGCTAAAAAGGTTGTATACCATATAAAAAATATGTCCCAACAACACCTCCCGCTACCACATACAAGTGAATGGGAATATCGAGATGTTCAAAAAACCCTCTTTAACATCCCTCAGAATATGGAATCCCAGAACAAGAATATTTTTCACAATAATCTCTCTAATTCCATTTTCATGTATCGTAAAATGACCCAAAATTCAAACCAGGCAACCCTATGTTCCCTAGTTTAATGAACATAAGTTGTTATACAAATAGATATTCAACTATTGTAGCTCTGGATAACCATTTA
The DNA here is from genome assembly GCA_963277665.1 of Viscum album. Lineage (NCBI taxonomy): Eukaryota > Viridiplantae > Streptophyta > Magnoliopsida > Santalales > Viscaceae > Viscum > Viscum album. Next base: position 490,913,880 of record OY728145.1, read on the forward strand.
TAAGGATAAGACACCTGAAAAGAGAGTGGAAGTAAATTTTTATTAGTTTTAATTCCTTAAATTAAATAGTCTACAAGCATTGCATAATCTAGAAAGGCATCACAATCGGGTAGAGTGAGGATTAAATAAAATGGTCTTCCAATGCTCCTTCCTTCAGGGTGATATAGTAATGGATCTTAGGACACTAACAATTCCTAAAAATATTCTTCTAAAACTAGAACCTAAATGGTAATCACCTTATATAATTCTTAAGGTATTCTCTAAATGTGCATACTCATTGATCACTATTGACAGGGAGCACATCACACCTCCCACAAATGAAAGGTTCCTAAAAGGATACTTCACATGAAACCATTAGTCTAAGATGTATGAATTTAAATTAAAAAGTCTAATATCCTAAACATATGATTCTAAATAATATGAAAACTTCTTCAACACATGAAATTAAACTATAAAATTACCCTGTGTGATAAACATGGGGTTTCTCATATAAAAAATTTGAGATTATCTAATTTTAAGATTTAATAATTTAAACTATAAATTTTAGTATCCGAGTCATATGATTTTAAACTATACGATGACGTCCTTGATACATGGTAATAAACTATAGCCTTACCATATGTGATAAAAATGGTATGCCTCATGTGATAGATATGATATGATCTAAAGTTCGAGCTGTGTGATTTTAAACTACAAATCCTAGGGTGATAGTCACTCAACATAAAATTGTGTTACATCATCCTTGACACATGACATTAAAATATTTCACTATCCTATGTAATAAACAATGTATGCATTATATGACAAACATGAGATGATTTAAAGTCTGATCTATATGAAATTAAACTAAAAATCACACCATATTGTTCACACGCTATAAAACCATGTGACATCATCTTAGCTATAAGAAATTAAACTACTGTATACCCTTTATGACAAAAATATGATGCCTTGTGTGGAAATAATGAGATGCCTTACATGTTTAGTATGATATTACTCATGAAATTATCATGATATGAGCACTAATAATCCTCCCTATGCCACCTGCTCATGTGAAATACCCAATCATAATCCTTGACCCATTATCAAGTCAACATGCTCTCGTGACCTAGCTGGAGGAAGAAATAATGGACAGCTCAATGTGTAATCCTTGTAAACAATTTTCTTAAACATAATGTTAAACTATTACCTTACCCTATTCAAAAATTAGGGGATATACTTTGTGATAGTAATAGGATGTATCATGAAATTATACATGATGACTCGTGTGATAATCATAAGACGATATCCCATCCTTTGGGTAACTTCCAAGAATTATCCCCACCCATACCATCATAGCTCCTAGCATCATCCAGGTAGATTCACGTGTAATCCCCAATCAGACTATTTATACACCAACAGTGCATGGGAATCTTTCACGCACAATACCCTAATTACACAATCTTTTATCCTCCATGGAAATTGGTAGCCCCTATACAGGCCCACCTTGGTCAAATTTATATGGCCTTAAAATATAGAAACCACACATCCTCATTGTATGATGTTAAATTGTGTGGTAAATGAATTTAATGCATAACATTAAATAGTAAGTCCAATATCCCTGTCACATTATGTGAAAATACATTATGACTTGATACCTCACTTGAGAGGGAACTCCCCCTCCCGATAGCGAACATCTACAACACTGTAGTCAAGAACTACAAGTGGCTTGTTCTATGATATACTTAATGATGCTTGGATCTTATATCCTAGCCCCTACATAACTTCAATCCTATTTCAGGGTCTTTAACCTTTGGAACACCCTCAATCATCACTCGTAGATTCACCCATTATTTTCATTTAAGAACATGGAAGAAAAATTCCATTATTTTTAAACATCCTCCAAAGCATCCCAACATATCCACTTCCATAGTTTATGATTTGGATTGAACAATCATCACCCTAAAGTCTAAAATTCCCCCCTTATAAAAATTTTTAATGTCCAAAATGGATCACCTTCAATCACAGGAACATGCATAGAATAATATAACGTGATAGATGTTAGTTTCTATGTTTTTAACATGGTCATCAGTCGATCCAACATTTGTTTACCCCATCCTCAACTAGTGTGGTTGTGCAAGGTGTGTTTTGAACACCATCAAAAGTTATTTCCTACCCATTGGTCCCCCCTATTCACATTCTAGATATCAGATTTCATGACTTCCCTCTTTTCCCTATCGCATTTTTTGAGGAGTTTCAACAACAATGGTGTTTTTATCCCATGGATTCGTTCATGATTACCAATAAAGTTGACACTGTTAGAACCACCCTAAGATGAATTATTTTTCTCCCATTCATGATCTCCCTTATAAAAATGGAACCTCCTAGACACTCCTTGATTCTAACACTAAGAATGGATCATGTGGGATTAATATTCAAGGATAAATTTTCACCATGAACAGTTAGTACATGTAGGCTTTCCCAAATGAAATTTTCCCCCTAAATGGTATAAAATCAACATCATTAATCTAGGACCCTTAGTCCAAGATTAATAACCTTAAACTATGTGCATCCAATATTATAAATTTATGTGGAACTAGGGCCCCCTATACCTTATTTAATGATGGGTTACTACCCTTTCATTCCACAAAAACCTATCTTGTGACACAAGATCCCTTTGTTCAATGCATCATGGATAGAAACTGGTTACAATCCCATAGTCTGATCGCCATGACATTAAACTGGTAGCATTACATTTTGGTCTTAGATACATAACCTTAACTACATAAATAATTCATTTATTAATGACACATTAAACTATAGAGTTGCCTTCTCATCCTCACCAAAGAGGATTTCCCCCTTTCGACACTAGTCACACACCACATGATGTTCAAGAACTACATGTGGCTTGATTCCCAATTTCATGGGATATATAATGATTCTTGGATATCCTATATCAGTGGTAGAAACAAATACTTTCATAGAGCATGACTTATTTTGGCCCCCCTTTCCTCATGGGGAGCCTTAGAACCTTCACACATACTATGGAATTATGATCTTAGGCAGAGGTGGTCCATACATCATGACTTAAAAATTATGTACAATATTTGGTGGTTTCAATTATTCTTTTCCCTATTTCATTTTGGGTTTATAATACCTCCCCTACCACACAATATTCTCCAAATGTTCCAAACTCTATAACATACAACTGGAAGCTTTTCTCCCAACATCATGAAATTAAACTGTGTGTATAAATCCATGAATATTCATCTAAATATGTTCTTGTTTAGTCTGAATGGAATGACCTTAACCTGCCTAAGGAAAGAGGAACATGTGTCTATAATGTTAAAACCATATAGGGGTAATCTAATAAAAATTTACACTTTCACCCATAAAGTCACCCTTGTAACATGAAAAAAAATTGATTTTAAATAGAATAGGTAAGATAGAAAGACTCTTCCAAGATCCATAAAAATAGCCTAGTTATGCTCACTAGACCCACATGTTCAGGAAAAAGTTTGATCAAAAACATAACTCCCCCTACTTCATGATATCCTTCGGAAGGTACCACCCCTTATGTTACTTTTTTCATCCTAATACATTAAAGGGGTATACTTGAATTTACTTTAGCCCCCATGTCTTGTATATATGATGTTAAACGTATGGAACCATGGTCAAAGTTGTACGACCTTAAACTACTTCAATAAAATGTCCTCACCATATGATGTTAAACTGTGTGTTCAAAATTCTCACCACAAGATGATAAACTAACCATCCACCTTGCTTGATGTAAAACTGTGAAATGTTTTAGGCCCTCCCCTAAGAAGGAATTTTTCCCCATTGGTTCCAATCACCTACCATAACAATTGTGTTCCTTGACCATATCTTAACAAACAAGATGAATATCCCTTTAGAAGGATATTATTTCTCTTTCTTAGACTAAGACACACAAATAATATTATCATAACCATGGTGGCATAATACATAGATAATTGAGCACATTTTGAACATTTCTTCAAGTCCACCACCATGACTTGTGCCTTACTTGATTTTTATCCCCACCATAATCCACATTTTAATAAGACCCCTAATGGTGATGAGTCAAGGCCAAATGGTTCACCCCCCATCATAAAAACACACCGTAAATAACCTTTTATGAAAATGTGATAGGTCACCTATTTTGAAAATGGCCAACAGTCGACCCTCACTTGTATATCCTTACCCTTGGTAGTATGATAGTGGAATCTACTCTTCAAACATGGTATGTTGTTATCCCCTATAAGCCAATAACTCCTCCTTATGTTCCAATTCATATACAACACAGTTCACATCGTCCATCTTCCCCATTATTTAGGTAGAATTTAACACCATTGGATTTAGCCTGATCATATAACTATGCATGTTGGGAAAGCAAGTTGGCTACATAGAGTCCCACTCTCTAACCAATGTTATCCTAGTAAAGACACTTCTAGTGGTCGATGGATCATTCTAACCCTGATTGTTTGGTCCATGTTTGAACTCTCGTGTGAGTGAGTGACATTATGTTTCCCTTGTTTCTCACACTGGGCATGACTTATATGGTCCTAGGAATTTATAGTTGGTTATCTTATTAGTATGATCTAGATGTAGTGAAGAAATTGTGTACATAGGAAATTAAATATGAATGAATTTTTATTACCTTCATTGAGGAGGGACTCCCATAGGATAGATCCTCTCATATTTTACAAATGAATGAGGAAACAAAATAAAATGAAATCCCCCAAAGGATCGGCCCTAGAAATTGAGGGCTCCATCTTGGCCAACCTATGTCATGTAGCCTCTAGGGTCAAATATTACATGATTAGATCCTCTTCTTCCTCCTAAATGGTAGGTAAAATCTCATAAACTCAAATCTACACCCATTATTATTCATTCATGTACTACACTGCCTAGGATACTTCCTCCACTTCCTCTAACTCTTTTTCCACTAATTGTTCCCTCAGTTAGCTGATGATCTCTACTTATTCATTAGCAATGACCTTGTTCTCCTGTACTTCCCCATTCCTACTATAAATATCCTATTCTTTTACTTGGAGTGCCAGGGTGACATTGGATTTCTCCTCATAGTAGGTGGAATATAACTAACAAAATTCAGGATGAACCTTCTCCAAAATAATATCTTGATCTAGGGCTTATAAGCCTCGAGAGTTCACCCCGCCAGTCTACAAACATACCATCCAATGGAGGAGGGATCCCACCCTCCAAGGAAGATCATACAATAGAGCATGGTAAAAAAAATTGCACACTCCTTCATGACCATTACCAAATAATATAGTTTTCCTAATCAAGACTCCTTCAAATATTCAGGCAATGTAGGCTTCTATATTAAGAACACTTCATGTACATTAATTACAGGGTCATCCTAATGCCTTCTCTTGGATGGGTAGGGATCTACATCAGGTGGAGGTTATAATTTTTTTTAATAGATACTTCAATAGTTTCTACAGGATGTGGTACAATAGGGACATGCTCACTCGTGATAGAATCCTCAACAGTTACCTCAAAACTAGCTTCTATATGGATGTAATCATCTATCATAGCCTCCCCAACTACGGATGTCTAGGTAGTGACTTCAATCATTAATATCGGAGGCCAAATATCCAAAATGGGGATTACATTTTTTAGTTACATGGTTATTAAATTCTAGATAATGGGTAAAATAAACCTATATAAGAAGCCTTACAAGAGGCATAGAGATTGAATATAAGATCAGAGAAGTTTACTAGAATCCATGTGGGTGATGAAATTTCCAAAATGGTTGATGCCTCATCTGTTGTAAGTTTCCCCATGGATGGATTTGATGTCTCTATTTAAAATAAAAAATCAATTCTACACAAGAATCATAATTTGAATCTATAAACTGAAAAATGAAATAGGATAGAACTAGAAATTATGTGGCAACACTTGCAGCTGTTGAATATTATCCTTGGTCAGAAGTGTCTCCTCAATAATAGATAACTATCCACCTATGACTATATCATTGAAATAAGTTACCACTCCCACCAATTAAAGGGTTAAGTATTATTCATCCTATATCGAGGATTATTTATGAATCTCTCCCTACTCTGTGATTTCTGATTCCTACACAATTTTAAAGGAGTTTATAAAAAAATTATAATAGCTTAGTAGATTTAAACCCATGGAACCTAAGAATTAACCTCATCAGTAGTAGGGCCCCCTCACCTAGAGGAGTCTAAAAAAATCATCACATCTCTAATTTTCCTTTTTCTACCCATCTTCCTTAGTCTCACCTATATCTTGCATTCCCTTAAGAAGGTCAACGAGTGAGGTTATGTCTATTAGTGTCCTCACCCGGTAATTAGGAGTTGTGTCGTGCCATGATAATGGATAATGTCATCTGTCTCCTATAGATATTGCACCACCTTTGGCCAAGGAATTTGGATAATGATCGTGGAACTAAACATCCCAAAAATGTGAATCACCTTATCCTAGAATTTCGGCCACATTTCATTGGTGTAGTTGAACTACTGGAATATGCTCTAGTCACTCTAAGTGTTGGGGAAGATGGTATCATTAGGTATGTATTCACACCACAATAACTTCCTTGGAGCCATTAAATACACCATTGATTCTATCATGAATGGTTGTCCTTCCCTATAAAGATACTTTTCTATGATTCAAGAACCTTAAACTACTCATACCTCTTGAGTCACACCCCACATAGGGATAGTAATCCCCATAGCTGTAGCTACTTCCCTCCCCATTGGACCATCTCTTCCTCCTAGATATGTTCAACCCATTGAAGTTCACCCTTGGACATGTGCCTATAGTGCCCCTTCCTTGGTATCCACCTTAACGATCGGGTTCATTGGTAAATAACATGGGTACACTCTATCCCAAATCTTTTCATACTCATGAAAGAGCTTGTACGGAGCATCGATCGACGTCATTATATTCCTCCCACTATGCTCATTTCACATGAACTTTCAAAATATTTTATAAAATACCAGAGGGTGGTTATCGATGCATACTTGTATATATACCTTCACGATTAGCCTATGGGGTAGTAGAATTGTATGACTAATCAGTATGGGGAATGTAGTTTGCAGACCACCTTACAGTCGACCGTCAACACCAATAAACCACCTCTAAAGTCCAGGAGGTATGTATGCATCTCCACAATCCATGCTCTATCATCTGTTATTGTCCCTGTTGGTAGGGTTAATCTACTGAACATGAAATTCTCTTTTATATCGATCCTTACAAACACCATGAATGTATCCAAATAAAGTGGATGAATATAAAAAAAATTAGTATTGATGGTCGGAAGCCAATTCTAGGATCAATTAAACATACCCCCCCCCACCCTCCTATGTTTGCAGCAACCCAGAAATATAGAAATTGAAATGGTATGCACACATAGAGAGGGTTACTTCTCTTTATGATGTGTTGGAAGACCTTATACAGCCTAAAAATATTATCTTGAACAATTTGATATGCTACCCCACTTCCAACATCACTTTCATGATGAGCGTTCTTAGTTTCACCACCATGTTTGAATCATGAACTGGGGGAATCCACCTAAAGGTGAGCACCATGTTTAATCCTGCCTATATTATTGTGAGGGTCATGAGATTCACAATGTACCCCCACACATGCCATTGTATTGTGTCCAAGATCACCCAGTAGGAGTGTTCCTTCCCATTCTATGATTCCTTTGGACCTTGGAGGGATCTCCCTGGTAGCCTCTCTATGGATTCATTCAAGAAATATCAAAACCAATACATGAAGGGTATATCCTTCATCAGAATATTATAACAATAATCCCCTTGCACTAGGAATAATTGATCCCTCTATATCACATTCATCTATTCCTAGTGCTCCCAAATGTTCTTGTTGGGGATTAATTCTTCATAAATCCCCCCTTATATAGGGATCACAATGGTCTAGTAGAGGTACCATGGGAAGATGTTGATATCCATATGATGTAGGTGAAAGGTACTTACCCTAGTGACAACATTCTCATTAGATCAAGAATGATCTCTGGGTGGAAGTATACATGTAACTATGAATTCAACATAGCTTCAAGCAGTCCTACTCTCATAAGTTCTTCCTCAAATTCATCAAATGATTGACAAACCTAGTAGACCCAAACCCACTTGTTTGTGAATTTTCTGCCTAATCAAAGGTCAGATTCCTTGGTCCAATCTTATATATGGTCCTCTAAGAATACCTTCAAAATATTATCATATTCTGTAAGGTATGTCCCTGTAACAAACATCTCCCAATTGATTTTCATCACAAGTTTCCACAGGGAGTGAGCAGTGATTGATGTATGGTCCTTGATAAAGTGAATCAGGGTTGTTATATTCTATTGATAGATCCCCCAAGAACATATGAACCAGTAAGAATGGGTTTATTGCTAATAATTGGGGTTGAATAAATTTTTTCTATGTCTAAATCCATATAAAGTTCGCCTCTGGAATACGTGATAGTCATTTTGATCCTCTATATAAAAATTGGAGAAAGTTTCATGTTCTGAGATATTCTAATATATCTCCCCAAGGATAATGTTACCATCCATCTCCATCGATAAATTATTTGCTACTTAAAAACAATTAGGGTCCATCATAATAAATTTAAAATTTTAGAAATTTTGTTTGCTAATTTTTTCTAGTCAGTTTCCTCTTTCAAAAATTCTAGTTCGCGAGAGTTCTGAGTATCATGAACAGTTTCTCATCGAAGAACCGGTCATAGAGGTGTCAATATTAATTATTTATAAAGATGAAAATCATTTAATGGTAGTTAAAGTTATGAGATTCATGATAATAGAGGTAAAACCAATATTATAATAAAATCTCATGGCCCCCATGGGGTCCCTCCCCAATTTATAGGCTAGGGGTAGATCAGGGTTTCATGAATAGGATGCCCATATAATTAATTTTTAGTTATTTCACCTCAGAATCCAACCCTCCTCTACCATGTCAAATCCCATTCTAGGTTGTCCATTTATTGATTCTGAAAATAAGTTTTATGAAAGATGGAAAGTAATGAATAGACATTTTTGAGGTGAGTCCGAGATAGAAGTAGCTCAAAATTTTCCTAAGTTTCTTGTTTAGTGATGGTAGTATCCTTTTTGACTGAAAAGAACTTCATGAAAGTCACTAGAGCACTGCATAAGTCTATCTCACATGAAGACGGTAACCTCTATATAGCATATATACCTTATCAAAGGTCATTAGAACACCATGGGAGTTTATCTTATGAAAAATAAGTTATATCCATGAAACATATCTCCCCTACTCCTAAAGCCTATAAAAACCTCCCTTCACCTAAAATTTAAGGGGGCATAACCTTTGGAATTCCACTAGAAGCTCTGAAATCATGAAAATTCATCCTTCATAATACAAAGTGAAAATCTATTTTTATAGTTTTTTGTCAAGAACCAACCCGGGTCGACCCTGAACTGGTCACCCGAGTCGGTCCGCGACATGGGCCGAGAGGCGTTCATGATCCTCCCGGGCTAGCGCCAAGCGCCAGGGAATGAACAGAGGTTGTGGGAACGATTTTTCCCAATATAAATAAATAAAGCAGCAGAAATAAAATAGAGAAGTGCAAAATAAACAAACTAAATAAAAAGACTAAACAGGAACAAAAGAAAATAAAACTAACCGAAAGAGAACCACTATCTCTGTGTGACCTCGTGGGTCACTCTCCAACTCGCGAACAAACGTCTCCCAAGGCGAACGCACCCAAGATGTATCCTACACAAAAATTAAAAACTGAAAATAATTATAGGCATGAGCATTATAACTTAGTAGGGTAGCCCGATATCTATTCCCAATGCACTACCTTTAAATAAAGAAATTTATTAATTTCTGGTTTGAACTAAATGTACAAAATATTGGTTTTCACACACACACACTTTCATTTCTAAAACAAGTATCAGTCCATTGCCCTTTATAATTTAAAAACAATCTTTAATGTTTTAAATGAATAGGTGCATTGAATTTTAAAACATTTTTTGTGAAAAATTAGAAAACCAAACTTTAGTTATTATCCAAAAAGTAACACTACACATAACACACAACACACGCCAAGGGTGATGGGGAAAATGGCACACACGAGCCAGCAACTGAACTAGACTTCTCAATGGTGAACCACACACAAATAAACACTAAAAGAAACATGGGTCAAACCTAGGAGATCATGAACAATCCAGAACATACTATACATCTGACTTATCCTGAAGGCATTCCCTAACTCAATGATGTCATAACGCCCTAATGGTCGGCATAGCCCTACATGGCCTAACCGAGGGGCCCAATCCCCATAGTAGCAATAACTCATTATTCCCCTATTATGGGGCCACTAGCCAGTGCATAGTCTAAACTAGTGCAGCAATCGTTCTTAGAAGATTCACTCACTATGCCAGGTTCCCATGTCAACACATATTATAAAAGAGGGGTATGTCCACAATATAAATCAAGTAGTCATAATGCACTAACATCACATACAGTTCACGCAATCAACGCACGCCAAAGATCACCCCTGAGTGAGTTTTCCAAAATAATTTATTTTATTAAAGTGCCAAACGGGCCTTCGCCAATTTTAAAGCAAAACCTCATTTCTCGAGAAAACCCAAAACACTTGTTCAGAAGAAATCATTTATCTTTAAAACTAGAAGTGAATTTGAAATTCCATGGATTATGTTTAAAGGCCAAATGGGTATTCTTTCAATATTGGGTGTCCGCTCGTCAAGAAAATGTTTCAAGTGTTTGGTATAAAATAAACGTCTCTTTTCACACCAAAGAATCATTTAACAATTAATTATCTTATTTTATTTCTCATTCATTAAAATTAATAAAACTTCAAGAAAATTATAAATTATAAATTTAAAGATGAGTGTAGTGGGGGACCTACCTCACTTTGCTGCTCGAACATGACCATGCGACAGGCCTTGCATAGGCGCGCAAGCATGCACAGACCGATGATCATGGTAAGGCGGGGTTACCTTGCCAACGCGCTGAAACAAAAGTAAAATAATCTAAACCACAGAAAAACTGACCAGAAGTAACCCGAAAATAAAACATCGCAAATATAACTACAAAAAAACATAAACATTAATTTAAAATAATCAAAACAAGAGACATCACACGCCTCACCTAAACCCCAATGCAGGCGAAACGACGTGAACCCAAATAAATAAATAAATAAAGTGTGCAACAAGATGATGAATGCAGATCATTACCTCGGACAGTGGTGCAACCTTGAAGACGTGCGGAAAGCTGAGGTTGTATCCAAAAAAATAATAAAAATAATAATCCGCACCACAAATAAGATATAAGGAATTCAAAACACTATAGCAACAATAAAAAAACGCTCACGCGATAACAAAACTCTTACCTAGGATGGTGGGGGCGAACCAAAACATGCGGTGAGGCCAAAGGTGCCCTGCAAATAACGGTGAGCGGTCCGAAACGATTAGAATCTCTTCGCCTTCGGCGGCACTGGACGGGTCGCGGTCTGACATGACCCGTGACACCCTTTTCAAACCCAGCGAGGGGATTCACGGCCACGCCGGAGCAACGCGAAGGCATTGCGCAATGGGATTCGGGTTTGCGCCTGAGGATCGTCGGACGAGAGGGGTCGAGGTCGCTGGAATCGCGTTGGGAAGGGGCTGGGTTCACCAGAAACGCACCGGGAAGGGAGGAATAGAGCTGGAGTAGGGTTGTGCGATGCTGGTCGAACAGGAGGGGAGAGGATACTGGAGATCGGGTCGCATGGAGGGTCGTCGGGAGATGCGGCTGCTGGAAAACCAGGCGAGCAGTAGGGTCTTCGGTTTACTGTAGGTGGGTGGGAGCTGGTAATGGTCGCAGAAGAAGGGTGGCACCATGGAAGGCCAGTGCTTCCAGAGCGCAGTGTGGCCGGAAGCATGCGAGGGCAGGGGGTGCGGAGAGGAGAGTGGGGAGGCAGGAGCTCGGGCCGAGAGGGGGAGCTGCGCTGGACAGGCAGAGCGATGGGAGGCGATCTGCAGGAGGGGGAAGACCATGCATGGTGGAGGCCATGCCAAGCAAAGCAATAGGCGAGGGAGAGTGTTGGGCAAAGGCTCACGGCGCGGAATGGTGAAGGAGAAAGGGGGGAACAGCGGTGGCGCACAAGTGCACAGCGCGCAGGAGGCCGCAGGTCGGGGGGGAGATGCGGGAAAGGGGAGATTAGGGTTAAAAACAAGTGTATATATATATATATAATAAAAATAATGTAATAATAATTATAATAAAAAAACCAACAAATATTGATAAACCCAGTAAATATAATTGGTTCTTATCCATTTTATATTAAGTAAAAATAATAATAATATCAATGCTACAATAATAATAAAACCATTTTAAAATATAAATGCATATCTATATATGTATATATATATACATATTTAGACATATACACCTATATATAAACATGTATAAACATATACATATACACATATAAACATATATAAACATATAAACATATATATATATATATATACATAACGTTAAAACATAAACATATATACACATATATACACATGTATATTTATTTATTTATCTGCTCAACCAACTAATTTAATAACGTTAAAACTGGATGACCGTGCGGTATTCACGCACCGTACGGTACCCAAGAAGACTGCAAGCGGGCTGCACGTACCCAAGCGGAAAGCACGTGCCCAAGTGGACTGCACGTCATAAACGTATGGTGTTCGTGCACTATCGCAAACCATAAACTCATCCCAACATTAAAATTTTAAACCTAGGCTCACCCACACTTACCCAAAATCACCTAACGCCAAGAGAAACAAAATAAATAGAATCACAAAAAAACGGGTGTGACAATTCTCCCCACCACAAACACTTTCTGCCCCCAGAAAGTCAGCAAGCCAACAGTTAGCATAACTCAAGTCTGTGCCGAGGAAAAACCAGAAGAAATTCAGAGGCTCGGGGTGACCATTACCAACACAAGTCACACCCAACCAACTCGAGTACAATCATTGTCCGAGGTTGAGGGGAGAACACAGGAGGGTTCTCCCCACCACAATAATTCACAAATACAGAAACCCATGAAACCCGAACACACCACCCCCTGGGGGGCAACGTGGGAACTCCCAAACCAAACTCATTAATTTTACCCACATATACCAAAAAACACATCTAAGACTTGACGAAAAGCTTGCTACGGAACAATCCAGCAACCTGAGGATGAGAAATTCACTCAACACCTCCCATCAATTTCACGAAACGAACACCTCCCTAAAGAACACACCTGAGAACAACTAAAATTTAGAACATGTCCCTTTATTCACTGGCCTACACCATTCAAAGAGACCAAACAACTTAAGAACCACACTGAGAGCAGATAAGACCACATGGATTGTGGGGGAACGAGCTCATCACGCTACCACAACAAGGATTATCTTATGACAGCGATCAGAATTAAAAAAGGGAAATTTTGGATATTTCCATTCCAAAGATGAAGACGTTATCTAGGCTGAGGTTCCACACACCCTCGGAAACTCCTGACTGTGTGCGAGCATCACCCCGAGACCTGCGGCTGGGGCCTTGATAGCTGAAGCATCTCCTACCTCACAATCAACAATTTTCATCTTCTGGTCTCTAACTCCTCCCGTTTGATGATTCAAACAACCATGATGGTCATACATTTTAAAAGGGGTTAAACATGATATCTTAGAATGTCCAGACTGGCCATACTAGTGACACACAAGAGAGCAGTCTGACGAACTAAGAGTCGGTACCGATGAGGATGATTTCTTGGAGACAGGTTTCATCGGCCCACACTCCTTGCCAGGTGGGGAACCTTCACGGAAGTCAACCATCATTAATCACACCCAAGACTCCAACGGCGATGAGACATTTCATCTTTACTAGTCTAGAACTGAACCCTCAAATAACTCTAGGTTGGTACGAACATTAACTACCCTGGGAGTTCCCAATAACCCTAAGACACACTATCCTTAAGAACAATAAAACTACCTCTAATAGACATTAGTTACCTCGAAAAGCAAGAAACACAAAAAGGGAACTGAGAACTGGGCAATACTCATTAACAAATTTTGGAGGCTTTCTGGGCAGCATACTCATGACAACATGAAAAACACCATTGAAACTTGCATCAAGAGAAAACTCAATCAAAGAAACAATATAAGACTAGGGGAAACAGGCCCATAAGCCAAACATATACAACACAAGGAGAAATCACTTTTCCAAAACCGTTATTTATTTGCAGTTTTAAAAACTCACCTATGGCACTTGATGAACCTTCACATGTGCGTTCATTCAATCCCGCTCACATCCCATGTGAACAAGTTCCCCCGCGCACTTTCCATACATACCCATGCACTTGTGACCCTCCATAAAGAGTTCCAAGGTTCAAATGCTTCTTTTCCTTACCAAATCCAAACACATACCATGTTTTTCCAAACTGATACACCTAATCTTTGAAAACACACTTTAGTAAATTTCAAAAAGAATTTTTAAGAAACACTTTTTCCATTTAAAAACCAATTTCACTTTTAACGCACACTCAAATCAACTAAGACTAAAACAAAACAAAAGCAGTAATAACCCTGTGGAATGAAGAACTAGTGCATATGTCTGACCCATCGACATGGTGGTGAGCCATGCACCATGTAAAGAATAACACTAAGAGGACCTTGAGCCGGACACTTGGACTCCACATGGGTCACCACCCCATGTGAGTCCGCAAAGTGAACCAATTCACCTCCATTGTCATACCTCAATCCAAAGAAACCAAAGATAAGAGACTCAAATCCTGGACTAACCCTGGTAACTCGGGTCTCATCACGAGCGGTGGTGATCAGGCACCAACCCGTAACCTACCTCCTGAGCCCCGACAGTCCTAATCTCCATCTACCGGACATCCCAAATAACAAAGGGTGCTCTGAAAGGTGAGGTCCGCTAAGATCCAACCTCCTCTGATACCATTTTGTCATGAACCAACTTGGGTCGACCCTGAACCGGTCACCCGAGCCGGTCCGCGACATGGCCCGAGAGGCGTTCTCGATCCTCCCGGGCTGGCGACAAGCGCCAGGGCATCAACAGAGGTTGTGGGAACGATCTCACCCAATATAAATAAATAAAGAAGCAAAAATAAAATAGAGCAGCGCAAAATAAACATACTAATTAAAAAGACTAAACAGGAACAAAATAAAATAAAACTAAACGAAAGAGAACCACTATCTCCATGTGACCTCATGGGTCACTCTCCAACTCGCAAACAAACGTCGCCCAAGGAAAACGCACCCAAGTTGTATCCTTCAAAAACACTAAAAACAAAAAATAATTATAGGCATGAGCATTATTACTCAGTAGGCTAGCCCGATATCTATTCCTAATGCACTACCTTTAAATAAATAAATTTATTAATTTCAGGTTTGAACTAAATATACAAAATATTGGTTTTCACACACACACACTTTCATTTCTAAAACAAGTATCAGTCCATTTCCCTTTATAATTTAAAAACAATCTTTAATGTTTGAAAGGAATAGGTGCATTGCATATTAAAACATTTTTTGCGAACAATTAGAAAACCAAACTTTATTTATTAGCCAAAAAGGAAAACTACACATAACACACAACACACGCCAAGGGCAATGGGAAAAATGGCACACACGAGCCAGCAACCGAACTAGACTTCTCAATTGTGCACCACACACAAATAAACACTAAAAGAAACATGGGTTGAACCTAGGATATCGTGAACAATCTAGAACATACTATACATCTGACTCATCCTCAAGGCATTCCCTAGCTCGATGATGTCATAACGCCCTAACGATCGGCATAGCCCTACATGGCCTAACCGAGGGGTCCAATCCCCATAGCAGTAATAACTCAGTATTCCTCTGCTATGGGGCCACTATCCAGTGCGTAGTCTAAACTAGTGTAGAAATTGATCTCAGAAGATTCACTCACTATTCCAGGATCCCATGTCAACACATATAATAAAAGAGGGGTGCGTCCACAATGTAAATCAAGCAGTCACAATGCACTAACATCACATACAGTTCACGCAATCAATACACGCCAAAGATCACCCTTGAGTGAGTTTTCCAAAATAATTTATTTTATTAAAGTTCCAAATGGGCCTTCACCAATTTTAAAGCAAAACCTCATTTCTCGAGAAAACTCAAAACACTTGTTTAGAAGAAATCATTTATCTTTAAAACTAGAAGTGCATTTGAAATTCAATGGATTATGTTTAAAGCCCAAATGAGAATTATTTCAATACTGGGTGTCCGCTCATCAAGAAAATGTTTTAAGTGTTCAGTATAAAATAAACGGCTCTTTTCACACCAAATAATCATTTAAAAATTAATTATCTTATTTTATTTATCATTCATTAAAATTAATAAATCTTCAAGCAATTTATAAATTCTAAATTTAAAGATGAGTGCAGTGGGGGACCTAACTCACTTTGCAACTCGAACATGGTGATGCGACATGCCTCGCATAGGTGTGAAAGCATGCGCAGACTGATGATCGCGGTAAGGCGAGGTTACCTTACCAATGTGCTGCAACAAAAGTAAAATAATCTAAAACACAGAAACATTGACCAGAAGTAACCCGGCAATAAAACATCGCAAATATAACTACAAACAAACATAAACATTAATTTAAAATAATCAAAACAAGATACATCACATGCCTCACCTGAACCCCAATGCAGGCGAAACGACGCGAACCCAAAATAAATAAATAAATAAATAAAGTGTGCAACAAGACGACGAATGTAGATCATTACCTCGGACGGAGGTGCAACCTTGAAGATGTGTGGCAAGCCGAGGTTGTATCCAAAAATAATAATAATAATAATAATAATAATAATATGCACTACAAATAAGATATAAGGAATTCAAAACACTACAGCAACAATAAAAAAACGCGCGCACGATAGCAAAACTCTTACCAAGGATGGTGGCGACGAACCAAAACATGCGGCGAGGCTAAATGTGCCCCGCGAATAAAGGCGAGTGGTCCGAAACGATCATAATCTCTTTGCCTTCAGTGGAGGTGGACGGGTCGCGGTCTGACATGACCCGGGACACCCTTCGCAAACCCGGCGAGGGGATTCACGGCCACTCCAGAGCAACATGAAGGAGTTGCGCAATGGGATTCGGGTTTGTGCTGGAGGATCGTCGGACAGAAAGGGCCGAGGTCGCCAGAATCAGGTCGGGAAGGGGTTGGGATCACCAGAAAAGCACCGGTAAGGGATGAATAGACCAGGAGTAGTGTTGTGTGGTGCTGGTCGAACAGGAGGGGAGAGGCTACTGGAGATCGGGTCGCATGTAGGGTCGTCGGGAGATGCGGCCGCTAGAAAACCAGGAGAGCAGGAGGGTCGTCGGGTTACTGTAGGTGGGTGGGAGCAGGTAATGGCTGCGGAAGAAGGGTGGCACCGCGGAAGGCCAGCGCTGCCAGAGCGCGGTGCGGCGGGAAGAATGCGAGGGCAGGGGGTGCGGAGAGGCGAGCGGGGAGGCAGGAGCTCGAGCCGAGAGGGGAAGTTGCGCTGGACAGGCGGAGCGGCAGGAGGCGATCTGCAGGAGGGGGAAGACCACGCATTGTGGAGGCCATGCCAAGCGGAGCAGGAGGCGAGGGCGAGTGCTGGGCAGGGGCTCGCGGCGCAGAACAGTGAAGGAGAAAGTGGGGGAACAGTGGTGGCACACAGTTGCGCAGCGCACAGGAGGCCACAATTCCGGGGGAGATGTGGGAAAGAGGAGATTAGGGTTAAAAAAAGTATATATATATATAATAACAATAATGTAATAATAATTATAATAACAAAAAAAACCAACAAATATTGATAAACCCAATAAATATAATTGGTTCTTATCCATTTTATTTTAAGTAATAATAATAATAATAATAATAATATCAATGCTACAATAATAATAAAACCATTTAAAAATATAAACGCATATCTATATATGCATATATATATATATACATATTTAGACATATACACCTATATATAAACATGTATAAACATATACATATACACATATAAAAATATATACGCACACACACACATATATATATATACATAACATTAAAACATAAACATATATAAACATATATACACATATTTATTTATTTATTTATCCGCTCAACCAAATAATTTAATAACGTTAAAACTGGATGACCGTGCGGTATTCGGGCATCGCACGGTACCCAAACAGACTGAAAGCGGGTTGCACATACCCAAGCGGAAAGCACGTGCCCAAGCGGACTGCATGTCGTAAACGTACGGTGTTCGCGCACTATCGCAAACCATAAACTCATCCCATCATTAAAATTTTAAACTGGGACTCACCCGCACTTACCCGAAATCACCTGACTCCAAGAGAAATAAAATAAATAGAATGACAAAAAAACGGGTGTGACAGTTTTCATCTATCTTGAATATCCTCTCATTGGTTATTGACACTCTTGGCCCAATAATATAGAGGGAGGTTCCACTAACATAATGTTTATGAACCTTCATGAAATTCATCTCCAACATGGACCAAGAGTGTCAAAAACGGGTGTGACAGTTTTCATCTATCTTGAATATCCTCTCATTGGTTATTGACACTCTTGGGCCATGTTGGAGATGAATTTTATGAAGGTTCATAACCTTTATGTTAGTGGAATCCCCCTCTATATTCTTGGGGATTTGTGAGATACCTATACTTCAGGAAATCTTCCCCATGAGTATTAATAATTTACCCAAAGGCATGACCTCCACATTCTATAAAGCCCTTACCTTAAAAAATCTCATCACCTTCATCAAACTCTCTTGAAAAAACTCACCTTGTAGTTCCCCACATGATGCCTCTTTTTATCAAACTTAAATTTGTAAATATTGAGTCCTCGAGGGTCATGTGACCATGGAAACTTGGTCCATTCATTCCCAAACCTTCCGTACAACCAATGTCATTAGCCCTAATGTTCATCCCCTATACTCCAAGCATGGACTGGATAGTTGTATTGCCTCTTTACCTTGATCGTAGGATCCCTAATTCTAGGACCCCCATGTACCTCTGAACCATGGAATTTTTCACACTATATTCCATCCAAAAACACTTGCATGGCAGACACATAAGCCTCAAAGGTGGAATCATTTTGTGAAATTGTTCACCATTCCTTATGATTAGGGATAGTTCTTTATCCATGTATCCTATATGAAAATTGTCTCCCTAGGCATAGGCCCTACCAAGTCTAAGTTTTGAGACTTTAAACTTCATAATGCACACATCTTAGTCATATGATGTTAAACTTCATGACAATGTTCCCAAAACATGAATTTAAAATGTAGCCATACCCTATGAAAATAATATAGTATATCTTGGGTATGACTCACATGAGATGAAACCACACCTCCTAGGAATCCCCTATACGTAAGTACCAAACCATCCCTAGTTTTCATTCCTTCTATGATACAATAATCCTAACCAAAATACGTTAAACTACATTGAATTTTCTTATCACATTACCTTAATTTGTGCAAACAATCTTTGTAGATTTTGATCCCTGTCTCCAAATAGGGTATATTGGATTCCTTTCTGAGTTTTAATTATAATACCATTGGTATTTTTCCCTAAGGTTTAATCCCAATCCCCCAAAACCATTGTAAAATATTCATGTCTTCCCCATGGAAGGTGGAAGCTCTGAAGTGGGACTATCTCCCACTAGGGAACACTCGACTTCACCAACCAAACATAAGGTCCTCTATATAATTCATCATCCCCATGTGACTCTAACCTATAATTTTCCAAGTTCTAAGAATCTTTACATGAGAAATATCCCCACATGATGTTAAACCAGTGACCAATGTCCCCATAAATTTTAATCCTATGAGAAAACTACCCCCACAAGATGTTAAACTTGTTACCAAACTATCCCAACAAGATGTTAAACATGTGAATACATATCCCCACAAAACTATAAACATATAAACCTATCAGATACATAAAAACCAAAACCTCGTATGATAAAAATGGAATTCTTGTGTAAAAAATCCTCGAAATCCTTATGCTCCTGGAACAAATAACCCTGTGACTAACATAGGATTCCTTAGGTTTCACACCTGATATTCCTCATACATGAAATTACCTTGACTTTGAAATAATAATATTTATAGGTTCCCAAAACACCCAATATCCACATATGTCCATAAGTTTCCATCATAACCATCATCTCTAGTCATAGATAGCTTCCCTATCAGGAAAAAACTAGTGTAATTAACCGACTCCCACCTTGATATGGAATTGTGGAGAGCTTCACAAACATGACTTAAATCATTAAGGATGATATGAACTAGGAAATGAGCTCCAAGGAGAAATCAATGGATGGAGGAAATGACATCCCATCAACCTGTTTTGATCAAGGATTTGACATCATCAAACTTGGTGGTAGAGTCCACCTACCATTGGAAATTAGAAATGCATGGAAAATAGTCATCGTAGAGGATGTGTGACCATTCCATGGAATAAAACCACTTCCAAACAGGAAAAGGAAAAGAAAAACGTGTGTCATAACCTTGATATGTGACCCAAAGGAAATAATCCAAAAACAAAGTTAAAAATAAGTATATCACCATAATAAAAAAGGTAAATAATTTTAAATATACATCGTATAGATAATAGAAGAGTATCCCTAATGATAATGAGAAGATAACAAAAAAATAAGGAATTGTGTTAAATATTAGTTTATTTTATCCCTTTCTCACCTATTGAATAATAAACATAGGTTTATTAAAACATTTAAATAGAAGTAAATAATATTAATTTTTTCACTCTTTATCAATTTTAATCATTCAATTATATTTCTTAATTCCTTTTTTAAATGTGAAAGGTTTTGATATTATATTTTTCTTAAAATATCCATTCTTGCATAAATTAAATGATATTGCTTAATTTCTATTTATACATTATTATTATTAGGTACCAAATCATAGAAAAACTTATATTTACACATTTATATATTATAAATAAGTTATTATTATCATACATATTCTTTTTGATATTTATAAAGTTGGAAACATCCTCGTGGACAGTCAACCAACTGTTGATGGGACATTGATGCAAGAGAAAGAATTATAAGTATTATATATAAATACATTGTAAATATAATCATTATAGTATATTTACATCATTAAAATATTTTTAACATACTTCTCAATTAATATTAGTATATTTTGTTTTGAATAGAATAGAGAAATAGAGGAAGAGAAGGGAAAATTAAGAATAGAAGGAGATAAAAACTTACTCATTTATCGATGCTGCTTATTTTCTACAATACTATACTCCTTTGAGTTATAATTTAAAGGTTATATGTATTTGAGGGGAGGGGTATTTTTGGGTTATAATATTGAGTAATATATTATATCCATGGTAAAAATTTCAATAGAAATATTTTTAATATTATGAAATATGTTTCAATTAAATAACATGATTTCAAGACATCAAAACATTTTATAATCCCAATTTATTAGTTTAATTAAAAGGAATGTTAAAAATGAAAAAAATGTAATTTTAATGGAATAATTTATGCATTATAATTTTGAAAATACATTTTAGGTTTTAAAAAACATGTTTATTTCATTTAAATAAATCATTTTTCAAATTAAATATGTTTTGGTCAAGAAAATATTTCATAAATTTATTATTTCATTGTTACACCATGAATGATTGAATTTAAAATACAATTTTTTTGAAAAAACTGAATTTTTACTATTCACCTAAAATTCAATTTATTTAAGAAAATTCCTAAAAATAACCCTTAAATAATTTTAACTAGTTTATTATAAAAATTACATTCATTTTATAAAAATAATTTTCTATCGTTGGTAATTTTAATTTTTAATATGAAAATTTATTGTTTTTATGAAATACATTAAAATATAGTTTATTAAAAATTTGGTTATATATTCCATGATTATTAAATCATGATATTAATTTTATGGAATTATAATTTTTTTATATTAATAAATTTCTGATGATAAATATTTTACATTTTATTATTTTGAGGTCAAATTACTATTCTGAATGTCATGTTGTTATTTCAACGGTCGCATTACTATTCTAATTGCCATAGTACGTCCTATAAATAATACTTCATTCCTTCATACATTATTAAAGCATAATTTTTTCCAAGGTTTCATGATTTTCTTCTAAAATGTTTCAATTGGTTTACTAATGTTTTGTTTCCTTATCATAGTGTTTTTCATGGGGGTGATGATTCTAGCAGTTTGGAATGATCTAAATTTTACCATTCTAATTTTCTTATTTTCTATTTTTTGTCCCATTATAATTTTTAAAATTTTCATGGGTTTATTTTTTGACTAATGTGACTACATTATAAATTAAATAATGTGTTTTTAGTTTTTCTATGTGTTGTATGATTATAATACTATATAACATAATATAAAATTCATTTATTCTGGAAAAAAATATCAATTTTACATCATGGGTTGTTACAAGATAGTTTCTTTTGGTATTTTTTTCCTTTTGTTATACTGGTTCTATTGTATGCCTACTTCATATTTTGTATCTTTGGAACATCATATTTGTATAATACTATTTAATAATTTATGTCTCGTGTTTATTGTCAGGATAGATTATGTGGTTTCATTATCTTTCCACTGCATTTCACTCTAATAAATAGGGTATAGTCTCCCAACTATACTTCCATACACCCACACTATGGGCCTTTAGCATATTCCATATAGAGATATTCACTTTAAGTCTTTTATCTAGTTGAACTGGTCCCTTTTCTATGAACCAGGTTGAGGGCGTCACATGCATCATGTAGATAAAATTATTTCTTTTTGTTCTAGATTAAGAGATCCCATTGGACTACCTATTTTATATATTTTTTTATAGGTCCATTATATATTTGGGCCATAAATAATTATTAAAATATTTGGGCATGACCCATATACATTATTTCAATGGGAATAATATCATTGTGACTATTTTAGGCCATTACTACTAGTCTGAATCCTCTAGTTTATGGGGAGGTGAACCTCACGTCACCTAGAAACCTGATTTGTATTTTTTAGGAACTATTGGTTGGAGAATTTTATAATGTTTTTAGAGCATGTTTTGGGATGTCATTGTTTTTGTTATTAATGTAAATATATCATCGAGACATGAAAAGTAGGCTAAGAACATGACTATATTGAATTAAATCGGTTGAAACTAATTATTCTAGTAAATTTCTAGTGTTGGGACTTGTCACACTATTATTATTGAGGTCTTTAATAACACTGATAATCCTCAATGGGATATATAAGACTTGGGATGGTTCATAGGTCTTGAACTAGTGTCAGTGTGTTGTGTATGCATTGTTTTTGGCATATCTGACTCATATGACATTTGTTTGATTCCCTATGATTGATATCACTAATGATGAGGGATCAAATATTTAAAGTGATTAAAATAACTAAAATGAATTTTTCCCATATAACTTGGTAGTGTAATATTACTTAAATGGATCATAAGAAAAATTTTTATGATGATAGGTCATGTGGATGTTATGATGGGATGAATAGGGATGATTATGGTTATACATTCCCTCTAATATGGAATATAAAGAGACCCCTAGTAGGTTAGTGAGATTATTTAATTCATTGGTACTACTTCCAAATATAAATATATGTTCATTTATGTAAACTGTTAATAAAAAATTATAATTTTTTTCTTATATTACTTCTTGGTGGGATTCTACATAACTAAACCATATAATTATAGTTATATCAACATGTATATTCTAGGGTGATATTGTTAGGTGTATAAATACTGATGAATTATAATGTGATCATGTAGGTGGATCTCATATGAGGAGTCCTAACAAGGATCTATCTGAGATCGTAATTATTGTGGGGGTAGTTCATATGCAGTTTCCCTATGAGAATTAGTTACATTATAGACTGATTTCCCAAAATATAATTCCTAATATATATATATGAGACTATAGTGTGTGTTTCTTTATCCATGAGTTTCTAAGTGATATTTGATAGGAGAAAAGAGAGGTGTTTCACATTAGTTGTGACCTATGTGTGGTGTGTGTATGGGCTAGGTGGAGGACCTAATAATTCAAGACATCACCCAGGATAGTTGTGAACTTGGTATCAGGGTTGAGATAAGTTGGGTAAGGGTTGCCCAAGAGAGGGTTAAGACCAGTTTTTTGAGTTCCTTATATATAAGAAGCATGGTTAGATTCATTCTATTATGAGATTGCTTAATGTAATTTATTTTCAGGTATATGATATAAGATACGGGATTCATTGATAGTTTTTATGATGATATCCTAGAGTTCTAGTGATTTTGTATTGAGGTATGGTTTCAAAGGGAAGGACTATTATGAGCATGGTCCAAGTGATTTTTGGTGTGGTCCTGATGAGATAGAGAATATTATCCATGATGGTCTAATATTGTATGTATAGATCACGAGTGGTTGATTTTGATATTATAATGATTCCTATGTGGTGGGAGATCATGCTCAAGGTCATGCCATGTGTGTGATTCTTGTTCTAGAAAAGGTGTACTAAGGTAACTTCTAGTTTAACAATATTGAATTGAATGTGAGAATTTTAAGTATTTTTGGCTTGTGAGACTAGGTTTTTATGATGTTCAATTCATTTAATAATACTATGGACTATTATTTCGAGTTTTAATAAAGTTTATGAACATTGAATTTATATGTGATTGAGGTAGTTCATGATGGTTACACACGACACTGCTTTTGGATTTATGGGATTGTTAAAGCACCTACGGGTATAGTGGATTAGGATAGGTGGTGTCTGTTATAACTGGTATGATTATGAATATATCAGGAGGAATAAAATGAATGAGATGATTAAACCATTTGAGTACTTTCTCAAGGAGCCTAATAAGTTAATCCATATATTTGAGAGTGTAAAAATTATTATTAGAGGGTATGACCCTCATTATGAATGTAATTTTGGTTCATGTTGAGCATGAAATTATCAGTGATTTAGGGATAATTATTTATTGATGTTTTTTGATGGTGATCATGTTTTAGTGGAAACATCATGTCCAGTTATTACATTATATCAAGGACGGTGGTATATCCATGGAGGAAGAAACCTATTTTGGATATAGTCATTGTGTTGGTGAAAAAATCGGGATGAATTTTATATAATTTAAGTATGAGTTGGATTAGTGATGCATCAGTGCTCATGGTTAGAGTTTGATAGTTGGATGGGATTTTTTATGATCTATCCATGGAAATTACACCTAGATTTGGGTTATGAATATGGTGTTGGTTATTGAGTGGTCTTAGTATGTATTTTTTGGTAAAGATATTTTCATCAGGTGGCTCGATAGCTTGTAAGCATCTGAAGATGATAATTTTTTAAAATGGTTGTTTAGAGGAGGAATGAATAGAATTTTTATGTGACATTGAGTCATATTGGTTATAAACCCCCACCAGGAATGTCGTTTCACCACTATAAACATATTTTAGTAAAATATTCCTATGGTGGGGATTGTCTAGGATCAAAACCAGTCTGTGATGAATAAATATTTATAGTGGGGAGAACCATGAGCTTAAAGATGAATTTTTTTTATTATACAATTGTATAATTGTATTGATGGGTGTAGTAGACCACCATCATGGTGATTTGGTGATGAAGTCAATTAGTGGTCTAAGATCTAATAAATAGTGAACCACCTATTTGGAGTTGCACAATAGATGCTTGGTTGTCATTTTGGAGTGAGACGTGATGAGTGGGTTATTAATTAATTATTCGGATACAGTATATGGTGGAAGGACACTAATACATGTTGAGGATGAGAAGTTATATTGTTGGAAAATTATAGTTAACTACATATTTCAAGGTTGTGAAAATGTGGGAGAATTTAATTATTTTTAATTTTTGAGTTATTGTGATAGGATAAATGGTTTTTTATCCTAATAAATAAAAATTTGAAAAGGTTTTTTAACAATTTCGTTGAACACATAATGGGGTATTTACCCTAGGCTATAAAGTTGTGCAATTTCAATACGAACAAGTTTTTTTATATATTAATATTCATTAAATAAAAATTAATTTCTCTAGATGTGAAAACATTGATGACATTCAGATAAAGTATTTGATTGTAAATCCAAATTTGTGGTTGACTGTGGAATGGTGGAATTTTCCTATGATAGGTATAAACTTTTCTTGGGTTATAAGATCATGGTCATTCTGTTTAAATATATATTTTTATTAAATTTTATTTAAATATTTAATCAAATTGTAATTATATTTTTATTCTCCCCATTTATTATTCCTTAATATTAATTTGAGGGTAGTTGAGGCTTCCCTCAAAATCCATTGGATCCAAGAAATATTGTTTGAGAAAGTGAAAGAGTAGTGTCGATGAGAATTTTGAATAGAGATGAGTTGAAATGCAATAGCCTTGGAGTGTGATTCGAGCTCGGTGATTTAATAACTCATAGTTAGGTTGATATATTAATTCAATATTCCATTATTTCCACATGAATATACATTTTAAAAATTAATCATGTGATTTGTTTTTTTTTTTGATGATGTGATTTACAGTATGGTAGCAGTTAAATTTCATGAATTTTAATTGGTGTGGTCTTTTAGAAATAAGATATTCTAGTGTTTTTTTATGACATGATGGATCGGTGAAGGAGGGGGAGGAAAAGGGGGAAATTAATATATATATATATATATATATAATACATTTTTTAATGGTATCACAAGTTTACCTTATATAGTGGTAGGGGTTGTATAAGGGTAAAATGTGATTATTGTACACAGTGGTAGGGGAGAGAGAAAGTGTAAAACAAGCTACTTATTTGTAGGTCACCCCACTGTGTAATTATAAGATAATTTTATAAAAAAATCAAAAAAATAGTTTTCTACCATTTCCTTAAGTGTATGTTTTTTGGTATAAAAATGCTTCTTGTGGGAGAATAATTTATCTATTCTCCCATGTAAATAAATTGATGACCAATTATAAAATAAATCATTGAGTTAATTTAAAATTGATTAATGTATTATATATATATTATTTTGATTACTAATAGTGGAATTGGTTTTTAAGGGAACATTAATATCTATTTTTTGGTTTTATTTAGTTAAATGTGTAAAGATGATTATAATTGATTGTAATTAAATTAATTTTGGAGGTAATTATAAAATAAATTTAAAAATTACTTTATAAGTAACTAATGTTTTATAAATGGTTTTAGTTCCTCATGTTGACAAACAATTACCATTCAATGTGACATGGGGGGCCTTAGTTGATTTCATGTGTTGATTTTACCTCTTATATGGTTAGTGTGTGAATGGGTGTGGATGATTTCAAGTGTCACATTAGAACCTAAATTGATGGTGTGAGGTATGTAGAGATTCAATGATAGGAATGGGTCTTTCACTTGAGGGTTTGACCATGGATACATAGAATGGGTTCTATAGGTTTCAAACACATAATAATAATAATAATAATAATAATAATAATAATAATTTTATTACCATGATATACTATCAGTTGAATTTAGGATTACATATACATGATTATGTAATTACAGGGATTAACTCTATAGGATCTGGTTCTTATTTTAGATATGGGATTCCTAGTGATTTATATGATAAAATATTTACCCCCAATTATGATTTATGTGATGCCTAGTGATTCTTAGGATCTGGAGGGATTCATGGGGATGAATTTTGAATTTCCCAATGAATCCTAGGATTCAAATGTAGTGTATAATACTATCTGATTCCCATGATTCCTAGGATAAGGATGCTTATAATAGAAACATTTATTTATTCCTAGGGTGCTCATTATTTTATTCTTCTAAAATATATGATGTGATGCGATACATACTTCCTTGTATACAAATTCATTCTACTAATTATCTATGATTCCTAGGATAGTCACTAGGATCCTATAATTATATATTGTGGAGGTATGTTTTTGGGATCCAATGGTAGGACTGGTATTCCCCTAAGGTGATGTATTGTTCTTAGTGACACTGGGGCATTGAGAAAGGAATGTATAATTGATATCAAATGTCCTGTTAAGACCTGATGATCGACAATGTTTATTTATTTATTCTTTGGAACATTTCTATTTATTATTAAATATAATAAGGTCACATATTACATTTACTATTTATTTTGGGGACCACATTTGTGGTTCTATATGGAGTTTTACTCACACTATGATGAAGTGGTTAGGACACTTTGGTAGATGAGAAAAATCCAATGTCCATTGGTTTAGATAGGACAAAGTCTTGGTGTAGAAAATCCAACCAGGTTATATTGGATCAAGTCTATACTATGTGTATTTTATATGAATATTATGTTACATGGGCTAGAGATCATAGAGTTTACTTTTATTTATTGTTCAGTATGTGTACTGGTTAGTGTGCTATTAGTTTATTTATATATCAGATTCCATGTTATCTATAACTAACCTATTATGTATAATTGAATCATATTAATTTATTTATTTCTATATATTCTTGTTTATAAGATCATATGGGGATCCTAGTCTTATTACTAAAGTATTTTGGGATTTCTATTATAAAAATGAGTCATTATGAATTTTTAGAAGATTCTTATATTACACTTGGGGTTTATTTCAGGGGTTATAGTTCCCCCATTACTATTTTAGGCCCTTTCCACTGGTTATAATCATTAGGAATATGTGGATGTGTGTCTTAAGTCACATGTAATCCTTGTTGGGACACCATTTGGGTGATCCAGTCTAGGTCGTTTCAAAAACATTGAAATTTTTGAAGTGTTTATCTTTGGTTATTTTTAAACATGTATTATTTTAAGATGAATAATAAAAATATAGTTTTTCTTATACCATGTGTTTAATGATAGGTTGTGAGTTAAAAATGAATTAATAATTCCTAAAATAGTACTCAAGAAATAAAATCTATTTAATGCATTAAAAAATGTATTGAAAAAAACTTATTTATATTATAATAAGGTAATTTTAAAAGTATAATACATATTTTATTATAGTGAAAAAAATTAATTCATTAAATTATATAATATATCCCAATGATTTAATTTTTTTTTGTAATGTTTTATATTTCATTAAATTAATTATTTAAAAAATGTATTTAAAATTCATAAATATCGTTACTATAAATAATACTGAGAGAAAAAATTAGTTTATTCAAAATTTTAATAAAAAATATTGTCCCCCTTCACCTATTAATACCACCTTTAATCTTCCATTCATTATCACTTAAAAATATTATTTATTTCATAAAAAATATATCAATATATTTATAAATATCTTAAACACACATTTAAGGCGATTTTGGCCTCAGAACTACTATGTTGTGAAGGCTTAAGTCTTGTAGCAATGGGGAAGTCATGAAGAGGTGATGATCATTATTAAATATGTTCTTTTTTATACAAATTTCATCTTCTAGTTCAACAATATATATTTTAAAATATTATAATGATATAATATATATCTTATTACTCTATTATAAAATTAATATAAATTAAAAATAATTAATTAAATTTATTTTATAGTTTCTTTAATAATAATCTATTCACAGAATATTTTGTGGCATATGTTAATGATGTTATTCAAAAATAATTATTCCCTTACTAGATTTTTAGAATTTATTAATTTATTATTAAATATAAAAAAATATTTAATTTATGTATTAATATTATCTATTTAATTTTTAAAATTAAAAAAAATTAATTATAATAAATTAAATCATCGTGATGATAAAATCACTTAAATTAACATACTATGAAATGA
Organism: Viscum album; assembly: GCA_963277665.1. Taxonomy (NCBI): domain Eukaryota; kingdom Viridiplantae; phylum Streptophyta; class Magnoliopsida; order Santalales; family Viscaceae; genus Viscum; species Viscum album. The sequence continues at coordinate 490,943,698 of OY728145.1, forward strand.
GTCTTTATTTCATAAATATGAATTTTTCACATTATAAAACACCTACTCTTAAAAAATAGAATTCCATAAACTTATTACCTTTAAACTTTTAATGTTTATAAATTCATTATAAAAACAACTTTGACCAATTCCTTTATATTGATGAAAGCATATAATCATAAAATGAACACACCTGGATAAATATAATTAAAATATTCATCTAATAAATAAATATTATTGAAAAATAATAAATTAAATTTTAAATATTAAGATGCATTTTTAATTAATTAGTAAAAAAATTGAATAATATAGAAATTTTATAGTATGTCTATGACTTGTAAGGAGTTGTGGTATTGAAACACTCACATGAAATCTTTATTTTTGTTTCCATTTTGATAGTCTTCTCTCATACTTTTCTTCCTTATTATTTTTTTCATGTTATATAATATTATAAAATATTTTATTTTAAATTACCTATATTGTTTTATATTGTTTACCCTCCATTATCCTTCCATTTTTTTCTTTTAAATTAAATGATAAAAAGTATGTAACAGAAATTATTCCCCATATAAGTTATCTTCATGTATTATTCCTTTCATGACAATATTATTTTATAAATTTTATACACCATTATTTTAATGATTAATATAGTGGTTCTTCTCATGTTTTGGGGTAATTATATGTTTTTTACAATTTATAACTTATTTCATTATTACTACCAACAATATGAACATTTTAATAGTGTCATTTTAAAATTTATTCTAAATTATTTATTTATATTTCTATATGTTACATAGATACATATCATCTTAATATATGTTATTTTATTCATAGATTAATCAATAACATGAAATTCATTAAATTTTTTTATTTTTCTCATTTTCAAAAATATATGATTCATCAAATTCTTATGTTATGAGTATTCTATGTGTTATTTATTATTAATCCGTTTATTTATATTGAACATAAATAAATGTACATGGTGTTAGGAGATTGATAAACATAAAATTATACATCCCTATAATCAATTGGTTAAGTCATATATCTCCTGAATTTCTATATATAGTTTATGGTAGAGTTCCTAGTATATTATATTATGATTTTTTTGTATCAAGACCAGATAAGTACTTTTTATAGAATTTTTCATATTTATAACAAGTTTTTATGACACATTCCTATGATTTTTATCATGTTACATATATGTTATGATTTTTGGATCTTGATTGTTATATATTCAACCTAAATACCAAAACCTATCTAACAGAAGTTGATACACATGACCATATACACACCTCCCCTAGGAAATATGTTGTTGACTAAAAGTGAAAGTATGTATATGGTGAGTATAACCTTGGGTAAAGATAAAAATAAATCATAGTAGAATAAATAACAATAAAATTTAATAAATATATGCTACATGAAATGGAAATTACAACTATATGAAAACCCTAGATAAGAAATATAAAAATTCTATATTGAAAGAAATCATACTACAATGTAACACAAACACACATAAAATGTATAGTTTTCTTTTTCAAATATATAAAAGAAGTCCAATTATTATAAAAAAACAATGAGTCAACTGAAACAATAGACTTAAATCCCATGTTTGTTCCCCTATTGAATGTCAACCATGATACACCTAGTCACAAATCTAGTATAGTGCATATTCTATAATCTATGCTTATAACTGTAAATATACTCAAGTTTTAGGTCCCATAATATTTCTATATATAAAACTGAATAGGTAACATCGATAGTGTGTCTAAAAAAATCTAGAAATGTTTAGTGAATCCTGAATATAAAATGGTCACAATTTAGGAAAAAATTACTTTTCAAATCGTGTAGTTCAAAACTACCAAACCATATTTAACCATAACCACTTTAGCAATGTCAAGAATGGAAGATACATTCGTGGTTTGAACACTCCTCAATTGTGGCTAATCCATCACCCATAATTTGAAAATTCATATTCAATCAACAATACTATCCAAATATTATTGGTGAATGAGGTATCTTCTCTATATTTCTTTCATGAATGATATATTACCATTGGGTGATCTCAAAAAATATGTATCATGACAATATAAACTTGGTGAATTATTTATCACCATCACAAAAGTATGATGAACAGTATATCACTTCCACATAAAATCATTGATCAATTTACAACCATCGCATATGTTTTTATTCTCACCATGTTAAGATTTAATTATCATAACACTATTGAATGTATGTATTAATTTCATTTGAGTTATTGTTAATAGAATATATCTTAGATAGTGGAATATCATAATTGAATGTTGTTATAATCTTGAAAAATAATTAAAGAATACTTAATGAATCCTATATGGACCTATGGAACTAATAGAGTTAAGTTATTAGATATATTATAGGCATTGAAAGAAATTTAATAGGCCATGGTGTGTTTGAGAAGTATTTGGCATCATCAGTTGACTTGTTCCATGTGGGTAGAATCTCATATACAATAGAAGTCTACTGGATAGACGGTAGTTATGGACATGAACTCCAACGGAAGAATTGTTTTTGGACTATCCTATAAGTTCTAACCACCCAAACTGTATGTTATGCATGTTTTTAAATATTTGAAAGATCTACACTATCTATGTAGTGAAGGTTTTCGGGTATTTAGTGGTGTCAATATAGCCTAGTGAAGTGTGTATATATTATTTTCTAAGATGCATCAAATAAATACCCATAGACTTCTATAGCCTTTATTCAATTCCAAGATGTTTCAAAATAATTTGGTGGTAATAAATAGACCCATTGGGTGGATTAGTGATATTAATTCTCATCTATTTGAAAATGGAAATGCCCTATGATTGAAAAATTTTCTAATTTCTACAAAGTTATCTAAATTCTGAAATCATTATTAATTTATATTATTAGTTTCACTCCTATATCCTTCACAATCTATAATATTTCATCTTTATTACTATTTGAGAGTATCAATTCCATGCTTCAATTAGATTTTTTCTATAAATTATCTCATTCTTACTATCATTATTATACTTATCTTCCCATTACAATTTAAAATGAGGGATTAAGTTTTATATCCAAAATATTAAAAGGTAAGGTATTACATCACTTTGAGTTTTCTTACTATTATCATTAAAAATCTAGGTTTTATTATACTTTTGTTTCTTAATATGAAAAAATAAAAAGAATGGGAGTTTAAATTAGATTGTTTCAAAAATTTCCCTTATTTTACCTATCATTCTTCAACTTCTCTTCCCATTACCATTTAAAGTGGTGGACTATGTTTTCTAGCCAAAATAGTAAAAGTTTATGGATTACATCACTTTTAGGTTTCTTTCTATAATAAATAAAAATCAAGGGTTGATTATATTGTTGTTTTCTAATAAGAACAATTAAAAATAATGGGATTTTTGGTATCATGGATACCATTAAAGACAATAGATTATTTCCGTAAACCCTCAATAAATTAAAGTAAGATACATTTAAAAACTCCATTATTAAATTATTATTTTTAATATATTATTTATATATTTTTCATTTAATAACACTTTTCTTATATTCTTCTATATCAAGACACTTAATTTAAATCTGTAAATTGCTTATAGTTATATGGTTTAATTTTTGTAATATTTTATAACTATTATATTGTGATTACTCTATTGATTTAGTCATATCATTTGTTCTTTTTATAGTCTTCAAAAGGTTTTAATTTACATCAATCATTCAAAAATAGTTATTTAGCCTTTAAAAACTAATTTTTTTTATTTTTTTTATAAAGGTCAATTCATCGACTCTTTTCATTTTACATTACTCTAACCAAGATTTATCATCAAAGTGAATTTGAATTATTTTTTCATTATTTCTAGGTTTTTTAACTCTTTTAAATCTTTTTTTTCAAGATTTTAAATATTTTTTTTATGAAAAGATATTTTTAAATAATTTTTTAAAACATTCATCCTACTCTTGAAGGATACTGTACAAATAATAGTTATTATAATACATGTAACACTTTGACATGAACCATTATATTTAAGTCAAAGGGTTACATGACCTCATGTGTGTGTCCCTATAAACAAGAGGATACCAACTAGCAGTGTGGATCTGTGTCCATAACTGTAGAGACTATACCCATCATATCATGTAAAAATAAAAATAAAAAATAGAATAATAAATAATATAATAGTATCATGTGGAAAAAATTAATCAAAAGTGTATACATTTCATATAGGTATAAATGGTTCCATAAGTTGAAAGACAAACATGAGTATAATATATATATATAGTAAATAAAATGAGGGGTCCTCTGGAATATCTCCTGATCTACTACCAACTCCATGCTTATTTTCTTTGTTATTCACTATAGGGGGCCTGTACTTTTTCAGATATCTAGACATAAAATCTATAAGGTCGCTAAAATTTCCAAGTAAGGTGTGAGTTCAAAACTCTTTAAGACATCAATAATGCATCCTTAATGATTTTTCTCATGTAAAAATGTTTATAATATTATAAATAATATACACACAATACACACAAAAATCCAAAACCGAGAAACCATGTGCTAACCATGATACCATGATCCCTTACCGTACCTACATATGCTCCATAATAGAAGTAATTTTAAGGAAAAGAATACAATCAAGGACTATCCATGTGGATAATAATAATTTTTCTCAATATTATGTGAATTTAATACTAATAATTCAATAGAAATCGACTGAGTCATGTTCTAAACATCAACTAGGCATCAGGAGCTACTTGAAATTAATTAGGCATTGAGTAACATTATCCTTAGTATCCACTAGGCATCGAGTGTATCACATGAAATTCATGAGGCATCATTATATCTCGACCCAATGATTAGATCCATCATCACCATCATCAGAATTCATGTGAACTCCCCCTCTAAGGGATAAACCTATCATGATGGTCTGCCAATATTTTGAACTAAGAATAATACATCTAAATTCATATATAATATGGTATAATACATAATAAATCATAGTATATCATCAACACTAAAGGTAGAAATATACAATAAATTTTATCAATAGGGTACAAGAATAAATAATATAAAAACATACTCTAGGAAAAAATTATCACATAAGGCTCCACATGTTATCATAATCAAGAATTACTATCAAGTATGAAATCACAAGTGTTGTATCATGGTAAAATTTATAAATAGTATCCCTCAAAAATTAGAGATCTTGTTACCTCATGTTTTCAATTCCAACGTCAAGGATAAGCCTCCTTGTGTGGTTCTAATTATTGATTGGAAAACTCTATAGCCTATAAAACACTCTCCTTGGACTTATTTTTCTACATTTAAATGTTCAAGATTGGGATGGTGTTCATAGAACTAATTATATATATTTAAAAAGAAATAAAATCATACATGGGGTAACATCATTTTCTCTCCTAGATAATCTATAATAATTATGATAATTCGAAATTATACTTCTTGATAATTATATATTACTTATTATAGAATAATTATTATTTCACATGTGATGAGAATCCTCACACCATAATAATTTGAGATAAAAGAAAATGAATAATTATAATTATTCATTTTAAGGATTATGGGTTATAATAATTTTAAGAGTCTCTAATAATTTTTCCATAATGATTCAGAATAATAGATTCATAAATTAATTATCAAATATTTCATGGATTTATTACATGGTTTTATACTTTGTAAATGTAAGTTCAAGAGTAGATTATAGATAAATAGGACCTACCATGTCTGAAAACAAGGATGAAGAACTCAGTTTGGTCGGGAAATACTTCATAGATTCTACATAAGAGAATTTTTGGACTGAACAAACTCAAAGGATTAAAAAAAGGAAGGATAAGGCTTGGAAATTCTTTTATCTAAAAAAATACATAAAGACTCTGAATAATAAAATAGAAATTTAAATATAATCATTTAATTTTTTTTAAGTGAGTTATAAAATTGAAGTGATTAATTTAGTCCAAAAATATGGGTTATGGATATAAATTATTCCAAGGATTTAATTATATGCATTTTGGATTTTAAAATCATCAAATATGAGTTATAGTGTTGTGTTATGGATGAATAATGGAAAATATTGAAGAAAAAAACTAGGTAAAATGTGATCCTTACATTTGGGGTATGTGATGTGTAGGGGTAACTTTATTTTACCCATAGGTAAATGGTGACCCTTACACAGGATTTAGAATTTTGCGGTACCCTAATTTAGCCTTAGGAAAATCCCATTTACATTTACTCATCACTATGATTATCCTTACGAAACCCTGGATACCCTTAGGTGGAATCCTTTTTACCATTAAACAGCACCCTTAGATGATCTAGTAACCTTACACAACACTTCATATAGAGTTTAACCTTATATAACAACTTTTTTACCCATATGTAACCTTTATAAAAAGGTTTTTACCCTTACACGGGGTCTATTATACCCTTATATAGTGTATGTATAACTCCCTTAACATTAAATAACTAAGGAAACCCCTTTACATTTTTGAAATTCCATTTAATATGCCTTTACACTTATAAAAGACCATAAAACTTAAGTAAGGGTAATTGTTGTCAAAAAATCATATTTCTACATAATAGTATATCTAAAAAAGAAACAGATGGTTCTATGACATTTAAAAATTGATAATATTACATGAGATGTATGTATAAAATTATTAGATATATTAGTTACCCTATGTGGAATATGGTTATGTGTGGTTATACTACTACTATAGAAATAAACGAAAAATAGACTCCAATTGATATTTCTATAGTTTAATTAGATGGTAATTTAGTAAATTAATTTTATTATGGCTAGACCAAAAGAATTATCAAATTATTTCATGCAAAAACTAGTCATTAGAAATAAAATATCTTAAATGTAATTCATTATTGAATGGATAATGTCAAATATATAGATTTATATATGTTTATAAAAGACATTTGTGGATTATCTATTAATTTAAGTGAATTAATTTCTGAAATATTTACTTGATTCACTAATTCTTTAATTATTGAAAGGTTTTTGGTGATACTAATTCTACAAAGACTCTACTCATGAATATAATTTGGTTTTTATCAATAAATTTGGAACCCAAAACCACTATGATCCAAGAGGATAAAGACTTAATGAATATTATATTTGAGGATATAATCATATTTCTAATGAAATATGGAATATCTATGAAAATACATGACAAAAAGGAGTCAAAATAGATCAATGAAACTCTAAATTCAATTTCATTCAACGAAATATATGACGATACATCCAGAATTGAATTTGAGATAACTCATCTTTCCAAGAATATAAACATTTATATGAAAAATAAAATATCATTTCAAAACATCCAAAATTAATATAATGAAATTAAAATTTCTTCATTCAATTACAAAATATAGGGTCACATGATTCCAGATTATCCCTTTAATAAGAACAAGTATAACAAAAATAATAAAATAAATAATGATGTAAAGTTATAACTTTTTGTGTTATTGAGATTTATTTTCATCATTTGTGTCATTAAAATAAAGTCTTATGTTCCTCTTGGTAAATATAGAGGTATTTAAAAGAGTAAATTATATATGGTTTATTTATTATTATTCTACTACTTCTTCAAATTGTTACTTATGGTATTATGATCTTATTTTTCATACTGATAGACTTAAAAATGGTTTTCGTGAAATTGAATAAAAATTTAGAGATCTTAAATATAAATATATTGCTATTTTTTTTTGAAAATGCCATATTTTAGAAGAAAAATATGAATATTTTTTAAATCTAAAAGAATAACTAAATTTTTATAATTTGGAATCTCAAATTTATGATCTTAAAAATAAACTTTATCAATTAACCCATGTTCATTAGTATCTAAATAAGATTATCGGATCTCAATTTGTTGTTTAAAGTTATTCTGGGATTATTTTTTCAAACTAATGGAGTTTTTAAAAAAATTCAAACATGTTAATATTATAAAAAAAAGTAAAAATATGTTTTGTAATTATTTTAAGAAATTTGGGCATGTTTTTTCTAAATAAAATTTTAAAAATTATAGATATGGTATAAAAAAATAATTTATCTCTCATATCTCATTTCTAATGTGATAATTTGTTTTAAGAAGTTTGGATTCGAAATTATGTATTAGCTAATATATGTTAAACCTATATATGGGTTTGAAAGTTATTTGTATCTTAATATTTTTTTGGAAAATTTTTTGATGTAAAAAAACAATTGATGATATTTTTTATATTGATAGTGGGTTCTCAAGGAACATGTGCATTGATCCTTCTAAATTCAATCATCTCAAAAACTACAATGGGGGACATGTCACATTGAAATCTGATTCAAAATTTAATGTCACCATCATTGGTATGATAGGTTTCTAAAAATAATATTTAATTAAAAATGTTTTATTGGATAATTTTTTATAGAATAATTTACTACGTATTAGTCAATTATGTTATAGTAGTTATAAAATATCTTTTAAATATAATTTTTTTAATGTTTTAATTATGAAAAAAGAAATTATTTATAGAACCACACTTTCAAAATATTCATATTATATATCTAAAATCTCTTTCAATTCAAAATTTTATGTTTAAAATTTCACAAGATAGGGAATATTGGATTTGGAATTGGTACCTTGGTCATTGTAACATTCACTCTCCTATCAAGATCAACCATAACAGTATAGTATGATATCTATAAATATTTTGATTATGAGATAATAACATTTGTTAACCTATCCAATATTCCAAGAAACAAAAATACTCCTTCAAATATAAAAAAAAGTTTTCTCCACTAAATACTTAGACTTAGTTATCCTTGAACTTTTTATACTAACTAAATTTTCTAGTATCAGAGGTAAGTATTACACCATTGTAATTATTGATGACTATACTAGATTTATATTGGTCTACTTCTTAGCTCATAAAAATTAGTATTGTAAATTATTTATTAAGTTTTCAAAGAATGTTAAAAATGAAAAGGCTATAAAATTTTATCACTTATAAGTGACCATGGTAGAGAATTTAATAAAAAAATAATTTTATTATTTTTATTCCTCTTCAGGTCATCATCATTAAATCACTACTGTTAGAACACCTCAGAAATGTGGTTTTTAAAATAAACAATTAGACCCTCCATGAAATGTTTAGGACTCTTTGGAATAATTTTTATATTCTTTAATTATTTTTTCGATAAGGTGGTAAATATCACTTACTATATCCTTAATCAGGTTATCATAAGGACTATATTTAGGCAAAGGCCTTATGGGTATTGGAATGGAAAAATTTCTAATGTTATCTTCTTTAAATTTTACAATTTTAAATTCCTTATGCTTAACCCTTATTATAATCTATGAACATTTGATGCCAAATCTAATGAAGTTATATTTTTTGGGTACTCAAATGATTGTAAAGCATGTTGAGTTTTTTTTAATAAGACCAATACCTTATAAGCGTTAATCCACATCAAATTTAATTAGAGTCTTGATAAGAAACATCCAAGAATTGATGATGTTATTCACCAAGCAAATTCAACCTTACATAAAACTCAACCTTATAAATAAAATTAAGTTGTTTGAGAACCCCCATATTGTAATGCACCGACCCCAGTTACCCAGAATCGGTGCATTATTACATAACTTTGGCATGATACAAGGAATCATGTCCTGAAATACTGATCATTTTAGTAGCCTTGGAAGTACTAAATACATACATAATTTTTACATTACATCATGAAATAAAAAAACAACATTGTTTCCCCTTTGAACACTCTTATATACCTTAGCCTATTCCTACAGGTTAATCATAATATACTTCTTTTGCATATTGTGAAAAATAGAACATAATAAATGGGTGAGATCAAATGCTCAGTAAGGATAACAATATAGCGAAAACTGTCATAAATAAAAATAAACATTTAAGGCAATGTATAAGACTAGAACACAAGGCTTTTAAACTTAAACCTCATCATAATATAGAAAAGATAAATCAAATAATTCCATTTACTTATTCACATGGATATTCTACTAGTAGAATAATCACATGTAATATCAACATCCAATTTCATAATGATGGAATGCATAATGCCAGACTTCATAACCACATAGTCAAAGACTTGTGCCAAGACTATAAATAATATTTTGTCAAGGCCTTATTCCAAGACACTAGTTTGTCTCATGAGACCTACAAATGCATCGAAGAGATATAGTGGGCTCCACCCATCACTTATTAAGTCCAATTCATTCCTCATATAAAAATGATGAAACATAACATAAACTTTTGTATTAAACTAGCATACAAAATGTCAATACTTTAACCATAAACCATGGATGGTATAAAAATAGCATATACACAATCAAACATAACTCATTAAATACAATATGGAAGATTTTATTATAATAAATTAACCTCAATTGAGAATAATGAAGGATATTGACATAGATGAAAATAACCACCAAAACTATTTGAGAGAAATATCCCCCTTTTTTGAAAACATTTAAATGTATCACTATTTATCAAGAATATATTTAAAATAGATTTTTGAATCAAAGTGTCTCATACCACTTTTAAACTTTTAAAAGGTATTTTAATTTTAAAACATTAATTCCCATATAAATAAATCCTTAAAACCATTTTTAAAACATGGACATTAATGAGAAAGATTTAGATGAATAAATTTTTAAAACATTTAAAAGGATATTTTATTTAGAGTTCCTAACCAAATGTGATACACTTGAATAAAAATAATTGAGGTAATAAAAACTTAATAATATCATGAGAATAAAGGGATTCATGATATATTATGTCAAAGTACAGTATATACACCAAATAAAGGGGAATTGCGGCATAACAACAAATAAGTCTCAATGGAATGTAAGTTGAGATGAAATCCCTTATAAAAACTATATCCTTAGGTTAAGGATAAATCAATGACATAATTATGTGTGAAAAATATAAATGCACTAAATATGATTGGATATTCAGTGTAAAACAATCAGAGGATAATCACACATATTCTTGTAATAACAACACCAATGACTTGGATGTTTAACTCAATGAATGAAAATTGAGTTAAGATTACTCTTATAAAGCTCATATAGATTACTTGAGAATTTATAAATGGAGTGATTATATGTATCAAAAGAATATCCACACAAAGGGGAGTGGAAATTACAACATAAATAAATAAATAGTGATTTCACACATAATCTTGGAGTAAAATAATCAATGAAAATTGTGTAAAACCCAATGAGTGGAAATCGAAATTAGAAATTCCCTTACTGATTTGGTGACTTACGAAACATACACCCTATGAAATAAGGATCATACAATGAAGATGTAAATACCCATAAATTAAATTATATTACATAAGGAATAAAATCATGGGAATTACATACACTAAACAAAAGGAAATAGTGGCAATATAGCATGAATCTCACGGAAATAAGAAGTGAGATGAACACCCCTTACCATGTTGTAATCAATCGAGTCATATGAAAAAAAGTTAATAACCACCAAATGAATCCCATAATACCATGAATATAAATAGAATCATGATAATATATATCAAATGGCCACACACAATACACCATATGTAATAAATAAGTGGTGAACAATAGAAATCTCATGGAATTAAAAGTGAGATAAGAAACCCCTTACCATGTTGTAATCAATCAAGTCGTATGACCAAAAGTTAATAACCACCAAATTAACCACATAATAAAATTAATATAAATATAATCATGATAATATATATCAAATGGCATTACACAATACACCACATGCAATAAATAAGTGGCGAACAAAAGAAATCTCATAGAATTAAAAGTGAGATAAGAAACCCCTTACCTTGTATTTTCCTTGGTCGAGGGTATGTTAAACTCATGTATAATAGTTAAATAATTTTTATTAAATTATAAAAACTATATACACAAATATGATATCATATATGATCCTCTAATATTGCTTTGTTAATAATATTTTAGTAGTATCATCGTTTCGGGTATTAACTGATCAGTTTTCCTTTATATGTGTGGTTACGTAAGCATTGTTTGTTATGGATAGGATGTATTTCATTCATATCCAAAATGATATTAAGTATTTAAACATTATTTTAATCATAAAATGAAAATTATACTTGAATTATTATGATGGGGAATGAATCTCATCATGTTCGTGGAGACGGTAATCCGTACATACGCACGAATTACAATATAATTATATTGATGGTGAAATCATATGTAATTGGATAATATATCATATATAAATAATAATTAACATGTTATATTTATTATTTACATAAGTTATACTCATTGTTATTATCATCCAAATAATGAAGTGTTTGAATAACAAACTACACCACGACGTGGAGACGGTAAGCTGTACGTACACACGTATGGTGACTTTGTCATTAATATGATGGATAGAATAATAAATATGGTTGTAAAATTTTTATAATAACATCCAATTATATATAATATACTGGAGTTTTTATTTTAGAATAGAAAAAACAAATAAAGAGGAAGTGGAAGAAGAAAAGAACTTGAAAGATGTGATGAAATATTTACCTTTTCTTCGGGTTCTTCCTTTTGATTTGATCAAATGGGCTCCTTAGGTTGTCTTTATGACCAAATTAAGGCCTCTAGGATGAAGGTAAGAAAGTTGGGAGGATATTGTTACAGGGTATGGCCGAGCCAAATGGTTTCTGAGGTGTGAAATTAATAGAAGGGGAAGTACCCTTTTATAAGAGAGGTGAGGGTCACTTTAAGAAAAGATTGAAATATTATTTTATAATAAAATCATTTTCGGTTTATAATGGATCCAAAATGATTTATTTCGAGGATAAAGTTGTTATGGGTCGAAAAACGTTCAACCAATAGGATTTATATAGGTTTAGGTCACCATATCAACCTTATCTTTTAGATTTAATTCTTAGTTAAATAGTTTGACATTTACCATGTCTCTTTGTATTTTTATATTATATGGTTAATAAACTTACTATAACAAGACAAGAGAACCCCAAGTGGTTCAATATTAATATATATAACCTTATATAAGTCCTTTGTATGAACATTATATTTTTTGTAATATTATATCAATTAATAATATGGTATTTGTTTTAAAAACTCAATTATGTCAATTTTGACACTATTTAGTATTTGGTTTTTGTGAAAATCATAAAAGCATGATTACTTTGAAAAAAAATTATTTAATCAACCCAAAAATGTCATATTAACCTATAAAATTAGTTTAATTCATAAACATTCTCAAATTACATGTATTTGGATATTTAAAATATCAATTGTTTTAATCATTAATTAATAAGGTAATTACTGCATCATCATTGTATCATAATTAAATTTAATTATTTAATCTATAAAAATTATAAATAAAACACAATTATGTAGGAAATAGTTTTATATTTATAATGAATATTTATATTATAATTTATCTTATGTATAACCCTATATTAAAAATGGTTTAGTTATTAAACTTTGAATTTAACACTTTTAACTCTTCTTTAAATAAAATAATAATAAATGTCCAAATCTAATCCAAGTGGACCAAAAGGATCATATTTTATTCCTAAGGTTTTTTTTGGTCGAATTAAAATTATCTAATAGAATTATAACATGTGTTAGGGTAATTATAATATCATTTTTACCCTTAATTACCCTATTTACTTTTAACCGTTGTCAAAACTGAAAAGTGGGTTTTTTAAAAAAGTGAAAACTATCAAAATATTGACATGTGTTTATGTAAAATTTAAATGTTAAATTACTTATAATGACCTGAATTTTATTAAATGATAAAAATATAATCTAATTATACTTCCAAACCATTCAATTTCATACTTTAACACTATAAATTATTTCGATTAAAAAAGTTGTTTTCAATTAAAATTTAGTATTTTTCAGTATTCATCAAAGTATGAAAGTTATCAGAAAAGAACCAAAAATTATCTAAAAAAACTTTTTATGTACCGATTACAAAGATTAATTTAATTTCATTAAAATTAATACATAAAAGTTTCAAATATTGGTTTTAAAAAGTATTTTCCATTAAAAGGTGGTAAGATTACATTTTTTGAAAAATAATTCTTTTATCTGAAAAAAATGAATTTGTTCTTATATTATGTCTAAGAAACACATAATATGGATTCTAAAATTATATGGAGTATATAAAATTCAAAGTTTAGTTAATACTATTCATAACCACTTTTTTAACAGCTAGTTTGGTACGTCGTGGTGCGCTCAAACTCAGTGTTACATATAGCGCAAGCTATTGAATTACTTTAAAAAAATAACTTACTATTAAATATTGGGGTGTTACACATATAATAAATTATCCAAATAATATGATAAGTTTATAGAACATACCCATGAGAATGTTATATGTGAATTAAAATTTGTAACTCATAATTGATAGTAAATCCTAAATGTGGTATAATATCATCATTTTCTCTCACAATGTGAGCCTCAATTGATTTATGATTCTATTAATGATGCGAATTAGATAAAATTAATTTAAGTGGAGTAGAACAATTATAAATAATTAACATTTGGGATCATTTTGAATGATCTGATAGTCATCCAATTATTAGAACATGGTTGGTTTTTTTAAATAGAATTGATTAAAAAGTAAATATCACATGTAACAATGATTGGATTATTTGTAAAGTCTATAATCAAGAAGAAGGTATTAATTATGGTGAAACATTTTTTCCTCACTTGTGGATGTAATCCATTAGAATCATATTGACATTCCCCTTTTTATTTTAATGTTTTTGAAATTGATTTCAAATATTATTTTCAAATTGGTTTTTTTTATAAAAATGATTTATGGATCAATCACCCAGTTTTGAAAATATTGAATTATCAAATCATGTTTTCAAGTCCAAAAAATCTATTTACAGTTTAAAATAATTCTCTCATGATTTTTATAAAAGGTTAATGAATTTTATTTTATCAAAAAAATCAAAATTTTGAACATATCATTCTACTCATTTTCTCAAAACAAATAAAAATATTTATTAATTAGTTTAAAATATGAAAGAAATATTATTTTTTCTATACTAAAGATTCTATTTGTGACCAATTTTATTATTTAATGAATATATAATTTGAAATTAGTTTTATGGAAGAACCTAAATTCTTATATGGTTCTCAAATTTCCCAAAATTTATTAGGAAAATTTATATAATAAAGTGAATACACTAATGTAATTTTAATAAAGATCGGAATATATCATGATCGGGAAATTAGAATTCCCATTAGTTCAACTTGTGAGCTTGAATTATATGAAGATAGTAAACTAGTTGATAACAATATTAATAGATGTATTATTTGAAGTCTTGTTTAACAAACTATTACCTGGACATATATCATGTTTGGTGTATGACTTTGTGCTAATTTTAAATAAAATTTAAAGGAACCCATTGTAAAATATCTTAAAAGAATTTATATATATTTTAATTGAACTAAAAACCATATATTATTTTATCCAAAATTAATCACTTTTGATCATACTTTTTTATGATTCTTATTTTGGGGGATTCCAACTATAAATGAAAAGTACTAGTTGGACATTACACTAACCAATAATTTCCCTTATCTCATGGAATAGTAATAATCATAACACTTTTTATCTTTCTATAACTAAAGTGGAATAAATATCCATTGGAAATTTTTGCACATAAATTATGTGGATGAAATATACTCTCTTAGAATTTAGGATTATATATAATCGCATCCCTATCATGTGTGACAACACTAGTGTGATAAGTATCTCTAAAAATACTATCTAAAAATATCTCACTATGGACATTGATTATAGATTCTATTTTATTCAAGATCACTTTCAAAAATTTGATATCTTCCTACATTTTTTTGCACCAACATTCAACATTTTCATATCTTCACTAATCCCATTTCTCATGATATCTTTTAATTTTTTAATGTTGATTTGGGCATGATTATTTTGTGATGCATATATCTTATCATTGGAAATATTAAGAACTTTTTCAATTTATTTTAAAATTTTGATATTGATTTCAAAATAAAATATTCTCATTATTTAAAAAAATTCAAACATTTTATAATTTTAATAATATCATGTGAGTGTGATACTCTAATAAAAAACATTTGTGTTTGGATAAAAATATGTGGATATTTTTTTAGTGTAGATTCATAAAGAGGTTATTACATAAAAAATGGATGACTAGATTTTTAATCTGAACTTTTTGCTAGGCAAGAGTGGTTGGCCTTTACTGTACACCTAATTTGAAAATACTAGGGAATTTACAATGGTTTAATAATATAATATTTCTACTAATTAAGGATAAATTGGTTTTTCAATGTTAAATTATAAATTTAGTTTGGTTACTTGTTTTTTCAAATATTCCCTTATTAATATTTTATTATTTTTATTTAGTTTTTTTTTATAGATCCTCAAATTATTAATGTATTATTTGATGGGGGAAATAATATATTCAATACTAAAATGATTCTATAATATTTGTTTAATTTTTAAAATTTACCATATAATATAATTATTGTTTTTTATGAACACTTTTTAATATTTTATTCAGGGTTTTATTTTAAAAAAAAATTTATTTCATTCCATCTTAAGTCTTAATAAAAATAAATATTTCTAAATTTTTAATATTTTATATTTTCAAAAAAAACATAACTCTCTCAACAGACTATTAATAATGATAAATGTTGTTTTAAATTTTATTTTTATAATTTTCTCAAACCCTGATTATGAATTATTTTTGATAATCTCAAAGGGGGGAAATTTTATGGATGTTGTGTAATTATAGAAATAACTATTATTATTTTTTCACTATGGTTATGTTATATTTTGTTTCTTATGGGGGAGAAATTAGTAATCTTATTTTGTATAATTTTTTTTGTTTACCTTTTTCAAAAAACATTCTATAAAAATTCTCTTATTATATTATTGTTATATTCTCTTTTAATTCAAGGATTTTGTGATCATAAAAATGTGGATATTATTTTGATTATCACATTTTTAAGTTTTAATGGCCAAAAAATCTCTTCAAAATATCTAATAATTTTATTTCAGTTTTCTAAATGATGTTATTATAGTTATTAGATGATCATGATGACATCTAGTTAGAATCTTGGAAAAGATTGGATGAATCCTTGATGATGTTTTTATAGATATAGTAAACTCTTATAGTGGAGTTTATGGATCATTCATATGTGTTAAAGTAAGGTTTATAAGCCAATGAGTGTTTTAGGAGTAGTAAGTAGCACTAGTTATCTAGTTAAAGGAATTGATATAACAATCACCTTTAGAAAACATGAAGGTATAAAAATCTCTCATGCAAGTATAACAATCACCATTATCAAATGGACAAGTATAACAATCACCTTTAATAATTGGTTTGAGAAAACCACTAGTTACTCCTGAACATATAAAAAATGGTATCCATGTGAATAATATTATCTCACATAGACACAATAATCACCTTTAGCAAACATGAAAGTTCACAATTTTTGAAATCCATTGATGAATCCATGATATTCGGTAGGCTAATTCATTTCATGGATAACATGAAATATATGAATCCCCAATATGATGAAATAAAAGATATTCCTAAAATCATTAACTATAATAGTGTACTCATGTAAACCTAAAATACACTTATATTACACCCCCTAAGGGAATATTGATATACATCACCCCATAGGGATATTGCACAATCAACCCGTGATCACCCACTAACTACATATTTATGAATTAGTATGACATACCTATATTAAAAAAGGTTAATTTTGTAGTAATTTTCAAAAAATATGATATCTAAAACCATTGATGGTCCCTCACCTATATTAGTAATCATTTTTTAAATAGTATGAAGTTGGACCAAGCCTCATCCCTAAGCTCCTGAATTTTGACTTCCCAAAGTTTCTTTTCCATGCTAATGTAATTTTCCCTTTCCCTAAAAATATTGTCCTCCTTTATGACTTGAATAATTAGTAGAAACTCTATAAACTATCATTTATAATGATTCTAGATATGATACCAAATCCTATATTGGTCATGATCATCATCTTCCATTTAATCGTGGTGTTAATATATAAAACCATTATAGGCACCAACATCCCTGCAAGAAACAAAAACTATTTAATGATATCTCACATTCTATCAAAATATTCCCTAGATGGCCATAATTATATCTATTAATAATGGCCTACCATTTCATATAATGAGATAAAATCCTTCCTTAACTGTTGAATCGATCACCACCTAAGTGGTACTTCCCAATTCTCTACTTCCTACTTCTCAGATAACCATCCCTAATCTTGGTAAAAGAAAAAACAACCCACATTATATATAAATAATCTTGTTCTTCTCATAAATATTAATTTTTTTAACTACATATAAAAATAATTTTGTTGAAACATTCTTTTTGTTCAAATAGAATGTAACATGACATCCTAAAGATGTATTATTCAGTAAGTCTCACCACCATTCAATACCGGATCCATCCATTAAAGATCACTAAATATTGTTTTGTAATATATAATTGTCTTTCTTCCATTTTCATGATAAAGAGACACTCAGTATCTATCATCCCTTAGAGACTAAAATAAAAATAACTAGAGAAAATGAGTTGTGATTCCCTTCCCAGTAAGTCCAACAAGATCTTCAACTAAAATATGAAAATCCAAAAGATACATAGATTTTCCATAAAGTATTTATGATGTATGATTCACCCTTTTCTCATGGGTATTATCTCCATAATTGAAAACTATATTCATGGAACCTATCTAGAACTTAGTTTTTGGTGGTCTAACCTCACATAAAAAAAGTGGTGGATGATTTAATTAGAACTCTTGAGTAATATCCAACATGGAAGGCTTAACTATTACGGCTAAATGTCCCATGGATTTTATAACTTTTAGTATTCCCTATTTTCGGTGTTGATTTATATTTATATTATAAACAACTAAGGGAAATGAAAATTCTACTAGTTAGGCATGCTCAAGAAAACCATCTGAGAGTTTTAATGGAGGTTATCACAATAACATGTCACTAAAATTACAAACGCAATGCTCATAACATAGCTATAATGAATATTTTTTTCATATTTTATGCAATGAAGTATGAGGAAATATACTCTAATAATTTATACCATCTCAAAGTCTTATGATATTCCCATATCATGGATTTATTTTACCCTACCCTACAAAGTCTATGGCTATGCATAGTCACACATAGGTCCACATGAATAATCATCATATATTTCAGAAAAACCTAACATCTATAGATCTGTTATGTAGTGTGATACCATGAATTTATACAGAAAATCACTATATGGGTAGTTGTAGAAACTATAACCAAATGAACCAAAAATTTCAAATAAGTACTCAATAACACACAAACATAAAAATGTCATGTTAGCTCAACTAAATATATTATATGAACAAAAATAAATTTCCACACTATACTTAGAATAAAAATATTATACAATAAATCATATATTAATTTTCAAGGAAATCGCTAAAATATAACACGTGTGGAGAAAATATTATACGGTGTAGAAAAATTTGAATCACAGGGGAATAATAACAATGAATGTAAAAACATATAAGGAGATTTCTTGAGTAGTGTATGATTACACCTATCCTCCACTATCTCACTCATAAAATAGTGTTTCCTTACCCATATTTGTATTAGAGATCATGAAATATTCTCAATTACTTGAGCACTCGAGTTGGGTATGATTACATATTGGTAGGCCACTATTAATGGTGTTCCAAACAAAATCTAGTTAATACAAGTACATGATTGATAAAAACTTTTAGTAATGTAGTAAATAAATAACCTAATATATAATTTAGTAGTCTATAAGAAAACCATGAATTATAGTAACTAATTTGGATATTCCAAAAATGGGATGAAATACCAATGGTCTGAACACACCTTGAAAATGAATGATTTCCCACCCCTCATCTCCTTGATCAAGGTGAATGAGTTATGTAACACAAAAAGATTCTAGAATATGTTTTCAATTAAAAAAATATAATTTTGAATAAGTTTTATCACATAAAAAACAAATCAAAAATAAAGCAGTATATTTTTTACAATATAAGATATACCTAAATAAATTATGAAAATAAACTATAAAATCTCATTAAGAAAGTAAAAAATAAAAATAAATACTCATGTTAATAAAATATTATCCAAAGTTCCTTATTTTACATATTATTATTATTTATTTAAATAATAAATTTTCATCTTCTAATACCGATGAATTGATGTAATTTAATGGTTAAAAGATACGAAATTAATGGGATGTGAAAAAATTATTTATTTTTAATTGGAATATATTTCAATGAATTGTATTTTCTAAAAATATCATGTATTTTTTAAAAATATCATGTATTTTTATCACAGTAAATTCAATTGAATACATTTAAAAGATTATTCCTATAAAATTATTCAATGTAGAAACAAAAATATTAACACTCATTTAATTGGTAATTGATATAAAAAAATAAATAATAATTAATGTTTAAGAATACATTTTTCTATAAAAATAATTTTTTATTATATTTTATTCTTCCATTGAAAATATAAATTCATGAATTTTAGAAAGTCAATTTTATGTAGTGAAATTAAGTTTTGGATTATGTAATCCAAATTTTTTTGATGTGGATTTTTTGGGATTTTCTAAAAAGAAATGATTTCTAGTTGGTGGTAAACATATTTTTTTTGTTACATAAATTAAAATTTATCTTTTATCAATTATTGAAATTGAATTCATTAATATGGATTAAATATTTTTAATAAGAATATACAATTTTATGTAATATGTTTAATTAATTTTTATGGAATAAAAATAAGATACCATAGTATAAAATTTAACCCACGTGAAATGTTAAAATAAGTTAAAAGTGTTAAATCAAGAGGTAAAGACAAAAAATATCCAAAAAACTATTATCTACCTAGTGGGGTAGGGGATTTTAATGTCATAAAATATAAATTCCACTCTAATTATAAATTTTGGATATATTTTCATTGAATAATGATGTTATTTTTATATAAATTGATAATTACAAAAATGTCACACCTTTCGCCAATAGAGGGAAACCTTTTGCACATCACTAATATTCACAACTATAGACTAATATGTTGAACCAAATATAGAAAAATTCTCATCCCAACCCTATTTACCAAAACCTAGATGTTATGGTCTCAGAAAAAGGCCAGTATACGAGGGTATAGGGATTTGTTTGAAGGAAGATGTCAAAGGAAAATGTAATTGTTTTAAAAATGTTCTTTAATATTTCATTCTACTTCCACTAGATCCAAATAAGGTATACCCATACTAATTCAATGAAATTAAATTTTAATAGTAATAATATGATATTATTTTGATGTTATATCCATTATCTACCTTTGACCAATCTATTAGAAAATGAAAATGTCTCCCTTCTTATGGTCAGACTACTGTCTCCATGAACATCCTATTTCATTTTTCATCACTACCATACATGGATAGTTCAAAAAGTGTATTTAATGGATAAATATGATATTTATTAAATTAAAAATATTATTTAAATATAAATTAGTAGTATTATTAATAATTTTAAAAAAAAGTCAAAATAAATTTAATCGCTTAAAATAAGAATACGAGGATACTTTTTTAATTTAAATCTAATTTTGACATATTATGGAGCGTGTCAATTTTGAGCTATAGGAATAAAAAATAACATATATATATATTCAATTTACAATATGTTGAAATTATTTTATAACTCTTTTTCCCAAATTCAAAATACCAAAGCAGTTTTCGATAAATTGATCAAACATCACCAAGTGGTCCATGAGAGAAATATCAATAAAATAAATCAATTGAATATGATGATAAATAGACCCCAAAAATAGAATATACCAAAAAAATTATTAATAAATTATTTAATATGCATAATTTGTTAATTTTTGTTGTTATACACACACATAAATAAATTGAATACTTGATATTGGGGTTCTTTTTCTTATTGTCAATTTCAGGAGATATGATTCTTATTATGAAAGAATTGACTTTTATATTTCAAAAATACATCCCTTTTGATTTATTAAATCAAAATTTAGTTGTTAGTTGCTAGTTTTTTACCTTTATTTAAGATTTAATAATTAATTTTCATTTGTTTCATTTCATATATAGCAATACTTGTTAAAAAAATTACATTTTATGAGTTATAATCGTTATTATTCAGCTTTATCCTCATATGTATTGAATATTTCACCATATGATTGTATTATATTGTATTAAATTTAAAATTATTCTTTAAATTTCACCATCAATTGAATTATAATTCAAAAAAAATAGTTTCTTATATGTAGACTCGATCTTATCTCTTTCATATGGTCTCTTTTGTTTTTCCCTTCCCATGTTTTTTATATAGATTCAAGATTGCTGGAAGTTATTTTTTATTTATTAGGCAAAGAAAGTAAAGGTATAAGACTCGAGCCCTTCAAGGGGGGTGGAAGTGATGCAGGCCGAGGGCATCCCCTCTTATTACACTGATACACTCAACGGGAAGAGAGTTATGACCACAGTAAACCTTAAGCTCCTCATCCTACCTACCCAGGCGAGCCAGAGAATCCGCCGCACAATTGGTCTCCCTCCAACTGTGATGAACCTTCCTACCATGGTTGGTCTCTGCCTTACATCTGCGTATGAGATATATAATCTCCCATGGAATTTCCTCTCGACCTTGTAAGACCTTCACGAGGACTTCAGAGTCCGACTCAATCTTCTTTTCTTGAAGTCCCTATATCCTACATACCGTCAGACCAGAAATCAGGGCTCGAACCTCTACACCCAACGAGTTTCCCAGGCCATAGTAAGCCCTGAAAGCAACAATAAATGAACCCCATGAATCTCTAAGAACCCCACCACCTCTCATAACCCCCTCCATGTAAGAGTCGTCAATGTTCAGCTTCAAACCACAATCTGGGGGCTGCCACCTAACCAAGCGTCCACTTCCTCTGATCAGCATGTGTGTTTGGTTCATAAGATTTCAAATTGTGGCCGATGTGGACCCCCTTTAACCAGCGAATCCAACTCAACGATGAGATATCTTAACTGCATCTGAAGAAACAGGATAGATCGCTTGGACCCTAGTCGAACCTGGTTCCTCGCATCCCAAATAACCCAGCAGATGGAAACTAAGATAATGATCTGTATTGTGCGTTCCATAGTTATGTACTCTGTATCCTGAAACCACTCCTTAATGAGATCCTGTAGGGAATGGAACTCGTTATTGACATTCAGGTGTGGGTTTAAGAAGGACCAAATATAGGATTCCAATTGGCCTTGAAAAAATAGATGGAGCATCGACTCGGTCTACGGCCTTTCACAACAGTAGCATCGAGAAGCCATGGATATTCCCTTCCGCTAGATATTCTCCTTTATAAATGTTTGAAAAGAATATAATTTTTAATTTTTACTACATAACATCCATTTCCTTCTTTTATAACCATTTTTCTTATTAAATCTTTCTATTCATATTTTTATGGTTTTTAAAATATAATAATAATCTCATTATTATGTAAATTTAATTTTTTTTTAAAATTAAATGTTGATGTTTTAGAATAATAAATAATGGATTTAATTACTCTAAATTATATTTTTATCTTCCACCCATTTAACACCCTCCCCTCTCTAATTGTATTTGGAAGATATAAATGTGACACTAACCTTAGGTGATATCCCCAAGACACCAAAGGATGATAATAAATTTCATAGTCATAAGAGAACATTGGGGGATGCTTTTCCCTAAATAAGTAAAACAACCTATCTACACAAAATAACATATAAATTAACTACATGATGCATGATTGTAAGGAAATAGAACTCAAAGTAAAACCAATTATCCAAAAATATTATAGAGATAAAGAAAATTAAAAAAGTATTATCGAAAGTACTAAAACATAATTATACCCAATGAAACCTAAGTGGAAACATCTGAAGAAAAACTCATACTAGCCATAAGCTCCAACTCCACCTACAACACTATGGTACCAAGACACATCTATATAAACATAAGATACCTTTATTTTACTTGTGTTTTGATATATGACATATGTAAATAAACTAAAGAGTATAATCATGGGATGAATATAAAATTAGTATGAATTCCCTAGTGACTTCCCTATATATGCCACTAAGACAAGATTAGGATAGAAAATTTAATATTATGAAATTGAAAATAGTTACATAGTTTATACAAATCCATAAATGAAAACCATGTGAGAAAAACCATTGAAATTTTATTAAACCATTTTTTATTTCTTGGATTATACATTTTCATGTTTATACAAACAAAAATGAATCCAAACACACACAAAAACACTCAATCTTGGTCTTTCATATTAATAATGGAAATTTATGAAAATGATTCATCCTCTTTTTGATGGTGGTTCTTCATGATCATTCTCCATAATGTGTTTCCCACATTTCAATAAAATATTTCCAAATTCAAGTCTAAAATATTTCTCAATAAAAAAATTATATGTGAGATTTCATCAAATATATTTCTTGCATCAATATAACTCCATAATTTTGAAATGAACAGGTTAAAATTATAATCAAAGATGTTTCCCAAAATCTATTCAATTATCTATATTCTCATGAATAGAAACCAAAAACATTTTCTTCAAGAGATCATAATATTATTCCATAGAAAATACAAATAATAAATTATAAATAAACCAATACTTTTGTTGTACCCCACACTCTTTGATTTTCATGATCACAATCACTTTAATATTTGTCTAACCTTGTTTATAAGTGTTGTAGATGATAGGCAAGAGATTGCCAAAGGAATGGCCCAAGAAAGGACTAGAAGTGGACTGAAATTCAGTCCACCGGCCAACCAGTGTGATATCACCGGCCAGCCGGTGGACCTGGAAGAGGCATTGCCCACTGCCAGGTTCCACCGGTCAGCCGGTGGCTCTGTCACCGGCCAGCCGGTGGCACCCAGACTGAATAGTGACAGCTACTGTCTGCCCACCGGCCAGCCGGTGGCTCTGGCACCGGTCAGCCGGTGGCCCCTGGACAGGAATCCTATGCCTTTTTGCACACACCGGCCAGCCGGTGGGACTGTACCGGCCAGCCGGTGGAGCCAGTCAAACTAGCCGTTGCAGTTTGACCAGGCTGGCCCACTTGGCTCCCAACGGCTCTTTTAGCCTCTCCAACGGCTCCGAAGCCTCCCCAAGGGTTCCATGCCTATAAATAAAGGCCAAGGAAGCCCCGGACATCAACCGGAACTATACGGAAGCCCACGGACATATTTTTCATCAATTGGCCAACCTCCGGCAACTTCCTCCAAGGGAACCCCAATAGCTCCAACAACTTCCACATCCAAGGAGCCCCTTCAAAGAAGCTTGGAAGCAGCCTTCAACATCTCCAATCAATCAAAGGCGCCCAAGACTTCTCCAAATACGGTTTTTATTGTTTTATTATTTTTGAGCTTAAATTTGAGTTTGTGCCTACAAACTCCCAATTTTCTCATCCCCTCTTTCTTTTGGGTTTCACACCACCATTAAGGTGTGAAGAGGTTTCTTCAAGCCTTTCCTTTTAAAAGGCTTGTGTCACCGGTGAGCTAGCCTTCACCCGTTAAAAAGGCTAGTGGGTTCTTACTTAACCATTAAAAGTAAGTGGGTTCTTGCTTAACCAATAAAAGCAAGCTGTAATAGGTCCTAGTGCTACCTCAAAGCCTAGTGGGTTTCTTGCTAAAACCATTGAAAAGAAAGCGGTAGGAATCTCTCAACGGTTGAGTTGGGAGCGGAGACGTAGGCCGGGTTTTGGCCGAACTCCGTCATCAATTTTGTGTGTCTTGCCTCTTTATTTCCGCTGCACTTTCAACTTTGATTTTAATTCATTAATCTTTTTTTTTTTCAAAAAGGCAATTCACCCCCCCTCTTTCCATCCTTCCCGTTTGTTCCGATTCAACAATTGGTATCAGAGGGAGTCTTTGAATAATTCCCTAACCGGTTTCAAATTAAAGATCCTATTTTTTTTTTGATGGCTTCTACCGCTTCTTCCTCTCAATCCCCCGAAGGACATTCTTTGGATCGTGCTCCATTCTTTGATGGAGCCGATTATAGTTTTTGGAAAACCCGCATGACCACATTTCTTAAAAGTATTGGCTATCCTATTTTTAGAATTGTTATGCATGGTTTTACCCTCACTTCTTCCGATGAGTCTAAGTGGACCACCATAGATATTAAGAATTTCGAGCTTGATGGCAAAGCCATGAATGCTCTTCATTGCGGGTTAGATAGAAATGTTTTTGATCATATTTCTTCTTACTCTACTTCACATGATATTTGGAAATTTTTAGAACTTACCCATGAAGGCACTAAGAAGGCTCAAAAGCTAGAATCCGATCAAAAGCAAGAACCCGACGAAAAGATCAAGCCCGTTTGCCCACCTCACAAAAAAAGGGCCAAGAAGAAGAAGAAGAAGGCCTTAAAGAAAACTTGGAGTGATAGCTCCACCTCTTCATTCTCCTCTTTCTCCTCGAGCGACCAAGGTACAAATTGCCTAATGGCAAAACATGAGGTATCTTCCTCCTCTTCATCCTCTTCTTCTTCAAGTTCATCAAATTCTTTCAATCATTTGTCTTATGAAGAACTCCAACACGTTAGAGATCAATTAGAAAATGGTTTTCATGAACTTTCCTCAAAATTTGTCGCTTTGAAAAGTAATTTAAAAAAACTCTCCTCCGAAAAAGAACAACTTCTTAAAGAGAAGGAGGAACTCTCCCTAAAAATCCAAAATTTTCCCAATGTTGATTCTTTGGAATCAACCACCAAGGACCTTAGAGAAACTCTAGCGAAGTTCACCCAAGGGGAACAAAATTTGAACAATCTCCTAGGTTCCCAATGTATATCTAGAACCACCCAAGGGCTAGGATATACCAATGTAGCTTCCTCCTCCCATGCACCCACTATTTTTGTAAGGGGGAGCTCCGATTTTAAATTTTTCAATTATTGTAAGAAAACCGGGCACCTTATTTATGAATGTAATTGTAAAAATGCCCGTTATGGTCAACCCAAGTCTTTTTACTTTTTGGACGAATTTTATAGGAGAAGACCCGCTATGAGACAAGTATGGATTGAGAAATCCCTTCTTGCGAGTCTCTCCGGGCCAAAATTTATTTCCTCTTCCCGGTGACTTTTTGTTTTTATTTAGGGGGAGTTAGGTCTGTTTAAGCTTTTTGTTTCAATTCAAACTTTCAATTTCAAATTAAGCCCTTTTGATTTCTTTTTCAAAATTTTCAATTCAAACCTTCAATTTCAACTCTTGGTATCAAATTTTTTATTCATTTTTCAATTTAAATTTTCAATTCATTTTTGATTCAAAACTCTCAATTTCAAAAATTTCATTTGGTTTCAAATTTCAAATCTCAATTGGTTTTTGATTCAAAACTTTCAATTCAAACTGTTATTCAAATTTTCATTTCAATTCTTGATTCAAAACTTTCAATTCAATTTTCAAAATTTCATTTGGTTTAAAAATCTCTATCTTGTTTTTCAAAGTACTCCCTCAATCAAGTTTTATGCCCCATTCTATTTTGATAATCACAAAGGGGGAGAAATTTCTTGATTGATTGGGGGAGAATCTTTTCACTCATGCTTTTTTTTTATTTTCAATTTATCATTTAAAGCATGTCTTTCTTTTAAGTTTTTACATTGCTTAGATAAGTGATTGTGATCATCAAAATAGGGGGAGATTGTTGTACCCCACACTCTTTGATTTTCATGATCACAATCACTTTAATATTTGTCTAACCTTGTTTATAAGTGTTGTAGATGATAGGCAAGAGATTGCCAAAGGAATGGCCCAAGAAAGGACTAGAAGTGGACTGAAATTCAGTCCACCGGCCAACCGGTGTGATATCACCGGCCAGCCGGTGGACCTGGCAGAGGCATTGCCCACTACCAGGTTCCACCGGTCAGCCGGTGGCTCTGTCACCGGCCAGCCGGTGGCACCAAGACTGAATAGTGACAGCTACTGTCTGCCCACCGGCCAGCCGGTGGCTCTGGCACCGGTCAGCCGGTGGCCCCTGGACAGGAATCCTATGCCTTTTTGCACACACCGGCCAGCCGGTGGGACTGTACCGGCCAGCCGGTGGAGCCAGTCAAACTAGCCGTTGCAGTTTGACCAGGCTGGCCCACTTGGCTCCCAACGGCTCTTTTAGCCTCTCCAACGGCTCCGAAGCCTCCCCAAGGGTTCCATGCCTATAAATAAAGGCCAAGGAAGCCCCGGACATCAACCGGAACTATACAGAAGCCCACGGACATATTTTTCATCAATTGGCCAACCTCCGGCAACTTCCTCCAAGGGAACCCCAATAGCTCCAACAACTTCCACATCCAAGGAGCCCCTTCAAAGAAGCTTGGAAGCAGCCTTCAACATCTCCAATCAATCAAAGGCGCCCAAGACTTCTCCAAATACGGTTTTTATTGTTTTATTCTTTTTGAGCTTAAATTTGAGTTTGTGCCTACAAACTCCCAATTTTATCATCCCCTCTTTCTTTTGGGTTTCACACCACCATTAAGGTGTGAAGAGGTTTCTTCAAGCCTTTCATTTTAAAAGGCTTGTGTCACCGGTGAGCTAGCCTTCACCCGTTAAAAAGGCTAGTGGGTTCTTACTTAACCATTAAAAGTAAGTGGGTTCTTGCTTAACCAATAAAAGCAAGCTGTAATAGGTCCTAGTGCTACCTCAAAGCCTAGTGGGTTTCTTGCTAAAACCACTGAAAAGCAAGCGGTAGGAATCTCTCAACGGTTGAGTTGGGAGCGGAGACGTAGGCCGGGTTTTGGCCGAACTCCGTCATCAATTTTGTGTGTCTTGCCTCTTTATTTCCGCTGCACTTTCAACTTTGATTTTAATTCGTTAATCTTTTTTTTTCAAAAAGGCAATTCACCCCCCCTCTTGCCATCCTTCCCATTTGTTCCGATTCAACAACTTTATGTTCTGAGTCATATGAATATGAGAAAGAATTCTATTACCCCTCAACGGATGTCAAAAACAAATAATGTCACTAATAACTTCTAGATGAGATCTCACAACACCCTTTATTCAATATATAAAACAAAATCTCATCAATAGCCACAGTATGGTAAATAGATCCATCGATGGTGGACTAGATCTATTGATCAATGTGATATAGAATGAAAGGATCTAGAGATATATACATATATAGAGAGAGAGATAATGATGACTTTCTGAGTAATATAGATCTCTGACACACTTTAATTATCCAAAATATTACTTTGTATCAAATAGAATTACCAAGGAACACATGATATATAGAAACGTTTGAGACCCTAGGAGTGTAGGGGGGAAATTAGGCTTTCATGTTCTTAATCCTTGTAAAAATATAATTTTTGAATCATTAACTACACATCACATGGCTAAGACATGTGATTTTTCAAATGGTTTTCTAATTGTGCATATGCTACTACCTTCTATATAGAGATCCAGATGGTTATGTTGTATGGTTTGAAAAACCATGCACTGACCTTGCACTATTACTATCTCAAGGACAATCTCACGCACGGTGTGAAAATCAGTTTGAAAAATCATGTACCAACAATGATTTCCCCTATATTACCACTTGCATAGTTTCTCCTAGGAATTCACATGGTTTGGAAAAACCATGAACCAAATATGTGCCTGATTAGTAACTATTGTCCTCACTTTCATAATTCCTAGAGATAGTAAGTTCTTTCTACTAACAGTTATCAAACCATGAACCTCTAAAATTATTATTAAACACTTATAAACTCTTTAGAAACTCTAAAAACATAACTGAATCATTATATAATCTCAACATATATTATAAAATGGTGGAGTAATTGAAACTTTAGGTGGTACATTCTCTACACAATTGGTCTTTCTTTCCTCATAAAGAAAGATTAGTGTATTGTTTTGGAAGATCTCATACCACAACTCTAGTATTTCCTTTTTATGCTCCCATGTCTCTTCTTGAATCAGTCAGTGCTTCCATAAAACCTGTACTAAATAAATAATTTTCACATGTAATAGCTTCTATTTCCTAACCATAATCTGTATCAACACATGAATAAATGTAGAATCTGATTCAAGGTTTAAATGGTCTCATCGAATCACTTGGTCCGGATCAGGCCGCTACTTTTTCAATTGATATACATGAAACACATTATACATGGAATTGAAACTCAGCGGTAAAGAAAACTGATAATACAAATCAAAAACTCATTCATTTATCATAAAAGGGATAATATATCGAGGATAAAACTTTACTTTATTACCAAAACAATGATTCCCAAACCTTGGAGATATTATCAAAAAAACATGATTACCCACCTCAAAAAATAATGGTAGGCGGTGATATATTCCATTAGATTTATAATGACTCTAAGCCATAACTAGTTTCATTTGGATTATCTAAATCATATTTGTTTCCTCACTCACAAGGCTAGACCTAATGAGTGAATTTTCACCTTATTCCACCCAAAAAACTGGATAATAAAAAGGAGAAACATAGGAATATTTAAAAGGAGAAATATGTGTCGGGCCTAATAAATTTTATTGTATGAGAACTCCACTAATGGTATATTCTCCTCCCATGAGCCTCTAAAATCCATAACATAATCTCTATACTTTTATTAAATAATTTGGATTGCCTGATCAGAATTTGTACCCATTTGAAATTGATAATATGAGCTTATAGTCATCTAAGTTTTGATGGAATGCTATAAGGACTTCAAAAAAAAGATATAAACCTAGGGTCCTAGTCAGACCCAATATAATCCAGTATTCCATTCAACTTTACAACTTCATAGATATTTATTTTTTATGTCTTACACTGTATTAGTTTCATGAATCAGGATAAAGTGAGTGACGTTGTGAACCAATTCAATATGACACATATGGATCATGTTTCCAATCCATTTTTAATAGACCTATGACAAAATCTATAGTTATCTACTCCTATTTCCTAAAAGAAATAGTTAAATAATGTAACACACAAGAAGGAAAACGGTACTCTTCCTTGAAATGTTGTCAAGTGAGGCATCTCGAATTGAACTCCTAGAGTTTACTCTTCATGCCATCCCACTAAAACTGTGCTCTATACACCTTATACATTTTATAAATACCAAGTTTAGCTAACTATTTTTAATTATGGTAGTAATTAATATTTTTTCTCTAATAGGATTTGGTAACCATAATCTAATCTCCAAAACATGGCATAGATCTCTCATATAGAAAAAATACCTTAATGGGATCTCATCTATTGAGTTTTAACATCTTGTACAGACATTTTGGATCATATTTGTGAGAATCCACTACCTACACAACCAAATGATAAACAAAATATACTAGAAAGAAAACTGAATAATGACCTTGCTAAGAAAAATCCAGATGCATATCTATTAGGACTAAAATTATTTGTTGTTGATATGAAGACTCCTTATCAAATTGATTATATGACTTACTAATCAATTAATCACCTATATAATTCCCTTTACCTAGAATATTAATAAATTCAAATTAAAATATATTAAGATATTTCATCCATCATCATTACCTTATGTTTGAATCTCTTTGTGAGAAAATGTTTTTTAAGATTTTATGATCTGTAAACATGGAAAATTTATCCCTAAGAAGATAATAACACATTTTATTCAAGGAATGTAATATAATAGCTAATTAGAAATCATGTATTGGGTAGTTTCTCTCATACACCCATAATTATCCTAATTCATAAGCTACAACTTGATCATTCTGAATGAGAAGACATCACAACCCTGATCTCAATACATCACAGTAGTTTACATAGTCATATCCTAACTCTAAAAACATAAGGATAGGTTCTGATGTATATTAAACCATAAAATCTTGGATAGAATTTTGTAACTCATATATCCATTATAAATGAGCACATTTCCATGTTATTGTTGTATTCAGTGAGGAAGTGGTGAAAATCATGAAAACAAATGTCAATAAAATCCTACTAAGACAAAGAAACCGTGTACCACCAAATCATTATTTGGTTATTGACAAGTGATAAAATATTATATCATTTTATGATATATATAAACTCAACTTTTAGAGATTACATACTCAAGGAAACATACCTCTTGTATTTATAAATCACGCTTTTATGGATTTGTATAAAGGAAATGTTCCTGTGGGATACCTAACACTATAGACATGTGTTGGTCATGATCATACTTAGTCCTAGAATACACATGAATATCATCAATGAACACCACCAAAAAATAGGTAGGATACCTCTGAAATTTATGATTTATCAATTACATGAACACTACTTATACATTTAGAAGATAATAATCCATCAAAAAGTTCTTATAATGGCCATAAAAACTATAAAAAGTAGTTTTGGAAATATCCACCATCCATACTCGATGTTAAGGATATCATGGTTATAAATAAATATTATAGAACCATGTTATGTCTTTAAATCGATTATATAGTTCATAAATTCATGGAATAGGATATCAATTCATTATCATAACTTGGTTTATCATATGATAATCCACGCATAGCCTAAGAGTTATATCTAACTTGTTTAAAAAAGCATTGGTTTTACCCATAAGGATGTGCTTATCCAAATTAAACCTTTTCCTTCCAACTCATATAATTGGACCCTAAATTTCATCAGTTTCATTTTGGTCATTCTATAATACAGTGTTAAAATTGAACTAGTTTTTGGAAGGAGATCAATCTTATATTCCACTTCACTTGTTGGCTATAATCCATAAAAATTGGTAGGAATGGAGTTAGGAAATTTTTCAACAATTTTTGAAAAATTCATATGTTTAGTTTCATTTATAAATTATAAATTCAATGCCATTAATTGATAAGATTTATTCCTAGCCATCAATACTAAAGGTATTGTTCATCATTCATTCATAAACAAATCTCCTCTAAAAAGGTACATTATTCCATCAAATGATGTGAAACTAAACTTTTAGGAATAACAGACAATGTAGGAATTGAAGGATGTCATCCAATCCACTACCACAATCAGTTCATAGATTTATATCTTAATAATAGAAAAATCCAAAACCAATTGAGATCTATAAATAATTATAGAACATATTTCACACATAAAGTCTTAATAGTCTCATTATCCCAGACGTGTTTGAAGTTCTATAACAAAAGGATTCATCTCAACATGTTAACCTATATAATCAAAAAAGAAGAAGAAATAAAAGTGTGGAATTAACTCGTATCAAACAAGGCATACATAATGGTAGAATTAAAAATAATAGTACCTAACACTATTTAAGGACTTATTGTATTGTTTGTTATCATTTTATCATCACCTAACAATTAATTACTTAATCCCTCTTGTTTATTTCTTACCTACTAAGATTTAATTTGGTGAGGATTTATGGATTTCCAAGAATAACCTTGATTCTCTTGGTTTTGTAGATGAGTGTTGTTCTAACAATATTGTGCCATCAAATCATAGGATGTTTGAGAAATATGATTTGCATTTATATAACCATACATTAGAGACATATGATAATTGAGCTAGATATGTCCCATATGGTTATAGTTATGACATCCTCTATGTTATTCCATATAGTATCTATTGATTTTATCAAGTAAACCACACTAAAATAATCCATTCATATTTTTCGATCATTGAGGAAATTTGGAAAATATCATGGTCAGATTCTGAGACACTCCATGACTTAGGAATTATATTTCCCTCTTTTTCTTATTTCCATCATTTGAGTTCCCACCTATTTCAGTGGAGATAACCATACTTCCCATAGAAATATTTCTAAAAAAATATCTATGCCACCATTCCTTTATTTACTATCTCTGTGTAAGTTTTGGTACAAAGAAAAGTTATCTTAGAGAAAATCTGAATTCATAGACCAGACTTGAAAATGTTTCCCTTTAAGGATTCACTATCCACAACAATGGTTAGAAGTGGACTAAGTTCATAAAAATATTTTCATACTATGTCATGGATATTTTCTCTTTCTTCAATCTGAATAAATCATGTAACACTACAATATTGAATGCATGAGGGTATAATTGTTTGTTACACAATTCTTCGAAGTCCTCCTGTGAAATATTGTGGTTGAATTTATCTTGTACTACTAAATCCCACCATTTTTGTAGATGATCCTCCATCATAAAATGGTGATTTAAATTCTTTTTCTTAGCCAGTGTATGAAAGAAATCAAATATTATATTTATTCTATTTTGTTATGCCTCTACTTTTTAAGGCTTGGAATCCCTCTGAAAGTTGTGTAGATTCTGTTTCCAAATTACACTTCGTGATCCAATTATAGAGGATTATAATTCTAATTTCCTCTATAAGTGCCTTGGAAATCATGAATTATGATATAAATAAGTTTCTGGTTTAACTTTTTATCAGGCGCAACTAGATTTTCTATAGACTCTTTTTGTTGGTTCATATGAATTGTAACTGGTGCCATTTATATAACTAGAACAAAAGGAAAATTAGTCATCAATCACGAGAAATTGATATCTTGGAAAATTTTAAATAAAAAAAGTTACAATAATTTCAAGCATTATAATATCATGATATTTTAAAAAGTTCATTATATTTTATAATGTATACAACATGCAACAAAGAGCATTAATGAATCAAGAAATATTATTATTTAAATGTGGTTGTTATAAAATAGTTGTTGAATTGGAGAGTATGAATATGATTACCCAAAATAATATATATATATTTATATGAATAAATATATATTGATTAATTCTTACTAAATGATAAATCTCTCTTTTTTTAATGTCAAGTTATTCATCAAAAATATATTTTCTTCAAAAAATCGTTTTTATTGCTTTTCATGATCAAATATAATAATTAATTTCTAGAAAATTCAGAAAATGTATTCAATAAAATTAAATACAGTTTTTAAATCATAATATCAAAATTATATTGTGGTGAAATTTTGATAATTTACTAAATAGTTTGATTTTGTAGTGAATAATGAAAAAAACCGTTTTTTATTAAAATATGTATTATCTCTTAATGTATTAACAGATTAAAAGTATAATTTCAGTTAGATATAAAATTTAAATAGTTTATTTTTTAAAAATGATCCAATTATTTTTTTTAAAATAAATTTTATACTTTAAGTTATTAGAAAAACTTTTTATATTTAAAAAGTGTATTTTTATGAAAATCCATTTTTTATCACATTTTGACAGTTTAATTTGAAATAAAATTATGCTAATTATGTGTTTTGAATCTTCAAAAATGGATTCCATAATTGGAATCATGGATTCAAATTTGTTAAATATATCCCTTTTATTTTTTTCGATATCAATAGTAACCATAGTAAGTACTTTTCACCATGGTAAGGGAAAATCGGGTAATTAATGGTTAATAATAATATGATAAGGACTTGAACATGTCCTTAAAAGTTTCCATAATATTATTTTATGATTCTATTTCGACCATAATCATCCAATTTTTGGTTATGTGTCCTTTTAGTTCCATTTTTATGTGATTATGTCCTTTATAATATTTCATGTAAAGAAAAGTAAAAAAATGTCACACTCTTATTTTTAAAAACTATAATATTTTTAACATAAGAATATACATAAAATATATTTGATTATAAATTTTAATTTGAAATATAAATAACTTATTTTCATCATGTTAATTTATTTATAATTTTTATTGGATAAATAATTATATTAAATACTTACACAATGTTGAAGTAATACTATTTAAATAATGAAAAAAAATGATATTAAAATATTAAAATTAATATAATTTGAATTAATTAATGTGATACACGACCCTATTGGATAAATATAATATTTTAGGGATTTATTAAATTATTTTATTCTTATTTCATATATTTTCTTGATGTTATTAAAGTCGAAGTGTAAGAATAGTGCTAAAATTGGCGTTATTGATATTTTATGAAAATAAAATTTTATTAAATGATTTAAAAATCATAAAAATCATTACATTGGTTAATTGAAATTATTATTATTTTTAATATCAATAATTATTCATTTATAGAACTTTTTTCCATTTATAGTATCTATCATGACCCTCAATGTGTTGAATAACCTTGTTGTCACAGTAAGTGTGAATAGGGTCAACAGGTGTTAAAAACAAGAATAAGGTTAATAACATATTCAACTAATATAAAATTTAATTTATTATATTAGTTAAACTAATAATCATGTTACATTCTATTTTTATTAGTTTTGGGCCGTTTTTTATAAAAAATAATTTATATTAATTTAATATTTAAAGAAATTCAAAAAGTCCCCCTGCCATCTCTTATAAAAGGGGAACACTTTTTCTCATTAAATAACTCTTTTAAACCCATTTTTAATGGTAAATATCTACCAAAATACCTTACTAAAATCCCTCCCCATGTTCTTTAGGCCTTACAGTGCAAAGTATACAAATTTTATAGGTCTTATGGTGTAAAGAAAATGAGATTTTTCGATAAAGAAGTATATTTCTTAACCGAGCTTTGTTTTATTTCTTTTTTAAAAATCATTTGAATATTCTCCAATCATGATTATATAATAATATAAGTATCATAAATATTCTATGATTTTATTATTTATTGGAAAACCTGTTTCAATCTCCAACTACCATCAAATGGTAAAGGAATCTGTCATTCGTGTGTACAGTGGACTGCTGCCTTACGGGCCAATGTAATTCGTTTTCCATCACCACCTCTCATGGATGGTTATAATGATGGAATAAATTTTTATATATGATATTCATAAAATATTTATAGTTATTAATAGATAATATATTAATTAATTTCTTACTATTCCATTCACGGAAAAATGATAACACCATTCATGTGTGTGTGTGTACTACCACCTTCACAAAGAGATATGATTCGTTTTTCATCAACACATCACATAAATGATAAATATAAATATGTTTAAGGAAATAAAATGGTATTTATGATATAAATTTAATTTTTTAATGATAAAATAATACTTACCATCTTTCCATAAAGATCTTTAAAAAATGGAAATCACACTCATGCATACATACAAACTACAGTCTCCATAATTGTAACGTAGTTCATTTTTTATAAAAATATTTCATTATTAATTTTAAATTTATAATTTATGTATAAAAATGATAAATATTTCGTGATTATTATTTTATAGATAATGGTTTAATGACTCCTTTGACCATATTAAACCTACCGAAGTAATTTTGGACACATGAACTGAATTTCATCAAAACAACTGATGTGATCTTAAATGATTAAGTAATTATTTATAAAATTGTAATAAGGGAAATAAAAGTAATAATAAACATGAAAAATTTTATTAATAAAGTAAATAATTAAACTATATTTATTATTCATGAAGATAAAGAATGTATGTGGCAATTCAAACTCAAGGTAAGGGAGTTTATTTTTTAAAAATCATCTTTTAAAGTTACCCTTAAAACTCTTTTTTCTCCCATATACATATACTTAAAATTGATTTATAGATGTATTTTTATGGATATAAAACAATTATAAAAGAAATGTTATGTATTTTTTACTTTATTTCAATGGTTTTCAAATAGAATCATTTTATGGAATGTTTTGACAATGTTTACAAAAGATAAAATAAATGTTCTATTTTAATGTATGCGACGTCAATGGTTTTTCCAGCCACTGAAACCAATATTTTAAGTTTGGATTACATTAAAATATTTCATGTTTTATTAAAACAAAAACAATATTTCCCTTCCTTTCTAGGTATTTTTGTATTTAAAATAAATTTTTAAAATAAAAGGTTTATTGATATCCAAAAGTGTTTTACAGAGAGGTTCAAAGGAGTTATTTAAATGATTCATGATGAAATTGTGGAAGAATAAAATATGTTTTTCATAATATGAAATTTAATTATTATATATTAGAAATAGGTGATCCTGATACAACTTATATTTTGGGTTGATCCCCATTATTGCTTATAAAAATTGGGTGATCCTCATATTTCTCATGTGAAGGGTAAGCCCCATTATATCTCCTATATGAATTGGGTAAGATTTATATTTTTAATTTGACTATGTGGGTTAGTACAAGTATATTCATAATTTTTATTTCAATTTTAACTTTTATGGCTACGCTAAATATAACCATAATTTTTATTCTATCTGTAACTGTGAGGGTTAGACCATATGTAAGTGTGATATTAAAAGGATACCCCAAGTTTCTTAAATATATTATATATGATTTCTCTGAGTATAAAGTTTTTATTTGAGAAACATGTGTGTGTGATTTTAATATGAATTTATTTATTTCATATTCTCAAATAATATTTAGATAAAGGTAAACATTTCATTGGTTATCATATTTTTTACTGGACTAAAAAATTTCATTTTTTTTATGTAACTTTCTCAGATTTTTATGTTTATCTCATGTTTAAAAAATATATTTATATGGTTTAATAATTGTGAAGGAAAAATAAAAATTCAAGTTCATAGTCATGAATATTTTTCATGAAAATAAAACATGTTTTATTTTGAATTTTTTATTTAAAAAAATAGATACTGAGTAGAAGTGTCTTCTTTATAATATATGGGATGTTATATAAGATTTATAACCTAATTATCTAAAACTATAAACCTAAATGATCTTTAAAAATTCAATAAATTTATTTCTAGATTAAATTCACTAGAGTACGTAATGTTTATGACCATTTATTTATAGTCAGTATCATAGTAGGGTATAGAAAACTTTAAATATTAGGCTTTTTTATATGAGGTTATCATAAGTGTTATGGATACCATTATGGTTTTATTAGTTTAAGGTTGATCATAAGTTAGAAACCCTTTTAGGTTTAATGTTATGAGATTTTAATGTGATTTTGGAAGATGTTTAATTGAGTTCAGGTATATGTAACCCTAAGACTTAACATGAAGTATCATTTGAGGAAGAACGCATTTAAATTTTGTGTACATAAGTTTTAAATTTATTTATAACCATTAAGGTTTATATTATCCTTTTTATCGAGGTAATTATGTGTTATTATAATTTGGGAACAAATGTTTTATCGTATAGACAACTATGGGATTGAAAAGTGATTTAATGATTAGGTTATTAATTTTATTTTAGAAGAAGGTCAATATTTTGAGACACTTATTTAATTAAGGTAAATAGAATTGTATGGGATTTTATTTAATGATTAAAGACTGAATTATATTTTAGAGCCATATGTGATTTTAATTTTTTTTCATAGTGATTCGTGTTATTTATGGAAATGATTATAATATTTTAGAGATTATATGATTATGTAACATACATTTTTGGGTATATGACTTTGTGATTGAATAATGTTGGTTGGAGATAAATGTTGAATTTGTCTTTTAAAAATATTTGATCAGGTTCTTCTTAATTTTTGGTGTTCAATATTTTTTGGGGATATTTTGAATAATTTTTTAGATAA
Organism: Viscum album; assembly: GCA_963277665.1. Lineage (NCBI taxonomy): Eukaryota > Viridiplantae > Streptophyta > Magnoliopsida > Santalales > Viscaceae > Viscum > Viscum album. The sequence goes on from OY728145.1 coordinate 490,983,186, forward strand.
ATCTATATTGAAATTTGGTTGTTATTATTAAAACTTTGGAGTTTAATATTTTATTTATTCAATTTAAGGTTTATTTTTATAGGGGATTTTCTAATCTTTTTTTGACCATTTTGTTTTTTCATAATTTATAAATATATGAAGGATTTATTTTTATCAATTTATGGATTATTTCATCCATTATAAGGTGATTTTAGTGCTTCATGCGTGACAATATTAATCAATAACACTCATCATTTGGAGTAAGAGATGAAATTGTGGTGGAAAATTATTAAAGGATAAAATTCTACTTGTAAAATAAGTAAATTTCTTTATGTTATTAGTTTAGATAGTAAATAAATCCCACAAATATAAGGAAAATGATCTTGAAATTTTTTTATCCAATTATATTCATATCCAATGAATCGATGATCTATTCAGCCATTTTAGATTTAAGATTTTTTTTTTAAATTTTTCTTAACCTAGTTCTATATCACACTTTCTTTGTCCTTGGGAATTAATTTTATATTCCATGTTCATATTTTCATGCCCCACAAATGTTTTCATACTTGTAAAAATATTTATGTGTTATTCTAGACTACCATCATACTTCCCTTTCTCTCTTTTCATGAGTAAGTTTTATTAATCCTTTTTATGATGTAGGAATTCAAAATGGGTATTTTGAAAAGTCAAACCTTTGATTACCAAGAAAATGTTCAAATTGTGAGGAATAAATTTATTAAATGGGGATAATTTAATATCCTTATATTTTTAAAAAGAAATTATTTTCAATAATGTGTATAATATGCAACCTCGTGCTTAAATGAATAGCAAAATATTATTTTTTAAATGTAACCATTATAACCTAGATATTGAATTGGAGGGTATGAATATTACTAAACAAAATTTAATATATATATATATAGGTTATAAATAATAAAATTTTATTTATTAATTATTATTAAATAATTAATCATTTTTTTAGTAAAATCATTTTATTCCTCAACAACACATTTTCTTAAAAAATAGGGTTTATTTTTTTTCTGAACAAATTTTACAATTAATTCATAGAAATTTTAGAAAATGTATTTGTTAAAATGAAATTAATTATTGAAATAATAATATCAAAATTATATTAAGGTGAAATTTAGAAATTTTTCTCAATAGATTTGTTTTTTAGTGAATAGTGAAAAGTACTAATTGTTATTGAAAAAAGAATTATCTTTTAATGTATTTAAAAAGTAAAATTATATTTTTTTTATTAGTTTTAAAATATAATTAGATCTATTTTATTTTAAATAATAAAATTATTGTTTCTGAAATGAATTTTATACTTTAATTTGTTATAAAAAAATTTATATTTAAAAAGGCCATGTTTATGAAAAATAGATTTTCATTGCATTTTGGCTATTTAAATTTAAAAAAAATATGCCCCTCATGAGTTTTGAATTTGAAAAATGGATTCAATTTTTTGAATAAGGGGGTACAAATTATTTAAATATGTCCCTATTATTTTTTTCAATATGAATAGTGACCTTGGTAAATATTTGTCACCTCGTTAACGGTAAATTAGATAATTAAGGGTTAAAAATAATATGGTATGAACTAGAAAATGACAATAACAGTTGTATTTATTTTATTATATAATTATATTTCATCCATATTCATACAATATTATGTTATATGAGATTTTATTTCCATTTGGATTTGATTATTACTTTTATAGTATTTTCTGTAAATAAAAGTAAAAAAAATTCACACTCTTGTTTTTAATAAATTTTATATTTTTAACCTATGGATAAATAGAGAATAGTTTCAGTTATAAATATTAATTTGAATTATAAATGATTTATTTTCATCATATTAATTTATTTCTAATTTTTAGTGAATAAATAATTACCATAAATTCTCATGTAACAGTCATGCAGTAATTATTCAATTAATGAAAAAAATTAACTGATATTAAAAATAAAAAAAGTAATATAATTTGAAAAAATTAACATTACACACAAATATTATAGAAAAATATAAATTTTTTAAGTATGTATTAATTTTTTTTTAATTTCATTTATTATCTTGATGTTATTAAAGTCAGAGTAAATGAATAGTCCTAAAATTGGAATTATAGATATTTTATGAAAATAATATTTTATTAAATGATTTAAAAATCATAAAAATATTATCATCAGACAAGTGTATGTGATATAGTTTTAAATATCAACCACGATTTATTTATGGGCCATTTATTCATTTATAGTGACAATATTTATAATCAAAGTGTAAAAAACCTTGTTGCCACAATAAGTGTGAAAAGGGTTAACATAGTGTTAAACCCAAAAGATATGGGTAAAAATAGTCCAAAATTGTAAAAAAATATTTTTATGAAATTATTTAGACTAATTATCATCATATACTCTAATATTGTCAATTTTTGTTCATTTGGACATCACAATTAATTTATATTAATCTATTATTTTAGTAAATTCCAAATGTGCCCCTCCACTCTAATATAAAAGAACACCATACATTCTCATTTATTCACAAATTAAAACCCATTTTAATTATAAAATATATACCCAAATACCTTTTAAAAATCCATCCCCTAATTCTAGAGGCCTTACTATGGGTTTAATTACAATCTTATAGGTCTTACAGTGTAAAGAAAAGGAGGTTTTTTGAAGAAGGGTTGTAATTATTAACCAAATGTTTTTTTTATTTATCCGTCCACCTTCTTAAAATATTCTAAAAACATTATGAGGTAATAAAATATGTTTTATACTTATACTTGGATTTTATTATTTTAGTTTCATAACACATATCCATCTCCAACCTCCAAGAAATTGGAAAGGAGTCCATCTTATGTGTGTGCGGTGGACTACCACCTTACGAACGAATTAAATTCGTATTCCATAACCACCTATCACATTAGGTTATAATGATGGAAATAATGTTTTTATGATATATTTATTATATATTTATTATTATTAAAATATAATATATCATTTATTTTTTTAACATTTTATTCAATGGAGAATGATAACATCGCTTATGCGTACATGTTGACTTCCACCACCACAAAGTGATGTGATTCATTTTTCATCACCATGTCACATGGATGATATATATTAGTATTTTTATCTAGATAAAATTTTATTTATGATATAATTATAATTAATTAAATGAAAAATAATACTTATTTTCTTTCCATAATGATCGTTGAAAAATGGAAATGTCACTCATGCGTATGTACGGCCTACAATCTGCATGATTATAGTGTAGTTCATTTTTCATAATCATATCTCATAATTGGTTTGAAAATTATAATTTGTGTATAAAAATATAATTAATTCATGATTATTATTCTATATATGATTTAATAATTACCACTTTGGCCATAGTCAACCCACAGTAGTCATTTTTGACTTATGAACTAAATATCATCAAAACATCCAATGTGAACTAAAATAATGAGGTAATCATTTATAACATGGTAATATATTAAATAAATATAATAATACAATTAAAAAAGGTTCTTAATAAATTAAATAAATAACATAGTTTTATTATTCAATAATACCAAGAATGTATGTGGAGAGTCGGACTCAAGGTGTAAGATCTCATCTTTTTTCAGGTATGTATCTCTATGAGTTTTTCATTAAACTTCCTTTGGTTGAGTTTTTTCTCGTATTTAAACCTTTTTGGTTGTTTTTTAATCATGAATGTATATTTTTTGGAAGAAAAATAGTCTTTGTTTATGATGAAACTTGAGGAAGCCAAAGAGGATCTATGTGGAGATATTTTATTAGGGAAAATAACTTAAAGTCTATGGATGCTTGTTTGTTTGAATTAATGGATTCTAGGTAAATGGGTCAAGTGATACCATGGGTTCTTGGTAAATTTAGAGGCCTTAAAGTTGTTTGGGTTCTTTTACAGGGAAAATGGGCTAAAAAACCATCTGTATAACATTTGTACGCCATGTAAATGGAATATGTATTGTGTAATGATTGATCGGAATAAATAATAATCTAAGGTGATGGGTTTTTTGGAATATTCTACTAAAAAAATTACAATACGTGTATATATATTAAACATTATTTAATTCCCTGAATTTTAATTTTAAATTTTTTCATGTGGTTTATTTTTTCATTCACTTGTGTGCAGTTTTTCTCCTATCGACCTAGGGAAACCTTCCAGGTGATTTTAGAGCACATCCCTCTATTTCGTACATCCTATTTGTGCAATAAATCCCAAGGATATTGTATAGATTTGTTTTTCATTTATCTTCCCTTGTTCTCCAACCATTATGGTGAAATATCTTGACCATGTGAATTTTTGGTTTTGATCTTGATCATTTTTTATCTAGGATACTTCTTAATATCATCTTCACCTTTTTCCTTGTGAGCATTTATCATTAGAAGTGTTGTGTTCTTCATCAGTTAAAAAAAGGGAGTCTAAACCTTACCCTTATGGTTTGATAATTATCAAGTATGTGAAATATTTAAATTGAACCAATATATCATGAACTGGATGAATTAAATGATTAATTGAAATACTATTTGGAGTCCCTTTGGATCCAATTTGATTTTGACCTGGCTTGTGGCTACCGTCTGGGTGAGAGAACCCTTGATTATAAATTAATTGTTTAATGGCTTAAAGTGTATTTAGCATGGAATGGAATTTTGGGTGATTTATTAATATAGATTCACCATGGGTTTTCGTATTTATTGAGATAAATGTAATGTTATTGGTTATGAAAAATTGATAAATGAAATGTGTAACTGAAAGATAATGGTAATTTTCATAATTAACCATTAATGATGTTATATTTTGAAATCCTTGATGGTATGAAATGTATTGTGATTTTATATGTTGTAATTTTTATATGGGGAGTTTTATTAGTTTGACTGTTTTAATGCTTATAGAGGATAATGGCTCAGATGAAATGTTGAAATGCTTATATATCGGGTTTAACCCTAATAAAATGTTGAAATTATTATCTACCAAGCTTGGACCTAATAAATATTGAGATAATTATACAGCTGGTAATGCCTAGTGGCACATGTTAAAATTCTTATACACTGGTCTTGGAACTGATAAATGCTAAAATTATTATATATCAGGCTTATCCCTGATTAACTGATGAAATGATTATATAGTGGGTTTTGACTGAGTTTTGTGTGATTCATACCTTGGTTATAAGGTTTTGTTATTCCATAGTTATGTGGTTATGGTTGGCATGGTTGGGAGACATTCTCAAAGAAATTATGTCATTATTCTAAGTTAGATTATGTTTTACCATGGTTATATGGTTTTGGTTAGCATGGTTGTGAGACATGCTCAAAAATATTCCAGCATGGAGCTAAAACAGGTTGATGATGTATTAATTTAATTATTTAATCAATTAATACACATTTTTATTATATTATTTCATAAACATGTTATCAGACCGGTTATATTAAGACACGTTGGTATTGACCTACTGAATTATAATCACACTCTATTTTGTTCGTTGTTTGTAACCTGAGAAGATTATATGGATGCTGGTTTAGAAAAGGAAAAAGGACCTTATTGTTGGTTTTTTCGTGCTGGATGGCATGGAGTTTGGATATGGCACCGACATGGGGTTCAGAACCATCTAGTTTTGAGTCTTTTTTTAATTTTATAGTATTTTACTTTTTATTTATCTTCTTGAGTGTCTCCATGTCATTATCATATTAGTTTTTTTTTATAATTACTTCAACCCATCATTATTTATTTTCTAATACAAATGTTTAAGTTTTTCAGATTTAGTATGTCACGGTATTTATTTTATATCTAAAGTAGTAATGAACAAATTATTATAGAGTTTATTTAATTTTAAATATAATAATATTATATTCATTTCACATGTTTATGTATAAATACAATTTAGTTGTTTAGATGGTGAAAAAAATCATTGATGTTGTCACAAGCTATTTAAGTGACATTATAGTTTTTATATTAAAGTTTCCTATGAATTATAATTATATATCAATATATATGAATGTATTTGTGTGTGAATAATACCTTTGAATAGATAAGAGATTTATATAAACTTCACTAGTATATGATAAAGTCTTAAAAGTATTTTTTGGTACTCTAAAAAATCAGTAAAGGTGTTGAATCAGTTTATCAACTCTACTATCTGCAGATTTAGAAAGTTGTAGTATTTGTTTTACTAAAGGTTATATGGAAATTGTAATCACTCAAAAACCTAGTGATTTTGAAATAAAATAATTTTATTTTTATTTCATAAGTATAAATCAAAGGCTAAAAGGGTTATTTGTATGGTCGATAAATTATCTGAAGTTCTACAATGTTGTTTTCCCAACTGCAGTTTTTTCAGAATATTATTGATTCTGTAATTCAAAGATATTGGGAGATATAGAAGTATGATTGAATTTATTATTTATATATTAGAAATATATTAATATTTCCTAAATATAAGTCTGCTATGAAGAGGTATGAATATGATATTGAAGGGATCAAAAAAATTGTTGAAGTCTCTAAATGTAAGTTGTTTAGTTTTTCTACAATTTTAAAAGAACCCTATGTTCATAATAGTGTGACCCTACTTTTGATAAAAAAAAGTATGGTTCATATAACATATGTTAAGAACAGTTAAAACCTATTTTTTGAACCTTACTTTTTATAAACCCTGATTTTGATATAAAAAATATGGTTCCTGAACCATACATTTGAAATGAATCCTACTTTCAGTGAACCCTACTTTCAGTGAACCCTATGTTCCGATGAGAATTTACCCTACATTTCTGATAATGTTAGGTTTTATTCCACTAGATATTTTACTACCTTTTTAATCTTGAATAAATATTAAATGTTATAATAAATCTTCATCCTGTATGAATAAAATTATATATTGAAATAGTGATCTGTATGTGTAGTAAAAATGGATATTTAAATCTACTATATATTGATGCGATGATCATCCAATATTAGCATGTATGTTGTATATTTACTCATAATTCTACATCCTATTGAGAACACCATTATTTTTCACTACATGAATTGAAGCATAAAGAAGATGGAAAAAACCTGAAATGTAGAAAATGTTATATGATGAATTATTCAGAAACATTGCAACATTCATGAGATTCTATACATGGAAACCGAACATGTTGTATACTAAAATATAGAAAGTTGTACGCTAAAAAATATAAAGTTATATATTATAAACTACTATTATTTGTAACATGATAATACATCATATACATATTTATCATTATAAGTAGAAGCTCAATATGGTAAGTTCTGCAATATTCAGATTTGTATGCAAATGATGTCTCTATATTATTTAAGTTTAAAGAAAGATTGTAGTGTGTATATAGGGATATTATGAGATTATAAATTTATTATAAATATCATAGCATCCAATATTATAGATATTTTAAAATAAGTTTACATAATTCTAAAAGACTCGAGGATATTTAAATTCAAATAATTGAATTATCTTAAAGATGCTGCTACTTTTTAGGATTTGTTTCAATGTATTTAAAGGAGTGTTTTTTGAGACTTAAAATAAGTAAATATTCAACACTTTTATTATTATATATATTTTATCATAGAACATATTAAAATTATTTTTAATGGTTTTATTATAAATTTATTCTTTAAGAATAAAGAGGCAATGATTCTATACTGTTATTGGGGATATTTATGAAAACTATTGACTCTATTTATTATGAATATCTGAAGTAAGAGGATTTCCATTACTGTTGGATATTTATTATATATATATGTATATATGGAAATAAAATAAATATGCAATAAATCATAGATATGTTAAAAATATAATGAAAATAAAGTGCTGAAATATTTTTATCCTACGGCACATCATTTTAAATAAGAGAAAAATGTTCTTTATATTACCTTATTCTATCATAGTGAAAAGAATAAGGAATTATATGTAACATTGTCTAATCTATTTACTATTATTTAATGAATAAGAGGCCTACATAACATTGAATATTATTTTTTTGATAATATGCATTATTGAATATCAAATACATATGTCAGTTGCTACTGAAACTGTGGGTGAAAACTATTTTCTCAATCAAATCAATCTCTATTGATTTATTGGAGTTTTGGCTACTCAGACTCGGTCATGTTAATGTGTAAGCTTCTTGTACTAAGATATGGATTTATAATTCCTTGTAAAGGAACTATAAGGACCTATAAAATCTTTTTAAGTTTTAAACTACCTACACACCGTTGTTTTGATTTAGAGGTCTCCGGATAAGAGGACCTACTGGTGAAAATCACCAAGCTCATGGAGTAGAGTATTGGTAGAGTGGATTAGGGGATCTTTATACCCTGAACATTTATACATCACCATGTTCTTTTCTTAATTTATTTCTTTTGATTACTAAACATTAATAGAGAAGGAAATGATCGCTTCATTTCAAGAGGGCCATTTTAATTTTTTTAATTTTTTAAAGGATAAAAATTACCCACCCCCACCCACCCCTCTTGTGACTTCATCATCTACATTATGACACAAAAAGTAGTATCAAAATAAGTTCTATATTTTTATATTTATCATTTTGGAAATCCTTGAATATTCTATTGCTTCTATATGATACTAATAATTGGTATTAGAGGTTGGACTCCTTTGAATTATTGAAGATTTTTATTGGATCTAACAAGCCTGAGTTAAAGATTCGGATGAAGAAAAATCACTAAAAAATGAAATGGTTAGTAGTGGTTATTTATTGGTCTATTGGAAGTTTAAATCTTCACCTAATTGTTTAGCATTGATTCCTAAAACCACCGCATATTGCACAGTCCCTAGTCAATTAGTGGCGGTTTATTTTATTTCACGGTGGTTTTTTAAGTGTCGTTTTTTGGAAAATTTAGATATAGTTTGATATTTAATTATTGTGAGTTTATTAATAAAAAATACAATGGTAATATAAATAAAATTAATTAACAACCAGAAAGCATTTAGCGGTGGTTATTTTTAACAGTGGTTAATCTGAACTGTTGCTAAATACATAAAATACTATATGTTCTTGCAGTGGTTACAACAAACCACTGCTAAATCTATTTTGATTTTTTAAAACAAATTTAATAAAAAAAGTATGAATATACAAAAAATGTAATTATATAAATTCAAACATAAATATATTATAAACACATCATTCATACATCAAACATCCACAGTCATACAAACAACCACAATCATTATAAATTAAATCTCAGTCGCCCTATATATCAACCAATATCATGGTCACTAATATATACATATAAAAAAATTCCAAAATTAATCCATGCCCAATATAAATCCATATCACGACCTCCACTACATATATCTACCTCTATGTCATCTCATCAACGGAAACTGACCACATTATCTCATCAGCCGTAATAAAAATGTAACAAAAATTAAAAATAAACATAATAAATTATAATTATAGTGGAATAATTGACAAATTTTTAACATACCACAGAAACTAAGAACCGTCATGACTTCATTCCGAATAATTTCATGGATCAAAAAAGTCAACCTCCTGCCTACTACCAACATTTTCCACCTATAATAAAAACTAGAAAATTTAGAAAAATAAATGTGAAAGATAAAAGACACAGAATATATTCAGAATGATGAAAATATAATGTGTTATTTTTTTAATCAGATAGAATATATTTTAACATGAAATAAATAAAATAGAATGAAAAATATTTCAAAAACATAAAAATACTTATTTATGACAAGATTCAACACTTAAAACTAAAAAGGGATAAATAAATATTCTAATTTATTTTTAAACCGGCATGTGTTGTGCTTAAAACTTATTTAATAAATAAATTTTAAATATTTTGAAATCATATCATGTCTTATAATTAAAAAAACAAAGTTTTAGTTTTCCCATGTTTTCACATCAGTATGAGGATGTTTTTTATTCTTTTGACCATTCTATGAACATTTTAGTGTTTTAAAAAACTAAAAATGAATTTACGTCCATAATGGGAAAACCATCATTAGGAATGATGTTTCATTAGTCCCTAAATTTCACAATGAAATATATGATTTTTTTCCCCTGATTTCATAAAAATATGATGTTGTTTTCCTTGTTTGGATTGTTCCATGAATGTTTTAGTGTTTTAAAACACTAAAAACATGTTTACGACTATAACGGGAAAACGGTCACTCAGAATGACTTGTAGTCAGTTCCTAAATTTAAAAATTAAATATAAGGTGGTTTTAGTCATATTTTAGGATAATAAGATTTCATTTTCTTGGTTTTTACCATTCTACGCGCGTTTTAGTGTTTTAAAACACTAAAAACCAGTTGATGGACATAACGGGAAAACCAGCACTCAGAATTATGTTTTTTTAGTTTCAACATTTCAAAATTATATAATTGGTAACTTTCCTATGATTTGAAGACAATACAACATCATTTTATTAGGTTTGACCGTTCCATGTGCATTTTAGTGTTTTAAAACACTAAAAATGTGTTTACGTCTAAAACAGGAAAACAGTCACTGGAAATAATGTATCGTTGGATCATACATTTAGAAATTAACTATATAGTCATTGTACCCTTATTTTCGGATAAACTATCATATTTTTCCTAGTATTTTTCATTCCATGCATGTTTTAGTTTTTTAAAACAATAAAAATGTGTTTACAGCTATAACGAGAAAAGCGTCACTCTGAATGACGTGTCATTGGTTCTGAAATTTTACAATTAAATCTACAGTCACAATCCCCTAATTTCAGGATAATATGGAATTTGTTTTCCTCATTCTGAACATTCCACACACATTTAGGGTTTTAAAACACTATTACGCGATTACGACCATAATTGGAAAATCATCATTCAGAATGGCGTGCCATCAGTTTATACAATTCACAATTAATTCTATAGTCATTATAACTTGGATTCAAGATAATTCAATATTTTTTCCCTGGTTTTGATCCCATAACACTCGTTTTTAAAAAGATTTTATACCTTTTATAAGTGTTTATCGAGTAATTTTGATCACACTATGCGTCAAATTGATGTTTTTTCTATGCATACACATTAAAAACAACTAATCAGTGTTTTTACCTTTATTTCTCGACAATATTATGCATTTTTCTTGGTTTTTACTATTTCATGAACATTTTAGTATTTTAAAACACTAAAAACACATTTATGACCATAATAGGAAAACCTTCATTCAAAATGACATGTCGTCAATTCCAACATTTGAGAATTAAATATATGGTCATTTTCCTCTAATTTTAGGACAATTCGTCACCATTTGTTTTTTTTACTATTCCAAACACGTTTTAGTGTTTTAAAACACTAAAAATGCATTTACATCCATAAGGGGAAAATCGTCATTCAGAATAGTGTGTTGTTGATTCCTAAATTTGACAATTAAATCTATAGTTTTGTATCATAATTTTAGGAAAATCTGACATTGTTTAATTGGTTTTCAGCCCCCAAAAACTTGTTTTTAAGGCTTTTGTACCTTTCATAAGTGTTTATGAAGTCAAAACTGATCAAATAATATTGGATTGTTTTCAAACTTATGGATAATGATCTATAATTTATTTTTGATGTGTAGGATTCAAACACACATCAATGCAACCCAATATGTTGTTTGTATAACTTAAAATATGTGTTTTCTATATAAAAGTTACATTTTAGTTTTTTTTATGGATGTTGTATGTGTTATTTACAAAGACCATGGGCATGAAACGGACTCAAGGACATAGAAATGAAAAAACAACTATAAATAAAAAAACATTAACCTTTATAAGTATATTACAAAATTTACTCATGTATTTTAAATTAGTTATCAAGGAATATCAAATTAATATTACCTTTACTTGAGTATCAGAGACCTCATTTTTTCAATATATAGAAATATGCCACCAAAATTTATAATTAATGAGAAATATCACTATCTCTCAAGAAAGATACCCAGTAATCTACCTATATATTCTCACAGTGTCATAGATAGGCACCCTGAAATCATTAAATGGAATGATAATCTTGAATTCCTTTAGGTCTCATACATATGTTATGTTCATATTTGTATCCCTTCTTTTATAGTATTTTTCTGTATGAAAAATTCATTAAACAATTAATAAAATATAAAAAATTGAAAATGACATACATACCAGTTACAATAACCCCTAATATCCTCTAGATAGAGGGGTGACCAACTGCTCCATCACCGAAGGTAAATCAGGTGGTGGGATACAACCGGTATCTGGGGAAACTGTTGTCTCACTAGAAGTCTCGAGTATAATGGAATCACTAGGGTCCAGAGAAGATGAAGATTGTGAAGGTGTGATCCAAGATGCTGATTAGCTAGAATCCAGAAATTTTTTATTCTCGACATTCCTACATTTTAAATGTTTAAGGTATATTAAATATATAAATAATGAAAAACTAAAACCCTTTTACAAAAAATAAAATAAAAAACTATAAAAATGTATATATGTACGAAACACTTATCAATGAGAACTTGTAATATAATTTCATTACCAATTTATATATTCAATTATCTTCATCTTCATTATCTTTATTATTATCAACCTTTTTTTTAAATGTGGTTCCTTATTCAAAGAACAAAGCACAAAATTTATTATTAAAACAAGGAATTACATGAGTCTAAAAGACTGGATTATTTTACATTATCTATCATAAAGGGTTAGTAATTCAACTAGAAGCTCCTCTAACCACGTGGTGACATGGTTGACTCCCATGTTTGCAAGTCCATCTACCACCTTTTTCGCTTCACGGAAGGCATGCATAATAATATAGTTGAATTACATGAGAGAATGAAGATAGTCTATCCAGCATGTATTAAGAGGCCACGCGAGGTGCATCACACCATTCAAAATGTCATGGATGATAGTAATTGATTCACTTTCAATCCAGATATTGTTCTAACCATGTTTCTTGGTGAAGGAGATAATATAGATCATGCTCATCATTTCTTCCTCCATAGATGAGGAGATGCCACAAGATCCATAAAAGCATCCAATAATCTGACCAGAGTGATTTCTAAAAATGGCGCTGCAACCCGAAGGGCCCGGGTTGTCTTTAGAAGCACCGTCAACATTAACATTGATCCAGCCTAGGGTGGAGCTTTCCAGAACACTTAAAAATTTTGTCTAGGTTGAGGATAAACACCATTAACCCCAAGCCGATGCAGAATCCTGAAGTCCTTAACTGTGTTGTTGCAAAATCCCTTTTATATCGAAGCATCTTCCTGAATAGCAATGAGGATCTGCATCTAACCTGCATGTAAGCTAAGTGAGTAGTTGTTCAAAAACGGGGACATGAATTGGTCTCCTAATTCATGTTCCTGGAATTTATTAAATCAAAAGGAGTACAATAGAAGCTCGAGGTGTAATGCATTTACACAAACCCAAAAGCGAGAGCAAAACATGATGATATACCAAAGAAGTTCAAATGCGTCAAGCAACAAGTGCATCAACTCCAAGCAGGCTCCATGGAATTATACTCCTGCCCCAGCCTCTTATTTAATAGTCAGTGTTTGATATCAAGATAGGTCTCCGTAGAAAGTTCACCATTTATGAGCTGTTGATAAGACAATTCGTCTCTTTGCACCAAACGGGATTCTGAATTTTCATGCACCCCCACATCACCCTGGTCCGCATACTTCCCTACTGGATCAGAGACTTCTTTCTTTTTAAGTGAGTAGTTGTTATGAATAATATAATTCCTGTCACACTAAAGTACATGCAGGAGTTCAGAAATAGAAGTTAAAAAAAAGGTTCTTGATGTAGTACCCCAAACATTTTATGTTATGTTTCACTATTCACCACTAAGTTACATTTTATTCATCACTGTGTTCCTTTGAAACAACACTAGGTTATTTAATAGATAGTTAAAACCTAGCCATTAAACATAAATTTATAACTTCTATGTTTTGAATTTCGAAAAATGGTCATCTAGAGTTGTGTTCAGTAAGTCATTTGGAGTCTGATAGAACAAACTTGATTTTCGGTGAATAGTAACATACCCATATTAATAGTAATATGAATAGTAACATACCCTTATGAATAGTAAATAATATTTTTATTTTATTTTCTTAAGGCAATAAGATAATGATATCTTAATTAGTTTTTCAATGAGAAATAAAACTAGTTGCACATTAAGATTGTTATTTTTCGAAATAACTTTGACCTTATTTAAAAATTAAATTAATAATATTTAGAAAATTATTTTTGAAAAATGGATTTTACTTTTTAAATCTACACGTTGATAAATGGTTAGGGTGAATTTTGGGAATTTTTCTAAAATAGTTGATTTTTCAGTGAATAGTAAAAAAATACAGTTGTTAGTTTCAGTGTGTTAATGAAATCATTAATGATATAATAATGATGTCATAAATCTGGTAGAATTGTGTATAGTTAAATAAGATGTGAGGTGTCCCAAGTGTATTATACCATGGGTAAATACCATGGGTATGCCCATGGTTTTTCAAAAACCACTCCTGAGGTGTCCCTTGACAATTATTAAAATAATCCCTCACTTTTCCTATAAATACCAACTCTTCCCTTCATTGAATTCATTACCAATTATAACTCAACGAATTTCTAGCCTCCTTACCACCATTTTAGTCCTCCCTAGGATTCCTCAATCCCCCAAGGTCCCAACCTTCAAGTTCTAAGGGTTATTCTACAAGGTAAGAAAATTCTCAATTTCTTTCTTTGTCCTTTCACGTTCTCTTTTATGTGGTATATATTTCAAGTTTTCATACCATGTTATTATTTTTCTTCTTATTATTGATCTACTCTATATTATGATTCATTTCTGTAATGGGTGACCCTGGTCCCCCCCCCCCTTTTAATATTTTCTAAAACCATGTTACGTAGCCGTTAGGCTGCCGAATTTTTGTAAGCGATTTCACAATTATTCTTTTATTTTGAGTTATTTATTTATTATTTCTTCATATCTTATTACCCAAGAGGAATTAAATCTCCAAAATCTTGTATATACTGTATGTTCTCATGTTCCTGAGAAATTCATCATCAATCTTCTTCTTTTCCCCACTTGTTCAAAGGAATTAAAAACATTGTCTATGATGTGTCGAATTACCGACATCGTGGAAGATGTGATTTCAATTTGAAATAATTCTTTCAAGTCT
This sequence comes from Viscum album, assembly GCA_963277665.1. NCBI lineage: Eukaryota > Viridiplantae > Streptophyta > Magnoliopsida > Santalales > Viscaceae > Viscum > Viscum album. The sequence continues at coordinate 490,998,327 of OY728145.1, forward strand.
GGTCATGAAACCATTTATATGGTTGAACCAGGTTATAATATATGTTTTATGACTCACCCATGGTTCTAGAATTCATTTTCACTCATGGTTCTAATTTATAAGACAAAATGAGGTTGTTATTATTAAAGAACCAATAAAAGGATCTAAACAAACATCATTAATGTTTTAACTAATGAATCATCATCATGGTATATAACTCAAAATCATTATAAGATCATTTATATCTCCATAATTTCATTAATAATATGTATTAAAAATTATGGATGTTTAACCATGTTTCAAATGAACATCCATTCATGAATACAAGTAAACAAAGCATGAAACCAAGTAAGAAAATGCTTCCAAAACAATAAAATTGAGTCTCTTAAATCCATCAAAAAGTCCATTAATGAACTAAATAAGGTTATAAAATATCAATTAAACATAAAATAGGTTCTGGAATTATGAATTAATAATCCTAATTTGTTTATTCAGGACTTTAAAAAACAATACAAGAACACCTTCAAGCATAAGGTAAGGGATCCTCTCTCTCACTTTTGTTCAAGAATATCCCCTTTGTTGTGACTAACTTTGTATTGTGAACCTAATAATCCTTATGTGGTTTACCTACTGCCCATTTGAGATCACTTTCCATTTGAAATTATATTTCTATTAAATATCCATAATCTCATGTCATGGATATGTTTATTGTCTAAACCGTATACCATTTCACATACAGTGTATATTTGGGATGTTATTAATGAATCTGTATTCTATACTCTATACGGATTTTGAAAAGTCATATTGATCTTGTATTGAATCATTGTATAAAGAATTATTTGGATGTAGATGTGGGTGGGGCCTACTAAATCCCCTCAATGCATCGGTAGATCTCATTAGACAAAATAGTTTGGCGATAGACCCTTCGAGTTTGTTTCCAAAAAAATAGACAGGTTTCTACCCATAGTAGTAAACTGTTTTTATGGTATTATGGTTTCATGTACCAAATACATGACATACAATTAATAAGAATTCTCTTTATTCATTATCAGTTATTATTATTATCCATGATATTTTCACTATGAAAAAATCTATGGATGTAGTTTCATTCTCAGTTGATATATGGCATTAGTTTGTAATTTATTCACTATGCCATGTTGTTTATGTCAGATTGATTATGATTCAAGATTTATTGTAATCATTCTTCCAATTTTTGTAACCCTTATTGAGCGTTTGAGCTCACCCCTTTCATTTTCTATCTTCAACAGGTGATAAAGAGAAGGCCTTTGATTGAGTTACTGTGGATGCAGTTTTTTTAGTTTTTGTTTTGTATTGTATTTTGTAACCTTTCCCAATGTAATTGGAGTTACATCTATGTATCTAGTTTCTTAAAGACTACTAAACTGATCATTCCTTCTGTATTTTCATTCCTTCCAACCAGGCCAATATCACAAGTAATGCACCGGCTCCAGCCTAGTGGGGTCGGGGTGTTATAGATGGTATCAGAGGAAGTTTAGTAGAACACTGGGAAACTATACTAGGAAATTTATAGTAGGGAACAAAGACCCAAGGTAGTATTTGAGGATAAATGTACAAGAAAATCCTGGTATTTTGGTAAGGAATAGATTATGTGGATTTTTCAAGCAATACATACCTGTCTGGATACGAGCAGGTAGAGGCAGCTCTGGCATAGATGTATCTAGGGGTAAAACTTGAAAATACCGCTTTGAGATAGACTCGAATGGGAACTGGTACACGACAATGGGCCTTGCTGCACTCTTGGTTATGACACTCCCGGGGGATATACTTAGGATAATTTATGTTTTCTTTACAAGCCATTATGAAGGAGTTAATGTAAATTTTTCATTAGAGAAACCATGTTTATAAGATTATATATTCTTAGAATTTAAATCTATGTTGAGTGATTTTATATTTAAGATTCATAAACTAATCTAGTTTATCCCATTATTTAAAAATGGCATCTAATGGAAGAAGGGGAATAAATACTCGTGGGAAATGTAGGGATCTCCCTACTGAGAAAGTCAACACAGTCAATGTTGGATCAGATTAGATCATGACTATATTGGGACAACTTACTCAAGTTGTAACGAATAACCATTCCACACTTGTGTTGGATCATTTAATGCGGCAGAAGCCCCCATCTTTCAGTGGGACTACTAATCTAGTGGTAGCTGAGCAGTGGATCAAGTCACATGAGAAGATATTCATGGCATTAAGATGCAATGATAATGAGAAGGTGGTACTAGAAGTATATTGTCTCAAGGGTGACGCTGACAAATGGTGGTCCTTAATTCAGAACACCATGGAGGAAGAAGAAATAGAAGATATGGAGTGGAGGACTTTTAAGGAAATATTATTCAAGAAATATTTCCCTCATGAGGAACGAACTGAAATGAAGAAGAAATTCCTTAGCTTGAAATAAAGGGAAGAAGACAATGTTGCGAAGTATGAGGCTACCTTCACAAGGCTAGGCAGGTATGCTGTGGATTACGTACATGACTCAGCGGACAAGATTGATCATTTATTTGAAGGTCTTAAGCCAAGTCTTTGAAGGGAACTGGCTTCTCAATAATTTTCATCATATGATGAAATTATATCATGTGCCATCAAAATAGAGAAGGAATTTTTTAGATCAAATTTTTCAAAGGAAACCAGGATAAGAAGAGGCATTCTGATAACAAAGGAAAAGGAGAGGCACCAAAGAAGATCAAGGGAACGAATATTTTCCCATTATGTGATAACTGTGGAAAGAATCATCTCAGGAAATGCTTGAAATGCATGGGATTCTGTTATAACTGTGGATAAAAGGGTCATCGATCTGATGAATAAAAGGGGAAGAAACAATTCAATGATGTTAGATGCTACAATTGTAGAGATATGGGACACTATGAAAATGAGTTTCCTATGTTCCAAGGAAACATGCCTCAGAAAAATACAAGAGAGTAAGGGAGAGCCTATTTGATTACAACCGCAGAGGTTGATGTTCCTAGTGACGTGGTGGCAGGTACTTTAATTGTTTCCTCAAACTTATCCAACACTTTATTTGATTCTGGATCATCGCATTCATTTATATCCTCTTAGTTTTCCAAGAAAATAAGATATTTCCAATTTGATTTAAGAAAGGAGTTGTCAGTCAAAACTCCCATGGGATGTATCATTGCACCAAAGGCATGTCGACTAGTCCCCCTCCAAACACAAAAACGTGCATTAGTTGATAGCCTTATCGTCATACCCATGACTGAATTTGATATAATTATTAGTATGGATTGGCTATCAAATTACGATTCGAGGATTTATTGAAAGAAAAAGGAAGTTACAATTTTTGAAAATGGTATAGAATATCTTATCTTTAGAGTAGAAAATTTTCCACCTGACTCTTATCTAGAACCACCCCCAGTAGCTCTATTGAATGCAATAATTGGAGAGGAAGATAAACAAATATCTATGGGAGAGGAAATATATATTCAAATTGAAGATGTTCACATAGTGAAAGATTATAGTGATGTATTTCTAGAGGATTTACCTGGACATCCTCCAGAGCGGGAAATTGAGTTTTCCATTGACTTAATTCCTGGTTCAAGACCTATATCGAAGACCCCATATAGAATGTCCACTGTGGAGCTGGTGGAGCTGAAGAAACAACTAGAAGAGTTGAGTGACAAAGGATTTATTCTACCTAGTGTTTCTCCATGGGGAGCCCCGGTCTTGTTTGTAAATAAGAAATATGGATCAATGAGGCTATGCATTGATTACAGAGAAATCAATGCTATTACAATAAAAAATAAGTATCCTCTACCCCGGATTGATGATTTATTTGACCAACTTCCTGGAGCTCAACACTTTTCAAAGAATGACCTTCGATTCGGATATCATCAACTGAGTGTGAGGAAGGAAGATATTCCAAAGACAGCATTTCAAACTAGGTATAAGCATTACGAGTTTACAATGATGCCTTTTGGACAGACAAATGCACCATCTGTTTTCATGGATTTAATGAATATAGTTTTCAAGGAATATCTTGATAACTTTTTTGTGATATTCATTGATGATACCCTAGTATACTCAAAAAGCTATGAAGACCATGAGAGTCACTTGCGAGTTATTCTAGGAACTCTTAGAAGAAATCAATTATATGGGAAGTTTAGGAAGTGTGAATTCTGGCATCAGTCAATTTCTTTTCTTGGCCATATTGTCTCAAAGGATGGAATACTAGTTGATCCTTCAAAGACAAAGGCAATCCAAGATTTTCCCACGCCAACAAACAAAACTGAGGTATGCATTTTTATTGTCTTAGCAGGTTATTATCGGCGTTTCGTGCAGAATTTTTCCCGACTGGCTAACCTGCTAACGAAGATCACATGAAAAGGGGTTAAATTTGTTTGGACAAAAGATTGTGAAGAATTTTTCGTAGAGCTGAATAAAATATTAGTCAATGCTCCTATATTGACTCTGCCTTCGGGGAATGATGGGTTTGTTATTTATAGTGATGCTTCAAAGAAAGGACTTGGTTGTATCCTTATGAAAAATTATAGGGTTATTTCTTATGCATCACAACAGCTAAAAATTCATGAGAAAAACTATACTACTCATGACCTTGAGTTAGCTGCTGTAATCTTTGCTTTGAAGATATGGATACATTATCTCTATGGTGAAAAATGTGATATTTATACTGATCACAAGAGTTTGAAGTATATTTTATCACAGAAAGAACTCAGCATGAGGCAAAGGAGATGGCCTGAACTACTCAAGGATTATGATTGCAAGATACACTACCTCCAGGGGAAGGCAAATAACGTGATAGATTCTTTGAGCAGAAAGGATCATGGAGTTTTGAACAAGATGAGAGTTGAAAGGGATCCTATTTTCATGGATCTAATAAAGATGGATATGGGAATAACCATGGAATGTGAAACATCAATGCTTTTTCAAATGGTTTCCAAACCATCTTTACTTGAAAGGATAAAAAGTTCTCAAGATGAGGATGAGGAGTTTCAAAAGAAGATTAAAGCTATGAATGATGGGAGATTGAGTGACTTCGTATATGAAGATATAATTTTGAGATTTGGGAAGAGACTTTGTGTTCCCAATATACCTGATCTAAAAAGACAATTGTTGGATGATGCTCATAGTTCCAATTTCTCTATACACCCTGGTAGCACTAAGATGTATAGATATTTGAAGGAACATTTTTTGTGGGACAACATAAATATATAGTTTGCTGATTTTGTGTCAAGATGTATGGTTTGTCAACAAGTGAAAGCTGGAAGGAAACATCCTAGAGGAGTATTGAAACCACTTCCCATACCTGAGTGGAAATGGGATAATATCACGATGGAATTTGTCATGGGACTACCAAAGTCTCCTAGAAGGAATGATGCAATATGGGTCATTGTTGATCGTCTAACCTAGTCAGCACATTTTCTTGCTATAAGAGAAGATATACCACTTGAATGTCTAGCAAGACTATATATTAATGAAGTTGTGATGATTCATGGAGTACCCCTATTGATTGTTTCTGATCTTGATCCACGTTTTACATCAAGATTCTGGAAAATTCTTCACAAGGCCCTAGATATTGATCTTCGTTTGAGCACTGCCTACCACCCAAAAACTGATAGACAATCATAACGGACTATTCAAACATTGGAAGACATGTTGAGGTCTTGTTCACTTGATTTCCAAAGCATGTGGGATCAGTATTTACCTCTCGTAGAATTTTAGGACAATAATAGTTTCCTTTCAAGTATTCAGATGGCACCCTATGAAGCATTGTATGGGAGGAGATATCGTACACCAACTTGTTGGGATGATGTTGGTGAAAGAAAGATCATGGGCCCAGAACTTGTTGAAGATACAATGGGGAAGGTGAAGAATATCTAGAACCATATCAAAATAGCTCAAAGTAGGAAAAAGAGCTCTCCGGATAACCGAATGAAGGATTTGGAGTTTCAAGAAGGTGATCACGTTTTCTTAAAGGTATCTCCATGGAAGGGTATTATACGTTTCAGTAAAAAGGAAAAGTTAAGTCCCAGGTACATCAGACCTTTTGAAATTCTGGACCGAATTGGAGGCGTAGATTACTATTTGGAAGTGCTGCCAAGTCTCTCCAAGCTTCACAATGTGTTCTACGTGTCAATGTTAAGAAAGTACGTGCTAGACCCAACACATTTACTCACTTATGAAAAAGTAGAACTTGATCTAGATCTATCTTATTTTGAAGAGCCTATCAAGATTCTTGATACTAGATAACAAGTATTGAGAAATCGAATTACTCATCCGGTAAAGGTTTAATGGAGGAACCATTAGATGGAGGAAGCAACATGGGAGCCTGAGGAGCTTATGTTAAAGACATACCCAAATCTTTTTAGGTAATATTTTGTAAATTTCGAGGACGAAATTTTCCGATGGAGGGAATAATGTAGTACCCCAAACATTTTATGTTATGTTTCTCTATTCATCATTGAGTTACATTTTATTCATCATTATTTAACTTTGAAACAACACTAGGTTATGTAGGAGATAGTTAAAACCTAGCCATTAAACATAAATTTCTCACTTCTATGTTTTAAATTTTGAAAAATGGTCATCTAGAGTTATGTTCAGTAAGTCATTTAGAGTCTGATAGAACAAACTTGATTTTTGGTGAATAGTAACATACCCATATGAATTTTAATATGAATATTAACATACCCTTATGAATAGTGAATAATATTATTATTTTATTTTCTTAAGGTAATAAGATAATGATATCTTAACTAGTTTTTCAATGAGAAACAAAACTAGTTGCACATTAAGATTGTTATTTTTCGAATTAACTATGACCTTATTTAAAAATTAAATTAATAATATTTAGAAAATTATTTTTCAAAAATGGATTTCACTTTTTAAATCTACACGTTGATAAATGGTTAGGGTGAATTTTGGGAATTTTTCTAAAATAGTTGATTTTTCAGTGAATAGTAAAAAATACAGTTTTTAGTTTCGGTGTGTTAATGACATCATTAATGATATAATAATGATGTCATAAATCTGGTCGACTTGTTTATAGTTAAATAAAATGTGAGGTGTCCCAAGTGTCTTATACCATGGGCAAATACCATGGGCAAGCCCATGGTTTTGCAAAAACCACTCATGCGGTGTCCCTTGAAAATTATTAAAATAATCCCTCACTTTTCCAATAAATACCAACTCTTCCTTTAATTTAATTCATTCCAAATTCTCACTCAACGAATTTCTGGCCTCCATGACTTCATTTTAGTCCTCCCAAGGTTTCCTCAAGCCCTAAAGGTCCCAACCATCATGTTCTAAGGGTTATTCTACAAGGTAAGAAAATTCTCAATTTCTTTCTGTTTCCTTTCAAGTTCTCCTTTATGTGGTATATCTTTCACGTTTCCATACCATGTTATAATTTTTCTTCTTATTATTGATCTAACCTATATTACGATTCATTTCTGGAATGGGTGACCCTTTTCCTATCTCTTTTTAATATTTTCTAAAACCATGTTACGTAGCTGTTAGGCTGCCGAATTTTTGTAAGCGATTTCAAAATTATTCTTTTATTTTGAGTTCTTTATTTATTCTTTCTTCGTATCTTCTTACACAAGGGGAATGAAATCTCCGGAATCTTTTATATACTGTATGTTATCATTTTCATGAGAAATTCATCATCAATATTCTTCTTTTCCCCACTTGTTCAAAGGAATTAAAAACATTGTCCGTGATGTGTCGAATTACCGACATCGTGGACGATGTGATTTCAATTTGTGATAATTCTTTCAAGAATGGTCATGAAAGAATTTATATGGTTGAAAAATGTTATAATATATGTGTTATGACTCACCCATGGTTTTGGAATTCATTTTCACTCATGGTTCTAATTTATAAGACAAAATGAGGTTGTTATTATCAAAGAACCAATAAAACGATCTAAACAAACATCATTAATGTTTTAACTAATGAATGATCATCATGGTATATAACTCAAAATCATTATAAGATCATTTATATCTCCATAATTTCATGAATAATATGTATTAACAATTATGGATGTTTAACCATGTTTCAAATGAACTTTCATTCATGAATACAAGTAAATAAAGCATGAAACCTAGTAAGAAAATGCTTCCAAAACAATAAAATTGAATCTCTTAAATCCATAAAAAGGCCATTAATGAACTAAATAAGGTTATAACATATCAATTAAACATAAAAGAGTTTCTGGACTTATTAATTAATAATCCTAATTTTTTTATTCAGATCTTTAAAAACAAGACAAGAACACCTTCAAGCATGAGGTAAGGGATCTGATCTCTCTTTGGTTCAAGAATATCCCCTTTGTTGTGACTAACTTTGTATTGTGTGCCTAATAATCCTTATGTGGTTTAACTACTTCCCATTTGATATCAATTTCCATTTGAAATTATATTTCTATTAAATATTCATAATATCATGTCATGGATATGTTTATTTTCTAAACCGTATACCATTTCACATACGGTGTATATTTGGGATGTTATTAATGAATCTGTATTCTATACTCTATATATATATTGAAAGGAATATTTCTCATGTATTGAATAATTGTATAAATAATAATTTGGATGTAGAGGTGGGTGGGGCCCACTACAACCCCTCGATGCATCAATAGCTCTCATGAGACAAAACAGTTTGGCAACAGACCCTTCGAGTTTGTTTCCAAAAAATCATACGGGTTTCTACCCACAGTAGTAAACCGTTTTTACGGTATTATGGTTTCATGTGCCAGATACATGATGTCCAATTAATAAGCATTATATTTATTCATTATCATTTATTATTATTTTCCCTGATATTTTCACTATGACAAAATCTATGGATGCAGTTTCATTCTCAGTTTATATATGGCATTAGTTTGTCATTTATTCACAATGCTAGGTTGTTTATGTCAGATTGATTATGATTCAAGATTTATTGTACTCATGCTTCCACTTTTTGTAACCCTTACTAAGCGTTTGAGCTCACCCCTTTCATTGTCTATCTTCAACAGGTGATGAAGAGAAAGCCTTTTATTGAGATCCCATGGATGCAGTTTTTTTAATTTTTGTTTTGTATTGTTTTTTGTAACATTTCCCAATGTAATTGGAGTTATATATATGTATCTAGTTTCTTCAAGACTACTAAAATTATCGTTCCTTTGGGATTTTCATTCCTTACAACCAGGCCAATATCATAAGTAATGCACCGGCTCCATCCTAGTGGGGTCAGGGTGTTACACTTAATTTTCTAAGAGGATTCAATATCCACACAACTTTTTAGCTGAGAGTTGATTGAATCATTAAGTAACCATATGCACTCAAAAAGATCAAGCACATAATTCCACAAAGCAGTACCAGTAACACAAGAGAGAAAAAGATGGTTAATGTCTTCATAATGTTTGTTACAAAGATGACATTTAGATCAAAGCTAGATCCCAAAAGACTGAAAGAAAGTGTCAGTGGGAATCCTCTTGTGAGAAATATTCCAAATCAAAGAGAGTCTTGAAGGTTTTATCAATAATTTATCAAATATTTTAATCAAACTAAGAGTGTATTCATAATTAATAAGGCTATGATTGTAAAAAGATTTCGATTTGAGAATTCCATTATGAGCAGGTTCCCATACTAAAAAAATCATCAGTGTTGGAAAAAGGGTAGTTGTCAATGACATGATTGATATTATCGGGAAAATTAAGGCTGTGAGAGTTAATGACCTCCTTGATAGTATGGTTGGTGAAATCATGATTTTTTTTAGAAGGGATCATACAAATGAGAGGAGCACCAGCCCATTTGTCAAGCCAGAAATTCGTGGAAGAGTCTCTACTCAGAATCCACCTAGAGTTATACATGTTGTTGTAAAAAGAATTCTTAATGGAATTCCAAATGGAAGATCTCATTTAATTCAAATTTCCCTTCTTCAGTTTATCAAGAAATCAATTTTTAAGGAAGGTAATGGAGTCAGAGTTGTTATGAAAAAGATTCCTGGTGAGTCTGGCTTGTAAGGCATCATTAAAGAGTTTGATATTTTTTATACTGAGGCCAGTCTTCTCCACAGGTTTGCAACAACTAGACTAAGTAATAGTCACCAGTTTCCATTCAAGCGTGCTTCCACTCCAAACAAATATTTTGATGGAAATGTTAATTTTTTAAATAAGACAAGAATTCCATTTATAAATCATCAAAGAGTAGACCATTTTGGAAATAATCGTGGATTTGACAAGACAAATACTACCGGACATAGAGAGAGATTTGTCTTTTTAAGATGACAGTTGGTGAAGGATTTGGTCAATAGTAGTAGAAAAGTAACATGCTTTGGGTATGCCCTAGAATATGGGAACACCAAGATAGGTGAAGGGAAGGGAACCTTCTTTAATACCTAAATCAGAAATAATATTGGATTTTCTATTAGTAGGAATCCTTTTCCCAAAAAAGGTAAAGGATTTATTCCAATTAATTATTTGACCAGAAATCTCTTCATATTGTGTGAGGGAACATTTGAGATTCTAAATATTCCGTTAATCCCCTTGTAAAAAAAGAATAATATCAACTGCATATAAAAGGTGTGTGGGAACATTAAAATTCCTAGAAGCCTTAATCAGCTTAATCTTGTTTTTTTCAACAAGGTGAGTTATCAATTTGCTTAAGTAATCTTCCACAATTTCAAAAATCATGGCAGATATAGGGTCACCTTTTCTGATACCTTTGGTGCATTTAAAGTAATCCTTAGGAGATCCATTAATAAGAATGGATATGTTGGCTGAGTTAAAAATAGTATTAATTTTGCTGATAAATGATTCATTAAACCCAAAGTTCTGAAGATCCTTGAAAATAAAACCTCAATCCATGGTATCGAAGGCCTTCCGGATATCAAGATTAATGTCAATATTGCCACCCCTATTGGTTTTATTTAAAAGGCTAGTGCATTCAGAGGCAAGATAAATACCATATTGAATGGACCTACCCTTAACAAATCCAAATTGATTCTAAGAAACAATTTTATTAATAATAGAAGAAAGTCTATTGGAAAGAAGTTTGGTTATAATTTTATAAAGTTTATTGATTAAAGCAATGGGTTTGAATTGATGGATTTTTGTGGAATTCTCTACTTTGGGAATCTAGGAGAGAAACTAGGCATTAAACCCACGAGGGAGGAGACCATCAGAAAAGAAATTCCTAACAAGCCTGCAAATTTCAGTTTGAACGACATCCCAAAATTGCTGATAAAACCATTATTAAAACCATCGAGACCTAGAGCACTAACAGAATGTAAGCTAAGGAAAGTGTCTATGACCTCATGATAAAGTGGGATTCTAGTAAGAAAATAGTTATCCATATCATTGTCCACAACCAGGATGACATCAGAAAGAAGTTCCTTGACAGAGGCAGGACCATTGATGATATTTTCAAAATAAGAGACTACATGATTGGAAATGATATTCTCATTATTAAAGAGGTTTTCCCTCTCTCTTAAGAAGGCAAGAGGTCTATTAGCTTTCTTGATTCTTTGAAGAGAGTTGTAGAATTTAGTGTTTCTATCACCATCAGTGAGCCATTTGGTTTTGAAATTTTTTTTATCATGTTATCTTTAAAGGTGAGGAAGGAAGGAAGTTTTGTAGTAATATTGATTTCATGTTGCGAATCAGTGAAAAAATTGGTGTCAGTAGTGTGATTTTTTGAAGTTGGGTAAGTTCTTCTTCCAAATGAAGAATGTATTTATCAATTTTCTTGGATTTGGTACTACACCATCCTTTAAGGATCTATTTGAGATTTTTTTAATTTAGTTTTATAAGAAAAAGAATCATTGAAATGATGCATGGAAGCCCAAGAATGATTAATAATGTTAACATAATCAGGGTCTGAAGACCAAGTGTTGTTTAATGTGAAGAGAAAAACAAGATTCTGGTGATTGATAGAGAGATTGATCAGGATTGAATGGTGGTTAGAGTTTAGTTTTGGGAGGTTTGTGCTAGAGATTTTGTTCCACTTATCCAGAGGTATATCATTTGTGAAAGCTCTGTCTAATTTTTTAGCCACCATCATATTATAATTCCTTCTGTACCACATATACTTGGAACCGGTAAGATTAATTTCAACAAGGTTTTTATCCTTAATAGAATATTTAAACTCCCTTGAAGATATAGAGGATTAATTTGATCCCATTTTCTCACTTGGAGCGAGGATAGCATTAAATTCACCAACCACAAACCAAGGGTTATGAAGACAATTGCCTATGTAAAAGTATTAATTCAAAACTTTTCTTCTATCTTGGTATCTATTCTTATCATTTATGAAAGAACAAAAAATGTGTGAGTGGTCAATAGTAAAATCACAAGTGAACTTCTGCTCCGATATATGGAAAGTACTTACATTTTTAAGAGTATAGTGAATAAGCCAACTGAAAACTATCCATGATAGTTTAATTCAATTATATCAATCATCTTCCCATAGTATCACATCTCTACAAATATAAATACATCACTATTCTTAGTTTTCAAGTCTTCTTCATGATAAATTTTATGAAACCTGAAGCCATGAATATTGTATTCATCGAATCTCTTAGCCTTACTTAGAGGGAATCAAGCCAAAAAATTCAAATCATTCAATATTTTAGATATATTTTCAACATTCATTATCTATAAAAAAAATATATAAGTTGTTACTTTTAACATAAAAAAATAACTAAATGTTAATAATATGAGTTTGAGTATATAATTACATGATGGGTTAACCATTCGACAAGCTCCTTATAATATCTTTTGTTAATTCCAGCCCATTTCAAGATTGACCCCTTATTCACTGCTTTATTTGAAGTCACAATTCATCAATAAATGGATCTGTAATAAAACTATTGAGTAGCATATATATATATTCTTGTACCAACTCTATTTCAATCAGTGTAGAATTTGACCCTTTTCCAATTGGTCATCCAATAGTTGGAAATACCAATGACTGATTTTCAAATCTAGAATTAGAGGAGATGTCATCAGCATGTCCAGCATGATTGAATCTAGTCTCAATTCCATCCAAATACCTAGAACATAAGGTCAATCACTCTTCAGTTATGTAACCTTCAAAAATAGAGCCCTTTGGTTGAGCTTTATTCCTCACATATGATTTCAAATGACCTAAGTACCTAATGAAAAAAATAAGAAACTTATTAAAAAAAATACGAAATGATTTGATAAAATTTAATTCACCAATGAAAATAAAAATATATATCAATGTACCTATCAATTGGATACATACATACATAGTGAACCAGTCCACCAAGTTTATCTTCTTCAACCAAATGAATCATGATTATGAATAATGAAGGGGGAGATAACATCTTCAAATGACATAGTGTCCAAAAAATCTTTCTTAAAGTTTATCAAGCTCTTTGGGATTTAAATTTTCTCCACAAATCTCTCTAAAAAGGGTATAAAACTAAAATATAACCATAGTAACTTTTTCAGGTAAAGTATTATAAAAAACCAATGGAAAAAACGTCTCCATAAAAATATTTGATTCATAACTTTTCAATCCATGAAACTTTCGATGTTTCAAGTCAACACACCATGATATGTTACTTGAATATCCATCTGGCACTTTTACATTCTTTAAAGTTTGAAGGAGTATGTATTTCTCATCAATTTTCATTGTAAAAATGGTCGAAGGATAATTTCCATTCTCATTTTTCCACAAAAAATGATTTATATTCATTGGCTCCAAATCTTTATGAGAATTAAGGTGATCCTTCGATTTACCCTTCTCATTAAGCACTGTAAAATTTACATTTTCAAAAACATTATTCTCAGTATGCATTATGTAAAGATTATAACATATCAAATTAAACTCCAAATAAGGATGTTTGAAAAATATACTCTTTTTCTTCCATTGTGTTATTACAGCTTCTTCCGATATTGTACCTCATACTCTTTTCCCACTTCTTCAAACTGATGATATTTTCCAAATTCTTCAGTGACATTCATTAATTTTCTCAGTATTTCTAAACCAGATAATACCTTTTTCAACTTTCTCATTTCAATATCTTCATTTAATCATGTCTTTTTAAAACTTTAATTTTTGAGAAGCATTAATAAATCGATGATGACACATAAAATACCATTTTCTTCTATAAGGTAATCATTGAGGTTCAAAATCAAAATTACAAATTGGATAAGTCAAACTAGTATAAGTGTTCCAACTAGATAAATTTCCTAGTCTAGGAAAGTTACTAATTGTCCATATTAAAGTAGCATGCATTTTGAAAATATGTATCGTTGAAGCATCATATGTTTCCCTACCATCATCCCATAATTCTCATAATTCATTGATTAGAGGTTGAAGGTATACATCAATTTAATTTCTAGGCATTTGATTTCTAGGAATAATAATCAAAATAATGAAATAATTATTCTTCATACACATCCATGGAGGTATATTATAAGGGATTAAAGAAAATGGACAAATGTTATAATTAGTACTTCAAGTTCCAAAAGGGTTAAAACCATTAGAAGCCAATCCCAAAAATACATTCCTATTATCCAAAGAAAAATATGGATATAGTGAATCAAACATCATTCATAATGTTGAATCTTTTGTATGTCTCATAAAGTCATCATTATTATCTTGGCCATGCCACTTCATGTCATTTGTGGTCTTAGATGACATGAATAATCTTTGAAAGCATGGTTTCAGATAAAAGTAACACAATACCTTTGTATGAGCTTTCTTATTTTATTTCTTCCTATGGTTTCATTGATTTATACTCTAACTATTGTTCATTGACTTTTATATGCTTATATAACATCTTTCACATTTTTCTTTATCAGACTCTTCTCTCTAATAAAACATGAAACCATTAGGGCATACATGTATCTTTGTATAATCAAGTCCCAGTTTGTTTATGACTTTATTCATCTCATAGAATGGTGCAGGGATATTAGATTCACTAAATGCATCATGAATTAACTCTAAAATCATGATTATTTATTTGTTAGTAATTTCATAGAGACATGTGATATGATGAAACTCAATCAGAAAAGACAACTTCAAATACTAGGAATACCCTTCATATAGTTCTTGTTGTATATCTTCAACTAATTCATAAAAATAATTTTTTTGGTCACTAAAATTATGAGTAATATTAACCTTATTAGGATCAACTGAAGGTTTTATTAATCTATTAAAATCTTTTACATTGTATTCTACAAAACCAAATCCTTCATTTAAAAAATTTCGAACTAAATTCCCCTTTGTCAAGTACTTTTTATTTCATTGATATTATTATCATTATTTTTAATTTCCATAACATTTGATTCACCATACCAAATCCAACATACATATCATGAGGGAAACTATTTCAATATCAAATGCTCATATACTTCATTTCTATTCAAACATCTCTTGAATTTACAATTATTATATGAAGATTTTATTTTACCATCCCCTGATCAGTTTGCAATTTCATAATATAAAAATTCTTCTAATCCCTTGGCATACCGAGGTGTGTTTTGAGGTAAATTAATCCAACTTTTATCCATAGTTATTGGATTTTGTTCTCCCTATACATTCAAATATAAAGATATAAATGTTTAATAAAACTGGTAAACTCAAAATTAAAGAAGAATCTATATGGGTTAGAATAAGACTCAAGAGCATGGTATTTGAAGTTAAATACATGCTTGAAATAATTAATATTTAATTATGGAAGTGTGGAAAACAAACTTTATATTAAAGATGATAAAGATGCATTGATTTTTGATATTTTATTTATAGATGATATTATTTTTATGGGATAAAAATATAATGGTGTATTCTACCATAGTGTTGTAACTAAGGAGGGTTCATTCCATTGAAAATTTAGATACATTGATCAGTGTCTAAACCATTTCTCATGGTCTAACTAAGACCAAGAGCACCCCTTTAAAAATATGAATGAAAGGTATACTTTATTTGTATATCACACGCTATTGGATGGATAAAATTGATAAACACATAAATTTTAGGTTGTTATATGTGTTTATACTTTATTCTACCATTTAAGATCATTTTATATGTGTACCTAAATTTCTTGTAAAACAATCCAGGGAGGGGAACCTTTTTCTAGAAACGTACTACACCTTATTAGTTAGTAATTTAAAACAAAAATATTTAAAATTATAAAATTTCTCTAATGTGATAAGTAATGATTCTTGAATCTTACTCATGTTTTTTGAACTATTATCAGGTATCTAGTGAACGTTGTGGAAGATTATGTTTGATAGATTAATTCATGTATCTTCTCACAAAATTTATTTTTTGTCATTTTTACTCTTTAGGATTGGTGTTTTAATAATGGGATTTCTTATTATAAAATATTGATCCATGAATATTCTACTCAGGATAAAGTTATTAAATTAGGGAATAAAATTTCAATTATAATCCCAAGATTAAGAATGTATTGTGGAATAAAAATGAAGGAAGATTAAATTAATAAGGTTAATTAATCTCATATAGTAGAATAAGTAGTGAAAAGAGAAAAACTAAAGAAAAAATACTTAGGGTTTACAATTTACATTAAATTATATGGGTATAACCAAGTTTCATTATGCCACAAATTATTGTGAAAAAATCATGATAAATCAATAAATTCTAATTATGTATATTATAACCAATTAAAAAATTAGGGATGAAGGTCACAAGATAATACATTTTGATAAACCTCTTTATAAAATTTCCTTTGAAAACTCAAATACTCAATTATCATAAAGTAAATATTTTCAAAGTAACCCAACATTGGATCTTAAAAATCCATAAACACCCTTGGAAGTCATGAGTTTTAATTAAAAAATATTTTAAGATGCAAAAACACTTTTAAAGTCATGAAATAATGTAATAAAATACATTCTACTATTTTATCAAATGTTAGGTGTTCATGGTAGTTGAAAAATAAATTTAAAATACATGTTTTCATATAAAAAACCTTGTAATTCAATAGAAAACAAGAGAAACATGGTTTAACTTTAAAATATATTTATATACACATATAATAATTTAATTAGGAATCTAAAACCTAGCTTAAAGCGGCAAACAAATCACTGTTTATTAATTTAATTAACTATAAAATAGAGAAAACCAACCTCTTATATGTCACTTCCACAATATGGGACACTAAATCACACCAACAAGGCCAACGAATCCTTAAGAGGCTAGGAGGAGGGGAACCGATCCTGGGAGAGGGAGGTCAGAGGGGGGTCTATGTATCCACTATGGAGGGAAATTATCAAGGATAAGGAGGTCGAAGGGTGATTTTGTATCTCCATTGAGAAGAGAGATGTTGGAGGGGGGTCGTGGGGGTTCAGGTCACCTCCTAACATAGATGAGGGAGGTTGGAGGGGGTTTTGTCTCGCTACCGGGGAGAGGGAGGTTGGAGGGTGTGGGCATCGTGGTGTTAGGGTCACGTGGGGAGCAGGGGAGGATAGGATTCAGGGGTTGGGTCATGCAAAGGGATGGGGAAGGGGGAAAATAGGATTTTTTTTAAAACATTTCACAATGGTTTAATGGAAACCGCCACCAATTATTAAAATAAAAATATATAATGGCGGTTTGAAAAAACCGTCCCTATATAAATTTTTTTTAAACTGAATTTATTTAGTGGTGGTTAATCGCACATCAACAAATAAATCAATTCTAACCAATGATTTGTTTTGTAATGAATATTAATGTCTAGTATTATAGATGGTATGTCGATGATCTGCACTCCTTATTTTAATAGTGATAATTATGGATGCTGGAAAACTCACATGTCTATATATTTGAATATCTTGGTTTCAAATTTTATATGAAGATTTTAAAACCTTATGAAATCCTTAGCGAACTAAAAAAATGGGACGATACAAAGGACGATTAATATGATGTTAATTCAAAAAAAATGAATGAAATAATATTTAGTCCTGGTCCTAATGAATTTAATAACATTTTTAAATGTGATACTACCTATGAAATGTGGAATACTATTTAAGTTTCATATGAAGGAAATGATAATATTTGAAAAATAAGGTACAATACTACTAAAGTTTAATTTAACACATTTAGGATGCAGTAATATGAAAGCATCACTCGGATAAATTAGAGATTGAAAGAAGTTGTCAATGATGTTGCAACCTTGGTAAATCCAATTCTATAACCAAAGCATGATTCAAAGGTACTTAGAGATTTAAATTCTAATTGGAATGTAATATCTACTTGTATTCGAAGATCCATACTAGTTAAATAATTAAAGATGAAATAATTGATCAGAACATTAATGATGTATGAAGCTTAGATGCAAGAAAAGGTTGAAAATCATATTTCTATCAAAAAACAATTACACTCAAATTTTTTATGGATGAATTTTTTTATTCGTATTATATTCATTCGATTTCAAGTGATGAGTTATCCCATATTACTAAAAATTTTGGCAATCTGTATAAAAAATAGAAATTAAAGATGGGTAAATAGAAGGGAGTCGGATGCTATGAATGTAAAAATAATGTTCATTTGAAAGCTTAAATAAAATATGATTATAAAATAAAAGGAAGCAAATCCATTAAGTTTGATTTGAGTGAATCTGAATATTCATGCAATGAATCTACTCTAAACTCTAAAGCTAAGCATGAAAATCAAAAGATAAATCTATGTTTATGGCACATGATGATGAACAATCATATTACTCTTAAATTTATAATTCAAAAAAAATTCTCAAGATGAACATGATAAATATTGTTTTATATTCCAAGTTAAATATGAATCCTTAAAGAAATATCATAGAAAATTTAGAAAATCTTATGATGTTATTTCAATTGAAAATTAGAGTTTTTCAAATAAAATTATATATTTAAGATCTAATTCTTCAAAAAAAATCTTGTGGTCAACATGAAACTAAAATTAAATAATTATTGGATGATTTTTATATCAAGTCAATAAGTATCCTTATGAATTTTCTATTCCATTATGTTTTGAAAATCACAAACACATTTCTTAAGAAAAAATATCTTTCTCTAAGAATTATTTTCTTAAGGAAAATTTTGTTTCTCTAAGAAATGTTTTATCCTTACCATTGGTTTTCAATGTATTATTTAATTCTTTCAAAAACCAAGTCTAACATTTTTTCTTAAGCCAAAAAAATGTATCCTTACCTAACTCTGAACCTTACAGTTCCTTAGAATCTGATTTTCTTAGAACTGTGACTCTGAATTCTTTGTAAATCAGACTCTGCATTCTTTGAAAATTAGACTCTGAATTCTATGAAAATCAGAATCCAAATTCTTTGAAAATCAGACTCCGAATTATCTAGAAATCAGACTACGAATTCTCTGAAAATCAGACTCCAAATTGTCTAAAAATTAGACTCCGAATTCTCTGAAAATAAAACTCTGAATTATCTAGAAATAAAACTCTGAACTCTCATTTTTTCAGAATCTGAAATATTTATAAATCATATTGTGAATTCCTCATATTTCAGACTCTGAATATATATTATTATAGAATCTGATTGTTTATATTTTTAGACTCCGATTTTCAATTCCTTAAGAATCTGATTAAATGTTTTTCTTACAGTTACCTCATTTTCTTAAAGTAACATTTTAGTTTATCATATTCTATTATACTTAAGTTTCTTAAACATGATATTTCTTCCCTTACATATTTTGTTATTAATCATGAGAATGTTTCCCAAGTTTTCTTATAGGAAACGATGTAATAAAATCTATTTTTAACTAATCGTTGGCTAAGTGACACATGTCCAGGTACCTCTGAAATTCAAGGAAAAATATGAACATTGGAGGAGGAGCCAACCATTGAAACCCTTTCTTATAAATACCCTAACCATTTGAAGAGTTAAATATAATTTTGATACATTGAAACATCTATAGATTACATGTTGTAAAGTGATTTCTAGAGAGAGAGACTCTCATGCCTTGTGAAAATTCTATGAACAACTTGTTCAAGCTGTGAATAACTTGTTCAGCCTACCAATTGTAATTCTGATTGGTTGATCAATCGAGGGCTTCTAGGGATAGGAATAAAAAGGTTATGAATACCTTAAATTTCAAGGAATTCTAGGTATATGAAGACATAGGTGTTGACTAACTTAAATTTTGATTGATTGTAGGGATAGCAAGACAGATTCCAATATTTCTATCGAGGTCTTACCCTGGTGTGGGTAAGACATACTTTCTTGAAAGTATAAATCAAGGGACCTTTTTCCAAGTTTTTTGGATACCCTTCTCTTTGGGTTAAAATTTTTCTTATACTTGTTCTTGTTTTGTTACAAATTTTTATTTCTGCTTCAATTTTGTTAAAAAAATATAGTATAACTTTTTCATACTTTCTTATACTTGTATACTATGATAAATAAGATTCTATATTATTTAAGGTATAATATTTCCCTAATTAATATTTTCTTAAGTTTCTTTTTCGGATCCATAATTCTAGATCCTTAGCAAGTTAGTTTCTTAGTTAAGAACTAAAGTGGGTTTGTGAAACAATATTATTTAACTTTTTTAAACATAGATTTTATTTAGGATAAAAATGAATGTTTTTTAAACCTAAAATTCAACCCCCCCTATTTTAATTGAGAATCTACATCTATATTTTGATCCTACAATTGGTATAATAGGATGTATCTAAAATACTTATACATTAATATAATTTTTCTTGCTTAACTTTTCTTGATTAACTTTACTTGTTCAAGTTTTCTTAATATTTTTTTTATAAACTTTTGTTAATAGTTTTTTTTTGGAAAAGATATTTTTTATTTTCTTATAGAATGGCAGGAATGAACATTGGTTCTATAGATAATCTAAGTCCTACCATACCAAAAATCATTGATGGTAATGATTATGAGTACTAGAGAGATATGATGAAGACCTTTTTATTAACACTAAAGTGGATAACTCTGTTATACTTACTGGTGAATTCAAGATTCTTGAGAAAGAAATAAAAACCTTCACAAATTAGGAAAAATAAGAATATAAACTAAACTACAAGGTACGCAATACTCTTTTATGTTCCATGACTATTAATATCTACAGTCAAATATCTTCTTATGAAGTTGCCAATAGTTTCTGGAAGAAGCTTCAAGTTACACACTTTGGAACTTCAAAAGTGACGAAAACTATAAGAGCTATGTTAAGAGTTGAATATCATGGATTTGTATTTCCTTATGGAAAACCAATTTGTAAATTGTAACAAAGATTTATGACTATCATCAATAGTCTTCAATATATGGGAGAAAAAGGTCTTGATGATGAAATTCTCGTGGAAAAGATAATTGATATTATTCCCAATTAGTGGGAATTGAAAATGACAGTTATTGATGAAAATAGGAAAGTGTATCACTCTTGATGACTTACTTGGAACTCTTATTCAACATAAAACAAGAATGAAGATAGATGATGACATAAATAAGAAAAATAATTGTAATGGAAGTGTTTCTTTCACTATTATATCTAAATCCATGACTCCATAAAGGGTAACTATATATAAATCTAATAAAGTTGTTGTAGTATCTGAATCAAGTGACAGTGATCACTCTGATAATGAACTATCTAATCATTCTTGAAGGATGAACAATATTGTGGGAAAGAAATATTTTCAAAAAATATATAAAAAGATATAAAGGAAAAGAAAGAATCTGAAGTAACTTTCTATGATTGCAAAAGGGATGGACATATCGTTCTTGATTTTTCTATTCTTAAGAGAAAATACATAAAGGGTAAGCATTCTAAAAGGAATAGAAAAATTTACTATAAATCTCAGGATAAGAAATTATTGAAGGTTAATGACACCTGGAGTGCTAGTGGTGGTGACTCTTTAGATGAATCCTTGAAATATGAATCTTCTATTTAGAAGAATATTGGTCTTATATCCATATTACCCATTGAAAATCATTTTCCTATGGAAAAGGTAAACAATGATAAATCTTTAACTAATATTTCTTTAAATACTAATTTTCCTAATGAAGAATATTATGATTCTTTGGATAAAGAATCTTACTCATCAGAAGATAATATCTTACCTTCATTTGAAGAAGTCTTTAAATTTTCTAAATTACTTGAGAGTGAGAACTATAAGATAAAAAAGAAGTTAGAGAAAGAAAATTATAGAATTTTTTTTAACAAAAGAAGTATCAGATATTTCTAAAGATCTTGATAAAAAAAATCTTGATGTTCATAATATTTATAAAAACATTAAGGAAGTTAATTCTGAAAAGGATAAAATTTCTAAAGATCTTGAAAATGTTATTTCTAATGAAAATGATTTAGAGAATAACTCAAACTCTAAGACTAATGACTATGAGGATAATAATTTAGTCATTAGACTAAAATCTGAAATATTTTCCTTAAATAAACTATTATTAAATTTTACATTGGGAAGGAAAGAATTTGATAAAATCTATTCACAACTTCATCCTCTTAGTAATTGTTCAGGATTTTGTTATACTCACTCAAAACCTATTTTTAGTCATAACTATTTTATTCCCCAAAGTACTTCTTTTTGAAATAAGTGTCAATGTGGTGGATATTGTAAGGAAAAATTTTATTTAAATAAACCCGAATCCTTAGGTTTTCATAAATCATATTTTTCTAAGAAAATGTGGATACCTAAGATTTTACTTTCTAACAATTCCGGATCCAAGAAATTTTGGATTCCAAATGTTTAACTATTTTTTTTAGGAAAATAAAGGAAGTAACAACAAAAATACATGGTACATGGATAGTGGATGTTTCCAATCCATGAATGGTAACAAAAAATTCTATGGAAAGATTATTAAGATGAAAAGAGATATCATTTTACAATTTATCAGAATGCAAGACCAACTTGTTGACATTTTAGTAAAATCATTACCCTCAAATATATTTGAATACATTAAACAAAAGATAGGAATGATAAACATAAGGTAATCATCCACGTTATTTTTTTTAAAAAACTATATCTTAAAATTAAAATACTTCTTTTTATAGAGGGAGTTCATTTTTAACTTTTAAAAAAAATTCTTAATAAAATTTTTGGAACTTAAAAATTTTCTTTTCTTAAAAAAAATTCTGGAACCTGAAATTTTCTTTATTTAATTAATATTTTCAGAACCTATGTTTTATAAGAATAACCTTATAAATACTGAAAATTATTTCTAATCAATCTCGAAGGTATGTTTCCTTACTTAAATCTTCTTAATTTCATTTTTTACTTGTTGGTATTTCTATCTTGTTTTAAGAAAATTTTATCGCATTCACTTTCCTTAAATCCAATTTTTCCTTAAAACCTAAAAAGATTGGAACCTTAAAATCCTTATATGGAATTGATATCAATCGTCAGATCAAATCAAGATAATCTCAACCATTGGACTGATTTGGGAATACGAACCATCACCACAAAGCCTATATAAAGGCCCCCATATTTTCATCCCGCATCGGTTATTCTAGTGTTTTTGTGGAAAAACTCTACCGCTCTTCAAATAGGCCATTTAGTTTTCTCAGTTTTCTTATGTTCCAAATGTCTCTTGAAGTTTCCTTACAAAATCTGATGGCATCAAACAAGGAACTCAAGTATTGGTTAATTTATAGATAAATGTTGGTGGACCCAAATTTCATTCTTAAGTATCATTCCCTGATTATAAAAATCATTAAAAAGAATGGATGGGATAGTATTTCTATTTCCAATACAAATAATTTAGATCTGGTTTATCCTGATATCCTTATATAATTATATGATTCAGTTATTTTTTATGAACAATAAGGAAGATAGTGTTTTTCTTTCAAGATCTATGGGAATACGTATTCTTTATCTTTTAACAAGGATGTTATTATATTGGATATACCTTATAAAGAAGAGGATATATTTTTTTCTCATGAGTTTCCAGAAAAGGAAGGTAGTTTTAAGAAGGTTAAGGCAATTGAGTGACTTGGGATTAAAGGAGTTAAGTCACCAAATATCAATCATCTTTCAACAAATTTTAGATTATTAGCCCTATGGATGCAAGGATTTGTCATTCCGAGAAAGGGAGACAAGGTTTTCCTTAAGAAATGTGATATTTTTATGATGGATTTTTTGGTCAGTATAAGAAAGATAAATCTGGTAAAGTACATCCTTCTAACCATCAGTAATATCAAGAATGACACCCTCAAGTCTCAGATTATAATGTATCTAGCATTCTTGTCGAATATTATAGTTCTTTGCCTAGAATCTTTCAAAATTAATTGTAGTTAAAAACCCATAGTTTTCAAGATTATATTGTTGAGTGATGATACTCAAAGATGATTGAAGATCGATTTCAGTATTAAGACATGAGATTTCTTTGATATTCATGATGGCGTTTTTCATGTTTCTAACAAGAAAGGAGGCGTATAAGATGCTTCCAATAAAACCCCAAAGAAAAGAAAAGAACTGGAACTGAAGGAGAAAGTACCAGTAACGGAATCAGTATCTAATCCACCTAAGTTGAAAAAAAATACATTCTCTGATAAAGTGGTAGCTAAGTGGATATAGAAGAAGAAGAAAAATAAAGAGGGGGATACAGTTTTTTGGATTAGATCCTACTGAGGCTAATGACTTAAAAATCCAATAAGATGAAGAGATTGAGAATCAAGAAAAAGAAAATAAGATGAAGAATAATATCTAATAAGTATATATTTTCCAAGACTTACTTAAAGATACTAATAAAGCATCCAAAAAAATCTAGGTACCAGAATCTTTCTTACAATAATCAGTTCCAATAGAAATTACGAGAAAAAAAGTTTCAATTCCAAAACCCATTGTTGAAAAAAAAAGAATTATAGTAAGAAGAAGAACAAGAAGAAGAATAATAGGAAGATTAAAGTGAATATATGATCAAAATAGTAGAAGATTATAAAGATAAGGAAAGTTCTTATGATAAGTTGTCTATAAGAACTTTCTAATTTGAATCAACCAAGATAATTTTAGAAGGGAAAGATGGTGATGCTTAGGATGAGTTTGATAAACCTTTAAATGATGAGAGTAGAAATAATGATTTTATTAATCCTAGTGATGTTAAGGAATTTTTTGATAAAGTTGGTGAAAAACTCGCTAAATATGATGATAGAATTATTCAATTTTCTGATAGTGATAATGAGACTCTAAAATTTTAGAAGGTGATATCTAAATCTGAGAAAGGAAATAAAGTGGTTGTTGATTATCCTAGAAAAGTTGTTGTTGTAAAGTATAAGATAGATGTTGTTTGAGCATATAAGAGGAACTAATAAGAGTAAGATAAACTTCCCTCACCATCAAATGAATCAACTTCGGAATCTTCATCTTTATTGGGACATGATTTTTTTATTTAGTCCTTGAAAAAGCTAGTGAGTGCCATTACCTTATTTCCAAGTATTGATTATAGGTGTCATCTTCTTCAAAAAAATCAATAAAAAGTCTTATTATAGAATAATTATCATGTAAAATTTTTTTGATCTTGAATCTAAGTTCAATACTTTTCACATTGGTTATGATGATAAATCAAGATATTACAAAGAAATAACCAAATGGTATAAGTTATTGAATGATGATATTAAAATAATGGATGATTTTCATGATTTAGTAAAGTATTAATTTGATAAGTATGATGAAATGATCAAGAACTTTTCAACATGTCTTTTAGAAAATCTAAATCAAGAGCAAGTTTCCGGGATCCAACAAGATAAAGACCTGAATGGAAAGCTGAATTCAGTTGCTCTAATTTTGAGAAGGGAAAGAGAACTCATGGAAGAGTTGGAATAAAAGTTCAAAGAGAAACAAGAGGTGGTAAAGTATCAATCCAAAAATCTTAAGTCTCATAAATAAAGAATCAATATTCTTGGAAATAAAAATTAGGATCAGGATCAGATGCTCAAGAATTTTGAGGATGATCATAAAGAGCTGAAAAAGTTGAAAGCTACCCTGAGAAAGTTGATGTCGAAGTAAAAGAAGGATTATTAATTTCTTAAAATCTTGTGTTTTGTTGTATTTTCCTTGTAAAAAATTTTTTCCATCATAATGAAAATTTTTTTATATTTCTCTTATTATGTCTTATAAATTCCTAACCTTTCAGGTAAAATTATTTTACCTTCCCTCCATTCTTTTTTGAAAATCACAAATGGGGAGAAAAGAATGATCAAAAGAATATTAAGTTAAAATAAGAGAATACTCTAAGTAAGGGTGATATTAATTAAGGGGAGATTACTCAAAGAAGTTATTCTTAAGAAAGAAGAAGTAACTTCTCTAAGAAAGACAAGAATATGATCCTTAGGGATTTCAAAACCTAGGGGGGGTTAGTCATATTCATTACGGTTCATAAGTAAAGGGAGACAAGTATCTCTTTTAAAGTACAAAAAGTGAAAACATTATTCCTTATATTGTTTTTTATGAATAGTTGTTTGTGATTTCCAAAAATGGGGAGATTGTTAAGTCAATAAGTATCCTTATGAATTTTCCATTCCTTTATATTTTTCAAATCACAAACACATTTATTAAGAAAAATTATCTTTCTCTATGAATTATTTTCTTAAGGAAAAGTTTCCTTCTTTAAAATTTTTTTTATCCTCACCCTTGGTTTTCAATGCCTTATTTAATGCTTTCTCAAACCAAGTATAACTTTTTTTCTTAAGACAAAAAATTGGATCCTTACCTAACTCAAAACCTTATTGTTCCTTAGAATCCAATTTTCCTAGAAGTATGACTCTTAATTCTATGAAAATCAGACTCTGAATTTTCTGAAAATCACACTCTGAATTCTTTGAAAATAAAACTTTGAATTCTATGAAAATAAGACTCCAAATTATCAGAAAATAAAACTCCAAATTCTCTAAAAATCAGACTCCAAATTCTCTAAAAATCAGACTCTAAATTCTCTGAAAATCGGACTTTGGATTATCTAGAAATTAGACTCTGAACTCTCATTTTTCTAGACTATGAAATCTTCATAAATCCTATTCTGGATTCCTTAGATTTTAGAATCCGAATATATATTATTTTAGAATCTGATTGTTCATATTTTTAGACTCTAATTTTCAATTCCTTAAGAATTTGATTAAATATTTTTCTTATAGTTACCTCATTTCCTTAAAGTAACGTTTCAATTTATCAGATCCTATTATACTTAAGTTTCTTAAACATGATATTGTTTTCCTTAAATATTATTGTTTCTTAATCATGATAATGTTTCCCAAGTTTTCCTACATGAAACTATGTCATACAATCTATTTTTAACTAACCATTGACTAAGTGACGTGTGTCCAGGTCTCTTCAAAAATCAAGGAAAAATATGACCAATGGAGGAGGAGCCGACTATTGGAACTCCTGAATATAAATAACTCTAACCATTTGAAGAGTTATATACAATGTTAATATGTTGACACATCTATAGATAACATGTTGTGAATTGATTTCTAGAGATAGAGACTTGCATGCCTTATGTGAATGCTATAAACAACTTTTTCAAGATGTAAACAAATTATTCATCCTGCCTAGTGTGATTATGATTGGTTGATCAATCAAGGGATTATGAGTATAAAAAAGACAAAGGTTCGGACTGCCTTAAAGTTTGAGGACTTCTGAGGATATGAAGACAGAGGTGTCGACTACCTTAAAGTTTGAGGGCTTGTGGGGATAGTAAGACATTTTCTGATATTCTTATCGAGGGATTACACTAGTATGGGTAAGACAGAATTTCCTAAAAGTATAAATAAATGGACCTTTATCCAAGCTTGTTGGAAACCATTCTCTTTGGGTTAAATTATTTCTTATACTTGTTCTTTTTTTGTTAAAATTTTTTATTTCTGTTGCAATTTTGTTAAATAAATAAAGTATAACTTTCTTATACTTTCTTATACTTTTATAGTCTAATAAATAATATTCTATACGCTTTAATGTAGAATATTTTCCTAAGAGAAATTTTCTTAAGATTCTTTTTCGTATACATATTTTTAGATCCTAATCAAGTTAGTTTCTTAGTTAAGAACTAAAGAGGGTTTGTGAAACAATCTTGTTTAACTTTGTTAAACATAGATTTTCTTAAGGATAAAAATGAAAGTTTTTTAATCCTACAATTCACCCCCCGTCTTTTAATTGAGCATACACATCTATATTTTGATCCTAAAATTTACAATTTAATACAAGATTATATTATTCTAATTAAGAGAGATAATTATTTGAATCAAATTCTTGCTAAAAATAAAATTCACAAAGGAAAACTTGGTATTGGTAGTAATGGAGAAAAACCAAAATTATACAAGAATTATTTTGTTTCATGTTTAAATAGATAAATAATGTCCAATCTTAAAAAAAATTATTATGGTATTAATAGATACTATTCTAATGACTTTTATTTTAGAAAACCTCAATTTTTTGGTGTTAAGCTTGTTTATTGTTCAAAATACATATCTATGTTTGAAATTTCTAATAAAAATAAATATATTTGGTTACCTAAATCATTATTAGCTGACACTACTGAACCCAAAATAATATGGGTACCAAAAAGAACTTGTATTTGATATTTTATTGGTGTTCACCACTAGAATTCATTGTTACATCATTAAGTGGATTCTTAAAAATTATGGAAATTTATTTCATTTTTATTTATTATTCTTTTAAATGGAAACTTTATTAGATATAGAATGGTTAATCTAGGGATTATTTTATTTTCAATTTTAAAATTTAATTTAAATTAACTAACTATTTTATATAGGGGAAAACATTTAAATGTTTTATCCTTTTATTCCTCTACATTTAATTACTATTATTCTTAAATTATTAAATATTTTTCATAATATAATATTTTAAAAGAAAAATTCATTCATTGGTTTATTTTATTAACCAATTAACACCAAACAAACTCTAATGAGTTTATATAAATGGTTATATTGCATTTAAGCATGTGTTTAATGTTTTATTATTTAATTTAATTGTATGTGTGAAATTAATCTATCATTTAGTGTGATAAAATATTAAATTCAAAATGTTTTGGTAAATAATGTCTTCTGAAAAACGGTATTTTAAATATTTAGCATGTGTTTAAATATTTTATTATTATATAATTAATTAATTAGTTTAATAAAAAAATTAATTCATTACAAACCCTTATCATTCATTCAATAATTTTTTATATGTTTTTATGAAACCTTAATTCTATCTCTTTATCTTTTTAAAGGAAATATGAATTTAGGGTGAGTTTATATTACTTCATGTATTAAGATCATATTTTTCAACAACTCGTCTTTTTAATATTTTAAAAAGGGGGAAGAAATTTTTGTATTTCAATTTTTAAATATTTTTTACAATGTCACGAAAATTTCAAATTCCTATTCTTTATAAAAATTGGTAAATATATTGTTTTATTTAATATACTTAAAAACATGTCTTTTTTATCCTTACAAAAAGGGGGAGAAAAGGTTGGTAGAGGGTTGGGTTTTTTTAATTGTCGAAAATGTGAAGAATCTTGAGTGGATCCATGTCATTATCATCTTAGTTTGGTTTTGATAATGACTTCAACCCATCATTATTTATTTGATAATAAATTTGTTTAAGTGTTGCGGATATAGTATGTCATGGTATTTATTTTATATTTTAATAAATAATTATCATATTCTTATAGAGTTTATTTCATTGGAAATATATGATGGATATCATCGTTTTACATTTTTTTTAAATCCAATTCAATTGTTTCGATGGTGAAAAAAACCACTGAAGATGTTACAAGTTGTTCAAGTGACATTACAGTTTTCTTATTAAAGTTACCTATAAATTATGATCATATCTCAAGTTATATTGAACAAATTTGTGTGTTACTTATACCTTTGTATGGCTAAGAGATTTATATAAACCTACCCAATTTATAAGGAAGATCTAAAAGGTTGTTTTGGTAATCTTAAAAAACCCCAAAGTTGTTGAAGCTGTTTAGAAACTCTATTGTATACAGATTTATAAAGACATTGTAATTGTTTAAGTGTAAGTTCTATAGATATCAGAATTAATAGAAACCTGGTGAATTGGAAATAAAAGAATTCTATCTTGATTTCATCAGTTTACATTGAAGTCAAAAAGTTGTTTTGGAGGGTCAATAAATTATCCAATGTTATGCAATGTTGTTTTCCCAATTGCAGTTTTTTCAGAATGTTATTGCTTCTATTTTTTGAAGATATCAGGATCTGTAGAAGTTAGATTGATTTGATTCATGATCTATTAGAAAGTACTTAAAATTTTATAAATATAATTAATTTAGTAATAGGGCTGAATATAATGTTAAAGTGATCTAAAAACCCATTTAATTATCTTAATGTATGTTGTTCATTTTTTTTGTAGGTTTAGTTGAACCCAACATTAAGAACAATGAAACCCTACTTTTCATACAAAATTATAGTTCATATAACTTACGTTCAGAATAGTGAAACCCAACTTTTTGAACCCTAATTTTCATCAACCCTATTTTTGATACAAAAGTATAGTTCATGAACCATATGTTTAAAATGAGCTCTACTTTTAGTGAACCCTAATTTTAGTGAACCTTGCTTTCAATGAACCCTACTTTCAATGAACCCTACTTTCAGTGAACCCAACATTCAGTGAACCCAAATTTCAATGAATCCTATGTTCTGGTGAAAATGTAACCTATATTTCTACTACCATAGTTTTTTATTTACCTAGATATTTTTATTCCTTTTGAAGCTTGAACAAATATGAAATGTTGGACGACATCTTCATTCCATGTGAAACAGATTATATGCTGAAATGGTGATCTATATGTGTAGAAAATATATATTTTTTAATATAGTATATATTTCTGAAATAAACCTCCAATTTCATCATATACTTTAGAAATGTTTTCATAATGTTGCATCCTCTCAAGAATTCTATTTGTGTTCGCTACATGAACTAAAGCATGAAGAAGATGAACAGTACCTAAAATATGGAAAATTTTATATGATAAATTATTTTGAAGCGTTGTAACATTCATGAGATGTTATACATATTAACCTAGACTATTTTATTCTGAAATATAGAAAGTTTTATGCTAAAAAATAGAAAGTTATATGATTTAAACTACTACAGTTCGCTTCATGAGAATACATCATCTAAATATTTAGAAGTATAACTAGAAACTTAATATGGTAAGTGCTACAATATTCAAATTAGTATGAAAGTGATGTATTTGTATTATTTAATTTTAAATAAATCTTACAGCATGGATATAGGGAGATGATGAGATTATCCGTTTATTAAAAATATGAGAATATCCAATATTCTGGATATTAAAAAAGAAGGTCGAATAACACTAAAAGACTCAAGGATATTTAAATTCTAATATTTGAATTATCTTTAGATGCGACTACTTTTAAGTATTTGTTTTAGAATCCTTAAAGGACAATTTTTAGAGACTTAAAATAAGGAAGTATTCAACACTGCTATTATTCTATATATTTTATTGAAGGACTTATAAAAATTATTTTGAATTATTTTATTATAAATTTATTCTACCCGAATAAAGAGGATACAGTGCTACACAATTCCTGGGGATATTTATGAAGGCTATTGACTCTATTTATTTTTTAATATTTGAATGAATAGGAGTGTTGTTACTACTAGATATTTATTCTATATATATATCACTTGTAAGAAAAGAAATTTACGAAGAAGAGAGGAGACATAAAGAATATGATGAAAATAAAGTATTGAAATATTTTCATTCTACTGCTCATCATTTTGAAGAATAGAGAAATATTGTTTGTACATCCTTATTCTCTCATGGCACAAATAAAATGGAAGTTTGCACTACATGGTATAATATATTTGTTGCTATTTAATAAAGAAGAAGAATGAACATCATTGAAGATTATTTTACTGGTTTTGTGAATTATTGAAGATCAAATACATCTGTCAGTTACTGCTTCAACTATGAGAAAAATATGTTTTCTCAATCAAGTCAATATCTATTGATTTATTAGAGTTTCAGCTTCTCATACTTAGTCATGGTAAAGCATCAGTTTCTGGTACTAAGCTGTGGATTTTTTGTTCCCTGAAAATGAACCAGAAGGCCCTATAAAATCCTTGTAAGGTGTCAACTACATTCACTCAGTTGTTTTAATTTATAGGTCTCTGGATAAGAATACCTACTGGTGAAAATCACCAAACTCATGGATTAGATCATTGGTGGAGTAAACTAGGGGATATTTTTTCCCTGAATCACTATACATCATTGTGTTATTTTCTTTATTTATTTATGATGCTCACTAAAATTTAATAGATAAAGAAAGAATCGCTTCATTTTGAGAGGGTTTTTTTAGTTTTTTAAAGTTTTTTAAAGGACACAATTCACCCCCCCCTGTGTCTTCTTCATATTCATTCCAACACAAAAATTATAGCATGGAATTTAGATACATTCCATCACATAATTACATTATTCTTTTCTTACTTATTGGATTATTCAGTTGGATTTATTATTGGTTTCCACTTTATCGTATTGTTTCAATTATTTATACACTCTTATATTTATTCATTTTTTATTATTTCTTATTTCCATAATTTTGTAACTCTGTAACTTGGGGTTATTGTTGTCCCACTATACATATCACAACCCTGATGCTAGTTAATAGCCTCTGGAATATGGGGAGACACACTTGAGATCTCTTAACCAACCTATTCCATCCACATGAGA
The DNA here is from genome assembly GCA_963277665.1 of Viscum album. Taxonomy (NCBI): domain Eukaryota; kingdom Viridiplantae; phylum Streptophyta; class Magnoliopsida; order Santalales; family Viscaceae; genus Viscum; species Viscum album. The sequence continues at coordinate 491,030,982 of OY728145.1, forward strand.
GAGTTCCAGATCAGGTATCAGAGCACACCAGGTTTCAGGTTTCTTTTCGATTTATTTACTATTTCAGAAATATATAAATGATACTAGGATTTGTTAGGACATGGTAATAAGCTTGTGCATGGGATTAGATAATCCAAGTTTGGGGAAAATCTGAGTTCCTAGGGATGGGATTGTTGTTCATGATGTTTGCTTGTCTTAGTTGATGTTATTTCACCCAGGGTGATTCACATGTTATGTGAGGTTATTATTTCATGATTTTATTGGTTGTTGATATTTATACTCATGGCCCAGTATGGCATGATACATGTATAAATGAATCATACTAGGCACATAGGGATATATTGAAATGCATTGTTCATGATAGGGACATATTTATTTCATGTGATATATAATTGCCTATTGAAATGTTATATGAGATACCTTTTATATCTGAGAAATGAAATAAATAAACCATTATGTCATGCTAAAACACTTGTAATCCATTTTTAGAGATATCAGGATCAATGATTCTTTGTTTTTGTCACCTATTAAGGTTGACCTTGTAGATATTCAGTATTCTATGGAGTGTGTTTTTCTTATAGAAAAAATACATCCTTGTTGTCTTTGAGTTGAGTGTCATGAGAGTGGAAATCAGTATGCTCCGAACTCAGATAAATTGAAGATTCTTGTAGTTCCTAAGGATTAGTTTGATGTTCAGCTTCATGGAAGTTTTTTAAGGGTCATGATATCCATGTAAAGAGGGATTGTTTGCATATTTCCTTTGATGTTTGAGCTTATGATAGAGTTCTAGTCGCAGCATCCTCCTACATTCAATGAGCAGGGAGGTCCCTATGTAGCCGATTTATGGATTGAGTTAGTCCAGATGATCATTAATAATCTTGATCCACCCACTAATATGAGTTTTAAGCTTGCTGTGTATATGCTTTGTAGAGTATCCAGGCGTTGGTGGTAAATTTTGGAGTATGCAGGTAAAAAGGATGATCTATCTTGAGATGACTTAGAGATGAAGTTCTTGATACATTTATATATCAAGAAATTGAGGGATGATAAGGTTCATGAGTTCGTTCCCTTTAAATATGATGGAATGTCAGTGCTGGACTATGCTGATCGTTTCACCAACATACAGTGCTTTTTTACATATTTGGAAGCTAATGAGATATATAGGTTGAAACATTTTCAGGATGGTTTTTATTATGAGATCAGGTCATAGTTGAACATGTTCCATCTGATCAATTTTACAAATGTACTGAAATAGGCACTCATAGTGGAAGGGAATTTGAGAGAGGCCCCAAGAAGCGTCTAGGATGTTTCAGTAGGGAAAAATGTGAACTCTTCTTCTAGTGGAAATAAGTATCATTATGATGGTTTTTTCCAATTTAATGATGGGAAAATCAGTCAGGGTAGTGGACAACCATCTCAAGATTGTATTCTGTTGTAATTTTATTAGTGTGGAAATATGGGTCATGAATGGAATCAGTTTCCATACCCCTCTTTGGACTGTTGTGCTTGAAACATATTAGACCACCTGTAGAGGGTTTTTAGGGGCATGCGGTAGAAGAACAGTGGTGTGGGAATAGGATAGGTACTAGAGTCTGGAAATAACTCACATACTTCTTAGAAAACATGTGGTTAGAGTTCCACTGGAAATTCTGGTCAAGGTAGGTGACATGGTGCCCCATTGTAGTAATGGAAGTACCAAATAGAGGGTATACCTTAGGGGAGTCAGACTAGAGCCCAAGGTAGAGGGGCTAGTCAGCTGCACGTTATGCAGACTACTCTCACTATTGTGGATGCAAGACCGTCTACCACCAGAGGTATGCTTCTTGTATCATCTACCCTTTCTTGTATTTTTTTGATACTAGATCATCACATGCCTTTTTATCCACTCTTTTCATAAATGGTTTGGGCTTGGATATGGGTATATTGGATGGTGTGTTGAACATTGACACACCATGGGAATACAGTCAGAGAATATCAAACATTCCAAGGTGTGTCCTATAGATTTTGGTGGTTACTATTTCTTTTGGGAACCATTCATGATAGAAATGGAAATATTTGATATGATTCTTGGTATGGATTGGTTAGTTCTATACCAGAATCATATCGATTATTTCCAGTGGAGAGTTTCCTTTCTATCTCCAAAAGGAGGTAGTTATTCTTACCAGGGTGGGTGAGATCTTCATGCCATTTGTGCAAGACAAATTTAGTGAAGATTGGATTGTATCATGGCTCAAATAGCTAGTCTTTCTCTAGATAATAGTGGAATGAAATAGGATTATTTTACTCCAATGGTAGGCCATTTTTATAATTTGTTCCCTAATAAGTTATATGTCTTACCGCCCAAGTGAGAGATCAAGTTTATGATCGACTTGGTATTGGGAGTGGAACCAGTTTCTATCCCACCTTATAGAATGGCACCAGAAGAGATTTGGGAGTTTAAAGACTAGTTAGAATATCTGGAATCTAAAGGTTTCATACAAACTTTCACATATCCTTGGGGTTCTCCAGTTCTCTTCACCAAGAAGGTTGATGGGTCTTTGCACTTATATGTGGACTATTGGAGATTGAACCAAATGAAGGTCAAGAACCAATATCCTTTTCCATGCATGGATGATATCTTCAATTAGTTGAGAAGCGTGAAGATCATATCCAAAATTTATTTTAGATTAGGATACCATGAGATGAGGGTGCGACCAATGGACATACCTAGGACTTCTTTTAGGAGCAGGTATGTCTTGTATGAATTCATAGTGATGTCATTTGGTTTGATTAATGCACCAGCGGTATTCATGGACTTGATGAATAGGATCTTTTATACTTTTCTGGATCAATTTATGGTGGTTTTTGTCAATGATATATTAGTATACTCCTATTCAGTGGATAGTCATGCCCAATATCTTGACAATGTCTTGAGTACATTGAGAGAGAATCACCTTTTCACCAAGCTAACCAAATGCAGTTTCTAGATTGATAATGTGCACTTCTTGGGCCATCTCATCTCAAAGGAAGGAGTGTTAGTGGACCCATAGAAAGTTATAGCCATGTTATCTTAGAAAATTCCGAATAATGTCTTAATAATTTAGATATTTTTGGGTTTAGTGGGTTATTATCATCGCTTTATCCAGGACTTCTTTCATATAGCAGCACTAATGTTAGGGATGACCAAGAAGGGAGTAAAGTTTGTTTAGTCAAATGCTTGCGAGAAATATTTTTAGGTTCTGAAATGTAGGTTGACCTAAACACCCATCCTCACTTTACCTATTCCTTTTAAATAATATATCATGTGCTATGAAACATCTGGAGTTAGACATGGAGAAATTTTGATGCAGTAGGATTGAGTTGTTGCTTATGGATCTAGACAGCTGATACCGCATGAGAGTAATTATTCTACTGATGATTTGGAGTTAGTAGTAGTGGTACATGCCCTGATATGCTAGAGGAATTATCTCATGGGTGAGAGTATCTTGGTATACAGGGGACACAAGATCCTCATGTGCATATTTTCTCAGCGGGGCCTGAACCTTTAGAAGAGAAGTGGGTCAAGTATCTACAGCCTTTTATCTTTGAGTTGTCTTATACACCTGGCAAGGGCAATGTCATTTTCAATACCTTGAGTTGAAAGATGCAGACAGAGGTAGTGTGGAAATATTGTGACAGGTGGTGGCTTATGGGTCACTTTGCAGACATGCATCTAAATGTTTAGGAGTCTCAAGGATGATTAGCTCTCACATCGACATCTATTATACCTATTCTTTTGAACCGGATCAAGACCAAGATGTTATATGATCTTGAGGGATTGTTTCTAAGGGATAGATTGTATAGTGAGGATACTTCATCAAGATGGTCTCTTAATAGTATCAATTATGTTCTTTTTGTGGCTAATTATGGGTTTTTATGGGCTTTCATAAGGAGCTAATTATAGAGTTTTGTGCTTCTAGATGGGCAGTACATCCTGGTTTGACAAAGATATATTCTGAAGAAGGATGTGGCAGGCTTTGTGGAAAGACATTTCACTTTTTAGTAGGTGAAAGCTGAGCATTAGAGGCTAAATGGTCTTTTTCAGCCTTTTCCTATTCCTAAATGGAAATTAGATGATGCACAATGGATTTTGTGACAGTATTACCCAAGAAAACCTATAAGAATTATGTTGTATGGGTGATTGTGGATCACCTAATGAAGATATCAGTAACGTCCCAACCCGGATCACCTCTAAGACGGTGGTCGGACCGGTGGGACACATGACCTCAATCGCATCTCCCCATACTCTAAAGGATACCGACTAGAAATTATGGCTATTTTAATGTGTTTGTGGGGGAGACTATACCCACATAGGTAATAGGTAATACAGAGAGGAAGAAACAACAATTTATAACAAATAACGGAAGCATATAAATAATAAAACTATAGTAGAAACAAATAAATAAATCCCAATTAAATAGATAATAAGTATGGAAGTTGATAAATAAAACCAAATAAAAAATTATGGCATGCTATGATGTCTTTACTAAAGTAGAGGTTCAAAAAATAAGAATACAAGAAAGCAATCAAAGATGTAAAGGAAACGACACAAAGAAAAAAACTGCATCTCGAGCAAAGGATTGGTCATATGCCCTCAATATCCATCCTAAGTAGTAAGAAACACTCAAACACCAGAATCAACATGCTTCCTGCTATCCATACCTACAATCATAAAGTTTACTCGGGTACCAAATGGTGCCCGAGTAGGGAGTGAGATAAAATATCAGTAGGCCGGCACCCACGGTGTCTAAACCTTTCCATTTCATGCTATAAACAAAATAAATGTTCCAATATATGATTAATGTAAGAAATTTTATAACCATAATAAAATAAATATAACATGGTCTAGGTTCTCAACGACACCCTTCTGAAATCACCTACTTCAGCCTTAGCTCGAAATCTGAATACAGTACCTATAATAAATAGGTTGAATATATATATATATAAAGGCTAGAAATAAAAATACACACAAAAAGAAATAATATCCCAAAATTGTACTTTATCCTGGGGTCTAGTTTATGCGTTAGAAAAGTGTGATTTGAGCACCAGAAATGTATCACAATTTACAAGGGATACAAAGGTTGCATAAATAAATACTTTCCACGCATCATTATTATTATTATGTTCAAGTTATAGAGTTGGAGTCTGAGACCGTCTGAAAGGTATCACTATGGTATGTCCTTCAATTAATCAAATACCACTAAGCCCATCCAAGACAATCTTCTGAAAGACCAAGTATCGCTCGAGGCATGGATTTACCATGATTTTGTCTGTATCTCACAAATAAAGGGGTTGAGTATCATCTGAGGCTTAGCATAGCCACATTACGAACGGATCTATCCTCGATGGGCCCTTTTGGAACCAATATCACTCATAAGTATTTAGAAATCCCAGAGAAGTCTTGGTATGGAAAATCCTAATACAGTTCCCCCGGCACATAGAGGTAATTAGCCAGGAATAGAGAGTCTATGTGTGGCCCTTAATACAGAACCAACATTCTCTCTCCGCCCTGAATTTAATTAGATTTCACAGAACAGGTATCATAGAGTTGAATTTATAATTTCAACTAAATAGTATAGGTAACTCTACCACAACAAATGATCATTTAAACCGAGCAGCTATAGCCAAAGCAATTTATCATCGAAAGAAATAAAAACGCACATATTAATTTATAAAGGCACAACAAGATAATATTTGAACCAAGAAGAAATTCATTGGTCAATAATTAACCAAAGAAACCAAATATCATTGTTCACAATTACCCAAAATAATTTATTTAATTAAAACTCAATAAAAGAGATCACACAACATGTGCAATTAATTAATATAATTAATTTGGGGCTAACAAAAAATAGGCCAAGAAATTCAGCACACCTAACGGGGTATCCAATGATGTTTAAATAATTTAAATGGGTTAAAATGTCTCACAAAAAGGTGTGAAGGTTCAATAAAGTATTTTATTTAATTTAGAAAGGGTAAAGATTAGACCTCGTCAGTAGGCACCAACGAGCGGCACAATGTGAAATTTAAATGGCACAACAAAATGAAGGGAAAGAGAGTATAAACCCTACCTTATACTCATAAAGGACCCTATACTCCGTGACGATCTTTGATATGACCTAAAATGGAAGAAATAAGACAATTTTAGAAAATCCCCAATTTCAGGTAAAAACCTTCTATGGAAGATCATGCGATGGATAGAGAAGGAGATCATTCAATTCTTGGTTTGTGAGGTTAGCCTTACTGAGAGCTTTACTACTCAACTGAAAGTGAAGAAAATGGATGAGAAATGGAGTCGCATCGGGCTTTAGAAGGAGGAGATGAGAGGAAAGGAGGAGGTGCACCACCAAAGGGGGGCACTACATGGGTGACACACAGGGAGAGGGAGGATAGCAGGAGAGAAAAAAAAGTAAATAAAGAAAAATAAATGAGAAAAAAAAGGGAATAAAGAAATAAACTAATAAAAATAAAATGGTGGAAGAAATGAGACAATTAATTAAAATGGATTTAATCCATTTTAATTATTTTTAATTTTTCTTCAACTGTTTCTATTTTATTATTTATTTATTTATTCCTCTTTAAATTCCATTAATTTTTTTAAATTCTTTTTATTTATTTTTAACTCGTTTAAATAATTTTTAGACTAAACGCAGTGCTAGAGCGCGTTGTAAAAATTTTACATAAAACCTAAGCAATTATTTAATTAATTTTAATAGATACTTAGGACCTGAAACAGGGTGCATAGGCACATGCCCTGGGTTGCTTTAAATATTTAGAATAAAAATTTAAACAGCCTGCACCATGATTTAATTCGATATGTTACAAACATGTATATGGGAAATTAATAATATTTTATCTAACCTAAAAATAAATATACACCCATGTGTGTGTGTGTGTGATATATAAATACACATCTATATATTCATATATATATACCCACACATGTATATATAACTATGTATATATTTAATCACCATATATATAGATATACTTCATAAATATATACAAAAATGTTTTTATCCCAAGCTAATAATAATAAAAATAATTAATATTATTAATATTTAATATAAATCATCAATGATACCATTAATAATTTAAAAATAACAACCATTAAAGAAAGATAACGGTTATTAAATAAATATTGATTGCGCATTTGTATTTAATTGGAACAATTAATAACATCACATTTATTACATTGCCCCGTTATTATTTACACTGCGACACAATTTATTAATTATGGAAGTACCTTTTCATTTTTTTATCTTCAACACAAATAATAATAATAATAATAATAATATTAAAATTATTATTATTATTTCTAATTGTCCAACAAAAATATTTATAACCCAAATAAATTATCTTCGAGTGCAATCTGACAAAACATCTGATGCTCATAAAAGTTATACTATGCCTAGAGTAAACCCCACGTCCCAGAACTATCGGTGGTATTGAATTTCTCAATCAACACACCATTTGTGAGAAAATAATTCTTCATTATATAAAAAATGGAATAATAAATTAATTAAAAATAAAGAGGGTATTATCATATGCAAGGTTGCCAAACACCTAATGCATATAAAAGTTATACCCTTCCTAGGGTTAACCCAGTGTTCCGAACCTAACAGTGGTCTCAGATTTCTCATACGATGAATTATTTGAGAGTTATTTCATTTTTTTAAAACCCACACATGTATGAATAAAATAAATTTAATATTGTTATTCTATCAACGTCGAGAGTCTGCGGGTCTCATAATCCCGTGCTGACACATCATCAAACTCTGAAAATATTTCATGTAATATTCCAAATTTTTAATAAGGCTTTTACCCTTCCTTTAATTTGTTTCTATTTTAATTTTAATCTAATTAATTTAATAAAATTTATTTAAAAGACACACCGTAGTGTCGACTATCGAAAATAAAAAGTTCTGATGCTCAGTTTTAAAATTGACGTTCCCATCTAATGAAAAACAATTCCTACGCTTTTTCATCCGATTCAAAACACAGAAAATTATATCCTTCCCACCTTAGAACTTATTGTCCCTAAGAAGCCTTCGGAAACAATGTAAACTTAATCTGATCTACAAGGGTCATGAAGCCTCGCACAAAAGGTTGTGTTGCGTCTCTAAATTCCCAACACACGTTCAAGCATTGGTTCGAAAAATGGCACAAAATCCATTATGATTTGAGCCAACACTCATTTTCCAACTAAAACACTGAGATGGTATTTATCCAAGCCCTTTTTTCAAGAGACACAATCATGTCATCATCTCATTAAACGTCTGGTCAAACTTACTTCCCACCTTAGGCTATAACATTATAAAGGGGAAATTCCGATTCAAGACACCTTCCACTATTAAAACTACCTATAAGACACAACCTTAATCATTCTAGCAAGGATTCTTACATGATTTCCAAAATGGATTAAATGGTCGAATCCCATTGACCTAAAATCCAAAGTCAAGCCATCTTTTCATGAAAATCCCTGGACAACCCAAATCGAACTCCTCCCACCTAATGATGTGACAAAAAGGTATATCACTAACTGCTTCATTGAACAAGAGAGATAACAAGTCGAGCTACTCCAAATGACCATTTTATAAGACACTCATCTTAGACGATTTGCATTTTATGAACTGAATTATGATACTTCTTACAAGGTATCTCGCATTCACTATGAACACGGCCACAAAAATTCATACCTAAATTCCGGTGACATTCCATGATTTAGGCATCACCGGGCCTGATGACAGCTTCAGGGTAACCTCATATCGGCATGACATTTGTATAAGGAACTAACCTAAGGTAGTCTATACACCATTTTTATGAGTGGAACATTGGTACAAGGATAAGACGTCCAAAACAGGTCATTGACTAAGCCCAAAGCAACATCCACCTGGTGGTCATGTTAGAAGAAATGACTGGAGTACAAGAGTTCATCCAAAGAATTCCTACATGGAAATCTGAGGGTCACTCGAGACTAACCAAATCCTCAATAAGAATGATGCGTCAGTGTGCAACACTCAAAAAACTACCCTAAACAAGCCCAAACAAATTTAAAGATTTAGCATGGTGTAAGATTGATTCTCTCTTAGTGCGTCGAGGACAAAGGCAAGATGGGGGAAATGATCATCACTTAAGTAAGAGTACACTAAGAGTATTTGGAGATTACCATAAGGAAAACATTTAAACAATTGGCATGAAATCCCAACCAAACTGGCTGGTGTTTCAAATCACCCGAGTCTCTGGAAGTCATCCCGAGCAGTGGGACAAACATGATTCCTTTAACACAGAAGTCATTGTACTACAGAGATGACTCAAAATGTATTCAATGGTGAAAGACTTCATGATTACATTGAACTCAACTAGTTCAACATAACGTTAAGCGCTTGATGGCACTGTGTATGTGAAGGCATACTAACCCGAGGTGATACAAAAGAAAGATGACTTTTAACTCAGATGACGACGAACCAAGTCATCCATAGCTGTGGTGAAGAGAGGGTCAAAAGACCTATGAATCAATTAACTATTCTTAAAGGTTTTCCTAACCTAATGGAAATGAGCATTACCCGATTCTCAAACCCAATAAAAAGACAAAGAAAAAATAACAACCCGTTCGAACAAGGGTGACATTTTAAGCAAGGGGGTCCGACTTGGGACAACAGCATGTGAATGGTTCTGTTCTAAAGTAACTCAAGGAGAAACTCAAACTACCCTTATACTCGGGTCTTAAACAGAGGACATCATTATAGGTTCCATATCTAATCCCTTTATATTTAATCACATTTAATCTTTAATCATCAAAAGATTTAATCAAAACATCAAGTACCATTTTTTAAAAAAAACACAAAGTACTTAATCTTAACCAACGCCTCAAGGGAAACACAGCCAAGTTTTATAAAACTCCATTTTAAAACATTTTACATTAATTGACATACCGTCCTTAATTAGGCAATATATCACATAAATTCCTTTTAAGAAGTTAAGGCGGTCTACAAGGGTCCCACTAATCTGACCTGGGTTCATTAGAATACAACCCAAAAATAGTTGTTTAGTTATTAAGAGCCACAACACCCATACTAGGTTATCTCATAAGGAACATGCACCAACTAGTCTACTTGGTCCTATTTGTGTTTTTAGTTAGTTAACCAATTCATTTGAAATTATAATATGCTCAAACACATATCATCCTAGATATATGGATGGATATCAACCTATAAAGTGACTATACACTTTATAGTATTTGGTATTTGGCTCCCATTCAAAGGCAACCAATAAATTTTAGCAAAGAAACAAATTACATAAAAAATAAGCTAGCAGGTCACTACAAGAATCTAATAGAGAGATATATGTTGTAATCATAGAAGCATAAAATTTTAATCACAAAGACATGTTAATAGGCACAGAATCATGATACAAGGAAAATATTGTATTAAAAAGTAGCATGGAAATAGGCTATCATGCTAAATATATCACCAAAAAATGGTATCTAAAAAGCCGTGCTAAATAATTAAAAGACATGACATACATTCAAGGAACACAATTTGAATCAAAAGGAAGCCTAAAATGCAACTACATGGCATGGAACAATGCATGGCATGTGAATTCCAATGTGCCTATTATGATTAATGCAATACTTCATCCTTACCTTAATAGGCCAAGGGTAAAATACTATAAGCTATATAAATCTTAAACAGTGGAAATTACACCAATCACTCGAGGTGAAATCATATCAATTGTAATATCGAGAAGCATAAACATCAATTATCAGCCCCGACCACTCGGTCATTTTCCGTGCATGGGGTGATCAGTCCCAGGAACAACTATTAACCAAGTGCTGACACATTCCTAGTCACCTGTCTACCAACCCAAAACAGTAAGAAAAAGGTAAATACAACCTACCTATGATACCACTTTGTAACATCCCAACCCAGCTGACCTATAATACGGTGGTCAGTGGGTCACATAACCTCAAGTGCATCTCCCCGAACGCTAGAGGCTTTCGACTAGAATCGAGGGACTTTTTAACGTTTGTGTGGGGGATATTATACTCTCATAGGTAATAGGTAATACATAGTGGCAGAAACAAAAATTTATAGAAAATAGCATAACCATATAATTAAGAAAAATGCAGCAGAAACAAATAAAGAAATCCCAATTGAATAGATAATAAGTATGGAAGCTGATAAATAAGACTAGATAAAAAATTATGTCATGATATGATGTCTGTACTAAAGTAATGGTTTGGAAAACAAGAATACAAGCATGAAATCAAAAGCAATGTGCCAATATTTGATAAAATCCTAGTAAGCTAGAACCCATGGTGTATAAACCTTTCCGTTTCATGTTTTAAACAAATGAAATGTGACAATATATGATAAATGTAAGCTATTTAATAACCATAATAAAATAAATATAACTTGGTCCAGGTTCTCAACGACACTCATCCCATATCACCTGATTCAGCCTAAGCTGGGAATCTGAATACGGTACCTATAATAAGTAGGTTGAATATATATATATAAAGTCTAGAAATAAAAAGGACTACAAAAAGAAACAATACCCCAAACTTGTGATTTAGCGTAGGGTCTAGTTTATGTGCCAGCAAAGTGTGATTCAAGCACTAAAAAAGTATCACAATTTACAAGGGATATAAAGGTTGCATAAATAAATATTTTCCATGCATCATTATTATTATTATATTCAAGTTGTATAGTAGGAGTCTGAGCCCATCCTGAAGGTATCACTATGGTACATCTTTTAATTAATTCAATATCACCGAGCTCGTCTAAACCAATCTTCTAAAAGACCAAGTATCACTCGAGGCATGGATTTACCATGAGTTCATCCCGATCTCGAAAAGAAAGGGGTCGAGTATCATCTGAGGCTTAGTGTAGCCACATTTCCAACAGATCTATCCTTGATGGGCCCTTTTGGAACTAGTATAACTTATAAGTATTTAGAAAGCTCGAGGAAGTCTCATTCTAGAAAAGCCTAAGACACCGCCCCTTGGTGTATAGAGGTAATCTGTTAGAAAAGGAGAGTCCATGTGTAACCCTTAAAATGGAACCTGCATTCTCTCCCCACACTGAATTTAATTAGATTTCATAGAATAGGTATCTCAGAGTTGCATTTATAATTTCAACTAAACAGTATAGGTAACTCTACCACAATAAATGATCATTTAAACCAATCAGCTATATCCAAAGCAATTTATCAGAAAAAGTAATAAAAACACACATATTAATTTATAAAGGCACAACAAGATAATAATTGAACAAAGAATAAATTCATTAGGCAATAATTATACAACACAACTAAAGACCATTGTTCACAATTACCCAAAATAATTTGTTTAATTAAAACTCAACAAAAGTGATCACACAACATGGGAAATTAATTAATTTTATTAATTTGAGTCTAATGAAAAATAGTCCAAGAATGTCAGAACACCCAAAAGGGTATCCAATGATGTTGAAATAATTTAAATGGGTTAAAATGTCTCACATAAATGTGTAAAGGTCCAGCAGAGCCGTTTATTAAATTTAGATAGGATAAAAATTAGACCTCATCAGTAGGCACCAACGAGCAGCACAAAGTGAAATTTAAATGATTCAATGAAATGAAGGGAAAGAGAGTAGATGCACTAACTTTTAATCATATAGGATCCTATGCTCCGCAATGATCTTTGATTTGACCTAAAATGGAATAAATCAAATGATTTTAGAAAAGCCCCAATTTCAGGTAAAAACCTTCCGCAGAAGATCCTGCGATGGATAGAGAAGGAGATTTTACGATTCTTGGTGTGTGAGTTTATCCTCACATATAGTTTTACTACGCAACTGAAGGTGAAGAAAATGGATGAGAAACGGAGTCGTAGCAGGCTTATGAAGGAGGAGAGGAGAAAAGAGAGGAGGCGCACCACCAAAGGGGGGCACTACATGGGTGACACATAGAGAGAGGGAGGAGAGGAGAGAAAAAAAAAGGAAACAAAGAAAAATAAAGGCGAAAAAAAAAGAAATAAATAAATAAACTAATAAAAATAAAATGGTGGAAGAAATGAAACAATTAATTAAAATGGATTCACCAAATTTTAATTATTTTAATTTCTTTCCAACTATTTCTATTTTATTATTTATTTATTTTTCTGTTTTTAAATTCCATTCATTTTCTTTAAATTATTTTTATTTCTTTTTAACTCGTTTAAATTATTTTTATCCTGAACGAAGCGCTAGAGCACGATGTAAAAATTTTACATAGATCCCAATCAATTATTTAATTAATTTTAATAGCTGCCCGGGACCTGCAATAGGGTGCGCAGGTGCGTTCCCTAGGTCTCTTTAAAGATTTGGACTAAAAATTTAAATGGTACGCACCTTTATTTAAGCCGATACATTACAAGAATTTTTTTGGGTAATTAATAATGTTTTATCTAACCCAAAAATAAATATCCACCCATATATATATATATATATATATATATATTTGTATGTGTGTGTTATATTTATATATATACATATTTATATTCATATATATACACCCGCACATGTATATATAACTACGTATGTATTTAATCACCATATATATAGATATACTTTATATATATACATAAATGTTTTTGTCCAAAACTAATAATATTAAAAATAATTAAAATTATTATTATTTAATACAACTCATCAATGATACCATTTATAATTTAAAAAAAATAACCATTAAAAAAGATATAATGGTTATTAAATAAATATTTATTGTGCATTTGTATTTAATTGGAACAATTAATAATATCACATTTATTACATTGACCAGTTATTATTTACAAGGCAACACAATTTATTATTTGTGGAAGTACCTTTTCATTTTTTTGTCTTCAAATATAATAATAATATTGATAATAAAATTATTATTATTATTTCTAACCATCCAACAAAAGTATTTATAACCCAGATAAATTATCTTTGGGTGCAATCTGACAAAACTTCTGATGGTCGCAAAAGTTAGACCCTGTCTAGGGTAAACCCCACGTCTTGGAACTATCAGTGGTCTCAGATTTATCATTTAATACACAATTTGTGAGAAAATAATTATTTATTATATAAAAAATAACAATAAATTAATTAAAAATAAAGAGGGTATTATCACATGTTAGGTTTCCAAACACCCGATGTGCATCAAAGTTATACCCTTCCATGGAAAACCCAGTGTTCCGGACCTAACGATGGTCTCAAATTTCTCATATGACACACTGTTTGATAGTTATTTTATTTTTTTATAAACACACACATGTATGAATAAAATAAATTTAATATTTCTATTCTATCAATATCAAGAATCTACGGGTCTCGGAGTCCCGTGCTGACACATTTTCAAACTTTGAAAATATTTTATGGAATATTACAAAGTTTTAATAAGGCTTTTACCCTTACTTTAATTTTTTTCTATTTTAATTTTAATCTAATTAATTTAATAAAATTTATTTAGAAGACACATCGCAGTGTCAACTATCAAAAATAAAAATTTTTGATGCTCAGTTTTGAAACCGACCTTCCCAGCTAACGGGAAAAAAAACCTGCGCTTTTTCATCCGGTTCAAAACACGGAACGTTATAGTATCCAACTTCTTTTCGATCAGGGATACCTTCATAGTTGATGATCTAAGAAATATTTACGTGTAGGAGATAGTTCGGCTACACGGTGTTCCGAGGAGTATCATTTTAAATAAAGACCCTCATTTCACATCATGGTTCTGGAAGGTTATTTAGAAGGATATGGGATCATATGTTCTTTTGATTACGTACTATAATCCTCATACTTATGCTTAACCTAATCAGGTTATTGATGGTATGGAGGATATGTTACGAGAATACATTTTGGACTTTTTTAGTTCATAGGAGAAGCATATGACACTCATGGAGTTTTCATATAATAATAGCCTCCAAGAATTGATCCAAATAGAACCTTTTGAGGACTTGTATTACAGGCCATGTCGTTCGCCTCTTTTTTGGAAGGAGGTAGGTGAGTCAATGCTTCTTGGGATTAGTCTCATGTAGGAGACATCTGAGTAGGTTTGGTTTATTAGGCATTTGTTGGTGATCACACAGAGCAAGAAAAAATATTACGCTAACCATCGAAGATGACCTATAGAGTATGAGGTTGGTAATCATGATTTCTTTCAGGTGTCACCTAGTTTGGGGAAATACCGTATCAGAAAATAGGGAAAGCTAGAACCCAAATTTTTCAGTCCATTTGAGATATTGGATAGGTTTAGTCCTTTATATATATCATTTATCCCTTCCACATCACTACAGTTCCATGTATTATGTGTTACACATGTCATAGGTTTAGAGGTATTATCCAAACCCTTCTCATGTGATAGGCATATCAAACATCGAGCTTAGTGTTGATTCATCCTTTAAGGAGCATTTGATATGGATTTTGGACTATAGTGAGAAGTATCTCCATGGAAGGATGATTCCTTTGGTTCAAGTGTAGGGGTATCATGGGTAAGTTTAGAAGGATACCTAGGAGGGGGAGTCTGATATGATAGTATAGTGACCAGACTTGTTTGTCGAGACCCCACAATGATGCTTGGAGCACTTGGGGATGAGATGTTATATATTGGGGATATTTTAAGATCTTTTCTTTTTTCAGGTACATCTCTCTCTGAATTTTTTGTTAAACTTACATCAGTTGATTTTTCCCACTTTTTTAAGCCATGGTTGTTGTGTTTTCATCATGGATGTCTTTTTTTTTGAATAAATTTAGTCTTGAGTTATGAGGAAACATTAGGAAACTAGAGAGGATCTATGTAGAGATCTTTTGTTAGGTAAAATAACTTAAAGTCTAGGGATATTTGTTTGTTTGAATTAATGGAGTCTAGGAAAATGCTTCAAGTGTTACCATGGGTGCTTGGTAAGTTGAGAAGCCTTAAAGGGGGTTCGGGTCTTTTATAAGGAAAGTGAGCTGGAAAAACTATTTGCAGAACATTTACACTCCATGTAAATGTATTACATTTCATGTAATGTTTGATCAAAATAAATAATAATCTGTGGTGCTAGGTTTTTCAGCATATCCTGCTAAAAATAATTACACATATGGTAATTCCCTGACCATCAATTTTAAAGTGTTTTATGCAGTTGATTTTTCTATTCACCCACATGCATATTTTCTCCTCTCAACCTAGGGTAACCTTCCAGGTGATTTTGGAGTGTCTGCCTCTATTACATACATCTCATTTGTGAGATCAATCCCTGGTATGTTTTTTAGCATTGGTTTCCCTTTATCTTCCATTATTCTCTGACCATTCCAGTGAAATATCTTGACCATGTGTGTTGTTGGTTTTGATCTTGATCAGTTTTGATCTAGGATCCTTCTTGAAATCATCCACATCTTATTCCTCATGATCCTTTTCCATTTGAAGTATTGGATTCTTCATCAGCTAAAGGTAGAGTGTCTAAACCTTAACCCTATGGTTTGATGATTGTTACCTATGTTCAATATTGCAATTGTGTGAACATATAACGTGCTGAATGAATTAAATGTTGAATTGAAATATTCCTTGAATTCCCTTTGGATCCAATTAGATTTTGACCTTTCTAGTGGCTACCATTCGAGTGAGCGAACCCTTTCTTATAAATGAATTTTTTAATGGCTTAAAGTTTGTTTAGCATGAAATAGAATTTTGGGTGATTTATTGATATAGATTCACCTTGGATTGGATTTTTTATTGAGATAACTAACATGTTATTGCTTATCACTAATTGATAAATGAAAATTTTCATTTAAAGATAATTGTAATTTTCATAATTAACAATTTATGATGTGATTTTTTAATATCCTTGCTTGTATGACATGTGTTTTGATTTTATATGTTCTAATGATTATGTGGGGTGTTTTCCCAGTTTGATTGATGTAATGATTATATAGGGATATGGACTAGTTGACATGCTAAAATCATTATATATTGTTCTTGGACCTAATAAAATGTTGAAATGCTTATATACCAGGCTTGGCCCTGATAAATGATGAAATACTTATATATCGGGATATGCCCAGTGACACATGTTGAAATACTTATATACCAAGATTGGCCCCGATAAATGATGAAATGATTATATATTGGTCTAGGCCCTAATTAAATGATGAAATTCTTATATAGTGGGTTTTGACACAGTTGTGTGTGATTCATACCTTTTCTATAAGCTTTTTTTATTCCATGATTATATGATTATGGTTGAAATGGTTGTGAGACATGATTAGAGACATACTGGCATGGCACTGAGGTAGATTATGTTTTATCATTGTTATATGGTTTGGTTGGCATTGTTGTGAGAAATTCCTGGTGATATTCTATCATAGATCCAAAGAAGGTTTATGTGGTATTAATTTAACCGTTTAATCAATTAATAAACTATTTTATTGCATTATTCCATGCTCTTTTTATCAAATTGGTTATATTTAGACATGGTGGTGTCAACCTACTGAGTTATACTCACACCCTATTCAAGGATCCATTTGGAACTAGAGAAAATCATATGGATGTAGGTTTGGATAAGGGAAAAGGACCTTGTTGATGATTGTTTTCTTGCTAAATGGGCTAGAGTTTGGAGATGGGACCGACATGGGGTTCAAGACCAGGGAATTTTGAGTATTTTTTGAGTCTGCTAGTCTTTTATTTTTCTATACTTCAGTATGAAATTTAGTTAAATTCCATCACATCATTACATTATTCCTTTGTTATTTATTGGATTATTCGGTTGGCTTTATTGTTTGTTTTCACTGTATTGTATTGTTTCAAATATTTCCATATTATGGTATTTATTAATTTGATATTATTTATCATTTATTCTTTGTTGTAACTCTGTAACCTAGGGGTATAGTCTCCCCACTATATTTATCACACACTCACTACTAGTTGGAATCCTTCGGGGTATGGGGAGGCACACTTAAGATCCCATAACCAACCCATTTTGGCCACGTGAGAGAGTTCTAGATTGGGGGACATTACACAAGGTAAAAAATATTATTTTTAAAACCTTTTTTTAAATTTTATGTTAAAACTCTTTTCTCTTCCATTTCGGTATTTTAAAAAATAATTTATGGAAGAATTTGTATGGAAATAAAAGAATTATAAAGAAAATTTTATGTCACTTTTGAATTTCTTTCATTGTTTTTCAAAATTAATATTTTCATGGAATGTTTTGAATTTTCCCATTTTCTAAATATTTTGGTATTTAAAATGATTTTTTGAAATAAAATGATATCTTGATTTCTAAATTTGTTTTACATATGGGTTCAAAATAGTTTTTCAGACGTTTTATAATGAAAATATGAAAGAATAAAATATTTTATTCATGATATGGCACTAGATAATTATGTATGATAAATAGGTGAGTCTGATACATCTTATATGATGAGTTAAGCCACATTGTAGCTCATAGAAATGGGTGAGCCTAATATATCTTATATGAAGGGTGAAACCAATTATAGATCCTAAATGCATTGGTTAATATGTATGTTTGTAAGTTGATCGTTATAGATATTCCTAGTATAATCATGATGGTTATTTCAAGTGTAACTATGATGGTTACTCCAAATATAACTATGATGGATATTCCATTTGTAATGATAAGGGTTACTCCATATATAAGAGTGATATGAAAATGATGCCAAAATTTTCCTTCATGTATTTTTTATGATTTATATGGGTTTAAAGGTTTTCTTTGAGAAAAATAATTGTGTGATTTTCATGTGAAATGATTTCTTGCATCTGGTCAAAGAATATAGAGATAAAGATAAACATTTCATGGTTTTTTATTTTTTCACTTGGCTAATAGATTTCATAATTTTTATGTTCCTTATTATGATATTTGTGCTCTTCCCATATTTTAAATAAAATCATAGGATTTAAGGATGAGTAAGATAAAATAAGAAGTCAAGTTGAAAGTCATGAATATTTTTCATGAAATGGAAAGATGTTTAATTTTAAATGTTTTATTTTGTGTGAAAAAATAATACTTAGTATAAGGGTCCACCTTGTAATGTATAGGTTGTTATTTAATATTTATAACCTAATTCTCTAAAAATATAATCTTGAAGGATATTTTAGAATACAATGAAGATAATTCTAGTTTAAAGTCACTAGATTATGTAATGTTTAAGGTTGGGTCATTATAATAATTCTTGTCAAAATACCACCAGTAAAAACATTTAACTATTTTCAGAACATATAAAATACAAAATGAATAATTAATTCCTAGTGGGAGGTCTCATAACTAATGCATGATATGATACAACCATCAGCTAAACCCACGACGATAAGATAACAACACACCTAGAGGTGTCTTAGAACAATTTTGTAAATAACTACCCTAGAAACTTGAAGTTTATGATAAAAAGGTTAGCCATTTCTTTTTAAACTATAAATTTAAGTTCTGAAATTCTTATATCCTTGATACCATCCTAGAATGATTGGTATACCAACCAAAACTGATACAATTTGTAACATCCCACCCCACTCCCATTGAATTGGGAAGATAAGGAGGTGCTACTAACTTTAGGTGACATCCCCAAGACACAACAGGTTAATAATAAATTTCAATGGAATAATAGAACATTAGGGGATGATTTTACCTAAATATATTAAATAGCCTATCTACATAGAATAAAATCTAAACCAACTATATGATGCATAACTATAAATAAATTCAACTCAATGTAAAACTAATTTTCCAACAATATCAGAGTTAAAATGGAAATGAAAGACAATATCTAGAAAAGACTAAAACAAAACCTTACCCAATGACACCTATGTGGAATCATCCCATGTAACACTCACACTAGCTCTAATATCCATCTCTGCCTTCTATGCCATGGTATAAATATTCATCACTAGAGAAATATGATACATTTCCCTTACTAGTGTCCTGGTACATAACATCTGAAAACACACCAAAGTACCTAAGTAGGGGGGGGGAGTATAAACTTATTAGGAATTCCTTAATGAATTTCCAACACACTCCACTAAGATAAGAACCTGTTATGAAATTTTATATTAATAAGTTGAATAATATTTTAATATTTTATATAAATACATGAGTAATAATCATATGATAAAAACCATCAATGAATCATAAACTCATTACTTATTATTTGGATTGTGAATTTTCATGTTCACACACACATGAAATCACACACACACACATGAAATTATAGACACACACACACTCAAGATTAGTGTTTCATATTTATGGTAGTACTTCATGACCATGATCCATCCCACTTTTGATGGTGGTACTTCATGGCCATTCTCCATCCCATGTTTCACACGTTTCAACCCAATTTTACCAAATTTAATGCCTAATTTTATCCTAATAAAACAATTCATTCTTTATAACATTTCATCAAACATTTTTCTTTTATCAAAGCAACATCATAATTTTATAAGATACAACTCAAAATAATAATCAAATTAGTTTCCTAAAATCCATTCAATTATCCATATTCTTGAGAAAAACCAAAAAGGTTTTCTTCATGTGATCACACAATTATTTCATGAAAAAACCAAGAAATCCATTACAATAAATCCAAGAATTCATGTTCTAGGTCATGTGGAGATGATATATAATTCATCTACCTTTCAAAAGATGATAAAAAAAGAAGAATGACACTAAAAACATCTTGATCTAGGCTCACAACACCTTCCATTTTATTGATCCAACAAAATCTCATAAAGATTCACAACATGGAACATAGATCTATCAATATAGGACTAGATTTGATGATTCATGTGGTATTAAACAAGGGGATCTTAAGAGGGAGATAAAACTATGACTTATAGACAAATCTATATCTTCAATGAACATTGATTTCCAAAAGATGCATCTATATTTAAGGTAATTTCCAAGGAATCATAGGGTGGAAGAAGAGTTCAAGAAACTAGGATATTGTGGTAAAAATAAGGTTTTCAATGTATTAATCTAAGAAAAATATAATTTTTAGATAATTAACTAAACATATCATGATTAGGACACATGGTTTTTTTAAACTGTGTGCATGTGTCTACCTCCCATACAGAAATCCACATAGTGTAAAAACCATGTGCCCCCCATACACTATTACTATCTCAATGAAAACTACTCTCATGGTTAGCTCACATGTTTCCCAAACTATGCACCAACCAATTGATTCCCTATATTATCACTTTCACAGTTTATCCTAGGATTTTGAAGATTTGGAAAAATTATACACTAACTATTCACCTACCCAATAACTCCCATTATCACTTGTACGATTTCCTAGAGATAGTGCATGGTTTCTACTAAATTTTCTTAAACCATGAATCTATATAAACACTTCAAAAACACTCTAAAACTCTCTATAAACTCCAAAAAAAGAATATAGGAATTATATAATCTCAAAATATATAATGAAAGTGTGTTCCACTAGAAACCATGGGTGTCACAACTATAAATTTACTATTTTAAAACTCATTCATTTCATGATTTTGATATTTTTATTTCACATTAAAGAATAGTTTTCAATGTCCACTTTTTCCCGCATGAAATATATTTTTAAAATCACTTAAATGATTGTTCTTATAACTCCATTATAAACTCTATAAATTTTTTTTTATAATTTTGCTTCCATTTTCTTCTCAAACTCTATATGATCTATCTGTTTTGGAGATAGGTTTCATGTATTACACTCTAAATATTATTATTAATTTAATAATCCCAATATGTGTTTTTTATAAGGATTATGTTCCCTATCACTCTCCATCTATCTCGTAACATTATTTTTCTTCTTCATGTCCATATTTATTAATTTCCTTTATATATTCCACATCACTTCCACAATTTTTATGTTTTGTTTTTTAGTATTGACACAACCATATACCAAACACTATGTAAACTTCCATTTAGAAGGGTACTTATAGAGAAACTTATTTCATTTATCGATATGGTAAATATTGAAATTCTCTGTAATTTTTATTTTAATGTGAATTTTTATTGTTTACTAAGACATATTGGTTATGTATTGTATTGTTTATTCAATCCTTCATATGACAAATTCATTAGACCTAATTAGTAATTTATGGGTCCTAGAATTATATATCGCCACAATTTTATCAAATTTATTATAAATAAAATGATCTTTGGTGTTTATTGTAAACCATTTACTTATATGCATGATAAATTAGCATTAGGACTTGACGGTATATTTATGAAATCAAAATTCATTCATTCGATCACTATGAAATCAGATATTATTATTCACATTATTATTTACATTGTTATGTTATCCATAAATTTATAAAATTCTATTGTTAGTATTTATATGAAATTTTGTAATTATTATTTATTCCTGTCATATTATCATTTCTTTATTTATTTTATGATAACTTTTATTATAAATTACTAATTACTGATAATTTGTGCTCATCCTTTAATGTTTCCATAACCCTAGGTTTTATAGAATGGTATTATGAATAAAATTTCAAGATGGGTTTCATATGTATAGAATTTTGTGGGAGATGTTGAATAATTATTAGTAAATAATGAATTTATCGTATAAAATGAAAAAAATACATATTTTATTAGAAATTAATTATTTTTTTAGTTAAAGTTTATTCCTAATTCATTGAAACTATGAACTTAAAAAATCTTGGGTATATATGTTACTCAATAATGGTCATTGATGTTGTAATTAAGGATGGTTATTTCAAGGATACTTCAGTAAGTATAAAACAAATAAGAAAAGAATATGTTTTTAGATCCAGATCTGGGAGTGATGGTGTAGAGTTTCATATTTGTTATTAAATAAGGTTTTAGATGACATTAGGGGTTAAGATGCTGTTAATTGATAATAATTTAATAGTTAAAAATTCCATCAAGGATTAATATATTTATATTTGACCATAAGATTAAACAAATATATACCTATATTGAGGTATCATGTGATTTTTTTTAATGTGATTAATGATATTTTGGATATTTTTATTGGGTTTTATAATGAATACATGAATGACACATATGCATACCATGGGATTAGTATGTATTTTTTCATGCATATTCAGGATATTTTTGGAAAAATATAAATATATTTATGAATGTGTACTTAATTAACATATATATTAATTGGTATGCGATTAATGGGTTTGGAAGATAAAGGTTATGTTGAATTCTTAGAGAAAAATATTTCCTAAATTTTAGTTTTAAGATATATTAAGAATGAACTTGATTTAATTAATATATTAGTGGGATCCATAGGGTTAAATCTAAATATAAAAATTACATAATAAAAATTTTTTAATGTAAAGGGCATGTGGTTTCAATGAAATGGAATCATGATCTTGATAAAAACATACAGATTAAGGTTCTTGCTCAGTTTCACATATGGGTGACGATCATGACGAAATTTGGTTTGGAATTAAATCAATCTTCACTCGATGCAAAAAAAAATTAACCATACACCTGCATTAAAACTATATAGGGATATTCATTTATTATTAAAATTCTCATTAGGAACAATTATGAAGGATTTGAATACATATTTATATCCTAAATCATGGATATTTTATGAATCAGCACATCTAGTTTCATCGATGAAATAAATTAAAATTATGAGAGTGTAATTTATTTACATGGGTGGAATGTAATAGATCATGATTTTTATAAGTTTTTCCTATTTATTAAATACTATGATTAATAACATATATAATAAAAACATAAATCTAAAATGATCTGTGATATATTTTACATTCTATGATAAATAATAATATATTATGAGAATAAAATTTGATTTTTTTATTTAGAAAATGAGAATAAAAGTAAAACCAAAAGTAAATAAACAGATGATTAAAATGAATTATTTTAAAAATTATTATTATCATTTTAATGAATAATTTATTATGTTATATTTAAAATTAAATGAATATATTTAATTTTTAAATGATAAATAATTAATGATATGGAATTAAAATAATTTAGTGTTGAAATGTATATTTTTCTAATAATTGTACTATTTTGTATACAACTTATTTTATCTAAATAAATTAAATTATGAACTTTTAAAGGATTACTCTAATAAAATGATTCACTGTAAAAATAATATATTAAAACTCATTTAGTTATTAATTTATATTAATTATGATTCAAATGTGTCAATTTTTAAAAAGTAATTTTCTAGTAAAAATAGTTTTCCATTATTTTTTATGTTTACCTTTGATTGATTTTTTTTAAATTAGATTCTTAATATGGTAAAATTAACTTAGTTTTTTATTAATCATGTAAAAATTAATTTTCATTGAAGTTTTGGTATTTTCCTTAAAAATGATTTATAGTGAATAATAATCGTTTTTATTGCATAAATAAAAGATAATTTTTATCTATTTTCCAAAATAAATTGAATAAAATTGATTTCTTATTTGTAAAATGTTTAATTTTTATTATGTTATAAGGTCAATTTAATTTTTGGGAATAAAAATAAGTCACCACGACAAAAATTAGACAGTGCGGTAAAACATGATATTAGGTAAGTGTTAAATCATGAGGTAAGTTATCAAAAATAACCATAAAACTAATTAGAACTGGATGATGAGGAATTTATAAAACATACCTTATCTTTTCATCTATAATTATTAATTTTGGATCTAATTTACTTTAATTATTCATCTCTTTTTATAATAAAAAAATTATTATTTACACAAATACATCCCCTCTAATCTATATAAATAACCCATCACTACCTCACTTTTCCACACACCTATAGATTCTTATCATAAAAAAATATACCAAAAAACCTCCCCTCCAATCTATAGAACATCCTATAGGTTCTGATATACCAAACTACCAATCTAATAAGGCTTAAGGAGTAGTCTAAAAAAGGATATAAATGTAATATGTAATTATTTTAACAGAGTTCTTTTAAGTATTTTTCTTCTTACACAGCCTCCAAATCTCTTTTAACCATGATAATATAATTCCAAAAATATATTTATTAAAAATAAATGTGATTATTGTAATGGTAAATATTTATCAACCTTCCGCCCATCATTAGAAAAAATTAAACATTGCCCTTATTATGGCTAAACTACTGCCTCCATGAATGAGCTTCTTCATTTTTCATCACTATATTACTTGGTTGTTTATAAAAGTAGATTTAATGAATAAATATGTTATTTATGAAATAACTGAGACTTGTGAATGATAAATTAGTCTTTATATTAGTAAAATATAATTTCAAAGTCCATTATAAATTTAACTGCCTGAACTAAGCATATAGAAACACATTTCTTAATTTTAATATAATTTTTGAAACTTAGTGAAAAGTTCACATTTTTAGTTACTTGGATGATAAATAAAAAACCTAAATGCAATTTTTAAGTTGATTAAATGATTTTATAATAGATTATAATATGCTTAATATAATGAAAATGTTTTGGATGAATTTACCAAATAATCCAAAATAGCCATTAAGAGCAAAAAATATATAATAAATGAATGACCTATAGTAAAAAATGGACCTTAAATTTTATAAATAAATAAAACTAATTTCTATAAATTATTTAGTAAACATAATTTTTTATTTATGAGGTTATCCACAGGGACCATGTAAGTCAAGACTTGAGGTATCAGGTATTTTCCTCAATTTCAGTTCCTTGAGGGATGTTTCTTATTATGCACCAATTTAATTTTATATGGTGTAATTACTGCCCTTTTAAAATATAATATTATAAATCACATGTCATTCTTGAGAGTTTCACATTCATTTAAAAAACCACCATTATTTTTCCTTTGATTCATTACCTATTTCATAAGGGTTGTTGTTAACTAAATTTATATTTATTAAGTTAAAAAAATAATTTATGAACATCATCCATCATGGTTTGGTTTCTTCAACCCTATGATTCAGTTATACTGTATTCCCATTATCATTATAAAGGTTTATAATTATTCACAACATTCCATTTCCCTTTTAATCACAATTCAACAAAATATTTCTTTTTATGTGGATTCGACCTTATCACTTATTTATGCCCAGTAATATTTTTCTACTATATCTATAAGAGTTATATATTGAGAATAATACTCTTCTATATTATTCAATGATTTCATATGTTTATTTCATCTTCATTTGATATTCTTTACCAATGTTTTAAAATAATATTTTATTTGTTTTTTTTATGAGTTGCTTTTTTACTTTTTTACAAAAGAGTGAAATGAATATTATTTTACACTTTTACCACATGAAACCCTTTCCCTCTTTTATAATTTTTTTTCAATAAGTCTTACTATTTATATTTATGATTTTTTTAAAATAATGATATTCTCATTGTTCGTTGAATTTTTTAAAAAATAATGGTTAACTTTTTAAAAGAATAAATAATGGGATTCCATTCCATGTATGTATATTTCTATCATCTTATAACTATTTTTTATTATTAAATCCATTTATGTTTAGGGATTTAATTTTTTTAATTATTTCTAATTTATGTTTTTCAATTTTACATTTTCATCCCTTGAAAATGAATTTGTAAATGTGACTTAGATGTTTTTTCAACCATATTGAAAAAGCATTATGAAAAATTATTTCATAATTTGATATCCATTTTTCTCTAAATATATAAATGATCTACCTATTTTTTTGAGTTATGTTTGATGTATTTCCATTGAAATTATTTAATTTATATTTTTTTAAAGCTCACCCTTTTTATAATATTTATATTCTCTATCACTCTTTATCTCTCTCTTAACATTATTTTTATCCTTAACGTAAAAATTCATTTATTTCGTGTATATATTCAATATCAATTGTACTATTTATATATGTTTTTTCTAGTGGTGAATTAACTATATAACATATACTTAACATGGTTTCTATGTGAAGGGTTCTTATAAATAATGTTATTCCATTTTTTGACTGGAAAAATATCAATATCCATATACTTGTTATTTCGATACATATGTTTCTTGATTACTAGCATGTTGTTTATATATTGTATTATTTATTAATTTCTTAATAAGATGAATTCATTAGACATAAATAGTGAAATATAGGGCCTGAAATTATATAGTCCATTGATGCATCGATAGGTCTCACGATAAAAAATTACTTTGGTATTTGGTGTGTAAACCTTTCTCATTTTTATATGATGTCTTGACATAAGGCATTGATGATACGTTTATGATTATTGATATTATGAATTCCATCACTATGAAACTAATAATTATTATCTATGTTAATATTTACATTTACATTTTATAAATTTATATATCAAAGGCTAATGAAATCATTTATATTTAATTTTTTTATTATTATTTATTCTTGCTATATTATCTATTTATATTTCATTCCATGATAGTTTCTATTGTATGATTCACCTTACTAGTCATTTTAACTCACCCTTATTATGTTGTTATTTTTACTTGTATATAATGAAGATTATTCTGTTTGAAATGTCCACTCACATTTAATGTTTGGAAAATTTTATAGGAGATATTAATGAATTATTGTTAAATTTAGAGTTCTTGGTTTATTGAGAAAATGCCAATTTTAGGTCAAATATACATATCATGTAAATTCATGGAGTTTTTTAATATGATAAAACTATAAACATAAATGTTCTTAGGTATTTATGTGACACAAAAATGGTTATTGATAATTTAATTTTTATTGTTATGTTTGGGTCACTTTAGATGGTATTAGACCAGTCTAAAGAGAATAAGTTCTTAGAATGAGATTCAGGAGTGAATGTGGGGAGTTCCACAAGTTATCACCTTCACATTACATCTGTGTATAAGTTATCATCTTCAAATCACATTAAAGGATGATGTATCACCACCACATGGACTTAATTAAAGATATTTTCCCATATTATAGCCATAGTGATACTATATCACCACTACATAATCCTAGTGAATGATGTATCACTATCACATAAACTCACGGAATGGTGACTCAATATTTCTTAAACTTAGTGAATGATGTATTAGTATGAAAATGCATCATTGATCAATGTATTAGAAAACCATGACATCCCATTTGGTGATATACCACCATATAAAGTTATAGTGGTGTACAATCCATTACTGAATCAATTCTTATGGGTGAAAAACATACCACCAACGTAATCAATGTTGTGGATGAGGTGCAAGAATAATAATATCCAGAACACCAATCAGTGAAGTTGGTGTAACAATAATAAAGAACCATTTGTGGGAAATTTATAATCAAAATAAACAACAAAATGTGTTCCACAACTAAAAAAATAAATAATTTAATTACATGTATTTCATTAGTGAGAAATTTAAGTAGAATGCTTTTTCACTAGATAATAAATTTGAAAATTCATGTCCACAATATCCATAAACTTGTTCATACTCATTTATTCTCCCCATAAGGGATGGTCTTTGATGACTCTGTGACTTATAAGGTATTACCAATCAACTAAATACACCTAACAGGGGTCCAAAGTCACATTTCAAAAATACTTCTTACTAGGGTAATATTATTTAAAGAATTTTAAACATTTATATATAATTTAAGAAACTACACATGAGATATATTATAACATGACATAATAGGTTAGGGTGGAAAACCCCTCCCTAGTCAACCTCGTAAAGTTTCCCCCGGGTCATAGTGTATCACGTTCCTCTAGGGATGAGCATAATGAAAGAGCACTGTCGTGGGTGCCCTCAAATGATTAGTGTGATTTTGGGGTACTTAGGTGCAGCAGAGTGGCTGACCAAGGTTGTCTCTCAAAGGAGGAAGTGAATTAAAACAGCTTTTTAGAGGTATTCTAAAAATAAAATAAAAGATAATAAAAACACTAATTGAAAGTATGGGGGTTGGTTATAGTTTATGAATCTATAAGAAGTTTTCTGGAAGAAGAATGTAATTTTTTTTTTGTTTTGAAATAAATTTCGATTAAAATGTCACAACAAGAAGATGTTTTTTTAGAAATCTATTTTAAAAGGCATAATTGATCTAAATTTACCTCTTAATTTACTTATTAATAATTATAATTTAAATTAACAACCAATTAATTATGATCCCCTAATTTTTTAACCCTCGAACCCTACGGGAGTTAACTTAACTACAAAGATGAAATGAATTAAACTCTAGGCTAGTTTCAGAACATGAAATCGTAGTACCCTGGTTTCATTAATGTTCTAAGTCTAGATTATGGTCAGTGGTTAATTAGGGTACAAATACACTCTATAAATGATGATTAATTGTGTTTAGGGATGATATTTTAACTCTAAAAATTTATCCCTTGTGACTTGGTTTCACAGATTAAGTTTGCGCTCTCATAATTTACACAAAATCTCGACCTCGCATGTTTTTGTGTAAATTGTTCAATTTATTTCTTAATTTCATTTAAATTAAAACTTAATTAATAGACCATATTATTAGAATTACAGTATCTCATTGATTCAAAATAAATGAATGAAGGAGGTGAGAATTAGATCGATTACATAAAAAACTACTCTTCCATGAGCGGTGTAGTCATTGTAGAAACGTTTTGCATTTGCAATGGTTTAGAAAGGGTATAACCCAATCTCATTTCTACTCTTGATTTCCAACACAAATAGGAATATTAAGAGAAGAAGAAAATTTAAAATAATAGAATAAATGGAAGACAAACTAAGATTTTATTGAAATAATAAAAGCATCACAACATAAAGATGAAGAAGGACAAGAGGAAGGCTTGATGAGGGGATCCTTACTTCAAGAGCTACCCCTCTTACAATGGTTGGAGAATTGGAGTGAAACCTCTTATCTTCTGCATTAAACTTCCCAATTCACGTCTCAACCCTTACAAATGATAAAAACTCTAATTTATAGAGGGGAGGGGAGGAGGGGTTACAAGTGGTTTCAAGTATGAATGTGGAAATTCGGCCAAATATTTTAATCTAACTTGCACCGTCCATTTGACCACCGAAAAGAGTGAATCATTTCTTATTATAGAAGGTTCATATGTGAGGATATGGGTACTCTATCTCCTCACAAAATGTGGACTCAATAAAAGCCCAGATGAAGGGGTTATGGCCCAAATACCGAAGCTTTTTCATTCTGGCGTGTCCAGCCCACCTTTGACTTTATGGCCCAATTACTCCATCCAAATTCATTCTTTTGATCTAGTTTTATGAAAAAAAGTTGTAGCCCATGAAGTAAGTATCACATCTAAAAAATATTAAGTTCAACTAATTCAAATAAAAATATATATGATTGAAATAAAACAGTTATTTTGAAACGGTAAAACTGAAATTTTCATCAAATATTCAAATGAATGATCTAATCCCAAATACTTTATAATTGAACATATTTAACACAATGTGAGGAAATTATATCATTTATTATCAATAAAATATTAAATAAAATAGTGTTTTATCACACAAAAACATAGATAACCTAACCATGGGTCATGTTATTTCATGTTCCATCACATCATGATTCAACAAAACTCAATAGACAGTGTTTTAGTGCACAATCATCATCAATGATTTGTGACATCCTTAATTTATAGGATACTCATGGTGTGATTTCTATTTTAATTCATTATTATCCATAGAATATAGATTTTAATCATATACATGCCATCATCATGCTGCATTGCATTATGTTATGGAAACATATATGAGCTATAATTGGTTTTCAACCTAAACTCGATTGCTCAAATACCAACACATAGCCTTTATTGACGGTTTAAATAGTCCAAAAGCATCAATATAGAAAACGTTTAGAAATAATTATATTGAATTCCTACCTTAAAAATTGTGGTGGTTTAACATAGATGATATTAAGATATTTTATATTTTTATGATCTGATAGAATTTTGATATAAAAATTTCATTTCAATGCATTATGTTTCTGATATATAATGATATCATCTTATATGTGACTATCTATTGAAGTCCCTATAGATTTTTTCTATTTAGGATTCCTTTTATTTATCCTTATATTAGGTTTTTTAGATTACCCATTTTTTAGATAATTCTTCAATGAAATATAATTAATGCATATAATGGGTTATTAGAATACTATTATGGTGACCATAAAAAATATAATACAATTATAAGACATTTATATTATGTCTAGATTTTTCAAAGACTTGATACATATATGTTCAGGGGTTTGAATTATGTATTAGTTATTAATATTTTTTCCAGAAACATTTTTAAATATTCATTTATGAAATATGGGTTATCATCCTTGGGATGAGTCCCTCCTCCTAGAAATTGGTCATAGAACCTCATCTCCCCAGTTATTCTTAACTAATTGAATTTTTTAAATCTACTTTTAATTTTTTTTTTCATTCCATTATGGGAGTTTTATTCAATAATAATTATTCAAATTGAGTTGTAATCCCTATGTTTATTTGATAGATACACTGAATTTTTATTATACCATTTTTAATTATATGATATATCATTATGAATCTTATTGGATAATGTTTATAATTTATAAACCTCTCTATGGTAAACTTTATGTGGTTCATTAACACCACATAAGAATTTGCTTCTAAGGTGAGGTTAAGATCACTATATTATCAATATATGAATATAAATATAATATTTTGTGCTAATTTTTTCAATTGTTGTCACATGATTTAGATGTATATAGTTATGAATGCTTAATTTTCTTCTTCTAGGCCATGGATTTATTTGAAGGTTGGGATCCAAATATTGTATCCCTTTATATTTTTTTTCATTTTCTTCCCTTTCCCATCAAAATTATTCAGCCTGTATAGTAATTCAAAAATCCTATAATTTTTTCATTTTAGTAGTTGGTCATTTTCCTCTGATGATTTTTTCAATGATTTATCATTATTACAAAATAATATTAAAAAATCAATAAATATAGGGGCATCTTGTAGTCCTCTATATTATATCATTGTTCATTTTAGCGGTTGATCGTATTCAGTTTGTAATTGAATAATATTACAAAATAAATAAATATAGGGGCATCTTGTAGTCCTCTATATTATATCATTGTTTATTTTAGCGGTTGATCGTATTCAGTTTGTAATTGAATAATATTACAAAATCAATAAATATAAGGGCATCTGGGTGAATTATATTTAAACAATGAAATGATAAATAGGGAATTCAAAAAGGAAATATCTTTGAAGAAAAAAATTTCCCATACATAGTGAATGATTAAGATAGATGAATGCAGTAATAGTTTTCTAGTAGTTCATTCCCCCAAAAGAAAATATTATGAGATGGTTAAAAAGTTCATCCATGAAATATAATTGTAAAGGAGGTAAATTCATTTTAACATAATGAATAAAATTAAAGGAAATTTAAAATTAATTTTTACAATCCATTTGTTACAATGTCATAAAAAGGGGAGGTTACATGTCAATTTCAAAAGACATTTTCAAAAAATCTCAGTGAAATATTTTGAGGAATGTTATTTTCAAATGGGATCTTTATTGATCAAAATATGAAAACATATAAATGTTATCTCTAGGAAATGTGGAGTGGTAAATGAAACAAATTATTAAGGAAGGGAAACCATTTTAATATTTCGAAATTTCATTATTGAAACTCATATCATAAAAAGGAATAATAAAACATCTTATTTGAAAAGTGGAAAAGAGAAATGTGAAGGCCACATGAGATGAAAAATGAATTAGGTATACAAATATAAAGGAAAATATCGGGAAAATTTGGACCTGGAAGGAAAAGATATATTAGAGTGGATGAAAATTATTCTTAGCATAATTACATTTTTTTAATTAAGGGATAAATTTTGAAAATATATATATTTATATGATTTACCTTAACAAAAAATATGGAATTACCCATGTAACAAATAAAACTAAAAAAGTATGATTCTTAGAAGAGTTAAACTCAAGGAGAACTATCATAATTCAATGAATGAAAATTTGGTTAAAAAAGACTTTATAACTTGGGTAACACTTTTAATTAATAGTGATTGAATAAAGGAACTTGATTAGGATTTTTATATCCCATAAATTATTTGATAAATATTATAAATTATATTCATTTTATGTAGATCAAAATGACAATATAGAATAGGAAATATGGTGCACATAATTTAACATGTCTCAAAGTTTTGGAATTGAGACCAAGTGAACCATACATAATCATTGTAGTTTCAATTGAAACCCCTTGAATGGTAGAACTGATGAAGGATTTGAAAATCACTTATATTTCATCAAAAAAAATTGATAAAATAAAGCAATGTCTAATATATACATGACACAAAGGAATGAAGTGGTGAATACATATTAATGCATGTTTTTATTAATATTTCAAAGAGAAATACAATACACAAAAATCATCATGGGGGACTAAAATAATAAATAATTTCATAACCTTATTCATACCAATAACATTTAAAAAAAATATTTATAATAATTTATCTAAAAAATAATTTATTTATTTTTATTTTCATCATCAGATGTTATTTTCTTCAATTGTTTGTTTAGTACCGGTTTTTTAATAAAAATACCAAATTAATTTTGTTAAATAAAAATTATCTTTATTTAAAAAATAATAATTTTAACATTAACGCATTTAACGTGTAAAAACACATCTTTAGACGAAGAATATTTTTAAACATAGAAGTTATGTTTAGAAAAAAATTATCAAAATATCTAATTTTAATGACCTTAATTGTATTATCAACTAAATACGAGTTATGTTAAATTAAATGAAATCTATGACCAAATTTCAGCTAGCGAGAAAGGAGTTAAATGTGAAAATCTAAAATTGTTTTTATGCGAAACACATTTCATAATTTCCAAAATATTGATCTTAGGTTTTTAAATAAATTATACAATATTTGAATGCTCAATTTCATTTTATAATTAAATTTTGATAATGAATTAGTTCATGATATACTCATAAACGTTGTGGTTTAGGTAAACAATTTATTTTTCCTCTTCCGGACACTTTTCGTCTAGCGCTGCTCCTCTGATTTCTTTTTGCTCATCTGGCTCTTCCCCTCTAACCTTTGGATAGGTGGATTCGATGAATGTTGGGGGTTGTTGGAGTCTATATCCTACATCGGTCATGAGGTATGATGTGGAGTTTATTATTCATAATAAAATAACCTCAATGGCTCATTTAAAGAGTACATCTTGGGTGTTCGGGTCATCCTATTTTATCATTCTACATGGTATCAAAGCAGGGTTTCTAAACCCGATCCCTCCCTCCCATTTATTTTTTTATCCCGTTTAGAGGTCCTAATAATTTCTTCGGTGGGGGGCGGCGGCTTTGCCAATGGCCATTGAACCCTAAAACAGCCGCTGCCCCTGGCTGGCCTCTTCGGATTCTCGATTCACCCCGACCCCGCCTCCCTCTATCTTCGACGGATCTCCCCCTGTCGGCGCCTGCTTCCCCGACACCCCTCCCCGCTGCACGCGGCGACCCCATCCTCACGCGAGACTCTCGGCCTACCTCTTCCCTACTGCTCCCTGCGCGCGACGCCGTTGTCCCCCAGTGGCCCTCCCTCTACGCGCGATGTCTCCCTCCCGGTGGTCACCTCCTCGCGTCGGCTTCTCGAGCACGGCCACCTCCCCCCGACGCTTCTCCTGCGAATTCCCAGCGAAGACCGGCCCTGCTCAGACGTTGTCGCCCGATGCCGCACATCCCGATCCTGCCGCCGTCGCCCGGTCCTGACACTGTTGTTGTCACCATCTCTCGATCCCGACGCCGCACATTCGTCGCGGTTTAGCGCGGCTTCCAGACGACCGTGACCCTCCCAGTTCCTCCTAGGCGGCCACTCTCGCTGCCTTCTTGTGGTGTGATCGGCCCATGGCCTGCCTCTTTGTGTTTCTCCCTGCGCGTGCCTCCAGCCGCTGCGACTCGCTCTCGGATCCCCGACGGCCTCTCCCCACACCGACCTCCTCGCCCGACAACCCATCAGCTTCCATCCCGACGCGGATCTCCTCCTGACTCCGACTACCGTCGCGGCTCCCTCCCGACTCCCCGACAATGCTCCCTACTTCCGCGTGAAGCAGCTTCCCCCTCCTAGATTGCCCAGATCCGACCAAATCTAGTCACTGGTGCATCGTGCTACGCGTGCGCCTCCTTCAGATCCGGATCTCCAGCACCTCCTGCGGAATCCCTGCCTCCCTTCGTCGACATCTCCCGACGACTCCCGGCCGCCGCCTCCTTGTCCGTCGGCACACCCTCGCGCGTCCTCCACCGTGACGCAACGCTTTGACCGTCTCGAATTCGAGCCCTTTGGTGCCACCAGATCCCGCAACAATTCTGTGGAATCCCCACCTCCCGTCACCGGCTCCATAAGTGCGGTTTTCCCGGTACTAGTGTGGATTTCCCGGTGTCTCATCGACCGACCCCACTAGTACGGAATTTCTGGCGCTCCGTCAACCGGCCCGGTCTATGTGGTTCCTCTGGTGTGCTCGCGACATCGGTCTTGAGGTGTGATGAGGAGTTTATTATTTATTAAAAAATAACCCCAAATCCTTCTTTAAAGATTTCACCATGAGGTTGGGTCATCCTATTTTATCATTCTATAGAGGTGTTCTATTTATACTGCTCACTAGCTGTCCCACTTCTGAACCACCTCCCAGATCATTCAAATCGGTCGATTCTAGGGATCCCTTGGTTTAGACCTCGCTGCTTCTGATTCCTCCGATTCGGCTGGAGGTGAGGCTTAGGGATTCGGAAGATGGCTGACCGACTATTTCGTTGTCCGCTGAGGATCTTGAGTTAAAGTCACCCTACCATCAGTGGTCACTGATTGAAATGTTTGGGGCATCTCTTCCCCCTCTCAAGATGTTATTTGGGATTATACATTCCTGGAAGCTCACCGGTCCCATCATTATCTTGATCTTCAACTGTAAATCCTTTTGCATCCATCATTTTTCCAAACTCAATTTTAATAGGTCTTGGGCCAGGTAGGAACATTCCTATGACCATCAGAAGTTTCTCTTACTTCAATGGTCCAATGATTTCCATCACGATATAGATTCTTTGCTTATCAAACTGTGGGTTCGCCTTTCGGTCATCCCCCTACACTTCCACAATCTGTCCATTTTTAAAATCATTAGAGATTCCTTCGGCCATTTTCACTAAGCAGATGAGGCTAATCTTTTTATGGAATTCACTATGGTCACCAACATCTGTATTAAGGTGGATCTGGCTCTCCCCCTCCCCCAAAGGACTCGTCTGCATGCGGGGATCTATATATCACTTTCTCAGATCTTGTTTTCCTCCTCCCCAAGATTCTGTTCTCACTACAACCTTCAATGTTGGGCGCCTTCCTGGTTGGCGCACTGGGCAACACCTCCTCAAATGGTGCACATGCGGTATCTGTTTTAATGTGGTGTTTTAATGCGGGCCAAGACCGCGTGAATTAATTCACGCGGTGACACTCTTTTGACGCAGCGACATTATTTTGACGCTGAATCTTTTCCTATATAAGGAGGCAGAGGAAAGGCATTTCATCATCACCAGCCGCAACAACACCGAGAGCAAATCTCATTTGGTGATCGCCTTTCTTTGATGATCATCTTTATTGCTCTCCACCTTTTGATCCATACTTTTATTCTTGAGTATTACTTTTGAGATCCCTTCCATTTTGGGGAGTCTCTACCGTGTACTTCTTGATTTTAGTGGATCCCTCTTTCTGGACTAGGTCCCGTGGTTTTTCCCTTTCGGGTTTTCCACGTAAAAATTTTTGGTGTCAAATTTATTTTTTCTGCACATTTAATTTTGTCGCTGCACATCCGCTTCTATTTAGGGGGAAAGATTCAATTTCTGTTGTGTGTTCGCTTTTTCTTTTGTTTGCGCGTTCGTCGCTTTCCCGTCTTTCCCAACATATGGTATCAGAGGGTTTGGTTCTTTTCCTTTCATATTTATTATGGAGGCCAACTACAGTCGGATGATTTTGTTAAATGGTACCAACTACCATATGTGGAGACTTAAAATGAAGGATCTGCTTTTTGTCAAGCGAATGCATCTTCCAGTGTTTACTACCCAGAAGCCAGAGAGAATGTCAGACGAAGAATGGGTGTTCGATCATGAGATGGTTTGCGGCTTCATTCGTCAATGGGTCGAAGACAACGTGATGAACCACATTGTCAACATCTCTCACGCCAGAACTTTGTGGGAGAAGCTTGAGACGACCTATTCTTCGAAGACGGGAAACAATAAGCTGTTTCTTCTCAAGCGAATGATGAACTTGAGGTACAGAGAAGGTACGTCTATTTCTGATTATTTAAGTGAATATCAAGGATGTTTTGATCAGTTGTCTGCCATGGGTATCAATTTTGAAGATGAGGTTTTAGCTCTTTTTCTTCTTAACACTTTACCCGATTCATGGGAAAATTTACGTGTTACTCTAACCGGTTCTGCTCCTAATGGTGCTGTGACATTTAGTTTTGTCAAGTCTGCTATTTTAAATGAAGAGGTCAGGAGACGTACTCAGGAGAAATCTTCTTCCGAGATTTTGGTCACAGAGAACAGGGGGAGAAGTCAGGACCGGGGGAAGAACAGTCGAGATAAGAGCAGAGGCAGAAGCAAATCCAGACTGAAGTAGAGAGATTTTGAATGTCATCATTGTGGTAAGAAGGGGCATGTTAAGAAGTTTTGTTATCAGCTGAAAAGAGAGAACAGATTGAAGGAAAATCAACAGAAGAAAAATGGCGATGGAGAGGATCATGTTGCCGCTGTTACAGGGGGTGATCTTGTTATTGTTTATGATTCCATTAACATTGCTTCTGATGATTCTTGATGGGTTGTTGACAGTGGTGCCTATTTTCACGTGACATCGAAGAAGGATTTCTTTACATCTTACAGCCCAGGTAATTTTGGGACTTTGAAGATGGGAAATGATGGACATGCTGATGTTGTAGGCATCGGGACTGTTTGTTTAAAGACCAGTACAGGAAGTAAGCTGATTTTGACGAATGTCCAACATGAACCCGAGGTTCGTTTGAATCTTATCTCTACCAGCGTTCTTGATGATGAAGGGTTTATCAGCACTTTCGGTGATTGCCAATGGAAGAAGTCCAAGGGCTCTTTGATTGTGGCTAGAGGGAAGAAGCAATCGGGTTTGTACTGGACTAGAGCTTCTATTTCTTGTGATACTGCTTGTGTTGTTGAGTGCAGTGTTTCGTCCAATTTGTGGCATAAGAGGCTCAGTCACATCAGTGAGAAAGGTCTCGGTTGTTTGGCCAAGAGAAATCTTCTTCCAGATTTGAAGAGTGTCAAGTTGGACACATGTGATCATTGCATGGCTGGAAAACAGAGCAGAGTGAGTTTCAGCAGTCATCCTCCACACAGGAAGTCACAGGTACTTGAATTGGTACATTTTGACGTTTGTGGTCCTTTGAAATCGAAGACTTTTAGTGGCGGTCTTTATTTTGTTACATTTATTGATGACTACTCACGAAAGCTCTGGGTTTATTTCTTGAAAGCCAAAAGTCAGGTGCTCAGTGTTTTTAAGCAATTTCATGTTTCTGCTGAGAGAGAATCAGGAAAGAAATTAAAATGTATTCGCACTGACAATGGAGGAGAGTATCGTGGTCCGTTTGATCAGTATTGCAGGCAGGAAGGTATTCGACATCAGAAGACGCCGCCCAAGACACCTCAGCTGAATGGTGTAGCTGAGCGGATGAACAGAACTTTGCTGGAAAGAGTTCGTTGTTTGCTTTCAGAAGCAAATTTTCTTGGACATTTTTGGGGTGAGGCTTTACTTACTGCTGCTTATATTATCAATTTGTCACCTGCGGTTGCTTTGCAGACAGACACTCCTGACAAATTTTGGTATGAAAAAGATATCAGGTACGATCACTTGCGTGTTTTTGGTTGCAAGGCTTTTGTTCATGTGCCTAGAGATGAGAGATCCAAGCTGGATGGTAAGACACGCCAGTGTATTTTTATTGGCTATGGACACGATGAGTTTGGGTACAGGATCTATGATCCTGTTTTGAAGAAACTTGTCAGAAGCCGCGATGCAGTGTTTAAGGAGGATCAGACTATTGCAGACATTGATAAGGGAGAAAAAGATGCTTCTCCAACTTCTGATGGTTTTGTCAGTCTTGAGCGAGGTTCTAATTCACATTTACCTCATGTTGTTGATTCTGATGATCATGTTGATGTACAGAATGATGCTCAAGGTGAACAAGTTGGAGTTGAAGTTTCTGATGCACCTTTTGTTTCTGATGATCCGGTTCCAAGGGTTATTAATGAACCCGCAGTTCCACTCTGGAGGTCATCTCGGCATTGCACTGTTTCTACTCGATATTCACCTGATGAGTATGTGCTCCTCGCTGAAGGGGGAGAACCCAAATCGTTTGATGAGGCAATGGAGAGTGAACATAAGGACAGATGGGTTGCGGCAATGGATGACGAGATGAAATCATTGCACGACAACCACACTTTTGAGCAGGTGAAGTTACCGACAGGGAAGAGAGCTTTGCAAAATAGGTGGATTTATCGGATTAAGAATGAAGAATCTAGTTCTGTTCCACGATACAAGGCAAGGTTAGTTGTCAAAGGCTTCCGTCAGAAGAAAGGTATTGATTTTGATGAGATTTT
Organism: Viscum album; assembly: GCA_963277665.1. NCBI lineage: Eukaryota > Viridiplantae > Streptophyta > Magnoliopsida > Santalales > Viscaceae > Viscum > Viscum album. The sequence continues at coordinate 491,070,544 of OY728145.1, forward strand.
CTCACCTGTTGTCAAAATGTCTTCCATTCGGGTTATTCTTGGTTTGGCTGCCAGTTTAGATCTGCAGATTCAGTAGATGGATGTGAAGACAGCTTTCCTCCATGGAGATTTAGAGAAGGAGATTTATATGGAGCAACCACAGGGTTTTGTTGAAACAGGTAAAGAAAATCATGTCTGCAAGTTGAAGAAGAGATTGTATGGTTTGAAACAAGCTCCGAGGCAGTGGTATAAGAAGTTTGAATCTGTCATTTCTCATCAGGGTTTCAGGAAGACATCTTCTGATCATTGTATTTTTGTTCAGAGATTTACTGATGATGATTTTACGATACTGTTGCTTTATGTTGATGATATGCTCATTGTTGGCCATGATACTTCTAGAATTGACAGATTGAAGAAGGATCTTTGTCAGTCTTTTGCGATGAAAGACTTGGGGCCAGCACAGCAGATTCTTGGCATGACGATCTCCCGTGACAGGAAGGCCAAGAAGTTGTGGTTATCTCAGGAGAGATACATTGAGAAGGTTCTTCAGAGATTTTCTATGGATAGAGCGAAAGTGGTTAATACTCCTCTTGCTTTACATTTTAAGCTCAGTTCCAGTCAGTCACCTTCTAATGATGAAGAGAGAGAGGAGATGCAACACATACCTTATTCATCTGCTGTTGGATGTTTGATGTATGCAATGGTATGTACTAGACCTGATATAGCTCATGCAGTTGGTGTGGTCAGTCGTTTTCTATCAAATCCAGGTAGAGAGCATTGGAGAGCATTGAAGTACATTTTTCGTTATCTTCGTGGTACTTCTGATCTGAGATTGTGTTTTGGCAAAGGGGAACCTATGCTTTGTGGCTTTACAGATTCAGATATGGTAGGAGATATCGATTCGAGGAAGTCTACTTCAGGCTATTTGATCACTTTTGCAGGGGGAGCTGTATCTTGGCAGTCTAGATTGCAGAGATGTGTTGCTTTATCTACCACAAAGTCAGAGTTTATTGCAGCTACTGAGGCGTGCAAAGAATTGTTGTGGATGAAAACGTTTATTCGAGAGCTCAATTTAAATCAGGACAGGTATGTTTTATTTTGTGATAGTCAGAGTGCTATTTGTTTGGGAAAGAATTCTACTTTTCATGGCAAGTCGAAACATATCGATGTTCGATATCATTGGATTCGCAACGTCCTTGATTCGAGACAGTTAGAGCTTGAAAAGATCCACACTGATGACAACGGGTCAAACATGTTGACCAAGAGTTTACCCAGAGGAAAATTTGAGACTTACCGACAGATTGCAGGGTTGGCGGTGATCCCCACTTGAGTCGGAGGGGGAGATTGTTGGGCGCCTTCCTGGTTGGCGCACTGGGCAACGCCTCCTCAAATGGTGCACATGCGGTATCTGTTTTAATGTGGTGTTTTAATGCGGGCCAAGACCGCGTGAATTAATTCACGCGGTGACACTCTTTTGACGCAGCGACATTATTTTGACGCTGATTCTTTTCCTATATAAGGAGGCAGAGGCAAGGCATTTCATCATCACCGGCAACAACAACACCGAGAGCAAATCTCATTTGGTGATCGCCTTTCTTTGATGATCATTTTTATTGCTCTCCACCTTTTGATCCATACTTTTATTCTTGAGTATTACTTTTGAGATCCCTTCCATTTTGGGGAGTCTCTACCGTGTACTTCTTTATTTTAGTGGATCCCTCTTTCTGGAATAGGTCCCGTAGTTTTTCCCTTTCGGGTTTTCCACGTAAAAATTTCCGGTGTCAAATTTATTTTTTCTGCACATTTAATTTTGTCGCTGCACATCCGCTTCTATTTGGGGGGAAAGATTCAATTTCCGCTGCGCGTTCTCTTTTTCTTTTGTTTGCGCGTTCGTCGCTTTCCGGTGTTTACCAACATTCAAGGGCACGTGGTCAGTGTGTGCAGGAGGCTAGCCTTATTCTTTGGGTGCTAAACCTTATTCACCAGGGGCTCCTCCACAGGTCCTATCTCATCCGATGGCTCCTTCAAATGTGGAGTTTGGGAATACTGGTATCCAAGCAAGTAAGGCTGGTGTTGAGCCTCCAACTATGATTTTCTCTGATCCGGCTCTGTCTTCTCGTGCTGTGGAAGAGCCAGTGAGGGTTGTGGCGCAGTCCCTTTAGGATCTCCACCCATCGTCAGCTTCGGATGAGCAGGGGATGTCTGGGCCCCTTGGTTCTCCCATAGTTTCTCAACCGTTGTGTGTCCATGTGGTTTCTGATGCTCCTACCCTCTAGATGGGCCCAATCTGAGTTGGAAGAATCAACCCCCATCCATGATTCATGTAGAGGGAGTTATATCTTGTGCAATGCTTCCAATTCCTACAGTTGTTGTGCTTCTTTCCACCACTAAATTTGGTTCTCCCTCTGAACCAACAAAGGCTACTGTTAAGGGGATGGATCCTTCTCTGCTGGATGAGTCTCTTATCTCTATGAACTCCTTTAAGGCTCTTGATTCACTTGCTGATGATTTGGCCTTTTCCCCACAGTCTAGAGGGGAGACTCATGAAGCTCAATGACTCCCTGCCTCTCAGCAATGTGTTGATTGTATCCAAAACCATGAACAACACGGGTCCTCCAACCTTGAGAACCACGTCAACTCATGCCTTCAGCCCCCCCCCCCCCATTGTTCCTTCTCAATGACTTCCTCCATGATCTGGAATTCCAGAGGCTTTGGGTCTTTGGCAAAAAGATCATATCTTCACAAGATTATTCATAGTAAGATTCTTTCCCAGCTGGCAGTCATGGAGTAAAAGATCAAATCGCACTCTATTGAGGTTATATCCAAAAGAATTTAGGTCCAAAATAATATTCATGGTGGGTAGATCAACACTCACATATAGATTTTCTAAAAGAATCTGGTTCATGTTGACCTCATTGATACTTCCCTTCAACACATCACAATCAAGGTATGTAAAGAACAAATTTCCTTTTTCTTAACATTTTTCTATACAAAATGATAGGTTTATGGAAGGAGTTACCTGTGGGACTCCCTTTAATCTTTCAAACTCGGTTCAGAGGCCCGGTTTGTTGGTGGAGATTTCAACACCATACTGGATCCTTCAGAGATGAGGGGTGGGGGTCTTTACTCCACCAGCACTATGCTCTATTTTCAATCCTTTTGGCTATCAAAATTCTTCTTGATATGGGTTTTTCTGGTGATAATATAACCTAGTGCAATAACAAAAGAGGTAGCCGCCAGATTTGGAGTAGACATGACAGATTCCTGGGAAATCATTAAGCCATCACATCCTTCCCAAATTACTCGGCCCAGTATCTGGAAAGAACCTTTTCTGATCATGATGCTCCTATGCACCTCCAGGTTCAGATCTCCAATTTTCCATATAAAGGCCTCTTCTTCTTCAGATGATGGATGGAGATAGACGGTTTTAGGGAGTTGTTCTATGCTTCCTAGTCTCCTCCAGTCCAGAAGAAAGCCTGGGTGTCCCTCCAACGAATGATTAGAAGGTTGAAAAACGACATCATCATGTGGAGGAATGGACAAATGAGTCAATATAGTAATCTATATATCCATCCAGATTAAATTTTCCATCTTGATAACATGTTTCAAATTCAATGGGATAACAGAATTTTCTTTCAACGGTCTCTCAAGCATTGACAATTGGAAAATGAGTTGGTTGGAGTTGAAAAGGATTCCAGGGAGGGATCCGGGGTCAAGTTTCCAGGGGAGGGAGATCACATAGCCTACATGCATGAATTCCTCAATGGGAAGAGTATTACTGGGGAAATCAACATACACATAGCTGATGGATCTCACTCTGATGATTCTAGCATCATTGGCCCTCTTACTGTCTCCTTTTGTGATTTGCTCACAGGCCTGGGTAATATGGTGAGAGGGTTGCATGAATTCCACAATTGGAAGAGTATTACTGGGGAAATCAACATACACATAGCTGATGGGTCTCACTCTCATGATTCTAGCATCATTGGCCCTCTTACTGTCTCCTTTTGTGATTTGCTCACAGGCCTGGTAATATGGTGAGAGGGTTGCCCAAGGCGTGCCTGAGGATGACTCCTTTTTTGGATAGAATTCCCAATTTTGTCAGGTGCATCATAAATCTTGCCAGGATGGCCTCCCTTAGGAGGTTGAGATTAAGAGTGTTATCGTGGGACTCAATCTAGAAAGTTCTTTGGGCTAAGATGGCTTCCCAGGATCCTTCTACAATACAGATTGGGACAACCATAAGAGGGATGTCATTGAAGCAATCCAGGATTTTTTGAAAGAGGGTCCTTTACCAAGAGTCACATCGGCAACCATCCTGGTCCTCATTCACAAGGTGAATGAACTGAATAGATTTTCTCAGTTTCAACCCATTAGTATGTGCATCTTATCATATAAGATTCTTGCCACTATTATAGATAGAAGCTTGGCTCATCTTCTTCCCCTCCTGATCCCCAAAAAATAACATGGCTTTATTATGGTAAGGTGCATCCAGGGAGCCATTTCTCTTTCCATGGAGATGATTTATGGATTTGATGGAGGGTGGTGGGTTCCAACATTATGATCAATGTTGACATGGAAATGGCCTATGATAGAATGAAGTGGGGATATATCCTTGAAGTCCTTTGAAGATAAGGATTCTCTGAATGGGTTTGTGACCATTTATTTCCATTCTTTTCCTCATCGTGGTAAAAAAATCTCTCTCATGGGAAGGAGGTTCAGATTCTTCAATTCAGTTAGAGGTTCCGCAAAAGGGGGACCTCTATCTCCATGCCTTTTTGTACTTTCCCAGGACTCTCTAAGTTGGAATTCGAAAAAGGGCATCATGGATGGTTTTATTCACCCTTTTGGAGGTCGGTAAAACTTTGTTAGGATCACTCATTTGTTTTTTCTAATGATATGGTTTTATTCATTAATCGTGGCTGTAATACTATTCAACATTTGAAGTGACTTTTGATGGAATATTGCAGTAAAAGTGGCCAATTTGTTAACATGGATGAAAGGAGTGTCTTCATCCCCAATATGCGTACTATCAGCCATTCAAGACTTATTGAGGAGAGACTTGATATCCCAATAAGGTCTTTCCTGATGGACTATCAAGGTGCCCCCATTCAAATAGGAGAATTTGCATCCACCACATTAATTGTATTGTCAAAAGAATCATGGGAATGATCCTTAATTGGAAGATCCACTTATTATACTTCGGTTGTAGAATCCGTCGGGTGACCAGTGTTTTATCCTCTATACCCATGCATGTCCTCTCAGATTTTAATGTCCATAAGAGTTTCATAAATAATATTGACAGCATCATCAACAGATTTATTTTGGACTCTCAGCAATAAGTACATCACAACTGGGCCTACTTGGCATGCCTGGACAAACCAACTTGGGGGTGGGGGGATTGGTCATAAGTGCATGGTGGAGAAAATGAGATGTTTGCAGGTGAAAATTGTTTGGGAAGCCCTTTCTGGAAGCTCCTATTAGGCCATCTTTAATAGGAGGACGTTCGAGTAATCTCCTTATCAATAGATAGATTACGATTCTAGGTCCATTTGATAGAAAATTCTTCAGGAATCAATGACTTCCATTCTAGAAAACTATTGTTGGATTATTGAGAGGGGCGACTTAGTTTTTTGGAAGGACAAGTGGGTGGGTTGTACCCACTTTTTTCCATGGTGGTCAGTCCCACATATTAGCATTAGGCAGGCCTCTAACTACCACCCCTTCATCAAAGTTTTTCTTAGTGATGATCAGAAACCCCTCTTTCACAGTATTTAGCTTGAGGATGTTTTGGATCGTCTTGTCTTCTCTCCCTCCCCCTCGGGTGGGTTCAGTTGCTTCAGCATTAGCAATGTGATTCACACTTACAGCCTGCTGGATATCTTGTGGTATAAGATTTGGGATAAATCAATTCCTATTAAAATAAACATTCTATTATGGAGGATTCAGAACAAAGCCTTTTGTACTAATAATAACATTCAGCGCATCAGCCTCCCGCTCGCCCCCAAATGTGTATGTTGTGATATTGCTAGTATTGAATTGATACTGCAACTATTTGCGGAAGGTAACTCGGAAAGGGGCATATGGTGTTATATGGGGGGTTACCAAATTTATATCAAGGTTTTTTTATTGATGTGTTCATGTAGGTTGGTCTCAGAGATATTGGGGTTGTGGGTGCTGACTTCCAGGGGTGGCTATTGATCCAGCTGCTGGCCACTGGGTCCTTTGGGAACTGTGTAACACTGCTCGCCATCAAGGTTTAAAAGCCTCAGTTTCCTTTCTGAATAGCTGCCTTCAATATTTGTTTACTTCTCTGGTTTCACTGTCTAGGAAGATGAGGTTTTCTCTCATCATGCAGGGTCTTCCTTCTGGTCTGATTGAAAGTGACCAGTTTGGTCGTCATGGTGTCTGGGTGCGCTGGACACCGTCTGCTCACGTTTTCAAACAGAATATTGAAATCTCCTATTTGCAAGGTGTTATGCGTAGTGGGGGAATTGTTTGGGACTCTCAGGGTTTCATCATGCTGGGGTTCTCGGACTTCTATGGGGGTAGGGTTGTTCTCTGCAAGCTAAAATTCATGCTCTCCTCACTGGGATTTCTCTGTGTAGGACAAGTAATGTTTTTCTCACCTCGGTTGAATCGGACTCGACCACGGTGGTCAATGCATTGGTGGCTAATTCCGGCATCCCTTGTAATATTTCATATTCTATCAAATCATGTAGAAACATGCTCTCTCTGAATGTGGAAATATTGCAGACCCGAAGGGTGTCTAATACAGAAGCTGATATTCCTGCAACCAAGGGCCACAAGGTGGAGAGACTGGTTAAGTTTTCTTACTTTGGTTCATTTCCATTAGATAATGTGGGAATTTTCCAAGTGGATTCCCTTTATTTGAACAACTCCCATTCCCCTATGAATAAAATCTTTTATTTTAAGTCTGTACTAATTAATTTTGGGATATGGTATTATTAATATCAATGATATATTTTATCCATGATATATCTATTTTCCTAAAAAAAAAATTAAGTGAAAATTTAGTTAAAAAGAATTTTTATCATTACATTATTATTATATTAATATATATCCTTTCTATTATTATTTCATTAAATGTAAATATAAAATATAAATTTTGTAATAATTACCTATTTATTTCATCCTAATTTATACTTACATAACCCCACTTGATCTTCATGTAAGACCTAATAATCAGATATGATTTGGTGAAAGTCACATGTGGTGATTCTGCTAGCCTGGATGTTGTGAAAATTTTCTTGATCATGAACATCTCCGGCCATTGATTTCTATAATACCTTAATTTTTGAAGATCGTTTTGGGCCTAGTTGAGGGAAACATAGTGATACCACTTCATTTCCAAGCTTAGACAATGAGGTTTATAAGGAAGTCTCCCACTACCTATCACAATTTCTTCGACATTTTTTATTGATTTTGTAATATGGTTACTTATTTATACTGGCTTACTTAATGACCATTAAATTAGTCATATTAGAAACAATATTATGTTATAGTTTCATTTTAGTCTGATGTTTCATGTATCACACTATCAAACATATTTGATAGTAAACAAATATATAATTTAAAATATTAGGGTGTTATATTCTCCACCCTTTAATAAATTGTATTCCTTCAATTTTAATTATTATACAGTAATAAATAGCTATGGGTATTTATAAGATTAGTTGGATCCAAGATAACATTTTCACTAAGAAATCATCCCCATTATCTTAATGGTATGTAAATTGAACATATATCACCCAAAATCTATCTTATGGGAGTGTTTATTCAGGTGTAATCTTTGGTCAACTCATCATGCACCAAGTGATGATCTAGTTGATACTCAACCAAAATTTCTCAAGGCGATTACACCTATGTGCATCTACACCACATCTATATCCACTTGCCAGTATCCAGACACTGATGTAATTGAAAGTAAAACATACCACCTCACAGTACCCAAAAATGTAAGGATTTTTCCTTACATTTAAGCTTAGCCCTAAGGTTTTCACTAATGTTCTCTAGTCTAAATCTCTAATAAAAATCAAGACCATTCATACTATATCCTGAAACGAAAATTCATGGATATCTCTGCTCTAGGAATTCAACCTAACACTTATCCCCAAACAACATAAATTTGCACACTAATCAACATATACCTATACTCATATGATATATTATTATTTTCTTAAAATAACTTGATTTTTTTACATCAATTCATATACCTATGACAAGAGCTACCTATATACTTTGATCATATACTCCTCCAAATCTCTAAATAAATCTAATCCTTTTTCCTGATATTAACTATGACATCTTGGATGTAACTATCCCAAGTACATGATTTATAGTAAATATTATATTACATATATTCTCATGACGATTTAGATTTAGAATTTTAGATAAGTTGGACACATCATTAACTAATAAAGCATATGTATTTCACATAAAATGGATATTTTTCCACTATATTAGGAACTACATAATCCATAATAAGCCTTCAACATCTCTCATAAATTCTCCACAAATGCTATTCTTCTAGAAATATCATGTTTAATATTTTTCATCATAACTTGGGAAATGTAAACATAAGAAGGGTGAGATCAAACGCTCAATAAGTGAAGGAATTTACCAAAATCTATCATTCAACTAATAAGGCATAAATAATAAGACATGAAATAATTTACAATCAAATAATGCTATATAACCGACCACATGAGCTTGAAACAAATCCATGTTTAACAATATAAATAAAGACATAGAAAAAATAACAAATTTCATGGAGATGGAATGATAATGAAGGACATCTCAATGACTTATGAAATGACTTTACATATCATCATGACCTTGTGCCAAGACATCTACTTGCTATCATGATTGCATCTAAGACAACTAAATAAATGGGCAGACAAACAACAAATACCTAGGATTGATTAACTCATGAGACCTACTGATGCATCAAAGGTCTATTGCGAGCCCCAACCATTACTAAATTAAGTCCAATTCATTCACCATATAATGGAATGCATAATATATAAAATACATAACAAAAATTCCTTAGTAATCAATAAACTTCTGTATTGAAACTTCAAGTATATAGATTGTGAATATTTCCTCAATCAATAAATTGAATAGCTTTCTATGTAAGCATACCTCAAATTAACATCGTATAGAGTAATGATATACAATTAAGTCAATAATTTTCCTAAATCAATTAGTGTAGGGGTATCTAGGTGAATTCCCTTTAATCGAAAAAATGAAAAATAGGTTATTCATAGAGGAAATGCATTAGAAGGAAAACTCTCTCTATACCCAATGGATGATTATGAAAGAAAAACAAATAATGCTTTTTTGATTTTTTAATCCACCAAAAAATATTGTATGATGATTTGAAAGGTAATTTTACGAATCACATCTCCTAAAGAGGTAAATAATTTTTAACATTGGAAGGAAAATTGAAGAAAAACCTTAAAGTATTTTTATAAATAATTTTTAACAATGCTTTTAAAAAAGGGATGTTACGAGTCAAATTTAGAAGTAATTTTAGAAAAATTAATATAAAAACTTTTGAGAACATTTTAATTTATAGAGGATCTTCAATAATGGAAACATTAAAAGTCATAAATTCTTTCTTGAGGAAATGTGGAGTTGAAGATAAAAAATGATCAAGGAATGAAGACTATTTTAATATTTCAAAATACCTTTATTGAAACCCACATCATAAAATGGGATAATTAGACATCATTTTGAAAAGTGGAAAAGGGATATTTCAAGGTCACATGAGAGATCACATAACTGGGTTTACAAATATAATGGAGACCATTGTGGGGAATGAAAAATAAAGACATGAAAGAGAAAGTGCTACTGTATAGGCACATGAGCCTCAACCCAGTTGGTGAGGACTCCTTAAGTGCATCCAGGAGACCCGAGATCAAATCCAGGCAGAGGCTAATTTCTGGGTATTGTAGCAGGTACTGTAGCAGACACCATTTGGCACTGTAACAGCCGGGAATATTCCCCCGTTTGGGCCTTTGGGCCACCGATTTGGTCCCCGAGTCCTTTAAGGCCTTCAGGCCACCCAAGCCTTTGGGTCAGTAAGGCCTTCGGGCCACCTCAAGGCCTTCGGGCCACCTTAAGTGCCGATGCAAACCAGACAACCTATAAGGTACAAGCTTCAGAAGGAGGATGAGCAAGGAGCTTTCACCATAGCAGAAGCTAAACGGATTGCAAGAATGATAGGGTATGACACCTGCCATCGAGACAATCCTGTGCGTGCACATGAAAACCTTGCCGAATAGCCATGCGAAGGTGGAGAGCTGATTTCACGATGAAGATGCTGGGGAGGAGCAGTTCCAAGTAGTTAGTCTGGGTTGCATGTAATGTTTGAAGCCTACGGGCAATGAATTCCTCTAAAGCCTACGGACCATGTAATACTTACGCCTGCAAGCCTTGTAAGGGTTCCACCTCACCCCTTGAAAGGTGGATTATCAAAATCAATAAAAAACGAAGGCCTTCAGGCCATTGGAGGCTATTGTAGAGGATGTGATTTTTCATAACGTAGTTACATTTTTGTGAAGAAAGAAAACACATTAAAAATGATGTTTTGGATCAAAATGTGAATTACCAAGTGAAAAATATGGAATTCACTAATTAAAAAAAAATTAAATAATTTTGGAATCCTAGAAGAATGAAGCTCAAGGGGAACTATCATAACTCAATGAATTAAAATTGACTTAACAAAAACCCTTATGGCTTGGGTAACACAATAATTGAAAGTCGATTGATGAACTGGAATTTATTAGGATTTGTATATCCCAAGAATTACATAAAAATATATTAAAATACATTCATGGGTAGTAAACTAAAATAATTCCATATAAAAGGAAACATGGTGAAAAAAATGAAAATTGTCTCAAAAAGTTTTAATTGAGACAAAGAAAACCTTACATCATCGCTACCATTCAAATTAAAAACCCAGGGTGCATAGATCCTAATATGGATTTTTAAATCCCATAGATTCCATAAATAAATTTTTAAAAGAAATTCATGTCTAATATATAAACCATAAAATATAAACAGTTTGAAAATATGCTTCATATCTCAATAAATAAAAATTGAGATGCAAAAACCCTTACCTATATTTCCTCTTTGTCAATCATGATCTAACCTCATTTATAAAAAAATAACTATCTTAATCACCTATTTAATAACTATATACATACCTATATACTTTTGAAAACATTAATTTTAATCAAATTTTATAATTTTATTAGTTAGTTATATTTAATTTTCATTATCGAATGTTATTATTTTCAATTGTTTTCTTAGTACTAGTTCTACAATGTTGGTGTTGATTCTTGTTTATAGATTAAAAGTTCATAATTTTTATATCTTTATAAAAACATAAATAGAATTCTTGTAATGATTTAAAATGATTTTATTTCGTTTCATAGGTATTTTAGTTTTGATTCATGATGATAAAGTTCGTGACAACCTTGTTTTGCTAATTTTCATGAATGAAGGGTGGTATCTTAATACCTGGTTAGATATTTCCATTACCATTCTAGTTCCAAAAAATAATTATTTACATATTATTTTATAATATCACTAGTAATTATTTTTTCCTAGTTACCCATGATATATATTTATAGCATTGTTCATGTAGGTGGCTAAATTGACCCGAATAAGAAAAAACTATAATCTATGGGTGAGTGTGGTTAAGAAATTAATTTATTTGAAATAATATCATTATTTCATAACTACAATTAAATTATGTAGATATAATTAATGTTTTGAACTCAATTTGAATAGAGTTCAATGCATCATAAAAGATTTGAGTGAAAAATAAAATACATCACATTCGTGGTGGCAGTAGTCCAGACATACATAATAACAACACATTCATTTTCCATAGAACAAAAGAAAGGTAGTGAATGTTTTATATTTTTAGAATCTTAATAATGTTATAAATATCATATTAATCCATTAAATGGACTATTAAATCTATTAGTGTTTGGCAGTGCTAAAAAATTAAGCACGATATTAATGGAGATGGTAGTTCACACGTACACATGACAATGTCTTTATTTTTAAAAATTGTTTTGAAGGAAGAAAATGTATATTCAATTTCTATAGTAAAATTCCTACATATTATTAATACATATCATATAATTCATTCCTGGATAGATGTTGTTTGATGTGGTAGATGAAGAAAAAAATTAAGAGAGCTCAGTTGAGAACATTACATCTAACTTTTGATATTCCCTCTTGGGTAACACCTTAAGGATCCTTAACATGGTCTTTTGGGAATAGTATGGTATATAGGACATGGTTATATAGTTAATGAGTGACTAGGGAATATTTTTGGTTGATATAATGCTTTATAATGAGTGGATAAATGGCGTGGATTGGATCTCCTTTATAGGTGAAGGGAATGTATTTTTTTGTAAATATGGAGTTTTAATATAAAGAGAGCACATGTTTCACAAGGAAATTGAATCCAAATTAGACAATAATGGAGGCAGGGATGAGTTAGGGTTGATAATACATCAACCATTAATTTTCACAAATGTTTTACTCCACACATGTTTCACAAGGAAATTGGATCCAAATTGGAAAATAAAGAGAGAACATGTTTTACTCCACGATTTTTCACTTTTAGCATTTTTATTTTTTACTATGATTAATAAATTCTTCCTATTTAATTTAATTTTAATCCCTAAAAAATTAAACTAATTACATAAATTATACCTATTGAATCAAAATGAAAAATTTATTTTTTTCAATCAATATATTTATTTTTACGATTAATTAATTTTAGCATTAGTGCATGTAAAGCGTAAAAACTTGATTTCAGAGAAATTGTATTTTGAAGAAAAAATAATGTATTTAGGATAAAATATATTTATTTTTGATTCTAATTACATTAAATGGATTATTATTAACGAAATGAGAGTTATGTGACATTGAAAGGAATTGAAAACTTATTTTCCCTTTGAAAAACCCGAATTAAAAGTGAAAAACTAAAAAACATTTTTTAGAAATATATTAATTAATTTTAATAATGTTAAAATAGTTTTTATAAATGAAAAATAGTATTCTAAAATGCATCATTTCACTTAAAAAATTATTTTTTGATGATGAATTTGTTTCCGTTTACTTATTTCTTAATATATTAATTATCACTACACTTTAGAAAGAGCTATATTTTTCAGTATTAAATAAAAATCAATTATTTCAAAAAAAAACCAAAAATATAGTTTAAGAAAATTGTGACAATCTAGATTCAACAAGGAAGTTATTTTTTTTAAAATAAAATTCTAAAATTTATAATTTTAATCTTAAAATTAAAATTAAAAAATAAAGTAAAATGATTTTATTAAAAAAATGCATTTTTCAAATATGAAAAATTATTATTCTTATTTTTTATAAATTAATAATTAAATCAGGGTTTATATATAATTCATATAAACAATATATTTTATTGATGATATATCATCATTCTTAAAATACAACTTATGAAAAATCTATTTTTAGTCAAAATATATTTAAAGCATAAAGTAATCCTTGTATTAATATATATCTTTTCATTTTTTCCCTTAAATGTAACTATATAATATAAAATATATGAATAATTATATGTTTATTTTATCCTAATTTCTACATATATAACCCCTCATGATCTCCATGTAATACATAATCATAAGATAATCTATTTGTTGCAGTTGTGGGTGGTGATTCCGCTAGCATGGATCTCTTAGAAATTAACACTTGCATGAACTTCTCTCACAATTGATTTCAATCATACCAAAATTGTTGATGATTTCCTTGGTCTTGGTCTAGGTAAAACCCTTATGATTCCATATCCTTTCAATGCTTGGATAAATGAGCTTCATAAGGGAAAGTCTTACTACCTAACACAATTTCTTTTACTTTCATTGTTTATTTTTTAATACGGCTACTTCTATTTATTACATATTATTCAATGAATATGTTATAATAGTTATATTAAAAAAATTATTGTATCACATTTTCATTTCAGTTTTGTGTTGTTTTTATTACATGATATTGGACATATTAGGATTGTAATCTTATTTAATGACTATGTTATAATGATTATATTAAAAAATGATTATATCACAATTTCATTATTGTTCTCTATTTTGTGTTTTACATGCTATTGAAAATATTATATTTTAAATAAATATACAATTTTACCTCTCAGGGTGTTACAATCATGGTATCACATCAGACATTAATGCATCATGTCATGAAACCCCTACATCCCACATTGAAGAATCGTGTGAGAAGAGGGATAGATAATTGGTGACTACACACCTATCTCCATTATGAGGCTCCCACTTGGGGATGCATGTGAGGCACCCCACTACATCACCTACCAATTAATCCACACCATCTGATTATTTTTACTAAATTTATAGTCATGTGGTTGGGAACCCATCTAGAGCATATCATAAATCTATAGGGATTCATGCCTAGTTGATATGCAATGACACACCCATCATACTTTCAATCCTTCATTCTTGGCAGTTCGAATGTGTTTCCATATTGCATCACCCGTCTGTATGCCGATACATTTTCCTAATCTTACTGATTCATATGTTTCCAATTTATAGTGGCCCATAGGTCATTTGTGCTGATGAAATTTACAAATGATGGCCAATAGGCCCTATGGCCGGAAGACCTTTGGTGCCTCAGAGTCCCTTCGACTCATTATCCCAATCCAATGTCCTAAAACCCCAATTCTGTTGAATAGTATAACTGTTATAATCCTTCTATAGTTTCCCTATAATACCACTACTATAACTTTAGAATTCAACTCGCTCCCAAATTTGATCTGAGGTTTTTGATGGTTGATTACCAGGTGTTTATGACGTAGGCACCACCCCAACAACGTATTTTCATTTTCATGATCCTATTTTCAAATACTAAAATTAAATATTATTCATTATATCAAACAAATTAAGAGTAAATGGTCATATTAATATGAAAAATAAATCTTGAGATATATTCTCCTATGACACCTTAATTTCAACCCATGATACATTAGGATCAATTATGATATAACGAGATCAACCTCTAACTCCCTCAGTTTAACCTATATTTTGATTTTTTATTTTCCTATTAAGTCCCACAAGATAACTAATTATATATTACATCATTAAGTTCTAATATATTTAAATTAATTATTTTGGTTTATAAAGATCATGTGATAAATCAAATCATATCCATTTAGAGTGTCAAACTAAGGGTATAGTTTGGTCAACTTATTATGCACAGAGTGAAGATTTAGTTAATAACCAACAAACGCTTTTCAAGGTTATTACCCATAGGTGCATCTGTGAAAAATCATGTATCCAATTGATGGTATCTTGACAAAGATGTCAATTTGAGGACACCATACACTCTATACATTACCTAAATTTTAGGATGTTTCTGATATTTAGTCTTATCCTTAGGGTTTAAAATATTTTTTTCCTATTCCTAGTCCCCAAAATAACAAAATCCATTCCCAAAAATAACTAAACTCTACTATGATTCTAACTGAGATTCCTTAGACCCACACTCCCTGATCTAGTCCTAAAAACAAAGTATTATTTACAAATATATTTCATATAAGTCAGTTGAATCAAGAAAAAATTACATATATTTACAAAATATAAACATGAAATTTCATAACAGATCATACAATCCTATAACCCCAAGGTTTAATGTCTGTAAAGACTAGCTACATAAAGTTTATACTGTGAACATTTCTCTATAATAGAACCATACTGAATCCCATTCCATACATATCTATGTTTTACCCATCTTTATATCCTATGGAATTTAAAATATAATAAGGGGTGGGGGATATAGAAAGGAGATTAATGGAAAATGTATGAACAAGTCATAAAGGGTTAGAGAATAACAATATGAGAAAACCTAAACATGGGATAAATATGTTTTTAAAATAAACATTGAATAATAATATTTTTCCATAAAGCATGATAAAATAAAATATTACCTTCACATGATGAAACATATAACTTTTCATAATAATGTGGAAACATGAGACACTTCTAGAAAAATAGGTTATACTAATGGTTTAGAACTACTAGTAAGGGCCTACAAACTATTAATATAACCTATACCCAACGTTTGGTGAACTATAGGGTGATTTTCCATTAGGAATGAACATTACCAACTATTTGACTGAACCATTGTTATATAAATCCTTGGGTTTGGAAATTTCATATGAAATACCTATACAAACATTTTTTTTCAAACAATTGTTATATGTACCCTATTAAAAAAAGTGCTTAGTTTTGATCCTAGGACCTTCAAGTTATATTCTAAACACTTTACCACCCTTTTAAAATTTATTTTGTGTTTATATATATATATATAGAAATATATAATTGAATTTAAAAAAAAAAAAAAAATTTTGAATTATTTATTAATATTACTATTAAACATATTTTAATATATAAATTTATTTAAATTGTTATAAATATAATATATTTCCGTAAATGTGATATATATTACTAAATATTTATTTACACTTAATATATATAATATTCAGTGAAAATGATTTATGAAATAAAAATATATTAATATTAATAAAAAATTTGTTAAATAATTTTGATTAATTGACATTTAATAAAAATTTAGTGACATAAAAAATAAATAAATTAATTAATACCTTATGAAATGTTAAAATAAATCCTTGAACTGAAAACAAATATAAATTTTGATATGGGAGTTTTTTTAGGATTCACATGATATCAAATAAAATCTTGCATATTGATCTTCACCATTAAGCCAGGGTAATGACATAATGTCACAGATAGAGGTGTAAAAATGTTTGATAACTTAATTTTTAGGAAATAAGTTGGTGAGGCACACGCCATACTCTGGGAACAATTAAATTATCTAGTTGAGACCCTAAAAAACCATGTAATACATGATGTGGCACTTCCATATTATCAATAATAGAAGTTACAATACAATCGAAATAACAACCAATGAATAATGTCATGAAAGGGATCATTTATAGATCCTAAGAAATCATAGTCCCTTTCAAACTTCATTCCTATATCACTAGGTGTATGGGAACCATATCATCAAACAAGTCAATGAGAACAACACTAATAAATGCAATCCCCATTGGATAAGGGATTACAATACACTTATATCAATGTGGTCTACCAGATAGTTCCCATATCAGATAAAGAGGATATTCTTGAACCATAGTTCAATGCATAGAATCAGGGGAGAGGGGGAAGAAGCCACCAATGTAGAAGAATCTAAGGAAGATGAGGTCTCCAAAGAAACCAATATTTAGGAAGTTCCCTCAAAAAATTAATTATATACAACAATTTCTTAGAGGCAATAATGTCAATGAGATCAATGACAACAGGACCCTACCATTGAATCATAAAAATCCCATGGAATCTGATTATATAAGGGACAATTTAATTAATTTACTATTTTCTAACCAATAATAGGGCATAGGGAGGTAAAAATATCCTTACCTATATACTATGAAAATTCCCACAAATGCTGAACAAGAAAAGGATCCATTAGCACAATCAGCCTCAACCTCTAAGATAAATGCCAAAGAACTGACCGGTGGTGGGAAAAAATCCCATAGTCTAAATATATAACATCTTAAAGGATTTGAACCTTATTTCAGTGAACTATCCCTTCTAAATGAACATAATATCTAAAAAGATATCTATGAATCACTTATTATGGACATCTTAAGCCCTAAAATGTTTTAGGATGAAGTCACTACTATTGAGGTATACCATGAAGAGATCAGTTATACCAAATTTCATAACACCATCTCATTCATAGAATAAGATCAAGTGACCACCATAAAAGTTCACATAAGGTCATTTTATATATGAATCATGATGAGTGACATTAGTTTTTGTTGGGAAATCATTGATAATGTCTCTAGAATAAATCTCATCCCAATATGAACCCTTCACTATTTGTTCTATAATGAGGGTAATCTATCCCCCACAAACCATAAAATTAAATTATATAACCAAAGAGATTTGAAGTTTTATAAATGGATTATGATCAGATACTATCTCATTGATATGGTATTAGAATAAAAATTTATGGGGATTCACAAAAAATAGCCTTCAATATCATCTTGAGAATGTTGTGTCTCTATCAACATATGGTGGTGCCCCCATCATACTACATGTACCTCAAATACACTATTGATGGTCTTGTCATATTTTTCCATAGTGAATCACATGACTATTGACATATAGACATAAATTTATATAATTGGTAATATAAAAAATTGATGATAGACATTTTTATCCTAGTTGTTACTCCAGGTGACTTGTAAATGTATCATATTAATCTATTCTATGAACTTGAAAAAGATTATATACTACCTTTAAACCAGATTGAGGAATTCACATTGAATTTAGGTAGTCAATAAGATATAAGGGCACCACTTGATGATTTAGAATATCTAATTACCATCCTATAATATGATGATCAGGAAGCTACCCTTATAGGGGAGCCGTTAACAATAGACAAAGATAAAAACTGTACTATATATGTGAATCAATCTCATAACTAAGAATCTATATATAGGGACTGTATGACCAATATTCATATTAAATAATCAAGGTTATTTAGTAATATCATCCTCAACCATTAGCGAAGGAAGTGGATATGTTTACTTGGAATAGTCACTCTAGTACCCATGATATTAGAAGAATTCACTCAATCTAGCTATGAGGAGAAAGGATGTGGCCTTGAAGAAAAAAATGAAAAATCCCTAATTAAAAATACTTAAATATCATATATAAAGGAAGAATATGAGCCCAAAATTAAATTTTCAAGATCATAATATGCTACATCATCATCCAAGGGAGATGATAACACCCCCACTTCATTCCTAGAGTCTTAGGATATCAACATGTTTTCATCACCATATTTTAAGAAACTCAACTCTTATAACCTAGAGTTGATGTTTACATTATTAAATTTTAAAAAGTTATAATTAATCACATAAAAATGATCAAGTGGTTTAGAATACCTAAGATACTAGGTACATATTTTATTTCGATAATACATTGATGTTATAATTCATAGATTTTAAAATTCATGAAAAATTTCTTTTTTTCCTTTAGTATATCATTGAAATCATTTAAATATCCCTTACTAGTACCATTGATAAGGGAAAGAATAGAAAAGGGTGAGCTTGAATTCTTGGTTAGTGATTATATACAATATAATCTACAATGATTATGTAAGTCATAAAAAAAATGAATATGTGATTAATCAATAAATATACCATATAATAAAAAACATGAGCCTGAAATATATCCAAGGATAAAAATACTGATAATATAATGGATAATAATAAATTATTTTATTATAATGGAATGTATAATATTAGTAAGATTAATCATACTTTTTAATCCTCTAAACTAGGGAATATTACATAAAGTAAACGCCTCTCAACAAAGACATCTTACTTTCCAATATGGCCTGTCAAGCTAGACACCATACATATATGGGATGATATACACCAAGTGATACCCATTCATGTTTATATCATGTGGAAAACTGATTCATATATGGACTAAAAAAAATCCAACCCATAACATAAACATGTAAATTCCTCATATATTGAATGTACAATAATATTCGTCATAAAAATGCCTCATGAATCAATAAATATTTTTGTTAAAATAATTAATATGAAATGTTATTATATCTCAATTCAATGGAAAAAATTCTTAGTATGATTATATTAGTTAAAAATATATATACTAATGAGTGTATGGTTTAATAAAAATATAAATTCTATTAAATATATCAATTGTACAAAAGAACATGGATACAATGTATAAAATAATGTCAACAAATAATGAAGAGTAATAGAGAACATAATTTCAACTAAGTGAATGAAATGATAATAAATTATTGTATAGAAAATGAGGTATAAACCATAAATAATCCCACATTGAAAGGAGAACATTAATTAATCATATATAATGGTTTTATAAATAATTATTGATGTATTTGAAAACAGGTAGGGAAATGGAATAATTTTTTTAAAAAGATCATTCAAAAACATTTGTAAGTTTTTTTTTGTAAAAAAGGATTTATAAATAAATTCAAGAAATCATTTCATAAGGTGTAATGGAGATATTTAAAACATTAATTTTAAAATATTTTACAAGAAAAAAATCATGAAAATAAACCATGCTTATTTAAGCCAATGGGTAGTGTAAGATAAAAATACACATAAGCGAACGAAATACCGTTTGAATTTTTTTTGGAAAATAATTTCATTTTTTAAATACAAAAATGAAGAACTCCTAGAATGATGGGAATATATATTACTTTGAAAAATCATAAAAACATGGAATATAATATAAATAATGGTAAATTTTCATGATAATGGGATTTTTATGATATAGAAAATGTTAAAAAAAATATTTTCAAATATTTGTAAAAAATGCCAAAAAAGGTTTTTATAGAAAGTGTTAATAATATTCCATTTAAAAATATTAAAATAATGTAAGTTTTTATATAAATTGAGATTTGGATTTCATTTATGTGTATAAAATAATAGTATTGATTTAAAATAATCATTATATATATGGTGTACAAAACATCCCCACTAAAAAAGAGAAATATGATCTAATTTTCTAATAAAACGTCCTTTGGTGGTTTTGAGTGCCAAATAGAGGAAAATGGTATGAATACATTTAAACCACAATAATAAAAATAGGAAAAGAAAATATATTGGGTTTATGAGATCAATAATATAAAAATTTATATATAGAAATTGAAATATAAACAATCCTAATAAAAGGAAAGATTTTAAAATAAACGCGTACTTTGGATTCCAGCTAGGTTAGATGAAATATAATATCTAGTAAAATAAATTTATAAGAATTTTTCAGATATCTTAGATACATATTTATATCTATCATTATAGATATAATTTATTCATCACTTATTTTAACCCATTTACTCATTATTCTTGTCAACATCAATTATTTAAGTGTTAACCATTCCCTTTCTTATGCATGGTTTGATTTGGGGGTTCTAATCCATTCATCTCAATCATTGATTAATCACCTCTAGAAAGTTAATCATTTAATATATATCATATTTGAAAATCAAATAAACCTTTATAACCATCCTTTTAATGTTGTTATGAAAAATAAAATACATCATTCTTGGAAGTGGTATCCCGCATGTACACATGAGTTTCATTTTTATTTTTCAATGGATATAAATGAAGGAAGGTTGATAATGATTTTATAACATTAAATATCATAATAAACCCATATTAATATGATTTAATAATAATTTTTTATGTTTTATAACTTCTAATGATCATTTTGGATTAATGTTTTGGAGAATTTGAAATAATCTTATATATCAACTCCTTATAATAAAAAGTGAACACATCAACTCAATATCCATTTTTCAAAATAACAAGATCCTGAAATTTAAATTATTATTTAATTAAATACACATTTTCAACATTTATGTTGAATTTACATATAAAAAATATAGACCATTCTATATATCTTAATCATTATTAATCATTATGAAAAATATAAAAAAAGGATGAGAAAAACAAAGCTCAGTAAGGGCTATAAAAATAAATGAAACCTCTTAGTTAATTTAATAATTCATGAAAACCCATAAGAAACTTTTAAATTTTCATAATAAAAATTAAACTCAATCAATCCTTTTATAATTTATGAAATCAACTTATATGACCAATTATATAATTAAATATATCATAATAAATAATAAAGGAAAAATCATAATCCTGAGGATTTCCAGTAATAAATGATGACTCATGAAAATATTTTAATGAAAAACATATTTTTCATTTTTAAAAGGGGAATAAAAATTCCATTAACAAAATATTATTAGCTTACCTTATGAACTAAAAATACATAAAAGAAAAACTAATTTATAAGAGTAGAAAAATCATATAGGAACCCTTAGAAATCAAATACATATCACTCATATAATCACTCTTACAAGAACTCTTAAAAATTGAATAACCCACATGGTTAATCAAATATATATTCCCAAGTTAACAAAATAATTACCCAATACATTGGATAGATATACCATGATCACCCGTCATTATGAAAAATTTCTAAGGAAAAAACATAAATAAACCATTTATAAGATTGAATTTACACCATAAAACTCATAAAATATCATTTTTAACACATATACAGAAGGTCTTTCTATCCTCATATAAATGTTTATAGAAATATAATTATTCCATAGAAACTCTTAAAATGAAAAATATAATAGAATAATAGTTGATAAGATTTTCTATATAAAAATAAATAAGAGGAAGCTTATGAACGAATAATGGTTAGGATGTTGGGAAGTTCTTCTTATTTTGTATATGGTAGAAACATTCTTTTTCACTTTTGTAAAAAGATTCAAATGTGACCTAAAGAAATAATTAAAAACACTCATTTTTAATTAGTTTTTAAGAAAATAAAAATAATATTAAATTTAAATTGAATAGTCTATTATATCTAAATAATAAAATTCACAAAACATTTTAATGAATTTGGATATGGAGGATAATGAGTTTAAAATAGTTGAAACAACATTTTAAAGGAAAATACTTTAAATCAACTCTAGACTTGTTTTATATGCACTTTATTCAATTTATAAAAAAATTGTATTAATTTTATACTATATTAATTACCTTTTTTTGTTCATTACATTATCATTATCCATTTTAATTTCATTTATGACCATGTTTTACTTAGATACTTAATCATTAAATTTTACATCGGACGTTTTGGGGACGTTCTGTTCATAATCCCAAAACAAATTCAGTAGGTTGACTATTTCCAAAGGGATCATTATTCCATAATATAAAAGATATTAATGTTTAATTTTTTTATTAAATTTATACATTAAATACATTTTTAAATTGAGTTATTTAATATGGTATGGAAAAACAAGTCATATCATTTTGTGGATGTAATAATCTATACAAATGCATAAACAATGTTTTCATTTTTCAATGGATGGAAAGGGAAAAAAATAGGTGACATATTATCTATAAAAGAGGGTAAATATTTCATGAATATAAGATATATAAATTAAATCCAACATTATAACCAGCCATGATAAGTGGTGTTGTAAGGTGAAACACATTGTTTCATGGAGGTGGTAGTCCATATGTACAATTGAACGATGTTTTGTTTTCCTATTAGATGAAAAAGGAGATAAATAAGAGTTTTATATAAATATAATTACATTTAAATATATTTTAGATACTTCTTTATAAAATCAAGGTTTATTAAGATTTTATTAAGGTATAATAATAAATTAAACCAAAAATCTTGGTTAAAAGTTATAACTCATCTTTGGGAAGCCACCTTTACCATACACATCAATACTTATAGGTTTGTATTTAGATAAGACCAAAATTTCTATGTCATGGGAAGGAATATTTTGAAGGTATTTTTGAATTTATTTTTTGAGCAAGGTTTCTCAATATGTTTGAAGAAGTGGGGATATGTGGTTCCCTCTAATAATTGAGAGGAGTGTCACTGTTGTAAATTTTCAATGTTTTAAAATAACATAAGGTCTTATTCATGGTTAAGTGGAACCATGGAACCCAAAATTAGTTTATAAGATGTTTTAGGATTGTAAGAAAATCAAAAAATCACATTTTTATAATTTTATGATATATTTAAAGCCTTATCTCCTAGTTAAACCTCCTTTACACACAATTTAATCTTAACCACAACAATTTTACTTTTCACCATGATAACATAATTATATTCATAAAAATTGAATGGGAATTCTAATTTTTTTTACACGATGGTTAAAATTTTGGGATATATTTTATTAAATTCAAAATCTATAAGTGGTAGAAATTAAAATTGATTTAAGTATGCAAAATGAATGTGAAGAAGTCATTAGGAAAATACCTGATTTAAGCATAAAAATCATTTCAGATTGAAATCAACCAAGAAGTTGATATACAGAAAATTTCTTGATTAAATAATAGAAAGATGAATGATTTTTGACTTATTAATAAATTAAAAATTGAATGATACCTTCTACCCATACCATTTAATGCAAAGACCCATAATTTGTTTTTTAAATTTGAATAATATATAATATATTTGTATAAGATTCAAGAATGAGTTCCTAAATTCAACATAATGTTTAAAAATACATTATTTAACACCATTAAATTATCTTTTGTTGAATAAATGGTTTAAAAATTTATTATTCGAGGCTTACATCATAATAGTGTAATAAAAGAGACAACATTTAAAAATTCAGTTTTTTCACTATTAACCTAAAAATCAACAATTTTAGAAAAATATCAAAAAATCACCATAAGACTATTATGAAATTATGATTTCAAAAATTATATTAATTTACATAAATAAAAATTATAAAAGTGAATTAAATTAATTATAATATCAATGCCTAAAATTCAATAAAAACCATTTGTGTAGAAAATGTATTTTTAAATCATAAAATTAATTTGTCCTTATTCATTACCTAATAACCATAATTAAATGAATTTTAATTAATTTTATTGTATATATAATATAATTATTTTATTAGATACGTTTATAATTACTAATTAATTTACTCTATTAAGATAAAAATACCTTGCGCACATAAAAATAGTTGTATGAAAAATATATCTTTTACATTCAAAATATTTTTTCATCATTTATAACTAATTAATAAATAATATATGATTGATTATAAATTTTATTAAGGTAAAAATTTATAAATATGTTTCATTATATTATTATTCATATTCATACCTTGCAAGCAAAATATACAGGCTATAATGGTCATATTTAAATAATAATATTTTTATAATATACCATTGTTTGTTTAATAACGATATTGCGCATACCACACACTATTGGATGTAATATTATTTAAATAAAATAAATTCTAAAATCATGGTCTCTTACATTTTACCCCTTAAAGAAAATATTCCATCATAATTTTATCTTATGTATGATAAAAATAGTTAAAAACAATTTTTTTTGAAAATTCATTCTAACAAGGGGAAGATAGAAAATATGATCATGAAAGGAAAAATATTTCTAATATTTGAAAATACCTTTGTTAAAAATTCACAACATAAACCGGATAATAAAAAAACATTATAAGAAAAGTAAAAAGGAAATATGAAGGTCACATTTAATAACACATAATACACTTCCTAGATAAGGAGGTCATTGGAAGGAAGTACAAATATTGATATCAAAAATGAAAATAATATCTAAGGAATAATATTGAGATGTAGAGAACATAATCATAATAATGTTAATGAAAAAAAACCATAAATAATTAGGGGATAATGAATACCATTAATTCATTAGAAATTATGGTAAAATAAAAACATTTTTATTTCATGACCAACTTCTTAGAGTTGAGAGATTAATTTTCTATCAAGATAGAAAATAAGAGAAAATACATTCACTTGATTTATTTTAATTTTAGAATCACTATTTCTTAAATATTTTGTTCTTAAATAAATTTACACTTTTATATCATCTATTAATCTATGAAATTAACATTCAAGATGATTTTTTTTCATTCCTAGTGCACTAAAATTAAAAGTTAATGGACCCCAAGATTCATAAAAGGATAACATGGTATTAATATAGTATCAAGAAATTTTAAAAAACCTAAATGGTTTATATAAGATAATATATTATTTAATATGAATAAGAATTAATACAAAAATATAAAAAATATCAATAATAAAACCCAATTCTCAATTTAAATCATTCCATAAATAATTAATTTTAAAACACTTCAACATTATCCAGAACAAAATTAAATCCTGATGATTAGAAAGGGTTGATCAAACATTCTTCCATGATTAGTAATAATTTATCTCCAAACAATAATAGCCACTTATAAATTCACACTAAAAAAATATATGTTCTTTAATCATATAATCTCTAATATATTCTAATATTTTCGCTAATTTATCCAAATAACCGTACAAATATTATAAAATCATATATGCTTCCAGAATATAATCCAACCTTTATTCCTAAAAAAACTCCCATATTAGATTAAAATATTTCAATTTACCTTAATAATATAATATTCCCAATATAGCAAACTTATGGAAAAAATAACATTAATCACTTAGTCAGGAAATTACATTTCAATACCATGGTAATATTTAAGATAAAACATATTTTACCAAAAAATAAAAATACATTATCCCAATTAACTATAATTAACTCATAATAAAAAGATAATATTAACTCTATTGGTTCCCAAAAACTTTCAATATATGTATATAAAATATAAAATAATTCTTACTCAAATAACCTTTTCATAAATACAAATTTTTATCATAAGGGAAACATATATCTCCAAAATCTATTCAAACTCAATATATGTGTCACGAACCGAATCTGGTTGCCGCCCAAACCGGCACCAAACCCAGCCCGTGACATGACCCGAAGGGCGTTCCCTATCCCCACAGGCTGGCACAAGTGCCCGGGTATCATTTATTTAGGTTTGGGAACGATTTACCCGAATATGAAGTCATAAACCATTAAAAACAATCAATAAACTGAATCTAAAAAATTTATACCAAATGATGTTTAAACAAAAACCAGAACTGAATACATAGGTTTAGAGTCAATACAAAAGGTCCAAAGACACAATGGAACAGAAACAAAACAGCCCCAT
Source organism: Viscum album (assembly GCA_963277665.1). Classification (NCBI taxonomy): domain Eukaryota; kingdom Viridiplantae; phylum Streptophyta; class Magnoliopsida; order Santalales; family Viscaceae; genus Viscum; species Viscum album. The sequence continues at coordinate 491,097,295 of OY728145.1, forward strand.
GGACTCCACATGACAAGGGGTCATCACCCCCAAGTCATCTCCACTACTCCGCCTAAAGGATGAGGACTAACACCCTGAACCGCCATCACCCTTAGCCTTTCCTTTACCTGGGTCAAAAAAAAGTTCTACTTACACCCAAGGGGTGTAAGTAGGGTGTGAGCCTAAGCCCAATAGGATACCACCCTATGATTCCATGGTGCATGCAATACAAGGTGAAAAAGCAAGCAGTGTTAATATGCAAATAAAAGCGATGACAAATTCCACAAAATGAAACTTTAAATTGAAAACATTTTTCAAGATAAAACTTTCAGAATGTTAACACATTTAAATAGGAATATTATATACTGCATTATAATTCCAAATACACCCAAATACAAGGGCAAATACCACAAATCCACTGAGCAACAAAACCGGGAACACCCCTAGGCACTAGATAGTCTCAGGCCCCATGTACCTCGTACCTTAGTGTAATGCAACCATAGTAGAATCCTTTATCGTGCACGAGCCACTAGTAGGGAACATAACCATAACCTAGTGGTCCCCAATAATCATCCACATAGTTTAGTTAGAGTTGTCGTTATCCAAATGCTAAGTGAAACAGGGACAAAACCCATCCGGTCCACTAGCCGTACTAGTACAAATCCGCCCCACCTAGGTACCCGGGCTTCCCCATTTGTGCTCAAACAATTTCAGGATTTAACACATATCCATTTTAATGTAAAACACCACTACTGGTCACATACAGCAAATACAGTAGCTATCTCATTTCGTACCACTTAAAACACACAACAAACTCTTTGAATTTGAATAAATCAATTTCTCAAAATCTCGTGTAGTTTTGCACACAAAACCCCTTAAGAAACCCACTTGTACACGATGTTCACACTTGTAAGTTACCAAAACAGTAAAGTAAGCCCAATAAATATCAATTAAAACAACAAATCAATTTTTGGGCATCCCCATGTTAAACAAGAAGTGTTATCTTTGTAAAACCTTCATTTTCACACAAAAGTGGAACCAAAACTTCACTTTCTTTACAAACACAATTAAAACCCATTTTTTGCAGCAATTACCAAAGGGGATAAACATTATAAACAGTATTTTATGCCTTATTACAGATCAATAAAAACAACTAAGTATTTATAGGGAATCCCCAAATAAACAAACAAAACACTTCTTTGGAAAACCCCCAATTTCACACGAAATTGGCATTTTAAATTCAATTGCAACGGAAACATCATTAGAACCAACTTTTGCAGCAATAATAAAATTATATAAATCTGAAAATATGATAAATACAGCATGCTAATACACAAAGATTGCATCAACATTGGAATCACCTACCAAATCAAATGAAACCATTGAATCCTTTGTGCGAAAACACAAACGCACCACCGCCGCACCTCAAGAAGGGTAGATCAAACCTAAAAATAGAAAATTGGACAAAGAAAACCCAAGGTTAAACCTTAGGTTAGAACCCCTACCCACTGGTCATTGTTCACCTCAATAAAAAGGGAGGAAACCCTAAAATAAATAGAATGAAACCCTAATCAATTTGAAAGGGGAAAAGAAATGGACAAACTTACTTGAGAAATCTAGAATGAATCTCCCCAAAACACCAGTATCTGAAATTGAAAACGGCCAAAACTCATGGGATGTTCTCAAAGGAATTATTAGGTCATTTAGGAATTGGAATGGAGGGAAAAGAGTATGAATTGAGAGAGTTATGATTGAATGAACATACCTCATCAAATCTGCCCGATTTTAGAAACCCTAAGATGTTCGTCCCTATATCGCGATCCTAAGAGCTCCAAAGAGGGGGGTAAAGAAGTTGGGGGAGAGTCTGGGTGTCAGGGCCGCATATGAGGCTTGGAATCACCGAAAAATACTTAAAATTGAATAAGTTATTAAATAAATACAATTAATTTTTAAAACTAGATATGGGCTTCCTGGCATGCCCAATCCCTTAAATAAAAACCCAACTAAACCATGGTTATGGATTTCCAAAGGCTCCATATTTTAATTTTAGTGTTAATATATCAGGGGAGGACATTTAGGAGTTGGAATGAGTGAAAAATATTAAAAAATTAATAAGTTATAAAGGAATCAAAATTTATTTTTTAATCTGGAATTGGGCTCACGGTTTGGCCCAATTCACGAAAACTCACCTATTCTCCAAAAAACCATTGGAAACCCCCAAAACAAAGCATTAATGGAAATTAAAATATATTTAAATTTAAAATAAGCTATTTATGTGACAATTCTCCCCACCATAAAAACTTTCCGCCCCGGAAAGTCACAACAAGGCCAAATCAACAACCAAACCCAACTGAGAAACCAAGAAGTACTCCCTTGCCAGGTTTCTTCCCCAAAGGCCAAAACACCTCCAGTGATCAATGCAGGAAGGAATACCCTAACAAATCAAACTTACACCACTTTCCTAAAACCATCAATAACATTCAGGCTTTATCCCAAATAAAAACTCCTCAAACACAATCTGAACAATACTCAAGCAATTCACCCAAATGAACCACAACATTGAACAAGGTTACACTTACCTTAATTTAACTAAACCATTGGGTGCTATCCAGTCCCAATGTTTACTCAAGAATGATGTTGGTAGCTAGATATATCTGAACGATACTATCTACACCAAGCCAAGACCATGGAAGAATCTAAGTTACTGGTACGGGGGGACACAAATACGCTCCCCACCATAAGAGACAACCAATATTTTTTTTTGAGACATAATCAAGAGACTAACAGGGGGAGGAATAAATGGACTCACCAGTACAAAGGATATACTTACATCAGAAATTTACAAAATAAATTATATAAGACTCATAGTGGGTCTCCCCACCATAAGAACCAATCATCTTAACCAACCAGCATTGGCCGGTAAAGAAAGACCCCAAAATTTAAAGATTTGGGGCGACCACATGGTTAGTTTGCATGGTTTGGGAAGCCATACACTAATAGTTGGGATCCTTCTTTCCGCATGGTTTTCTGGGGCATGGTCACTATTATCCAAGTGAAAACTGTGTTCATAAACAGTGTAGACAAACTTCAAACCTTTCTCTAAAGACTCAGTGGAAACGAAAAGGGGGAGGAAATAACATTGGGTGATGACATGGGCACACGACCCTCCACCTATTTCCATCGAACATAGACAACAAAAGAATGATTATGACACCATAGGTTTAAAATCTTCCTAACTTTCATACTGGGGAAATGACTTTGTACAAGGGTTTAAATGACCCTGTGATTTCCCCTGACTACGAGCCAGCTTCTCTCTGAGACCTATGGCTGGAGCTCAAATGATTGAAGCATCTTCGGCCTCGCAGTTAGGCTTTGGAAACCCCATGAATGATAATTCTTCTTTCAATGAAACCAACAACTACAACGCAATCCCAGATAAGTTTTCCAGACATAACACATTCCAAACTCACTTTACCCGATCCCGATATTTCACTGAAACAAGGGCTAAGAAGAGACACACACATCACACCTTCGACGTATCAGGAAACATAAGAAACTAAGGTCTCTGTCAACCTTCCATGAGCACTCTCCCGTTACAAGAGGATCAAAAAATCAAAGAAAGGAAAGGGTGTACACTCAATCTAAAAATCTCAAGAAAAAATATTCCTTATATTGATCAACTGGAGGGTCTTCAAAAGGAAAAACAATCCGGGTTGCACTTTAGTTGTGCACTAACCATTAATGGGGTGTACCTTATCCAACGATTGAACCAAAGGACCCAACCAAGATGGTATATTGGTCATGATATACCACAATCCAGATCCAAACACATGAAGGGAACCACCACAAAGTCATCCCAAAACATTTTTCAAAAGAGACCACTAATCGTCCCTACAACACAGCTCACCGACCAAACACAAACCCAAAACACAGTTCAAACAGGAGGGGTTCTTGGACTCAAATCATCCCACAACATCAACATTATCAAAAACCCATAATACAAACTATACCAAACTATTCATAAATACAACATGTTTTTCTTTAAAACTATTTCTTTGAAAACAAACGGTTTTGTAGTAAGCATATCCACCAATGGTACCCCATGGGCCTCACACATGCATGTTTTTGTGTCACACCGGGCACCCTCCTCATACCATCCCAGCACTCATCCAGTCATGCCATCAACCATCCATCATCCCATATAACCCCATGCATGTGGTCACTCATGGAAATACCAAAGGGTAAAACAAAAATTCCTTCCACTTTTCAAAAAAAAATGCTCAACCAACCCAACCTTTTTCTCAAAACTTCTAACAATGAGATCAAAATCCCAATTCACATCTTACAAAACTTTTCATAAGGACACAAACATTTAAAAAAAGAACTCACTTTCAAGTTATTCACATCAATTTCAAAACATCTCATCCCATTAAAACACCCTTTAATCATTTAGAAAACTATATTGGAAACACTTTTGAAAACCAACTTCAACACGGTTTTGGCTTTCAAAAGAGGTGTAAGCATACTATTTTCCATTTCAAAACAAATCTGAAAATTCAGTTCCACCATTTAATAAATCAAAACATTCCATATTTATTTGAAAATCATTTCACAAAAACTTAATAATTCTTAAAACCAAGTCAGTTTAAAACCAAAGTTCCAAGATTTCAAAATTAAAGAACACAAGACAATGTGAGAGGAAACTAGTTTCAGTGGGTGACTTGGACATATGGTTGGCGGCCATATTACAATCACTTAACTATCACAGAGAGTGTTCTAGGGAATATCCCCAACTCCACATGGCTTGCCAGGCCCTGCGAGCTTACTGAGACCATTAACCCAACTCTCTTTTCATTTCCCCTAACCATCATTAAAACAAGAAAACCAAAGGACTTAGATAAATCCTGACTTCCCTAGGAAACTTGAATCCTGTCATGAGGTGTGGTGATCGGGCACACTACCCATAAATATAATACCAAGTCCCTACAATCCTAACTCCATGATATCCTGACTCTTCCCGAAATAACATGACCCAAAGAGTTAACATGAACCTCCTCTGATACCATTTTGTCACGAACCGAATCTGGTCGCCGCCCAAACCGGCACCAAACCCATCCTGTGACATGACTCGAAGGGCGTTCCCTATCCCCACGGGCTGGCACAAGTGCCTGGGTATCATTTATTTAGGTTTGGGAACGATTTACCCGAATATGAAGGCATAAACCATTAAAAACAATCAATAAACTGAATCTGAAAAATTTATACCAAATGATGTTTAAACAAAAACCAGAACTGAATACATAGGTTTAGAGTCAATACAAAAGGGCCAAAGACACAATGGAATAGAAACAAAACAGCCCCATGGACTCCACATGACAAGGGGTCATCACCCCCAAGTCGTCTCCACTACTCCGCCTCAAGGATGAGGACTAACACCCTGAACCACCATCACCCTTAGCCTTTCCTTTACCTGGGTAAAAAAAAGTTCTACTTACACCCAAGGGGTGTAAGTAGGGTGTGATCCTAATCCCAATATGATACCACCCTATGATTCCAAGGTGCATGCAATACAAGGTGAAAAAGCAAGCAGTTTTAATATGCAATTAAAAGCGATGACAAATTCCACGAAATGAAACTTTAAATTGAAAACATTTTTCAAGATAAAACTTTCAGAATGTTAACACATTTAAATAGGAATATTAGACACTGCATTATAATTCCAAATACACCCAAATACAAGGGAAAATACCACAAATACACTGAGCAACAAAACCGGGAACACCCCTAGGCACTAGATAGTCTCAGGCCCCATGTACCTCGTACCTCAGTGTAATGCAACCATAGTAGAATCCTGTCTCGTGCACGAGCCACTAGTAGGGAACATACCCATAACCTAGTGGTCCCCAATCATAATCCACATAGTTTAGTAAGAGTTATCGTTATCCAAATGCTAAGTGAAACAAGGACAAAACCCATCCGGTCCACTAGCCGTACTAGTACAAATCCGCCCCACCTAGGTACCCGGGCTTCCCCCTTTGTGCTCAAACAATTTCAGGATTTAACACATATCCATTTTAATGTAAAACACCACTAATGGTAACATACAGAAAATACAGTAGCTATCTCATTTCATACCACTTAAAACACACAACAAACTCTTTGAATTTGAATAAATCAATTTCTCAAAATCTCGTGTAGTTTTGCACACAAAACCCCTTAAGAAACCCATTTGTACACGATGTTCACACTTGTAAGTTACCAAAATAGTAAAGTAAGCCCAATAAATATCAATTAAAACAACAAATCAATTTTTGGGCATCCCCATGTTAAACAAGAAGTGTTATCTTTGTAAAACCTTCATTTTCACACAAAAGTGGAACCAGAACTTCACTTTCTTTACAAACACAATTAAAACCCATTTTTTGCAGCAATTAACAAAGGGGATAAACATTATAAACAGTACTTTATGCCTTATTACATATCAATAAAAACAACTAAGTATTTATAGGGCATCCCCAAATAAACAAACAAAACACTTCTTTGGAAAACCCCCAATTTCACACCAAATTGGCATTTTAAATTCAATTGCAACAGAAACATCATTAGAACCAACTTTTGAAGCAATAATAAAATTATATAAATCTGAAAATATGATAAATACAGCATGCTAATACACAAAGATTTCATCAACATTGGAATCACCTACCAAATCAAATGAAACCATTGAATCCTTTGTGTGAAAACACAAACGCACCACCGCCGCACCTCAAGAAGGGTAGATCAAACCTAAAAATAGAAAATTGGACAAAGAAAACCCAAGGTTAAACCTTATGTTAGAACCCCTACCCACTGTTCATTGTTCACTTCAATAAAAATGGAGGAAACCCTAAAATAAATAGAATGAAACCCTAATCAATTTGAAAGGGGAAAAGAAATGGACAAACTTACTTGAGAAATCTAGAATGAATCTCCCCAAAACACCAGTATATGAAATTGAAAACGGCCAAAACTCAGGGGATGTTCTCAAAAGAATTATTAGGTCATTTAGGAATTGGAATGGATGGAAAAGAGTATGAATTGAGAGAGTTATGATTGAATGAACATACCTCATCAAATATGCCCGATTTTAGAAACCCTAAGATGTTCGTCCCTATATCGCGATCCTAAGAGCTCCAAAGAGGGGGGTAAAGAAGTTGGGGGAGCGGCTGGGTGTAAGGGACGCATATGAGGCTTGGAATCACCGTAAAATACTTAAAATTGAATAAGTTATTAAATAAATACAATTAATTTTTAAAACTGGATATGGGCTTCCGGGCAGGCCCAATCCCTTAAATAAAAACCCAACTAAACCATGGTTATGGATTTCCAAAGGCTACATATTTTAATTTTAGTGTTAATATATCATGGGAGGACATTTAGGAGTTGGAATTAGTGAAAAATATTAAAAAATGAATAAGTTATAAAATAATCAAAATTTATTTTTTAATCTGGAATTGGGCTCACGGTTTGACCCAATTCACGAAAACTCACTTATTCTCCAAAAAACCATTGGAAACCCCCAAAACAAAGCATTAATGGAAATTAAAATATATTTAAATTTAAAATAAGCTATGTATGTGACAATATGTCTCCCAATGTACTCAAATTACCTAATACCTCAAAAGGGGTACATATGCCTTCAAACTTATGATAAACCATAAAATTATTTACCCATGATGGCATCTAAAAATAATAAACTATCCTTATCTGAATCATCATAACCTATAATATTATATAAACATTTTATTTGATACCTAATATAATTCCATATATCTTAATCAACCCAAAACTTCATTATTTATTAATAATGGGTTAAAGTTCTTACATTCAAATGATATATTAGGTTTAGTGTTTTATATAATATAAATAAATACTTACATATAAAATCCTTACAATACAATGTTGAAACATCCTCTAAATCTATATTTTATATAAAATATAGATTCATAAATTTAAATTCATGTTTCATTTGAAATATATTTTCTCTATTTAAGTTGAATTCCAATAATATAAAGATAAATCATGCTATAGTTCTTAATATTTATTAAGCCCTGCTATTTTTTTTGAAAATGTGGGATGATAAAATAACTATCAATAAGAGATATAAAAATAAATTAAACCCTTTAATCCATTATAAAATTCCTGAATACCCATAATAAAGTTTGGATTTTTCATAATAAACATTGATATAAAATAATTATTTAATTACCAATTAATAAAATTATTTTTCTAAAAGATTTAACAAAACATCTCATTAGAAATAATAAGGGAAAATTCATAATCATTGGGGTTACTAGTAAAATATGTTCACGCATGATATCATTTTCTTTAAAAACATATTTTTTACCCTTAAAAGAAGCATAAATATTTTTTTTAAATATTATTAGAATACCTTATGAAATATAAATACTTCTATAAATAACTCATTTGAATATATAGAAAAAAAATTTAGGTGCCTAAGGAAACCATCTTCATATCAGTCTTACAATTACTCTTACAAGAACTCTTACAAAAGGAATAATCCACATGGTTAATACACTATATATTCCCCATAGAATCATTTCCATACCAAATGCGTTGTAAAACTATATTAGGATCACCCATCATCATGAAAAACGTTAAAAAAACCAAAATATACATAAAAATATAAGTATTCATTTCCATCATAAATATTCAAAAAATATCATATTCAAAAAATATGCGGAAGCACTTTCGAGCTTCAAGAAAAAATTCATAGAAATATATTTTTTCATTGGAAAAAATTTCCATAAGAAGATTTAATAATACTTTGATTAAAAAAAATAAAGAATGATGAGGATACTTATTAATTAATAATGTTCAAGATGGTTTGAAATTACTCTCAAGTAGCATTTCTTGAAAAAATTTCATTTTGCACTTCGGTAAAAGGAATCAAAATTAAACCATAAAAACAATATTAAAAATAATCCTTTTTAAACCATTGTAAAAAAATATAATATGAGTTAAAAATGACCCTTAATAATATTTTAAGATTAAATAAGCATATTCTTAAAAAAAATTAATGAACATGGATATATATGTGAAAGAGTGTAAAACATTTAAAATAATGTTTTAAAGGAAAATCCCATACATCAACTCCCGAATCATTTTATACATAAATTATACCAAATATAATAAAATTTTACTAATTATATACTTTGTTAAGAACCTTTTTAATTTTCATTAAATTATAGTTATTTATTTTTAATTTCATTAATAACCTTGTTTTATTTAGTTATTTAATCAATTTAGTTTACATCAAATGTTTTGAGGATGTTGAGTTCATAATCCCAAAACTTCTTTAGTAGGTTGATCATTATCAAAAGGGTTATTTTTTACATTATATCTAGAATATTATTCATTAAATAATTATTATATTTAGACATTAAATTCACTTTTCAAATTATCTATATAAGGAAATATGGAACAACAAATCACATCACTTCATGGAGGGGGTAATTTATACACACGCATGAATACTGTTATTATTTTTTAGTTTATGGAAATGTAAGAAAATAGATGATATATTGTTTTCATAGATTTATAATTATGTTATGAATATCATATATATACATTAAATTCATCATTATAATTATCCATGAGTGATAGTGATGGAAAATGAAACACATTTCTTTATGGTGGTGGTATTAGACTCATATGAAAGGATGATGTTTTCATTCCCCATAAGATAAAAAAGGATATAAAAAAGGATATTAACATAACAATAATAAAATTTTAGTATAGTTTAGATAATTAATTTATTATATCATCCTGGTTTATGAATATTTAAAGGAGTCTAAAGAAGAAATAAAATTAAACTCTTTATTAAGAGTTGAACCTATTTTTTGGAAATACTTCTTTGGTTTATACTATGAATCTTATAGTATTGTATTTTGATGAGACCTGATGTAACATACTTACCCTCCTCATTGTATTGAGAAGTGATAGATGTTCTACTAGGCCTTAGGTGACATCCCTAAGACACAAAAAACTGGCAATAAATTCTAAGGACTTCATAAATAGTTGGGGGATTATTTTCCCTTTGAAAATAAAACAACCAATGATTCACACACACCCAAACATGTTTAAAAATTTATAGAACTCAGTAGGGGGGTGAGTATAAAAATAAGAAGGATTTACCTAATGACTTACCTAATCACACGACTAGGATAAAATATGTTTATATATTTATATAAAATAGTTCAAAACAATTTTAAGTAATTTATATCAAATCATAGAAATAGTTTTCCAAAGAAAAAATATTTCCATGGAAAGAAACTAAACAAATCTTTAAACCATTTCACATTTCCATTTGGCATACCCATTTCATGATTCACAAACACCCACACATTCATGCTCTAGTGATAGTTCCATAATCATGAATGGATTATCTTCCATACACCAAGTCATCACCAAATTTATAGTCTCCTTGTTCCCTAATGGAATACCCCACTTATTTAGGGTCACATATCTTATACCCTAATGGTACACATCCCTTATTTAGGGTCCTGTTGAAAGCATAAAGTCACACAAAACCATATACGCCAAAAACCATGTCAATCCATTTAAACGAAACATTTATTTTATTGATTTTTTTACCAAAATTTTTCCATGCATCAAAACTAACCAGAATTTTAAAATTATGAAACCAATTTCACATTCCACAAAAACCAATTTCTACAATTTCACAAACCATCACTAAAGAGGGTTTCCATCTATATTTTCAAATAAATTTCATAATTAAATTCAATAAATTCAATAAATTTGAAATCAAGACTTTAAGTTCTAATCAAGAGGATACAATAGTTAAGCCACCCACCTCACAAACATTAGTGAAACCAAAGAATGACACAAAACACCAAAAAATAATCTTGAAAATCCAAAAAAATTCTTTATATCTTGTTCCCTAATATTCAAACAACCTTATATCATCATGATTTACATAAAAAACATGAATCTATCCCTAAAATATTTGATCCATGAATCTAAGAGAGGCAATAAGAGATAAACTAAGGAAAAAAACCAAGAACGAGAACTTACCAATGAATCTGAGTCTCCAATGCACTTAAAATCACCAACGGATTTCTCCCTAATCAAGAGGAAGGTTATATATAGTATTTAAAAGAATTGGAAATCATGTTAGGGTTAGATTAGGGAAAAAATGACCCTTTAAGGGTGAAATATTAGTGAGATCCAAAATTTTCGAATATTGTTTTTAACGGTGCACGATTTGGGTGCACAGTTAGGAAAATCATGTGGTAACCGTGTGTTATCCATTTACTCCAAACACCCCTTGCACGGTTGGATCACATGGTTAGACAAATCGTGCACCAACTATGCTAAACCCCTATATCTAACATCACATGTTTTCTCCTGGGTTTCCATATAGTTTTCCTAAACCGTGTACCTAACCATGTGCCTACCTAGTGCCCACTCCTTCAGTTGCACTATTTTCTGAGATGTGTTTCATAGTTTCTACTAACTATGCTAAAATCGTTCACCTCCTAAAATTCCACTGAAACTATACAAAACTCTTCCAAACCTCCAAAAACGTAATCCAAATACTTTATATACTTAAAATTCATAAATAAATGGTTAATTACCTAAAACCGGGTGTGCTATATTTTCCCCACCATTGGAATTTTCATCTTAGAAAGTTGAAAAATACCCTTTTCCTAAAAGAGTTTGGGTCACTACTCGACCATTTCCTTCTCCCACTCCCATGATTCCTCCTGAATTTGAACAAGTTTCCATAAAACCCATACTAGACTGATGTTTTTTCTATATAAGACTTTATCTTATCTATCCACAATATATACTGGCACATAAACCAATGTAGAATCTGGCTCTAGGTCAACATGATACCATAGAATCACATGGTTCAGATCAGGTTGACACTTCTTCAATTGAGATACGTGAAACACATTATTCACTAAACTAAACCTTGGCAGAAAATCCAACTGATATGCCACCTCACCAACCGGTTCAAGTATCTCAAAAGGGCCTATATATCAAGGATATAACTTTCCATACTTCCCAAAGTGATGATTCCCAAGCCTATTATAGATTTTAAAGAAACAATTATCACTCACCTCAAATGAAAATGGACATAAATGATGATCCTCATACGATTTCTGATGACTCTGATTCGTATCCATTATCTTTTTGATCAACTAAATTTTCTTCATTATCTCTTACACAAGGCTTGGTCTAACCAATTAAGTATCATCTATTTCAACCCAAAAAAGAAGAGAATGATAAGGACACCCATACAATTATTCAAAAGGATCTATATGTATCAAGGATTGATAACTGTTGTTATATGAGAACTCTACTAACAGTATGTGCTCCTCCCATAAGCCACTAAAATCCATTGCACAATACCTAAGCATGCATTACAATGTTTGTATCATCCTTTCAGATTTTCCATCCTTCTGAGGATGATATACCATAATCATAGTCAACTATATCCCAAGGGCTTGCTATATGGATTTATAAAATCAAAATGTAAACTTTAGATCTCGATTCGATACTATCAAAACTAGTATGCCATGTCTCTTTACCACTTATTGGATATATATTTTTGACAAGTCCTCCACATATGAGATTCTTGAATAGGGATGAAATGGGCCAAATTTTTGAGCTGCTCCACTATCACCCATATGGAATCATGTTTCCAAACCATCCTTGGGAGACCTTTCACAAAATTTATGGTTATCTACTCCCATTTCCAAATAGGAATAGGTAAAGACTACAGCATACTCGTTGGTCATTGGTGTTATGACTTAACCTGCTGATAGGTGAGTCATCTCATAATAAACTTATCCACTACCCTTTCCATACCAACCCACCAAAATTTTTATTGTAGTGCCTTATATATATATATTGAGTTAGAAGTATTACTTCTCACTTTTATATTCCTTTAGTTTTGGGAATAACACACACTTTATTAAAATATTTTTACTAAATTTTTATGTCCCAAGTGTTTTAGTATGTTTTTTAGAAAAAATTATCTTTCTTCCATAGATAGAAACATTTATAATGTGTTATGAATATAAACTTATTATTCTTCATTGTGATCATCAGATTGAGAATGCGTCCAATTAATCATACTTAACTTTAATCAGACCAGGAGTTAGTGTTTTGTCATGACTATTAAACTAACAAAATTTATGACTATCAGATTGATTCTAGGACCAATACATTATATTGAATCTCATAAGGATTATCATATTGAAAATTGATAAGGAATTACATTAGACTAATCTAAGTTTATAATCAGAATATTTAGAATTTTTTATATCATAAGGAATATATTAAATATTTTAATGTTTATAAACAAAAAACGATGCCATAAATTTAGTTACATATGATTTTGCAAGTGTCATCTATCTGATACCATTGAAAAAAACTCAGAAATATGACTGTTGGAGATTCTTCTATAAATATAAGGTCATTTGAAGAGTTTGTAGCTAGCTGATTTCATTCGCAACTCAAGTATTATGAATATTTATTAGCGTGAACTACTCATTCTTAGTCTTTGTAATTATTTAAAGAGTTTTTAGTTCTAAGGAATCCTTGTTGGTTTTGTTTCCTTACAGACATTTTATTTTGTAATCACGTCTGATCGTTGTCAGGATTGAGGGCTTATGGGGATTGAAAGATGGTGAATCCAATCCATCAGATCGAGGGCTTCTAGGTATATGAAGATAGACACTGATCATCATATTGGTAGATTCTAGGGATAGGAAGAAAGATCTATTCTAATCATCGTATTGAGGGATTTCCTATTAAGGGAAGGAATACATTATATTTAGTATAAAACTATGGATATGTAAAGACTCGAACTTTTTGATTGATATTTTTTTCTTGTGAAAATGTGTGTTATATTGTATCAAACACAACAAAACCATATCTCTTTAATAATGAACTAAGTATAAAGGGAAATGTGACCATCGAGATTTAAAATTTTTTGATCGTTGGTTAAAAATGATCATTGTAAACTATACTCTTGGTAATAATTTTTAAGTTATAATTTGTAAGTAGAAATGATAAATAATAATCAATGTATAAAGGAGTAACAATGACCTCAAATAGTAGATTCATGCCATATGAAGCCCATTTGTTAGATATTGGGTGGGATTAAATATCACTAGGGTTTGATCTTGACCAATCCCAAGATGATATTCATTAAGTGAAGTTAGAATGAAATCACTTATGAGAGAAGTTCAATTTAGTGGAAATTATCACTCGAGAAATTTTAGCCTAGTCTCCCCATGAGTCTATCACCATCACACACCTTATCCTTAGGTCATATACAGGTGTTACAAATGGTTATGTGTTGAGTACGTAGATGCTTAATGTGTAATTCCTTTGTATAAATAAAAGTGTTATTCCATCAATTCTATTTTAAGAATAGTTTTCTTAATAAAATTAAGATGGAATTTGATAAATTAATTTTTTGGACATAAATTGTACTTTATGGAAAATATATAAATATTTATAACAAACTAAGATATTATGAATAATAATTATTTTAATAAAATATTATGATAAAAACACTCTTATTTAAATATAAATGATAAAATAATTTTATATTTTTTTATGCGTTAGAAATTTACTATGAATTCTCAATCTGCTATTATTTTTGATAAAAAATTATTTTTATATTTAAAAGTTAGAATTATGATATTTATATAATTATTTTGATAAAATAAATATCATTTTTAAATCATAATTCCAAAATTAGGTTAGGGTGAATTTATGATAATTTTCTAAAATACATTAATTTTTCATGAATATTAAAAATACAGTTTGAGTATTCCGGTATGTTTAATGACTTCGTAAATTTTTCATAATGATGTAATAACTAATTAAACATAATAAAATACCTAAAATATATTATTTTATTAATATAAATTATTTTAATATATTTTAATCAATTTCCAAAACCTATAATTTACTTTCCAGAGTCTAAAATGGAAACTTTAACATTAAAAACATTATTTTTGTGGAAACTTTACTTTTACATGAAAAAAGAAGTAATATAAAATGATGAAAGAATATTTTGGATTAAAATAACATAAAAAATAATCCAAGTATCCAAAAACATGGTCAAATACCATGGGAAAGTCCATGGTTTTTCATTTTCCCCAACCTAGGTTTCCAAGGCCTATATTTGGAAATTAATAAACAAATTCTGCACTTTTTCTATAAATACCCAACCATTTATCAATTTAATTTCACTAAAAATACAAACTCCATGTATATATAGTATTTTTATCTCCCAAGGAGCCCTCTCAATGTTTCCTCAATCCCCTAAGGTCCTAATATTGATGTTCTTGGAACAACTCTTTAAGGCAAGGTAAATATCTTTCTTTTCTCTTCGTTTCGAGAACCTCCTTTTGTATATATCTTATGAATGTTATGGAAAATATATATCATTTTATTTTTATTCATTAACTTACTTAAAAATTATGTTTTATCAATGGTATACCCATTTCCCCTCTCTTTTTCTTGTTTTTTATAACCGCATTTTATACCTATTATGCTACATAATTTACTTCTTAAAATTTCTGTATTATCCTCAAAAAATTATATTTTATTTTCTTTTTGGTGAATAAAAAAATATATTTCATTTTCAGGGGTATTAAAAAAGATGTAAAAATGATTTATTTTATTCTAGGGTTGACATACATAAACCCTCACTCTATTTTTAGGTTAAAAATGATATAATGATCATGTTTTTTTAGTCACTTTTGAAATGCCATGATTTTGATATGAAACTTGTTCTATTTTATTCACCATGGGTTGTTTATGAAATTATTCATTTTGATATATGTGTCTCACATAAAAACTAAGACATATCAAGGGTTCTCCCTGGTATCTCTCTAATGTATTTAATAAATAATTTAATCTCTAGAGATGACATGTTATATGATACCTTAGTGAATAACCTTTGTAATTTTTATGAAACCTTGGTGATTAACATTGGTGATATTCTTATGAATTTTTAAATTAATTTTTTTTAAAAATTTAAAATATATGATTCATTTCCTTTTATTATGTTATTCATTAAGTTCTATTTCTCATGCCACAATGTTATTCCTCATGGTCTTATTGAATTTTCTCAAAATCACATGTAAACTGTTTCCCTTGATTTTCCCTTACTAGGCCTTATGCCCACCCTTTCCTTTGATGTATATCCTCAGGTTATGAGATTTAGTAAAATTATTTATAATTAAACAATGAATAATCCTTTCAAGTTTTTTTAAAACAATGCTTAAATTTTTCATGTATTGTGTACCTTATTTCCAAGAAATTAAACTTTAAAAGATCCTCTATTTGTATAATATAATGAAAAGTTATATAATAAAAAGGAGGGATTCCAAAGTTGGTATCAAATGGAAGTTTAGTTATTTTTAGAAATTAGTATTTTAAAACTATAGGAAGAACCCTAGTTATAAGTTAAAATATATGAAAACATCATAGTATTTTGGTTAAGTATTAAGTAAGTGGTTTCCAAGCTAAGAAATCCATTTTTGGATACGAACAAGTGGATGTTGCTCTAGAAAAATGTATCTAGGGGTAAAAACCCAAAACACTTCTTTGAGAAAGAATTTAATGAGAACTAGTGCATGAAAATAGGCCTTGTGGAACTCCTATTTTGACACTCCTTTGGGATATGTTTGGTTAATCACAATATTTTTATAAACCATTGTGAAGGATATATAGATAATTTAATTGTTGTTAATGAATAACATATTAAATAATGATGATTTAAGTCATAAAAATTTCTTTATAATTATAATATTTTTAAAATAAACATGTTTCTACTTAAGGTTATCTTCTTTTATAAAATTTCAAGAAATAGGAGGAACTGTATAAAAATTGAGTGCAATAAACCATGTGATGATGGCACTCTGATAGAAGGAAGAATGGAAAAATTCATAAGAATGATGAATCACCAGACTTGAGTTATGGGAAATAAATTTAATTAAGCCAATAGACCATATTCATCTCTATGGGAATAAATTTATGTTAAGTCCTTTATGTGTTAATGACCACCTTCTTTTAGTGGATCTACCAACCCATTGATTGTTGAAAAATGAATAAGCACTAGAGAAAATATTTTTTATGTACTACATTGTTCAAAACAAGAGAAATATTCCCTAGCTATGTATCACATAGAGGGAGAAGCTGATCAGTGGTGGAAACTAATTAAAAACACAAATCCAAGAAGGGAGTTCGATGCTATAGAGTGAGAAGAGTTGATGGGAACCTTTTTCAAAAAATATTCCCCCAGTTCAATGCAAACAAAAATGGAGAAGGAACTACTAGAGATAAAGTAAAAGGAAAACGAATCTATGGGAAGCTATGATATGAACTTTATAAGAATTTATCATTACATATCTATCCTTTTAATGGATCCTAATGGAAAGGATTATAGATTATTCAGTGGATTAAGACCACATCTGTGGAATAATATTTCTAATCAAGACTATGAAAACAATGAGGAATAGCGGAGAGTGTTATGAAGATTGAACTGGAGTTTGAAGACACACAATGGTCCCATGGATCGAATGAAAAGAAGAGATCAATGAAGCCAAGATTAGGGAGAAACTTTGATCATGGAAGAGGAGGAAAGAAAGTGAAACATACCATAAGAAACACATTTGTGAAGAAGAATTTTTGGAACTAATTTCTTGGGAATAGGAAGTGTTACAAGTGTGGAAGAGATGTCCATATTGCTCAGAACTGTTGTAGTGAGTAGAATCCTCAACTTCTCAAAACTAAAAATAACGGGAAAATATTGCAGAACTAGCCTGAAGTCCAATGCTTCAAGTTTGTATAACTTGGGATCTCTTCCAATCACTTTCCAAATCAGAAGATAATGGAGGGGAATCACCATCAACCTCGGCATAGGCGAAGTGAGAGAGGTTGATATTTTACTATCATGACAGCTGAATTTGAAGCTCTAAATGATGTGGTACCAGGTACTATCGTTTTTATCTCAAAGATAATAAGTAATTTTTTTGATTTATTTTCTATGCATTCCTTTATTTCCTAACAGTTTTTTAAAAATATAGAATAAATCCTTGACCTGCTAAAAGTAGATTTATCATTCAAGACTACTGGAGGGATTATCAAAGCATGAACACTATATAGAAACTCTAGTATTCACTTTGGTGAGAACAATCTCATTGAAAATATAGTAGTCATTCCCATGATGGAATTTGACACTATACATGGGATTGAATATCTATCAAAGTATAATACTAATATCAACTATTGAAGTAAGGAAATATCAGTAGGTTTGAATGGAAAACCTATAATTTTTTTCAAAGGAGTTATATCTTGACCTGGTCTTTATCTAGGAGAACCTCCTACTACCTTATTTATAAAAATTATCGGTGTAGATGATGAAGGAAATGAAATTATATGGATAAAAAATGTACCAATTTTGCAGGAATAAATTAATTTATTTCTTGAGGAGATACCTATAACTCCCCCATAAATAGAGATAGAGTTCTCCATTAACATTATGCCCTGATCCAAGCCAGTATAGAAGAAATTGTATATAATGGAAAATGTAGAGCTAAAGGAATTAAGGAAACAACTCCAAAATATTTTGGAAAGGGGTTTATCTGACTAAGTGTGTCTTCTTAGGGAGCACATGTTCTCTTTGTGAAGAAAAAGGATGTATCAATGCATCCATGTATTGATTATAGATAACTTAATGAGACCACAATGAAGAACAAGCACACTCTTCCAAGGATAGATGATTTATTTTACCAGCTTCATGGGGATTAATTATTTTCCAAGATTTATCTTCAATATGATTATCATTAATTGAGGTTTAAGAAAGCAGATATTCCAAAGATCACCATTTGATTAAGATATGGGGATTATGAGTTTGTTTTTATGCCCTTCAGCTTGACTAATTCTCCTACTATATATATGGATTTGATGAATAGAGTATTTAAGTACTATACTGATAAATTGTTGGTAGTTTTTATTAATGATATTATGATATATTCCAAATGTAATGAGGAACATGAGGATCGTATAAGTGTTATATTTCAAACTTTGAGGAAGGAGGGGCTATTTGGAAAGTTCAACAAATGTGAATTTTGGATAAAAAAACTTTCTTTATTGGGGAACATCATAACCAATAAAGGAATATCAGTTGATCCAGCTAACATAAAGGTTATAGAGGAGTGGACTAATCCTATGAGAGTAACTGAGATTCATAGTTTCCTTGGTTTAAAAGGATATTGTAGGAGGTTCATGACAAAATTTTTATGACTTCATAATCCACTAACCAAGTTAAATAAAAAAGAAGCCAAGTTCATCTGGACAAAGAAGTGTGAATAAAGTTTCCAAGTGTTGAAGAATAGGGTGGTTACTACACCTATGCTAACTCTACCATCTATTAGAGAATTTTTTTTATTTTCAGTGATTCATATCAAAAAAGGGATTGGATTATTCCTCATGCAAAATGACAAGGTGATTGATTATGTATCTTGACAGTTGAAGCCTCATGAGAATAATTATCCTACACATGACCTGGAGTTAGATACAGTTATTTATGCTCTGAAGATATGGAGGCACTATCTTTATGGGGAGAAATGTAATATATACAAAGACCACAAAATATTTAAGTATATTTTCATGAAAATAGGATTGAACATGAGACAAAGGATATGGTTGTAAATTCTTAAATACTATGATTGTTCAATTAATTATAAACCTAGAAGAGAAAACCAATTCACTAATTCAATATGTATGAAAGAACCTATTGTACTAGAAATAATGAGGATTTAAGCAGATCATTTGATAAAAGACCTAGTAAAACTGGACATGGTAATTATAAGGTAAGGGAAATCATCAAACATATCCCAAGTTATTTTCATCTATCATTACTAAATAATATCAAGATAGATCAAATAGAAGATACTTTGTTACAAAATATGATAGTGGATGTGAGGAATGGGAAGTTTATTGAGTTCAATTTTGATCACAAAGGTGTAATAAAATTTCATACAAGGCCATGTGTTCCATCTATTTTGAAAATAAAGAAGGAGCTAATGAATGGAGCTCATAGCTCTACATTCTCTATAAATCATGGAATCACGAAAATTTTGAGGGACCTTCATGATCATTATTGGTGGGATAAAATGAAAAGGGATATTCCTAACTACACTACAATGTACTTGGTGTTTCAACAAGTAAAGGTGGAGAAACAACTTACTAAAAGGGTATTACAACCAATACACATACGAACATGGAAGTGGGACAATATCACTATGGAATTTTTCACTGGTATCCTAAGAACATTCAAAGGAAACAATGCAATATGGGTTATGGTGGATCATCTCACCAAGACTTCCCATTCCATCACTATTCAGGAAGATTTATCTCTTAATCAACTTTCCAAGATTTACATAAAGGGAGTGGTGGGGTTTCATGAGGTACCACAATCTATCATTTATGGTCAAGATCCATGGTTCACATAAAAATCTTGGAGAAGTATTTAACATACTCAGAATACTGAATTGAATTTTAGTATGACCTATCGCCCCCAAACTGATGGACAATCTGAAAGGACTATTCAAACACTTGAGGGCATGATGAGAACATTCTCAATGGAATTTATAGGTGGATGGTATCAACAGTTCCCAATAGTTTAGTTATTATACAACAACATCTTCCATTTGAGTATTCAAATGGAACCCTATGGTGGTCTATGTAGTAAATGATGTATAACTCCTACTTGTTGTGATGAAGTTGGTGAGAGAAATATTAATGGGCCTAATCTTGTACAAGAGATGAAAAAAAGGTTCATTCCATCCAAAAACACATAAAGGATGCTCAGGGTTAGAAGAAGATATATGTCGACAACCATCGAAGGGACTTTAAGTTTGATGTTGGTGAGAGATTTTTCCTTCTTATATCACCATAGAAGAGTGTCATGCAGTTTGGGAAGAAAGGGAAGCTTATTCCTAAGTTCATTAGACCCTATGAAATCCTTTATTTATTAGGATTAGTGTGATATCATCTAGAACTTCTACCAAACCTAGATCAAGTTCATGAGGTATTCCACATATATCTCTTGAGTAAGTACATACCTAACACTTCACATGTACTGAATCAAAAAAGATGGTACAACTCAAACATGACCTCTCTTGTGAGGAGTATACACAAGTAGAAATTTTGGCTATAACCATGGTAAAAAACCATGTCTATATGGTTCAAAAGTGTGGCTATAATCTATAGCCACGATTTTAGCTGGTCGTGGAACGTATTGCAATGACTATAGATAAAAGCTATAGCCATGGTTTTCTTGGGATATAGCCACAACTGTCCACTGTGGCAATATAGCTATTGTCATGATTTTACAAACCACAACTATAGCCCCCATAGTTTTCTACTGTAGAACTTGGGCTATATCCATAGTTGTTCACCTTGGAAATAGGGATATAGCGAAAATTTTAAAATGTGGCTATAACCCATGTAAATCATGGATATAGCCCAAAAATAATGTGTGACCAACCAGATTCGATCTCTATACCTTCAATATGTGTACCTACCACCTTACCACTACACTAGAGATGCCTTTGGGTATATATTTGTATATTTTTTATATATATATTATTCAAAACTATGAATATAGCATGAAAACCATGGATATATCCCTTCCATCCATTCTTTCATGTGATAATTGTTTCCCATGAAAGGGAGAGAGACCTATAACCATAGTTTTGAGGAATTGTGGCTACATAAAATAAAAAAAACTCTATAGCCACGGTTTAGGAACACTATGGATATAGGCCTCGAGAAAAAACTCTATATCCATGCTTTTACACAAAACGTGGCAATATCCCTTGAAAAAAAACTCTATAACCATAGTTTTACTCAAATCGTGGCTACAACCTTTGGTAAAAACTATATAGCCATGGTTTTTCAAAAACCATGGCTATAAGTCTAGGAAAAAGAACTTATAGCCACAGATTAACACAAACCATGGCTATAGCCCTCGCAGAAAAAATCTGTAGCCACAGTTTTACAGAACCATGTCTATAACTGTCCAACAAAAAACACTATGGCCACAGTTTCACAAAACCATGTCTATATCCTTTGTAAATATACCCTATAGCCATATTTTCAAAAAATCATGCCTATAGCCTTTGAAAATACACCCTATAGACATGGTTTTATATAAAACCATGGCTATATCCTTGGCATAAATACCTATAGCCACAGTTTTGGAAAACCATGTCTATAGGTTTGTGGCTATAGTCTAATTTTCTAGTAGTGAGATAGTGGATATCTTGGACCATATATATAACATTTTATTCAACAAGACTACCCACATCATCAAAGTATTAAAGAGTAACCATAAATATAAACAATAAACATGGGAACTATAGGAGAAAATGAGATATAAGTACCCACACATTTTCTCAATAGAGAGAAAAAGTTGAAATTTTAGTGACAAAATTTCTTAAAGGAGGAAGAATGTAATGAACTGAACTTTTGGAATGACATTTTTTTCCTGATAAAATGTGTGTTATATTGTATCATACACAACAAAACCATATATATTTAATAATTAAGTGAGTATAAAGGGAAATGTGACTATAAGGATTCGACCATTTTTTGACCATTGGTCAAAAAAATAACTATTGGTCAATATGTATGTTGGAAACTATACTCTTGGTAATAATTATTATGTTAAAATTTGTAAGTAGAAAGGATAAAGAATAATTAATACTGAAATGAGAAACAATGGCCTCAACCAGTAGAGTCATGCCATATGAATCCATTTTGTCAGATCTTGGGAAGAAGGTAGAATCACCAGGGTTTACTCTTGAATAAGCCTAATTCAAGATTCAACAAGTGAAGTTAGAATGAAATCGCATATGGGTGAAGTTCAAGTTAGTAGAAATTACCACTTGGGCTTTGTTAGCTGAGCCTCCCCATGAATCTATCACCATCACACATCTTAACCTTAGGTCATATGATAGTGTTATAAGGTATTATATGTCGAGGTCCTAGTTACTTAAAGTGTAATTCCTTTATATAAATAAAATTCTTATTTCATTAATTTTGTTTTAAGAATAGTTTTTCTTAATACAATTGAGTTGAAATTTGATAAATTATTTTTCCAGACAGAAATTGTACTTTTTTGTAAAAGATATAAATATTTATAATAATATAATATATGTTGAATAATATTATTTTAATGAAATATTATGATAAAACACTATTTTTTAAATATAAATGATAAAATAATTTTATATTTTTAAGTGTCATAAATTTTACTATGCATTTTCAATCTGCTATTATTTTTAATAAATAAGGATTTGTATATTTAAAAGTTATAATTATTATATTTATAGAATTATTATGATAAAATAACTATCATTTATGAAATAATAAATCCAAAATTATGTTATGTTGAATTCATGAGAATTTTCTAAAATATAATATTTTTTTATCAATAGTAAAAATATAGTTTTAGTTTTTCTGTATGTTTAATGAATTTATAATCATGTCACAATTATGTAATAACTAATTAACCATAATCCACGGCCTAAAATATGTTATTTTATTAATGTAAATCATTTTAATAGATTTTAATCAATTTTCAAACCTATAATTTACTTTCCAAAGTCTGAAAAGGAATCTTTAACATTAAAAACATCATTTTTGTGGAAACTTTATTTTTCCATGCTAAAATAATTAATATAAAATGATGATAAAATATTGTGTATTAAAATTACATAAAACATAACCCAAGTGTCCAAAACCATTGGAAAATACCATGGTAAAGCCCATGGTTTTTCATTTTCTATAACCTAGGTTTCCAATGCCTATATTTGGAAATTAATAAACAAATACTTACTTTTTCTATAAATACCAACCTGTTTATCCACTTCCATTCATTTCCAATCCATCCTCCAGGGAGATCTGGTATTTTTACTTCTCAAGGAGTCCTCCCAAGGTGTCCTCAATCCTCCAAGGCCCCAATCCTCAAGTTCTAGGAACAACTCTTTAAGGCAAGGGAAATATCTTTCCTTTCTCTTCATTTCAAGAACCTCCTTTTGTATATTTCTTTTGAATTTTATGATCACTCCATATTATTTTATTTTTATTCATTACCTTATTTCCAAATTATGTTTATCAATGAGATAACCCGATCCCATCTATTTTTACCCTTTTATAAAACCACATTTTATACCTGTTATACTGTTGAATTTACTTCTCAAAGTTTCTCTATTCTCATCAAGAAATTCTATTTTATTTTAATTTTGGTGAATACCCAAACCTCTTTATTTTCTAGGGGTATTCTCTAATCTGTAAATATTATTTTTCTTTTATTCTAGGGTTTATATACAGAAAACCATCATTCCCTTTGTTTGGGTTAAAAATGACATAATGATCTTGTTTTTTAAGCACTTTTGAAACACCATGATTTTGATATGAACCGCATTTTTTTATTCACAATGAGTTATTTATGAAATGATTTATTATGATATATGTGGTTCACATTAAAATTAAGGCATATAAAGGGTGTGCCTTGATATTTCTATAATACATTGGGTAAAGAATTTAATCTCTAGAGATGATATGTTATACAATACCTTGGTGAATGAACTTAGTAATTTTCATGAAACCTTGGTGATTAACCTTGGTGATATTCTTATTAATTTAAAAATTAATTGTTCTAGACAAAATTAAAATTTATGATTTATTTTATTTTTATTATGTTATTCCTCAAGTTCTCTTTGTCATGCCATAATGATATTACTCATATTTTTATTGATTTTCCTCAAAATCACATGTAAAATGTTTCCCTTGATTTTCCCTTATTGGGCCTTATGCTTACCCTTTTCTTAGATATATGTCCCTAGGTTATGAGTTGTAGTAAAATTACTTAGGATGAATCAATTAATAATAATTTCAAGTTTCTTAGAAGAATGTTTTAAGTTTTAATATATTAGGTACCTTATTTCCAAGAAACTAAACTCTAAAAGATCATCTGTTTGTACAATGTAATGAAAAGTTATGTAATAAAAAGGTAGGATGCCATAAGATACCTTTAGTAATGGTTATTGTATACCTTACTCTTATGTTTAACAAATTTAATCTTTTAATATATCTTGTAAGTCATTATTACTATTACTAGCTATTATATTACATTGTTTTTATTAGTTTATATTCCATAGTGTATCTTATAGAAATTAGTCTTTATACTATTCTTTCTATACAATTTGTTTTATCTATATAACTCTGTATACGATAAAACATATAAAATTGGTTTTATTAGTGTGATTTTTAGCAAGATAAATAAATACAATTTAATTAATCAAATCCATTATGATTCTGATATTTTACTCTAATATAATCAGAAATTTTTTGGTTCTGATTTTGTTACTCTAATAATAAGACTAATTTGGAGTATGATAAATTTAATTTAAGAGGTTTTGTGTGTTAATTAGTTTAATGTTTTTTTAAACTACAATCCACCCCTTATTTTAAGTATAAACATCATAAGAACATCCTATGATACTACAATTGATATTAGAAAAAGTTTCTACTACTCATATACTTAATGATTTTTTACTTTCTTTTACTTACAACAAGTTGTTTAGTTTTGATATAAAAATCCTGTTTATAAACATTTCTTGACTAACATGTATTTGTGTTAATGATTTCTAATTTTTTAATATGACAAGCATGAATGTTGGATCTCTGGATTATTTCAATCTTATTTAACCACCTATACTTGATGGGAATGACTATGAGTATTGGAGATATAGAATGAATACTTTTGCGATCAACAATGGAGTTGATAACTTTTTGATACTTACTAGAAAATATAATATTCCTGATAAGGAATTTTCTACTTTTACAAATTACGAGAATTTGGAATATCAATTGAATTACAAATTCATAAATACTCTATTGTGTTGTATTAAAAGGAATATTTAGAGTCATATATCATATTGTGAAGCTGCAAATAATATCTAAATTAAAGTAGAAGATACATATTTTTGTACAACAAAAGTTATGTAAACAATAATATATATGCTTAAGGATGATTATAAAGTATTTTATTTTCTACTTGTAATGTAAATTTCTAAGACGAAACAAATATTTATGACTATTATAAATAGTATATAGTCTATTGAAGAAAAAGGTTTTAATAATGAAATTATTGTGGAAAAGATTTTTGATATTATGCCCAAGGAGTGGGAATAAAAAAGAACTGTTGTTGACGATACATGGAATTTAACTAATCTTAATCTTGATGATTTGATTGGTAACCTTATACAGTATGAGGGAAGACATAAAAGATATGTTGAGAAAGATAAAAAATGATGGTTTTTCTTTTTCTAAAACATCTACTATACTATCTAAAGTTCATTCAGCTAAGAAATTAGTAAAATATTTGAGGAAGTAGGCAATTGTTATTTAATCAGATTCTAGTACATAAAAACATTCAGAAAATGAGTTAGCTAATATTGATATAAGGATGAACAAGATTTTTGGAAATAAATATTTTCAATTCCAATATAATAAAGGTCATAAGGATAATGGTTATAATAAATATTATGAATTCACTTGTTATGAATGTAAGAAAGTTGGACAAATATGAATTGATTGTCCAAAGTTGTAAAGGAAATACTGGAAAGAAAATAATTTAAATAGAAATGCTAATAAGTATAAAGGTAGGAATGTTTTGAATGCTTCTGACAGATAGAGTTCCAATGGTGAAGACTCTTCTGAAAACTCTTTTGATAATGAATGTTTCAGGAATAGGAACATTGGTATTCTTTCTAAAGTACCCATGGTAAATCATTGTCTAATGGAAAAGGTATATACAGCTGAATCTCTTACAAATGTTTATTTGAATGAAAATTATCCTGATGATAAAAATTCTACATCTTCCAATGAATAATCTTTTTGAGTAGAAGATAACACTTTACCAAGTTATGATGAAGTTTCCTAATTTGAAAAAATTTTAGAAAATGAAAATTGTAATCTTTGTAAAAAAATTGATAATAATAAATCCAAACTTGCTAAGGAATATTCTAGAATAACTATTTTGACTAATAAAATATCATATCTTTCTAAAGATATTGATAAAAATAATTATGAAAAAGATATTATTTCAATTTTTTTTTGAAAAAATTATATATGAGAAAACTATTTACAAATGAAATTTAGTTCTAAAAATAATACTAATGAGGATAAAAATTTATCTATCAAACTAAAATTTGAAATTTATAGTTTGAGAAAACTTTTATCAAAGTTTAACACTAGTAAAAAAACATTGAAAAAATTTATAGACAAATTAGACCTCATGATACAAATTACATAATGGGGTTTACAAATAAAAAACATGTTTTTAGTAAAAATTATTTTATTCCTAAAAGTGAACCTTTTTTACTAAGTTCTAAAGTGGTGTTTACTGGAAGATGAATTATTCTTTAAATAAACTTCAATCTCTTGGTTTTCACAAAGCTTACTTTTCAAAACAAATGTGGTTACCTAAAGTTTTTCTTTCTGACATTATCAAACCCAAGAAGGTTTGGGTTCTGAAAAACTATTCTTTTTTTCAGGATAAAAAAGATAATACCAGCAATAAAAATATTTGGTACATGGATAGTGGGTGTTTCAGGAACATTATTACAAAAATTATTTCATTAATAATATAGTTAAGATGAAAGGTGGAAAAGTAAATTTTAGAGATAATGGACAAGGAGAGATTATTGGAATATGTATCATTATTCTTCCTAAAAAATCTCTTATTTCAAATATTTTATTTATTATAGGTCTTAAGAACAACATTATAATCATAATTCATTATGTGATGAAGTTTACCTTGTGAGATTTTGGAATGATACATGTTTAGTAAATAGTTTAAAGTATGAATTTATTCTTTCTGCCAATAGGCCTAGAAATGTTTACACACTAAACTTAAAAGACCTTTGGAGATAAGACTTATCATGCCTTAGTGAAATGGAAGATCAATATTGGTTATGTCATAAAAGTTTAGGACACTGTGATCTTAGAAACATATCTAAGTTGACTAAGAAATTATTTTTTAATGTTCTACCAGAACTTAAGTTTGATACTTCAAAAGTATACGAACCTTGTTAATATTGTAATAAATATAAGTCAAGTTTTAAATCTATTAGTGAAGTTTGAATTTTTGATGCTTTACAGTTAGTGCACATGGACTTATTTTTTCTTACAAAAAACAGAGAGTATTAATGGAAAATACTATGTATATGTATTAGTTTATGATTACACTTGATATACTTGGGTTTATTTTCTTATAAATAAATATGAATCATTTATTTATTTTAAAACTTTAGTAGCCATATTTCAAAATGATAAAAAAATCTCATTACTAACTATTCGTAGTAATCATGGTGGAGAATTTTAAAATTATAATTTTAAAAATCTTTGTAGTAAGAAATGTATTGAACATAAAATTTCAGTATCTATAACTCCCTAGAAAAATGGAGTTGTTGAAAGAATAAATAGAATTATTCAAGAAACAACTAGAACCATGCTAAGTGAATACTCAATTGATAATTGTTTTGGGTTGAAGCAGTTAGTACTTACTGCTATATTATAAATTTAGTTTTAATTAGAAATTTTCATAATAAAACTTTTTATGAGTTATGGACAGGAATAAAACCAAAAGTTTCTTACTTCAATGTTTTTGGTTTAAAAGTATTCCTATAGAATACTAAAGATAATCTATATAAATTTGTACCCAAATATTATGAAGGAATATTTTTAGGTTATTCCACTACTTCTAACTCTTATAGAGTTTTTAATAAAAATTCTTATACTCTCAAGGAAATAATACATGTTATGTTTTATGAAAATAATCCCTTTGTTTTTAAATAACCTCAACCTATATCCTTAGATGATATTTCTAAAACTGAGTTTCAACCTTTGTTAGAAAGTACTTCTCATAAGGAAATATCTCAAGAATTGGTTTCTGAAGTTATTCCTCTAGAATATTTTCTACCTATTATTGAAGAACATACTTTTGAAAATCCAAGAATTCATTTATTTCTTAGGAATGATCCTAATGAAAGTATCATTGGCGATTTAAATCAACCCATTAGGACTCTAAGTTCCTTAAGAAATGAAATTAAACATCTAGCTTTCTTATCCCAATTTAAACTTAATAATCCTGATGAGGATTTAGGTGATGAGGATTGTATTAAAGAAATTAAGGATCAACTCAATCATTTTGAGATGAATACAGTTTGTATATTAGTTGAATAACCTATAAAAACTTCTATAATTGGACTAAAATGGGTTTTTCAGAATAAATGTGATGAAAATGGAATAATAATTAGAAATAAAGATAAACTTGTTGCTAAGGTACATAATCAACAATATGGAATTTATTATGAATAAAATTATGATCCAATATCAAGACTTGAAGAAATTCAAATACTTTTGGCCTTTTCATTATTCTTTAATTACAAACTATTTCAAATAGATTTGAAGTGTTCATTTCATAATGGATATGTTCAGGAGGATGTTTTTTTAGAAAAACCCCATGGTTTTGATAATAAAAAACATCCAAAATATGTTTATAAACTTACCAAATATTTATATAGACATAAAAAATCCCATAGATCTTGGTGTGATAGATTAAATGGTTTTTGTTACAAAACAATTTTGTTAAGAGATCTGTGGTTCCAACTATTTTTATTAAATAATTTAATAAAAATATTATGATTGAACAAATTTATGTTGATTACATTATATTTTTTTCAACTCAAAACATTTAATATATTCGTTTTTGGATCTTTTTAAGTCTGAGTTTAAAATGAGTATGATGAGTGAGTTAACATATTTACTTGGTTTTAAAATTTTCCAAAAATCAAAAGGAAATTTTATATCTCAACATAAGTATATGAAATATATTATTAATAAATTTGGATATGACAATACTAAAAGTATTATTACTCCCACTAGTACCTCCAATACTTTATATCTTGATGAGTCTGGGAAACTAGTTGATCAAAATATTTTTATAGGTATTATAAGAATTCCAATTCACTTAACCTCTAGCCATCTAGATTTAAGGTTTTAAGTATTCTTATGTACAAGATATAA
Organism: Viscum album; assembly: GCA_963277665.1. NCBI lineage: Eukaryota > Viridiplantae > Streptophyta > Magnoliopsida > Santalales > Viscaceae > Viscum > Viscum album. The sequence goes on from OY728145.1 coordinate 491,127,499, forward strand.
ATCCAATCCAAAATAATCCCATCTAAAATCTATTAAATGAATCTTTTATTATCTTAAGGTAACTATGGATTAATTGTTTTTTCTATTCTTATAGAAATGTTTATGAATTAAAAAGTTTTTTGGATGCTGACTTTTCTGGATGTAGCATGGATAGAAAAATTACATTCAAAACTTGTCATTTCTTAAGATATTTTTTAGTTTCTTGTTCATGTAAGAAACAATACTCAGTAGTACTTTCCACTGCTAAAGCTGAATATGTGGAAACTAGAAGTTATTGTGATCAAGTGTTTTTGATAAAACACACACTCAAAAACTACGGAATGAGTTATACTAAAAATAAAACACTTTTTGAAAATAAAAGTTCCATTTATTTAAATAAAAACCCAGAACATCACTCATGTACTAAGAACATAGATATAAGGAACCATTTCCTTTATGATCACACACATAAAGGAGATATAATTTTATAATTCATTAGAATAAAATAACAACTTACTGATATTTTTATAAAACCCATTAGTTCTGATAGATTTGAATATAATAAACATATGATTGGAATGATCAATGTAACGTAATAATTAATATATACTTATTTTTTACCCATCTTATTATATTAATATACTCATTTTCATAAGGGGGTACATATGTTTTATGTTTTTTAAATCAAACTTTTAGTTTTTATTTAAGAACATTTAGTTTTATTAAATTGTTAGTTTTTGTATATTTTTTATTATAATGAGTTTTCGAGAATCAACCTTTTTGTAAAATTTTCAGATTTAGAATTCTCAAAATAATTCTCAGACTCAAAAATTACTATAAAATTTCTAGACTAAAAAGATTTTATAAATTTTTCTTTTTAACAAACTATCGTATTCTGTTTTCTATAGAAACTATCATATTCAATTTTCCATATAAACTATAATAATTAGTTTTTCTATCAAAACCATCATAATTAGTTTTCCTAATAAAACTATTGTAATAAGTTTTATTTTAAAACTATTGTAATAAGTTTTATTTTAAAACTATTGTAATCATTTTTTAATAAAATAATCATAATTAGACTTTATCATAAAACTATTCTAATCTGTTTATTTTACAAAAACAATGGAGGAAAGGTTAATCATAATGATGTATCTTTCTACTCTGAAAGGAACTCTTCTACTATTTTAGTTTTTTATTATAATATTAATTTATTTTATAATTATTTTTGTTATTATAATTTTAGTTTTACAACAAACTTATTTTATTTTTCAAAATTTTAAATTTTTTTCTAGTCAGACTTTAAAGTTATAAACTTTGAGAGTTCAAATATACTTTTAAAAAATTATTTGGATAAATCTTGGCCATTAGAAAAAGAGTTTTTTTATATCAACCATTGGTTATCTTATGGAATTTGAACCATCACCCCTAGTGCCAATATAAGGGAGGGTCACCCCGTGTCCTACAACAGTTCTTCAGTTTTTTTCCTCCTAAGATACTGCACCCTTCAAATGCCTTTGTATAATGACATTTATTTACATCTGTTAACAAAAAAATAAATATTATTATAAGTGGTTCGTGTTCAGGGAAATGTTGATTGAAAGGTCATTGTTTTAAAAGTATGATTCAACACTCAAGAATATTATTTCTTTTCAAGGTTGAGAGTCAGTTTGTGATGAAAATTCAGACAAGTATTTTGATCTTTATTATCCAAAGGTTGCTTTAGAGTTTTATAAGTATGTTCAATTTGTGAAATAGAATGGTAAAGCTAATTTATATTTCAAAATGTTTGTTAAAAGGTATAAGTTGTCTTATAAAATAGTAGTAGACTTGGTTGGTGTCCCCTCCAAAGGAGAATCCCACCTTCCTTTATATAATCTTCCAAATAGTCTCAGAACTGTTAATAAGAATAAGGTAGAAGAATGTATATTCTCAGAATATGAAAAATTAAGGAAAGTATATCACCTGACTCTAAATAATAGAGTCATACCATTTTTGATGAAATAGTATCTTTTCCTGAGGAATGGTGGTAGGGATACATTGAAAGTATCAGAATGTTTTGTTATATATTATATTATGAATTTGAGGAAGATTAACCTAGTCAATTTTATCATCATTATGGCAGAGAACATCAAAACCTATTTTATTAAGTCAAAGATAATAATATTCCCAAACTTTATTAGCTAAATGTTTGTAAAATACATATAGATGTTAAAGGTGTAAAACTCATAATATCTAGTTTGGTAAAATATATCTTTTATCATTGAGGATACGATGTCTAGGATGAAATTAGTTTTTGATGATCAGTTAAAGAAGTTTTTGTAAAATGTTAATGTGGATGACTTCAATTCCCAACCATCTGAGAAATTTGAGGAAGAGGATAAAAAGAAAAATATAAAGGCAGAGGTCACTTCTCTAATGAAGCAAAATAAGAAGAAGAAAATGCTTGATGAAGTTTTCAAAAATATGATGAAACATAAAACTCAAAAACATCTAGGGGATCCCAAATTCAGAATTGAAATTGAAAAAGATAAGTTATTAAATATCTATATTTCTAAAACATTAGAGTAATAATAGAAGAGAATAAAGAAAAATATGAGGTTGCAAGAGGCAAAAATAGTGGAAATTATTTTGAAAGGTGTATAAATAGCATCATAGAATCTAGTTCTTTTGAAACGCCACACTAATATGATAAATCTAAGAGTAGGATTACTTTTTAAATAAGCTTATATCATCCCTATTGAGATCCCTTCTTCTATTTCCATGGGAAAAGAAAATGTTGTTTCTGAATAATCAGTCTCAATTGTTCTTGAATAACAATCGGTAACAGAATAAATTAGGAAAATAACTTTAAGAACAACAAAGAAGTTAGAGGAAGAGTTAGAAAAAGAAATTGATAAAGAATTTGAGGAAGGAAAAGAAGATGAATAAGAATATAAATAAGTGATATAATAATAAGAAGTTTATGTAGAAAAAGAAGAGGAATATGAAGATAAATAAGAGGATTATGATGAAGAAACTTAATCTGATAAGGAATCATCATAATAATCCTCATCCTCAACAAGTTTACCCTATAAATCTGGTTATGATGTGAAAAAAATATCTTAGGAAGGGAATACTTCATCAGAAAAAGAAGTTAAGTCATCCTCAAAGGAAGAAGAGAAATATCAATAGTCTTAGAAAAAAATTGATGTCAAAGATGAAATCAATAAGGATATCTAAATCTTAGAAATATCAGATGAGAACAAAGTTTCAAAGAATGATAAGAATAAATGGATAGAAGTTGATGTTGGAACTCGTAAAACAAAACCTCCCCAAGCTAAGCTCGATCAATCAGGCTATGAGGCAACGATAACTCTAAATTTTTTTAATTATATTTTCCATGTCTTGAGGAGATTATAAGGAATAATTCCGTACTTTCCTAACCTTGAAGTAAGGTGTCAACACATTCAGATTTGTCTCAGTGACAAATCAGAGTCAATAAAAGTTTTAACAAAATCAATGATTCATATTGAAGATGAATTGAAAACTTTTCAAGAAAATTACTATACTCACAAAAGATCATGAAATCAGATGGTGAGTGGTCAAACCAAGTTGATTACAATATTTTTTTGAATTACTATTAGTTCATTGAAGTAAAACAACTCTTTTTAGAATTAGCTGATTCCTTCAAAAAGTTATCATCAAATATGGTGGATAGATTATAGTTTGTTAAAGAATTTAGAGATGCTATGGATGAACAGAATGAAGATGAAAATTCTCTGAAACAAAATATTTAAGATATAGTGTTAGATATGAGTATACTATGATCATGTGAATATGAGGTGATAAAAATAAGGGATTAGAATAAAGAATTATACGATGAATTAAAAAATTTGATGACTCATGATCAGACTCAAGAAGAAATAATTTCAAATCTAGATAAATAATGTCATGAGTTCAAGAAAATGAAGGCCTTAATAAATATTTTGATGAATAAATAATGATTTTTTATTTATTTGAACTCTCAATAGACTTTGTCAAACTTTATAATTGTTATTAAAAGAATTAATTTTCAATTAAAAATCTTGTCATTGAATATTTTCCAATTATGATTGGTTATATGTTCTTTTATTTTATTCATGGATTATTAGTTAGTTCATTTATTTGTTTCGTAAGTTATATTTTCTAACATTTTAGGAAACATTATATTCTTTCTCATTCCTTTTTGAAAATCACAATGAGAAAGAATTCTTTATTAAGGGGGAGTATACCTTTTAAAGGGGAGTATTTATTTCAAAGGGGAGAATGTTTTATCAAAAAAGGAAATACTATCCTTAGGGGGATAAGAATTCATAAGGGGGGGATTTATTTATGAAAGAACTATTCTAATAATATCCATCATATTCAATACCATATTCAAAAAGTTACAAACTCAATAGGAGTTAAGTTGTACTGAATAAATTTGTAGTTCTTAAAATAACAAAGGTCTATAAGATTTCATGTTATTTTTCATTTAATTTTTGTGGTTTGTGATTTCCAAAAAGGGAGAGATTATTGAGTTAGAAGTATTACTTCTCACTTTCCTATTCTTTTAGTTTTAGAAATCAAAAATAATTTCTCAAAACATGTTTACTAACTTTTTATGTACCAATTGTTTTATTATGTTTTTTAGTAAACATTATCTTTATACCATACATAGAAAAATTTCTAATGTATTAAGAATATAAACTTAATATTCTTCATTGTGGTTATCAGATTGGGCATGCATCTGATTAATCATAATTACCTTTAATCAGACTAGGAGTTAGACTTTTTTCTTATCTATCATACTGAAAAAGTCATGATGATCATATTGATTATAGTACAGATACATCAGGTTGAATCTAATAAGGATTATAATATTTAAAATTGATAAGAAAGTGTATCAAACTAAGATAAGTTTATAATAGGAACATATATACTTATTTCTATCGTAATTAATATCATTAAAAATAAAATGGTGTTAAACAAAAATGACATCATACATTTAGTTATAGATGATATATAAAGTGATATCTATTTGAGGCCATTGAAACAAACTAAAAAATATGAAATTTGGAGCTTCACTTATAAATAATAGGTCATTTGAATAGTTTGGAGCTAGTTGATTTCATTCGCAATTGAATTCATCTGAATATTTCTTAGCATGAACTTCTTATTATTAGTCTTTGTAATTCTTTATAGAGATAGTAGTTCTAAGGAATCATTGTTAGGGTTGTTTAATTATGAACATTTCTTTTTGTAATCATGTCTGATCATTGTTATGATCATGGTCTTCCAAGGATAGAAATATGGTGAATCTGATCCATCAGATCAAGGGGTTCTTGGGACAGGAAGACAGAAATTGATCATCAAATCGAGGGATTCCACAGATATGATTGCATAGCTATTATGATCATCATATCAAGGTATTTTCTTATTAAGAATGGCAGGATTTACAATAAGTATAAAATTGTGGATACCTTTATTCAAGGTTATTTACTACCTTACACTTATGTTTAAAATAGTTAAATCTTTTAATATATCTTGTAAGTCTTTCTTACAAATACTAACTATTATATTTCTTGTTTTTAAATGTTTCTATTACATCGTGAATGTTATATAAAGTTAGTATTTACACTATTATTTCTATACAATTTTTTTAGTATAACTCTAAATATGATAAAACATATACAATTGGTTTTATTGGGGTGATTGTTAATATGATAAATACATAAAATCGAACTAATCAGATCCATTGTGATTCTGATCTTTTACTCTAATACAATAAATTTTTTTCGATTCATATTTTGTTACTCTAATAATTAAACTAATTCTTAGTTTGATAAATTTACTTTAATATCATTTTTGTGTTAATTAGTTTATTTTTTTTAAACTAAAATTCACCCACTCTTGTAAGTAAAACCATCATAATACACTCTTACAATCTTATAATATCTTCTGTATTCCAAGATGAAAACCCATCTCAAATGGTGGTAAGTAGAAAGAAGAGTTCTTGGAAACCTATAGGTGCAGCCATATAATCTAAAAAACACAACACTGATCCTCTTTCAAGATTCCATCCCTCAATAGCCTCCCAACCATTGAGTTTTGACCTTATAGAAACACATTTAGAATCAGATGTCTGTGCCTATTTAACCTTATAAAAAAAATCAGGAATAAAAGAAACTATAAATAAAACTAAAACACTACTTTGGTTTTCATATTCCATGTGCATGTCCACTATCACCGACATCAACTACCATTGATCTAAAGCCTCTTTCACCAACTGACTATATAACTTTTTTGATTAATGCATCCACCACTAAATTTACTTTACCCAGTGTATACATTAAGCCAAAGTAAAATATTTGGAGACACTCCATCCATCTTCTTTGCCTCAAGTTAAAATATATTTACGATATAATGTATTTAAAGCTCTTATGATTCGTAATCATTGTAAATTTCTCACCAAAGAGGTAATAGTGCCAAGTATTCAAATCATAGATTACAAAATCTAATTCCAAATCATGTGTTGGGTAGTTTTTCTCATGAAACCATAACTTCCATGAGATATAAGCTACAAAAAGATCTCATTTCATGATAACACACCCCAACCCAGATCCCGAAGCATAAAAAACTACATAGAATTTTTCTAATTCCATCAATATCAAGATAGATGCTGATGTAATGAGAACTTTAAGCTCTTGAAAAGATTTCTAACATTACTCATTCAATTGGAATTGAACATTTTTCTTTTTCAAAGCTATCATTGGCGAAGATAGTCATGAAAATTCATGAATAATACATTGGTAATAACCAACTAGGCCAAGGAAACTGCGTATCTTGAACACATTATTTGGTGGTTTCCATGATATCACAACCTCTATCTTTTTTGGATCCATAGAAACACCTATTTCTAAGATAACATGGCTAAGGAAACATACCTATTAAATCCAAAAATCATACTTTGAATGTTTGGAATACATATAATGATCCTGTAAGATTTCCAACACTATTTCCAAGTGTTTCTCATGATCAACATGTTTCCTTGAATACATCAATATGTCATCCATAAAATCCACCACAAAAGAATATAGATACCATTAAAATATATGATTCAAAAATTCCATAAATACTTCTGCTGTATTTGTAAGACTGAAAGACATAACTATATACTCATAATGGCTATATCTACTTCTAAAAGATATATTTAGAATATCATCCTTCCAAACCCACAATTGGTGATATCCTGATCACAAGTCAATTTAGGGAACCACTAGGCTCCTATTAATTGATAAAATAGATCCTCAATTCATTGAATAGGATACCAATTCCTTATTGTAACTTAGTTAACTGTATGATAATCTACACACAACTGAATATTTCCATCCGCCTTTTTTTACAAACAAAACCGATTCTGACCATAGAGATGTGCTTGGATAAATGAACCCTTTGCTATCCAATTATTCCAATTGAAATTTTAATTCTTTTAATTCTATTGGTTCCATCTGATAAGATGTAAGTGAGATATGAATAGTCCCAAATAAGTGATAATTCATAAAATCCATTAATAATGTGGGTGGAAATCCTAATAAATTATAAGTAAAAACATTCATAAATTGATCAAAAAATACTGGAAAACAACCATTCTCAATATCATCCACCGATTAAATGGTAAAAGATACCAACTGGTACAAGATACTTCCAACCTCTAGTACTAAAAATCCCATTTCACTATCCTTTACATTCCAATCTCATCCAAAGAGATGATCAATACCATCCCCAGTTGTAAAACTAAATCATCATGTATAACAACTGATGTGAACCTTAAACATTATTAACCAATCTATACCTAGTATTATTTTATAGACATCCATCTTAATCAAAGATAAATACTATATCAATTCAACCCCATAAATATTTATATAATAGGATTTTCACTTAAAGGATCTACATTCTATTTGACCAATAGGAGTTTAAAGTTTCAAAACAGAAGGTATCATCTCAAAATGATAACCCAAAAGATCAATAACATGAGAAGCAATAAATGAATGAGATTCACCCATATCAAACCAAGATTTCTTAAGTATATAATTCAAAATAATCATACCTATCATCTTCGATGGTCTGTATTGATCATCTATAATCATTTTCTTATCTATATACAATTTATTACTTGTTACACTTTGGTCTTCATTACCTGGTTGGGATTGTATTTGTTGAGGAGTAATGGAATTCCTAGAATCACCATGGCTTGATCAGCTCTATAGATGAAAATTATTTTAATTTCCTCATCCCATCAAAGCATACAATGTTTGAGAAACATGAGATGTGTCTCAAGCACCCAACCTTGGAGAACTATGACAATAGTACTAAAGATTCCCAATGTGGTTCCAATTGTGTCATGATCTAGGTGGTGTCATACAATCCTATTTCATGTGGTCAAATGAACCACATTGAAAATATCCATGATTTATCTTGCATTTAGAAGGAAGGTTCATCGATCCAGCTGTCAGATTCTGAGTCATACCACTACCTTGGAAATAGGTGTCCCTCTTCCACTTATTCCCAACATTAGTGTTCCCATCATTTCCCATAGGTATCAACATTCTTACTCTACTTTCATTACCTGAGATGTCACTTTCTTCCACTATTTCTCTATTGAACATATCTATATAATAATTTATATGAAGAAAAAAAATATTTTAGTGAATATTTGGACCCAACCTTGATTCAAAAAATTTGTGCCTTTAAGGATGAACTTGTAGAAACTTTGAGAGAAAAGTGGAATAAATTCATAAATTTAGCCACATACTCTTTCAATGATAGATTTTATTTCTTTAAGTTACAAAATTCCACTATTTAATAAATTATGAATGTGTGTGGATAGAATTGTTTGTTGTAAAATTATTCAAAATAATCCCATAAAATTCCTCAGTCTAATTTAGCCTGAACTTCTAAATCCCACCACTGACTGAAAAGGTCCATCCAGGATCAATGTATCACTGAGAGGGGAAGGGGTGAATTAGTGATAACTTTTTATTTTGTATTAACTTTCTTGTGTAACAACCTTCGTCTGCTATTAAATAATTATCACTATGCTAAAGACAAAACATTCACACATCTATAGGAACATAAGAATTTACAAGGTTTATTACTCAATAAGAGTATCTAGTCCTTAACATGGTTTGAAAATAATACACTACCACCCAACCCACTAGAAAACAATCCTTTTGTGTAGATAAAACAAGTAGGAAATATCATTACACTTGTGTATCACTATGATTAATATAACAGTGCATGTGGTTCTTCTAACATGAATGATATAAAACAATATTATGTTAAAAGTTAAGAAACATTCATCGGTTTGTTCAAAACAAGTCACTGTACTACTTTGACATCTTTTACTTTTTTATAACTTCAAAAAAAATCTTCACTTTTCTACCCAACAATATGTAGAAAAAACCTTTCTAGATTTCATTCAAAAATCCAATTTGATGGCTAAGTTCTATTTATCATTATGATGGATCAGTCCAATTTCCCAATCCAATTCATAAATTTTTAAAATAGATAATAAATAATACTCTAAATTTTTTTTAACCACTTAAAATTCCTTCAAAAATATCAGTATGATGACTCGGGCTGATCAAGATAAATATGACTACTATTATTTATTACACTTATTCTATCTATAGATGTTGATCAATAAAACTCTTTTTCAAAACCTTATTCTATCTAATAAAAAATTCAATGCTCTCGCTCTATCTTCACACTTGAACAATGCTCTGTCATCAGAAAGTACAATGTACTTCCTTCTATTTATAGGAGAGACAAAAGTACCATGGGAGGGAACTAAAAATGTTTTCCCATTCAAATACAATTTTCATAAACTCAAATTTGACTTTCATTTTGACTTCATATTTGACTCTTTAATCACTTTTTGTATCTCCTTTACTCTTCTTTAAACTTATTTAATCTTCTCACAAATTCAGTCTACTTATAAAATTTCTTCAGTCCGATACTAATGTTGTTCATATGTAGTATTCATTATGATGAAACTTATGCTCACTTAAGTTTTCTTTAACCAACTAAAAACACATATGAATTGATGATTTATCTTTCTAATGCTCTATAAAATTTTAATTATTTAAAAATATTATTCTATAAACATTATTTTAACTTCATTATACTTCAACTACTTCTCATAAACAACATCATAACTTCTGAAGATACCAAAACCCCTAATAGTTTTCCAACTCTCTTTAAGAAAATTCTCCTTTTCTTTAATTGTTCAAAAAATCCTCATACTGATGTTCCTATATCCGATGAAGTCCAGTGTATGATGAATTATCAGTGTCAATACGTGTTTGATGGATTAGTCTTGGATTCCTTTTGATGGATCGAAGTAAAGTATTATTTGATGACCCTTGCCCCAATTTGAAACAACTAATCTTATTTTTTTCTATTGACCCACTAAAAAAATTGAAGGAACCTCGACCACCTTGAGAGGGGGGGGGGGGGTGAATCAGAGTTTCAGAATATTCTCTTGTTTACTGGATCTTGTTCCCATGTTGGTAGGAACTTTTTTAAACCTATTTTATGGATATGTACAGTAATTAAAACATTCAAATGTAGAAGGACAACATAACACTTTTTTACTTGGTTCACCACTAAGGGATACATCCAAAGAGCATATGCTGAAAGGTTTTCAATCATACCAAATTACACTAATCTTCACTGGTTGTATATTATAAAGGTTTGTTCATAGTCACTCTATCCCAGGAACACTGCCTTTACAAAGGTTCAGAGATATCTCACTACTTTCCGTAGATCACTTCCATTAACTCCCCCTTGCTCACTTCCTTGGGAGAGGTCTTACTCTGTTTATTGACTTAAAGGTCTCTTCAAAAGAAAGACATTAAAGTCTTTTTCTCCTATTCAACATGAGACTTTTCTTACATCAAGGTAAAAAGTTTATTCCATTTTATATTCCATTTTCTAATTTAGTGAAATAACTGAATTCACTAAAACTTCTTCTTTTCACTAGAATCACAAACTCCCTTTATGATGTTTCTGCTTCTACGAACTGTCCATAATTTTGTGAACTGTCTCTAATATGTGTACCGTGCTTGCTTTGCATACTACACCTACTCCATGTACCACCCTTGGTCCCTGTACCATGATTTCTCTGTGCACCGCGCCTGCTCCCCACACCGCACCTGCTCTACGCACTGTGCCTGCTCCACACACCGTGCCTGCTCCGCATAAGGCACCTTCTCCACACACCGTTCCTTATCCGCACACCGCACCTTCTCTATGCACCGTGCCTACTCCACACCTAATACATTCACCACCTTTACATACTACCTCTACGTACTACCTCTCTGTACCACCTTTGCTTACTGCCTCTGCATACCGCCTTCGCGTACCGTCTCTATGTACCGCCTTTGTGTACTTGCTCTACGTATCACCTTCATGTGCCACCTTTGCGTACTACCTCTGCGTATCACCATGGTGTACCATTTATTCCTTTCATGGACTTATTCTTCAAATTATGTGAATTATTTCATCTCCTGCATACCAATTTTTCATATGAAAAATGTCTTCTAGGAACTGCTCCTTCAAATTTCATGAACCGTTTCATCTTTTGCATACCACTTCATCCTGTGCAGAATGTCTCTCGTGTAACTCTTTCAGACTTAGCCGACTTATTCCACAATGATGATATTTTCTTATAGAATTCACTCTACCTCAATGATGGGATTAATACTCCTTATATAGGCAAATAACTCTGCAAATTTTTCTAATCTGTTTTACAAAAATTTTCAATGTGGGACAAACTTCCTAGCATAATGAAATCCATCAACATACTGTAATCCTCTACCACATACCAATCCTGTTTCACGAACCTAAACAATCATGCGAACATTCAACCACATATCATTAACCTTCCGAATACCATAAGACTACTGGTCCATGTACTGCATCTCTTCCTCCAATGACGATCCATCCTTTGTACTGCAACTCCTTCATTTACAAACCATTTTTGGTACTGCGGCCCATTCTATGAACCATTCCTCGTACCCTTCCTGCTATAAGGTACACGACTACAGACCATTCCTAGACATGATACGCAGTCCATGCTCTGAGGTATGTGGTTTTCTTCCTTGGATGATTTTCTTCACCGTTCATTATCTCGTTCACTCCTATGCAGAAATCCTTCTACATCTCGTTCACTCCAATTCAAAAATCCTTCCATCACCAAAAAAAAATTCCCAATTTTGAGGCCCAACAATTTGGAAAACACTAGGAAAGGACACCACCTTAAATATCTGCTTCGGAAAAAACCCCCATGCTAATTCACTATCATCATTCTTATTAAAAAATCATATTATTTTATCACGAACCTTATATTTCATGATATATAGTCTTTGATCGATCACCTTTAGCATTGTCAGATTTTTCCAGGGAAAGTACTATAACTTATCTGTCTTCTAGAAACATCATTCTTTCTAGTCAATACCAAATATGAATGGAATTATCTTCTCATCTTTATACAATCATTCTTAAATATTCAAATCTCTACATGATCCCTCATAAAATGATTCATGTCTCTTTAGGTAGGATCTTGCATGGTCTCTTTGAATAGTGAGACATTGCCTAATCACATTATATCTTGAATCCCTTCAACAATCTCTGAGATGGTTTCATTGTTGTATACAATGTATCACCTTTGACATATGTATTTTGAACTTAAGATCAATTTAACAATCATTTGAATTTTTCACTTTTAATAACTTGGGAGTTATTATTCATATCCTTCTTCATTTTGATCTCTATTGACAACTATTGACAACAAAGAAAACCTTATACACAAAGTAGTCCCAAAAATCTCCCCTTTGTATTTTATTTTCAATAAATTAAAGTTATCATCAAATGAATGAGTCAATATCAAAATGAGAATCTTCTCTCTCCCCTTTTTCTTTTTCTTTATCTCCTCCTTTCAAACTTTAATTTCACTTTATCTCCCACTTATTGACAAGAAATAAAAAGTTCATGGGAAAAGGGTATCAATAATTTCTTAATAAATCTTACCTCAATAATTTCACTCTAAGTCTACTTGAGAAATGCTCGGTGTAGAAAACAAGAGGATTTTATTTAGACAAAAAAGTTTTCCATTATCCACTGATCATGATACGTCATGAGATGAGAACTCATGTAATTTTTCTTAAAGGGTTTTCCACTTTCATTTTAGGATGAATAAATTGAATGTGATAGGGAATAATCAACCTAAAACTCTTCCACTAACTTCAACAAACAGATCAAAAACATTCAAGTGCAATTGGTGGGATAAGTGGCCTTGGGGAACTTCCATTATTCTTATGTCACTGATTAATTCAGTTACTCCCACTTTGTAAAATGATATTTATTCCAGTTAACCAGGGATGGGAGATTAAGAAATGACATACCTATTCCAATGAAATGTTCATAAAATTATTTATAGAGTAATTGAATTTAATACCAACTAAAGTTGATACTGATTGAAATAATAACTCTGTAAGCTTCTTCATTTATCTCCCCTCAAGGGAATCACTCTTCATAATCTTCATCAAGGGCGATCCTTCATCATTTTAATATTTGAATATAAATTGAATAATATTCCAAGTATGGAAACTTTTTTATCTTAGCTATCAAGAGTTGACAAAATTCACTACTTCTCAGGTTCTCCCCCTGAGATCATGATTCACCTTCAATTCCTTGTATTATCAGCACAAATACAATACACAAATGATTAAGGTAATAATATGGTTCCTCCTTACTTATTTAATGTGAGAAGGAAGGTTGAGATGGTTTTCTCAACCAAGATTCTCCATTTTCTCTAGTCTTCATTCTCACACATCTAAACATCTTTTCTAATCCATGCTGATGTGACATGGATATCTTCACATTCTCTTCTTCTTTATGTGGAGATTTGTTCTTATTAACAACCAATATGAATGATAAATTCCTACTCCTTTTAAGGGATACTTCTTGCTCTAGTATTAAGGTTAGATAACCTTTTCCATTGTGACTAGATTTTATTCATCTCTCACACAGAACTTCTTTAACACATGTTTTTCCTATGATTTTTACTCTCTCATGCACTTTATCTTTATCATGTGAAATTTTTACTTTTCCTTTAGCACCAACCTTGGATTTTTCATCTTCATATTTCCTCATTATTTCTAAATCTTCTCTCTAGATGACCTACATGTCATTTGGAACTGTTGCAGTAGGTTTGGATCTTCGACACATGTTTATTTGAGTGTCATCCCTCTTAGTTTATATTTTGGATGAATATCCCATAAATTTCATGGATCTCAAATCCAGGGTCTTCTCAGCTTTCCTACTTGAGATTATTTTGGGGAAATTTTTATTCACAATATTTTTCTATCTTCTTCCCAAGGAAGATTCTTCATACTTATCTAGAATCGGTGGACTTATTTTCTTATCAATGATGAATTAATGTTGATATGGGCATGTATCTACCTTATGACCACTACCATTGCATATATCACATATGTTATCAAGAATTCCAAATATTTTTTTTTGCGGTAAACAGATGCTTCTGGACCTACGAATGTTTCTTATTCTTCTCTGGATTTCTTCCCCATGAGGTAGGTTTCATTTGTGATTGTACATTATAAAGATTGTACCAAAAGTTTATTTCACTGTGCACAAATTTGTTGCAACACCAACATTGACCCAAAAATATTGATTTATTTTTATTATATTATTGGTCTATCTTCTTGAATTGGTGTGCTCTTTTTGGAGAACCACCTTTCACATTCTTCTTATTATTCACCCCAGACATGGTGATAGGAAAATATTCACCTTTCCTCATCCAAACTTGTTTTGAATTTATCTTATATCCTCCAATGCTTATGGAAACATATTTAGAAGTACTGGTACAAGATAGTTTGGATGGTATCTTATTCCTCTCAGCTACTTATGGTATATCATTGAAGGATGTCATGATCTTCATGTCACATGTTAGAGGCCTTTCAACTTTAGGATGCTCCAGTGAGCATTGAGTAATAACATACACGGTTTCTTGATATAGATCATCAATAGATTTCATGGTCTTCTTGTCACATATTGAAGGTCTTCCATCTTTAGAATCCTTCAATGAACACTGAGTACCAATAAAAACTATTTCCTTCTTTTGTGAAGTCTCAATATGATTCTTCTCAATATTGGTCAACTGAGCTTCCAATTCTAGACATTTCCCATCGAGGATGACTTTTTTATCATCAATCATTGTCATATTTACTTCATAAGCCTTATTTATTCTAACAACTTATTCTTCATGCAACATCATTTTATTATGAATAAAGGAGTCATGTTCCTTGATCTTCTTGGATATCCCTTATAATTGTAGACCATTCATATCAGTGCAATTTTACAGTTTCCATTTAAGCATGTAGATCTTTTCTTCAAGATCCTTTCTGAGTCTCTCTTCATCTTCAACTTTTTTGAGCCATTTTGATGTATTTCTTTCATGTCTCTTCTTTGTTTCTTCAAAGGCTTCAATCTATTTGGAGAGATTATAAAATTATGAAATTTTATTTACCAAGGCTTTATATATATTATCATATTCTCTTACTAATCAGGTGATTTCAACTTGCATATATTGAAAAATTCTACAAACAACATCAACTCTTTGTTTAGGTATATCATGTGGATAGGTTCTTAATATCTCCTGATCACTTGAAAATGAGATAAAAGTGTCTTTTTTTCCTCTGGTAGAATCCTGAGCCACCTAATCTTTACTTTCCAAGATTGATATTTCTTTAATATTTAAAGGGAAGGGAGAACCAAAAACTTCATCTTATTTGGAAATGAGGGACTTCTTCAACTGCTTCTTCTCTTTCTTTTTCCTGTTTTCCAAGGTCTTTCTAGATGTAGACTTCTAATTAGAGATGACTAAATATTAATTATCACTACACTTCATTATTGACTTAGGAAAGAGAACTCAAATCCTCTTCTGAATATAATTACTATACATTATCCAACATACGTGAACCATTTCCCTCTAATACCACTTGAAGGACCCTAGACCACCCTGATGGGGGGGGGGGGGTGAATCAGGGTGTCAAATTTTTCTCTTCTTTACTGGATATTGTTCCCACATTAGAAAGAACCTATTTAAACCTATATGATTAATATGTGCGGTAATTAAAACATTCACATGTAGAAGGAAAACACAACACTTTTTACGTGGTTCACCAATAAGGGCTACGTCCAAGAAGTATACACCGAAAGGTTTCCAGTCATACTAAATTCCACTAATCTTTATTGTCTTTAGATTATAGAGGTTCGGTCACATTCACTCTGTCCCAGGAACACTGCCTTTACAAAGGTTCAGGGATAGATCACTGATTCCCTTGGATCACTTATATTAACTCCCCCTAGCTCACTTCCTTGAGAGAGGTCTTATCAGTTTATCAACATGAAGGTCTTTTTAATAGATAGTAATTAAAGCCTTTTTTCTCTTGTTTAACATGATACTTTTCTTGCATCAAGGTCCAGAATTGATTATTTTTATATTCAATTTTCACATTCAGTTCAATTAATTAATTTACTAAAACTTTTTCTTTTATATAGAATCAAAAAATTCCTTTATGATGTTTCTTCTTCTACGAACTATCCCAGATTCTATGGATTATCTCTAATCTGCGTACCACGCTTGATCCGCATACTGTTCTTGCTCCGTGTACTACCCCTGTTCCATGTACCACTCCTACTCTACGTACCATGCTTGCTCTTCGCACCATGCATGATCCACCCATTGTTCCTTCTCTGCGCACCGCGCCTGCTCCGCACATTATGCATGCTCCGCCCACCACGCTTGCTCCACGCAGTGCACCTACTCCGTGCATTGCCTCCACGTACTGCCTCTATGTACTGCCTCTGCATACCACCTTTGCCTACTACCTTTGAGTACCACCTTCGTGTACTGCCTCTATGTACTGCCTCTGTGTACCGCCTTCGTGTACCGCCTCTGCGTACCACCTTCACATACCGCCTTCGCTTACTACCTTTGTATACCGCATTGGTGTACGGTTTCTTCCTTTAGCAGACTTCTTCTTCAAATTATGAGAATTATTTCTTCTCCCACATACCACTCTTTCATACAAAAAATTCTTATGTGGACTACTCCTTCCAATTTCATGAACCATTTTGTCTTTCATGTACCACTTCGTCTTACAAAAAATGTCTCCCATGTATCACTTTTGGACTTAGAAAACTTATTACACAACGATGATATTTTCTTATCTAATTTACTCTACCTTAATTATTGGATTATCACTCCTTATATTGGAAAATAACTACACAAATTTTGATAATTATTTTTACCCAAATTTTCAATGTGGGAAAAACATTACCACAGAATGGACTCCATCCGTGTACTGTAAGCCTTCACTACATACCACTCCTATTTCGTGAACAGCACCAATCATGAAAACCTTCAACCGCATACTGTTAACCTTCGATGTATTGTAAGACTTTCGGTCTACGTACTGCATCTATTCCGCCAATGATGAGCCATCCTGCATACCACAACTCGTTCCACCATGAACCATTTTTGGTATCACGGCCCATTTTCCGAACCATTCTGTGTACCTTTCCCGCTACATGGTATGTGGCCACAAACCGTTCTCAGACATGGTACGCAGTCCATGCTCCGAGGTATACGGTTTACTTACTTTGATGATTTACTTCGCCATTCCACATCTCGTTAACTCTTATACATAAATCCTTCTACATCTTGTTCACTCCTATGCATAAATCCTTCCATTTCCAAAATCAAAATCCCAATTTTGAGGTCCAACAATTTGGAAAACACTGGGAAACAACACTACCATAAATATATTCTTTGTGAATAACAACCATACTAATTCACTATCATCATTATTTTTCAACAATCATATGATTTCATCACGAACCTTATCTGTCATGATATATATTATTTGATCGATCACCTTTAGCATTGTCAGATTTTTCCAAGGAAAGTACTGCAACTTTTCTGTCTTCCAGCAACATTAGTATTTCCAATCAACATTGAATATGACTGGAATCATCTTCTCAACTTTGTATGATCATTCTTAAATCTTTAAATCTCCACATGATCCCTCATGCAATTATGCATATCTCTTTAGGTAGGATCTTGCATGGTCTCTTTGAATAGTGAGATGTTGCATGATCACTTTATAACTTGAATCCTTTCAACACTCTATAATATAGTTTAATTGTTGTATATAATGTATCACCTTTGATACATGTATTTTGAACTTAAGATCAATTAAAAAATCTTTTGAATTTATCACTTTCAATAACTTGGGAGTTATTCTTAATCTCCTTCTTCATTTGATATTTATTGACAACTGTTGAAAACAATTACAACCTTATACACAAAGTGGTCCCAACAAAAATATAAGTTATTATGATCTCGAACCATTTAAGAAAATTATAACAATATAATGTAAATGGTTGACTACATTGTCGATCATAATCCAGTTGATCAATATATAATTTCATCTGATTTTCAGTTCTAAAAAATCTATTAAACCCAAATCTGACTCTGGTAAAACACTCCATCTGATGTTATTTTGTTATCAAAATTGTGTCTGATGGATCAGTGTCAATATTCCTTGAATAGAATTGTGAAATTCCATGTTCGATGGATAGCTGGATCAATATTTTAGAAAAACTTCAAAACTTTTCAGTCTTTAAACAAATTATGCATCTGGTGATTCTCACACCAATGAACTATGACCGTAAGACTTCCAATAAATTTTTTTTATTACACAAAATTATAATTATACCATGATGACTTCATGACATTTAGAACATTTAAGATCGATATAACATCATCTAAATTTTTACATTGAACACATATTCTCCCCCTTTCTTTCAAAAATCTTGGATCACAAGTTTCGCAGACAACTTATGATGTTGAAGACTTAAAAATAGGAAAATCATGGTTATATTTAGTATCAAATGTCTTGAAGGAAATTTATACTATGATAAAAATTCTCATATTGATCAAAACCATAATTCCAGACCCAAGGTGAGTCCAAAAAAACCTTAACCCATAAAACATCTTCAGAACAGAAAAACGAGACCGATGAATTTTCTTATCAAAACTGTTTTCGATAATTTGATTATGTACCCGTTTTGTTCGATCACTTTTTCTTACAAAGTGAATTTATTTATTCATAATGACAAAAAAATAAAAAACAATCAACAAAAACTTCTTTCAAAATATAAAAACAACTTCCAACTGACTTGGTCCTAAGAATAACCCCTTTGGATTTTGTTTTCAACCAAGGTTCATAAATCACTTAACTATGTAACCTTAATATATGGATCAATAATAAATAATTCTAAGACTACATGAGAGAACTCATTATAGAAGACAACAATCATGGAGAAAAACCATGCTGTCCAAAATTAGTGACTTAAGAAACATCTTAATGAAACTTTAAAAGCTTTAAAACTTTCCATATCCTCATAAACTTCTTCCACCTTCCAGAAAAAGGTTTCTTAAAAAAACTTCAACAAACTATTAAAACAGTTCACTACTTACATAATGAGTTCATAGCTTACCCAAAACTCCCCATAAATACATTCTTCCTTATAAGGTTTAGCACATATCAATGGATAAATTTATGAAACATCATTTTTCATATCAGTGTATAGATTTATTAAACATAATTTTATCCCCCTTTGAAATCACTCTCCAAAGACAATATGAGATAGGGGATAGAAACACATAACTCAACCTCTGAGACAAGAGTTTGGGCACCCATGCTCAACCTCAGTTTGAAAAAATGCCTCCTTTGGTAAAGGTTTTTTGAAAATGTTTGAAACTTATTAGGACATAGGAACATACTCCATCTTGAGTTCATTATTGTCCACATGATCTTTTATGAAATGATATTTTATATCAATATTATTTGAACAAGAATGTTGTAATGGATTTACTAAAAGGTTTATTACACTATGATTACCACAAACCAAGAGCTAAGGTAACTTCACTTCAATAAGTAATTCTTCCATCCGAGTATTCATCTACATAAATTGTGTTGAATCTTGAGTGGAATCAACGCACTCAGATTTAGCTATGATAAGATTTAATGAATTTTTTTCTTAGTATGAAAAATTACACAACTTTCTACTATAAAGAAAACCTTACTAGATGTGTATTTTCTATAATCAACACTTCCTACCCAAGCAAAATCTATTTAACCAAAAAAATAAGTTCTTTATGAGCTATCATACTTGATTCATAGATATATTATGCCTTTGATATATTTTAGAATTATTTTTCTAGCTAAGAGATGTTATTATTTTAGAGAAATTTTTAATTTTTCACATAAGGTAACAACATAAAAAATGTTTGGTCTTGAGGTTGTCAGATACAAAAAAAGTTCCAATAAACTTTTAAAACACCTTAGAGTCAACGTCCTTACCTTCTCTATCTTTAGTCAACTTGGTTACAAATAAAATTGGTGTGGAAATAGGTTTCAAATTTTCCATTATAAACTTATTAAAAAGTTTCTTAGCATAATTTTCTTAAAAAATAAATATGTGTTTCTTTGTTTATGATATTTGTAACTCAAGAAAGCATTTAATTTCACCAAGAATGGTCATTTCAAAAAATTTATTCATTTCTTCAGAAAATATTTTACAAGTTCTTTCATCAGTCCCAACAAAAATAATTTCATCAACATACACAATAACAATGAGGTAGATATCCTGAATTTATTTGATCTACATATTATTATCAACCCTTCCTTTTCTGAAATTAAACTTCCTTATATAGGTATCCAGTTTGTAGTACCAAACTCTTAGAGATTGATTTAGACCATATAAGGATTTCTTCAAATTTCACACATAACTTGCATCCTTCCTAATGACAAACCCACATGGTTGTTCAACATAAACTACTTCATCAAGTTCTCAATTTAGAAATGATGACTTTACATCCATTTGAAAAATTTTATAACTTCATTGTGAAATAATTGGAAGAAATATTATAATTTTTTTCTAATGTTTCAATTATGGAAAAAGTCTCATCAAAATCAATACCTTCAATTTTCAAGCAAAGTTTTCAAACCAACCTTAACTTTTTTCTTATCACTTAAACATATTCATTCAAATTATTCTAGAAAACACACTTTGTACCAATAACATTTTTAATATTTTTTTGGGTATGATTTCCCAAGTATCACTATTCTCAATCTGATCCAACTCTTAATTCATTTTTGAATCCATTACAGATGCTCAAAAGCTTCATTCTCGTCATTTGTCTCAACTTTTAAATATAAATAAGTATGTGAAATGACTTTTGATGTTCTTATTGTTTGAATATTATGATGTTTATCACTAATAATGTTTTGTGATTCCCCCTATTTCCTCATCCAAGGACGAGATGTATGAAATTATTCCTCATCACTTGAAATAGTTGAGTCCGATTATCCATTTTCCTGGTATCACAATTTTTGGAATCCTTCTCAATTTTTTTTTAAAAAATTATTTCATCTTCTCCAACTTAATTATCTGCATGATATTATGAAGCATCTTCCTCGCCATTTTCAATAAATTTTACATCAATGGAATAAAAATTTATTTATGTCTCTTTGTTGAAACATATATATCCTCTTCCATCTGGAGCATAGCCAAAAAATATTTCATTTTAACCTCTCTAATAAAACTTCCCAAAGTTTCCATATTTGTTCTTTATAATGAAGGGACACCCAAAAAATCTTAAGTGTTTCAAACATGTATTTTCATCATAAAACATTTCCTAAGGAGTTATATCATAACATGGTTTATAGAAACATCGTCTTTGAATATAAACTGCTGTGCTCATAGCTTGCCTCTATAAGTAACGAGCAAGACTATGTTGAAGTAACATAGTATGCCCCATTTAAACTAAACTTATATTCTTTCTCTTAGAAACACCATTTTTTTGGGGTGTGTATGGTGTACTGAACTCATGCAGAATTCCATGTTTTTCAAGATAAATCTTGAAATCTTCATTCTTGTACTCATTGCCATTATAAGGTCTCAACTTATTTATAGAATACCCAAATTCCTTCTCATCCATTCTTCAACAAATCCTAAACACATTTAGATATTTTTATTTATGTTTCAAATACACAACAAAAGTAATGTGAGTAAAATCATGAATAAAATAAATGAAGTACTTATCTATGAAAGTTGATTGCTTACTCATTGAACCAAAAATATCAAAATGAATATCTTCTAGGGGCCGATTTAAATGAATATGAACTTATTATGTATATAGTTATTTATCTTCCCTTTCAAAAAAATTTGAAACACGAATCTCTTATTCTTGATATATCAGGAATATATTGGGCACTATTTCTCTTTGATAACTTTCTCATGTTTCTTTGACACATATATCCCAACCTTTTATGCCAAAAATAATTTTCTTCTATCATGCATAAGTAACATGAATTATGAACATCACTAACTAGAAACAAGTTTCCTTTTCTACATTGGAATTTTGAAAAAACTTTTCCATCTTCCACTCTTTTCACAGAAAAACCGTCTTTTCTAAAAAAAAATTTATTTCCTTCATCACAAAGTTGAAAAACACTCAACAAATTGTGCTTCAACCAATCAAAAAAAAATTCTTGGATTCCATCTTTTCTTCCACAATAATGGAGGATATAACACCTTTAATTATGAGGGATTCATCATTTCCAAATATCACTACTCTTTCTTTGAAATATTTCACATTATTTAACAATTTCAAATATCTTATCATATAATAAGAACACCCACTATCCAAAATCCAAGGTCATTCGCCTTTTGTATTTTTGAGAGCGATTTCACCAAAAAATTGATTTTTTCCCTTTATCTTTATTTACATTTTGATTCTGAGAATTGTTAAAGAATTTTTTATACTGGTAACAAAACAAGACACCATTTTTCTAAATATATAGGTCATTCACATCTTTCACAAATAGTTTCCAGAGTTTGGAACCTATTTTCAACTTTCAAAACAACTTTATCAGAATTATTTCTTTGTGAGGTTTGACTACAGTGAAAACTTTTCTTTTTTTAACTTATGTGGAAATTTTAATGTTATTGATTAAACTAAAACATATTTTCAGTATGTAAAAATCTTCCAAAATAATAGTAATAACCATAGAAAGAACATTTTCCTCTATAACTTCCATATTATCTATAATTGTGAGAATGTTTTTCAAAATATTTATTATGTTTCAAATCAGAACTTTGTTAGCCCCCATAATTTATATTATTACTTGAAATATAATTCTTTAATTAATATTTCTTCATAACTTTATTAGAATCAAAAGTGGTAGAAACTCTATTTTTGGACTCATAATTTTTAGAAACTTATGAACTCCCAACTTTGTTGGTTTTAATCAAATGCACAATTTTTCAGACCTCATCTTAGTAACATTTCCAACTTTCTTTAAAACATTTTATGGTAGATTTTGTTTATCCTTTTTAGGTTTTACATTTTCATAACTTTCAAAAAATTCAGAGTTATAGTTCTAGAAACTTTTAACTCCCTTCTCATCTTTAGAACACTTTTTTTTTTGAATAATTTCAAACTATTCCTCTTTTTTTACTTCAACATTACTTCAAGATGTTTATTATAATTATTTTTATTTTCAAGATACTTATTCAGGAAATCAATCTCTTCAAGTAACATAGTTTTCTCTTTAGGAAGGAATTATTTATTTTTTACTATTTTAATTTCCTTATTCAACTTCTTGATCTCTATTTTAAGTCTTAAAATATTTCTCAGAAATTCTTTCAGTGATATATTCAGTTGAAATTCTAACTTAGTATCTTCTTCTTCTTAATAAATACTACTTCAGAACTTTTCATCATTAAATATTTCAATGAAATTATTTTCTCTAGAAACTTCACTAAATGTTTCAGGCTCAACTTCATTGTATTACTCTTCATCATCCTTAGACAAAAATATTCTCCTTTTGGATTCTAAGAACATATAATATTTTCCGTTGGAATAATATTTTATTTATCATCATGTTTCTTCCAAGATCTTCTTGGCCTTCTATCATCTTTATCACCATCATCTTCATTCCTTTTTCATGGGGAATTGATTGAAAATTACATAGTGGCTCTACATTCAAAACATTTCAAGGGAAGTTTCCCTTTATACTTTCCTGTACCACTTTTCACATTTTTATAAAACAAGGATAAAAATTTATCCAGATTAATACTAACATAATTTTTGGATTCAGAATCACTAGCCTCTATATCTTCTAGAATATTTTTATAATTTACTTTCTTGGTAGCCTTAAGGTAAATATCATGACCAACTTTTGTTTTTTTTCCTTTCATAACTTTTTACCTTCTTATTTCACAAGAAATGAAATTACTATGAAGGTCATACAGAGATAGAGTTTTAGGATATCTATCTTCAAAATATGAAACTTTGTCATAAAAATTATTAGGAATAATTATCAGGATATTTTCAACAATAGTTTAATATTCCAAATTCTCATTGAGACATCTTATGGTTCTAATAATACCATTAACCCTTTTAAATAAGTCACAAAAAAATTTATTATCATCCATTTTGAGATCTTTATACTGTAGTCTACAAATTTTTAACATGGATTTATTCAACTTTTTATTTCCTTCATAAATGATTTTAAAAGTTTATTTGATACCTTTAACTATATCAAATACCTTAACTATAAGAAATTATCTTTTTGAAAGTTATGAGAGTAAAAAATTCTCATATCTTCCTTTATTTTCTAGATTATTCTTATCCATAGATGTTAGAGTAACCTTTTAATTAAGAGGATAAAATATAAATATTAGCTTCCAAAAAATAATACCTAAGATACATAAGATATAAAAACATTCTATCTCTCCAGATATGATAGTTCTTTCCATTGAAGTATGGATTCCCCTTAATGTCCACACAATTTATATTTTCCATAAAAAATTATCTTTAAAAAATTCATTAAAGAGTAAATGAAGGGAATCCTCACTCTAATACCACTTAAAAAAGACCAATCAAAATTAATATATCATTGATAGCTTTAGGGTTGAATCAGTGATAGATTTATACTTTATGTTAACTTTCTTGTGTAAAAACCTTCACCTCCTATTAAAGAATTATCACTTTAATAAAAAAACATTCAAACATCCATAGGAACACAAGTATTTATAGGGTTCAATAATTATTAAGAGTATATAGTCCTTTCTATGGTTTAGAAATAATCCAATACCACAAAATCCACTAGAAAATAACCCTTCTTTGTGGATACAACAAGTAGGAAATTCCCTTACACTTGTGTAACACTATGATCAATACAACAATGCATGTTCTTATTCTAGAACAAATGATGTAATTTTTTTTTATAAAAACATAAGATACATTCACTAGTTAGTTAAAAATAAGTCACTGTGCTACTTGAAAGGTACTATCGTGGGTGCCCTCAAATGATTAATGGTTTTTGGGGTACTTAGGTGCAGTAGAGTGGCTGAACAAGGTCATCTCTCAAAAGAGGAAGTAAATTTAACAAAATATTAAAGGTATTTGGAAAATAAAATAAAATTAAATAAGAACATTAATTAAAATGATGGGGGTTGATTATCATTTATAAATCTAGAAGAAGTTTGCTGGAAGAATATTGTATTTTTTTTTGTTTTGAAATTAAGTTTGATTAAAATGACACAACAAGAAGATGTTTTTTAGAAAATATTTTAAAGGCGTTATCAATCTAAATATAAATATTCAATCAATTATTTATCATTATCATCTAAATTAAATTCCACTTAATTATGATAACCTAACTTGTTAAACCACTAACCCTATGAGAATTAACTTTACCACAAATATGAAGTGAATTAAACCCTAGGCTATCTTCGAAACATGCAATCACAACACCCTTATTTGATTGATGTTCTAAGGATAGATTATGGTTAGTGGTAAATTACGGAACATATCCATTCTGGAAAATGAGGATGAATTGTGTTTAGGGATTATATTTTAACTCTACATATTTATCCCATGTGGTCTTGTATTACCGATTAAGATCGCGCTGTCACAATTCACACAATACTCGACCTCGTGTGTTTTTGTGTTAATTGTTTAATTTCTTGATTAGTTTATTCTAATTTAAAAACTCAATTAATGGATCATATTAAGTGAATTAAAATATATCAATGATTCAAAATAGTTAAATTAAGAGTGTAGAAGATAGATCGATCACTAAGAAAACTAATCTTCCATTGGCGGTGTGGTCATCATGGAGACATTTTTCATGAGAAAAGGATTGAAAGGGTAGAACCCAATATCACTTACACTACTGATTCAAACACAAAAAGGATGAGTAAAGAATAATATAATTGAAAAAATAGTATAAAATAGAATAAATAAAATAAGAACAAAGAAGTTTATTACACAAATGTAAACATTACAACATGAAGAAGAGAAGAAGGCTTTGATGAGGGGATCCATGCTTCAAAAGCTACCCCTCTCAAAATGGTTGAATAATTTGAGTGAAATAAATTCTACTCTATCTTAAATATCCCAATTCATGTACCAACTCCTCCAAATGAAAAAATACCAATTTATAGAGTGGAGGGGAGTCTAGGATTAAAGAGGTTTCAAGTGTGAATGGGGAAATTTGTCCAAATAAATTAATCCAAGTTTAGAAGCCTATTTTACCACCAAAACGCATGAATCAGATATCCTTCCATGAGTATTATTTGTGATAAAATTAGGTTTCTATATACTCTCCAAATTTGGGACAAATCCATGCACGGATGCATAATTTATTGCCCAAATACAGAACCAATGTCCAATCTGGTGAGGCCAGCCCAACTTTGGCTTCATGACCCATTTTCACCCATTAAATGTATTATTTAGATCCAATGTCCTGAATAAAAGTTTTATAAAATTAATTCAGGAATATATTTACAATATTTTAAGTTCAAATAATTCATATTAAAATACTTATGTCCGAAATTATACAGTTAATTTTAAAGAGTAAAACTTGAATTTTCGCCATATTTTCAAATGAATGATCTAATCCCAAATATTTTATAAATAAAAATATTTAACATAATGTGAGGAAATTTTATCATTTATTATTAATTAAATATTAAATAAAAATGTGTTTTATCAGCTCCCCCACACTTACCTTTTTTCACTCATGGGAAAAACCTCATATCATGTATTCGAAAAAATTGTGACAAGATATGCATATTCAAATTTCTCAATCCAAAGTGAAAATATGGGCAATGTAAGAATCCCATTAAGTGTAAATATTAATAAATTTTAGATTCATTGTCTCATAAATTATTTCTAAACAAAATCCAGTGAGATCCATAACACTAATCAGAGCGAAACAAGTCATGGGTCTACCAAGGCCCTAATTCTCCACGTGTGTGTGCCAACCATTCCAATATCATAAATCCACCCTTTATTTAGTATATCTAGGTCAAGTAAAAACTTTTATTCTTACCTAATTATATTCCACCAAACCTGTTCAACATACTTTGCAATCATAGTCCAAAACCCACTCTTTTAAGCATTTCCAAAAGTCAAACCATGAGCTCTTGACCTAAATATCCCCACGTGTTGTACATTTATTCACTCCACTCATTATTGATTTTTTTTTTTGTTTTTTTTGAAATTTTTTAGAGGGTTTACAATAGTCAGCTATTAGTTGTACATGCATAGGTCAATCTAGTACAATGACGGAAATGATCGGAAGAGAAACGAACGTATGGAAAGACCATGTTTTAAGATGAAAATAATTACTTACCATGAATATATATTCAATTGGGTAAGAGAAACTCACAAGTCATTATTGTGTGAAAGTATGTGTGGATAAATCATTGAAACTATTTTCCATGAAAAAAATCATAAATAATTGTGTCATAATCTAAAAGGTTTTATTATGACATAACCAATCATATCATCGATCACTTAAATCTTTATAAAAATCAAAACTTGATGATGAAATATTAATCATGATTATAATTCTACCAATGAATTTTGAAAACATTAATTTTTCATAAGTTCTACATGAAAATGTTACATTATATATTTTTTATTAATTTTGTTTTTTTTGTTTATTGTTTTTGAAAATTTTAACCAAAAACTTAATATAAAATACACACAAAACAAAAAAATGAAAATCCTAAATATCCACCCCAATATGTTGTCCCCTCTACCACACTTAAAGTATTTAATTTACCTCAATGTAAAAATATGAGATGATATATGCACATGAAATGTATAATTGTAAATAGGACAAAGAATATAAAAGTGAAAGGGTTAGGAACAACCTGATATTCTCTAGCGATGATGGGGTCATGCGGTGTGATAAAATCCACTACATTAGTAGGTATTCCCTCAATGTATTTCTGCAAATGTTTCCCATTGACTGTAAAGCTTCTTCTTGTGTAATTTTTTGTGATATCCACTGCACCATAAGGAAAAAAATTAGTCAAAACATAAGGACCTAACCACCTGGACCACAACTTACCGAGCATCAACTTCGGTCGTGAACTATAGAGAATGAATTTTCTCTAACTTGAAATTTTATTTTATGGATCATTTTGTCAAGATATTATTTTGATATTTCCTTATAGATCCTTTATTTCTCATATAAAGACAATAAAGTCACCCAAATCTCTTGAATTTTTAGCTTCCTTTAGATTCCATCTTTGGCCAAATCCATGTTACATTTCTTTATAGACCAATAAGCCCAATGCTTAACCACCACAGGTAGATGATAGGCTTTAAAAAAACAATCCTAAATGGGGACATACCTATGGGAGTCTTTTATGCAGTCCTATAAGCCCAAAGTGCATCATCCAAGTTCTTACTCTAATATTTCCTATTTGGTTGCATGATTTTCTCCAAAATTTGTTTTAACTACCAATTTGATACCTTATCCTGGCCGTTTGTTTGGGGGTGGTATGGTGTTGATGTTTTTTGTGTCACCCCATACTTCTGAAGGAGGGAATCCAAATTCCGATTGTAGAAGTGTGTCCCTTGGTAACTGATGATGGACTTTGGTACTCCAAACCTACAAAAAATCTGTTTCATGATAAATTCCACTACAATATGAGAATCATCAGTCCTGTGGTCCTAGGCCTCCATCCATTTACTAAAAAAATAAACAACAACCAAAATGTCCAAGAAACCAACAGAACTTAGAAAAGGACTCATAATATCAATGCCCCATAAATCAAAAACCTCACAGAATACAATGGGTTGTTGGGGCATCTCGTGTATCCTAGAAATGTTCCCAGTATGGTTGAAACGATAGCATGACATACAAAACAGATGAGCATCATGGAATAAGCTAGGAAAATATAATCTAGAGTCTCAAAAATTCTTAGCTATCCGTTGGGGTCCAAAGTTTCCACCACAAGCAAGTGTGTGAAACAAATGTAAAATAGACTCCAACTCATCATCAGGAACACACCTCCTAATAAATTGGTCACTACACATGTGAAATAGGTATGGATCATCCCAAACATAAAATCTTGACTCAATATTTAACTTTTTGACTTTATTTTTCTTTAAATTTTTAGGGATTTCAGAGGCAACAAGGTATTTAACTAAATTAGCATACCAAGGATGCACACCTGAGATGGAATAAAGATGCTCATTAGGGAAAGTGTCCCGAAGTGGTACCTGGTCCAAGGTGTCATCCTCTAGTGTGTGATTAAGCCTTCTCATGTGGTCCGCCACCAGGTTTTCTGACCCCTTCTTATCCTTTATCTCAATTTAAAATTCGTGAAGAGGGAGCATCCATCAGATAAATTTAGGCTTTTCATCTGGCTTCTTCAAGAGGTACCTCAAAGATGAATGGTCAGAAAAAACAACTACTTTAGAGCCTAATAAATATGAAAAAATTTATCTAAAGAAAATATGATGGAAATAAACTCCCTTTCTTTGGTAGTTTAGTTTTATTGGGCTGAATCCGATTTCCTTGATGCATATAAAATGACATGTGAACATCCCTCCACCCTCTGAGATAAGACAACCCCAACTGTGAAGTTGGAGGCGTCACACATAAGCTCAAAAGGAAGCTCCCACCGTGGAGGCTATATGATAGGTAGAGTGGTAAGACACTATTTTAGATCATCAATGGATTTCTTGCAATAATCATCAAACAAAAAATCATAATCCTTTTGAAGTGATCGTGACATAGGAAGAGAAATATTACTAAAATCTTTGATGAAGCAGCGATAAAATCCCTCATGCCCTAGAAAAGATCTAACATCACGCACACATAAAGGATATGATAGGGATGACATAATATATACCTTAGATATATCAACATCTATCCCATGCTTTGACACCAGATGCCTTAAGACAATGCCATTCTCTACCATAAAATGACACTTTTCAAAGTTTATGACCAGATTCTTTTCAATACAACGATTCAAAACCTTTCCCAAAATAGAGATAGAATCATCAAATGAAGACCCATACATTGTAAAGTAATCCATAAATACCTCCATACAGGTCTTAATAAAATCAGAAAAAATACTCACCATGCATCTCTAGAAGGTACCTGGGTCATTGCAAAGTCCAAATGGCATCCTCCGGTAGGCAAACATACCAAATGGACAAGTGACTATTGTCTTCTTCAGATCCTAAAAAGTAATAGAAACATGAAAATATCCAGAAAACCCATCCAAGAAACAATAATGTGTCTTCCTAGGTAGTATCTCCAGCATTTAATCAATAAATGGGGGAAGGAAATGATCCTTGCAGGTGGATTGATTTAGTTTCCTATAATCAATACACACATGCCAACTGTTTTGTACCCTCATTGAAACTAACTCATCTTTCTCATTTTTAATAACAGTAACACCACTGTTCTTAGGAAAAACCTAAATATGACTCACCCACTATAAATCTGAAATGGGATAGATTATACCTGCCTCGAGAAAATTTTCAACCTTATTTTTAACAACCTCCAAAAGAGTTCGATTGAGTCTCCTTTATAGCTGCCTAACTAGGTTAGCCCCATCCTCCGAATGAATCCTATGCATGCAAATGGAGGGGATAATACCTGATATGTTATCCAAGGTCCACCCAACTTCCTTAATGTTCTACCTCAAAAGATTCAAAAGTTTTTCTTCATGTACAAAAGGTATATTGTTAGAAATGATAACATGTAATTTCTCACCACTTAACAAGTATGATTATTTGAGATTAGGTGGCAATGGCTTGAGTTCCAATATAGGGGGTGATGTGTGGATGGAGACATTGAAGGAACTGAAATATGTGCACAATGAACATTAGTACCAGAATCATCATCATCAAAATCAGAGAATAATGTATCAAAACCATCAATATATTCAATAGCCATGTCTTAATCAAAGTTCACATGATCAGAATAAAAGTATGAATCCATTTAAAAATAAAATATAAGAGAGTTTTGTGCATTATGAATAGGTGTGTAAGTGATCTTAGACATCAAACTAGAACCAATACTCATAATCTCCCTAAGAATAGGACAATCAAAATCGATTTGGTTTTTACTTGGTGGTTTAAAATGGGAGATAAAAAAAGATGAATGGTCTTATGAGGGGTACTTCATGGAGTCCATAACATTAAATATCACAACTTTATCTAAAAACTCCATGGAAAGTGTACCCTCATTTACATTTATGATAGTTTTTTTTAGTTTTGAGGAAGGGTATACCTAAGATAATGGGAGCATGAGAACTTACCCGATCATCATCTATGTTAAGAACATAGAAATCTGCTGGAAAGATCATGTCTCTTACCAAAAAAAGTACATTCTCAAGGACTCCTGATGTATATGCTATAACTCTATTTTCCAACTCCACCACTACTCTTGTCGACTTCAACTCACCAACCTGTAAAGAAGAGAATACAAAGTGAGGCATCACATTTATGGAAGCCTCTAAATCACAAAGTGCATCAGAAAAGTGAAACTCCCCTATGGTGCATGGGATGATGAATGTCCCTAGATACTTGAACTTTTTTGGCATTGCAAGAGTTGGTGTAATGAGTGATGACACATTCATTCCAAGATTTATCCTCTCATTTACCTTGATCCCTATTTTATTGGTACAAAGTTCTTTTAGGAATTTAGCATACCTTGGGATTTTCTTGATGGATTCAAGTAGAGGGATGCTGATCTCCCCAAGTTTGAATGTGTCCAAAACCTCTTTTTCATTGCTTCTTCAACCATATTATTGGTTTTTACAACTCTGTTTGGAAATAGAAGGGGTTTGGGAGGAACATAATTAATCGTTTTCTTACCTTTATCTTTCTCCTTGGATTTCTCATCCTTTGGAATGGAATGGGGCTTCTTCGGAGTTGAGGTGAATCCCGATGGAACTATAGGTGTAGATGTATTAGTTGTTTTCTTTTCACTTCTCAATGTGATGGAACTGACACCCCCCTTGGGATTTGGAGTAGGTTGGGAATCTATATTTCTAGGATTCTTATTTACCATTTTATGGAGGGCGGTGAAAATTTGGATCATTTGTGTCTTCAACTCTCTCAACTCTAAACCTTGACTCTCAATATCATTCTATTGATTAAGAACAATTTTTTTTCAAAATATCATCAGTGTTAGAATCTACCTTGGTTTGGGTATTCCCTTGTTTTTGACTTGTTGATGCTTAGGCTTCAACTCTTTTTTGGGGTTATTGGAAACCCTGCTAGTAAGGTAGAGGCTGATGGAAGTTTTGTTGAAAAGTGGTCCTTTATTTTTGTCTAGAGACATAACTCAAGTCCGATTGATACTTCCACCCTTGTTTGTATGCTGGTGAAAATGAATCAAACTTCTTTTAGGGATGTGTCTATTGTTGTTGCTGATATGATCTCCCAGGAAACACTGCTGCACAATCTTCTGTCTTTTGTAGTTACGGGAAACAATCAGTTGGTTGGCTTGTCTCAGTGAAAATTCCATAAGGTCTTGAAGGAGGGGGTTGGGATGTCTTTTATGAAAAATAAATCTATCTCACTATAGTTTTCAACTCTTCTAACTTGGTATCAATAAAATAAATTTCAAGAGAATAAGGACTTACCTGATATACTACCCTGATATGTGGTGTTCCTCGATTCCCAAATTGTTGGGAGTTTTGGGACATCTTGTCAATAAATTCACGTGAAACTACTGGTGTCTTGTCCAACAATGGTCCTCCTGCTGCAACATCCACCATAATCATCTCCATAGGCGTGAGTCGTTCATAGAAGTACTGGATAAGTAGTTTCTCACTAATTTGGTGATGTGGATAGCTTGCACACAACTTATTGAATCGATCCCAGTACTCATACATCGACTCTCCTTGTGCTTTCTTGATCCCAGAGATCTCATATAAAATGGATGTGCTCCTTGATGCTGTAAAAAATCTCTGAAATAAAAGACATTTCAAATTGTTCCAATTTATTACATCCATAAGTTGTAAATAATACATCCAATCCTTTGCAGATCCATCAAGTGAAAATGTGAATACTCTTAGTTTTATTTGATCTTTAGATATATTTATTGGTTTTATGGTTAAGAAAACCACATTAAATTATTTAATGTGTATATTGGGATCCTCATTAGAGAGGCCTTGATATTTTGAAAGTAGGTGAATTAACCCAGATTTCAGTTCAAAGTCTAATTTGAGATTTGGGTATGAAATGCAAGTTGGTTGATAATTAATATCAGGTGAAACCAATTATTTAATAGTTCTATTAATTTCATTTACATTATTTTCATACATTGGTTCTTGTTTTATGGTTTAATTTAAATTTCTTCCAATTTCAATGTTCTTGGAGTGGAGGAATTCTCAAACTGATTGAATGTTAAAACTTCCCATAGACTGAGAATGTTCGATTCGATCCCTAAGGTTATGTTCAATATCAAGGTCAAGATCTAAGAGATATTCAGGATTAGTTAATTTCATAAATCAATGAAATATAAAAAATAATTGAATAAAAGTAGACCATAATAAAAATAAAATAATTTTGAGTTAGTCCGATAAAAACAAAAGAAGAGAGTAAGAGAAGAAAAACCTGAGGAAGGGGAAAGAAGAAAGAAAGCAGAGAAGAAAATAATTAAATGAAAAATAAAATAAATAACTCTAATTTGTTGAATAAATTACTTTCCTCTCTAGAAATGTATCCAATTTGAAAGGTGTTGTCGTGGGCACCCTCAAATGATTAATGGTTTTTGGGGTACTTAGGTGCATTAGAGTGGCTGGCCAATGTCATCTCTTAAAAGAGGAAGTAAATTTAACAACATATTAAAGGTATTTTGAAAATAAAATAAAATAAAATATGAAAATTAATAAAAATAATGGGGGTTATTTATCATTTATAAATCTATAATAAGTTTTCTGGAAGAATATTTAATTTTTTTTTGTTTTTAGTTTTGAAATGAAGTTCGATTAAAATGACATAACAAGAAGATGTTTTTTTAGAAAATATTTTATAGGAGTAATCGATCTAACTATACCTCTTCACTCAATTATTTATCATTATCATCTAAATTAACATCCACTTAATTATGACCCCCTAAATTATTAACCCCCAAATCCTACGAAAATCAACTTTACCACAAAGATGAAGTGAATTAAACCCTAGGCTATCTTCGAAACATGCAATCGCAGCACCCTGCTTTGATTGATGTTCTAAGGATAGATTATGGTCAGTGGTAAATTAGGGCACATATCTATTCTGGAAAATGAGTATGAATTGTGTTTAGGAATTATATTTGAACTCTACAAATTTATCCCGTGTGGTCTTGTATTACCGATTAAGATCACGCTCTCACAATTCACACAATACTCGACCTCGCATGTTTTTGTGTTAATTGTTCAAATGATTGATTAGTTTCTTCTAATTTAAAAAATAAATTTATGGATAATATTATGTTAATTAAAATAGCTCAATTATTCAAAATAATTAAATTAAGAGGGTATAAGATAGATCGATCACAAAGAGAACTACTCTTCCATGGGCTGTGTGGTCATTGTGAAGGCGTTTTTTATGAGCAAAGGATTGAAAGAATATAACCAAATATCGTCCCCACTATTGATTAAAGCCCAAATAGAATGCGTAAATAAGAATATAATTGAAAAAAATGAAGGAAATAGAAGAAATAAAAGAAGAACAATGATGTTTATTACACAAATGAAAACATTACAACATGAAGAAGAGAAGAAGACATTAATGAGGGGATCCTTGCTTAAAAAGATACCCCTCTTACAATGGTTGGAGAATTTGAGTGAAACCAATTATCCTATGACTTAAATCTACTAATTCACGTCACAACCCATCAAAATGATAAAAACAACAATTTATTGAGTAGAGGGGAGGCTAGGTTTAAGAGATTTCAAGTGTGAATGGGGAAATTCGGCGAAATAAATTAATCCACGTTGCACCATCTATTTGGCCACTAAAACGCATGAATTAGTTTTCCATCAAGAAAGATTATTTGTGAGAAAATTATATTTTGATCTCATCTACAAATTTGGGCTCAATCCATGCACTGATGTAGATGTTAGGGCCCAAATACATAACTAATGTCCAATCTGGTGAGTCCAGACCAACTTTGACTTCATGTCCCATTTTCACCCATTAAATGAACGATTTAGCTCCAATGTCATGAATGAATGTTTTATCCCATTAATTAAAGAATATATTTACAAGATTTTAATTTCAAATAATTTATATTAAACTATTTATGACCAAAATACTACAGTGAATTTTAAAGGGTAAAATTGGAATTTTCACAATATTTTCAAATAAATGATTTAATCCCAAATATTTTATAAATAAACATTTTTAACACAATTTGAGGAAATTCTATCATTTATTATCAATAAAATATTCAATAAAAATGTGTTTTATCACTACTTTAACAAAATCCACTTTTTGTAGAACTTCAAAAAAACCACTTTCCTATCTGGAAGAAAGTAGAAACAACCTTTCTAGAATTCGTATAAAAACTCAATTAGATGGATTAGTCTAATTACTTAATTTGATGGATCAGTATAATAACTCAGTTTGATTTCCTAGTACTATTATTTAGTTCAGAAAATAAATAATAAATAATACTGTGGAAACAATTATGAACTACTTAAAATTTCCTCAGAAATATCAATCCAATTTCTTGATCCAAACCAGAAAAATCTGATCAACATTATTTCTTATTCTTATTCTATCTGAATATTATTATAAATAAAACTATATCAAGAAACCTTCTTCTATCTACTAATAACATATGTACTCTCTCTCATTATCTACACGTGAACAATGTTTCTTCATCAAAAAGTAAAATGTACTTAACTTATATTTATAGGAGATCCAAGAGTGGTGTGGGAAGAAATATGAAAATGTTTTCCTACTCAACAAAATTTGCATAAACTTGAATTTTAATTTCATTTCAGCTTTTTCTCTAACTATTTCAAAAATTCTTAACTCTTCTCAATTTTTTTTTAAAAATCTCAAATATATTCAAGACTTTATCCTACTTTTAACATTTCTTCATTCTGATACAAATGTTGTTCTGATATAATGATAATTATAATGAAACTTATGGTCCCTTCAATTTTCTTGAACCAACTAAAAACACACAGAAATTGAATATTTCTCATTCTGATACTCTGTACCATTTGAATACTTTAAAACTATTTTGAAATAAATTAATTTTTAATTTTTTTAGACTTAAATTACTTCTTATAAACATCATCACATATTCTAAATATACAAGTACCCCCAAAATTTTTGAAACTCTCTTCAAGATAATTCTCATTTTCTTCAATTTTTCAAAAAATCCTCAGACTAATGTTCCTACGTTTGATGAATTCCAGCATCTGATGATATATCAATATCACCATGCATCTTATGGATTAGTCTAGGATTCCTTCTAATAAATCAGTGTTAAGTATTGTCTGATGACCCTTGAAGCAATTGGAAAAAACAACTGATCTTATTTTTATCATGACCCACTAAAAAACAAATCATAGTTATTCTAATCTTAACCCATTGAATCAAAATAAAATAATCTAATGTAAATGGTTGACTATATTTTTAATCATCACCCGATTGATTGGTCTTTAATTCCACCTAGATTATCAGTCCCAATAACTATATTAAACCAAAATATACATCTAATAAAACATTCCATATGATGTTATTTTATAATCAATACTATGTTTAATGAATCATTGATAATATTACTCTGATGGATCAGTGGCATGATATTTTAGATGGACTGGTGGATCAATACTTCAGTAAAACTTCAAAAATTCTTAGCCTTTAGATAAATTCTGCATCCAGTGATTCTCACACTGATGAACTACGACCAGAATACTTCCACTCCATAACCTTTGTTCTTACACAAACTTCTTATTATATCATGATGAATTCATGTTTTGAGACCATTTAATATCAGCATAACATTCTTTGGCTTATTATACCAAACACATCTTCTCCCCGTTTATTTGACAATAATTGGATGACAAGTTTTGTAGAAAAATTATGATGTTGAATACTTAAATACCTGGAAAGAATTATCAGATTTAGTATATAATTTATTAAAGGATAAATAAAATCCAATAAAGCTTCTCATACATATTGAAAACATCATTATGAACAATGGTGAGTCCACAAAAAACTTCACCCAAAAAACTTCTTCAGAATAGAAAATCGAGGCCGATGGATTTTCTTATCAAAACTATGTCAGATAATTTGATTATGATACTATTTTTTTTCTGATCACATTTTCTTAAAAAGCTATTTTATTTATTCATAATGAAAAAATACAAAATAATCAACTCAATCTTCTTTTAACATCCAAAAATGAATTCCAACCAACTTTGTCCCAACACTGGTATACTAGATCCTCCAACATGTATGTAACCAACTTGACTTTCAGCTCAACTAGTGTGCCTAAGAAATCAAATATTCAGTCCATCCAGTTTAGTAACACCTTTTATTTTTCTAGTTCTGAATCACCCATAAATATGGGTGGATTATGATTTTTGGAACTGAATGGAATAATCCATTTTCCTTAGTTCATCCCTTATTTTCCCTCTATACAAATCATGAAAAGTATATAAAATACTCTAAACTATCTGTTGGTTTACCTTGGCTGAGGTGAAACCACATTCTCACCAGCCTCTTCGGGTTGGTTTCTTCTATGCCTATCAGGTTCCATTTTCTATAACCATAAAGACATGTCATTAAGTCTCACACTTTATAAACTGAAAGCTTAAAAATTTCAAATTTTCCACATCCCACATATCAAAAAGCCTTTCCAAAATTAAAAACATTTCTATTTTCAAACCATTTTTGAAAATTGAACCATTCTTTTTGAAAATTGAACCATTTTTATCTATTTTCAAAAATCAACATTTTTTCACAACATCATAAATAATTACTCAAAATGAAATATACACTCCTAGTGGGAAGTCATTTCTATCAATTCATGCCATGATATTATCATCAATAAACCCATGATAATGTGGTTATAACTCCTAGAAGTGTCTCAAAACACTTATGTATCCAACTCCTTTGTAACTTAAAATTCAGAAAAAATCAGTTATTTACACCTTTTTTATGCTATACATTTCAAGTTTTGATGATCCTATCTCTTTAATACCATTCCAAATCAAGGAATAAACTAGAATAATTTTCAACTCTATGACCGAACAAATAGATACCATTTATCCCAAAATGAAAGAAAAAATGGCCAAGAATAATACCATTTGTTATAGCCCACCACTCCTCATTGGACTGAGAAGTGACAAGTCTGCTACCAGGCCTTAGGTGACATCCTAAAGGCACTAAAGGATTGCAATAATTTCCAAGGGATTTATAAACAGTTGGGGGAAGATTTTATATTTTAAAATAAATAATAAAACCAAGACAACCATAACCAAACAACCACTAAATTATTCATGAGTACAATGAAATACAACTCAAAGGATAACTCACTAACAAAAAAACAAACTACAACATGAACCATATCATAGTACAACTGGAAACTAAAAGAATCAAATCAAAGGAAACCAATACATTAACTCAACATAAACCAACATTATCCAATCTCTAAATAAACAATCCATGTTCAAGGTATCATGATTCATCACTAAAGAAATGATATACCATGCATTTTCCTGTGTCTTGATACACAATGTCTACAAATGAATTAAATTGATAAGATGTGATAGGGATAAAATAAGCTCAAACAATTGAATACAGATTTTTTTAAAAATATATTAAACATTATTTCATAGTTAAACCACCTATAAAACCAATTTTATCTTAACCATGATAAATTATCTTTTTACCATGGTAAATCAATTATATCAAAAAAATTAAAAGGGAAAATTTAATTTTTTTTGGAAATTATGTTTCAAAATTCAAAATCCATTTTATTATATTTTTAATCTATAAGTGTAAGAAATTACATTTAATATAAATATGAATAACTCATGGAAAATATTTTTTAGGAGAAACCATAATTTAAGTATAAAAATCACTTCACCTTGATCATGTATGAAGTAAATAAAAGATTTTTTTTGGTTGAATACTAAAAAAATAAGGTTCATAGACTTTTTATCAACATAAAACCAAATATAATCTTCCATCCAAGCTATTAAATGAAATTATTGAAAATTATTTTTTTAATTTGAATAAAATATAATTTTTTTTTCATAAAATTCATGTATTAGTTACAAAAATTTATTTTTTTAAAATAAATTATTTTACACTTTTTAAATAGATTTGGCATATATAATGGTTTAAAAATTTATTATTTCATTCTTATATTATAATAATTTCATAAAAGTGATAGTTTTTTAAATAATCGGTAATTTCATTTCTCACACAAAAAATCAACCATTTTAGAAAAATCTTTATCAATCAAACTAGGCCTATAATGACATGATGATTTCAAAAATCCTATCAATTTTCTAAAAAAAATAACATATAAAAAATTAATTAAAATATCACCATACAAATTTAAATAAAAACTATATATGATGAAAATGTATTTTTGAAGCATAAAATGTATCTATCCTCATTCATTGACTAATATTTATAATTAAATGCATCTTAATTCATTTTATTGGATATATAATCTAATCATTTGACTAGATTTATTTATCAATCATAATTAATTTTAACTATTAAAAAAAATATATTGTGCCCATAAAAATAATTTTATGAAAAATATATCCTCTACCATCCAAATATTTTCTCTTCATTATAACCAATGGATAATAAATGTATGCATGATTATTAATTTTATAAGGGAAT
The DNA here is from genome assembly GCA_963277665.1 of Viscum album. NCBI lineage: Eukaryota > Viridiplantae > Streptophyta > Magnoliopsida > Santalales > Viscaceae > Viscum > Viscum album. Next base: position 491,167,853 of record OY728145.1, read on the forward strand.
AAAATTATAAATATATTTCATAATAATATCATTCCAATTTATACCCACAAAATCAATGAATTTTATTATTTTCATATTTAACTAAAAATATTTCTATAGTATATCACAGTTCGTTTAATCTTAGTGCTGAATATACCACTTGTTATCCAATGCAATAATATTTAAATTGAATAAATTATAAAATCTTAGGGTTTTAAAAATTTCAATTTATAAAACCTTAATTATGTCATAAATATCATATTTACTCATTAAATACATATATATAGCCAACAATGTGAGGATATGATGAAAAATGAAAGACATATCTTATTAGAGGCAGTAGTCTGCATGAACACTTAGAGATGATTTTTTGATTAGATGGGTATGAAATAGATTTTTTTTACAATTAACACAAAAAAAATTAATATATTAAATATAACTGTTTAATTATTTTGTTATGGTTATAAATGATTTGGAATATGTTTAAGAAGAAATAAATAAGAAAGTTCATGGTAAAAATACAAACCTCTTCTTTGGATAATCTTATTTAAAAACCACCTTAAGGATTCATTGATGGGTATTTTGGGTGGAACAGAAACTATAGATAATTTATAAGCCTATTTGGATGGTATTTGGATAGAGTTATGTGGGGTAAGGTATCATTGAGTTTTTTGGATTAGTGAGGATAAAAGTTTACCTTTTATAAGTGAGAGGGGCGACATTTTTGTAATTACAATAAATATTAAAAAAATATGAAGTCATTTTCACGGTAAAGTGGAAATAAAAGGAATAATTATAAATTATAAGATACTTTTGGTCTAAATAAAATATAATAATCTAATTTAGTTAGGTTCTAGTGATATTTGTAGCTTTATATCATTGTTCAACCCACTAGGCAACACTTTTAATCGTTACTATGGTGATAAACTTTTATCAAAGGAAAAAATATTTATGACTAAAAATGAAATGGTAATTATTAAAGAATTTGAATATTTTGAATCAAAATAAGGAATTAATTTTATAATATTGAATTTCTAAAGGTGGTAAGAATTAATTTTAAATTAATTTCACAGAACGCAATGAAAAATAGTTTTGAAAAAAAATTATTTTTATGTGAAAAAAAGAATTAATAAACAAATTATATAGACAAATTAGTATCATTAAAATTATTAATTAACTTAAAAAGGAGTTTATGTGAATTTCAAACCAATTTAAAATATAATTTAACTCTGTAATGACATAATTAAAAAAAGATCAAAATTGGTTCTTTTACCAGAATAAAACATCACTTATGTTTAAAAATTACATATATTGGTTTCTAAATTAGACATAATAATTTTCAATGAATTTTTTTATTATAATATATATAATTGTTTTATTAAAATATTTTTAGTAAATTTCATGTTATACTCATACCATAATGATGTCATAAAAGTGAAAGTATTTATAAAAACTGTATATTTAATAATTTACCTAAAAACCAATTTTTTTTCTAAAAAATCCCAAAAAATATCTATGAGATAAATTTGAGTTTATTTATATAAAATGATTTTCATTATATTATATTATAATTATAAAATTTAAAAATTCAATCTGGACATCTCAAAGGCCTTTGATATGATTAAATGGGACTTTATCTTTACAATGTTAAAGAGACACGGAATATCCAGCTCTTTCAATAAGTTGGTTCATATAATTTTTAGAAGTCCTGGACTTTCCATCCTTATCAATGGGTCCCCAAGAGGTTATTTTCAATGTTCCAGGGGTGTCAGGCAAGGTGACCCATTATCTGGCCTAATATTTTCCATGGCAGAAGATTATTTAAGTGTCTACATGAATGATCTGGTCCAAGATGGTCTTTATCAGAAAATGAAAGCTGGCAGGAACTTTTTCTCACCACCGCATCTACTATATGCTGATGACATTATCCTATTTGGACAGGCTGACAAAGGTACTATTTATCATGTCCAAAAGATCTTTGATCATTATGAGGAGGTCTCTGGGCAAGCTATAAGCTGGAGCAAGTCTTTTGTGGTTTTTGGAAATGGTATTACTCTTCACAAGAAAAAAAAAATTGTCAGGAAGCTTGGAGTCAAAAAAGGGACTCTCCCTTTTAATTATCTAGGGGTGCCCCTTTTTTGGGGGAGGGTGAAAAGAAATTATCTTGAAAACATTTATTCAAAGATCATCTCCACAATGGCCACCTAGAAAGGGAAAACCATGTCTCAAGTGGGGAGGGTCTGCCTTGTTAATTCGGTGATCACCTCAATGTTTGTCTATGATTTCTCTATCTATAGATGGCCTAGAAATCTACTCAAGGAGCTACAAGTTTTGATCAGAAATTTTATATGGACTGGATCCATTCATGAGAGGAAACTCATCACCATTTCTTGGAGGGATTGTATAAATCCCATTGATATGGGAGGCATGGGCGTCAAGGATCCTATGATATTCAATGATTCCTAGCTTTGTAAATTCACATGGAACTTACTCACATCCAATGATATGTCTCTGGAATTCCTCTTCCATAGGTTTCTTGAGAAGTTTAAGAATGGCTGTTCTAGACATGTTTCCTCTTATATATGGACAACACTTCAACATTACTATTTGGAGATCATGTGCTGCTCGAATTGGATGGTGTGTAAGAAATCTACTCTCAATGCTTGGTCTACAACATGGCTGGGGAAACACCCTAATGAGATGACTATGGTTCCCCCTTCCATGAAGAACCATAATATTGCTAATACAACATCATCTGTTGATTTTCAGAGATGCCTACCTACAAACATATACCTCAAACTTCAGGGCTATATTTACACTGATGTTAACACCCTTGTCTGGACTCCCAACACCAATCGACGCTTCTCCTCTAGGGAATGCTATAGGAACATGTGTGATGTTAGTTATTTTATGCCTACGTGGCTAAGGATGTTTCGTGTATGCCACATTTCCCCTTCCCGCTATCTACTACTCTGGAGGTTGTGGAAAAACAGGTTGTCGGTGCACAACCTACTCCAAAAAACTGGGATCCAATTGGCATATGCAAGCATCATATGTCTCCGGGATGAGGAATCTATCTCTCATCTATTTTTCTCTTGTAGCTTCTCTTACAGGTTCTGGTCGCACCTGCAAGCTACCTTCGGTGTGCAGACTGAACTTCATGGAATGGAGGCAATGATGGCATCTGTCCAGCGCGCATATCTTAGTGAACAGATTGGGGCAATGTTCATTACGGATCTTGCTGCTGTCTTCAATGTGATATGGTAATCCAGGAATGCCACCGTTTTTGAGGGAAAGAGGCCATCCTTGCATGCTGGATTATACACGGTTTATCAGGATGTTATGACTGCCTCAAAATTGCATACTAGAAGTATGAAAAATGACATTTCTAACTTGGTTATTTTGAGATCTTTTGGTGTAATGGGCAGAATAAAAAACCTCCTTTTCTTAAATCCATTAGATGGATTCCACCTATTCCGGGATGGTTGAAAGTGAATGTTGATGGGGCGGAATCTGGTGCACCAGGGCCTTCGGGATGTGGTGGCGTCTTCCGCACTCATCAGGGGTTCGTTAAAGGCTGGTTCCACCACTATATTGGCAATGGCATGGCGATCGAAGCGGAGATATGGGCTATGATCAAAGCAATAAGGTTTTACACCCATTTTGGATGGAGGCAGCTTTGGGTGGAATCCGACTCCACCACCGTGGTCCACATCCTAAAGACTCGGTCCCGATCAGTACCATGGAAAATACTTCCTTCCTAGATTGACTATATATGGATGGCTGAGCACATACAGCTTGATGTCACCCATGTCTATAGGGAGGCCAACTAGGTAGCAGATGCACTTTCAAAGAGGGAAATTACAGAGGCATCATCCAGATGGTCTTTTATTTCCCCTGAATTTTGCTCTCAATTTGTCGATTTGGACATGCATGGGGTGTCATACTCTCAGCTTTGTAAACCCCCTTGTACCACCACTTTATCTTTTTTTTAATTATAATTTTTTAGGAACGGGCTTGCCTGGCTCCTGAACCTATTTGAGTATAGGGTTATTGTACTATACTCCCTTAAAGAAATTATTTCCTTAAAGTTTTATTTTTTTTCTAACCATAATAAATGTATTATGACATAGATATATTATCTCATACATATTTTATCTTGATAAGTATTTCGTATGTTATTACATGGTATCTTAGTATTTCTTAACAAAATATTTCTAAAACTAGGTAGGTACCACTATAAAACCCATGCCTATGAATGAGTTTCTAGAGGCATACCAAGATATCATTGAGATATTTTCCACATTAGGCATGATAAATTTATCTTCCTCTTGTTCGTAATTGAGAAATTATTTTACCATAGAGATAAAGAATATTGAAAATATTATAACTTCATTTATTCCCATTATATAAGAATATTTTCATCCTCTGAGTGTTTTTCAATCTATTTTTAATGTTTATATCATAAAAAACTCTCAATGATGAATAAATATAATTCATTTTTCTTGCCCAATTCTCATAAATAAATCATTTTTTGGATCATAATATCAATAAATTAATGATAATTTATTCTTCGTACCTTTAAAAACATACTAGAAAAAAAATCATGAGTGTGAAAAGAAACAAAATCTAATGAAATGACGGTATTCAAATCCTTTATTATAAATAATACCACTAATTAAATATAAATTATTTTATACTTTATTAATTAATTCATTAATCCTAAAATTTTATAAACCCAAACAATTTGGATTGGGTTGATGTTAATCATATGTATAAAAACCACGTTTTTAACTAGGGAATAACTATTAATAATAATAGAGACATCATGATGAATTCTTATTATAATCAGATTCACATATGGTGTCTTAATGGAAAAATACTTGTTCATCATTTTAATTTAATATTTAATATCCATGAAAATATAAAATAGTGCATAGATCTGAAAAAATAAAGCATGATTTTATAATCAAAGTACCTTCTATAACAACCTAATGGACTTAAACATTAGGTTTAGAAATTCCATAATCATGGATTCTATCTCATTTTCACTTTTGAAGTAAATTCCATTAATGATTGGGGAATTGGATTTAATATTGAATAATTTATTTATAGTTGAAATATTAGATATTGGTGGATTCCATATTTCCCTTACATTTATAATCTAGATGAACCCCATCTCTATAGCTATAATAAACTACCATTCTATTTAATATAGTAAAAGATTATTCCTTTCCAAAATTATCACATAATTTGAGTTCCATATTTTCATTCTTCCCTTTTTCCACAATTATTTTTCCTAGTTTCTCATCGATCCTCTTCTTATCTTGATTTACTTTAAAAATATTAGACTTGGAGAATTTTTTTCTATCTTGATGGAACCTGATATCATATTATAACATGTTGAAAATTATTAAGAGACATGTTACCTTATTTTTCTTAGATTAATCACATAAACTGAATGGTCTATAATATATTCCAGATTACATATGTAGTCTAAAGATTAACTTTCCAATATCTAAATGTTTTCCTCATACTCAACAATACTTTATTTTTTCCTTCTATTTTAAATTATTTAATTTTCTTCCCATATCAGATAATTTATATAAAATATTGTATTTATAAAAGAATATGTCCTTAAAATTATTTCATTCCCTATGTTATTTCTCTTATCCCACCTTAGTATTTTGAATCAATGACCACCACTGATCAACATATAATTTTACTAAATTTCTTTCTATAATAACCTTCTCCCTCTAATTACTTCCCAAAGGAAGTAATATATTTTAAGGGAATTAACCCATTTTCAAACTAGAAATGGATTATTAGTTATATTAATGGATGGAGGTTTATACTACATGAATCCACCCCCTTCTGTGATGCATTAAGTGTCTCTATATAGTCATGATTTTTGGTATTAACCAATAAAAATACCCAGATAATACAATAATTTTCTCATTTTAAACACTATCCATATTGAATTTCATAATAAGGAAACCAATAAATTAATCAAGAGTGTTGATATGGGTTTTATTCATTCCAAAAAAAAACTATCTCTAAACAATGGGGAAAAATAATTGACATATTTTTTTGAATATTATTTCATAGAATAAAAACTCTAAAAAGTCATTAAAAATTCTGAAGGATTATTATAATGATCACTTAAGCCAATTTCATATAAAATATAGTTTTTAAGGTTTCTATTAAATATTGGTTGATACCAATTATGACAACATCTACTCTATTAACCCATAACTTGTGTTTACGTTATTACATTGGTGCATGATATGAGGGATCAAATAAAAATATATAAAGATGTTTAGTAGCCTTGGGAGATTAGATACATACATAATTTAAAATTTAAATTGGAAACATAAAGCATATTATGTAGACATAAAATATAATTTCTTATTTCCTATAGATTAAAATTTCATTTATTTGAAGATGCCTTCATAGTACCTAGTGTAAATGAAAACATAGAAATGGTGAGATAAAATTCTTAGTAAGGAATTTATTATAGTGGATACTACCAGGAACATAGAAGTTATAAAACTTATCTCCAGGTGAATAATTAGTATATATACTATATAATTAATAATTTGAGTATAAAATACATACATAGATAAAAATGTAAATTATCACATGGAAAAAATAACTTATTATTTTATAATGAATTTTATAATAAAAGAAATATTAATATCACTATTAAGAAATCCCAATAAAGATATACCACCTTCCATTAGTGCCTCTCAACTAGAACATCTTACATACCATTAAGGCCTCTAAACCAAGAATCCTTGAATATATATGTTTCCATACACCAAGATATACCCAATATTATATTTATTATAAGACCTAGAAATGAATTAAGGGGCTATTACAGACCCCCATCACATAAACATGTCCCATTCAATCCTCATATATAGAATGAACAACACATTCAATCATTAAGGAAGTGATTAATATGAGAATAAATTATTAGTATATTTTCTTCAAATCACACCATAAGTAATAATGGGTTTATAGTTTTATACACATTGATATGATATAGAATATATTCATAGTATACAAGAACATTGAAATTAAAGAGGAATGAAATTTTAATGAATAATAAAGAGTAATTGAGAACAAAAAATTAAGGAAGTGATTAATATGAGAATAAATTATTTTATAAAAAATGAGGTATAAACCATATATTAATAAGGGTTGAAAAGAGACCCTGAATTCATTATAAATAATGAGTTTTTAGTAAATCATGTGTTTTGTAAAATAGAGTAGATAAAAACAATAAAATGAACATTCATAAAACATTGGTTAAACTATTATAAAAATGATATTATAAATCACATGAAGAAGTCATTCCATAAGGTTTAAAATATAAATTAAAAACTGTATTTATAAAATAATATACACTATTGGAATAAGGAAAACAAACCATTATTATTTAATAAAATATTTAGTGTAAGATAAAATATACATAAATGAAATGAAATTCCATTTAAAACAATTTAAAAAATAATTTATTTTAATTATAATATATAAATTGAAAATTCCAAAAATAATGGGAATTTATATTACATTGTAAAGTCATAAAATAATTTAAAGTAAGATAAATATTAATTAATGGCAAGGATGATATGAAAATCCATTTATGTGAAACATAATTGAAAAAAAATATTTTGAAACTTTTTTAATTAATGCCCGAAATGCCTTGTATGAAATTTTTTAAGAAGATTCCTTTTAAATATTTGAAAAATAAAGTCAATTTTTAAATAAAATATTAAATATAAATCATTTATGTATATAAAATATAATTCTTGAAATAAAATAAATAACATTTATACGGTGGAGAAATATTCACAACTAAAAAAGACAAATAAGTTCAAATTTTATCATAAACATTATTTAAGTAGTTTTATGTTTATATGAGAGAAAAAATGAATGAATAATTAAAATAAATAAATAACCATCATAGAAAAAATATATTGTTATTTCAAGATTAATAAAATAGAGTTCCATGACATGATATTGAAACCTAAATAATCCTATTGGAAAGTAAACCCTTACCACAGATACCCGATTGGTCAGATACATTCCTATATTTTATAAAAAAAATTAATATTTATTATTCAAAAATTAAATTTCAATATATATATATATCTATATTTATAACTATTATTTATTTATAAATTTTTTTTAAACATTTACTCAAAATTCATATTGAAATAATTTTTTTCGATGTTAACTGTTTTGTTTCTCATGAATGATTTGATTTAGTGATTCTAATCCTTGCACCTTGATATGGGTTTCATATACTCCAAAATGAATATCATGTAATATATATAATATTTTTACATAAAATTCATTTGTGAATTCATCTATGTAAGGATGATATAAGAAATAAAATATGTCATTCTTAGTGGTGGTAGTCAGAAAGTATACAATTGCGGCATTTTCATTTTTTAGTAGAAATAATGGAATAAAGGTTGATAATGATTTATCTTTCAAAAAGCACAATTATTTTATAAATATAATATCTATTCATTAATTCAAATTATAAGACCCATAACGTGAGGTAGTTATGAGAAATAAAAAATATTGCTTCATGGATATGGTATTCTGTACATATACATGAGTGAAATATTTTGCATCCATTGGTATGAAAGGTGGTAGAAAATTATTTTACCATAAAAATAATGTTTTTATACTATATTAAATAAAATGATGAATTTTCATTAGTATGATTATAAAAAATTATAAGGATATTTATGGGGAAATAATCTTGAATGATCCTGGAAAAAACAGACACCACATCCTTGGATAATCTCTTTTAAAAAACATATTATATATTTTTTAGTGGATTTTGTTAGAATCAAATATACTCTAGGTCATGGATAAGGTTTTTGGGACTGTATCGGGTATTCTAATAGAGAATTGGATGTGTGTATAAGTGAGGATTGGAGGTTCGTTATTATAAATGTGAGTGGTGGAATTTTCATAAAAACTTTAATAATTGAAATATTATGAAGTCACCATAATGGGAATATTGGCACTGAATGGAAAATGTATCAATGATGGGTTATGTTAAGGTCCCAATACACTCATAAAATCAAATTTAGATTCGTTTTAGTGATATTTAAATCCTTATCTAGTAGTTTAACCCCACTTTTTAGCCGCTTTAATCTGTATCACGATGATAAAATAATACAATGGTATCTATTAATTATGACTATAAATGAAATGATAATTATTACATAAAATAAATATTATAATTAAAAAATATTGAATCCATTTTATATGATTAAATTTTAGGATTGGTAAAAATTCATATTAATATAATTTTGAAAAACATAAAGAAAAATGTTTTTAAAAATATATTTTGAAGAAAAAAAATGAATTAACACAAAAATAAATTATAGAAATTATTCTCATGAAATTTAATAATAAACATATAAAAAAGGAGATTTATTTATCTTTAGAACTATAGAAAAAAATAATGTAACTTTTAATTACTTAATTAATGAAGAGGGTAAATAATAGTTCATTTATTAGAATAATACATTGGTTATGTTTTCAATTGTAAAACATAGGTGTTTAAATTCATGATAATATTTTAAGGGACTTATATATCTTCTTAAATATATACATATTTTATGAAAATTATTTTACAAACATTCAAGTCATTATTATATAATAATATTTTCCTAAAAATTATAGTAATTGTAAAAACTATATTCTTCAATATTCACATAAAATCCAACCTTCTTAGAAACATATAAAGAATCACTATAATCCAATTTTTAGTTAATGTATATATAAATAATGTTTCTTTTATGAAATAAAAATTCAATATTTTTATAAATTCTTATTTTTAAGGAGAATATAAAAAACTGCTTTTATAGTAAAATGACCCTACAATAATCTACGTGTTCTTAATATTATTTGATTTAAATTTAATTTTTCATATATTAGTTCATAAATTAAAATATCCAATATTATCATTTTTAGAAATATTTAAATTTAATTTATTTAAATAAAAAATCCATTAATAATAGACCCTTAAAAAAATTACCTTTGTAATATTGAATGATTTTAATCATATCATATTAATTATTTATTTTCTAATCATTAAATTTAATAAATAAAAAAACAATGTAAGTATAATAATTGATTACTATATTTTGGTTTATTAATGGATTATTATTCTTCTATTTGTAAAATGTCATTACCTGTTTTAGTTCATCGTTTCATGTGTTATATGTAGTGGAACATTATATATATATATATATATATATATATATATTTAAACGGGAATAAATATATACATATTTGGGTGTTATACCGATTATAGTAGGGAGGAAGGGTAGGAGATTCAAGACATCCCCACTAATAATGATATGAAATTAAAACTAATAGGATATAAATAAACCTCCTCATTATTTATCTATAGAAACTATAACCATATTTATCTTAGATATATTAGGATTCCCCCCGTTATCCACATTTAAAAAAATTGAATCCTAGAAAGGAGGGGAGAAATATAGTTTCCCAGTCCCACACTCTTGGATCTTGTTTTGACAACACATAAATTTTATAATAGCATTGATTCCAATTTTATATTCCTGAATATAAAAATCCTATAATTTAATAAGTTAAAGGAAGCATTTCATTACATACACAAGCAAGACCATTTTACCTTCTAGATTTAGTGAATTAGGAAAAATCATAGACATGAAAATCCCATGAGACTATAAACTAATGGAAATATTTTCCACTATATAAGAAACTAATTAATCCATAATAAGTCTTCAAAAATATCCCCAAGATTATCAACAAAATCTACTCTTCTAGAAAAATTAGGTGTAATACATTTATTCATAACCTAGGTAAAAGAAAACATAAGATGTGACGAGATCAAATGCTCAGTAAGGATAAATAGAGTAGATAACAATAAAACATAAAATGTGAGAATAATATGAGAAAAAAATAGTATTTCTAGAATGGATGGAAAAAAATAATTTTCTAATGTTGTGAAATTGAAATAATAATATATCCTTGGAAAATAATAGAAATAAAAAATCACATGTATAATAATAACTAGTTATTTTACCTTGAAATGAATAATTTAATACATCTAATTTCATAAACTATTCTAAGATATCATGATCTTGTAAATAATATTATAATCAAGGCCCAGTTTCTTGGGAATATTTTATTCTAGGTAGACATACTATTGGACCCAATTTTTTTTGTATTGGATTTTTTGGAAATAACAGTGTCATACATTATTACTGGAATATTAATAGATGATGAAATCATATCCAAAGGTTTTGAGAAGTTTAAAGGGGAGTTATGAATTCCCCATGTCTTATATAAAAGAAAAAATTTAATATATATCAAGTAAGTTATATTGTGGAGGCCAGTGGATATCAAGGTGATGCATATTCATAATTCTTAAAGGTTGATCTAGAAAAAAACTAGGTTATTATGATTTGGTGTTGTGCTTGTGGACGAATATTATGAAATAATGGTTATTACTAGATGATATAAATTTTATATCAAAATATTATTATTAGGAGTTATACTTTATGATGAAATGAATATGAAGTAGGATCTAATTGAATATCTGCAGAGTTACTAAATAAATTTAGTTTAGGGGTGTATGTTGTGATGTTCATCACTCAATCCATAGAGATTTATCATTTCTAGCTTAGCTGAATATAAGAACACCAATGTGATATATGGACCTTGAATGATGAATGAAATAGAATGAATCTATTATAGAATTATATTGAATCAAATGAAGTTTTACATGATATTTTTTTTTCTGGAAGACATGGACTTAAACCTCATATTAGTAAGTTGAAATTATTTATCCTTATTAAATAATGAATAAAAAATCCAAGAAAATAATAATATATCATTAATTTGAAAACCTATTAGTGAAACTTAATATTGCATCATTTCCTAGTGTTTTCTAAAATATACAGTGAAAAATTATGAAAGGAGAACAAATTTTCATGAAAGCAATGGTATGGAATAAAAAGAAGTATTTTAGAGAAAATTCACGAGAATCAAAAAAGACAGATGTTTATGTGAAACTATATTAGTGTTGTGAAAGAATATTGTGATGTGATTATGAAATGAATTTTGGAAATGTCTGATGTTTTTTTAATTATTGAGTTTCATGAATTTGTATAGTTAAAAAAAATAAAAGGTCATGTATATTTCTGGTATAGTATAGTTTTATCAATGGATTTACATTAGTGAATCAATAAAACCACGAAACATGTATGTTATGTGAGAAAATTTTTCACTAGTTATGAATGAAGGGGAATGTTATGAAAAATGATGTTATGTGATGGAAAATTTTTTATATTACATGAAATGTAGGTATTATCTAATAAATATCCAACCCCTAATGGAGGATATAAAAAAAGAGTGAGTAACTTGGCTGAGTGAGATTCTTGAGAAAAATGCCTTAGATTCTCCAATGCCTAATGTTACATGAATGAGATCCATAAACCACCATGTTCCATGATAAAACATTCATGAATCACTAAGATCCATGAAAACACTTTTTTCATGAATATTTTTTTTGGATTGAAGGTTAGTCATGAATTACAGAATAGTCTTGAAAATGTTACATGTGTTAGAACAAACACGAGTATAGTTTAATGGAATGATGAGTTTTCAGAATGCAGGAGATTGGTGAAATAAGGGGTTTCAAAAAGGGATATGTTTAAAAAATATAATTCATTGAATATCTATTTTATGTGGAAAATTCATATAGATATATTCAAATCAAGATTATTAATCAAGATGAGACTCGTTCTAATTAGTGAAAAATCCTTATCATTCTAATATATTAATGAAAAAAAATCTATAAAATGTGGATGTACGTTCATCAACATAGTGTGTAAAGATAATGAATTAGTAGTGTGTCATAGGTGAGGAGTATCCATACCCTAAATATTGTAAAATAAGTTTACCTTGAATAGAGTGACCATTTCTAAATCATTTGTATCCATTAAACTAGTGAATCTTAGTGGATTATATTATAATCCGATAAAAATATGTATATAATCTTTGACAAGACCATTTTGGTAAAAAATATAGAAATACCTATATCTCAATGATGTTTTACGCTCCTTCATATTTGTTTTAGACTCCGTGTGGTTGAGAGGAAAGAGTGATTTTATTGGTTGAACACATTTCACACCAATGTGGGTATGAGATCCTAAAATAAAGTTAACTAGACTATTGAGAAATCTAAAATTTATATATCATCTCAATTCAACCCCTCTCAAGGTGTATGTGGTTCTAAAAAGTGGTATCTGAGAGTAATTTTTAGACTCACTTTTTAACCCCAGAAGTAGTGTTTAGATTTGTTCACATGGATTCCATGATAAATCCAACATTTTTTGATGGAATTGATTTTATGGATGGTATAAAGAAATTTTAATGTTCTTTTAGGATTATAGTGATATGATTATGAATTATATATGAATATATGATGACTTGAGGAAGAACTATGAAAATTTAGGAAATAAAGAGACAAAGTAGATCATGAGTAGATCATTATTTCTTAATGTTTGTATGAAAACCATTCATTATGCTACTATATTTGAAATGTGTAATACCTTATAAATAGTTTAATTTTTTTTTGTGATGTATACCTCAAAAGAATATTTTAGAGTATCCCAGGGTGAGTGCCTTTTGTAAAAGGCATAAAGAAGAAAAAGAAAAATAATATTATGCATGGGAGATCGATATAGTAATCAAGGTGAATGATTATAATTTGGTTACTTCATCTGATTATAAAAATATTTTAGAGGTTTCTTGTGAATCTAAAAGTACATATTACTCTATTAAAAATATAGAAATATAGGGATTAGTTTATCTACAGGTAGAATTATAAGGGTCTTCTAAATAACTAGACACAAAATGGAGAAAAATCAAAAGTTTGATGGTCTATTAAAGGAATCCATTGAATATGTTAATGACCATGAAGAAAACAAATTTAGCCTAGGATAGGAGTTACCTGATCATGTAAATATTAAATAAGTATTTAATATGATGATTAATACTGGAGTACATGCCAAGGTGATTAAGATTTTGAAATCTTCTACTAAAGAACAAGAAATAGTGGAATAGTAGGAGATCATACAAGAATTGGATTATAGAATCATCAATGATTTATAAATAGAGAACAATAGAATGAAAAGATTAGAGGTGGCCCAAAGTTTTTACACATGTCATATGGGTTCTACGATGAAATAATAAAGTGACTTAATTGAATAAATTTACCAAAATATCATAAATAAGATGGTCATGGAGAAAGAGATGAAATAAAAACCCCCCCCTCTCAAGACATAGCTTGATGAGAGATGAAAACATGATAATCAATCTATCTCTAGATTAAAGAATAATGAATCTCATCCAAATTAGTCATATCCTAATATTAGGGAAATTGAGACAAATATCTGAGTATCTATATAAAATAAGAAGTTATATTGTCCCTCAAAAGAAGCACTATGAGTGGAGTATGCAATACTATGAATCTTAAATTCCTAAATCAAAGGAATAATATTTTTTTAATCATTGAAAAAGGTAGCCATGGGATGTTATTATTTCCGCTGGAGTGGCCAACCGATCAACAAAGACAAAAGATGCTTCTATATCTATAACAAATGTGATGAAAGGAGGTCTAAGCATCTGAGTAATAGGCTGGAGATGAAGCGGTGGTATTTCCCAATGGAATACCTGGGCACACCTCTATCCCCTGGTAGGACAAGAATTTGGGATTTTGATCGGCTGGTGAGCAGGAATGCAGGTCATGTGCTCAACTGGAAAAACTATTTTCTGTCCTTCGGGGGTCGGATTGCCTTGGTCAATAGTGTCCTAACAACGATTCCAATTCATGCAATGGATTCCACTAACATCCCGAAGGGGGTCATTAAATCCATCGACAAATTGCTATCGGGTTTTATTTGGGATGCTCGGTTGGAGGGGAGAAGACGATGGGTGTCGTGGGAGAGGATGTCGAGGAAAATTCAGGATGGAGGGATCAACGTGAAGAGTTTAGAAGGCATTATTCAATGGAGGCATACGAAACTGGCTTGGGAAGTGATTGAAGAGCATTCTCTTTGGGGGAAGATTATGGCTCCCACAATCACCTTTAAAGAGGCGAGCCTCTATCCTCGTTTCATCAAGTTAGTCCTGGATGGAAAGCAGCAAGAACTTTTCGATCTCATTACCATCAACTCCGAGGCGAATCGATGTGTCTTCACTGCATCATCTTCAGGGAGATTCAATTCGAGGGACTTCGGTTGCATTGTTAATACCCCAAAACATAGTGGCAGTATGGCCGATGCTGTGTGGTGCAACAAAATTCCTACGAAATACAAATTCTTAACTTGTAGAATCATAAATCATGATATTCCTTCATATGTAAGTATCAAAAGGTTGGGAATAAGTATGGCGTCGTGTTTCCACTATTGCAGGAGAAAAAGGGAGGAAAGCACGCTACATATTTTCTTTAATGGTGAATAGGCAAGTGAAGTGTGAGGATTCTTCGGCCAACTCAATGTGCACCTCTCCTTGGACGTTAGTGATTCTCACTTCTTGGAGCGATGGTTTGAGGGAACCGACAATGCAGGTCCTGAAAGAATGGCGAGAGCAGTAATCTTCAGTGCAGGGTGTTGGACTCTATGGAAAGCAAGAAATCAATCCAGGTTCGAGGGGCTCCCTTCATCAGGGAGGATCATCATTGCGAGAACCCGGAACCTTATGGCTGATTGGATGTCCTGACTCAGCAGCTGGAAAGATGCCCCCTCTCTTAGACTTTTTCAAATTCTATTATCAGCAACGCTCACCCGCTCTGCGACTCAGGGGAACTGGGTGCGATGGATTCCTCCATACGATAGATTCAAGCTAAATATAGATGGGTCCTGCATATTGAGTGTAATCCGCGGAGGCGGACTGGTTAGGGACTACAGCGACAGTGTTGTTCTGGATTTCACGGCCCATTATAGGAATGGAAACTCACTCCAGGACGAGGCGAAGGCAGTCTTGTCTGGTATCTCCCTTTGCATGCAACAGAACATCAGGATTTCCTAGGTGGAAACAGACTCTAAAGTGGTTCATGAATCATTTAAAGGGAAAAGTCCCATTCCTTGGTCGATTACATACACCATCAGGAAGTTCCAAGCTCTCATAAACAACAGCATGAAGGTAACACACACTTGGCGGGAGGGGAACAAAGTAGCGGATCATCTTGCTTCCCAGGCAGACCAAACTTTCAAAGTTACCTGTATTAATAACATCTCTTTCCTAAAACCTGAGGGGGTGAACCTGATACGAGGGGATTCCCTCGGACTGCATTACTATAGGCCTCCTTAGGACCGGGTGGCCGGAAGGTCTTGTATTCTTCAAAGGAATAATAAAAAATAAAAATGATGATGATGATGATAATAAACATAGAAGATCCCTCTTGGATTGAAAGGAAAAAATCAAGAAAAATAAGGTGAATTCTATTTTTTTGTGAGTAAGAAAGTTCTGTAACTAAATAGAGGATCACCTAAAATGAACAAGGTTGAGGTGTCTCAAATTTATGTAATAGATAAACAAATAAAAGGGAGCCATGGTAGACATTAAAAAAATATCTCAAGATGAGAAATGATGGCTAGTAGAGGATCTCTCAAATGGATGAAGAAACAAGATGATAAGACCCATGGTAAGATTCATACTCTGAGGTATAATCATAAAAAATGTTTCATAGGTGGTGTGTTAATAGAAATAATCTATACATCCAAAATTTTCAAAAGGGTCGTGCCAAAAATACCTACATATCGAACAAAGACTGAGAATGTGAGTATAAAAATTATAATTTTATGTCCATAATTGATAGAGTTGTCTAATAAGTTCACAAAAACAAATGAGTATAATATTTTCGTGAAAATATTAAAGGATTGGTCCATCAGGATAAACCAAAATTCAATTTTTTATGATTCTAAATTTACCACTCTATCTATGAATTTTAATGTTTCTAATATATGATTGAAATGGTATAGGCTTAAGATTGAGATACAGTCCAGGGGGTGTGTATGTAATGAAAGGGAACAAGTGTATAATCTAATTGGAGATATATTCCAAAAGAAGAATCATAATACATGTAATTTATATATGTTATTATATTTAATAAGTGGTGTTGAAAAAACACCATGTTTTTCAAATTTTTATTAGAAATTAGTGTGTTATTAAATGGATGATCATGAGATGAAAAACCTTGTAGAGACCTTAACCCTAGTAGCCCAAATCCAGTGTTTGATTTATTAAATTAGAATATGATATAATGAATCTCATTCCAAAGGGAAAAATAGTTTAGTAGTCTTGGTGAACTAGATACATACTTGAGTATTACATTAAATTTGAAATCAAAAATTAAAATATAAATTTTTTCAATAATAAAATCATTCCCTTCAGAATATCCTTTTATGTCTATCATAGTACACTTCATCGAATCCTGGGGAAAGCAAAAAAAATAAGGGTGATCTTAAATTCTCCTTAAGGGTTAAGTACAATGGAAGCTATAATGAATCAATAAATAATAATCAATATGTAAATGTAAATAACCAAACACACAATCCATTTAATCAATAACATGACCATCATAATTAGATAAGGAATAATCAATATGAGACGGTAAATAACTAAAAACACATTCCATTTAATCAATATACTAATAATGAAATGAATCAAGATATAATACCATTATAAAAATATCATGGATAATAATAACAGAATTCTGAATGAAGGAAATTATTAATTATTAAATTCCATGATCTTAGACATCATGATACATTTACCATCAATAAATTTCCCAATATGGTTTAAAGTTATAGGTAAAAAATCATTTAATACTCACTTATTTATTTGTCTCATGAGACCTACCAATTCATCTAGAGGCTATATTATACTAGGCTTCACCCATCACTATAGTTCCAAAGCATTCCTCATTTATTGAATAATAGATTTAATTCATAAAAAATGTGCCTTATCAACTAATATCCATATTGAGTAAGGAATATATATTTATGAATATTTACCTAGATAAATAAAAAAATTTCAATGTACATTACTATATTTAGAAATGAGATTTGGTTTAAGTAATAAAAATATCCATGATAAATACTATTTATATTTAGGGGAAATTTAATGTCTACAAGAAAGTGAATAATTCAGGGTAATATTAATGACTACAAAAACTAATCAAGGAAGTTAATATTAATAATTTACTTGTTAAAAAATAATCATAAACCATAAAAAATAATAAGGATAGTATCAATAAAACATATACCCATTGGAGTAAGAATAATGGGTTATTTTCATTGATGAATATAAATACCATAAAATATAATTAAAAAACATTCATGAGGAAAATATCCTTTTCATTTTAAAAATTTCTTTTTAAAGTTAAATGGTCACAATTTTTTTTGAAATAATTTTATTCGAAAAAAATATTTTAAACTTATAAATTAATCTTTAAAATATTTGTGGGGTCATGAAGGCTATAAATTCTATTCATGCTGTACATGTTAAAGTAGGGATTACATTCACCTTTTCAGTAAAATAAAAACAAGAATTGTTTTGAAAAAAATATAAATATTTCTTTAAAAACATTTTATAAAAAGAAAAAATGGGTAAAATTGTATTTAATAAATCATTTTGAAAAGGTTAAAAACATTTTTAATTTTTTTTTTCAAAAAACATGGTTTTGATAGAAAATGAATTTGTGATCAAATAGAGAAATGATGTCAGCTATTCTTAAAAATATTTTCTCAATAATTTTAAGTACTAAAGAGTGGGAAAATGTTACTATTACATAAAACTTTCATGAATAACTTGAGGATAAGAAAGTTAAATGGTCTATTTCTTAATGATCAAATAATTACCTTCCATGAAAATTCAAGTATAAACTGTTAGAGTTGGTGGCCGAGAACCAACTACTTTGTACTTTATTCATTAATAAAACCCTTATGACATCTTGATTATTCTTCTGTGTGACAATGTATGTGATAATGTCCTAAGGACAGCGGTTTCATTACAGGGTCATAGCAGATCCCTGTTATGATGAGAACCCAGAAGTGCCATAACACTGTTCTTGAATAAATGTTCTATGGCCGGATGATATTATTTGGGGGACACAAATAATACAGGTCATTAGGGGTGAGGACTCATAAAACTCTGAGGCACCTTCTCATGGTGTGCGCCCTTGGTAATATCCAGGAGGATATTATGAGAACGAGACCCACCAGTAGGAAATCCACATTTCATAGTGTCATTGGATGTTTCTATCTGCGGATGTGTGTATTGGTCCTTTGATTTTAAGATTATTATTAATGGGTATTACAACTCACACACATAGATGTATTGAAGAAAACTATGATGACACACTGTTCGCAGTGAGGTAGGATACGTTGGGTGCGTCACGAGTAATACTGCATTAATAGATAATGCGAGAAAGGATTTGTCCATTCTGTTCCATAACAGAAGTAGATATCTCAGGCCCTTTGATGGAATTGATATAGCCAAAATAAATCCATGTCCATGGAAAGGTATGGGTGAGTTTAGTTCCGGGAAGTCAAAGAAAGAATAATCGAGCACATGGGTTGATGGCACTAGCATGCAACCCGCTTGATTAGAGATATTGAGACAAAGGGATTATATTACATGGTAAGCATTCGTAGGAGGTGACACGCCATTTCGGCGTTAACTTCTTTCTCTATGGGTGCCTTGGCGTGTTGCTAGACATTAACCTTGGACATTAGGCAGGCTCCGCCTAATGCCACTGAGAAAGAGGCCTAGAGGGTCACACACTAAGTGTGTCCATGTATCTCAGTTAAATATTAATTTAACAAGTTAAATAAATATTATTCCCGACTGTGGTTTAATAATTATTTAAGGATTCCTGATCGCATTTATTTTGACACTAGTTATTTGAGAGAATATATTGTGGGTGAAATAATATAATTATTAGCGAGTAATGCAGTTACATTTATTTAAGAAATAAATAGCCATTAATCAAGGTCTAATAAATGTGGTGGAGAAAAATGGAAAATAAAAGTACACACTGTGTATATTAAATATACACGCCGTGTAGTTTTATGGAAAACAAGTACACACCGTGTATTAATTATTACACAGCGTGTAGTTTTCCAGTCAGGATTTTGAGGATATAATATTGTTTTATTAAATGATATTAATTATAATCAGTTTGGGCGAATGTCAAGGAATTAATAATTCGACATGGGGTTTTAATAAGAGTTAATGAAATAAATAAAATGTGTAACACGTTTATTTATTGTCATAACTCTATTAACCTCAAACCTAATTATAAATATCCTCACAACCCAAACACTATAAAAGAGCCATTTTGTTGTGCAAAACGGATTTGGAAATACTCTCAAGCCAAGAGAGAATTCCCTTTCCACCAAGAATGCCCTCAAGTTATGAGAGCGAGATCCTCCACCAGATCAAGGCGGTCGAAGGCGGACATCGCAAGCGAAGGCTCTTCCGCACTAGCACCCGGAGATCCCTTAGGCGACGTCCAGAGATACGTGGAGCACGTATGGATCACCTCTAGATTAATCCTATACATGGATTCTACGACGCAACAACAGATCACATGATCATGACCGGAGACATCGACATAGAAATAATTCCACCGAGGTAATTCTTGTGAATTAATTAAATTAATTATAACCAACATATGATGATCCTATCTCAATGGTTCCAGGACTATTATTTTCTTTTTTAGTTCTTCATTCCATTCTGAAGATCCGGAGTTTTATATCATGACAGATCTTGGATTGAACGTTGTTTAACGCTAAAATTAAAGTTGAAAAAATCCACCAACGTGATTCCACTACGTCCGGAACCTACAAGTGGTATCAAAGGGTCATATCGTTGATTATAATTATTAATTTTTTTGTGGATGATTTGTGCATTTAATAATTTAGTTATTTAAATTCAAGTTTAATCGTTTTGGAAATCCGAATCTTGAGATATGTTCCTCCTCCCTCATTTCTCGTTCACCTCACTGAAAAAAAATTTCTTTTGATTTTGATTAAAATAAAATAGAGGAACTCATCCGGAGGAGCCAAATGTTTCTGTCCGTACAACACCAGAATACACGGCGTGTATTCGAAAGTACACTCCGTGTAGTCTAGGTTCAATGCATTGACGATCCACCAAATCAGGCTTTGTATTGAATTCATTTATGATACCGTGTGTTGACTAGAAACAAGTGGCACACGGTTTCCGGATTACACGCCGTGTGGTCCAACTGAACACGGTGTGTATTCCGTTCGGGTTCGGGTTGAACCGTGTACCCCGAACACAGCTTGCCTAGCTAGAAACCGTGTAACACGGAAACTACATGGCGTGTGTCCAAAAGAACACGTCGTGTACTCCGAAAATTTCCAAAGTACATTTACACACCATGTCCCCCGGCGTGTACTTCGAATGGACGGTGAATAAAAGTACACACCGTGTAGTCGGAACTACACGCCGTGTACTCATCCAAGTTACACAGATTTATTAAAATTTATTATTTATATTATACAAACCCTTGAGACATGTACCATAGTGAAGACGTAAAGATGAGGCACAACACATGATAGGTGTTTTATATATATGTGTTTAATTTAACATCTGCGTAATGAACGGGAATTCACCAGGTTGCCTCCAATGTACAAGTTACGTACAAGGATAATTTTAAATGAATTTACTTGTTTAAAATTATGATGGATGAGAATCTCAAGGAAGTTCAGAAAAGGTATTAATATAAAAGTATTGATTAATTAAAGATAATTAATTAATTCGAGCGTGATATATCTTAAATAAGAATGATTAAATAATTGAATGCTAGTTTTATTTATGCGTAAATATCGTTGCATGTATGGATGATCATGAGCTAGACTGAGACCTTTGTATGTGAATGGTTTTTTTAATTATTTAAATTGAATTTGTTGGCCTACGATCCATCTCCTCATTAATATATAGGGCCTGCGCACCCAAGGATTATTTTATGTTAAAACCCATTTTTACCCCTCACCTGCGTGTGAGATAAATGCATATGTAATGGATGGAGATCCCAAGCTAGTGGAGGCAGCTCAAGTCAGGAGCCAAGGTGAAACCAATCCAAGGTGATACAAAGGTGGACAGGTGGAAAGTTGTAAACACGAACCCGAAAGGTTCAAGGTGTTTCTTCCCTAGGTCTTGGGTTAGTTTATCAAACGCTAGATAAACTAACCAATAGAAAAGCTCATGATCACACCATTTATTTTATTTCTATCAGTTGCATGGTTTATTTATTATGGGTGTGTTGTCACAATCACATAATTAATGAATTAAACGAGCATGCAAGATGGAACTAAAATAAAACTGGATTATACGTAAATATTATCTTAGACATGGTTAATCACTTAAGTATATCCCACTTAATATTAACAAGCATGTAATCAGAGATAATAAAATGGAAATTTACGTATAAGGATAAAATCCCTCAAAAGAAATATTAAGTCGGTATAGCCTTCCATAATCTTGGTTAGAATCGAACCATAGTTCAAAGTGCTTGACCAACCCTAGTTGGGGTGCTTTCAATTATCAGGGAATTCTAATTCAAGTTTTTGGGTTGATTTGACTTGGTTCGCATCAAGGGTTGACTGCCACAAAAGGACTTGGTGTGACCAAGAGGAAAAGGTTGAGGAAATCCAAAATAAAAGGATTTCAGGATTGGGGAGTCCACTCAGCAGATCAAGGTGCTGCGAGTTAATGCAATTGGAATTTATAATTCCTACCTAAAACCCTTCAAGTTGCTTGACCAACCCTAGTTGGGGTAATGAGAAGGGAAATATGGATCCTTTCCACTAGAATATTCAGGCAACAGAATATTCCGAAGTCAATGGCGAGGGCTATTGGATTTCGATAAAATAGTGGGAGACTAATAAGTATTAATTTATTTATTTGTATTAGTTTTTTAATAATGTACTAAAACTTTTCTCATATTAATTTGTAGAAAAGACAAGAAAATTACTTCAAACATATCATTGCGAACCATACTCGAGAAGGAAAACCTTTTCACCGGCACCAATTTCCAAGAGTGGTAGAGGCGTTTACGCATTATCCATCACCACGAGAGAAAATTGTATGTGTTGGAAGAGCATGTTCCAGTTGTGCCTAGATCAAAACTTCTACCCTTAACTCACCAGGTAGATAAGAACATGGGGCGTGACAAACCAGCATTCCTTATGGTGAATAAGAAAAGGAAGGACAAGGCAAAGGGGACAAAGACTTATAAATGGTCTGAATCCCCCGAGCACCATCCCTCCAAGAAGGGGAAGATCCAGAGGCATGGAAAGGAATGAGAGGCAATGTGTTTTGCATGTGTCAAGCAAGGCCAATGGAAGAGGAACTTCACCCAGAAGCATCGGGACGCTAATGGTGCATTAGTTATCGAGTGTAATCTTTATATTTCTACACATTGGGTATTAGATATAGCTTGTGGGGCTCACATCTATATTCAAATGAAAGAACCAGGTAGATTTAGAAAGATTTCTAGAGGAGAGGTGGATCTTTGAGCTGCCAATGGCGCAAGGCTGGCTGCATTGGCTATTGGCGACTACCACCTCTCATTCCCGACTGGGATGATTTTGGTTTTACATAAATGTTAATTTGTGCCTAGTGTTACCAAGAAAACAATTTCTGTATCTTGTTTGGATATGGATGGATTTATTTTCAAGTTTAGAAATAAAGGTTGTCTCTTTTATAAGAACAACATATGTTATGTTATGGAACATTTAAATAATGGTTTTTATGTATTAAATTATGAAAATAAAGTGTTAGAAATTGATAACGAAACAAACTCACATGACTCATACATCACCCAATTGTGGCATCACCATCTCGGTTATGTAAACGATAAGATCTTGACAAAGCTCTTACAAGATGGCTATTTAGACTCTACTGAGCTAAAACCACTTGATAGATGTCACGCTTGTTTACAAGGTAAAATGACCAAGCCGCCTTTCGGTGGACAGAGTGAAAGGGCCAGAGAGCTTCTAGGATTGGTACACACGGATGTATGTGGACCATTTCCAGTAGAATCTAGAGGTGGATATTCTTACTTCATTACTTTTACTAATGATTTGAGTAGATATGAATTTGTCTACTTAATGAGGTATAATTCAGAAGCCTTAGAGAAATTTAATGGATTCAAGAATAAAGTAGAGAATCAGCATGGTACGAAGATAAAGAAGCTTAGATCAGATCGGGGTGGAGAATATCTAAACCAAGTGTTCATCGATCTGCTATGAGAGTCTGGGATTCTATCTCAGCTCACTCCTCCTTATACATCACAGTGGAATGGTGTTAGTGAAAGGATGAACAACACCTTTTTGGACATGGTGAGGTCGATTATGAGTCATGCGGATCTTCCATTATCCTTTTGGGGATATGAATTATAAAATTAAATATACACATTAAACCGAGAACCAACTAAGGAAGCAAATGGAATTCCCTCTGAGTTAAGAAGTGGAAAGAAACCCATTTTGTCGCATACACGTGTATAGGGATGCGAGGTGTTTGTTAAGGCCTTCTCATGCAACAAACTAGCACCCCGGGGCACAAAGTGTATCTTTATAGGATATACCAAGGAAACGAAAGGATATTACCTATATAAACCTCAAGAAAAGAAAGTGATTGTCGCCAGACAAGCCGTCTTTCTTGAGAGGGAGCACATCCTCAAGAAGGATAGTGGGAGCAAGATTGAATTCGACCAAGTTGATGCTCACGATACACAAGAGTTGGTACAAGAACAAGTTCCATAGGTCCTAGTGGAGGAGGTTACATAAACAGAAGTACTGCGTAGGAGCTCAAGAGAGTTAAGGGAACCAGAGAGATTTAGTTTCCTAGTCACCGAGGGTGGTGAATCATTATTGTTGGAAAATGATGAGACTCTATCCTACAAGGAAGTAGTAGAAAGATCATAAGCTATAAGATGGCTAGAAGCTATGAATTCTGAGATGGATTCCATGGATCAGAACCAAGTTTGGGTTCTGGTCGATGAGCCAGTTGATGTAAAGCCTGTTGGATGCAAATGGGTATTCAAGAGAAAGATGGACATGGGAGGTCAAGTTAGCACCTATAAAACAAGGCTAGTGGCTAAAGGATTTAGACAATGTCAAGGAATTGACTATGATGAAACATTCTAGCTTGTTGCCATGTTTAAATCCATAAGAATCATACTTGACATAATATCTTACCATGACTATGATATTTGGTAGATGGATGTAAAAACAACATTCCTTAACGAGAACCTTTAGGAAGATGTCTATATGACACAACCAGAAGGGTTTTTGAAACCAGGTGAAGCCAAACGAGTTTGAAAGTTGCAGAAATCCATTTATGGATTGAAGCAAGCATCCATGTCATTGAACGTTCGATTTGATGAAGCCATAAAGGAATGTGGTTTCATTAAGAATGAAAGTGAGCCATGTGTTTATAAGCGGTTTAATGGGAATACAGTCGTTATCCTAGTAGTATATGTTGATGACATATTGCTTATTGGAAACGACTTACTAGCCTTATAGTCATTTAAGGACTGGTTGAACAAGTGCTTCTCCATGAAATATTTAGGTGAAGTAGCCTACATTATAGGGATCAAGATCATTTGTGATAGATCCAAGAGGCTCCTTGGACTAAGTCAGGGTACATACATTGACTAGATACTAAATAGATTTAGTATGGAACAATCCAAGAGAGGATTGGTTCCAGTGTCACATGGATTACATCTTTCTAAGAAAATGTGTCCTCATACAAAATAAGAGGAAGATAGAATGAGTAAGATCCCATACGCTTCGGCTATAGGATCCATCGTGTATGCCATGTTATGTACCAGGCTTGATGTTGCCTATGCACTGAGCATGGTAGGCAGATATCAAGCAGATCCAGGAGAACAACATTGGACTGCTCTTAAGACTATTCTTAAGTATCTGAGAAGAACTAAGGATATGTTCCTGGTGTATGGAGGAGATGAGGAGCTTGTCATCATAGGGTATGCTGATGCTGGTTTTCAGATAGATCAGAATGATCTAAAGTCGAAATCTGGATATGTTTTTTGTCTTAATGGAGGAGCTGTGATCTGGAAGAGTTCTAAGCAGCCAGTTGTCGCCGATTCTACAGTAGAGTTAGAATATATAGCGGCTTCTGATGCAGCCAAGGAAGCTATCTGGATTTGGAACTTTTTCCAGGAGATTGATGTGGTTCTTAGCAGTAAAGATCCCATTACATTGTATTGTGATAATACTGTGACGATGGCTCTTGCAAAAGAACCGAGGTCACATCAACGGAGAAAGCACATACTCCAGAAGTATCACCTCTTGAGGTATTTCTATCAGAGGGGTGAAGTTGCTATGAGCAGAGTGTCCATGGAAGAGAACGTGGTGGACCCCATGACTAAAGTTTTATCTAAGCAGAAGCATGAATATCATGTGAGAGCTAGCAGGTTAAAGGTTGTTAGCAGTTGGCTCTAGTCCAAGTGGGAGTCTGTTGGAATTGGTGGCCTAGAACCAACTACTCTGTACTTTATTCATTAATAAAAGCCTTATCACATATTGATTATTCTTCTGTGTGAAAATGTATGTGATAATGTCCTAAGGACAACTATTACATTAAAGGGTCATAGCGGATCCATACTATGATGAGAACCCGGAAGTACCATAACACTGTTCTTGAATAAATGTTCTATGGACAAATGATATTATTTGAGGGACACAAATAATACAGGTCATTAGGGGTGAGGACACATAAAACTTTGAGACACCTTCTCATGGTGTGTGCCCTTGGTAATATCCAGGAAGTTATTATGAGAACGAGACCTGCTAGTAGAAAATACACATTTCATAGTGTCACTGGATGTTTTTATCTATGGACGTGTGTATTGGTCCTTAGAATTTAAGATTATTATTAATGGGTATTACAACTCGCGAACTTAGATGTATTGATGAAAACTATGACGACACACTATTCGCAGCGAGGTAGGATACGTTGGGTACGTCACGAGTAATAATGCATTAATAGATAATGCGAGAAATGATTTGTCCCTTCTGTTCCATAACGGAAGTAGATATCTCAGGCCCTTTGATGGAATTCATATAGCCTAAATAAATCCATGGCCATGGTAAGGTATGGGTGAGTTCTGTTCTGGGAAGTCATTGAAAGAATAATCGAGTACATTGGTTGATGGAACTAGCATGCAACCCCCTTGATTAGAGATATTGAGACAAAGGGATTATATTACATAGTAAGCGTTCGTAGGAGGTGACACGTCATTTCGGCGTTAACTTCTTTATCTATGGGTGACTTGGCGTGTTGCTAGACACTAACCTTGGACTTTAGGTAGGCTCCACCAAATTCCACTGAGAAATAGGCCTAGAGGGTCACACACTAAGTGTGTCCATGTATCTCAGTTAAATATTAATTTAACAAGTTAAATAAATATTATTCCCGACTGTGGTTTAATAATTATTTAAGGATGCATGATCACATTTATTTCGACAATAGTTATTCGAAAGAATATATTGTGGGAGAAATAATATATTTATTAGAGAGTAATGCAGTTACATTTATTTAAGAAATAAATAGCCATTTCTCAAGGTCTAATAAATGTGGTGGAGAAAATGGAAAATAAAAGTACACGCTGTGTATATTAAATATACATGACGTGTAGTTTTATGGAAAATAAGTACACACCGTGTATTAATTATTACAAACCGTGCAGTTTTATAGTTTGGATTTTGAGGATATAATATTGTTTTATTAAATGATATTAATTATAATCAGTGTGGGCGCATGTCAAGGAATTAATAATTCGACATGGGGTTTTAATAAGAGTTAATGAAATAAATAAAATGCGTAACACGTTTATTTATTTTCACAACTCTATTAACCTCAAACCAGATTATAAATATCCTCACAACCCAATAACTATACAAGATACATTTTGTTGTGTACAACGGATTTGGAAATACTCAAATGTCAAGAGAGAATTCCCTTTCCACCAAGAATGACCTCAAGTTACTAGAGCGAGATCCTCCACCGGATCAAGGCGGTCGAAGGCGGACATCGCAAGCGAAGGCTCTTCTGCGCTAGCACCCGGAGATCCCTTCGGCGACGTCTAGAGATACGTGTAGCACGTGTGGATCACCGCTAGAGTAATCCTATACTTGGATTCTACGATGAAACAACCGATCACATGATCATGACCGGAGACATCAACGAAGAAAGAATTCCACCGAGGTAATTCTTGTGAATTAATTAAATTAATTATTACCAACATATGATGATCCTATCTCAATGGTTCCAGGACTCTTATTTTCTTTTTCGTTCTTCGTTCCATTCCAAAGATCCGGCGTTTTATATCGTGATAGATCTCGGATTGAACGTTGTTTAACGCTAAAATTAAAGTTTGGAAAACCCACCAACGCGCTTCCGATGTGCCCAGAACCTACATAAACAATACTGATAAAAATGATATTGTGAAACAAACCCTTGAAAATGTCATAATATCAAAGTGAGGGTTAATAAATGAATCGATTATATGTATCAAATGTATATCTGGATAAAAAATTGAAAATAAAAAATATATTGTCAAAATTCACTACAAACATAATCTTATTATATGAAATAAAGTGAAGGAGTAATATAACCTAATGAAATGAAATTGAGTTATGGAATTCTTTACACATGGTAAATTTTAAGTCAAAAACCCCCTTAGATGAAATATTTAAAATTAAAACTTAAAATACCATGAATTATTAAGTAATCATGATATTACATGTAAAATGGGGATTATGTACACCATATAAAATAAATTTGGTGAACAATAACAAAATAATCCTCAATGATGAGAAATTGAGACAAAGTCCCTTACCTCACGCTTTCTGTTGATTGAATGTGATTAACCTACCATATAGTGGTTATAAACATGATATTAACTTATAAAAGGAACATATTTATATTTATAATATCATATATGATCATTTTATAACATTTTATCACTCATTCATTATTAATAGTTCGTTATTTTCATTATTTCGAGTATTAATTGACTTTTTTTCTCATTCGTGAGTTTTCGTGAATGTTATGATTATTGTCCATATAATATAGTTAAATCATATAAATATTAATAATAATTACATAATTATCATATTTACACATCAATTATACTTTTAAAACTAATCATGAATGATAGTTATGAAAAATAGACTATGTTATAATCATGGAGACATAGACCGTATGTACGCATGAGTAATATTTCCTTTTTATAGATATCATTATTGAAAAGAGTTATATAATATTTTATCTTCATATAATGATAAAATTATCAAAGAAAACATATTATTTATTTAAATTTACTTATATATATCTTACATTTGGTGTGGTGATGAAAAGAGAGTCACATCACTTTTTGAAGGCGGTAGTCCACACATACATGAATGATGTTATCATCTTTAAGGGAGAGAAAAAGTAAAATGATATATTATTATTATATAATAATAAATATTTCATGAATATAATTATTATTTAATTTATATCAAATATAATCATTAAAATTATCCTTATCACCTTTCATGTAAAGAGTTAGTGAAAGACAAATCACATCACTTCACAAGGCGGTAGTCCACCGTACACACAAGAAATGTTATCATATCTCCTAATACATGAAAAGTAAAAAATTTATAATTGATATAAATAATACATAGATATAATTTTTTTATAAATATAATACATATAATTTAGATATATCATCATACTCAATAGTGAGACGCGGTAATAGAAAAACAATGACATCGATTCACGAGGCGGTAGTTCACCGTACACACGAAAGATGATTTTATAACCCATTTGATGGGATTGGAGGTGTTTGTGGGTAATTAAATTATTATAAAACATAAAAATCTATTTAATATATTTTCAATATTATATCATAATGGTTTGATAATAATTTAATTAGGTGAAGGAGGAAATAAAATTAAAACGCTCGTTGAAGAACGTTACCTGTTTTTTGGGTGTCTTCATTAGGTTTACACCAAAGACCTAATAGGATGAATGTATGACCAGAATAAGGATTATATTATGTAAGGAGGGAAGTTTTTAAGTGATTTGGCTAGGTTTTGGCCAAACCAAAATGGTTTGAAGTTGTGAATAAGAGAAGAGTGTGGGTGTCCTTTTATAAGTGAGGTGAGTGTCCCAATTTCAATTTTTAAAAGATTCAATCATACCCATGTTTTCATCACTCCAAAATCTTCCAAAATGGGCCATTATCGAACCAAGAAGATATAAGGTCAAAATATGTCTAGCTAATGGGTGTTGGAAATTTGTTTAGGTAATTTTAAACCCTATCTTCTTAGTTTACCGTATTAAATATTGTTTTTGGTAAACAATAAGTTTAACTTACTAGAAAATATAAATTATTCTGATTCAAAATTTGGAATAAATTTTTCCAAATTATACTCACATAATTTGAAAATTTTAATTTAAAATTAACCCCTTATACTTGAAAAGAAGTTGGGTTTCAAAGAGAAAATGTTCAAAAGTTCACAAAGTTTTCATATCAAAATTCAACATGAAAGTGATTACAATGACATAAATTGGATTAATGGATATATAATTATATAATTATAATTTAAAATCAATTAAAAATATAATTTAATTTTATAAATAATTTATTCAAAATGTCATTTTTCAATTAAAATTCATAATTTTTCACTATTCATCAAAAATTAAAATATTTCAGAAAAATACAATCAATTAACCCTAAGAAAATTTTGATAATATGATTTCAAAAATGAAGTTTATTTTTTAAAATAAATCTTGTAAAATTGGAAAAAATTAATTTTCAATTATGTGTGCAAATAGATACTAAACTGAATTTTAAAAAAATATATTTTATTCAGAAATCACTTCTTTTCTTTTAAATAATTCTTATTTTATTTATATTATATATATATATATATATTTCATAAGTTAGTTAATACTATTAATACCCACCATTCCAACAACTATGTGATAAATATTATATTAAATAATAATATTTTAATAATATGTCTCATTTCATATAAACTTGGTGTTGTGTGTAATGAAATCTAAACTCAATGTTGTGTGTAATGCAAGATAAACTCATTGTTGCAAGTAATGTACTCTAAAATCAGTGTTTCATGTAATGAAAGCTTTTGAAGAGATTTAATTTATTAAAAATAAATATATCATAATGTCTCAAGGTGTTATATTTTCTTCTGATCTTCACGTTGTGTGTCACATACACTATCAAATATAATATAATTATATTTGAATATTTGGTTTTAAAATTCTCTCTACATTAAATAAGTTTCATCATCATAATTTAAAAATGCAATCAATACTCAAGGTTTTGAAATTTGGAAATAACTTTTTTAATTAACCCACATCGTAAGAATATTTAATTAAACATCCACTTTAAAAGGGAGAAAGGGAAGTACAAACATGATATGTATTAAAACATAACTAGATTTCTATGTAGGAGAACATTGGTAGAATGTGAAGATATGAACATGGATAAAAAGAGTAAATTATTATAGGGAGTAATTGAGTTCATATATCATATGACATTTCATGATCAATGTAAAGATAAGGGCCTAAAACCATAAATCTTTGATGATTTAAAAGGCCATATAATTCATTATATATAAATATATTAGGATAATTTTTTTTCAAGATCATTTTCCTATAGTTAATGAATTATTTTACTATTTAAGAATATAAGGAAATATAATTACTTAATATGTTTCTATTTAATACTCATAATTTTATACTTTGTTTATGCTTCAATAAATTTCCAATTATTACCTTACTATAAGAAATGAATATCTAAAAATTAATTTTTTATTCATGAAGCACTAAAATTCACTTTTAACAGATTGTAAGATCTACAAATAAGTGACAAGACATTCTATGCATGTATAACTATTTTCCAAAACCAATTTGGTTAGAACAAGTTATCCAATATAATACATTAATCTATAAACCTAAATAGTAACACTACTAGTTCATCATTAATATATATTTTTTCAAAATAATTTAACAATTAACTAGCACACCACATAGACTAATGGTAGGCACCAAAACATCATCATCATTTGACTATGGGTTCAAGACATGTGTCCTTTACATATGCATTTGGTTGTCACCCAGCATGTGGGTTGTCTTTTTTTACAAAACTATATTAATATAATTCCTATAACATTCCCAAATGAAATGATGGATATCTTTGAAATAAAATTAATCATTAAATATCCTTTTACTATGGTTTTTAATACAACTTATTTTTCCCAAAAAGTCTAATAATATTATTTAACTATTATTGCAATGTCATTAATGATCATATTATCCCTAAAGGTTACCAATACATTTAATCTTATGTTTATAAAATTAAAAGTAATTATTCCTCAAATAACTTTTCAACTAAAATATATACTTTCCAAAAATTTCTCTAAAATGTCTTTAATCTTGGTTGACTTCCATCACATAAAACCTAAAATGGTTGTTTAATAATTTAAACTTATGATCAATATTAAAATCATAAACCCATTAAGGTATCCATAATTCTTAATTTAATGAAGACTCAAATGCTTCTAAAATTTAACACAATTCTTAGATGTTACATGATTCTTATAACCAAAATACCTTTGGTAAAATACTTCATCAATTTAATTATTTAATCTAAATACCTAAATACATTATTCATTTTATTTATACATAGGTCCTTCCAAGGTCTAGGGTTTAGAATTTTAGAAGAGGGAATTGAATCAGATAAATCCCCGGTTCTCCAAATTTAAGAAAAAAAACTATATCTGGATCCTTAGGATGAGATTTATTTCCTTCCATCATACTCTTCATTTTTCCTATGAAATTCATTTCTTTATAACTTTATTTTCTACACATAAAACATTTTCCCCTTACTTTTAGACACCTTATTTTTAATATAGTTAACCTTAGGTTTAACCTTGGTCATTCATTATCATTATCTATTCAAATAATTTATAATGGTTTATAATTAAAATATGAATTATACTAAGCATATCCTTGGGGAGTGTAAATCCAAGTGCACAGTAAGGCACATTTTTGTACACCAGGTGATGATGTGGTCAATCCCAACACACCATTTTCAGTTTTATTACCCCTAGGTACATCTGTTCTAGAACCACATCCACTTTTAGTATCTAGATAAGGACATATTTCTAGGAAAAACCACATAATCTCTTCCTTACCAAAACTTTTGGATGTTCTTATATACTTATCCTTAAATTATATCATTATATTATGATACCTAATTTATGTTTTCATAAATCTAGTTCCCAAGTCTTCTACTAAAATTAATCTAATACCAACTATAGTGACCCAGACCCCAGTAGCTTAGAGTTAGTTTCTTTTTTTATTACATTAGCATAAGATATAATGAATCTCATCCCGATAGATAGAATAATTTAATAATATTAATAATCTAGGTACATACTTAAGTCTTACATTAAATTTTAAAACACAAATTATAATTTAGTTTTATTCAAGAATAGCATTATTTCATTTTGAATATCCTTTAATTTCAATCATAATACACATCATGGAATCCTAAGGAAAGGGAAAAAATAAGGGTGGGGTCAAATGATCAGTAAGTATTAAGTATAGTGTAACCCATCATGAATAAATAAATAATAATAATTTTGGAAGGGTAAATAACTCAAAACAAATTCTATTTAATCAATACTTTTTTATCATAATTATATAAGGAATAATCAATATGGAAAGGTGAATAAGTGAAAACATATTCCATTTAATCAATAAACTAAGAATTAAATGCATCTAAATGTAATATCATTGTGAAAATATCATGAATAATAATAATTGAGTTCTAAATTAATGAAATTCATAATTATTTGACACCATGATCTCAGGAATCATGATACATCTACTATGAAGACATTTCAAAATATAGTTTAAAAGTCTAGGAAAAAACCCATTTAATTATAGCTTACTGATTTTCTTACAAGACCTATATATTCATCAAGGGGATATATTATATTGGTCCACTCCCATCACTTTATGTCCAAATAATTCCCTTATATCAGATAATTAATTTAATTCATGAATAATTTGACATATCAGAAAATATCCATATTGAGTAAGGAATATAGGTTTTTCAATATTTCCCTAGATAAAAAAATAACTTTTAATTTAAAACATCATATGTAGAATTGATATATGGTTTATGTAATAAAAATATCCATGATAAATAATGTGTATATTTAGGGGAAATTTAATGTCCACATGAAAGTGAATAATTCAAGGGAAAGTTAATGACTAAACAAATAAATCAAGGAAGTGAATGTCAATAATTTCCATGGTCAAAATGATCATAAACCCTCTAGAGAAATAATAAAGATGGTATCAATACAATATATACCCATTGGATTAAGAATAAAGGGTTGTTTTAATTTGTGAATAAAATTCCATAAAATGATCTTTAAATAAAATTATTGGGTAAAATATCATTTTCATTATGAAAATAAATTTTTAAATATAAAATTTTAAAAATAATTTTCTTTTAAAAAAATCATTGAATCATATAAAGGAATATTTGAAACATTTTAGTGGTCATGAAGGCTAGAAATATCATTCATATTGTACACATTAAAACAAAGATTCCTTTCACTTTTTTATCAAATCCAAATGAGCATTGTTTTGAAACAAACATGAAAATTTCATTCAAATACTTTTTTAAAATTAAAAATGGGTAAAAATATCTTTAAAAAATTATTTTTAAAATTTAAAAAACATTATTTTTAAACATGTTTTTTTAAGAAAATTAATTTCCAACTGAAGAGAGAATGAAGTCGAATTTTATTAAAAAAAACTTTCTCAGTCATTTTAAGTATCATAGAATAAAAAATGGTAATATTACTTAAAAATATCAGAAATAAAAATAGTATAATAAAATTAATTTCTTTTTTATCCAATGATAAAATAATTTATTTCAATGTAAATTCAAGTACAGATATTCCGAATTAAAATGAGATTGTGAAATAAACCATTACAAAGATCATAATGTCCAAGTAATGGTTAGTCAATGAATAAATTATGTGTATACAATCTAAATCAACATAAAACAAGTGGAAATAAAAAATAGGCATTAAAAAGTCATTAAATAAATAATATTATAATACCAAATATAATTAAGGAGTAATATTACCCAATGAAACAAAATTGAGCTATGAAATTCTTTACCAGTGGGTAACTTTTAAGTAAAAAAAACATTAGATGAAATGATTCAAATTAAAACCTAAATATATTGAATTATTATGGTTCCCTTAAATTACATGTAAAATGGGTATTATTTTCACCATATAAAATAAGTTAGGTGCATGATAATAAAATATGCCTCAATGATGGGAAATTGAGACGAAGTCCCTTACCCCATGCTTCCTTTTGATTGAATGTGATTTAGCCTCATTTGTAGTGGTTTTATACATGTTATTATTTTATAAATGAACCATATTTATATTTATAAAATCATATACGATCCTTTTATAACATCTTATCTCATGTTCATTTATAATATTTTATTATTTTCATTATTTTAGGTGTTAATTGTCTTATTTTCTCTATCATTATTTATCATGAAAGTTATGATTCTTGTGCATATTATTCAGTTCCATAATCTAAATAATAATAATCATGAAATAGTTATCATATTTATACATAAATTATACTTTTAAAACCAATTATTAATGATTGTTATGAAAAATGGAATATGTTATAATCATGAAGATGGTAAGTCGTACGTACACATGAGCAATGTTTCCATTTTTCAATGAGCATTATAGAAAGGAGGTACGTAATATTTTATCTTTATATAAATTTAATAATATCATATAAACCATATTAATCCTTTAAAAATACTAATATATATCATCCATGTGGGGTGGTGATGAAAAGAGAGTCACATCACTTCATGAGGACTATAATCCACACACACACGAACGATGTTATCATCTTTAAGTGAGTGGAAAGGTAAAATGATACATTATCTTTATATAGTGATAAATATATCATAAATATCATAATTATTTCATATATATCACATATGATCATTAAATTTATCCTTATCACCTACCATTAAAAGCATTAGTAAAAGACAAATCACATCGTTTCACGAGGTGGTAGTCCTCCATACACACGAGTGGCATTATAGAATCTCCCATAATATGGAAAGTAAAAAGGTATAATTGATATAATTAATCCATAGGTATAATTATGTTATAAATATCATATATATACTTTATATCCATCATCATACTCAACCTTGAGAGGTGGTAATGGAAAAAATAATGACATCGGTTCACAATGCGGTTATCCATCGTACACATGAATGATGATTTTGTAACCCATTTTATGGAAGTGGAGGTGGTTATGGGTCATGAAATTATTATAAAAAATCCTATTATATGTAATATAATTATTTTATTTTATCCTAATGGTTTAATAATAATTTAAGGAGGTGAAAGATGGAATAAAATGAAAATGCTAGCTAAACAACGTTACATATTCTTCGTGTATCTTCCTAAGGATTACACCAAAGTCTTAAAAGGTTATATTTCTGATGAAAATATAGATTCTAGGATTATATAAGATTTTTTTAGAATTTTGTTTTCTAGTTTTTGTCATAAAAAATGGTTTTTGTAGTGAATAATAGAGGAGAGGGGGTGTCATTTTATAAGTGATGTTAGTGACACACTTGTAATTTTATGAGAGGATTAAATCATAACCACATTTTTATCATGAAAAATCTTTTAAAATGGTCCATTATCAAACCAAAATAATATAAGGTCTATATATGTCCATAAAATGGGTTTTAAAAAGGGTGGTAATTTTTTTTGAACCCTTGTCTTCTTAGTTTAACCCCCAGTAAATCAATTTTTACATTAACCGTGGTAATTAATTTTTATTGTATCTACTATTTATTTTGGTCAAAAATTAAGATGAAATTTTTAGAAAATATATATTATAATAATTAAAAATATATAATCTATTTTTAGAAATTCTATTCAAATAATTTTAAAATTTTAATTTAACATTAATTTCACAGAT
Organism: Viscum album; assembly: GCA_963277665.1. Lineage (NCBI taxonomy): Eukaryota > Viridiplantae > Streptophyta > Magnoliopsida > Santalales > Viscaceae > Viscum > Viscum album. Next base: position 491,205,077 of record OY728145.1, read on the forward strand.
GTAACTAGAAGTGGGTTTTCAAAGAAAAAATCCACAAAAGTTTACAGAGTTTTTATATCAGAATTCAATATGAAAGTGATTAAAATGACATAAATTAGAATAATTAGTATATATTTGGAATAATTTTACTTTAAAACCAACTCAAAATATAATTTAACTTTATAAATATTTTAAACAAAAAGAAAAATTTCAATTACAATTTAGCATTTTCACTATTCATCCAAAAATAAAATATTTTAGAAAAAACCCAAAAATTCTCCCTAATTTAGTTTAGATATTATGATTTAAAAAATTAAGTTTAATTTTGAAAATAAATTTTATAAATTCTTTAATAATTAATTTTAAATTAAGTGTGTAAAGTGAGAGTAAACCATCTTTTAGAAAAATATAGTTTTTCAGAAAACATTTATTTTTATTTTAAATGATTCTTATTTTATCTCTAATAAATATATAAACAAAATTTTAATAAGTTAGTTAATCCCATTCATAACCTCCATTCCAATGGTTAGGAGAAAATGATTATATTAAATAATAATATTTTAATAATATGTCACATTTCATTTAAACTCGATGTTGCAAATAAACCAAGATTAACTCAATGTTGTATATGACACAAGAAAAAATTAGTGTTAAATGTAACACTAGATAAAATTAGTGATATGTGTAATGTAAACTATTGAAAAAATTTTATTTATTAAAAATAAGTATATCATAAGGTTTCAGGGTGTTATATTTTATTTTAAGCTTGGTGTTTCATGCCGCATATGCTATCAAATATAATGTTATTCTATAATAATTTTTAGGCATTACATTTTAACCACCTTAAATAAATTTATTCCTTATAATTTAAACATGATATTGGTATTCTAGGTTTTTGAATATTTGAAATACCATTATTGATAAATCTGAATCATAAAAATAGTTAATAAAACATTCTCTTAATAAGAGAGAAATAGAAGTACATAGGTCATATGGAATAAAAAATAACTAGATTTTGCAGTAAGAGTAAATTCATGGAAAGTGGAGACATGTACATGGAATAAAAGAATAAATAATTATAAGGAGTGATTGAGTTCATTGATAAAAGGAAAGTTAATGATCAATAGAAAGTTAAGGGCCTAAAAACCATAAATCTGTGATGATTTAAAAGACCATATGATTCATCATATATGAATGTAATAAGATAATTTTTTTTATTTCAAGATCATTTTACAAACCTGAGGAATTATTTTACTATATATGAATATAGGTTAATATACTTACTTATTAAGTTTCTATTTTATAAGAATAATTTTATACTTTGGTTGTGCTTCAATAAATTTCCACATCATCCCTTATTGTAAGAAATGAAAATACAAAAATTAATTTTTTACACCTGAATCACTAAAATTAACTTTTAATAGATCATAAGATCTAAGAAGGAGTGACAAGTATTTCTATGTGTCTCTAACTATTTTTCAAAACCAATATGGTTAGCACAATTTATCTAATATAATACATTAATATGTAAACCTCAATAGTAACACCACTAGTAAATAATTAATATTTATTTATCAAATCCATTAACTATTAACCAGAAAATCAAATACACCTGTGGTAGGTGATAAAATCTTATCATCCTTTAGTCATGGGTTCAAGTCTCTCGGTCATATAGGATGTGACAGTGTAAGGAACAATGTTTTTACGGACTACAATTTTAACAAGAAATTTGAATTTTTTTCTTTAAGAAGCTTGTAAGGGGTAAAATGGTATTACCCATAGTAGATGACCAAATATAATTTTTATGACTAATCCATTGGTCCCAAAATAGTGTGTTTACCCTATAACTAGAGTTTGGTGGAATTTTAAGCCATTCAATGTTTTGCAGAATAATTAATAATTAATATTTAATAAATTAAATATTAAATTATTAGCGTAGGTTTATTCAATCATATATTTTAAATGGAGCTCCTAATTGAGATTCTATCTCCACTATTGAGTTCAAAATGGGAATTTTTTCCTAGGTGGGGCATAAACTCAAGTTGGGTGCTGGGGAAGAACGAGGCCCCCATTTTATTTTCTTCCTTTTTTTCTTTCTTTTTCTTTTTATTTTATTTCTTTCTTCCTACCACTTCTCACATAAAACCCTATGTGGGTTTATTTTGTGTGTGGATGATATAGGATATGGATATGGAGATATACAAATATAGAGGGAGAGATGAAGGTACTGCCATAGAGCTCTCGACGTGATGGATCAGCATGCAACAACTGTGAACTATGAAAATGGGAGAATCTTTGGTAGTTTCCCCCAAAGGTAGGCCATTTTAAGAATTCACCATAGACCCCAGTACATTTTCTATTTTATAATATTAATCCCATATTATGCTTGATTGTATCCCCTTGTGGTCTGATTTGTTTATTTGGGGGTGAAAATGGGTGTTTCAGGCATTTTGAAGGTTTTCCATTCGAGAAAACTAGGATACACAGTGTGTGGTTCAAGGGGACATTCCATGTGTTCTACCCATTTAGGGGAGAATAAGTTTTGGAAATACACACCATGTAATAGGGTATACAGGCAGTGTACTATCAATCAGCTATGTAGATGAGTACCCAACTAGGAAACCTATCTAAGAGTACATGGCCATGTAGAGTACACGACAAGACCCCGTGCGGGTCACACACCATGTTTGAGTACAAAAACTAGAAAAGTACATGGCCATGACATTTGAGAGACATGGGTAGGTACCCCATGTAAAGTATACACCATGTACCTATCTTACACACTGTGTACATGGGTGTTTACACGCCATGTACAGCTGGAGTACACACCATGTACTCTGGGTGACACATCATGTACTGCCCCTTATAACCCGAGGGATTTCACATCTTTTTTCCTAAGAGTTGGAATTAGACCCATGAGTGGTCAATTTGACTATCTTTTTGTGAAGATCTCAATGGTAATACCTATGAGATGTTTTGAGAACTCCTGAGTGGTGTTTCCGTCCTTTCATGAATAGAGAGGTTCCTCCTCTGGTATTAGAATTTTAGTAGTCTCATAAGATGAAGACCTATGATGAGATGATCCATGATATATCTCTCTAGACTAAAGACATTATAGCTTTTCCTTTGAGGATGTATCCCTATGAGATGTGCCCTTCTGGCCTAAGATTCCATGAGATCAGTTGTCCTGAGGATCTTCTGTAGGATTCCTATGATTACATTTTGACCTAGAGGATCCTAAGTAGGATACCCCCATATTCTATCTAATAATCAAGGATCCCATGAGGGATAAATTTTATTACAAATAGACTTAGAGAGTCCCTTGTAGGACCCCTTTACATGTGTACCATTATGAGGATCCCATATACTATGCCTCTATTTCTTACTCTATTTTGAGGTTCCCATGTAGGACACCTTTTCCTAATTACCATTATAAGGATACCTTGTGGGATGACTCTTTTTTATTTACATAGAGGATCCCAGGTAGGATTCCTCCCTTACTTGTGTATAACTAAGGATCTCAAGTAATATGTCTCTTAGTGTTTGGATTGAGGGACCCAGTGGGTGCCCCGTTGTTTGACCGACCCTGAGTTAGTATGTTAGTTTTGGGTAAAGATGGTGGGGGTGTCACCTTAGAATCCACGATGAACCTATAAGCCCATGGGTATGTGGCAGTAGTGTTATGTTTTTGCATTCAACCACCCTCAATCCTTTTTTATGACTCCAAATGTTTATTTCTGACACAAAGATGATTTATAGAGGTGATTCCTAGTTAGTGGGTGTTGATCCTGATAAAATCCATATTTCTTTCTCTTTAGGATTCCTAGATGTTCTTCCTGGGATCTATCTTATTCATTGGGATTCCTAGAAATGATTTCATAGTTTCCAGATTTTGAACCATTCTATTTATAATATTTAATTGTACACCCATATGTACTATATGAGATTTGGATGTTGAGACGTATATTTTTTTATATTATTGGGATGTTAAGTGGTGTTTCTTGGTATCTGAATATTGATACTATGACTATGATATTCAGGCATGGAGTCCCTAGTAATGATACTTGTGAATGATTCTACTCTCCTGAGTGATGAGGATGATTCTGGTTTTCTCTATTTTATATGTGATAAGGTTGATTCCAGTTTCCTCTATTTTATATTTATGAGGGTTATTATTCTGTCCTTGATCTGATTATACTTGTGGACGATTATCTTCTCTTAAGGGATATGTATGATTATGATCTCCGTAACTGGTTAATTGAAAGGAATGTTAGGCATAACGTCTCACATCATTAGATACCATGAATGATTATTCTCTTCCAGATGATAGGAATGATTAAACTCTCCCTTATTAGAGACTCCAGGGGTGGGCATGACATATCACCAGTGAGTTCTCCTTTTAGATCACAAAAGGGTTAGAACCTTCAAAATTATCTGAGTTCTAAATGTCGTGACCGCCTATGGAACAAGACCAAGTGCTCGTACATTGAAATGGATTTATATGGCCAATGAAACATGGAATATAACTTAGTGATGATTTATAGGATGTATGGACGTACTTCCATGGATTATATTTTTTCAATTATTGAAAGAATGTATGGGTGAACCCAGGCATGGGACGAGTATCCCCTTGTGGAAACTTAGCTTGCTGAAATATATTTCCAGCATTGGCCGAAGTAGGTATATATTGATTTATATTATGGACCCAAAGATTGAATTAATGATACACGACTAGAGTGGTACGACATATAACTCAATTCCCTTGCACATGATTTCTATGTGATTTGGATTACAGACCTAAGGATCGAATGCTCGCTGGTTTTATGTTATTTCTTTCACTTATTCATAAATATTCATATTTATGTATATATGTATAGGTCTGATACTATACATGTATATCCATATAGATATGGACATCTATGGTGGAACATTACTAGTTGACCAGGATTATAGACCCATGGTTTAACTATTGTTTCACATTTTATTTTTACTTGTATTTTTAGTTGTGTCTCAGCTAGGTTGAGTAGTTTTTTTTTGCATACACTTATAGAATCTTATTTTATAGGTTCCTCATTGGGGTGGAGTATTGATATTATTTATCACCCATGCATGAAAACCTAAGTTTATGTGTAGACCCAATGTTTTCTTTTCAAGTTGAGTACAATTTCATGGTGAAGAGGGATGAGGCCCAATGTTTCATGGTTTAGTGGAGTTTCTTGAGTGGGTTCTTTTGACTAGGATGGTTTAGTTATATAGTCTATGGAGACTGGGTATGTGTTCTAGCTTAGAGTAAGTAGTAGATCCCTATACTTTTATTTCAGTTTCTTTTGTACTCCTGTATCTGTATGGTCAACCAAGTGGGTGACCAGTGTTGTATATATGTCATAACTATTCAATATTTTATAGAATTTTCATTTATTATTACACCATATTCTATTTTAGTTTATTTACTACTTCAGTACCTTTTTTATTTACTACTTTGTATGATACTCAGATATTTCCACTATTTTCTTACTTTGATACGATGGAATAGTCTTCCCATTGTCAGACCCTATACCTTCACTGCTATTTGACAACCTCTATCATAAAGGGAGGCATGCTTGAGGCCTTATAACCAAATGGACTAGAGCACTGTTTTAGTGGAATCTATGTTATAACATTAAAAATTTGTATAAGAGGTGTTCCTTTCCTTGGATTTACTATTTGGGAATGGTAGATAAGAGTATTAGGAATGTGTTGTATATTGAACTAGTACGTCAAGAGAACTTGTTCTGGTAATAAGTCCTTGTTTCTAGGGGTATGGGATTACTGTTATGATCTATGATGTTATAGTTTTATATGATTTTCACCTTAAGAGACACACATGTGGGGTGGATGTTAGGATTTATTATATATTTATACCTTTTGTCCTATTAGAAAGAATCCAAAGATGGATTTTTACTATTTTACAATAAAGGAAAGAGGAATCTCATGAATTATACTTAGTAAATAGGATTCACATCATATATTCCTTATTATGTGTGACTATTACTAACAATAGAGGCCTATTTATTTAGGACTACTTACATATCTATTTTTCCTTATGATGGCAGGTTATGTGGATCTATATTGAGAAATTTGGTTGTGAGGATGAGTGATCATTCCTTATACATGAGAGGTTCATTGACCCTAGTAGGTCGATATAGAAAGTGATGCCTTTATATTTCACCCCTTATAGGATGTTGATTCTTAGTTCATGGTTATCTAGTCAGATCACTGAGTATGATACCGATGTATATAAATACTTTTCTAGTGAAATAGACCTATAGGGGGTATTACCATATATAGATTACTGATGAGATTTAGTTAAGTCTCTCTTTACCATTGGTATCGTGACCTCTGGAGAGAAGTTCCTAATCATAATTCTTTTTTAGGGTCATGCCCTTATAGGCCATGTTTTCAGTTTTGACCCTTGTAGGTCATTATGATATTTACCTTATTTTGAAAAGGTTTTTATTTTAGGCTAGGTGGTTAGACCTTGTGACCCAGTTATGAGACTTGTTCTCTAGGGCTAGGTGAGATCCCAAGAGGCCCTTAGTTTGAATCAAAACCATGGAGGTCAATTTTTGTTTTGTTCAGGGGAAATCTATATATGATAGGTTGGCCTGTGTTTTTGGATTCCTTTTTAGGAAATTATTTGTTTATATGATCATTTTTTGATTGAGTCATATTAGGTGATCATGTTTTTCATTATTGTAATGTCGATACCTTCATCTTTTGAAAAGAACCTTGGGAAATTTGGTTTCAAGACTGGATTCAATGAGCAAAAATGTTTCGGTGCCTGATCAGGTCGAATAGTGTTTCCACCATTGCTAATGTAGTTAGAATGCAGGTAGATTCTCATGACTGGAACGACTCCAGGTTATAGGTAGTCATGGAATAAATTGTGGCATAGGTGAGGCGCTCGATTTTGAATAGGAGTTCTGAGGGAGATTATAGTTTAATGAAAATGATGTGCCATGTAGAATGATCATCTTATCATTATAATAGATGACTTATTAGAGTATGAGTTGGGTGAAAAAGGTATACAATGGTTTTTGCGTGGTGCTATTTAATCAAAATCAGTGAATTTCTCGGTGAGAATCAAGGACCGATGGTTTCAAAGACTCACCATGGGCGTTTTCCCTAGGAGTTTAGTCTAATGTGATGAATGTCCCTCTATGGTAGAGGTGATATAGAAAGTGGAGGGGTTGTTGTAACATGGTTAGCCTATTTTTTTGAGTGTGGCTCAAAGGAAGCTATACATTCTCTTTTGTATAATCTTTGTGTACTCCTAGTTAGATACAACCATGACCTACCTTGAATTCATCTTGAGTATGCTGAGAGAGCATCATCCCTACACCTATATTCTTTTCTTTTTAAATGTCTCCATGGTTTGGGAAACCAATTGAGGTTACACTCAAAGAGATGTGTAAGGTAATTCATATGGTGTTTAGTGTACTATTGGCTATTTCAGGGTGGTGGATCTTGTTTCATGATTGAAATTCAGTGTTTTATGTGGGATATTGGGCTTGGGTTTTGGTTTTGAGATGATGATAAGGGTATTCCTATAGTGGGGAGTACCAAATCGGTTGTAGTTAAGTGTCTCCTATTTAGGGGAAAATTGTTGATGCTATGTGACTGGTCTTTAGATAGTCATGATAGCTTGTTGTGTAGATGCTTTGGTTGATATCCTTGATTCTATTCTTACAACTAGGTTTTCCAATGATAAGAAGGTTTATGGTGGGGAGATTTTAAGGACCCATGTCATTCCATGTTACAATTTTGAGAAAAAAATTGTATTTTTGACTTCAAAAGATTGTATCGGGTAAAATGATCATTTTTTCCTTTAGTAGATAATCTGAGATAATATTTCTGACCAATCAATTGGTCCTAAAATAGGGTGTCTACTCTAGGACAAGAGTCTTGTGGAATTTGGAGCCATTTAAATTTTAGCAGTATAATTAATATTTAATATTTAATAAATTAAATATTAAATTATTCGTGCGGGTTTGTTCAGCTATACATTTTGAATGGATAATCCAATTTAGATTATTTCTCTTCTGTTAAGTTCATAATGGGGAGTTTTTCATGGGCAAGTCATAAACTCAAGTTGGGCACCGAGGCCAATAAGGACCCCCCTTTTTCTTTTTCTTTTTTTCCCTCTTTCTCTATTTTCTTTTTCTTTTCATTATTTCTTCCTACTTCTTCTTGTGTATGACCATATGTGGGTTCCTTTTCCACTTTAATAGGATAAGAGATATAGAGGGAGAAATAGAAAGAGGTAGGGAGGGATAGTGGTACTGTCGTGGAGCTCTTGATGCGCTGGATTGGCATGTGGCAACCGTGAACCACAAAAATGGGTGAAACTTTAGCGGTTTATTCCCAAAGGTATGCCTTTTTATGTTTTCACCATAGTTACTCGTATATTTTTTATTTTATAATTTTAATCCTATATTATGATTTCTTATGGTCCCTTGTGGCCCAATCATTTTATTTTGTGGTGAAAATGGGTGTTTTGGGCGTTTCAGCAGTTTTCTATTCAGGAAAACCAGGCTACACAACACGTGGTTCAAGGGGAAAACCATATGTTATTCCTATTTGGGAAATATTATGTTTTCAAAGTACACGTCATGTACTAGGGTGTACATGATGTGTATTAAGACTCGACCATTTAGCCGAGTACCCAACCAAGCAACCCATGTAGGGGTACATGACCATGTAGAGTATATGGCTAGACACCATGTGGGTCGCATGCCATGTAGAAGTAAAAGTACTGGACAATTACATGGCTAGGTTTTTTGAGGGATAAGGGAAGGTACCCCATGTAGGGTAAATTCATTACACCCATCTTATATTCCATGTACATGGGCATTTACATTCCATGTACAATGATAGTACACACCCAAGTGGGGTTTCATGAATACATGATGTGTACTCAGGGTGACACGCCGTATACTGCCCCTTGTAACCTGTTGAGGGTTTTTCATATTTTTTCCCAAGATTAATAATTGGAACCATTAATGGTCCATTCCGAGTATATTTTCATAAAAACTACAATGGAAAGACCTATGAGATGTTTTGAGAACTCCTAGGTGGCGTTTCAGGCCTTTCATGAATAGAGTGGTTCCTCCTACGGTACTTGAATTTTAGTAGTCTCCTAAGAGTGAGAACTATTCCAAGAAGATCCATGAGAAATCTCTCTAGACTTAAGCCTTAATAGATTTATTTTGAGTAAGTTTCCATATGAGATGTTCACTTTGGTCCTAAGAGGCTGTGAGATCAGTTGTCCTAAGCATCCCCTATAAGATTCCTCTTTTTACATTTCAACCTATAGGATACCAAGTTGGATACCTATATATTATATCTATTTACCAAGGATCTGCTGAGGGATACCATTTCATATGACCTAACATAGGGAGTCCCTTGCAGGATCTATTTACATATGTACCATTCCGAAGATCCTTTGTTGGATGCTGATGCTTCATAGACTTTCTTAAGGGTCCCGTGTAAGACACATTTTCCTAAGTACCATTTTGAGGATCCCTTTGTTTTCTTTCTAGTAGAGGATCCCATGTAGAATTTCCCCCTTACCCATGTATACCTAAGGATCCCAAGTAGGATGCCACTCATTGATTGTCTTGAGGGTCCTAATGGGTGCCCTATTGTTTGATCAAACCCGAGTTAGTGCATTGTGTTTGGGTAGAGATGGTAGCGGGTGTCATCATAGAACCCGTTATGAAGTTGTAAGCCTATGGGGATGTGGAAGTAGTGTCGGGTTTAGGTGTTTGACCACCCTCACTCTTTAGTATATGCTTTCACATGTTTATTTCTGATGCAATGGTGATTTACAGAGGTGATTCTTGGTTGGTGTTTATTGAGCCTGAGGCGAGGTGTCTTTATTTTTCTTTAGGATGCCTAGACATTTTTTCTGAGATCTGTCTTATTCATTGGGATGCCCAGACATGCTTTCCTAGGATCCAGTTTTGGACCATTTTATTTATGATATTTACTATTATATCTAGAGGCACTACATGGGATTTGGATGTTGAGCTGTATATTTGATTTTTATTTTATTGGTATGTCTAGAGGTGTTTCTTGGTATATGTCTATTGAGCCTATAACTATGATATTCAGGCATCCCATCCCAAGTAATGATACTCATGGATGATTCTGCTCTCCTGAGTGAATAATATTATTCCACTCTCCTCTGTTTGATATGTGATGAGGACGACTACTCTCTCCACGATCTGATTATACTCAAGGCTAATTACACTCTCTTGAGGGATATAGATGTTTACATTCTCCCTAATCAGTTACTTGACCATGATGCTGGGCATAGGATATCACATTTTTGGATACCTAGAATGATTATGCTCTTTATGATGATAGGGATGATTATGATCTCCCTTATTAGAGACTCCAGGGGTGGTCATGGTGTCTCACTGGTGAGTTCTCCTTTTAGATCACCTAAAGGCCCTACCCTTTGGGATTATCCACGTTTTGAATGTTGTGACTACCTACAGACTAAGACCTAGGGCTCATACATTAGATTGAATTTACATTTACTAGGAATCATTAAGTCTATCTCAATGAGCATTTATAGGATGTCTGGATGTACTTACCTATAATCCATTATTTCATTGATCAAAGGTGAGTATAGGTGAACCCAGGTGTAGGAAAATTATTACCCTATGGTGACATAGGTTTGTGAGAGATATTTATGGTGTTGGAAAATACAGGTATAAGTTGATTGGGATTACAGACCCATATACTGACTTAATGATATATGACTTTAGTGCTACAACATCCAACTCAATGTATTTTCATAGGATTTCTAGTTGATCAGGATTACAGACCCAAGGATTGATTGCTAGTTAGTTTTATGTTATTTCTTTCACTTACTCATGAATATTAATACTTATGTATATATTTATAGGTATGGGACTATACATTTTTATACATATAAATATGGAAATAAATGGTGTCCCTTGCCCAGTTTATCGATATTACATACCCAGGGTTCGACTGTAGTTTCAAATTTTGGTTTTCTTTATCTTTTCAGTTGTGTCTGAACTAGGATGAGTAGTTTACTTTTGCATAAACTTATAGCATCATATTTTATTGGTTCCTCATTAGGGTGGACTACTAAGATTATTTATACCCTTAATGCTCACCTCAGTTTACATGTAGGCCTTATGTATGATTTTTTAGGTTGAGTACAGTTTCATGATGTAGAGGGATGAGGCCTAGTGTTGCATGATCGAGTGAAGCTACTCGAGTGGGTTTTTCTAATTAGGATGGTGCAGTTTGACAGTGTCTGGAGACCAAGTACATGGTCTGGGTTAGAGTTTGTAGTGGAGCACTATACTTTTATTTCAGTTTCATTTGTACTTTTATATTTGTATAGTCATCCCAATAGGTGACCGGTGTTGTATGTATGGAATATATTTTTGGGATTTTATAGCATTTTTATTTATTATTACAACATGTTCTATTTTAGTTTATTTACTACTTCCAGAATTTGTTTATTTACTATTTTGTATGATTCTTAGATATTTACATTGTTTTCTTACTTTGATTTGAGGGCATAGTCTTCCCACTATCACACCTTAGGCCCTCCCTACTAGTCTACATCCTTTGGTATACGAGGATGCATGCTTTAGGCCTTATAACCAACTAGCTCAGAGCACCATTTTAGTGGCATCCAGGTTGGGACATTATAGATAATTTTTCACCCAATATGTGGGTTTTCATTTATCCAAAAATATATTAATATAGTTCTTATAACATTATAAAATAAATTGATGGACATCCTTGAAATAAAATTAATCATTAAATAATATTTTTACTAAGTTTTCATATATAAATTATTTTCCCACAAAGTCTACTAAGATTATTTGAATATTATTACAATTTCATTAATGATCATATTAACCCTAAAGGTTATGAATACTTTTAAATTTCTGTATATAAAATGTAACATAATTATTCCTCAAATAAATTTTCCACTCAAACATAGAATTTACATAAATTTCTCCATAATGTAGTTAATCTCGATAGACTCTCATCACATAAATCCTAAAAAGGAATGTTTAAGACTTTTATCTTATGATCAATCTTAAAATAATAAACCCATGATTTTATCGATAACTCTTAAGTTAATGAAGACACATATACTTCTAAAATTTAACAGAATCCTTATATTTTTCTTGATTCTTATAACCAAAATACCATTGGTAAAATAATTCATCAATTTAATTCTTGAATCCAAATTCATAAATACTTCATCTGTTTTATTTCCATATAGTTCCTTCTTTGATATAATTATTATAATTTTTAAATAGAGAATTGAATCAGATAATCCCTAGTTCTTTACATTTTAAAAAATGATATATAAATGGACCCCTAAAATGAGAATTATTTTCTTCTATCATAATATTCATTTTTCATCTAAAATTAATTTCATTATGAACTTATTTTACAAAAATAAAACATTTTCCCATTTCTTTGATGTACCTTATTTTAAATATAAGTCACCTTAGGTTTAACCTAGGTCATTCATTATCATTATATATTAAAGTCCTTTAAAATAGTTTGTAAAAAAAATTTGAATGATCCTAAGAATATCTCTCAGATGTGTCAAACTAGGTGTGTAGTAAGAAATGTTTTCATGCACCAGGTGATGATCAGGTTAAGCCCAATATTCCCTTTTTAGTGTTATTACCCCTAGTTACTTCTATAGAATAAAAATTTTCATTTGTAGTATCTATATAGAGATGTATTTCCAAGAAAAACCACATAATCTCTACCTTAAAAAAACTTTTGGATCTTCTTATATACTTATCCTCAAATTATATCAATGGGTTATGATATTTAATATATTTTTTACTAAATCTAATTCCTAATGTTTCTACTAAACATCCTCTAATACCAACTGTAGTGACCTTGACTACAATATCCTAGAACTGGTGTTTGATTTATTATATTGGCATATGATACAAGGAATCACATCCTGAAGGACTGAATATTTTAGTAATGTTGGTAAAATAAATACATTATTGAGTCATAAATTAAATTTAAAAACCCAAATTACAACATATTTTTTTCAAGACTAACATTATTCCCCCAACATATCCTTGAATTTCAATTATAGTAAACCTCATGGAATCCCGAGGAAATGAAACAAAATAAGAGTGATCTCAAATTATTAGTAAGGGTTAAGTACATCAAAATATATTATGAATCAATAAATAATAATCAATATGTAAAGATAAATAACTAAACACACATTACATTTAATCATTGACTCAGTTATCATAATTAAATAAGGCATAATCATTATGGAAAGATAAATAACTAAAAACACATATAATTTAATGAATAAACTGAGAATGAAATGAATTCTGAGATAATATCATTATGAAAATATCATAGATAATAATAACTTTATTCTGAATAAAGGAAATTCTTAATCATTAGATGCTGGGATCTTAGGCATCACGATACTTATATCATCAATAATTTCCCAAGAAGGTTTAAAACTATAAGTAAAAACCCATTTAATATTGGATTAATTATTTATATCATGATACATACTAATTCATTGAGGGGATATATTATAAAGGGCCCTACCTGTTACTAAATGTCCAAAAAATTCCTCATATACCTAATAATCAATTTAATTTATGAAAAATGTGCCATATCATCTAATATTTGTATCGAGTAAGGAATATAGATTTATCAATATTTCCCCAAATAAAAAATTACGTTCAATGTAGAAAAAATATTTAGAAATTATATATAGTTTATTTAATAAACATATCCATGATAAATACTATGGATATTTATAGGAAATTAAATGTCTACAGGAAAGTGAATAATTCAAGAGAAAGTTAATGACTACAAAAATGAATCAATAAATTGAATGTAAATACTTTCCTTGGTAAAAATGATCATAAACCATATAGATAAAGAATAATGATGGTATCAATACAACATATTTCAATTATATTAATAATAAAGGGTTTTTTCATTGATGAATGAAAACACAACAAAAAAATATTTAAAAATAATTATTGAGGAAAATATCTTTTTCATTTTGAAAATAAAATTTTAAAGAAAAATGTTTACAAAAAATATTGAAAATAAGTTTCCTTGAAAATAATATTTGAAACTTATAATGAAATATTTAAAATATTTTAATGTTCATTGTAACACCCCAAGCTTCTACGGTACACTTCTCTTTGAATAATGCGATTGCGTGTGTTGTACGCAACATCGAGTTCTAACACACCACAACCAATCAAACTATCCGTTATGAATATTAATACCTACCTTTTGAAATTATATATATTTTATATTTCAAAATGGACTTCATTTTTGGATTCGGAATATCGAAATTATCCTAAGTTGGATTTTTGGTATTTTTCTGAGAACTTCCAATTTTTATGAATAGTAAAAAATACTTAAAAACAAATTTTTTAATCAAAATAATCTATAGTGATAAATTATATTATTGAGTGGTTTTAAAATATAATTATAATATATTTTTACCATTTTATCCAATGGTGTTCATTAGAATTAATTTCACTTTGAAATTAGACATAAACAATTGTCAATCTTTTGATATATATTGTTTCTTAAAACACGTTATTTGTTGTGACGTCAGGAATTAATTATAAAATTAATTAATGCAACTTATATGTTTGTAATTTTTTAAAATAGACATCATTTTTGAATTCGGAATATCAATTATAGCTTAGGGTGAAATTTTGGCATTGTTCTGAAAAACTTCAATTTTTGATGAATAGTGAAACCACTAAGTGGTAGTTAAAAAAACTGAATTTGTCATAAAACTTAATTTTACTACTTCTATGAATGGAATTTCGAAAATCCGAGAGACACGGTTAATATCAAGTAGTAAAATTTGGTTCAATGAGATGAAAATAATTTTTGGTGAATAGTAACTTTTTACTTTTATTTACCACGGTTAAAAGTAAATAGGGTAATTAAGGGTTAAAATGATATTAATATTACCCTAACACATGTCCTAATTCTATTGGACAATTGTATCTCGACCAAAAACAACCTTCAGAATAAAATATTATCATTTAGGTCCACTTGGATTAGATTAGGATATTTATTATTATTTAATTCAAAGAAGAGTTAAAAGAGTTAAAATCAAAGTTTATTTACTAAATGTTTTTTTAATATAGGGTTATACATAAGATATATTAGATTTTAAATATTCATTAGAAATATAAAAGTATTTCCTACATAATTATATTTTATTTATAATTTTTAGAAATTAAATAATTTAATTTATTTATGACATAATGATGATGCAGTAATTACCATAATAGTGAAGAAATTAAATTAATTGATATTATAAATACCCAAATAAATATAATTTGAGACTTTTAATGAATTAAACTAATTTTATAGGTTAATATGAAATGTTAGGATTGAATTAATTAACTTTGTTCTAAGTAATAATTCTGTTATGATTTTTACAAAAATCAATTATTGAATAGTGTCAAAATTGACATAAAAGAGTTTTTAAAAGAAATATTATATTATTAATTGATATTAAATTCCTAAAAATATAAGGTTCGTCCAAGAGACTTATATCATGATAGGTGTATCATTCATGGACCACTTGGGGGTCTCTCAGATGTATATAGTAAGTGTTTTAACCATATAATATAAAAATACAAAGAGACATTGTAAAAGTGAAACTAATTAACTAAGAGTTAATACTTAATGATAAGGTTAATATAGTAACCCAAACCTGTCTAAATTCTATTGGTTGAGTGTTTTTCGACCCATACCCAACTTAAACATTAAATAATCCACTTTTGAGCCATTAGAAACCTAATATTAATTTATTATAAAATAATATTTCTAGCTTTTCCAAAGGTGCCCCTCACCCCTCTTATAAAAGGGAACTCCCCATTCTCACTAATTCACACATTCAAAGCCTTTTGGTTCGGCCATCCCCTGCCCAAACACTCTCTCAACTTCCCTCACTACAACCTAGAGTCCTTAGTTTGATCATAAAGCCAACCTAATGATCCCTTTTGATCAAATCAAAAGGAAGAACCCGAAGAAGAGGTATTGTTTTCACCACCCTTTTTCAAATTCATTTCTTCTTCAACTTCTTCTTTCTTTGTTATTCCCATTCTAAAATAATGAATCTAGTATCTCCTATATACTTTAATATTATTATAAATATGGTACAACCATATTCAGTATTCTATCCATCCTTTGAATAACATGTCACCATACGTGCGTACGTACAACTTACCATCTCCACGTCGTGGTGTAATTGTTATTCAATATATTATTATTTGGATGGGTATAATAATGATTTGTAAATCATGTAAATAATAAATATAAAATTACAATTATTCTGTATATGTGATATAACATCCAATTATATATTATTTTAATATCAAAATAATTATATTGTCGCTCGTACGTACGTACGGACTACCGTCTCCACGAACGCGATGAGATTCATTCTCCATCATATCCATTCAAGTATAATTATCATTTTATGATTTAAAAATAATGTTTAAGGACTTGATATCATCCTGGATATGAATAATATACAACCTATCCATGAAAAACATGGATTATGTAACAAAACATACAAAAGAAAACGAGTAAGTTAACACCTGAAACAACGATAATACTAAGATATTATTAACAAATCAATGTTAAAAGATACTATATGATATCATATTAATATATATGATTATTGTATAATTTAATAACAATTATTTCACCATTATACAGGAGGTTAACCTACCCTCAACCAAGGAAAAGTACAAGTTAAGGGTTTATTTTGCAATCTCTTCATTATCCGAGGTTGTTTATACATAATAATCTACTGGGATCTCTTTATCATCCACATCCATGTTTCTTAAAAATGTATTTGAAAACATTTTTACTATTTACATGAATATGGGTTAAAGTCATTTATACCCTTGTTTGACTTTTTATAAGAGGTTTATAATGGAATCTTTCCGTCTTTTTCTAAACATGGTTCTTTTAACCTTTTCAACAGAATTAAGGTAAGAATGTTTTTTTTAACTTATACGGCGGGTGCGGCTATTTTCCGCCGTTATAAAATCGTCGAATCTTCCCTTACAAGCTTATAATAATATTTTCAAAGAAAATATTTTATTTTATAAATATATGACTCTTAAATGATTTCAAAATAGAAAGAGATATTTCTCTAAAAAGAGTTTTGATTTCATCTATATCAACATCCTTTGATGGATTTTACGCTTATTTGAAGTTGATTTATTATGATACAAAACTTTTATATTGTATTGAAGGTTTTGTGATATGTTTGAATGTTGATGTGTTATTTTTATACCATTCATGGTTTATGGATGAAGTATTTACATTTCGTATGCTAGTTTTAATACGAATGTTTATGTTATGTTTAAATCTTTTCATATGGGAATGCATTGGACTTAATATGTGACAGGTGGAGCCCGCTATAGCTCCTCGATGCATTGGTAGGTCTCATGAGACAAACTAGTGTCTTGGCACAAGGCCTTGGAAAAATCTTATTTGTAGTCTTGGCATGAGGCCTTGGCTATGTGGTTATGATAGTCTGGCAATATGCATTCCATCATTATGAAAGTGGTTATTGATATTACATGTGATTATTCGATTAGTAGAATATCCATGTGAATAAGTAAATGGAATTATTTCATTTTATTTTTTCCATACTATGTTGAAGTTCAAGTTTAAAAGGCTTTTGTTTTAATTATACATTTCCTTCAATGTTTATTCTTTTTTAAAAATGTTTCCGCTATATTGTTATCCTTACTGGGCATTTGAGCTCACCCCTTTTCTATGTTTTATTTTTCCCAGGATGTGAAGAAATAATTTATGAATGACCTGCAGGGATAGTATGAGGGGATAAGAGTGTGGACTATGAAGAAAAGATGTTGTAGTTTTCATTTTTTTATGATTTAATGTAAGACTTCTAAATATATCTAGTGTTTCCAAGGCTATTAAACCAATCGGTATTTTGAGACTTGATATTTCTTGTGATCATGCCAATGTTATGTAATAATGCACCGACTCTGGGTAACTGGGGTCGGGGCCTTACATTCATGAATTCTAGAAATTTTATTTATCCTGTACACATTAAAATATTGATTCCTTTATCTTTTTAGGTAAAATCCAAACATGAATTATTTTGAAGATGAAATGAAGATTTCTTTAAAAAAAAATTTTAAAAAGTAAAATGGGTAAAAATAAATTTTAAAAATCATTTTTAAAAGGTCAATTTTATTTCCTTTTTTAGAAAACTTGTGTTTAGAAGAAAATTAATTTCTGACCAAAGAGAGAAATGTTGTTAGATTTTTATTAAAATATTTTCTCAATCATTTTTGAGTATCAAAGAGTAAAAAAAATAACAATATTAATTAAAGAGATAATAAATAACTGAAGGATAATAAAATTAAATGGTTTATTATATAATTATCAATTAAGTTCCTTCAATATAAATTCAAGTATAAAGAACCTTGATTAAAATTATATTGTGAAATAAATACTCAAAAAGGTCAAAATATTAAAGTAAGGGTTAATGAATGAATCAATTGTGTATATAAAATTTGAATCCACATAAAACAAGTGAAAATACAAAAAATATATAGTTAAAATTCATTACACACAAAATATTAGAAAAATAAAGACAACGAAGGATTAATATGACCCAACGAAACAAAATTGAGTTATGAAATAATATACCACTTGGTAACATTTAAGTGAAAACCACCTTAGATCAAGTACATAAATTAAAACTTAAAATACCATGAATTATTATGGAATCATGATATTACATGTAAAATTGGAAGTATGTACACCATATAAAGTAAATTATGTTCAAAACTATAAAATATGCCTCAATGATGGGAAGTTGAGACGAATTCCCTTACCTCATGATTCCTTTTGATTGAATGTGATTTAACCTTTAGTATAGTTGTTTCAAATATGATATTAACTTATAAAAGAACCATATTTATATTTATAATATCATATATGATCCTTTTTGTAATATATTATCACCCTTTTATTAATAATATTTCATTATTTTCAAAGTTTTAAGTGTTAATTGCCTTGTTTTTCTCATTCGTGCTTTGTCATGAAAGTTATGATTATTGTTCATATTATATAGTTTCATTATATCAAGAATAATAATTTCATAATTATCATATTTATACACAAATTATATTTTAAAAAAATCATGAATGATGGTTATGAAAAATGGATTATGTTACAATCAAGGAGACGGTAGGCCATACATACACATGAGTAACGTTTACATTTATCAATGGTCATTATTGAAAGAAGGTAAGTAATATGATATATTTAATGAATTATAATAATATAACTTATACCATATAATTTCTTTAAATATAATTATATATATCATCCATGTGGTGTGGTGATGAAGATAGATTCACATAATTTTGTGAAGGCGATAGTCCACACATACACAAACAATGTTATCATATTTAAGTGAGTGAAAAAATACACTGATATATTATCTTTCTATAATTATAAATATTTCATAAAAATTATAATTATTTAATTTATACCACATATAATAATTAATATCATCCTTATCACCTTCCACATAAATCATTAGTGAAAGACCAATCACATCACTTAGCGAGGCTGTAGTTCACCGTACACACAAGAGATGTTATCATATCTCCTTTAGTATGGAAAGTAAAAAAAGGTATAATTGATATAAATACTCACATAAGTATAATTATATTATAAATACAATATATATACTTTATATCCATAATAATAACAAATAGTGAGAGGTGGTAATGGAAAAATGAATGACATCGGTTCGCGAGGTGATAGTCTATCGAACACACAAATGATGATTTTGTAACCCATTTGATGGAAGTCGAGGTGTTTTTGGGTCATTATATTACTATAAAAACATAAAAATATAAGTAATATAATTAGGTTATTATATTATCATGGTTTAATAAGAATTTAATTTGGTGAAGAAGGAAATAAAATGAAAAGTCTTGTTAAAGAACTTTACCTCTTCATCAGCTATCTTCCTTATGTTTTCACTAAACCATTCCTAAGTTGGATTTATGACCAAAATAAGGATTCTAGAATGAGAGTATGGAAGTTGGGAATTTATTTTGGTATTTATGGACTAATTTTTTTAAGGTGTGAAGAAGTTAGGATATGGGGTTACCTTTTATAAATGACATTAGTGGCATACTTGTATTTTTTTTTTGAAAATATTCAATCATACCCACATTTCTATAATTCCAAAAGCTTAGAAAAGGGGAAATTATCAAACCAAGAAGAGATAAGGTAGAAATATGTCAACCCAATTGGAGTTTAAAATATTTTTAGGACTTTATTAATCCCTATCTTCTTAGTTTAATCCACTTGGTAAATCCATTTTTACCTTAATTGTGGTAATTAATTTTCACTATATTCACAACTAATTTTTGTAAAAAGTTAAGTTGAAATTATTATAAAATAAAAACTATTATTATTACAAATATGGAATCAATTTTTCCAAATTATATTCACTTAAGTGGAAAATTTTAATTTAAAATTAATCCCACAAACATGATGAGAAACAGGTTTTCAAAGAGAAAATGTTCAAAAGTTTACAATGTTTTTATATAAAAATTAAAAATAAAAATTATTTTAATGACCTAAATTATATTGAATGATATATAATTTAATAAATTATACCTTTAAAATAATTTTAAATATAATTTAAAAAAAACTTAGTTTCCAATTAAAATTTAGTATTTTTCACTGTTTATTGAAAAATGAAATATTTTTGAAAAATCCCAAAAATGAAACCTAAGATAATTTTGATATTATAATTTAAAAAATGAATTTTATTTTATAAAATAAATATTATATGTGTATTAAAATTTAATTTTAAATTATGTGCGCAAATAGAAACTAAACTATCTTATGTAAATAATACAATTTTTCATAAAACAATTGTTTTTATTTTAAATGAATCCTATTTATTTCTAATAAGTAAATACCCATGATTTTTATAATTTATTGAATATTATACAAACTCACCATTAAATGGATAAGTGATAACTATGATATTAAATAATAATATTTAAATAATATGTTAGATTTCGTTTAAACTCAGAGTCGTATTTAATGCACACTAAACTCAGTATTGCATGTAACAAAAGCTAAACCTAGTATTGCATGTAATATAAGATAAAATCAGTATTGAATATAATGAAATATATTAAAGGTATGTAATTTATTAAAAATAAATATTTCATAAAGTCTCAGGGTGTTATATTTTCTTTTACGCTTTGAATTGCGTATCACAAACATTATCAAATATAATGTTATTATTTTAGAATTTCAAGGTGTTACAAACCTGATGTAAAACTGAAGAGCTTTCAATGTTATATTTGAGTGGTCTCATGGTCTCAAGTCAAAATAAATATTCAACCATTGGAATCACATCTCAATTCAAGTGGAATTTTATAAACAAGAAAAAATATATTGGCGTAGAAGAAGAATCAATCTTGTATCTCTCGTTTTAATTTTTTTTCTTATAATGTAAAATCAGTTGAATATTTTCAAGATACCAAGAAGCTACTAGAATACCAATAGCTTTCCCATAAAGTGGTATACCATTTTTAAATAGGATTCTAACATTTAGATATATCTCAATTATTGGTATCAATAAGTGGTATCATTCCAAATTCAATTTTCATGGATAGTCCATGATAGAAACTTTAGGATATTTAGTATTATCCAAAAAAGGATTACTTTAATGAATTGAAGATCATACATACCAAGTGTCACCATGAGAATATATTTACCAAGCTGTTTAAGTTGGTTTAACATGTTCTATGTCATTTAATTTCATATTCAATAACTATTTAGTAAAATATTAATTTAGATCAGAATATTTTATTTAATAGAATGAAACTTTAACTACCGGAATCTATGGAAGTAATTGAGTGACATGGACAACATTGGTGTATCTTGGCCTAAAATCTTGTTTCCTATAAAAATTTTAGTTTCTTTAGGCTTAAAGTATTTTCCAATGAATCAATACCATATGGAAATTTAAATAATTTAAAATCTATCAAAATTGTGTAGCTACAATAAAAAATGGACCTAATACTTAATAGTGGTGTGAAGAGAAATATCTTCAACATAAAATTGATAGATGGTGTCAAAAGTGAATAATGGAGATCAAAGGTAGAGAACCATCAATTTATATATATTTTTCTGATAGTTGGAAGGGAATGTTATTCTCCATAGGTTTTTAAATCACATTGGAAATATATTGAATGGAGATTATAGATTAATTGGGAGTAGTGTTTTTGATGATTAAATCCCCTATGGCCAGAACAATGATAGTGGAAAGAGGATTAAATTAATTTCTAATTCAATTCATACATATTATTTAAGATGTAAAAGGGTAATATAATACAAAAGGAATCTCTATAACCCTAAGGGGAAGAGAAACTGAATAATAAATCTTTTTTCATATGGCCCTTTGAATTTTTATGTTAGTGGGGGAGATTGTTGGATCCAAACCAATATTTTTCCTTAGATATGTTTTCAATCATTGTGTTAGACAATATGACTAGAGTATTGATAGATGGTGGTAAAATATTTGGTGTTTGTGAAAATATTAAAGGGGTGTTATTAATACTCCAAGTCTAGAAGAAAATAATAGAATGAATGTATAGGATGTAAGTTATACTGTGGAGGCTTATGGATATAAATGTGATGTGTATTCATAATTATAGATGGTTGATTAGGATAAAATGAAGTTATTATGAACGAGTGTTGTTATTTATGATGACTACAATGAACTCAATGTTATTATTGGTTGATATAAATTTCATATCTAAATGTTATAATCATAAGTTATGCATGATGATGATATGAACATGAAAAAGGTGCTAATTAGATATCTAAAATGTTTCAAAATATTCAAAGTTGAGGGAAGTAGGTTGTGATTTTTATCACTCAATATATAGTGTTTAATAATTTTTGTATTAGGTTAAGATAAGAATAATTTAAATGTGATATCTAGATATTGAATTATGAATTTAACAAAATGACTCTAGTGTGAAATTATTCTCACCCGAATGAAGTTTCACTTAATTTTGTGTTATGCATAGGACATAGTCTTAAACATCATCTCACAATACTATCCTTATCTAGTTTTTTTGAAAGAAGATTGCATCCATGTAAAGAATAAAAAATCATGAATTCATAAGCCTAGAAGAGGTTGTTTTAAAAAAAATAGTTGAATGTAAGATAGTGAAATATTTCCTAAAAAAGTAATGAGTTTCTATAAAGGTGGATATTTTTGTGAAAGTGTGGTAGTGTTGCAAATGAATATTGATTGAAGATGAAGGAAGAAATTTTTTAAATATATGAATAATTAGGAAATATTTATTTCTGTGAAATGGTATATGATAGTGAATCAAAGGCATCATGTGTGGATGTTATAGTATGTTTTTGTGAATAGATTTATATTGGTGAATAAAAGTCACCACAGATCTTAGAAGTTTAGAAGGGAAATGTTTCTAGATTGATGAATTATGGGGAATGTTTCATTAATTAATTATAATAGAAGGAAAAATTTCCATTTTATGTGAAGGGTAATTATTGGCCTATAAATATCCAACCCCAATATAGGATAGAGAAAAAAATTAGATACATGGTTGAGGGAGATTCTTGAGAGTATAACATATGAATTTAATGATGTTTTATGTTATAATAATGATTTATATGGAGCACCAAGTTCAATGAGTAAAAATATGAACATCATTGAGTTTCATGAAAAAAATGATTACGTGAACCATTGTTTGGATCGATGGTTAATCTTAAATAATCTGATTGTCTTAAAAAAGGTTCATGTGTCTATAATTACAAGATGTTTATTTTGTGAAATGAGGAGTTTCATGAACATAAGAGTTTCAATAAAGAATGTGTTTCTTTAAAGGAGAAGTTCCATGGATAGAACACATAGAATATCCATTTTAAGTGAAATATGAATTCAGATATCATCAAATTAAGAATAGGATGAAATAAGAGTCTCATCATAATTATAGAAAAATAATTACAATTAAAATCTATTAATTAATACCTACAAGTATATAAATTATTTATGTAACTTCATCAATAAATTGTATAATGGTGAGGAAGAGGTAGTGTTCCATGGGTGAAGAGATCTAAACCCTAAATATTGTATAATATGCGTAACTTTAATGGAGTGAAAATAAATAAATAATTTTTTTCCATAAAAGTATTATAGGTTTTTGAATTCTGATATAATATAAAAAACATTGTTGTATGCTCTTTAGACTTGAAATTTGGGGTGAACCATGTAAAAAACCTATGTTAGATGGATGTTTTAATTTTATGCATATTTTTTATCGCTTTATGAGGTCTAGAAGAAGGGGAAATCAAGTGGTTGGTTGACCATAGTTCTAGAAAATGTTGGAAAATGACCCAAAAATAAATTTAAATAAACTAACAAAAAACATTAAATTTATTCATCAACCTAATTCACCCCCCTCTTAGGGTGTATCTAGCTCGAACACATATAAATAAATATCTGAGATAGATTATCTCAAGAGTCTAATATATGTGGTGAGGGTCCATCAATAAAAATCCCATCACATCTCTAATAAAGGAAAATAAATTCATTATATGAAGGAGTGAATAATCTATATAATACATAAGTAGAATTTCTTATTAATAAATAAACATCCATATTTAAGTAACAAATATACAGATTATCAATATTTACCTAATCAATAAATGTAGTAGCATTAATTATAAAAAAATTATAAATTAACACCATATTTATTAATGGAATATAGATAAATTAATAATTTATTAAATAAATTTATTTATTTATATCTAATTTAATTCCATTAATAAAATGTTATATAAAATAGTATATTCTTAGATAATATACATTAGATGAAAAAACATTCCTATATGCAGTGATATGTTTCCTCAAGATCAATCCCTATAGGAAAATAGTATGAGGGGATATATAATGTAATCCTTGTACAATATATAGATCATAAAATGGAAACAAGTGGTGAATAATAATCAAATGTCAATGAAACAAAATTTTGATGCAAACAACCTTATGATAACAAAAACATATGATTCAAAATAATATGAGGGGGACTCTATAAATTTTAAAGACAATTAAATTAAAGATACTCATTATACATGAAGGAAATATGCTACTGAATATTTCATATAAAAGAAAATATGGGGCACAATATCATACATGTCTCATGGAAATGAAAATAGATAAAAATAAAAATTATATATTTATAAACATTCAAATCAAAGCCACTCAAAGTATAAAATTTAATATGATACAATAAATAAAATAAATATGTAGAGAACCATGATAAAAGTATTAAATGGATAGTAAATACACCATAATAAAGAAAACATGGTGTATAATAAGGAATATATCTAAATCCTTGAAATATTATATCAAGAGGTCGTTACATTAATTCCTAACATCCACTAAAGTGCTTGAATCTATTGTATTTAAAAAAATAAAATTCTTAAAAACCATTTAAATAACCTTTTCATGTATATACCATTTTAAAAACATCATTTATAATTATAATGTAAATTTATATTAGTTATTATCTATTTTCAATATCATGTGTGAGTGCCCATTATAATTTTGGAACTTGTTTCCTAATAGTTGTGTTATTATTCATTATTCTCCCAAATTTTATCATTATAAGATATTTAAAGGTATTGGAATTTAAATTTTATCAAATAAATATTACTAATAATGAAATTTAATTATATTTCTACATATATTTAAAAATTCATTTAGGTCTATTTTTACCTACCAATTTCTTGGATACATCTTAAAAATTATATAATGTTCCAAGGATATTTTTGGTTTCGTGTTACATGTGAATAATGATATCGAACACATTATGTTTTTAGGTAAATTTTGAAATTTAAATTATCAAGGTGTTACATTGTCCTCAATTGAAAAAATTCCATCCTCTTAATTTTAATAAATAGTCACTAATAAAATTATTAAAGTTTATATAAAATATAAAAATAAATCACGATAAAAAATTAAATGCTGATTCTAGCATAATATATTATGCACAACTAAGAGAAAAATTTACCCCTAAATTGAGTTAACCAATTGATTCATATTAACTTTGAATTTCTTTCTCTATGCCATAAATTTATATATGTGTATAATCTTCTAGTTCCTTTGAGACATTCATCATAGCGACTCTTACCACATTTTATACATGAAGGAAATTGAATAATATTTCATTCCCCAGCATCACCACCTAGAATTCTATAAGACTTTATGATTATATTATTTAGGGTGTTTGGGAACAAAAATCTATTCAAATTTGTAATTATAATCCTGGATAGATAGTTTGACATAATCATCAGGTTTCACACTATATTTCTTATACCATTAGAATGATTTTTGGTAAACTCTACATAATGTTCGTGGTATCAATTTCTAACTTTTTTCTCCTAGAATCAACCGTTAATAAACCATCATGAGTTAACATGAGTTATAAACACCATAATAGTATTATATTATGATAATCAAATGAAATTGTTTCCTTAAAATGTATTAGTCATTGAAATTATTATATCACTATTCAATTAAACTAAAATCACTTTTGGTTCAATATATATTTTATTATATTGTGTTCCCTAACATTACTTAACATAATTACATAAGATAATAAATCCTTCTTAATGTATTGTGAATAGAATGTGATTAACCAAACCATATACCTTGATAATGTCAAATAGGGTATGAAGTTGGGCCTCTTTATCATTTACATAGTAACGATTGAATTAATATAATAAACACCATTTTAGGGTTATTACGCCAATATATATATATATATATATATATATATAAGATACCACATCAAATTTTAGTATCCATAAGATATGTTATATATTGGAAAACAATGAAATCTCTTATGTACAAAAAATTATGGATGTTATCTTATACATAGTATCATCCATTAGACTTTTCCCTATGGTTTTTAACTAATGTTACCATATAAAAGTACCTAAAAAATTCAACACAACCTCAAATAAAATATAGTATTATCTTTAACTTTTAAATTATGATAATCCTTAACTTATCAATACTTAGGTTATCCTTAACTAACATCCTATCCTCTAAAGTTATTTTAACCCATATATTATACCAACTATAACACCCAGGGCCTGTTGTACTAGATCTAGTGTGAATAAAACATACTTTACAAATGTGATTTTATACCAAATATATATTCCAATACATACATATCCCATAATAAAATAATATAAAGAAATTATATCATTACATACATTCCCATGACAGTTTTGGTTTACAGGTTTAGATAATTATAAAAATACTAAAATAATAAAGACTATGTATTTATGAACTAATATTTTTTCCATAATATATAAAACTACTTAATGTATAACAATTAGTCACTATACCCTAAAAATTATCCACAAAATCCATTCTATTATACATATCATAATAAATTTCATTTTTACCTGCAGAAATGGTAAGATAAGAAGGTGTGAGCTAAAACAGTTAATAAGGATAAACATAAGATATAACAATCAAGGATTATATTTGAACATTAGATGATAATAAATAATATGAAATTTATAGATAATAATAAATTATTATATAAGTGAATTAAACTAAAGCATAAAATATCTATGGATAATAATGGAAATAAAAGGATAAATAATCATCTGTATTAAAATAACAATAATAAATATTGTTAATATTTTCCCAATAATTAAATGGAATACCTTTCTCTATAATCATCACTCAACATGACACCGTATATAGTAAAGTGAGATGGTTAATTCAATAATTTACCTAATAAATCAATTAATTTAATTCATACCCTTCATACAATATAATGAAAATAGGGTATTAAAAGAACAAAGGCATTAGAAGAAAAATAATACATGTAACAAAGGATGATTTAGTAAGACAAAGTTGGTGGTGGATTAATATAATTTTAATACACTAAAGGAAAATAGTATTATAGGGTTTAGAAATTAATCCATTTCCAATATATATATAAAAAAAACTAGACAAGTGGGGAATATGAATCATCTCAATGAAACAATAATGAGATTCAAAAGCTTTATGGAAATGGTAACATATGAATCAAAATACTTGAGAGGGATTACATGATATTAATTTATAATGAAATAGAAGATATCCAGTATAATTAAAGGAAATAGGGTTGTAAATATGCAATTTGAAATAAAATATGGTGCGTAATATCAAACATATTGCATGGAATTTAAAATAGTGACTAATAATACTCACGTCTTTAGATATATTTGAATCAAAACTCCTTAAAGAATAAAATTTAAAATAAAAAATTAAATAGCAAGAATGATGATATAAAAATGATTTAAAATTATAAAGGGATTATAGGTACAATATTCTTTGAAAAAAATGGTTTATAATAAGGAATACTCCTCAAGGCATGAAAATTTGAGAAATGAAACCCTTACCTTAATTCTCAACTTCCAAAAAATAACTTCAATATCATGTATAACAAAAATACGTATCTCAATAACCTATTTAATAAGATTATTCATACATATATTCTTTTATAATCTTTATTTATAATTATTCTCTACATTTATAATAGTAATTTTTGGTTTCAATATCTGGTGTGAGTAGTCTTTATCGTTTTAAAAGTTTTTCATAATACTAGTGTTTTTATTCATTATTATCTCAATGTTAATCATTACAAGATAATAAAAAGTACTTTAATTTATTATTTATAATTATTTATAATGTTATAATTTTTTTATATGGAAGTATTTGTTATAATACTTTAAATAAATTTGATGATGATCATGTTTCAGTGATTTTTAACAAAAAATGTTGGTACCATAATCAATGAATTTAAATTTAATTTTACCATTACAAAAAATATTAATTTTTTATTTTATTATTTATAAAATATATTATCAGTAAATAATTTCTCATCAATCTTAATGATATTATTTTATATCATTGTTCATGTAGGTGGATATATCATCCTAAACATGGACATACCATAAATAAGAGATGATTATGATTATGAAAGTTGTTTATTTGTGTCATAATACCAATATTAAAGAATCATAATGATATTATTTAAATAAATATATTTTTTTAATCATATTTTAACAGTTTTTGATAATAATAAATGAAAAAAATGAAAATCAAGATATGTTACTTTTTGGAGGTGATGGTCAGCACAACACACAATCAATGTTTTAATTTCTCAAATAATGAGAGGGAAATGATGTATATTATAAATTTAATCCTCACAATAATAATCCTATTATATATGTAATTTTGTCTCACGAATTTCACCCTTATAATTAGTAATGAGTGGCGGGGGTGAAAAAAGAAGTCATCACTTCATAGAGGTTATATTACACTCAATGCTAAAATGACAATATAATTTTTATTAATTTAATTCAGGAAATGAATTTAATACTTATTACCGTAGAGTAATAAATATTATTATTCAATTAATACTATTAAAATTATATTCAAATTATAAGATCATATTTGGGGATGTAAGATAGAAAGGAATAAAAGATAGAAATAATGAGTACCCACATTAATATCTTTGGGCTTTCTTGAGAGGATTACACTGAAATTTAAGGCTTAAAAACATTTTATGTGACTAGAGGCACATTTAAAAGTAATATTATTCTAAGTTATGCAATGAATTTTTTGTAAGAGGAATTTTTTTTAGGGTGGTCCGAAAGGTGTGGTGAGAGGCCCCTATTATAAGTTGTGAGAATATACTATTTTTAAATATATAAAAATAATATATAGAGATCACATGTTTAAAAATTCATTAATAATATAAAATGGGAAATAAGAGATTGAGATATGAGTTAATGTCTATAATACATCAACCATTAATTTTTAAAAATGGATTAAACATGTTTTTAAGTCCATAACTCTAATATTTTTTCAACGATACCATTTTTTATTTTATTATGGTAAGAAATATTTAACTATGAAATTTATAATTAATGACTTGAAATAAACCGAATATTGTTAAATAATAGGGGCCAAATTATTTCATATATAAATTCAATTTTATCAAAAAAAATCACATGATTATAAGAAATAAAATTTAACATTAACACATGTAACACATAAAAACTAGTTTTTTAGAAAAGGGTATTTTTTAGAAAACAATTTATGTGTGGGATAATATTACCAATTTAATTGATTTCCATTATATTAATTGGTCTTTAAAAATAATATTCAACTTATTTCAAAGTAGTACAAAACCTAATCTTATTAAATATAATATTTATTTAAAAGAATATACAAAAAATAGTTTCTTTTGTTGGAAAACATTTCTCTTATTAGATTTAAATTCATAATACTATTTTAAACTCTACATATTCAATCCATAATAAATATTTTATGAATTTAAAGGTTTTATAATCATATAGTTATTATTTATATAATGATAATATCATAAAGATTCCATTTTTGTTAAAAATAGAATTTTTAACGCTTAAACTAAATAAAAAAAATCTAAAAAAAATTAAAAAATTTATACTAATATAATTATGTTATTCTAAATACAAAATTGAAAGAATTTAGTCCAAATAAAATTTTATAATTTTATTATTTATTTTAAAAAAAACATAAATTTATAATGTAAACCATTTTCATTAGAATTAACATTTTTAATATTTTAACTATTCTAATTCTTATTTCCTATGAATTACTAATAATTGTTTTTGTAACTATATTATTAAAACCAATTTTTTATTTTATACATAATATTTTTATTATTGTAAAATAATTCTACTAAAAGAAAAAATTTTAAGGGTTACATTTTAAAGCCTAAAATCGACTTATTAGTTATTTTGCAACAATAATTGAATTTAAATAAATACCATTGTATTAATAATGTCTTTTATTATCAGTTTTAAATATATTTCATAATTTATTTTGCAATACTTTTTACAAACCAATTCTACAGATACATTATAATAGTTATAGAATATTCATTAATTTTTTGGTTTTATTTTTCATGTAATGAAATATGTTGAAGAAATTATGTTTTAAAAGGAAATACATAATTTAAATTCTTTGGGTTTTATAAGAAATATCACCATGTTTCACCTATAGAATTTGGGTAAGGCATCACTAATACTATTAATTTACTCATAAATGTGTATCAATTTACACAGTTGGACCTGATATCCATGTAGATCATTTTCTCAAACCTCGAACTTTTACCTCATTTCCTGAAGGAAGTGATATATCCTAATGTTCCGGAGATCATAAATGGTTTCCTAAACATCCATATATCGATAACAGAGTTCATGAAAACATCCTCACTTCTGAAGCTCACTTTGGTTGCAGGATTTAAGTAGTGGAGGCCTTTGGTTGATTCCTTAGACCAGTTCGTCTTCAACTCCTCAGATCTTCAAGATAGGTAGATAATAGTATTTCTTGTAAATCACCATATTATGATCCGCTTTTCATTAGAGGAAGATTTCATTAGTTCCTTGTCGAGGGCCCCCCAATGCAGAAATGGTCTTCATTTTTTTTATGTTCTGATGGTCATTCAAGTTTCACATGAAATGAGACTTTCCTTCCTCTATAATTTGGTTTAGCTTCCCTAATATTATGTTACCATTCCAAAACCCCTCTATAATCAGAATTCTTGATAATCTTATCAGTATGAATTTATGTTCGGATAACCGCATAGAGTTGGTTTGTCACCCTATAAATCCGTGAGTCTCTGTTGAGTTTTATGTGTCTAGAGTCCCCTTAAATTTTGTATGGATCAAAATTATAGAGGAGTACAAGTGAAAGCAGTGTGTGGTTTATGATAATTTGAAAGACTTTTGTTCTTCATACAGATTGTTGGGGCATTCTTCA
The DNA here is from genome assembly GCA_963277665.1 of Viscum album. Taxonomy (NCBI): domain Eukaryota; kingdom Viridiplantae; phylum Streptophyta; class Magnoliopsida; order Santalales; family Viscaceae; genus Viscum; species Viscum album. Next base: position 491,237,112 of record OY728145.1, read on the forward strand.
GATGTCTGTCGTCGGGGACCTGCATCGATGGTGGTCAAGGGTTTAGGAAATCAGTTGGAGGCTGGTCATAGGGGACTCCCAGGTCCAACAAGGATGGTGGACAACGGTCATGGAAAGACTGTTGAGGCTGGTGAAGAGGTTGGATCTGGATAGATTGAAACAGGTGGAGAAGATATAGGATGAGAACCTCTATCGTTGTAGTCAGGTTGCAATGGAGGAACATCTCAGCAATGAGGTAGTTGAATGCATTGTTGAGGCTAATATTAGTTCTGAAGTGGGGAAGAAATCCATGGAACATCATCCCAATCCTAAGGTATCTGATGTGCTCAATCGACTGAGATAGGATCTCGTGAGTCCTTCCAACCCGCAGAAGGGTGAGGGAAGGGCTCAACATGTGCATTCATGAGGTGAAATTCAGAGGAACAAGAGTAATAGGGTCTTGGAATAGAAAACGGGTGGTGAGAAGGTGGATAGTATGGATATTTTATTGAGGAATCAGGACCGAGTAGTGTGGATATGTTTAAGGGGTAGTAGGGGACCTCTACAGATGTAGCTGTTCTAGATAGATTTGGGATATTTTTTGCCGGGGGTTTAATTTTTTTGAATTGGACTCCTGTTCATTTGAGAAACAGGTTTGAATGCCTCTCAGAGGTTGATTTGGGTTCATATCCCTCTTCTCTAGGTGAGAAAGTTGGTAATGGGATATGTGGGAAGGAATCCAATGTGAGTGAACTTGTCGATTCGACAGATGAAGTTTCAAGTCTGAGGAGAAACAAAAGCTTTAGGAGGAGTAAGGGAAGAAAGGATTAGTCCTCGTTACCTCCTCCCCTGGTGACTTGATCTTAAAAAAAGTTAAATGAAAAGAAAATAACCATTGAGACTTTTGGAAACCTAAGGCCAGGAAACCTGGAGGAAAATTCCTTAGATATTTTGTTTTGAGTTTGGATAAGGAAGTGACTGAGAAGGTATTGGTTCTCAGTGCAACAAAAAACAAGGCAGCCAAGATGATGGGGAGGACCCTCAGAGTGTCTCTCAATGAGGATCAATACACATGGATTGACAAAAAACATCTCATTATAGTAGGGGGATTCAATAAAGGGAAGATAAGCATGGAGGAGTATATTAAGTCATGGGACCAGCTCACTTCTAAGGTTGAAAGAATGATGATGGAGGAATCCAACACTCAGTTTTCAACTTTATCTTGGAAGATGTTCAGGGAAGAAGAATCTGGTGACCTTAATATTCTCTTTTATGACTTTGTTTAAATTATAAGTTACTCAGTTGGTTTGACTATAATGATGTTCGAGATGTGTATGGGTTGATTTCAACTCTCTGTTTGGTTTCTTTGAGAATTCTAGTGTATCGACCTCAGCATGCTACTTGGATTTGTTCAAGATGGGGATCAAGCATTAAGTCTTCATCGGAGCATGCCTTTTATATCTAGATGATGAAAGGGTATGGATTTTCCATCGGTTCTGTGCTCATACATTTCTACATGGGACGGCTCGCCAAAAGGTCCTTCTTGGCTGAAGCATTTTGTCATGGAGTAATTGTTAGGGAGGAGCTGATCCTATAGTTTGTTCTGGGTTTTTGTTTTTGTTGCCTATAGGTGTTGTTGGGCTTTATGGTTTCTCACTTTTCCTTAAAACTATTTTGAAAATAAAAAAGTAATTTTTTGTCAGACATTTAGATCATTTTTCAATGAACCCCATGGAGAAAAGGAGACACATTTCCTTATTAAAGTAGTACATGGAATTGTGTTTTGAGAACTACACTAAGATTCTTGGAATCAATGAAAATATAGAAAACCATAATTTCATCGTATTGAAGGATTATGATTTCTTTAAATTAGTATAAAGAATGATGCATCCTACTATTTATACTTAGGTTGATTCCAAAGTGGGAAATCCCATCAATGACAACAATTTTTGGAAAGTTAGATACCTAAAATAGATTTCCAATATCATCCCTATAATGGAAATTAATGTAAAAATCATATTTCTCATATTTTTTAGGAATCTCATCATGTTTTTACTAATGGATGGTATTTTCTCTAGATTATAGATCTCTTGATTGATGTGATAGTCATACTTTTGTAATATTCCCTCATGTAAAGGTTTTTATGAGGTTAGGAAATCAAGATGTCCCCCAAGGATGAAGAGGCCACCACTTTCAGGGAACCCTAAGGGATATATTTCTATTAAATTATTCCTTTTGGATTAAAAAAAGTTAGAACCACATATAAACATACAATTATTGAAATATTAAATCCCTTATAGGTAATATTAGAATTATATTATGTTAATTATCTATTGGTTAAGTCCTAAGAGTGTTGCAATCATCTTTCTAGCTCTAATATAATGTTCAAAAAACAATACTAACATAGTCTGAAAATGTACCATTTGAAATTTAATTTTGGGGTGATATCATGACTATTTCATATATTTATGGAAAATCATTGTGTTATTGATGTTGATCCTGAGAAATCCAGGGAAATCCTTGAAATATCAAGACCATTAAAACTTAAGTACCTTAGGGGACTTTAGGGGAGACATTCTTATATTAGGCACTTCATTACTAGCCTCACTGCTATAGGTTTACCCAATACAACGTTGATAAAGAAATAGGTTACCTAATAGTGGGATGAGAGCTACCTAGATTCCTTTAGTTATCTCAAGAATTACTTCCTACATCTACTAGTGTTAATGAATATAGTATAGGGGATAAATTTCATAATATAAAAATTATCAAAAAAGAAATCAAACTATGGGCTATAGTTATTTATGATGGCATGAATTCTAAAAAAACCTTTATAAATGCAGCTTTCATGGATTAATCATAAGATTTATCAAAGATGAATAATCCATCATTGCTATATAGGATGTTCATATAGGTAGATACAACACTCACTAGTTAGGATCCATACACTCCCATAAAATTAGGATACTTGGATATTTTTGGCCATCATTGAAACAATATTACATGGGACTCACAAGAAAATTCCATGTATTCAAATTTAAATATAATTTAATCCTTTATCCCCTTGAGCTATTGAATATTTCAAAACAATTATTATAATTTTTTCATCCAGGGAATAAATCTCATGTGTAAATATCCCCTAGATATATCCAAGAAATTTAAGTACATCTTTACTTCCACCAATTTCTTCTCTATGTGGATATAGGTTATATCCCTAATGGTGGTTCGTAGAAACACTATAATCATTTTTTGTGGAAAATATAATTACTATATTTGGTTCCATCATGTAAAATTAATAGATAATGGAAGAAATTTAAAATCTTTTAAATTTTTATTTTTGTACTATGAGTAAAATATTCAGTCCAACCATTGATCCCTCCACTATGTGGTGGTGAATAAAGTGATAAAATATTACAAGAAGGCATTTTACAATATTGTATGAAAAATGGTGGACGTGGATTAAAATTATTAGCATCACAAAAAATTTCATCCTCTATAGAAATATCACACCACAATCTGTAACACCATGATAGAAACCCCATATCCATCACTGCCAATACCATATTATTAGTATGGGTTAACTACCCATACTATCTTGGTAGTAATTTTTCACTTCCATATCCATATTAGTAGCATGCGTACACTCCTTATAACATCTTTGTATTCATGGTTCAGTCCTATGGATATCTTAGTAGCCAAGGTTCACTCCGAAGACCATCTTAGTCTATCTCATGAGATATAAAACTTTACCCAATACATTATAGGGAGATATATATCACACCCATATCATAATGAAATATTACATACATGTGCCAAAAAATCATAAAAAATCACATCATAACCCATAAAATGAAATGGCTATCATAAACATGTAATCATATCATAACACGTGAAAAAAGATACAAGTTTCATAATCATTTCATCAAAAACGGAACCCATGAAAGAAAAATGGATTTCATAAACATATACCTGTGAAATAGAAAAAAATTTTATAAATATAATTACATAAAGAATAAACCATTCATTTAAAGAATATGAATAGAACCTTTATATCATTTCCAATAAAGGCATGAGTAACATTAACAAATATCATCATAGATGGAAAATAATTTTGGAATATATTTAAAAAACATTTATTGAGGAAAATATCATTTATTATTTGAAAAAACCTTTTGAAAATAATTTTCTTTTTATTAAAACTTATAAATAATTCTTGAAAATATTTTTACAACTAGAATCTTGATAATATATTGAAAACCATTTTCCTTAGAAAATTATAAAATAGCTTGAAAACATTTTGAAAACCTTTTTATTTGAAAATAATTTAAAATAATGAATCACAAAAATACTAAAAAAATATTTTTTAAAAATAAAATTACTTTTTAATCTTGTAATTTAATATTTAAGGGAATATTTTTCATGATGGAAAATAAACCTGAACACACCAAACAATCCTTTTACACTGTAAAAAGTTTAGAAAGATTCCTCGACAGGAAAACAGTAAGAAGATTCTTTATTAAAAACCATTTTTGTTTAAAATTTTTATACATGGTTAGAAATGTATTTTAAAGATCACAGGATAGTTATAGAATATTTTTTGAAACCTTTTATAATACATGGTTTTGAATGAACACATATTTCTGACCAAAGAGAGAGGTAAAGTTGAACTTTATTAAAAACAATTTGTTAACTATATTATGTACCAAAGAGTGGAAAATAGTACTAATACATGAATATATCATGAATAAATAGATGATAATAAAATTAATCAGTGTTATTGTGATATGGATCATAATATTTCATCAAATAAAGTATAATTATAAACAATCTCGATAAGTGATGAGATTTTTTTAACAAACTCTTATAACATGATAACTTTGAACCATACTACCCACATAAGAAAATGAAATTAAATAAAGCATAAAATATCCTTAAATGAAGTATATTAATGAAATAACATGTAAAATTCAGTATATACCCCTCATATAAAAATATATGTGCATAACGTGGAATGTGTCTCAAAAAAGAAAAATTGAGAAAAAAATAACATCATCAATTTACTAACTTTTGAAACATAAAAACTATAATAGAAAGATCATAAAATGGTTATTTAAATACACATATATTTAATTATAATAGGAATATAATAAATTAATGGTAATTATATACACCACACAAAATAAATGAGCGGTGAATAAGGCATGTATCTCACAGAAATAAGGAGTGAGATGAAATTCTCTTACCTTGTTTCTTTACTCTCATCATTCTCATTCAAATGTCATGTATAATAAATTTAAATTTATTATAAATAAATATATATATATATATATAATTTATTATTACTACTAATATCATATATAGTTTGATCATGGATTTATATTACCCACTTGTTAACAATTCTTTGTTAAAGTTTCACTTTAGGTAATATCTGCTTTGTTTTTCACATGTGTCTTAATTTGTTATATCTTTGGTCCTTATATTTATATAATGATTTCTTGAATTTAAACTATGATTTAAATATCATTTAAATTCATTATATTTGTATTATAATAATCCATATAATATATAATTATAAAATGGAATACACCATTCATAGAGATGGTAGGTCGTATGTATGCATGAACACTATTTCTATTTAATTATCGCATTGAAAGAAAGTAAAAGATATATATATGTATATATATATATATCATTGTTAAATTTTATTTATTATATCATATATATAAAATATATTCACTAAACCCATCCTTAATATATTCCATGTAGTGTATAATTGAATCACATCACTTTGAGGGGACGGTAGTCCATACTTCCTCAAATGAAATTATCGTATTAATACAAAATGGAAATTATAAAGATATGTGTTGTAAAAGAATTAAATAAGATTAAATACATAATAAGTATAATATATAACATATATGGACATATTTTATATCATAATTTCCTCCATGAGATATGGTAAAAGAAAAATGAACTGTCATCGTTTAGTGAGGTAGTATTCCACCGTACACGTAAACAATATATTTGTTACCCATTGGATAGAAGTGTGTGTAATTGTAGGTATAAAACTTATCATAAAAACATATTATTATATTGGGTATAATGGTGTTTTTATACAATAATTTAATAATAATATTTTAGGGATTGGAGAAAGAAAATAAAATAAAGAAGTTTAAGGGAGGGTCTTACCTCTTATTCGGGTAACTCCTTTTGGTTTGCACCAGAAGGATTCCTTGGAAGAATCTATGCACATATTTAGAATCAAGGAATAAGTTAGAAATGTTGGAAAGTGAATTGGGTAGATATTTTCCAATCCAAAGTGTCTTGAGAGGTGTGAGGAAGTGGGATGAGAGAAATCCTTTTTTATAATGGAGGAGGAGTGGTACTCTTGTAATATTTTGGAAAAGGGAAACCCTACCCACATTTTTTATTGAAGATGAATCCAATAATGGTAAAAAGTAGATAAAATTGATGATATGGTATAAATATGTCCTTATAATGAGTTTTGGACAAGTTTATATTTTTTATTAGGCCTTATGTTTATGGTATAGTTCCTTTTTATGTTTAATTTAATCTTTATAGTTGTTATTAATATTAATTACCTTCAAAAATATTTTTGGTAAAAATATAAGTTGATATTATTACACATTATAAATTATTCTAATTAAAAATATAGAATCCATTTTACCAAATTCAATACACATAAGTGTAATAAATTAATTTAAATATAATCCCGTAGATGGAACGACAATGCGAGTTTTTAAGGTAAAAACATTCAAACTTTTCCTTTTTTTTTGTAATAAATTTCAAAATGAAATTGATTCCAATTACTTAAATTTTATTTTTTTATAAAAAATTTATCTAATTAAAATTTAAAACCAACTTAAATTATAATTTATCTATATTAATAAATTATATGAAAAAATAGTCTTGAATTAGAATTCAGTATTTTTAACTATTCATTAGAAAATAAAACATCACAAAAAATACCAAAAATTCAACATAACATAATTTTTATTATTCTATTTAAAAGATGAATTTTATTTTGAAATATAATATGTATAAAATTTCAAAACTTTAGATTTAAAATAGGTTCTCCATTAAAATTTGGTAAAATTTCCTTAATAAAAATATTGGGTTTTATGTGTTAAATTGGTTTTATTCTTATCTTGTTCTTATAAAATATATTAATTGAATATCAAAAATATTTACTTGGATATGTAAAATATATATTAAATTAAAATTACTTACTAATTATAATTAATTTAATTTATTATGATTAAAACAATTTAGTGATCATAATAATAGTTTTCTATAAAAATACTCCCTTTATATTCAATTGGTTTTTATATTCATTTATAAATAATTTGTAGCTAATTAATTCATTTTATGTTTTGTAAAAAAAAATTTAAATAATTTAGTTAAGAATATTCATAAAAGATAATTTAACAGCTATGTTATATATTATTATTATTTTTTAATAATTTATTATTGTTCAGTAACACTCAGTCTTGTGTGTTATGCAAGCCATTGAGGAGAGTCAGTCTTGCATGAAATGTAAGCTTAAATCAGTGTTCTTTATAGAGAAAACTAACCTTTATATTGTGTGTAGTTTATAATTAACTTGCAATTTCATATAATGTATGCGAAACTTACTACATTAATATATATAAAATAACTATTTTCAGTGTTTCTTGAAATGAAAAATATCAAAAAAATTAAATTAATTCCAAAAAAATATTTCATAAAATCTAAGGGTGTTATATTATACCCCCTTAAAATGAATTTCACTCTAAAAATTAAATTGTATTATCAATGTTTTAATATATGAGAGTTCCTTTCATTGAAAAATACATCATAAAAATGAATACTAAAACTTCTTTTAAAGAAATAGATTTGGAACCGTAATAGTTACCCAAAGTAACTCATAACTAGACTACCATATAAAAGAACATAGATGGGAAGTGAAAACCTGGGCATGAAAGTGAAATATAACAATAAATTTACGATAGATAGTGATAGGGAATAATGTCATGAGAAATTTAACAATCACATGGATATAAATCTGTGATAACCTAATGGATCATCTGATCCATCAAAAACAAAGGTACTAGGATAAAATTTTATTTATAGATCATTTTACTAAAGCTGAAGAATTTTCATGAAAATATATACTTGCTTTATTTTAGAAAAATCTCACCCTTTATTACTAATTTATTCACTTCACCTCTTTATCCAAAAATTAAGTTGATTTTTTTCATTCCTAAAGTACTAACAAACCATGAGAACCATCATAAGTCATCCCATCTATCTTCAGTTAACAGTAACAAACTTTTTTACAATAGTTTATACAATATGCATAAATCCTAATGTGGTGAGATAATACTTTAATTTTAAAAAATTTATCCAAATTTTAACTTATACATCCCATAAATGGTTAACCTTATGACCCTTTTGAAGAAAAAAAATCCAGAACTTTATAGATAAACTCAGAAAATCAGCTTAACATTGATCCCCCATATACCACAAGCTCTCATATTTAACATTCCAAACATGTGAATACCCTCATCATGTATTCTCTTGAAACATGGTAATAACCTATATTAACATAAATAATTTTAAAAAACATGCATGATACCTTATTCCAAAGGTCACTGGATATATTCCTTAAATCCAAGAAGTTTTGAACTTCATCCATGATGACATAAATTTTTTTTTCAACAAATAAATAATTGGATCTAGGGTAATCAGCACTGTCCAATTCACTTATTTATATCCAACATGTCTCTTATCCAAAAATAATTATCTTAAAATTAGGAACACATTAAGGGTTATATTTACCTTAATCTTCTATTTCCCATTAATATCACCTTATCATTAAATCAATTTTTTTTCCTATTATAACTATTCAACATATTCTTGAAAATCCTTAGTGAAAAACATAAATTAAATAATCCTTATATAATTCATCATTTATATAGTATAATTTTTAAATCCAAATACATAAAAACATTAAATATTCCACTTCATCTGTAATCCATAAGAAGGATACCTCATCCTATTATATAATACCTCTTTTCTTTTACAGTTCATTTATTGTTTCATAATCATCCGCAATATAACCATTACTCATACCTCCTTACCAATTCCCTTTTAGATATTTACTCTTGGGACATTAAGTTAAATAATGAAAATTTATTCCAAACTTAAAACACTTAACCTTTGATTATGACTTAGGAAGGACAATATTCTCTTCTATTTCATTAATGAAACTATTTATTTTTCCCTTACAGTCCCTTACTTTGTTTATTTCTTTTCCACAGTAAAAACAATTGTTTTTCTTATAATAAATTCACTTAGTTTATTATTTCCACATAATTTACATATAAAAAACCTAATATTATTTCCTCCATGGTCTCTATTACATGAAATATTAGTGAACTCCTTCCTTATCCTCTTTGGTGAGTCTGAGAGTTGGTTAAGGTATATGTTGTTGGTCATGTTCCTGGAAAACTGATTAGTCATGATAAAAATATTATTAAATCCAATGATCATCCCATTTTTCTACTCATCAAAATATTTTCCATCATATTTATCATTAATACAATTCCTTATAGTTCCCTCCATTGGAAAAAACTAGGAAGAATTGAGTAAGAAATGATTATCATAGTGAGGAATCACATAATCATGAAAAAAACTTATGTGATGCCTAAATTATGAAAACTTTATTAAAATATGACTCATCAAGTTTATTATAGGTTATTAATAACAAAATCCTATTTAAATAGTTCGTGATGGTTCGTGAAGAGTTTGTGAATTCCCAAAGAATATCTCTTGGAGTGTCAAACCAGCTGCGTAGCAGGCCCCATTGTCATATACCAGATCACCTCGAGTCAGGCCAAAAATATCTTGTTAGAGTTCTTAACCCTACGTACATATCTTCTAGATCGACATCCACTTTTAGTATCTATATAGTGATGTATATCTTGGAAACCACTCATCCTATCCTTTACCAAAATACTAGGACATTTTCTTATACTTTTTCTTATCCTTGGAATTATCCTTAGCCATGTACTTTGGGTTCTCACTATGGTTTTCTCAACCCTTATTCCAAATGTTAACGAAAATTTTTATATAATACCAACTATAATGACCCATTATTTACATAAATTAATATTACATTACTTTTTTGGAACACTTAAAACATAATACAAACAGACACCCAAAGACCGTACTAGTCTAGTGCCTTTGGAAACATGGAAACATAAACACTGGTACATAAGCGAGCTACATCATCTACCACTAAGTTATTATTGACTAAAACCCTTTATAAAAACATAAAACATAATAAATATCTTCATAACCTAGGTAAGGAATCATAAAAAGGGGTCATCTCAGATGCTCAGTAAGGGTAATTAAGGGACACACGTAAGCACAAACATGATAATAGGGGTATAAGAACATGATCAAAACATTTGAAGATCATACCCTACATATCAAAGATCCTAAACATGTATCATGGAATAAATATTTAATGTTAATGAGGAAAAAATAATAATAAAATAAAAAAAATATGCTATGAAATCATAACATAGGAATAAAACATGGAATTGTGGAAAATGTATAAGCATATAATATGATTTCCATATTAGCCAAGGAATTACTGCCAAGACCATCTTAGTAGTATAAGTCCACTCCTTAAACCTTTTTGGTAGTCATGTTTTACTCCCATAGATATCTTAGTAGCATGAGTTCACTTCTCATACCATTTTGGTAGTCATGGTTCACTCCCATGGCCATTTTAGTAGTCAAGGTTTACTCCCAAGACTATCTTAGTCTATATCATGAGATATAAATCTTTACCCAATGTATTAGAGGGAGATATAGGTCCCAATAATCTCATAATGAAACCATAAATACATGTAGCACAAAATCATAAACAATCATATCATAACCCATTAAATGAAATGGGTATCATAAATATGTAATCATATCATAACATATGAAAAAATATATAAGTTTCATAATCATTTCATTAAAAACATAACTCGTGAAAGAAAAATGGATTTCATAAGTATATAACATGTGAAAGATAAATAGGATTAATAAATAAAATTAAATTAAGAATAAACCATTAAGATAAATAATATTAATGGGAACTTTAGATCATTTACAAGAAAGGCATGAGTAACATCAACAGATATCATCTTAGATGGAAAATAATTTTAAAATATATTTCAATCTTTTTGAGGAAAATATCATGTATTTTTAATTTTTTTTGAAAATCGTTTTCTTGGGAATAAAACTTATAAATAATTCTTGAAAAAAAATTACAACTATTTTAATTGAAAAATTATAGAAGAATCTTGAAAATATTTTGAAACCCATTTTCTTTAAAAACTTATAAAATAGCTTGAAAATGTTTTGTAAATTTTTTTCTTTAAAAATACATTGAAACATTGAATTTACATAATATTAGGGATTTTAATTAAAAAATAAAATAACTTTTTAATATTTTAAATGAATACTCAAGGGATTTTTTATCATGATGATGGATAAACCTGAACACACCAAATATTCCTTTTACACCGTAAAAAGTTTAGAAAGGTTCCTTGACTAGAAAATGGTAAGAAGATTACTTATTAAAAACCCTTTTTCTTTAAAAAGGTAAAAATGGGAAAAATTATTTTAAATACCATATGAGAATAATATAATATTTTTTTAAACCTTTTATAACAAATGGTTTTGAATGAACACATATTTCCGATCAAAGAGAGAGGTAAAGTCAGACTTTATTAAAAACACTTTCTTAACTATATTATGTACCAAAGAGTGAAAAAATGATACCAATACAAGAATATATAATTAATAAACATAGGATAATAAACTTCATGACTATTATTGAGACATGTATTATAATATTTCATCAATGAAAGCATAATCATAAATAATCTTGAGAAGCGATGAGATCATTTCGATAAACTCTTATAACTTGGTAACTTTGAACCATACTCCCCAGGTAAGAAAATGAAATTAAAAGATGAGTAAAATATCATGAAAGGAAGGTGAATCATGATATAACTTATAATCTGTATTATATACCACTAATATAAAAATATAGGTGCATAAAATGGCATGTGTCTCAAAGAAGGAAAATTGAGAGAAAAATTACATTATTTATTTGGGAACTTTTGAAACATAAACCCCATGATAAAAAGATAATAAAATGGTTTTTTAAATACCTATATATTTAATTATAATATTAATATAATAAATTAATGGTAATTATATATACCACAAAAAATAAGTGAGCGATGAATAAGGCATTTATCTCACGGAAATAAGGAGTTAGTTGAAATTCCCTTACCTTGTGTCTTGACTTTCATCGTACTCATTCAAACATCGTGTATAATAAAAATAAATTTATTATAAATATATTATAGATATATGTCCTTTATTATAATCCCTTATATATTTTGATCATGGCTTTATATTACCCGCTTCTTAACAATTCTATGTTAATGTTTCACTTCGGGTAATATCTGTTTTTTTTGCACATGTGTCTTAATTTGCTATGTATTTGGTACTTATATTTATATAATGATTTACAGAATGAAAAAAATTATTTAAATATAATTTATATTCATTATATTTGTATTATAATAATCCATATAATACAAAATTATGAAACGGAATACACCATTAATGGAGACGGTAAGCTGTACATACACATGACCATTATTTCTGTTTAACTATCACTTTAAAAGAAAGAAAGTAAAAGGCATATATATATATATGTATATATATCATTTTTAAAGAATATTTATTATATCATATATATCATATATATTCACTAAACCCATCTTTAATACATTCGTTTTAGTGTATGAATGAATCACATCCCTTTGATGAGGTAATAGTCCACACTTCCTCAAAAAACATTATCATATTAACATAAAATGTCAAGTATAAATATATACGATTTAAAATAAATAAATAAGACTAAATAAATAATAAATATAATATATATCATATATAAATAAATTTTACATCATAATTTACACCATGAGAGGTGTTAAAGGAAAAATGAACAATCATCGTTTAATGGGGCGGTAGTTCACCGTAAACGTAATCAATATGTTCGTTACCCATTAGATGTAAGTTTGTATAATATTAAGTCAAAATATTTTCATAAAAACATACTAGTATATTTAGGATACTGGTTTTGCGATACAATCACTAAATAAGAAGATTTTAGGGAGTGGATAAAGAAAATAAAAGAAAGGAGTTTGAGGGAGGGTCTTACCTCTCAATCGAGTAACTCCTTTTAGTTTTCACCAAAGGGATTATTTGGAAGGATTTCTGAAAAAAGAGAGTTTTCAAGGATTAATTGAGGTACATTGGTATGTTAAATGGGTATATCTTGGCTGATCTAATGTGTCTTGATATGTGTGAGTAATTGGGAGGATATGAGGCCTTTTTTAATGGAGGAGTGACACTCTTGTAATATTTTGGAAAAGGGAAACCCCACCCACTTTTTTTTTGAAAGTGGATCCAATAATGGTAAAAATTAGACAAAATGGAGTATAGGGTCTAAATATGTCCATAAAATGGATTTTGGAAAAGTTTCTAGGTTTTATTAGGCCTTATGTTTAGGGTTTAGTCCATTGTTAAGCTTAATTCAATCTCAATAGTTGTAATTAATTTTAATTACCATCACTAATATTTTTGAAAAAAAACTATGTTGATATTATTAGATAATATAAATTATTATAATTCTAAATATGTAATCCATTTTACCATATTCCAAACACATATGTGGCAGAAATTAATTTAAATATAATCATTCAGACGGAACGACAATGCGGGGTTTTAATATAAAAAGGTTCAAAAGTTTGCTATTTTTTTATAGTCAATTTCAATGTGAATTTTTTTCCAATGACATAAATTGTATTTTTTGTTAAAATATTAACTTAAAATATAATTTAACAATATAAATAAATTATATGAAAAAATATTTATGAATTAAAATTCATTATTTTTAACTATTCATTAAAAAATAAAACTTCAGTGAAAAATAACAAAAAACCACCCTAACATAATTTTTATTATTAAATTTAAAATATTAATTTTATTTTGACATATAATATTTATAAATTTCTAACATTTATATTTAAAATATATTCTCTATTAAAAGTCATTAAAATTGACTTAATAAAAATATTCGGTTTTATGTGTTAAATGTGTTTTATTATTATCTTTTTATTATAAAATATATTGTATGAATATAAAAAATATTTACATGGATTTATAAAATATATATTACATTAAAATTAATTAATAATTTTAATTAATTTAATTTATTAGTATTAAAACAACTTTGTGAGTATAATAATAGTTTTCTATAAAAATACTCCATTTATATTCAATCGGTTCTTATATTAATTTATAAATAATTTTTAACTAATTAATTCATTTTATATTTTTTCAAATCCATATATTTTAATAAGTTAGATAATAATATTCATAAAATATAATTTATTAGATAGGTTATATATTATTATAATGTTATTAATAATATATTATTGTTCGACAACACTTTATCTTGCATGTTACACAAGACATCGATGAAATTCGGTCCTGCATGAAATGTAAAGTTAATTCAATTTAACTTATAGAGAAATATAAACTTTATATTACATGTAGTGAATGATTAACTTCACAATGCATATAATGTGAGGAAAACTTAGTTCTTTAATATATATATATATATATAATAACTATTTTTAGTGTTGCATGAAATGAAAATTACCATAAAGAATAAATTAATACAAACAAATTTCAAAAAATCTCAGGGTGTTACACTCTAAATAGTTTAGAATACATCCAAATAGTAGGAAGATAAAATTCACAATCATGGTACTAGCTGTGTGACAGTATAATACATTACATTTACATCATGGTCACATGGCATTAAACTATCTTGACATGATTCAATGTAAGTTAATATTAAATAGTGTAGAATATTTTTCTTATTTCATGACATTAAAATATATTATGTTCAATAGTAATTCACTCATACATGGTTTATTCAGCGGTAACAATTAATTTTCTAATGGAAACTTGTTTTTAACACTAAGCATGACTTAGAAGATCTTATAGTCCTTATTTTAATTCCTTGAATAGAATATAGAGTTTCATAATTAATAAATAATGGAATCATAGTTATGATTACATATTGTAAAACTATGTGAAATGATATTCAATATATATATACCCTTTTAGATGTTTTGGAGGTAATGTTGGGTAAATTCTACTTACATAAGCACGATATACATGTGAGAGTTATCAGTGCATGAACCCTTATCACTTACATTATCCAATAAGGAGGTAAAATACCATTATTTTAAAAACTATGTGTTTCTTAATTCTCATGCCTTGGGATACATAGTGATTCAAGGATCACCTTTATCATTATATGTAGTAAATTATAATCAAATCCACCAATTTGATTCATTATAAGGTGTTAAATACTAGAATGATGTTTTACTCCATGGGAACAATGATATGATGGTGCTATATTAGTTTTTACAGAATATTTAGATGAAATAAAGAGCTCATACACTGGTCCTTCTATCATGACCTTAAACTACTTGAATTAGACTACCATCTATGGACCAACTCAATTGTATGCGATCCAGATCTATGTGAGAATTTATTGGCACACAAACCCCCATTCATGTAATATACCCCTACTAATAAAAACTATATATGGACTAATTCTTATTACCACCGCATATATAGTAACACATGGATCTCCAATACTAGACCCAACCATGAATTCTACAATAAATAAATTCACACTTTCTAATATAATGATTGAGCCTTCATATCCTTAATGGGTTTTCTCTGTAGCCCCTCATTTGGGTGAAACCCAATTTTATTTCTATGAACATGAGTTTAATCTAAGTAGGAGGATCTTTATTAGATCTACATGTCTACCACATGTTTCAACATGATACCGTATTCATATTGTTTCAAGGTTCCCCTTCATTCATGTAATGTTTCTCCTTAATGAGTTTAGATTTTAATTGATTTCATCATATTCAATGCATGAGCTGGTGTAAAAAGTTTCCCAATTATTTTACTCATAATCAAATTTTATTTAGAGGCGGGATTTATGGTCTATCATATATGATCATAAACTATATATAGTGTCTCACTCTACATTTCTATATTCCTTTATATAATTTTGAGATCTATTTAGTAATTGATAGGGACCGAATTTATGATTCTCAACAAAAATAATTAACCCACCATATGAAAGAATATAATATTCATAGTGTTCATTTTAAAAAAAAACTTCATGATTCATGTATCCTATGTTTTGGGATGCATTTTAATATTTGAAAATTCCATATTAGTCCCATCAAAAATCTACATCACCAATAGTTTTTTTACACAAGGGCCTGATCTATGGAAGAACCATCAACAGATAGTTATTTATCTTTGAACATGTACTATATGAATGATTTCATCAACATAAACCATTATTTTTAAATAATAAATTTATATTTTTTTCATTTAATTTTTTAGATGTGATGGATTATTTAAACTATAACCTCAATGGCGCCTACAATAATGATCCTATTAATAGATGAGGGATTCACTGATATACTTACCACATGATGTTAATTTTTATGTTATTTTTTCTTTTTGTATGAAATTTCACTGAACAATACATTTTTCCTTATCATGAAATGATAAAATACATGACATATGGTTCATCTAGTATGATTTTAAACCAATTATATTAGTTTTTTTACTTGAACCACTTTCCTTATTTGAGATCCATGTCCATTTTAGGGTGCATAACAAATAGGACCGCATCGTATGTTAAAATTCCTCATGGTCTGTAAAAATCAAATATCTCAGACACCCCACATTCTTATAAGGTTTTTCATGGATGAAACTCTAATGAAACAACCTCGAGGTTAATTTTATTTTTAATCCCAAATTAGGATATCGAAATTAACCTCCCCTATATTCAATCTAGATCATTATAGGGGATATTCACCATAGAAGAACAATGTGTGTCTTAATTATAGTTTCTGTAGGGTATATATTGAAATTTGAACATAGTATGTCATAAACAACATAAAATCATTTTTTACAATTTATCTTATTCCATAAATTTCACTATCATTATTATTTTGAGATTATGACATTCCAACCACCTTTTGGAAATTCCATATAATATGCTTCACTTTGTTCCATATGTATTTCAATCACCATAATTATATTATGACTATAAATAATGAGTTTATTAAACTTCAAGGGAATAATTTTCTTAGTAATTATCATTGATGCCTCTATATTTCTCCACGACAACTAGAGGTATCTTCAAAATAATGAAAACAATACTCTAATATTTGTATTCCTACATAATATTCATAGTAAAATACAACATTTCAATGTTGGTCAACTATTATCCTCAACATACTTGTTCCACATTGAATTCTTGATTTGGATAATTTAGGTCATGATTTTAATTATTTCCTCTCCCCATTAAAATGTTTTAGAGAACTCCATATTGTTAAACCATTTCATGGTAACTTTATCAGATGCCCCTCTTAAATCATCCATGAACTAAGAAATTACATAATGAGAACCATATATCTAGGCTCTCTATATTATTTTTGTTTAGATATTTTTCATATTTGGTCAAACATTACCTCACTAGTGGATATATTTTTTCACTTTTGGTCAAAGATATATGAAATTAATAATTAGAAGTTTTTTTTCAATTCTATAAAACCTTATAATCCAAACCTTAATAAGTTCACATTATAAAAACATAAACTACTTGAGAAAGAGAAATAAAATATGTTAGATAAAAAATTTATAAAGGGGTGAAGAAAAAATATAAGCCTCCTCTTGATAAAATTTTATATCATTTATTATGAATAAAAATTTGAGTGAAAATAAAAAAGGGAGAAAATTGTGGGACACAACATATGACCCTAAAAGAAGTCAAATTTTTTTTATGGGAAAAAAGGTCTATATAAAAGTTAAAGCAATATTAGGTGATGTATTTGACCTTTGAATGTGTGTTCTATACATTTTGGAGTTATTTTTAGGTTTCCAAAACCCATATTGAATATTATGATTCTTCATTAACCTATATCATTTATTTTGTCTTTTAATCCTTTTAAACCTTCCATGTCCATTGCTAAATCATGCATATGACTCCAAGGAATGATTATATTTGTCTATGAAAGTTTCAACCCAATATGGAATTGAATATGAACCCTAAATTGAAATTCTAACTAGAGGAATTTTATCCCTAAGGAGGGGGTTATTTAATCTATTTTTAACTTGATTACTTTGTAGTGAAACCCACCATTTGAATATGGTTAGTGTTTATCCTCAATATACATGTCCTATCCCATCATCCTTGATTCAAAAATCTTTAGTGGTGATTTACATAATTAAAAAATATAACTATTTATATTGATTTGATGCACTTGGTGTTACAAACTAGTGCATCATGCTCATATCCATAGCTGTGATAGAACATATAATCCATGAAACAATAGTTGGTCCCTATTGGATAACCCTATACTAGAAGAAAGTATTGTTAAATATTCATTACTATAAAATTACCACCCTCTTTATGAGGTAGTCAACATTTTCATTGATCTCAAATTCACATTGATTTTTTCTTTACCCATACCACATTTCTTATCTTCCTTACTTTTGGTAAATGTTGTGGGACTATAAATTGTTTAAAAATGGGGTTGAGGATTTCTTACAAAAAACATTTTCAAATTATGGTCTATGAATCAAGATACCAATCTATATGAACTCTCCCATGGGATGATTATATAGATATAAAATGGTTCTCTAATTTACATTGGGAATATAATTTTCCTTAATACTTAAATCAAATCATCTTCTTGGTCAAAGATATTTTTCTAAAAAGCTATTCTTAATCAGTATAAATTAATAGAACATAACCTTTAAAACATTATTGACTATACTCACCAGGTTGAAATCCAAAAAAAGGAAATCTTTGAAAAATTCATGTTGCAAGTCACTAGTTTGAATCACTCGTAATGATAATGATGCATTAGAAAATACCAACATTAGAGTCTCAAAGGTCCCCAATATATTTTTGGGCCACATTGATACAATGATTAAGACTAGTGAACCTTGACACTTAATCTTCCTCTAAAGTATAGAGAATAACTACCAAAATGGATTTATTATTCACCTTATTCTATGAATATTGATCATTACTCTATCATCTAAATGAAATTCCCTTATAAATAGAAAAAAACCACTAGTGTTTGTTTATGTGAGTAGGCTCTTCATCATCCTAGATATGTTTCTCCATTAGAAATCCCATATAATAGTATTTCCATTAGAGTTCTATAACATAGATCCTTGTGAAGCTTATGGATTATTACACCAATAGGATTAATTCATGGTATTATCCTACTTTTAATCCATCTGGATGATTTACTTAATCATAATATGGATACTTGATAGTTGAAGAATATAATTCCACAAAACATGATTTAACGATGAAGCCAGTAATGACTCATTCCATGAAAACCCATGAGATTCCTGAAGATCAATTTCCATATAATCTTCCCTATATGTTTTCATGAAGTGTGGTTTATGTTAAAATATCCGAGGTTTTTTAGATTCATGCATAAAAATAACATAAAATGCAATGAATGTTTTTCTCAATAAAAAAATCTAAGGTGATCCCTTTTGAGATCATTGGTGTCAGGATAAACCAATCATCTATATGCTCTAGTTAAAATTGTGGAATGGTGATAACTTTTATAGTTGAATATCTAGTATAGAGTGGTAATGTTGTAGGTTACATAAGGAATACTTATTATTTAATTTATTACAATGTTAATGTAAATAAATTTTGATACTAACCCATATTTATTGACATGTCATACTCTATGATCGACGTCATTCAAGTTGGAAGTTCAATATAAGAAAATTATCAAACAAGTGCCTCCTCCGTAACCATAGCAAGACTATAATTCATTGATGTGAATTCATCTGTAGGTACCATAAAGGAATTTTCGCCACCCACTATGGACTTGATATATATTAAGTCTTGGATTCCTCTAATGATGACCAAATATCCATTATAATGTTCATAGAAATTCAGTTGGGATGGATAAATGGATGGATGTTTGTGCACTTATTTAGAAATGTATAGTGGGTTTGTGATTTATATTGTTTAATCCACCATTGTATCTTTAATGAAATAAAATTTATATGATTCAATTAATATATCTTTATGGAAAGACAAAAAATGGAATCTTATATCCTTATAGTTCCTTGTTAGATTTTTAGGCTCAACCAGAGTGTTATGATCATAATTATTTGTGAAAAGGTCATATATATCCAATTCATAATTAGATAATATAATAATTACTATTATAATAAATGAGGTCATAAGTGTTTCAAAACATCACATTCATGTTTGGATTCTATACATGAACCAATATCTCCTTCATAAGTAGTGTTAGGTTGAATTATCCCTGCTTGTATACCCTCTATAATAGATGTGGAAATTTTATGAATTTAAGGTTATGTTTCAATTATGTTATCCTTACAATAATCTTATATATTTTACTTTGATTTTGTAAAGGTGTGAGAACCTATAGATTATTATCCATAAGGCTGTCACTTAGGTGTGAACGCATAAATAAGTGAAAATGATAAGGAATGGATACATAATTTAACCACCATGATCAGGAATGTTGATCTAGTCCAATGAATTTTCCCTCTATCATTATCTAATTTTGGATGGTGGTCAATTAGTCCTTATTAGTGGTTATATTGGAACTAGGAGAATGTTTATAGAAGAAATTCCTTCCATTTACACCCTCAAAATTATTTATTGTTCAAGGTATATCACACCTTTAACCATACTAGAGACCCCTTTATCATGGTCACCCAATAGAGTACCCCCAAAAAATATATTTGAGGGAATTATCCATTATTGTAGCTACTTAAATTATTTATAAATTATAAATAAAGATATCAGTTCAAATTCAAAGTTAAATCATCTCATTTCATGGTTAATAAGACATACATCTTCATGATTGATTAATTGTTTTTATTACATGCCTAAAAACTGGTAGATTACTCCTTTAGGGTTCCATGGTCTATTAGGTCTTTTACCCAGCTAAAAAAATGTATGTTCTAATCAGTATCCATTATAATATTTTCAAATTCCCTGATATAGTTCCAAACCATTTAGGTGTTGGTGTAAAAATAATTTTTTCGGTGCCTTCTTGTTCCCATGTCGAGGAATTGGAATACTAACTTGATGGATGACCAATAAGAATAAATTATATATAGTATATATCCCTTGTTACAAAAAATCAAACATCCCTTGGGTATACCCCCTTATAGTGGTCATTAGTTAGTTTCTTATTTTACAGTGAGGATAAACTTATATCCATAGAAATTAAATTCTTCATGGGCCTCTCAGGTTCTATGATAGTACTTCTCTATAGTCTCTCACTTGGTCACCTCATTTTAGAGTCTGGGAATTCTTGTTTCTCAGCATGTGATTAGATAAAAGGCCTAAAGTTGGGATCAGTATGATGATCCGAGTTCTCTATAAAGAACTCCACTTTTATAGAGAATCCTAGTATCCATTATTCCTCATTACAAAACCATGGATATTGTAACAATAATTACACTATTGTAATATATACCATTAAAATAGAATGATAACCATGTTCAGGAATATATAGGTACTACTCTGATAAATACATCCATTGAGGGATGTCTGATAATGGACTGAGTACCTTCTTGGGTCATCAAAACCAATATTTTTCTCACCACTATTGAGTGAAACTCTTCAAAAACATATGTTAATAGAATAATTTACTCATTATGCATGTAATAGAATTTCATAACGAATCATTAATTTGAGTATGCCTCAATGGAAACTTCAAAATCAATATGAACCACAAGGAAATAATCCTGAATATATATATATATATATATATGAATGAATATTATAATAAACACTTCCATCATGAAATTATTATATTGATGGTAGGATCACCGTAGAGAGGGAGTTTTAACTCTGAGACTATACTCTAAAGACTCAAGGCCCTTTTTCCCTTTTGAGATAGAAGCCTAACACTAGAAATATATCTTATTAGCAGTATGAATCTAGAATTTAGGATTTATACATTATCAAATGGATATAGATATTTATATAATTATCTATCCATCACTAGGTCAGTTGGAATGGCCTAATGATATGAAATATATCCATTATATTAATTTTGTTCAGTAGGAACTAGTTTATCATCACAAACAGCGGTACAACTATCTATATGGAGTTACCATCTTTCAATTGAGCTGCTACAATTAATATAATGGTCTAGACCCCAATGTGTGAGTAACATACATGGATAATATATCCACTGAGCCACATGGAAATAAATCATAATAGTTGGGATATGAGATAGATGTTAAGGTTTACCATGCACCCACACATCTCAAATTGAATTCACTCTATCCCAGGACAATATAAACTTATATCACTTCTCATAAAAACCTAAGGGAAGTTAGTAAGATGTTTTAATGATGGAACCTCACCATGACTGACCATAATTATATTTATCCCACCCTTGATGTTTATTTCACAATATGGGTGGGGTTCTTTTCCCATATATTTCTCATTCTCCTTTAATAGTGCACAACCAACTCAAAGAGTTAGTCGGGGGTCCTCCCATAAAGAAATGGAAGGAATATGAGATAAATCCCCATAAAACAATCAACTACAAAATATATGATTTAAAAAGGTGTTACAATTAATTAAATTTCTTGGATCTTTTTAGTTTAGATATTTAGACAATTAGGTAAACCACTATATAAAAATTTTGACGCTTTTAAATTTTTTTCATTATTTACAAAAAATAGGGAATTAGGTTTACACTCATGTTTCATTCAAGAAGATTTTATAATATTTAGGTTGTTTCAGTAGAAAAAAAATCTTGTCCTTTAAAAAATTTCTACTCATCCTTAGTTCCTATGATTTTTTTTAAAAATGTGTATGTTAAATAAAATACTAGTAAGGGATATAAAAATATTGGATTCCTTTTATTCTAGTGAAAACATGAAAAATAATGAAAAAGATTATTATTTTTAAAATAAATCATGGATCCCATAAATAAAACACTTCAATATATTAAAATATTTTTTTTGTGAAATTTTATTATACACATTATTAATCAATAAGAAACCTAAAATTCACCTTGATCCATGTGGGAACTCTTGATAACATTTCCAACCTTTCACTATTAAATGTTGATAAACATTTTTCCCTCATGAAATAAAATGATTTCCACAAAAATGTTTTTTAATAATAATATAAGAATCTTGGAGAATCATATTAATAAACCATGTTCACTATTGTTTATCCTATTCCATAATAACTAAAGATCCATAAATTCAATACGATTAATCATCCTATTTATCTCCCAAATTTTAAATTTTAAATTCTAAATCATTACTTAATCCACTAGAGAGATGTATCGGGATCACACATCATGGTCAATAATTATAAAGTTCCATATCAGGAAGAAAACATTTTTAAGCATGAAAACTTTCATCATATAACCCTTAAATATCATTTTAACCCTTAAGTAAAATCTATTTAGATTTTTTTCATAAAAAATTAGAGAGATATCCATTAATTTTAAAAACATATACAAATTAAATATTCACAGAAGAGTGGAAATATTATATTCATTAAAATAACATGTTAAAATATATTGATTTTTAGATATAAAAAAATAACTTTTATGGAAATAAAAGGTGGTCAACCCATATATGATAAAAAATATTATTTTTACACTTTTATAAAAAGATGATAAAAACCTATTTGAAAATATTTGAAAAGATTAGTTTTTAATCATATCTAAAGAATTTAAAAAATATTCAAAAATTTACTTTAGAAATCTTGGTAACATAGATGAGATCATTCTTTAATAATTTAAATGAACATCTCTACGTAAGAAAAAGAGTTCAAATGAAAAAATTAAAACAGGATTTTTAAAATAATGTCCCTTACCTTGAGTACCTAATCATTTCAATTGTATGGCTATCATTATGATTAATAAAAATAATTTAGTTTTCTATATTATGAAGAAACATTTTTTTTTCATTATATTATAATTATTCCCTTTATTTCAATTTTTATATGGTTTTATTTATTTACCAAAATGATAATGTTCATGTTGGTTGTTTTGAGGATGTTCGATTTATAACCTCAAAATGAAATCGGTTCATTGACCTTGGCTGATGGTTTTATGGTTACATTAAATCCAAAATCTTAATAATGATATATTTATTATATTTTTACATTATATACATTTTTGAAATAAATCACACAAGGTGGTCATGAAAAATGAACCACATTGCATCATGGAAACTATAGTCCATACATAGGCATCAACAATGTTTCCATTTTTCTATTGGGTAAAAAAAATAAATTATGAAAAATATTAAAGTTTCAGAATCATTAATATTTTATACATTTCAAATTTAATCATTAGTTCTATCCTTATTACCATCCATGAATGTCATAAATGAAAAACAATTCACATGTCTTTATTGATGAGGTAGTCCACCCATATGCACAAGTGATGTAATAATTTAAAAAAACAAGGAATGGTAAGAAGGTCCGTAAAATAATATCATTATATATTTATAATTATTCCAAAAAATATCATATATTTATACACAATACATAATTTGAATAATGCATGTGACTAAGTGATGAAAAACGAAACACATCGCTATGTGGAGGTGGTTTTCCACACATATGAATGAGGAATATTTTCATTTCCCATAGGATGGAAAAGGAGATAAAAAATGGTTGTTCTATAAATATAATAACATTTTTATTTGGTATATACTAATGTTATTATATCAATGTGGTTATTAAATTATTTAAAGAGGTATAACAAGAAATAAATATGTAACACTTGGTTAAGAATTATACATCTTCTTTGG
Organism: Viscum album; assembly: GCA_963277665.1. Lineage (NCBI taxonomy): Eukaryota > Viridiplantae > Streptophyta > Magnoliopsida > Santalales > Viscaceae > Viscum > Viscum album. Next base: position 491,262,174 of record OY728145.1, read on the forward strand.
AAAAACTCCATTAGCATACTTCTTTAGTATTCTTAAGATGGTATTTTGGTTAGAAACAAACCTCTATGGAATGGGAATGGATTTTGGGATGGTATTTGGGAGAGAAATTATCATTATAAATGGCTTAAGGTGTGTGAAGAAAATAGGATAGGAGGAACCCATTTATAAGGGAGGCGAGTGACACACCAATAAATACTTATAAATTTTAAATATATTATATGTATTTTTAAAAGGAATTTTGTAAAAAATGGAATAAATTAAAATAAAATATTGGTTAATCTATAAATAAACAAATAACATAACATTTATCCATGTTTTAGAAATATTTGAAAACTTACCTCTTAGTCTAACTGTCATGACCCAACCCAATGGGGATCGAGCCATGACTCCCCAAGACCACCTCTAATAGGTCAGGGGCTGGAGACTAGCACCAAGTAGGCTATCACACACATAGGAGAACTTAGACAATATTATCTTTACACATTCACCCACATACATCTCAATGAAACAATGTAAAGATATATAAAAACTAAAAATAAATGCATGCATACATCTATCTCAACAAGAGTAAAAAAGAAATACAAAAAGGAAAAATATAGGGCCCATTAAAGGAAAACTACAAAAGCAACCAACCTGCTTAGATGATGGGGAACGTTGTAAAAATCCCATTGGTAAGCTCCACAAAATGGATTTGGTAAAAACCCTAGTCAGTCTAGATACTACGCTATACTTGATCTGGGTCCGAATGGGACTCCATTGAAGGATCTATGGTCTACACAAGACACAACATGTGCAAAAAAATCCTGTCCAAGGGTGAGTATAAGAATACTCAGTAGGTGCCCCAAAAACCAAACCAAAAAGGGAGAAACTAATGGGAATCATTTAACTCAACCCATCCCGAGGGAACCGAAATGAGAGAGATGCTTCATCTCAAGACCATCCTCAGCTAAACATAACTAGTCAGCTCAATGTCCTTGGCATATAAAGAAGAGAAAAATACCATAGGTACACCCAGAACATACCCAAATATACATAGCTCCAATTCTCATGGTCCCAACCATAGACAATTCAAAAAAACAACTCAAGAGTCCAACACAACACTCACAATGATCTCATGAGGTACTGACCTCATAAACAAAAAAATGATCCTTCCCAAACCTATCCATCCCCGATGGCTCACAAAATGAGAGGAGACACATCAGAAACTCAAAACCGATGAGTCAACCACATCATCCTAGATAGAACTCAACCAAGAGATGCCACTTGTTCAGTAAAACAAACCAATGGCCCAACCTGGACAACCCTCATGGTACCTATCTACAAGGGCACACATGATGGAAAACGCGAAAGAAGAAGTCACCTAGGGATGAAAAAAACTCCAACTCCTCAGATAGGGGTATCACATACCAACTCGAATCTAGAACCACCTTCATAGTAGAGGATTAATGCCCGTGTAGAATTGGTCATTCTGATTCTGACTATGCTAAGGAAAACATCATGATAGATGGACCATGTGGACTCCCTCAACCCTTCCGGTCAAAACATCATGATAGACCATAGAAGGAAGTAACACATCTTGAAAATCAGATAGAGTTTTAGTGCCTTGGGTTCACTGGGGGATCTGTCCCCTATTGGAACAATAATATCCTAGGTAGAGGATTGATGCCCAGGTAAATATTTTTCACACCAATACCAACCTTACTAGTGAAAATATAAGGACATGAGGATCAAACTAGGCCTCTCAGGGTGATTCATGGTCCAAGTCCATTGATTCTACCATTAAAGTGGATTAAGATAACTCACTCCAAAAAATAGAAATGTGAACCAACTCCCTAACACGGTAGGGGAGTAACACTATGATGCACGTATGCAAAGCATCCAAAGAGGGGTCATAGTCCAATGAAGAGAACATGATAGAAAAAAACCTCATGGTGAATGTACCTAGGGTACCCACTCATAACTCTATAAATAGAGACTATGGGGACCCACATAACTTAGTTAGTTGAAACATCACCAAAAGAGAGCAAGGGGACCCAATCAACCCAACCAGTCAAGATCACTAACCCAAGTGACCCACACAATTCTTCCTGCACACCGCAACTCCCAAGTCCAAACTGAGTCCACCATCACATTGTATGGGGAAAACTACATAGATTAGGCTACTAGAGGGCCTAAAATTAACCTATAAAGGAGGAGATACGAAATGAATAAGATCTAAATAAGATCCTCATGGGAAACCAAATTTTGAGAAAAAAACCCTAAAATATCCTTTAAAATACCTCTATAAGTCAAAAGGATCCCACCATTTTGATATATGTGAAAAAATGCTCAGAATGGACTACTTACATGCCCAATTTGGACTTCCAGGGAAAAAATAACCAAAACCTCTAAGTTAGAAAAAGTACACGTACATTGGAGTACAAGGTTTTCACTCTAATCTATCATCCTGGAAATGTACTTTTACCTGGCTTGAGAAACATGGAGTTTTCCTATGTAAATGTACATGATGTATACTTTGAAGTACACAATGTGTATTGTTCAAAAACCATAATTTCGTGTTATTTTTCATAAGGCTGGAAACAAGACCTTGTTCTACTACATGGACTATACTCTGAGTACACGGTGTGTACCTATGAATAGTCCTTCTTCCCTAAAAGGGAATAACACATGGAATGTATGACTGGTTTACAAGCCATTTTTTAGGGGAAACTACAATGAGATTTCTATGAAAACAGCCCAAAATGACCCCTTCACCCCAAAACACACAAATCAACCCATCAGGGGTTCCTAGAGGTTGTATAAGTTCTCTATAACATTAAAAAAATCCATAAATATGGGGATCATGACTAAAATGAAAAACTTCCTACCTTAAGGAAAAAATGCCGAAGCTTCGGGTGTAGAACGACGCCCGTGACCCACTGATTCATGATCTGGAGATGATCAACATCAAAAAATGGCACATGTCAGCACCTACTCACTTAGGTTCAACCAACTATAGAAGGGAGAGAAAGGGGAAGAGGGGGATTCGACTCCTAATGTGTAAGAAAAAATGTTGATAAGGGGGATAGGGAATAATTGTTTTATTTTTAATAAAACAATATCCTCTTAACACCCCGACCTGACTTGCCAATGACCCATCACCCAACACTTAAAAAGTTTATGTTGTGCCTATGGTAGAAACGAAATTACGAACTCAACCTTGGTCTCATGAATATAATATGAGACTCTTCTCAAGAGTTACTCATCTTTTAAGTGAAACTACGCACATGTGATAAAATATATCTAATATGACCATGATGAGGTTCATTGGATCTCAGATTCTTGTGCTAACTGAATGCCTAGCTTTAGAAATATTTTTTGGATAATTCCAAATTATAATAAGGAAAAACCAAAGCCACTACATCCTCCCCACCTTAAGATATTTCCATAAAAATTGAAATACTAGGAACATGGGAAAGGACCTGAGCTCTCCACTGGGACTCCTATGACAACGATCTCACTATATGATCCTATACTATAATGAACACACACCAAGAATAACCACATCACCAAAAAAAAGAGGGGGTTTAGAAACATCATAGGTAGCCTGATACCCAAGCTAACACTATAAAACCTTGATGATATCAAATAGAATACAACATTTCATCACCAAACACCTAGGGACACCCTCATTGGTCTATAAACACCACAAATGAGCCCCAACAGACCTCAAACAAACTCTAAATAGTCTATTCCAACACTAAAAAAATAACAAGGAAAAGACCACCTTAACACCTCGTCTCGCCACATGATTGGTGTTGATTCCAAACCTAAAAAGGTTGATGTACTACCTACCTTTAGGAAAATCCATCGAAAACACTCTTAATGGATATCCCATCACATGATACCTCACAATAAAACCTCAATGCCTCAAGAAAAACATCTCTTCTACAATTAGAAAAAACATGGAAACCCAAGTATACACACTGGGTCTTATAAACCCTGGTGGAACTAATAACAACACAAGAAACCGACCTCAAACTCACAGGTTGGTGGAACTCATCCCCCACACCATGACACTATCTTCTTTGGGTAGTATTAATTTGCACACAAGATTTTATATCACTCCTTAAGGACACATATTAGTGGAATAAGCGTCCATCCTTATTATAAATTTAAATCCACAATGTACCAAAGAACAACCTCCTAGAGAATCTCATGTACAATCTGACACCATGCCAATGAGTGAACTAATGAACAATACATGACTACCCAGATGCTCACACTAGGTCTCATAGGCCCACCAAAAACCAAAATACTACCAAGAGTCATGAACCCAAGTAAAAGGCACTCGAACAACACACCTCAATACTTTTTACTTTAGGCAGTACTGACTCACCTGTATGGTTTTCATCACAACACAAAAACAGATCTTAGTGGGGGAAGGATCCCTCTTCCTCATGTAGTCGAATCTGCATTGAACTACACCAACATAAGGTCTTACCAATGCCCTAAACAACCCCTGAGAAAGAAATGGAAAGGAAAGAGTACCTCCTAGCAGTGTTTATTAGTCCTACTTTAGAAAGTAGAATGGACATCGGGCATACCTATATTCATCGACATCTTGAAGAAACTTACTGAAACAACCACCACTACCGAGATTGTCCAATGAATGAGCCTCCCTCAGTAGCACGGTGGGATGAACAATATCTCACAAGATTTCATCAGCCTCCACAAGTGTAGCAGTGTCTCTCCTACTCCTGGACAAAACCCTGGAATCAAATCTGAGTCTGGGCACAAGTATGCCTCCAATGACGGTGCCTATTGCGTTAAATTCATGCTAACTGCAGGTCCTACACAATGCAGAACTGAACTGAACTCTATCTATGAAGCTTGAAGTATGTTCGTGACCCCAATGCATTTTCTTACAACTCCAACAGAGCCATCCATGACTCAGTCTGACAATACTCATCCACCTGAACTCTTGGAGGAAGGTCAATGCACTGCTCAACAAGTGGTGACTCAACCAGATGTACAACCGAAGGAGAACATGCCTCATGACCAAGCACCTGTAGGGTGACCTCATAACTCATTGGTTCGTACACCAAACCTTCCTGTGGAAACCTAGAAGAATTTCATCATGGAAACATCCTAAAAACAATTCCAAGATGCACCACAATAAAAGAGTATATCTGGGGATATGTCTCAAGAAGGACAAGAAAAACACAAAACCCAGTCCCATATATTGCATGTACAATTATTTACCTATGACCAATTCCCTAATGTACCGAGTCGAAGGCATGTTATCAGAGTCCAAGCGAATAGATACATCGACCGTCTACACCAACACTAGAGTACCTAGACTAAAATCTGAACTCGAAACATCCCAACACTGATGTAATGAAACCAAAACGAAGCTCACAACACTACGATCCCAAAGTGGAACTGAAAACCTCTAATACCACTCTCTCATGACCCGACCCAATAGGGGTTGAGCCGTGACTCCCCAAGCTAGCCTCTAATAGGACATGGGCTGGCGACTTTCACTGAGTAGGATACCACACATATGGGAGGACTTATCCAATCATACCTTTACACACACACACACACCCACATACACCTCTATGCAACAATAAAATGATATATGAAAACTAAAAATAAATTCATGAATACATCTATCCTAAACAGAGTATAGAAGAAGTACAAAAAGGGGAAATATATGGACCACCAAAAGAAAAATAAAAAAGCATCCAACCTACTTAGATGGAGGGGAACACTATAAAACTTCTGTCAGTAAGCTCTATAGTACGACTCTGGTAAAAACCTTGTTTAGTCCAACTACTACACTCTACCTACTCTAGGTCCAATAGGGACTCCGTCGAAGGACCTGTGGTCTGGAAAAGACACAAAAAATGCTAGAAAACCCCATACATGGGTGAGTATAAGAATACATAGTAGGAAAACCAATACCCAAACCAAAAAGGGATCAAATGATGGGCATCAATTAGCTCAACCAAGCCCGAGGGAACCTAAATGAGAGAGAATATCAATCTCAAGACCATCTTTAGGTAAACATGACTAGTCAGATCAACATACCTGGTATGTCAAGAATCAAAACATACCACATGGACTCCCAGAACATACCCAGATATACTCCACTCTAAGTCTCATGGTCTCGACCATAGATTATCCACAGTAAAAAACTCGAGGATCCAACACAACACTCGCAACGATCTCATGAGGTACTAACCTCATAGAAAAAAAATAGGATCCTTCCCAAACCTAGCCATCCCTGATGGATCACAAAACTAGAGGAGACACATTAGCATCTTTAAGTTGATGACTTATCATCACCATACCAGATAGAACTCAACCAAGAGATGCCACTCGATCGGTAAAAACAAAAAGAGCCCAACCCATCCAACCTTGGTGGTGCCTATCTGTGAGGGAATGCACGACATATAATTACATAGAAGAAGTCACCAAGGGACTAAAAAAAATACAACTCCTCGGATAGGGGTATCATGCACCAACCCGAATCTGGAACCACTTGAAAAGTAGAGGATCGATTCCCTTGTAGATTAGGTCACACAGATTTTGACTTCGTCGAGGAAAAAATCATGATAGAAGGACCAGAGGGACTCACTCAACCCCGCCAGTCAGAACGTCATGATAAATCACCGAAGGAAGAAATGAATCTCGATACTCAGATAGAGTGTCTATGACTAGGGATCACTGGGGGCTCCAACCCCTACTATAATAACAACATCATTGGTAGAGGATTGATGCCCAGGAAGATATTGGTCACATCGAAACTAACCCTATCAAGGAAAACATAAAGATGTGAGGATCACCCCAGGCCTTTTGGGGTGATTCATGCTCCAAATCTGTTGAGTCTACTATTAAAGTGGATTGAGACAACTCACACTAGAAAAAAGAAATGTGAACCTACTCCCTAACACGGTAGGGTAGTACCACTACAATTCATGTACGCAAAGAAACTGAAGATGGGTCACAATCCAACCAAGAGGATGTGATACCGAAAAAACCTTGTAGAGAAAGGATCAGGGGGACCCACTCAACCTAGCTAGTCGTAATGCCATCACTAGAGACTAGGTAGACCCACTCAACCCATTTGGTCAAAACATCACCAAAAGAGACTAGGGAGACCCACTCAAACCAACCGGCTGACGTTGCTATCCCAATCAACCCACACAATGCCACCTACACACCGCAACTCCAAGGACCAAACTGATTCCACCATCTTGTTCTATGTAGACAACTATATAGATTAGGTTACTCGTGGCCCTAAAACCGAGCTATGAAGGAGGAGATACATGAGGAATAATATCCCAAGAAGATCCTCATGGAAAACATCCTTTTGAGACAAAAGGCTAAAAAGACCCTTTAAAATCTATCTATAAGTCAAAAGGTTTTCACCATTTCAATCTATAAGAAAAAATTCTTATAATGGACTACTCACATGCCCAATTCTGACTTCCAGGGCACAAAATACTCGAAACCTCTAAGCCATAAAAAGTACATGGCATGTACTTTGGAGTAAACGGTGTGTACTCTAATCTATCTTCCTAGACATGTAATTTTATATGGCTAGAGCAACATGGGGTTTTCCTGTGTAAAAGTACACGGTGTTTACTTTAATGTAAATGGAATGTACTGTTCAAAAACCACAATTCTATGTTCTTTTTCAAAAGGTTTGACACACGACCATGTGATACTACATGACATATAATATGAGTACACGATGTGTATATATGTATAGTACTCCTTCCCTAAACAGGAAGAACACATGGCGTGTGTGACTGGTTTACACACCGTGCCAATGGTAAAATTTAATGAGATTTCCCTACAAAAAAGCTGGGATTTCCCCTGTTCACCCCGAAACACATAGATCAACCCATTAGGGGTCTTAGCAGTTATATAAGGGATATATAACATTAGAAAAATGTATAAAAAGGGGGATTGAGACTAAAACCAAAAACCACCAATCTAAAGGGAGAAACCACAAAGCTTTGAGTGAAGAACGATGCCCGTGACCTGCTGATTCGCGATCTAATGATGATAAGAGTCAAAAATAGCACCTGACAACACCTCCTTGCTTTGGTTCACTCGAAAGTCGAAGGGAGAGGAAGGGGAAGAGGGGGATTGACTTTCTCCTGTGTGTGAACAAAGGGGGATAAGGAGGAGAAGGGAAATTTGTTTTATTTTTAATAAAACAATATCCTATTAACACCTCAACCCGACTCACCTTTGACCCGTAAACCTACACAGACAAAGGTTATTTCACGCCTAGGGTATACATGATGTTATGAACTCAACCTCAGCCTTAGAAATCTGATCCGAAATTATTCTCAGGAGTTACTCATGTGTTAAGTGAAACTGTACAGATGTAATAAAATATATTTAGTATATTTAATATCACCACGCTGAGGATCCCCAACCCTCAGATTCCCGTTCCGACTCAGCGCCTGGATTAAAAAATATTTTTAGAAATATTCTAATGTCTAATAGGGAAAAAACTGAGTTTCTACACTAACCTCCCTCTTAACCATTTAAACCTTACTAGGGTGATAAAGTTTTACCAATGATACTATTCATACTGAAAAAAATGAAACTGAAGATATTATTAAATTTGAAACTTATAATTAAAAATATAAAACCATTTTACCATATTCAGTTTTCAAAAGTGGTAAAAATTAACTTTAATATAAAAACACAAACTGTAGTAATTTTTTTTTCTGAAAAATCCCATTTTAAGCATGAAAAAGATTTTCTTCCAAAATTATGAGTTGTAATGATTACAATAGAATTAATTATCTTATTTTTATTCAAGTTAAGATAATTTAAATTTGAAAAAAATATAATATATAATTAATCTTATTTAATTCTTGAAAATAAATAACAGCCACAATAAAAATCAGTACTTTTCACTATTCACCAAAAAATATTTCTTTTCAAAAAAAATCAAAAAAATTCATTGTTTTCTAAATTTTATATTAAAAATGAAAACAATTATTTCCTTTTTAACAAATTAAAATTCAAAAATCAGTAATTTTTTTAAATAAAACCATGTGATACTTGAAAAAAATTTAATTAAATCAATCTATTCATTTTTTTCTTGAAACATTATAGTATAATTTATAAAATAATGATGATTATGAATATATAAAATGTAATACCTATAAATAACAAGATTGATTTATTTATTTGATAACCTAGGTTTCCACAACACCCCATTGATGAAATTTTTTCCTCATTATTTTATTCATTATATAAACAAGTGAGGGTAATTTTCCCTCATAGTTTTTTCTGATTCTCATCCCACTTACTCAGTTATATGATTATTCCTTAAAACACTGACATGATAAATCAAATTATCTCATAGTAACTACTCTATATGATTCAAAATATTAAATAGAGTTTATTTATAAGTGTGATTCCACTCTAACTATAACACTTTAGACCTCAATACATGAGATGCATCACATATGTACATCGTTAGCAAAGAAACATGGAACACATCATGAGATGAGAAAAACATAGATATAAGGCAACCAAGTACAAAACTAACCACATATTCCCTATAATATCTTATGTTTCAATGATATATTCTCTCAACCTTCATTTTTTAACAAGTTAAATAACACTTTTCTGAGGATATAAATTAATAAAAATACGATCATATGCAAAAAACAAGATATATTTCCTCTTGCTATCTATATAAATTTTAGGCATGCTCTGAGTTTCCCTTATAAGGTGTTGATACATCTCTTCCTTCCCAAAAAAATCTTATACCAAATCTATTCAAAATTATATCCCAACCATCTTCATCCCAACATAATTTGGTCCTAATTCTATTTCCTTATAATGCACTAAAAGGTGATATCTATGTAACAAACCAATATTTTATTAATGGAATTACCTTATTTTAATCACGATGTAAAATATAATCACATTAGGAAACAAAATTAAATGATACTAAATACTATATGACCATTAAACATAATTTTTCCACTTCTATGTTTTGGATTTCAAAAATCAGACATACACAGCTGTGTTCAGGGTGTTTTTTGGAGTCTAATAAAACAAACTTAATTTTTTGGTAAATAGTAACATAACCTTATGAATAGTAATGTTACCCTTATGAATAGTGGAATACCTTAATGAATAGTAAACTTACCTATGATAGTATATATATGAGATTTAAGTAAAAGTATGACGTGCCTATGTTTTGGAATAAGTAAACAAATGTTTTAAAAACAGTATTTTTAAGTAAATTATGATTTTAATTAAAAATTAAATTAATCATATTTAGAAAATTAGTTTTGAATATTGGACTTCATTTTTGGATTCAACATGTCAAAAAATATTTAGGGTAAATTTTTAGGATTTTTCTAAAATACTTGAATTTTTGATGATTAGTGAAATACCATAATTTACAACTAACTGAAAATTGATTTTTTATTATAAAACAATTTTAATGGAAAATTGAGAAATCTAGAAGTCCCACAAGAAAGTAACAAAATATCCCACATGAAGAAAACCCAGAACAAACTAAACCATAATTTACAAAATAAGCTAAAAACGCTAATTATAGAGTCATGTATGATGTTCTTATGATGTAAGCCCAATTAGTTCGGATTTACATGATAGAATTACTTTATTTAGTCATTTAAGACTCACTATTCCTTTTTTTTTGGAGAAATAATAAATTAATAAAATATTTAATGAGAAATCCCCTCTCCCCTCTAATATAAATACCACCCTTCACACCCTCATTTCCTCACACCTCTCAAGCTTCAAGCCTTGTATAAACTATGCCCAATCATATTTACTAGCCCCTATACCACGTCCAATAGCTTATGTTCTCATCAAAAGACCAAGACTAGTTTTGTTAAGTAGGATCTCAAGAGGAGGATTCAGGAGGTATTTTCTCTCTCTCTATTTTCCTTTAATTTCCTTTCAATTTCAAGTTATTTTCTTCATATCTCCCCAAATATACTCATAAACATGGTATTTTAACTCATGTATATCACATATAATTTAATTTTAGGATACTAATGGGATAGTATATCATCCAACCTCTTTCCACTTCTTTTTAGTTTTGAAAAGAAAACGTTGTTTGTGAGGTGTTAATTTATCACCTTCAAGAACGACATGCTTTATTTTTCCTTTATTTCCTTCATATCAGGTAATGAAACCATTTTTATGTTTAAACCAGATTATATTATATGTATTATATCCTATTTCAGGTTCTATAACTAACTTATTTACATATTACAAAATTATTAAACAAAACAAGTTCAAAAAATCGCCTGAATTAACCCAAACGATCATCATTAAATTTTAACTAATGATTTATCCACATGGTATATAAAATAATTCATTTTAAGATCATTTAAACTCTTGTAATATCATTAATAATGTTTAATATTAGTTCTGTATGTTTACCCAAGTTTTACAGTAACTTCCATTCATGAATACAAGTGAATCGTTCAAGAAAATCACAAAAATGAACATTCCTGAATAATAGATTTAAACACTACAACTCATCCAAAGGACCATTAAATAACCTTATGAAACCATAATGAACCATATTCCTATATAAAATGTTCTTTAATTTCTAATTAATGAGTATAATGTCATTATACAGGACATTAAATACAAGGAAGCCTTCAGATACAGGGTTAGGGATATTCCCGAACCCTACTTTCTTTCTTCGGGTTCTCCCTCTTTCACTCCATTTTTAGTATGGTTACTCTATAAAAATTATTTTTTCATCATTATATTACCTTTTCTGGGATATAAATTCTCTCTAATTTATTTTATGAAAAACCCAATGTTTTCCAAAAGAACTCTTCTTTCAAATAAACACACCCTTTTATACTTTTTGATTATTGTTTCACTCTTCACTCATGGTTAATGGTTCTATGTCAAGAATGAGATTCCATCTTTATTTTGTGGACCAAATTTTTATGTAGGTATTATTTATTATGTGAAACCCATTTATTTCCATGGGTTATGTTAATTTCATGTTTTACATATTTTTAATGTGGCATGCATGATAATGTAAATATTATGATGTGACACATGCACCCAAAATTATATAGCGCGAATATGAATGTTTGAATGTGACGGATGTACCCAGAATTATAAAACACTCAAATTAATTGGGTAATGTGATTAATATCACTAGTAAAAGGGAAATTATGAATTAATATGATTCTAGCATTTTTTACAACTATGTGTGGTAGTTAACCACTAATACACGATGTTTCATTTTTTATGCATTGACACATTTCCATATTTTTATTAATGATTACTATAATGTTCATAAAAATTTTCCTACATTATGATTATACTCTCCCATTTTTATATTTATCTTATCTACCCTCTTATTGGGCCTTTTTATTACCCCTTTTTGATATATATCTTTAGGTGACTACATGTACTAAGGAGAGGTTAAGGGCCAATAAGAATATAGAGAATAAGAAATGAAATAAATGTTTTATGTTTAATGTTGTAAATTTTATGTATAATCCTAGTTTTCCCAATAAAATAATCCTCTGGATTCTCATGGTGTAATACTATTTTGTTGTTTATCTTTATAATGATGTAAAGTAATGTAAGAAAAGGTCGGGTCTCTATAGTTGGTATCAGTGGCAAGGTTTAGTTAATTTGGGAATTAAGATTAGTGAACCCTAGATAAAACCTCTCGTATGTGACTAAATACAAATATGAACATAATAATATTTATATAGAGATCCCATAAGTTATAATTTTAGTGAAAATTTTACAAATGAATAATTTATTTATTCCTGACTTGTCTACTTATGTTTTTCTCTAACCTTTTCTATTTTTATAAAATAGTGGCAACCAGGAGAAACCAGACCAATAACCTATGTGAGGGCCAATGCAACGATTGCCTGAATGAAATCCCCAATTCTTTGGGAGGTGAAGTTGAAAACTTCATAGATATTCTTACCCAACTATCTTAGGCTATGAGAAATAGCCAGAATAATGGGGAACATCCTCCTTTACTAAAGAGGGAGGAACTGGATATCCAGTGATTTATGTGGCAAAAACCACCAACGTTTAGTGTATCTTCCGATCCACTAGTTTCGAAATAGTGGACAACTCCATGGAGAAGATCTTTTATGTTCTACAATATTATGATATGGATAAAGTGACACTGGCCATTTATCTCCTAGATGGAGAGGCCGATCAATGGTGAGATTTGATTAAGAACACCAAGCCAAGGGAGGAAATTGAAGAGATAGAATGTGAAGACTTTAAGATCATGTTTCTTTACAAGTATTTACCAAAAACTCTTCATACGAAGATGGAGAGAGAATTCATTAAGCTCAAGAAACAAGAAGGATAATCTATCACAACCTACGAAGGGAATTTTACATGGATTTTAAGGCATGCTTTGTGTTTTGCTACCAAAAATGATAGAAAAATTGATATATTATTTATTGGATTAAAGCCACACCTTAAAAAGGATCTTGAGATTCACTACTGGAAAACTAACATATACCAACGGTTTGGAACTGTTGGTATATGCCTCCAAACTGTTGGTATATCCTATAACAACGGTTTGGAGAACCGTGGCCAAGTAAGCCGTTGGGATATGTCTATACCAACGGTTTTCCAAAAACCGTTGGTATATACCTATCCCAATGGTTTTGGAAACCATTGGTATAATTAATATGAAAATATTTACCAACGGTTGTGGAACCGTTGGTATATGTATTTCAAAAAAAAACATTTGCTGGGATTTGATCTCAGCACCCCTAGTTTATTATTGAACGACTTAACCACTAACCTAACATGACTTTTTTGTATATAATTACATAAATATATATATGTATTCTCATAATTATATTATATTTTTATTTATATATTGTTCTGGGTAAGAAGGAATGATAAAAAATCAAAGGATCTATACCAACAGTTGTCACTGATTCTTGGAGTAGGTTGATGCATGGGGGACCTTTCCCAACGGTTTGCCAAAACCATTGGGAAAGGTCCCCACAATGTGGGCTTTCCCAACGGTTTTCCCAAACCGTTGGGAAAGGTGGCCTCAAAGTGGGATTTCCCAACGGTTTGGCCAAACCGTTGGGAAAGGGAACCTATACCAACGGTTTTTATGAACCATTAGAATAGAAGCATTGGGAAAGGTCAGATTTCCAGTAGTGATTCAAGACTTTGGGAGTTATGAAGAAGTTTTTCGATGTTCTCTCAAAGTGGAAGTGGAGTTTGGTGAATGGTCCCATCGATATGGTGATAAGAAATGAAAGATGGAGTTCCAATATGGAGGATCTAATGATAAAGGTGGGAAGAAAACTCAATGAACCACAAGCAAAAAATGTGGGAAGTTGCATCATGGGAGCTGCCTCAAAGGTATAGGGAAGTGCTTCAAGCATGGGGAAGAAGGAAACCGTGATGATGAGTGTTGAAAATACCAGAAAATGAAGGAGAATGTAGTGGAAGAATAGAGAGAACCACCCATGGTTCAATGATACAACTTTAGGGAGAAATGGCACTATGAAAGCTAGTGCACTAAATCTTGATTCCTTAAGGGTAATAAACATCAATAGCCACCAAATCCAAAAGTACAAGGGAAGGATTATTCCATCACTACTATGGAAGTGGAGTAATATATCGAAGTCATACAAGGTACACTTATTATTCAATCAAGAATGGAAAACGTATTATTTGATTATGGTTCTATACATTCCTTTATATCTTGCAAGTTTTCTAGAACTATAGAATCAAAGCCCTGAAACCTTGAAGTAGAGATATTTATAGAAACACCATGTGGCACAATCATTGTACCCAAGTGTTTGACTATTCTCCTATTGGAATATGTGGGTTGATTATTCTAGAAAAACTCATAATACTTACCTTGGTGGAATTCAAAGCTATAATGGGAATTTATTAGCTCTCGATATATAGAGCACATATCAACTATCGGGGAAAGGAAATAACTTTTCCTATTCTGAACCATCCCATGATCCTCTACAAATGCAAGGAAGATCATGAATCTCTTTCTAAAAATCCTTCAATGGTGTGGGTGTTGATTCCCTATGAAGGAGCATACGTCACCCAAATGGTTGAGTCAATGGAATGTGCCAACCTTGCTGAAATTCTCATCATGAGGGAATACAATGATGTATTTCCCAAAGATTTACCTGAACTTCCCTCAGATCATGAGGTAGAGCTCTCAATAGAACTCATACCCAAAGCTACTGCTATCTCAAAGTGTCCCTATAGGATGGATCCTACCGAACTGGAGGAGTTAAAGAAGCAAATACAAGAGAATTTAGACAAAGGGTTCATATGACCTAGTGCATCACCTTGGGGTGCTCCAATTCTCTTTGTGAAGAAGAAGGATGGAACAATACGTCTATGTATCGATTATCAGAAACTAAAACATATCCCTATAAATAACAAGTATCCTCTTCCAAGGATTGAAAACGTTTTTTGATCAGTTAAGAGGAGCTCAATACTTCTCAAAGGTCGATATTCATTCTAGATATCATCAGCTAAAGTTGATGAGGGGATATATTTAGAAGACTTCTTTCTGTATAAGGTATAGGCACTATGAGTTTCGGGTGATGCCATTCGGACTTACTAATTCCCCTGAAATCTTCATGGATTTGATGAATAGAGTCTTTAGACATTAACTCAACAAATTTTTGGTAGTGTTTATCGATTATATTCTCATATACTCCAAGAGAAAGGAGGATCATAAAGAACATATAAGACTTGTGTTGGCGACTTTGAGAATGGAGAAGTTGTACGCCAAGTTCATCAAGTGTGTCTTTTGGATGAAGAAAGTCACATTCTTGGGACGTGTGATCACATGTGAGGGAATTTGTGCAGACCCTTAAAAAAGGTGATTGAGGAATGACCCAAACCCTCTAGTGTCATAGAAATCCTTAATTTTCTTAGATTAGTTGGGTACTACCAACATTTTTTGAGAAATTTATCATGATTTTCAATCCCGCTAACTAAATTAACAAGGAAAGGGGTAAAGTATGTATGGGTAGAAGAATGTGAGGGAAGCTTCAAGGATATAAAGAGAAGGTCGATCACTACACCTGTACTCACACTACTGAAAAGGGAGGAATGTTTTGTGATATACAGTGATGATTCAAAGAAAGGCTTGGGTTGTGTACTCATGAAAAACAACAATGTGATAACCTACACCTCATGACAGTTGAAGATCCATGAGAAGAACTACCCAATGCATGATCTGGAGCTAGAAACCATTATTTTTGCCTTGAAAATTGAGAGACACTACCTTTATGGTGAGAAGTGTGACATATACACACAGACCACAAGAGCCTAAAGTATATATTCACACAAAAGTATCTCAACAAGGATCAAAGGAGATGGTTAGATCTAATCAAAGATTACGATTTATCTATTCGCTATCATCCTAGAAATGCGAACATGGTAGATAATGCTCTAAGCCGAAAATAACCTACTACTCTATCCATATTACGGATTGAGAAAACCCCTATATTCATGGATATGCAAAGGATGGATAAATCAATAAACTGATTTCTTAATATATTTAGTCTGTAATTTCCAAATCAAAGAGTGATCGACCTAAATCTATTTTATAGGAGTATAATCAAGTACAAAATCAAATTTATGTAGATACTCAATCCATTATCTCTATCAAATTACATATCTATCTGAGTAAAACCATATAATAGGATGTTATGATCACAATATCCTCTAAAACACCCACTAAAGAGATAGTGATGGCATGTTTTGAGTGAATAAATATTTTCTTCCAACTTGATATCTTGGTTTGTGTAGTTTCTATCATGAGGTAATAACTAACAAGTTCCAAATATAGATACCCTACATTTTCTTTCATAACTATTACATCATTTAAAAGATAAAAAACATAATATAGGTAAAAATATTCTATAAAATGGTTTATTTTCTCCTGAAAATTATGTAACACCCCAGTAACTCTTATATAGATTTTAAATCATAGTAAAACACATTAAATAAATCATTAACAAAAAGGAATTCTTGATTATTAAAGAAACACATTGAGAATGATACAATGAAAATTCCCTCAAACTAAGAAGATAATAATATTAAACCTATAACAATCATTAACAACAAATAAGGATAACTTATAATAAACATGATAACAAAAATATTGTATCCCTCACTTTTGGGATCTTTCCGGAGTAGAAATCCAATGAAGTGAATGAGGGTGAGAGTAGAAAAGAATATAAAAATAGGCCTCATCTTTATGGAAAACGAATCTACAAATTTGATTACTCAGGTTATGTATTTATACATAAAATAACCATTGCTTATAGAAGTTGACGTTTTATCAAAGTGAATTGATAGTAAATGAAACTAAAAAAATCGTTACACACTTATATATGCACATATATACTTTTTAGTGATTAATTAACATTAAAATGAGTTTATTTAAGTACATTCACTCAAAAAAAAATTGAATAAGTATTTAGTTTAAAAATAAATATTTATGTCAATCATATTAAATAATGTTTTTAGCTATATTTATTTTAATACAAAAAAAATGAGAATTTCATTCAAATAAAATGAAATTTATTGTTTTCAAAATCATATTAACTTTTTATAATAAATGTTTTTCTATTTTTCATGAAATGGAAATAAGAACATAAGTTTATAATTTTTTTTGCCTTATTTGTTTTCAATTTTTTTTATTAATTATAAAGTTATTATAATGATAAAGGTAAATACCTAACATATATTTTTAATGAAACATTATTTCATAAAATTTTGATAATATTTATTAGAGGGAGGGTATAATTATATCGGAATAACAATAATAGTAATAATAATAAACAATTTATGTGGACAATTATTATTTTGTAGAATTAATATACTAATATATGTGTATCAACAATAATAAAATATGTTAGATATATGTATATATAATAAGGGTAATAAGTTAAAATAAATGAGTTTTTATAATAAAAAATTCATGTTATAATAATACTTATTATAATGCATTGAAATAAAAGAGAGAAAATTGGAATCCCATTTTGGTATAGGGTAAAGTCAAGAGAAGCCCCCATATTCTTCTTCAACCTCTCAAATACCCATGGTCCACCCCCAACATCCGATTGCACCCTGCACCCACAACACCCCAATCACACTGGTCATCATGTTTTGTTTTTCACTTGGAGCGACACCCCCTGAAAGATTCCTTGACTCAAGATTCTTGCATGCGAAGGAAGCCGACTCATCCTGCCGATGGTCAATTGGCCGGAAAATCAAGCTGAAAACCCATGATGGCCTTAGGGGATATCTTGATCATCAATTTATCCCACAAAGAATCTCATTTTGTGATGGGGAGTTGGACTTATGGAAAACCGATGAAGCTGTTGAGTTTGTTTCATTTTTCTTTTGCTTTTGGTTCCCACATATCCCGTTAGGATCTAATTAGGGTTTTAATTTAAGTAAAAGTATGGTTCCCTTTCGATATGTTAATCAGTGTGTTCACACTATTTTTTGAACTCTGTTTTTTGAATGTCTGTTTATAAAAAAACCATCTGTACTGGCGAAAAACTCATTGGGGGAAGTCTTTCCACTACAAATTGTCTAGTATAACTTTGAAGGTGTTTTGATCCACTTCTTTTGTGTAAACCGAGTTTGAGGAACTACCTAATTCCTTGATTCATACTGTAAGGGTATTTTATTGTTTTTATTAAATTGTTCTTTTAATTTCAAATTGTTTTAAAGTTTATGAGTATAATTTAAACTACCCTTATATGTATTTCATTTTCCTCTTTCAAGACTATTGAAATCAACTATAAAATAAGGGTGTTTTATTTTTATAAAATTTTTCTTTTGTTTTTGAATTGTTCCAATTTATTCATAGTATTTAACTCAATTTTATAATTCATTTTATCTATTGGGAAGATTTCATGGTAAATTATTTTATATGAAACAAGTGTATTTTATGCCAATTAACTTTAGTTGCTTTGCGGTATTTATTACTTGATTGTTCAAATAATTTTTTATGACAGACATATAAAAAATTAATTTTTCATCCCTTCACCTCATTCAAACCTTTTCTATGCAGTAAATTTATTTCACATATAGTTATGATAAATGAAGTGTTTATTTCTTGGAAAATCATCACAAATAGTTCGGAAAATTATGCATTTTTAGTTATTTTATTTCAATTAGATTTATTCAATTAGTAATACTTATGGTTGTTCAAATAGTTCATATAGAAAGAAAATAAGTTTTTATATTATACTATTTTATTTCATTTTTAATCAATTTTTTAAGGGAAATTTTTTGATAGCAATGTTTATTTTTTTGAAAACTGTATATCAAATTTACATCACCATATCACCAATGATTTTATAATTGTATTTTGATTGTCATCAAGGTGGGAATATGACCCTTACATATTCTATATTAATGTTTCATTCTATGTATTAAATATATTGTTTTGGTTCATGAGATGTATTTTTCGTAAAATTATTTTAAATAATTAAAGAACTTCAATTGGACTCTTTAAAATCTGAGCGATGTTAGTATATTTTCAAAAGTATTATTTTGTTAATAAGGTTTTAACTGAATATATATATATATATATATGTATATGTATATATATATATGTTTATATAATAACATATTTCCATGGATCTCTCCCTAATAAAATTGATTTAATGTTACTTGGATTTTAATCATGCCCTTATAAGTGCAAATGACATTATAGAAATTTCCAATTAAGGTTTTCCATACAAAACAAGTGGATGTATAAAAATAATTAACATATAAATATATAAATATAGATATAAATATATATATATATATATTATATGAAATAGTTTTAATTAATACATTTACATGTACATATAAAAATATATGCACATATGTATATGTATATGTATTAATTCTTATATGAATGAATGTGTTTATGTCATTTAATGTAAAAGTGTTATTGTTATTTTTAATTGATGTATATTTGCATAAGTACAAAATAATGTTTCATTCAAACACTAATGCTTATTTAAATAAATGTGTATACATGTATCATTTATGAAAAAAATACTATCTACATGAACATGTAATTATAATTATGTAATTTTTTAATGATGCACGTATAAAATGGGTTTTAAAGTGTTATGGTTATTTTTAATTAGTAGACATATGCGTGAGTATGAAATCATGTTTATGTTAATAAATGGGTATATATATATATATGTATTTATATATATATCTTTTATGAGAAACAATTTCCTACATGAATATGAAAGTATATTTATGTTTTTAAATGAGAAGCAACATTCATCTTGATACACGTATAATAAAGAATATTCTTTTTTTGAATTGATTTTAAAAAATCAAGGTTCAAAAAAGGGGTACCATGATATGTCATGTGCAATTAGGATTTACTCATGTTAATTCATGTTCCATGAGGGTTTTACTCATTCTAAATTAGGTGCAATGAGGGTTGTACTCATGCTAAATCATGTGGAATGAGGGTTTACTCATGTAAATCTCAGTGCAATGAGCCATGACTCATGCCCCTCCACGTAAAATAAGCCCACAACTCATGCTTATGTCTTGTTTCATGTCTCGGGAGTGAACTGAGAATCCATTTTAGGATTCATGTTGCCTTTGAGAATTTATTATAAATTCTTATAGGTATTTTAGTGATCATTCTCTTACTTTATGAAAGATCAAAGAGTATTTTCCATATGGTTTTATATCTAAATTGAAATCCATTCCACTAAATTGTTTATTTTTGATAATTTTACATGTTTACCTAATATTGCATTAACAAACATTATAATATGTTTTAACTTTTATTTGAAAAACTATATCAGGATTCATTTTTGTCTTGAAATCCCCTCACTGTGATTTTTTCCGCTCACCCTATGTTTTCAAAATCTTTTTTCACAGGGCTTAAAGGTGAATAAAAGTGAGATAGTGGATGAGGTCTCGAAAATGTGATTGTGCTTTGTAATGATTTGTTTTAGTAGTTTTCTTTTATAAGCTCTGTCGTGAGGATTCTCCAAATGTATCCGAACTCTCCAAAATTCTATATCTTTGTGATCTCGGATTGTGTAAATAAATAAATGATTTTTTACACACACAGATATATATATGTGTGGACCACATTTTTTGGGTCCTCATATTTGGTATCAGAGATGGCGTAGATAAAACTTTATAGGTTAGGATACAGAGAAACCCTTGAATACCTTTCATAGATTTTCCTAAAGAATTTTCATTAACGAGTAATAAAACATTAGACTCTGAGACATCTAGTATTGTGTCTAGAGGGTAACTTATGATTTGATATGTTTCATCAGAAGTATAAAAGAAATTTTCAGGATGGAAGGGGAATAACCTCGCACAAAACTCTTGTCCCTTTTCGAATACTTACTTGCAATAATCATTGCGATATCAAGGTCACACAACATCAAAAACTTTTTTAATGTCCAACATTACTACAAGATTCTCTAAGACATATCGAACACCTCCTCTATACCGCAGAATAATCAAGGATCATATATCACCTGTGATCAAATATCAATCTCCCAACTCTCACTCCTTTCTCAGCAAGGGAGGTACCATCACGGTATATTCAAATAATTTACCCTATCCAGAGAGTATGATGCACTATTTGATTTTAGAATAGCTTCTAAATATGGAGACCTTTGAGTATCCTGTATATAAATATTTTATTGTGTAACACCCCAAGATTTCATAGTATTTTATCTCATTAAATTAACTCAATAACTTACACTATACACAACACCGAGTTCGAACGCACCACAACTTAAAAAATTAGCCGTTCAAAAAGATGTTATGAATACTATTAACTGAATTTTGAATCTTATATACTCTATAATTTTAACACCCATATTATGTGTTTCTTATACATAATATAAGAACAAATTCAATTTTTCAGATAAAGGAAGTATTTTTCAAAAATGCAATTTTACCGCCTACTAATGATGATTTTTTAAATGCAATATCTGACACTTTTATATTAAATTTGACAAAATATACTTATTATTTAGAATTGGGACATAAAAATTATTTTGGACATATTTTTTGTACTTTTTTGATAACTTTCATATTTTGATGAAGAGTGAAAAATACTATGTTTTAATTGAAAGAATTTTTTTTAATCAAAATAATTTACAGTGTTAAATTATGAATTTAAATGGTTTTGAGTATAATTATATTATATTTTTATCATTTAATATAATTTAGGCCATTATAAGTAATTTCACATTTAAATTTTACATAAACACATGCCAATCTTTTGATAGTTTGTATTTTTTTAAATACACGTTTTCATTTTGACAACGAGAATTAATTTTAAATTAATAAATGAAACATATATGTTTTGAATTTGGTAAAATAGAATTAATTTATTAATGTATAATATAAAAATTAGCTTGGGGTGAATTTTTTGGTATTTTTCAGAAAACTTTCAGCTTTTGATTAATAGTGAAAAACACTGCATTATTATTTAAAACTAACTTTTTATTTAAATAATTATTTATTTCATTTAAATTTATTTTAATTCAAAATAGATATGAAATATCTATATATGTTCACTGTAATTCATTGGAGTCGTTTTATGTTAAAATTAGATGTATAAAATTTTATACAAATTTTTAACCTCTTTTACCCACCTACTAGGAACATTTGCAAAATTGCATAAAATTTAATTTTACCACTTATGTGAGTTAAATTTTAAAAATCCAAGAGACATGGTTGATATCATTAAGTAATATTTTGTTCAATTAGATGAAAATAATTTTTGGTGAATAGTAACCTTTGACTTTTATTTACCATGACTAAAAGTAAATAGGGTAATTGAGGGTAAAACTGATATCATAATTACCCTAACACATGTCCTAATTCTATTGGATAGGTATAATTAGAGGAAAAATACCTTAGGAATAAAATATTATCCACTTTGTTCCACATGAATTAGATTAGGACATTTATTATTATTTTATTTAAAGAAGAGTTAAAAGAGATAAATTCAACGTTTAATAACTAATCAGTTTTTAATATAGGGCTACACACAATATAAATTAGACTATAAATATTCATTAGAAAGATAAAAATATTTCCTAAATAATGGTATTTTATTTATAATTTTTAGAAATTAAATAATTTAATTTATTTATGACACAATGATGATAAAGTAATTACCTTATTAATAAAATATTAACTTAATTGATATTATAAATATCCAAATTAATGTAAATAGAGACTTATAATGAATTAAACTAATTTTATTGGTTAATATGACATGTTAGGGTTAGTTAAATCAATTTTATTCTATTTGAAATATTTTTATGGCTTTCAAAAAATTCAAAAACTAAATAGTGTCAAAATTGACATAATTGAGTTATTAAAACAAATATTATATTATTACTTGATATATTATTCATAAAAATATAAGGTTCGTCCAAAGGACTTATATAAGGTTATATATATTAATACATAACCAAATGGGGTTCTATTGTCTTGTTATAGTATGTTTATTAACCATATAATATAAAAATACAAAGAGACATGGTAAATGTCAAACTATTTAAATAAGAGTTAAATCTAAAATATAAGGATAATATGATGGTCTAAACCTATATAAAACATGTTTTATGAGATTTGTTAGACCCATACATACCTTATCCTTTAAATAATTTATTTTTTACCATTAAAAACCGAAAATGAGTTTATTATAAAATAATTTTTCAAGCTTTTCCTAAAGTGACCATTACCTCTCTTATAAAAGGGCACTTCCCCTTCTCTTAATTCCACACCTCCAAAGCCTTTTGGCTTGGCCAAACGCTGCCCAAATATCATTCCAATATTCCTTTCTTAATACTTGATGCCTTACTTTGGTCAGAAATCTAACCTATGGTTCCCTTTGGATCAAATCAAAAGGAAGAACTAGAAGAAGAGGTAAATATTTCATCACATCTTTCATGTTCTTTTCTTCTTCCACTTCCAATTTCTTTGTTGTTCCCATTATAAACTAATAAATCCAGTATATTATATATAATATTATTTTATTATAATAATGGTACAACCATATTCATTATTTTATCCATCATATGAATGACAAAGTCGTCATATGTGCGTACGTACGACTTACCGTCTCCACGTCGTGGTGTAGTTTGTTATTCAAACACTTCATTATTTGGATGAGTATAATAATGAGTATAACTAATGTAAATAATAAATATAAAATGTTAATTATTCTTTATATACGATTTACCATCCAATTATATTATATTTCTCTATCAATATAATGATATTGTCGCTCGTGCGTACGTACGGATTACCGTCTCCACGACGCGATGAGATATTCATTCCCACATTGACCATTCAACGATGATTATAAAAATTTATATAATATTAGTAAGTTTGTAATATATGACATAATAATGATACTGGATATATATATATATACATATGTATTTACTTACATATACCTTATTCAATTATTTCCGTTCAATAAAGTATGAAAACGGAAACAACATTTATGTGTACGTACGACCTACCATCTCCATAAACAGTGCCTTAAATTTCATATATCTATCTATTATAAATATTTATATTATAAATATATATGATATATAAATTAAGGTTTATATTCATGAAGTATTTAAATAATGATCTAAATGATACGATCAATAATAACAAGTTAAAACACGTACGATAAAGAAAGTGATTATTACCTAAAATGTTAATTTAACATGGAAATCATTATTCAATGGGTAGTATATATTCATAAATGAATCATGTATGATATAATAAATTTGAACAAGGTTCTGATATAATATAATAACATAATATGGGCATTATACAGGAGGTTAAACCTACCCTCGACCAAAGGAAAGTGCAAGGTAAGGGTTAATTCCCCAATCTCATTATTATTCGAGATTGTTTATGGTTATGTTTTTACTTGGAAATATTTATTATCCATGTCCATTTTTCATAAAAGAGTTTAAATAGGATTATTTTTAAGGGACTTTTTTTTACTAAGACATCATTTTAAATGTTTTATTGATTTGTTATTTTAATCCTTTCTCATTAATGTCCATCTTTTCAAAATGGTTTTAAGGATTTATTTATATGGACATGAATGTTTGAAAATGTTAATTCCTTTCAAAAGTTTCAAAGTGGTATGAGACAATTTTATTCAAAACTATATTTTAAAATACTTCCTTTATAAATTATGTGACTTTTGAATGATTTCACGAAAAATGGATATTTCTCTCAATGATTTTTACTGATAATTTCAACTATGTCAACATCCTTTATGAGATATTATTCTTGATCGAGGATGATATATTATATTACAAATCATCTATATTTTATTGAAGTTTTTGTGATATATTTGACTGTTTATGTGTTATTTGTATACCATTCATTGTTTACGGTAAAAGTATTGACATTTTGTATGCTAGTTCGAATACGAATGTTTATGTTATGTTGCAACCTTTTCATATGAGGAATGTATTGAACATAGTAAGTGGTGGGTGGAGCCCATTATAGCTCCTCGATGCATCGGTAGGTCTCATGAGACAATTAGAAGTGGAATTGGTAGAGGCCTTTCCAAATTTGATATATGGTTTTTGCTGAGGCCTTAATCATTTTTAGACACCTTGGCTGGGGCCTTGACAAAATGTTTCAAAATGTTGGGCATTATACATTCCCTCATTATAAAAATAATATTGATGGTTCATGTGGTTATTCATCTAGTATAATACCCATTACTATGTTTTACTATGAAATTATTTTATCACCTCATATTTCTACCATAAAGTGTTCATGTTTATTATTTTTAAAGGCATGTGTTTTAAATTATTCACCATGCCTATTGATTATACTATATTATGCTAAATTGTTTACCCTTACTGAGCATCTTAGCTGACCCCTTTCTTATCCTTTAATTTCCTAGGATTCTCAAGAAGTGTATTATGATTGATATGCAGGGTTAAGCTAAAAGGGAATAATGGTGTTCTCAAAGAAATATTTATGCTGTATTTTATGTCTAAAATTGAAATGTGAAGTTGATGTATGTAATCTATTTTCAAGACTGCTAAACTGATCGGTCTTTCGGGACAATATTTCCATGTATCATGCCAATGTTATGTAATAATGCACCGAATCTGGGTAATTGGGTTGGGGCATTACAGTTGGTATCAGATGAAGTTTAGAAACAACCATGGAAATAGATTTAGATAAACTCTAATTAGAGAACATTACCCTACGATAGACTTTGAGGATTAGTATATAATAACATCATGGAATTTTGGTATTGTAGGGATTTTGTGAGTTTTCCAAGAAATACATCCTTGTCTGGATACGAGCAGGTAGAGGTAGCTCTAACACAGTTGTACCTAGGAGAAAAACTTGAAAACACCGTTTTGATCTAGACTCGAATGGGAACTAGTGCACAACAACGGGCCTTGCTGCACTTTTGGTTATGACACTCCCATGGGATATGCTTAGGATAAATCACATTTTCTTTAAAATAAATTATGAAGGATTTAGGAGAAAATACAGCCTAAAAGAAATTTTTTTATGTTTATAGACTATATGAATAATATTTTCAATTTATGTTTGGTATTTTACAAGTTTAGAATTATGCATTGTGATTCATAAACTAAACTAGTGTATTATATTGTTTAGAAATGGTGCCCAGTAGATGGAATAAGAACTCTATCAATATGCATGATCTAAAGAGTAATAAAGATCATATCTTTCATGGTATTAAGACAACATTTAGAAATGAAATAGTCTCCCACGAATTATCATCATATGAAGAAATGGTATCATGTGTTAATAAGATAAGTAATGAATTCTCTGATTCCTATGGATTTTAAGGGAAGCTAGAGAAGAAACGAATGGTAGAAAGAAAGTGGATAAAGGGAATAAGGGAAAGAAGGATTTTCTCACATGTGATAACGGTAGAAATAATCACCTTGGTAAATACTTAAAGGGAATGAGAATTTGTTATAAGTGTGGAGAAAAAGTAAACCAAGTATGTGATTTCAAGGGTAAGAAAAAGGATTCAAATTTACAACGCTTCATCTGCAAGGAGTTGGGACACTACATGAAGAAATGTCCAGATCATTAGATTATACCCCAAATGATGTTATTGGATAATAATCCAGTTATGATACTACCAAAGATGAAGGGGAATGATTAGATTTATTATGTCGTTATTAACGTATTGTGTCATTTTAGAATTGTATTAATGATGTACATGTTATAATAATTATACAGTATAAAATTATTGTACTATAGTACTATTTCATTAAGGAATTGAGATTGTGTGGAACCAAGAAAAGTTACTCAATAGAAGGTTAATTTTTTGGAAAATATATGGTTGATAGAAAGATAAACCATAATATGGTTTTGATACTGAGGTAGTGATTTTGGAATAATATATGATTGATTTCGATATATTATATTGGATATTCTTGACTACCTTGAAACTGATTAATGATTTGTATATTGCATCATTGTTGGAGTTTACAAAATTTTTGGATAGAAGGAGTATATCCAGTATTCTATTAGGAATAAGGGAGCATGAATGTAATAAATAAGGTTTTATGGTATTTTAGGGTAATATAGTGTTTTAAAAAATACATGATTAAGGTATTACATGTTATTACATGGAAAAAGGATCTTTATTGTGTTTACCTTCCTTATAAATTTTGGACTGTAAGTTTGGACAAAAGTATATTGGATAAGTCTAAAGGTTGGAATCGATTAATTTTGAAATTAAAAACTATTGTTAAGGTTAAATGATTTCTTGAGATTATTTTTGGATTGTCATAAAGAGGAAAACCCAGAGGTCGAGTGACAACCTGTCGCGTCCTGCAAGGCCGTGGGACTTGAACTCACAATCGAAGGGTGACAAGGGTGCATCACCTACCACTGGCCTACGTGATTTCATGGTTTTTATAATGTAGTTTTTTAAATATTCTGACAAATGAATTATAAATTCATTATTTTTGGAACCCCATATGATTAGGATAAATAGAATATTTTTGAATTCTATTATCCTTTTGAGTGAAGGATGAATTTTTGGTAGGAATTAGTTGAAATATTAAACCCTACTTGTAAAGTATATATATATTTTTTTCTCTTATTCTATGAGGAAATTAATTATTAAACATTAGGGAATAGAACTGAAAACCAAAAATGGTTTATCCTAATACCTTATGTTTTGTTGAACTGATGATATTTTAAATCATCATATATTGATGGATTTGAGGCCCTCAATTGTACATTTGTTTTCGATTGATGACCTCAATAACTCCATATAAATATTTAAATTTTACCTCCAATTATGTGTCTTTAATTGCCACCAATTTTCTCCTATTCGAAACCATAAGTTGGTGGTGACTTTTTCATTTCCCATTCCCTCTTATTAAGACTAAATTTTATTAAACCTATTTCTGATGTGGGTTTTCCATAAATGTATTTTCTATTTTCAACATCTTATTTCAGAAGAATAATTTCAAATTGCGAGGACTCAATTTATTGAAGGAGGGGAGAATGTGACACCCTAAGATTTCATAGTATATTATCTCATTAAAGTAATTCAATAGCTTACACTACACACAACACCGTGTTCGAATGTACCACAACTTACCAAACTAGCCGTTCAAAAAGTGGTTATGAATAGTATTGACTGCATTTTGAATCTTATATGCTCTATATAATTTTAACACACATATTATGCGTTTCTTAGACATAATATAAGAACAAAATAAATTTTTCAGATAAAGGAAGTATTTTTCAAAAATGCAACTTTTCCTCTTACTAATGGTGATTTTTATAAATGAAATACCTGACACTATTATATTAAATATGACAAAATAAACTTTTTATTTAGAAGTGTGACATAAAAATTTAGTTTGGACAGATTTTTGGTACTTTTCTGATAACTTTCATATTTTAATGAAGAGATATTATGCTTTAATTGAAAACATATTTTTTAATCGAAATAATTTGTAGTATTAAATTATGAATTTTAATGGTTTTTAATTATAATTAGATTATATTTTTATCATTTAATACTATTTAGGTCATTATAAGTAATTTCACATTGAAATTTGACATAAACAATGTCAATCTTTTGATAGTTTTTTTTAAAACCCACTTTTTGGTTTTGACAAAGGGAATTAATTTTAAATTAATAAATACGACTTCATTGTTTTAAATTTGGTAAAATAGACTTGATTTTTGAATTTTTAATATCAAAATTAGCTTAGGGTGAATTTTTGGTATTTTTCTGAAAACATTCAATTTTTGATTAGTAGTGAAAAACACTCTGTTTTTATTTAAAGCCGACTTTTTATTGAAATAATTATTTATTTTATTTTAATTTATTTTAATTCAAAAAATATATATAATACCTATATAAGTTCAATGTAATTCATTGGAGTCAATTTATAATAAAATTAGATGTATAAAATTTTATTGAACTTTTTAACGTCTTTTACCCACCTCCTAGGAGCATTTGCAAATTTGCATAAAATTTAATTTTACTACTTCTGTGTATTTAATTTAAAAAATAAAAGAGACATGGTTGATATCATTAAGTAAAATGTGGTTCAATAAGATGAAAATAATTTTCAGTGAATAGTAACTTTTGACTTTTATTTACCCCGGTTAAAATTAAATAAGGTAATTAAGGGTAAAAATGATATCATAATTACCCTAGCACATGTCCTAATTCAATTGGATAAGTATAATTCGACCAAAAACAACCTTAGGAATAAAATAATATCCTATTTGGTCCACTTGGATTATATTAGGACATTTATTATTATTTTATTTAAAGAAGAGTTAATATAGTTAAATTCAAATTTAATAACTGAACCATTTTTAATATAGGGTTCAAATGAATATAAATTAGACTATAAATATTAATTAGAAATCTAAAAGTATTTCCTATATAATGGTTATTTATTTATAAATTTTATACATTAAATAATTTAATTTATTTATGACACACCGATGATGCAGTAATTACCTTATTAACGAACTATTAAAATAATTGATATTATAAATATCCAAATAAATGTAAATTGATACATACACTAATTTTATAGGTTAATATGACATTTTAGTGTTGGTTAAATAAATTTTATTCCAAGGGATAAATTTTTTATAGATTTCAAAAAAATCAAATACTAAATAGTGTCAAAATTGACATAATTGAGTTTTAAAACAAATATTATATTATTAATTGATATATTATTCCTAAAAATATAAGGTTCCACCAAAGAACTTAGATAAGGTTATATATATTAATGATGAAACACATGGGGTTTTATTGTCTTGTTATCATACATTTATTAACCATATAATATAAAAATACAAAGAGACATGGTAAATGTCAAACTCTTTAACTTAGAGTTAAATCTAAAAGATAAGGTTAATATGATGAACTAAACCTATCTAAAACTTCTTGGTTGAGAGTTTTGAGACCCATACCCACCTTATTATTTAAATAATTCATTTTTGAGCCATTATAAACCGAAAAGGAATTTATTATAAAATAACATTTCAAGATTTTTCTAAAGTGACCCTCACATCTCTTATAAAAGGGAACTTACCCTTCTCTTAATTACACACCTCCAAAGACTTTTGTCTCTTCCAAACCCTACCCAAATATACTCCCAATATTCCTCCCTTTATTCTAGAGGCCTTCCATTGCTCAGAAAGCCAACCTAAGGATCCCTTTTGATCAAATCAAAAGGAGGAACCCGAAGAAGAGGTAAATATTTCATCACATCTTTCAAGTAATTTTCTTCTTCCACTTCCACTTTCTCTGTTGTTTCCATTATAAAATAATAACTCTAGTATATTCTATATAAAGTGATGTTTTTATAAAAATGGTACAACCATATTCATTATTCTATCCATCATATGAATGAAAAAGTCACCATACATGCATACGTACGGCTTACCGTCTCCACGTCGTGGTGTAGTTTGTTATTAAAACACTTCATTATTTGGATAAGTATAATAATGAGTATAAATGATGTAAATAATATATATTACATGTGAATTATTCTGTATATATTATATAAAATCCAATTATATATTATTTCTCCATCAATATAATGATATTGTCGCTCGTGTGTACGTAAGGATTACCGTCTCCACGACGCGATGGGATATTCATTCCCACGTTCACCATTAAACGATGATTATAAAAATATATATATTATTAATAAGTATGTAATATATGACATAATAATTCTACTAGATATATATATGTACTTATATATACCTTATTCACTTACATCCATTCAATACGATATGAAAACAGAAACATCGTTTATGCATATGTATAGACTACCATCTCCATAAATGGTGCCTTCCATTTCATATATCTATCTATTATAAATATTTATATTCTAAATATATATGATATATAAATCAAGGGTTATATTCTTGAAGTATTTAAATCATGATCTAAATGATATGATGAAGAATAACATGTTAAAACATGTACAATAAAGAAAGTGATTATTACCTAAAATGTTAATTTAACATGGAAATCATTATTAAATGGGTAGTATAAAGTCATAAATGAATCATGTATGATATAAAAAATATTAATATGGTTATCTTATAATTTAATAACATACTATGGTCATTATACAGAAGGTTAAACGTACCCTCGACCAAAGGAAAGTGCAAGGTAATGGTTAATTCCTCAATCTCATTATTATTTGATATTGTTTAAGGGTAAGTTTTTACTGGGACATATTTTTTATCCATGTCCATTTTTCATAAAAGAGTCTTAAAATGGATTATTTTTTAGGGACTTTTTCTTACTAAAACATCATTTTAAATGTTTTAAATATTTATTCTTTTAATCCTTTCTCATTAATGTCCATGTTTTCAAAATGGTTTTAAGGATTTATTTATATGGACATGAATGTTTTAAAATGTTCATTCATTTCAAAAGTTTCAAAGTGGAATGGGACACATTCATTCAAAACTATATTTTAAAAGGCTTCCTTTATAAATTATGTGATTTTTAAATGATTTCATGAAAATGGGATATTTCTCCCAAATATTTTTACTGATCATTTCAACTATGTCAACATCCTTTACCGGATATCATTCTTCATCGAGGTTAATTTATTATAATACAAATAATCCATATTTTATTGAAGGTTTTGTGATATATTTGACTATGGGTGCATTATTTTTATACCATTCATAGTTTATGGTTAAATTATTGACATTTCCTATGATAGTTCTAATACTAATGTTTATGTTATGTTTCAACCTTTTCATATGTGGAATGTATTGGACATAGTAAGTGGCGGGTGGAGCTCGCTATAGCTCTTCAATGCATTAATAGGTATTATGAGACAATTAGATGTGGAAATGGATGAGGCCATTCCCAATTTGATATATGGTTTTGTATGGGGCCTTAATCATTTTTAGACATCTTGGCCGAGGCCTTGACAAAATGTTTCAGAATGTATGGCATTATAAATTCCCTTATTATGAAAATAATATTAATTGTTCATGTGGTTATTCAACTTGTAGAATACCCATGAATATGTTTCATTATGGCATTATTTACTCAGATCATATTTATTCCATAAAGTGTTCATGTTTATTATTTGTAAATGCACGTGTTTTAAATTATTCACCATGCCTATTGATTATGTTATCTTCCACTAAATTGTTTACCCTTACTGATCATTTGAGATCACCCCTTTCTTATGATTTAATTTCCTAGGATTTCCAAGAAGTGTATTTTGATTTATATGCAGGGTTAAGATAAAAGTTAATAATGGAATTCTCATAGAACTATAAATGCTGTATTTTATGTATTAAATTGTAATGTGAGGTTGATGTATGTAATCTATTTCCAAGACTGCTAAACTGATCGGTCTTTCGAGACATGATTTCATGGTATCATGCCAAATTTATGTAATAATACACCAACTCTGGGTAACTGGGGTCAGGGCTTTACATATTGACTTCCAGTATTTTTGGAAACTTAGGAAATATATTATAAGAACCAAATTTTTAATATTTCAAAGCTAACTCTATCAGACTATTGTACAAAAAACCTGGTACATGGTGATGTTTTGAAACTGTATGTTAGAAACAATTATTTTTAAAATTTGCATCATACTTTCTATCAGTACGATATGAGTTATATCGATTATTTATGGACTAAGGAAGTGAAATACCTTAAAAAAATCCTTAAGATATTGTTGTACGAAGTGGAGCCTTGCACTTCGTGATCAAAATGATAATGAGAATTGGGAGATTATTAATGGAGGGAGGTAAGAAAACTTGAAGTCATATTTAATTTCAATATTCCTTTTTGTATGTAATCAAATTGTAGGGACACAAGTTTTTTAGGGGTTATATTTTAATGCCTCAGTAACTCTTATATAGATTTTGAATCTTAGTAAAACAAATTAAATAAATCTTAAACAAAAATAACTTCTTGATTATTAAATAAACACATTATGAATGATGCAAGGAACATCCCCTCAGACTAAGAAGACTGTAATATTAAACCTATAACAATCATTAACAACAAATTAAGACAACTCATAACAAACATGATAACGATGATATCATAGCCCATTCTTTTAGGATCTTCCCTGGGTAGAAATACAATGAATAAAATGAGGGTGAGATCATAGAAGAATGTAAAAACATGCCTCAACTTGACAGAAAAATAATCTACAAATTTTATGAATCGGGTTATTTATTTATATATTAAATGACAATTTTTTATATACATTTAAGTATTTTTTAAATAAATCTATAGAAAATGAAACCAAAAAAATAACTATTACACACATATATATGTATATATATACTATTTTGTGATTAATTAACATTAAAAGGAATTTATTTAAGTACATCCACACAAAAACATTTTTTGAATATGTATTTAGTTTAAAAATAAATATTAATGTTGATCATATTAAATAATATTTTTATTTATATTTTTTAATACAAATGCAATATAATTTCATTCAAATAAAATGTAATTTATTATTTTCAAAATCATATTACCTTTTTATAATAAAGGTTTTTCTATTTTTCAAGAAATGGAAATAACAACGTAAGTTTATAATTTATCTTGAATTTGATTGTATTTATTTTTTTTCAAAAATTGGTTTTATTAATTATAAAATTGTTATAATGACCAAATTAAATACCTAACATATGTTTTTAATGACATAAGATATCACGTATTTTTTATAATACTTATTAGAGGGAGGGTATAGTTATTTTTGAATAGCAATAATAGTAATAATAATACACTATTTAAGTGGATAATTATTACTTTTTTGAATTAATATACTAATATATGTGTATCAATACTAATAAAATATGTTAGATTTATGTATATATAATAAAGGAAATAAGTTAAAAGTAATGAATTTTTTATAATAATGAAATTATGTTATAATAATAATTATTGTACCTTGTTTAAATAAAAAAAAGAGAAAAGGTGAACCCCATTTCAGTTTAATGTAAAGTCAAGTGACCCCCCATCTACATCTCCAAACTCTCAAAGAATGATGGTTGACCCCCAACTTCCTATTGTGCCATTCACCCATGGAACCCCAATCAGGTTGGTCATCATTTTTCATTTTTCACATGGAGTGACACCCCCTATAATATTCCATTACTTGAGATGCTCATGTAAAAAGGAAGATGATGCATCCCTTCGATGGTCGGTTAGCCTGAATATCGCGCCGACAACCCGTGATGGCATCAATGGACATCTTACTCATGGATTCATCCCACTGTGAACCTCATTTTCCAATGGTGAGTATGACATCTGGAAAACCAAAAAATCTTGTGAGTTTGTTTCATTCTTCTTTTGGTTTAGGTTCTCACGTATCCCATTAAGATTGAATTAGGGTTTTATTTTAAGTAAAAGTATGATTCCATTTTAGTATGTTAATCAGTGTGTTCACACATTTTTGTGAACTCTAGTTTTTGAATGTTCGTGTATAAAAACCCTTCTGTGTTGGGGGAAAACTCACTGGGGGAAGTCTTTCCACTGCAACTTGTCGAGTCTAACATTGAAGGAGTTTTCATCCCCTTATTCTATGTAACCCAAGATCAAGGAACTGCCTGATTCCTTGATTCTTACTATAAGAGGATGATATTGTTTTTATAAAATTGTTCTTTTAATTTAAAATTATTTTCATTTTTTTTGTGTATAATTTTAACCACCCTTATATGGATATCATTTTACACTTTCAGGATTGTTGAAATCACCTTTAAAATAAAAGAGTTTTTTTATAAGTTTTTCTTGTATTTTTGATTTGTTCTAATTTATTAGTAGTATTTACCTTTTTTTACAATTCATTTTCTCTATTGCGAATCCTGCATGGTAAAGGATTTTATATGCAACACATGTATTTTATGCCAATTAACTTTAGTCACATTTCAGTATTTATTACTTTATTGTTCAAATCATTTTTTTATGATAGTAATATAAACTATGCATTTTTATGCATTCATCTATTTACAACCTTTTCTATATAGTCAATTTATTTCATGTCTAGTTATAATAAAAAAAGTGTTTATTTCATGGAAAATATTTTCAAATAGTTTGAAACATTTATGAATTTTTATTTATTTTATATCAATTTTATTTTATACAATTAGTAATATTTATGGTTGTTCAAATAATTCATATATAAAGAAAATTGAAGTGTTTATTCTATTTTATTTCATTTCATTTGTAATCAGTTTTTTTAAGAAGAAATTTTTTATAACATTTTTTGATTTTTTCAAAACCGTTTTTGAATTTTACATATCTATATCATTAGTTTGTTTATAATTGTATTTTTATTGTCATAGTGCTGGGAATATGACCCTTACATATTTTATCATAAATTTTCATGCTATGAATTAAATATCAGTTGGCCCTTCTTGAGACCATTGAGTTCAATGACGAACTAGATAAATGCACTTTCACTCCAGCTTCCTCGGGTGTCTTCTCTAGCATAGATTTTGACAAACTAT
The DNA here is from genome assembly GCA_963277665.1 of Viscum album. Lineage (NCBI taxonomy): Eukaryota > Viridiplantae > Streptophyta > Magnoliopsida > Santalales > Viscaceae > Viscum > Viscum album. Next base: position 491,298,282 of record OY728145.1, read on the forward strand.
TTTTTGAGTAGGATATCCAGGAGGGGTTTAATGGTGATGTGTGGTGCCATAAGATTCCAGCGATGTTTAATTTCTTTACATGGTGTATTAGGGATTCTGCTTTAGCAACAGATGAGTCCATTAGGATGCTTGTAATTAGCTTGGACTCTTGGTGTCAATGCTACTGTAATGGGCGGGAAGAGAGAACAAAACACTTATTTTTTAGGGGTATTGGAATCACGTTGTGTGTTCTAGCTTTGGAGGTTCCCTGGAGCTCTGTTCTTATGATAATAATTTCATATCTTACATGGAGAGTTGGTTGTATGGCCTGGATAGTTCTGAGAAGGATCACTTGGTTTGATCTGTGGTTTTAAGTGAAGGTTTTCGGTGCTTGTGGAAATTCAGGAATCAAGTGAGGTTTAAAGGCTCATCTCCTATGGTCGGGTCCATCATCGTGTGGATCTGGTTCCTCTTAATTGATTTGGTTGTGATCATCAAGGATAGTTAAGAGGCCTCCTCTTTCAATATTCTTCAGGTCAGTAGCTCTATGGCTCTACCAGCTAGGGTTGAGCATTATGGGATATGGGTGCATTAGAATCCCCCTAGATCTGGGTTCAAATTTAACACGAATGAGGCTTGTGCTATGAGGGTGATTAAATGAGGGGGGGGGGTCACGACCCTGGGGTGGTGGTGTTGTCCTTCCCCTCCTTCTTTGGCAACGACACTTCAGTCTTGGTTGAGGCCAAGGCTACGTTTAAGGGGTTGTTCTTATGCATCTAATAGAAGATGGAGATAACATAGGTGGAGACTGATTCCAGAATTCTTCACGACTCCTTTCAGGGTAAAGGATCTCCTCCTTGGTCTATCACTTACATCATCAGGAAATTCAGAGCCATCATTGGGAACAATATCCAAGTGACTCACATGTGGAGTGAGGGTAATAAGGTCGCAGATAACTTGGATTCCCTAGAGTCCCAGAGCTCTATATACACTAGTCTTCTCCCCATAAATAGTTTCAAACCAGAGTCTGTTAATTTAATTAAAGGGGATTCCCTCAGCTTGCACTATTTCAGGCCTCCCTAATCCAGGGATCTCCTAGTTTTTCTGGTTGTTCTTCTAGTTTTCTTTCTTTCTTTCATTGAATAAAAATTTGATTTGTTTGGATGAATCTACATGAACGTGTTATTATAATTTTATAATTTTATAATTATGCACATATAAAATTGTTTTTAAAGTGATATGGTTGTTTATAATTGGTAGATATATGCATGAGTATGAAATAATGTTTATTTTAATAAACAAGTATATATATATACGTATATTTTATGAGATACAATTTCATACATGTATATGAAAGTATATTTATGCATTTAAATGAGAAGGTACATTCATCATGATACACGTATAATCATGAATGTCTTATTATGAATTGATTTTAAAAAATTAAGGTTCAAAAAAGGGGTACCATGATACGTCATGTGCAATGAGGGTTTACTCATGCTAATTCATGTGAAATGAGGGTCTTACTCATGCTAAATCAGGTGAAATGAGGGTTTTACTCATGCTAAATCATGTGGAATGAGGGTTTACTCATGATAATCCTTGTGCAATGAACAATGAAAAATGCTCCTCCACGTACAATGAGCCTGCGAATCATGCTTATGTCATGATTAATGTCTCAGGAGTGAACCGAGAATCCATTTCATGATTCATGTTGCCTTTGAGAATTTATTATAAATGATTATAGGTATTTTAGTGAACTTACTCTTACTTTATGAAATATTAACGAAGATTTTCCATTTGATTTTATGGATAAATGGAAATCCTTTTTCACTAAATTTTATATTTTTGAAAATTTTTCTTGTTTACCTGAGCTTTCATTATCAAACACTACAATATGTGTTGCGTTTTATTTGAAAAACTATATTAGGTTTCATTTTTGTCTTGAAAACTCCTTACCAATATTTTTTCGCTCACCCTATGTTTTTAAAATCTCTTTTCACAAGGCTTAAAGTCACGTAAAAGTGAGATAGTGTCCAAGGTATCGCTAAGGTGTCTGTGCTTTGTAACAATTTTTTAGTCTTTTCCATTATAAGTTGTGTCATGAGGATTCTCCAAATGTATCCAGACTCTCTAAAATTATATACCTTTGCGGTCTTGGGTTGTGTAAATGAATAAATGGATTATTTACACACACACACACTCATACATAGATGGACCATGTTTTCTGGGTTATCATAAATTTGGCTCATAAATAACTTTTACTTAATGAAACATAAAAAACATTTGATACATTATTATCTATCTTCTTATGACCCTCGTGTTCTACTTAGTACATATAATCACATGAGGATATACATCTATGAATGACGTGAGCTAATATCCTAGTAAGAGGATGAATAAGGAACCTGAATCAATATAAAAAGGGAAAGCATAATCATCATCAAAATATCATAATAATTGGATAAAAATTAAAATCATGAGGGAAACATGTGATAATTAACTGTAATGTTTAAAAGAAAAAATGGAACATCGAGTCTTTGTGGCCAAATACTGCACATAGTTGTGAACAAAACTAACATCATGTTCAAGAATAACATATGTGTATAATCATAACATCATCTATGTGAACAATGATAGAATCATATTCACACATTTAAAATTATCTAATGAGATACATCACCTTACCCAATGAATTTTAGGGATATATAATTATGGTTTCAGCAGTTACATCATAATATTTACATAATCTTGAATGCCACATAGAATGTATATCAATCAATGTCATGTAGTAAACCAAAGTAAGAGAATGGGTTTCATAATGATTTCAAAAATATTTCATTCATGAATAAACTTTTTTCGTTCCAAAATTAATCAGGGAAGTCATTCTTGGATCCAATACATCATTATTCATTAGTGTACAAGAGGTATTTTAAGAGGGTAAAATATATTGTTTTGGAAATTGATGTCACATTGAAAAAAGAGGGTTTTATTATATTTTTTTGACATGTTAGGAACATGTATATCCCCAATTGAAAAGGTAAATGATATTTTAATAATATAATACTAGCAATCATAGCTTGTAAGAGATAATCACCCCAAGGAAATGAATTGGATTCGAGAATCCCTTACCTTAATTACCACCTTATTTCACCGCTTTTGTGTGTCAAAAAAACATATATTTACTAAAACATTTATCTAGAAGTGTTTTAAAATAATATATACCACTATTTATAAATTATAATAACTATATTTTATTACTTAATTTTCATTGATGAAATTGAAGAGTTTTGATATCTTGTTTTTCAAAAAAATTTCCCATTTCATATTGATTTATCTATTTTATTAGATTTAATTTATTCATTAGTATAACTAATTTTGGTAATATTATAATTAATATTATTAATTTTATATATATTATATATAGTTTATAATATCCACCCCTGATGATGGTTATAAGTGTTTACATGTAAATGGTTCCATAAGTGGTTAACTGACCTTTGACGGGACATTGTTGTGAGATCACTAAGATAACATTTGAAATTTATATATACAGTATTATGATTCATATAGTAGTTAAAAAATTTAATTTAATTTTTAATTAGTTTCTAATTAATTCATTTATTGTTTAGTTGTGAAATAGTTGATGGATAAAAGAAATATAAGGGAAAGAGTAAATAAAAAAAGAGAGAGAAGTGGATCAGAACTTACTTAATCTATGTTGTAGCATCTATTGTACAACTCAATAAATACATGGTGATTGGAGTTGGATTTAACCATAATGTCCCTAAAGATTATAAGGGGATTTATAGAGAGTATTTTGGAAGATATTGGGATTTTTAATGTATGGGGAAGTGGTTTTATAAGGGGTGGGAGAGGGGTTATTTATACTTGAGGAGACAAGTATTTTTAGAATAAAATATTGAATAAAATAATATATCCTAGGTAAAACATGAAATAGTTAATTTTTGAAAATAAAAACCATATATTAATATAATATAATTGGTATAATACTTTAAATATTTTTTATAATTCTAATTCATTAATTTACTAAAAAGGGAAGTGCAATGAGAGGAAAATTGTTATTTTAAGCAATCATATTTGACTTTTGGTTTTAGAAAGTTATTTTTACTTTTGGAAGTTATGATTTTTATATTTTACTGAATTATTTATGACACAAAATATAAAATGTCTTAGCCTCAGGTTCTATAAATTATTATTTAATTTTTATATCATGAATGATGTAATTTGAGTTACACCGGTTATGTGAAAAACTATATTTTTACTATTTACTGAGAAATTAAAGTATTTTAGAAAATTACCAAATAATCACCCTTGGATAACTTCAATATTCTTAATTAAAAACTTATATTTATTTCATAAAAATAATTTTATAAAATAGGTAATATTAGTATTTAATATAAAATTTTGACTTTTACAAAATACATTAAAATACAGTTTATTAAATAAGGGATGATATTTTCTTTGAGTTTCTTAATCATGATATTTATTTTTTAGAATTATAAAATTTATATTTACATTAATTACCCGTGATAATTTTTTTTAAATTGATTATTTTTATGTTAAATTATTATTCTAATGGTCAGACAACTATTCCCAACCGTCAGTTTACTATTCCAATAGTCACATTACTATTCTAATGATCACTTTACCTCTTATAAATACCACGTCATTATTTCACTCAACATTACACTGAATTACTCTAAAGTATTTATATATTACATTTTCTACACGTTTTATTGATTTTATACTATTTTTATTCTTCTCTATAGAGTTTTCAGTGGGTACGATGAATCTAGTAGATTGGGGTGATCCATATTTTTTAAATTTAGATTTTCTATTTTATATTTTTTATTGAGTTGTAATGTTTTTAATTTTAATTATTTTCATTGATGATTAATGTAATAGTATTTATTAATAATTTTTTATTGGTTTAAATATATTTTTTATGTTTATAATATAATATAATACAATACAACACACATTTATTCAGGAAATAATAATACTAATAAATACTAGGTTATTACAGTCTTACCTCTTTAGAAATTTTATCCCAAAAAATTAGAATCATATTCTTAGTTTATAATACTCGAGGTTTCTTATTTTTATGTGTTTCATCTCATTCTCATGTCACCTCTTCCTACCCGTGGTTCCTCTACAACACTTTAAAAAGATGAGTTATCTTGTTGCACAAAACATTGTATCTACAGTCCAATATCTTCACTGACTGCACTTCATTTGAGAGGTCATTATCCAGTTGTACCACCTATAGGTTTAGTACATTTTTTGTATCAAGTATGTACTTCATCAAAGAGTTATATGTAGAACACATCATGAAGTTGATCAATACTTGTAGGAAGTGCAACTGATATTCCACTACTAATATGTGAGCAGGGATCTTAAATGGGACAATGTACGTTGGGATAACATTCCGTTTATTTCCAAACTATATGACTCTATTCCACGATGATATTCTAAGTAAAACATTCTCTCCAACATTGAACTCCATGTCCCTTCGATGGTTGTTAGGATAGAAATTTCTCTGAATCTAGGTATATTTTATAAATTGTTGGATGGCTTAAACCTTCTCTATCATTTATTTCACAAGATCACATCCGTGCAACTTTCTTCCACCAAATTCATCCGAACAAGTTTTATTTCTATATAGATTCCCATATAGAGATTCATATGGAGCCATTTTAATAATTTAGTGGAAGCTATTATTATATGAGAACTCAACAAATGGGGGATGCTTATCCCATCCATGTTTGAATTACATTGAGAAATATTTTAAAATTTCCTCAAGTATAGGAATAGTCTTTAAAGATTTCCTGTTAGTTTGGGGTTGATAGGAAATTATAAAATTCAGTTCATCACTCAAATCATATTGAAGACAAATCCAGAATATAGAGGTGATCATTAGATCACCATTAGAATAGATTGAAAGTGGTATCCCATGCATCCTCACCTTTTCCCTCAAATATATCTTAGAATGTTTTTTAAGTGATAAATCTTCTATAATAGAGATAAAATGGCAAGTATTGATGATTATATCCACCCTAAACCATGTCACATTGTTTCGGTCGGATATTTCTAGGAGACCGGTGACAAAGTCCATTGTGACATTCTCCCTTTTCCACATGGTCATAAGCAATGGTTGCACCATCCCTTTGGACTTATGGAACTCTAATTTTACTTGATTACATACAAAACACTTTGAGATATTCATCACAATCTCATTATTCATATGGTTCAACAGGATGTTCTCTCGAAGTTCATAATACATCTTGGTACTTCCAGGATGGATAGAGATAAGTGAGCTTTGAGCATTATCCAATAGCCCCAACTTTATATCATTTGATGAAGGAAAAAATACCCCATTACAAAAAACAAATGACACCATCCTCATTGATGTGAATCTCATGTATATTTCATCCTTTACTTTATTCACCTTCTTATGTAGCTCCAAATCAACCATTTGTGCCTCCTAGATATTCTCTTGAATTGATGGTTGGGAAATTATTTTGGTAAGTAATGATTTATTTTTATCTATTATGATTTCTAGATTCATCCTTTTAATATCAATGATGATATGGGGCTTGTCAATCCGCATAATGGATAGAGTAGCGGGTTACTTTCTATTAAGATAATAAAATATCTTTTTCACCTTCTCTAGATGATAATGAATACAGTAATCATAGTTTTTTATTAGATTTAACCATATTTAGGGACACATTTTGAGATCATTTTATGTGAATATATACATTATACTCTTGTGATAAGTATATATATTACAGTTTTCATCATTTTTATAGTGTAAAAAATCATTGGAGTGAATATCACAACTGCTAACTCCCGATCCTACATAAAGAGTTCTTATCATGGATCATCAACTATCGTGAAGAGTATTCTATCACCTTTTCATTCTATATGAGCTAGTAATACAATAATTTCTTTAAAGAATCACTACATATCAAAAAAACCTTCTCTGATTTTTTGGTAGTGTGTTTATAGGTGTACTGATTATCTGATTCCTATGTTCCTAGAAGCTTTCCCCACATTATTCCATCCAAACATACATTACCCCTTTCTATGATTGGTTAGTTAGGAGTAAATACAATAATGAGATAAATATCAAAAATCATCGATAATACCCAACCAATCCAAGAGAAATACATATTTCTATAACACTAGTGAATATATTACATTCTTAAAATGCCTATTAGTTTGAAGGGTCTAAAAACATTCCCTTAATTTTGATCACAAAAAACAAGAATGTGACTTGCTACAACAAAAAGTAGCAATTTATGAAAATACAGTAAATTTTATCCTTCCTTAAGGTCATCAGAACAATCTTTATAGGATCTTTATGTTCATCCTTACTATTGGATTATATGAGAATAAAATAAATAAAAACCAAAACAAAAACTAAAGTTAATCTAGAAATAATCGATTCATAAAATCTATGTATATTGGAGGGGAATTAGTAAGTCTTAAGGGCATCAATAAGAAATCATAGAACCCATAATGTACAAAAAAAAATTCTTCTGAATATATTATTTCTTCACCTTCATATTATGATATCAAGAATGACGATCCACTATTCCGAATTACTGAGATCCTTGTAATTTATTGAACAAGTTAAAAATCCATGGAATATGATACTTGATCTTTATGATTATCATGTTGAGTTTCTGATAATCAATACACAACCACATTTATCTATTTGTATTCTTGAAAAAGTGAACTAAATCACCCCATGTTGACACATTAAGGCATAATAACCCTTTTTCCAAATGATATCGAAGCTGTTTCTTTAACTTTTCTAGTTTGATCAGGTCCATCCTATAGAGTAATTTTGAGATAAGAGTGGCTATAGATATGAGATCTATTGAGAGATCTACCTAATAATATAATGGATGTACATGAAACTATTTCAGAAATAAATTAGTGTATTCTTGCACAATGGGAGTTTCCTCTAGGTTGATACCTTAATTTGACACAACTATTAAGGAAATGAAAGCTTCTTCATAGGTCATCATCTCCCACACTATTAAGGGATTTTTCAAAGAATATTCATGTTTTTCTATAATTTTTATAAGATCATCAGATAGTTTAGAATATTAAGAAATACTTTCTTTTCCCAAAAGTTGATGTGTTCAATATATATTGAGATCCATTTTTAGTATATGATTGAATTCCTCCAAGGTAATAATTTTGAGATTTTATGGAAGAATATTCTCACATACACCAAAAAGAGAACAATCCAATATTTGGGTTTCAATGATTTCACTACTAGGTGTTTTTATAAAAGTCTCTGCTTCAAGGATTCAGGGATTCTATTCAATAGTTCTAGAAAACTTTCAGGATATAAACAAATGCATAAAATCAGAATAAATTATAACATTTTCCATTTTTGAGTGAATAAGTGTACCCTATAAAACATCATTTTGATGATCCACTTCAACATTATTTATGGAATAATCATTCCATTTCACCTTTGGAATAGGTGGCTGCTGACAGATATTACCATCAAGGACCTATAGTTTATAGTACTGGATTGCATAGTGACCTTTATCCCTACATTTGAAGCATTTAACCATATACATTTCATTTGGAGGTTCCATCCTTTCCTATATTATGTTTTTCTACTTCACATGTCTCTTCCACATTCAGGAGCATGGTGGCCTTATCTCCCACAATTGAATCATTTCACCATCCCTTTGAGGTAATTACCATGATGCTTATTCCCACATTTTTTTTCATGTGGGTAGTTGGATCCTCTTTCCCCCATTATCAATTGATCCACTGTCTTGAAACTATGATCTTATCTTATTATCTTCATCACCATTGGATCATTCTCTAAACCCCCTCTCTACTTTACGTGTGAATCAATACACTTCTTCATAACTCTCAAAGTATTAAATAACTAGAGCCTTTCAAAGATGTGGTTTTAAACCACTAAGGAATCTATAGATTTTTATAACATTTATGATAAAAAACAGGATTCATATCTTGAAAGCCTTGTGATGATATCTTCATGAGATGTGATAAAATTACCTTCCCTTTTATTCTTCTCTATTAATTCTCTATCCATTTTGGTTCTAATAGTTAGAGGGAAATACATAGATAGAAATAATTTCTTAAAGTATTTCCACTCTATGTGTAACACCCCTAGATTTTATAAGATATATTGTTTTTAATTTCTTTCATATCTTCTTTTGTACACTACAACAAGATTATCTTTCACTATACGCAACACCGTATTATCTTAGAGTATACGCAACACTATTATTGGATCGTGTTACACACAATTTCAAGTTTGTTTGATAGTAGCTATTCTACGCAACATTGAGTGTATATATATATATATATTTATTAAATGTATAAATGAAATATGATTGGATTTTGTTATATGAAACAACAAAAGAGTGTTACACTACACACAACCCTTACTTGGCGTGCATTACACGCAATCACGACCTTCCTCGATAGCGTGTGTTTTACGCAATACCGGGTTTCACTAAACAGTGATATATGGTTATAATATTATTATAAACTATCCGTTATGAATAGTAGTAAATAAATTTTTAATTTTATGACATTATAATTCATCTTACACATTTTATAGAACATGGTATGAGAACAAAATAATTTTTTTGGGCAAAATAAGTATTTTTAAAAAAATGTAGTTTTGCCGCCTTTTGATGGCGCACCCATTTTAAATATAATTTTTCACAAGTTTATAAGTTAAATTTTAAAAAATAAACTTCTTCTTTTGAATCAGGATATAAAAATTTACATTGGATAATGTTTTGATATTTTTCTGATAACTTTCATATCTTAATGAATAGTAAAAACACGGTATATTTTAATTAAAACCAACTTTTTTCATCGTAATAATTTATTTGGTCAAATTATAATATTGAATGGTTTTAAATTATAAATAGAATATATTTTTACCATTTAATATAATTTATTTCATTATCATTGATTTTATATTGAATTCAAGGGTAAAATCATTTCAATCTTTTGCAATGTTTTTAACTTTTAAAACTCATTTTCTTAATAACGAGATTAATTTTAAATTAATTTATGAAACTTTTATGTATTGAATTTAGAAACATGGATTCCATATTTTGAATCATTGGGTCCATATTATGTTAGTAGTCTGCTTTTTATTTTTGGGCATTATGAATAGTAACTACGGTAAATTTTATTTACCATAGTAAAAGGTAAATCGGGTAATTAAGGGTAAATATAATATTATAAAATTACCCTAACACTTATCTTAATATAATTTCATGATTATATTTCGTCCTAAGGAATATGTGGGTAGAAATGGAATCCATTGGAAGCCACATGGATGTGATTAAGACCTTTGGTTTATTTTATTTGAAGGAAAGTGAAGTATGTCTCACTCAAACATTAATAATTAAAGAATTTTAATATAAGGTTATACATAATATAAATTCCGTTATAAATACTAATTTGAAATATAAAATGTTTTTATTTATCATGGAAATTTATTTGTAATTTTTAATAAATACTTTATTACCTTAAAAACTTATACATTAATGATGTAGAAATTATTTATTTAGTGAAAAATCAATAATATAGTTTTTATTAAAATACAAATACCTATCAAAAGGACAATAAACTTGAACAAACATTATTAGTAGAGTATATCTATACCCTAAAATCAAAGGGTCTATTTTTGGACCATTTTGAGTCTTATAAAACCGATTAGGACATTTATATTATTTTATTTTAAATGATGTCAAAGATTTCACGTTCACAATTTAATAAGTATAACAATATATATGTTGTGATTTTAAGATGATAAATTATATTAAAAATATTATTATGAAAGGTATTATATTTATATTAATCATAGGGTTTTATTTTTAATTTTTATGCAACAAATAAGTATATTAAATAATTATACAAAAATGATGTAGTAATTATTTTATTAAGAGAAATATCAAATAAATGGTTTTAAAAGTATTTAAATAAATATTATATGAACTATTTAATGTTCTCCACTAATTTTATAGATAAATATGATATGTTCAGAATATATTAAATATTTTTGTTCAAATAAATCCTTTGTGTGGATTTTATTTATATACAAATAAATGAATAGTGTCAAAACAGACACTATTGTTATTTTATAAAAATAACATATTATAAAATTGTTTAAAAATCACAAAAATATGTAAAAATTATAAATTGAAATTATATGGTCAAAAATGTCATATATTATCCAATTATGGACAATTAATAACACATAAGTAATTATTTATAAAAATTTAATATTTATAATATTATTACCACAAATAAAATTAAATATATTAAATAAGGATAAATCAAGTTGATAAGGTTTAAAATAAATTTCCAACATGTCTAAATTTTATTGTTTGATGAGATTACAACCCTATCTCATCTAATATTAGGATTTGAGTCATTTTTGGAGGTTTTTAAGTGGGTTTAAATTTATTATAAATTAATATTTCTTATGTTTCCAAAGGTGCCCCTCTCTTCCCTTATAAAACGGAACCCCTTCCCTATTCTCTTCACACCCTTTTGATCCTTGAATTTCGGCCAACCCCTGACAAGTACTCTTCTAAACATCTCTAGTTATATCATAGAGGTTCTGGTCTTCTCAAAAGACAAACTCTAGTGCCATAAGAAGAAGTTTAAAGGAGGTGCGTCGAGGAAGAGGTAATCTCTTCTACCGATTATTTCAAGTTTATTTCTTCTTCAACTTCTTCTTCTTTAGTTGTTTCATTATAAAGTAATATCATAAGTATCCCTAATATACTGATATGTTATTATAAATATTAAACAACCCCATTTTACCTTCTATCCATCATATGAAATACAAAATCACTACGCGTGCGTACGTACGGAATATCGTCTCCACGTCGTGGTGTAATATGTTTTTCCACCACCACCTTACTTGGATGGGTATAATGGTGTAAATAAATAAATATATATGATTATTTTAAAGTTATATTTATTCTGAAATATTATTCATACACTTCAATACAATTCCACGGTCATGGGAATGATATCATCGCTCGTGCGTACGTACGGACTACCGTCTCTAGGAACGCGATGATATTCATTTTCCATGATTAACCATTCAAGTATGATTATAAAGTATATATAATAAATAATCATGAAAGATATTACATAATAATGATACTGGATTTATCTACATATATGTTTGATTTACTTAATTCAATTTAATTCAACAAGGAAACGAAAATAGCGTTTATGCGTACGTACGGCCTACCGTCTCCATGAACGGTGTATTTCATTCCATTTATCGATCTATATGCTGAATAAATATTATATATAAATCATTTTTTAAATTATTAAATTAATTAAATCCGGATATAAGTAATAATATCAATAATAACATGTAGAAACATGTACGATAAATGAAACGATTTTACCCAAAACGCTGCTTTAACATGGAATTTACTAAAGAACGGGTAATATAAAGCCATAAGTGAACCATATGTGATATCATAACAATTAATATGATTATGTAATAAGTCAATGACATTATTTAAATCATTATACAGGAGGTTAGGATACATACGAAGCATATCGGACATAAGGTAAGGGATAATTTTGCGATCTCATTTTTATCTGAGATTGCTTATACATAAGTTTTTACTATGGTTATATTTTTCATCCATGTCCATAAAATATTTTTTCATGAAGTGTTTAATATTATTATATGTATGTTTAAAGTCACGTTTACCATTATTTGACTTTTACTTTGTATTATGGATGGAATCTTTCTTTTTTTAACCATACATGGTACTTTTTGACTTTTCTGTTAAAAGTACGAGGAGAATGTTTTTTTAAATTATACGGCGTGAATATATTTTTTACGGTTTCATAACACCGTATTTTAATGAAGCTTACTCGACAATATTTCATGACTATTTTCAACAAAATCCTTTTATTTTAAAATTTCATGTCATTTTGTAAAAAGAAAATGATTTTTAAGAAGAAAGGATATTTTCCTCCAGAATTCATTTCAAGTGTTTTATCAAAACCATTTTCCATATAAGATGGCATTATTTCATATGTCTATGTTTCAAGTATAATGTCTCTATGATTTACATGGTTTCAATTTTTTTATGATGAAATGACATCCATTTGTTTTATATGGATTATGTTATGATGAGATGATGTTTATGAAACCCATTTTATTATTTGGGTTATGATGAATGATTTATGTTGTGGCACACGTAAGAATGATTTCATTATGAGATTTATGGGACCTATATCTCACTCCAATGCATTGGGTAAAGATTTATATCTCATGATATAGACATGGCTGGAATGGTAAGTTAATCTGGTTCAGTGTTACAGGACTGGAATGAGGAGTGAACTCGATTTAGAAAGGGACTTTGTCCACTAAGATGGTCTAGGCAGTAATTCCTTGGATACTATGGAAATAATATCATGTGCTTAATGTTTTTCCACAATTACATGTTTTATTCCCATGCTATTTTATCATGATTGATGATCCTTTATGATCTATGCCCTGCGTACTGTCATGTTTCATGTCATTGCTCAAGATTTTGATGTTTAAATATTATGTTCATGCTTTGAAGTTCAAATGTATATGGTTTGTTTTATTTTCTCCATTCTTACCCTTACTGAGCATTTGAGATCACCCTTTATATGTTTTATTTTCCCTAGGATATAAAGAAAGGTTTTAGGTAAGAAAAAAAGGAAGATCTCTATGGGAGATGTTGAAGATCTTTCACAAAGATTATAAGATTATATTCCGAGTTTCCAAAGACACTAAACTATTACAGTTCTTTGGTGTCTGTTTTTGTTATGTATAATATATTCCGAAAAATTAATGTAATTCCTATGTACGTTAAGATTTGGGTCTTTACAGTTGGCATCAGTCGAAAGGTTTAGTTAAAATTTGGAAACAAGGATGAGAAAACTTTAGTGAGATCCCTAGAGATATTTCTAAGGTATGTCTAGGGATGTCCCTAAGGATAAGTATAAGTATAGGTTATAGTCCTAGAATTATGGTAACAATATTATAATTAAACTTAAGATGTTAGATATTGAATTTACTCCCCCTTTATTATGTTGTTTTACCTAGCATGATTTTTTCCCCTCACACTATTCTTTTTGGGTTTTAGAAAATGGCTATAAATAGGAAGATTCATGTTAATGATGAATGTGATGGACAATGGAATGATATTCTTCATGAGATACCAAATGAAATGGATTTTGGAAGGTGAAACATCATTATTATTCCTAATAAGCAATCTCATAATATGATCAATAATCATAACTTTGGTAAGATTCTTGACTCAGCTAATAAGAGGAAGATAGAGTTTTATGATGATCATAGAGGAAAGAAAGTTCAATTTCCCTCATGTAAGTCATGTGGGAAGAGGCATCAAGGAGAATGTTTCAAAGGAACTGGAAGATGATTTGGGTGTGGAAAAGAAGGACACAAAGCTAGTAATTGTAAAGGAAAAGGTTTAGTTAACACCATGGACAAGGATAATGGTATTTCTAAGACATCAACAATGGTTAAATGTTTTAAATGTGGAATATACGGGCATTATACAAACTAATGCCCTAAAGGAAAATCTCATGAAGAGAATCAACATGGTCATATGGGTATTATTTATGTTGATGATGATGAAGAGACTACAAATGGTATATGAGATGAAAGAAGTGTTGAGGAATACAATGATGAAGCTCAGTCAATGGTTTAAGAAGGTAGTTGAATGATTTATGTTTATAAAGAGTTATGTTGTATATATAATGGTATTATGGAATAAAGAAACATCTAAGGATTGTTACACTATTTTTTTCCTATGTATTTGATAGTACATGTTTAATGGTACCGGTAACCATGAAAGGTCATTCAAATATTTTTGGAAGGTAGATGATATGTGCATAATGAAAGGATAAGGAGATAATGAGATTTTTGATCGTATTAATGAGCTCATTATTGGTATAAGGACAATGTGATATCATGGTTTGAGTGTACAGATTTTTGGGATTTTGGTATGTGGAAAGAGTTAACTTTTTACAACATTCATGTTTTCCCTAAGGTTCAATGTGTATTAATTTTTCAAGAGAATACATGATTAAGGAATTCACATGTTTGGAATGTGACCAACAAGATATATATATCTTATGATATATGGGAGATAAATGATTGTATTCAATGCTTGGTAGATGACCTTTATAGTAATCATTTTATTTATACTATGAGATTGGACATAAGTATTTTGGATAAACCTAAAGATTGGAATATAATAAGTTTGACATCAGATAATATTGTTTAAGGCTAGAACTTTTTGTTATGTTATAATAGTATAGTTTTAAAAAAAGGACAACCTACAGGATGGGCGAAAACTCGTCGTGTCAGACAAGGTTCCAGGAATAGAACCCACAACCGAAGTGCAACATGACTTCATCGCCTACCACTGGCCTATAGGAAGTCCCTGGTTAGTAGAAACCAATTTTATTTTAATAAGCGGGATGATATATGAAGTATAAATCCATTTTTGGAACCATATATGATTAATGTCACCATAGATGGACACTTTTCTTACCATATGTTTGAGACAGATGGAATGACCTATCATTCTATCGCATGATCTGGTAACACTTCACAAAAGACAAATTCGACTTCATTTATTTAAGATATGAAGTGGAAATTGTTCAAGGCACGAGCAATGGTGAGATTGTACCAAAATCAAGTAAGTATTTCTTTTAATTCATCAACTTTAGGGAAATGATCTTGAAAACCAAAAAATTTTTCCTAGTTCCCTCATATCCGATGAATCATAGGGTACCTTAGATCATCACAAATTTATGAATTTGTGATTATTGGCTATTTCATAGCCATGTTGTCTACCACTCTCCATCATAACTTGATGGTTATATTTTTCTTCCATATCCATAATTTCACCTATGTTCTCCTATGTGGAAACCCAGTGATGAGTTACTTTGGGCAATCGTTACGTTTCATACTTTAGTTTTTAAAATTAAGTTTTAGTATTCCTTTTTATGATGTGGATTTCTATGAATAGTAAACGATTTATAACCCCGATGAATTTCGCGGGAAAAATTCATTTTAAGGGGGGTAGAATGTAACACCCATAGATTTTATAAGATATATTTCTTTTAATTTCTTTCATATCTTCTGTTGTACACTACACAAAGATTATCTTGAACTATACGCAACACCATATTTTCTTACAGTATACGCAACACTATTCTTGGATCATGTTACACACAATTTCAAGTTTGTTTGATAGTAGTTATTCGGCGCAAAATTGAGTGTGTATATATATATATATATATTCAATGTATAAATGAAATATGGTTGGATTTTGTTATATGAAACAACAAAGGAGTGTTACACTACACGCAACCCAGACTTGGCGTGCATTACACGCAATCACGACCTTCCTCGATAGTGTGTGTTGTACGCAATACCGGGTTTCACTAAACAATGATATATGGTTATCATATTATTATAAACTAGCAGTTATGAAAATTAGTAACTAAATTTTCAATTTTATGACATTATAATTCATCTTACACATTTTATAGAACATGGTATGAGAAGAAAATAATTGTTTTGGGTAAAATAAGTATTTTTCAAAAAATGAATTTTTGTCGCCTTTTGATGGTGCTACAATTTTAAATATAATTTTTGACAAGTTTATAAGTTCATTTTTACAAAATAAACTTCTTCTTCTGAATCAGGATATAAAAATTTACATTGGATAAAGTTTTGATATTTTTTTGATAACTTTCATATTTTATTGAACAGTAAAAACATGCTATATTTTAATTAAAAAAACTTTTTTCATCATAATAATTTATATGGTTAAATTATAATATTGAATTGTTTTAAATTATAAATAGAATATATTTTTACCATTTAATATAAATTATGTCATTATCATTGATTTTACATTGAATTCATAGGTAAAATCATTTCAATCTTTTGCAAGGTTTTAACTTTTAAAACTCATTTTCTTAACAACGAGATTAATTTGAAATTAATTTCTGAAACTTTTGTATATGGAATTTAGAAAAATGGATTAAATATTTGGAATAAGTGGATCCAAATTATGTTAATAGGCTACTTTTTATTTTTGGTCATTATGAATAGCAACTACGGTAAATTGTATTTACCATAGTAAAAGGTAAATTGGGTAATTAAGGGTAAATATAATATTATAAAATTACCCTAACACTTGTTTTTATATAATTGGATGCTTATAATTCGTCCTAAGACATATTTGGGTCGAAATATAATCTATTGGAACCCACTTGGATGTGATTAAGACCCTTAGTTTATTTTATTTAAAGGAAAGTGAAATATTTCCCACTCAAACTTTAATAATTAAAGTATTTTAATATATAGTTATAAAGAATATAAATTCGATTATAAATACTCATTTGAAAGATAATTTTTTTTATTTATCATGGTAATTAATTTTTAATTTTTAATAAATACTTTATTACCTTAAAAGCTTATACATTAATGATGTTGAAATTATTTATTTAGTGAAAAATCAATAATATAGTTTTTATTAAAATAACAATACCTATCAAAAGGACCAAAAACTTGACCAAAAATTATTGGTCGAGTATATATATACCCTAAACATACAAGGGTGGATTTGTGGACCATTTGGAGTCTTATAAAGACAATTAGGACATTTATATTATATTATTTTAAATGATGTCAAAGATGTCGCCTTCACAATTTAATAAATATAACAATTTAAATGTTTTGATTTTAAGATGATAAATTAGAGTAAAAATATTATTATGAAATTTATTATATTTATATTCATCATAGGATTTTATTTTTAATTTCTATGCAACAAATAAGTATATTAAATAATTATACAAAAATGTTCTAGTAATTATTTTATTAAGAGAAATATCAAATAAATGGTTTTAAAAATATTAAAATAAATATTATATGAACTATTTAATGTTCTCGACGAATTTTATAGATAAATATGACATGTTAGGAATATATTAATTATTTTTGTTCGAATAAATCCTTTGTGTGGATTTTATTTAAATACAAATAAATGAATAGTGTCAAAATTGACACTATTGTAATTTTAGAAAAATAAAATATTATAAAATTGTTTAAAAATTACAAAGATATGTAAAAATTATAAATTGAAATTTATATGGTCTAAAATTTCATAAAGTATCCAATTATGGACAATTCACAACACATAAGTAAATATTTATAATAATTTAAAATTTATAATATTATTACCACAAATAAAATTAAATAGATTAAATAAGGATAAATCAAGTGGATAAGGATTAAAATAAATTTCCAACATATACAAATTTTATTGGTTGATGAGATTACAAGACTATATAATCTAATATTTGGGTTTGAGTCATTTTTGGAGGTTTTTAAGTGGGGTTGAATTTATTGTAAACTAATATTTCTTAAGTTTCCAAAGGTGCCCCTCTCCTCCCTTACAAAAGGGCACCCCTTCCCTCTTCTCTTCACACCATTTTGAGCCTTTAATCTAAGAAAAACCCTGAAAATTACTCTTATAAACCTCTATAGTTATATCAGATAGGTTCTGGTCTTCTCGAAAGACCAACTCTAGTGCCATAAGAGGAAGTTTAAAGGAGGTGCGTCGAGGAAGAGGTAATCTCTTCTACCGATTCTTTCAAGTTTTTTTCTTCTTAAACTTCTTATTATTTATTTGTTTCATTATAAAGTAATAACATAAGTATCAATAATATACTTATATGTTATTATAAATATGAAACAACCTCATTTCATCTTCTATTAATCCTATGGAAAATGAAATCACCGCGCGTGCGTACGTACGAAATATCATCTCCACGTCGTGGTGTAATCTGTTTTTCCACCACCAACTTACTTGGATGGGTATAATGGTGTAAATAAATAACTATATATGATTATTGTAAAGTTATATTGATTCTGAAATATTATACATACACTTGAATAAAATTTCACAATCATGGGAATGATATCATCGCTCGTGCGTACGTACGGACTACCGTCTCCACGAACGCGATGAGATTAATTTTCCACGATTAACCATTCAAGTATGATTATAAATTATATATAATAAATAATCATGAAATACATTAAATAATAATTATACTGGATTTATGTACATATATGTTTCATTTACTTAATTCCATTTAATTCAATAAGGAAATGAAAACAGCGTTCATGCGTACGTACGGCCTACCGTCTCCATGAACGGTGTATTTCATTCCATTTATCGATATATATGATGAATATATATTATATATAAATCATGTTTTACATTTTGGAATTAATTAACTCAGGATATAAGTAATAATATCAAGAACAACATTTCAAAACACGTACGATAAATGAAACGATTTTACCCAAAACGCTGCTTTAACATGGAATTTACAAAAGAACGGGTAATATAAAGCCATAAGTGAACCATATATGATATCATAAAAATGAATATGATTCTATAATAAGACAATGACATTATTTAAATCATTATACAGGAGGTTCGGATACATACAAATCATATCATACATAAGGTAAGTGATAATTTTTCAATCTCATTTTTATCCGAGATTGCTTATACGTAAGTATTTAATGGGGTTATATTTTTCATCCATGTCCATAAAATGTTTTTCATAAAGTGTTTAATATTATTCCATGTATGTTTAAAGTCATGTTTACCCTTATTTGAATTTTACTTTGTGTTATGGATGAAATCTTTCTTTTGTTTACCATACGTGGTACTTTTTGACCTTTCCGTTAAAAGTACGAGGATAATGTTTTTTTAACTTATACGGCATGAATGTATTCCTACGGTTTCATAAAAACTTATTTTCATGAATCTTACTCTACAAGATTTCATGAATATTTACAACAAACTCCTTTTCTTTTAAAATTGCATGGGATTTTGTAAAAAGAAAATTATTTTGAAGAAGAAAGGATATTTTCCTCAAGAATTCATTTCAAGTGTTTTATCAAAACCATTTTCCATATAAGATGGAATTATCTCATATGTGTATGTTTCAAGTATAATGTCTCTATGATTTACACGGTTTCAATTTTTTATGATGAAATGATATCCATTTGTTTTATATGGATTATGTTATGATGGGATGATGTTAATGAAACCCATTTTATTCTTTGGGTTATGATGAATGATTTATGTTTTGGCACATGTAAGAATGATTTTATTATGAGATGGGTGGGACCTATATCTCCCTCTAATTCATTGGGTAAAGATTTATATCTCATGAGATAGACATGGCTAGAACGGTAAGTTAATCCAGTTCAGTGTTACAGGACTGGAATGAGGAGTGAACTCGATTTAGAATGGGACTTTGTCCACTAAGATGGTCTTGGAAGCAATTACTTGGCTACTATGGAAATCATATCATGTGCTTAATGGTTTTCCAGAATTACATTTTTTATTCCCATGCTAGTTTATCATGATCGATGATACTTTATGATCTATTACCTGCGTACTACCATGTTTCATGTCATTTCTCATGATTTTTATGTTTAAATATTATGTTCATGTTTTGAAGTTCAAATGTATGTGGTTTGTTTTATTTTCTCTATGCTTATACTTACTGAGAATTTGAGCTCACCCTTTATATGTTTTCTTTTCTAAAGGATATAAAGAAAGGTTTTAGGTAAGAAAAAAAAGTAATATCTCTATGGGAGATGTTGAAGATCTTTCACCAAGATTAGAAGATTATATTCCGAGTTTCCAAATACACTAAAGTATTATGGTCCTTTGGTGTCTGTTTTTGTTATGTATTAGATATTCCACAAAACTAATGTAATTCCTATGTACGTCAAGCTTTGGGTCTCTACACTATGTCATCCATTTCATCATTGGGATTGGTGTTCTTAATTAATACTCACCATTGTTCGACTTCTCCATATAAACCATAAAACGCAAGAGTCACATTCTACTTCTCGAAATAATGGATCAATGAAAAGATATTATCCATTGAGTTAACCCAATATTTCATGACAAGTGAATTGGAAGTTCCACTAAATCTCAGTGGTCATTTCCACATAAAGGAATAAATGCATAGTTTATCCTTATTTGGTGAAGGCAGATATTCCACATGATTTAGGTTATTATTCATATCCTAATATATATGGGAATGAACTACTAAAAAGATTTGAACTCCACCTCCCATGGAATTGGGGATATCGTTCGGACAATCGCTGCATTGTCCCTCACATGGGTTATAGTACTAGATTCTTTTGGTACCCACCATTTTCTAAAATAGAAAATGTTTGAACAAAAAAATATGTCAACAAAGGATGAATAATTTATTCTTTAACACAATTAACACTAAAATCATATCTTATGGGATACCTATGTTTATCCGTTTCTAAACAAATACTTATAGGATGTTTTACCTATATATAGGCCTACACTTACGGTTTTAACTCTTTAATTATAATTATGAATCCCAAATTATATAAAATATTCTCTTATACCAACTATAGTGACCCGACTTTTTGTTTCACTACTATTTCATCATTTTAAATATAAACAACATAATAGTGTTAGAAATCCTGTATCCAACGGTTTAGTGAATGGGTTAAACAATTATCACACATAAATTTTACATAATAAAACATAAAAAATATTTAATGTAACGCCCCTAGATTTTATAAGAAACATTCTTTTTAATTTCTTTCATATCTTCTATTGTACGCTACACCAAGATTATCTTTCACTATACGCAACACCGTATTAGCTTGCAGTATACTCAACACTATTCTTGGATCGTGTTACACACAATTTCAAGTTTTTTTGATTGAAGTTATTATACACAACATTGAGTGTGTATATATATATATTCAATGTATAAATGAAATATGGTTTTATTTCGATATACGCAACAACAAATGAGTGTTGCACTACACGCAACCCTGACTTGGCTTGCATTACATGCAATCGCGACCTTCCTCGATAGCGTGTGTTGTACGCAATACTGGGTTTTACTAAACAACGATATATGATTATAATATTATTATAAACTAACTGTTATGAATATTAGTAACTACATTTTTAACTATATGACATTATAATTCATCTTACACCTTTTATAGAACATGGTATGAGAACAGAATAAAATTTTGGGTAAAATAAGTATTTTTCAAAAAATGCTGTTTTGCCACCTTTTGATGGCGCACCCATTTTAAATATAATTTTTGAAAAGTTTATAAGTTCAATTTTACAAAATAAAATTCTTTTTTTGAATCAGGATATAAAAATTTACATAGGATAAAGTTTTGATATTTTTCTGATAACTTTCATATTTTAATGAATAGTAAAACACGCTATATTTTAATTAAAAACAACTTTCTTCATCGTAATAATTTATATGGTTAAATTATAATATTGAATGGTTTTAAAGTATAAATATAATATATTTTTAACTTTTAATATAATGTATGTCCTTAGCATTGATTTTACATTGAATTCATAGGTAAAATCATTTCAATCTTTTGCAATGTTTTAACTTTTAAAACTCGTTTTCTTAACAATGGGATTAATTTTAAATTAATTTCTGAAACTTTTGTGTATTGAATTTAGAAAAATGGATTCCATATTTGTAATCAGTGGATCGAAATTATGTTAATAGACTACTTTTTATTTTTGTGCATTATGAATTGTAACTACGGTAAATTTTATTTACCATAGTAAAAGGTAAATCAGGTAATTAAGGGTAAATATAATATTATAAAATTACTCTAACACTTGTCTTAATATAATTGGATGCTTATATTTCGTCCTAAGGAATATTTGGGTCAAAATGTAATCCATTGGAACCCACTTGGATGTGATTAAGACCTTTAGTTTATTTTATTTAAAGGAAAGTGAAATATGTCTCACTCAAACTTTAATAATTAAAGTATTTTTAATATAAGGTTATACAGAATATAAATTCGGTTATAAATACTTATTTTAAAGATAATTGTTTTTCTTTATAATGGTAATTTATTTTTAATTTTTAATAAATACTTTATTACCTTAAAATCTTATATATTAATGATGTAGAAATTATTTATTTAGTAAAAAATCAATAATATAGTTTTTATTAAAATAAAAATACCTATCCAAAGGACCTGAAACTTAACCAAACATTATTGGTTGAGTATCTCTATATTCCAATAATCCAATGGTATATCTGTGGACCATTTGTAGTCTTATAAAACCGATTAGGATATTTATATTATTTTATTTTAAATGATGTCAAAGATGTCACCTTCACAATTTAATAAATATAACAATTTAAATGTTGTGATTTTAAGATGATAAATTCTAGTAAAAATATTATTATGAAATTTATTATATTTATATTCATCATATGATTTTATTTTTAATTTTTATTCAAAAAATAAGTATATTAAATAATTATACAAAAATGTTGTCGTAATTATTTTATTAAAAGAAATATCAAATAAATGGTTTTAAAAATATTAAAATAAATATTATATGAACGATTTAATGTTCTCCACAAATTTTATAGATAAATATAAAATATTAAGAATATATTAAATATTTTGGTTCGAATAATTCCTCTATGTGTATTTTATTTAAATACAAATAAATGAATATTGTCAAAATTGACACTATTGTTATTTTATAAAAATAACATATTATAAAAATGTTTAAAAATCACAAAAATATGTAAAAATTATAAGTTAAAATTTATATGGTCTAAAATGTCATAAAGTATCCAATTATGGAAAATTCACAATACATAAGTAATTATTTATAACAATTTAAAATTCAGAATATTATTACCACAAATAAAATTAAATAGATTAAATAAGGATAAATCAAGTTGATAAGGTTCAAAATAAATTTTCAACATGTCTAAATTTTATTGGTTGATGCGATTACATCCCTGTCTCATCTAATCTTTGTATTTGGGTCATTTTTGGAGGTTTTTATGTGGGGTTGAATTTATTATAAATTAATATTTCTTATGTTTCCAGAGGTGCCCCTCTCCTCCCTTATAAAAGGGCACCCCTTCCCTCTTCTCTTCACACCCTTTTGAGCCTTGAAGCTCGGAAAAACCCTGCCAATTACTATTCTAAACCTCTATAGTTATATCATAGAGGTTCTGGTTTTCTCAAAAGACCAACTCTAGTGCCCTAAGAAGAAGTTTAAAGGAGGTGTGTCGAGGAAGAGGTAATCTCTTCTACCGATTCTTTCAAGTTTCTTTCTTCTTCAACTTATTCTTCTTTAGTTTTTTCATTACAAAGTAATAACATAAGTATAACTAATATAATGATATGTTATTATAAATATTAAACAACCCCATTTCTCCTTCTATCCATCCTACAGAAAATGAAATCACTACGCGTGCGTACGTACGGAATACCGTCTCCACGCCGTGGTGTAATCTATTTTTCCACCACCACCTTACGTGGATGGGTATAATGGTGTAAAGAATAACTATATATGATTATTATAACATCATACTAATTCTAAGATATTATATCATCCAATCCAATTCCATTCAATAAATATGGGAACGATATCATCGCTCGTGCGTACGTACAGATTACCGTCTCCACGACGCGATGAGATTCATTTTCCATGTTAACAATTCAATAATGATTATAAAGTATATATAATGAATAATAATGAGACATATGACATAATAATGATATTGGATTTATTTCTATATCATTTACTTATATCCGTTCAATTTAATAAGGAAACGATAACATCGTTCATGCGTACGTACAGTCTACCGTCTCCATGAACGGTGTATTTCGTTCCATTTATCAATCTATTATATATATTTATATTCTGATTATATATTATATATAAATAATGTTTTAAATTATGGAATTAAGTAATCATGATCAAAGTAATCATATGAGTAATTATAATTCAAAACACATACGACAAATGATATGATTTTACCCAAAAAGATGCATTAACATGGAATTGACAAATGAACGGGTAATATAAAGTCCTAAGTAAATCATATATTTTATCATAAATATTATTATGGTTCTGTTACAAGTTAATAATATGTTTAAACCCACTATATAGGAGTCTCGGAAAGATACGGAAGAAATTGGACATAAGGTAAGGGTTAATTTT